>OX438642.1:7500000-10000000 GCA_949316285.1 Eupithecia subumbrata | reverse complement strand
TTGAACGTAGATAAACAATTAGTTGTGTATGAACTCATTAACAAAACCATTGTTTATTTCGCTCTCGAATCTCAATTTGTTTCCAATTGATAAAATTTTAAAATATTAGAATAATTACGAGAACAGGATAGTCAAACCGTAGTACTATACAGGGTTATTGGTAATTCACTGACACTGCGTAAACTGCAGGTTCTACCCATCATCACGAACACGTTAGTGAAGACGCCGGGTTATTTTTTTTTTGAAAATCGCCTCGCATGCAAAATAATATCCCAAACCTAATTAATTACTAAATACCGATCTCCCACTCCTATTTAGATCCACATCATCATCATTGGCTTATATTACATCTACACAAGATGATTTAAGTGGCATTAGCCTGGCTGGGAGGCAGCAAACAGCAGATTTGACATCATTTGTGTAGCTACTCTTAAAAATAATTGATTTTATATAAGTAGGTAAAATAACAAGTACATTTAAAAAATAATAAATAATGCTGGGCCGTTCACACAGCATCTTCTAGCACCAAGTTAAGCATTGCTTATGTTGATAGAAATCAATCAAACAAATTGTAAGTTAACTTGGCGTCACGGCATTGACGCATATCTCAATTTTTTGGCGAAACTATCTAAACTGGTTTTACTACTCGAATCCAGTTCTTGTCCAGCATTATTTATTTTTTTAATGTGCCGAAAGAGTAGCAAAGTCAGTGCTTAAAATTATAATTTACATACCTCGGTCATAGCTTTGGGCCGCTGGCTCACTGCGGTGCACTCTGTGCACGGCCACGTGACGCATTTCAGCTGCGTGGGTTCATTTGTTTGACAACGTGGGTCTACGTTTCTACTGCAGCACATTCATAAAAAAAACCAATGACTATGTACAACTGAAGTGCAGCAAAGTTTTTTAATCTTACAAAAGTTATAGATATTACGCACGCGTACACGCGTGTGATTTTTGTAGCTTTACTCACTTTCGCTTTTTTAGCGTTGACAGCGTTGAGCTGCATAGGTGCCATATGCGAACAAGCCACGCATGTAGCAATCACGTCATTAATTTCGTATTCATGCGAAGCGTGTTAGTGGGTTGCAGTGGACATTATCACATATATTTTCTTACAAAGCGAAGCTAGATAGCTCATAAGCGTAGCCTCTTCGTGCGCAGCAGTGGGACTGTGGCTTTAAGTTGAGTTCGCACGCTCGCAAACGGAGCAGTCATTAGTGTCTTGCTTGTACTGATTACACGATTATTACGGAAATCTAGATTTGAAAGCCTGACATTTTACTAAAGCTTTTTGTAGCTTACAGGTTATTTCTAGACAGAGGTACGTAACCATGTCTTCGACTCTTGACAGCAACAAGTATGTGTGTCTGAGATAAACTCTCCGAAGACTAAGTAATGTAACGTTGATGTTAGTTTGGCTTTGGTGCACGTGAAAGGCTCCACTGAATTCACACGAAATGTTCGGATTTTGCTCAGCTGAGCACGTGTGCTATTCAAATTAGTGGCTTCCATGAATCCACTTTGATGTGACAGACAGCCTGAAAAGGGTGGTGTTTGGGTATCGGAGTGATCTGCATTAGCTACTGCTTTCGATGTGAATCCAGTTTACACTTTACTGTCACTTACGAGTACCTTGCTGCTTAAGCTCGTAGGTATTTTGAATGGAATAATCCCTTTTCATACGATGAAAATTATTTTATACGCTTACAATATGTTAAATTTTTATAGCAACTGCATCATATCCGGAACCCGCAACTCGACCAACTAAGATGACATCCGGTAGTCTTTTAAGTTCTCGGTTTTTCTACTTTGGTCTCCTCAAAAGTAGTAAAAACAACATATCTACTTTGGATGAGAATTCTTTAGTAAAACTTTAAATAAGCAAGTTTGATGAACCTTTGCGTTATTGAGATTATAAGAAATTCTAGTAGAATTGTTAGTTTTGTTTGATAAAAAGATTTCAGTGGCCTACGGAACTGTCCTTGTTTAAATTCAATCGTGTTTTACCGCATAGAAATGCCTACCCAAGTTGTAAATGCCATAACACATGTATATCTACGACGTAGCTACGTTCGTCTCTACCACATTTTATATGTAAATGAGCTTTTCCGTTTGCAAATGCTTCTTTCTCTAGGTGATCTCGTGACTGTGACGTAAAATGAATATTTCGCGGCATCGACTTGGTGAATACTTACGATTCACAAAATAATACGGCATAGAACAAGCATTGGTAAGCTAAGTTTTATTACCCGACTTTAAAAAGGATATTTTATTATAATGTTATTACTTGGTAAACTATCAAAATATGTTTTCTTGAAAGCCAGACACTTTCGATACTTACGCCCTGCCAAACACTTTGAAATTCTGCCGCCTTTTGTAATGAAATCATGAAACTTTAGTCGCGTTCAAACAATGGATATAAAACAGCGACCCTACATAATATGAATGTAAGCTCCACTTATAATTTATTCTGACAAGAATTTAATATTGAGAACTTTTTATTTATTAATGACGTGAACAACTTCCTTTCAGTTATGTTGATTTTGCCTCTCACAAAATAAACTCCGTTTTTATTTGGATTCTTGAGTTCTTTCGTCCCCAGAAATTAACATTCTGGACGCGGCAACTTTTAAAATTTCCTTTTTCGTTTAGAAAGGAAGGCGTAACAACATTTTACCCGTTTTGATACCTTCGTCTTTGCAGTGAAGAATAATAATGAGGATACAATTTTTATTAACCTGAAGTTATTTAATGGATCTAAAAAGTTAAGTGCGATCAAATGTATTATTCTACTTTTTTCAATTTCATCAAGATACCTCAAGTTTATCCAAGTACTATTTCAGTTGAATAAATACAGGTGTATTCTTTGTCTTCTGTGTCTCTTTTTAAACGAGATTCCATGAAGAGAATATAGAAAGGCTAGTTATGAGAAACACCAAGGAGCTTACAGCATCCGGCTGGTGGTGTATTATTTGTGATCGCTTTTGTATGAAAAAAGAGTAATCGCGCTGCGTATCCGCTCCGCATGGTAGCTATTTGCAGAGCTAGTGTT
Source organism: Eupithecia subumbrata (assembly GCA_949316285.1). Taxonomy (NCBI): domain Eukaryota; kingdom Metazoa; phylum Arthropoda; class Insecta; order Lepidoptera; family Geometridae; genus Eupithecia; species Eupithecia subumbrata. Next base: position 9,996,945 of record OX438642.1, on the reverse strand, counting down.
ACAAAAATTGTTTTTTTTATACTTTGAGACTCGGGGGACTTTAAGATTTTCTTTGGAATGTAATCGACTGTGCCACGCTTATGTACATTGTAATTTTATATTTATGACTAGCACAATTTTCTGTTCAAGAAGGGGAAGAACAAAAATTACTGATCGCAGTTTTAAGACTTTTCAATTAAACGAAAGAAATTGATTGAAAATAACTAAAAGTCGTTAAAAACCTCAACATCTTCGGGAATATATTTGATATTTGAGTACGAGCTGGAACTTTTGCCACGCAACAAGGTTATTAGTTTGTACAATTCCTTTGATACAGTATTATAAATAGGCTTGTCAATATACTTATGCGGTTAGTTCATTTAAATGATCAAATAATAATAATCCGATATCTGCAAAAGCAGATAAACTGAATCCGTCTTTTGAATGATAAATAAGGTAAATTTATATAAGATATATTTTTTAATAAGAACAATCTATTATTCATAAGACGAGTAGAGCAAAAATAAATTTACGAGTCGAGAAAGGCTTAGTGAACGAGCTCTTGCCATGCTTTAGATTAAAAAGCATGCAGTTAAGCTGTGAAAATCACAAGAGCTTAGGTAGGTATTATAAACAAAGTCGAAGTGTAAAACGTAACGAAAATAGATTGTAGGTACTGCGAACGAGTATAATAATTGAAGCGAAACTTGTTATCTATGTACATAGTGTAGACACCAAAACAACGAAAATATACAATTGCGTGTAAACGCAACTGTTAATTTTCTTTATGTCTTGCTTCGTGGCAATGCTGCCAGCAGCCTGGGCACTCCGGCTTAGATTTTTAAGAAATAGATATAAATGTAAAAAATAGTTGTACTTGTTTTATTCTGTAATTATAATTTTCCATGTGCTTAATAAATGTTTTAATTATCTTAATAAAAATATTCTTTCAATAACATTCTTAGAAACGCATACTATGCTAGATCGTTGTTTTTTTTGCATCTACACGCACGCTGGTAAGTCATCATCTAAATAGACCTTTCTATTATTGGTGTATTTTATGATTATTTTCATAATTTGGCCATTTACACAGTAGATAATATTATTAATTTATTATTGAAAATTTATGGACACGTCTCTTGAGAGTCTAGGCAACATATTCAATATACTTTATATAAGTAAGTTAAATGAATATTGATTTTCTCAAAAAGAAATACATTTCACTTATCTGTGAAAACATTTTAAAGTTAAGTATATCATATATAAAACTTCGAGCAGTCAAAACAATTTTTTGGTATCTACCTACTAAGTAAATATACAGTTTAAGTTAATTTAAAATGTATGTACGTTGCACAAAAGTAAAAATACACGTTGCGAGATCTTAGTTCAGAAAGAATAACAATACTCGGTTCTAGAATTCAAGATATTTTTTTATAAACAAAGGGGTTACAAAACCAAAGAAATAATGTGTGGAAAATATTTACGAAACTGAAGCACATTGAATTAAATTACAGAAGGTCTAAACAATTTTTGGCTTTGAAAGCTTTCATACATCATTTAATTCGTCTCTCTTCCGTTTACGTTTATGAATTTAAAAAATTTCGCTGCACGTGTTTGAGGTTAATGCTTTTACTTATTTGTATTAATTATTAAATGTTTAACTTGATTATCAGTTTTATTAAATTGTAATTCAATAATTAATTGTCTTGGAGTGTAAAGCCAACTGTAGTTTTTTAATTAATAAACTGTGACGGTTGCGTCGTCAGAATAGACCCCTTCAACTCAGCCTGTGGATTTCTTAAGAGACGACGAAGGGAGGACCTACCAGAGAGACAAAGGGCAACTTCCTTCTGTGTATTATTCATCATCTCCGCTGCGATTACCGATCTGCTTTCCAAGGTGATTATGGCAAAACTAACTCGTTTGAATGTGGCATATTCGGCAGCGGTTGTGCATGATATGGTATATATAGGTACATAATATAGTCGAGAACCTAGGTCCGTTAGGAACCGAGGCTCTTCGGGTTTCTAACATATATCTGAGCATCTGGTCGAAGCGACGCGTGACCCGAGAGCTGGTGAGCACCAAGGCCGCGATCACGGTGTGGTAAGACACGGCATTCCGGCTCAAACTTTAGCAGTTGAAACGTTCGGGTGCAATTTCACAGGCCGGCATTGGACAATCCGCTGACAAGTGCGTCCACTGATCGGCCAATCCGAAAAACGTCATTCGCATTAAACGGAAAAGTTGCCTTCAAGAATCCTCACCGGAATTTCCGACAGTCCGCTCTGTGCGGTACGGATATTTTATGTTAATCCATAGCTGGGGCTAGTGTGGATTGTCCGATGCCGGCCTGAGAATACGGACCCGAACGTTTCAACTGCTAACGTTTGAGCCGTAATGCCGTGCCTTACCACACCGTAATCGCCCTCGTGGTGCTGCATCAGCATTGCCAAACAGCGAGGCAATGCAGCCAGCGATTTGGGGATGCTTCCGTCTGGTATTAATATGGATCATTTAAGCTATCTGTAGATTGTTTGCAACAGCATGCAGTTAGCTCAATTGTTTCAATTGTAAATACTAGTCCTAAGTTGTTCCTATTATTTTTTTGTATTTTTTTTTGTTAACATATAATTTATGAAGTAATATACATATACAACTTACCATCTTGAGAGTCGTATAGGTAGATGACGTTTTTCCAACCGTAGAAGGTCACGGTGTCCAGAACTGCCTTGTGGTAGTCGGGAAGGATGCTCACTGCAAAGTCGGGCATGCCTGATGTTGGCTTGTTTACCTGAGTACCAGAAATAACGATTAATCATTAAGAAGGTATGAAAAATGTTATGTGACAGTCAGGAAAAAATCACGGGAAAAAATTAGTTACATCAAGTATCTATATCAGTCATCTGGTACCCATAAACGAGTTTTGCTTACTACTACTCTCTGTCTTCTCACACGTCGAGACGCCGCACGCTGGGGGAGGCAGTTTCAGTCTTTGGCTCATAACTCCGGAGCGCATCCACTCTCGTCTAAGGACGAGGGTTCCTTGGGTCGGTCCATTCTGGACCTTCGAGTAGTCGTTCTCCTGTGGAGCCTGGCTGCCTGCGTCTTTGTGGCTTCTTGGTTTTCTATGCTTGCCCTCTCGGTTTGCTTCCGCTGACCTCGTTATCCGGAACTTGGCTGTTTGAGGTCTCTGGGCGGGCGGACTTGGCTTGTGCTACCTGCGCTTGTGTGTGGCCTAGCGGACCTAGTGTTGCACCAGCTTCGCTATTTCGCTTAGTATGAGCGGGGTCGGGTTTGTTCCCGCTTTAAGGGCTTGAGCACGTCTTGTAGCACCTCCTGTGCCAGGACTTCCAGGGACTTGGCTTACTTTGGGATCAGATGATATGGTGTGTAAAAAATCCTAGTATTATTTTTTATTCGTACTTACATACAAAGTAAACAGAAACACAGTTACTGGAAAAGTCAAAAAACTCCATCCCTTACTTAATAAATAAATAAATAATGCTGGACAATTCACACAACATTATCTAGCCCCAAGCTAAGCAGAGCTTGTGTTATGGGTACTAGATAACTGATATACTTAATACAATACATTACATAGATAGATATTTTTATTATACATAGAAAACACCCAGACCAACGGAACAAATTTCTGCAGATCGTACACAAATTTGTTCCGAGGCGGGGATCGAACCCGCAACCTCCTGCGTCGCAGGCGGACCTTCGCCCGCTGCGCCACGGAGGTCGTCGTTACTTCACCTTGTTGTTTATTTAATTTTTATACACAGTTTATTTTGTCCTTGCCGGCTTAAGATCCTGTCTTCAACAAATATTGCAAACAGCAAAGTAATCAATATATTTTTTTAAGTAAAGTATATAGCACGTAAATTAAAGGGCAAAACTCTCAGTACTCACGGTCACCCTGGTCAAAAAATTGAAAAAATCTTTAGTTCCTTAAACGTGAAAATATTATTGAGAATAAAAATTGAAAAAAAAAATCATGAAAGTGCACTGTTTCGCACATAATTTAGTCGAGATGTCAGAAACCTTGCGGTCTCTTGAAATCATTTATTACTAATTCCTTGGTTCCTTGAACCATACGTTATCGTAGTTCGAGCGAATTCGTGTTCTGGATGAAACGACACTGAAATGACTTTCGAGGCGTCCGGTTGCAAAGTGTCAATTTACAAAATAACAAAACGCTTTCCCGAGAAAACGATGTAACCTACTAATATTATATACGCTAAAGTTTGTGTGATTGTTTGTTACCACGTTTCTCCGTAACTACTAAATCGATTTAGGTAGATGAAATTTGGTGTTTAGATAGAATACATAGGTTATCTAATTTTCGAAAATGAACATTTTTAACTTGGGGTTAAAAATGTTCATTTTCGAAAATTAGATAACCTATGTAACGGGTGAAAAAGTTTGTATTGAAAATTATTATTCCATTTTTCGATTCACTCAAAACTCAGCCTAAATAAACTAGAAAGAAAATTATTAATCCCGTGATGAGGTGAGGAGGTTTTTTATAATATTACAAGACTACCCCTAGGGGTGTGCAATCAATTTCTGAAAATTCCCCGCAGGTGAAACCCCGAGGCGCAGCTAGTTTAAAATATATCTATGCATAAAATGGACCGTGCTTTTATGAAAAGTGAATGTGTCTACTGATCGAAAATTATGTACTACTCGTATTTTGCAAGCTAAGATTACAAAATAATGAAGTTTCTTGTTCGTTACGTAGACATAGTAGGGTAGACATAGTACGAGGGTTTCGTAGGTACAAATTTCTACTCGTCATATTATTATTATTTTACAATTTAAGGGAAACTTACAGCTAGGGAACTACAATTACGGAGATGATTTCAACAAAAAATAACTAAATTAAATGTAAGTGTCAGTCGAAAAATGTAAGACGGCGCGTTTGGTGCACAATAAAAAAATAAGTAAAACTTAGTTACAATTTATACCAGATCAAAAAATTAATTACTCAACAAACGTTTAAGACGATTGGTTGAGGTATTAAAGAAATCTATATTTATTTCATTGTTCCTATTATTACAGACAGTGTTTACCATTAAATCATTAAAGGATTTGCATGCCCTTAAGATGAACGAGTTTTGCCTATAGTTCGTCCTCACCATTGGCTCGTACAAGAGATTAGGCTTGCGAAGTGAGCCTATCTTCGTGCGCAAACCTATCAGCTCTAACAGCTCTGGACAGTCCACCGTTCCGTTCGCTATGAACGCATCAAAAGAATCAACAGTCGAACAGTACAAATGTTTTCGTATTTTTCTTTAACGTGTGATTTTGTGATTCTAAGTCAACGGGAAGTACCTACGGTTTTAGTCCATTGCGAGAATCATTTTTTTTATTTAGTTTTCTATAAATTTGCGATTATCCGTAATTTGTTCTACACGCTTGCTTGCTTCTTGCCAAGTTTTAGGCAATTTCAGGTCAACCGAAACTGCCCTAAGGGTTTTGTCTACATGTGATCTGTGCTCTTGCAATTCTCAAAATATTCAATATCAAAGACAATATCAAAATAAACGACTGTGATTGCGTTGATTTATAAGATTTTTTCAAAGTTCCAAGAGGTTAGACTTGAAGTTTTTGATGTCAATTTAAACTTGATACCTATGGAGCAACGCATGGGCGTTCCTGAGAAAAATCCTGTTCTTGATAGACAGAACACATACACACGTGGAAAGGATCCTAGGGGTTTCTTATTCTAAAATAGACAGTGAATAGTTTTAAAGTACCCCCTAGAGCAGTGGATCCTATCCTGGGGGTCATTACCCTTCCGGGGGTAAAACAGCTATTCTGCGGGGGTAATCATGCTGCAATTTTTACTGATCTATTATTCGAGACTATTACTCGTTAGCTAGTAAAGCATACTAAGATGTGATAGTTTCCCTTTTAATTCATTATATAAACTACGACTAGGAATTCTTTGACGGGTAACTTGCCTGCAGCTAAACACTTTAAAGCTTAATAACTTAATTAGAAAAATGATGCCTTGGATGCCTCAATTAAAAATTGATAACGATACTCTACACTATGGGGTGTAAGCAAGAAAAATATTCACCCCCCCTTTTAGGTATAGGGAGGTAATCTTTCCAGAGGGATTGGATGGGCGGGGGAGATTGTTTGGAAAAAGGAGATTTTACGATCACGACTCGTTCCTAACGTCAAATAGCCATCAGCTTTCTTGTACTGATCGTCTCTGAGCTAAGCCGCGGACAGAAAAACAGACGGTCATGGCAAAACTTTAAGTGTTTCTTGTTGACTACGGAACCCTAAAAATTTGTCGGCTTAAAGCAATAGATATTGTATGGTAATCTAGATGACAGATTTGTTACAAGTAAGGGGGTATGGTTTTGTTCCCATGGTAAGTGATTTTTTTCCTTTTGTATGCTGCTGCTGGGCTATCTCATTTTTATATCAATAATCCAGTCTGCTGTCCGATTCTATCTGTTCTGTGTCATTTTGAGAGAGTGTAGTCCAGTGAGTCAACTCTCGATCTTTATCTGAGTATCTATTCGCCACGTCAGGGATGCTAGTTAAGTCTTTTGAGCCTGCAAAATTTGATGCTGCCAGATCCTTGGAGGGTGGCGGCAAGTAGGTTTCTACGTCCATCGAGTCTTAGTTGGTATTTATTGCTGAAGTTCTCAATCTTTTTTTTGACTGTAGGCATTTTGATGTCCATATGTTTAAGCTTGTTGCTCACGTGTGGGGGATGTCGTGCATATTCGGATGGCCTTGCTTTGAAATCTCTCAAGAATCTCGATGTTGCTATTGCTAGCTGCACCCCAAAGTTGAATCCCAGGGTAAGATTACTATTATTATAATTTACAAGTCTAAGTTAAGTTCGATAGAAGTTCTCCCTTAGTTAAGTTTGGCACTTGATAGACCTTGTACGTACCTTTTCTGGGAAGGATGGAGTCACGAAAGGCATGTGGAAAGTATTCGCGTAGGAGTGAAAGGTGTCAAAAGAGTCCGGATGCACCACTGCCAGGAAGGCAACCACACCACGAGCAAATTGGTTGCAAACTGCGAAACAAACAATATTATATATATTTATGGTAGTTAAGACATGTAAAGTACACCGATTCTCAGATTTAAAAATACTTAACTTAATTAACAAACATGTCAAATTTTCGTTACTTCCTTATTTCAATAAATAAGGCTGTATTAACAATTTTTGCTATCGTTTCTGTTACCTGTTTCATCTTTCTCTTTGTTTGTGCTATGTATTATGTAGGCTATCGGGTAACAAAACAACCTTATAATTACTTTTATTAAAAGAATAAATTTTATCGAAACTATTATTCCTTTGCGATTGTAGTAACATACAATTGGCTCTTTGGTCGACTGGCCCCGCTCAAACTGGCTCCTCGAGTCCAGTTGACCTAATGCATGTTTTGAATTGGTCGACTGGCCCCGCTTACAGAATTTGTTATTAGTATAGACAAGAAGAAAAGTGTTTCAACTTTTGTCGACGATGGATTTTGAAGTTCCAGCAATGCTAGCCCTGCGGAGCGTCTTCACAAACGTAAAAATAACAGGTTGTTATTTTAATTTCTCTCGAAGCCTCTGGCGTAAAGCTAAAGAGCTGGGTGTATCCAAAACACAATCAGGCAAACAGCATGTGAGACTTTGCGCGGCCCTTTCCCATCTTCCATTGCAGCTTATCGATGATGGTTGGCTCTATGTGATGGAAGAAGCTGCCTGTTGCGACAGTATCACAAAATTCAATGATTACTTTGTTAGAACTTGGTTAGAGGTGAGTTCTCCACTTGCAAACATTTGGTGCACATATCAAGAATTCCATAAAACCAACAATGTCGTAGAAACATGGAATGGACATATAAAAAAATATGTAAAAATAAACCCAACATAGCTCAACTTTTTGAAGGGCTGTGTAGCGATATGGCTAACTTCTCGACTGCGTTGAAAAACCCTACAGATCTCAAAATTTCAAAGAGGTTGCCTGAAAACAAAGAGAGAAAAAAAAATATTGACTATGCAATAAACGAATTACTTAGCGGCAAAATTACTGTAGGCCATTGTTTAGAGAAATTAAAGTTTTAATTTTTTTTCATATGTTTTTAGGACTGATTCTAAGGTAAATTTTTTGTATTTTAGTTATGGACATTCAATCAAATCAAATCAAATCAAATCGTTTATTTTTGACACAGTAAAATGTTTACAATAATATGGTGAGTCCGCAGGATCCCGAACTAGCCTAAGCTGTATTACAGGACCCAAGGCTTCTCTTAATAATTATCAATATTGTGTCTATAATTGACTATTTAAAATGTGTCTAAAAACTAATACTTAATGAAAATAATACTTATCATTAAAAAAGTATTCAGTTGTAAAAGCGAAAGATTAATTTAAATCTAAATCTAACCTCAGAAAATTCTAATAGAATACATACACATACATAAAAAGAACACAGTAAATAAATGTTTTATTGATTTCTATTAAATGAATTGTATATAATAAATAAATACCTACATAATATTAAATATTGTTAGGCAGGTAGGTAATACATTAGAAGTATAGGTCTGTAAGCATTTTTTCAATGCTATCGTAATCATAATTTTTAAGCCAGTTTATTAATATTTTTTTGAATTCAAAATTTATTAGGGATTTTATTTTATAGTCTTTATTCAGTTTGTTGTAGAGTTGGGGGACAATATAGTTAAATTGCTTATTGGCAAAACGGGACTTGACGCTAGGAACAGGACATCGAAAAATTCTTTTTTTGGATGCTGGCAAATGGGGAATTACTTTTTTATGGTATCGCTTAAGGCTTTCAAAAATAAATAACTTTCTTATACTTAAGACATCAGCTATGTTGTAGACTTCCGTAGTAGGATGTCTGTAGGGGAGATACAGAAGAACTTTAAGGACAGCCCTTTGGGCACGTTCTGCTACAATAAGGTGTGATTTCGCGGCAGTACCCCAAGAACAGATACAATATCTACAAATACATTCACATAATGCCTTATAAATTTGGATGCACAATTTTTTATCAGCAATAGTTCTTAATGTTTTAAAAATATAGATAAGTTTCCTAATTCGGGAAGTAAGTGCCGTAATATGAGCATTCCAATTCAGCTTGTCGTCAATAAGCACACCAAGGTACTTTATAGAATCGACCTTGGAAAGAGTAGGGCAGCAGCAAGTCTCTCGTGTAGTGTTTATGTTGCAGGGGTAAGTATGAATTTTAAGATCGGCAATATTAGAACACCCATAGCTTGTCTTACTAAAACACGTGTATTTAGTTTTGCTAGTTAATCAAAGAGCAAGTTTTATTTATTTATTTATGTTATTTGTTTACGTTAGCATGTGATCATTAATGAAACGACTGTGATTTTTAAGTAGCTATTTCAATTTCATTGATGTATATTGTTGATTTTTTAAATAGTTTTAAGTACCTAAGCATCAAGAATTAATCAAACACCTGTGATTTTTAAGTAGGTATCTATTTTAATTTAGTATAAGTGTATAATGTTGATTTTGGATATTCTAAGTAAGCATTATTCAAAAGACTCGTTTACCAATATTTTAAATTTTACTTTATTATGTATTGTTGATTTTGAATAGTTCTCATAAAGCAAGCATATATCAAAAGGCTGATTTTTAAATATTTTAATTTTATGTTGTTGATTAGAAAAGCTACTTCTGTTAAAGCATTAATCAAACGACTGTGACTTGTAAGAACTTTAATTTTACATTGTTGTAATATACAACAATGTAAAATTAAAGTACTTACTTGACAAGTTCTAATTAAATCAAAATAACCCAATAAACATATTAAGTACATATCATATAACCATCGTGTTTCATTTTTGTTTGTCTTAAGTAAGTTTTGTACACATCTGTACACGGGTTTGAAATTAGACTATAGATTTTTTATTTAAATTAGTAATGGGCCCAGTCGACTAAAGAAAAGTAATAAATTAAATGCATTAGGTCAACTGGCCCCGTAGGGCCAGTTTTTTCCGGGGCCAGTCGACTAAAGAGCCATACAATTGATCTTTAATTTAGTTTAAGGTCAGCACAGTCTACTCTTTCGAGCGAACACGTAAACATTCATTTCACAAACAAAGACATAGAAATTCACAGAAAAGGTGATTTTGAGATCTGTTCAAAATTAGGTCAGTACCTACAAATAAAAATTGGTCTTAACCTTATCTAAATACATGAAAGTTACATGTACGCTAAGGGCTATTTATGAAGTTTCCTTGAGGTAAATAATGAGTTGAAGATAATTAAAGCACCACGTAACAAAACAAAATTTTAATAATCAGTGAAAATTTAATTACATTTTAGCTTCCTTGTTTATTTTAGTAGCATGTATCTTACTGCTGCAGATTTTAACGAATGCAGCAGGTAGGTTAATTAAGACAAAATCTAACCGCTTTTGTTCGGCACGAACTCTATTGTTAGTCGTCTTAATGTTTAACAACTGAACTGCAACGAAAGCCTCGTCTATGATGGCAAGTGCTGGAAATATTTCAAATTATCAAGTTCTGCAGGCGAACTTGCTATTTTGAGGAACAAAAGTAGAGGCACCTCAATCTCTGAAATAAAACAAAATACTAGTACGTGAAATGTGGAATCACACCGTTTTAGTTCAATGATGACTAAATTGATACTCTAAGTTTCCTTATGCATGAATCTATGAACATCTAATGTAGTACGGTGACGATGTTTGTAACTGTGTGTGATTTGCTTTTTTCAGTCTTTTACGCAAGCTTTTGACTTGCCCTGTTAGTTTGTGTGGGAAAAATATTGTAACTGAATTTTAGGGTCAACCGATTGAACTGAAATTTGTTTTACTTTTGTTGAAATGTTTATGGTACCATCGAGCAAGTCTGACGATGGAGACAGAAGGTGGCCATAGGTAAGGTATTGCTAAACAAAATGATGACAACCCCCCCAAGCCTTCGGGTTCGTTGGATTTGTCTAAGACACTTTGGTCCTAAATGATGACCAGGTCCCGATGATGGAGCCGGAGGGACATATAACTATAAATATTTGATTTTTATGTGAATTATTATTTCATTTACACATAAGAATGTAAGTTCTGATTTTAGATTTTAGCATTATATACGGCAGTATGGGGAGGTACGCTAGACGGTGTAGCTACAGGAAAATGATCTTAGATCATCTTTAATTATATAAAATATTCAGTTTCCAAGAAAATTCGCATTTTGCGGAAAAACTTTTTTGTGCCAGTTAATTATGTTTTTTATACGGACCAAAAACTCCTAGTGGTCCAACTGAGGACGCTATTTCATTCAGAAAACGCAATTCTCTTTATACCATTACCAGCTAGGAAATTATATTTTCATTCTGTTCACTTTGGCGAGTTAACTTTGCCTATACCCTTTATTTCATTTTTCCGTTTTATTTGTAATACAACTAAAGTAGTAGTTACATGTACCTACTCTACTTACCAACTCACCTGCACCTAACATAAAAATAATAAGCATATTTTTATAAGCGTTGTTGTGTATTATCTTTACTAATATAAAACTCTTTGTCCTGACATAAAACAAGCTACAGCCTTAACCAGTTATCCTAGAGACTTGAAACTTGCAGGGTGGTCTTGGTACGAAAGTGAGCACTAAGAATGAAATTTTAAAAATTCTATTTCTAAGAGGTAAAAATTTGAAAGTTTAAACAAAAATTCTCTGTATTTCAGCAACCGTTTACAACGGCACAACAAAATTTTACATGTAGTTTTTCCTAACAAAACAAACACATATTTCATCGTGTTCTGAAATTCGTCCGAGCTGTCAGGTAAAAAAATGTCCGTTATCATGGCATGATAACGTTCATCACGTTATCATGACGTGATAAAGAACTATTTTTTACCTTAAATTAAAGCCCGTGATCTCCAGGATATTTAGTACCACAAGACGCCGACACTTGCCACACAGCACGTGAATGAAATCATGACTTTATTGCGAGAGTAATTTGAAGAGCAGTTGAGTTGGCTGCCTAGATAGAAGTATATAATAATGGATAAGTTAAGAAATCAAATTCCACGTGGGCGAAGTCGCGGGTAACAGCTAGTATTAAAATATTATCCTACTAATCCTACCTCCTTCTTTTTAACCTTATTATAAATTATTTTTAACTTTATTTTTAATTCATTTGAATAATATTATATTATATTATATTATATTATATTATATTATATTATATTATATTATATTATATTATATTATATTATATTATATTATATTATATTATATTATATTATATTATATTATATTATATTATATTATATTATATTATATTATATTATATTATATTATATTATATTATATTATATTATATTATATTATATCCTCCTAATCCTACTACTATTATAAAGCCAAAAGTTTGTGAAATGTAATTTTTTGTTTCCTAGGATCTCCAAAACTACTAAACTGATCAAAATTAAATTTGGCGTGAGTTTAGAACATAGCCTAACTTAGATAAGACTACGACTACTACTTATTATACCGAAAAAACGCGTGCGAAGCCGCGGGCAGAAGCTAGTCCTACTAATATTATAGAAATATCTAATTTTTGTTACCTAGGATCTCCAAAACTACTGAATAGATCAAGATGAAATTTGACATACATATAGAACGTAGCCTAACTTAAACAATAGGCTTTATTACTGTGCTTTACTTTTTTGAGCGTTTTGCCCCGATTTGAGATTTAAAGAAGGGTTTGATAATTTAAACTTCACTTTGAACGAGAAAATTAAACATTAATAAAAAAATCCGTCTATGCAATGTAGTCTATTTTTGTCAAAATAGTAAAAATGTGAATTTGTGATGTTCTCATATCTGCTTTGCAAAAATATGAAAATTAAACAGAATGTTTTTTCCAGCAAAGAAACGCAATTCCATGAATTGCTAAAGGTACATTCTAAGAATATAATATTTAATGCTTCGTGTGTAGTAACTAATAGTCACAGATATATTCGCTTTTTCTATGCAAATGTTTTTTCAGTTCACTGATGCGAATAGATTGATGGAATTATGGAAGTTGAATAATATGGTGAAACCATCCAGCCCATCAGTGCCCTGCAGTGGGACCCGCAAGTACAGTCAAGGTATACAATGTGTATTTTCGAAACCTTATCAAACGAGATGTGCGGAGACGTTACATATATTTAACGGTAAAAACTGAAAAAAAAAATTATATGTTAGCTATCTCACAAAGGGGACTTATAATAGAATAGAATGAAAACTACATAATTTAGTTTTTTCTTTGTTTATTTTTAAGTAAACGGTGTACTTTATTCAAAGTAGTCTTATTTGGAAGCCAGATAGTAAAAAAATAAAAAAACAAAAAACATCCAATATCGAACATAAACATAGAAAAAAAGTTTTTTTAAGAAATTTGCGGAAAAAAAATAATTTTATGTTATTTTTGAACTGTAACTTTAAAACTGGGTCATTGAGTTGTACTTTTGTAATATTGTATTAAATTTCATGATTTAGTCTACAAATTCTCAAAAAACTATGGGACTATTTTTTTTGTTGTTATGTTAATCACCATTTAAATTAGGTATTTTCTCTCATCATCAGGAATCTCAACTAATTTAATTACACAAATTATGAAACACAAGTACAAAATTAAAACTTTAAAAAACCCACCGACAGATTTTCATGAAACATGGCTAAACATGGCAAGAACACTCGGGATAAAATTATCTATAACACAAACAAAAAACGAAAATCGGTTCATCCGTTTGGGAGCTACGATACCACAGGCAAATACGTTAAACTTATTTAACACACCTCTCTTTTTGCGTCGGGGGTTAAAAACAAGGCAAGAAAGGGAGAAATGGAGGAAGAAGAGGAATGCCTTTGCCCCGCAGTGGGATAGTAACGTTTTTCTCTTTTGATTTTTAACATGACAGCACGTATTATTGGAAGACTCTAGGTAAATTAATTGGAAATTCAAGACACTAATGTCTGCAGTTTCACGCTTCCAAAGCCGAGCTCCGATAACCATCTTAATAAACGATAATAAGGTAACTTTAAACGAAGGCAATTTCTATAGACTGAAAAGGAGCTCTAATAGTGGAGCTCCTAAAGACTATAGAGTATTGATAAAAATAAAAATAAAGTTGTTAAAAATATGGTTAATCAATATTGGAATTCAACCTTACCAACCGTTAGTGGGGTTGGTTACTATTGAGCCAAATATAGTCCAAAAAATCCATGCTGCGATAACGCAGGCACGAGAGAAAAAAGTGAAATAATCAGACAGCAGGAATTTGATGTCCAGTGCTGCTTAAGTGTATCCAGTGCCACTGATGTCACAGAGCCTCAAGCGCCGAAACTTTTGAAACAGTTTGACGAGTTATACCAATTGAATACAAATTCCTCCTCTTGTAAGTTAAAAACAAGAGGAGGAGTTGTATCATAAAGCTTTCAATTTATTTATTTATAATCATAATTACGATTTTGTGAGCAAGTCAATACAATAATGTTGTGGACGAATTCATGTTCCTTTTGCGCTGACGCTTTTCAGTAGTTTGAATTTGATGATAATTGTGTGTGGAAAACATAACTAATGAAGAGTTTTTAAGAGCAGTCTATTACTTGAACGTCAATCAAAAACAATTGTTTGCAAAAAAAAAGTGGAATATTGAGAGCTAGAAATGACCGCTAGCGTCCATTCCAACGGAAAGAGGAAGCGAGAAAATTTTCAGTCTAACTTAAAGAAAAAAAGTCATACAATGCGTCGTGCTAACAGTGCAAGTACCTAGTAGAGGACAATAAAATATTAAGCATTGTCCATTATACTATGATAGTTTTAAACTTTTATTTTGTTTTAAACTTCTATTGAAATATTATGGAAAAGCTTATTGTTAACGTTTTATTGTTCTTTTATGCAAAAATACAACGAAACTTTACTTTTAAGTTTATTTTCTTAGGACGCGAGATCCAAACGTAAGGAAAAATTGGCGCACGGACACCCTCTTGTACAATATAATTTTTGAATCACACTAATATTATAAATGCGAAAATTTGGATGGATGGATGGATGGATGGATGTTTGTATTACCTCTTCACACCAAAACTACTGAACGGATCAGGCTGAAATTTTGCGTACAAGTAAATCTAATTCTGGAATCAAACATACTTTTTATCCCATAAATCAGTTCCCATGGTATAGAAATAACCTTACAACGTTATCTATAGAAGCAACGCGCGCGAAGCCGCGGGCAGAAACTAGTTACTTATAAATCAAAGTCTGGCCAGGATTTAACAAGACAATTCATTCGCGATTTATATCTTAACACACTAAATTTGATATAAAATACTTTTCATTCTAACAGATGGGGTTAAAGGTCTTCCCTAATTCAGATCTTAGACTAAAGGCTAGTCGGAAAATACATTCTGAAGGCGATCTCTTCACAAACTTCAAAGAGAATTGAATGTCCATTAATAATAGACATGATTTTTTATGATTCCATATATGAGTATCTTAAATAGTTATATAAGAATAATATAATATAGGTATATGCTAAATATAAAATACCCGAGACATTCGACTAATAGTGAAATACACACAGTTCGACAAAAGTATGTGCGATTCAACGCTTCGCACATCCGTTAGTCTGTAGTGCGACTCAACATAGTTCGAATGCTCGACGAACTGAAAATCAAGTCTAGTACGATTCCAGTTAATCACGAGATTGATGATTTTTCCATTTTGCCCTGTTACTGGGTAAACGATTTTCGAACGAAGTTCGGCGTATGTGACTATGAGCCGTAGAAGTGTGCAATCATATGAGCAGTTCAAAAATTGAGTCCCTAATTGTAAGGTCATTGAATCTGAAATTATTGAAATGAAATTATTGTACAATTTATTTCATGAAATGAAATCTATATCTCACCCCTGTCGCATGAGAGACTGGAAGAGAAAATTATATTAGAACTATAAGTTACTGTAAAAGTAGCATTAGTGCAAAGAATTTCGGGGAAAATGGTGTCACCTACTAAATTACGATAAAACTCTTGGGGTTTTTGATGGGGTTTACCGAATGCTCCTCAGAAAGAGACTTTTGTTAACGTTTATCAACGAAATTACAAAGCAGTTCTTTTAAAACAGACTTGCTTTTCACCGAACCATGCTTTTTACTTACGTAAGTATATTTAACTACATTAGGCGAGGTTTGCTGAGCCGGTAAAAGATAAGTAAAGTAGTAAACATGGCTTTGAGGTAGGGAAGCTAGCATGAGCTAAGCAGGTTTTGTAAATAATTATAGAGTTAATGAGTATTTTAAACTTCTCCTGGTTATATAAAATACACAACAGGGTTATAGTAAAGGTAACCCTTTTCCTTTTATAACGTAATTGGTGGCACAAATTCTACGTCATCGGCGGATATGGAGGTTTACAAACTTTTTAGTTTGAGGAAAAAGTAGATCTATTCATCAGCCAAATTTGATGAAGAATGTTTGTAAACAAACCGCCAGACACCCTAAAATTCACTCTATTGTCGCGTCTTTTTAAACGCATTTACATTACTTGTCAATTTGAGATCCTTCCTTCAATAAATATTGCTTACAATTATATCTGAATTCTACGCCAATCAAGTGACTTTTTATTTGCTCTGTGGTTGGTTTAAAAAAATCGAGTTTATCTAATGAATATTAAATGTACTTTTTCCTCAAACTAAAAAGTTTGTCAACCGCCCCCATTGTCTTAAACATGACTTATTGATTTTTGCGAAATCATGCAGAGCCATAGATAAAAGAAAGAAAGATTTTACGAAGCGAAGCAGGACATTTTTGTAAAAGCAAAGTATTTTACTCAACTCCAATTCAACTCAAGCTCGGTCTAATCTAGAAACTTACATAAACCAGACCGTAAAACAATGAGAGAAGACCTCAAAAATGGACCATCTGAATCGACGGTACTAAGTCTTTCAGTCTTTGTGGCATACCACCCTGAGTAAACCTTGAGTATTTTCAGCAAGTTCCTCTGCCGGAAAAGATTGAATTTGCACAAAGACATAAATACAGAGTTTATATTTCAGGTAAGTAGTGTCAAGGCTTTCAACTAAGTACCTAGTAGTAATAGTGACAGTTGTATAAGTAAAATAAATTCTAATATTTATCCAAAAAAATCAGTGAGACTGTTTTGCAATGAACGGTTATCCTTATTTTTTCGAATCCAGGGTCAGCTACAAATTACAGCGATGAAATATTTTGATTTGTTTGTTGCGTTTCTACGATCTAGGACATATTAATTTAGAAAGAAAACGGGTCAAAGGTTTAATTGCGGAAATGCTACCTAAACTGGTGGCACTTTATAAATATAGCGTCTTATCTGATATAATAATTGTTCTAAGAAATGTCCACAAAAATCAAAAATGCTTAGACTTTAGCTGGTGCAATCATGATCATCATCATCATCATCAGCCTATATTAGTCCACTGCTGGAAATAGGCCTCCCCTAATGAGCGCCATAGCGCCCTGTCTTCAGCTTGCCGCATCCAGCATCTGCCTGCAGTCTTTCGCAGATCGTCATCCCACCTGGCCGGAGGGCTTCCTATACTACGTTTGCCGAGTCGTGGTCTCCACTCTAGAACACGTTTGCCCCAGCGGTTGTTTGATAACTTTGGTTCTCTGTCGGATGTATACTTGCACAAGAAAGTACAAGTAAACTTTAGTTTTCAAGCATTGCGGTATGGATGACGAGAAGACTCGACGTAGTTTCCCAAACGCTGCCCAGCCTAGCTGGATCCTCCTTCTCAAAATTATTTTTACCTAACTGCAGAATTTGCCCAAGGTAAGTATACTCGTACTCGAAAACAATTTCGAGAAGGTGGCCATGTAAGACGACCGGTACTGGATCAATAAGGCCATTGATCATGAATTTGGTTTTATCCAAATTCATGCCAAGATCGTCTTGGTGCCGCGAGGCTGAGGCTAGGCCGTCCAGCATTTGATTCAGCTCCTCTAGCGACTCCGCCATTAAAACTATGTCATCAGCGAATCGCAGGTGTGAGATGTAGTCGCCGTTTATGTTGATGCCCTTACCTTTCCAGTCCAGCGTCGTAAACATATCTTCCAACGCGCTCGTGAACAGTTTCGGGATATAACATCCCCCTGTCTCACTCCTCTGCGCAGTTGGATGGGTTTAGACTGCTGGCCCTGTACTTGGACACTCATGGTGGCGACGTCGTAGAGACATCTCAGCACCTCAATATAACGATAGTCTTCTTGGCATCGCTGTAAGGATTCCAGAACAGCCCAGGTTTCCTCAGAGTCAAAGGCCTTTTAATAGTCCACAAAGGCCAGACACAGAGGCTGATTAAGGATTAGCTGGCGCAAGGAATTACAATAATATATTTTTTTTTTAAATAATAATAATTTAAAATACTGGTCACTGACGCTGCGTAAACTGCAAATTCTGCCCATCATCACGAACACGTTAGTGAAGACGCCAAGTCTTAATTCATAATTTTTTGTAAACCGCCTCACATACAGAATAATGTCCGAAACCTAATTTATTATTAAACACCAATCTCCCATTCCTATTAAAATCCACATTTTCATCATTGGCTTATTTTACACAATACTAGGTAGGTATTACATTAAATAAGCATGCTAATAATGACGCACAAAAATTTTCACTTACAGAAATATATTGTAAAATGTAGGTAAAGTGTGGATAAAATGTCTATCAAATAACAAAAAGTATAAGTTTTCACAACATCGGAATATTTACATGCTATTTTGTAGGAAATTTTATGGAGAATCCAAAGATGAGGTACTAGATAATAATCAAGAAATCAGCGAAATAATGCACCACATCTCATTTCCGCGCTGGCAGGCAGCATGCTGGCGGAAGCCGTGCCACGCAATGGGGCGCACAGGGTTTGCCATCTGAGAGGCCTAGGCGAAAGTGCCGTCATCTATCAATAATTTGTAATAATTTTAATCCATTCTAATCTTTGCCTATGTGAGTGAGTCGTTCCAGCGATTTTGCTCTTCCCAAATACAGGTTCTTTAAATGCTTTCAACATTTGAAAATTTGCTTGGTATGTACATAAAATTCAACATACTTGGTGGGGCAAATATTTAATAAATATGCAAAGTTATATACTATTTAAAATAATGAATTATGACAAACATGAACATGAATTTTTCTATTTCATAAATATGCATAGTTTAATTAGATAACAGTGAATAACCACAAAATCGAAAATCAGCGCCTTCTTTTGGTGTAGCTAAGCCTAAACAAGGAGGGCAAGTACTTTTAGAAATAAATAATATTTTACCTTTGAAACTACAATCAGGGTTAGTAACACGTGAGAGAGACATCCAAAATCATTGAATAATGTTATTATCCCGACATAGAGTGTAATTAATCATTGTAGGGTGCACTTCCTTTCATTCATCGCATCACTCATTCACTCTCGCTTGAACAGGAAGTTCAGTTGGGATAATGCACTCGTGCGACGCGCACGAAGTCTTACTTCGAATAAACGATTATGTGAAATCCTACACTGGCGCGCCAACTCGTGGCCAAACAAAACCAACGCGTCGCAGTGAAAAACTCCGCGTTGAGTTGCGTGAACCCCCCCGCAAAATTTACTGAAGTGCCGTGTGTTCCGTTGTGAAAATGCCTAAGCCGAAAACACGAAGCCGAAAATCTATGCCTTGCGACGAGGATGAGGATTCCGCCTCCTTCGGGAGTGCCGCGGACCTCGCCCCGGCAGCGAGCCCCCCCGCCGCTAATGTGATGTTGTCGCAGGATCAATTGTCCGCGATGTTTTCCATGTTCGCGCGGACGCAAGCCGAAGCCAATATGCAGGTGTTGGAGCGCGTCGATCGCCTCATTGCTTCGTCGAAAGCTTCGCTCGGTGGTAGCGACCGCAGCGAGGCCATCCCGAGTCCCGTGGACGCTACGACGATGCCGCCCGCGCCACCGACATCAGCAGCGTACGTACCTTTTGCTAGCCAGGCGCCAAATTTTGCCGGCTGCACGGCGCGATTCAATGGCGGATCCCGCGACGCCGACAACCTGGAGGCATTCATAGATGCAATCGAAATTTACAAAGAGTGCGTCGGTATGCGCGAGGACCACGCTCTGCGTGGACTTCCACTCCTGCTTGAAGGACAGGCTGCCGTTTGGTACGTGGGCGTAAAGAACTCAACCCACAGCTGGAACAACGCTTTGGAAAAGCTACGCTGCGCTTTCGGCCATCGTCTGCCGCCCTACCAAATTTATAAAAAGTTGTTTGCACGCGAGCAGGAGGAAAATGAGCGCACAGACGTGTTCCTAGCAAACGCCCGTGCCCTTCTCGCCAAGATACCAGAAGACGATCTATCAGAAAAGGTCCAGCTAGATCTCGTTTTCGGACTCCTACATCGAAACATACGTAATAGAATACAGAGAACGTCATTCTCCACGTTCGAAAACCTGCTGGAAAAAGCACGAGGAATTGAAGAAAGTTTAGAAGAGGAACCTGAAAATCATAAAAAGACGCCAAACAACACCACAGAAGCGAAGTATTGGCGCCAAAATTCGAATATGAATAACCAGTATAACCACCAAAAGCCTTCCCTAGCAACAACACCAACGACGAACGAACAAAACACTTCGGCACCCTTCGGAAACGCTCGGACACATCAACGTTATGGCGTTGCCCGAAGCTCGAGATTCGCTGGTCACTCTTCACCGGCGCCATTAGTTCACGACGCCGCCGCTGCCGCAACGGACAGCGCCACTGCCGCCCAAGCGAATCCTTCAGTGCCTCGTACCGCGTCCGCTTCCGTTGAACGTGAACGAACATCTCGGTCATCCGTTCCCGATCAACAGACACTGGATCGATCCGTTCGATTTTGTGCGATACAAGCTTCAACCAGCGATTGTGATTTCGTTCGTCCGTTTGAAGTGATGAAACTTTCAAAGAAACGTCAAAGTTCATTCAGTGCGAGTGACACAATTGACGACATTACAGTTCTGAGCAATAAAGCTAACATCGCCGTCAATTCGAGTTCTGCATCACCGCGAGCTTGCGGAAGCCGTGCCCGTCGCCGCCGCCGTCGCGCTATAGAGCGCCGAGAGGCAGATGCCGGTGCTGCCGCCGCCGCCGCCGCCGCCGCCGAGGAGTTACGGGCTACACACGAGAGCGTGCGCGCCCGCGCCACCGAGGAGTTACGTGTTACACACGAGAGCGTGCGCGCCCGCGCCGCCACCTCGAACGAGACTTTAGTAGGTCCAAGTGCCGAACAATGTAAGTACTCCAAGTGCAATAAGTGTGATAGTGAAAGTGTACGTAGTAGAGACATTAAGATAGATTTAAGCAGCCTAACAGTGCCCGAGCATGAAAAACACTCTAACCGTCCAATCTTAGAGATTGAAGTTAATGGACTGAATGGCACGGCTTTGATTGATACTGCTGCAAAGGCATGCATAGCTGGGTGTACGCTTTACACGCTCCTTCTTAGGCAGAAGTTTCCTTTTCGTTCAACAAATATGTTAATTAAACTAGCAGATGGTAGCGTGCAGGATACTTTGGTCAAGTTAGCAGATGTCCAGGTCACAGTGTACAAAACTGCTCTTATGGTCCCAGTGACATTTGTTATTCTGCCCTATGCTATCAATAATGATACCTTGTTAGGCATAGATTTTATTACCAAAGCAGGATTAGTATTAAACTTTTCAAACATGACCTGGCATTTGCCTGACACACCTCTGAATGTGCATTGTCTCAAGTGTGAGAACGCAGTTACTCGGCCTATAGAATGTTATTCAGCTGATCTTCTACGGGATGATGAAGGAACTATGCTTGCTGCTGAAGAACGGGTTGCTTTAGCGAACTTGCTCATGTGCTATGATGATGTTTTCAGCGAAAATGGAGAATGCACCCCCTATGCAGAGCACCATATAGACACCGGAGACCATCTACCTATCGCTGTACCACCCTACCGACTCACCCCAGCTAAGCGAGCCATCATGGAAACTGAAATCAACAAAATGCTGAGTGATGGGGTCATAGAGGAGTGTGAGTCTGCGTGGGCATCTCCGGCGCTTTTGGTACCCAAAAAAGATGGAACCTTCAGATTTTGTGTGGACTACCGTAAGTTAAATTCAATAACTAAGACTGATTCATATCCACTACCACTGATTGATGATCTGCTCCAGTACACTAAGAAAAACTGCTTCATGTCTACCATTGACTTGCGCTCTGGGTACTGGCAGATACAGCTGGCCGATAAGGATAGGGACAAGAGCGCCTTCACATGCCCCTTGGGAGTCTTCAGATGGAAAGTTATGCCCTTTGGGGTTTGCAACGGACCAGCCACCTTCCAGAGGCTGATAGACCGGTTCAAATCCGGTTCCACAGTAAAAGATCTAACCCTGCTATGTTACCTTGATGATCTTATATTGATAACCGAGGGCAGCTATACAAAACACCTGGCAGAACTCCAAACTGTGTTTGAAAGATTAAGGGCCTTCAAACTACGGACGAATCGAGCAAAGTGCATGTTTCTTCGGACGAATGTAAAGTATCTGGGCCACATTATAACTACAGAGGGTGTGTCACCAGATCCTGAGAAAATCGCGGCCATTAAGAATATGAAAACGCCCAACTCCATGAAACACTTGAAAAGCTTCATACAAACATGCTCCTGGTTCAGGAAGTTTGTGCCCGGGTTTTCACAAATAGCTCAACCTTTAACCCAACTAACCAGGAAGGATGTAGCCTGGACATGGGGAGAACCCCAAGATACATCTTTCAAACAGCTCAAGGAACTGTTAACTACTGCACCAATATTAAGTCAACCTGACTATAACTCTGAATTTATACTTAGGACCGATGCCAGCAACTATGCCCTGGGAGCCGCTTTACTGCAGGGGGAGTCGCCAGCCGCCGAGCACCCCATCGAGTACGCGTCGCGCCTGCTGACGCCCGCCGAGCGCAACTACTCCACCACGGAGCGCGAAGCGCTGGCCGTCGTGTGGGCGGTCGACAAGTTCCGCGGGTACATCGACGGACATCGCGTGCGCGTCGCCAGCGACCACCAGCCGCTGAAATGGTTGCTTACCCTCAAGTCACCGACCGGCCGCCTTGTCCGATGGGCCATGAAGTTGCAAGCATATGACCTACATTATGAATATACACCAGGTAAAGCCAATGTTATTGCTGACACTTTGAGCCGCCCACCTTGCGAGGAAGACTCCCGTCCTGCCTGCGGTATTTGCACAGTGATACTGGAAACCCCGCGCTGGGATGCATCCACTCTCAGAGAGGCGCAGATGGCAGACCATGATGTCGCCAAGATTGTTAAAGAGATGGAAGGGGGTGAAGAGGTGATCAGTACAAGGTGGGCTGAACGCGGTTATTGTATGACGCAAGGTGTATTATATCGTTACATTCACGACGAAGACACAGAGGAACCTCAGTTGGTTATACCTGAAACCTTGCGCAAAGAAATCATGCTAGAGTGTCACGACAAAGCGACGGCCGGACATGGCGGAATAGAACGCACGTTAAAGCGGATTTCCCAACGCTACTACTTTCCTGGAATGAGACGATATGTGACGGAATATCTAAAAACTTGCACAGAGTGCCAGAAGTATAAACCGCCTAATGTAAAACCTGCTGGCCTTTTACAGACGCCTGTTCCGGCACAACGTTTTGAAGTGCTCGCTGTTGACCTCTTTGGGCCGCTACCTCGTGGCGAACTCGGCGAACGCTGGATCCTGGTGGCCGAGGACCCCGCCAGCAAGTGGCTGGAGCTCTTCCCGCTGGTCGAAGCCACAGCGGAGGCGTGCGCGCGCGCCCTCATCGACGAGGTGTTCCTCCGCTACGGCGTACCACGACGCGTGATCTCCGACAACGGCGTGCAGTTCGTCGCTGACGTCATGAAGCACGCCATGGCTGCGCTCGGCGTTACGCAGAATCTGATCCCGTTATACCACCCAGAAGCGAACCCGGTTGAGCGAAAAAACCGCGACCTCAAAATCCAACTCGCGATCTTGGTCGAGGGGCATCACAGACAGTGGCCAGAAGCGCTACCCGCTATACGCTTTGCCATGAATACGGCAGTGTGCAAGTCGACCCAGAGAACGCCGGCCTACCTTACCTTCGCTCGCGAACTTCGTTCCCCGCTCGATGCCCAAGCCGACATCCGCGAAGTGGTAAGTGCCACTAACTATGTCCCGCAGATTTCGCCGTACCTGCTCAAGCTCGCCGACGCCCTTGCACAGAGCAAAGAGTGCATCGAACAACAGCAGGACGTCAGAAAGGCGGCGAAAGACGTCACACGACGGGACGATGTGCTAGCGATAGGTGATTTGGTGCTACTGAAAAGTCACGTCCTGAGTAATGCCAGTAAAGGCGTCAGCGCTAAACTTATGCCTAAACAAGATGGGCCCTATATCATAGTCAAGCAAGCAAGCCCAACCTCCTATGTATTAGCTCATTATCGAAAGCAAGACGATATCGTCGGCAAATACCACATCTCGCAGCTCATGCGGTACCACGCTAGGGAGGGTGAGCAGTCAGAGGTGTGTCAGCCCGTCGCGCCCCAGCGCAGACGCGGCCGCCCGCGCAAGGGCGCTTAGATAGTGTAGGTTTCTCATAGGTGTAGGTTAATGTTAGTTGTTATGTTAGTATGTTTTTTGTGTATAGAGCCTAGATGTTAGTAAATAAGTTAGATTGTACCAACATGGGGTCCATTGTTGATCAATAGGGGGAGTATGTAGGGTGCACTTCCTTTCATTCATCGCATCACTCATTCACTCTCGCTTGAACAGGAAGTTCAGTTGGGATAATGCACTCGTGCGACGCGCACGAAGTCTTACTTCGAATAAACGATTATGTGAAATCCTACATCATTCTATTTTAACTGATGAAATGATTACAATGCTGATGTGATTTTACTGAATTAAACAATGCGCTGCATGCAGTGATTTCATCGTAATGTATTTTTTTAGTACCTATTGTATTAAATTATTTGTAGGTATATATCTAGGTTAAGTTCCTAAGTTAGTTTTGTATTGTGTTATAGTGTATGTGTTATGTGTTTCATTGATAATTTTCTGTTTGTGTTCTACTAACTCTTTTGACTTATATCTTTTCCTGCATCCCTATGTTGCCTGGTAGAAATCAGCAATAAGGCCGCCTAGTATACTGATTATGTTATGAATTTAGATATAAGGTTCTTATATTTTGTTTTGTTTTTACTGCAATAAAGAATTCATTCATTCATTTATTTGCAGCGCTGGTTTCCTAGTAAAGTGAATTTGTTTCACACCTTGATTGTATTAAAGAACTTCCGATTTAGAGTATTGATTTGAGCAGTTGAGCTACTTCTAGATTGTTTACAACACTTTGCAGTTAGCCCAACTGTTTTAATTGTAAATACTGTAATACATTTTGAATGTGAATATTAATTAGATGGATAATGTTTTGATTCTGTCCATAATAAATTAGACAAACAATGGATGATGTCGGTCCCATACAAATCTGAAGGCTAAGGTCTTCAGATTTGTATGGGACCGGCAATCAAATTAACTTATTTAGTGATTTTGACAATTTTTTGACTAGTAAAAGTGCTTGCCAACGGGGCGAAGGCCATTCCTTGATGAAGTTATTTTTTTACGAGAGATTATGAGTTAAACACAAATTGCTCACGTAAAAATGATGCCGGAATCAATGTAATTGCCTCTTTCATTTGACACTTGTGGTTCGGAATTGCCTCCGCAGTTAGCTAGTATTCTATTACTCTTCAAAAAGATGTCAAAACCACTAATTCCGTTCTTTATTAGGCTTCATTTTCGACCGGAACTGGCAGCAACCCATTGTTTATTTTATTAATTGGCAATATGATGGAACCAAAACAAAACCTGTCAAATGCATCTATTGATTTTGCGTAATAGGCTCATGGGTATATTGGTGTTTCGTTTCCCATTGTCATGTTAGTAAAAAGCACGTGGCAAAAATATTGCATAAAGCGCGAATACTTTATAATGAATGAAATTCACAATGATTGCTTTGATCAATTTGTTTCCGAAACCCAATTGTAGATGCGAACGATTTATAAGCACGAAGTAATTACTTTTCCAGGTTTATTTCCTGAACGTTCAATAAAAATCAACGTTTATTATTGGCTGTGTAAATAAGGCAATTTCTTGAAACGTTTTGTATGTCTGCACAGCTAGCCAAACAATCGGATTCATTGATTTTGCTGTAAGAAAAAGGTAGGTTATTCGGTACGATTGGACTTTTGACTGCACTTGCACTTTAGACTCTTTAGCAAACTCTTTAAAAAATAACATGTTCGAAACCAAACTAAAAGATATGCTCATAAAAAATGTTTTAACGAACTAGACGACTTCTTTAACGATAAGTACTTTTAGTGACTCGCAAATTAAATCGTAAATTAGTATAGGTACAGTAATAGTAAGTTCATCTTTAGTAGAAAGGCAACACCCTTTATGATTACATATTCTAAGACCTGATTGTATAAATGCAGTAAATAAAATACTGAAAATAACGAAATCTCTGCATAAGCTACATCCACCAGTTTCATCCTATAATCTACAACTAATAATATAATCTATATCTTTATAATTTTTTTTGCTTTACTTTTTTCTTTGCATGCTTTTTTATGCTCAATAATGACCGATTTGGTGTTTTGTTAATTATTTACAAATTGAGTGCATGTTAGCAATTAACAATATTAAAATTACGTTTGTAGCCAACTGAATGCAAATTTAACTACGTTTCATAGCTATGTATTCTATATTAGTGTAACAACTAACAAGAACAGAGCGGAATACTAATGTCGTATACTGAACAGTCAAATATTTAGAGCGGAACAGCCTGCCTCTCGGATAATAGAACCTTTAAAGTACAGTGATTTTATTAAACGAGTCGCTTTAAATGGGCTAAACAACACAGCAAAAGGGAAGAATCACCCAAGAAAAAAAATGGACATTCAGCGACAGCAACGGAATTAGACATTCCTTGAATTATTTTGTTTAGGAAGCATTTTAACACAAAGCTATGGCTTAACAAAACCCAAAACATCGAATAGCAATAATTGTACCTAATATTTCGTTTAGACGTTTCGTTTCTTTATCAAGGAAATTGAAAGCGACGCTATTATTCCTTTTCCTGCCACACACACATTAGCGCCTACTTGCGACTTCCAAATATTATCGTGGATATTCGCGTTGAAATATGGATGCGGTAATAAAAAAAGCAAATATAAGTCGGCCTGCCCGCAGGGAGTCTGCCCGTATGCGGATCACGTGGGAGAGCAACGTCTATACCCTCAGCTTGGAACACGAGAACGGCAGTGGCTTCAGCTTAGAACGACTCTCATAGCCTCGTATTAAAGTTAACACGGAAAAGGAAGTCGCGGGGATCATTTTTATAGAACATGCATAGGTGGTAAAGCTGGTGGTGGTACTGAGAGGACCGTTGAGGAGTATTTAATACCTATGCTTTGACGATGAATGTGTAAGACGTTTATAAGTTCAAAAAACGATGCTTCATTTAACTTATAATTCCGCTTGAACTTAGTCCGGCTGGAAAAATAATCAATAAATAAGACGATAAATAATTTTGCGTGTTTGAAAAAACTATAAACCAATTTCTAATTCCTGAATATTGATTAAGGATTTGGAAGTGCTTTTGAACTCGGAACACTTCGATAGCGAGATCTTATTTTTCAAGAGGCGACATCTTGTTAAAATTCAGGTCTAAATTAGTTTGATGACAAATGGATGAAATGACGAACGAAAGGCAGCTTACTTTGAACCACGAAATACGAAGTTTCGGTTGACGGATCGCCATCAAAGTATATTTAGAATTGGCGAAGAAATTATTACCAAAATTATTGTGGAGAGTCGTGATTTTACTAAAGTAATTATGCCGTTTTTTTTACTTTGACGGGATAAATACTAATCGGGATAAATCCTAGGCAATACAATTTTTTGGGACCAACTCGGGATCATTCTGTATACAATAGTAAAAGAATCAGTAAAATAAGGTAACCATTGGATATGAAGTAACATACACACATTGAAAAAAACTTTTTACATGTGTTTTTCCCTCACTGTAAGGACTAAAATATTATGATTGTGACTATTATAAATTAAAGAGCCTAGCTCTTATAGGTTTAATGAAGCAATTTTCTCCACTTTTTTTCTCTCCAATGCAATGTCTTTTACTTCTTTAAACGACATGACAGTAATTTTCTTCTTGGTCTGACTCATATGGCTAGTACTTAGTCTTCCGCTTCCTCCTTCAATGACATTACTAATGAAGTTTAAAAATTAAAATTGTGACAACAGCTAAATAATATCGTGACGTTTTAGAGAAACCGGAAAGTTTTTATTTTGAAACTTATTTTAATTTATTCTACTTATTAATTGATTTTTCTGCTGTCTATGCGGAAAGTAATGAGATGAACTTACAACAATCATAATTAATAAACGGAGGAATTTTTCAGCAAAATAGAATATAGGCGAATTTAAAAATGCTTTTTTGTGACGAATTTACTTTGTGGCAAATGTACAACAACTCCTGTTGAGTAGACTAATATTAATATTGCATGCGAAAATTTCATGTTTATACCTATGTATGGATGGATGAATGGATGTTTGTTACCTCTTACTCCTAAACTATTGAACGTATCGGGCTGAAATTTTGCATAGGTAATTCTAATCCTGGAATCAAACATAGGCTTATTTTTATCCCATAAATCAGTTCCCATGGGATATAAAACGTTTCCATATAAACCACGCGCGCGAAGCTGGGGGCAGAAACTAGTAAGGAATAATAATGAACTCTACTCGAAATGACTGCCTACCTGCCTACTGGATTTGAAATCCTGAAGTGGATGCATCAAACTATAGGATATTATCAATGCGCGATACTATGCGTAACTGATTTTGTTGTTTGTTTATTTGTACATTAGTACGTGTTTATTTTCTACAATCAAATTTTGGTTGTAACTTGTAACAGTCAATTGATTTTCAGCCAGTGGCACAGAATACTGTATACATTCAATATAGGGGAGTATAAAGTCCGCGCAAACGTTGTCGGTTAAACATCAAAGACTAGAAAATGAAAGTATTAGCATTAAAGATCAGGTTATCGAAATTTTTCGCTCTACAAAGAGAACTTTATAAAGACGCTGAAAAGAAAACGGTAATTGTTCAGTGATTAGTAGGACGTAGCTGGAGCTCCTTTACCAACATTATCGAGATGAATCCGGCCCACTGGCACGTACGACGGTAAACCGATTCCTTTTCTAGTTTCAAGGGAAAATAGTGTTTTCTTTAGCATAACACAATCGGCTTGCGCTGCTAGCGACTTGTTATAAAATCGTTACTACGTCTTAATATAAACTCTTTATTAAAGAGTTCAAATTATATATGTATACATTTAAAATAATTATTTCTATGATAGTTGAAAAATGTAAGAACGACCGTAAAATTTAAACTCTAATACTCCGGTTGGTATGAATTTAATAATGTTTGATATCAAAGAGAAATTTACCCATTGATTATTGAATATTAAAAATGAAAAAATGCAAGTACTAAATTAAATCCAGTACAGAATATGATCCACTCAGTCAGTACCACCTGTCTTTTTTTTTCTTAAATAATATAGAAATAGTTGGCTCATTTGCCAACTCAACTGGATGCTTCTTCTTGGTGATTTACTTTTGCTGTGCTCAAAAATAGTCCAAGAATAATTTGTTGGTTTACTTAACTTCGTAAATTTCTTAGAGAACGCACAGTACCTATTGGGAAAGTGGTACTCTAGCTCACCAAGGAAATGCGCTAGGAATGCGGACGGCTTCTACGGAATAGAGGTTCACGAGTGGAATTCCGCATCGCTATGCCACGGCCAGCCGGGTATATGGTACCTAACCGTCATTCTTTCACCAAGGCCATTATTTTCAACCTGCTGTACAAGTCGTGGCTCGGCTACAGTAGTATTGAACAGTTCTTTCTTCTAGACACGGCTAACTATGTTTAGTTAGCCGTTGCACCAGTTGGTGTTAGAGTGTAAAAAATATAGCATGTACATTGTTTACATTGAGAGGTAGCTAAATTGATAGCCAGAGATTGAGAATATTTATTTGGCACACCTAACACCAGCACAGTAAAATATTGTGAAACAAGTTAGTTCTAAAATTCCGTTATATTGAACTTAGCCTTAGGGTTTGGTTTGGAATGGTAAATGTTTCCAGTAAAATCCCCGCAGGATAGTCCGAGTCAAGTTAGGTTTGTCCAACAGATAAAAGTTTTGTAATACCTATAACTATTTAACCGGTAAGGTGTTCTTTCCAAAAATAGCTTTTAACTATCAAGAATCACCCTCAAGGATCACGGGTGGCGCGCGGCGCGCGTTTTTCCCGATTCCCGCACTAAAATGCTTGTATCTCATAAAATACTAAGAATTTATTTATTCTATAAAAAGATATAGAATCTAGACTAAGTATTCTTTCTATTAGTCTATTTATTATTTGTAGGTACATGCTTATTATTTAGAATTTTGTCGATAACTCAGTATACAAAAATCGATAACTCATTATACAAAAATGAACCTTGTTGCTTCCGTAATAAAGTCGAACCGAATGTGTACAAAATGGCGGCTAAATGCGTGATTTTGTTACCTGATTATTTCTCGAACTTCAAACCGTTCGATCACCATAGACAAACTTTTAGTAAAGAGGTTCGTTCATTCCGAATCGAATGAGACATAGATTTCAAGCCATAGTGTTCCTTATATTTTAAAAATAAGGTTTCAATTGGTCTGAGGTGTCGAGCCCGGAGCGGGCATCGTGATACCTGACGGTATGAATTTTTTTCTGGCCCGCTCAAGGCCTCATAAAACTTTAAAGGTACGTTTACTTTTTTACGTTACATAAATAAATAAATGTGTCAACACTCAAGGGTTAAGATGCAAATGAAAATAATATTTACTCCAAAACATTCCCTCGCTTATGGTCAAGCTTATCGGGAATAAGTTACCAGGACAAAATGCGTTTGTTTAATGTGCAAACATTGGAGTAAATAATCTGGTTGTTTTCCCACGTTCTTTAAGAAGAAATTGACTTTTAGTAAGTGATAGGTTTCCAGTTGGATATCGGTATAGCCTACTGAAGAGTTTCTGGAAGCAAAGTGAATCACTGGTCTATTTGAATTAGATCGTCAGCTTGGTTTAGCAGACAGTTTAGTTAAATTAATCTGGTTCAGTTCTGCATCTGCTTTGTAGAGGTCGTCAATGCAAATCGGGTATAAGGTAATTCAATTAATTGACCGCCAAATCCAGTCATCATAAGCAGTCTAAGTAAATTAAAATCGTAGGGGATCCGACGATTTTAATTTACTTAGACTGCTTACTTAGACTTAATTGGACTGGATGAGAATACTTTTCACATCACTGTTAGGGTTCCGTCCCGAAGGGTGAAAACGAAACCCTATTACTAAGCCTCCGCTGTCCGTCCGTCCGCCCGTCAGAGGACTCTATCTCATGAACCGTAAGAGGAAGACTGTTGAAATTTTCAGAGAATATGTATTTCTCTTACTGCTATAACAGAAAATAAACAAATATCCAAACTAAAAGGGTTTCCATATAAAATAAGTGATTTTATAGCTATTTTTTCTCTTTTTTGTCTAGGCTGTATCTCTTGAACGACAATAGGTAGACACACGAAACTTTCTATAAATACAACTAAACTGGGATAAAAAAATAAAATAAATTAAATTTAAGGCGCCTCCGAACAAGTGCAAATTAAAGAGTTTTCAGCCGGTTAAAGGATCATATTTTTCGATGTCAATTTTTTTAAAACCATATTCTTACAGGTTGTTTTGTGGAACGATATATGGATTGAAGGAACTAAAATAATTACACTTTTCATAATCTCTCTCTACATTGTATAAAACAAAGTTGATTCCTTTCTGTCTGTCCCTATGTATGCTTAGATTTTTAAAACTACGTAACAAATTTTGATGCGGTTTTTTTAAATGAATAGAGTGGATTCAAGAGTAAGTTTTATATGTATAATACATGCAAAGTCTAGTAGACAAACACTGATAAATTTAGAGGTTTCTAATGTGATGTCGTATTAAACACATTTTTTTGCACTTACATCGCAAAAGCTGGCGGAACCCTACGAGATAGATCAAAATAATGTATTACAGTATTGTACAAATTAAAAAGGTCTACAAAAAAGGCAAAAAAGCATTTTTTATCCTTTATTTTTTACGAGAAATAATGGCTTATTTACGAAGCGATTTTAAGCGATACAGCATTAATCCTTATCCAATTAAATGGTCTTACTTTTATTTCTGACACTGTTACTTAGCAAAAAATAATCCTTATAATGAAGCCTTTCAATCGGTATCATAAAGCTACAGGTGAATATATTTCTCGTATAACGGGTTCGATTCCCGGTTTAACCGTGTAATTATTTAAATATCTATGAATGCAGTTTTAATTGTTTTTTAAATTCAAAATAGTCTTCTTTCAGTAATATGTTGCATCTACAATATAAAATGTACTTTCCCTCCATGTGGCATATCCGTGGGACGGCCTGTATAATTTGTTACTATTTTTATGCTAAAGAGCGTCGTTTGGCGCTCATGTTCAGCGGTGGACGTATACGGGATGATGATGAGCTCTAATAATAAATGTTGTATTCCTATGTTACTAAAATAAAATAAAAATCGATTAAATTAAATCAGATTATTGTTCTTTTTTAAGAAGTACTTAGTCTTTATTTACAAAGAAAATTATAATCAAAGAATATTAAAAAAAAATATATTAATATTATAAATAATATAGAGCTAGTATTTACAGTTGAAACAATTAAGCTCGCTGCAGCAAAAAATCTACAGGTAGCTCAAGTGATCCATATCAATACCCGATTATTGAATTAAATTAAACCAAATTAAGTTAAGCTAAATTAAATCAAATTACTTTCCGCACAAATTTCCGCGTTATCGGCGGAGTAAAATTCATCCAGCCAGTTACAGTTTTATAAAAAGGTGTACTAGACTAGTTCTTGTAAGACTCAAGACGCGTCGGGGGGCGTCAATGGAGGCGGTTAGCACAGGACCTTGGTGGAAGGCACAAACTTTGGGAGGCCTACACCCAGCAGTGGGCAAAATCCGACTGCAGATGATGATGGTGAGGACCCTGGATAGGTTTGCACTATAGTACAATAGAACTGAAAACTAATATCCCAAGTTAGGCTTGTTCGTAGTTTGAGCGCAGTTGCGTACGATAAGCCTAACGAGCGAGTCACTCAAGGTTTTAGGCAGGCTTTGATTTATTTACCACTAGTAGCATCTGTTGCATGACACCGACAAGGCACCATAATGATACTTTGAAGTTGTCGAATTAACACTCGCTGTAGGTAGGAGGGGCGGCAATTTACTTAATGCTGAAAGTGATGGGGTATTACGAGTTAGGTTAAATTACTCGTTCAATCTGTAAAGCCTGAATCGGTTTTTGATTCAGTTCGTTAAATAATCATTTTCGAATTTACGTTTCAACTGTAGGTTATATCGAGCTCTTAACAAAACAAACCGGTCGACTCGATGAGCTTGCCCATATCAATTTCATTTCATATCCATATCAATAATGAATGGCAGACATTTTAATTAAATATTTGGTGCAGTCAATATAATATTTTGCAATAGTCTAAAAGGTATCGATGAGTGCACAAGTTTGAAAATTGACAATGTTGAGTTATTTTTACAAGCTTTCATTTATTTTACACTATTAATAGGTGTGGGACAAATCTTGCAACTGAATTTTAGACCAGTTATACCCAATAATGCTGAATTTGACATACATAAGTAAGTTCGGTGAAAATGCAATGTTATGGTACCATCAACCTGGTCTGATAATGGAGACAGGACCTGAGGAACTGCTAAACGGAACGACGTAACCCCGCCGAGATTGGGTTCGATGGATTTGTCTTCCTAAGCAGTTTGGTCTTAGAGAATGACCAGGGTCCTGATGATGAAGCCGAATAGAGGCCATAGGAACTGCTAAAGAAAGTAACCTGATCGAGTTTGGACTGAATTTCCGAATAAAAACTAGTTTTTAAATAGGTTTTATTTTAAATATAAATATTATTGTCAGCATCAGAATCGATTTATTTTGACGAGATGTTTGATCCAAGTAGGTACATCTTTTACTGATAATATCGAACCGATTGACTTTTCGCAATTATATATCTTACCCTTTATTTTACTCCAAATATAGCCCTGCCATACACTCGTCAACGGGAGGTAACGCGGAAATGATTTAGAGACTTAGTGTGGCAACATTACTCGTCATGCTTCCATGCCCTGTTTTATCGATTTTTTGGGCGCATTTCAAAAGACCGCAATCAACCTATTAAGTCGCGATTAATTACGAGAGTGCTGTTCGGGTAAACCGACTACGCAGCAGATATGCATTGCGCTTGTAATTGAATGCGTATTTGCTCGCGATTACCTTAACTAACTTAGATCGCGATCGATCGCTATCGTCGCGGGTTCAAACCAATTCTTATTCCATTTCATCATGAAAACCTCTGTGGCGCAGCAGGTGAAGGTCCGCCTGCGACACAGGAGGCTGCGGGTTCGGTTCCCGCCTCGGGACAAATGTTTGTACGATATGCAGGTATTTGTTCAGGGTATTCTGGATGTTTTTCTATGTATATTAAAAAATATCTATCTATGTAGTGTATTGTATTATGTATATCAGTTATCTAGTATCCATAACACAAGCTCTGCTCAGCTTGGGGCTAGATAATGCTGTGTGAATTGTCCAGCATTATTTATTTATGAATTTTTTATTTAGGTATACCCTAAGTTGGCGGCAGTAGTTTAATTTATCATAAATAACTCATGTGAATATTAGTCCGTACGATACCACCATTTTCAGTGACTTTCCTTGACTACCAACCAAACATCATTCCAAATACCTATCTTAAAGGTCAGTTTGGGAATCAACCAACACCATCTGCCATAAATAACCCAAAACCACAACCTTTTTCATGGTCCTTCGACAAAGTCTACCAGCTCCTATCAAGCAATACAGTGAAGTGAAACCATACCTTTGGATTGCAGTTATTATTGAGGACAGACGCAGGTTGCAGAAAATAAGGTCAGACCAAACCATTTTATTTTATTGCATTGTAATACCAATCTACTCTACACCATGGATAATCTTTTCATCAACCAAACTAAAATTTACGAAGCAATAAAACAGCTGCTGGATAATTTAAAGAAGCTTTCTTTAAATTAGCCAGCAGCTGACAGAAAGACGTATGACTAATGTACGCGTAATAATGACCTTTTGGAGAATTATTGGTCAACGTACCTTGAGCAAAAGGCTGTTACGAAACAGCTGAAGATGTTTTTTTGACCGCTAAAGGCTTTTTTAAGAAAGCCATAAAACAGTTAGAACTGAGAACATCAATTTCTCAACCAACCTTTGTGTACCAGAAGCTGAGGCGAACGGACCATGTATGTGAACTCAACGAGGCACTCCTCAACCAGGCACTTATCAATCAGCAGGGAGATTTTTTGCTTCAACGAGGAACACCAGCAAACTGGACGAGTTAATTAGATGGCAGAAAATAAATATGAGGGCTTTCACGAGGAAAACTGACGAGTTACAGGAGAAATGGGAATTCGAGGATGCCTCGAAATTCCTGGAATCTCGTTGGTCTGCTATAGGGAAATAGAAGGAGAGAGCGGTTGTGAGGACAGCCAGTACCACGACTTCACTGCCTACGAGAGCTTTTTCATACAAAAGAAAAAAGTTATTAACACTAAAATGTTTTCGGTATCTCATCGCGAAGGATCCACCCCGCAAGGAATATTTCCGATTTAGTGAGAACTACAAGGGCTGGGTATTCTTCAAGGATCTTTTCACCGAAGCTGTCCATAGCAACCCCATTATTATGACCAACGCCCAGAAAATGCAGTTTTTGAAGAGTAAGGTGACAGGAGAAGCCGAGGGACTGATCTACCATCTACCAATAAGTTCGGTGAATTACGAAGCGTATTAGGATCTTCTCAATCGTCGTTATGGGAATAAAAAAAATATTTTTTACCTCCCACGTCAACATGCTGCTGGACCTCCCTAAAATACATCAGCAATCCTACGCCTTGATGAAACAGCTGCACTTCGTTACTAATGAACGTCTTCATGGTATCCATAATTTAGGTGTCGACATAACCACTTGGGACCCATTTCTTATGCATTTACTTTACAGGAGTTCTTGGGGTTCTTAGAATACAAGTTTACGGCTTTAGAAGCGGCCCATCGTAAAACCAAACTATCCAACCAGAAGACTAACCAAAGCAACCTAGAAGGAAAAATATATTCATAGCTCAAACCAGCTTAATCCATGAATAAAATTGATCAGTATGTATAAGAATATAAGAATAAACCATTTACTAAATAAATATAATTGCACCACAAAAATAAATACCTAACCAAAATAAAATAGTTTACCAACCTCACCTCTGGTTACACGAGTTAAACCGCGCTAAATTTCTGACAATCAAAACAAACCAATGCGCTGAATTTTATGATGGCCGAGCTCATTTCTCTCCACGAGACATCATCAGGACACCACAACAAAAAAAAAAGTGTGTCAAAGTCGAGTATTGTTGTGGTGTCCTGATGATGTCTCGTGGAGAGACAAAACTAGTTGACGACTAACTTTTGATGAGTTTTTTCATTGTATGGTTGGTGTGGTCTTTTCTTTTGCAAATTAAGTTGTGTTCGTTCTTGGAGTTGGAGGGTAATTTACTGGACAATTTTGTATTGCGTAAGTCTGTTGTTTACTTTCTCTGATTGCAAGTGGGAGCAATTTGTGGGAGGGCGGGCTGTATAGCCCGCCTATAACACGCAAATCACATTTTGTTGGATCTTGTCGGAGGAGGTTTTGCGCGGAATTGTTACTAAATATTGTTTTATCCTAACAATAAAATCTAAAACTATTCTTATGTTGTCCTAAACCCTATACATAGGTAAGAAAACTGTGCTGGCAGAAGGCCAAATAATAGTTTTCTGCAAGGGCTCCTGACTGGAAAACAAAGGTCGACACATCGA
Organism: Eupithecia subumbrata; assembly: GCA_949316285.1. Taxonomy (NCBI): domain Eukaryota; kingdom Metazoa; phylum Arthropoda; class Insecta; order Lepidoptera; family Geometridae; genus Eupithecia; species Eupithecia subumbrata. Next base: position 9,959,796 of record OX438642.1, on the reverse strand, counting down.
CTTCGGTACGGTGTATAAAGCAACCTCCCGGTTGTTTTATACAAACGTTAAAGAATTAAAAGAGACATTTGGAAAGAGAAAAGTGGAGAAAATTGCATCATTGCACCGATAAGAGCTAGGCTCTTTAACTTATCTATATCTATATATATAAAAGAAAGTCGTGTTAGTTACACTTTTTATAACTCAAGAACGGCTGAACCGATTTGGCTGAAAATTGGTGGGGAGGCAGCTTAGAACCAGGAGACGGACATAGGATACTGTTTATCCCATTCGACAGCGTTCCCGTGTGATTTGACATAAAACGTCAGTCACTATAAAACGTGGTTTAACAAAAAAGAATAAGACTTGGATTAACAAAACGAAAATGACAGTTATGTAATGGACGTATGGATGACGTATGCATGCCGGGGGGCCGATTCTGTAGTATATTTAGTATCAGCATTTGCACCCGTGCGAAGCCGGGGCGGGTCGCTAGTAATAATATATACCTATATTGGTAGGTGGTAGGTGTATCAAGAAACCAAATCAACATTAACTTTATAGCGTGCCAAACTGTTGAATCCTGCTGCTTTACTAATATATTTCTGCAGACATACTTAAAAGGCTACCCAATATTGCATTACTTGCTGACCAATTTAGTCATTTTTGCCGATCACTACATGCATCTCGATTCCCTTTTTCTGGTGGCAAAATCCATCTTTCGGTGGACCAAAACTTCTTTAATATGCTGACCTTTTAAATGATACCCGTTTATTTTATTTCAGTAGGTAGATTTTTATGTTTTGTGAAATGATGCTCAGAGAACATATTGAACGAAATAAACATGACAACATCTGCGCTGGACAGAGCCTTTTTACTTTCAATACTTAAACAAACAATAAAAAGTTACAGCCTAATAAGAACGACACGACTCACTAAACATGGGAAAGCGAAATGCACGATAAGGACTTAATTCCGTGAGTAGAACTGCCCCTGAGATGTGAACACTGAACATGGAACGAGGAGAACGAGCGAAGTGACCACAACGGGCGAGCCAGTACAAAGATTAAATTGAATCTGGCAACTCGCCAAGGCTGCCGTACCCAAAATTACAAAATATTATGCTGATTTTATAGCTGGAGCAAAAGACTGCGTAAATTCTTGAATCAGAGTTTGCATGCACTGTACATTATGCTTCATTTTGTAATTATCACTAAAATGTTTTGATGACTATAATGTGCGATTTATGAATCACAAAATTATACTTTTGTACTGTATGGCATGTAGGTTTCAAAGCGTTGTAGGCATTGTGCTGCTGATTCCTATAACGAACCCAAAACTTGATTCAACTCGAAAGTAAGCATAGTGCGATCTTAAATTTCAAGGCGATTTAAAAGTTAATTTTATGTGATTGTGATTTCACGTTCACAAGAAATTATAGGTTTTATAGGTATTGTTTGGCGATCTTGTCCTCAAATGAGACAAAAGCATTCCCTAATACGCGTATCATAAATATGTTACTATTTAACTTTCGTTAATCTTTATTTTAAAGAAGTGACCTCACTAACTTATTTTCTAAGTAACAAGTTCCTGCAATTATGTGGACTGCTAACAAGTCCATATCACATAGTGCTAGTTATAAATAAATAAATAAATAAATAAATAATGCTGGACAATTCACACAGCATTATCTAGCCCCAAGCTAAGCAGAGCTTGTGTTATGGGTACTAGATAACTGATATACTTAATACAATACACTACATAGATAGATATTTTTTGTTATACATAGAAAACACCGAAAACACCCCGACCAACGGAACAAATTTCTGCAGATCGTACACAAATTTGTTCCGAGGCGGGAATCGAACCCGCAACCTCCTGCGTCGCAGGCGGACCTTCGCCCGCTGCGCCACGGAGGTCGTCAGATAGATAGATAAGATAATATAAATAGGTACCGGGCTGGAAAACGGGGTGAATAGAGTATTAATGGTGAATATAATGGTGAATTGCATTCGCCCTGGAGTCTCTGTTGACCCCGTTTTACGTTACTATTTTACAATAAACAGTTACATTCACATAATTAACAAATCAATGTGGCGTTAGATACAAAAGTTGTAGTATGGTCAGTGTCACAGTAGGTGTAAGAAATTTATAACAGCTTTTTAGTTATTTAGGATCAAAAAGTAAAAGGCTAACGCAAAATCGCTTTCATGTCTACGCAATTTAGACGTTTTAACTTTTTATGACTTCCTTTGAGGGTGAAAATTCAACGGGTATCTGTGAACAAATAGTAGCCCCAGAAGAACGGAAACTGCCATAAAAATTCGCGTCGTCGTCATTAGTCTCAGACGTGTTTTGATCAGGGACCGTGCGAACCGTTGCCGCTACCATTGTTCCGTTGCCAAAGTAGGATGTCGCTTTACAAAGGTTGATACAAGGTCTCTCTCTTTCTATCCCCTGGGATAATCGGGGAACATTTCGTTGAAAAACTTTAGAAAGTCGTCGAGGCCCTCCTCTTTTTTATCTTCGACTCGCAATTTTTAACTGAACTTCGCCTTGGGAACAATCGATTTGAAGTCCATTTAGTAAAAGAATTTGGAAACTTTCAAGTCAAACACAGCTCCTAGAAAGGCTTCCAGCGAAACTTCCATTCTTTGAGAAGATAATTTAATAATTATTGTATTTTAGGAACTTCCACACCGATTTTGTGTTTTAGGGATTTAAAAAGTATTCTTTTCTTGCAAAGCACGTTTGATTTCATTCAAATGCAAACAATTATTATATTACGTCAGAATTTTCTTAGTCATTGCAACTACGAATATAATGTTCAAGTAACCTTATTAAACGAGTAGGAAGAAATAGAAGACATGGTGTAATGACGCTCGTTAAGGGAGGTCTCTGTACAGCAGTGGACTAATATAGGCTGATGATGATGATGGTATCATCATCATGTGTACTCGTATGAGTACGCCCTTGTTTACTTTACTGCGCGGAAGTTGGTAGATATGTGGTTTTATCAGTAAACTAAGCACAATCACAATCATATTGCTGAAACTCTATTTCGGCGTACCGTAGCACACTAACTCGTAGCTCTCGAAGTGAAGAGGTGATGGTTGATTTCAAACAATGTGTTGGGACTCCAATGGAAGTAAAAGTAATAAAAATACTGAGAGCGAAAAAACTGCATGATGCAGTTTTTGTTTGTGTTTGCACAATAATAGTTTTATTGAGTGATGCCATCAGTCAATAAAATATTATTGTCTGAGCAGTAGTAGCGTCTTTCTAAGGTTATTTCTGAAAGTCTTAAGAAACAGTTTCATCCAATGGAATATAGTAGGAACATTGAAAGTCTTTTCATTCAGAAACAAGTAAGTTTTTGTGGTTACGAGAAAAACATTCACATGAAAATTATTTGTTAGCTACATCGAAACAAAATCCACTTTTCTCAATTTCACAAAATATAGGTACCAGTTAGAGATTTCGCTATAGAATATCTAAAAATAGTAGGTATTTATATACATTTCAGATGAATCGCTCTACAAACATCGGAGATTAGAAGGTAAAGTTCATATTTTTGACTCTTTAATATATGTATTTCAAAAAGTATGAAACCAAGAAATATTCAAAACTGATTTGAAATGAAAAAAAAAAAAAAACATTTGATTTGATTACTCCACCTCTGATACCACTCCTTTGCACACCCCACTCGAAAAAGAAGTTTCTGAAATTGTTTGAAAACTGTTCCCCACCTTTTTCTCAGGCTTGTCTTTATATTTTTCTTCGGGGAAATAGTCAGCAAAAATATAAGACTAGAAAAGATATTGAAAAAAAGACCTTGTAGTTGTTTTCTTAAATTCGCGGCATCACAATTTGGACTATATATAAAATATAAGATTTTTTTTAATTGTCTTGTAATCTGAACCGGTTGCGCTCGATAATTATTGTTATTGGAAGTTTTTAGTTGATAGCTTTAGTAGTTGCTGAGATATTCAAGAAGGAGAAGAAGACATACAGAGCTAGCCGATAAGGTTTCGAATCTCGTACAATAAATCATACCACTCATTATTCATAAAGAAAATTACAATCAAATAATAGAAATGAATTAGAACTAGTATTTAGAATTCAAACGATTGACCTAACTGCAGACTGTTGCGAACAATCTACAGGTAGCTCAACTGATCCATATCCATATACAATAAAGTAACTGTGCAACTTGATATATCCTATGGACCATAATTGTAAGTCTGAGAAACAGAGTTTTTATTAACTGGATTAGTAAGTTATTTTTTATCTATAAGTATTATTTTAAGTTAACGTTCTGCTTGTCTAAATGTAAATAAGTGCTTTTTGAGAACCGTACTGTTGTTTTTTTAACAACTGTAAATCACCCAGGTTTTATTCAACATTTGCAAGTAAGCTCTGCCAGCTCTGTGGTTGTATCATAATGTAATTGTATTGCTATTGTGTCTCGCTGCTATTGTAGTCAATAGGAATTGTGCTCCGTTCGGCCAGCGCTCAATCTCTGAACTAACACCAATATCGTTCTAAGTAATGTGACCTCTTCAAATAAATCTCGAATTTTATTACTTTCAGTGTCCAACTGACAATGCTTTGGGAAATATTGGGAAAATAAATTCGCCTAAAGCTATGAATACGGATATGATCGGGTTACGGAGTGATAATTTAATTTTTGTCAATAGCAGTAGAATATTTTAAATGCTCGATATAACTTCAGCTCAAAGTATTTAATTTTAATAAAAAACAAATAAAATTATGCGTATGTACTTCGTTCTACTCGGTACGGCCGTTTAAATTATTATTAAAAGATACCTTCACGGTCAAGTTGGGTATCAAATGAAAGGTATCTTGTAATTGTGCACTTGTAATATTTCAAAACCGTTTTTGAAATTTCTGTAAGTTTCATACTTTTTGAAATTTTTGAAAAAAGTCGAAAGAATACCCATTCCCCCCTATCTCCGAAGACTGAAATGCATATAGCGTTTGTAGATATGGATCTATGTTTTGCAGGAAAAATATAGTGTCGAAATAAGTCTGTAAATAGAACGCTTTTTGAAAAATGGTCAAAGAGGGGAATAATTTTCAAACGGGGGGACTACCTCACCAAGCGCTACCAAATGGAAGGTATTCAGACTTCCTACCACACTGAGTGGGGTATTAAATGAATGATTTCGATTAGTACATTTCAAAACAGTTTTTGAAATTTCTGTAGGTTTCATACTTAAAAAGTCGGAAAATTACCCATTCCCCCCTAAAAAAACACCTTTTAAAAATTATCGAAAAGGGCGGGAATTTTTCAATAGGGAACAGACTACAGATTAGAACAACCTGCTCCAAATTGCGGACGTTTTGCTTGTATATATTTGGTACCACCTCCTCTAAATTCGTGTAACAGTGGTTCCTAAAATGATCTGTCGGGATCTATATGGGAGTGTGAGCAGGTTACAGCCCGGGGCCTTCACACTATAAATCTAAGAATATCATTTATACAGAATGAGGCGTAAAGAGTGGTCAATACTTCACCCACGGGTAGGGGGCATCAGAACTGTTCAGGTAATAAAAAATTGTGCCCAGTAAATGTCTCACGGTTTTCAAGTTATTGGACATTTTCGAAATTTTTAACTTTTTTTTCCCCTTGTCCATTCTTTTCGATGCTATAGCTACAAATCAAGGAAATTTCTTAATCTATTTTTGTCATAGCATTCTTGGATAAATGTGCTATCAAATGCTTACTACCATTTGTGTGCCAAAAGAACACTTTTTCTTTTACAACATGCCTAATAAACAAAAATTTGTTTTGTTAATTTTTTCCAAAAATTTGACCTCCTGTGGTGAAAAAAAATTGTATGGCCCCCTGAGTGACCAACTAATAAGAAACATGCCCACTTCAATGAGATTCCGAAATAATAAATACTTGGTATTACAAAATTTGAATATAAAGTGTATTCCTAAGTTCAGATGGATAAGGTTAATTTGTTTAAATGGGTTAAAACTCACTTATTGCATTGGAATTTCTTACATTAAGTGCTCAAAATGGCTACCAACAGCTCTTAGCACGCCCTGCATCTTCTAGTGAAAGAGCGCTTTATTTTGCGCATTCATAATCAGAATATGTGCAAGTGGTCAACGAGACAATAAAGTTTGGGGATCACTAGTTTTAATGCATTCAAACAGCCATATAAACTCCGACGACCTTTTTGACTTGAAAAACGACTGACCACTGAGTAAAAATATAGTAAAAACTTATTTATTTTTTTGATATGCTACTCCGTTAAATGTGCAAACCAGGAACGGAAAGATTAATAAAACCGCCAAGATATCGGACCACGCATATTTCCGTTGCAATTTGATTTGTGCTCAGTTTTATATTCGTGTGTTCATGAAATATTTTGAGATTTTCGTTTTATGGGAGACGACATATTTAATGATAAAGAAGAAATTTCTTTGTTATTCCGTCATCAGTAACCTTCGCATGAATGGTTGTTTTTGACGATGACGCGACTTTGGCTGTTGGCTAAATCCAGAGAACGGTTTAAAAGTGTTTTGATCAGCCTACCGTAACGTGGCCAAATAAAAAGGCAAATCTCCCTTGTATTCAAATATGAACTTTGTGTAAAGTTAGACAACGCAAATTTTGTTTTTCGTCTCCATTTAAGTAGGCACTAAGTTTAGCTGTCTAGCTACCTACATACTTTTATAAACGACCGGGTAACGTTGGATTATGGATCAGTTGAGTTGAGACGCCTGTAGATTGTTTGCACAGTCAGCTCAATTAGTTCAATTGTATTAGTAAATACTAGTTATAATTTGTTTTTATTACTTTATTGTAATGGTGTATTTTACTTTTAAGTTAAAGAACCTTTTATAAATACTACATTTATGGCATCTTTAATATCTTCATAATAATTGAATAGTAGCAATGCAGCCAGCGGGGACGCTTCCGACTGGTATTGATATGGATCAGTTGTGCTACCTGTGGATTGTTTGCAACGGTCTGCAGTTTGCTCAATTGTTTCAATTGTAATTACTAGTTCTTATTTATTTCCATTACTTGATTGCAATTTTCTTGTGAATAAAGCTTTATAGGAATGCAAACAGAACACAATATAATTTTTTGAAATAATAATAAATTACAGACTAATTATAACAATACTAGATATTGATTTTTGTTGGAAAACTTAGAAAACTAAGATAAAAGAAGATAATAATCATAAGGCGTGTTTAAAAAAAAACTATAAACGAGTTCAAATTCTTCTAGTGGAGGCCTCTAGTTAAAATTCGAGTCAAATTTAGTTTGATGACATATGGATGAAACGACGAATGAAAGAATGCCACTAGTTCTTTCAGTATTTCATGTTTCAAACTATTTAAACACGAAATAAGAAGTTTCTGTAGAAGGGTCGCACGAAACGAACAACCTAACAGCTGAACAAGTTGCTAACTTGAGTTGCTTCGGACGTGACACTAAATGACACCTTTCAAAATTAAAAATCAAAAAAGAACGTATCGGTCATCCTTCGTTATATGCGATCCGCCATCCGTCAACTTAAGGTCAACTTTGTAATTTTTTTTTGTAGGTAAGCCGTTTTGAAGTGAAAACTTCTTTAGCGGCGTTGAGCACTTTTTCTGTAATGGGTATAAAATCGTAAACTCGCGTCAGGACACGTGACCTGATCGAAAAAGCGTAAGACGGATGGAGCAACGACGACATTATGCCGAAGGAATAAAGCTCAAAATTGTGCAGGATCTTCATTATAGCTAGGAAATTTCTTGAAGTTTTGTTTTGAGATAGAGTTCAAAATCGAACATTATTTTTAGGTAAACAGAATAGATAATAGTACTAGTTTCCGACAACAACAATAGGCCCTAGCTTACGTAATAGTTGCTAGCGTCCGGCTCGCTTATACCTACCTACTTATGTATCTATAGATAATTAATTTCTCGAACGAATCGAAAAGAAAGACAAGGACAAAAATTTTCATTTATTCATTAATATAATTTTATAATTAAGGTTAGGTTTCGATCGAGTCTATCGTACTGCTTAACGGGTGTAAACAGACCCTTCACGAAGCCGTCAACCAAGCATTCTGTACATGAAACTAAGTAACACTGCGCAAAAATAATTGCTGGGAAACGGAATTTATTTTTGGACTTTAAAAATAATCAGATTTTTGTAGCGGGTAATGGTTTGCGCGCAACCGGCTGTAAATAATTGTAATATTATTTAATATTGTAAAATAATTGTAATAGTTTTAAAGTGTTAAATTTTTAATGTAATATAAATTGTCATGTTTGTGTACGATAGCGCAATAAATGAATATTGTATTCTACCACATAAATGATAGTACTTTTATACTGATAAAGCAATTGGTGCAAAATTATTCCCTAACCGTTCCAAAATATCAAACATGCTCAACGTTAATAATCAAGTTTTCACTTCTGCCGGCACTCCCGGAGTGCAACCCGTCTTTTTTTTTCCCCCTTGTCATGGAAACGATAAGTGTAACCAGAGATTGTGGAAATTATCATATTGTGATAATGTTTTTACGGCGCACATCATCAATTCCTCGAGAGACAAACTTTTATGGGACCACTTAAAAATCAACTTTTATACGACAACAAAAGAATCATCAAAATCTGTTATGAATTGGGGGAAATCGTGATTTTTCAAAAGTATTATGTTATTTTTTAAGCTTTACGGGATAAATTCCAATCTCTCGGGAATAACATTTTTACGGGTCTATTTGGGGTCATTTTCTGAACAATAATGAAAGAATCCGTAAAATCGGTAAACCACAGGCGGTGATATCATGCACCTACCATACATAAATAAATAAAAAACATACAGACGAATCGAGAACTTTTTTAATATTTACAATATTAAATATTTCACGCAAAAAAATTATTCAACGCCATGACTGCAATGGACAGAAAAATATTGCTGTATGAATTTACCAGTAGAATAACAAGCATTGAACGAATGTTCAATAACGCGAGAAACCCGGGGGCTCATATTGATTACTATCAAAGGCTTATACCCAAGAGCTCTTACAATACCGTTCGCTTTTCACCTTCGGGAACACAGCAACATGGAGCTATCAAAAGCACTGATACTTTATTTATGAAAGAACAATGTAAAATCGAGTTAAGTTGGAGTTCGTATCGGAATACGGGCACAGATCAACTAACGTATAGTATTTTGTGCAGTTATACGGGCTTCGCATGGAAAACCATTCATCGCTCGTTTGAACTAGAACTCTGCGGTTCGTTAAATATAGAGCAGCCCTGTTCAAGCATTGGGATTACACATCAATTGAATAAAAACTAGTTGCATTTTAAATAAAACAAGTGTGAAGTCAAGTGCGAGCTGGACTCGCGCACTAAGGGTTCCGTAAGACCTTGTGGCTTGTTAAATTATCATGATTCTAAGTCAACGGGAAGTAAGGACCCTATAGGTTTTGGTCCATGGCGAGAATTAAAAAAAAATTTTTTTTTCGTGAATTTTTACAAATTTATGCTTTTCGGATTTTCCCTTTACTTTTACTATAAGACCTTGCTCCTCACCAAATTTCATGATTCTAGATCTACGAGATACTTCCAGTATAGGTTTTATGTGCACGTGATTGCCCTTGCAAATTTCAAAATATTCGGACACAAACGACTGTAACTTTTGAGTACGTTGACTTAGAAGTTTTTTTTATATCGTGGCTCCAAGAGGTTACGGACTTGAGTATTTGACGTTAATTCCAACTCATAAGTAAACGCGTTCCTGAGAAAAGGGGGTTTACAGACGGACAGACGGACAGACAGACAGACCGACAGACGGACAACAAAGTGACCCTATAAGGGTTCCTTTTTTTCCTTTTGAGGTACGGAACCCTAAAAATAATAAAAATAAACCTTTCCACACCATACCACACATATAAAGTAATTCTTTTTTGTATGTTTATGAGTTTGTGGGTCATCTCTGGAACTACAGAACTAATTTGCAAAATTTTTTTCCTTACGGAAAACTACATCAACCCCTGAGTGACTATTTTCTTAGCCAAGTACCGCGTGAGCAATGCCACGAGCAGCAGCTAGTTTATTATTATAGTGTCAAGAAAACTAAACGAAAACGAACTTGTTCAGCATCCTCAACGCTTTAAGCTACTAAATGTAGCACTGTGAGAGCGCAGTCGAAGTTTTGATCTTAAGTTAATTTAATAAACTTACCAACTCTAGATAGCTTGAAAACATCAGCAGTATGGATCACGTCGGCAAAAACTTGAAAATTCAATGCATATGGAGTTTTATTATTCGTGTGTTGCGCCATGGCGATCTTGAACACATTTTGGATCGTTTCCGAGTTCTGGTCGAAAACCACACCTAGGGAAGAAAAAAACATGTTATTAATACGAAAAATATGACATATATAAATGTAAAAGATAGAACGACAAAAAGGGTTTTAATTATATAGCTTTAATTAAAGAATTAAAGCTATTTAATTTAAACTAAATGTCTGAGCTTAGGCTTAGGATAGTTGTGAACAAGTATTCTTGTATCTTACGTATATCTACGTCATCGTGTGTTTTTTAAATAATACTACATGAACAGTAAAAGCTAATGAAATGTAGATTAACGAAGAACAAAATAAGACTTCCCGGGGCATAACTAAATATTTTGGGTAGGTACCTACATAACAATAAAAACTAAGCCGTGTTGTATTTTCCTTGGAGTCTTTTAAAGTAAGAAATAAAATCCGGAATAAGTGCCATAGCCTGGTTTTATTTCGCAAAGTAGAAAGAGTTTTAAAATAAAACCTTTGTCACTTCCACTCGTAATATACCTGTCCAAGATTCTAGTTTTTACCGTAACAAGAAATTTTGCTTTAAAATATTAATACTTGGTGCGTAAGAGCGTACTTAATGTTATTTGTAGCCCCGCTATTAAATAGATTACGTTTACCCAAAAGCTGTCCCGTGAGACTACTTTACATCGTCGTAGTAATCTTAAAACATTAACCTAGTTTTCTTTTTTATTGTGAGTTCTTCTTTTTTGGAGTTTTGTCTCCGAGTGACGAATTGACTAACTGTGTTTTAACTTCCACTTATCAAAAGAGATATTGAAGCGCTGAAGAATTATCCGAACGAGGTTTTTTTCGATTGATTTTCATTGAATACAGTATATCTATACAGGAAGGCACATATAGATCGGTCAGTATAGGAAAGTCTGAAACAATAAGACATACGAAGATCTCTTCTTAGGTACCATGCCATCGATTTTAGTAACAAGAAAAACTGCATTCAAACATATGCATTCATACATTCGATATCTAAATATAAATAGCATTAGTTTTATTTTTCAAAACGTCCGGGTTCGATTCCCGAGCTGAGTACAAGTTTCTTTTAAATGTATGAAGTAGTTTTTCTTGTTACTAAAATCGAAGACATGGTTCCTAAGAAGAGATCTTCGTATATCTTATGGTTTGAGACTTTCCCATACTAACCGATGTAAATGTGCCAACCTGTAGGTATATAGCAGTTCTGCGTTAAAAGAAAATCAAATTTAATATTTCATAATTGCGAATAAATTAATAGTATTTTTTGGACCCAGACTAAGGTCATAAATTGCATATCATAACTACACCTAGTCGTTTCCACGCGGATGGTTGCAAACAATTAATTGCATATGCCGGTCGCACACACTGAGTTATTTTTTCCCAATCCCATCTAATATTCCAATGGGCATTGGACGTTTTATTCAGAAATCATGGTTCCATTTACTGCTGTGTTTAACCGGTTGGATTATCTACGGGTTCATAAGGCTGTTAACAGTTGGCGAAGATATTGAATAACAAACATGCCTAAAACAGATTTGAAAACATCATCCTTTTTGAAGTTACTTGAAAAAGTAATGAAAAGGAGGTGAACTAAATTTTTATAACTGTCATAGAGGGCATTAATTCCAGGATAACAGTCGCCCTATTCCTAAATTCGAAGCAGTCAGTGCGCTACAGATGTCGTATACCTACGTTACGCGTTAAAACGTGACATACCACATGGTATATACCTATATTTTGCGTTAATATGCACGAAGCGAGTGAGTGGTAGCGATATTTCATTGTTTTGTACGGCAATATGATTGAGAGTGGTGGAACTTGGTGGATATGTGTCGGATGACGCGAAATTAATCTGCGTCGTGTAAATAAATGAAGGGCGTATGTCAGCGCTCTGTGGCGGCGGCGGTGAGGCGGGCGGCCTCGCATCACCGGAAGTACCGGATTCTCAGCAGATTGGAGTACCGACTTTATGTACCTATCGTGATCCAAATAAACAAGGTCCATTCCGGGAGTGACACTTGTTTACGTCACTGTCCAGTTGTCACTTATTGCAACATGGAAACAAATAGTCAATTAAAAATTACATAAAAATGTTGTCAATTTTGTTTGTTAGATCAGTCAAAATAGTTATAGTTAAACACGAGTTGTTGAGATAAATAATTGGTTAGTACAAAAATACATCGTTTTATCAGATTGGTACATGTAATAGATGGTGTTCGGTGTAGGAGTTTTGATTTTACGACACCAGAAAACAGATTAGTCTTCTCATTCGCCGATGTCGATGATTTAGGCTTGTGTCACTTACGTGACCGATGGCTCGGAATGCCATACCTGGCGAATTTTTTTAATAAACCATACCATGGTTATTAATAAACTTCTTAAACCTACAACGGTACTAACTTGTACTATGTCGAGTGTAACCAATGACCTTACCTAAACCTTATAGGTGGTTGGCATTATAATAATTCACAATTAATCACACTAATATCATTATTGTGATAGTTTGAGTGGATGTTTGTTTCCACTTCACGCCAAAACTACTGAACGGATCGGGCTGAAATTTTCATTACTTGACCGATTAAATGAAGTGAGCGAAGCATCTCTGTATCAAGTCTAGCAAAATTAGCGTTTATGTTAGTATGAACGTACGACTCTACAGGTCGTATTTTACAACCAATCTAGACGAAACTTGGTGTACAGATTCTAAGATTTCATAGTTTTTTTATTCAAAGTTTTCTCTCTTTTAGGCGTACTTCCTCCAAAAAGGCCAAAAGGGGGCTTTGGAATATCTCCGCTCTAAGACATCTGATTTCGATGATATTTTTAAGAAAGGTAGTAATTTTAAATAGTTCTCATAAAAATTTAGCAAAAATGTAATGAGGATTTTCGGTAGGAGATTGTGAAGTTAACCAAGCAGAGGTAGGTGGGTGCGGCGGCGGGTGGCTTTGAGCGAGCTGTCTCGCTAACAGCCAGCAGTGAGTTGGGAACATTTTTTCTACCCACACGTAAGGCTCAAAGTTGATTGGTGATAACGAGTAAGTAAGGTATCTGACACGAATTAACATTTCCTATGCCCTAAGGGCAAGTTCCCATTATGTGGCACAATAATTTATCGTTGGACGACTATCGTTTCTAACTTTTCCCACTGATGACATTGCCTTAACAATATATCGTCACAAAAAAAGTGTGGTGGAGAAAGAGACGAAAGTTAATTCTGTCGTTCTTTAGAAGATAAATAAACAGCTGGAGCTGTTATTACTGTAGTTAACAAAGTTTGATGTGTAGTTTAACTTCATATTTCTGATGTTCAAGTTATTTCATAAAACATCAACTTTTGTATTTATATTACATTCAGACTGGCATAACTTTACACTTTTTATTTGTTTTTGTTTGTATCAGGACAACTCGCATCCATAAAAGTATCCCGCATTCACAACATCAACGTTTTATTGCCATTCGAGATGCCAGCTTCACGATTTTTACCTACCGCCTAGCCTGCCTAGTGTTCAAAATCAAGGGCTATAGTTTTTTGGACCAGCCACACTGAATTCCATTCTTTCTTTTCTTTCTTATGTAGTGGACGTAATACGGGATATTTTCTATTTCTATTGGGTTTTGCCAAGCTAGATGCTTGCAGTGTAGCCGATCCCGTACATTTTAATACGTTTTTTTTTTCTCATCCAGCATCCAAACAACCATCTTGCAGTGCAACCGTGGCCTTACCACTGGTGGGCAGAAACGGGAAAAGAACCTGTTCGTTTCTGGAAGTTAGCCATTATACTTATGATTACAAGTGTTGTTTTTAATACATTATATTAGCTTGAAGGATGGTAATAAATAATCAATACACGTTATAAAAGAGTACCTGACTCACTGATAGACAATGCACAGCCCGAACCACTGATAGAGGCTTGAAAGTTGGAGTGTTTGTTTCTTTTAGGGTGTAGGGATGAACTAGGAAAAGAATTTAAAAAATTATTACTCCCAGAGTGCAAAATAGGAGTTGAAAGTTAAAACAAATTTGCTCTATATAACAGAAACCGTGAGTTATAGAACTACAAAATTTCACGTGCAGATCACCTTTTCACAGCGATCACACGTTTCATTCATTGTTTTCCGAAATTCTGACGGTGTTTTCCTATCCAAGTTTTAACGAAAAAACATAGTTAAAATCAGTAATCTCAGCAACCGTTACCAATAAAAGTACAATATTTTACATGTAGATTCCCTTTTGATAACGTTCACATATTTGATTCATCGTTTTCTGAAATTATTACGATGTTTTCCTATTACTAAGTTTAAATGAAATAATAGTAGTGTAGGTAGGTACGTAGGTATGCCCGAAAACCAGAAAAGACCTCATTGGTAAACATTTATTCACGCTAGTGTACATTGTGCAACGTAGCTAATTGTTTAGTATACCTAGCTCAAAACGAGTGAAATGATTTCTTTACCTTTGAAATATGCACACCCTGCAAGAATAGGCGTCTGTTTCTCCAGAACGGATTAAATCTTGTTTGAAGGTACCAAGTAGGTATCAATAAATTACCTAGGTACTTACCTATACACTTGGAAAGGTAGGTATTATAGTCCACTTCAGAAATACAGAAATACAATTTATTCATAAAGCCAATTTACATGTCAATATCTTTGTACCTATGTATACAGAGCATAGGTATACAAGTTTTTAAATAATTTATTTTACACATAAATACAAAAATTGTAATTAAATAATTAAGAATAAATTAATTCACAGTCGACACTGTACGTTAACCTCGGAGCTTTTTTTATAAGCTGTGACACTTGAGGTACGATGTGTTATATGATTTTTTTAACGAAATGTTACACAAACACATGTCGCGCCAGCTTCAACCTTTAGACCAATTGCCCATACAAAGTTACGTACCTCAGAAAAGTTCAAAATTCTGTACCTAGGTATTAATAGATGGCGTTGATTAATGGGCCTAAAATTGTTCTAATACCTGACTCACTGACAGCGCACAGCCCGAACCACTGGTTCTAGAGGGTTACACGCATAGCGCGTATAAATTCGCGGGTTTCAGCTACTTAATTTTTAAAATGACATGTATTTACCGTGTAAACAGAGTCACAGCTTATAAAAAAAAGCTCCGAGGTTAACGTACAGTGTCGACTGTGTATAGCTCTAGATTCCGCAATTATGCTCAGCAGGTAGGTAGGTAATTTATTGACATTGGAGATATAAATGTACCTCAACCCTGAGGTTGAGGTTGAGGTACATTTATATCTCCAATGTCAATAAATTACCTACCTGCCTGCTCAGAATAATTGCAAAGGAGTCTAGAGCTGTACAAAGTAGACACTGTATGTTAACCTCGGAGATTTTTAGGATTCCGTATCTCAAAAGGAAAAAAGGAACCCTTATAGGATCACTTAGTTGTCCGTCTGTCAACCCTCTTTTTTCAACGAACGCGAGGAGGTATCGAGTTGAAATTAACATCAAATTACTCAAGTCTGTTACTTCTTGGAGCCGTGATATAAATAAAACTTCTCAGTCAACGCAATCGCAAAAGTAACAGCCGTTTTTCACGGAAACTATATGCTTACGAAACCGATAGGGTACTTCCCGTAGACCTAGAATCATGCTCACACCTTCGGCACCACACACATACCCCTTAGATGTGTGGCTTAAATTTACACCACCCCTTTTCTTCTCGCGGGTGTCGTAAGAGGCGACTATGGGATATCAACCGGGAGCGGGCAGCAGCGCCCCCTGCAAAACAATTCAAACACCGAACTGAGATCCCCAACCCGCATGCCCAGCGTGGGGATTATGGGCACTACCCCATGAGATAAAAGTCAATAATGCGCTTATCAGAGGGAGGCCTGCGTCCAGCAGTGGACCAATATAGACTGCAAAGGTTGAGGTTGAGGACACTAAATAAATTAATTTTTATTCTCGCCTCGGATCAAAACCTATAGGGTACTTCCCGTTGACCTAGAACCATAAAATTTGGCAAGAAGTAAAGTTTTATAGCATAACATAAGGGAAAATTCCGAAAACGGTAAATTTGTTCTTTAATCTTAAAAAAATACTTTTACATCTTGCTATGGACCAAAACCCATTGGGTAGTTCCCGTTGACCTACAATCATAAAAATTGGCAAGAAGCAAGGTCTTATAATATATCACAAATAAAGGGAAAAATCCAAAAACAATACATTTGTAGTTTCAAAAAATATATTTATACACTATACACAACTTCCCGTTGACCTAGTAGAATCATGATATTTGGCAAGAAAGGTCTTACGATTAAACAGAACCTTTGGTTCGACTCACACTTGATGTTTTATTTTATAAGATGTTACTCTTACTTAATTTAACGCGTAAAAAGGATTGTATTAAGCTAGCTAGGGTAATGTTATCGGTTATCGCGTGTGTTGCCACGCATACCGCTGGTGGTGCATTTCGCTAAAATTAAAAATATAAACAAAAACAAGAACTAGGATATAGTACGGTAGTGTTGTGACCTACAAAACATTATTTAAACCAATGTACCCTTAAGTTAGATAGGTTTAAATAATGTTTTGTAGGCACAATAATAAGTTTTTCTAAGTTCAGAGGATAAAACGAAATAATACATTGAAAGTACGTAATTATTTTTTAAATGTTTTGGTTATTAGTTTCTTCTTGATTAATGAAATTTGTTCACTTTCTAAGAATATAACTGCCACATTCGTATGGAACAGGAATAATTGGGTGGTGGTTTAAAAAAAATTGGGTTAAAATAGGTTTTTTTTGGCATAAGTGTTCCACTCTTATCAACCTATGTTGCCTGTTGACGTCATGTTCAGTAAAATAAGCCGGAAAAAACTTGATGACCAAGTACTGTGAAAGTTTCTGATAAAATTTAATATGTTACGATTTATTGTTAAATGAATATTTACCAAATCAGTAAATATAATAATATATATAATTTATGAGATTAGTTTGCTAGAATTAGACGTATAATGATGAGGAGGAGGGAGACAAACATTGTGACAAACGGATAGAGACGGACTGTTCGAAATCATTATGGTTTCCGCCACCATGTTCAGAATTCCATCAAAATGACTATTCGAAGCTAAGCTCTTAATTTTGAATAAGTTGATCTAATAATTGTTAATCTGTGGACTTGTGTGTTGATTACAGCTGAGCAAACAATGTTTTATAGGAACGCATTAAATCAACAAACTATTTTAAAACAGATTGTTTTAGTATTTCAACAATCAGGACTCTATATTAGGGATGTTGAAAAATATCGATATTTTTAATTAAATATATCGATATTTTTAGTCGATTTATTTAGATCAGATACATCGATACAAAATATCCAATATAGAAAATCGTATCAAAGACGATATTTATTTTTAACTTTTATTTATTTATTTATATAAATTAAGGTAAATCACAGCATTACAATATCCATATAAATACGTAAATATATATATATCATTAAGGCCAAAAAGGACTGATATTAAATGAACAAATGAAAAAGCAAGGTATGTCAGAATGTTGAACAATTTAAATTTTCTAAGAAGTAACTACAAAGGAATAACTATAGCTATTAAATAAATATAATTACCGTTTGAAAATAATTGTCACTAGTACCATTAATGGTACTAGTGACAATTATTTAGGATCAGTAGTACCATCATAAATATTGATGTATCGCTAGTACCGTGAATGGTACAACTAAACAAACTTGGAGTACCGAGGAGTGGTAATAGAGTCCAGGAAGTGAAGTATCGCAATTAATAAATACTATACTTTATAATTTAAAGTACATTTCGGTTTACGTCAGTCTGACACTATTATGTCATTAAGTCATTATTTCATGTGTGGAACCGATTGTTACCAATACCTGAATTTCGATTTTCAATTATAACTAAAAAAATAATGCGACAATAGTGCGAAGCGGTATCGTCGGATCATGCTTCGGAAATGAATATAGTGCGACGTGGCCGAGGAAAAGCTTTTTTACTTGAAGGTTTCCTGTATTATTTTCATACCAAATATGAAAATAGTAACTGTAACTAGCGATGTAAAAATTTTAAAAAATCTGAAAAATGCACCGGAACTGTTACGGTAATGCAGGTATGTTTGTTTAATTTTTTTAAATGGAATAAGTTTCCATTTGACCACGATTTCACCTGACGATTTTATATTTATATCTTTGTGACAATACAAATTAATGCATGTCAAAAATGAAATTACGTGGAATATCTTTACTTTTCTCTAATGGTACTTGAGATACAAAGTTATATTATTAGTTACATAGGTATCACGGGGGAATATCGTCATTTTTCTTGGTACTAAGGATACAAAGTTGAGTCACTTGTACCATCAAAATGGTACAAATCAATGGTACTACCGACACAAAGGCGGACGAAGGAAGTCACCTCTCCAGACGCAGAACCAAAGATAAAAGAAGAAATTAATGTATATTGAATGTTTTGTGCGTTTCGTGTGTGTGTAGCGGCCGACCGCTCATTCGTTTGTCTGGTCAGTCCATTTTATTTGGGAGAGAGTTTTGTCCTTTCACTTTTGTGTCGTGTGTTGCGAATTTGCGAGTGTCCACGGTGCCTAAATACCTAAATTTGTTTACTTTTTGATACGTGAATCAGAGGGGTGTACTATCATAACTCGCTTTAATGCTTTTTGACCAATATTGTGTTAGTACCATCAATCAAAAGTTCTTAAAAATTGCTTTGAAATGGTTGGCTGCTTTTCTATCAAAACCCACTAAAACACAGAGAAATTTGCTGGTAAAGAACGATGTTAGGATCAAAATCCACTATAATAGCATAGGTCAGTTTCAAAATCCTCTGTAACACAATCGACCAATCACAGCATCGGATTTGCGTCGCCTTATCGAGAAAATAGTATGGCGGTTGTGACTTTCTGTGTACAACAAGTGTTCGGATTTTTAATAAATTTAATGCAAAAACATGGAAGAATTAGCCCATTTTGTGCAAAAATCAGATCCGAAGCATTCGAGGAAGAGGCCACGCGATCCGTCATCATGGAAACGTGAAGTGGAGCGCAAGAAATGGTGAGTGAAAATTGAACAAAAATCTCTTGGAAAGTTAGCAAGAAAAGTTTTATGCTAGATGTACTGAACTCATTAGTCATTACTGAATTCATTATACCTAAGTGAAACTCGTGTTTAATACATTTTGGTTAAAAACTATACAAATACTTCATATCTTTTTATTTTATGTATGTACGCAGGTAAATAATACATTTTAGGTAAAATATCTTTGCTATGTTAACATAAGTACCTACCTATTTTTCTTCGTCAATGACACAACAATTAAAAATATATAGTATTATTATTGAAAACATATTAATCAAATACAATATACCTAGTAATAAAATAATATCCTACCTCCGACCCCTATTTTAAAAATTATGTCGCATAACGCCATCCATCCACCATCTTATTGTTGGTTTTGGTTGGTTGCAAAACCCGCCAAAATATGACTGTTCATTTTCAAAACCCGCCATTATGCAAGATTAGTTTCAAAATCCTCTAAAACGAATTTTAATTTGCTTATAATTCAGTATTTTCTCTATGACTTCTGTTGGTAAAGCTAAGATTAGTGGCGCCATGCCCAGGACTAATCGGCAAGACCAAAAACTATGAATTAAGATTCATTGGTCAAGATTTAACAGTTATTTCTAATATGTGAAAATTTTGAGAAATTTACTATAGTGGTTTTTGATACTACACCCCTTGTCGTCGTCGGCCAGTAGACATATGATATTTTTCCTCAATAAATCGAGATCGGTAGAACTTTTTTTTTTTAATCTCGACCTATCTATTTTTTTCTTCACTTCAGACATCCCTTCTCGATATTGCTACACTCAGGCACGAAAAGACTGTTTCTACACTGACAATTGGAAATCCTCAAAAGCTTTGGAATACATTTCACAAATCATTTTCATGAGATTAATAATGTGATTTAATTAAGTTCAAACTGTATTCATTCTATTAATTTTAACAGGGATGTAATATTATCGAATATTGTGGTCGTTAATGCGGAGTTGGTTCGTCTGATTAAAAAAAACAGTTGTTAAAGTAAAATTGATTTAGAGATCAGTCTGACATTATTATTACCATTTACTTTATAAATTAGCTAAGTTATAGAAGCTCTGTATTGTCGCTTGTGCGGGAAAAGACGCATAAACTCAACTTTGTGTGACAGTAAATGACACACAAAGTTGAGTTTAAGATCCCTTCGAATTACTCTTCTCGGCTATCTTTGGCAAGCAAAATTCTTAGGTGTGAGTACCTACCTGTATGCCTATTGGTCACTATGCCGCCTCCGCCTTATTCGGAGGAGGCATGCTCAGCAGTGTCCGTATGAGGAGGAGGCATCATGAAAGAAGTTAGTCATACTTTTGACTGAGAACACTGTATTAGCCGTGTGGTGCCGGCTTAGAATTCCCACTACCCTAATCTTTCCGCGGGTGTCGTAAGAGGCGACAAAGGGATTTCCACCTGCGAAATGCGGGAAGCAGCGCCTCTTGTAGAATAATTTCACCACCAACTCTGGGCCTGCGAGTTGGGGCCGCAGACCCATAGTGGGGATTATAGTGTTCTAATGGCCAATAAGACGTTTATCAGGGGGAAGTCTACGTACAGCTGAGGACTGGTACAGG
This sequence comes from Eupithecia subumbrata, assembly GCA_949316285.1. Taxonomy (NCBI): domain Eukaryota; kingdom Metazoa; phylum Arthropoda; class Insecta; order Lepidoptera; family Geometridae; genus Eupithecia; species Eupithecia subumbrata. The sequence goes on along the minus strand of OX438642.1, from coordinate 9,938,793 downwards.
CTGTAGCTGTAGATGACATTGTACTTTAAAGTTTTTACTATGCGTAAACCCTCTCTCATTGTATTTTAACAATCAGAAATTTCGCAAACCTATCAAAATGGAATTTCTTCGTATAATAGTGACGTAAGAAGCTCAATATAAATACCTAGTCTTTAATATTTTCGTTTTGATAAAACACATATGAGTTCATTGCCCACTTTCGTTATTTTCCCCATTTACTAAACATCGATTAATAGATTAGTTCTTGATACAAAACTGGGACTATAACTATCATCTTTGGCTGTTTGTACACTATTTGTACAGTCAAGTACAAAATGCATGTTGCATAGTGATAAAGTTTACATCTGCAGATAACATCCGCTTAGAATAAATAAATCAAATAAATAAATAAATAATGCTGGACGATTCACACAGCATTATCTAGAAATTAAAACCGATGCTTCTTCTATCTGTTGGAGTTCTGATGAACGTGCCCATCACATAAATTATTTAGAGCTTCTAGCGGCACTTTTAGGTCTGAAATCTTTTGTTCATAATCGTACAAAATTTATTTTATTTTTTTACTTTATCCAACATTGTTTTTTGTTCTCTGAACATCTTACAAGCATAATTCAAATCTCGAAGGCGAAGACAGGACAATTAAATGATCAAACGAACTTACCAAGTGAAGTTCGATCTTGATTGTCCTGTCTTCGGCGAAGAGATTTAAGGTCCCTCCCTTCCCAATTTATATAGGTACCCATATCAACGTTGGGGTCCTTGGTATTTTACTCTAAACCTAATGAAGACAGTAACAGGCTGTGGCGTATCCTTGGGATATAGTGCTATCTCTTTCTTTCTTATGGAGCTATACTATGTGCGAGTGGAATGCAGCGTAGCAGGGCTACTTAGAATAAAACTAACTAGAATTTCATTTAGACCTTACAGGACTCTTGGACACGTCACAAAATTCAAATTACTTAAATTTACGAATGGTGAATAACTTTACAATGACATACAAAATTACCCGTTGCCAGCAGTGGGACGTTTAGTGGCCGATGATGATAGTGATACAAAACATTAATCTGCGTGACTGTACTTTGTCATGACTTCGGGTAAAATGCGAACGTGTGTCCAGTTGACGAAAACATAAATGCGGTTTAATTTAAGTTTCACTATGTGGACACGAATAAAAACCTTGGTGTGTCCAGATGACGAAATAATAAGTTTACTAGTTTTGAGTTTCACCAACTGGACACACATGTGTCCAGTCTCTTGTGTTTAGTTAGTGAATAACCCAACTATGCATAGCTAGAAAAAATGGCAATGACATTATTTGACATTCAACTGACATGTATTGAAAAATAGTTTACAGTCAGAAAAGAATTGTGAAGAAAGAGTGTGGTATTTTTTAATGGTCGCAAAGGTAGTCAAATCCTGTAGAGGCTGGGATTTAAACATACTTTGAAGAAAAGAAACCAAAACAACAACAGCTGTATTTGGCGGTGCCACAATCGTAAAGGCTCATCGTCTTGGAATGGACATGATGAGACTGTTACAAGGGTGAGTAAACACCAATGTCAAGCCGATTTCACTGCGTTTCAAGTAGATAAAATTATATGTGAGCTTAAAAAAGCCGTCTCTAGCGACTGTTTGCTACCAAACGGGTTATGAAATGGCTGCAATGAATGCATTTAAGGAAGTATTTCCCAGTGTTACACTTTGAGGTTGTCTATTCCATTACTCTCAAACTATTAATAGACAAGCTAAAAAACTGGGTATTTTTAAAAGTCACTTACTTTTAGAAATACCCAGTGTTTTAGCTTTTCTATTAATAGTTTGAGAGTTGATCGTAGACAAGAATGGGATGTCTTTTATTTATACTTTATTCGTCAATGGATGAAGCCTGATACTTTACAAATAGTAAGTTGCTTTGACAACAATCGTCATCGTAACATAAATGCTACAGGGAATTAGCATTTCCGACTCAACCAAAGAGTCCAACTTATTTTTCGTGATTATCGCTCTTAAAAATGAGAGCATTCAGTATCAAATCAAATCAAATCAAAAATTATTTAATCCATAAATACAATAAATGTACACTTAGAAAAAGTAAGAAAATAAAAAATAAACACTGACACGGATATAAAGTGGTAATTTTGATTTCTGTCGCTTCGGTATGTAGACTAAAGTATAGAAGCTATATGACTTTATGGTAAGGTGACAAAAAATACTCGTACAAAATACAAAAAAAAGACAAGAAAAAGACATTGTCGCTGGCCAACGCATCACCAAGATCGTTCAGGACCATTTGACGAATAAAATCGACACAGTGTTTAACTCGACTAAAAAAGTAAAATTTACTTAATTTGGCTGTTTATTTGTGTAAATTTAAATTAATATTATTTGCTGGAAATAAGGATGCCATAATTTTTTTCATATTGTGTAAATATTTAAATGAATATTTCAATTTGTTTGTTAAGCTATTTCAGTGCCCAATATGTTATTGAGATTTTAGTTACTTTTTTAACACACTTGCGCCTTCCCATCTTCCGAGGACATCCGTGAGGGTGCGGCGGCAGATTTGGCCGAAGATCTCACGAGGCGCAAATACGCAGGTCTCGACAGAGCCTACACATTTGCTCCCCTTGGAGTCGAGACCCTAGGTCCATGGGGTACCGAGGCTCTTCGGGTTTAAAAAAATGATCTGAGGGTCTGGTCGAAGCGACGCATGACCCGAGAGCTGGTCAGTATCTGGCACAGCGCATCAGCATTACCATACAGCGGGGCAATGCAGCCAGCGTTTTGGGGACGCTTCCGACTGGTATTGATACGGATCAGTTGAGCTACCTGTAGATTGTTTGCAACAGTCTGCAGTTAGCTCAATTGTTTCAATTGTAAATACTAGTTCTAATTTATAATAAAATGTTGTTTTACTTTTTTTTTCAAACAAAAGATAATTTCTTTTCGACTGTACAGATTAGTGTAAATCTCTACCTTTTTCAAAAATACTCCATAAAATCGACATAGTTTAATCACTTTTCTTACAAAGGTAAGAAAAGTGGGCGATGAACTAATAAAAAGTACTAGGTTTCAAAAAGGGGACAAATTTATATTAATTTAATTATTTTTATTTAAATTTATTAAATTTTTTTTTTTGGCACATATCCAGAATTTTTATGGATGGCTAGAGGAAGAATGGAGCGGCGAACAGACCATATACTACATAATAATCAACTGTACCTACCGACTAACGAAAAAAATTTGCAGTGGTTCAGTCTAATGGATCAGGGGCCTATTTGCAGTACAATTGCTTCGCTATGATGATGGAATCGTCGCAGAATCATCACTAAGAATCCTTAGATTAATGAAACTCCAGATAGTGCGTGCGAGATAAATCGATAGTTTTAAACTTGACACTTTGACGCGCGTCTCTCCATCTGCAAACATCATAATTTCTTTCATCTAAGGTAGAATAACAAAACGTATCATTCTGTGACCATACCGCTGTCATAGTGAAACGATTAGTTTAGCAGAATAAAGTAAGAAAGCTGAACGAAACTTTGAGTAAGAAGTGAAACGACTATAACACTTCTTGTCACTAACGCTGGCCGAGTAGTAGCTAAAAGTTGTGTAGAAAAAGAATGGGATTAAAGATGACAGTATGCTATCTCCCGTAGACCCTACACAATTTATACACAATTTAACTAGTTACGTAAATATTTATATTAAAAGTGTAACAGGCCCAATTCAGCGCATCGAAGTTTTTTTGCACGTCGTTTCATAAATTGAGTAAAACTGTGGTTAAATGTGTACTTATTTAGTCGGCAGGTATGTTAATCGCAAACAAAGTCGCTAGTTTGAAAAAATATCGAAATTTTTTAAAATCAAAACTGGAAATGTTAAGACTTTATAAAAAATCGAAAATTTAAAAGTTTAGAAATCGAAAGTTTGTAAAAAAATCAAACAGCTAGTTTGAAATAAAAATCACTTTCGTGGAAGTTGGTAGATAAATACATAATAATAGAGTGCGAGCATTATAAGTCTCAGTTTGTGTCCACATAACGATATTAACGAGCACCCAACAAAATAGTCCTAAAATAACAATCCTCGTTTCGTTGCTAGAAAATAATATGATGTAACGTAAGATTCACTTTGCCGCAGAATTGAGTGCCGCAGAATTAATACTAATATTCTTAAACCGAAAGTAATTCTGTCTGTCTGTCCGATACCTTTTCACGCCTAAACGGCTGAACGGATCTTAATGAAATTTGGCAGGGTCTAAAACGGTATCCTCGGGACGTATATTTATTGGTGTCAAAAGAACGTGCGAAGCCACGGGCAGAAGCTAGTAGTTATGTATGTTTAATGATAAATAAATAAATTAATAAATAATGCTGGAAAATTCACACAGCATTATATAGCCCCAAGCTAAGCAGAGTTTGTGTTATGGGTACTAGGTAACTGATATACATAATACAATACACTACCTACATAGATAGATATTTTTTATTATACATAGAAAAACATCCAGAACACCTTGAACAAATATCTGCAGATCGTACAAACATTTGTCCCGAGGCGGGAATCGAACCCGCAACCTCCTGCGTCGCAGGCGGACCTTCACCCGCTGCGCCACAGAGGTTGTCGTTCAAATTGAGGGCAAATATCAGTAGCTGGAAAACATGGCAATAATAAAGTGAATAATGATTATAGTAAGACAAAAACAGAGCTCTGTTGAAAAGCAGAGACCATTTTTGACTACACGAGGATTCCATTTGGTACAAATGCGTCAAAAAATGTGCGTCCACGGAAATCCCATAAATCTTCATCCCACACTTTGCAACCCCGGGGTAAAAGTTATTAGGAGTGTTTTTTAACTCTGACTGTGTTAGATTGAGTACATTTTTTTGGTAAATAAGTTTTATAAATGAAGTACTTTAAATTAATCTTAGAGAAGTGTAAAAGGAGGGAAGGAAGGCCTTTGCCCAGCTGTGGGATTCTGGCTAAAAAAAAACATCAATGTAGGTACTCTACATTTTCTACAAAAGATAATTGAATTTTGTGAAGAACTTACAGGATTTGCTTTAAATATCTCTTGAATCCATAAGATGCCGAGGTTTTTAGCGATGTATGATATGCGGTGGCATGAAATCGTGAAGAGTGGCATGAATCCGGTAAAACCCTTTTATGCACTGTGTAGTAGGCAAAGTCAGTACATGTGAAACATCAGTGATATTAAGAGTTAAATATCTCTTGAAATCTATTGAAAATCAATATGTAGACGATGCGCAGCGAGGCTCATGTGACTGCAACCTCCACAGTAGACAACCTCCACGATAGTCGATGATAGTAGATTGTCCTTTGATTTTTATTTAGTTTCAAAATACGAGCCAAGGCCGAGAACGCTTCGTATTTTTTGAATCTTTTTTCATGATTTTGTCCAAATACAAGAGTAAAAGTTTAATGAAGTCTTTCACTCAATCGTAAGTAGAGGTTTCCTTGCCTGGACCACCAACATTGGCCACTTTGAACGAGATCAATGCTCCGCACTCCGCCGGATAAAAAGACCATGCAAACGCGTGCACAATAACGTGAGCAGCTCAAAGATGGATAGACCGAAATAGAAGCTAGTGCTGTCTGGAGTTGCCAGAGTCCAAGCCGCGGAAACGCTTCCTCAACTGGTCTTCGCGTCCGCGTTACGAAAACCAGCTTCCAACAAAACGAGAAGGTCGTCCTGGAAAGAACGGCAAATCTCGAGCTGCAGGCAGCACAGGGAAAGGTTCGATGTCGACCATAAACTGGCAGCTGGCGTGGTAGCTTTAGACCAAGCATACAGTCCACCAGAATCACTATAAAGGAGTGGCAGGAGCACAGCCAGCATGAAGTGGAGAAACAATCCTACGCTCTCTTATGTCACTGTTTGGAATTATGTTGCGGTTTCGAGAAAACAAAACCCCTGTAATGGGCGACAGAAAGATATGTTATCTTTTCTGTCGCCCATTACAGGGGTTCAAATTTAAATAATTAAAAGTTTAAGGATTAAAATCAGCCCTGAAGGTCGGAAAGCATTGAGATTCTTATAAAAATGCAACCCGACCAAAGAAAACGACCCTGTGATGCTACAAGAACTGAAAAAAACATACGTGATGACGTCATTGATATTCGGTGCCCATTGTTCGCCTTTCATCACACAATTTGTAAGAACAAGAATCCGCAACGCTTCCACCCTACCATACGTGTCTACCATACCTACAGCCTGCGAAGCCATACAAACCGAAAACAATTTCGACTTCATACAAAGCTTACCTGACGAGAAGTCGGCGATGCAACTGATAACAGATATCACCTCAATTCACTGAGACACAAGGAGGATTTGAGATTCGTAACTGGGCTAGTAACAACAAAACAAGATCGTGTTGGACTGCGTGTCAAAACAGATTCAGCTGCTAGTTCGTCAGCTTTAAGGTGCAAAATGGGACAGCAATGCGATGGCTAACGAACTCTCGGGCTTGTATGGTACACCGACGATGATATTCTGAGCTTCGTCGTTACATTCAATATGGGTTGCAATGTCTATATTCGACATTCGACACACTATCGCCTTTCACTATCAATGGCAAACTTATTATACAAGAGACCTGGCAGCACCTCAGTATTGGCTGAGACGAACCCGTACCAGAGGAAATAAAAACGAAATAGGTAAGGTAATATGGATAAAATTACTAAAAACGATAAATGAAGTGTGATGATCCTAATACTACCCCTCAGCGACAGTGCGTGCGAGCAAAACGGATAGAAGTACAGTGGCAAGCTGGTCATGGTTTTCGTAGATGGTGCTACGCTCGTAGCAAGACGAAAAAGCGCTACGAGTTCTACGATGCCCGCGTCACACGAGGTAGGAATCGCACTTTCTGCCGAGTGATAAATAGTGCTTTATACTACACCTTCGAGGAAAATAAAAAGCAGAATTAATTATTAATTGAAATTTAGAAGAACTTCCCGCGCCCAATGATGTTGGTAAAACCTCATTGACCGCGCCAGCCTTTGAGTTCTTTTTTCAAAATATTGTTCGGAAATCGGAGGAGGCCTAATGGACTTGGAGTAAAACTTTCTATTCTATAAATGGAAAAGGAATAGGCAACTTTCCGAGCAGGTGCAGTATAAAAACATTTTGCGCCTTTTAAAATACGCGTAGCATTTATTGCGAGCAAGTGCCGCGTGGCGGGAACCAAACCAATAACTGTACCTCGCTTAGAACTACAGGCCGCTGTACTTGCATTGAGATAAGCGGATACAATTACTAAAGAACAGAATTACTGCCAAGCGACAAGTATTTCGGAGCGACTCGACTACTGTCGATACACGCAGCTACAAAATTTATATAGAGAACCGTTTGGGCAAAATTGAAGAGCTAACGAATATCCATGAATGGAGATATGTACCAGATATGCATCGGAGAGTGCTACGACAACTCGATATTGCTGTATGAATGGTGAATGGACTCATGGGCCGCTATTTCTGCAAAAAGATTGTGACCAGTGACCACTCGACATTATTAAACCTGTAAAGAAAGAAAATGATTTGGAATGCGTAAACGCCATGAGTATTTCCAAAAATTTTTACTTATCTGTACCTGAACCAACTAAGATTTCTTCATGGTTACGTTTGCTGAGATGCACATTACGAGTACTTATAACTGGTAAAAAATGAAAAACGGTATTAAGTACCCACAGCATTAATGGTGACGTAATGGAAAAAGCCGAGCTACTAATTTTAAAATATTCACAACTTCAGGCATTCAGTGAAGAAATCATGTTGCTTAGGGAGTCCCAGCAGCTTCCTACTACTAGTAGACTACTAACCTTATCACCTTGCCTCAACTCTGTCGGAGTGCTGAGCACGAGCGCCCGCTCGTGCTCAGGATCGACGCTGCGCGCCGACGCAAAGAGAACTTATCTTAGATGACCAACAATATATTACAAGGTTAATTGTGAAACATTACCACGAAAACATAGAAAACAAAAAACACATGAAAACAAAGAACGTAATCAAGGTAGTCAACGAACTCAAACAAAAATTTGGGTAATAAGATTACGATCTACTGTTAAAAAAGTAGTAAGTAGCTAAATGTATATGCTATGTATATGTATGTTGAGAAAATGCAAACCATAGATACTAAAAATGGGAGACTTACCCTGTGCCAGGGTATCAAATCATGAGCAGTACACGTTCTGCGGAGTAGACCTATTTTGTCTGATGGACGTCTGTGTGGGAAGACGTCAAGATTCAAGGTATGGAGTAATATTCATATGTCTCACTATAAGGGCTATTTACATCGAAATATTAAACAATCTGACAACGGATTCCTTCATCATGGCACTTCGTCGTATGGCTGCGACGAGGCTCGCCTCACCATCACTTCTCTGACAATGGCACAAACCTTCGAGGTGCCGACGCCGAGCTGAAAAGGTCAGTACAAGAACTCAAAGAGGAGGAACTAAAGGACGAGGCAATCAACCATGGTACTTAATGGACATTTATACTACCTAGAAGCTCACACAAGGGTGGAGTCCTGGGAGCGCCTCATCCGCAACGTGAAGACGTCGTTGAAGATTGTCCTCAAGGAAAGAGCTCCACGTGATGAAGTACTTAGAATGCTATTTACTATGCTGAAGTAGCATAGTAAATAGCCACCCGTTGACGCACGTTTCTGTGGAACCTGGAAACGACGAGACCCTAATACCAAATCATTTCTTACTCCTCATCGAACTCGCCGCAGTTACGCAAACTTGATGATAAGGACCTGTCTCTCACAAAACAGTGGGGCGTATCCCAGCGTCTCACAGATATGTCTTGGAACCGGTGGGCGAAAGAGCTTCTATCTGATTTGTTCCATTTCTTTCTGGGTATCGAACCCAGAAAGAAATGTCTTTTGATAAGAGCCGAGGCCGAGTGCGCCATTTATTTTTCTTTTTCTATATTTTTCATGCATTTTCCCAAATACAAAAGTAAAAGTTAAACGAAATCTTTCATTCAAACGTAAGTAGAGGATTCCTGGCCTGAACCTCCAACAAATAATTATCTTTAAAAGATTTTTAATATTCTTTATCTCTTGCTTGACCTAAATTCGCAAGAAGTAGTAAGTTGATAAATCAATCAATCAATTACATATTCCAATCGTAGAACTTTTTTCAAGTTCACTTCTGTATGTACATACAGAAGTGAACTTGAAAAAAGTTCTACAAACAATGTCTATTTAGGTACCTAAATAGAAATAGACATTGTTTGTGGACGTTTATGTGGACGTCTAGAAGACGTATTAATTTGTAATTAATTAATTTGGTTTGAACTTGGTGTACAAGTCATTAAGTAACAACGGACAGAGCGAGAGCTAAATAAAAGGATGGTGTAGTCTCAGTAGTCCGGTTACAATTAAGGCAACCGGACTATTGAGTCGCTCGATGTATAATTAGTCCGGTTCAATTAAATAACCGGACTACTGATAGTTTCTTGCAACTGTTATTTCGGTGTTGATGATACATTGCCGGCTCAATGTACTTAATGAAATATTTTCTTTTGATCAAGTGAGTGATTTTTATATATATTTGGAAAATCGCTGTCACATTTGACTTTTGCTGTCACTTTTGACATTCGCTGTCACATTTGACATTTGCTGTAGATGATGATGATTAAATGAATGATAGCGTCTGGTCGAAGCGACGCGTGACCCGAGAGCTGGTCAGTATCTGGCACAGCGCATCAGCATTGCTATACAGCGGGGCATTGCAGCCAGCGGTCTTGAGGACGCTTCCGACTGGTACTGTTATGGATCAGTTCAACAGTCTGCAGTTAGCTCAATTGTTTCATTTGTAAATACTAGTTCTAATTTATTTGTATTATTTTATTGTAATTTTATTGATGACGATGAACTTCATCATCATCATTGCCTATATTCGTCCACTGATGAACATAGGCCTCCCCTAGTGAGCGCCATAAGCCTGTCAGCTTGCCTCATCCAGCATCTGCCGTCACTTGATCAAAAGAAAATATTTCGATAAGTATATTGAGCCGGCAATGTATCATCAACACCGAAATAACAGTTGCACAAAACGTATCAGTAGTTAGGTTACTTAATTGAACCGGACTTCTGATACATCGAGCGACTCAGTAGTCTGGTTGACTTAACTGTAACCGGACTTCTGAGACTACACCAAAGGGAATTGTTTTTTTTAAAAATCCATATAATAGTAAAATTATTATTTAACGATTTTTTGTATATCATTTTAACAACGATTTTTTACCATCTACTTTGTAATAAAAAGTTACAGAAATAAATAAAATAAAAAACACTAGCTTTGCTGGTCGTAATATTATTCCCGCAGCCGAAACCTTAAGTAATATCTTAGGACCGACTCGTAATCGTAAACCCGACATAAAACCAGGGGAATGCTAGGCCACGAATAAAAAATATATAAACTGAGACGTTTCTTAATATTGTGTAAGATATAAGAGCTTGAAAGTGGATTGATAATAAGGAAATGTTTTATCCGTGGCATTTTAGGGACTGAAGGTTTCGAAGTGTCCTTTACGCTCACATCCGTTTATGTTGTTTATACATATGTTATTTAAACCACCATAAATAAATAATATAAAATATATAAAAATGTATTATTTATTTAATACAGTTAGAATTAACGTGAGTACATTGTGAAAATACAACTTAATACACTCAGATTGAACCAATAGAGAAACGCGTTAACTTCCCGCACTAGGGCTTTGCAGCCTGTGTAGGAGAGGTTAACAGAAAGCCTTTCTAAAGGCTCAAGTAGTTATTTTAAATCCACATCCACCATCTTACTAATATTATAAAGGAGAACTAAATAAATTACACCGCTGGACAATCCACACAGCATCATCTAGCCCCAAGCTAAGCAGAACTTGTGTTATGGGTACTAGATGACGGATACAATACATTACATAGATAGAAAGTACGCATATACATCTATGTATGTTGCTATTCAATTACATTAATCCTCTCTACTTATGATACAGAGCGCAACCAGTCACTTTATTGCAATTTGTTGTATAGAGTAACGCCTTGTGTTATATGCCACTAAACTGGAATAGGCTGTTCAGGTGCAGCACAGTGGAAGATGTACACATTGTTAATCTTTTCACTGCATTTGGTTCTGCAAATAATGTGCGATAAAGTCTTTAAATATTTTTTTTTTTTATTAAAACTGTATAGTAAACAGCGACATAGCCTGTTTGTGATACTTATGAAAAGAAAAAGGATCCTTTTATGGACGTTTTTTTTTGCTCGGTGAAAAACCCATTTATGAGGTACTCGGCTCATACATGTAGAGAGGACGATTATGACGCCATTCAGCCAAAATAAATTTAAAACACAGACGCAGTTTAAAGACGCTTCGTTTTGTTGATACGGAACGAGTCAACGTGTACCTAAGCATAGTAGGATCAATAAAATTCTGGGAAAGATGCAGGTATGTTTACAAAAAATGTTGATAAGCAATCTCAACAGATGAACAAGCCCAGTGCATTTCTTGAATTTTTTAGTATTCAATTAAGTTTAGTCTGCCACGTCGCTGTGACAGTAACAGAAGTATGAGTCATAAAGTGATTTTATTTTGTTCATGTTTTTCCCTTACTGGAATTTTACTTGTGAGTTTTTATTTCAGTTTATCTTTTTTAAGTTTACTTGATAAAATACACAAAATTATTCTTATCCTTTCAGGTACATTCTGAAACTTATGACCTAAAAACCCTTGACGGTTTGATTTTAAATACACTCTGGAATAAAGTTTATAATAAATACGATGCAAAAACCAAAGAAACGGCCATCAAAACTTTAAAGAAAAATGGTGATTACGATAAATTAGTAAAACAATTAAAACACGTGAAGAAAGACAAAGTCCAAAAATTATTAAGTATATTAGCCGAATTTATGATTACTTACATGGCTTAGTATGTTTGTGTGGCTCATGTCAATGAATTTAACTAATTATGGAAGGAAATGTTGGTAACTACACGTATTTAAATAATGTCTGTTTTTGTAAATTTTATACTTTAGTCAGAGTTTTTACATGAAATTACATGAATGAATGAATTTGTCAGAGTTTTTACATGAAACTAGTCAGTGTTAAAATAAAACCGTCTAGTGATTGTGAGAATAAATAGACTGTAGAAAACCACTATTTCAATTTATTTCAAACTTTTTCCTTTATCATAGTGAAGCTATCAGCTTTTAACTGGTTTTATGTATTGATGGAGCAATAAAGTGATTCTCTATCGATACAGAGATAGATTATTACTAGAACCGTTATGTCAAGTCCTCCAAATCCAATTATAAATAATATATTTGAAGAAAAAAAACATAAACATGACCTTTGCACTAAAACTCTTGGTAAAAAAGCAACATTGGCACTCTGGGAAACGTTGGACTAATCGGAAAAACACTTGAAAAATAGCTTTTAACCCACCGTCTTCGGTCGGCATAGCCGTTGGCCTATTTGTCCCTAAGGACGACAAATTACCCTGAACTAGACATTCCCGCATGACGAGATTCAGAGATCGTAATGAATGTACCGCAGAAGCTAACACATACTCGCACATCTATGAGGAATGGTTCAGACATAACAATTTAAGTGATATACATTGGACACTGCCCTAAGTTGACAAAAAAAACGAAGAAAGACACAGGCCCGAGAGGGCTTGACTAATCATAGAGCGTAATCAATCAGCCCCTTCTAGCTATATTTTGTAATAAACTTATTATTTACTAGTTTATGCCCGCGGCTTCTCACGCGTTGTTTCTATGGAAACGTTTAAAGGTGATTTCTATCCCATAGTAACTAATTTATGGGATAAAAAGTAGCCTATGTTAAATTCCAGGATTAGAATTACCTGGTGCAAAATTTCAGCCCAATCCGTTTAGTAGTTTTAGTGTGAAGAGGTAACTAACATCCATCCATCCATCCATCCAAACTTTCGCATTTATAATATTAGTGTGACGTGATAGTGTGAAGATACCCGAAATGTTGAAGAAATGCTCGTCTGTAAACACAATGAACTTGATTGCAAAGCATTCAGTTCCTAGCCGCTTGATACGCCGTCACCAACGTGCCGCTGCCAAAGATTTAAATTTTTGCCCGCTGCACATGTGCTTTTAGACAGAAATTCGTTTTGCATGGAAAGATATTTCAGTAAAGTTATCAAAGGAATTCAAGGATTTGTTTGAGTGACAATGTTTAAAAATAGACCAAATAAATGGACTCATTGTTTTCATAAAGTGGACGAATATTTTAATATAAGCATACGAGACATATTAAATTTTTTTTTTTTATTTTATTCATTATAGTCCAAAACGACTGGTTGTAATGAATTAATATAACTGATACATTAACAGCAATGTAAAATTTTACATGTTTTCTGTGAATAAATGATTCTATTATTTTGTAGGTACATTACATGTACGTCACCACGGGCTGGCTGCTTGTATTTTTTTTTAATTTATTAAAGATTAAATAAATAAATAATAAAAAAAAAAAAAAATTAAAACCTAATTTTAGTTATATGAAATAGGTATCGCCTCACATTAATCTCTCTTATTTTTTGTTTCTCACTAAAACTCCTAGTAACTGTTAAATGCTAAAAAGAGTAGGTAGCGCTCACCATGGATTATCGTGTACTAGGGCCGCTGATCGGATATCCTAGCCTTTGTCACCGTTAACGTACCAGCTATTCTCGCGCCGAATAGTCTATTGTGTAACGATGGTAAGAGGCCCGACGATATGACACTAGTTCCATGGGAGTTGGGGACGCTACATGCGTTGACATACTTGCGAGTTTCCATCGACCGAGGACATCCGTGAGGGCGGGTGCGGCGGCAGATTTTGCCGCGGATCTCAAGAGGCTCAAATATGCAGGTCTCGACAGAGCGTACACATTTGCTACCCTTGGAGTCGAGACCCTAGGTGCGTGGGTACCGTGATTCATCAGGTTTTTTTTAAAATTATCTGAGCGTCTGTTCGAAACGATGCCTGACCGGAGAGCCGGTGAGTATCTAGCGCAGCGCATCAGCATTGCCATACAGCGGGGCAATACAGCCAGCGTGGACGCATCTGACTGGTATTGATATGGAACAGTTGAGCTACCTGTAGATGGTTTGCAACCGTCTGCAGTTGGCTCAATTGTTTCAAATATAAATACTAGTTCAAATATATTTATATTATTCGCAGTTACTTAAGTTATTTAGTTCAATTAGCTAGGTATTCAAAAAGACTATTTAGATACAGTCACCGCCGAAAAGTCTTAAACGGATGAATGGTGCAAAAACTTTCGTAGATTTTGCACCCTTCATCCGTTCAACGCTTTTTTTGGTTAATACGATACGCAAAGCACTCGAAACCTCTAAACCACAACATTCCTAAAGCCGCTGAACCGGTGCCCGTACTCTTAAAAAATAAATCGAAGGTTCTAATTCGTTTTCGTGCAAACGCTAATCTTATGCAAGCCACATAAGAGTTGGTTTTGTCCGTCAACGAAAAACGAAACTTCGATTTTCCTTTTCCGTCGAAGCCCTCCGTTTTCTTTATTTCGTTTTCATTAGCAGACAGGCCATATAAAGCCCACTCTCGTGAAGGTGAAAACACCGCCATATTTTCAGCACATGTTTTGGTGAGCTGTGGTTTGAAAGCTGACATCCAAAATGTATATCTCGACGAGTAATTATATTATCTACCTACATATTATATTACCCCATTGAGGCAGGACTAATAACAAACGATCAAAGGATGCAGCAGCTGAACTAAACAATGATTGAGAACGAGCTTCCGGTGTTGTAGACGACACACGTTGAAGCTATTTTTTATGTACATAATTATTTTAGGCTAAGATTTGTTTCCCTATCTTTTATGTTTATTGTGTACCCACCGCAGATGTAGGAATATATACATCTGTGGTACCCACCTATTGGAACTATACTTTTTACGATTAAGTTGTATTTTAGCAACAAGTAACGCCATCTGTTGGTTGTTTTATAATTTTTTAAATAAATAAGATGAAATTGTGGGTGTACGCAGAACTTTCAAATATAAAGCAAATTTTTTACAACCATGAAGGTAGTTGTAACTTCGGAGAGTCGCGAACGACTGCCGACTCGACGTGGCTCCGTGACAAAATACTTAATTAATTCTCGAAACACGCACTGTTCAATTTTTCTGCCTGCAAACCAACTTCATCTGTCGTTCAAAATTAAGCGTGGTTTTATTCGATCGCCTACAAGTGTCATAAAAGTCATTTGGTAAAAAAACCCAGCGCAAAAAGCCAATCCTTATTTAAAGGGTGGCTTATTGAGATGTGAGTGGATGGCCAAATCCAAAACCAAAAAAAAAATGTAAAATGAAAATAAAAAATGCATACCTACATGTCGTACAATTTTTGACGATCTCAGTGGCGCAGCGGGCGAGAGTCCGCCTGCGACGCAAGAGGTTGCGGGTTCGATTTCCGCCTCGAAACAATATTGTGTACGATTTGCAGAAATTTGTTGCGTTGGTCTGGGTGTTTTTATGTATAACTAGCTGCTGCCCGCGGCTTCGCCTGCGTAGTTCCCGTTCCCGTGGTAATTCCGGGATAAAACATAGCCTATGTCCGTCTCCTGGTTCTAAGCTGCCTCCCCACCAATTTTCAGCCAAATCGGTTCAGCCGTTCTTGAGTTATAAATGGTGTAACTAACACGACTTTCTTTTATATAAATATAGATAAAAAATAAAATATCTATGTATATATGGTATTAAATATCAGTTATCTGGTACCACAAGCTTTGAGTAGCTTACTTTGGGGCTAGATGGTGCTGTGTGGATTGTCCAGCATTATTTATTTATTTATGTTTTTGGTAGGTAATTTTTCATTCAAGTTTACAAAATTCGGCAAGTAAAAGATAGATAAAATCTAAATACCTACCTATGCAGTTATTGCTTTCTTATATATCGAGGTCATGATTTCTTTCACGACTTTTCTGACTTTTCTTTTCTTTTCTGACTCACGGTTTCGAATTTGACTATCCAATCCCATCTCAAAAATTCACCCAGTTTAATAATTCGTCGGTACTCAAATTGCCAAAATTAACATTTTCCTAGCTATACCAATTTTTGAAAAACTAGGTCACGGGGCTGTCTTAATCACGACAAAAAATATCTTAAACTACAGCGGCTTCTGTTGCCCTGTGTTTAGTAATTTTGTAAAAACATAGCTTTATTGCGTTGTGTAGACCAGCTTGTACTTGTTTATCGCGTTTGACGGTGACTGTACTGTACCTTGTCAGCAAAACCGCAGATCTCGATGAAGTAGGTAGTCATCACACATCAATCAGCGAGAGGACTATAGACGAGGCAGGTGCAGCAGAGCGGGGCGAAGTAGGGGCGAACCAACTATTGACCAGCCTAGTTGAGATAAACGAAAGCTGGCCTGTTTCCACCACAGCGGAGCGGAGATGTGTATATCTGGCCCAACGAAATGACATCTAGGTACCAACTCGTAAGGGTACGTTCTCACTGCCGTGGATCCAGCCGAGATAAGCGGGACCATAGTAATTTATCGTGTTTTCTTCAAATTCCTGAATAATGAAAATGGGTTTCGAAGTAGTTTTAAGCCCGGCACATTTTGAGAGCGCGCTCTTATTTCTGGTAGTTTCATGTAGTTAAAATTCGAGTCTAATTTAGTTACACATGGATGAAACGATGAAAGTAATGAGGACTACTTTGAAACATGAAATACGAAGCTTCGGTTGACAGATCGCACGAAACGAACAACCTTATTGCTAAACATGCAAAAATGCGTTGCTTCGGACGCGCACTAAAATCAATTACATAGAAGGGTCATCGAAGGACTGGATCGATCGTCTAGCGCTTTATGCGATTCGCTATTCATAAACTTTGTAATTTGTTTTTCAAAGTAGACCTTGTTTTATCTTCTTGCCATGGAAACCATCATTGAGCAAAATGAGTTTCTAATATTCGACCTCTTTTATAAATAAGAAGATATTTCTCGCTAGTCGTGGTGAAAATTTGTATGCATAACTCGAGACCAAATATATTTCTTCGTGTCTTTTAAGTCCCTCGCTACCTCAGCAGTCTACTATTACAGCCACTCGCTACGCTCGTGACTTTATTCTAGACTGCATCGCTAGCGGGATTTAATATCGGCACGTTCAACAAATAGGCATTTTGCTCACTTGTTGAACAAATAACTATTAAACCTTTATTTTCAATAAAGGGTACCTTTCTGTACCCCTATAGGTACAACGCTACTATTAGTCGCATTCTTAGCCCACCTCGCTCGCATCGCTGTACCCATACGGACATAGAAGTCTCTCATGGTACAGTCAATTCTTCTCATTTTCTCTGTCGCTTTGACATGGAGCGCAGCGGACAACAGAAAAAGCATGTGTGCAGGTATTTCAGAATCTAATAGGATTGATCATACAAAGCCACTCCTCGCTTTTGCTCTTTTTCGTACTGGTTCCTGCATCACTGGGAATGCCGTGTATTTGATATTCTAATGGATGTGACACAGCTTTGTTCGTCTCCGCGCATTGAAGATAGTTAGTAAGTAGGTTTCTATTCTTTGTATTTAATTTCCATTAGACGTACACAACCTTATTGCTGATGTTATACAGCTCTGAAAATACACGTTGTCTTTTAAAATGAAACTGATGCCCTAACTTTTCAAGTAAGGCAAACTAATCCAATTGGTACTTATGTTATAGCAATAGGAACCGGAAGATAAAATCAGCCGTTTGGGAAATTAACGAGATGCAAAATTGTTACGTTCAAATTAAACACCATTAGTTATCTGTATATTTGTATAGAAGGTAAAAACACTGTCTTCTTCTAGATCTACACTCCTACGTTATTTAAAAATAAAAGGTCTTAAAGCTTGGGTCAGGGTAAAATATCTTAAGATTATCGCGTCGAGACATGCCATTAAAATGTTTGTAATGGTTCCACCCATGTGTAGTACCTACCTAATGGGCCGGCCGACTGCAAATCACCCAGGATGTGGCAAGTAGGAATGTTTTGCATTTCATTTGCAATTTTTTATGTATTTGTACTAATCTTGTTAAATCATCTTACATGTATGTAACTGTAGGCATATCTCTATAACTTCAATGTGGTGGGACTCCTTTGGTCGGTGGTTTATCTTCATAATTACCTACTCTATATTAGATTACTCTATATTGAAAGCATGGCACACTTGGAAACATCAAAATCATTTTCAACTAATTTATTTAGTTACAAAGTTTAAATCTAGCTGTACTGCAATAAAGGTTTCACTCCACATAAAAAAAATTTAAACCCCCAAAACTATTTTCTTTCAGACCTTACTCCCCCTCTAAAAGTTTGTAACATTTCTTTGTTCTATGATGTCCGCAGTGCATGGGTCGAAGACAAGCCGGCTACACATTGTAACGGTCTGCACGAGATTTATGGCCTGACGTTCCATTCCACCGAAGCTTACTCCGAATTTTCGACCCTTGCAAAATGGCCTCACTCGATAAAGCCTGTAACTACCATAAAAATTACACAAGTTTTTAAGCAAAGACCTGTCGATTGATATCGGTAGCTTTTCGGATCTGTAACTTTAAGTTTCCTGTTTCTACCCCAAGCCTCAGATAATATAATACTATAGCCCAAACGTTCAAACGTCCGTTGAAAAAACAATCGGTTGCAAATTTCAGACTCGGTTTCAATACCCCCCAAAACGCTTTTTGCGCAGTCGGCTTAATACGTACAGACGCGATATTTCAGATTTCATTAACTTGAACTTAACGTTATTTCTTACAAAATAAGCAAAGCAAAAGCAAAGACGAGCATTTTTTCTATAGGGAAGACTACACCTGCCCTCAGAATTAAAAACTCAACCGTCAAGCTAAGAGCTAAATACGACGGAAAAAATGAGACGTGTGTTAATATTTTTACGAATTAGTTCCTATATTTTATGAGTAATTGCGAAACTAAATAAAATTATTTATGGCGAAGAAAATACCACGCCCCCTCATTAACAAGTAAGGGATTGTAGGAAAGAGAATTCTATACAGTCTTAAAAACTTAAAACCACTTAGAATTTTATCGATTTTTATGGCAATGTAAGTTTTGATAAGTTGCTAAAATTATGAATACTGTTAATCTTAATTTATAATTCCTCATCAATTGCATTTTCTAGATTGCCTCGAATTCATTTTACGAAGGCAGCTGTTATCCCGACCGATCAAGTAACCCGCGTCTGCGGGATTCTTATGCAAAATCGATATTTTTATTGCTCTTTTATGGTTCTCGCAGTCTTTCAGCCAAATTGAGAGCAAAAGGATCCAGGATAAAATTCCTTTCCACGCTGCGCTTCTGTAATTAAGCCGGTCCATTTGTTTTTAGTAAACTACTGTAAGTTAGTGTCTGATTTGAGTGTATTGTATATAGTATGTATGGTTTTGTTAGGTAGATAAGCAGAGTTTATTAGAATGATCAGAATGATTTCAAGAGGTTTGTGTATTTTGATATAGGTTTTTGTTTTTGGATTTCTTTACAACCTTTAGAATTTCAAAAGCTTTACAATCTTTTCAAAAGCTTTACCATGTTGGATTCCTTACAATTCGTTTTATGAAGTCCCCTAAGACGAAGAAGGTACCTATTTATAATTTCTCTTAACTCATGCGATAAAATTGACTTAAAGTGGTTGCCAGTAAAGTTATATAAACTTATCATGGCGAAATCGCTTGGATTAAAGTTAAATGTTTCCTACAGGTAGACCCTAAATTATTTTACTAAAAATAAACAAAACAAAATTATTCATCCCGGAAACTATTGGCAAAGGGATGGAAACAACGACAATATTATTCAGTTGGATAGCACCAAAGACTTTCAAGTTGTTGATAAGATCTAAGTATTTATAAGGTCATATTTGCCAGCGTTTTGGCGAGACGCGAATCCATATTTATTCAGTGAGAAGCGTGGCAGCGACCACTTGAGCCTACTCGTGCGGTAGCTTCCAAACACACACATATCACGTGAAGTGGATCGCGTTTGCACAAAGGCACAGTTTTTTCAACTGTTATCTCGACACGTCCCACGTAAAACTTACTATCATCAGCAAAACGCTTGTTCTTAATTAAGTGATTTATAAGATTTTTTTTTCGTTAATTACTGTGATGAACATTAAGAGCTCTTAGAATGATGATCGCACCACTCAGACCACTCAGACATAAACTGAAAGTTGTTAGTACCGCTCCAAAAAAAAATTCGTGTTTTTAGGATATTTCAGTTTCACAAGTAATTTAGATAGAAGAGATAGCAGATAAGAAGTTTTGCACACATCGTAAGCCATTTGCTATAAACCTTTGCTAAAATAGACTTTGAATAAATTGTTGTTTTGGAGTCTATCGACATAGTTTTAAGTAAAAAATCCCCCGTCTCCGAAGTTTGCAGAGCAATCCATCTAAAATGTAGGTACCTAATTTTAGGTATTCATTATATAGTGAAATCTCTAACCAGTACCTATAGTACGTATTTGTATAATTGACAAACGTTCGAAACCCTTCGCGCGCGAGTTAAACAGTCGCAGTTGACGGATCATGTTTAGACTTATTATTTGTAATATTTTTCATGGGTTGTGTTTCAACCAATGTTAAGATTTTCGCATTTCTGAGCCGGCAAAGGAAGAGGGACAAAAAGTCAAGTTAGACTAAAAAGTTAAATTGCAGGGGATTATCGGAATAATCCACTTTTTCCGTAAAATGCTTGTTCGATAATTTGTTGACTGAACAACTCATGTTGACAAAATGTAAAACAGAAATAAATGAATGAATGAATTTTAAGTTTAGTTCTGAAGTTACAGACTACCAACAACAATCTTTTGAATTCTTTATAAATACATCGACATCGGATAAAGTCTCTACGCTTTTGATGGCTTTGCATTTTCATAACAATGGAATTGTTGGAATCGCATTTTACAAAAGCTGCGAACACTGTGTTTTAAACACAGAGTTCTCAGTGTTCCTTGGTCAAAGGGAAATAATATAACTGTTACTCTGAACTTAATACCATAACAGAATACTGTCGGTGTTGAGAATAACAGAAAACTGTCGGTGATGTAAATCCGTTATTCGGTAATAGGTTTAACACCAAATAAAATCTTGTTCTCATAAAATTTTGGCAAAATTTTCTAAAAGTTAGAAATTACAGGTTTCGATGAAACTTTTTAACATATAGAAAATACCCTGTCTTTACATAAATCTGCCCAATGTCCTATCTTTCAAGTTTATTTCTTCTGGGACTGTGGCATGAACCCTAACTAGTCATTTTGCAAAACAAGGAAGAGATGAGACTTCTTTTTAACTCGCGGATGCATCCGCTTTCTGTATGACTTTTAATTTGAATGTTTTGAAAGGCACAGGACAGAGGAGGCTGGCAAAAATTGAAGGAGGCCTATACCCAGCAGTGGTGACATGAAGGGCGGCTATGATAAAAACAAGATCCGTCAAGTGCGAGTGTAACTCGCGCGCCGAGGGTTTTGAACGTTTGTCAACAAATATGTACCAAAAGTACCGGTTAGAGACTTCGCAATTTAGCGAATACCTAAGAATAGTAGGTACCAACCTACATTTCAGATAAATCTCTCTGCACGCTTCGGTTAAATGGGTGGTTCGGTTAAGGTGGGTTATGGTAAATTTTTCGACTTTTTTCGAAATATTTCAAAAAGTATGAAAGTTACAGAAATTTGAAAAACTGGTTTGAAATGTCCAAACCGATACCTTTCATTTGATACCCCACTCGGTGGGGTAGCCCCCCTTTTGAAAATTATTGCTTTTTGACCATTTTTCAAAAAGTGTTCTTTTTACAGACTTCTCTATATTTTTCCTGTAAAATATAGATCAATATTTACAAACGCTTCATACATTTTAAATGGATCGCTCGGCAAACTTCGGAGATAGGGGGGGGGGAATGGGTTTTTTTTTCGTTTTTTTTCAAAATATTTCAAAAACTATGAAACCTACAGAAATTTAAAAAACTGTTTTGAAACGTACAAACCGATACCTTTTATTTGATACCCCACTCGGTGAGGTAGCTCCCCCTTTTGAAAATTATTCCCCCCCTTTTT
Organism: Eupithecia subumbrata; assembly: GCA_949316285.1. Classification (NCBI taxonomy): domain Eukaryota; kingdom Metazoa; phylum Arthropoda; class Insecta; order Lepidoptera; family Geometridae; genus Eupithecia; species Eupithecia subumbrata. Next base: position 9,916,641 of record OX438642.1, on the reverse strand, counting down.
GACCATTTTTCAAAAACTGTTCATTTTTCAAACTTCTCTATATTTTTCCTGTAAAATATAGATTCATGTCTATAAACGCTCCATACATTTTACATGGATCGCTCTGCAATCTTCGGAGATAGGGGGGGGGGGAATGGGTATTTTTTCGACTTTTTTCGAAATATTTTAAAAAGTATGAAACCTACAAAAATTTCAAAAACTACTTTGAAATGTACAAAATGATACCTTTCATTTGATACCCCATATGACTCTGTAGGTATCTTTTAAAATTTCGGCATCACAATTTGTATGGAAAATATTCATTTTCATTTTTCATTTATTTTCATTTATTTTTCTCTAAATCTGTACAGGCGCACGAAATGTATTATTATTTTAAATTTCAAGTAGATAGCAGCAGTAGTTTTTGAGTTATTAAGGAGGGAAAAAAGGACAGACAAAGCGAGACCATAAGGGTTTTGAAACCGATCTTCGATCTTCAAAACCCTAATGACGATGTTTAACAAAAAAATCCGACTTTAAATTACTTAGAAGGTATTTAAACTACTTTTTAAGTCGGAACAAATACTAAACACTCGAGAATAAAAAATATATGGGAAAATCTTTATCTATAAGCAGTCTAGAAAAATCATCAAAATCGACCCAAATTGACACAGTAATCGACATACAAACATTAAAAACGTAGCCAAACATGAAGCTCCTTCTTTTTTGTCAGTTGTAGGACTCATGATTTTTGTATGTCTGTCCAACTTTATTGATTTATTTACACAGGTCTTTGTTACTCAGTTGTAGATGGGTACCTTCTCAAGTATTGCTCTAATAGGAGTGATTGGCACACAGCTAGATAATTAATGAAGATACATTTAGTGAGTTTCTCTTTTGTAATCAGTAGGTACCTACTTTCCATCTTCCGAGGACATCCGCGAGGGCAGGCGCGGCGGCAGATTTGGCCGATGATCTCAAGAGGCACAAATATGCAGGTCTCGACAGAGCTTACACATTTGCTCCTCTTGGAGTCGAGACCCTAGGTCCGTGGGGTACCGAGGCTCTTCGGGTTTTTAAAAAAATATCTGAACGTCTGGTCGGAGCGACGCGTGACCCGAGAGCTGGTCAGTACCTGGCACAGCGCATCAGCATTGCCATACAGCGGGGCAATGCAGCCAGCGTCTTGGGGACGCTTCCGACTGGTATTAATAAGGATCAGTTGAGCTACCTGTAGATTGTTTGCAACAGTCTGCAGTAAGCTCAATTGTTTCAATTGTAAATACTAGTTCTAATTTATTTCTATTATTTTATTGTAATTTTCTTTGTGAATAAAGGCTTCTGCCCTTTTTCTGGCACTTCATTGTGGATACAAAATTAAGGTCATGTTTAACATTTATGACGACTTAAGTAAGAAAGACATTTTAATAACATATTTAAGACCAAATACTGAATACATTTTATGACATTCTTTTTTGCATACATTATTCTTAATAATGGTGCAAAACAGAATGTCATAAGGTGTGCATGCGTGGTCTTGACTACATTAATTTATTATTCGATGGTATACAATTATTTGACTAAATAGTGTCTACATCATTTTGCTAAATTGTATACCGATTTCTGACGATTTAGATGGCTACATTCATTTGAAATGTAGTTGGCGTACTTGTCTTTGAAAAATAACGAGTATACTTATATGTGAAATTTTGGGGTTTGGTATACATATACAGTTAAGTACCTATAAACTCCCAAAATTTCATAAAAAATTGGAAAAGTGGGAAAGTACAGTCAGCTGCACAGGCAGCTGACTGTACTTTCCCATTTTTCCAATTTTTTATGGACATCCATCGCTAATTTTCATTTGGTTGGTTTTTCCCCTAATCTGCTCTTCTACACTACCTAAAATACCTCCACTTCGTCACGTATTATATTTAAAATGTAATACGATAAAACAAAAGCTATTGATTCATTCGTCTAAATTTAAGCTAGAGTAAAAAGAGAAAAAAGTTAGTAAAGAACGCCATCAATTTCTTCTTATCCCAAAACATTGACTGCCTTACTTATCTCATGAGGAAAACAAAGTAACATAAACAGATGGGTTAGAGCGAGATGTCCACTTCACTTTTGAATAGGAGTACATCTCGTCCAAATCTAAAGTCTTTTTGGTTTTAAATTCGGACGAGCTATACACTTCACTAAGAGGAAAGGGGAACAACTCGTCCGAATCTCGTCGTTACTTTTCAAGAGTTCTGTATCAAAATGTTTATAAAAATATCCAGCCACAAATGCTGGCAAATTTCTAAAGGTAAAATACAGTTACGTTGTCTTGATCTACATTTCGGATGACAGCTGTCAAACTTCAGATCATCATTATCTCGGGAACCGACCACAAGGAGTGTGTCGTTAACAGAATTTCCCTTAACTTCACGAAACAATCTAATGGGCAAGGATAACCGTTAAATTTATCGTTAAAAATTGTTAACAACTAGGACGTTGAGAATTTCAGGAAAAATGTAACTAATCGCGTGAATGTTGACGTTCAGGTGACGTTAAAAACCAACGTTGTGCAACAACTTTCTGTTATAATTTTTTCGGGTTTTGGACACAATAGCTTAAAAAAAATTAACAAGCCAGAAAATAAACCCCTTACGCCATATCTCCGTTTCCAGGAGATTGGCCCATCGTGTTAGGTTTCTACATGATCAGCTAACCAAGCTAACAATCACCTGTATATCAGCAGAAATTTAAGGTTGGGCATTGTGATGCGCACGACCACTCTGAACGCACCTTTAGAAGGTCAACAATTTAACACCGTTTGGAGGGATATTATGATCAAAAATGTTAATTTTACGGTAAATTTTACGCAACATTATGATGTAATAAGTACGGAAAGGTTTAGCAGGCTATTTCTTTTAGCTAACAAAATGTGACCCTAATATGTACAATGGAGCTCATTTTGTTATCGACAATTCACAAGGAATAAAAAAATATTTTTCTAAACGTCACTTTGGCCAGTATGTGTCATGTTTTTCAGTGCACGAAATATTTCTAGCAACTTATTTATTGTGATTTCACCTGATTACTGCAGGTTGAAAAGGATAAGCTTAGACGACAACCATTTTAAAATTTAAAACTATTCCCACGTTTCTTTTTTTATGTTTACCTTATATTAATTATTTTTAGATGCCAATTCCTAATTTGTCTAGGAGCCTAGGACGTATGAGCCTCCTACAAACGAAAGCAGTGGAGTCAAAAGAGATCTATTTAAAATTATTAAATCTCTAAGAGGACCACCTCAGCATGTAGCAGCAGGTCTGGTGACCTGCTGCTGTCGATTGGATACAGATAGAGTCAATCTCAACGGCAATACCGTATGAGTCAATCTCAACGGCAATACAGTATGGCAATGTGGCAATGTGTCAATAGAAACATATATGTAAGGCATCCGCTTTCATATAGCAGCATGCAAACCATTATAAAACTAGAGGAACACATGTGTCAACCAGCGAAATAGCAATGATGTGAAATCAAGAAAAGACAAATTTATTGAAAAAACGGAACAAGAGCTGACGCCTATTTCGTCAATTTACGCCGAAATAGTAGATGAATTTAACGATTTCGATTTAGTTCGGTAACGTAAATGCCGTCGTATAACAGCATGAAAAAAGTTTTGTTTAGACATCGACATAGGGCTTACTCAACAGCCAAAAAAGACAAGGTGTTCATGTTTTTCATTGCATTAAATATTTCTAGCAACTTATTTTTTGTGATTAATCTGATTACCGCAGGTTGAAAAGGATAAGCTTAGACGACAACAATTATAAAATTTAAAACTATTCTCTCGTTTCTTTTTTATGTTTACATAATTATATTTATTAATTTTAGGTGCCAATTCTTAATTTGGATAGGAGCATAGGACGTCTAAGCCTCCACAAACGAAGGCAGTGGAGTCAATAGGGATCGATTTAAAATGATTAACTCTCTAAGAGGTGGTGACCTGCTGCTGTCGATTGGATACAGATAGAGTCAGTCTCAACGGCCATACAGTGTGGCAATGTGGCAATGTGTCAATAGAAACATATGTAAGGCATCCGCATACATATAGCAGCATGCAAACCGTTAAAAAACTAGAGGAACACATGTGTCAACCAGCGAACTAGGCAGTGATGTAAAACAAGAAAAGAAAAATGTATTGAAAAAGTGGAACAAGAGCTGACGCCTATTCCGTCAATTTACGCTGGAATAGTAGAAGAATTAAACGATTTCAAATTTAGTACGGTAACGTAAATGCCGTCGTATATAACAGCATGAACAAAGTTTTGTATAGACATCGACATAAGGCTCACTCAGCAAACAAAAAAAACAAGGTGTTTTAGAGTTGAAAGATGTAGAGGTCCCTGGTGTATTTGAAAACTTTTTGCTAGCCGACTACGCCGAAAGCAACATCAGGATCTTAATATATGCATCTCCTAGAGGAAAGGTAGCCTTGGAAAATGGAGTGCAGATCTTCCAAAATGGTACATTTAAATGTGATTCACCACCATTTAGCAACAGAAGACGTACGAGGTATTATTGTGGCTCTTAAAGATCAGAGTGCTCTCCTTTGAACCTAATGTATTTACGCTTGATTATGAAGCAAGTGCAATACTCGCCGCAGCACGCCTTTTTCCTGAATCCATTGTTCAAGGATGCTATTTCCATTTTAGCAGATGCTTGTGGAGAAAAGCTGTCCAGATTGGCGTCGAGAAATTCAGATCACACATCAAGAGATGCACTGCCCTGCCCAGGCTCATCTTCCCTATGAATTGGTTGCGGATGGCTAGTCATACGTTATTGAAGAATGACCTGTTAACGAAAACATTGCCAAGTTCAATGCCTATTTTGAGCATAACTGGCTAAACCAAAATCAAAAATAAATCAAATTAGAACCTAATCTCACATAGATTTGTCTCATTACAACAAATAAAATACTTCACATAATTCCACTTGATATAACTTTCACTATCATATATTAAAGATCGAACAATCGTAACAAAATACGTGGAACAATCTTAACAAAATACATAATATACAAGCGGTATAAACAGATTTCATAAAATCAACAAAAATTTTCAAATAAAACGATTTTAGCTCGAAATATAACGATTTTGATAAAAGCGCACGCGTTCTTACGTAAGCTAGTGTGTTATGAAATAGTGATATTGTAGTAACTTGTAACAAACAACCAGCAAGAAAGGGTTAATGGTATAAAATCACAAATTCTGTCTCAAGAAATAATGTTATTGAAATAAAACCAGATTTTTGTTGAACTTATCAGTTAACTCCATTCAAAATTAGAGTTTTTTGAATTATGAAGTCCTTGTCGCAAACAAACGACATCACCCGTAGCTAGATTTTACTCACTCCGGCGTATGAAACGCGTACATTCCATTTGACTCATAATTGAGGGTAGGAAATAACCTCTGGGACAAACGAGTGCAGTCGACTCTGTGTGAGGCACAACAATTAGCTCATAAGTTTTCTGTTGTTCATATGTATAATTGCGTACATTTAAGGTTTTGTTACTATTGGAAGGTACTTCCTACATCTACGTGGATGATACCGACTGACCAAATGGTGGACGCATGTAAATGTAGCATCTTTGAAGACATGATCAGACACGATTTTCTAAGACGGCCTTGCCCTTTGTTAGGAGATGCAAAAACCACTAAGCACAACTACAAAACAAGCCTACAACAACAACGACAACTACAAAAGCATCATAAAAACACCTTAATATGATGCTTTTGTAGCAGTCACTTAACAAGAACTTCAACTTCCCTTTACATGTTCTACTCTAAAAACCTAACTAGGTTTTTTACAAATAACTATTTGCAGCCCCTTCATATCAATGTGTATAAGTCGCTGCCGCCGGATAGTATTAATCACGGAGAATCCCCAATAGTTGTAGCTAGTCGCGATTTTTCAAAAATAGTTTTTTTAAGTTTTGCGGGATAAAAAGTAATCCCCAGGGATCATCATTTTTATAAAACACCTCGGGATGATTCCCTAAACAAAAAATTTCGTGTTTTGGTTAAGGGTAAAACTCGTCCGAATCTAAAACCACGGGACTTTAGATTCGGACAAAATGTGAACTACTCAAAAGTGAATTGGACATCTAGTCCGCGGACGAGTTTTAGATTTGAACTAGATGTATTATCCCAACAGATCAATGTATTTAAAAATAAATTTTATTAACACAAATTCAAGTTTTTATTGAATTCCTCTAATATAGAAATTTGTAGCTACTTCTAATAATTGCTATAAGACTTTGAAAGTTTTGCTGCTCTATGGTTAAGACTTAGTTGTACAAAATTATCGACGAACGAAATGCCACAAAAGGTTTAGGTATTTTTTTCGCCGCGTAGCAGAATGCGCGTACTGCGACTTACTTGATTGTTTTCCAAAATGACGACACACGAAATGCAACTGTGCTGTGTGGTGCTCTTCCCACGGGCGTCGTAACAGGTGACCAAGGGATATCTACAGGGGGCGGGCAGCAGCGCCCCCTGCAGAACAATTCTACCACCAAACTGCGATCCCCAACCCGGATGCCCGGCGTGGGGATTATGAGCACTACCCCCATACGATAGAAGCCAATAAGGCGCTTATCAGGGGGAGTCCTGCCTCCAGCAGTGGACCAATACATGCTGTTGAGGTTGAGGAATTGCAATGAATCCATCTAGTCGATGTTATAGGTTACGTAAGTACAGGTTTGAAGGTACCTTTACGGGCTTTTTGAGCGATAAAAAAACACAAGATCATCGCGAATGATTTTTGACAAGTGATGTCCTTACTGAAATGTTGGGGTGCACAATGATGCGATGTTTGCCGAGGATAACTAGAATGTATGACCGTTTACGAGTTAGTACACGAAATAGTCCAGAAAACTCCAAAAAATTACTAGAAGTTAGTTTGTCTAGAAATTCCCTCCGGCTGTGTTATTGTCAAAAGTAGCGTCGAAATATAAGTGTGCGCTTAAACGAACACTTTCATGGCCCAAGACGCACATGCTGGTCTGCTCTACCACGTTGAGGGGGCCGCGTGCCGCTGTGGATCACACCGCCGAGGCTGGGCAGTGAATGCATTAAGGCCCTTCCAGTGGGATCGTTCTATTCATCGATTTCTGACATCTAACTCTTTTTACATTCGTTTTTGAAGGGTGACTTCCGGCGACGGGAACGACGGGAGAGCCTCAAAAAAACAATCCTAGACACATGCTTACGTCCCACCCCCTAACTTATGTTCTGTTGTCAAACATGGACGTTAACGACAAAAATTAAAGTTAAGATTATGACATACCATAATAAGTACCACTTGTAGCGTATCTTCTATTCAATACAAATCTCCTTGCCGTCTTTTAGCGGTTATTTTAAACTTGGTAGATAGCTACCGTATACCTACTTAAGGATATAAAAACCTAGTAAGATGGGATGGTGTGGTTATTTTTGCCGCCCCTCCATACTTTCTTATAGCTCAGTCGTTGGCTAGAAATCAACTAAAATTTATTTATATTCTTTGGTATTTTCGGGTTACATCACCCTTTTCTTGACGCAGAATGAAAATCAATTACGATTATTTCTTTTGGACTTACGAAAAAGCTCTTAACATTATGTTTATTTTTAAACTCTATTTTATTTATTTATTTGGCATGGCACCCGCCTAATTTTTATTAAGAAATTAAGTGTTAATTTTTACTCTTCAGTTAAAACCTTTTCCACTTGCGAAAATGTGAAAAAGAAGCCAAAACTTATGTTGAAATTACCACTTCCTCTCTCTAGATTACCCTTCGTAGTTTTCCAAAATGTTTAACAAACAATTAAAACAACGGATAAGAGATAAACGGCTCATTCTCAGCCTTAGATTAGAGGAACTTAAGAGGGGAAAAACGAGCTTTAGGTTTGTTTTCAACCTCAATGGAGTGCCGACCGCTTGCCCGTAAATAATAACTTCATGCATAAACAATGAAAGCCATCTCCTAACCTACGCCGCTGGCTCCTTCACTTCCTGCCTCGACATCCAGTCATAACTTACCTACGTGAATTATAACCAAAAAGTTATACACGAATATCCATCGTGTTTTTGATTGGAAGTTTTCTATTAAGTACCTACCGTTTTACAACAAAAAATACTTTTTCTCCTGTTTTTCCTCACCAAGAGGCAATAAAATGTCAAAATTGGAATGCGACATCAACATAAATGCTGGAATACAATGAAACTTACGAATACGAAATAAAAACGAAGTTACTAAATTGTTTTCGGATCAGAGGGCCTTTTGTCTTGGAGCTTAAAGAATCCTTTTGTGAAAGCCATGCTACACTGCACTTTCCTGAGGCCTAGAAATGATAGTGGTTAAAATCCGCTGGGAAGTCAACACTATTTTTATGCTCAGTCTTGTAATTATATAAAGATGAACTTTTACTCTTTTCCTCGTAATATTTGTTGTACTATTCAATGTATCTAACGTAGCGTATATTCTCATCTACCTTTGTGAAGTTCCAATAACTAATGGAGGATACGGCCTGATTGAGATCTAATTTAGTGGCTCACATTCTGCGAGCAGCCGCAGTCTAAATCACAATAATGGCATACGGGCCCATTCTAACTCAAGCCTACAGATTACGTGTATTATACGCGTTGTCTCCGCGAACATTATGCTCTTAGAGTCATTAAATTTAATTAGGCGTGTGCTCCACACAGTATCCTTAAAGTTTCGTTTTGCTGTTATTAATTGCGTCCGTTTTGCTTTCTTATTAAGTGTCTCTTTTAAGTTCCTTCAACAAAATTAAATAATTTAACATTGTTGTTTAAAAAAAAATTACAAACAAATTTAATTACATAAATACTTGCGTCTACCCTAGGCTTCGCACGTGCTTTCCCAAGGTCAAAGTAGCCTATGTGCCCCATGATAATTATCTATCTCCGAGGCTTTCATTAAATTCCTATCAAGTCAAGACGTCCGTCAAGACGTGAAAATGTAACAGAGAGACAGGTACTTACTTTCGCTTTTATCTAATCCGAGATATTTATTTCAAAATAATATATTTGTAACTCAAAAAATCGTAGAACTATAATTGACCATTTTGGGTTCCAAAATCACCGCCTCTAAGCTTAGTAAGTTCACATGTTACGTGGCATCCTGTTTACAATAATAAAAGAGAAAATCACTCACTGACTCATCACAAAATCTCAGAAAATACAAGAGTTAGGAGGCTGAACTTTTGCAAGGGGGATGCTTTCTTTAAAAGTCGATACTATAACGATTGTAAGGATTTTTTTTACAGGAAACAACGCTATTTAGTTACGAGTAAGTATACATTCGAGAAGATTACAGACCAAACAAAAGCTGGCGTTGGTAGGGAAAATAAAAAAGAAAGGCGTTTTTTTTTGCCCTGAACTCTACTTATGTTGCCGTCATAGGTAATTGACAATGCTCGTGAACAAAAAAGAGAGTAGTTTCTATAAGTTAATCAACGCATTTTCGGCACAACCTTTCGCAGATAACCAAGATAGGCACCGAGTGTGCTCAAACTTGTTGGGCTAATAGAATCCACAAGCTTTCCGTGAAACAAACGAACAAGGGCAAACTTTTTCCACGTCATTAATCTTTCGCCACTCATTTATCGTTTGCACGTGTCGCCGTTAGTAGAATCTTGTACGGCACGGAGAGCAGTTCAACTGATTACACCATCGGTCATAAGCTCTATCTACAGCTTCAGAAACATACATTATTATGGACGACCTATGTTCACGTTATTCAAATTGAAACATAGTAAAAATAATTGTTTTAAAGATAACGTTCCTGACAAATAACTGGAATTGATTTAGACGTTGTGTTACTGTAAATGTACCATTTAAAAATCTAAAACTGCAGTTTATATTTATTTCATAATTCACTTTATGTTCTCTCTGTAATCAAAACTTCCTGGACTGCAAGAAAAACCTACTCCGTTGTTTTCTTTCGCCACAAACTTACAGATTTCAACAATATAGGAACCTCCCCAATAAACGTACTAAAAAAACCCTCTTCGATCAGATATCCCTGGCCAGCGGATACCTTGATCGATGCGTACCCTGTATAATTTGAGTTGACAGTTATCATTTTGTAATTTTATTACAATTTAATAGTTAGTGCATGACAACTATTCGTGATTTTGTGTTTCGGCAAAACTAAGCTCCCACAGCATTGGCTACTTCGTGCAACCATTTGCAGTTAAATTTACAACTCGAGAAACGTAGCCTCACTGAGATCAGGATTATTACTTGATTTATTCAAATTACGTATCCTTAGAACGAGGCAGGCAGGGTCGAGCCTCCAATCAAAAATCGTGAGCACCCTTTGTTCGGTCTATAAAACTCTATCAATGTAAAACTCTGTTTATGATGTTTCAGTCGATCATTAGAAAGTGACATGGTCACAAGCGACATGGAATAAGTGAAAGAAATTTTTAAGAGCAATCTTCCCATCAAATGGAAAAGTAAAGCCATGGACATATGCCTAACACCCAGCTTGACCTATGCCTGCCAAACCTGGAACATAACAAAGAAAATGCTAGAAAGACTTAGAGTATGTCAAAGAAGTTTGTTGTGAATCAAACTCAGGGACAGAGTCAAAAACCAAACAATTAGAGGGAAAACCAAAACAAAAGACGTGGTCAAAAGAATATTGGGCTTAAAATGGAAATGGGCAGGACACATTCAAATACTAAAACCAAACAGATGGCCATACATAGTCACAAACTGGACACTTGACCAAAAAAGGGAGACCTTTCAAAAGATGGAATGACGACATCAAAAAAGTGGCAGGAAAAATGTGGCCACGTAAAGCCAGAGACCGAAACCACTGGAGATCCTTGGAGGAGGCGTACACTGCCGTAGGCGGTCCATATCAAGAAGAAACTGACATCACATGACACAACTGACGATAATTCAAAATTATAATACGCATGACTTTTTATAATTAATATTTTTTATAACATTTAAAAAATTTTGTGATATGGAAAGAAGGTCTTTTTATTTTATTTATTTATGGTTGGTAATAATCCAAAATACAGAAGATGAGACCTTTTATCCTATACTAGCTGACCCGCCGCGATTTCATTCGCGTGGACTTTAGTAATACTAATACCCCATGTAATGTTGGTTTCCGTATAAACGCCAAAATTTACAACCAATCATTAATAATTTTAAAGTTATTATGAGAAAACTCATAAATGCCATTTCATCCTTCTAAGAATGCTTGTTTAAAAAATTACTTATTCGATTATCACCCCTTTTTAACTACCTTAGATTACGAATTTCCAAAAATCCGTTTCTAACGGGTGCCTACTTTCTAAAAGTTATTATAAAAATGACCTTTAACCCCCTTCAAAAATGAATTACCAAAAATCCGTATCTAACGGGTGCCTACGTCTTAAGGCGCTGCCGTGGAAAACTAAGACTTTCAGATTGCATGTCAATATTACCAAATGTGGTCGGCAGAGGCGCTTATTTTTAACATAGACTTATGCCAAATTTATCTGTTGTAGAAGAGGCAAACTTTTGTTTTATTTTGGTTGATAGCACAATCACAAGGTAATAATGTAATGTTAACTAACATTTGCCCGCGGCTTTGCTATCGTTGCATGTAAAATACCTTAATAAAACCTATGTCGCTCATTGTAGCTTCTCAATCATAATAAAAATTACATTCATCGATAGTTATTCATAGAAATCAGAAACACTTAAAAAAATAATATCATCTTCATGCATGTTAAAGTGCCGACAATATCACCGACCATTATGATAATACTTTATACATTAAAAAAATATACTAATTTAGTCAAAACAACTGAGGTCTAAATGGATTACAAAAGTGTCAATCGTTGAAGATATTTCGATTAGGTTTTGGAGGGCTTTCTCAAAAAAAAAATATATAAATAATGCTGAACAAGCCACACAACATCATCTAACCCCAAAGTAATTAGAGCTTGTGTTATGGTATACTTATTTTGATATACTTATTAAATACACTACACAGATAGATATTTTTTATATAAATAAGACATGCAATAAAGTGATTATGATTATGATTATGATTATGACATCCAGAACACCTGGAATAAATATCTGCAGATGGTACAAACATTTGTCCTGCCTTTGGTCTTGGGCACATACAAGACCATTAACCCAGCCTCTGGGAACATAGAGTGCCTTCTCTATGTTCCACTTAGGTAACTCTTGTCTGGCGCATCCACGCTGCGGGGGCGGGCAACACCTCTACTCCAGTAGGCCGGAGTGCAAGGTGGCGAAGTTCAGACAGGGACCCAGTACCGCGGGGTATTACGCGGAACCCTTGCCCAGGGTTACGGGTGAAGTCCTCGACGGCTGCGAAGGCGGAGATGGAGTCCATTGGTACGGCGGAGTAGGCGAAGAGGCACCCAGTGTGAGCTAGCCCCAGATATTGGAGTCCCAGGTCACACTGGAGTTACACTGCTAGGCAGGGTGGTGTAATAGAGTTGGTGGCGGAAGAGACCCCAGTGGTCCAACGGCAGCGCTCACAGTCCTAAGGAGGATTACTGTCTTGGCGTCAGGCGGCAGCCGGCCGGAAAAACTATAGCCAACAAAACTTTCCTGTCCAAATGAAGTACAACCAAAAGAGAGCGAGTATAACCACTAGGGCGTCCCCCTCAAGCGACGATCGAAGCGACAATGCGAATAATACTAGGGCGTCCCCCCAAAGCGACGGTCGAAGAAGAACCACATGCACAACAACACTCCGGATGGCTACCTGGAACGTTGGTTCCATGACAGGCAGAAGCGCCGAACTAAGTGACGTTTTGATGAGGCGTCAAATAGATGCATGCTGTGTTCAAGAGACCAAGTGGAAGGGTTCAAAATCTAGACAGATTGGCAACGGGTTCAAACTAGTTTACCACGGAACAACCACCGGCAGAAACGGTGTGGGCATAATTTTGTCAGAACAACTATCACAACGACTTGTCAGCATCGACCGTATAAGCGATCGACTTATTTCAGTAAAAGTAGCCTTAGAGAATCAACCTTGTTTTAACATTATATCAGCGTATGCCCCTCAAACGGGAATTTCAGATGATGAGAAAGAAGCTTTCTGGGATGACCTATACAAACTAACCCAAAACATACCACCTGAAGAAACCCTGCATTTGGGGGCTGACTTAAACGGTCACGTCGGTGAACATAACACAAACGTCGAAAGATGGCACGGTGGCTTCGGGTACGGAGCGCGAAATAGCGATGGAGATACTATCATTCAATTCGCGTCTAGCTGCGACCTAGCCATTATAAATACATTTTTCAAAAAGAAACACCCTCATCTAATAACATACAAAAGCGGAGGAAATACCACCCAAATCGACTATACACTGGCAAGACGAAAGCATCTAGGTAATTACAAAGACTGTAAGGTCATTCCTGGCGAACCACTAACAACACAGCACAGGATATTGGTCACTGTTTATAAACTCCCACGCCCCATCAAACCAAATCGAAAACAGACACCTAAATTAAAATGGAATTCCCTGAAGAAACCAGAGGGTAAAATACTATTACAAGAACTAGGAGAACACCTAAGTGCTATAAACACCGAGGACATGACCGCTGAAGAAATGTGGAATGACTTCGAAAGTTATTGCATAAACAATGCGGAAAAGCACTTAGGGAGAACTAAATCCAAGAAGGGACCATTTAAAGACACTCAATGGTGGCAACAGGACGTTGCAGATGCAATAGAAGCAAAAAAAGAGGCATTTAAGCAGTGGCAAGCCTCAAAGGATAGCGTAGATCTTGACATATACAGAGAATTAAAGAAACATGCCAAAAAGCAGGTAGCAATTTGTAAAGCAAAAGCATATAATACATTTTACGAAAAAATAGAAGCAGCAAACTCGGAAATTGACATTTATAAAATAGCTAAGTCACGAAACAATAAAACAAAGGACGTCACAACAGTAAAATACATAAATGACGCGAACAATAAACTTTTAACCCAGGATAAAGAAATAAAAATACGTTGGTCGGAATACTATGAACGGCTCTTAAATGTGTCACATCCTAGAGCTCATGAGCATACACTCCCCCAAACAATCAAAGGACCACTCCCAGCCGTGTCCCCGGAAGAGGTGAAAAAAGCGATACAGCAAATGAAGAACAACAAGTCCCCAGGTCCAGATGAAATACCGGTAGAAGTCTGGAAAAGCCTAAACGAACACGGAATACTGTGGTTATGTAATCTTTTTAATAAACTCATACAAGGCCAAGCTATTCCAGACTCGTGGCGAAATAGCTTTTTAATACCTTTCTACAAAGGAAAAGGGGATGTTAGAGAGTGTGGCAACTACAGAGCTATCAAACTGATGTCACACACCCTCAAGATTTGGGAACGTATCCTAAATAATAGACTGCAACACATCATATCTCTAACGCCAAATCAATGTGGTTTTGTACCGGAGAAAGGAACATCAGACGCGATACAAACAATCAGAGTCTTGGTAGAAAAGGCAAGGACCAATAAATCGAACCTCCACATGGTCTTTATTGACTTGGAAAAAGCCTTCGACCACGTCCCGCGTGAACTTATCTGGGAAGCACTTAGGAAACAAGAAACCCCAGAATACTACGTCACCCTAATTCAGGACATGTACAAAGGCATAACTACCCAAGTTTTATGCCCGGCAGGAACCAGCGACCGTTTCGAAATACGGGCAGGAGTACACCAAGGCTCTACGCTAAGCCCGTTACTTTTCAACACAACCATGGACTACCTCACAAAAGACTGTCAGAAACCACTACCTTGGAACATCCTGTACGCAGATGATGTAGCGCTTATCTCTGAAGACTTACAAGACCTACAACGGAACTTCAACTCGTGGATAAAAGCTTTTGAGGAGAACGGTCTAAAAATAAGTAGGAAGAAAACAGAGCATATGTCCTGTGTATTCGACGGCGCCACAAACGTCAATGACCTCAAAGTCTATATTGGAGACACACAAGTTCCAACAGTAAATCATTTCAAGTACTTAGGTTCAATAGTAAGCAATGATGGGAAGATCGACGGCGATGTAGCTCACAGGACAACTACGGGCTGGATGAAATGGAGGCAACTCACAGGCGTAATGTGCGACAGAAGGATGCCAGTAAAGGTAAAAGGCAAGATCTACAAAACTGCAGTAAGACCAGCTCTTCTCTATGGGTCCGAATGTTGGGCAACCAATAAACAACACCTAAATAAACTGCACACTACAGAGATGCGCATGTTACGCTGGTCAGGGGGTGTCACATTACTGGACAAAATCCGAAATTACTACGTAAGAGGAAGCTTCAAGGTCGCACCGATAGCCGACAAAGTCAAAGAGAGACGCCTTCGATGGTACGGGCACGTACAGAGACGCCCGGAGGATCATATGGTCAAGCTTGCCCTAAATTTGCCAACAACGAGACGAGGACGCGGAAGACCACCCTCCACTTGGTTGACGACGGTTGAAAAAGACCTAAAAGAAACTCAGCTCGACAAAGAAACCGCACAAAACCGTGCGCAGTGGAGAAAAAGGACAAGGAAGGCCGACCCCAAATAAATGGGAAAACGGTCGAGGAATATATATAGTACAAACATTTGTCCTGAGGCGGGAATCAAACTAACTGTAACCTCCTGTGTCGCAGGTGGACCTTTCCCCGCCGCGCCACAGAGGTCGTCCATCAAATAATCAGATATAAAATGAAATATAACAGTGCTTTATTTCCTTTACCCCTTACAGGAGTCTTGGACACGTCAATAAATTCAAATAAGGTTCAAGAGTAAAACTGGGAAATAAAGTGATTAATTTATTGTTCACTTCAATCTTTTTAAGGTAAAGTAAAGAAGCGAACAAGAAACCTTTACCTTGTTAGGGTGTTAGTTTTCGAGCTGGAGCAATACTATTAGCAATACCTAAGTTTTTTATCCTCTAGAGATAGTCTGATATTTTGTAGTAAGCCTTTTTAACAAAGGATATGTTTTACAAATTGTTTGAAATTATTTTTTGATAACTTTTAACTCTTTTGGAGTTTTGTTGTAGAATCGTATACATTTCCCTTTATAAGATAATCTATAAATCGATACTATAAAAATATATAAATATATATCTATAAAAATATTCGTAAAATAAAATACGTGAATGTTGGAATGCTGAATGATGAATTTCACGGATATAATTTTGTACACAATCTCAGTACTACTCGCTTACATAATTAATTTTATTTTCCCGAAAAAAAACGCAACAATCATGAAGATAGTTTTAGTTTAGATTGTAATTCTACAAAATAATCATAAAAACCACAACAGACCATGCCTTGCTATATAAATTGATATTCATACCGATATAAAGTATTCTTTATTATGTTGCTGCCTTCCAAGAACTCATGAGTGATTATGATTAACATGAGTGATTTAACAATAATTTTGACAACTGTCATTGGAAATACAATTATTTTGCATGTTTATTACATTTTTAGCGTCTTTAAACATCTCCTTTACTTGACTTCTATGTTACGCTAACAAAAAATTTATTATATTGATGTCAATGTACACATATTGCCAATAACAAAAAAGTTATGACAAACCGCTCCGTTGAGGTTTTTCTATGAGTTATTAAAAATTTAAAGTAAATTATTATTTTTGAGTATCTGTCCTTTTGAGAATCTCTCTTCTCTAAGAGAACAAACCGATAGAACTACGAGTAATTTAAATTTGCCTGTAGTTCTACTGGTAGAACTACGAGAAAAAAAAATGCAAATGGTTGGTCCTAAGTAAATCAGTTATCTAGTAAGTACCCATAACAAAGCTCTGCTTAGCTTCGGCCTTGGTGATGATGTGTGAATTCAACATCATCAGCCTATATAAGTCCACTGCTGGACGTAGGCTCCTATTTTAATTTTTCAGCATTGTTTATTTATATATAAGGTCATCAAAATCGCCCTACCTATTTAACATATTTTAACTCGACCAATACTTTTCGTGCTGTAAACATGTTGAGTAGTACCTACCTACCTATCTAGCTACCAGAGATAAAACCACTATAAACCTATTCTACTTAATCGGTAGGTCTGTCAATGAATAAAATTCCTGCAAATTTCTTTTGGCTTAGCTTCAATCAAATATAGACTTTATTTCAATGACGAATGAACCATTTAACCCGCAAAACAAAAGTTGTCGAAAATCGTAATTCGTCCGTCGAACCCAGCTGTCATTGCGAAAAAAGTTACATAACCTCACGTCCGTCCGAGGAGGCATCCAGCCTCCGAATGAAGCTACTGGAAGCTATTTTGAGCATATATTGAAAGGGATGTTTGAGTAATAAGGTTGAAATTCTATTGGCAAAATATTATCATTTTTGCAATTACTTCGCTAAACGCCTTACAAAAATGTGTTTTTTGGGTTTTATTATGTTAATGGTTTTATTTATTTAAAACTTTTTACATATTTCTTTTGTTGATAAAATTTCCTTTCATATAGTATTAAAATAATTAATGGTTGTCACTCAAAATATTGAGCATATCGAGACGAAAAATTTTTTTCTTGTTCTTTCTTGTGATTTTTTTTTTCAAGATCCTAGATCGTTTTATAAAATATTTTTGTATAAGTCTTTTTTCCATACATTTGACTATACACTGTTTTTTTTTTGGGCTTGTAATATGTCGGAGAACGGCTAACGGTGCGACGAAAAAGTGTACTTTCTACGGTGTCGCTGTTTGGGTAGCGTCTTAATAGCTCCATGCAAAATTTCAGCTTCGTAGCTCTTCTAGTTCCTGAGATTTCGTGATAAGTCAGTGAGTCGCCTAACTTTGACTCCACATCATTGACCTTTTGAGTGTGAATTTCAAAAAACCTTGAAACAAGTATCTGTTTATTTTAAGTCATCTACCTACACTACAAATTTTTATGGGGTAAAAGTTACGGGTTCTGAACTTACATAACAAAAATGAACTTTGACCCCCTTAAAATACGAATATCCAAAAATCCGTTCTTAGCGGGTGCCTACGTCCTGAACCTTCATGCAAAATTTCAGCTTCGTAGCTCTTGTAGTTTCAGAGATCTCTTGATGAGTCAGTTTTCTCTTCTCTTTTATATTTATAGATTAGAAAAAAACATGTTTGTTTTCTACTACAAAGATAAAGCTTTTGGGCTAACCAAATAATTTGGGCTAAATAAATAGATCTCAAAACTTGTCCACAAAAAAAAAGCTTCTGTATGCTTAATACTTTCAGTGTCCATGACCCCGGAGATGAAGAGCACATAGCAGATGCTGAGGCTGGGCAGTGCGTGAGATGTGCAGGCTGGGACAAAAAACTACGTCTTCTAGGGCAGTTAGCTAACTTTTCATTTAAATTTTTAATGCATGAAAGTTCCTTTCTTCGACTGTCAATCAAAGTTTCTTTGGAAACTACAAAAGGTTTACTAGTGGTGTAAAAAAATAACTGCGCTAGGTTTAATATTGTTGGAGGCGAGAGCATCATTAAAGCTACGCACTAATCACGCGTCAAACAAAGGTAGCTGACAATGGTTTGTGCCTTTTATCTACAAACATTGCTTTACCTTAACGAAAAGCACATCTTCATTTTCCTCACTAAGATAAACTCCTGTAAAATACGGCGAAATATGCAACCCGCACACTGCCCATACAAATCATATCTCTCTTAGAGAAATGCAGAAGTCAAGTTGTGCAGCCAACCGTGGCCAAACTTGGCCACGATTGACTGCACAACCCGAAGGAAGATCTTTGTCTTATTGAAATCAAAGTAGAACAGCAACTCGAGTAAAAGGATCATCCATGAATTTATTGTAGTACCAAGAAAATATGAAAAATCTATTGAAAAAATGAGTATTTTTCCACAAGGGTTTGAAAGTCCCATGCCATGATAGACTCAATAAAGGTCTTCTTAATAGCAGATAGTTATTTAAAAAAAAAAAAAAAATGCCATGTGCGTTTTGGTTTTGACTTGATTTGATACATTAAGAGAAGGGTTATTGACGGAAAATATAGTCGATATAAAATCGAGTCTATATCGATGATAATGGAATGTCGTTTTTGTCTCTTCTACCCTAGACAACAATCCCTGTCCTTGGCCTACAAAAGAGGGTGATGGATGAGGACATTTTTACAATAATTTACCTTTAGTTTCACACAACCTGCTAAGTTCTGGTAGGGTAGCTGCCCTTAAAACCACTTATAGGTCTGAATATAGTGAGTTAAGATTTGTTTGAGCCTTTATGAGAACACCCTGTATTTCCTGAGGCATATTTGGCATATATGTCGTCCGTCCGTCCAACAATATGTTCGGTCATCAATGCGTTAACCGCAAACAAGATTATTTAAGACAGCAACGGTGTGCAAGTGAAATGGCCTAAAGTTATGCCCTGCTTTTGACAACCTCTGTGGCGCACCGGGCGAAGGTCCGCCTGCGACGCAAGCGGTTGCGCTTTCGATTTCCGCTTTGGGATGAATGTTTTACGATCTGCAGATATTTGTTGCGGTTATTCTGGATTTTTTCTATGGAGTTTTATTAAAAAGTATCTATCAATGCAATGTATTGTATAAAGTATATCAGTTATAATTTTTTTTATTGGCAGAAAGCATTTATTCACAAAGAAATTTACAATAAAATAATTGGTTATCTGGTACCTAGTTGTGTAGTAGAATACAAGCTCTGCTTAGCTTGAGACTAGATGATGCTGTGTGAATCTCATTATTAATTATTTATATTATATTGGTAGGTAGGGGACGGGTTAGAACTTAAATAAATTTTAGATGTAGGTGAATCAAGGTATTTTTAAGAAAGTCTTTTAGTTCTTTGTTTGGAGCGGGTTTCAGCTCATTATACTAGAGAAAAATAGAAAACAATAATTCATTGCTTAAAATGACCGAAATTTGAATGAAGCATGAGCAAATATTAATTTGCTTTAGTATAAAAATTTAAAGTATCATAAAAATCAGACGATATAATGAAACTTACATCTGGCTCATAACTGACCAGGTTCACACACGTTCAGGCTGACGTTTGTAAAAATATTGGCGAATAAAAACTTTTTGCCAGATGTAGTGTCATAGTCTTTCAATGGAAAACCATAAACTCGTAGTAAATATTACACAAACAAAAAATCCGAATCCGGTATCGTATAAAAGCAGATTTATATATATTTTACAGCTTGTACCTAATATAGGCTGATGATGATGATGATCATGACCTACAGTTCACTAATGCATTATAAAAAATAGGACTTAGTTATTTATTGTAAACAGAATTAAACGTAACACTTAAAAAACACATGATTAAAATTTTAAACGCAAAAAGGTAATTAAAAAAATATCCCGACAATCCATAATACAAGCCGAAATAAACTCAAACATAGTAAAAATTATAAATATTAATAAAACAAATATATAAATAATTCTGGACAGTTCATACAGTATCATCAAGCCCCAAAGTAGGCTTGTGTTAAGATTTAAGATGAAACAGTTCGTCCTTCAACTTACCTATGGGAATCCTTTCACTCATATTTGTATTATTCCCTGGTTTTGAAGCTGGTGCTCGTGTAGGTCTTCCAGGTGCACAGTTAAACATAACAAACTGGTGAATAATCATAAATAATAAAGCGAATCGAAACAGCTGGAAACAATTGCTTAGACGCCCCATCTTGGAACAGAAATCCTAATTATTTCCGAAAACGCGAACCGGCATTTTTAGATAAACTTAGTCATAACGAAACTCGCTGACGACCGAACGAGGAGCAAAGTTCCGAGGGAGCTAGAGCGGGTCGAGCTACCCTGGCTGTCGTCGGAGAGCGACTGACGCGGGGCACCGCGCCTTCGCCCGCCCGCCCGCCCTCAGTATCGCTCTTACACAATACGCGGCTTCTTTCATTCATTTTATGTTTCATAATTATTTGGATTAATATTACTATTTTGTTGTTTGGTTAAACTTTTGAGTTGTTTTTGGTTAAATATTTAAAATCAGAAGACGCAAGCGCTTTTTGAAGTACTTATGAAAGGCCGGAAACTTCAGAATTCAAAAGTTATTACTTTTGAATTACGTCCAAACACGGCCCTTACGCAAGTAAGCGAGAGTAGCTTCAGGTCGTTTTCGTCGTCAAAATAACTACTCCAGAATCAACAGATTTTTGACGTCATAAACAATCGAGCCAGCTTTAAAAATTTACCTATATTACGTTACTAATTTTGTAAATACATATCTTATATATCCGTCGGCCATTTTCCATTTAAAGTTTTCCGTCGCCTAACTCTCGCGAAACATAATATGGTTAAATGGGTTAACTACCCTCCGAAATTCTTGGTTTTAGATTCCAGTATATATTTTCTTTCAGTCTGCCTCCCTTATAAATTTAGCATTGCACTTGCGTTATCAAAATAAAAACTTTTTAACAAAAAAATTAAACCGCCGAAACATCATCATCATCATCCATGCATCATACAGTTTTGGTCCAATGTGAAAGTGCCGGCCAAAATAAAAAAATGTAACAATCTGTTGGAACGTGTTTGTCTTAGCATTTTTTATTATCGCAGCGAAGCTGTAGGACCATTCTTCTTAGATTTATTTGAGTTCAAAAATGTGGCATTTTTCAAATTAATGAAATGGAAAAAATAAGAAAAGTAACTGTGTTTAAGTAACATTTCATTCTGTCAAGAGGTCTTCACTATTATTAAAATAAAAATTGTAGAATAGGTATCCTTTAGCTACTATTAATAGTTTACCGAAAGCAACTCTGCCGGGTACGTTTGTGTGATTTTTGGTGTACGCTACTTTATTTTGTGGTTTGGTTTTTGCTTTCATTAACTTTATAATTACTGTTTAGTTTTAAGATTGATAGTTGTTTTAAAACCGCGTTATAATAACAGTAGTGATGGTAGACTTGTGTACATTGTGTCGTGAACTAACAGAGAATCTGAGAAGATATGACTAGAGTTTTCGAGAAAGAGAACATTTGGATATCTCTGAAATAGTGGTAGACGAATTGATAGTTCGACAGGTAGGAACACAGTCCTCTATCGTTGCGCTCGCATTGTATTATTTAGTGCTTTCGCTTTCGACTGTTTACATCCGAAGCTATTCGGTCGTTGATATTAGGTATATTTTTTGTTTTTTTTTAACTTTTCAGCTTAATCGCT
Source organism: Eupithecia subumbrata (assembly GCA_949316285.1). Classification (NCBI taxonomy): domain Eukaryota; kingdom Metazoa; phylum Arthropoda; class Insecta; order Lepidoptera; family Geometridae; genus Eupithecia; species Eupithecia subumbrata. The sequence continues at coordinate 9,894,445 of OX438642.1, read as the reverse complement.
CACTGTTACTGCACGTGTGTGATCGGAAAAAGGAAGGATAGGTTGCTGCTCGCATATCATGTGCATAATATGGTTCATGAGTTATGCTCGGCATTTACCGAATTTAAATCCCACAGCTGTTGGAAAATATTATTAATATTGTTAGGCCAGACGAATACAACAAGATTATTTAATTATATTATAAACAAGCTGCAAACTGTCTTTTAAGAGTTTGAATGAAAGATACGCCAGTAAACATTAGGTAAGGTAGGTGTGTGAATATTAGGTACTATATTTGGATATGCAAGTACTTCGCGCAAAAGGAAAAAAACAAAAAACTATACAATCCATAGAGCATCATCTAGCCCAAAATTAAGCAAAACTAAGCTTGCTTTATGGGTAGGTACTAGATAACAAAAAAGGAACCATAAAATAAATCGAAAAATTACAGATTTTGAACTTAAATAAATCCAAGGAGAATGGTCCCACAGCTTCGGTTCAATAATAAGAAATGCTTAGGCGGACAAGACGTAACAGGATATTTCGTTTTTTTTAATTGGCTGGCACTTTCACTATTTGGACCAAAATGGATGATGTCCTTTAAAAGCGAAAAATAATAAACCTTTTTATTAAACCTTAATGTTCTTAAACGAATTTAAGTATACATTTAAGTAATTTTGAGTCGACGCCAACTACGCCTAACTAATAAAAAATAATTATTAAAATCAGACTACTCTGTAATAAGTTGTGTACATTACAATCAGTGAGTGAATAATCAATCATCCCCTGTTTTCCTACCCTTAGGGTTGATTTTTTTTTCAAATTTAAATGGGACCAACTTCGGGGTATACCCTTTCCAATAAAAAAAGAATTATAAAAATCGGACTGCTCTGTAAAAAGTTACACGTGATCATACATAAAAAAAATATACGCGTCGACTTGAGAACCACCTCGTTTTTCGTCAGTTGTAAATGTGAAAACCATTTTCTACATAGCATTTCAACTCTAAAATCTCACTTGACTAGATGGCTCGATAACGAATAAGCGACACCATAATGAAAGTTTTCCTTCCTAAGGTTCTTAAAGTATTACATGTCGTTGTTTGTCAACTAGAACACAACTCAAACACCTCTATGGTAGCCTATAGCAATGTTTTAGTTGTGTAAAATAAAGTTTTATTGAGAGGACATAAGTTTTATCAAACAGAAACATGATTGCGTAGTCTTATTGTGTTTGTTGAACTTATCGTGCGTGGAAAGTGTGTTGGCTCTGGTACAAAACATGGCAAAGAAAAATTTCATTGTCCATACAATAGCGAGAATATTTTCAAAATCGGTCCTTAATTGATGAAGAAATCGACTAATATCCATAAAATATACAGCCGAAAATAAAACTTCTCCTTTTTTGGAGTTGAAAAAGAAATCGAAAAAGAGGCTTGAAATATCTTAAAAAACACGATTCAAAGTAATAACAGTTTTATATCCATTGACGATCCCGAAAAGTAATGGAATAGTTGGAAAAAAAAGGCTGTGATCGAATTCTAAACGTTGTGCGAGTATAACTACGAGTAATATTCGGATGGAGTTTGAAGAATTTGAAACTACTACAACAATGTAATGGTGAGTACAGTAACACAGTAAAATAAAACCGGCTAAGTGCGAGTTGGAAATGCACGTGAAGGGTTCCGTACTAAACAACGATATCTACGATAAACGCACCGAGATAGTTTTGGTTTATTTCCAGTTTATTACCTAGGATAAAAAGACAATAACGCCGCCACCTTAACAAAAAAAATGTAGATAGAGTAAGTCATTGCCATGATACATGTGCCGCCTCGCTTTAAACGCTGTACCCACTCACCAGAAATTATCACGCTTTTCCGGGGCCTCTTGGCTGCCAAATATCTGTTCATAAATTATTGTTGTTTGACGCATTACGGCAAAATCTATTACAACGCGTTATTTCGGTACTTTGTATGTTGTAGGTCCGCTTATTTATTGCCTGTGCAGAATGGGGCTTAGTGCGAGTTTTAGTTTTGTTTTATAACTACGCATAGTTTATTTTGTAATGAATCTTATCCTACTTATATTAAAAGCGTGACGTTTGTGATGGTAGATGGATGATTATTGAATGAAATTTAAACGCCCATACCTACGGAAAGACCAGACTGGTGAGTCTATTTGACGTTAGTAACGAAACGTGATCGTGACGTCTCTGTACTTAAGTCAAATACACTCACCCCTCTGAAAGATACGTTTCATATAACATGCAACAATTACAATATTCATACAATAATTATATCGCCAACTTAAAAACTAACCGAATTGATACTAGTTTTCTTCGACCAAGCCTAAATATAATGACGTGGTTAGTTCATTGTTCGTGTTTTCTTTTTAGAACCAACTATCGCACTCGAGTAGATTAACGAGATGAATGGGAATAAAAATTTAAAAGCAGATTGTTGCCCCTTTGCGCCGAAATATTATATTAAATAAAACGTCTGCTTCAATCAACAGTTTTGTGAATTAAAAAGCTGTAGTTAAAGTGAAAAAAATATTTATCCGTCGCATTAATAATTCAAATAGCACAATCTTTTTTCTGTGTCAGCCGTAGCAATGCCAATAAAGATTAAGACAAGTTTTTGTATTCTATTCGTCAATGGCTCTCCAATCGCTAGGGATAGAGAGCAAAGAAAGGTATTCTATTAATCCTATCGTAATTTCATCGATGGTTAGACACTATTGTGTCCTTGAGCAAAGGTAGCTTTCTGTGGTGTTTTCGTACTGACTCGTGTATAATTTGAGAGACAGACAAACTCAAGACAGACTCAAGGTTCCAGTCCAACCTCCTTGTCTTTTCAGACATCAAGATAAAAATTTCTTAATTTTTTCATTCTCCTCTCTTCTTTCAATTTGCTTTCGAACCCCCCGCATTAATTTTCAGTCGCGGAATAGTTAAAGGCAACTAACAGGCTAAAGGTTTCCGTGTCAGTATATAATTTGACCTTTTTAAAGTGTAAGTATATTTATTGTATTAATGAAAACGAAGTGTTTTTGATTTAATTTGAGTCGAATGACGAGTTGAAGTAAACAAGCAAACTTTAGAACATTACAATCAAATAATAGAAATAAATTAGAACTAGTATTTACAATTGAAACAATTGAGCTAACTGCAGACTATTGCAAACAATCAACAGGTAGCTCAACCGGTCCATATCAACCAGTCGGAAGCGTCTCCAAGACGCTGGCTGCATTGCCCCGCTGTATGGCAATGCTGATGCGCTGCGCCAGATACTCACCAGCTCTCGGGTCATGCGTCGCTTCGACCAGACGCTCAGATAATTTTTTAAAAACCCGCAGAGCCTCGGTACCCAACGGACTTAGGGTCTTGACTTCAAGGGTAGCAAATGTGTAGGCTTTGTCGAGACCTGCATATTTGCGCCTCTTGAGATCTTCGGCCAAATCTGCCGCCGCACCCGCCTTCACGGATGTCCTCGAAAGATAGGAAGACGTAAGTGTGTCGACGCATGTAGCGTCCCACACAATGGGCCTCCCCAACTCCCTTGGGACTAGTGTCGTACCGTCGGGCCTTTTAGCATCGTCACGCAACAGACCATGCGGTTCGAGAATATCTGGTACGTTAGCGGTGACAAAGGCCCGCCGGATGATGTCGTTAAAGCTGGCGTGGCGAGATATCCGACCGGCGGCCCTAGTACACGATAATCCGTGATGACCAAGCTGTTCGACAGCAGTACCGCACTGGCATTGATGAGGCGCGCAACACCTTGCACCCAACTGAAGACATGCTGCGATACGGAAAGTTACGGGATCCAATAATGTACCATAGTTATATGAAGGAAATGCTTGCAACCAATGTCCTGACTTCCTTTTAGAAACGGCCAGGAGGCGGGCACGATCCGCAGATCTGGAGCACATTTGTAACAAAGAAATCCGTGTCAACTCAGAAATCTGTGTCAGAAAGTGATTTTGGGGGAGCAGCATCGGGGCAAGCACTATGCCAAGCCGTTTGAGCTTCGTCTAAAAATTAAATTTTCAATTACATTCCATCCAAACGAGATGGCTTTAAAATTTTTCCAAATACAGAACTAGTGCTGTAGACATAGGACAAAAACGCTGGTAGGGCTACACTTAAAATTTTGCGTAATTTGACAGGCAGGGAGGCCTGCGACCATGCCTTGTTATCGAAATCGATATTCAAAACCGATGATAAAGTATTCTTTATTATGTTGTCTAAGCCTTCCCAGAGCTCGATGTGTTTCCACAGTTGACTACGTCTCAAAGAATACGTAAATTTAAGTACAAGTAGACAAAACCGAATAATTGTAAAAGGCATATGACTACTAATTATGAGCAAACTGTCCGAAGTTTTGTTAATTTTGAATTATCTCATCTACAAATTACTAACAAGACTCATAAGAATTGGCCAAGGAGAGGAGGAGTCGAAGTGAACATTTATCTACAACTTTAATATTGGGGGCCAAACTATTAAATTTTCTAATGATATTGTCTATGCGGAAAGCAATGTGACGAACTTACAATAATCAAAATTAATAAACAAAGGATTTTTTCTGAAAAATTTAATTGTGGCGAATTTACACATGTATTTTTTCGTGACGAATATATTGTATTGTAGCAAATGTACAACAACCTATTATTCTAATGGCGGCACTGTAGCATTTGTTTTAAATATAGTGGAATTGAGCCCTTGAAAGCGATCAAAATGAAACTGGGGAAAACATGGTACTTATAGTTTTGCAAAAACAAACTAAAACAACAAGTGATGATAAACTTTGCCTGAGATGCAACACAACCCATCAAAACAGAAACAACAAGGTAAGTGGGTTGTTCGGTATCAACTTGCAACGCAAAATAACAACATTAGGATGGATGTCAACAGGATAAAAAAATATAAAACTGATAGCTTCGTCGATAACATTTTTATTTTATTTTCTCAGAGATGCAACAAGCCGGATATTACATTGGCATAACGCTATAAAAGCGATTCCATCTCGATTTTATTGGAGGCTTGGTTTATTTGACGACCGATGTGAGATTCCGGGTTCGATTCCCGCCTTAGTACAAATGTTTGTATGATCTGCAAAAATTTGTTCCGGATGTTCTGGATAAAAAATATCTATGTGTCGCAGATTGGCGTTTCTATACTGTCCGAATAATGTATAGACAGAGGAAAGCATTACTTTTAGGCGACGACTACCCTTAACACTCTTTGATCTGAGGTATAATGCAATGTCAAGCTATGCCTTATTGTCAATGTTGTTTGCTTGCGTGAGTTTGATTTGTGATACAATAAGGTTTGATGGTCAACGAAAATCATGACAAGGTCCTATTTATGGCTCGTGGTCCCTGGTCATCTGGTTGCTTGGGGTCATTTGTTTGACAGCAGCCAAAGAAAATACAATAACTACGGCAGCAGCCTTGAAAGTCAGTCAAGAACGGTAACCAAGCCAACGGGGCTATTTTTGGAGAATGTGTCAGAAAGCAACTTGACGGCATTTCTAAATTATTATTTTCAGTTTAATCTCATCTTTGCGATCATCAGTTATTTCCAACGTGAGTATAATGCTATGAACGATTTCTTGCACTGAATTGGATAGACAATAAATATCGGGTGTACCGAATAACCCCGTCGAGTGCTTTCCTGACAAAACCACGTTAATGTTCGGTGGTCCCATTCTATGAAGATAATCACGACACGATCACGACAATAGATAGTGTTGTTTTATCTCATCTTCGACATATCTCTGTATTATATTTAGAAAAGCATTCGTCTAGCTCTGCTTACCTTGGGGCTAGATGGTGCTGGGTGGATTGTCTAGCATTATTTTTTAATGAAGCTGCCTGGCTTCTTTGTTGAAGATAAATGATGAAAATAGACGAGAAGTCGAGAAGTAAGTCTCTTGTGGTTACATGAAAGGAACTCGTCGTAAGCTTTCATGTACTTCTCCTTGGATTTTTCAGGAAGTAATTACTAACAATATTTTTAGCTTTATATTCTATATATGGTATTTCGATTTAAACTTTCGTCGCTTTCGCTAGACATTTTTATTTCGTAATAAAATGTTCGGTTTTGTAGTAAAAGTTTGGTAACGTGTTTCGCAGCGTAATTTTTTTTGTTCGCCTTCTAGACCGAGGTTAGTTTGAATTTCAAAGAAGATCTTACTAGACGGATCTTGGAAGATATTTTCAATTGCTTTCGGTTAGGGTTACATGACATATAAAAATATATACGCTTTTCGATCATGAAGTGTGAAAATTAAATAAAACCCGTCTGGCCGTCTCAAAATCTTATAAAATTTGCCTAAAACCATGCATAGACGATTTTTAAGTAGCTTAGGATAAACGAAATTAGTAATAATATAATTTTTGGTGTGCCTATACAAATGACGAGCATAAATTCAAATAAATGTCCAATTTCGATCGAAGGGAGTAATTTATTTCTTCGATCATATGATTCAAAACTTAATGGTTTCTAAATATTTAGTAACTTATGAATTCAATAGTCATAAGTAATGTATCCGTTTGGATGACATGATTTATGACTATTGAAGTCACCGATGTAGGTCTTCCCCCTTCATCGATGACTACAGGAAGTGAAAGGAAATTAATAAAATAAACCACGAGTTTGGAAACAATATTTTCCCATTTTAATAAAACTTTTGGCATTTGTTTTCTTAATTTGTAACAAATTTCAATAATGACACAGCTGTTACGCTTGAATCTCAAAATTGATTACAGCAGATTATGGCACACTGTAATGCACAGATCTGCCGAACTAAGCTGATAATTATGGTAAATAAAGAGCTTTTAGCTAGGTCTCAGACGTGCGTGGAGCAAGCACTATTGGTAAATAGTAAAAAGAACTTTGGAAATCCCTCGTAGAGTAGTTCTGTTAGTCAGCTGCGTTTATGTTTAGTATTTAGTCGGTTTAAAGTTGTGTAATGATACCATATTAAAATAGTGTGGATCTAGCTTCAATCAAAGCTAGAACCACACTTTTTTAATATGGTGTTTCTAGATGCATCAGAATCATATCGGTTTCAAACATTTAGCAGTTACAAAATCATTTTTACATTGAAAACACAACACACCACAACACAAATTAGTAATGTGTTTCTAACCATACTAAATGGATGAAACCTATACGTTTCTATACTAACGCGCCACGCAGGACCTTCGCCCGACACACCACCACCATTTTAGTGTGGCCGGGCTATATAGTGTAAAATACTACTAATATCACGTTAGTTCGGCCAACTTTACTTAAATATAAGATACTAGATGAAGCACCCACGATATTATTCGCGTGGACTTTCGAAATACCATATTTGCCATGCAAACTATCATCGCCAAAGTTTTGTCTTCTTTAATGAGTGCTTACGTCCAGAAAAGAATCTGAATGCAAAACATCAGTCTTGTCATTCGTTTTCTTAGCCTAGTATATGATACTTGGGGAAGTATCAAAAGGTATTTTCAAATACGCAAGAGCCTTTGTAACAAGCAGGCAAGAAAAGCACGATTGACGGAGTCCCACACAACCATATGTCGAGTGTATTTTGCTCACTTGCCCGGCGCGTTTTGCGAGTGAGCGTGACATACTCGAAGGGGCGGGAGGCGCGAGTTCTCGCAACTCGCGCTAGGCAACTCAGACAAGTTGCCTCGCGAGCCCTCACTCCTCCTCTCATTCGTTTCCAGTACTATTAGGAAAAATGTGCGAGGGCCTTTTTTGTGGAAGTGTGTAGATCTATAAAAAATTGTGGCAGTACACGTGCTGAGGACCTACCTCTTGATACGCAAGTGCTACGAAAGTGCTACGCTTCTGCTACGACAATGTAATTAGCGGTGTTGTTCACAACAAAGCCACGTATAATTTGTTTACCCGCGAGCTGTGGTCTGGGTTTTTTGAGTGTTTCTATGTGGTTGGCGGACACTGTTTTACCTCCAAACACAACAACGGCAAAAGGGGTGCTATGTGTAGTACTTTCACTATGTAAAGTCCATCCAAAATCGAACAGATAAGCTAAAAATTAATAAATACCGGAATACAAAAAGATTAGTTTTATTTACGGCAAGGTTGCTACTATTACCTTCAAACTTGATTAATGAAGGCTGGTTGTTTGTGAAATCATGTAAAAAAAATATTGTGAAATACTTTGAAAGTACATGGCTCAAGGACGAAAACTTTGTGGCTGTTTGGAATTCATTCGGGGTGTCTCATAGGAGGACTAGAAATTCATTGGGAACCTGGCATAAAACATCACATGAAATTAAAGACAAACATCTACATTTAGTTATGGTTTTAAATGCCTGCAAAAAAACGCACAGTTCTTCGCTTATACGTCTACTGCAGCAAAAAAATTAGAAAACAATTGCAAATATACTAACTAAATATATTAAAAGGGACGAATTTATCCAGGATACACAACTATGTCTACTCAATAATGAAATAAGTGTTGGTAATTTTCTGCACATATTTTATAGGTTTGCTTTAATAAGGTATGACATGTGTATTAAAGTAAGTGGGAACTTAGGTACCTACTTATTTTGATAAATATGTTTTATTTGGATTGTGTTGGCTAGATTTTGAGCTTTATCAAAAGATGTTATAGAACAAGACTTATGAGAAAATTATTAAAAACGTAGAACAAAACGGCAGCTCCAAAAATAACGACATTGAAATAATAGACGCCTCATTAAATGGTTTAAAGATTATGTTCATTATAAATGTTCTTATAAATTAGACAAATTGCATGCCGCTCTAAGTTTGTAATTCTTTATATAATAATAATAATAAGTTTCTAATGTTAAAGTAAATTCTGATCTTAATGTAATACCTACCTTTAAAAAGGTGGGTACACAATTATAAGTTACGACTCAAGAGTGATTGAATAAGGATTCATTCATGTACTTACCTGGCAAGAAATCCATACTTGCTTTATGATATTATAAATTAATAAGTAAATCTCGTCTCTCTGTTTGTCTGTCTGTCTGTCTGTCTGTTACCTTTTCACGCCTAACCGGCTGAACGGATCTCAATGAAATTTGGCAGAGAAGTAATTGATATTCCGGGGACGGACATAGGCTACTTAAAAAGTACGCGCAAAGCCGCGTGCAGCAGCTAGTTAATATTATATATGAATAGTTGCTGATTATGATTACACTTATGCCTATTTTGATCTGGAGCCTGATTTCGTTAGAATTGTAGTCGAAATAGTATCTTTACAATCATCAATCGATTGCACAAATCTAACTGTACCTACCTACGTTCCCTCTGGTGGATATCCCCAGTCGCCGCTTACGATACCCGCGGGAAGAGTTGAAGTGATGCAAATTTGACAAACTCAAATTTGAAAACCTATGCTTATGAAAAAGATTTCCAGTAATATTATGAATCTACAAGAATCACTTGCGCCTTCCCATCTTCCGAGGACATCTGTGAGGGCGGGTGCGGCGGCAGATTTGACCGAAGATCTCAAGAGACGCAAATATGCAGGTCTCGACAGAGCCTACACATTTGCTCCTCTTGGAGTCGAGACCCTAGGTCCGTGGGGTACCGAGGCTCTTCGGGTTTTTAAAAAATTATCTGAGCGTCTGGTCGAAGCGACGCGTGATCCGAGTGCTGGGCAGTATCTGACGCAGCGCATCAGCATTGCCATACAGCGGGGCAATCCAGCCAGCGTCTTGGGGACGCTTCCGACTGCTATTGATATGGATCAATTGAGCTACCTGTAGATTGTTTGCAACAGTCTGCAGTTAGCTCAATTGTTTCAATTGTAAATACTAGTTCTAATTTATTTCTTTTATTGTAGTGAAATTTTCTTTGTGAATAAAGGCTTCTGCCATTTTAATCTACAAGTAAATGATTTGTTTTCCTTTTGTAACGACTTTTCTTGGTTTTATGAATCTCTAGAGACCACCAGCAAGAGGAAAACTAGATCAAAATGATCAAATTGAAGAGCTAAGAGACGCTTACAGAAACAAAACCGTAGCACTACAAGATTTTCTACAAAAAGTTTCCAGAATTACATACATAATTGGTATGTAATTCTGGATATATATATAAAAATATATAATGCTGGACTATTCACACAGCATTATCTAGCCCCAAGCTAAGCAGAGCTTGTGTTATGGGTGCTAAATAACTGATATACTTAATACAATACACTACATAGATAGATATTTTTTATTATATTACATAGAAAATACCCAGACCAACGGAACAAATTTCTGTAGATCGTACACAAATTTGTTCCGAGGCGGGAATCGAACCCGCAACGTCGTCTTATAATATTTTATTATTTCTCGGCAGATCTAGCTTATTGGTTGCATTTCAAGCCTAGACTAGACAAGACTTACTATCTGTTGTAAATATTCTGGAACCTGTAGATATACTAAGTGAAGGTTACTGAATCTATAGATAGTAGTTTATGGTATTTATTTTTAATAGGATCATTAATGAATTCAAACATCTGATATTTGCTGACCCTACCACAAAAAAGCTCTCGTAGATTTGCTGATAACAAGCAGGTAACCTGTTTTTTTTTAATTTATGACTTAAAAAAAGATATTACCACGCGAACCATGTATATGCCGGCAGCAATGACCTCCTAGGACGTTTTGGTTCTGTTCCACCAAAAGATAATGCATTTTGTGGCTTCTCCATGAACATTGAACAAATCATGCATTCCATTTGTTACTAGCTGTTAGTCGCAATTACTTCTGCGAAGTAGATAACAATTTCTGATGGCACTAAGACACTCTCATCTTTTAACCTATTAGGCAGGACAGAAGAAACGTTCAATTCAAATACCCAGACTACAAATTTGCAAGTTTTTACAGATTTTTTGTAAAAGTACACATAGGTAGGACATGCAAAAGGTTTTTGCTTGCGTAAGTTATCTACAAACATTTAAGTTTCGAGGTGTGCAACTGTAATATAGAGTTAATTATAAAGTATAGTTTTATTATTGTTTTCGCCTTAGAGTCTGTCCACCAGATGGAGCGTTTGACGCGCGAGTTGAGAGTCCGGCACGTTGCACCGTTTTACGCGCGAGTGAGGAAACGTGAGGCAGCGTCTGGACAGGACGTTCTCGTATATAGCTCTAGTATCTGGAGAACGCGCGAGTGTATTCGCGCGTAAACCGCCCTATCTTGACAGGCTCTTAGAGAGGATTTCACCATTAGTATCATAAACGCTTTCAACTAAACTCATTTCTGGGTGAACAAGTTCATATAGCGAGTGTAATTTCGATTAAAATCGAACCGATTTCACCGGCTTTTTTGAACTAACTTTTGTTTTACCTAAACAAAGATTTACTGCAGATTTACATAAAATAAAAGACAATAACCACAGAATGCAACATTCCTGCCATTTTGATATGACAGTTTATTAGGCACTCTGTTCCTCCATCTTCGAGTTTCGTGAATGTGGTCTGGATTTTTCGTTTTAATTTGGTGTTCTCTTGAATATTTTGTGGACTTATTGCTTGTTTCCTGGATTCTAGAGTCTCCTCAGACTTAGATTTTGTATCCTGGACTCCGATTTCGTGTGCAATTTCTTGACCTTGGCTTTGTATACTGGACTCTGATTTCGTACTTAACCTTTGCGGCATTTAACAATGTCCAAAAGAAAGGGCGAAGTTCCCAACACCATTGGCGAGAAGAAGAAAAAGGACCCCACTTCTAACGCCAGCCAAAACAAGACCTTAGTAGAGCTGGTAGAGGAACATTGCGACGTAGTAATAAAAAAACTGATGCTGTTAGCTTGCGTCAGAAAGCGGACAAGTGGCGAAAAATAGCGGACACATTTAACGCCACTTTAATCTTTTACCCGTGTTAGAGGACTGACCTGAAAAATTGTGTGCATTGAGCATTCCATGAAGATGAAATAATAATTTGGTCATCGTTACGAGGCATTCTTACTCCACTTCTTCAAGCAATATTGTGTAGGATTTCGGTAGCAATAATTGTTGGAAATGAATGCTGTACTGAAACCCCTAAACCAATAACCATTGCTGGGAATCGTTTCTTCCAGATAACCAACAATATTTCTATGCAATTCCTTGTTCTTAATTGAGACTCATAAAAATTTAAATAGTTTCTTGCTTTCTTCTGGAAAGGGTTAAATAATTATTTTTTCAACAAGAAAGCATAACGATTTTGTAAATGCACGTGCCGGGATTACATCCTAAACTATCGAAGAATTTGAACGTAGCTGTCATAGAACAGAAATAAAATACTTACTCCAAGGGCTATTGAGTAGGCTACTACAGGCGAAGCGTAAACTTAGTTCGTTCAAGCGGACTATAAAACTGAACTTCTAATACCTACCTACTTCACCAACGAAGTATTTAACTTATTAATTTAAGTTACTAAAGACTTATTTAATTTACTTATTCAAGTTACTAAAGATACCTTGCAAACTTAGAGCATTCCAAAAATATTTAGTTTATAATAAACTACGTTGATGCTGGCTACGAGTTGCACAAGTACACCGAGGAGTGAAGGGGCCAGCAGCTCTAGGAAGAAGACATTTCAACGGATATAAAATATTATCCTGTTTCATGGCTGCTTGAAAGTACTCTTTACTTTTATTCAACGTATGCGTATGAGTATGTAAGGTTTTTTGCCTTATTATGTTATCCGATCAATTATGAGTTAGTAGAGCAGTACTTACTACTCTATTTTTTGCCCCATTTAAAACAAGAACGTCAAGTGCGAGTGTAACACGCGCCCCGAGGGTTTCGAACGTTTTTCAATTATACTATGTACTAAAGGTACCGGTTGGAGACATCGCTATTTGATGAATACCTACCTAAAAATAGTAGGTACTTACCAAACTACATTTTAGATGGATCGCTCTGCATAGGTACTTTGGACATTAAGTAACTCTATAGAAATTTCAAAGACTGTCTTGAAACGTGCAAACCGTATAGGTTTCACTTGATAACCCACTCGGTGAGGTATCCCCCCTCCTTTTTTTTGACCATTTTTCAAAAAGTGTTCGTTATATGTACAAACTTCTCTATTACTTTTCCTGTAAAATTCAGATTTATTATATAAATATAATCACAAACGTTACATACATTTCAGTTAAATCGCTCTGAAATGTTTGGAAATAGGTAAAATTTCGACTTTTTTCTAAATACATGTACATTTTTATTTTTGATGCAATGGGGATTAATGAACTTTTTAATTCACTAATCCCCGTTACGAGCTTGCGTCGGCGTCAACGGGGAATAATGAACAAAAAGTTCACTTTTCCCCGTTAACGGGGATTTTCAATGGGGATTAGTGGAATAAGCCTTCAAAAAATATGAAACCTACTGAAATTTGAAAACTGTTTTGAAACGTACAAACCAATACCTTTCATTTGATACCCCACTCGGTGCGGTAGCCTCCTCTTTTGAAAATTATTCCCCCCATTTTTGACATTTTTCAAAAAGTGTTCTTTTTACAAACTTCTCTACATTTTTCCTGTAAAATATAGATTCATATCTACAAACGCTACATACATTTTACATCGATCGCTCTGTAATCTTCGGAGATAAGGAGGGATGGGTATTTTTCGACTTTTTTCGAAATATTTCAAAAAGTATGAAACATACAGATATTCCAAAAACTATTTTGAAATAGACAAACTGATACCTTTCATTTGAAACCCCACATGACCCTGTAGGTATCTTTTAAAATTTTGACATCACAATTTGTATGGAAAATGTTCATTTTCATTTTTGATTTGTTTAAATTTTGTTTTCTTTCAATCTAGACAGGCGCACGAAATACACTCAAAGGCACAATTAACCGCCCGCCTATATTTTTCGTCACCCTGATTGTTTATGTTAACTGTGGCTTATCGAATGTTTTGTTTTAAGTTGAGTGGGTACTTTAGCAATAAACTAACACCTATTCTGACGAATAAACCTGTGTCAATGAAACCTTTTTGGAATTTAGTGAATTTATTCCTTGTTTGAAATTGTTGCAATTGCGTTACCGTGTTTACATTTATCTTTCTTTTCTGCCATCGTGTGCGAATAATTTGATATTTAGTGTATTCTTGATTCTTCTTGATTCCTTGTGACTGAAAAAAATGCCTCTTGATGCAACTGGTGCTGCTAGGGCAGTAGCTTTAGCTGACGCTGGTTATCGCCAACGTCGCATCGCTCATACACTCGGAGTACCACGAACTAAGGTACGGGATGCCATCGGGAGACTGGTTTATACACGAGGAAGCCAGGTCAAGGTCGACATCGGTGCACTTCAGCTAGGGATGACCGCTTTGTTGTCAGTAACGTGCTCAGAAATCGCTTTTGCACCGCTATTCAAGCGCGTACACGTCTTTTTGAGGTGAGAAATGTCAGTGTGAGTGAACGTACCATTAGAAGAAGACTGGCTGAAAGGAATCTGAGGACTTTTCGTCCAGCTCGCGCTCCACAACTGCTCCCACAACACCGTAGAGCTAGACTTGCCTTTGCGCGAGTATATGCTGACTTTACTGTAGAGGATTGGAAGAACATACTGTTCTCAGATGAGAGCAGAATAGCCTTAAGTGGTCCAGATGGACGTCAACGTGTATACAGGCGCCAAAATGAACGGTTTGCTCCATGCGCAATAACTGAAACTGTGGGATATCAGGGAGGGTCAATAATGGTTTGGGGTGGCATCTCTAACGAGGCTCGTACCGATCTTGTGGTGTTTGATAGAGGCAGTGTGAACGCACAAAGATACGTGGAGGAAGTCTTACATGACCACGTCATACCTTTTGCACCATTTATTGGTGAAAACTTCAGATTAATGCACGACAATGCTCGTTGCCATACCGCAAGATCTGTAACTTAATACCTTGATGAGGTCGGGATTCAAGTTTTGCCATGGCCGGCACGCAGTCCCGATTTGAACCCGATTGAGCACATTTGGGACAACCTAAAACGACGTATCCGAGCAAGAGTACCGGCCCCTACGACCCTAGAAGAGCTCAAGACGTCTGCGGTAGAGGAGTAGTGGCACAATATCCCTCAGTCGGATATTCAACACATCATTGATGGATTGTCAAACCGGCTCCAAGAAGTCATTAGAGCCCGAGGTGGTAACACACATTATTAAAATTAAAATAACTAAAAAATAAAAGATTTTTTTCAAAATTTAACAAATTACATTTTCATGCAAATTTTTCACTATTTCGATTTTTTGGCATATGTTTTTAAATAAACGGATTTTTTCAAGACTTTTTTAATTTTATTTATTCTTAATGGTTGCTTTTAACATAACTTCCATCAAATGTGGTCCTAATTTGACGATTACTGTAAACTGAACGAAATACAACGTGGGCGGTTAATTGTGCCTGTGAGTGTATATTACCATTTTAAATTTCAAGTTGATAGCTGCTGTAGTTGCTGAGTTATTAAGGAGGGAAAAAATTATTATTCATAATTATTTTATGAATTAAATGAAATTGTACTATTGTTACTGCCTGAAAAATAACATTGCTCAAAAACACAACTTCGATTATATTTCCTATGAGTAATACCTGTAGTTTATTTTTTTAAGTTTAATCATAATTAAAATAATAGGATTTTGAAAAAAAAAACAACGTTGGGCAGGCCCAACACCTACAGTAGGTAACTTATTAGATTTTTTTTATGGCACAATATGATTGAATCGCCCCTTGCTCTCAAGCGATCAAATAAATTGACACAATAAGATTGACGGCTCATAAGCGTCAATGATTTCGCTCAAGCAGACGTTCCGTATATTACGCAATACAGATCCTACACGAAGCAATGAAAAATATGGCTCATTTAAAATTAACTCGCTCAAACTTTTGTTCAATGATTGCGCAATCTCTAACTGGTACTGACCCTAGACGGTCAAAAATATTGCAAAATTTGTAATATTGTGCAATTTTGGTATAAGGCCCGCCTAACCAAACTTTTTACAGAAGCCTAATTAATAACACAAATCTAACTGCATCTAGTACTAGTCCAGTAGGATCCTTTTTCTTTTTACTCTCTATCCACCGCAATGCTATGCCATGCTTTTTTTCCTTAGAATACAATCCGATAATTTACCACGAACCACAAAATATGGTGTTTGTAATGGAAATGTGGACGTAACGTGTCACGTCAAATCACATGTGATAACCTCTAATAACCTCTCTCCACTTTGACAGTTATAATTACTGATATTGACATAATCTATTTGGAACAGAGCATTCTTTTGCACCCAATACACCTATGCATTATTGGACACTCAGAGCTCGTCTTGGTTCCTGGTGTCACCAAGACCGGGTCAGACTGAAAACCAGCGCTGTTTTGTACCCCGGTTCAAAACAGCATAAAGCTGCGACTGATCCGTTTTGGCTCACCTCGGCAGCACTGGCACACCTAGGTACTACTTGTCACGAGTAGGCTAGGTTATTGTGCATATTGTACTTAAATCACTTTTAGAATCTAAGCAATTATTTTGTACCTACTCTTAAGTTTTAATTTGAAATTTCTTTTCTAAACCTACTTGTCTATGTTTGATTGTATTTTGTGCTGTCCATTTGTAAGCCAAATAAACCATCTATCTATCTATCTATTTGCACAGGGTTTTATTTTTAACCCCCGACGCAAAAAGAGAGGGGTGTTCTAAGTTTAACGTGTTTGTGGTATCGTAGCTCCCAAACGGATGAACCGATTTTCGTTTAGTTTTTTATGTGTTATAGATAATTTTATCCCGAGTGTTCTTAGCCATGTATCATGAAAATCTGTAGGGAGATTTATAAATTTTGTTCTTGTAAAATAAATCAGTCACTACCAGTTATATATATATAACTGATAATGACTGATTTATTAAGGTGTCAGATCATAGTTATCACGATCTTAGAAGATCAATGTCGATCATCATAGCTGAATATGAAGGTTGTAGTTGAATGTGAAGGTATCTACATCAAAAGTTTATCTTTCCGCTGTAATAAATTAAGTTAATTTCTTTTTAATTTATAAATTATACAGTATAAGTAAAAGAAAAAGGTTCTAAACAAGGTGTTTCGTTTCAGTTTATTTTGATATGTAAACCTAACTTTAAGTGCTGGACAATTCACCCAGCATTATACTAGGAACTTAACTTACTTATAGAACAGTACTTTCGTCCAGACATCCAATTACTCAAAAACCACACAATAGTCACTAGAAGCATAACACAGAAAAAGCTACAAATACCAAGATTCTATATGGCAAACGGACCTCTCATTATTTAATTCCTTATTTAATAAATAATCTACCAAAGGAAATTACAAGTAAAATTAACCGAAAAAATATTAAAAACATATTAACTAAATATAACTAGTCTTAAGATCATTTATTTGTCGTTATTATTATTATTTTTTATTATTTTTGCGAGCTTCACTCATCTATGTTAATATTCATAAAAAAAGAGCATCCTGTAGCTGAATTCAAGCGCATTAGAGGCGCTGCTCGTGCGTGATTGGTGGATCGCCTGTGTGCGGCCCGAGCTACGCAGCGGACAGCGATGTCACTGTGCTTGTGTGCGCGGCTGCCTACCCCATTAATCTCCGATGCTAGCTTATTTTTATAATAAAGTATTATTAAGAGAACTCTAGTGTCTAGATAAACCTTGGTTAGGATTTAAGACGCTAATCACGTTAAATTGGAACAATAAATAAATATCTATCTATCTTATCTAGCCCCAAGCTAAGCAGAGCTTGTGTTATGGGTACTAGATAACTGTTACACTTAATACAATACACTACATAGATAGATATTTTTTTGTTATACGTAGAAAATATCCAGACCACCCTGAACAAATATCTGCAGATCATACAAACATTTGTCCCGAGACGGGAATCGAACTCGCAACTTCCTGCGTCGCAGGCGGCATTTCGCCCGCTACGCGACAGAGGTCGTCGGCTATGAGATCAGATTCAGATTCGATCGAAGGTGTTGTTAGGTACGCTTGTGTCACCTTCATTCATCTGTAGTGGAATAATAATATCATTGAATCGTTTTATTCATATAAATGGATATTAATTCATAATCCATGTCTTAATTTAGTGAGTGTTTTTTGTTCTGTACGGTTCTTTTGGGCAGAAATCCTAAAAGTAGCTTTTTGCCTCCCCCCACAATCGAAGTTTTATCAACCGCTAGCTCATTTTAAATGTGCTTTATTGCTAGATGTGTGACATGTTGTGAAGAGATGATTTTACACGCTGACGGTACTTTTGCAGTGAACCTCCAAAATTTTAAATTTTCCGTAATTTAGTACTAACATTTCGACGATAAAATGAAAGAAAAAACAAAAGTTCAAATTTAAATGTCACTCAAAGTTTGTTTCAAAAGACAGTTAATTAACTTATGCAAGGAGTTGTTAGTGTGAGGTTTACTTTACATGTTGCAAGAAGCACGCTTGAAATGAAATACACGATAAGATTAGCTTAACTGTGACTTATCGAATAAAACTTAGTTATGTAATATCAATAAATACTTTCATAGATACGTGGAAGTCCTTAGGTCATATCTCTATGGTGGTATGGTTTCGTCTCACCATACCCCCAGAGGTATGGCCAGGGGTATGGTGGGTCCGTGGTGATTCAAACTTAGCCAACTGTGTCTATATGAATAATGTAAATATCTAATGAGATGACGGCCTTAAATTTGTGAGAGGTACACAACCACTCACAAATTTTGTGAGATGGCACTCGTTTGTTCCAATTCGTTTTGTACAATAGTTATTTGTTCAACAAGTGAGCAAAACGATTTTTATTGTACGTGCCGATATTAAATTCCGAGCCAGCGAATTAGTCTAGAATAGAGTCTAGCGAGTGGCTCTAAAGTAGACACGAAACGAAAAATATTTGCCCTCGAGTTAAACATACAACTGTTCACCACGAACAAGTGAGAAAATATTTTGTAATTTATAAAACAGGTCGTGTGGTATGTCAGAAACTCATTTTGATCAACAACCTTGGATGGTAAAATTTCTACAAACCTCTTTCAAACCACGAACGGACGAATTTTTGTTTCTTTGAAGGGTGCTTTTGGGGGGGGGGTTGAAGGAGCTCAATTACACAATTATTCGATAGCAACAAGACATTATTCATGGACTTGAAAAATAAAGACTTCAGTAATAACGCTTTCTGTGAGATAGTAAAAAAGAAATTTAGGTAGTCAAATAAAAACATTTTGCCTTCCTTGAACAGAGATAGAACAATTTTGAAATATTTTTTTTTATTTCGGTTACGGTTACATGACGTCTAAAGTACCCTTTTTGAGCAGTTTTTGTAGTGAGAAAAGATATAATTAGGTTCATTACATCTGAGCGTTTTGTAGTGATCGTGAAACTCTGGCTACAGTGTAGTGTCACTGGAAATGAACTTTTACCCGTAGCACTACCAGTAGTGTCACGGGAAAGTAAAATTTCCCTTGACTCTACTAGTAGTGCCAAGCGGTAGTGCCTAAGAAAAGAAATGATGTTTCTGTAGGAATCAAAAATGCCTACAGGACAGCAATTTTAGCTTACATGTCCTTTGCTAGAAGTTAGTAGCGCATCGTCAAGTTTGAATGGCAATCGAAGTTTGGATAACCCAAGTTACCCAAAGTACTAGTTGCGCCCATCCCATTAAACGTTTTGAAATTTCCTCAATACAGTGACAAGTTTCACGAGAATAGGTTAGTTTAGTGGCTAGAATGAATATACAGGGTATCCGGTAATAAGTGGCACAGGCTTTATTAACGGTATAAAAAGAAGCCTATAGATCAAAACTCAACAAATGGCCTGTGTTGTGTTACAACTAAACGCAAAGACACCAATCTTTTGCAATATACCTACCTGACGAAAAACACATGATGGAAAGACGCAGCTAGACTAAAGTGTGACCGAGACAACAATATGCATGCGAAACACAAACGCCGGCGGCGCTGGACCGACTATGACCGAGGTGGGTGGACCTAATTGGTCCTAATTTGAGTGTTCCTCTTTCGAGAAGCTGGTACCCCCATCTCCCAAATTTTACTTAGTACATCGATTGTTCTGGTCTCATCTCATGGAACTTGTGAAACCCCAAACTGGGGTATATTTCCTTTCCCCCTTCGGGCTGTTCTACTGAAGAAGCGCCACTGAAGACTTGACGCACGTCGTCTCCTTTATCTGCCGAGTACCAGACCCGAGTCGGCGCCCATCTTGCTTACGGCTCCGGACCGACTCCCGCTCTCGCTAAGGTAGGTACACCTAGTGTTGATTAGCATGACTTCGTATACGAGTCGTAAACAACTAAATTCATGACCTTATATTCTAACAGCTTAATAAATATTGTTGAATTGTTCTAATTGTTTGTTTCTGACTAGGCTTAAACAACTAGAACTGTTACATTGGCGCCCAAACGGTTAGAGTCGTGTATCAGCGCGTGGGGTCTGCCATCTGAGAGGGTATCCATGTTATAGTTCGCGTCATGTAAAAAGAACGCTGGCGGTCAAGCTGCGCAGTAGGCGATTTATAGGTCTATTTGGTGGTATGCAGTGGGGCGCGGGGAGGGCGGGTTACGCGCCGTATGCTTGCCGGTGCGCTATTGGTTCTTCGGTTGACATTTGCGTTACGCCTTGTGTCCACGTCACCTTTCTTGTCAAAATACCATCGCGCACAAAAGTTTACGAAATGGTTTAACATAGAAAAGTGAGAAAAATTGAGAAGAGAAAAAGAAGAGAGACGCAGATAATAATGCTGTAGATAATTTAAAACAATAGAAACGTTTTCACGTCACCCAAGACGACTTAATGGATGGAGTTGCTACATTACATAAATTTTTTGTAATTATACTAAACATTCTAAACTGAATCGAACATGTTTTTAATTTGATCTAATATTATTTTCTAATAACCAATACCAAGCCGCGAGCAAAATATAGTTAAAAATAGGCTTAGCAAATTGGCATAGTACTATCGTGCGCGAGTGTACCCATGCGCGAACACACCCCTTCCACTTTCTTCCAGCGTTCTATTTACGTGACGCGACCTATACGTTAATTAGTTTAATGCATTTAGTAGTTTTCTTTGGTCTATGGCGTACGTCATAAAATTCCTGTCACTTCAGAAGTCAGAACTGGAATACGAGGTGGAGCTTCGCAGTGGCACTAATGGTTCGGTACAGGAGTTACGGAAACTTATTGTGAAAACTGCTCCTGGCTTACCTTCTGAGGACATTTTAGAGTCACATGTTGACCCAGAACAGGACCTGATAGGGCTACACGGGAGCCTAACTAAGGCTCACGACAATTTGTCTTCTCGTACACAAAAAAATTATACTAATCTGTATGCTAGGACAGAGACCTAGTTGCATCATAATTACCATAGAGCGAACAGGTTAAGTAGCTCAGAGACAATTGTAGGAGGCTAAAATGTTCTAGCACATTTCAAGACTTGTATTAAGTATTGTCTTCATTTCGTCCGCGAACCCCTCAGCCATCCTCCACTTCGACTGGTACTGCCAATATCAATTAAAACACTATTAATATAATATCAACACATTCCAATAAACTTCAAAACGAGTAAATTTTTCAGGAGCCAGCTAAAATATTTGGGATACGTTGTGAACTCAAAGCGGGTTGCAGGCGGACCCAGATAAAGCAAAATCAATTTTGTAGACTATCCTGCACCCACTAACCGAAAGGAGGTACGACGTTTCCTTGAAAATGCGTATTGGTACCGTAGGTTTATACCTAACTTCAGTGCTTTAGCTTCTCTCTTCAATAAGCTAACATCTCAGAAAAAGAACTTGCCTGCATTTGCACGGTCTACTGATACTTACGACTCTTTTAATAAACTAAAATCACATCTTGTGTCTGCACCTATTCTATCGTGTCCTGATTACCTTAAGCCCTTGGAAGTACATACAAATGTGTTGCTGCTTACATGTTTGAAGGAAACTCAATTTTATCTTCAATAGACTCCAACAGCTGTGTCCAAGAGCAGTATCTAATTTATTAGTGTGTTCATGTGCTTTACAAGTAGATATGTTTTTCATTCCTTCGCAAAATCCATAAATGATCCAATTTACCTAAAAATAAATCATCCACACAGAGAAATGCACTATGTATCGATGTAACTAACATAATCTATCACTAAGGTTCCAACATAGGAGTTAATGCTACGAAAGTGGTTCCAAGTAATTGGGGCCGAAAAACGTACGATTCAGCTGCAATCATCGACCTTGTAGGTATTTTATGCATTTCGTATAAAAGAAGGATGCTTCAGTGGATTAGACTGTGTAACATTGCAGCGTCATCGCCTTTGTAAGTGTGCAAAACCGTTGAAAAGGTAAAAAAAGACAATACTGTATAAATTCTGAAAAAAACAAATGAATTAATGAAGTATTTTCTAGAGGAACAGAATTTCGTAACTGCCTTTTCTAAAAACATTAATTTACTTGGCTTTTTTCCGCCAATTCATTTTTTATTCAGATTTAACGTAAATTAAGCTGTAACATCAGCAGTTTTTGCTTAAACAATACGTTTTTTTTGCCTCGTCTATAGTGTGCGTGCAGTCAATGAGCCATGGAATGGGCACCAGTGAACTGTAGAGAGGAGGCGCACTTTTTTATGTTCTGTAAAAAAATATGTATTTTATCGTGTAATTTTTCAGTCATTGACAAACCCAACCTTTTTGCAATTTGCAATCTTTTGTGTTGAGATTACATGTTCACCAGTTCATTATATTTTTCCATTGTTTATGTTACCGGCAAAACCCAATGTTAAGCCAAACTTCCTTTGCCTAGACAGATTGATTTTGAATTAATATTTTGATTGATTGAGGCTAATGTGTGGAAGGGGCGGCCACCCCCTTGAACACAGAAGCTAGAAAGTGTCAGTAAACTCGTTTGCCTGAAACGCGCATGCTCATCTAATTTTGGTGACAATCGAGTATTGCCGCTGTCATGTCGAATGAAACGGAGCGCGTTATGAGTGAGCAAGCGCGTCTGACCATCAAATACACAGCTACATATGTCGGTAGCGAATTCTTTTTTTGTACTCGAATATAGGAGTTTTAACATATTTTGATTTTTTTCGTTCTTTCCGATTCATTTGCAATAAACGATTGTTTTCTCAAATACTCTTGTTTGTACCTAATGTTATAATCAATAATTAATTGAATAAAGGTGTTTATCATTAAAAAATCACTTGAAAATCTTTATTTGGTGGTGATAATATGGCAAATTAGTTTAGCTCTCATTTAATAATGATTAGGTTTTTTGCAAATCTAAAAGGCTACAAACATAGCTATTCTATATGATATTCTGATCCGATTATAAAAGCAAAATTTCATTGAAAAATTGAAAAAAATACGATTGTATGGGGGGCTTAAGGGTTCGCAATCACATTAAGAAAAATAGTTTAGCCATTTTATTTTCCTTTGCGGTATCAGCAGTGAATACTAAGAATAATATTCGATTGAATAGAAATATGAATGTGCAAAGAAAGAAAAATAAATGCTGCTAAGCTGGATCCGATTGAAGTAAGTGAAACCCTTCCATAAGTCTAAAAAAGTTTTGTTCCAACGACTCTCGCGGTTTCAGATCAGTCTTGTGCAACTAGTTTTTGCCCGCGGCTTCGCATGTCTTCTTACTATGGAATCCTTTAAAGGTTTTTTCTACACCATGAAAATGATTTATAGGAAAAGGTATGACACAGAAAGACGTATAAAAATTCAAACGACTGTGAACTGATCACGTTGTTGATGATGCGTTGTTTTTAATTGGATTAAAAAATTATGTACAGTAGTAATAAATGGCTTCCAGGACCTTTTGTCTACAAATCCCGGGCACCCCGCCCGGTATTTCTGGAATTTGTTCCCAGAACGCGCATTCTGGACACAAAATCCAGGAATACCCTTCACAGGGAAAATGGCAGGGGATTATTGGAATAAACCTTCTGCTTCCTCCTTCGATCTCGGCTAACTCGAGGATTTTATAAATTTGTAACATAGGTATTAATTTAGGTACATTGTTTAGTTTTTGTTGAGAGAGCGTCATTAATAACATGATATTAATGCATGCATACAAGAATCATATTTTATTTTACAGGAACTGCTCCTCCGTTCTTTCGCTTAGATGGAAGACAACTTTGCGACAAATGAATGGCAGTCGCAAAATCTTCCAATTCTCACGTGGTTAATACACGGTCTAAATCTCGGTGTTTAGATGTGATAATGAAGTGTCAAGAGGGAACAGAGGGTGAAGCTAGCTCAGACGTCGTGCATGACGTTGAATAAGTAATGAATCTTTCTGCCGAAACTGCGGCTTTGTTTAAAGTAAACAAGCTACCCGACGCCATGTCACTGGTAAATATGCGATCAGAATTAATTAGACTCCCAAGTTACTGAGACTGTTGCCAAAGATCTCAAGAGGCGCAAATATGCAGGTCTCGACACATTTACACTACTACACATTTGCTCCTCTTGGAGTCGAGACCCTTGGAGTGGAGTACCGAGGCTCTCCGGTTTTTTTTTTAAATTATCCGTGCTTCTGGTCGAAGTGACGTGTGACCCGAGAGCTGGTGAGGCGAGTGGTGGTGGTGGTGGTATCGGGCGCAGCGCATCAGCATTGCCATAAAGCGGGACAATGCAGCCAGCGTCTTGGAGACGCTTTCGACTGGTAATGATATGGATCAGTTGGTCTACCTGTAGATTGTCAGCAGTTAGCTCAATTTTTATAATACTAGTTCTTGTTTGTGTATATTATTTGATTCTTATTTTATTTGTTAATAAAGTTTTCGTTAGTTACTGAGAAAGAATACTAATTTTACTTTAGAAAATACATTATCCATCTCAGTGTAAGATGTGGACAACCTGCAAAAGAGATTAAATGTATTTACCCAACAGTCGTGATTTCAGCGCTGGCTTTGCTCGAGTCTGCCTCACATAAAATGTAGCGTATTTAAGTTGAAATTTACAAAACGAAACTACTTATACACCAAATCTTGTTGATTAAAAACTTAGTTCAGCACCAAAGTAAACCAAAAGTTTAACCTTTTATATTTACTATATTACAAGGATTTGTTTTAGACTTCGTTTAAATCCACAAGAAAATGGTGGGATAATAAACTGCAGAAAGCACGCCGCGTTCCCAAGGGCTGGATAGCTACATATTATTATACTTGGCTTCTTTTAAGATGGAACATTCTATGACAAAATGTTCCCCCAGGTTTAAGTTCGGAATAATTTCATTCATGTTATAATATAACAACCGACTATAATATTTGATCAAAGAAATCTAATCAAAATTCATATTAGCAAGCTGAATTGGCAGTGCGCCGGCCATATCTTGCGAAGAACCGACAACCACTGGGGTAAACGTGTTCTTGAGTGGCGACCGCTCGGTCTCGGCAAACGTAGTGTAGGACGCCCTCCGGCCAGGTAGGATGACGATCTGCGAAATACTGCAGGAAGATGCTGCATGCGGCAAGCTGAAGACAGGTCGCTATAGCGCAGGCCTATGTCCAGCAGTGTACTAAATAGTCTGATTATGATGATGATGATAATATTTGATAAACGATATTAATTAAAATACTTTTTTTATTTACGAATGAGTCTCTAGTAGTTGTGTTCTACGTATTTACTATCGAACCAGTTGATTCATGCATGACCCACTTACCCAATAATTACCTTCATCATCATCAACCTCAGTCCACTTTAAATTAAGTTTAGTTCATTTTAAATTAAACAGAATATTGGTGAAGTTAACTTTCCCATTTAATAAAACAAGAAACTACTCCAAGGATTTTACATTATGGTGGTTGGTAAAGCGTGAAAAAAACGTGTTAGTACTATTTTCTAGGCTCTACAAGTAATTTAGATAGCAGATAAGAAGTTTGCACACATTGAATGCCATTTGCTATGAATCTTTGCTAAAACAAACTTTGTATCTGGTTAATCTTTTGAATCCATCATGAACACTTAAGTCATTTACTTAATACTCATTTACACACATTTACGTAATATCCCGTTGTAAATGACTGAATCAGTTGTAGTTTCAGAGTTTAACGACATGAATTTGATTTTAATAATAATGTTAATGTCTATTGACATTGAGATTATTATTAAAATCACATTCATTGACTGCAAAATGACAATTGATTCGTAATTTGTTTTAGGCTGGGTTCATAGCTAATGTATTACGATGTGCGCAAAAGTTCTTATAAGCTATCTAAATTATATGTAGAACCTGGAACATAGTAAAAGCCCAATTATTTTTCACGTGTGGCGAGCACCTTAAGAACTCTTACAAAATATAATAGACCTATCAATAGCGGACCCTCCATTCATAAAACTTTATGGAGCCGTACTTTACGATGAAATTTTCCGCTTTTCTTAAAAGTTAGCCTTTCGACCATCGAGCGCTTATATAGACTGGTAGGTTATAGATTGGGGCGGACAAGAATTATTATGTAGAAAATATTAAGGTAGGTATAATGCTGTGGCTAAAGGTATACGAAGAAAAATGGGCGCTTTCTTAAAA
Source organism: Eupithecia subumbrata (assembly GCA_949316285.1). Taxonomy (NCBI): domain Eukaryota; kingdom Metazoa; phylum Arthropoda; class Insecta; order Lepidoptera; family Geometridae; genus Eupithecia; species Eupithecia subumbrata. The sequence goes on along the minus strand of OX438642.1, from coordinate 9,867,926 downwards.
CAAAATTGTTAAAACTTACCAGAAGCACATTCAATATTATCTTTGAATCGCATAAATTCGAATTAATATTCTGTCTCAATGGTTTTCATACATCTTTGAGATATTTGAAATCCCTGATAGAATCCATGGTGCGACCAAATTCGAAATGTGATGTGAAAATCTTCAAAATTAAATTAAATCGAAGATAAAAACCAATCAAAATGGTTTTCCATTTTTATGCACGCTAGCTATATTGGCTGAGATTTTACGTGTCCGATTTAATTTCCGAATGTCCAAATGTAAAAACTGGGCCAAGGTCAGCCAGTTAGTGGATTCCCTTTTATCGGTGAATCCACTAACTGATAAGAGCTCAGATCTTAAAGATGGGTGCTAAGATCCACAGCAGTTCCAAATCTTAATTAGTTGTGTTATTTCGTTGGTTAATTTGTATCGTGGTAAGTCCAATAACATCTTAGAATGAAAGAAAACAAAAATAATACTAAAATACATATGACATAGTGAATAATGTAACAAATTAAGATTTGAAACCGAGTATTTAGTTTTTTTTGGTGGGTTTTGTTTCCCGCCCCAGCCTTAGTTGTATGAGTGAAGATTCTTTCTTTTTCTTTAGGGCATTAGGGCCGTACCTCACAAAGAAAATAGGAATCGTCATAAGATCACTTTATACATTATATTATTATACATATTATATTATTAATAGGTATAGTTACATATACATCAGTTGTCCGTCTGTCTGCCTGTCAATGCCCTTTTTCGCAGGAACGCGTAATGTATCGCAGGTATCAAGTTGAAATTAATATTTAATACTCATGTCTGCTAGTCACATGGAGCTGTATTTCGCATTAAACAGAGTTGAAACACTAGAGACTGCTCCCATTGCAACACCTATACATACCTATACCTACACCATACGATAAAAAAGTCACCGGGAGAAATAATTTTCAATTTGTGTAGACTGGATTTTCCAATTAGTCCAGTCACTGGGTAAGTTCTGACTTACAAAAAGTCAAGGAGTGTTCTAATTTGTCAGAGTGTAACAATTTGATTTCGTAATTAATATTCCAAATTTAAGACTTTGAGCAACCGCCACAAGCGTCACCATTTTGGAAAAATTGTACTTAAAACCAATTTTTCGAGAATATCTTCTCTCCAAAGCCACTGAGGTTAAAAATTACCATGACAAAAACTTTTTTCCTGCAACTTTTGAAAGCAACATATTTCAATAAGGTAAATAGTTCACGAGTTGCGCTTCACAGGTGGGAAGCTTAATAAATAAATTTATAAAAAGCCTAGTAAAGATAAAGTTATCTTTACTTTTGCTTTGCTCACGCGGTAATCAGCAATACAAAGCCTATGGTAATAATGTAGTAGCTCTCTATTTACTAAATATTTTTTTAAATTATTCCAGTGGTGACCCTCTACTCCCATACGCATAAACAAACAAAACAAATTTTGCCTCTTGATAATATTGGTGTAGAAAAGCTTTGAAATGTAAAAAGAAAAGCTTTTGAAATGTACGAAAAGCTTTTGAAATGTACGACCATAGTTATTTCATAAAAGATCAGGAGCTTACCGCTGTGAATACTGTAAGTAATATGTCGTGAATCCCACAGAAAACTATAATTAGGAAGGTACTGCTTTTACCGTGCACAGGCTTTACACATGAAGACTTAAATTGCAGTTGAATGTAGCTCTTGAATGAAGAACGTCTACGAACGTTCATTGTAGGTGACGAGCTTAGTTCTTTGAGAATTAGAAATCTCTCTGAAGGTATTACCTACTACAACTACTAACTACCTATTTTGGAGAGGGTTTACTCATGCTTATTTTTAAACACAAACTAAACCTCTGCTGGTGGAACGTTTTGCCCTTCCACGTTAAGACGTGAAAGGGCAAAAACGCCTATTTATTTTCGTAAACATATTTGTGAGACTTTTTTGAAAGGGCCGGCCCATAAAAAAATGGTATGTGTTAGTACTACACTTGCGAGCTTTAAAATGGAATCGCTTCATCGCGAGTTGATCAAAACAATTTTTTTACAATTTATGTACAATGAACTATAAATTGTGGTATATCATTTGAAAGGTTATTTTGTTACCTTTCAAGTGATATCAAGAAGATTTAAAAATTTATTAAATTGGCTACCTAATTTTGGGAATTATTGCAATAAGTCGAAGTTGCATCTATCGGCTTCTATCGCCCCGCCGGAGCTGGATGAGCTGGATTTCTCCCTCGTATCCGCTGTTTAGCTCGTCCCACATATGGCAGATTGGGTTCAAGTCAGGAATAAGGGCTGGCCAGTCTAGTGTGGGAATGCCGACATGGAAGACGTCTTTCGATACTGTCTAGTCACTGCTGCGGTGTGGCAGCGGACATTATCGTCCATTAAATCAAAATTTATCGTCGCCAATAAATCCTGCGTAAGGGAAAACATAACTTAACTCATAGTTCACTGCAAAGAAATTGTAAAAATTACTCTTGAACAACCCTTGAACCGATTCCAGTTTAAAGCTTGCAAGTGTAGTTGTTTGAAGCAGTAATTAATATGATACAAAAGTTGTAGGATTACTCTAAGGCAAGTTATACAAGATTGATGATTTGATATCTGATTTCTAAAAAAAACCAAATGATGATAGATATTGCTAAAACTAATGATCCAAGGTCATTGTGAGATAAACGATTTAGTAGTCCATCAATTTTAAACAGTGATCCTGATTAGCAATATACTTTGCGGACTTTTGGTAACCGCTCGCCACACGGGAAGAACGGGCCGCGTCAAAGGGACGTATTTTCTAGTTGTCCATGTGACTTGTTTAACATCGGACAACTACCTGCTTGCGTTATCGTAAACATTTAATTATTATTTTCTGTTTCAACAACTCTGACTCAATTCGTGGTTTGTTAGTGGTATACAATGGGTGATCATTTGTGTATAAGAATGTCGCGAACCAATTGGTCCACGGCGTAGATACACCTGAACTTCCCGAGAGCAAGAATTAGGAATTGATTTGCTCAGATTGTAATCGACGAACTGGTGGAAAACGAAGTAAGTAGGTACCTACTTTTTACTTTAATTTTATTTCCCTCTGATAAACTTGACACAGTACGTAATTGAGTTACAAACAATGATCATAGTTTAAAACGGGTGACGTAACAGTTGACCACTATCGAATTATTTTTTAGATTACCCAGCGACGTAGTTTGAAACATATTCTAATCCATAACATTTAGATTTACCGAGATCTTTCTTTTTTATAGGCACCGTACACTGATTTCATTTGCCTACCTCGTTGGCAAAGAGCGGAAAGATCGTATCAGGCGCTTAGCAACGTCAAAACGACGATAATAGCGTACAAGAGAAAAACGTCACTAATCAACGGAATACAATGACTTTGCCTGGGTTCAAGCGTACTTCAAATAGCACTAAAAACTGCGTTTTTCAGTCTTGTGAAAATAAGTCTAGACATTGAATACCACAAGAAATAATTCTTCGCAAGTTTCGCCAATACAATATTATTATTCGGGAAAATGGTCGCGTTTGTGGAGAACACGTCTAAGAAAATATTTGGAATTACTTCCACTGCACGACAACCTAACAGAGGAATTTACTGCTGATCAAGTAGTTCATACTTTAACTATGATCAAAAATCATATGTCAACCGACTTTTTGAACTTCGAGCAATATGAAACTATTAATGCGAATGAGTTGCATACGTGGATGTGTCACTTACGACCAGGGTCGCGATCACGGTGTGGTAAGTATTGTCATTACGGTTCAAACGTTAGCACTTGAAACGTTAAGATGCGCGTTCACAGGCCGGCATCGGACAATCCACTGACAAGTGCGTCCACCGATCGGCAATCAGAATGACGTCATTTGCATTATAAGGAAAAGTTGCCTTCAAGAATCCTCGCCGGTATTGCCGACAGTCCGCTCCGTGCGGTACGAATTTTTTATGTCAATCCATTGATGTCCGATTGCCCGATGCCGGCCTGTGACCGCGCACCCTAACGTTTCAACTGCTAACGTTTGATCCACGTTTGAGCCGTAATGCCGTGCCTTACCACACTATAATCGCCTTCCAGTTCTCTGATGTGCTGGAAAACGTAAGCAGCCTGAATCAACAATAATCGCAGCAGTATTGGCGAAAACGCGTACAGGCGTTTCTAATGCGTCGATATTTAAAATGTCGGAATTAAGCTTTCAAAGAAAACTATAAACGGGCTTGGAAGCGCTTTTGTAATTAATAAACATATGGTACTGCATACTTTGCTTTGTTTGTATTTCTTTTCACCTAGTTGTCCAATTTGCTGTTCAACTATAGACCTACAAAATTTTTATTATAGGGATATTGTTATATCTGTGTTATAAGAACTTAATACCCTTACCACTTACCCCACATCATTAGCACTATAATGACTAGGCTTCAGATCATGTTTCTCCACACTTTCAGAAATCAGTAAATAAATGAAAATGATGAATCATCAAACTTGTATAACTTTACTTAGAGTAATCCCATAACTTTTGTACCATAAAAACTATTGCTCCAAACGACTGGTGTCTGGTACTAAGCACGCGTACCATTTTTTTTGTTGGACACTTTCAAAAAAGGACCTAATATGTAATATGGAGCTTAAATGATCTGCTTTTGTAAGTTATTGGGGCATTACATTGTATAAAACAATTGAAAACAATAGGTATAATCGTAATTTTAATATTTATTAACAACGCAAATTACAATCAAATAATAGAAATAAATTAGAAATAGTATTAATAATTAAGCTAATTGCAGAATGTTGCAAACAATTTCCAGGTAGCTTAACTAATTTAATAAATAAATAAATAAATAATACTGGACAATTCACACAGCATTATCTAGCCCCAAGCTAAGCAGAGCTTGTGTTATGGGTACTAGATAACTGATATACTTTATACAATACACCACATAGATAGCTATTTTTTAATATACATACAAAACATCCAGACCAACGGAACAAATTTCTGCAGATCATAAACAAATTTGTTCCGAGGCGGGAATAGAACCCGCAACCTAGCCCGCCGCGCCACGGAGGTCGTCAAAATTATCGTTATCAACTGGTCCAGCCGTAAGGAGGAGTTCAGCTGTGCTATGACGCTGAAGTCTCTCACAGCGGGCGAAGGTCGTCGAATATTTGAATAATATGATGGAATATAGTAGGTATACAATCTGTGGTTGAATCAAATCACTAAGCTCTATTATACAAGTAGGTACTTATAATCAAATGCGCCGAGATGCAATTAATTCATAATTGTATTACTATGCAAATAAGGGCAGCATGAGATTATTAATTGAGACTATATTTAGTATTGCAATAGCAAGAACTCCTTTTCGGATGTCAACCAACACCAACCACAGACAAATAATGTTTCCACACCAAAATAGGAAATCTAGTCTCCGTCATCACTAGAGTTGCCAGATGTCCGGTTTTCGACCGGACAGTCCAGTTTTCTATAAGCTTGTCCGGTCTAGAAAATCTTGGTAAACCGGACAAAGCATTGTCCGTTTGAAAATAACAGACAAACATTTCGGAATGAAAGTCCATATGGCATTGAGAAAAGGCTATCTTTCAGATAATCAATCAAAAGAATTTACTCAAAACGCTCTAAATGATTACCAAAGAGCACTAGCTTATAATAGAGAGGTGGTAAGTATAATAAAATTAGGTGGTAAGTATAACAATAACTTTGAAAATAACAATTATAATTATAAGGCTTTTAGTTGTTTAGATCTTGAAAGTGGAAGATGGCCTCCGCTGGTTCAATTGATTGAGTTATGGTCCTTATCTCTTTGGAAGCAGCAATCTCCCCCTGAAAACATTTATGAAGAACTGGCTGCACTTCAAAGTGTTTTCTCTTCACTTGAAGGAAACTCTCTTAACATGTGGTGCAGATTTTTTAACAATGAAGCAGCCCCTAATTTATTGAAAATCGTGCAGTATGTTTGTAATATTCCCATATAGCAAATGCTTTTGTGGAAAGAATCTTTAGCGTCATGGGAAATGTGGACAAACGAAAGAAATCGTCTCACCGTAAACACTGTAAAAAGTGAATTGTGCGTTTTCTTTAATATAACTGCTAGTTGCACTGAATTCAAAGATACCATCTCAGGCAATAAAACCTTATTAAAAGCAGTGACATCGATTACTAAATATATGAAACAGTAGATACCTACTCTAAATATCGAAAAAATATTATTTTGGTAGTTTTTAGGTTGGTTTTCAGTAAATTTATCTGTTAATAAAAAAAATTAAATTGTCCGGATTTTTTTTTCAACACATCTGGCAACCCTAGTCATCACTGTAAAAGTCTTAAAAATAAGTAAACAGGTAGGTATCTAAAAATAAAAAGCTCAACCTGTGTCTGCAAATAAAACCGATTAAACGAAATGAGATCATAAAACGACCTTTGACATCCGAGGACTGCGAATAAAAGGAAATGTGGACGAAATAAAGAATAAAAAACCAAAGAGTACAAAATTATTGCTGTTTTTATAACCAAGCGCATAGGTAACATATTAACGATTGTGCGGAGATTGAGTTCTTTCACATCTTTATTTAATTTGAAATGTTTTAAACGTATTCAATATTATTTATTAAATTCGAAGTAGGTAGGTATTTTATTATTAAAGACGGCTTTAGTCGGAATAATTGCGTGTTGCCTGTACAATTCGGTAACAGATAATTGACAAGTAGGTACCCACTTTCACGGTGCAATGCACCACCATTGGGAACCTCTTTGTTTGAACCTATCTCTGGTTACGAATTTAGAAAAAGTTCATTTTTAACCGACTCTAAAAAACGTACTATATTCGGCAGTATGTACGTTTTCTAATGTATGTTGTTCGTTGATTTCTTCGTCATTTGGATGATTATTTTGCAGTTGTATAGAAGATAATCCCGAGGTGGTACCGAAAAACTTACAAAACAGTTTAAAACCAAGGGCTTCGAAACCGGTTTTTAGTTCTTCAAAACAATATTAATATTAGTTTGATAAATCTGCTGCAATGGTGACTAATAAGTAGCTCATTCTTATTACGTACTTTCACGCTTAGTACCATAAAGTTGTATTAACTTTTGCAATGTGGACAATTGTAACTTCTAGGAGTTCAGCAGAGCTGTAAAGTTCAGAACAATTCTCTTTACGACAATTCTCGCCGCAACAGAACAATTGTGCAAAATTTTTGGCTTTTATAAGATAAAAGGATTTTCATGAATTAGTCGGGATTTTTAGTTCTTACTCCATTTGTTTGTTAGTTAAACCCTAACTGACTAACAACAATTCTACCACCAAACTGCGATCCCAACTCGCGTACCCAGCGTGGGGATTATGGACATAACCCCCTGTAAGATAAAAACCAATAAAAAGTTTATCAGAGGGAGGCCTGCGTCCAGCAGTGGACCATTATAGGATGTTGAAGTTGAAGTTTTTGTTTTTTTTTGTGTCTCTCTCTCTCACTAACTACATCAGTTAGTGTGAGTACTCCTAATTTTCTAATTCTATGATTGTTCTGTACGTATAGAAATAAAGGAGACTGACTCCAATTCCAGAATTTTTAATGAGGCTTTTAAATTGGTAATGTAGTAAAGCAATCACCTTTCTTTATTTCATGCAGTTTCTCTGTTTATTTTCATAAGATCAGACTTTCAAATGGTCAGATTTTCAAATAGTCGCTCTTTCTAATAGGTACAGTCATGTCCAATTCACACACGTCTTCTACTCTGGTAAGAAATATACATATACATTATGCTCCGAGCACACCGATGTTAGATGACCTATTTTTATGTGCATTTGATTCTCTTTAAGCGTATTAGATAATAAATAAATAAATAAATAATGCTGGACAATTCACACAGCATTATCTAGCCCCAAGCTAAGCAGAGCTTGTGTTATGGGTACTAGATAACTGATATACCAATACACTACATAGATAGATATTTTTTTTATTATACATAGAAAACACCCAGACCAACGGAACAAATTTCTGCAGATCGTAAACAAATTTGTTCCGAGGCGGGAATCGAACCCGCAACCTTCTGCGTCGCAGGCGGGCCTTCGGCCGCTGCGCCACGGAGGTCTTCAACAATAATAAACCTCATTTGATATATTAAATAACAATGATCACTCAAAGCCCTTCAAAATCACTTCAAAATGACAATGTTGAAAATTTTCCGTGATTCAATGGAAAAAATATTGTCCGATTTTATTATTTTGCTGAATTATTTAGTTGTTTTCGTAATGGAAGTAAGTGGACGATAGTGACCATGTTACAGTGATAGAAAGTTAGAAGGGCAAAAAATTATTTTAGCAAGGGGTTATAAATATTTGTTGGCAAAAAAAAAATAAACGTGGATCCAGTAACTGGCGATGTAGCAATCGGAAGCAATGCCACGCTTCCATCACACTAGATTTGCACTAGATGCTATATCCATAACACAATATGCTCACTTCTTCTTTTTATTTAATAAACATATTTATTTAATATACATAACATATATATATATATAAATAATCTTCTTTTTATTTAATATAAAAAGAAGAAGTGAGCATATTGTGTTTGTCAAATAAAACGGCAAATCAAATACGTCAAACTTTAGATGGATGCAAAAAAGTAGCAAGAGAGAGCATGGAACCTATACCGATAATCTAAACAAATCTAATATAGCGAACAGTTTTGTAAGAAATCGCAAGTTGATTCTGTTTTAGCATGTGAACCGCCGGTGTCATCCGTACAATATTTGTTCAACAATTGGGCAAAACGATTATTTGTTGCACGAGCCGTTATTAAATCCCGAGCTAGCGAGGCAGTCTAAAATAGAGTCACAAGCGTAGCGAGTGGCTCTAAAGTAGACTGCTGAGGTAGCAAGGAATTTCAAAGGCACGAAACGAAAAAAAAACTTTAATTAAGAAAAGAGGTTGAATGTCAGAAAACTAAAAACGTCCTTCAAACTATGAACGAGCGATTTTTTTTATGAAGGTTGCCTTGTTCTAAATTCAAATTAATTTTTCCAACAAGTTGAATAATATCCTTTTCTACACACTTGTAAAGTAAAGTGGCTCTATGGTCACCGCAATTAGGCACAGAATGACACCCATAATCAAACTGTGACTTTTTCATTGCTATAACTCACTAGCGAATTATAGATTTTTTTTAAATTTTATTTATTGAGTTGTTTTGTTCTTAAAAAAGTTTTTATTCAAAAAAAAATCGTGTTCATTAAAACAAATAAATTAATGTTCCTAATTGCTTGCTCATTTCATGCAACTTCTTATTTAAATAGATAATTTTAACTTGTACCTACGTGTTTAATAAATAAAACTTTCACTCAAATATAACTTTTGTTTTCTCCGTAAGAAAAAAAAACTTTAAATTCTCCATTTTGTACGTGGCAGAATAGGCGCAAACCTTATGCGCGGAAAATAAAAAAAGACCTCATCCCTTTAGTTTACTAACTGCACATTTACTAATTGTTTCTATAAATAAACTTTTTATCTACTCAATAAAATGAGTGTTTATTTAGTGTGTTGAAAAACGTCGTATGATACACGTGTGTATTGATGACTACCGTCCTCGGCTTTCCTAAAACCCTCGCCTACGGCTCGGGTCCCAATGGCGCCTCGGCGGTAGTCACCAATTCAGTTCAGTTCAGTTATTTATTTATAAGAAATTTTCTTACAAACTTATAAATTCTTACAAATTTTCTTACAATTTTACACACTAGTACCATAATGTACTATTATTCCACATGTGAGCAAAACCCGATTTTGCTCACTGTTTTTGAGCAGCAAAGTCACCGTTTTCGAGCGAGAGTAGTGAAAAATACTGTGTTTAAGTCACGTTATAAGTATTTAAGGCCAGGTAGTCTTGCAGCAGTAGGCGTAAGGGAAAACGCGCGCCTGCCAAGCCGCCGCGCTTGTGTTTTTTGTAGTTATTTAAACAAAGTGGTTAAGAAAATCATTTTATCAAGTCAAACTCTGCGAATTTGTTTAGAAATATTAAGTGTCCTTAGTTGAGTACAAAAAAAGTGTGATATCAGTAGTTCGCTAGTCATAGTTTTGAAAAAACGTTAGAAAAAGGGATAACTTTGGGATTTTTTTCTATCGAGTGAAGTTCATTAGATCTTGTTACTGAATGCGACTTTGACTAGACTAGGTCCTTAAGTAATATGTATCTTTTTTCAGAATTTTAAACACTGTTTTCTATTTCTAAGGTGATTTTAAAAATCACTAAAATGCGGCCTCTGCTTGCCTACCAAGCCTTAAGCTGTACAAAAGGCATATTTAAAAGGCCAGTAAATGTTATGATTCCTGAGAAACTGTGCCAGAATCTTTTGTTCTTTTCGTTGATAAAGTATTTATACGGAGACAGTACATTTATACACCACTTCCATTTTTTCACGTGTACACTTTGCACGCTGATGTCGAACGAAAGTGACAATGAAAGTGTTCAATTTGTCCCAGTACCTACTGTATGTCCTCCTACCTATCAAAAATGAAGCCACATGACATGTGTGCGAATGTTCACAATTCTTAAGAATCAATTTTAAGTGTGATGTTAAAAAAGCTGTTATTAATGTGGTATTAACTGTTTTCGGTGATAGTGTGATCATATAAGGGTGTCACTATCATTACGTACGTAATACCCTTTTATGATTCACCAAATTTCTTGATTCTATGTCTACGGGAAGTACCCTATAGGGTTTGTGGTGTAGTCTCAGTAGTCCGGTTACATTTACTCAACCGGACTACTGAGTCGCTCGATGTATCAGTAGTCCGGATGAATTAAGTAACCGGACTACTGATACGTTTTTTGCAACTGTATGATGTCAGTTGTATATCCTTACGGCAATGCCAGCTTTTTCTATCTGAGACAAAATTTCTCATCTAATGTTAAAATTCATGGTCTTCCTTTTATTTCTGACACTATGTTATGTGGCAAAAAATAATTCTTATGATAAAACCTTTCGATCGGTATGATAAAGCTACAGAATGATTATTTTTCTCGTGTAACGGGTTCGATTCCCGGTTCAACCATGTAAATATTGAAATATCTATGATTGCAGTTTAAATTGTTTTTTAAATTCAAATAACGTCTTCTTCCTATAAAATGTTCCATCTACAATATTCAATTTAATTTCCCTCCATGTGGCATATCCGTGGGACGCCCTGTATACAATGGTGGTCGTATAATTAAGAACGCTGATATAAAGAGAAGATTTTTTCAAACTAAGACGCAAAACTAATTGCATGCAATTTTTTATTTCTCTCGGTATCGTAAATCTTTTTTGATACACATGATTAGGTAAAAATAAGTAGACAAACTTTTTACACTACTTCTAAACATAGTTTACCTATTTACTGGCTGGTCACGTAATTAAGAACGGTAAATAGTTTTTACCTTCATTCAAATTTAAATAGAACACTCATTCGTTTTGTTACTGTTTGTATAATTTTGGCGCCATTTAGTGCTAAAAAAGATTAAAAGTGATTGCTTCTTAAGAAAAAAACAATGGGAAAAAATAAAAGCTGTGATAAATCTACAAAACTTCGCCGGAAGAATTGGTCTTATAAAAAGATAGCCGACCATCTGCAATGTTTAAAAACGATGGTTTTCAACGCTGTAAAGACTTTTGGCTATGTATCAAACTACTTCGAATGTTCCACGTGTACCTAAACTCCTCGAGATGACCGATACATCGTTCGTATGTCAAAATAAAATCCTTTGAAAGGGTCCAATGAGATGAGAAAATAATATTTTGGTGAAAACAACCCTTCAGCAATCTCAGCACGCACTATTCGAAGACGTTTGGTAGAAGAAAAATTGCACGGTAGGATAGCAAGAAAGGTACCCATGTTGAAACTTTGCCACAGGCAAGCCCGGCTTGCATTTGCGAGAAAGTAAGAAAACTGGAGTGTGCGACAGTCGAAAGATGTACTTTTTTCTGACGAGACGAAAATAAACAGAGAATGTTCTAATGGAAAACGATATGTACGACGACGTCCCCCGAATACAGCATTCGACCCTAAATTCACGAAAGTTACATTATAGCACGTTGGGGGAAATGTGAAAATTTGGGGGTGCTTTTCTGGAAATGGACCTGTAAAGTTGATAGAAGGTAACATGGATCAGTTCCAATACAAAAATATACTTGCGAAATGTCAAAAATTAATAGAGTCAATAAATAATAATAATAAATAATGCTGGACAATTCACACAGCATTATCTAGCCCCAAGCTAAGCAGAGCTTGTGTTATGGGTACTAGATAACTGATATACTTAATACAATATACTACAAAGATAGATATTTTTATTATACATAGAAAACACCCAGACCAACGGAACCAATTTCTGCAGATCGTACACAAATTTGTTCCGAGGCGGGAATCGAACCCGATCAATGCCTCGTCAGTGTAAAGCGGTAATTAAAAGCCGTGGATTTGCTATAAACTATTATTTTTAATTATTAACTTGCTTTTTAAATTTTCTGCGCTATCTATTATTGTGATTTTTTTAATGTAAGTGTCATACTCAACAAATCCTGAGCAATTTAATAAATCATTTTTAAGTATTTGTCCAGCTTCAATACGTATTTGAATGTGTTACTTTAGTAAAATTAATAAAATGTGAGAAAATAGTGAGCGATTTTATTCTTTATTCCTAAGCCACGTTGCTCAATTAATGTGGCTATTTTATAACATAACTAGTTGCTTCTCAGAAGGTCTCTGAGATTTAAATAAAAAACTTCAATAACTTCAAATCGTTAGATAGAAAGATATAAAAAAAAATCCTTTTCAAGGAGCCTCTTTTTATCTCACTGCTGGTGCTGTACAAAGGCAAAGGACGCCTTCCCCTCTTTCTACTCTATTTTCAATAAAAAATACCAAAAATAAATTGAATATAATACGAAAACTAGCTTTACCCACGACTTCGTTCGCAATTGCCATACCTGCCTACTAATTAGGTATTCACATTTAACCACAGTTTCTCTCACATTAAGAAAACCTGTGCAAAAAAAGAATGTGCAGAAATGGACCTGCTAAGTACACTTTTAATAAAAGTACCTATATTACACAATTTAAATAGGTAATTACCTAGTTAAATTGTGTACCGATAGGCATATATAATAATTTACGCTGGATAACATACTGGACCGCTGTCATCTTCAATCCCATTCTTTATCTACATGACTTTTAGCTACGACTCGGCCAGTATCAGTATAAAGAAGAGTGTGTGTTTGTGTGTGTGTGTTTGTCAATAAATGTTTCTCTATCTCTATCTCTATCTATCTAAGAGTTATGAACTTAAAGAAATTTGATTGATAGATGTCTGTGTAGAGTCTGTGAGACATTCAGAGCTGTCAGTTGTATACAGCAAAAAGGAGACACGGTCTTCTAGTTTTCTTCCAATCTTTGAAATTTTAGGTGTATTTTTTGCTATCGCAATGAATATTATACCTTCAAAACAACCTTCGTTTTGAAGGAATAATAACGTGAACATAAACGTCGTGAATCCCGCCTATACTTACACATGGGCTTAGGCGCGGTCGCAGGCCAAGACATTGGGAAAGGGTCACACTTGGTGCGGGCCGTAGCCAGAAATTCACTTGTAGGCGGTTGCACGCCCCACCGAAAACCACTAAACGTTATCAGCGAGCCGCGAAAAATTTATGTTTTTGTGAATTTTTTGTGGGGCACTAGACCAAATACTGGAGAGAGAGAAGGACAAAATATTATAGGCGAGCCGAGCGAGCCGCAAAAATGCCATGGTTCCGTTATATTTTTTGCAACGTTTTGCGTATTGACCGCAAACATGACATCCTTTCTCTCAATTCCCAACAACAGTAAGTATAAGTTATAGCGAGCAAAGCGAGCCTCAAATTTTTGAGATTTTTTTCTGATGTTCGGGGAAAAGTTAGCAAAGGTAGATACTATATATATTGTATGTATATCAGTTATCTAGTACCCCTAACACAAGCTCTGCTTAGCTTGGGGCTAGATAATGCTGTGTGAATAGTCCAGCATTATTTATTTTATTTTATTTTTTTATTTACTCTTGCTTACTCTCACTCGCTATCATTTATTTAGGGTGAAGTTACGTCATAGTATAAATTCAGATACCCAGAGAGAGAACCAAGAGGTATTTTCTAAAAACGCCAGCCGATATCTGCCAAAGCCACTATATAACCTAACAAATATATAAATAAAAATAAAAATAAATAAATAATGCTGGACAATTCACACAGCATTATCTAGCCCCAAGCTAAGCAGAGCTTGTGTTATGGGTACTAGATAACTGATATACTTAATACAATACACTACATAGATAGATATTTTTTTTATTATACATAGAAAACACCCAAATAACCTAAACTTCAAATGAATCGGTGATCGTTCCTAACAGTGTGGGGAGCATACGCAGACCAACTCTCAGCTTTTATAAAATGACGAAGGTCTGGCAGTCGCAGGCTCTTTAGTAGAGCATTAGGTACAAAATAAAAATAGGAGAGCAATAGGTGTTTTTTCGGACATTATGTTCTATGAAATATTTTATTTGATTATTTGTCAATTTTGAAAAAAAAAAAAAACAGTGGGGTAGCCGATGGTAGGATCACCACACTCCATACTAAAACTTCAAGCTCCTTTGTTTATGTATAAAACTGTGCATTTAATTTTTAGGGTGAGAAAATCATATTAATGCAAGGAGGACATAATTGCTCTGCCGATAGGACACAAAACCTAATTGATGTTATAATTAATGAAGGTATCAACGAGGCGTCACAGGGCATTGAACAGGCACTAAGAGTTTTTCGGCGTTCAATATTAAAAATTACCAACCAAGGTTTCGATTTGGCGTCATCATCCAAGCCCATCCCTACATTTGTCCAGAAAAAAATTACGATCTACAGGAAATTGCATAAAAATGCCCAAGTTAACAAAATCCAACACGAAAACTTATAGAAGTGGTACCGGGTCCATTTAATGACTTACTTTTGGCCGATTATTATGACGACGGAATCAAAATTTTAGTTTTTTGCCACGAAAGTGCACGCATACAGCTTAAAAACATGAAGCGGTTTTTCATGGATGGCACGTTCAAAGAAAGTCCGAAGCCAACAACTTCGATGTTTCCCCTGTAGGTGGAGCTAACGGACAAAAATCCGAAGGAAGTCGCAGAGATTTTCGAATCCCACGTCACTTGACCTCGTGGTGTAGTTGGTTATCACATTCCGTTACTGACGGAAGGATGGGGGTTCAAGTCCCATCGAAGTCGAAAATTTTTGTGATATTATTTGATTTCTTAGAAAACCCCTGATTGTGGGGTTACGCACTATAATATCAAAAAAACCTAAGAATTAAGCAACTTGTTAGGTACTCATACAAGCACTGTCATTTTGTCACATTTGACATTTGCTATTGATGATGATGAGTACTTATAACCTTTTTTTTTTTTTGGAGGGGTGAAATGCCCTCGCACTTCCCTTCCGCCATGGGGGTGACGAAAGGGGGTATGTGGGACTCGAACCCACTAAAACCCCCCCGTCAAACGTCCACCACCGTCATGGGGCGAGATGGGGTCGCGTTGGCATTCACCATCTCGCTCCGGCGGGTGGCCCGGGAACCGGTCCGGGCCTCGGCCTCAAGGAGGAGCAACCCTTTCACACAGGTCACCCCACAGACGCGTGGAGCCGTGCTAGCCGGCAGAGAGTCCCCCGACTCTCCACCAGTGGACCCACTACGGGGGACGAAGGAGGCGGGCGAACCGCCCCCTTCGTCACCCTGGACGTCTGCGCCGGAGCGGGTCAGATTGGGCGTCATCCTCCCTGACCCGCTCAGCGGCCTCCTTCTGCGACATAACCTCTTCGCAGAAGGAGACCATGGCCTGCCACTCCCTTTCGCCGTCGAGCATGGCGCTCACCACGCTCGGCAGCGAAAGGTCCCGGCCCAGGAACGCTGAAAGCGTGTGGAGCGCCGTATCCTCCGGCGCCCCACATTCGTGGCAGACCGGGGTCGCCTCCCGTCTCGCGATCTGGTGCAGATACTTTCCAAAGCATCCATGCCCGGAAAGTACCTGCACCAATCGGAAGGTCAGCGACCCGAACCGCCGCCGCACCCACCTTCGGAGAACCGGCCTGATGACGTCCACCGTCCACTGACCAGGGACCGGTGGTGCCAGGTCCTCCGCCCACCGCCGCAACAAGGCGTCCCACGCCAGCCGCTGCATGCGCGTGACTTCCTCCCACACTGGGCGCTCCCCGGCAGATCTCCTCGCCGCCACGAAGTGATACACTTCGGCGAGGATCCACCTGAAGAGCCCAGGGGGGATCACCGGCCAGCACGCATGCCGCTGTCCAGGACACCGTCCGGTAACCACGTATCGCCAAAAACTCTTGATAAGGTTCAAGACCTAGTCAAGCAGACCCTCCACCCAGGAGTAAAGTCCGGAGAAGATCTACTAGCCCGGATTGGTGAAGCCCATACCCTTAAAGCAATTACGTTATCTATTACCACCAGAGCAATTGGGTTTGGCCTAAGTCATGTCTCTTTCATAGCAGTCTCATATCATGAGATTACCGTACCAAGCATTTATTCTCAGTACCGAGTATTCACCGCCGTCCTTGAAGCCAAGCTAGAAAGCTTGAAGCATGCGTATCCTGTTGCCGCCCGTGATGCGGAGTTGGCCTATAACTACAGAGTAAACGCTGATTTGTTGCACGTCGCGCAGACAGTAGTAGTCGCGCCAGAGCCCATGAAGAGGCTAATTAATGCAGTCGGCATTGTCCACTATGATGAAAGAGTCTACATTCCAACCGTAGCCCGTGAATTGGTTGATGACAGGGGAAGAATCATTCCCTGAGCCGAGAGTGTCTTATACTCTAATCTCAGAAGAACTGTAGAAGCATTGGCTAATCCCAATACTCCAGAGAGATATAGAAGACGTTTTGAGGAAAACAATCCTATTCCAGGAGCCATATGGAATAATCACTTGTAGCAGAACGCGGAATAAATAATCCCACGTGATCACAACGTTGATGCTTTGAGAGATAACATCGCCCTACTTGGGCCATACATCATCAAGTTGCCGAAGCACGTTCCCAAGATGATTGATGGAACAAGTGATTTCTAGAGCACCGGAAAATTGTCAGCTTTCGTTTGCAATAGGATGTCTGACCTTAGACTTCCTCCACGTGAACCCAACGAAGACCTCCAAGCATACTATCGACGTGCCTATCCCTTGGGTAACATCAAGGAATTTCATACATACGGAAAACTATCAGCCGCAGAAAGGCTAGAAGGGCAGATTAATCTGTTGGGTGAGGTTCCTCGCTTTGAAAATCTCATATATTCAACGTTTTCAATGAGAACGGAATATGTTTGTAAATATCAACTGCAAACTGATTACAAAGCAATAGCCCAAATATTGTATGCATTATAGTAGAGAACTATAAATCGGTCTGAGCTTCGTTCCAGCCTAGCGCACTGGAGCCGATATATTAGAAGGAAAACTTTAAACCCGTCCGGTTATAATAGACGTAAAAAACAACAACACTTGTAACCTAACCTAACATATCAAGACAATATCCAAATAACTGTTTTCATGGGAGAAGAGTTAATACTCTTTAAAATGAAGAATTGAAATAAATAAGTAAATGAACTAACGCTGTAACAGCAAAATGCTGAATAGTCACTTGGCAGCGCGGAAGCCATCTCCACAACCGCAAACAAACTTTTTATGTTGTTAAACCTAGAACTTTGTTTTTGACATTTATTGCTTTTAAATTTTACGAGCATGAATTAAGACCTAGTTTTCGACAAGAGTTTCTTTTTAATTAGGAGATATACCTACATAATACAAATCCTAGATCTTGCACAATACTAAAATCCAAGTATAGCCATAAGATATCACATGATAATAATATCATTGGATATTTTCGAGGAGAGTTCCCTTGTCTTCCTCCCTATAATTTTGAATTTCTTGATCTTATTCCATTAGCAAAATGTACAGTACGCAAGCACATTTTGCTTTTACATTATAATGAAGATATAAAAAAAAAACAATTTATTGGCTCACAAAATACGAACAAAAACAATAATACAAAAACCTTAAATATAGAAATGGTTTGTCCACCATGTGAACCTTGTGTGTATGCATGTATGTGTTCATTTGAAATATAAGTAAGTTTACATGGTCTTTCATAAATTTAAAAATAAAAACCTTGATTTGGGTTTTATTCCCAACTATAAATAAAGTTCTCATAGCTGGTATTGGAACAATGTAGGTAGGTACTGCGAGAATTACGGCTAATGCGAAAGGGCGATCTGGCTTTAAGGGATGGGGCTAGCGAACCCAACTCTCTCACAGAAACGACGCGCGCACATTCACTGAAGCGTACAAAAACCAGGAATGTTTATTATCAGAGACCAAAGGAAACTTCATATGAAATGCAATATTATTTTTAGGCAAATAATTACTAAGAACTACCACGCAGTTAGCAAAAATACCGATTTTGCATATAATTTAAGCTTGTGGCTACCGATCGCCTAGACTTTTAGATAGATATTTAAAGTCTCTGACTGTAAGAAATGGCAAAATTTTACTCATAAAACCTTTTTATTGTACGTATTACGTAAGCGTATACAGTGACATCGGTGCTCAGCGTTTGTATAAGGGTGGGGCTCCCCCCGCATCCCATGCCACGCTCGTTCGCCAGCAGTCGCCCCTAAGTCTCAGGTTTGCACGCAGCATTCCGGCACTTTACGCCTTTGTATTTGTAACAAATAGTAAATAATGTGTACTAGCTTCGGTTAAACATTAAAAATGGTGTTCGTAAAATATTATTTTTTGGTTTTTCTTACTTTATTTTTATTGAGAGTAGAAGTTGTGAATGGGCAGGCTTTTCCAGCTGAAAAAATTGCTGTCGGTAAGTTTATCCATGTATTTACTGTACCACATCTTGTTTGCTTAGGTATTTAATTATTCTACAAAGTTATTAAAAACCTGAGTTTATTAAAATTTGTTACTGAATAGGTACTATTGCTCATTTTACTTTCAATAAACAATTCCTGTTAGTTTATATGGATCGATACGAGATTGTCTTTCTACTTTTACAAATTCGCATAATTTATACTTGTTTATGTATTTTGAAGTAGGTGATAAATATCACCCTGTTTTGTTTCCATCTTGCTTGAACTTAGAAGACTTCGTATGTTGTTTCACTTCTCAGTTTGTTGCACCTGTCTCTTTCGCACTGAACAGAACCATCTCTTTCATTCGCCGCATCGTGTTAGGGAATGAGAAAACGATGATACCCTCGTACCTCGTATGGATAAAGGTTTTAGATTTAAAAATAGCTTGGATTCTGTATTAGAAACCCCACTGTAAAATTTCTATGTAGAGTCAAATTTTAAACATCCTGTAATAAGGTAGGTAGGTATCAAACTTACTGCTAGATTCCAACCACGAAAGCACAGTAGATAAATATATAAAGGATATCTTTAAATAATAATATTTAATGCAATGTTTCGTAGTTGAATTCTAAGAATCTTCCCAGAACACGTTTTTACGTTCATGTAGGTACTTAACACGCTTGTATAAAAGGAGGGTCAGAGTATCTGTAGGTAGATCGGTCAAAAATAGCCTAACACGGATAATTTCAAAAACATGGGTATGCCTACGAACTTTTCATTATATTAAACTGACTGATAAACCCCGTTGGCCGTTTTATATCCGACCACATTAGTGCGAGTCAAGATCAAAGGATCGATGGACCCATTTTGTTTCAACCATCACCTTTCTCGTATGTAGTGACGGTTGAAACTTTACGTCTTTTCAAAGATAAAAAAAATGTAAGTTAAATAAAAAGGTTACTGAGATAAGTTTAGCTTTGAGGCAGGTACAAAATTAACAACGGTCGACAAGAAAGGTAAGTAAGATCAAGCGGGTATAAAGCATGTGTGAGAAAACACGATCGCGGCAACATGCGATTAGAGAGTGGAAAACTCATCAACATAATATTTTTTTAAGAAATAATTTTATACGCTTATATTATAAGCGAATAAAATTATTTCTTAAAAAATCTGGTGCCTATAAAGTATTTCTTTTAACTGGGACAGAACGGGGGCACCAATAACCCGAGGATATACAGGTTCAGTTTCTAATGAAACATCAGCTCCTTTTTGGATAAAACAAAAAAAAATGGGTCAAGCGTGAGTAGCTCCTTAAAATGAAACAAATTGGTAAGCATTTTTTTTGCCAGTTTACTGTCTTTTTATTGTATCGATTGAATAAAACTGAGCAGCGGAAGCTAACAAGAAAAAAAAACAATAAATATCGTTTTTGTCTCTCTCGTTATATTGTGTAATCGGCAGCAGTATTTAATTTAGGTTACATAATAGAAGTCTGTTAGTTGCTGAGATAATCACCTGATACGGGGAGGTCTGTAAGGTCTAGAATCCACGATCTTTACCCGATCAATAAATAAATAAATAACGCTGGACAATACACACAACATCATCTAACTCCAAGCTAAGCAGAACTTGTGTCATGGGGGTTAAATGACTGATATACCTACATAATACAATAAATTACATAGTGTGCATTTGCAAATCAATGTTTCCGATTTATCTTTAAAACGGCTCGATCGATTCAGATACGGTTTTCTGTATCTGGTTTGCAATTAATTGATAACGGTTTTTGACTGTGTGTTATGATGTTCACTCACCATGGGGTGCTGCAATCAACGTTTTAATGAAAACCAATGTTTCCATTTATCTCTAGAACGGTTTGATCGATTTAGACACAATTTTCTGTAGAATATTATGAGTTCATTGGCGATAGTTCTTAGCTAAGTTGTATGATGTTGACTTCGTTTACTAGGGGGCGCTGCAATCAACGTTTTAAATAGGTACTATAAGTACATTTTTAGCGTGAATGGACACTTTTTAGAGTGTGTTGTGTACCTAGCACTCTGCACCAGCACCAGAATCTCTGCGAAACTAAAAAGCTAACAGGCCGTGTTTTGGGCTCGTTTGAGTGTGTTGCTAAGGATCTAATGGTCCATCAGATCCACATTGCAGGGAACTTTGCGAAGGTACATAGCTAGTAGACCATGTTTAGGGATTTTTGATTGTGTTTGGTTTTGGATCTGAATTGATGAGGATCTCTTGGTGCATCAGAACTAAATCGCAGGGAACTCCGCAAAGATACATAGCTAGTTGACAGTGTTTGGGCTAGTATAATTGTGACCAGATCTAGTGGGGTATCGAATAAAGGTAGCGGTTTGTACACAGCAATACAATTTTTAAAATTTGTTTAGGTTTTCTACTTATTTAAATATCTAAAAAAATATTGACCATTAGATTGACCGTAGTCTTCGAAGTATGCAACAATCTATCTTAAATTCACATTAAACACACATATCAAAACAGTACCTAGGTACCTATATACCTAGGTACTGTTTTTAGGTATTCATTAAATAGCGAAGTCTCTAAATAGTACCTTATATTACATATTTGTTTATACCATCAACGTCAAGTGCAAGACACAATCGCACTTGACGGATCTTATTATTTTTACATATATTATTATTTTCATTTTTAAGTTTTAGATCGGTTTCCAAACCCTTATGGTCTCGCTTTGTGTGTCCTTATTTCCCTCTTTAATAACTCAGCAACTATCGCAGCTATCAACATGAAACAAAATAATCCTATTAAATAACAAGATCCGTCAAGTGCGAGTGTAACTCGCGCGCCGAGGGTTTTGAACGTTTGTCAACAAATATGTACCAAAAGTACCGGTTAGAGATATCGCAATTTAACGAATAGGTACCTAAGAATAGTAGGTACCTACATTTCAGATGGATCTCTCTGCATGCTTCGGTTAAATGGGTGGTTCGGTTAAGGTGGGTAATGGTAAATTTTTCGACTTTTTTCGAAATATTTCAAAAAGTATGAAAGCTACAGAATTTTGAAAAACTGGTTTGAAATGTCCAAACCAATACCTTTCATTTGATACCCCACTCGGTGGGGTAGCCCCCCTTTTGAAAATTATTCCTTTTTGACCATTTTTCAAAAAGTATTCATTTTACAGACTTCTCTATATTTTTCCTGTAAAATATAGATCCATATCTACAAACGCTCCATACATTTTAAATGGATCGCTCGGCAAACTTCGGAGATAGGGGGGGGGGAATGGGTTTTTTTTCGACTTTTTTCAAAATATTTCAAAAAGTATGAAACCTACAGAAATTTGAAAAACTGTTTTGAAATGTCCAAACCGATACTTTTTATTTGATACCCCACTCGGTGAGGTAGCTTCCCCTTTTAAAAATTATTCCCCCCCTTTTTGACCATTTTTCAAAAAGTGTTCTTTTTTCAAACTTCTCTATATTTTTCCTGTAAAATATAGATCCATGTCTATAAACGCTCCATACATTTTACATGGATCGCTCTGCAATCTTCGGAGATAGGGGGGGGGGAATGGGTATTTTTTCGACTTTTTTCGAAATATTTTAAAAAGTATAAAACCTGCAAAAATTTCAAAAAATATTTTGAAATGTACAAAATGATACCTTTTATTTGATACCCCATATGACTCTGTAGGTACCTTTTAAAATTTCGGCATCACAATTTGTATGGAAAATATTCATTTTCATTTTTCATTTATTTTCAATTATTTTTCTTAAAATCTGTACAGGCGCACGAAATGTATTATTATTTTAAATTTCAAGTTGATAGCTGCAGTAGTTTTTGAGTTATTGACGAGGGAAAAAAGGACAGACAAAGCGAGACCATAAGGGTTTTGAAACCGATCTTCGATCTTCAAAACCCTAAAAATGAGAAAAGAATTATGACATCGTAAAACGCCAGCAACATTTATTTTTTAATATCTTTTGTGTACTGTTTATAAAAAAAATCGCAGGTAATTAAAACAATGGAAGTAGGTACTTTTTAAAAAGATGTTTCGTTCTTAGGCTCCCCGCAATGCGAAATCTCACCGCGCGGGTTTTTTTCCGCAGGATTCTGCAACATATGGAAATTGTATGAAGCTGCACGCACTTGCGAAAAAATCCGCGTAACTTACGATTCAGTACGCGTATTATAATCCGTGAGATAAAAATTCGCGAGGGTTTTATCCGCTGTACGGGGTAAAGGCGGCTCTA
This sequence comes from Eupithecia subumbrata, assembly GCA_949316285.1. Lineage (NCBI taxonomy): Eukaryota > Metazoa > Arthropoda > Insecta > Lepidoptera > Geometridae > Eupithecia > Eupithecia subumbrata. The sequence continues at coordinate 9,844,730 of OX438642.1, read as the reverse complement.
AATAGTGAAGCTCGTGTGATTTCGATGATGTAAAGGTTACAAAAATGACCGACAGAAGGTCTTTATTGACACGTAGACTTATGCAAATTTACTATAGGTAGGTACCTAGACGAACTCATCTTTACCATCTGATCTATTCTGAGTCTTATTTTAAAATATCAAGTTAATAATTGCGCTGAAAGAGCTGCACTCAACGCTACATTCCAATTCGTTCTAAAGAGCTAATCCATTAATGGATAAGCCCTACTTTTTTATTCATGCAATTTCTTTATATAATTTCCTTCATATAATAAATTTTATGTTGTTTTTGATTTTATGAAATTTTATGTTGTTTTTGATTGTTGTTCTTAATCGGATTCACGTATGGCCGAGTAGAAATGCCCTTATGTTAATTGCCTCAAAAGTCAAAATATATTATACTTGGTAGCAAAAAACAGGTCGTTAAAATCACATCAACTAATCCTGTAATCTGCATTCTTGACCAGCGTCTAGATCAAGTTACTGAAACTAGAAATCTACACTTGCGAGCTTTAAAGTGGAATCGCTTCAAGGGTTGTTCAAGACAAATTTTTACAATTTCTTTGCAGTGAACTATGAGTTAAGTTATGTTTTTCCTTACGCAGGATTTATTGGCGACGATAAATTTTGATTTAATGGACGATAATGTCCGCTGCCACACCGCAGCAGTGACTAGACAGTACCGACAGACGTCTTCCATGTCGGCATTCCCACACTAGACTGGCCAGCCCTTATTCCTGACTTGAACCCAATCTGTCATATGTGGGACGAGCTAAAACAGCGGATACGAGGGAGAAATCCAGCTCATCCAGCTCCGGCGCCGATAGAAACCGATAGATGCAACTTCGACCTATTGCAATAATTCCCAAAATTTAGGTAGAATTTAATTAATTTTAAATCTTCTTGATATCACTTGAAAGGTAACAAAATTACCTTTCAAATGATATACCACAATCTATAGTTCATTGTACATAAATTGTAATAAAATTGTTTTGATCAACTCGCGATGAAAGCGATTCCATTTTAAAGCTCGCAAGTGTAGGTATCTTCCTTGACAGCCATCTCCGTTTCGAAAGTCACGTGCTAAACTTAGTCAGGAGCTGTTTTTATAGACTTAAAATTTTATACAAAATTAGGAACTTAGTACAGGAAGATATACGTGTTATGCTAACGGAAAGTCTGGTTTTGTTTTAATTAAATTATGGTGTGGTGACACACTCTATAGGCCTCGTCTTCTATCGTCATCTCAACGTCTTATTCAGCGGGTTCAAAACGCCTGTTGCCGATTTTACTTCCACATTCCCCCTCGTACACATGTGAGCCCTTTCATTAACCGTGCTAGCCTGTTAAACATGGAATCGCGCCGAACTCTACATTTAGCGACTTTGGTGCATGACATAATAAAATACAAACGCTCTAAGTACTTATACAACAAATTTGAGTGGTCCTCATCACGGAATCTCTATCAAACTCGTGCTTCTTCGTTCTTGCTTGTAGTTAAGCTACATAAAACCGCTGCATTCGGAGGAAGCTTCCGCTATCAGGCCACAAAGTGTTGGAATAACTGACCACCTCCCCTGCTACTGATTGTGGGAACCGGCGGAAGAACAGCGTTATGTTTATCCCACTTGCACATAGCATTCATGCTGAGCCAGCTCCCAGTTTCTAACTTCAATCATAAACAAGTACCTATCCCATAACCAATCAATTTGTTTTTAGGTTGTACGTGGTATTTTTCGTGATTTTATAGGGATAGGTAATTATTTTAATACTTAGTCAATAAATAGTACCTAATAAATTTTGTGATTGAAGTTAAAAATAAAACTATTTTCTTTTTTTCTTTCTTTCTTTCTTGTTTCTATTACTTGACACTTCAAGTTATTGACAAATGTAATTTTATAAAAACAATAATAAATATCTTGCACGAATATGGCTTTCCTCTTTGATATTGAAGACTTTCTTGAGTTTAAGAAAGAAATGGATGCGAACATGGAAATTATGAAATTCAGACATGGTAACGCTTCTTATACTTCAAACCAAAAACTCTGAATGTGCTCTATAAATTATAGGGAGAGACGTCTAAGATTTTTGCCAAAATCAATCAGTTATTTACATTTTGATGATTGATGGGATACAGTCATGGTGGTGTTCCGAAAATTTCGTCTAAAATGTATTCTTAAATATTATTGTAACGATAATTTGATACATTTTTTATATTGGCACTTAAAAAAATATATGTTCTTTGTTTACAGTTAATGAAATTATAAATGATTGCTTAATATGTTCTTTACGTAAAATGTTAACAAGAATACCTAAACACAAATCTGGTCAATCTTGGTGTGAAATGGTATTCACTATCGAAAAATATAATTATAAAGACTGTTCTAAGATTGTTTTATATTGTTTTTTTCCGAAGTCATTATATTTGTCACGTTCTTAATAATTCTTTTCTAAATGAAAAATAATCATGTTTATTTTGCCAGCCACTGTACATCAATGACAGTATGAAAGTTGGGAACAAAAATAATTCAGATATGTACTCCCACTATCCAACCTGACAGAGGTTGGAAGGTGACACTTAAAATTCATAACATCCAACCTAGGAAGAGTCAAACTTACTGTTTACGGATTTTTTTCTTCACTTATGCTTACTTCTTGCCAAATTTCAAAATTCTAGGTCTACGGGAAGTACCCTATAGGTTTTGGTCCATGGCGTTTTTTGTGAATAAAATTTAAATTTTTTGATTTTCGGATTTTCCCTTTACTTGTGCTATAAGACCTTGCTGCTCACCAAATTTCATGATTCTAGGTCTACGGGAAGTACCATATAGGTGTTGTGTGCATATTGAAATTTCAAAATATTCGGACATAAACGGCTGTACCCTTTGAGTGCGTTGTCTTAGAAGTTTAATTTATATTGCGGCTCCCAGAAGTTACGAACTTGAGTATTTGACGTAAATTGCAACTCGATACGTCCACGCGTTCCTGAGAAAAGGGGGTTGACAGACGGACAGACAGACAAACAGACCGGACAAAAAAGTGATCCTATAAGGTTCCTTTTTCCTTTAAGGTACGGAACCCTAAAAATTTTTAAAAATACCGTAGGGTCAATTTAATTTAATAACAACATTTACTTAATAATAATTTTAAAATGAAATAATCTTTGTTTGACGGTATTTTAAATAAACTATTTTGTTTAAAAGGTTTCAACACTATTTATTTTAGTAGTAGCTGAATTTGGTTTTCTTGAATGTATCTTTCCTTGTTGATATATTTTTTTCACGTTAACTTAATTTTTTTTTGAGCCGTATATTCTTTTTCTTTGCATGAACATTTTGGAAAACACCATCGTCTTGAATTTTTTTTATGTATACAGAATTACATTGGAGTCCTTTAAATACATCCTTTAAATGTGTGGTGCCAGTTCTCTACACAATTGGTGGTTCTGTGTTTTACACCCAACCAGCACTAAGTTCTGTTAAAATATTTTAACCAGAATGATTCAATATAATTCTGATAAAATATAAGCTCAGCCTTCACCCGGCCTATTTTTAGGCAACATCGGTAGAACTGTACAAAGATATACAATTGTATCCTGAAATATATCCTGTGTTAACGGCAACTTTTTCGCTTTTTTCTTTTAAGCACGCGTAAAAGCGAAGTAGCATCCATGATGCTTTGTAAATGGAAATGTCCCAAATAGCAGCGATCGCCGGCTTTTTAATAACTGATATTATTTCTTTAGGTGAAAACATCCGAATGTTCAATTTAATCATTTCGAGCATTTTACAATATGTTTGCTTGGTTTTATTTGTGATCAGGATATAAATTAGTAGAATAATACTCGTATTTTCCTGAGTACTCCCTAAATCACCTCGAAGGGTGTTAAGTTGTGCAAAAGGAACTGGGCAAACTTCGAACGTTCCATCTAAAAGAATCGTCTTGATAATAAAAATTAGTCACGGGTATTTCTCCCATTATTTACTTATTTTTCCCGATGTTTCAACAGATTTACACTCTGTCGTGGTCACGGGATGACTGGAGTACTGGAGCTACCTCCTCTGCGAAGCGGGGGCAGCATTATTTGTAACTACTCTCACTTGTTCTTCAGAATGTTCATCTGCACACTTGGACGACACACAACACTAACCGTGTCCGCGACGCACTGAGAAACGGTCTAAGACGAGTACACTTAGCTATTACTGGATTCCACGTGGCAGAGAGTCTGAAACCGTCTTCATGATTGAAATTATGATATTTCTTAATTTCAATCAACCATTCTCTTGTAGTAATGCCTTTCAATATTTAGATTTTATATTTTAGAATATTTTTGCAAAAAGAAAAACTACGGGGAAGCTCTGCCCAAATTTGTCCCGAAGTTAGTATGATTACAACAGAATGACATTTACAACATAATGACATTTACATCATACAAATCGCTATATGAGATAGCCGAATCATTTTCAACACCGACCTCATTCATAAAAATATATTATACTTTGTCATCTATCTTTACTGTAAAACAATTTGATACTTACATTGAGAGGATGTCGGAGTACCTGTCCAACCGGACGAGGTTACATGCTGTGGACACAATTGACATTTCGATGAAGACTAATGTATGGGCAATCTCCGGCAATCTCCGAAGCCAGAAAAAGTTCGGGGTGATTCGAACCCGAACCGGAGGCATTGAGATCGACAGTGAATCTCACGTGATGCTGCACCAAAACCGGTAGGCCTATTCAGACTCTCCGCTACCGAGGCATTGACACGGAATCTGACACAGATTCGCTCGAAATTCTAATATTTCAGTGATTTTTAATATATTCTGCGTTCGGCAAGGAATTAAGCTACGAGAAAAGCAGTTTTCCATGAATATCTCATAAAAAAGTCAATGACATTTAATATGTTGCGCTAATTGCTATCACTAATTCTGACATGGGATGTTTGTGTCCATAAGTTACAGGATTGCACGATGTACAAAGCCGTTATAGATTGAGAAAGAAGCCTGTTTGCCAAGGTTGAGGCTTACGAGGCTTTAATCAAGAACCGAATCACATCTTTGGACGGCTTTTTCGTGATAAAAATAAGCCGTCCAAAGATTTAACTCGATGTCTGTGGTCTACTGGCTCTTCTACTTACAGGATCTGCGCTCTCTCATATCTCAAGGGACCTCAAATACTAATTTTAGATTCTCATTTACATCATTGTCCTATACGAGCATTTCTAACATTAAATAATTTCATTCAGCTTAAATAAATTTTCGAAAACAATAAATAATTTTTGATCCCTAATAAGACGCTGCTATCTCGCTAGACTTCCAAATTGGTCTGCCATCACACGTTTTATAATGCACTAACAAAACCTTTCAAAACGATGACCCAAACGAATTTCTGAGCAGCGAATTAAAAATTAAACTACCTTTTTAAAACAAGTTTTCACGATTCAAAATTATCATAAAATCTTGCTTTTCAGGTAGGTACCAGAGTATTTAGAAGAGACAGTTACAAGCAGCGTTTGATTGAAAATATCAACAACATTTAGTTTTGTTAAAACATACCTCAAAAAGAAGTTTTGGTTAAGTTTTATTTTATTTTATTATTTAGTGTTACATTAATTCTTATAAAATGCACACATATGAGATAGTTAATTGCACAACCAGTTATAGGTGGACACTGCATGCTAAATAGTAGGTTATTAGAGGAACAACTAAAGCAACAATAAATGTAAATGATGCAGCAATTTCACCATCTCCAAGAAGTTAGTGACAATAACACTTAATTTCTGGGTGTTATTTATTAGATACTTGATGTGTGGCTATACTACACGTCAACACAATACAGAAATTACAATAGAATATAGAAACTACAACTAATATTGTGAACACATTTTGAAGTTAATAACAACTGGAAATAGTTGAAACTGCCTCTTTTAAAATAAAATTATAAACTAAAACTAACAGTTTATTTTAAGTAGGAACATAAATTAATAATACATATTTGGAAGTGACTTATTTAGAACTGTTGAAGAAGTTCTCAGATACGAAACTTGCGAAAAATCGGTAGCTTTTATTGAGAAAATATCAAACTGTGCGCAATAATTATTATTAAGTTCTTTGCTGATTCTAGGAATAGGTGAGTTTTTGCCGAGGGCTGTTGAGTGTTTTGGTGAGTCGAAGGTAGAGATCGGTTTACGGGGAATTCTACGCGGGATTTTAAAGCGAATTAGAAAAAAAGAAGAAATTTAATTTTATATTAGAGTACTCAAACATATAGGTAAAATTAGTTTTATATACAATAAAAGGTAACCTAATTAGTTTTAAGGACTCCGTTAATCTGTAGAAACAGAAACCATTTTGGAAATAACAAAATTTAATTATTTAATTAATAATTATTATTGTTTTATGCCAAAAAGACTTTGTCAGAGTTGCAAGCGTGGATTCAAAAACCAAGAAGTCACAAACGCCATTGGACAGTATTTAGTACCTAATGAGCAAATCCAAGTCATAATATGGCGATTGCATGGGTTTGAATGTTGTAATGGTCGATTAAATCATATTTTAAAGAAACCCATAGCCATTAAGGTTACAAAAATGAAAGATAGGTTTATTGTAAGCAATGAAGTCCCAAATGGCTTCTAAGGACATAATACCCGCCTTGCGCGAGTGAATAAAGACATAGTGATAGTGTGCCACGTAAAGCAAAGAAATGCGGCAAAAGGCCAGCGAGCTGTGGCTCCAGTGATTCATATAAACGTTTGGTCAGCGCCCAGCGGCCATATATCACGTCGATGACACTGCCGCAAAGCGCGCTTTCTTTTTCTGTAGAAGCGATAAAATACTTTTCAGGCATTGAATCGTTCAATTTTCAATTTAATAACATGTGTAGATTTACCATATTTATAAACATAAGAATTTCGTTAAAAATGGTAACTACATTTTATTGGGGCAGGTACGCTACAAAATAGTTTGTGGGAATATAAAAAAAAACTTAATCTATACTACCGTATATTGATACCTGGAGGGCAGCTACCGAATATATGTAACGGGTGGTTATATTTGAAGGGCCGATGTTGATTTTGAATAAAACACAAATTATTTAGGAAATTATTGTCATTTCTTTTTATTATGATATATTGGTATGGTTCAATTATGTATGGAACAAAATATCGGCCAAATGGCCGCCGCGACTTCGGCGGCACACCTCCATCCGATGGTTCAAATTTTCGACGACGCTGAGGCATAATTGAGGTTCTATGCCGTTAATGTGCCGAATTATCTCATCCTTTAGCTCTTCTATTGTTCCTGGCTTATCGACGTACACCTTTTCTTTCAAATTACCTCATGGAAAGAAGTCCAACGGTGTCAAATCACATGATCTTGGCGGCCAATTCACATCGCCACCACGTGAGATAACACGGCCATTGATGATCATCCACTGTTGCCATTTCTTGCCACCATTCTGACCATTGACGACGTTTGGAATGGTCAAGAGGCTTTAGTTCTTGAGTCAATTGCACCTTGTAAGCGTGTAAATGTAAGTCTTTATGCATAATGTTCAGCAACGACGAGCGTGAGAGGTGAAATTGTTGGGCACGACGACGAGTTGAGGTGGACGGCTCTTCAGCCACACTATCGCGAACAGCAGCAATATTTTCTGCAGTACGAGCTGTACGAGCATGCACTGGTGTTTTCACATCTCCTACAAATCCGTTTTGCTCAAATTTTTGCACGATTTTTCCGATTGTACGCACATTTGGACGATTAAATTGGCCGAAAAAACCACGAAGTGCACGATATGCATTTTGATTTGAACGCCTATTTTCATAGTAAGCCTTAATAACTTTAACGCGTTGCTCGGTGGTGTATCTTTCCATGGCTCAAATTGAGTTAGTCTGAAATAGAGAAATGTCAAATTAAATGCAGAAAAAAACTTGACGTTTAGGTGTGGTTCACATTCAACATCGGCCCTTAAAATTTAACCACCCTTTATTTAAGAATAAAAAACTGAAAGGAAACATTCCTTAATAACACCAAGGTGATTACTGTCTTGTCTATATTAATATTATAAAGAGGAAAGATTTGATTGTTTGTTTGTTTGATTAAATAGGCTCCGAAACTACTGAACCGATTTGAAAAATTCTTATACCATTAGAAGCCCACATTATTCCTGATGAACATGGGCTTCTTTTCACCGTGGGAAAATGCTTCATCCCTACGGAAAAACGGGTAATAGGACAACGGGTAGTAAGAATGCAGCTAGTTACAAATAAAATAATTTTATTTTTCAGCTGACTTAGTCTGCTTTAATTCAACTAACACCGTATGAATCTGTGAAGTTCACTTACGGGCCAGAAGAAAGTTTTTTTCAGTTTGAAATATAGGTGTATATGCATTTTAAAGATGCGAAATGATTGTCAATTATATCACACACATTTTTGATACGGGACAGTAAAGACAGGTACCTCAACCGTTATAATTACAGAAAAACGTTCCTAGGAGACCATTCATAAATTTTTGAGATATTCTGAACTGCATTCACAGATTTTGGAAAAATGTATAGTCAGCAAGAAAATGGTAATTTTCCACAAAAACTTTTTTAAAAATTTGCCGTTACTTGTGTAGACCGTTTCTTTTTTAGTTAGAAGGTTTTGTTCTTAGGGACTTTCTGTTTTATTTTGAAGAAAAATATATTGCCATATAAGAATTTTGAAATAATTACGGTTCACCCAAAAAATTGGGGCGGTATATTTAATTCACCTGGGGTAATTCACCCGGGTGCACTAAGTACACTTTTTGTAGACTTAAGTGAACTATTTATTTACTAGCATTATTTATTTATTTTATTTATTTATTGGTCCATTTCCTGAAAATTAGATGACACATCGAGTTGGTGTTTTATGATGGTGTTCTATGTATGTATTGAGTAGACTTTATTCACTCAAGTGATACCTAGGTGAATTAACTGCACTACTTGGTAGACTTAATTCACCCATGTGCTTACAAACTATCGTGTAATGCAACCTACGTGAAAACTTGAAATTTGAATTAATTATGAGAAAACTATTTATTGACAGCGTCACAAGTAAACAAAACACATGCGATTGAACTTGAATGTTTGAGCATATTTTTACTTTATTGTTTAAAAAACCTCAAATAGAACTAAGTTGAACTAGAAATGAGAAATGAGCGGAACGATAGATCTAAAATTTATTAAAAGAGGACGTGGCCAATTGTTGCTGCATAATGGTCGGCAGTATTTTAAACAGAAAACCTACGTATGTCGAGCACAATGGTGGAGATGCTGTAGTAAAATTTTAATCAAACAATGCCCTGGGTCTATTACAATAAAGGTATGTATCATTTTTAGTATTCCGTAGGTATCAAGACAGAGAAAAATACTTTCTAAATATTTATTCTAATTTTTGGTAATATTTGTATAGGCCGATAAAATTGTGAAAGAGGTTCCCCATCACCCAGACTGCATGGTTGACACAAACAAAAATTTAGTGGCGGAAACGTTGGAAGAATGTAAGAAAAACATTCGTACAACAGATAAGCCGATTCCACATCTTTATGAAGAACTAGAGGAAGAGTACAAAGACTGTGGTAATAATTTAGTTTATGAAATACCATCTTTCAATAAGATTAAAACCGGCTTGTATAGAATGAGAAACAAGAACCTGGAAGTCCCGAAAGTTGTGTATAACGAAGTAGCGGATGTTGTTATCCCGCAAAAATTCAATGATTTTTTATTGGCTGATTATAATTGCGACTGTTTAAGAATTGTGTTATTTAGTTCAAAAATAGGGTTGGAAAGGATGGCCACTTTAGCTTAAGCAAGCCGATACAACAAAAATCCCGAAGCAAAATAAATGACAACTTAATCCGAGATGGACAGCTTAGTTTATTGAATGGGCAAATCAGTGTAGGTCAATTTCTCGAAATAATAATAAATAATATATAATGCTGGACAATTCACACAGCATTATCCAGCCCCAAGCTAAGCAGAGCTTGTGTTATGGGTGCTAGATAACTGATTTACTTAATACAATACACTACATAGATAGATATTTTTTTATTATAGATAGAAAACACCCAGACCAACGGAAATTTCTGCAGATCGTACACAAATTTGTTCCGAGGCGGGAATCGAAATGATGCGTTGATGCGTGCAATTTTTTTATTTGTTGGTTTATTGGCATATAAAAAACATGAAACATTAACGGCCACTTGCAGCACTGTTTTACATCTGGATTTATTTGGAATTTTGACAGAAAACGCATAGAATTTCTGTCAAAATTCCAACTATATCGAGATATAAGAAAGTGCTGCAAGTCGACCTTAATGATAATGTAGTAGAAGTAGGAATGGCTCCCATTATACCTTTTTTTTTCATTTAAGGCTTTTTTAATTTATATAAGTTTTAACTACGATTTTTTTACCTATCCTAATAGATTCGCATACACGATTTGTGCTCCTCAACGGTCAATACCGTTGAGGAGTAGTCGTTAGGAGCCAATCTTGAGTGCAGTAAAGCAGTGTCATGGTAAAACTCTTAACCGGCTATCTTATTAGAATGCGCACACAAAATTTTGTGCCTGTGCTGTTTACCATTGAAGAGTTCCTTTATCTGGAGCCAAACCTGGAGGTCCATTCACGTCATGCTTGTCATAAAAGCATTATCATCGGAACGGAACACTCCGTAAGATATGAGGAAGTGCTTCTAATTGAGCTTACAAGATTTGACACTAACAAACAAACAAACGTACTTAGGTACACTATATACCTTGCAAGTTAAGCTGTAATTTTGACATTGATTTTGGAACGAAAATTCCACGATGAGCAGTTTCCAAGATATGACAGTTTTAAGTTTGACAGCTGTCATGCAATATTTAGATTTTGGTCACGTCTTTCATTGAGCGGCTTATGTTTGATGGCTCTCTTCAATAGGTATGTAAGTTACTACTATCTTCGAATTTTCCCATGTATTTCTTTTTTTGTGCTGTTTTTCTTTTATATTGCCCCTTTTGAGTTGTCGCTAACAGTGAATGACTTAATATTTAGCATGAAAAAAAAATTTGGACGAAAGAGGTATGATAATATTATTAAAACTGCGATTTTTGTTACATCCCAAATGGGCCAGTAGCTTGTGGGACCAAACAGGAATGAGTCTTATTTTTGGAAGTCGACATTATGCAACGATTTTACTGCGAGATGCCTACTATCGGACTTAGCCGACTTTTACAAATTTTCACACAACAGGATGCATAACGCCAAGTAAATGAAATCTCTATAATACGAAATCGCACCACGCCTACTTTTTTATTTTGTCACAGATAAATAGTAGCTTGCCATATATTTTTTTAATCGTTCCAAAAATATCATGCTGCCTATTTTAGTACAGTCTCTTTCATAAGTGCAAGGAGGTAAACACATTATTTAAAATAAAATAATAATGTCATCATGTCATGTAACAGAGTTATGTCATTTAATTCAATTGTTTGAGTAAATGGAATGATCACATTTACCGAACAAAATGAATAATAATTTTATAAAATATATTCATAACAGTGACGTTGTGCTAATTAAAAATACCAAGGTAGGTACTCACATTATTGTAGATATCGTACTCGGTGTAAACTTGATAAGAACACCTAGTTAGTCATTTTACTTATATTATTAAATCAATATTATTATTAATGTTTTTAACAGGGTTCCTGGTCACTGTGGCGTGGCGGACATAGTCACACACGCCAAAAAACTAATAAAAATGGTTCTAGTATTTGGCGATGCTCTTATAGACAATGCTCAGGATCCATTACTTGGATGGAAGAGGATGAAACTATTACTAGAATAAGTGACCATACATGCCAACCCGATGCCTATGCATATAAATTGGCAACGATTAAGGCGGAATTGAAACAAGCTGTTTGTGATGATCTGGGCCCCATACCCCAAATATATGAACGTGTGATGTTACCTTACAAATCCAATACAGAATACGATAATATGTTGCCTAATTATGAATCGGTCAAAGATTCACTGTACAGAGCCAGAAAGTCGCATCTTAATGTACGGGCGACAGTTTTCAAAAAATTAGAAGACGTTGTTTTAAGTGAAACCTTGAATGAAAATTTTTTACTTTGTGACGATGGGACCATGGACAAAATTTTAGTATTTTGTAGTTTAGAGGCTCGAGAAACAATCAAAAATGTCAAACATTTCTTTGCGGATGGCACGTTTAAGAGTGTTCCGCCACCTTTCAAACAGCTATATACCATTTACGGGCTAACTACAAATTATGTAACTCCATTAATATATTGTTTATTGCCTAATAAGAAGCAATATACCTATGAGAGGTTATTTGTCATGCTAAAAGAATGTATTCCGGACATGAATCCAGAAATATTTCAAACGGATTACGAAATGGCGGCGATGACTGCACTTCAAATCACATTTCCGACCACAAACATAAAAGGATGTTTTTTCCATTTAGCCCAAGCTCTGCACAAAAAGGCTAAGAAATACAATTTATTGGATAAAAAAACCATAGCTCTTTTTGTAGCACTGGCACATTTGCCAGCAAGTTTAATGCCGGAGGGCTTCCTCAGTATTCAGTTTGAGGTTATGTCTAATGTAGAAGGATGGAACGGTTTCATGGACTACTTTATAAAACAGTGGATGGACCCTAAATTGATAGATGCTGTAAGCTGCTTTGATAACCCTCATCGTACTATAAATGCAGTGGAGGGCTGGCACTCACGTTTAAATAAAATTATTAAACGGAAAAAACCAAACCTGTTCCCATTCATTAAAAGTATAAAAAATTAGAGCATTAAATACGATCACGATATTCGAAAAAGTTTGATCCATTTCCCAACCACTAAAAAACAAATTAAAAAAGAAAAAATTACTAACGATCGCATCCAAAAAATTGTTCAGGACTTTCTTGATCAACGAATTGAAATAGGGGTTTGCTTGAGTAGGCTAAGCAAAGTTCGACATTTTTAATGGAAATTGTATAATGTTTGTTTTGAAAATGATTGAGCCATAGTTATACTCAGAACTTAGGTATTTACTTACTTTACTTTGAGGCTGATATTTATGTTCTGTTTATCATTTATTACTGTTAGAATTAAAATTTTGATTTAATTTTATTTTAAATAAAAACGACATCGGTACCTACTGTACAATACATATGTATAGTTTTGTGTTTGATTGTACATTTAGTAGGCAACACACGTAGTTTAAATACCGGTGAGAACGAAAGTCGGCATTATGCGACCTCAAGGTCTATTTAGAATAATGTTTGCTGAACCGCAATTTTCGGCACATTGCGATCACTTGTATGGATATTTTAAAATGTCGTCCTTGTGCTACATACTGCAAGTAAAAATTTAAAAATTAACTAAGTCCGATAGTAGGCATCTCGCTACTAAATCTATGCAACTCCATAATTATTTTCTATTTCAAAGAGGTTTTGTAGGTGCATAAAGTATACTCTGATTTGGTAAAGATAATTAATTGGTTTATCAAGGTGATTTAGATCTATTAAATAGTGTACTTAATGCACCCGGAAATAACCAGGGTGAATCAAGTCTACTAAAAGTGTACTTAGTGCGCCCGGGTGAATAACCCCAGGTGAATAAGTATACCGCCCCATAAAATTACATATTATGTCAAAAAAAAACAAGTTCGTCTTAATCGACTCTATTTCCAACCAGGAATACTTTTCCCAAAGTAACATACTAAATCAAATCGTAAGTTTTGGCAATAATCAAAAAAACCATTCCCATACTACAAAAGAAAAGGTAGCTACACTAAGGCCTACTTGTGCCAAAAGTTGGAGTTAAAAAAATAACTCGAGGCTTCGTAACTCGGCGTTAATATTTGAATTTTCAGCTCACAGTTTATATTGCACAAGTGGAAATTATCCCAGAGTCAACCAACCCGAGGTTAATGTCATGTTCATTCATTCTTTTTACATCCGGCCAAATATAGTAGGACGAATGTTGAATGATTTTAGTGTACTGCTCTCTCTCGCTCTACAGCTATTCCTTCATGTCAGGTTTGAAATGACCTGTGTTTCTTGATCGCATTATATTGACTGTTGTTTATTTTCTAATTAGTTTCTGTCCGCGGCTTCGCACGCTTTGTTTAAATGGAAACGTTTAAAGGGTATTTTTATCCCCTTGGAACTGTTTTATGGGTTCAAAAGCCTGTGTTTGATTCCAAGCTTAGAGCTACATCAATGCAAAATTTCAGCCCGACCGATCCGTTCAGAAATCATGGTGTGAAGAGGGAACAAACATCTAAACATCTATCCAAACTTTTCATTTATAATATAAGTGTGATTAAAACGCATAGCTAGATACTTACTTGATATGAATGGACCGTTCTGCAATTCTTCTATTATAAAAGTCCAAACGAATGTATTCAATGATCTTTTCATTATCATCAAACAATCAACCAGTCATTTATTGTTCAGGACAAAAAAACCGATATGACAAACTCGACCAACATTACCAAACCTATATAACATCGCAGCTTTCATATTTTTGACATTACTAGCCCAGAGTTAGTTGACCTAACCCTCCCACATCAGTGGGTTAAAAATTACAATATTCAACCCAAGGTTAACTCGTAACTCTTGGTGGTACAAGAAATAATTCGCATTTAACTCCAAAGTAGTATTTAGCTCTGAGTTAATAGTGTTAACCTACTCTGGCGCTAGTAGGCCTTAAGGGGCCAAAAATTTGCCCCACCCTGTATATTTAACTTCACACTGATGTTGCTTTATAATATTCATACGATAATTGTAAAAAATAGCCATTTCTTTCAATAATCAATTTTTTTGCAACGATAGATTCTCATCAGAAACCCTATCTGTTGGTACAAAAATGCAGGTAATATTTTTTGAAAAATCAATCGGTTCGATTTCAAGCAAAAGTAACTGTCCTTTCAAGACTTGTCTCTAACTCTCATGGTTTCGGATTTGGTCATTCACTATCAAAAATCTACATTTTATTTAATGGATCAGATGAAAAAATATATGTTTTGAGCAGTATTTTTTGTGTGAAAACTATGAAACTATATGCTCGTGAAACCTGTTTTTTGGAGATGGTACTTTTAAACGGGTTCCCATGTTTTTTTCCAATTATTTACTATTTATCTGGATAATAAGGCGCTACCCCGACCCAAAACAGCGCCACCACTTATTTTATTTTATTATTCTGTTAAACGAAAGAATTTTCAAAAACGGATTGGCCAGTTTGTGACTTCTATCATAACCTTTTCTTTAAAGCCTCTGTAAATGTTTTAGTTTCTATAGTGTAGGCAGTTTTGGCACCATGATGGCCAAAACGAGCAACTTCGCATCTCTGCTTAAAGTATACTAAATAAAACTTTTACAGAGCCATTAAAAAAGTTTATGATAGTATTTACAAACTGGCCAAGCCATTTTTGAAAATTCCTTCGTTTAACAGAATAATAAGAAAAAATAGGTGGTGGCGCTGTTTTCGGTCGGGACAGCGCTTTAACAGCAGTACTATAACAGTAATAAATAACACACACGTGGTAACTGTATAATACTGCTTACGCCCAAACAGACGTGAAGGAATTATGGTGTACTTTTTACAACAATTCGTCATTATCTATGTATTTGATGACATAACTTCCTTGAGCGACAACGGATGAGAATGTCGCCTTCTACTGTTTAATGTGCACAAGAACGGCATCGTACTAATTACACTGCAGAAGCCTGGCCTACGGAAAATGGGTAATTTTATAGATTTCGATATGCTCCCTCTGAATTTCAACTTTGCCACCTCCTATCTTTGCCAGTCGCGCCCGAGCTAGGGGGTCATGAAACGGTAAACTTATCGACTTTTTTCGAAATAGGTATATCAAAAGTAATGAAACTTAGAATATTCCAAAACCTTTTTTGAAATGTACAAATCAATTACTTTTATTTGATAAACCATTTGACTTTAAAGGTCTCTTTTAACATTTTGACGACAATTTGTACCCAAAATTTAAATATTTTTAGCATCTGAACAAGCGCACGATATTTACTGCGCAAGTGGCAAAGATTCGAGGTTGAAAAGTTGAAATTATATCATTACATATCGAAATCTATAAAATTACCCATTTTCAAAACTTTCCAAGTAAAACTACCAAATGACTGTACTACTAAAAGAGTTTCAGGTTATGATTTTGGTCATTAAGTTTTTAGGAATAAAAAGTAATCAACCTTATTTATAAAAACATTCTATTAGCATCTTTTTCGTTTTAGTTAAAAAATAGTTCCCTAATTCTATATTTTGAAAAACATTCCTGTGCAAAAAGACTTACTTTAATAAAAAAAACAACTAACAGACTAAAGGTTTCTTCGTCGGCTCTTTACTTTAGTCAACATACCGAAGCGACAAATACTTTATTTCCGTGTCAATGTATAATTTTACATTTTAACCTTTTCTAAGTGTATGTACTCTTATTGTATTTAGGGAAATAAAGAGTTTTTGATAGGATTTGATTTAATCTGATAATTTTAAGCTGATCCCTCAAGTCATTTTGCAAATAGCTCTTCTACAAAGAAGACTTGTTGCATCCAAGACGTTTAGACTACATAAACATTTTACAATTATGTTGTCATTTCACAAACAATACGTTTTGTATTCGTAGTCTATTTTTCAATCATGACATGTAACTTACTCAGACTTTTTAAAACCTCAAACTTACGAACCTTACCTCTTTTCAGGGCTTATGTATGCGAGTTTTTTTGTCCCACCATAATTTTATTGTTAAACGGCTGAAAAAATTGGGATGTGTAACGATATTGTTAAAATCCCGATTAATGATCCAGAGTGATCTTAGGTACAAATTATTCTGTAAAAAAAAGTATAGAGGCAGTGTGGCTCCATAATCAAATGGAGAAACTAAATTCTATTAACCCTTTATATCACCGTGGGACATAGGTTCTGGTACATACAAAATCTTAACATATAAAATCTAAAGCAAACGACTATATCCGTTTTTGAACAGAGTGTGCCCGCACCGGAACGTATCACGTTTCAATATTTAGTACAGGTCATACTTCAGATTTGGCGTTTTTTTGGCACAAACAAGGTTGGATCAGACTTTTCGCGTGTTTATGATTGTCAATTGTTTACAAATTTGGAAAATCGACGAAAACTGTTTATACTGTAAAAACTGTGTGTTTACGGTCTGAATCTACTAGGCAAGTGTATTTTTATTGCTATTTATTGTAGTTGATGAATAAATTTCAGTTATTTTGGAAACTATGTAGTTGCCGTTTTGTGTTGTACCCGTTCTGGTACATAGCATTACTAAGGGCACCTAGTGTCATACATTGACCATTTTTACTTTCTTGCATCCATCAGCCATCATCAAGGTCTGAAAGAACCTGGAAAAACCTGGAAAAAGAACCTCGAGCTAAATGAGCAGCAACTCTGCTTTACAGGTGGGGAATCATGTCATCAGCTGACATGATTCCCCACCTGTAAATCAGAGTTGTTTCTAGAACTTGATAGTCCGGTGCAGTTCTTCTTCAAAACCTTTCCCAAGGAGCTTTTCGGAGAAATCGCCTGGCCAACGAATCTTTACATCGTGCAAAAAGATACGAATATGCCATTCAGGACTACAGAAACAGATGTCCAGCAATTTACGTAGTCTGGTTTTTATCATGTCGTTGGTACATCTTTCAAGTGATATCCACAGTGGCATGGAAGGACATCAAGGTCGTCACACTAGCGTCCAGTTTTGTCGGTGAACTACCCAAGTTACAAGTGTTTAGATACCACAAGAACCACAATTGGTATGTGACCATTGATTGACCAAACGTAGAGGAAGAAATAAGAATACAACAGCCATGTGGGCGATGTCGATCTGATTGACGGTATAATGGGTAGATATAAATTAAAACCACGAAGCAAGAGATGGCAGGTTCGCATGTTTTACCATTTCTTGGACCTTGCCGAGACCAAGCAAACGAATGAACCACTGCTGGCATCCACTGACTTTTGTGAAGAGATTGGTACGGTGCTCTGCAAGATGGGGACAAAAGCACACGTACAACGCCGAAGCATTGAACCAGACATCCTGGCCAAAAACACAAGGGTCTAGCTCAATTCTTGCCTCCGATAGCTGTGCGCCAGGACCAAGTCGGCTACTGGCCAGTATGGGCCGAAAAGCGAATTTGTACGTGGCTAAGTACTCTGATTTGCCAAAGCATTTAGGGAGCCTGCAAACCATTTGTGAAAAGTGTGGAGTTGCATTATGCAACAACAAACAAAATAATTGTTTCAAAGCATTTCATGCTTCGTAGAGGAACACATTGCTGCATAGTACCCGTTATGGCACACACCTGATTTTTTTATTTTGTGAGGTATAACTAAATAAAAATTTTGAAAAAAAAATTGGCGTTTTTTTTTCTCCAATTGCTACTCTGAAAACTACTTTTATTTATAAATATTTTGCATTTTAAGTATTTATGCAATATCAAATTGAAGAACTTGACAAGCACATTCCAGAACTATACGGTGGCTTTTTGAGATGGAAGTGGATGAGCAAATTCAATTCCAATTAACAACGAGAGTTTGAGAATAGACGTGAAAGTTGTCACGGGCTTTATTTATACGAAAATAAAAATTGCATAATTCATCACGATTTGATCAGGTTAAATCCCATTAAATACAGGATAATTATCCTGGCTAGCGGCAAGAACATCAATTTTTTGAATAGAGTATTTTATAATTTTCGTACTGATGCTTAGCAGGGGAGTTTTCAAACAAAAATTGAAATAAGATTGTTTTACAAAGATTGATCCTTATCAGCAACCGAATCTGTTGGTTAGAAAATACAGATTGTCATATTTTTTTTTTCAAATCAATCGGATCGATTTCCTGCAAAAGTAAAAGATTTTCCTGTAAAAGTAAAAGATTTAAAAAATATGAAACATGCAGTTTTGTTTACTCATAAATCGAGGTCATGACAATTGTCACGATTTTTCTCGAACTCTATCTCAAAAAGCCAGCCTGTATAATTATTGGCATAAATTTACGTAGGTAGGTGAACGTGCGTCTTGAATGAATTAAAACTAACGGCAGTTCTTTCATGTAATTAACATGGAATATTTTAAATGCCTATATGTTTACAAGCGTGTGATAATTGAGTTAGCCTAAGAGCGGTCATATTAATGCAAGCTTTTTGTTCACAGGTGCAATTTTTGAACAAAACAGCGATGAGATTCAAGCAGTTTTCAAGTATGCCATGACTATGCACAATCAGAACTTAACCGGCAGAAGGTTTGATTTGCAGGCCTACGTTGACGTCATAAACACGGCGGATGCTTTCAAGCTTTCTCGGCTCAGTGAGTATTGTCACCATTGTGACAGTGAGTATTGTTACCGAGTATAAAATACAAATTGTATACTAGTTAGTTAATACGGAGTTATAATTGGCTAGGTAAGTACATATATGTGGTGCCACGTAACATTGTGTACTAAGCCGAAAGTGCGTGATTATGGACCCTGAGGGGATTTTGGGAACTTGAGATAGATAGATAGAAAACACTTTATTATACCACACAAATACAGGAAACAATAAAAGATAAATGCTTAGAAAAAAAGGAAGTATAAAGGGCGGCCTTATCAATAAGAGCGATCTCTTCCAGGCAACCTTGGGATGGACTGGAAATGAAAGAACAAAATAGACGGTGATACTGAATAAATATATAGATACCTACTTAAAGAAAAGGAAACAATTAATTACACTACATACCTACCATAATACCTACACAGATTAATAACAAACATACATAAAATAAGGTTATCTTACTCTTTACAAGGATATACAGGGTGTAACAAAAATAAGTAACCAAACTTTCAGGTGGGGTGTAGAATCGAACACTGAATTCAGGAAAAATATAAAAAAAAACCCGCCCTTTAGTTTTCGAAAAATTTAATAAATAGGTACGAAATTTTCACATCATTAGGCAATAGACTCTAATAAATGTGTCTATATGGAATAAAAAAAAATGGCCTGCGTACCTGTATTCATCTCTTTTATAAGCCCATAACACCTAAACAGTGCCCTAACGAGCGGCCGCCCAGGTCATCGACCCGCGTGCATCATTGCAGCGGAAGCGAACAGGCTGCACGGCGTGCTTAGATATGGAGCCTACGTACATACCTACAACAAATACATTCCAATTTTCCTCTAGGAATTAAAAAATAAATAAATTATTTTAAGTCTTTACACACATTCTATCGCGAAAATGCATAGTTAGTAGGTCAGTAGGTATTCATTAAGCATGCACCTTTCTACTAAAAGATATTCACTACTAGCTTTTGTTTTTTCATAATATCGTTGACTACCTAAGTACCTACCTTGAACTTTAAAAACACGGTGAGTAACTAACAATGAACCCCATAAAAAGTTGTTACAATTTGCATTTCCGAAGCACCAGATTGAGACAAGAAAAGGCACAAACTTCTAGCGCGCGAGAGCGAGATAGGTATACAAACTTAGTTCATCCGAATGTTCACCCAATGCTATGTTTATTGTTAGTTTTGTCAAACTGTCACACCACAGAATTGTTATCATAGGGTCAATGGCCGTTTAGATGCATCATTGCAAGCGCAAGGTGAAGGTCGCGGCGGCGCTTATCGGTTTTTTGTGCGTAAAAATGGCTCGTATGCGTTATTCATATACCTATTGAATACCACGAGATGATGCGAGTGTACTATGGGGAAGGGGAAAACAATTTGCGGAAACAGTGCGCATTTACGAAGAGAGTCGTTTACAAAGCTAGTAGTTTACAAAGCTTACAAGTACGAGGTGTCATAAATCCGAGCGCGGAAGGGAAAATTAGAATGCATTGGCTAGCTTCCTACATAACTACATACAACACGTGCAGCCCGCCGCCGCGCGCGCTGCTGCGATATCGCGTGTCCGATCGTGGGTGCCCCCCGTAAAAAGATGTTTATCTGCTAAAAAGGTATACACAAGGTACGTAGACCTTTTAATCATATTTTAATGCCAAATAAACACGTGCATCAGTCGTTTGCGCAATGTAGTGAAAATTCCGTATTTATTTAATTTTTCGAAAACAAAAGGGCGGTTTTTTTTTTAAATATTTTTCCTGAATTCAGTGTTCGATTCTACACCCCACCTGAAAGTTTGGTTACTTATTTTTGTTACACCCTGTATAATGCTGATGAAGCAGTTTTTGAAGATAGGGAGTGATTTTGCACGTCTGATGTCCAGAGGGAGAGCATTCCATAGACGGGTAGCTTGTACAGTGAAAGATTTGTCATAGAAAGAGGTTGTGTGAGCAGGGACTTTTAAGATGAGGGTTTCAGAGGAACGCAAAGAGAGCGAGTGAGAGTTTGAAAGGAATTCGAAGCGCTCCTTGAGATAGGAAGGGCTCGGAGGATAGAACAAGATACTGTACAGAGAGATAGTATGTGAGTATTCCTGCGAAGTCTGATGCGTTTCCGAAAATCGCGCTAAACTCAAGTGGTTGGCCCACTTGAGTTTAGCGCGATTTTCGGAAACGTGGTCATATTTGCGTAGGCTTAATATGAACCTGATACTGAAATTTTGAAGGCGCTCAAGCTTGTTTAATTTATCTTCAGTGAGGTCCAAATAGCAGGCGTCGGCGTAATCGAGAATGGGAAACAAAAGGGACTGGGCAAGATTAACCTTAGTGGAAATCGGGAGAAAATTGCGCAGTCGCTGCAGTGAGCCGGCCGATGCGATGAGATTATACGATTTTTTGAATTCCCTTCGATATTTTTTATTAAAATTGTGTTCTTGTTAATCATGTTATTTTAGACGCCCCCTATTATTTAACATTATAAAATGTTTTTTGCTTGTTTTTTACATCTGAGAAAAACTATGTAGAATCTTTGAAATTTTAAAACCCATAATAATAACGTTAGAATACATGTAAAGGAATACGAATTCGAAAAAAAAGTTTATTCAAAGAAATTAAAAAAATTTTAGGACAAAAGTTGATCCTCTCGGGGTCCACAATCACCCCCTTTCGGCAGTGCTCTTGTTTCATGGCACCCTATATTTTCACCACGGAAAGAACGCATGTTTCAAAAACGATTCAAAATTCATATCATGTTAATAACAAGACAATTTATGAAAACCCTAACCTGTTTGTTCGTATAACTATCGCACGCAAACACAACACGTTATTCAGTGTACCTGGTTATAATTACATTCACGCTTCAGTAGTCCAATCCAATATTGATGGATTATTTTCAGCCGCGCATATAATTATTGGATTTTATGGAGATTGTTAATTACCACAAATACAGTAAATACATACAAAGGCAAAGTTGATGAGCATCTATGTATATTACGAGAGGCCAGAAGCACGATGACTATCCATTGTTGAGCACTTTGACAAATAATGTATTTCCTGATTAAATGTCGAGAACAAAGGACCACCCGTGTAGTGTCTGGATAAAGAAAAAATCCCTTTGTTTATACAAAACAAAAAAAAAAACGATAAGAATATCTCCATATTTTGCGTCTCTAGTTTACGGAGAACAAAACCAAAGCGAAAATTAAAAATGTTAAAAACAAAAGCAAATTGCCCGTGAAACAGGATGAATGCGAGTTCGCAGACAACCGCGCTCCTTTACTTTAATGATGAGTACTTCCACTTCCACAGAGCAGAGAACCCTCGATTCACGATAGGCATGACTTATCTACGTTTTTATTTATTTATGTACTTGAGTTATAATTTGCGTGAATGTACGTGTAAATCATTTACGTGTACAGTGTTCAAGTATATAATTTTCGGACACTTTGTTTAGTGTCTTCGAAATTTTCTAACCAACCAATGTTTCCTTCTAATTATTTTTCTTTTTTTTTTCATTGCTTTTGAAACCAATTCGATCACATTGTGAAATTAAGAGCCTTAGCTCACTTTAAGGAAGATTAAATAATTAATTAAGTTTTTATTGGTGCTCAGAAGAAAATGTCTCATTCTCATCTATATATTACTTACTAGCTCTACTTCACTCGTAGGCCCTGTCGTCGTAACCAACTCCAGTATAATTGCACCCTAATACAATTACCCTAAAAGCCTGTCAGTGGAGCTAAATTTAATGAACTTGAAAATAAAGTGAGTTTTCTTTTAATGTGACACCTTTAGTATTTTTTCGCTCGCTGGAAGGTAATAAAAAAGATATTTAATTTCAAGTGTTCGATCAACCCTGACGCGTCTGTGATATTAAAATTTATTTCGGTTGTTGTTCTGTTACTTACATGGACTTTAATTTAGCGGATGGTTGTGTCCATAAATGTGGGGGTTTACAGTATATAAGGATAGAATATTAGTTCAGAAAATGTATGAAATGGATATTCAGTACATCAATCATGTAAATACCATCTAAAAATATTTTACTATAGCAGTGGTTTTTTCTTGGATTTAAAAGCCACGAAGGTAATGAGTATCTATTTTTTTTAACTATTCTAAATTCAAATCAATCTTTTGGAACGGACGTAGAAAACATTTTGTCTCTCATGTAAACTAAAATTGGTTTTATACACTGCTTTTGAGCAGCAAAGTAACCGTTATCGAGCGAGAGTGGTGAAAATAACTACGGCGGGTAGCTATACCTGTATCTGTTACGTAAATCAGTAATCTCGGTAAAAAAGGATATTATTATGTAGAACACGGTTATATATCGTTTATCACTTGTGACAACAGCTTGATACAACCAGTAGTGTCATCAAGTTAAAAAAATGTGTTTTGTGAAACTATCTACCGTAAACTAAGGTCAATTATTGTCCCGTGAACATATTACTATGCTAGTCATGTCATAAGACATTTGATTATCAGTGATAACGGGCACAGGAAAAATATAAAAAAAACCCCGTCTTTTAACTTTCGAAAAAATAATTATAAACGAAATTACTCAATTTTTGTGTGGTTTTGTATTTTGTCGGTCCAATGAACCTAAAATACCAGGAGAAAATGGAAATACATTTGTGGTACCTGCCTACCGCATCTAAGGCGGCTTCTAAGGTCGTTGGCCGCAGCGGCCGCAAGTTGTAAGGCGTTGTGTACGATAGAACTGAAATTTATCACATTTCCAATAATAACCGTTTAGCTGTCAGAGAAGGTGGGTGCGTGTGATTACAACAAAAATTTGCTCTCAAGCAGTACTGGGGACTGAACCGGCCGTTCATCACCCTGCATAACACAAACCACGAGCTTCTTACGGTGATGGGCACTTTGGATTCCAAACGTAAACCATAATCGAAGAATAATTTTCCCCTCAGTATTTTTGAACGAGCTATCCAACGAAACTCTACACAAATGGGGTAGAAGAGAAAAAATATAACCCCCACTTTAGGTATTGGTTAACATAAAAAAGTTTTTTCAGGATCTTGTTGTACTCCTTTGCCGGCATATTTTATATGTATAACGATATATAATAACGGTTTCCTAGTAATTTCTAATACTTTTGTTCTAATACTTTCTGAACTAAGCCTCGGACGGACAGACAGAAAAACATGGCGAAACTATAAGAGTTCCCTGACGACTGCGGAAACATAAAAAGCACAAAACATATCAGTATTCCATGGCACTACCGGTTGTGCTTCACAGTTGTGCAAGAACAAATGGATCGAAATCTATGTACCTATATAAATTCTGACCGAATGAAAACCTTTGGTTTGAAATTATTCATGCAACTACCTCGGTAATCATGATTTGTGAATAATTACTCTTTAATCTCATATTGACATTTTAATGAAAATTTTATCCACAGTTTGTAACCAGTTTGCTCGAGGTGTGTTCGCCATGCTCGGATCTGTGACGCCAGAATCTTTCGACACTCTTCATTCTTACACCAACACTTTCCAAATGCCTTTTGTTACTCCATGGTTTCCGGAAAAGGTAAGGGTCTTCACACAATCATAATGCCAAGATTGCATTGTATTTGTCATGGAATGATGGGTTGTATTATAACTAACTAGGCTGAACACTGCCGATATCCAAGTAATATGGGTAGTTAATTGAGGACCTACCTGGAATCTTGAAGCGCGCTACCCAGATAGTTTACTGGAATAATTTCACGTGTACCGTGATAAAATGTTGCAATTTATGTACTTAGTTGTTGTTTGACGAAGTCCTAACTCTGAAGTTAACTGAACACCAGCCGTAATTGTTTAAACTCATAATTTTCTGGTTGACCGTTTTATCACTTCCTGCACATTTACTAAATTACGCAGCATATTCTTATGGTAATTCTAAGTATATCATCGCAGGTACTCCCACCGTCATCGTTGATTGACTACGCAATAAGCATGAGGCCAGACTACCATAAGGCGATCGCAGACACGATCACCCACTACGGTTGGGACGAAGTCATATACATATATGATTCACACGATGGTAAGCTTTTCTGTATACAAATTTTAGGTTAGAACCGCGCCATTCGATAAAATCGTGAGGACCATTGAAAGAAGATGGAATTAGATTTAGGGCTTAGCGTGTTGGTAATCTATTGGCATTCCAACGAAACACAATATAGGAATTCGAATAGAGTGGAGCTCTGGATTTCCGTCCATTTGGAAATTCAAGGTCAGGGGAGATCGTTTATCGGCTACCAGAGACGGAGCCCGAGACGTCGTCCTAAAATAGATACAGTTTTCGCAATATATGGACCGATTTTGGAAAGCAACCACGTCATTTAGAAGGTAGGAAGCCTTTTGGCCACTCGGAGCCCTCTATGCAATAACAATAAAATGTTTTCCTTCTTTTCCTAATAAAAAATTCATTTAAATCATTCAAGCTACTATATGGGAGTCCTCACCTAGTGACTTTTTGTGTACGGGAAAGTTTATATTTACTTGGCATAGCTAGCTTATAAAACAATCCTTCACATCGAAACTAAAGAAAATTGTATTTAAACAAAATTGTGTGACTCTGTTTTTATGCTTTTATAAGTACACCGTACATCAAGTGTACCGTACTGCGTGTAACTTATGTTATGTGAGTACAAGACAAGTGTAGTAATTTTGCCTTGTCCTCGCATATCATAAGTTTTACGCAGTAGGTAAATTACTTTTTGTTCATTGTGCATTAAATCCTTCACTTCGCATTAAATACTCAATTCTGAGTACGAGCGTGTCAGCATTGAAGCGCTTCCACGATTTATTCCTGAACATCCGTGTGACGGGAGTAAATAATCGAGTGTTGAGCAAATAGGAACAAAGGAAAACATGAGTCGGCTTAAAACCCATTTTTTTAAAATAAATATTCTTGTTGTACAAATTGCAACTAGGTACTATAGAGCTCTGCAGGGATAACAACAGAGCTGATTCCTACTATAATAAAATGTCGACACGAAAGCGATTGCGGTAAAACGGTGGCTGCGGCTAATAGTCGCTGCAGTCGCTTTAATGGGGTGCCTAGTGCCTATCGCTGATGGAATAGTGCCAATTCTTTTTAAAATGTGTTTACTATCGAAATTCACTAAAGTGCTGATTACATTTTAGCGGGTACCGGCTGGTTTACAAGAGATAATCATTATGACCAGGAAAATTTATTTTCTGTTTTTTTTTGCATTCCTCTCGAATACCAAGCCCAGCATTCTTTTTATAGATTGAATTCTTCTGGCCTTCCAAACTGGCCAATCTTTTTTAGATTGAATTCTTCTTCTTCTTATTTGATGGTTAATAAAATCTCACAAATAACAAGATAGCCTGAACAATACATTACATTGGAACGACCAAATCAAATAAAGAATCAATACAAGGGATTTATTCAGAGAATAAGAGTGCAACAGAGCATTAAGCCACATTATCTAACGATGTCTTGACGGTTGAAGTCCCAGTCTGGGGCCAATCACGATAACAAACAGAATCTATTGAACGTTGACATGTGACACATGCATAAGACTCCTGCCGCCGATATCGTGAATAATTTCTGTCCCGGCCGATAGCATATCTGTTCACTAACATGGATATTTTATATCGTAGTTTTCAATTCAATTTAGTTTAGTTTAACAGAATAATGGAATCGCTTCTGGCTAGATCAATAATTGTATCTCTACCGGCAATTCGCTTAATATTCTGTAGCACAAGTTATTTAATATTAAGAAATAGGTTAGTACTCCTGCCATGAGGATTATGATCAAATGGTTATGAATAAAATAAATAAAAATTGTGTCTCAACAAATAATTGATTTCCAAAGAAACAATTACTTACCAGAATCATCTTTCTGAAATTGCATTCTACGCGTTTGGACCTCTTTACTACGGTACCACTTCAACTTTATGGTGGTGAATACGTTAAAGAGTTTTAATTAGACTGTCATAATGAAATGAAATGATTTACTTCTAGCCAGCCGGATTTCGTTTGACATACATGACAACAAAGAAATTGCAATCAGGCACGTCCTTTGATAATATCTACGTTACATAAATTCTAATAATTACTGCGGGTTCCGTACCTCAAAAAATGTGAACAGAACCCTTGCAGGATCACTGTCTGGACTTTCAAATAAATTGACTCATACAGAAATTCACAGAAATGGGCTTTTACATAAATGGACTTTCGCAGAAATAGTCGTACCAAACACACTAGAGGTACCTAGGAACTGGACCTAAGAGACCGAAACGGTATTAATATGTATGTTGCCGTTAAAACTCGTTTTACGTTAGAACGCGTTTTCCCTGGTAAAACTAGTTTTCCTAAATACTTTGGTGAAAGCTAGAATTAACAAGGGAAAACGCGTTCTAATGTAAAACGGGTGTTAACGGTAACTTACATTGTTTGAAAAACATGTGAAGGATGTTTCCAATTTTGTGCATTTATAAACGGGTACTTATTTTTATTGAACAATACTTGTATTGTATACATACCTTTACACTTGACTGTACTCTGACGATTTGAAAGGGTGACGATAAGAAAGAGCGACTATTTGAAAATCTGACCATTTGTAAGTCTAACCTTATATACCTACAAGCATAAACGCAAGTAACATACACACATAAAAAATAAAAACATTCAGACGAATTGAGAGCCTCCTTCTTTTATTGAAGTCGGTTAAAAACAAAGAAATATCATCAATATACGTGGTTTCGGCGACTTGGCCATCACCGCCCTTCTCAAAAAACCACCTGTATAATACCATGTTTCAAAATCATAAGAAAATTGTGTTTATTGTGAAAAAATATTGAGAAATTTCACCGGCAAGACCTATTCAATGACACGTATTATTTTAGCGACTTTGTTTCATTTCACGACTTTATCAAGCCAGTACTCTAATTAAGACTTTCCGACCTCAGGTGGCACACATCTCGTTCAAAGCCAGCTCGCCATTAGCAAGGTCTGTAGAAGCACTATTCACAAATTGTAAGGAATAGCTCGCGATAGTGTTTTATTTTCGCACTACTATGCTACTAGTTTGTGACTGGTACAAAACCTTCTTCGGGACTAAAAGATTTAAAAATACTTTTGCCTAGAATATTTTTTGTGAGAGATATTTATGTCAGTTTCAAACCAACAATTATAGTCATGTCAATCTGTAACGAGCGTGAAATTGGGTAGACAGACATCAATAATACCTTCGGATTCTTCCGTATTTGACGCCCCGTAGTAATCTAGGTATCCCAGCTCTGTAGGTACGTTCGTACCTTTATTATTATGAAAACTCAAAATATATTCACTCAGTGTCGTAAGTTTGCCTCAAAGTAGATAATGATTTTCGTGAAGACTATTATATTATTATTTTAGTGACTTCGATTAGTAGTCAGTATGATTTTATGATACTGCCTACTTATCAAAATCACAAGGCAAGTCTACCATAATTTGATTAGTAGAAGTCTGGCACTGGGTTTTAATGGGATTTAATGGAATGCGTTTGTTTATTTACAATATGTTATTTATCTTTCGAGCCAAAATTAGCCAAAAACTGTAGAAAATACCAAATTAATTAGATCACTGGACACTGACATTGAGCGATAAGACGGCCAATTGTCACTTAATATTTATGTTTGCTTTTTTGTGCATTATTTCTGCTTGATTTAAGTATGCAATGATGTAAGTGTTCAATATTTTATTTAGCTACCACGACTGATACGAGCAAATCTTCTAGAATTAGTGCCTAAAACCATAGGGTTTTTTTAAATCATATTTCCTCAGTTATCTGAAATTCCATGCTGTTACAAGTCGCATAGTCTAGTGTCAGTGGAGCTATTTGCTACTCTAGATTATAGCAGGCAGAAATGGCTTTAAAAGTTTATCGACCTAGCATGCGTTAGCCTTAGTCACGTTCCGGGTCGGCAATATTAAATAAATTGAATTCCAACTGTCTTCAGAGCGCATAGCTTCCGTATTTTCTAACATTAGATAGGAATTATATTTGTGAGTCGAGATGTCTAATGGCTTGGAAATTAATAACGTCGTTATCGTTATTGCAGTAAATTATCTAGACGCTGAGAAGTTTTAACTAAGTAGTAACCCGCCTTCCATCCGAAATGGATTCATTAAACTACGATAGTCTTTTGAGTAAAAGAGGTGTAGTAGCTTTATTAGATGCGTGACGATAGAAAGATCGCATTTTCGGTGCAAATTCTATGAGTGATGGATGACAATGATCAATACGGATTTTTTAATACAGTGGGGATCATTATGTATGTCAAATATCTGTCTGCCCGAGTAGGTTCTAAAAATAGAACGGTACGATATTGAAAAATAGATTTTCACAAAAGGGAGATCAAAGCATGATAGTAAAAACTTTTTAACATTTGTTATGAATGCAGTTATAATGCAAATATCAGTACTTTCAAGATAGTACTGACACCACCGATAGTAGAAAAAACTAAAACAGATTTTAAACATTGTTATGTCGCACATTTTTTAGTGCCATGTAATGTAACCACTGTCTGAAAACCAGGTGATTCGTGCATTTAACTAAATTTAGGCCTTCTTAACTACATAATATAGTCACATAAATCAAAAGATATGTACAGTTACAGCCCAAAAGTGTTTGTAAAAACTTCACACCCCGTGTACAAAGAAAGCAACATAAACCGCTAAGCCACACCATTCCTAAAGCTGTGAATCCCGCAAGCTTACAGAAGCCGCTTAACGAATACCACGTATTGGAATTGGACTGACAGATTTGATCATGGTGTCATAAAGATTGAGGATGCAATTTTTTAGCTACTTTTTTTACTGACTAATATGTTGATTTTGAAATAACTTGATAACTTAGTTTTCTACAATGATGGACAACCATTTTAAATATTGAAAGGAACATGCTCCTTTCAATATTTAAAATGGTTGTCCATCATGCAGCATGGCTGCGTTTGGACACAGTGTATTTGTTTAGATTATGTTATGGTGATTTAATTAAAGGTATTTCATTTCACATAAAAAAAAATACTCAGCTCGTAAAGTGGTTTTTTGCTCTTTCGAAGCACACTTGGTCCCTTTTTCGTTTCACCTGTTTTATATGGAGCATTTAATTCGATGGTTCGTGCGGATTCGAGTTAGTTTAAGAGAGCCGGGTACCACGGCCTGGATTTATACAAGATTATGGTTTAGGTTGGTATCCTTTTGGCGGGCACTATTTTTGTGTTGTATGTTGATTTTTTACAACAAAAGTGACAACTCGGTTTAAGCATTGAAATACATTAAATGTAGTTTTCTTTACAGTTTTTTCTTTCTAAGTGTTCTTTTACGTTATGATTTTATTTATGAATCATAGAAGTCAGAATTTTGCATGCAAATATCAACCAAATATTGGCATTACGAGTATAACAGTACTCGTAGAATGCCAATATTCTACTAAGTATATAAACAACTACTGAAATAACAACTTTTACAAGAAAACTAATTAAAGACAACAAAACTGAAAACTGACGTTGAAAGAGAAGCCAATACAATGCCTACGTACTCAATGTTCCGAACAATTGCTCCCGTAATTCATCCATTAACAATAATGCGAGAATGCGGTTGATTTATTTTTCCAGTGTAAGACTACAGACATGTCAGAATTGTTTACTATAGAATTTATAATTAGCTGTGCGCATTGTTGGCAGGCTTATTGAGACTTCAGCAGCTTTACCAGACGATTGAGCCTGGAACAACAACATTTAAAGTTTCGATTGTGAAACGGATCAGCAACGCCTCTGAAGCCATAGAATTTTTGTTGGCTCTAGAGCAATCTGACCGCTGGGGAAACAAACGAATCGTGCTTGATTGCAATGCGAAAAACGCTAAAAGCGTATTGGTAGAGCATGTTCGCAATGTGCAATTGGGTCGGAGGACGTATCACTACGTGCTGAGCGGACTTGTGAGTACTTTGTGCCTTACGAGTATCATTTTGCTAGTTATGTTAGCAGCATTTATGTTGTATCCGATTTATGGAATAATCATACAAGATAATTATTAGCTATTAATTGTTTGAAATATGAAATCATGAAAATGTTTTAATCTATTCAGCCTGTGCATAAATACTGCTCATAAAAACCGCTGCTTTATATTGCACCATATAATAAATAAAGTTACTTTCTCAAACGATTGAATTCGAGATCTCTATACAAATATAAAAAGATGTTATGCCCATCAATAGGTTATGGATGACCATTGGGAGGATGACGTAATAGAGTTCGGAGCAGTCAATATCACAGGGTTCCGGATCGTCGACCACTCTCGTAAGGTTGTACGCGATTTTATAGACGGTTTGAGGCGAATGGACCCCCGTTTCAAAGGAAGCATAGCGGTAAGTGCATCGATTACATTCTTAAAGGTACTGTAACAAAACCTTAAGCGGTTCCCGATTTATCAGCCTGAAAGTTTTTAAAGTTCTTGTAAAAGCAAAAATTCGTTAAACTAATTGAAAGTTCAATATACTAACAAAATAGGGAGGTAAGTAAAACAAAATCGGTAGTGTGTCTTAGGTAGTGTTGCACGTTTTATTCCGTTTAGGTAGGTATTTAAATTGTTGGATCTTAGACAATCTTAAGCCTGTGTAAAAAATCTCCCTGGAAAAATCACGTCACTTTTATGATGAAAAATACAAAAAATGGGTAAAAGAAATCCTTTTAGAAAAGATGAAATTAGGAATAAAATCATGAAGTAATAACGTGGTATGGAAATTTTACTAACTAACGTACACACTCTAATGAAATCCAGAGCAAGGGTGAATCTGGAATAATAATATAACGCTGGAAATTATCTCTTAAGTTTGTACATTATTTATAATATTCCTCAACTCTACGTACTTTTCATTAATGTACGAAGTACGTAATAACATCATGTAATATAAACAAAACTTCTCAGGCAAAAACAGCTCTTATGTACGACGGAGTCCAAGTATTAGTGGATGCTCTCGGGAGACTTTGGAGAAAAAAGCCAGACGCTTTTAGAAACGCCCTGCGAAGAGCCGCTGGGTTAGCTAACTCTACGAAAGTAATTGACTGTAATCCTGGGAAGAGTTGGGTCGTGCCTTTTGAGCACGGCGACAAAATCTCTCGTCTTATCAAAAAGGTAAGATGTTCAAAACTTCTGTAGTGCATGGATAATAGTTTCAATCCAATAATATCGATTTCATTGATTTTATCATCATTATCATCATGAGCTAAATCAAGCAATAAGCCACCTTACTTATTTTAGACGGATATTGAAGGACTCACTGGCAATATTTCTTTTAACGAGGAAGGTCACCGGCGAAATTTTGTGCTACAAGTTGTGGAAATGACTGTTCGAAGTACAATGTCAACGGTATGTTAGTAAAAAAATGTGTAAGGTGATGTAGGGCTATGCTAGGGCTAGGGAATATAAGTACGAGTATTCTGCTGATTGAAAAATCCTGTCATTCTACTCCAAACAACTCAACCGACAACTAAAATGGATCAACCATGTTTGTTCTCAACGTTGTATCGTTGATTATCTAAATCAAACTAAAAAAGTAATTGTATTGTTGATTATCTGAATTTGTTTAAATTCTGACCAATGATACTGATCAATTGAAGAAATACATCAGCTAAGTTTCATTATCACCAAGCTTGGCAAGCGGAAAGCTGTCGCGCTACTAGTACTCGAACTTTTTAACATCAGCAAAAATAGTAACAAATAACAAAAAAACACATTTTCATGCTTGAAGCGATTTTGCGATAAATTTGTTAAAAATATTTACTTACTGTAGGAAAGATCTCAAAATCCGTTTTTGGTGGTCAATTAAGTTGATCGGAGTAGAAAGACAAGGAAAAATCGAACTTTATTTTTTTATATTTATGCTTTATTTATGGTCTGAAACCTATTCTCAAAAACTTATTTTTTTCCTCAGGTAGGAACGTGGAACGACAAAGATGGCTTGCAGCTTTTTTTGCCGAAAAACGTTCCATTAGTCCCGCTCTACGATACCAATAAAACTTATATAGTAACAACCGTATTACATGAACCGTATATGATGCAAAAATCGTTAGAGTTTGGCCAGAAAGATGAACGGTATTACGGATTTTGCAAAGATCTCACTGATTTGATTGCCAACAAACTGGGAATCAAATGTAGGTATTGGTTGCTTCTACAAAAAAATAATTGTTTGAAACTTCCTTCTTTAAAAAGGTTTTGTTATTTTCTAGACGAAATAAAGATTGCAAAAGACGGAAATTTTGAGGGTGAAAGTACTCCTGAAAATTGGTCTAGCATAGTAAACGAGCTCGCAAAGAAAGTAAGTTGAATTTTATAGTTATGGAATTTTGCTAATTAATCCATTGATAAGTGAAAGTCGACCTAACGAAATTGTAACAAAAGCTCTTAGGTTTTCATTGGTACCTGCCCGTTATATTTCAGAGAAAAGACTTCCTAGTTCCAGTTTTCTAGTGTTTATAGCCTAAATTCCCATCGTAACCTCTTCACAAAAACACGCTCAGAAACATCGTTTATTGTAAAATAGGTTAGTTAAAAGTTCAGCGTAAAACCACAGTGGTAATACATGAGAATTGTTTACTTCATCATCATCATCACCATGACGATACCTAGGTAGGTACAATATATGACTAATCCTGGGTAGGTACAATATATGACTAATCCTGGGTAGGTACAATATATGACTAATCCTGGATAGGTACCTAGGATTAGGTCAAATGTTGAATCTATTTAAAAGCTGTTTTTTCAGGAAGCGGATATTGCAGTGGCTCCTTTAGCCGTAACGCATGAAAGGGAACAGCTCGTTGATTTCACAGATCCATTTATTGCAATGGTCAGTCCAATCAAACAACCAAAAAATGCAAAAAAAATTACCGACACGTTCGGTTTTCTCAAACCGCTTTCTAAAGAAATTTGGGTAAGTTTCGCTACAGTGAAAAGATATAAACGACTCATTGTATTCATTACGGATGTTAGCGGGTTAACTACAAACCTTATTTGTGTTGGAAGAACACCAACGTTTCATCCCTTAACGTTGGTGTACTTCCAACACAAATAAAGTTCGTAGTTGGACATCCGTAATGAATTCGTCAAACTTCGATAGTTTTTATAGTAAAAAGACTCATCGTATATTGCAAGTTTCGATGATTATCTGTGATTAAGAAAAAACAATATTAATTAGTTTTGTCTCGAAATAAAATTTATTTCCATTTAATATTAGTCAATTTCCATATGTCATTTTCCATTCGTATAACCTCATGTTTTCAATAGCAAGCAAAGTACTTCGCTTTTTTCACTTGAGAGCTTTACAAACTTTTATGATGTTAAATTTACAATAATTATACGTGTTCAATTTCAGATGTGCATAATATTCAGCTTCTTCGCCGTGAGCATAGTGCTGTTTCTTGTATCACGTTTCTCTCCAAACGAATGGCGATCAGTCACCATATCAGACACACAATTGGATCATCCAATTACCAGTACGAATGAGGTAAAAAATCAACTATCCAAAAAGCTTATTAGAAACACTCGTAAGCTACTAGGAAAACATCGTTGGCTTTGTTAGAAGAAATTGTTTCTTGTAATAAAGTATTTATTTGCTAGATAATGCTGTATAAATGTGTCATGGAAAAGCAAATACCCGCCTACTTACGTATTTTTGATTATTAGGTCATATCTCTATGTTCTATGTTTTCAGATAATCCTGCACAACGAGTTCAGTATCTGGAATTCTTTATGGTTCTCGCTTGGGTCATTCATGCAGCAAGGAAGCGATGTTGTTCCGAGGTATGTCCTTTCAGAGATGTATTTTAAAATAACCATAACATGCCTGGGCGTTGTAAGCCACAATGCTAGGCATAATTGGTGCTAGGCATAATTAAGTGCGAATATGATTTTTCCGTTAAATTAGGTATTAGTTGTTTGTTTAACAAAATGCATTTTTCAAATGCAGCAAACGCGGGGGACGATACTTTATTTCTCGCCAATCAAAAATTTTCTACGAAACTTTTATCTCGTTGGAAACTTAGTTTTATTTCACGTCATTTAAAAACATAAAAGGTTGTATTAAAACTTGAATTTCTCTTTGTTTAAGGTCGTTATCTGGAAGGATTGTCGGGACAGTTTGGTGGTTCTTTGCTCTTATTCTCGTATGCTCCTACACGGCCAACCTTGCTGCTTACCTGATTTTGGAGAAAGTTGCTGAGCCAAATCATATTGGCCACAATTTAGCGATTTCCAAAGTAAGAATCAACATCCTATGTATAAGATGCAGGTAACACAATC
This sequence comes from Eupithecia subumbrata, assembly GCA_949316285.1. Taxonomy (NCBI): domain Eukaryota; kingdom Metazoa; phylum Arthropoda; class Insecta; order Lepidoptera; family Geometridae; genus Eupithecia; species Eupithecia subumbrata. The sequence continues at coordinate 9,808,989 of OX438642.1, read as the reverse complement.
TTTGGTTGTACTAGCCAAAGCGATTTCACAGAAAAACTATTTCCAAATTTACGTATACACGTCATACCGACTTTAAATATTTATATATGACTTCAAGCGAGTGTTTGTGAAAAACTAACAAGACCCACGGTCTAAAAATTTAAATTTGAAACAATTAATTATTGAATATACAAAGAAATAAACTAACAGCACATTTCAACCAAAAAATTGCTGAGCGTTTTATTGAGAAAAATTATTACGAATTAAAAACACACATACCAGTACTACATAATTCTTGTAAAGTGTTCTACACATACATACATAGATAAATTACTAAATATGTTACAGAACAAAAAGCTAATCAACCAATGGTTTTACAGAAATTCCACGTCGTCACACACAGCAATCCGATAAAGGAATCTGGGCTTAACGTCGATGAAACTCCATTACACTTCGTGCAAAACTCGGATGGCCAGATAAACTGCGGATCTACCGCCGCGCCTCGGGCTTGCCGATATACGCACGTGAATTTTGCTGTTGCCGCGGTAAAAGGATCACCACTGAGGTAAAACTGTTTTATATGATGTTCACTAGAATGGCCACATCGAGAAAGAAAATAACTTAATTTAATCTGCTGATATTGGTGTGAATCAGAATGCTCAATGTGCCCTTTTTAGGGATATGTACCTCAAAAGCCATAGGAACCGTTATCGAATCACTTTGTTGTCTGTCTGTCTACCAACCCCCTTTTCTAAGGAACGTAGAGGTATCGATTTGAAATTAACATCGAATAGTAACCCTTTGCACCGTGCGTGATATAAATCAATCTTCTAAGTCAACGCAATCAAAAGTTATAGCCGTTTATGCCTACATATTTTGAAATTTCCAATAAGGCACCTCACGTTCAAAGGACAATGATAAAAAAAATAAAAACAGCTCCGTACCCAACAAAAACTCCAGCGTGAAATCCAGTGTAAAGTACCTACACAGACGAACTCGTGCTATCAAGCTGAAATCTCGCCTCTATGCGGTAATTCCCGTTGGAATACTGAAAAGTCGTAAATTTACATGGGTCCCGTCAGTAGGGAAGGCAGGCGGCGCACTACGTTTCGAATTTATAGTAGAATTTATAGGATACCTACTCAGTTTTATGGTACACGATTTGCGGACGTGGTTTTTGACAACAAGTTAAAATTTGCATTTCATAAGATGTGGACGGATTTGGCTTTACGAGTTGATGTCGTGCGATTGAAGATTTATAAACGAGCTTTACTATGTAGACATTATTAAATTCCAAGCTTTTTCCCGCAGACTTCGACTTTTTTCTTCGAGATTTTTGTAAATAAAATTATGGTTGTACCACACAACGTTGGGTTCCAAATAACGGTTACCTACTTGTAGTATTAGATTGCCACAGTAAACTATAAGGTCAAAGAGAAACTCGTTACAAAAGTGGAACTCAGTAGTTGAACGTAGCTGGCTACTAAAGATGGCTTCGAAAACGGCAAGTACATTCCGTTCTCGTAACTGGTTATTAACACACTAAAAATTCCACGTTCATAACTGGTTATCAAAGATAGGTTTCAAACGTGGACTAAGGGGAACCAACAGACCTAAAGCGTTAAATAAATCATTGTGTAAGCGGTAGGTATTTGATAATAAGACGGGGCAGTGAGGAGAGTTATCTTAACCGGTATAGCTACAGAAAAATGGTCTGAAGAGACTATCCATAATTTTAGAGAAATTTTCATTCACATTTACAGATTTTCAAAAACTATCAACTTACACATAATTCTTTTTTGATGCTAATCGATTCTGTTTATTGTACTGTTCAAATACGTTTATTGGACCGACTGAGGTTAGATTAAAAAAGTCAGATATCGCAAAAAAAATCCCATATATTTATAAGGAGTCCAACAGTAATCTATCAGTAAAATGTTTTAATACTCAACAAAACTTTTTTTTGTCAGCCGTTCTACCCAGGTTGGATGATACAAAGATTTGGTGGAAAACTTTATTATAATTAATTTAAAAGTTGGGTGGATAACTTCTTCACACCAAAACTATAACAAATATTTCCCTAAATTACAGCAGGTTTACGCGCTGCCGTGGACACGAGATTATTGCGGGATAAACATGATAAACACTCATGAATAAAATCAATTAAGATTATTCATGAGTGTTTATCATGTTTATCATTTTATAAATGAACACATTAGTGTTCATTTATAAAAACTGATGTAATTTTTACTTCATAACTTTTCAGAGAACCAATAAACTACGCCATTGAATCGCTGAAAAAAGAAGGAGTTCTAATACAACTATGGCGAAAGTGGATATTGACAACTAAAGGACCAGATTGCGAAGCTCCTAAAGAAGAGGTAGGCATCTAATATATTCTTTTGAATCGGAAATTAAGAAGAAATTTAAGAGCTGGACCTATAATAACTATTTACCTTATGTAACATCTTAGGAAATGTGAAATGTCACTTATTATTGCAGAATCTACTAGTCATAATTGGCACTCGAGATTTACAAATTCGAATTTTGAAACTTTTCCTCGACATGTGTTTTTTCAAATAGATAGGAAGCAAGAAGCAATTTATAAATAGATAAAAATAATAATAAAACTTTTTAACAGTGTTGCCCCATTAAACCAACATTGGTTTGTATTAAGACGGGTCGATCAAATAAACGAACGACAAAGACACTTCATAATCATCATTATCAGCCTATATTAGTCCACTGCTGGACGTAGGCCTCCCCTAATGAGCGATAGCGCCCTGTCTTCAGCTTGCCGCATTCAGCATCTGCCTGCAGTCTTTCGCAGATCGTCATCCCACCTGGCCGGATGTATCGATATAAAATTCCAAGTCTCGAAAAGTATAAATATTTAAGTAACATTTTTTCAAAATACCTTTTATACTTTTTTTTTGTTTTCGGTCGACTCGATTCGCTGCTTTTTAATTTGGTACTTAAGTTGGTAACTCTGTCTTGTCTGTCAATGTTAATTTGAACTGTCCGTCTCCGCATGACTGACCTCAACTCGCGCATATTTCTGCATTTTCTGTGGGTACTTGAGAACCTTCCTAGTTGACTTTGGTTTTCAAATTCAAATTCATGCCAAGACCGATGCGTCGCGAGGCTGAGGCTAGGCCGTCCAGCATCTGGTTCAGCTCCTCTAGCGACTCCGCCATTAAAACTATGTCATCAGCGAATCGCAGGTGTGAGATGTAATCGCCGTTTATGTTAATGCCCTCTCCAGTCCAGCGTCTTAAACATATCTTCCAACGCGCTCGTGAACAGTTTCGGGGATATAACATCCCCCTGTCTCACTCTGCGCAGTTGGATGGGTTTAGACTGCTGGCCCTGTACTTGGACACTCATGGTGGTGACCTCGTAGAGACATCTTAGCACCTCGATATAACGATAGTCTACTTGGCATTGCTGTAAGGATTCCAGAACAGCCCAGGTTTCGACAGAGTCACTTATATGACAAAAACACAACGTGAATTGAAAAATTGAACTGACATGCAATTTTTAGCGTTTTGTTCAACTTTACGGAATTTTGAATACCTACTAAAATGTACATTAGTAACTATACAATATTAATTAATGTATGCATTAATTAATAGTTTTGTTACGGAATAACCCTAAATACGTTCACTGTGGTACTTATAACATAGTATTTTAGTTAATTAACACAATAATATTGGTATCGATTTATTTTATTGTATCCGTGACTATCGTTTTGAATTATTTTGCTCGCACAACCTTAATTATACGTTTGTTTTTGTTCCAGGAATCCCTTACGGAAATGACGTTGAGTCAGGTTGCGGGGATATTCTACGTCCTCGTGGGGGGCCTGACGGTGGCTCTCGGCGTGGCACTCTTCGAGTTCTGCCAGCACGGGCGTACGGAGGCGGCCAGGGCCAACGTCCCACTGCGCGCGGCTCTACGTGCTAAGGCTCGCTTGTCCTCCCGAGACCGCAAAACCCCCCCACAACGGACCCCGCAGCGAGAACAGGATAGATTGGGCTGGAACGGAGCTGCGTTCGGGGTATGCGTCAACAATTGTCAGAATAAATTTGTTAAATAATTATGATTTCCAGCGTTAAGCTATTATCCTGACTCGTATATTAAATATAGGTATGCTTTGTAACTGCTTGACATATTTATCTGTATTTCAAAGATTTCTATAAGTATCACTGGATAAGAGGAAATATCTGCACCAGACTACAAACGATGAAACAGAAACCGACCAGTTCCCTCCAATAATTTTAGCGACAACAGACTTTATCTTCAAAATCTGCGCAAAATATACATACAATGCCAATAACTATTTTAGATACCATAAACCATACATGAAGCAATTATTTCCAATTTAGAAATTATCGACAAAGAAAAATATTTTCGTAACATGAGAATTACTATCAAAGAACAGAAACAAATAAGAACTTGTATTTACGGTTGAAACAGTTGAGCTAACTGCAGACTGTTGCAAACGATCTACAGGTAGCTCGACTAATCCATGTCAATACCATACGGAAGCGTCCCTAAGACCCTGTCTGCATTGCCCCGATAAAGGATAATGCTAATAATAATAATAACGGCTATGCCACATGGAAGGTAAGTATCCTAAATATTGTAGATGGAAAATATTACTGAAAGTAGACTTCATTTTGATAAAAAACAATTAAAACTGCATTCAAAGATTTTTGAATAATCGCCTGTCTGAATCGGGAATCGAACGCGCCAAATTGTAAAAAAACGCCAGTTATTTTACAATACCGATCAAAAGACTCAATCGTAAGGATTATTTTTTCCCATTAACAGAGCATGTCATTTTACATTTATAATTTCAGGAAAATTAATATTTTGCCTTCTTTTTACTTTGCCGTGCTCCTAACAACTGAATTTATAATTTTAAAGAATCACTAATAAGTACCCACTTGCTAAATACAAACAGCAAAAGTACTGAACTTAGACATTTTATTTTATACATTCACCATGAAAAGACAAATAAATCAACAGAGAGCGAAATTGTTTTATGAGTGAGAATTAGTTTTCTACAGAACGGGACACATTTTGAGCATTTGCTAAATCAAATTAATTGTAAGCAAAACGTAATTATTTAAATAAATGTACAATTTCACGGTCTTCCTTTCATGTAAGTCGCATTTATATTATTTGCACTATATTAGTAGGACAAGAAAAAATCATCATTAAGATTGAGCCTTTTCATTGGTATCGTAATTTTACAATTTAGCGTGTGCCAATCCCGAATCAGATGGCGGTTATTCTAGAATCTTTGAATTAAATTGTTGTAAACGAAATACTAATACAAGCTCTAATTTGTTCTTTCTAGAAACACTTTCCAGTACCCCTACTTTGTTACGACTTATTTCAATTTTTAATATGAAAGTGACGGAATCAAAATAAATTATTTTAGTTAAATTTTCTATGTACAATATTTAAGATAATTTCCATCCATGTGGCATAGCTGTGGGACTCCCTGTATGTTATCATAGATAATATTTTAATTTGGTTTACACCTTACTGCTATCAAGAAGTCGGAGGAAACAAAATGGGAATAATTAATAATAATAATAATTATTATAATAATTCATTTATTTAAGGCACAGATAGCTTAGACATACATAAAAGAATAAGAGTAGGTAGGTTATTTAAATGTATGTACCTACTTACTTGATGTTTGTTCTCAGTTAAGGATAAAAACTTTACACTAGGATAATTCCTGTGTCGTAAAGTTTTCATTTCGTTTTATTTTTACAAACTTTATAATTCTGTTACTTAGTTTAATAAAGTAGGTACTAAATTTATAAAATTAATTATAAAAAAGGTTTCACAATATTATTGTGATACCTATTTAATGCTTTTATATTGGCTTTTAGTTTTCACTTATCTCAAAATTTATAATAAATAGGAGGTACACCCACACATAAATAATAATTAACTGGATTCTATGAGATAGAACAAGTTTCCTTCAAAAATGGTTGACCATTTTTGAAGGAAACTTGTTCTATCTCAACAACTTCTTCACGTCTTCAAAACCCCCAAACACTCATTCCCAAATTCTTATGAATGGAACACCCAAGAGTGTAGCGAATTATAATATGGAGGGGTGTTCTATTCAATAGATTTTAGTCGTGTCAGTCAGGTTTTTACGATAATCTTATTATTTTGGATACCGTTATGTTATGAAGATTACATAATAAAAATACAACGACAAACAGCACGCTGGTGTCGTTGTACTTAATCTTTTATTATTTTGTTATAATATAATATTTCGATATAAATAATTGTTGTAACCAGTAACAATAAATAGATAGGTCTGTTTCTTGTTACTAATTTTGTGCATATTAACTCATTTATGTTTAAGCCAAATGAGCCTTTAGGAAGATCATCATTGCCAAGCACACAGCTTTTGAATGTAAGTTAAGTTTTTTTTTGTGCAAGAGACGTGTTTGAGCCCCTGTTTGCTAAGTACTAGTGTGTGTTGCCCAAATTACCTGTATTCAACAGTACCTACCTAACAAATCAAATCTACTTATCAAAAACTATTTACCCAGAATGCAGCGTTTTCTAAGTATAAATAAGAATAACCCTATTTACCTTAAACCTTATTAGAAGGCACAGCAACCGCGGAGGTCTATGCACGGCCTATAGAAATTCAATGCTGGTGTGTAATACATTATTCAAGACGACGTCTCGTGGTGACTAGTGCGCTCGTTCGCTCAACGAGAGGCCAGATCTGCGGAAATAGTACAAGATGTAACAGATTTTTGAAACATCTAGTGATCTACTGATTTATTTTTAACGTTATGGTCAAAGCCTTATTAACATTAGCCTTAAAAATATACAAATCTAAGCGAGGTCTGGGCATGAGTGACTTTGATCAATGTTTGCATGAAAATATTCATATAGGGTTACCAGATGCCAGACTTTGTCCTGAGGGTACGTTCACAGTGTAGTCCGTTTTACAGGCTTATCGTATACATATTTGTTCAGCAATGGCGGATGTTGTTGTGTGAGCGAGTTCATACACACGACAGTATTCCAAATCCAGTAACGTGTGTGAATACGCTCATTCAACTTCATCCGCCATCGCCGAATAAAACGTTTATGATAAAACGGACTGCTGTGTGAACGGTACACTGATATGTCAGAATTTTTATGTGTTGGTCAGGGTTTGGAAAATTTATAGAAAATAACACTAACATTCACAGTATTCACACTAATTATTTTATAAATGCGAAAGTTTGGCTAATGTTTGTAACTTCTTCACGCCAAACCGGTTTTGACGATATAGGACAAGTTCTTTTTAAGTCATTTGCTTTATCTGTCCATATCTTACTATACCCACTTCTGGTTATAACAATATCTGTTTCTGACCAATTCTGTATTGGTCGACCCTCGGTACAGCTAGCATTTAAGCTCTTGTAAAGCAACTTCATTCTACGTGATATAAGGTTGCAATCGTACCTGAAGAGGATTTTATGAATATTGTTACTAACCTCTTTTGTGTTACTGGCCACTTTGAACATAATTTGATATCTGTCATGCAGACAGTAAGAATTTACTGATTGAATTGAACTGTTGAATATTTCATTGGCAAAAGTTCCTACTAAGTTATTTGTAATTATCTTGCTTTTATAAAAAAATCAAAAACTACTTATTACATGCAATGCATGCATGCAATTTCATGCATTCAAAACATGGATTCTAAAAGTTTTACACTTACAAAAAATAATAAAGGCGGGGGGGACGCGTTACTGCGAGGTCGGTACAAATTAAATTTCGACAAACATAATAAAAATGGGACTTCGCAATGGAGATGTGCAAATAGAGAAAAGTGCAGTGCTACTTTGACATTGGCTAATCACAAAAATGACATTATCAGAGAAGAGAATAACACTTGTATGCCACCAGCTATTTCAAATAAAGTGCCATTAACTCTAAATGCTTGCAAGGAAGAAGTTACAAAAAACTTTTGCCCTGTGCAGAAGATTTATGAGAGACTTTTCTCAAAGTTACAAAATGAATGTACTCCAGATGAGGTCCAGTATATTCCGTCATTTTCGTCCATTACAGTCTGTATAAAGTTTGAAAAGACTATTTAGAGACAAATACCTTAAATTTAAGCAAAATTGAAGATATTTATGTTCCTGAAGGACTTGGCAAAAAAATTCTAATCTGTGAAGACGGTGATGCTGATAAAATACTAATATTTTGTTCTAACGTAGCAAAGACGCTTAAAAGAGGTGATACTCAGATAGTCAACACTTTCTTTGGCGATGGTACGTTTCGATGTGCACCAAGCCAATTCTATCAACTACATTACATATTGTATATACATATTGTATATACGATACACATTGATTTGTGTTCAACAAAAAAAAGTACTCACGTGGTGCCTGTTATTTATAGTTTGCTGCCTAACGAAACAGAAGACACATATAACAGATTATTTTCACTTATTAAAGAGAAATTGGAATTGAATATACACTTTTTCAAATGTGACTTCGAATTGGCTGCTATGAATGCAGTGAAAAATTTAAATCCAAACTGCCAAGTGAACACGTGTTTTTTTCATTTTAATAAAAATGTGTGGAAAAAATCCAAGGATCTAAAATTAAATCTGTCTGATTGTCATGAAGGACGTAAAATAACGAAATTGGCATTTTTGTTACCCTTGTTACCTGCTCGCTCACCGCATCTTAAATGCTTGGTCTTTAATTATCAGTAAATACGAAAATGGATGAGGTTATTTTATTTAAAAAATATTTTGAATCCCAATGGATTTCCCTTGATCCTGATATTTTGAGTTGTGCATACCTGCGTCATAGGACTACAAATGCCTTAGAAGGCTGGCATCGCAGACTTAATTCACGTATCCCTAAATAATCCAAGTTTTTTGCTTTTGTAGATAAACTAAAAAAAGAGGCGAATCACCACGATTTTATAATCAAGAGAAGCTATTTCGCAAAACTGAAAAAAAAAACAGAAAACAGCGGGTTGTAGTATTTGAAAAAAGTTAAAAAAATATCTAACAAAGTTAGAAAATAATAAGATTGATAAAATTGAATTTTTGAACTTAATTTTTTATAAAAATACAATTAGATCTTACCCCATGTATAGTACATATCCGACGATCCCTTCCTTACCAGGTTGTCTGGCAGAGATCACTCTTGAGCGATAAGACCGCCAATTGTCACTTAGGTTGTAATTATTTTATTTGTAAATTGTTTCGTACTTTTAAAATAAAATAATAATAATAGTGTGCAATAAAAGTTTTTTCTCTCTTTCTATCAATTTTCTATTTTGATAAGTAGTAGGTAGAAATACGGTAATATTACGGAACATTAATCACACAACACCATCTAGCCCCACACTAAGCAAAGCTTGTATTGTGGGTACTAGATGCATAATAGAATAAATTATACAATGACATGTTTGGGAAAAGTCTTCTTCTGGGAAAACAGAGTAGATTAAGAACAATTGGTTTTTTTGTCAAATTTCATACAGAATATAAGTATGGAAAACTTATTTTGTAACTTCCTCAAAAAATTACTCGGGAAAATAAGAGACTTAGGGAAGTTCATGTACCATACATAAACCATGTTGCATACATAAACTCCCCCCTAGGCTGTTTTTAGGTAGGCTGTGTTTCCTCGTAAGTTTTATAGTCAATGTTTTATAATGAAAGGTACATAGGTACAGGCTCCATATCATCTTTTAACACTTATGCACATGCTAGCTGTACTTAGGGTCGACCAATCCAGAAGTCGACGAATACAGAATTGGTCAGAAACAGATATTGTTATAATCAGAAGTGGGTATAGTAAGATATGGACAGATAAAGCAAATGACTTAAAAAGAACTTGTCCTATATCGTCAAAACCGCCAAAAATACTGAACACAGAGACAAGGCAAGCGCACCAAGTAGTGCTGGCGTACAAGGTATAGACCGTGCATAAACGACGTTATATATAATGGTCAGCTGTATATCGTCTATCCGCGTTTTCTTTCCAGCTTGGTCGAACTATTTGCTTACTTATTATTTTAAGGAAAACGCCTCGTTCTTTTTTTTTACATAAACTGCATAAATTATCTTGCATGTTTCAGTTTCCAACTTAACTCATCATAAATGGTGTGAATGTAAGCTAAATAATTGTACGCTTGAGAAAATCCCCACACACACACATTTATTTAGTCTACATCATTTAAAAATCACAGCCAAAAAAAGTCTTCTTTTTTGCTTCTAAAAAGATGTACTTTGTGTATTATACTAATAATACACAATGAAGATGAAGAGAAGATGAAGATGTAATATATAACTTCTGTCTCAAATCCAGGGCAAAAATCTTATTAGTTATTTTAGGTATATATTAGTAGATTATGCACATAGTGCGTAAAGCAGTATCTTGCGTCACGGGCGTAATTGAACCCCGAGCGCAACTCAGGTTTCTAGAAGAATTCACGAGCGAAGCGAAGTTACTAGAATCCTAAGTGCGAGAGGGATTTATCAAGTCCAAGACGAAGACAGTTTTAAGTACGAAAAGAATACTCACTTCCCACACTTTTTTGCGATGTTAATATTATTTTGGTGACGTGTTTTGTGGTATTCGTTTTTTATTCCGTGTTCTGAACAAAGATTAGTTCGAATTTAAAATTTACACACATTTTGATGTTTCAAATTCAATCTCTCCCTTTGGAGTAATTTTCACTATTCCCAAGAAAATTTAAATTTGGAACCTCAAAGTATGTGCGGAAATTTTGACTAGAGAGACTCATTCGATTTGTTTGAATTTGATAAAACATTTACATTTTTCATAATCAATACCGACTTATAACCAAATGTAACTACAACAACAATCATCGAAAATCATTTTGCTAGAAATCCAACCAATTGCATTTAACTGTTCCCTTCTCCATGTTTCATAATTTTATTACTGATTCTTTTGATTTGTTCTATGAAGGGTTCTTTTCTTAACGGGTTTTTTTTTATTTCCAGTACTTCACCGCTGGCACCCAAATCTCCCAAGAGGATGCGGTCCATGCCAGCTTCACGCATGTCTGATCCGCGGAGAAGACCGTCGTAAATGTGCGGCGGTCTTCGCTAACCAAGCAAGCTAACAGCGAACTCTATCAACTTTAAATGGAGTGGAACCTTCCCATATCGATACTACACTTGCGAGCTTTAAACTGGAATCGCTTCAAGGGTTGTTCAAGACTAATTTTTACAATTTCTTTGCAGTGAACTATGAGTTAAGTTATGTTTTCCCTTACGCAGGATTTATTGGCGACGATAAATTTTGATTTAATGCACGATAATGTCCGCTGCCACACCGCAGCAGTGACTAGACAGTACCGACAGACGTCTTCCATGTCGGCATTCCCACACTAGACTGGCCAGCCCTTATTCTGACTTGAACCCAATCTGGCATATGTGGGACGATCAACACGCGATGAAAGCGATTCCATTTTAAAGCTCGCAAGTGTATTATTATAAATACGAAAGTATCTCTGCTTGCCTAGCCGTCTGTCTGTTACCTTTTCACGCCTAAATGGATCTATATGAAATTTAACAGGGAGGTAAATGGTATCCCAGGAACGTACATAGGCTACTTGAAAAACGCGTGCGAAGCCGCGGGCAGCAACTAGGCAATTATAAAATTGTTGAAAATTTACTTGACAATTTTCAGTTTCACAAACGCGTATCGCCTTTGGAAGGATTACGATCTTATTGTTGTGAACTGCACTTTAGCACTGTGAAATGAAATACATTGTAAATATTATTATAAATATATTCACGGGTTTTTATAGGTATACGTTTAGGTATTTACCCTTCGCAGAGGCGGTCTCCAGTCGTCCCGTGACCACGACAGAGTGTAAACCTGTTGATATGTCGAGGTTCTTAATGTAAACGCAATAAATAACCGTGAATATTTTATAATAATGTGTTCTGATCGCCGAAGTGTAAAAAACTTTGCATCATTAGTAGTTTTCTTGCACCTATGTTTGCGCACATACTTGGGCATATCCTGCGCACCTAGCTAGTGTCCGTTGAGACTGGCCGCCGCGGCCAAAATTTCGGCTTAGATATTATCAAGTAGGTAGTTGTCTTAGAGCGCGCGGATTAGTTGCATTTCGTGCGTCGACATTTTGGAGTAAACATCCATGTAAGTCCCATTTCGTGCGTTCTTCTACCCGGCGAAAAAAATACAGAAACCATAGTTGCATTTCGTGCGTCGAGTGCGTATGAATAGCTTGAACAAGTAATACCATAGTTATACATAAACAAAACAGAATTGGCAAGGACATAAAATTTCAACATTTTTAATCACTAAAAGAATTCTCATTATTTGCCATGAACCTATTCATTATTCTTAGCCTAATTTGTTAACAGGTGTTTGTTGTATATACATATATCACCTACTTGGGTTATCCGTATCTATGTCGCACAGATAAGCCGGCTGGGCGCCACTGGTCAAACTGGTAAAAAACAATAGGTAGGTACTCAGTCTCAATTACACTTTCTTTGTTTGCAAAAGGTTTAGTGTGATCGTTTGCTTTACCGCCCTTAACTTAAACAGTGACCTTTGCAAAACAAGGAAGAGATAAGACGACGATGATACATTTGAAAATTGATTTCAGGAGTGGAACCTTGAGCGCTTTACGCAAACACTTTACAGACATTACAGTAACTGGATTGAAAAATTGAAAATTGAAATTGAAAATTTTCAAATTGATCCAGCTATGTACTTCACTGGCTTTAATTCCTCAAAACTACATTGACAATGGCTGGGCCTAAATTTTATTTCATGGTAAACATTAACGGTAACACAACTTACATGGTTGTTTACTCCAAAATGTTGACGCACGAAATGCAACTAATCCAAAACGTGTTGCTGCATAGGTTTTAATGCAAAAAGTACCTATGTTATAAAAAACCAACGTAGGCTTCAGTTATTAAAAATAGGAGTTATTATGAAATATTTTAAAATATCTGAATGTCGTGTCTCGTGAATAAAATAATAATTGTGTAGTTTTCGTGTAATCTCGTAGTTCAATACGAGAAAGTTAAATATTAAATAAGAAGATTGATATGAATATCAATAAAATGCATGGAATAATGAAGAAATGGTATAGGTACATACAAGTCGGACTGTGGTCGGACATAACTTAGGAAGGATTTTGTAGACTAAATAATACCTACAGTTTATTCCAATCTTAGAAGACCAAACAGAGTGGCGCGGTGGAGGGCGTCAATTTGCATCAGATGGACCCCCAGTAGTTCTTCTAAGAATGGAAATTTACCATTTTTAATGTTAAGGCCCAGTACCTACTTTGCAAGATAATAATAAGGTTTGTCATTGTAATGTTCATAGTTCTTTCCCTTTATAAAACAAAACTTGTAGTTATATTTACTGTCTGTATAACGTGTTTGTCCTGTCTGTTTAGAATTTACTACGGATTACTGGAAGTCGAAAGACCGGAGGACGCTTTCCAGAAAAAAGGAAACCGCATAACAAAATACAGAAAGCACATAAGGCAGCATAACGGATAAAACCACACAACTTCAAAAAACTTAGACCAAACGATCACGACCTCGAATGAACGCTATATCGAAAGCTTATAAAATCGTAGGAACGCCATTCAGAAATTTTCTTTAAGGTTGTACATTTGTTTTGTCATTAAGATAGGAGCAGATCGATCTGCTCCTAAGACACCCTGTCGATCGGTGATAGTGGAAATGTCCTACAGTCAAAGAATTGCTTCTGTGAATGAGTGAAGCGGACGTTATAAGAGTGGTTTGATACCTTTTATTTAGGTGGAGTACGATAACTTCACCGAAACCATGTCAGCTTTCCACCAAGATTTCTTTGATTTTCTTTTTGATTTTCTGTTGATTGCTTACTAGCCGTTGATTACTAGAGGTCTTACCCATAACACAAAATCCCAATGAAAATTGGCACAACCGAGCCCTCTAATCGAAAAATCAATATAAACATGAAAAAAAAATGTTTATATCCAACGGAGGTACTATGGGACTTTCTGAGTGACCTAGCTTATAAAACTTACATGAAAGATAATTTTCCCTTGTTGTTTTAAATTCTATACAACGTCTAATGGTTCCATAATGTTCTCTAGTTCGAGTGAGTCTCGATTTTATTTCTAATATATAAAAAATATATTTTTATTTACCTATGTATCATAGTTTTACTGACACTAAAACCGTAAAAAAATTATTATCTCCAATTTAGATACCAAGCACTCATGAAAATTGTAATATTTCAGATGAATAAGTAGTCGTTTTTGAACGTACCCACATTGAAATATTAATTGCTATGTTAAAACTAACATACGACCCCGAAGAAAATATCTAAATAGCGTTTCTTCGATTTCATAATCTTCGGTATAGCGTTCAATCGCGATCGTGATCATTCGGTCTACAGTTTTTCGAAGTTGTGTGCTTTAAGATATTCCGACGTGTGGCCTCATGTGCTTTCTGTGTTCCTATTTATTCTGGATACCGTTCTCCGGTATTCCGTAGTACAGTAGTATGTGTAAGAATGAATTAAAACTAAATGCATTTGTAAGTAGCTTTCGTTGCAAGGCTAAGTTGCTTTGGGTGCCATGATATAAACTACAGCTATCAAAAAAACTCACTTTTAAGACTTGTAGTAGTATATTTACATGTGTTAACTCTATATTATTGTCAATTCTGTTGAAATTGGTACATAATCTAATAAAATAACAATGAAAATGTTGCCTCCCTTTTCTTTAAAATAATTAAAAAGAATAGCAGCATTTTTAGTTCTGTCAAATCACTTTTATTTAGTTAATGTGCCAACACCAACAGGATCGACAACCATCAATTTTTAAGCGCACTAAGAGTAGGTTATATGGATAGCTATGTATGTAGTGATGCACTCAAGTATCTACTTTTGTATTAATCGCCATTACATTAATTAGAAACATGTATTAATGGAACAATCACACACTGTTTTATTATAGGTGTTTTAAGCTGTAGGAACTGGTGATAGAGAAACGTAGAGTTTTGCAAGGATGATGTTAGGTAGCCATGTTTGAATTTATTGGGATGTCCAAAGAGTTTACTCGTATTTTTCTGAGTTGTTTAATAAATGTTTCTCTATCTCTATCTCTAAATACATAGACAGATATTTTTTTTTATCATAGTTTTTTAATTATATCCGCCATTACATTAATAGTTACATAAGTTATGCTTTTATGGTAGATAATTTCTAAATTTTATAAAAAGGAGTATTATTAAATTTAATATAAAACTTCTTGTAAATTTCTTTATGGTAACACTAGTTAATAGTGAATGTAGAGAGTTAATGTCGACATTTCGTTTGACATATGAAAATTCAAACAAAATTGATCTTTACAAGTATGTTATCTTTTTAATACATTTCTTAGTAATAGTACTAATAAATAAATATTGTATGACATTAATCGCCTTTCCTTGTTTCTTTCATGATACCATTTTCAGATACCACTACCTAGTATGTCTAAGTAACTCATCGGGGAGAAGGATAACCTGAAGTATCTTGAAGTAAAGATGCAGTGGGAATTTAATACAGAATTTTTTTTTATTAAATAATTTCAATGTAAATCTACTTAAGCAATTTTATGGGGCTTAAATTTAATGTAGTGCTTTCAAAAAAACCGATAGATTCCTCTGATGACGCGGAGTGTGGACGTAGTGTCCGCACTCTGCATCAGAGCAATATATATTATGGTACGTACCACCCTCCAAATATGGTAGGTATATAAATAAGATATGATACCATATATTAATAAGGTATATAAATAAAATATTTGGAAATAACCACAAATCTTATGAAAACTCCATAAATATTATTATTAGAAGATATTGTTACTGAGAGGTAGAGCACAAGTCATTATAATAACATATACTGTGGTCATTTATAACGGGATATTTACCATGATTTGAGTTTTGAGCTTTCCAATATTTCGGCGCAGTTACATGCGCCATGATCACGGAATAACGGTTATTTTAGTGTTAATAACCATGATGGATTTAAAAGTTTTATATACTGTGGTGATAATGTGGCCCCTGCAGGTATTTTGGCTCCGCATAATATTTCTTTATTGAAACAACGCCATCTAGTAGATAGTAGCAGAAATGGTAGATGACGTCGTGACTAAAAGGTAGTTTATACCCAAACCGTCGCTAGAGCCTTTCGTATTTTTGTTATTCAAGTAAGTCGTAACGAGTGACGGCGAAAAGTTTTCCATAATTGTCAAAAAGTTGTTGTGGATGCACCGGTTGTATAGATTCTGGGTGTTGAAAGTAAGTTACTTGGATTTAAGCAGAATATCAGGCCGTGTGGTGCCGGCCTAGAATTTGTACCACCCAACTCTTCCCGTGGGAGACATACACAGGGGGCGGGTAGCAGCGCCCCCTGCATAACCAACTCCACCACTGAACTGCGATCCCCAACTGGCTTGCATGAATAATCATGCAAGCCAGTGTATTCATTTGGGGGTTAATGCCCATAAGGGCATTAACCCCCAAATGAATACAGCCAAAAAGAAATGGCCCCCAGTTCCCGACCGCTTCGCTATTCCTGGCTATAGTACCGGCCTCGGTAACGGCGGGGCAGGGAGTGCTAGAAATCCCCGGTCTACATTAGGCATTCATTACTCAAAAACTGTGTGATACTCCCCAGCAAGGCCACTCACTCTATAAGAATAATAAATACAGGGAAAGATGCACAATTAATTGTACACAATTGTACATAGTGTAAAAAAATTGTGCAGTCTTTGTTTCCCGAAAATCGTCAATTTAAAATGGCCTTGCCAGGGAGTTTACTCTCCAGCAAGGCCACCTTGAAATCACAGTTATTTTAAGCTGAACCAGCTAGGCTACTAAACTAGAATTTATACAATTAATTGTACATTATTTTTGAATCTACAGTTTCCGCTAAACTTACCATTTTAAGTGATAAATTCATAATTTTATTTTTTTACAACGGCCGAAGTAAATTTCATAGGAAACGCCATTTTGTTTGCATATAATTATTTATGAAAATAAGAAAGTTTAGCTGTCAGTAAAAGTTAACGTTATTTTTTTTTCCTGGCAGTTCAAGTCATCGTCGTCACGTCGACGTCGCTTTCAAATATTTGTCAGTAAAAGTCCAAGATCAAATGAACGATTTAACCGTAGATATACTAAGCTTACGCACTGAGATTTTGGCAAAATATTTTGAAAATCAAAACCGGGGTAATATTAAAGTTATCAACTGCACATGCAATGTTACCAAAATTTTCGAAAGTGTATCGATCAATGAATATTCCAGTGCAAATAATGTTAAAAAATGCTCTAGATGTGAATTTATCGCCGAAAGGTTTTGTCCAATTTTACCACTGGACATTTTAGTATTGGCAGACGAGGGTATGGCAGGGCTGGAAAAATCTGCCAACACCATGTTAATGAGCAATAGTCGGAGATGTAAGTGCAAAACTGGGGTAGGTAATAACCGATTCCTACGAATTAGCGGAAATAATAACTTTTGAAATAGATGACAATTTGATCTTGAGTAATATACCACCAGAAACTTAGAATAAGAAGGCTTAGAATGATAGTTGACACAAACGAGGTAAGTCTAAAAATTGCGACTAATCGTCGCAATTTCAATTTCGAACCCCTAGACCCCTAGTACAATACTTCAAATGGCGCGGAAAGCAGCTCCGACAAAAAAATATAAAAATGGTGTATTGTGCGGTGCAAACACCACTAATAAGAAAACTAACAATGCAAAAAGATAATTTCATGGGTGAGTACTAATATTAAACTAGTAATATTGCGTAAAACAGCCATCAAAAATCTATACTTATAATAAAACTGTAACAGGTCCAATTCTGTACATTGAAGATATTTTGAAAATTTTTTTTGGAGGACAGTCTATTATCGATACTGAAGCCAAAACTGTAATTTTTTTCATTCATGTCTGTCTGTCTGTCTGTCTGTCTGTCTGTCTGTCTGTCTGTTTCTTAAACGCGCATCACATCGAAACTACTGAAGGTATCGAAATGAAACTCGGCACGATTTTAGGTCATACTACGAGGAAGGACATAGGATACTTTTTATCCCGGAATTCAGCCAGGTTCCCCTGGGAGAGGGGATGACAGTAAAATTTCTTTACCGCGCATGACGCCGAAAGTGCTCAATGAGTTGGAATGAAACCTTGCACGATTTGATTTCATACTACAAGGAAGGACATGGGATACATTTCATCCCGGAATTCAGTAATGTTCCCCTGGGAGAGAGGATGAAAGTAAAATTCTTTAACCGCGCATCACGACGGATCAACTGAATGAATTCGAATGGAACTCGGCATAATTTGAGTTCATACTACTAGGAAAGATACATTTTATCCCAGAATTAAGTAAGGTTCCCCTGGGAGAAGGGATGCAAGTAAAATTCCTTCACCGCGCATCACGCCGAAACTACTGAGTTGGACTGAATTGGTACGATTTGAGTTCAAGGAAGGACATGGGATACATTTTATCAGGATAAAATGTAAAGTGTTTTACTTACATAAATTACTGAATTTTAGGGAATTCAGTAAGGTTCCCCTGGGAGAGAGGAAAAAGTAGAATTCTTAAACCGCGCATCACGACGGGTCTACGCGTCGTCCTATTTCATGCATTCTTTTTGTTAGAAACAGTGTTGCAAGATCGAATTTGACTAAATCAGTAGAAAGATTAGTAGAAAATTAGTAGATTGATGAAATAATCTGTAGATTGAAGAAAAAAATTAGTAGATTAAGGGTAGGTAAGTTCCTATCTATTTATTTTTCCAAGACGCACCCATTAGTTAGGTTCCTACCTACTAAGGTGGTGCGTCTTGGAAAAATTGGAGTAAGTGGTCCAATAAAACTAACTGGACCACAGTAAAATATTTTTTACTGTGGTGCACAGCCAACTGTACCTACCTACTAACGAAAAAAAATTACGGTGGTCCAGTCAAATGGATCAGGAGCCCAATTCTGCAATACAATTGCTTCAGTATGACAGTGAAATCGTCGCAGAATCATGACGGATATAAGGATTCTACCTTAGATTAATAAAACTCCAGATAGTGCGTGCGAGATAAATTAATAGTTTCAAACTTGACACGCATCTCTCCATCTACATTCATCATAATTTCTTTCATCTATATATATAAAAGAAAGTCGTGTTAGTTACACTATTTATAACTCAAGAACGGCTGAACCGATTTGGCTGAAAATTGGTGGGGAGGCAGCTTAGAACTAGGAGACGGACATAGGCTATGTTTTATCCCGGAATTACCACGGGAACGGGAACTACGCAGGCGAAGCCGCGGGCAGCAGCTAGTCATAAATAAATTGAAAAATTTTCAAAGCAGTTTTCGTGAAAATGTTGCTATGCCTGGGGGAAAAAATACCCCGGTTTGGTACTAAGTATAAAGTAGTAGAGGAAAGGTGTCTCGTGTGAAAGTAGGAATTTAACTTTCTCCAAATTTACTCATCTACTTAGACTGTCCTACGGAATACCGGCAGTCGAAATACCGGAGCACGGTATATCGAAAATACACGAAACCGCAGATCGAAATACCGAAAGCTCATGAGGCCGCATCACGGAATACCGAAAGCACACAACACCGGAAAACTTTAGACCGGACGAACACAATCTCGAATGCACGCTATACCGGAAGATCACTAAATCGAAAGTACGCAATGTCGAAATTTTCTTCAGGGCTGTACGTTAGTTTTGTCATAATTAAGATACAGATACAGATTTGATTTTAATGATTCGTATCTATCGGTGACAATGGAAAACTATGTTTTTTTATGTTTTTCTTGCGTACTGCATTGAAAAACTTAGAGTCAAAGAATAGCTCTATTGATCGGTGTGAGCAACGCGAACGAAGATCGCAGTGGCAGCTTGGGTGTTTTGGCTGTATAGTGCAATAGTCACTTGGTCTTGTCCTTTGTTGTTTTTTTGTCCTTTGCTTTAAAACGATTTTCAAACCCAATTTGAGTTAAATGTTTTTTAACGTTAATCATGGGTAAGTTAGAATAATGCTGTGCTTAATATCAAAATCCTTAGGGTCTCACTTTGTGTGTCCTTTTTTCACTCTTTAATATCTCAGCAACTACTTACCGCAGCTATCAACAACAACAACAGCTATTAACTTGGAATTAAAAATAATAATACGTTACGTGCGCTTGTGCAGACAAAAAAATCAAAAATGAAAATAAGCATTTACCATGCATATTGTGGTGTCGAAATTTTAAAAGAATTTTTTTAAGAAATAGCTACAAGTGCTGCTGATACAAAAGTAATCGAATGGTTTGATACCTTTTATGTTGGAGTGAGGTCACTAAGCCAAAACAATGTCGGCTTTCCATCAAGATTTCCACCAAATATGTAGTCTGTGGTTGATTGCATACTTCAGGACATACCCATTACACAAAATTCAATTGAAAATTGACACAACGGTTGGAATAGCGTCCTAAATCGAAAAAGAATCAACATTTACAAAACATTGCAAGAAATTGGAAAAGAACAAAAAAGTGCCTACCGCCATCGAGATTGAAAGGATTTTCTGCAAATATAAGAAGAAGAAAAAAGAAATACCTCACAGCATACAAAAAAAATCAAAATTTGATATCCAACACCACCATGGGCACCAAAGACTTTTTGAGTGGCCTAGCTTATATAGCGTACATGAAAAATTAAGTTTCCTACAAAGGTAAACTTTTTTGCTCTTTTGTATTTTCTTGCAGTGTTTGGAGCTATACAAACGGTTGTGCCAATTTTCAATAGAATTTTTTGTGATGGCTATGATCTCACGTATGCAATCAACCACAGACACAGACCACTTTATATTATGTGGTGGAAGCCTTGGTGGAAAGCGACATTGTTTTGAGTTACAACTTTGTTTAAAATATTGTTCGACGTGTGTATATTGTCCCATAATGGTCTTTAGTTCGAGTGTTTATTTGGTTTTTTATAAAAAATAATATACTTTTATTCACCTTCTATCATATTTTTATTAACTTTAAATCTATAATAAAAGTTATTTTCTTCTATTTATTAAAACATTCTAAAATTGTATTATGTTAGACAAAGAAGTAACGTTATGAACGTACTGCTTTCACTGAAAAGTTTTGAAAAGATTTTAATTGGTATGACAAAAGTTACGTACAACCCTGAAGAAAATTTCGAGATTGCGTACTTTCGATTTCGCGATCTTTCGGTATAGCGTGCATTCGAGATTATGTTCGTCCGGTCTACAGTTTTTCGGTATTGCGTGCTTTCGGTATTCCGTGATGCGGCCTCATGTACTTTCGATATTTCGATCTGCGGTTTCGTGTACTTTCGATATACCGTTATCCGGTATTTTGACTTCCGGTATTCCGTAGGACAGTCATCTACTTAAAACATCGTTTTAGTATTTTTCAAAATCACTCGAGGACATTCTATCTAGTAATCTGTGGCAATAGACGCGAGTGCCGTGCGCTTTCACTTGGTTCTTTTTTAAATGTTTGTTTCGAAAACGGGAAAAGCCAATATTATTTGGCGGACTTGGAGTAAAACCTTTTTGAATAGCTACCGGCTAATAACTTGTAAAAAAAACTTTAGAAATGGTTTTGAATAGAGTTTAGCCGCAGTTTAGTACGACAGTAACGCTGTATTTTCTGCAGTGTAGAAAGGAATCTGAACCCTTTAAGTGGAACTATCCTGGGCTTCCCTGAGCCTCTTCTCCTGCCTCGACCATTGACGTGGAGCTGACGTGGAGCTGTCCTGAGCTTCCTTGAGCCTGTTCTCTTACCTTGAAGACCCTCGATTTGAATCAAACTTATACCCAATCTCCAATATCGACAGTAGGTATCGACGTTTCCAGTCCACGAGCTACCCAGTAGCCCAGGTTCAGCAGTTCCGGCTCCAGCGGCAGAGCTCACAGCGCTACAATCCTCGACTTCGTGCAAGCTCGTGTACCTAAGGTATAGGGACTCACTCACTTCATCAATATTTATTCGAAATTGTCCTCTAATTTTCTTACTAATATGATCTTAAATAACTTGTACGTAGGGACCTTCAGTCCCTTACGTTACAAATTATGGTAAGGTGTCCGGTAAAATACGAGATGTATATTGACTATTAGATAAATTCTAATCTGGATAAATCTATGCACACTGTAGCTACGTTCATAAAGCTTTAACTATATGAATCAAATCAAGGAGAAATTCGCTGTCATGTCGTATAAAGAAGTCTAAAGAATTTTGCACGCATTGTAAAGAGAAAAATGGAGAAAATTGCATCATTGCACCTACAAGATAGACTCTTTGATTTATAATAATAAACTTACGTTTGCTCAAAGGAAAAGTTCGGTATCGGAAATGACTGATATTGGTACCTTACCTAAGGGTAAAAGGTAAAAGAAATGTGTTGTTGTTTCTAACGCGCTGCGGTAATTTAGGAGCTCTGGTAGCTATGATACCTATTCTGATAGTGACACGATATCGTCGGGACGCAAGATATTATAGATCTGCTTGAGAGCGTAAAACACCTTTCAATTCTGTCGGTCCAATCTGGTTAAATCAATTCAGTAGCAATCAATACTTTTAATTTTCCAAAATAACTCTGTATTACTAACTACTATACTACTAGTAATACCACCAGGTATTCACAACAAATTTGTAGGATGACCGATGTTACGCGCGATGAGGCTACATAGTCAATTGGCTATAAAACGAGGCGGGGCGGTGGCGCGGCGGGCGACGAGTGCAACGTCACGGTCCTTAACCTCATCCGTGGGAAGGAGGGTGACCAGAGACTGTGTTTGAAGCTTTTGAATTGGCCGAAAGTTTTATGTCTTAAAAGGAAATAAACTGGCACCCACTGATTTTTTCGAAATATAGAAAGATGTATCAAATGGTTCATGAATTATCTTTATTATGAACACTTATCTACTAATAAAAACAATTTATTTTGCCAATATTGATTGAATTGCATTTCTCACCACAAGATCCTATCAAACGTTGGTTGGCCAGAGGGATCTACAAAAAAAAACTTAGGTACTTACTGAAATCCTCGTCTGTGTAATGTAAGGCCTGCCTCACACGAGAGTAGTTTGGTATTTGTGACTTTGTCGCGTTTTGTGTTTGAGTGTAATTTAAACAGACTTTACGGCATTACATTAAGAATTTTAAATGCAAGCCTCGCAGGCGGACTCTCGTCAGTGGCGCAGCGGGCGAGAGTCCGCCTGCGACGCAAGAGGTTGTGGGTTCGATTCCCGCCTCGGAACAAATTTGTGTACGATCTGCAGAAATTTGTTCCGTTGGTCTGGATGTTGCCTGCGACGCAAGAGGTTGTGGGTTCGATTCCCGCCTCAGAACAAATTTGTGTACGATCTGCAGAAATTTGTTCCGTTGGTCTGGGTGTTTTCTTTCTACACTTGCGAGCTTTAAAATGGAATCGCTTCATCGAGAGTTGATCAAAACAATTTTTTTACAATTTATGTACAATGAACTATAGATTGTGGTATATCATTTGAAAGGTAATTTTGTTACCTTTCAAGTGATATCAAGAAGATTAAAAATTAATTAAATTGGCTACCTAAATTTTGGGAATTATTGCAATAGGTCGAAGTTGCATCTATCGGCTTCTATCGGCGCCGGAGCTGGATTAGCTGGATTTCTCACTCGTATCCGCTGTTTTAGCTCGTCCCACATATGCCAGGTTGGGTTCAAGTCAGGAATAAGGGCTGGCCAGTCTAGTGTGGGAATGCCGACATGGAAGACCTCTGTCGGTACTGCTCCGTCACTAAGTCACTGCTGCGGTGTGGCAGCGGACATTATCGTGCATTAAATCAAAATTTATCGTCGCCAATAAATCCTGCGTAAGGGAAAACATAACTTAACTCATAGTTCACTGCAAAGAAATTGTAAAAATTAGTCTTGAACAACCCTTGAAGCGATTCCAGTTTAAAGCTCGCAGGTGTATAAAAAAATATATCTATTTATGTATTCCATATGATGTATTAAATATATTAGTTATCTAGTACCCATAACACAAGCTTTGAGTAGCTTACTTTGGGGCTAGATGGTGCTGTGTGGATTGTCCAGCATTATTTATTTATTTATTTTATTTATTTAATTATGAGTGCAGAGTACCAAAAATATTTCGTCCGCTATGGTAGATTTATTTTATGATTTATATGACCACACTTGCCATACCACACAATAGCAAGTTTTAGAGATAGTAATGAAAAGTTAATACAATTACATATAGACAAAAGTCAAAATAACTATCTTAATCGCGTGGCGCCACTGTCACCTTTGTTTTAAAAATACATGGATGAAAGCCCCAGCCCACACGGTTTCGGAGTTCCCGCTGAACTTTCGAAATGAGGTAGCGCCTACTTGCACAATATCCGCAAGAGCGCGGGTCAAGTCGCAGTGCTCATGCAGCAATATAAATTGATCGATGAATGCACGATATCACACAAGCGTGCTATTGAGCCAACTCAACAACTCAATCGCAAGTCATCCATGGTACAACTTGCTCACAGGTCTTCACTTCAACAACTTTCAGTAGACACTGCAGGTCATCGAGCGAGGTACGGGCACTGGCCGACAGACGAGATAAACGTGTGTCTCAAGGTTTCACCATTCTGGAACATGGTGGAAGGGTTGCAACTTAAAACTAACATTTGATACTCCAGCTCACGTGGCCAATTTCGGTTTCGGTGGTGATGTGGTAAAGACAATGTCGGTGAAGACTGCGTGCCGATTAACAAGGGCGTCATATAATAGTCCACATTTGATAGTCGGTTCAGCAATGTAGTTATTATTCAGCAAAATCTATGAAAATATTACATGCCATAATAACATACCAAATGCATAGTCAGCTGATCCCACCTTCACTTCAATGAACACAGTGATTGTAAGTGACGACACGACTATTCATATTCATATTCATATATATTTATTGCAATCATTGTGTACATTTTTAGGTCTTTGTTTAAAAGTAATGTTTATGAGGCACAATGGTACCCTAGCAGGGCGTGGCAATAGGTACTGAGAGTGGAGGTGGACCGGGTTTCTATAAGAATCTCTAGTTATGTTTTAGGTTTTAGCGGAAAAGTATAGTTCAATAACTTTTGTAGTTACATTTTTATATATTACTAGCTGTACCCGCGACTTCGTTCGCGATTGCCTCACCTGCCGACTAATTAAGTTCACATTTAACCATAGTCTCTCATATTATGAAACGCCGCCGTGCAAAAAATCGTGTAGTGTCTACGGGGGATAGCATGTTGTCATCTTCAATCCCATTCTTTATCCACACGACTTTTAGCTACGACTCGGCCAGCGTCAGTGTTAAGAAGTGTCATACTCGTTTCACTTCTTACTGATGGTTCCGTTCAGCTGGGGCCCTATTCTGCTATACTAATCGCTTCACTATGACAGGGGTATCGACACAGAATGACACGTTTGGGTATTACACCTCAGATGAAAGAAATTATGATGAATGGAGATGGAGAGACGTGCGTCAAGTTTGAAACTATTAATTTATCTCGCACGCACTATCTGGAGTTTTATAAATCTAAGGATTCTACGTGATGATTCTGCGACGATTCCATTGTCATACTGAAGCAATTGTATTGCAGAATTGGGCTCCTGATCCATTTGACTGGACCACCGTAATTTTTTTTTCGTTAGTAGGTAGGTACAGTTGGCTGTGTACCACAGTAAAAAATATTTTTCTGTGGTCTAGTTAGTTTAATTGGACCACTTACTGCAACCAAACTTCGGTAATACAGTTAACTGGACCAGCTAAACCACCATATATCATGTAAGGTAGGAACCTAACTTATTTTTCCAAGACGCCTTAGTAGGTAGGAACCTAACTAATGGGTGCGTCTTGGAAAAATACATAGATAGGAACTTACCTACCCTCTATCTACAAATTTTTTTCTTCTAACTCCAGATTATTTCATCAATCTACTGATTTTCTACTCGACTTTCTACTGATTTAGTCAAATTCGATCTTGCAACACTGTTTCTAACAAAAAGAATGCATGAAATCGGACGACGCGTAGACCCGTCGTGATGCGCGGTTAAAGAATTCTACTTTTTCTCTCTCCCAGGGGAACCTTACTGAATTCCAGGATAAAATGTATTCCATGTCCTTCCTTGTAGTATGAACTCAAAACGTGCCAAGTTTAATTCCAACTCATTACCTATGTAGTTTCGGCGTGATGCGCGGTGAAGGAATTTTACTTTCATCCCTTCTCCCAGGGGAACCTTACTAAATTCTGGGATAAAATGTATCTTTCCTCGTAGTATGAAATCAAATTATGCCGAGTTCCATTCGAATTCATTCAGTTATTCCATCGTGATGCGCAGTTAAAGAATTTTACTTTCATCCTCTCTCCCAGGGGAACATGACTGAATTCCGGGATAAAATGTATCCCATGTCCTTCCTCGTAGTATGAAATCAAATCGTGCAAGGTTTCATTCCAACTCATTCAGCACTTTCGGCGTCATGCGCGGTGAAGAAATTTTACTTTCATCCCCTCTCCCAGGGAAACCTGACTGAATTCCGGGATAAAAAGTATCCTATGTCCTTCCTCGTAGTATGACCTAAAATCGTGCCGAGTTTCATTTCAATACCTTCAGTAGTTTCGACGTGATGCGCGTTTAAGAAACAGACAGACAGACAGACAGACAGACAGACATGAATGAAAAAAATTACAGTTTTGGCTTCAGTATCGATAATAGAGTGCCCTCCAAAAAAAATTTTCAAAATATCTTCAATGTACAGAATTGGACCTGTTACAGTTTTATTATAAGTATAGATTGTATAGGTAGTAATGTATATATTCATAATGCATAAAAATTCGTTAGATTTGGTTTTTATTTTAATTTATCGTTGAAGAAGTCACTTAAATTATAATAGCATTTATGTAAAAGGTATTGTTTTAATTTTTTTTCAAATATATGGTCTTTTTCCTCGTCTTTTAGTATATCCGGTATTTTGTTATAGATTTTAGATGCCATTGCTTTTGGCCCGGAACTTTGCATTTTTAGTTTTGACTCGGGTAGTGTAATTTTATGCTTAAACCTAGTCGGATAGCGTCGCGGTTGATCAGCTGTTTTTGGGAAATTTTGGGGATATTTTCGGATAAATTTACAACATTCAAATATTAGGTCCTTACATATGAAATTGGCGTTTTGTATGGGAGGAACAAAAAGTCGAATATTTTTTAATATAATATATTTAATTAATCAAAGTATGAACCATTATTTTCTATGCACTTTTGCCATCTTATAGGTAGTTCATTGATCCCTTTACTAAAAAAACCAGTCGGACGGGAATCAATAAAATCTTTGAAGGCGATTTGGACTGCCCCATCGGAGTTGAATTTTTTCCCTTGCAAGAAGTTATCCAAATTTCGAAAAAAATGGTAATCTGTTGGAGCAAGGTCCGGGGAGTACGGAGGATGTCTTAGACTTTCCAATTGAAGCTCTTCTAATTTAGTAGCCGTCTGTTGCGCAGTGTGTGGTCTAGCGTTGTCGTGAAGCAGCAGTGGCGTGGAGCGATTGACCAGCCTAGGTTGTTTAGCCGCTAGCTTTTCCATCATGGTTTGCAATTGCTGACAATAATTGACAATAATTGACAATAATTGCTGGATCCGCTTCCACAATAGCCTTCAACTCTTCATTATCAACTTGAGTCTCAGGCCGTCCACGGGGCTTGTTCTGCAAGTCGAAATTTCCAGAACGAAAACGTTGGAACCAAAAACGAACTGTGTTTTCTTTTGCAACACGACCGCCATACACATCATTCACCCTTCGAGTTGTTTCCGCAGCACTAGTGCCACGGCGGAACTCGTACTCGTAAATAATGCGATATTTTAAGTTTTCCATTTTGTAAAATGAGTGACGCAAACAGAAAAAAACAGAAGAAAAAAAACAAATGAATGACGATCATCGAAGCACAAATACACGAGTCTATAGCTGTACAAATTTGAATTTGGAATTCCTTACCAAAGAGGAGAAATTTGTGATTAAAGTGGCCAGTACGAAAAACGCCAATTTCATATGTAAGGACCTAATATATAAATACATGTCAGTGTTAGTATTTTAAGCTGACGAAAGTGGTCTTTGCAGCTCTCAGGGCTCTTTATATTAACTAATATTCGGATACACGATTTTTGAAGAACAAAAAGATCTAGGACGTCAGTACTATTTCCCCATACATACCCTGTAGAGTTTTTAAAATGTTCTAGAGCCATCGGAGGTGCTATCCCGCAAGTTGGAGCTGAAGGCTGGTGTGCCTGTCATACTGATGCGTAAACTGGATGCACCCAGATTGTGCATTAGCATGGACCTGAAAACGTACATTAGTTCAGTTTATTTATTAAAAACCATAGGAACACACATTAGAACACTTGGTGTAATGTCAAATTTACAGTTTTAAAACGTACTGAAGCAAAGGCTATTCAAATAAAATAATTTGAATAAATTTTACATACGACAAATGGATAGTACCTACCTAGACGTGGCTGTTCACTATCGCGAGTAGATCGAATATTAAAATTATCGTAATTTACCCATAACTTAACAAGATTTGTTTCCATACCGTCGAGGTAGACTTTAAAATGACCTGCAAACTCGATAATTTCCCATGACTCCATTGTTTGTCATGCAAGTTTTGGCCTAGAAATGTTAGTCGGAACCTGTTAATTTTAGGTCATCGCATGCATAACTTTTACATTCACGTAAGCAACCGCGAAACTGCTATATATTTTTTGCATTTGTTTAGCTGCTTTTTTGAAGTATTTCTTTGAGATTAAACTTTTTATCCTTTCGCGATTTGTTAACATAGTTAATCGGGTATTTATCGTGTACCTATTGTTATTATTTCCCCTACGATACTGCCGTCAATTCTCGGCTGTAACTCCGAGTACATCTAGTCGCCCCGTGACCACGATTTCTTTAAGATGTTTACGAAGCTTTTGGTTTTGTGGCAGATAAAAGTGTAAGTATGAATTATTGACGTAGCGTCTAGTCTCGCCGACGCCTTGCTGCAACTCATAAAACTTTATCTTGTTTTGAGCCATTTTGCAGTTCCTTGCACGGATTTACTAGGTTTATAGTCAATGAAGTATTATAGTTAAGAAAGGTTATTGTGCTATGAACCACCTCATTTGGCTACCTCATTTTTGCGTTGTGTATTGAAGTTACCCTTGACTTTAAATGTGATTTTTGACTACAATCTATATATATAAAAGAAAGTCGTGTTAGTTAAACTATTTATAACTCAAGAACGGCTGAACCGATTTGGCTGAAAATTGGTGGGGAGGCAGCTTAAAACCAGGAGACGGACATAGGCTATGTTTTATCCCGGAATTACCACGGGAACGGGAACTACGCAGGCGAAGCCGCGGGCAGCAGCTAGTAATTGTATAATTACAAAAATGCATGCGGTAAAGTCTGTATTGGTGCCCCCAGAAGATTTCGTGACCCAGTGCCAATAAACTCAAAATTTTTAATGCTATTTTCAGAAGTTAGGTTCTTTGGCAGTGGGGCACGTACCACCACAACGAGGCGGAACTATCTGATCTCCCTTAAGCGAAGGTACAAACGAAAGAAAGACAAAGAAACTCTATACTATTCCAGTAACCCCATGAGAAAAAAAAAGGCTTTCATACTTTCTGACAAACGACTTTGTTTTCAGACGTAATCGCGAAAAAGTTCGCTGTCCGCCTCGCGCCTAAGTGCCCTAAGCCAAGGGAGTTGCGAATAAACCGCTACAAAACATATCTTATTGTACGGGCCAATGCCCTTATTGGGGTACAACGCAATAATGAAAGAGCTCTCGAACGGGGAGTGATTATGATTCTTAGACGCTACCAGCCGGCGGCTGGATGTGGGTGTTGAGGCCGTCCTTGACGACGCTGACATCCCTGTGGTAAGGGAAGAAGTCGAAGTCAAACTTGAGCTTCCCCAGGTAACGATTTGTTGTTGTATAGCAGTCCATACACCGTATCTCAAACACCACTTTTAGCACTATAAAAGCCGAAAGAAGGTCGAGTAAAGCCGATATGGCGTAGTTATACCAATAAGTGACATAGTAGAACCGTAGAAGTGTTAGCGGTGACATTTTAGCTATGGAGACTCGTATGACAATTTATTGACATAGGGGTGCAGTAACGCTACTTTAGTATTATTTTATACTGTAGTAGCGTTCGTGTTACAATTATAGTGCTATTTTGTTCTATAAAAGAGTCCGTGATTCCGATACATCACAGATATTTTTCAGTTCATATAGTATAAAAAACAATTATCAGTGTAAAGGGATTTCTGTATGGATTTTAAACTTCAAGGATTGTAGCGTGGTAAGTTTATATTATCTTGTTTTGTCATTGAATAACTCGTTCAATATTGCAAAATTTGCGTGCGACTAAAGTTTTATCGATAGAATAGTACTATTTTTATTTAGTATTTTTAACGCGCCTCCGGATTATAGAGTTTTGAATAAAATAAAATATTAATGTAATATAAAGCCGTGGGTCAAAACCGTACGGGGTAAATCCGGCTATACGATTTTGACCCGAGTCGATGAAACTTTAATATCCTGTCATTTTGTTTGCTTTAGTTAGGTGCAATGTATGGGTAGCAAAGGCTGGGCTCAAGCTGAAGACTGTACATGTTCGAATTCGGAGGAGCTGGATGATTTTATATGCAGAGGACGTATTGCTGAAATATAGCTTCGGGGGCAAATTCGTATAAAGTATACGGTTTTACCCAAAACCGTTTATGGGCAAAACCGTAAATAGTAGAAGTTTGCTATTTTTCTGTTATTTTTTTACGTCTCAGTTTTAGTAATAATGTGTACGTAATTGTGTACTTAGTAAGACGTACTAATTAAAAAATGTTGATTTGATACACTGTGTTTAAAAATGAACATTCTACAGACCTCAAATACTTAGCTATACAGCCTTGCCCCGGTCTCCCCTACGTGTATATCCCCATAGAGATCGCCGCCGGATACCCGTCAAATGGGACGTATGAAAAGGCACTTATTATATCAGTCTGAGGCTCTACGATATGGTGTTTTTTTACAAAGCTTTATGCAAATGTTTAACTACATAGTTTTTGCTCACGTTTGCAATTAGAATGGTAGTACTACATAGTTGAGCATTTAATAATATAAAAGCTAGTATTCCATGAGAGCTTGTCAATATCACCTAGGGTTTCTTTTTGGGGATCTTTTGCCCTTTCTTTCCTTTAAGAGAGAGTCCCTTTGCAGCAGCTGTGAGAAATTAGGAATGCTGTTGGCGAAACTGAGCTGAGACGTGGAACAACACCTTCTGTCATAGGATTAATGTTGAACTCGCTTTCCAAGAACTTAATAATACAATATGACACTTCATTAAAACAATGGTGGCTCTTTTGTGATGAATACAATACTTACAAATTAGTATGAAGCTTCCTTTCATGTTATTACGAAGCCTACGTTGTTCATTATTTCATCAATATTTATCAATATTCATCCAGATTTACCTACCTACAAAGAAAAGATTATTTTATGCACCGAAGAGGACAACGTGTCAAGTAATGCGTATTTGCATTACAGAATGGAAGCTTGGAAGTTACGTAAACTGGTGAAACTATCCAGTTCGCATCAGCGACCCAACACAAGAAATCGTTACTTGGGTTTAGAGCAGTAGATACACCACAACAGATATAGAAGCCTGCCGAATTCACTCGTCAATGGGATTTTTTATTTGAAGATGGTGTAGAAGACCAAATCATAACTTTCGACACACTTTTGGCTGATTTACAAAAGCTTACAAAATTCTATTGTGACGGCATTTTAGGATTGCTCCCACACTTTTTTATCAACTTTAAGTTGCGCCGCGCACTGGATCGGAATCGGAGCGTATGCAACGTCGGTATTTACAAATATGCTGATGGGCTGCATCCACTGCTTTCGGATTTTTCATTAGCAGTAGGTATATGCATTTTCCAATTGCTCGAATTTGCTAATATCCTCGTCACTACAAGGTTATTGTTGCGGATGACGTCTTCGGCAGAAATACCGGTCTCTGGCTTTGGTATCGGCAGATATGCCGAACCAGTGCACGCTGTACCATAGAAATCAATACAAATAACAAACCTTTCGCTCCTATGTGTGTCCGCAGTGTGTGCGTGTCCACTGCACCGGAACTTTATATTCTGCACATCAACATGTCAGACAACGGCTTAGTCCAGTTTTCCGCCATGAAAATACTAGACTCAAATTGGAAAAAATTTATTACAGAAATCCACCTTGAAGAGTTAAGAAATTTGTTTTTTTTCGGTTTCAATTTTCCTTCTTTAGGTCCCGGTATGGAACACCAAAAAAGCCAGCCACTCCAGCCCACCGACAAGCCCGGCTTCAGTTTGCTCGCGATCACTAAGATTGGGATATGGGTTATTGGATATATGTGCAATAGAGTCGAGTCACGGTAATGTCGAGTCCTGTTCGGACGAAACCAGAATGTGCCTACATAGTAGCGACCGTCTGGCGTCGACGTAGTGTCTATAGGAGACCGGGAGAGCGATTCGCACAATGCTGCTTTGCGGAAACAGTGGCATACGTGAGTGGGTCTAGTATGTGTGGGCGGGGATTTCAATTGAAGCAAAACCAGAGCTAATTTTCTTACCTGGTGGAGGTCGGGGTGTTGGGACTAACCGCAAAAAGATACATACATCAATGACATTCTTCTAGGCCATGTGCCCTTACCCCGGATTTTTTGGCGAAGATTTCCTGCTAATGCACGATAATGCCCGCTGCCACAGCGCTGCAGTGACTAGACAGTACCTGGAAGATGTCGACAATTTTTTCAAATTACTGCCTATTCATTTAGACGTCCACAACTTCGACCTATTGCAATAATTCCCTAAATATGATTTGAAAATATTTTTAATATTTAAGCGAGTTGCCCTGATTGCTGATCCTCTTTCGTCTCAACGCCAATGGGAGAATGATACCCAAATAGACTCCACAGACGTTTATGACAGATTCATTATCAATGATAGCGGGTAAACTACAAAACTTGTTGTTAGAAGAACACCAAAATTTTTCCAACAAGCAAGGTTCGAAGTTAACCCGCTTACGTACACGCTTTATTTGACAAAATACGATAGTTTTAGTCTAAAACTTATGACAAATCTCAAATCCACCGCAACAAGTGTTTGTTATTACCATATTTAGAAAGGCACTCTCGATCGTGTAAACGAGAGTGCCTTTCTAAATATGGTGCTGAAAGATTGTTTCGTCCATTTTAAAATTATACGAAGACAAGTAAAAGCACTGGGCCTATTATTTTTAATAGGTCCAGTGCTTTTACTTTTTATCGTGCGACTATTTCAGCTGTTTGTTTGTTTTTACAAACAAACATAGAATAGTCGCACTTTTTTCAGCTCGGAGTTTACTTCCCGAAAGTACTATAAAATAACTGTGATAATCGAAGGCTTAAATTGAAGAAAACAAATGCCCACCCAAGCAACCGTAAACTCAAAGTCTTGAAGACTCAATTTTGGATAAAAATCGTCGTTTTATCAGGCAATAGTGTAAAAATACACGCCTACAGATAAATTTCGAGCAAAAAATTATTATGTGAGCTGAAATTATACATTAAATAAAATGTTGGCACCGAAATATAAATAAAATATACCCGAAGAATAAAAACTAAAAAGATACATCATTCTATGCAATCAGAAACATGCAAATAGGGTACAACTTTTCAAGTATAAAGTCATCATTACTGACAATGAAAGAAAAAGGTCAGTTAATGTTCAATAATTAGACAGAGGAAGCTCAATTAGACGTTTCAAGTGGTGTCATTCCTGCCACATTCTAGAAGCCATCATTCACATTCACAACTAACCCATAATTATTTATTATAAGTTAATAAATAAGATAAACCTTATTGTAATAAATTACCTTATTGTAAATAAAAAATAAATATATTTAATGTGTTTTTACAAATACTAATATAATGCACGTGAATGAAAAACTAAAAAAGCATCATTTTATGCAATCAGAATCATACAAATAGGGTGCTTCTTGCTTTATAAAAGCAATCAGGTCTAAGAGGAAATATATCTGAATCGATTGTCAGAGATGGATTTTGGAGTTTCTTTTCGGCTTAAAATCCACGCAAAAAGTAAGAGATAAAAAGAAGCCTTGATAAACGTCGCGTAACTCGGACAAAATTTGAATTTACGTCAAAAATAGAAAACACAAAAAACTATACAGTGGAAACCATTACATACACGAAATGAAGCAAGAACATTTGGAAGGAACCCAAAGAAATATAATGAAATAAAGGCTATTTCAAAACAAAATTCAGAATCGACCACTGAAGAAAAAGCAAGATATAAGAACTGAAACGAAAAGTTTTCCTCATAGTAAAAAATAAAAAAAGAAATTTGAGAAAATATTTAGTAGTTTTTTTTATAACATTAAAAAAAAGTTATTTCGCTGACCCTTCACAATGTATATTTTGTAAAGAACAACATTACAATGACCAATGTAAGAAATTTAAAACACTTAGTGAAAGGAAGAAAAGACTAGAAGATCGATGTTTTATTTGCCTAAAACAGGGACATCGGATTAGATATTGTGTATCTAAGTTTACCTGTCAGCGTTGTAAGCAACCAGGACATAATAGAGCACTATGTCCAATGTTATGGTATGAAACTAACGAATAAAAAAAAAGTATAGAGTTTTATAGCTATCTTAGTAAGTACTATAGTACCATCTCTGCTACCTGCTAATTTGTTGTTACAAGACTTATGGAAAATGAAAGTTAAATGGGACGCACCACTTCCTAGAGACATAATAGAGAGATGGGAACAAATAAAGAAGGGAAAACGAGAATACGAAATGTCAACTTCACTGTTTTACGGACTCTTCTACAAAAGCTTATGCCGCCGTAGTCTACATAATTGGTAAAATAACCATAGGTTTTGTGATTGGCAAGTCACGTTTGGTACCAATAAAAGATCAAGACAACTTGAAAATTCCACGTCTGGAGTTGCTAGGAGTTTTAATTGGAAATCGCTTGATACAATATGTTCT
The DNA here is from genome assembly GCA_949316285.1 of Eupithecia subumbrata. Taxonomy (NCBI): domain Eukaryota; kingdom Metazoa; phylum Arthropoda; class Insecta; order Lepidoptera; family Geometridae; genus Eupithecia; species Eupithecia subumbrata. Next base: position 9,773,811 of record OX438642.1, on the reverse strand, counting down.
TGAATTTCTCCAACTGAACGTTACAGAACAAACTTTGTGGACGGATAGTCAAATTGTGATTGACTGGTACAAATCTGATAAATTATTAACACCCTTTGTATCAAGGAGAATGGAAGAAATTATAAGGAATAATAATTTGACAGTACGTTATGTCCCGTCTAATTTAAATCCAGCTGATAGAGCAACCAGACCAACGAACTTAAAAGAGGATAAATTCAAGTGGTTGTCCGGACCAGTGTTCTTATTAAAAGACTCTAGCAAAGAAATAAAGGGATTACAGTTCAGAGTATTTCAAGGATGAAGTAAATGGAAAGGAAACTAATCTGAGACGAAATTTGGGATTATTCAAAGATATTATTGATGGTATATTACGTTGTAAAGGAAGACTTGGATATGCTGAATGGTCATTCGATAAAAGATATCCAATGCTTTTACCGAAAGAATGTGAATTTACTAAAGTAATTATGAAGACACATGAGAAAAACTATCATGTTGGGAAGGAGCGCTTTCTTTGTCGCCTTACAAAAGTGCTAAATAGCCTTTTGTCAGGTGGCAAGGTGCGTGCCTTCAACGGCTGGGTTATGACACTGCTCACTTATACTTTTGGCATTCTGAAATGGACTCAGACTGAACTAGACGCCTTGGACTGTAAGGTTCGTCAACTTTTAACCACACATCGCATGTGACACCCCCGAGCTTCGGTATTGAGATTGTATATCCCGCGGAAATGTGGTGGTCGAGGCTTTTTAAACGCCAAGACCCTACACAACCGTGAGGGATGTAATCTCAGAAATTACTTCCATCAAGCCGAATACCGTATGCATCGCGATGTGGTTACAGTTGATAAGAACCTTACCCCTCTCTCCTTAGCTAACGAGAACTGGCGCAAACCTACGGTGATGAGCATCCAAGATCGGAAGGCTATATGGGAGAACAAAGAACTACATGGGAGATTCTACAAGGTCCTCACAGGACCTGATGTAGATCTTCCAAGATCAGTAAACTGGCTACGCTTCGGTGTCCTCTTCGGGAAAACATAGTTAGTATAATAGTTTTATAAAATTTTATTTTCTATAGTAAAAAATGTATTTTATAAACGAGATTGAAGAATAAATGAGTTTATAATAAAAAGACATTTATTTTCCACTCACAAAAAGGTATTCGTAGGTAATAATTGTGTAAAGATTAGGTCTATAAGTATTTAACCTGTTTTATGAGGAGCTGGAGCTTGAGATAGGCTTAAAAAAGATTGTATTACAAGACACCAGAGCCCACTCCGCAGGCGTAACAAGATGATAATTATAATACAAGTTTAAGCAAACTCTTAATTAGGTACCTATTAAACACAACAGACATTAAGTGACCAATTTGAAATACAAGAAAATAGTGCTATGAAAAATTTAAACTAACACAAAAATCAAAAATAATAACTGAACTAAAGAGAAGCATAGAATAACCGATACTTACATTAGGTAGAGCTAGGAAGTTTGATTTATTTATAGAAGACATTTATGATGAGAAACTTGACTGTGAGGAGGCGACACCAGAAGGCACCTGTCTCTTAAGAGTCAGGGCAATCCAGGGTGCCAGCTTACCGTAGATTTAATAGCCATAGCTTGAACTTGAATGTAAGGAAGTAGATGGATCGAGGTCTAATGAACATCTGTGATATGAGAATTTGTACAAATATTTGATAACAAACTGTTACTTATTATACTTCATTAAGAGTGTCGTAGTTAACGCTTCCTACATAATCTAGGCATATTCTTATACAGGGCGTCCCACGACCATGCCACATGGAGGGAAAGTATCTTAAATATTGTAGATAGAAAATTTTACTGCAAGAAGACTTCGTTTTGATTTTGACAATGTAACAATGTAAACGGTATTCAAAGGTTTTGAATAATCGCCTGCCTGAACCGGGAATCGGCAAAAACACCCGTAATTTTACATTTGGAGCATATTATGCTAAATTAAACTTACAATCAATTTAATTTAGCAAATGCTGAAAAACGTAATCTATATATATAAAAGAAAGTCGTGTTAGTTACACTATTTATAACTCAAGAACGGCTGAACCGATTTGGCTGAAAATTGGTGGGGAGGCAGCTTAGAACCAGGAGACGGACATAGGCTATGTTTTATCCCGGAATTACCACGGGAACGGGAACTACGCAGGCGAAGCCGCGGGCAGCAGCTAGTTATAAATAATTATTCCTTACGATTGAGCCTTTTGATCGGTATCGTAAAATAACTGGTGCTTTTTTACAATCTGGCGGATTCGATTCCCGGAATCCCGGTTCAGTTAGGCGATTATTCAAAAATCTTTGAATGCAGTTTAAATTGTTTTTAAAATCAAAATGAAGTGTTCTTTCAGTAAAATTTTCTTTCATGGTTATTTTAGCCGCAAATAGTGAATAACCGCAGCTTTTGATAATAATTATCACCTTATCAAGCAAAAATTAAAACAAAATATTTTGTTGCGGTTTCCGGAAACCCCAATGGAAATAAGTAGATCAATTTCCGATAGGAAAATATTGTGTGCAAATATGTTATCAGGTACTGTAACAATAAAATGGGATACAAGGCACACATAATTGTTTTGCTATTTTCGCGCAAAAAGTACCTCGTGTCCTACTTCATGAGCATCCAGAGGTCGAGGTCCGACAGGTCTTCATATACTTTTGGAGGTCGAACCTTCAAAAGTATATGAAGACCTGTCGGACAACAGCAACAAACGAAAGAACATGGACTCAGTTGGAATAAGTTACAAAAAAAAAATATGATTATATTTTCATAAAATATATTTTTAGTGTTTCAATATAATTTTCTAACAAAGAAATGTAAAATTTAGTTTATATATGTCCGTTGGATTAGTTAAAATACGCGAAAACACCTAGAAAATAAGATTTTTTTTAATTTATTGGCAATTTTTTTTATATTAATAAAGGTGAAGTATTTATTTATTTTGATTTGATTTAAAGTATGTATCTAAGATTATAATAGCGAAATATTCATTAATATATTTAGAAAACTGAGAAATTTACAGAATTTAGAGCCGATAATTACGCTCCTGACCCATAGTGCGCCGTGGCCCAAATTCGCCTAGGAGGACATCATCACTAATATTAACTTAAATTAATTCTAATAATTTCGGCAAATATTAAGATCTGCCCAAATCCATTCACGCCCGTAGCTCTTTCCCCGCGCGGTTGCGCTAATCTGCTCCAACGTCAGCCACACCTTCGCGCTCCGGCCGCCTTTATGTCGCGGTGCCGCATGTATTTGTCAAAATCGACATAAATAAAAAACAGAACTAAATTTTTCATAACATTGACGTCGATTTTACAGAAAAATTTAATAAATTAAAGAAGAAAACAGAAAGCGACGAATCGACGGTAAAATTGATGAATCTGTCGACAGATGACGAGATGAAGAAGAAGATACAGAAACTTCAAGTGACGACGTCAATTGAAGTTTCTATATCTTCTTCTGTACGACACAAAAGTATTGTGTATCTGTACAGTTTATGAAAATAAATAAAAATGTCATAAAAGGATTTTAGTTCAAATATAGAAAATTAATGTATTAAATTAGGTTCCAAATGCTTGACCCAAAACCTCTGACTGAACCGACAAAAGCCATTCTCTACGGAAATTTACGTACAAGAAAGAGGATCAGTACAGTTATAGCATTTTCAATAGAACTAGACATAACAATGATATCTTTTTGAATTATCCAAATCGAACTATTACTTACGAAGATTAAGTAATAAACATTACGCCGTTACTGCTCGGCCGAGTGAACCGAGCGGAGCGCAGCCGGCACTCTTACTTCACGATTCGACGGTTTATTAGAAAGGTGAATTAGACACAAATCGGACATTTCATTTGTTTCAAAGTCACAAATAACCAAACAAACGGCTACGGCTAACTGGCGGCGACCGAGGGAGTGACGTCACAGCGACCGCGGCGGTCACTCGATGAACATCGCTAGGAATTTATTCATAACTTCGTCAATTTTTGTCGTAGAACAAAAATTTTAGTATGTTATGTTAAAAATTTCTTAGCTCTATAAATCTGCATTCTCAACTGCATTCGCAACGTAACTAACGGATCCTCATTGTAAGAAATAAAATAGCCTTTGTGACTTGGTTGTGATCGTCATCTGTTTGATCTTGAATTTTATTTTCGAATGTGTCGTGATCTTTTTATTAATTCATCCAGCGGTTTTGCTACTCATGTTCCGCGGCGGAGGTGTGCTTCGGGCGTCATGTAACTTTAAACAATATATTGTGATTATGACGAATAAACAATCCTGATCCTTGAAATGCGAAAATAAGCTTGACCTGGGTTGAGGGAACCTTTTTCATACCGAGGCATACAGGAACAATTTTACAGAACCGCCCCGGTGCATGGTGCCGGGGCAGATAATGATTATCAGGGCAGAAGGGATTTACTTGATATCAAGCAGGATCACAGAGGGTCGCGTCCTAGCGCCGCCATCACTCTCTGGCGGTGGGGGAGTGATACGATTTATTGAAATTCAATTGTGCATTTTAAAGTTGACGAATACCAGAAAACGACGAGACCGTCAAGGTAGCATACCCATAATCGAATTCACGTTTGTAGTTATGCAAATTAATTGAGCATAAATAGAGTAGAATTAGTGCAAAAGTAAAATAAATAGCGCCTCTTTGGTTTAAGAAATAATGATCATTCTTAGTCTCATAATTATATTTCTTAGTCATTACGGTCATGTGTACGCCAGTTTGACGTCAAGCTAGCGTACCCGCTAGCTTGACGTCAAGCTGGCGTACACATGACCGTAATCGAAATCGGCTTATACTATAGCAACAAAATTTACACTATTATGTGTATAAAGAGCATAAATACCGCACGAGCTATGCAAAATTTCATAATGATTGCTCTTATAGGAACGGAGATATTAAACAAGACTTCGCATTAACATTCCGGCCAACGTCAAGCCAGCATACCTATTAAACAACGAAATACTCTCTCTCATATAAAACTAGCTTTTCTTATTATAAATGCTATATGTATAAACAGAGCGTGAAATACTGCTTCTGCCTGTAGTCATACTTTATGCAATTTCGTAGTGTAACAATATAAAAAGTCGATGTGAAGTTCTAGGAACAAATGCATTGTGGTACAGTCGCACTCAACAAATAATTTATTAGTGCAATAATACACCGAACAATGTAGGTAAGTGGTAAGAATAGGTAGTTTTGTTACATTACTATGGAAAGAAAACATTAAATACAACTTTTAAAAAAATACTTAAAGTCAAAGGTCGTGTAAAATTTTAATTTTAACTTTAATATAATATGGTTTGCATGCCACTTCCATTTGTGCTCGCTCCGTGTCATATCCGAGCGACCATTGTTTTGTTTACGCATAAAAACATTCCACTACGGCATGTCCTTATTATTAACTACCCCCTATTTTTCTGTTAAAATTTAGCATTATATTTTTTCCTAAGTTAGTTTTAGTACCAGTTAGCCCTACATCGTAAAAAAAAATGTGATTTCTCATGTAACTGAATTTATTCTTAGTGAGAAATAAAATGTTCATAAACCTGACACTATGTGAGCTTTTCTAAGTATCCTAAATTTAGCTACTTATAAAGCTAAGAATTCATATAATGTCTAGGTAGGTATGTTATTTTTATCAAGATAGGGATTGCAAAATCCGCATTATTTTCTTATCCGGATAATACGCATATTTATCATTCACAAATCCGGATAATAATTGAATAAAATGTCAAATTTAAAATAACATCTTTAAACTAGCTTTGTTTGCGGTTTCGCACGCCATTTCCTAGTGTCAGTAGATTGTGTAGCATCTACCAGTTTAGGCACTCGGCATTACAGAGTATCTGGCTATTCAACTAGTCTTCACTGGAAGAAGGCAGTTCCACGAAGTAGCGTTTGAACCTTGTGAACCCACCGAAAACTCATTGAACGACTACCTGAACAGAAATTTTGCAGAGCTCGTGCGGTATTTATGCTCTATTACTGTGTGTAAATTTTGTTGCTATAGTATAAGCCGATTTCGAGTACGGCCATGTGTACGCCAGCTTGACGTCAAGCTAGCGTACCCACTAATAATGGTCATTATTTATTAAACCAAAGAGGCGCTATTTATTTTATTTTTGCACTAATTATACTCTATTTATGCTCAATTAATTTGCATAACTACAAACGTGAATTCGATTATGGGTACGCTACCTTGACGGACTCAACGACCTGAACCAAAGCGCGCTTATGTTTAGTCATTTCTGTTTGGATTTTTTTATAATTATAAAGCAAATAAACCCTAAGTTTACAAATTGAACGACACCTGTGCCGATGTTAGGAAGAAAAATAATGTACAGATAAGCAAGTTGTGTGGGTGCGTCGCATCAAGTGCGGCGGCGCGACGGTCGATAGTCTAGAGCCAGAGCGGCACGAGGTACCGGGCAGGGTCGCTTTGCCGCAATCGATACCAACGCGCCGCGTCGCGTAGACAGGAGCACAGCCAGCACCAAGACCTCCTGTGCCAGTCCGTGCTTCACCGGCGGCGAGCGACGAGGCTGTATTCGCGTTCACCGCACATGCTACCGCGCGCGTCATGAGCGGCGCCCGCCCAAGAAGTGCCATCCTACTGGCGCTTGCTTTCGTATTTTTTCCTGAAACAAATCATGTCGAGTAAGTACTTGTTTAAAAATTTCAGTTATAACCCAAAATAACACACTTTCTCCCATAGCAACGCGTTCGTAAATCTCGGTGAGGTTATAAAACTTAATGCATAAGATTTATTTATAACTGCTAAATGGTAGTTATACATACAAGGTAAATTCGATAATAACATGATTCAATCTAATTTTTGGTAAAATAAACTATGACAGTATTGTTTATGTACGTACAAGCGAGTAGTAAATGAGTTGTAATAGATGGTTATGACAACAAAATATAAAATGGTCATCAATCAATCAGCTGTATATCGGTCTGAATTGAGATATTAGAAATGCCTCATGTTTTGATGCACAAAATTTTGCATGAGTGAGAGAAAAATATGGTATGTTATTATCAAGTTTTTTATACAAATATGTACACTTTAAATCTGTTACCACAAGTAAAATGGAAATGGTAACACTGCGTCAACGGCATAAATGTTAAAGTTTACAATAGTCGTGTCATGCGCAAACATCGCCAATTTTACGAAACCAGATCAACGTCGACTCAGACGGTTTTGTTAACGCGTGGAATGCCACGTTTCGTATGATAGGAATAACGGTCCCTGGAAACGTAGGACGACCCACCATTGTTGAAACTTTAAAATAAAATCACAAATATAAACATTTTGCCATCAGGTTGCACAAAAATAACATTATGTAAAAAATATTTGTGTGTGGAAAATAAATAGGTAGGTACTCAAAATTCCAAGATAAATAATTACTCGTTATGGGATGAATGCTCAAAACCTACCGACCTACGTCCTGCAGATTATTAGTATAGGCTTGACGACCTCGGTGGCGCAGCGGGCGAAGGTCCGCCTGCGACGCAGGAGGTTGCGGGTTCGATTCCCGCCCTGGGGACAAATGTTTGTACGATCTGCAAATATTTGTACAGGGTGTTCTGGATATTTTCTATGTATAGTAAAAAAAAAATATCAATCTATGTAGTCTATTGTATTAAATATATCAGTCATCTAGTACCCTTAATACAAGCTCTGCTTAGCTTGGGGCTAGATAATGCTGTGTATATCATTATTTATTTATAGGCTGTTGATGATGATGATTGCCAAAGTAGTAAAAGTAAGGGTCAGGTACTTATGGTCAAATATAATTATTTATTAATATATATAAAATCAAGAAATATATAAGTAATAAATAAATATAAGAAATATAAAATGTCAAGGTTGAAATCATTCTGTCTCCGTGCAAATAGCAGCACGCGCTATCTAGCTAGAGTTTTTTTCATCTAAGGATTCTGCGACGATATTAGTGCCATAGTAAAGCGATTGGTTTGCAGAATTCGAATCCCGATTGTTATTTCTGGTTGTACATTTTGTTGGTAAGGTACTGTAAAGGCTACAACTTATCTGATATCATAAAAGATATAATTTGGTCATCCCTTCCCATCTCGAAAAGCCGCATATGGTTTCTAAACCTTAAAAGTTAAAAGAAAAGTCGTGAAAGAAGTAAAGGTCGTATATTCTAAAAAAACTGCATTTACTTATTATATTTTTGTGGATTTATTTTTTAAATTTCATAAAATTAAGTACGAGTCGATGTTATTTAGAGAATATTAGTACATGATGCAATTAGTGAATAAAGGACGGATCTAAACTAGAGCAAGGGCCATAGATGAATCAGAAGCCAGTGAAAAATTCTAACGACTTCACGACCTTAGAGAGAAAAAGAACCAATCAAATCTCGAGGAATTATTTGCACAAGGAATTTGTATCGAGTATTTTTTGCTCAAGGAGGTTGTGTAGCATTGAAATGGAGGTCGAATAATATTGGCACATTGATGCTGGGTAGCCATAGCCAGCAGGTGGAAATAGCTAATTTTATAACCATGCTCTTTCATTTTCACTGTGTTTCAATACAATACAATACAATACAAATATTCTTTATTGCACACCAAGATAGAGAAAAATAGGAAAGATAAACACAAACACAAAAACAGTTGCACAATGGGCAGCCTTATCGCTAGATGCGATTTCTTCCAGGCAACCTTTGGATGGACACGTAACTATCAATTCAATGTCTTTCCAAAGATTGATCCTTATCAGTAACCAAGTCCGTTGCTGCAAAAAGTGATTGATTTTACAAAAAATATACAAACACACGAAAAATATGACACCCTGGCGTATATTTTTTGTAAAATCAATCACCTGATTTCCTGCGAGTAAAAAAAAAATATGCAGATTTAGTTTTCTGATAAATCGAGGTTATGACTCTTTTCATGATTTTTCTCTAACTCTCATGGGTTCGGATTTCACCATCCACACCCATCTCACAAAGCCATGCTGTATATGAATTATAGACGTAAATGTTTGTCAAAATAGAGTAAAAATTAAACTAAAATTTAGCATAGGATCTACTACTTGACTTGTGTCAAGTATAATACATAAAACTTGTGTCAAGATGTCACTTAAACAAACAATGGGTGCCTCTACGAAATTTACAACAAATTTCACAATTCAAATCTAGGTCAGTTGAATATCCTTGTGCAAGCGGTGATAGGAGTGTATTCCAATGCTTATAGGTAGACCACACAACTGACGGATCACTGTAGAACCATGTCACAGTATTAAACACCAAAAGTGGCGTTTGTTACTGTGTTTGGCGTTTGTTTTCTTATTGTGACAAGGTTCTACGGAGATCCGCCAGTTGTGTTGTCTACCTATAATAATATCATAGCGAATACATCCGACAGCGAAACAATGTTATCGACAAAGTAAAGAATTAGCAAGCTGAAGTGGCTGTGGGCCGGCCATATCTCGCGAAGATCCGACAACCACAGGGGTAAAAATGTGTGCCGGTGTTCTTGAGTTGAGACCGTAAAAGGGCAAACGTAGAGTGGGGCACCCTTCGGTCAGGTGGGATGACGAACTGCGAAACATTGTAAGCAGATGCTGGATGCGGCAAGCTAAAGACAGGGTGCTATGGCGCTCATAAGGGAAGCGTATGTGCAGCAGTTGACTTATATAGGTTGATGATGTTGATATGATCCAACATGATAAAAACAATTCTCAGTGGAACAAGGTTTAGAAAGTTTTTATGCGTTGATTAGCTAATTTCCATGCGGGAAAGCTATTGTCCGATGTTTCAGGCGTTTCAGGTGAAACACAAACAAATACATAAAAAATATAAACACAACGATCTTCCCACAAGAATGGTAAAACTTTATAGAGAGGCAAGGATTTCTCTAGATACGATAACGGTTTAAACATGTTACTAAGGATATGAGTATTTTACTCATATCCTTTGTAACATGATTAAACCGAAATCGTACATTTGATTCCTCAGTTACATTTAAAGTTGTTTTATTTGTCCTTTAGTACTTGTACGAATGATTATTCTGCTAACAATAACATATTAACTCCTAGGAAACATAGAAAAGGAGGACCTAGAAAATATTCAAAGATTTTGATTCGTGTACAATCAGACAAAAAGTACGTTATTGTAGAATACAAGGAAGAAGTAAATTTTTAGATTGATTCAATCTGTAAAACTAATCCCACATATATTATAAATGCGAAAGAATTTGTACAAAATACAATATTGGAACTTTCACCGTAATTTCAACAGAACAATAATAACCAAACCAATAAATCAACACCGCAGCACGCTTAATTATTTCCCAACTCTTCTAGGCCATGCCAAAATAACAACAAATTTTACCAATAAAAACGCTTTACAAAATTTAATTTGATACCTGAGTTACAAGCCATGCTTGCGTAAAGGCGCTTCCTCACCGCGGACATTCGTCTGTAATGAAACATTTAGGCCCGTATTATGAAAGCTTACTCAGTCGTAAATATATTCTTGAGTGACGTTTATGCCATAGTAAAGACTTAGATCCGAACATTACTGCCAGCGAGGGAGGATAACTAAGTATTAGAGTGCGCAGCCTATAATGATAGCCACTTCCGTTTCACATTGTAAGGACAACTAAAGCGACTGCAGCAGAATGCTCAACATCGAAAATTACTGGATTATTAACGTGGGTATAATTAGATTATACTTACAAAGAGCTATAACAAGAACATTCCTATATAGTCATATAAGACTATAAGAATGTTCTTGTTCTAGCTCCTTGCACGTATGGTCTAATCACACCTTTTAATCTCTACGATAAACGAAGTAAAGCTCTGTCTCTATTCACACAAAAATAAAAGTCCGAAGGGAATAAAATGAGCATTCGCTTTCGGTCTCAGTCCATCTTTTGTAATACAGGCGAATGCTAGCCTGTATTACTATTACACTGCTGCTATACTTCAAAATAGCTGCAATGTTAAAGAAAGTATACAATATGAGGCGTTTTGAAACGCGTGATTTGATAACGCGTGTTTTTAAACCATCTAGCCTAGATACGTACACATAGAAACGCGCGCTTTATTAATGAAAAGCGCGCATTTAGAGCATTATCACACGAGTGGTTTGCGAGCGGCTGCGGGGCGGAGCGGGCGCGTAGCGGATGCGTCGCGAACACGCTGCGGCTGCGCAGCGAATGCGTCGCGGATACGCCGCGGCTGCGCAGCGAAGACGTCGCGGACGCGCGGTGAATTCGCAACGTTTGACGTTCGTATAGTACAATCAGTAATAAAATATGATTCCGACGAGGAGACACTGCTGTTGGCTTTGTTACTTCGAAGACGCCGGAGACGAAAACGAAAGCATAAACGAATTTAGGAGGATCCATTTTCAATCAATCGAATGGATGAGAGTAAATCACATCACACTAATATTATAAATGCGGGGAAAATTTGGATGTTTAGATAGATGATGGATGTTTGTTACCTCTTCATGCCAAAACGACTGAATCGATCGGGCTGCAATTTTGCATAGATGTAGCTCTAAGCCTGGAATCAAGGTTACTTTTTATCCAACAAAACAGTTACCCTGGGATAGAAGTAGCCTTTAAACGTTTCCATAGAAACAACGCGTGCAAAGCTGCAGAAACTAGTAAGAAATAGATGAAAGTCTAGCAGAGATGCTATTATTTCATTTATTTTATATTTCTATGTGCCCAGCTGCTCGTAGATAAGTAAATTTGTTTCCTTTTCACAGGGGTGCCGGCGGTGGTGGCATGTTCGGTGATGTCAATATATCTGCAATCTTAGATTCATTTAGTATAAGCTATGACAAGAGAGTAAGGCCAAACTATGGGGGTGAGTATTAAGTTTAAGACATTTTGTGTACCTTACTTTAAAATATATGCAGCTGATAAAATCCAGCTAGAACATGGTACACTATGGGAACGTATTGTGTATTCTGAAAGCTAACTCAAGCATTACTTAAGCAGGCATTACGTGAGCTCTACTCTAGCGTAGAATCTCTGCTCAAGTAAACCTTTGAACGTAACTCTGACCCTATTCTGGATGCGCCCGCAAAATGCCTGCTTGAGGAAATAGGGTCTTGGCTATGTCTGTTTTAAAATAACCAATTCTACCAAACGTTCCGCTACTATCTAAATCTTACTTCCTAAATAGACTTGTCTACAGCTTCTTTAAGAAAAAAGTTCGAATCGCGAATCGACGCAAGCGCGAACGCAAGCAACAAAATTACAAAACAAAAACAGCGCAAAATGATAACAAAATTACTACGTTTCAGCTGGTCAACCTGAAACAAAGAAGTATTATAATTACTATTTACTAGATATTATGTAACATTTCAGTTTTATTTGGCATTTTCACTGTTCGATTCACATTAACTGTAGGTTTCTTCCTAGGTATGAAAGGCCAAATAATTCCTAGAAAGATGTTTGATGGCATTGAAGTAGAAAAAAGGTCCATGTCTAGTTAGGTTTAAAGCCCTGCCCCAAAGGAAGTCAAAATCGACAAAGGCGGTGATTTCGCAACCTTTTGCTTTAATGAAAATAAAAGGTTTCGTTGATTTTCAATATTCGTATTTTTGTGTAATTTGTATATAATAATATTTGTTTACAATTTCAAATCATCATCATCATAATTTATAAACGGTCAAAAATTGGAAGAATCTGTGACCAATCATGGTGTTTTCCACACTTGAGTAATCAGAGTTCACCAAACAGAAATTTGGCTATCAAAATCGTTCTAATTAAGCAATTACTCAAGAAATGCTTGGTAAATGTTCAATAATAACTATAAATAGGTAGTTACTTGAAGACCTAGACGCGCAAAATCACGCTCTCGCTCTCAAAATCAATACGTACTCAAAAAGTAACCTTGTTGAGTACTTATAGATTTTGACACGAGTTCCCAAGCATTGTTTAAAATTTGTCTACTCAAAACATGACATAAGAATAACAAATGCATAGACCGATGACTGAGCAAGCTTTCATAATACGGGCCTAAAACTATAACAAGACATTAAAAACAAATATAAATTCCCAATTACACACAGATCGTCTCAAGTCGTGATTTTTTGAGTTTTTAATGGAAATCTATCAAAAATTCGTGAGTTAAGACGACAAATTGCTATCAATTTGATTTGCGTTTGGGAATAGATATACGGACAGCTTGAAGCAGTCAGTGTCGAGTACTTCAAGCTGTGACTGCATAGTGAACTATGAAACTGCTCGAACGGTTCCATGTATGCACGCGCCAGCTTGAAGCAATCGATCCAGACCGCTTTAAGCTACCAGTGTGTGTGTATGCTCAGAGTATTCAGGGGTTAACAAAAGAAAATCCATCCTTGGTAGGATAAGTCTAGTTAGAAACCTTCCACTGGTCTTGAAGGTCATAAAATAAAGTATTAATTTTATTATCTAGCTACAATACTTATACTTATGTCACAAAAATCTTTTGAAAAAAAGAAATCTGATAACCACTACTTATATGAAAATTCGACCAAAAACAATTTAACAAAAATAATAATAAACGATTTAAGACAATGGAATACTTACGTATGTCCAACTAATGGAAAAGGTAGGTTTATGCACGGATATATGTTAAAACAATCAAACCTGAAATAATTCTGAAAAGACTACAGCTCTACCACAGCACTGACAAACACACTCGATTTTGACAAAACAACATCGGGGTGCTATGGTAACCACAAAAAAGTCAAGGAGGAAAAAGGTCTAGTCAAAATAGTTTTAACGTTTTATTTTAATAAATTTTCAATGATCAGAACTTTGAAATAAAAGCCATATACACTTGCGAGCTTTAAACTGGAATCGCTTCAAGGGTTGTTCAAGACTAATTTTTACAATTTCTTTGCAGTGAACTATGAGTTAAGTTATGTTTTCCCTTACGCAGGATTTATTGGCGACGATAAATTTTGATTTAATGGACGATAATGTCCGCTGCCACACCGCAGTAGTGACTAGACAGTACCGACAGACGTCTTCCATGTCGGCATTCCCATACTTGACTGGCCAGCCCTTATTCCTGACTTGAACCCAATCTGGCATATGTGGGACGAGCTAAAACAGTTCATCCAGCTCCGGCGCCGATAGAAGCCGATAGATGCAACTTCGACCTATTGTAATAATTCCCAAAATTTAGGTAGCCAATTTAATTAATTTTAAATCTTCTTGATATCACTTGAAAGGTAACAAAATTACCTTTCAAATGATATACCACAATCTATAGTTCATTGTACATAAATTGTAAAAAAATTGTTTTGATCAACTCGCGATGAAAGCGATTCATTTTAAAGCTCGCAAGTGTAGTTATAGTTATACTATATTAGCTACACTGATTTTAGCAAAAATTTCTTAAAGTAAGTATGTTAACGCCATCTACATAGGTACCCGAAAAGGTATCAAACATGGGTCGATAAAATAAAATTTAAAGACTTGTAAGATGCATTTCAAAATGTTGAATAATATGTCGTTTTCAGGACCACCCGTGGAAGTGGGGGTCACCATGTACGTGCTCTCCATCAGCTCTCTATCTGAAGTGAAAATGGTACCTTTTAGTAGAACATTTTGAAAACACAACGCATATTTTAGAAGAGTTTGGTCCTTTAGTTCATCACCAGCATTATACCGTTCATTGTAGCACCCATTTCCACGGTACTACTGCATTGTGTAGGGCAGGTGACACGAATCACGGCAGGCGCGGCTTGGCAACCTGCATTTATCGAGTCGCGTGGGTCGTAACGTCACCAGGCGCTCGGCGTCGCCGGCGCGGTTCTTCCCCGTACCTTGTCCCGACAGCACCGGGGGCCCGCGGCACCGTCGTCGTCCATCAGCCACTCGCACCCGCGCCTCTCGCGCCCCGCGGTGATGGGGCACGTCACCTTCCTCTGGTTTGGTTTTCACGGCGCGAGGCGTGCGCGCGACTCACGATTGGGCTTGATTGCAGGTCCGCCAGTGGAGGTGGGCGTCACCATGTATGTGCTCTCTATCAGCTCCGTCTCCGAAGTGCTCATGGTACTCGCCCTTGTCTGCTCCCGCTTGTCTCGGTCGCTCCGCCGCTCTGCGACCGAGCAGCCCCAGACACGAGGCTGCGAGCATGTCCGCGTTTGGTGGAGCAAAACGCCCTATATCCGCCCAATTGCTTTCTTATTATGTGTCTTGATTAGTACATGTAACGTTTTTTTCCGAATTGTGTAAAATGGATTTCATGATAACAAACGCAAACCGTTTCCTCTACCTTGAAATTATACAATTGTGTGCCCTGCAGTACTCGTATTTCCACAGTTGCTGCTTTCTATTATAGAAAATGGAAATGCAAATTAAAGTGATGAAGTCTGAAATGTGGTCGGTACGGTTTCATTATAAACGTAGCACGCCATTATAATTTCTTTATTATAGGGAACGTAAGTCAGTAGGCTCATGGGTGTAGCATAAGGCTTGATTTTATAAATGTTTCGCGATGTTTATGGTGGCGCAGCCCACGACTATTGCAGTTGCCATCGCTTGCGTCGATGTAGTTTGTTCTCGCAGATTGTTATACCGGTAGTTTGAGGAAATCCTGCCAAGAACAGGTCGTTGTCTGCACACTATAACAGCTGTGAAACTATTTTATTGCCTTAATAGCCGATGATGCAGTCCATTTAACGTCCAACAAAATAAACCAGTCTTAATTTTTCAGTATTATGAATCCAGCAAAGAACTGGGTGTCGCTATGACGCAAGATAATTCAAATGAGAATGTTTCTCATATGAATTATTAGTTGGCATCAAGAAAAAAAAAATTTTTTTTTAATTCTACCCTTGAAACCGTCATCACGAAAAGTCATCACTTTTGATTGCCAAGAAAACATTAAAGTGGGGAATCATTTTAAAATTAAAAACCATACGTTATTTCAAATACCCTAAGCTCTTTGGAATTGCGACGACTGTACCTATAATTCGTGACTCATCGTAGTTTGTTGTCTTTGTACCTACGTATTATGTGTATTCACCGAAATATTGCCAAATGTCGATTTATAATCTCTTCATTACCCTCCAGTGTCTCGGAGCATTGATCTAGTCTGGCCTTAATTCGATATATTCATAAATATACCTACCCAGCATATTCTCACATCGTTTTATCTACTTAATATACGCCATTTAATTGCGGGCAAATTAAATATTATTTGTTTTCTATTCCTACCCAAGTGAGCTTGTTAGGCATAATTTCGTACGTGTACCCCCACAGTGGAAACCAAATCAAGGGGAAAGATCACAATGTGACGTGACCCATAGCCCCGCGGGATGTGATGTTGCCATAACTATAAGTTACTACTACTAGTACTTAGTCATGGTGTGTACATTTTGATGTGTTGGCATTATCTGAACTTCATGTACCAATGTAATAGCTTTTATTGGCTTCCAACGAGCCGTGGGCTGCCAGCACCGTCACCCACTCCTCGCGAGTCTCGCTACTTACAGCACCCACTCCATTGTCCATTCTTAGGCCATGCTTGTCTCAAAGCTTCATTTCACGCAATCATTTTGCATACTTCCAGTTTCTCTGTTCGTTTCATGCTTACTGCTCAGTCTGTACCTTTGTGTCTTATAGTAGAGCTGTCTCGTATACTGTCTGAATAGTGATAATGAAAATTTGTATATCACTCATCTGAAGTTGCAAGAACCATGCTTCGAACCGTAAAGCCGCTGGCCACTGCGGCGCACACGGTCACGCGACGCATTTCAGCTGTGTAGGTTCGTTTGGTTGCCAACGTGGGTCTACGGTTCCACTGCAGCACACATTATACATGAAAATTTACCCATGACTATGTATGTACAACTGCAGCGCAGCACAGTTTCAAATCATACGAAAGTGAGTAAAGGTACGCACGCGTAGACCTCGTGCATAGCATTAACAGCGTTGAGCTGCGTGGGTGCCATATACTCGTAGGAGCGAGCCACGTGTGTAGCCTCTTCGTGCGCAGCAGGGAGGCTGTGGCTTTAGTAAAAATAAACAAACAGACACCACGTCTACAAGTTCCGCAGTCCGCTGAAAAAGCATGCAAATTATTAGAAAACTTCGTCTCATAATTCAATTTTTTTTTAAAAGGACGATGCCTTTATTCACAATGAAAATTACAATTAAATAATAGAAATTAACTAAAACTAGTATTTACAATTGAGCTAACTGCAGACTGTTGCAAACAATCAACAGGTAGCTCAACTAATTGATTAATATCTTGTAATACAGAAATGAAGTGCTTTATCATATTACTAGCTGACCCGCCGCGATTTCATTCGCATGGACTTTAGTAATCCTAGTAAATACCCCAAGTAAATGTTGGTTTCCAGGTAAACTATCAACAACAAAGTTGAACAACCAATCCTTTACAATTTTAAAGTTTTATTGTATGAGAAAGACCTATAAATCCCACTTCATCAATCTAAGAAAGCTTGTAAATATTACTTATTCGATTACGACCCCATTTTAACTATCTCGGAATACGAATTTTCAAAATCCGTTCTTAGCGAGTGCCTACTTTCTAAAAGTTGTTATTATAAAAATGACCTTTGACCCTAGAATACGAATTTCCAAAAATCCGTTATTAGCGGTTACCTTCGTCCTAAAAGGAACCTCCATGCAAAATGTCAGCTTCGTAGCTCTTGTAGTTTCCGAGATCTCTTGATGAGTCCATTTTCTCTTCTCTTTTATTCTATAGATTTCCTATTTTAGTTGAAAGGTCACTTCACAACCACAATCCACTCGCAACTCACGTAGTTATTTCTATTGAAAATTGTTATGTAGGGTTACCTACGTAACAAATTTTAACAGAAAAAGTTTATGTTGAAGAAGAAGAAAAAGCTTCTGTTGAAATTTGATACGTACGTACCTACGTAACAAATTTCAACAGAAGCTTACTTATTTCTTTTTAATTGTTATAACACAATCAATATTTTTCCCAGGACTTCACGTTGGATTTTTACTTCAGACAATTTTGGACGGACCCACGATTAGCATACAAAAAGCGAACTGGTGTGGAAACTTTATCAGTTGGATCTGAATTTATTAAGAACATTTGGGTACCGGACACGTTCTTCGTAAACGAAAAGCAATCGTACTTCCATATAGCAACAACTAGCAATGAATTCATACGTATTCACTACTCAGGTTCAATCACTAGAAGTATCAGGTTAGTTTGTTTTTTGGTGTGATAAATATAAATGTACCTACCTACTATAATTTGGAAGTACATAATTGTGCCAATGTCAAACTTTTCATATTGTTTCAGGTTAACTATTACCGCGTCCTGTCCAATGAATCTACAATATTTTCCGATGGACCGCCAACTATGCCACATCGAAATAGAAAGTTGTAAGTATCTATTCATACATTTATGCCCTGAAGTTTTTATCCATGCTATTTGCGTGATTTTTGAATATTTTTACTTATTGTTTACTTCTTTGAAATTTGGTAGGTATACGGTTTATGTATCGCTAAGAACAGCTTATTTTAGTAGGTATATTTCAATTTACCCCAACTTGAGGCATTTAATGTCAAAAGCGGAAATGATCGGCAACGGTAGTATACATGGCTAGTATATTTTTCAAAAAAAATTTTAATGAACTTTATTTCACACAACTACAACGTAATGTTTATTTTTAGGGTTCCGTACCTTAAAAAGATAAAAGGAACCCTTATCGGATCTCTTTGTTGTCCATCTGTCTGTCTGTCCGTCTGTCAACCCCTTTTTCTCAGGAATGCGTGAAGGTATCGAGTTAAAATTAACATCAAATACTCAAGTCGGTAACCTCTTGGAGCCTCAATATTAATAAAACTTCTAAGTCAACGCAATCAAAAGTAAAGTATGTGTTCGAATGTTTTGAACTTTCCAAGGGAATCATATGCACACAAAAACTATAAGGTACTTCTCGCCATGGACCAAAACCTACATACAGGTTTCAACGGAAATTTTAACGGAAAGTTTATGTTGAAATTTGCTAATCATGATATTAATTTGGGAAGACACAAAGGCTTACAAATATACGGAACCCTTAGTGCGCGAGTCGAATCGCGCTTGACGTTTTGTTTATTTATCCATACTGTATATTTCTAAACTAGGTACCTACAATTTATTTTATTAAGTGAATGTATTCACATCTTATTAATTTTCATATAAGAGTATATTTTCAACACATACATTTAACATTCATAATATAGATTTTTACTAAGGATTATGCAAGATGCTTTTTATTTATCTACTATTTTTATTACTCGTCAAAAACTTTTTATAAGCCTTCTGTATCTTTTTGCTTAGTTATGAATTTTTTATAT
Organism: Eupithecia subumbrata; assembly: GCA_949316285.1. Lineage (NCBI taxonomy): Eukaryota > Metazoa > Arthropoda > Insecta > Lepidoptera > Geometridae > Eupithecia > Eupithecia subumbrata. The sequence goes on along the minus strand of OX438642.1, from coordinate 9,754,418 downwards.
GGCCTGCTGGTTTTTCTTAATTAAATAAATTAAGATTCAAATCAGTATGCTCTGAGTATGCGTGTGAAAAATACAAATACAAAAAAAGTTTTCGGGATTTCGATAGACTTTAACTTCTATCTCGCTTACATGTAAAAAAAGAATGGGTCATCCTATTCTACTAATATTATAAATGCGAGTTTGTGTGAATGTTTGTTACCACGTGTTCCCGTAACTACTAAACCGATTTAGATGAAATTTGTGTGTACATATTAAAGATCCTAGAATTACACATAGGCTAATTTTCAAAAATTAGCCTTGTGGAAGGACAGGAGAATAAATTTTAAAATTATCATTCCCGGTTTCGATTCACTCAAAACTCGGTATAAATAAACTATCAAGTAAATAATTGATCACGTATTTTTATTTTATAAAACTATGCTTTGTAATAAATTTTTAAAATTTTCAAGTGGACGATTCTTAAGTTCGAATTCGTATATTCAGCCACTATTAACTACGGGAAAAAGTTCTTCTCTCACTATTAGAGGCGGTGAAAGGCGCCAAACGTATGGAATGAGAGGAAAACTATTTGGCGTCGTAATTTAATACACAATTCATACTAAGACTCAGTATACAAAAAAATCTAATGTTTTGGCCAAACAAACGAAATAATGTATGAAACAAATGAAAATGTTACTTATATAAATGAAAATCAGAACTTTTTTATTTTAGTATCACTCCCTACCTATAATATATATCTAGTTACAAAAAATACTTCACTGTCATGATTTTGATACGATTGCGTAAAGAAAGCTATCCTGTGAAGTAGATAGACCCGTGGGTCGTTGTCAATCCACACGGCTTTTAGATGGGTTTTAATAATTAAGTATTTAAAGTAAAATTTTACCTAAGTATCTAGTTATACTTAAATCACATTTTTTTACACCACGCTTCGTGTTTATAAGATTGACTTTACAGTTTGCTAATTATTTATGTATTGAAGCTTTTGACATCACATCACTGTGAAATGGATAATACTTATTTTATAAATGACAAACATCGAGCACATTTGAGTGAAAAATAATTTTATTCTGTGCTGTAACGCAATGTTTTCACTAGGCTTACTTTAATTGTGATGTGACCACTTTCTTGTATCACAGATGCTACTTAGGAAAAACCTGTGTTGTGATCACACAACAATAAATATATCGTCGACACGTGGTGTGTTTTTGCGCGTGTTTAATCAGTTGAACGTCTCCTTCTCGCATACAGCACCCGCAGAAGGCAGACTCGTTTTGTAAGCCTTTTGTTCTCACGAGCATCAAGCAAAGACATGATATTGTGACATCGATGCTATGCGGGTAACGGAGGCGGGGACGGTGGTGCCCGTGGGCTCTGCTCATCTAGCGAGGGCCGTGCCGCAGAGGGAGGCGCCCGACCGCTCACTCACCTCATTCCAACCATGCATGCAACACCAGAACGAACTCGCCACCACTAACTGCACTGCTACCCATGCCTCTTGCACGTTTGCTTTACCTACCTTCTGAAACCTATTTTGGTATGCAGTATTATTTCAGTACTTTTACAGTTTGTTTATACTGATACTTATTCATTTACTCTATCCCTCTTTATCTATTTCGTATGTATCTAGTTAGTATTTTATAACACTAAATAATTTTGTCTTTCCTTATTACCTACCTACTACTATAGCGTTGTTCATAAGCACCCAGGTAAATTTTAGTTCCTTAGTTATTTTATTACTTTATGTAGAATTGAGAATGAATAATGCTTCATTCGTATATTTATTTACAGGGTGTCCGGTAGGAATTTTTTTAAATCTTTGTGTCTCAACACATCGGCATAAAATATTTGCTTCTAATGTGACGTTAATAATCATTATCGTTGGTTTTGTTTGCTCCACGGGATTTTCCAAAAAGTTCAGGTCTGATTATTCTAATCTTTTAAGAAGTTTATCACAAAGTGTATCTACAAAATCGTACAAAATTGTAAACGCTTCTACTGTGAACGCACCATGCCCACGAAGCTACTGCTAAATAGTGGTCATAAAATACGCATTTAAGCCGCGTCGAATGATATTTTCTTCCCGCTCATCCAGGGAACAGTATTAAAATATTCAAATTTGAAATCAAGATTTTACCATCGGACACTCTGTATATTTGAGTTATATTATGTAGATTCGGATTTGTCTATTCATTCCACCATTTGAACTACACTAACTTCAAATCCCGGGACACGAGAGGGAATCGCAGTGCTTCTCAGCGTAAGTAAAAGCATTTTGTGTGTTTGGCATGTCTCCGGAGTCGGGTACACAATGAGAGACATTCGATATCTTTGGAAAGATGGACTCACAAGCGTCGGCATGAGCAATGAAGTGCAACTACCTCAATTCCGCGTGCTCGGCCACCGGCAGCGCGCCACTGTTGTTACGCTAACGACAGGTACCTAACCTTCTGCCAGAGCCCCTTCAGCACCCGTCCATCACAATCCACCACCGACTCCGTCTCCCTCTGCCCGTGTGCAGACTTAATCCGCGACACTGGCACACACGCTAATGACAATGACAATCGCACGACGAGACGCGCGTTACTAGGCCTTTGACTTTCCTGCTCCAACCCCGATCGACTAACGACTCGACTTTTAAAACCCACTACGATGGGCCTGGGGTGTTTCATTTATTATATCCGCTGCGCACAGTCGGCTACACGATGCGGGACATCCGATACAAATGGAACGAGGGGCCCAACTCTGTGGGTGTTTCCAGCGAGGTGTCGCTGCCGCAATTCAAGGTGCTGGGCCATCGCCAGCGTGCCATGGAGATCTCCCTAACGACAGGTATTGGGGTTTTGGGTGAAATCATTGTCGAAATTTTAAAAACGTCTCTAAACGTACACCACTACGTGGTACCCTGGACATGACTTAACCAGCCACGATTTCTTTCACATCCTTGCTTTTGTATTAATGCACAAAATACACTGAGTGGTGTGATAGTAACAGCAAACAAAATATCTATGTTGTTGTATCAAGTGCGTTATTTTTATAATTTCATACTTAATATTTAATTACTAGCTAAGACTTCCTAAAATGAACATATGGGAAAGTTTGTTGATTGTATACCAACCTGTCGTACGTAGGACCTATCTCATAACTTATTAAACGAAGGAATCGTACGATTTATGACAACTTTTTTTGGAATTATTATAAACATAAGAATACATTATTTATTTTTGCAGGAAATTACTCAAGATTGGCATGCGAAATTCAATTTGTACGTTCCATGGGCTATTACTTGATTCAGATTTATATACCATCTGGACTTATTGTAATTATATCATGGGTATCGTTTTGGCTAAATCGAAATGCTACACCTGCTCGGGTCGCTTTGGGAGTGACCACCGTGTTGACTATGACTACTCTCATGTCATCTACTAATGCCGCCCTGCCCAAAATTTCCTATGTCAAGTCTATCGATGTTTATTTGGGAACATGTTTCGTCATGGTATTCGCCAGTTTACTAGGTAATATTATTATTACGTATTCATCTTTCTATTCCGTTGTGTATCGATACTAATATTTATTATGCTTTCTAGAATATGCCACCGTGGGATATATGGCGAAAAGAATACAAATGAGAAAACAAAGATTCGTGGCCATACAGAAAATTGCATCGGAGAAGAAAATACCCGTGGATTGTCCTCCAGTGGACACACTATCAAAAATGAGCACTTTGGGAAGATGTCCGCCTGGACGACCATCGGTGAGATATATCGTTTTTTGCGCGATACACGCTTTATGTTTAATTTATTTAAGTATGAAGAACTCGTAGTAGGCTTGTGTATATACCAGATGGTAACAGTAAAGCAAATTGTAAAATATATCTGAGAAATGGATAATGATATTAGGTAAAATATAAATAAATAAATAAATAATGCTGGACAATTCACACAGCATTATCTAGCCCCAAGCTAAGCAGAGCTTGTGTTATGAGTACTAGATAACTGATATATACTGATATACTTAATACAATACACTACATAGATAGATATTTTTATTATACATAGAAAACACCCAAGGTACCTACATGAAACTTTTTGATTTAGACTGGAAATAATAATCGCCCCCGTTGAAAAGATCATATCTTTACAGGAAGTACGATTTAAGGTCCATGATCCAAAAGCACATTCTAAAGGGGGTACCTTGGAGAACACCATTAATGGAGGACGTGGTGGTGCTGACGAAGAAAATGCAGCCGGGCATTTATTGCATCCTACCAAGGTAAATTTTATTGTATCTTTTGTTTACATGTACATGATTCTGGACCACAAATTTTAAATATGTATATATTATAATAAAATCTTGAGAAAGGAATATTTTAGAATGCTCTAAAAATTAAATTTCTTAGCACGCCCGGCTTAGCCAATAAGGCGTTCTTAGGGGAGGCCTATGCCCAGCGGGTGAACAGTATAGGCTGATGATCTGCTATAAGTCTTAAATTGGCGTTGAAATCACATCCAAAAATTTATTTCATCTATTCCAGGACATCAGCAAACTATTGGGAATGACTCCTTCGGATATCGACAAATATTCTCGTATTGTGTTCCCCGTGTGCTTCGTTTGCTTTAATCTCATGTACTGGATTATTTATCTCCATGTTTCCGACGTTGTGGCTGATGATCTGGTACTTCTGGAAGAGGAGAAATAGAGGGATTTAAAAATATTATCCACTTATTTTTCCACCACACTTTAATGGGACATAATAATTTTAACAATCATTCCTTGCACTTTTCCAATAGAAATTTATTAGTTACTACCTTATTGATTTTCATCTCTTTTTTCAAAGTCTAGTACCTGATTTTTTTTGTTAAAATTTAACGAGGAGCTTATGTCGTAAAGTTGTCATCCTCGTAAAAGTAAACCCTGTAAATTTATTTTAAGTCCGTTGAAAAAATAATGAAGCGTTTAAAAACAAATATTTGATTTATCTTTAATACAGATGTTTTTCTTTGAATCTGATTGGCAAATTCGTTGCGGCGTTTCTTCTTATTTTCCAAAATTAAAAACGCACACGACATAAACGTCTTCTGCTGAATTGGTCCAATTCTAACGATAATAAGTATTACAATACTGTCTTCAATCTAAATGTTTCAAATTGTTATGTGGTAAAATAAGTGGAAAATAATCTGATTTAAAAACGAAAAATCTAATGCTCAAATTTTTTTGCTTAAATTTAGATATGTAGCTACATTTAAGTAGAATGTGTAACGAATTTTTTTATAAATTCTGTTATTTATGTTTTTTTTCTTTGTATGTCACTTACCTGTGAATGAATAAAGGTCATATAGATATTTTGATGTTGTAGTAGTTCGTGTTATTCCAATTAGAAATTTTATTTGATTACTTTCATACCAGTAAACCAGAAATATTATTAGTATCTACTAATAATATTTCTGGTTTTCTGGTATGAATATATTTTTGGTGGTGATAGTTGAACGTAATTTGATAAAGTCATGTTCTTGCCAAAAGTGTTGTTACAACAGCAAGACAGAAAAAAAATGTGACGTAAACATAAAGAAGATCTCACAGGTATTTAGGAAATTTGGTGAATAAATCCTTATTTAAAAATATTGCATTATTAAATATTACCGATTTTTCTAAAGTTGAGATAAAAAATTCAACTGGGTGCATTCAATTTCTTGATGTTGTAACAATACCTACTTCCCTAATTATTATAAGATCAAGCTTCATAAATTAGAGATAATAATATTTTACTATTCTCATTTTCACTAGTGGCATGCATGCCTTGAACCCTAGAAACCTGGTGACTAAGAGCTGGGTTATTTAAATCATTTGTATAGGTTAACTAGAGCATTGTTTTTAAAATATTTAAATGTGTCAAAAAATTTGTCTTAAAATAATATTTGAAAACGATCAAAATGTTAGATAAACCGGTTGAATATTATAAATGAGAGTTAAAACTATATTACACAGCTCTTAGTTTTGCATGTAACTACCCATCAGTGACTGTTCTTTCATTAGGTTCTCATATTTACGAGTAAATTATTATGATACATAAATTTAAAGATATACTAATGACCACGATTGAAATAATTACTTGTAAAATGTATTGATATCCACTTGACTATAGAAGTTGTTGCCTAGGGACTCTTTTTTCATACAACAAACGTTTATGTTGTGAAGACAAGCTACTGCTAAACAACATGAATTACGATAGTACGTAGATTACGTGTAAGCATCCAGTCTAAATACAAAACCATAAACAATTTTAATCCATAACAAATTTAATTTAAATCCTTGCGAGTTATTTAAAATTATATTATTTGGTCGGTGCAACCGGCTATTGCCCGCAAGGCCTGCGAGGATGTTCAAGATGAACCAAACAATACATAAAATGTCATTAATATTTTTTTTACCGAGGAACAAAAAGGTACGTAATGTATAATTTTTTTACTTCGCCTGCAAGTTTTTTCCCCATTTTATAGAAAAACAAAAGAAATTTATATTATTGTAAATTAAATTGTAATGTTTTGCAATTTTACTACTGATTTGTTTTATTAGATTAGTTGCATCTTAGTACCTAAGCTATAATAATGCTTTCATAATTAGAAGAAGTAAAATGAGATAGTTGTAATTTGCTTGCTAATTTTATGGTGCTCTGGGACGGTTGGTTTGTTTGAGCATTGGAGCAGCTGTCTTGGCATTTCGGGAAGTTATTGCAAAAGAAAATGTTTTTGAATGTAGGTACTTTTCAAAAATATACTTCTTTGGTGTCACACCTTACAGTAATATTTTTCCCGTTTTGCCAAGACTTTTCTATACCCTCCGTTATCTGACAAGCAGGGTTCCCGTCTTCAGCTACGACTTATTGTTTTGAAAATCTTTATTGAGCGGCAAAAATTGCTTTAGATTCCGCAGAAATACTTCCTGTTACTTTTTAAATTTTGAATAGCAGCATAAAATGTATTATCTAATAGCAACATAAGTTTCTACTGCCGTCTGTACTACCTAAAGATAAGATCTGTAACGTTTTAAGGGTTTCGAGATCAAAGATAGGTTTCGAAATCCTTATGATCTCGCTTTGTCTGTCCTTTTTTCCCTCCGTAATAACTTTGCAACTACAGCAACTATCAACTTGAAATTTAAAATAATAATATAGTATTTTGTGCGCCTGTACAGATTTAAAGAAAAATGAAAATGAACATTTTCCATACAAATTGTGATGCTGAAATTTCGAAAGGTCATGTGGAAAGGTGTCAGCTTGTACATTTTCTGTAGGTTTCATACTTTTCGAAATATTTTGAAAAAAGTCGAAAAATAACCATTCCCCTCCTATCTCCGAAGCCAGAGCCAGAGCAATATATATGAAATGTATGTAGTGTTTGTAGATATAGATCTATATTTTACAGGAAAAATATAGAGAAATTTGTAAAAGATCACTTTTTGATAAATGGTCAAAAAGGGGGGGGGGACTAATTTTCAAATGGGTAGCCCCTCACCGAATGGGGTATCAAATGAAAGGTATCAGTTTGTACATTTCAAAATAGTTATGAAATTTCTGCAGGTTTCATATTATTTCAAATATTTCGAAAAGAGTCGAAATTTTACCAATTTCCACCCTCGTATCTCCAAAGATTGCAGAGCGATCTATCTGAAATGAATGTAACGTTTGGAGATATGGATCTAAATTTTACAGGAAAATAAAAGAGAAGTTTGTAAAACGATTTTGTTTTTAAAATGATTAAGGTATTGGTTTGCACGTTTCAAAACAGTTTTTGAAATTTCTGTAGAGTACACACTTTTTGAAATATTTTGAATATTGTCGACAAATTGACTTAATCTCCAAAGTACTTATGCAGAGCGATCCATCTAAAATGTAGTTTGGTAAATACCTACTATTTTAGGTAGGTATTCATCAAATACCGATGTCTCTAACCGGTACCTTTAGTACATGTATGTATGTCGACAAACGTTCGAAACCCTCGGCGCGCGAGTTACACTCGCACTTGACGTTCTTGTTTTAATATAATGTAATGATACTGATGATGTTATAAAGTAAAAAAGCTCAAAGTAGAATGTTTAGAAAATTATTATCTAGGAATCTTTATAATATTGAAAATTAAGTAACTATCTATAAAGATTATTAATAAGTTTCTCTGCTCAGTTTTGATATTATCTTATTTTTACTAAAATAAATGAAGTTCTACTGTGAAAATATGTTTACAAAAATTACAACGAATAGAACCTTTACAAAACAAAAGTTATTTGCAATTGACACAGTTGACCTAACTGCAGACTGTTGTAAAAAATTTAGAGGTAGCTTGACTGATCCATATTAATACCAATCGGAAGCGTAACCAAGTCCCTGGCTGCAACGCCTCGCTGTGTGGCAAAGCTGAAAAAAACAATTTTGATGTCTATTCGTATATTTTTCTAAAACATAAACTTTTATAAATAAGGTTACTTTGTGTATAGTTTTATCATTTTGAAGGTATTTCTTTCTTAAATTATACTAAAATCTACCAAAATTACATAAGTAATCAAATATACTCTCAAATACTTACAAAAATGTACAGCTTGCCGAACAGGTTTTAAAAGAATTTAATCTTGTTAAATTCAGAACACAGATGTATTTATATTGTTGGCACGTTTAATTTTTAATATGATGTATTACACATTGTATTCATGGATAAGTACGTAATTAAGTACGTCATTTGATGTTTTTTTTCTTCCAAATCCCAATGGGTTTAAATCCCTTGTGATTTATGTTAAATACAATCATACATTTGCATTCAAGTAGAATGTTAGAGTAGGTACATAATCTGATATGATAGAATACTTTTGCTTATTATTAGAAGTTGTTGTAGTTATAGAACATTATTTATATGAAATATGTGACAGTATGTATATTGTTTATTAGTTGTATATTTATGATATTATATTATAATAATGAGCAACGTCTCGTCAATCTGAAACAAAATTCTAAATATTCGTCTAGTGGGTAGTTATCTTAAATATTAGGAATCGAAGTTAAGCGGATTTTCAAAGTTATGTTCTCTGTCATGAATTGGTGGTTCTATCTCTATTAAATTTATTTCAAATAAATACTTAAATATATATACTATATAAATCAAATTTATTAAGAATATTTATAACGACGAATCTTGTACTTGGAGCAAGTTAAAAAGAACATAATACATGTTAAAAAACACAGTTAAATAATAAAGTAGTATAATTTTATTTTCTATGACGTTTTGATTAAAAAAATAAATGGATATGTTTACCCGTTATGTAGAACCTTGAGTAGTAGTTTGATGTCCATTCAAAATGTTTTAATTTTGTTGTCCGTAGTCATCCAAGAGAAACTAATGCCAAAGGTTAAGGTTAAAATAATAATTATCTATTAAATGGGTTTTCCACAAACCTTTGTTACTGCTTAGTGCTCATGTTTTGCTTTACCCATAAAAATGTTAGTAGAAATCAGGTAAATTTTGAAACGGAGCCAGAAAACTCTTAGTTTTAATGGATAATAAAATATATATTATTTTTGGTAACGTGATTTAAAGGTATTTATTCCTCCAAATAGTTTCATTGCTAAAAAACGAGCAAATAATTGCCTCATTACAATTTAGTCACTTTAAAAAATATAAACACAGGTTGCCACGGAAAGCGAAGCCAAAAGGGGTGATTCTGGACTGATTTCCAGGATTACCCCCTTCTGGCTTAGTACTTTGACTTTTACTTTTTAGGGGGTCAACGTTTTTTTATGATATTTGAAGACAAGATGTCCCAATAATAAATATTATCTCAGTTAATGAAGTAACTAAAACACCAATAAATAGATATTAAAAATAGCAAAATATTTAAAATAGAAACATATTTAAAATATTATAAAAAATAACAATAAACAATAAAGATTTATCATACAGCTGCATGTTTTTTAAGTTAATGAAGTAACTAAAACACCAAGAAGTAGATTAAAATTGAAATATATTTACAAACATAATGAAGTAACTAAAACACCAAGAAATAGATATTAAAATAGAAAAATAAACATAAAAAACAACAATAAATAAGAGACATGCAGCTATGTATTAAATATAATATTTAGTACACAGCATGTTTACATGAAGTGATATTTTCAAAGTTTGATTATTTGTTAACAAATGACACTAGGAAAATAATATATAATTATTTTTGTACATAACGGTAACTAAGTGCTCAGTCATTGGGTTCTTTATAATTATAAAAGCCAAAGCAAGTGAAATGTATAACTGTCAATGTTTATGCAACAAGAAAATAGGATTTTATTTGGTAGGTATTTATAGGCATGAATTGAGTTTGCAATGTAACATGTTGTAAGAAACCCAATTTCTGAATTTAGTGGTTACTATAAACTTCGGTTCATGGTATCGAGTTCTATATAACGCTAGGTTAGGCACCTAGCTTTATTCTTTAAGGAAAAAAATACAGGGTGTAACTAGAGGGGTGGATCATCGGCGGCTGGGGGGGTGAGGGATCACAGTATCTATCGATTAAACCCCCCTGTGTGTTCTGCAATATTCTGTAGTTCCAAAGTTATATAACTCGAAAAAAAAAAACACTTTGGATCTTGTTTAAATAACCTTTTGAACTACTGAATATCGCAGAACATACAGGTGAGATAGATACCCCCACCCTCCTACCACCGATGATCCACCTCTCTAGTTACACCCTGTATAAATACATAGGTACAAATTTGGACTTCCAGCATAATAAATATTTATTAGTCACTAAATAATAAATAATTTTACTAACTTGGCACTTTGCAATAGAATACGTCGTTTTTACTATAATATTGGAAGTCAATAGTTGGTAGTATAGGATATTTTATAGATTTTTTATAAACCACAAATGCTATATTATTTTACTTGTTTTGTACCTAGAAAAGTATCAATATATAAAATATATACGTTATGAAAATTTATAAATTTATTAATCTCGGAAATGAAACATTTCTATTAAATAGCACATTGTAGTTATTGGCACATTATCGTATACGTGTCCTTTTTTTAATTTTAGATTGATTGTATTTTTTATTACTAAACTGTAGGCTGGTACTTTTTATGTTGATACATACTTTATACATTTGTAGGGTAAATTAAAAAATCGTTTTCTTAAGTAACCTACCCACACATTTATGAAATCAAATAATTGTAGTTTTGTAACAAAATTAATTGCACTCATAACTTTTTCACACAACTAGTCATATACCTAAATGTTGGTTGCATCACCATTAAACGCACCATAATTAGACACTTAACGATAGCACGTTCACTAAATGCTTCTCTGTATGTTATAGTGAATAGTCATTACAAAAAGCCTGTTAACAAAATCCTATTCAAATCCTTCTCTATTGCAAAAAATTAAAAAAAAACTATAAAAAAAAAATAGATACTTACTGTAATCTTTATCCTGTACCTCCTATTCGATTGCGATGAACTTTTTGTTAGTAGGTAGGTACCTTGGTTATTGATGTGCCCGAGCAAATTGCAACGCGAGGCAAGGGAACTTTTTTGTACTCGCTTAACTAATGAATTTTTAAATGAATTATAAGGATTCATCATCATAATTATATCTTCTATAAAATAAAATAAACAGTTTTCCTTTTTGTACTCCAATCAATATCCTTATTCGAATGTTATATTTTTAATTACAATTCTCGTTTATTTACTATACCACTTTCTTAATTTTGAAAAACTTTGCGCTATTCATTATTAACTAATCCCTGTTGTGAGCAATATGAGAAAACATTAAAAATCTAAAAACAGACAAGAAAAATAAAACCACTATAGGTTAGAGTGGTTTGAAAATTAACATATAAATTGATTTAAAAATATATAATTACTAGTATATCAAAAGTACCTGGCGTAGGTAAATTCTTATAGTAATTATATAGCGTGAGCTTTTCAGAGTTATTTTTATTACCATGTCCAAAACCGACTTTTTTTCAAATTCAATCATAAATTTTCCATGGTTTCAGCCTATGGTCCTAAAATCAGCAAAAACCTGTTCTTACTTAAATACAGGTATTTACCATATTTTATAAGCTAAGCCTACCTACTTTTTATGTCTATTGTCTATTTATGAATAGCATTTAAGCATGTTTTATCTAATTTAGTTTAAGTTTGTGCTATAACTACGAAAATAAAATATTTGAAAATGAAATGTGTTATAATTTTTGCAAAGGTCACCCTTGAACCAACCATCCCTATCACATAATTATTGACTTAACGTTTAAATAAAAGCTTTATATTTTTGCTTAGGTTCTAAGGAGTTTTACCTCACTGATGAAAGTAATTTTGCCGTACTTTAGAAACAAAAGTTTAAATATTCATTATGCGGTCCGGGACCCAGGGTGTAGTTATATGAGCCCACCTCTCGGAGTGCATTCTGCCAATGTGGCCTGCTCATTGCCATTTCAGTGTAGCGATCGAAATATTTCATATAAACATTTATTTCAAAACAAATAGAAATGCGAATTGGTCGATTCAAAAAATATCGTGCCTTATTTATAACGATTTTTATATAATAACGACAAAAAAAGAACGTCGAAAATTGTCCAAAATTTTGTCGCTTTCCAGACTTTCTAAATTGGATTCGAAATAGAGGATAAGCATATGCGATTGTCATAAATAATCGAATCGGTCATTACCGATTCGATGTCGATGTTTATGACAATCAGACGGCAAAATCGTGAAAACGTGTGTCAAGTAATGTTTCACACACGTTTTGTTACCGTGAAAATCTACGGTTAATCGGCCGTGTGAAGGCACGGTAATCAGTGTTGAATGGATAACTTTGGAAGCTTGTTTACACATATCTACGAATAATTCGCCGTTTGTATCACGGCGCCGTCAACAAGGTTCCATTCCACGGTGAATTAACCGTAATCTGTACGGCGTGAAAACGAGTGTGCACACGAACCCTAAAGCATTAGGACATTACTTTTTGATAATCAGTCGTACTGCCAGAAACAAAAAAATGCGTAGAATGTGTACATGTAGCAGAATAGGTGCAAAAGGACCGAGGACATTTTTGGCGAAAGAGGCCCTACTAGGGTGGGGATAGGTTTTCATAATCTACCAAGACAATAAGTAACCACCTTCACTAGTAAAATACTTTATTTTCTAGAATAAACATGAGTTTATCATCATCTAACCTCAATTGAGTGTTTTCCTTAACTAGCTAGGTATATTGAAAAAAACTATTAAAAAAAACTATTATTTTAAAATTAGTGAATAATTGGACGGATATTTGAAATTTACAACTACATAAAACTTAAGTGATGTTTTAAGTGATAGATCCGGTTTCTGATAAGAAAATAGTTGTTTGGTTATCTAGATTGTTCTTCTGATACGTACGAGTTAGGGTACGTTCACACAGCAGTCCGTTTGACAGGCCCGTTTTATCGTATTAGGTAATGAACGAGTTCACACACATGACAGTATTTCAGATCCAGTTATGTGTGTGAACTCGACCATGCTACTACATCCGCCATCGCCTAATAAAAACGTATATAAAACGCGCCTGCAAAACGAACTGCTGTGTGAACGTACACTTAGCTGCTTTGAGTTTCAGCACCTTATTTTTGGTTTGCAAAAATATGTTCTGGCTGCTGCCCGTTTTGGTGTCGCTGCCACATCTGTGCATATAGTCCTTCCAGTTTACCAGCGTAATATTTGCAGTCAAAAAGCGTAGAACTCAAGCGTGCATTCCAAATTTTTGCTCGCATGTATTTTCGACTGGAAAGAAGTCAATATGTTCTTTGAAACGGTACAGCTCATTGATCATCATCAGCCCACAGACGTCGACTGCTGGACATGTCACCCATATTATATGGGTCATGGTGTATAATATCACAAGAGAGGTATTGCTAAAATAACCACGCTTGGCAGGCGGATTGATCGGAGTGGAGGTGTTCAAAATACACAGAAGAAAACCGCTGCTTTCCTCTGGTAGGTTCCTTTAATAGACTTACGACATCCAAGGGCTATGTTGGAGGGATCGATTCTCAAGCCCCGGCCGACACAATTATAGAAGATAAATATACAAAAATTTAAGATACATACTAAATCTCATCGACTCCCAGTTTGACAGCAATTTCTACATATTCTTGCTTATGTCCAGCAACTAGTTCCATGCAACCAAGTGCATTTAATTGTGAAGCAGCAACTCTAAAATCATAAAATAAATTAATCTCGTAATCCTACACAGTTTGCGCGTGATGATGGTAACATGTTTCTTAAGGAGGTACCTAAAATCTCCGTAACTACGGAACATATCAAGATGAAATTTCGCGTACTTACATGGAGGTAGAACATAATGCAACACAACAACCCCTTAGGCCTCTTTTTATCCGAGAATAGAGCGTGCAAAGCCGCGAGGAAAATCTAGTTAATAATAATAATGGTTATTGTTGAGCATACTTTGAAGCAAGAGTTTCTCCAGACATTGTAACAACTGGCGTTCCCGCCCATAGAACATCCATAGCTGTTGTGTGACCGTTGCATATTGGTGTATCTAAGCAAATATCTGCCAGTTGTCCGCGACGTACATGTTCTTCTTTACACGTGACCGGAGAAAAAACAAATCGTTCAGAATCAAAACCTGAAACAATCATAAACGGAAAAGAAAATATATTGTAGTTGGTACATTCTTCTTGTAAATTTTGAAAGTTGAAACCAACCTAAACCCTTAACGAATTTCTTTAGATTTGGCTCGCCAGCAGCAGGAAAGCTCAATAACCAGAGCACACTGTTAGGAACTCTTTCCAGTATATTAACCCACATTTCTACTACCTGTGGGTCAGTTTTATAAAGTTGATTGAAATTGCAGAAAACAACGGCATTTTCAGACAGTCCATACTGTTTTCTCGACGTAAATATAATTTTATCAAAAACTGTTTCGCCGGACGCCATCTTCTTATTTATACTTGATATAGATAAACCGTTGTAAATACTTATTCCTTTGACGAGTACCTGTTACGGTAAAAACCAAATTAGTTAAAATAAATTTAAGATAAACAAAGGGCACACTCAGTAAAAAAAATTATAACCTGTATTTGTTCGTGATTTACTGTCAAATCCGCTACGTAGTTCGGAACGTTTATTTCTCTTATTTCTAATTCAATTGGTTCTAAGTCATTGTATTTCACAACCTCACTTCTTTGCACCACATTTAGTATTTTTTCTATATTGTTGTCAGTCGATGCATTTATGATAGCTGATTTTTCATTAGCTTTGTCACTTCCATCCAATTGAACGAAATATTTATGTTTAAGGTGTGGAAACATGTTCTTATGGTCTCCAATAAAATATGTATAGGGCATGTATGCAAATTTTTCGCTAAAATTTAAAGAAGATGCATTGGGGCAGGAAATTTCATCCGTTATTATGTAGTCCATGTAGTTTGCTCCGCTGGTACCAGGGTAACCTAACCACATAACTTGAATTGGTGCCGGTTTTAGTGCAAAAATCTCGTTTCTTGCGCCTTTTGTATATCCATTCATATTTACTAAAATATCAATACCATCTTTGTGTATTATACTCGCAGCTGTAATATAACATGTTACTTTTGATAGATCTATGAAATGTTCGGAATCTTTACAAATTTTAGTTCGGAATGTAGTTCCATCATCAGCATTCAAAGCGTAGCAAAATATTTCAAACTTTGAAGAGTCATGTGATCCAGGAATCGATTGCATCAAATGAGAAGTAGGATGATTGCCAAAATCACTGCTAACGTAACCGATTTTTAATTTACTTTGACATTTTTTTGAATGTTCTAAAGGGATCAGGTTCAGTAAAGCTACTTTTTCTATGTACAGAGCGGCATGGCGTTTCGCAATCTCTTTTCTCATAGTGTTCGACAAAGGGTACAAAATTGAATGATGAGGGTGTACGGAAGTAATTTTCTCGTGTTGTAATTGATGTTCCACTATTTTAACGATATTCTGCATTCGAATGTTGTAATCATCCCAATTGCATACAATAAGAAAACAATGTGTCAAATTACAGTATGCATCTGCAAAGTCTGGTTTGTACCGCAATGCTTTTTCGTAACATTTTATTGCCTCCGTAATGTTACCAGTATCTTTAAAAATACTTGCTAAATTGCAATGTGCATCGGCAAAAGTAGGATTTATCTCGATAGCATTCTGAAAACAAATCATCGCACCCTTTGTATCTTGTAACTCTCTTAGTGTGTTTCCCATATTACTATGAGCATCAGCGAAATTTGGTTGATTATCTATAGCTTGCTTGTAATGTTTTAGTGCATCGTGCAACTTCCCTAAAACAAAACCTTGAATTAGAGCATAATACACACCAATTTCAACTGCCAGTCTACTAAAACGCCATGAATAGCTCAATTTTCAATAAGCAATTTAATTTCCACCAGTAATGGTTTTACGTAACTACCTAGGCAACTAAATTATCGATCACTACAAACCTTGTTGCTGTAGAAGTGAAGCCAAATTACTGTGCGTAGCAGCAAAACTAGGTACATATTCCAAGGCTTTTAAGTATAATCGCAAAGCTTCTTTAATTTTACCCTGTTCTCTTTTTACATTGCCAAGGTTGTTCAGCGTATCGACGTGCGCAGGGCATAGCTCCAAAGCAGCATTGTAATATTCTTCCGCTTCACACACAAGGCCTTTTTCTTTGAGAGCATTAGCCAGATTGCAGTATGCATCTGGAAAATTAGGCTGAAGCTCTATAGCCCGCCGGTACGTCTCTATAGCTAAGTCTATGAGTCCCTGTTTGTAATACGTGCATGCTAAGTTTCCGTATAATAGGCCATTGTTTGGAGTAAGGTCCAAAGAATTGAAGTACGCTGCTACCGCTCTGAAACAATAAGAGATGCAATTATATTTCACGGCTTTAATATATTTACGACGAACTGTCATTAGATTCCATTAATTATGATTCTGGTTGGGCAGGATGGTTCATGAATTGCATATAAATATGGCCGCGCGAGCCGTATGCGAATCAAAACATTTCAAACAGCAACTACCTAATTAGTACTTCCATACAAATATTGTAAATTCGAAAGGAACTCTGTCTGTTACCATTTCACGCCTAAGCGGCTGAACGGATCTTAATGAAATTTGGCAAGAAGGTACATAATCATCCCAGGGACAAACATAGGCTACTTTTTATCCCGATGAAGTAGATAGATAGATAGATAGATGTATATTTTATTTGGCTTACAAATGGACAGCACAAAAAACAAGCAAACAGACAAGTAGGTAGGTATAAAAAAACAAATTTACAATGAATACTTAAAACTTAAAAGTAGGTAAAATTAATACTACTACTAAACTTAAAGGTACCCACAAAACAATTGCATACTTATAATAATAAAAAGTGATTAAGTACAATAAGCACACTAACCTAGCCTACTCAATAACAAATACCTAGGTGTGCCAGTGCTGCCGAGGTGAGCCAAAACGGATCAGACTCAGCTTTATGCTGTACGAGTGAAGCTGCGGGCAGAAGCTAGTCTTAATTAAAAATAGGTAATCATAAATCAATAAGCCGCCAAATAAAACTAAAACATCACAAATTGACCCAGATAAATACCATTCTTGATTCGCGGGGTTCCGTTTAGGTTTAAAAACTTTGGGAGCTTTCGTTTCATTTTATGGTATCTTCGGATTCTCTCTATGTATTAAACAAATATTTTCCTAGTGTTCTCAAAAAAATTATATTTTATATTTTAGACTGACACTAAAAACATTCGTAAAATTGTTTGATTGTGATGAATGTAATATGGAATCAATGAAAAAAAAAATACAATTAATTATAGAAATAAATAAAAACTAGTCAGTATTTACAAATGAAAATGTCCTAATCATTCTGAACTTACCGTTTAATTTTATTTTTGATCCATGTAACACAGCCATCGGAGAATTCAAGCTGGTCAAATCGCGGTGGGCCGATATTGATGACAGTATACACAACAATGCATTGGTAATCCATTGCGAAGACATGTCCTCAGCACGAGAAAGGATGTAGCGTACTGAACGCGTCGCCGGAGACACGGCCGCCGCGTCACGCGTACTCCCGCGCACCGTGCCAACACTTCCCCGAGACGTGCGATGTTGCCCACGCGGACGCGTCGCCTCGTCGTCGGTCGACGCAACTCGCGACCTTCATACACCACACTCGTGGCTATGTTTATAATAATAATGAATCATGGACATCGTGTTTGTAATATTTAGGTAAGTACCTTTAACAGTTTTCTTTGACATCCCGTTAAATAAGACAGCGGACGTATTTTTTATTATTTTGGTTTAAGTTTTTCCGTTTTTACAATTCTGATTTAAGGCATAAGTACCTTAACATACAACAAACAAATCCTCTAAGAAGTAAAATACCTGCGTTAGAACTCACACTAGATTAAATCAGCTGCACGTAAGACCTGTCAGCTGTTGCTAAGTTTATTTTTGTTGTGATTGTTTACATCGCGGGACTTTTGTCACAGAGCAATAAACTAAAGAAGTATTGTGATAAATGACACCAGAAAACTCGAGTTCCGAATGTTACAAATGGGATAAATAGCTGTTTTTATAAGTATATCGACGATGTGCACGGAAAATACGGCGTATTGATTTGAAATTGTGAGGCAATAAAGCGTGGAGACGCTGCGGGATCTCGACGCGACTGCGGCTTCTGGGCTTTCCCAGCTGACGCGCCACTCACTCGGGCTTATTCTTATTTCATTTTCCTCATAGAGGGTGAAAAATCATAAAACGGACCGTCATATCTCGTTTTCTCTTAGACCAACAAAAATATAATCGTAAACTTATACCTATAAAACATATGCCTTTATTCACAAAGAAAATTATAATATAATTAGTATTTACAATTGAAACAATTGAGCTAACTGCAGACTGTTGCAAACAATCTACAGGTAACTCAACTGATACCTATATGTATGAGTTTTTAAATATTTGTTTCGGGGTTTTCTTAGTATTTTCAATGTATAATAAAAAAATAACCACCTATCTGTATAAGTAAGGCTATCTGTCATCTAAAAGCTCTGCTTAGCTTGGGGCTAGATGGTGCTGAGTGAATTGTCCAGCATTATTTATTTATTTACTTACTAGCTTCTGTCTGCGGCTTCACACGCGTATTTTCAGTTGCCGTAAGCCTATTATCTAAGTAAGGCTAAATGTACGCCAAATTTCACATTGATCT
Organism: Eupithecia subumbrata; assembly: GCA_949316285.1. NCBI lineage: Eukaryota > Metazoa > Arthropoda > Insecta > Lepidoptera > Geometridae > Eupithecia > Eupithecia subumbrata. Next base: position 9,735,162 of record OX438642.1, on the reverse strand, counting down.
GTTCAGTAGTTTTGGAGATCCTAATGAAACAAACATTTCACATTTCACAATCTTTCGGCTTTATAATATTAGTAGGATTTCAGAAGTTTATCAGAGTCTTGCACATCAATAAAAGTACCGGCGACTTTTATCAAAACGATAAAAGCTGTGGTCCACCGTTTCTACACGCTCCACTGACCTGATTCTTTTAAACGTAGTTTTGTATACCCAGTACCTGCACAGGTAATAATTCATTGGAATTGCTTTCAGCGTTGGTAAGAACCGGTCGGTCTTGAAGTAAATAATAACAATTCTTCAGCTGCCAACTGCAAAAGAAAGTTCTAGTGTCTCTAAGTCTATAGAGTATCAAGATTTGATGAAAGTATTTGTATTTTCTTATTCTATCGTAGTTACACTTGATTTTACACTTGATGACGTTACATTCTATAATTATATTAGAACAATAACACCCAAATTTTGAAATAGGTAGCACCATAAGTTACAAATGTAAAAATCCAGACAGATATGACTGAAAAATTAAATAAAAATAATTAGTCAGAGTCAAATATAAAACAAAATTAATAATTAAAGCGTATGTCAAAGTATGCTGCTATCTATATAAAGGCATTGTCAAACTATATTATAAAAGTATTAAAGAAGAGATTATATAATGATGAAAGATGAAGACAAAAATATATTTCATAATGCCTTACTCAATTAGTCGTAGCCAACGATTGCCAAAACATGCTTGTTTTTGGCTTTGAATAAATAAAGCTCCAACGGAAGCAGAGTTTTATGAGATATCTGACTGTTATAGATTTACATACCTACTTAGATATAATATTTTATTACACCTAATCTCTAACACTCCAGAACTCAGATCTCTTTTACTTTAAAGATCAAATTCCGGCGTTACTTTGTGGAATCGTTGTTTTTTACCTTCTGCGAGTGCATGGCATGTCAATTTGTGGGATGGAGGACGCTTGCGTGGGAGGGAGGGCAATTGCGCCCTTTGAATTTTGTTCAATCTCATCAGAGTAAGTTTTGCGAGGCATTGTTACTAAATATTTTTTGTCTTAATATTTCTTTTACCTTCAATAAGTACCTACGCTACCACTGAGTTCAGACCATGCTTCATAAATAACACATCACGCTAATATTATAAATGAGAAAGTTTGGATGTTCAGATGTTTGTTACCTCTTCACGCCTAAACTACTACTGATTTAAGGGACAAAAGTATCATGTGTTATTCCAGGTTTTCGCCTGGAATAAAATTTAAATTTTGCATTCTTGTAGGTCTACTCTACATCCACAACCACATCTATGCAAATTTTTTGTAGAAATAACAAACACACATCCGTGCATTGATCCATCTATCCATCCAAACTTTCGCATTTATTACATGAGTATGATCATGTAGATTCAGAAATTAAGTAAAGGTACGCTCCGTGCCAATCGCATCAGGCGGATTGACGACCTCCGTGGCGCAGCGGGCGAAGGTCCGCCTGCGACGCAGGAGGTTGCGGGTTCAATTCCTGCCTCGGAACAAATTTGTGTACGATCTGCAGAAATTTTTTCCGATGGTCTGGGTGTTTTCTATGTATAATAAAAAAAAACTATCTATGTAGTGTATTATATTAAGTATATCAGTTATCTAGCACCCATAACACAAGCTCTGCTTAGCTTGGGGCTAGATAATGCTGTGTGAATAGTCCAGCATAATTTATTTATTTAATTTATTAATTTATTTTTTGAGCGTAATGCCAGGGTGCTGTTTCCAATGTAATCATAGCAACCTTTCTAGAACGTAACTTGTTATTAGAAAGGATTTCGTAACAAGCGGACAAGAATCGTGTGGAAGCTAAATGGGAGGAAAGGCGGACCGGAGCGGGCGTGCGAGTGCATCCACGGCGTGATCGGAAATCCGAATGACGTCATCCCCAATAAACGAAAACGTGCCTCAGCATAATTGCCGACACCGTAGATGCGTCCGCTCCTTGCGGTGTCTGTTTGCAATGTCAAAATAACAGCTATGTACTCATTGCATTTGACATGGTATAAAACAAACACCAATTTTTTATTTTGGATGTCTGTCTGAGCTCCAAAATCCAATTTTTTACCGGTTTTTAAGTAAATTTCACTGGCAAATAGATGTTTAGGTACTTTAATTTAAGAAAAGAACTAGGTACCCGAGCACAAAATAAACGATGAAATTATTAATTAAACGAGGGCTCAGCCGCAGGCACCGCAAGTAAAAAATATTTCTATCACCATATTATATCAATGTTTCTAAAATTTCATTAATGCTGAGATTAGTGCTAAATTTAGGTACCGTTAGAGAAGTCGGTCACTTGCCAACTTTCTTGAAATTGACAGACACGAGAGAGGTTATATTTACTTTCAAGAATCATTGCCAAGGACCACGAGTATCATTGTACAAACTTCTCTAACAATGTATGATGGTAATAAGGTACTATTCTAGATACTTATCAACATTTTTTATTTCGAGTCATCCGTGGAGGTGGTTAAAATGCTAAACACTTTTGTCGCACATCTTTGGCAAAAATAAACATACGATTGTGATTAATAAAAAAGACTTCCTCGACGTCTAAAGTTATTTGCAATCAAGGGCACAGAATTTTCAATTTAATCGTATATTTTTGCTTTTGTTTCTCTACTATTGTCTGCTCTTTTCCACTGCAAAAAGGGGAAGTACGCCCGTGCCGGGCCAACTTCCCCCATTTGGCTCTTAAATATTTTAAACGTCACAGCGAGCATGCTTAATACAATGGCGTCGGACTTTTATAGCAGAGCATACCTACCTTTTTCTCGCTGTCATAGCGCCCGATATTATATCGCGTCTTTCTCAATTTGGCCACTTTCCAAAAATAAGGGATTTTTTCGAAATGTTTTAATAGCCAGAGGGTACGTATCAAGTGCTTTCCAAGGCTATTCTATACCCAATTTATAATGACAATGTATTAACTGATATAATCCAGCGAGCCTATTAAATATCACCTTGTACGAACGAGCCATTCTCGAATGAGTCAAAGGCCTCTTGGTAGTGGTTACCAGCCCCACGGTACCACATTTTTGCCTTGTGAGTAAGAGATGTCAATGTGTGGGATTATACATGCGCCTCCTCATCTGTGGAGGACCGCAAAGGTTGGCGTGGCTGTAGATTTTTAAAGCCTTGGTATCCCACGGCCGCCGAGGCTTTCTGGGTTTTCAAAAATCTAGAAACAAACCTAATCCAAGCGACGTATGACTCGAGGGCTGGTGAGTGTCTGGCGCTGCGCCTCAGCATTCGGCCACACACAGGGGAATTACATGCGCAGCCGGCGTATTGGGGACGCTTCCGTTTGGTATTGATTTGGATCGTTGGTCTATATTTAGATTTTTGCAACAGTCTGCAGATAGCTCCAGTGTTTCAAGTGTATTTTGTACATCTTTTCCTATTAGTGGTACCTCATTTGTTTCCAGAGTTTCATCTACAGATTTAGGCGTAGATTGTTTATAATCTAGTCAATGAGTGCTCATAAGAGAGGGGTGGATGGAAAAATCAAAAGCAGAAAAAATTACTTCTTTGTGCCCTCCTCCAAGGGATCCTGTGTCCTAGGAGGGGCACAAAGAACTCCCGTTTTATTATTTTCTGCTTACATCTCGTAAACGATGCGTCATAGATTCCCCCCCCCCCCCCAGCTCCTCACCTGGCTCACCACATAGGTGACTTACTTTTAATATGTTTGTTTCCTAACTAGTTCAACTAAAGTTACGAAGTCAATCTTTTTGATTACGACCTTTCCATCCACAGTCATTCATTAACTGTATTAGTAAATAAATAAAAATAATTTTCTTTTAACATGTGTATTTAGATTCGAATAAGGATCAAACTTACAATTTTATAGCATAATTTATATTTTAATAATTTACTAAATTTACTACTCTACAAGACTTCTATCGTATACATTTTAAATATGTAGAGTTAACAAGGTCAACAATATTTATTATTGGGGTACATTTAATGGTGTATTAACTTTTTAAAAGCATCTCTAATAGCGATCCACGCATGTTGGCCGAGTCATGGATTCCATAGCCTGTACAAGCATCAAGATCAAAAAAGGCATGACTTGGAAGTCTACAAACCAAAGTCGCCAGCCCGCCGACAAATTGACAAAACATTGGCGGCTGTCTACAATGTTCAAACACTGAACTGTTGCACCTACACACCAATATGTGTCGCCGAATTGGTGTGTAGACTCGTAAATTACGCGACTTTTTAATGACTCGGCCAACATGTGGACTTGACATTATATTCATGAAGGGTTACATTTCGATAACAACAATACGATGATTAGTACAATAAGCGCAATGTTAACGAGATATATTTGGAAAGATAATTCACACGTGTCGTCTATTTGTCCGGTCCAGGTGATACAACTCGGTCGGAGTTGGGCGAGCTACCGCCGGACGTGCTCTGCGGGCTTCTCTCCACCTAATGAAATATGAAGAACATTAATGCGATACTAAAATAAACGCTTATGACGTGATTTTGTAAATATTTCAACCATGATTTGCTTCCTGCGGTGTGGTGTGACTTATTTAGTCTTTTACATGATCCAAATGATCATGGTTCAACTTTATTTTTATTATTAAATTATCCCTGTTGCAGTTAAAAGTGTTCTATATTTTCGACACCCATATTAATATTACTTTGAATCGATAGGTTTTTAATATTTGCAGTAAACTATGCTACGAAATAAAAAATATGGAACAGAACTAGTAGGCAATTATTATGTAAAAGCTTTGATCCCATGATCAAAGATAGTCGGTTTGGTAACATTGTAGGATAAACAAATCGCAGCTTTTCGTCTCTCAAACATTTTATCTCACTTTAATGAATAAATAAAGTTTCACAGCAGCAGTGAAGGCGTTTTATTAGATTCGGTAAGAAATTGAATTTTTAGCACAACTTTTTGGAGCGAGATTATTTCCAAAACTTTCCTGGACTTGTTTTAGCAAAAGTTAGTCAAAATTTTAGAATGTTTGTTTAGAATTCCTCTTAATCTAACACTAAAATTGGCCGGACACGAATAATGTTCTACTATATGCCTTCTGCCCGCGGCTTTGACCATACAAAAAAGTATGTATGTATATTAATACAGGCCTAGATATTACATCTATGCAAAATTTCAGCCCGACCCGTTCATAATTTTTGTGGTGAAAAGGTTACAAACATTGTAATCTTTCGCATCACACTAATATTATAAATGCGAAAGTTTGGATGGATAGATGGATAGATGGATGGATGGATGGATGTTTGTTACCATTTGACGCCAAAACTACTGGACTGATCGGGCTGAAATTGCATACAGGTAGTTCTAAACCTGGAATCAAACTTAGGCTAGTTTTTATCCTGTAAATCAGTTCCCATGGGATATAAACAATAACCTTAAAACGTTTCCATAAAAACAACGCGTGCGAAGCCGCGGGCATAGACTAGTTTATAATATTAGTATGAAAATGTTAAATCATAGCACCCAACAAAGTAAGCAGGTACATCACTAATCAGAATCATCTTCACACTGCGGGCAAAATTCATTATTAAACATACCTGCAAACCAGTATGAAGCATGTGGGCAATCGACTCCACGTCTAGCGTAGAATCTTGAGCAGATATCTTTTTAATGGCAGATGAAACGATGCAGATGTCGCCTCTTAGCTCCCGCACTAATGCGGTGATCTTCTGAGCGTTGCTAAGTACCTCCACGCTCTGAGTGTACGGATTGTATCGAACGCCAAACGGACGCTGGATACTCTCCGCGAATGCTCTGAAATTTTGATACGTTTTACGTATTTATACCACTTTATGTGCCGTAAAAAGGTACTCGGACGTCTAGTTTTAAATTTATAAGATGTTAATACCAGCCGAGCGTGAGTCGAACACGCGAACTAAGGTAGATTGTTTATGTTCGGTAGCTGCTAGCTAAACAACCAGTTTATTTGTGATGACTGTGAATCTACTAACACCACACGTATATTACGTGTGGTGTTAGTAGATTCACAGTTTAAAATTATTTACATTCTTTACTCATCCAAATTCTTGGACTTGTTATTTTTGTATCTTAAATTTTATGAGCACCATTTATTTATCCAAAAAGCGTTATCATAGTAGCTTTCCAGACTGAGTGTATGATATTTCCAGCAAAGGTTAATGACCCACATACGTAAGTGTTGCGTAAGTAGGTCGGAAGATATTCCATGAGTTCTTTTAGAAACACCAACTCTTTTTGTGTTAGTTTAAGTTCGCTTCTGTAAAATCGCAGTATACTTGTGTAGACATGCCAGTTTTAGTACGATCATAAAAAGTGCTAGCTGCCAACCTCTACGTAACAATTACTGGCAACTAATCAAACCTCATTTTTTCCTTAGCCTCTTCAAAGGAGTCAGTGTAATAGTAAGCATTCTGGTAGGCAGTGATAATGCATTCCTCGTTGACTGTAACGTCGGGGTCAAATCGTTTTATTTTAGCTGGAGTGTCGAGAGCATGCTGTAGCTCCGCCACCGATGACAGCAGACCAGCCCCGTACACCCGGAAAGAACCGTCCGGTTGACGACAAAGCCCAAACTCCACGGTGAAGAAGTACAGCTGCAAAGAGAAAGGAATCAAATCAGGAAAACTATCCAGTCAATAGAACTTATCGACAACATGTGGAATTTACCATATTTCAAAATTCATTAGTGATTTACTATTATATGGTTGGAATATCGTCAATACTGCAATCGCACCAGTGTTTCCCGACTAAGCCTTTCATACAAATCATCTGCTTAAGTGCCGCCAAACGAACACTAGGTAGGTAAGTACCTACATAAGTTATCCTTTATGGAAGTAGATGCCTTTATTGATGACCAAACTACGAATATTGACTTGGTTGGTCATAGAACTGTATTTAGTACCAAAAATACTCTTATTACCGTTGCCAACTTATCAATATCGTGATCGGAAGCGCCGAGCGATGCCAAGCCAAGTTCCTGAGAGAATTGGGCGAAGCTCGGATTGGCTAAGAGCGGCATATGACCCAAAAGCTCGTGGCAGCAGTCACTGTAAAATTAAACTGTTAGTACCTTACCTAGTTATGTCACAGTAGTTACTTGATTTAGTATAACATTTGGAAGAAAATGTTTATAAAATAATGAATGACTTTAATTTTATTTTAATACAAAATTTACTATCTATCAATATGATTATTGTATTTCTATTTCACACATTTAGACACGCACCAGTTACATAATATCAAATTATCTAAGTATTATTTATTGAAATAAACTATTTATTAAACACACAACACTACTTACTCTAAACCGTAAGCCTCACAGGGTCTTTTGACTATAATGGTTTCGGCAGAACATCAGCGCCTTTCTACTCCTGAGTGGTAAGGCATTTATGCTGAGCCGAGACCTTTTTGCTGCTGTAAAACACAGTACAGTCTCTCTTGTTTTGGTATTTTTTTTGTGTAATAGATTTTTTTTGTTTATTTAATATAAGTTATAATAAGTATATGTAATATTTTTTATGTCTGTTATGTGTGTAAGTAGCAAATAAATGATTGTCTATGTCTATGTCTATGTCTAATACTTACGGCTCCGGAGTGTAAAAAGGATCCGATGAATGGCGCAAGTACTGAGTGCAATGAAAAACTCGAAAAGCGAGCCCAGACAAAAAGTCTCTTGGCGAAAGGTACCCAGCCACAGGCCGTAACTGGAAACCAGTCTTCCGTTTCAGAAAAGCACTCACATCCTCTAGCTGAAAAAGTAAAGTAACATAAACCTAACTGCAATTCGCATGCAGCTTACTAATTCAAACCCTATCTGGCGTCAAGCCAAGGAAGCCAACGGAATAATTGCTTACTGAAACATTATTTTTCAGCGAATAGGTATTACACTTTAATACACCTAACAATGTACATTTCAATGATTCACTGGGTACACGAGAATCTAATACTTATTTGGGTAGTAATAATTGATGGCTTCCCTGAACATTCAGCGAGTGGTTTCTGTGTATTTTATTTACGTATGGTATATACCTACTCGACTACAGCGGAGTTAAAAGAAATGGTTCGGTTTTAATTAGCATTTTTGTACGATGTAGCGAGGAAGCTAATTACCTGACGTTGATAATGATATAGTCAATCGAATTGTTGCTTTGACTTTTCTTGATTTGTTAGTTTTGGGGTAAAATTTTGTCCTACTAATATTATAATGGCGAAGTTTTGTGAACAATGTGAACAAGTTTGCTATTTAGTTCAAGTAAGGACTTTAGTGACAATTAAATTCTAATCAAATAATAGAAATAAATTAGAAACAGTATTTACAGTTGAAACAATTGAGCTAACTGCAGACTGTTGCAAACAATCTACAGGTAGCTCAGCTGATCCATATCAATACTAGTCGGAATTTAAAGTTCGGAGAAGATAAGTAAATGTTGAGCCGGGTACTGACTGGTCTTACGGGGCGTAGGTAATGTATCATTCGCAGCGAGTATGATAAGCCGTGTGTTAAAATCCATCTCTCTCTCTATGTCAGTTTCTAAAAATCAAACGGACAGATCTGTACGCAGTCAAACCAATAAACAGTCTACGATGTAACGAGCGCGTTCTTTCCCCGTACTGAATGCATGAACGCTCATTGTGTAAGAAGGATACTGACCGGCGTTATTGTGTTACACAGCGGGAGTTCGTGCAGTCAGCAGGGGTATTTAATTCATTCGATTCGTTTCCGAATCGAATTCGGTTCCGACGGATCTATAAAGCGCTATTTGATTTCGCCTCGGGTTGATGATCGAAATAACGAGCTCCTCCTCATTGACATGGCCATTAGTCAACATATTCATTTCGGATTTACGATCATCAACCCGAGGCGAAATCACAATAGCGTTTTAAAGATTCGTCGGAATCGAATTCGAATCCGTCGAATTCGATTCGGAAACGAATCGAATGAATTCAAATACCCCTGCAGTACGACGAAAGAAGGCGTTCGAGACGGGTTGTAGCTAGAGGTGTAAAAGTAACGAAAAAAAGTGTACCCGTATGTATTCGTTACTTTATCAATGAGTACTCGTTACTAATCGTATCGTTACTCGTTACTTCTGATACCTCATCATACCATGCTATGTTAGAGCATCGAATCGAATCATATTGCGTACGCGTACAGGGCCATGATTCTCATGACGACACAACGTGTCCTAAACACAAACGCGATTCCTGCGCCTTTGTGTGGAATGGAAATATTTATTATTGTAAAACTAGTTGTCTAATGCCCCTTATTTTTCGATTGGTTCCAATATATTAGTACAGTACGCAAATGCTAAGTGTGCAAATGCGCCGGCTCAGAATTAGCACCGTCCCAACTCTTCCCGCGGCTGGGCAGCAACCCCCCACCCCCCCAGGACAAACGAACTGAGATACCCAACCCGTATGCCTAGCGTGGGGATTATGGGCACTACCCCCATGGGATAAAAGCATTTTTATTATAAGTAGGATTTTGTAGTTAGTGCGTGAAATTGAACTTGTTTTTTGAGATAGACCTTGCTCTTCTTGGCTCTTGTTTCAGACCACTACGTTCGGTTTAATGGAAAAGTTACCTGGGGCAGATTGTCCTCCCTGTAGCCGCAGTATTTAACTAGTTGCGGCCAATTCTCCAAGTACTCCTCGCAGGCGTGTTTCTGATACAGTTTGTGAAGTTCACGGAACACAATACCCCTGTAATTAAAGTTGTTCACACTGTTATATTATACCTGAATAGCCCTCCCTCTCCCCTTACCTCACTTCGACGTTTGTACAAGACGACATTACTGGAGATGATAACTTTGATAACTTTTGTTGTAGTAGTTGAATGGATAGAAAATGTACTTGTACCAGCGGACCAGACCACTCAAAATAGGTAACGTTGCCTTTGCAGAGCTGATGCTGATAATAACATAACACCAAAAACATCAGTTTTATCGGTTTGCCGCAGTAATTGTTTAGTAAGAACGCACCCTCTCCCTGGGACCACGCCTGATTCCTACGTAAAAAGAAACCTTAAAAATATTGAGGAAGAAATAACGAATTTGATGGCAAAAAAAGTTTCGAACACGTCATTGTTTTCATAATATTTTCGTAGGAGCTCACGTTGTCTTAGCAAATTCAAAAGTAAACAAGAAAACTTTTAAATATTTAACCATAATTTATATACTTTTCGAGCAATTAAATAAAATAAAAAATCTATAACTCACTAGTGAGTTATAGCAATAAAAAAGTCACAGTTTGACTATGGGTGTCATTCTGTGCCTAATTGCGCTGACCATAGAGCCACTTTATGACCAAGAGTGTTGAAAAAATATTAATATCATTGAGCTATGTATTTGTAAATCATTAATTTTGAAAAAATCTGTTACTGTAAGGTACAATAAAAAAAAGATATTATTTCGGTTGGGCAATCATTGATGATGCTATTTTAAAATTTTTAAAAGCGTTTGATTCTCAAGGCCGTTCAATCAATTGCGACGGTTTCGACTCTGATCCATTCTAATACTCTGAACTAATCAAGTTATTGGATTAGATTCCACTTTTTTCACTCTGATCCACCAGTGCATTAGGTTTGAAACCTTGTTCCACAGTAATCCACCAATGTTTTAGATTTTTCATCTTGTTCTATACCAGTGGCGTAGCTAGCCTTAGCGGGGCCCCGTATTAAACCGTCCGATGGGCCCTCTTCTTGTAACTAGGCTTCTATGTGCTCGTTCAAAAATGTTTCAAGGACGCGGTTACATACCCTTGGTGTAACTGCGCCCTTGAAACATTTTTTAACCCAGGGTTGCTCAGCTGGTCAATTCAGATGTATTCGTGTGTGTATCATTTTATTTTTATACGTAGTTGAAATGCAGCCATCAATGGCTGCATTGCGGCGAAAATAGTATGTACTCACGAAAATACCTGAATTGACCTGGGGGCCTACACGGAGAACAAAAATCGAAGTTTTTAATTCGTTTTCGTGCAAACGTTATATTGGTGTAGCGCTGTTTCGACCCACAGGTTCTCACCACAAATTCTTTTATGCAAGTGACATACAAGTTGGTTTTGCTTGAAAGCGAAACTGAAACTTCCATTTTCGTTTTCCGAGTCCTAGGCCCCCAGCAGATTTGCAATTTCAGTGTTCTGCAAGGCCGGCCGAGAATGTATTAATTGCTTGGAATTTCTCGTCAATTACAAACGTGGCGTACGCAGGATTTCATTTTGGGTGGGATCTAAGTCCTTACCCTACCTAGATCACCTAAACGTTATGGGCTAACGGAGCTAGCTGCGAAAATTTTGTGATTTCGTTGTTTTTTTTACAGTTTTTATTTGCATGCTGACCGCAACGAGCGTTGAATTTAGACAACAGATGGAATGCAAAAAAATTCGTCTGCAAGAGTCCTCGATTTTTTTGTTTGTTTTTTTTTACATTTTCGTTTCTTTTTTGCAAGCTTGAAAAAGTGATATTTTACGGCGCGCCGTAAGGCCCGCCGCGGCGGGGCTTGAGTCCTGGACCATAGCCAGAGCAGAACCAGCCACAATTGTAATTGGCGAGCAGAGCCAGCCGCGAACATTTTGTAGTTTTTTCAATCTCGGTTCGTATAAGAGCGCGCTATTTATACTCTATTTTTGTGTGTAAATTTTGTTGCTAAAGTATAAGCCGTTTTTAAGTACAGTCATGTGTACGCGAGCGTTGAATTTAGACAACAGATGAAATGCAAAAAAATTCGTCTGCGAGAGTCCTCGATTTTTTTGTTTGTTTTTTTTTACATTTTCGTTTCTTTTTTGCAAGCTTGAAAAAGTGATATTTTACGGCGCGCCGTAAGGCCCGCCGCGGCGGGGCTTGAGTCCTGGACCATAGCCAGAGCAGAACCAGCCACAATTGTAATTGGCGAGCAGAGCCAGCCGCGAACATTTTGTAGTTTTTTCAATCTCTGTTCGTATAAGAGCGCGCTATTTATACTCTATTTTTGTGTGTAAATTTTGTTGCTAAAGTATAAGCCGTTTTTAAGTACAGTCATGTGTACGCTAGCATGATCGTTAACGTACCTACACACTAAGAATGGTCATTATTTCTTAAACCGGCGCTATTATTTTAAACATAAAATAAAGCCCAACACACGAGTAATATTTTCAAACGAATAATATCGGCGAACCGCAATTTTTTTTTGTTTTAAATTTTTACCATAATCAAAGTGACAGAAATAAACAGGAAAAAATAATATATATTATATTATAATATATATTACATCTTGAGATATAATATTTTATCGCTCGCCATACATTTTGTAACAGACCGTTCACACTGTGCTATAATATATATTACATCCCAAACTATTAATATTTTTTCGACCGAATGAGCGATATTTGAAGGTCATTTGAAGGTGTATATTTTACCTCACGTCCCCGGACACCGCGCCTCCCCCTGCCTCGCCCTCGGTTTGAATGTTGGCGTACGTGTACAGACGTGTAAACTGATCATGTGTATTCCAAAATATATATCTTACAGTGTGAACAGCAATCGCAGGATGTAATATACAGCTCAAGATGTAATTTATATTATATCCCATAGTGAAAAGCCGGCTTAAGAATTTAGCGGGGTCAAGACCCTCGTAACCCTCCCGGGATCGCGCGCACATGCCTCAGATCCCTATTGCTCAATTTTTAGAGTTCCGTACCTAAAAAGTAAAAAAGGAACCCTTATAGGATCACTTTGCTGTCCCTCTGTCTGCCTGTCTTTCTATCAGTCTGTCAACCCCCTTTTCTTAGAAATGCGTGGACGGAACGGGTTGAAATTAACGTCAAATACTCAAGTCCGTCTCTTCTTGGAGCCGCAATATAAATAAAACTTCTAAGTCAACGCACTCAAAACTTGCAGCCGTTTATGTCCGAAAATTTTTAAATTTCCAAGGAAATCTTATACTCACAAAACCTAGGTACTTCCCGTTGACCTAGAATCTAAATAAAATTTAGCAAGAAGCAAGGTCTTATATATCACAAAAAATCTAAAAAACTAGAAACTAGGAAAAATCCAGAAAACGTAAATTTGTAGTTTATTTAAAAAAACATTTGATTCTCGCACCATGGACCAAAACCTACAGGGTACCTACTAACCGTTGACCTAGAATCATGATAATTTGGCAAGACACAAGGTCTTATGGAACTCTTAGTGCGCGAGTCCGACTCGCACTTGACGTTTTATTTTTTTACAAACTTAGCTTTTGACTGTTCCAGAAGAAGGTAAATGCAAAATTAAAAAATAAGAATTCCATTTTAAAGTCATTGATTTTATTATCTCTTCACAATCAACGTTAGGGAATACGCATTGAATTTGAAAGTATATTTTTTCAATAGATTATTTAATATTTAATAATCTATTGGACGCAAACGGACCACCGACGACAGGCACCGGTGGCTGTCATGCGCTTCCGCCACATATGCAGCAGTCGCGGAAGCGCGCGACAGCCTCCGGTGTTCGGAAGCGACCTCATTACATTAACACGTGCGATGCGTAGAACGCCTAGCTTTTAATTGAAGATTAAACAAACTTACCTTAAGTGTAGTTTGATCATAATTACACTGCATGTGTATGCAGCGACGTATTGTAATTAGTGTAATTGAGTGAGTGAGTGTCAGTGGCGAAAGTCGGCGTCTTGCTTGGCGAGTCGTGGACACTGCCTGTAGCAAGTAGCTGCCAACGGCGATGCGTGTGCGGCTAGTTCGTACAAAATCAAAAGGTTTTGAAGTGATAAACTAACACACATTTTCTATGGGCAGCGCAAGTGTACCAGATGGTACACTTGCGCGAAGGAAACTCGCTTGCGTTTTCTTGATTTGCGCGAGAAGACATTTGCGCGAGTGGACATTTTCGCGAATGGATACATGCACGAATGGACGCTTGCGCGAAGAAATTACAAAACTCCTAATATCTTTCGCAATAGAAGTCGCATAGAGTTGCAGATTTCACCACTGCGTATGTTATTTTACTCTCTTTCTTGTGATATTTGTAACTTTCCCCTATCTCTTTCACTTCTTTTCCCAAAGCGAGAAACATACTTTGAGGGAAACCTTCGTGTCACATTCTACGATGCTTCAAGGGATCGGCGTAGCATACAAAAGATTTCAACGCGCACGCACCTTCTTACTACACATAAAATTACATTTCGTAGACCAACGTAGCAAGTGCTAGGATGGCTACGGGTGATGGGCTGAAGGCGTGGCCACATTCAGATCTGCCAAGGAGTATTTAGTACATTGGTGACTGGTATTCTTACAAATCTCTTTTCTTGAACATATTATAAAAAAAAATCTGGACAATCCACACAGCATCATCAAGCCCCAAGCTAAGCAGAGCTTGTATATGAGTAATTGGAGTGACCATTCACTCCACACTTCACTTTAGATACCTACATAGAAAAAATCCCTACAAAAAAATGCCGTTTGCAGTTTTTATTTTTTCATAACTTCATTTTTATGATTTCAGATTAGGTCATCCACTATTATCTCAAAATGCTACCCGGTATACAAGAGACTCAAGACGTGTAAACTCAATGCACGCTAGGAGAACTTTTATAAAAATAACTTGAGAGGTCTTTGAATTTATTAAAATTCTACGCACCTAACTCGACCGATTTTGACATTTTAGAAAGACCAATTTCATAAAATTCAGTTCTCTCTGCTACACGAAGTTAGCAGAGCATGTTCTATTCTGTGCACAAAACTAGCTCCAAGAACTACTGGGACAACTTTTGTCTTAGTAATTCTGTAGCTATACACAATAAGCGAATTCGTAATCTTCACCCTAGTGCTAGTCGAATCTTCGAAAACGATTAAGTACTTTACATAAATAAATAAATAAATATAAATAAATAATGCTGGACAATTCACACAGCATTATCTAGCCCCAAGTTAAGCAGAGCTTGTGTTATGGGTACTAAATAACTGATATACTTAATACAATACACTACATAGATAGATATATTTTTTTTTATTATACATAGAAAACACCCAGACCAACGGAACAAATTTCTGCAGATCGTACACAAATTTGTTCCGAGACGGGAATCGAACCCGCAACCTCCTGCGTCGCAGGCGGACTTTCGCCCGCTGCGCCACGGAGGTCGTCCGTTACATGAATCCCGTTTTCGACTGAGTCGACAACGATTGTAAAACGGCAAAGAAATCACCTAAAATTTAAAAGATTGGGAGTAAACCAGAAGACCCGTCACCTCTATACTGTATACTACTGGCTACGTAGCTACGATGCTACGATGGTCTAGAAAATAAAATTTTTGTGTAGTAAGGAGGTGCGTGTGCGTTAAAGTCTTTTGTATGCTATGCCGATAGCATCGTAGATTGTGCTACAAAGTTCTACCACAGCCTACCTATATGCATACAGTCGTTCGACGAAGGCGTTTTGACAGGGCAATCGTGCGAGGCCCAAGGAACGGGTCGGGGGGCAGGACGATCCCGAGTAACTAAGGCGGTGGTGTATTGTATGTCCCTTGCCCCCGTACGATTTCTCTGTCAAAACCACGTTAGAATGCCTTCGTCAAACGACTGTGTGCATATAGGTTGTGTGGTTCTACGTTGAAGTATGTTTCTCGGAGAAGGAAGTGGGAGAGGTAGGGGAAAGCAAGATGAATCATAAAAAGAAAGCAAAAATTCCTACATAGTGGCGAAATCTGCAACTCTTTGCGGCGTTTGAGAGATATTATGAGTTTTATGATTTTTTCTCGTAGCATTGTATCACGTGCTACGAAAGTCTACGTTAAAGTATATATCTCGTTATTGGGAAGGAAGTCTGAAGGGTAGGAGAAAGTGAGAAATACCACAAGAAAGAAAACAAAATTCCCTACACAGTGGTGAAATCCCCAACGTTCTGCAACGTCTATTTCAAGAGAAATTAGGATTTTTGTGATTTTTTTGCGCAAATGTCCATTCGCGTAAATATCCACTCGCGCAAACGCCTTCTCGCGCAAATGTTCTTCGCGCAAGTGTCTTTTGGGCAAGTGTCCTGATACCTTTTCTATGATGATGTCCTGCTAGCCGTATTTCGGCCACGGCGGCCAGTCTCAACGAATACCAGCCGGGTGCGCAGGGCATATTATAGTGCACAATAGTGCGCGGTAACACAGGTCTCATAATCCGTGTCGGTCTGCCATCCCATCGGATTATTTACTATTAAAATCATGAATGTACTCTCACCTTAAAGTCCCAATTAGCACTGCAATGTTGTAAAACTTTTAATGAATGATTAGTATTTTGCGGTGAAAAGTTGTATGATAACTCGAGTGCAAATATTTTTCGTCCATTGCCTTTAAAAACCCTCGTTATTTTAGCAGTCTACATTAGAGCTATAATATATAGACTGCATCGCTAGCTGGGGATTTAATCGGTACGGTCAAGAAAAATTTGTTTTGCTAACTTGTTGAAAAAATTACTATTATTACGCTGTTGGCGTTCCTTTTCCAAAATAAATATGTAAGTTCCTACATTTTACAAATCTTTAATAATCGTAAATAGAGTGTGGTTTAAACTTTGTGAATATATTTATATAATCCGAAAATATAAATGAACACTTTCATAATAATGAACCCATTGTACTGAAGATTATACTTTAATAATAAAAGAACCCTCTAATGGGCTGTGCAAAGCCTGTCAATCTAATCTTAACAATAAGGTATAACTCGGCCAAGGGAGCGAGGAACTGTTGAATTGACTGTGACGTCAGTGGTTATTCCACCTCACCCCACCCCCTTTGTTTTCAACCTATTATCACCATTGTTTGTTAAAAGGGTAAATGGAACTAGCTTTCTAATCGAAGACTTAGCGTTGCTTATGTTTATTTTATTTTATATAAATAAATAAAATAATAAATAATGCTGGTCACTTATAAGAAGAAAACTGAGAATAATAGTTGACCTCGTTTAAAGGTAAATCAAAAACAAAATGCCACAATTTTAATTTCGAGCCGTTGGTACAAAACTTCGTATTAACTGTGTGGTGCCGGCTTAGAATTTACACCTCTCCAATCATTCCCGCGGATGTCGTAAGAGGCGACTGAGGGATATCAATCAACCGAGAGCGGACGTAAGCCCAGCGTGAGAATTATGGAAATTACCCCAATATAAAAGCTAGGGGGAGGCCTGCGTCCAGCAGTGGCTTATGAGGTTGAGGTTGAAGAGTACAAAACTTCAAACGAAGCGGAAAGCACGCTGCGGACCTGGCTTACCATCATGCCTACCCCTCCGTGGTAGGCCTGGACGAAACTCTACTATCAAAATAGTCCTAGCAGCTCTCATAAATAAATATTAAAATGGTGAGTGGCGCACCTCTTAGCATTTTACATTTTATACCATTTTCTTTCAACGCAGTGAATGGGTGTATAAACAACAGTAGCAAGGACAATTTATTTATTTATTTATACAGTTAGGTTAGCCTATGGCGAGTACACAAAAACTTACAAGGTAGATACTTGAAAAAAATGTGAAATGTTAAGTGTACCAACCTCTTACAGGCCGACACAGCATGCAAAAGAAAACATCAACTATGAACACTCTAATACTTATATTACAATAATACTGCAAAAATCTAATTTCACTGGGAAGTACTAATCATCATCATCAGCCTGTATACATCCACTGATGCCACACGACGCCACAAATAGCGGTCATGAGCCCCCTTCATCCATCGACTCCCTGTGACCGCTAAAATGTCCTCGGTCCATTGAGTGTGAGGTCTTTCCACACTCCGTTTCGCATTGCATTGCGGTCGCCATTTAGGAACATTTACTCGCCAACGGTTATCAGTTCTGCGAGCTATATGGCCTGCCCATCGCCAATTCTGCCAGCTAACTCTGAGAGCTATGTCGGTTACTCTGGATCTTCTACAGATTTCCGTATCGTGAGTGACTTTGAGCTTATGCAGGAGGCCTATAGTCATCGACTGTAAGTCATCACTATTTACACATTGGTTTAAAACTTTCGTCTTGAAGCTCTGCGGTATCTGCAACGAGAAGATATTGCGAAGTTTCCCAAACGCTGCCCATCTGAGTTGGATTCGTCGGTTGACCTCTTTATCGAAGTTGAATTTACCTAGTTGGACCATTTGGCCTAGGTAAACGTAATGATCAACAACTTCGATAAGATCGTTCCCAACATAGACCGGTAAGGGTGCGACATGGGCATTAAACAAGATATTTGTCTTACCCATGTCCTTTTTAGACCCGCCTGTCGGGAAACGGTGTTCAGGTCTCTGAGCATCTTGCTAAGGTCTTGCTAAGTGTGAGATGAGATACATCGTGATTACAATCTACAACATATTTTGATCATCTTTTCTTTCACAATGGCCATTATAAAAAGAAATCCGTTCGTTCAGTTCGTCGAGCTAGGTACCTCTAGATTGTCCCAAACATCACAAATTGCCTAAAATATGAAAATGCAAAGCTGTGTGGTGCCGGCTTAGAATATGCACCACCCCAACTCTTCCCGCGGGTGTCGTAAGAGGCGAATAAGGGATATCCACCAGGAGCAAGACGGAGCGCGCAGCAGGGCAGGCGCTGCTGCCCGCTCCCTCCTGCATAAAAATTTTACTATCGAATATCCCCAATCCGCATGCATGGGGATTATGGGCACTATCCCCCAGGAGATAACAGCCAATATGGCGCTTATCAGGCTGTTAAGGCAGTTGAGGTGAAGTGAGGTGAGGTAGCAATATACCTACTTAATGAAGAACAGAGATGGAACGACGTACCTTCCTAGACCGAAATGCGGCCGAAACAACAATACGCACGCGAAACACGAAGGCCGGTGGCGCCGGTCCGACTATGACTGAGGTCGGTGGACCCAATCGGACCTAATTTGAGCGTTTTCCACTTTCGAGGAGCTAGTACCCAATCTCCCGAATTTAATTTACATTGATGATTATAGCATTATTTAGCCACGAGCTAAGCAAAGCTTGTGTTATATATACTAGATAACTGATATTGATACCTTGGACACTAATATCTATGTATGTATATTACTATAAGTACATAGAAAACATCCAGAACAAACATGTATCCCGAACTTGAATGAGTCGACAGGTTAGGCTGTGTCCCTTATCACTCTATTGTGAGGAACCTGGTATATTTCCTTTATATTTTTATTTACTATCTTCATTTTGACAATGCCCTTTTACAGCAGCTCTAAACTAGCTCTCTTTAATTTTATAAATATTCTGTATAACTGGATTCATATTCTTATTTAATTTATTGCATCCATAATTATAGGTAGGCATATGAATATTTCACTTTTCTAACACTCTTTGTTGGTAGATCAGGGTCAGGGTTTAGCAAATTGAGAAGATGGGTACTAAAACGAATATTGAATTATTTACTGTCACATTAATAAGTATAGTCATTAAAAAATCTCAATAATTTTATTATGATTATTTACAATGCCGATACATAGCAGACCTAGGTAATCATTTCTTTGTTTTGTATTGCTTCGATCAATTATTTTGTCTTATTAGATATCTCTAATATAAATTAATTAATGTTAATTGACGTAACCAAGTGTGCCTTGTTCTCCTATGGCGAATAAATGTATGTATGAACAAATATCTGCAGAATGTACAAAAATTTGACCCGAGGCGGGAATCGAATACGCAACCTCCTGCGTCGCTGGCGGACTATCGCCCGACGCGCCACAGAGGTCGTCAAATACATGTTTGTATCTTTCTAGTGTTTAAAACGAAAAATATTTTATGGTGTATTTTATCGTTTTATCTTGAACTTACCATGTTTTTATTTCAATTTCTGTGTACTGCACTTTAGGAATTGGGTTGCCGCTGAAAACAAAGATTTTTGTTATTTATTTATCAAATAAATAGTAAAAGTATAGACTTGCTCTTGCCCGCGGCTTTGCTAATGTGATACCCGGATTAAGCACAGTCTGTATAGAACTCAGGTATCAGAAGTTCCAGAGATGATCCGGCACGAAAAGTCTTACAGGAATCATCTTTATGTAAAATTAATAGTTAACTAAAGTACGCTTGATCATCTTTGACAATGATAAATTGGGTAACGTAAAAAGTAAATGTTAATCGGCATCAGCATGTCTAATATCAGACTTAATCAAAGAACAAGCGAATTTCTGGTAACAACGCTCAGCCCAAACCGCAGAAGCAAGAAAGCTGAAATTTGGAGGGGTATTACACCACCTCCCGCTAAGAAGGGATTTTTGGAAATTCCACCCCTAAACCTGTAAAGGGGTTTGGGTGTTTTTTGTAACTGTTAAACCAGAGTCCCGATTGCTTTGAAACTTACAGAGAATATTAAAAATAGATAAGTGTAAAACGGGTAATTAAAGCTTGAAATTCATAGTTTGGCTTCGTATTGAAATGTCTGAAACTTTTTAATGTGGGATGCTAATCACCTGAAATTTTCAGCGTGTACTAAAATCAAATATAAAAGTGCTTTATTTCCTTTAGACCTTACTGGGCTCTTGGATACCGAAATAACTAAAAAAACAATAAATTAAAAAACGTGTTTCAGGAGTTTTTATAAAAATATTCCTGCAAATGGGTAAATCGGATTATTAAAGTTTGAGATTTGTGGTTTGGTACCGTAACTTCAAACTCAATGTTAATAATAAACAAATATATAACCACGGGGAACCGGTTTCAGGGTTTTTCAAAACAACCAATAAAACGAGATTAAACGGGATTAACAGAACGAGGCTTAGCCCCCTCGCTCGTGTTTTTTGTAGTATTTAAACATGGTGGTTAGAAAAATAATTTTATCAAGTCGAACTCTGCGAATTTGTTTAGAAATATTGAGTGTCTTTAGTTGAGTACAAAAAAAGTAAAAAATCAGTAGTTCGCTAGTCATAGTATTGAAAAACATTAGAAAAACTTTGGGATTTTTTTCTATCGAGTGAAGTTCATTAGATCTTGTAACTGAATGCGACTTTGACTAGACTAGATAAAAGTAATATACATCTTTTTTCAGAACTTTAAACACTATTTTCTTAGCCTCAGATGATTTTAAAAATCACAAAAGTGCGGCCTCTGCTGGCCTGCCAAGCCTTAAGTTAACACGAATGGAATCGTGAGTGGGTAACCTAGTTCAATGTAAATATTTTATAGGCGAAAATTCATTTCAGGCTAAAAGCCAGTAGTTATCGTGATGAAAAGGAACAAGTTCGAAACAATAAACTTAGCCGTCAAACAGCCTACTCTTGTTTTGGTACATGCAACAGGTTGCTGACAAAGTTAGTCAAATTGATGCTCTAAACTTAATTAATTGTCGTTCTCTATAAACTTTTAATCGCGAAGAGACGGCTGATAATTCAAAAACTAATTTGTTACAAATTATCTGTTATTATTTCTGGGTGTGTCAATCAATATAAAACCTAGCGTGACACAGGTTACATAAACAAACATGGCCCGTCGATGCATATACCGACGAACAAAAATTATGGTAGGTACCTACATTCACTACGTACCCTAAGTATGAAATAATACGACACCTAAAAAGGTGTATTATTGTTTGTTGAATAGTGTTACTAAATGACTGGCAATTATTATAACGGAAAGCCTGTTATTCTCTTAAAAAACACTTCTGGTGTTATTTTATGAAACCACCGGACGCAAATGTTTATGGTTTTTCTTGAACAAATTTCAAGTAAGCGTAGAAAAAAGTTCTTACTATTTGTAACTATTGGCAATTGCGGCAAATTGTTCTCGCCGCTTGCGGTAAACTGGATCCTTGAAGCCAGGATGGTCAGCATCCAGGTCCGAACCATACATGAGGACGTTCTGCGCTCGATCCAAATCCGATATTTTTCGTGGAAACCAGTGCATCTCACCAAAATCTACAAAAACAAAGCTGCTAAGTTCTAAGCGTTTAACTTTTTTGCTGGTCACAAATGTTTTGAAATTATCTAGATAAGCAAGTATATTTATATTCTTATATTAAGGTATTTTTAAACTCTAAACGGTCAAATTAATAAAATTAGCGAAATGATATAAGACTAGTTTCCGATTTCCTGAGTTTTCTCGCCTATTGCCACACAGAAGAAGATAAAATATAACAAAGTAACAAGAACACGTACCGAAGCTTGCAGTGGCAGACAAAGGCGTCGGAGGTGGAAATGCATCACCTGCTTGAGATGGAATCACTTCAAACTCTTGAACCTCGCGTTTCAACATTCTTTTCAGCTGTTCCATCCTATGCAGATCACATTCCACGTCCACTAATATATCAGCCTGGACAAAATATATTTTATTGATTTTCTATGATGATAAAAGATAATTATTATAAATATAAAGTACTAATTTATAAAGAAATAAAATGTATTTTTTGGTTCACTATAAAGATATATTAGATTATAATATACACTAGCTTCTGCCCGCGCATTCGCACGCGTTTTTGGAATAAAAAGTAGTCTTTCCCTATTGTGCTTTCGTATTGTACTTTCCCATCCTGCTCCATTCTGTAGTTTTGGTGTTGTTTTCAGCCAAATATCTTCACAACGGTACAAGCTTTCGTCCGTAAATTATAAGAAGTATTAACACTTTCGATTCGATATTAATTTACTAGGAAAGTATTCGAATTAAAATTAGAATTCACTACTTACTATGAATCGTTTTTATTTTATAAATTAATCGCATTGGTTAGTCGCCTTCCCTTTCCAAAGTTATTTAGGTATGTATAAGCTCTAATTCCCCATTGAAACTTATCATTATGTTTTATTATTTACTGATTACTCACCGAAGAAACTTCAGTTATGGATTTTCTCGACTCAATATGCAGGACGTTGATCCCTAAGTCCTGGAAAACTGACAGCACTCGCACCAGACCACCAACTTGATTCTTCAGGGTGAGGACTACAGATATCCTTTCACTCTCAGCATGCTGAGGGGCCGACTGGCGAGCGGCATGGAGCTCACCGAGCTTGGGGTGATGAGAAGCTTCATTCTTCACTTGCCAATCAGAACCATTCCTATACAACCACAGGCCCAACAGGCCTTTCCCCGAGCCACTCATTACAGCCAAACCTAAAATATACAACCCCTTTATCGTTTTTCAAAACAGTTACCATTAATTTCACTTTTATATAAATCCTCAATCGGATATGTGTAAGTGTCGTGAAAAAGTGAAGCACCTCAGATCAATTCGTTATGTATGTAAATGAGTGAAATGTTAGTTTGGGAGATGCGTCGTTGCAACGGCTAGGACATACTGCGGCCTCCTTCGACTTGAACGGGCCTTATAAAGTGACGAGGCGCGGGAGACACCTCGGAGGGTGGGTGTATTTGATTGGCTGAATCAAGTGTTCGGAGTATCTTGGAAATGTTCTCTTTTCTTGTCGTTAGGGTAAGGGCACACTTGTTTTGACAAAAATATTTAATATCCGTCAAAAAACTTCACGACACTCAAAAAAGGATGGAAAGTAATTCTTTAAGTTGGATTTATGGTGAATATTATTAGTTATGGAATTCATTACACTATATCTTAGTTATTTGCATCAGACAATCTATTTAAAATAGACCTCTAAAACTACCTACACATGCAGGAGGCTTGGAAAAGTCTTCGTTTTGTTTTTTTTGGTAATGATAGAAATTATTTTTGACGTGCTCAGGTGAAATCACCTAAACTTACTTGGAAGATTAGATATACGTAGCCAGTGTAAAAGAGGTCCAAGAAAGTAGAGCCGTATTCGTCCGACAAAGGGTGTTCAGCGATCCAGTCGCTGTATTTATTACCATTATTTAGCGAAAAGAGCATTTGCTATCATTCATTATAGAGGATCCTCCTATTCAAGATTTCTCCGACTCCGAATAAAAATAAAAGTCGGATTTGTAGGCAAAGTTGATTTGAGCTTTTCAGTAAGAGTATTGGCAATTTGTTTGAGCTTCGTTTTGCGTGATCTGTTATTTTCAATATTCATTGAATGATTGATGCTATATCTTTTATTTTTCTTCTTCTTTTATTTAAAATACATTTAATTGATTACATTAAACTGATTTCACTTATAAAGCAGCCTACACAGTGCAAACTTCGGTTTAACTTTTCTAAACTTGGCAAACACTTATTTAAAAGTAACTAAAACTCTATATATCTTAAAAGCAAAAGCCGCAAAGCAATCAAAGAGTAGAAATGTATATCTACTGCGTTAGTATGTAGATAGATACGCCCCGCACTATCCAGTGACAAAGCCTATCACGGTCAGGCTATCTGTCTTGTTCATGGCTCGTTAGATAAACGTACTAATCTACATACATCCTAAATTGCAATATTATTCATGTTGTAGATAGAATAGGATATTAACGCGTTCGCTGTCCAGCCTCGGCGGGGTGATCTCGCGCAGGGGCGCACCGCCCCCCGCCGCCACGTGATGCTGCAGACGGACATGCGCGTCTAGGGCCATGTAAGTGTTAACAAGCTTTATAAGGATGATTTTTTCTAAACAATTGTTCAATCATTTAAATAATCGGGTGGGGTAAATAGGCGAGGCTGTTTATTGCAGCAAAGAAAACCAAACTTATATTTAGTACAATAAACTGCCACGCCCATTTACAATTGCTTTTTTTTCTTAAGCGCTTTGTATGCACCATAGTTTACTTACCGTTAGGACCTACTTTACAGTAGCCTAAAACTGGTAAGTAATCTCTGTCCTATTCAAAAATGGAGGGAAAGAATTTTTCTAGTACAAATATTTACTTTATTTTCTGTTCCTTAGGGTGGCGTTTTAATTCAATTTCCGCAGGGACTGCTTTGAGATCCTTTGACTTACATTTGATATTATTTGTCAATATTTCTTCATTCTGCTGAGTAGCTGTGGTAAGAAGTAATTGCTAAAGTTTTTGTATGTTCCTTGTTACTAACTGTTTATGATTGTTCTAGAGAGTGCACCTGTGTTTGCGCACACACTTGTGCACTATAATAATGTCCTGCGCATCTGGCTAGTCTCCGATGAGACCGAGAGAGGACATTATATTATTATTAGGGTAGTTCTAACCTAAGTGCTTACTTCCTGACATTTTATTGGTTTGCAAGGTTCCTAAATACTGGGGGGGTTGTAATTCAGTAATCATTACTTATAATCAGAAGAAAAAAACATTGTACAAAAACAGATTTTTCTCTTTCAGAATAAATAATGTTTGTGTTTGTCGTTGGAAATGGCCTTAGTTAATTGTTTTAACTAACTTTTTCACAAAACCAACAGCACCGCATTATGCAAAAGTTTCCAACACAAATTACTATTAAAAAGTTACACCTATATTATCAATTACCTTGTATAAATTACGGCTAGAAGCTGGGAGCCTTTTGGAACATTGCCAGTTACAACATTTTGTTTTTCTTATTTAGAGTATGTTTCTGTACCAACTACGAGCTAGGCTGTTCACATTTAACCTTATAAGCGCCAAAAGAAAACCAAAGTATTACATTGGCAGTTGAGTTGTGTGTGTTGCGGTTTTGCGGAGATTTGTAATTTCTTTGCCGTATTTTGTCTCTCCTGCATGACGCCGAATTATTTGTATAAAATGTACCTATGTACATACAATACATAATAAATTACTAGGTAGCAATGAAATTTACCTACTATTTTGGAAAAGAGACCATCCAAATACGGGTGAAGAAGTGATTTCCATTTGTAAGGTACTTTATTTTAGATATTATTTAAACTTTAAACTAAGATTTTGCAAGCAGCGTCTGTCGGCATGGCATTAATTCACTAACCTTACTAAAATAATTGTTCTAAAAATCAGATCATTTCAACCTCTGAAGAACCAAAGCCAATTCTCTTTGATGACGAAGAGGACCAAAAAACAGTTCTGTATCAGTTTTACATATCGATGATCATATGGTGTTCGAATAACTTGAGGGTGTAAAACAACATTAGAACAGATTCAGATGTTCTTTTATTCTACTGTTTAAACATAGGTACCTACATAAAACTTTAGTTCTTGATTGGACACGTTATAATTGCGAACGCGTAAATTGATTTTATATTCACTCCCACGCGATATCGAAAGTATAATTCTGCTGACTAAATAAATAATTCTGCTAATCAAATAATAATTCTGCTGACCAAACATTTAATTTAGCTAACTATAAAGTGAATAAAAATAATTTAGTTGATGACCAAGTATTGCTGATGGTTTATATTTTTCGGTCAACCAAAAGATTTAATATGTTTTGTTCGATTGTAAAATGTAAACCATTCTTGCTTTACAAATAATTTTCCAGTTGATTTTTTCAGCTGACTGAATATTTAAAATAAATACCAATAAATTTATTATGCTCAAAAATCTTTACATATAAAAGACGAACCAAAAATCATCATAGAAATAATTACTGAAAAAAGTTATGGAGATAAAAACTACACAAGTAATAAAATACTCACTCACATAGTCATCATTCGACATAAAACCAGGCAAACATCAACACATGCGAAACAGCACTTACGCGGAGTACCCTATATGAAATTCAGATGTGTACACTCAACAGGAACGATGTTCTACTAAAAGGCAATGAATTTTATACCGTAAACGTATACATGTACCTTTTTCTCGAGTTCTGTTCTTCTGGTGTTCTTCGAAAGACGATTGGTCAATGAGCAGCTTTCTCGGTTAACTTTGACGTATTATGTGTGAAAGCTATGTCAAAAATGAAAAATTATTATGCATTCTTCTCTCTATCTTTTTGGACAACACTTGCTTAAGCTATCAAAAGATAATTGTCCGATCACATATAAAAAAAATATAAGAATTAAGACCTGGCGTCTTCACTAACGTGTTCGTGATGATGGGCAGAACTTGCAGTTTACGCAGTGTCAGTGAATTACTCGTCGAATCGGAATGCTCATCGGCCAATTAAATTAGATTGAACTCGCATTTGCCAAGAGAGTTTGAGAGTTCATTGACGTATACGGTTCTTCTTTATAGATTTTTAGGAGTTGAGTTTTCTGGAGGCAGAAAGGAACACAATTGATATGCTCGAACTAATTGACTATAAAATAGAATTTTCCAGTGGCGAGTAGTCTCGACATAGATAGCGATCGCATGGTGACCGACATCGGTCGCAAATCTTACTGGTCAGATTTTAACGAATTTCGATTGTCTTCACAAGAACCAAGTTTCAAACGAATCAAAAACGATTTATTTCCATTATAAAATAGCCTTTATTCACAAAGAAAATTACAATAAAACAATAAAAATAAATTAAAACTAGTATTTACAATTGAAACAATTGAGCTAACTGCAGACTGTTGCAAACAATCTACAGGTAGCTCAACTGGTCCATATCAATACCAGTCGGAAGCGTCCCCAAGACGCTGGCTGCTATTATACAATAGGTCATTAACAAAATTAACAAAATTCTTAAAATTAAAATTGATCTGCCATGGAAACTATCGATTTTTGTCGCAAACCACAGTCAACTTTACGATTTCGGCGAATGTGATTGCGATCAAATAAGACAGCCCGATAAGTTTTTTGCGATCGGTCGGTAGGACTGGGACTGCGGTCCCAATACCTAGTGGTACCAGTCGACGGAAGCCTCGTCTTTATCTATTTTCTTTTGTAACCTCCTGCAAATCAAAAAAGAAAATTAAGAACAAACAAGATCCGTCAAGTGCGAGTGTAACTCGCGCGCCGAGGGTTTTGAGCGTTTGGCAACAAATATGTACCAAAAATACTGGTTAGAGACTTCGCAATTTAACGAATACCTAAGAATAGTAGGTACCAACCTACATTGCAGATGGATATCTCTGCATGCTTCGGTTATATTGGTGGTTCGGTTAAGGTGGGTTATGGTAAATTTTTCGACTTTTTTCGAAATATTTCAAAAAGTATGAAAGCTACAGAAATTTTAATAACTGGTTTGAAATGTCCAAACCAATACCTTTCATTTGATACCCCATTCGGCGGGGTAGCCCCTCTTTTGAAAATTATTCCTTTTTGACCATTTTTCAAAAAGTGTTTTTTTTACAGACTTCTCTATATCTTTCCTGTAAAATATAGATCCATATCTACAAACGCTTCGTACATTTTAAATGGATCGCTCGGCAAACTCCGGAGATAGGGGGGAGGGAATGGGTTTTTTTTCGACTTTTTTCAAAATATTTAAAAAAGTATGAAACCTACAGAAATTTAAAAAACTATTTTGAAACGAACAAACTAATACCTTTCATTTGATACCCCACTCGGTGAGGTAGCCTCCCCTTTTGAAAATAATTCCCCCCCTTTTTGACCATTTTTCAAAAAGTGTTATTTTTTCAAACTTCTCTATATTTTTCCTGTAAAATATAGATCCATGTCTACAAACACTTCATGCATTTTACATGGATCGCTCTGCAATCTTCGGAGATAGGGGGGGGAATGGGTATTTTTTCGACTTTTTTCGAAATATTTTAAAAAGTATGAAACCTACAAAAATTTCAAAAAATATTTTGAAATGTACAAAATGATACCTTTCATTTGATACCCCATATAACTCTGTAGGTATCTTTTAAAATTTCGGCATCACAATTTGTATGGAAAATATTCATTTTAATTTTTCATTTATTTTTCTCTAAATCTGTACAGGCGCACGAAATGTATTTATATTATTTTAAATTTCAAGTTGATAGCTGCAGTAGTTTTTGAGTTATTAAGGAGGGAAAATAGGACAGACAAAGCGAGACCATAAGGGTTTTGAAACCGATCTTCGATCTTCAAAACCCTAAAAAAGGTTACAAGTATAGTCGCGATACACACGATGTAAAATGTGATAAGACAAGTCATTTTAAGATGTATAAAAAATATCTAGGTTGTATAACCAGAGTATAGTATATTATTGTATAAGATATTTTTATAATGTATCTAGATAGTACCTAGATACAGCGACATTAAGCGACAATTTAGTAGTAGAAGTCAAACATCGAACATCAAGTCAGGCTAAGATGTTGGTTGCTGACTAAAGTACTTACTAGCCTTATCAGGACTATAAAAAAACGACTGAAAAAAATTATGTCAGTCGAGTTGGTTTTCTATTTGCTATGTCAGTAATGCTTCATCCTCGAGAGTCGGTCTGGAGCACGTCCAGAGAGTAAAGTCAACACAATAAGCCGCTCTACTCTCGGTCAATTGACACAGCCAGCCCCATAGAATAGATACTCCGAACTACTTCGTGGCTTAGCAAACCTATGGAGAAAATTAGATAATTAAGATTTTATAAGGGGTGGGACCTTGGACCACAAAGTTGGCATCCCAAAAAAATATTTTGGTTTTAAGGTCCTGCCGTTTTATGATCTGTACTTGTTGAAGTATCCAAGTGCTTATTTCTTGATTTGGATCAGTCGAGGTATGGTACCTCTAGATTATTTGCAACAGTCTGCAGTTTGCTCAACTGTTTCAATTGTAAATAGGTAATATCTATTTAAAAATGAAACAGCTTACTGCAAAAACTGCTAACTAAAATAATTAGAACTATGTTCTTATTTGTTTCCATTCTGTTGTTGCTGTGCTGTGTGTTGTAATTTTCTTGGTATAATTAAAGTTGAACTTGTTTTGTAAACATAAAGGAAAAAACGTTGTTGATTCTGATTCTTATCTGGTGCTTAAAAACTCTGAAAGCTTTACGACTACATGATTCTATGTAAAAAAGATCATTATTTATTTATAATATATTTCTATATAATAGTCACGTTTTGAATGAGACTAAGGATATCTTCACCCAGTTGGACCCAATTATGAAACTACATAAATATCTTTATTCACGAAGAGAATTACAATCCAATATTAGAAATAAATTAGAACTGGTATTTACAGTTGAAACAATTGAGCTATCTGCAAACAATCTCATCTCTAAGTTTAGCACGTTTGCTACAAGGCCCTGTGGCGCAACGGATAACGCGTCTGACTACGGATCAGAAGATTCCAGGTTCGAATCCTGGCAGGGTCGTTAACTTTTTTCATTTTTATAACAAATTTACAATTTTGTGTTTTGTTTTGTTTGATATTGAAGTAGTTTAGTGTTAGTAAGTAGTTTAGCGTAAATAGATAAATATAAGGTTTATTTGTATACTTACATAAAATTAATTACCATTCGTTAGTCTCGCTAAAACATTAAAACGGCTTGTCCGATTTAGATTTTTTTACTTTAAACCAAATTTGAAGAAAAAAAAGGAAAATAAATGAGGTAGGATAAAAATATTTAATTTGGAGGATTCCTCGGAGAATTATGGTTCTGGATAATCGTCAAAAGAACAAAGTAGTTTGACCAGCGCGATTGCTTGTCTGACTACTTAGATCTTTTGTATTATATTTTTAAATACTTTGACATTGGTTGATTAATTTCTCCCATCCATGTGAAATTAGCAACGTATGAATCAGAACCTGTGACGCACATCCCCAACCTTGCACCCTACTATAAGGTCTGGGGTAACAGCTCGCGCCTGCGCACTAGGGGTGCGCACATGCGCGACGCGTTTTGGAACTGTCACATGGACACCCCTCGCACGGTCGATAAATGCGTAGGAAGACGATGGCGCATGCGGTTTGCACCCTTTTTGTCGATCAGGTGTAAACCGACATGGCTGATAGCGAATTTGAGGAATTTCGCCGTGTTTTCGACCGATTACCACAACATATAAAGGCTCCAACGCCTTTTTACTCGTAAGTACATTCATTTATTTTATAATTTGTGCGAAAATTCACAAAAGAACCTCTGTTTTAAACTACTCAAAATGGCCCTTCAACATACCATTTTATGTTGTCACGTAATAAATATGGGCGCGACTTTGAATCACAAGTAAAACCACTTTGTTTGGATGTTTAAACAAATTTCTAAGCACATGTACTATTACAGCTTATTGCCAAATGTGGGACTAGACGATGATTCGTCGTCTTCGAAAAGCGAAGGCTCGCCGGAGGAAGACATAGGCTCCGTGGGAGATGGCGAGATTCAAGAGGGTGTGGTGTCGCCAACCCCCCAGTCAGACATCACCAACATTCCCAGGAGTCCCCGACATCAAACATTTACAAATGGTGAAAGACGAAGACGGAAACTACCAGAAATTCCTAAGAACAAGAAATGTAAGTACAAACTCTGAAATAATTTTAAAGCCTTTCGAATCGTGTTTTCGAATCCACGTGTGTTCCCGATTTCTAAAAATGTTTAAAGGTCACGGTTCGTTATATTTAGGCATCGTTTCTCTAGCGTCGCAGTCTCGGCGATTTCTATTTTAGTTTGGCCAACAAAAGCTTCGCGAAATGATTTGGATACAGTGCGAAATAATAAGCGTTATAAAGACTTTTATCTATAGGCGACATAAAGAACGAGTCGGGAAAAAGTAGATAAATTGAGTCAGCAGTGTAGACATTTTTACCGTTTTAAATTGTTTTATAGCAAGGAGTGATAAGATCTAGGGTTGCATAGGGGTAAACAAAGATTAGCTTAGGCTCACGTTTGAAAAACAGATTGACCCCGCATTAAAAAACCTACGAAGAGGTACAAATAAGTGAATCACTAAGATCGACACTTTTTATCTTGCTTGCAGTCGGGGAGTCTTTCTAGGTAACATCGGATTATTTTAAAGAAAAAGAAAACTGTATCTCTTAAAACTATAATGCAGTCGTTTTGATTTTGCCGACATCAGCAACTTTTGCTGTTCAGATTTTTTTAAGCCCACTGCTGAGCGTAGGGCTCTCTAAATATGTGTCTTTTGCCACTTTTGCTTCGGTTCTGTCTTGCAGATGTCGTGGAAGCTTCGCGTTGATGGAGGTACCCCTACTCCTACATGCGTCTCTCGGCCTTCACTTGGTCAATACTTTGGTTTATATCTCCTAACTCCGAGCCAAGTGTCCTGCCCAACTCCATTTGACGTTCTGAACTTTTGATTGTTTGCGAATTGCAGAAGAAGTTGGTTTTCGCTTAATATACAAGTATTTCCTATCCTGATCAGCAGTCAACATACCAACACACACGAGAAGCATACGTTGGCCACAAACGGTGATCTGGATGCTTCATTAGCCTAGTCATGTATAGAAAATCACATCCACGCGACAGGAAATTAATGAATGAATTATTACTCCATTTGTGAAACCTCGCTACTATCTTTGACATTATTCCTCTCTTCCGAGAAGTCTCTTCCACATTTGCTTGTTCGGACCGGTAGGATCCTCATTTTATCATGGTTCTGTGTTTGGATTGTATTTTAGAAACGTGCTCCAGGTCTGAGGATCACGCCCGCCTCCAGGCCGTTTTCTAAATGAGGAGCCAGACATTTGTTGCAAGTATTTCCTTCTGCACTGGCACTTTGTTGGATCCTGTAACTTTCCGTATCGCAACACGTCTTGGTGTCGGTTGGGTGCAATTTGTTGCGAGCCTCATCAATGACAGAGTGGTACTGTTGTTGAACTGCTTGGTCATCACGGATTATCGTGTACTAGGGCCGCCGGTCGGATATCTCACCATGCCAGCCTTAACAACATCATCAGCAGGCCTTTGCTACCGCTAACGTATAAGCTATTCTCGAACCAAACAGTCTGTTGCTTGAGGATGGTAAAAGACCCGACGGTTAGTCCCTTGGGACTTGGGGAAGCCCATTGTGTGAGACAGTAAGTACATGAAGACATGAAGACATCCGTGAGGGCGGGTGCGGCAGATTTGGCCGAGGATCTCAAGAGTCGTGACCCTAGGTCCGTGGCGTCCCGAAGCTCGGGTTTTTTAAAATTATTGAGCGTCTGGTCGAAGCTACGTGTGAGCCGAGAGCGGGTAAGTATCTGGCGCAGCGCATCAGCATGCCATACAACGGGACAATGCAGCCGGCGTCTTGGGGACGCTTCCGACTTTGATTGTTTTGGATCAGTTGAGCTACCGGTAGATTGTTTACAATAGTCTGCATTTAGCTCAATTGTTTCAATTGTAATTACTAGTTCTATTTTATTTATTTGATTGTAATTTTATTTGCCAATAAAGGATTTTGTGTTTGAAAATTCTCCATTAAATTGAACGCCTATATTTGTAGCTTGGGATAAAAGAAGCAGACAATTTAGAGCCGTCTTTGTCGAGATAAGCTGCACCTTTTACCGATTTTTTTTTTCGAAAGTCTAATCACCTTCGGTCGTTAAGCGAAAATAAGTTATATTGGTAAATAAATAACAATGGACAATTTTAACGACTTCATCTAGCCCCAAAGTAACCCTTAGCAGAGCTTGTGTTGTGGTTACCTACTAGATGACTGATAACAGTTAAGCTCGCATAGTTTCTTTTCTCATTGCCGAGCATAGATCTCAGTATCTTTTACTTTTTTGCACCGTATCAATTTGGTAATCTGAATTCTAATGATCGCACTAGTTTTATTCACGCTATAAGTGAAAATCAATTTTGTCCACCATATTCGAGTCAGAGGTAAAACGTTTTTTTCTGTATTTGTAGCCTCAGTCCTGGCATGCACCCAGCCCACTTCATTGGCAGACGAGTTGGGCTCCATGTCGGGTCTGCTCGTCAGGCCAGGCTGCCACGGACGACCCTTGCTCGTGCTCAAATGTGGGTACCTTCTAGACGAGGATTCGAGCCCTGACTCTGAACGACTTCAGAGTCTTGGTGATGTAGACAGCGGCCACAGCACTGCGCATTCTCCGATTGATACTGGCCCGAAGAGCATATCACCAATTCCTTTACAGCAAAATGGTACGCTTCGGTTTCTATTTTTATTTTTCTTGAAATTTTCTAATCAAGTATCTAACCCCAATTTTACTCTTCGTCGTCTTGATCTTGGTATAATAATATACTTCGCCTGGACCATGGTCTTGATTATGTCCATTAATAAAACAAAAAAAGTCTGTCGTAATTTTCCACATTTAAAAAAATCAATCATACCTTTTCAGTATCTCCGTCATCAAGTTGTAGCATCAATGGGCTCAACTTTGGGGGTAACATGACCACAGTTCCCCATAGCCAACTGGAGATGCTTGAAGCAACGCATAGAGGCCTACACAAGTTTAACCCAAGGCATCATGATGAAATCGAAGTGGAAATCGGTGACCCTATCTATGTACAGAAGGAGGCCGATGACTTATGGTGTGAAGGTATGGTTATTCAATCGTACATAACATAAATAAATAACAAATAGTAAACTTTTCAATTTAGAATGTCGATAAAAAATCCTTAGGCAGGTCCTGTTTTCCATCTCACATCAACAACTTTAGGAACACTAGTACATTGCGGACTGCCTTAGCCTGATTAGCAAAATATAAGTCTGCAAAAATACTTTTGATCCCATCTATTCTAAATGATCTATTCTAATTTGATCACAATAGCCTTATCATGGCCGCAGTGATACGAAAGCCATCACATGCAAATAAAAAAATCTACTCTAAAACGCTGATTGGCATGGATAAATAGGTCTATGGTATGAGCTACAATTTCCTTTTTTGTAATTGTTAACCTTTTTGATAGTGAAACTCTTTTTATTCTAGGAGTCAACCTTAGGACTGGTCAGCAAGGAATCTTTCCGTCAGCCTACGCAGTAGATATGGACTACAACGACTTTGATCCGGCAAATGCCAAAGTTAAAAGGGAGCGGTATCTTCTTGGGTGAGATATTATTATTTGAATAAAAAAAGATGGTTTCAGGTTATAATAAAATAGATTCAGAAAACAATAGATTGAAATGGATAAATAAAATAGATTCAATTGCGATTTCGTTTCTTCTTGTGGTTTTATCGGCCTATTTAATATTTTTGTTAAATGGAAGGGACCACTTTGAATTCTTTAAGTGAATTTGTGAAAATTTAATACTTAATTATATCTTTGTATTTATGACTATCGTGTCCTGCTTCCGTAGGTACATGGGTTCGGTAGAGACACTAGCACACAAAGGCACAGGGGTAGTCTGCCAAGCGGTAAAGAAGATCGTCGGCGAATGCACCGAAGACCCGACGTTGCAGCCTTGCATTCTAGAAGTGTCAGATCAGGGTCTCCGAATGGTTGATCGATCAAAACCTGATGTAAGTTGATCTTATTTCCAACCGTGTGCTGCATTAAATAATACTGTTATTAAAAGCGTGGATCTAAAAATATGTACATAGATACTAGGTAATATATTAATCGCGCATCACTCATCAGTCGAATCTATAACTAAAATATACTGAGACTGATAGGATGTGCAGACGACGCATTGTTTATACTGAATAAGATAAGATTACTGACGCTGAAAATAGTTTTGAGTAGCAAATATCTTGTACAGAAAGCAAAATAAAATCCACGTGAGTCTAGTTGTAACACGTACACCTACACCTACTGACTATAACGGAGATGTACCAAGACAACATGGCAGCAAATTATTTCAGTAGTTTCTGTTGACTTTGCGGTCGTTCTCGAATAAACAAACTATAAAAACAGTACAGTACAATTTACATTGATGTAATCTTGTCTTCGACTAATAAAATACGACCACCGATTGACGGTTGATAAACTCTACGAACATTACACCCGCGATTTAGCAGAAGAAACCATGATTATTGATTAATTAGCTAAACATAGAAAATAACAATCAAATAATAGACACAAATTAGAACTAGTTTCTACAATTGAAACAATTCAGCTAACTGCATCAGTTGAGCTACCTGTTGTTTGCAACAGTTTAAGTTTTATTTATTTCTAATATTTGATTATAATTTTATTTGTGATTGAAGACCTATAATAATATTTAAAAAAAAAACTAGCTGCAGACCATTGCAAACAATCTACAGGTAGCTCAAGAGAGTAGGAAGAGTAACAAATCAATACAATAATTGTTTTCTTTTGAACCCTTATTGGAAAAGTTAACTTTTAACCCTCAACTAAAGAAGGACCAACACTATAGCTATGTTAATGTATGTACCTACTCAAAAGAGGAAAACTTAAAAAAAATGTTTTTTTCAGGGTAATCGCAGTGGACCCTGCATTGACTATTTCTATTCGCTCAAGAATGTATCTTTCTGCGCTTTCCATCCACGTGACCACAGATACCTGGGCTTCATTACTAAGCACCCCACACTTCAGAGATTTGCGTGCCATGTCTTCAGGGGCCAGGAGTCTACCAGGCCAGTGGCAGAAGCAGTCGGGTAAGGCTTTAGCGGCAGTACTTTATAAACTTTTATTTGGTGGTACAAATTGTGCGTCGTGTTAAATACTATGTATTATAAGTAGGTATATCAACTCCTCTAACAATTCATATGAATAAAATAGGTATAGAATGTCTAGATAGAATTTATTTATTTATTTAAAGTTTTTGTTTTTATAGTGCGTAAGCCTCACACTCTGGCAAATTTCTAAGAAATTAAACAACATCGCAAAAATTTACGACTTCGGCGGGACTTGAACCCGCATCCTTTCGTTCGGTTCCCACGGAAGGATGCGGGTTTAAGTCCCGCCGAAGTCGTAAATTCTAAAAAAAATCTAAAACAGTAGTTACTTAATTTCTATTTATTTTAACAAAAGAGTAGCTTACAGTCTAAACCAAAGCACTAACTTCGCTGATGATTTGCTTTATGATGGAATGTCTGTAATTTGTCTTGATATTTTTAGTAATTTCTTGTTTTGTTTTTTTACAGGAGGGCGTTTCAGCGGTTTTACCAGAAGTTTATAGAAACAGCATACCCAATTGAAGATATTTACATAGAATAAAAATATTCCAAAAATATAAATATTTCAGAAATACTTCAAGTAAATAATCCAACACTTAGTAGATTACTTTCCATCAGTAGAAACAATGTTAAGAAAATAAGCTCTAATATTATCACAGGCAATGGCCATTTCAATACCAAAATTATTATAAAATAATTTATTAAGCAATATTGCACGATTTACCTAATCTAGACGTATCCCAAATAGCGTTGGGAGCTTGAATACTACTTTTTTCTATTGATGTTACAGTACAGAATATTTTTTTGATATCTTATTATTAAAAACAAACGTATTAGGATGGCAATGAAACATTAGATGTAAGTAATATTTAGGTAGTAATATTGCGAAAAGCCTAATTTTGTGTATCCCTATCAATTTCTAGCAATACATGATTTATCTTCCAAAGTTAAATTGTCTATTTTATACATATTACTATTCTACATAATTAGCTATTAATAAAATTTAAAATTAACAGAAAGGTTAATGTAAAGTTTTACGGCTAATATTAGACTTCTTTTATTTTTTGATAAAGAGAAAGAATTGGTTATATACAATTTTCTGTAAATTTAACAATTTTACTTATTTTTGCTCTAAAGTCGATGATTTAAGGCGCTATCTCGACCCAAATCAGCGCCTCACCTATTTTGTCCTATTATCCTGATAAACGAAGGAATT
The DNA here is from genome assembly GCA_949316285.1 of Eupithecia subumbrata. Classification (NCBI taxonomy): domain Eukaryota; kingdom Metazoa; phylum Arthropoda; class Insecta; order Lepidoptera; family Geometridae; genus Eupithecia; species Eupithecia subumbrata. The sequence continues at coordinate 9,697,808 of OX438642.1, read as the reverse complement.
TTCAAAATTCAATTGGCCAGTTTGTGATGCCTATCTTAAGGTTTTTTTAATGCCTCAGTAAAAGTTTAATTGTGTATACTTTAAGCAGAGATGCGATGTTGCTCTTATTAGCCACCATGGTTGTAAAAAAGAGCAACTTTACATCTCTGCCTACACTATACAAACTTAAACTTTTAAAGGGGCATTAAAAATAAGCTAGCTAATAAGCTATAGGCATCACACACATGCCAATCTTATTTTAGAAAAATTCTTCGTTTAACAGAATAATAGGATAAAATAAGTGGGGGCGCTGATTTGGGTCAGGGTAGCGCCTTAACGTTTTTTACGTAGATAACGAAATCTTTCACCAGAATAAGATGTAGTTATGTGTATCATCATTTAACCCTATGTAATAAATTTATAAAAAGCGATATCATAAAAATGGTACCCCTAATAAGATAACAGGTTGCTAGTTGTATCAGATTAAATGTTCAATAACTCTCATTAATTAATTCATCTTTGTACCTATGCAATCTCATATCAATATTAAATTGAACTCAATGTTTCTTACTATAGCTAAAGTCCGGTATTAATGTAATAATGCTTTTTAATGTGGTAGATTGTATCAATGTTTAGCTTATAAATTCGATATTTTACAGTACAACATAAAGCCCGATTTTTCGACGTAACAATTTCTAATATCTCAAATACGTAACCGGTTTTAAAGGTTACAGTCTGTAAATAAGTTATACTTGAACTCTTTTTTTTTGTAAATATTTTTTACATTTCTGTAGTTGTCTGTGTATCTATATCAGTAACCAACTACTTGAAAACCGGTTACATGTTAGAATAGACAAAGCTAGTAGCTTAGTGGCGCAATGTTGTGACTATTAGCCCAACACCCTGAGCTCGATCTGGGTATACCCTTTATTAGTCACTTATAAATAATGGCTTTATTTTTTTACAATGTGAATATTACTATTATAGTATTGTAATATTAACACGTTCATTGTTCGAGATCTAAACACGCAGCGGACATTGAATGGGTTTAATTTTACAGTCCATGAATAAATTTTTGCTTAGAGAGCTCTTTGTTGGATAGATGCCTACAAAATTTAAATGACTTATCTTAGACTGTAAAAAATTTATAACCAAAAAAATAAATTGAACTATATGTTCAACAAAGCTGCAAAAGCTGTGACCCATGAGGATTAAAAGTAGAAGTTGTTTACAAACGGTAAAAAAATAAGTGCACCTAAGAGAGCCTAATAATGCAAATCGAGGGTGCAGAATTTTTTGTAACCGAGTTACATAAATTGTAATACTTTTCATCACGAATGTAAAGAAACTTAAATAATAGAAGCATTATTTTAACTTTTATATGTTACTTGTACAACAAAATAAAATGCGCTAAAGATAAAAACCTTGCTGATATCTGAGCTTCCGAGCATGAGTGATGAAAAAATTATTTATTTTTCCAATAAATGTCTTAGCGTATTTTGAGTAAAGCATTAAAATCTGTATTACTTGGACTGAATCCTATGTTTTTTTTCTATAGAGACCTAGGTATAACCTCTCAGATGGCAGAGCCTACACGCTGATACCCCCTTCGCGTGGCAGGGTTTTCGCCAGCATGCTGCCCGCCAGTGCGGAAATGGGATGTGGTGCATTATTTCGCTGATTTCTTGATTATTATCTAGGAACACCTCTTAACATCTTATCATATTTGGATTTGCCTTGAAATTTCCTACAAAACAGCATTTAAATATTCTGATGTTGTGTAACGTAACTAATAAGGTTGAATTAAAATTTAATTAGAATTGCGTAAAAGTGGTGAAAGATTAGAAAGTTTTAAAAAAATCATAAAAAAAAACTTTACAGTTTTTATGACCAGTTTGAGTTTTATTTTAGAGATTTACCATCATTTTGTTACACTAAAAACAGAAAAGAACAAATTTCCTTACCATTTCATTAAAATAAATTTTAATTACGAAAAAACGATAAAAAAAACATTAGCCCGTACACTGCTGAACATAGGCAAACGATGCCAGGGCTAGCGGTCCTGAGCCGCCTCCATCCATCGACTGCCTGCGACCGCTACAATACTACGTCTCCATATACTACGATGTACGGGTTATCATTTTATGGGTTGTATTCAAAATCTCATCCAATTCTACTTCTATTGCTGTGAGTGTCGTCATGTCTAGATTAGATTTACTTCGCTATGTAGGATCTGCAAATATTTCCGGGTGTTAAAATTCTCATTTTGTAGCTGCAAAGCAAGGCAGAGCTCGACTAACTCGATTTACTAAACTTTTTTTTTTTTTTTTTACTGTAGTCTAGCATACATTTCTAAATACACTAGAATATTACAATCTAGACATAGATTTGATTAATGGGTAATTTTGTTTTAACTTAATTTTATACATAGTACATTATGATTTACTAAACTAACTCTAATATTTTCAAACTAACTTAACCTAACCTTGGTGCAAGAGAGAGATAGCAGTTAGTAAAATCCATAAAAACGATTTTAGGTGCATTCAAGTCTTTTTTAAAGTGATAGTTAATTTTCTTAGAAAAATGATATTACGCCCTTACGACAGTTTATAGGCAAATTTGGTCAGGCATTTTAAGTTTTGGGAGACATGTCAACCAACATGTTGCATTTTTAGATAAATTGCGATTGGTAATTCTGATTAAATAAATAGGCCGTTTAAGATTATTTACTGTGTTTATATTGTAGACTAGCTGTACCCGCGACTTCGTTCGCGATTGCCTTACCGGCCGACTAATTAAGTTCACATTTAACCATAGTCTCTCATATTATGAAACGCCGCCGTGTAAAAAATCGTGTAGGTTCTACGGGGGATAGCAATTTGTCATCTTCAATCCCATTCTTTATCTACACGACTTTTAGCTACGACTCGGCCAGCGTCAGTGTTAAGAAGTGTCATACTCTTTTCAATTCTTACTCATGGTTCCGTTCAGCTGGGGCCCTATTCTGCTATACTAATCGCTTCACTATGACAGGGGTATCGACACAGAATGACACGTTTTGGTATTCCACCTCAGATGAAAGAAATTATGATGAATGCAGATGGAGAGACGCGCGTCAAGTTTGAAACTATTAATTTATCTCGCACGCACTATCTGGAGTTTTAATAATCTAAGGATTCTACGTGATGATTCTGCGACGATTGCACTGTCATACTGAAGCAATTGTATTGCAGAATTGGGCTCCTGATCCATTTGACTGGACCACCGTAATTTTTTTTTTTTCGTTAGTAGTTAGGTACAGTTGGCTGTGTACCACAGTAACCGTGTTGGACCACTTACTCCAACCAAACATCGGTAGTACAGATAACCGGACCAGCTAAACCACCATATGTCATGTAAGGTAGGAACCTAACTTATTTTTCCAAGACGCACCACCTTAGTAGGTAGGAAATTTTGTATTGTATTGTATTGTATTGTAGGAACCTAACTAATGGGTGCGTCTTGGAAAAATTAGATAGGAACTTACCTACCCTTTATCTACAATTTTTTTTCTTCAATCTACAGATTATTTCATCAGTCTACTGATTTTCTACTCGACTTTCTGCTGATTTAGTCAAATTCGATTTTGCAACACTGTTTCTAACAAAAAGAATGCATGATATCGGACGACGCGTAGACCCCTCGGGTTGCGCGGTTTAAGAATTCTACTTTTTCCTCTCTCCCAGGGGAACCTTACTGAATTCCAGGATAAAATGTATTTCCATGTCCTTCCTTGTAGTATGAACTCAAAACATGCCAAGTTTCATTCCAACTCATTACCTATGTAGTTTCGGCGTAATGCGCGGTGAAGGAATTTGACTATCATCCCCTCTGCCAGAGGAACCTTACTGAATTCCGGGATAAAATGTATCTTTCCTCATAGTAGGTACGAACTAAAATCATGCCGAGTTGCATTCGAATTCATTAAGTAGTTCCGTCGTGATGCGTGGTTAAAGAATTTTATTTTCATCCTCTTTCCCAGGGGAACCTTACTGAATTCCAGGATACAATGTATCCCATGTCCTTCCTTGAACTCAAATCGTACCAATTCAGTCCAACTCATTCAGTAGTATCGGCGTGATGCGCGGTGAAGGAATTTTACTTACATCCCTTCTCCCAGGGGAACCTTACTAAATTCTGGGATAAAATGTATCTTTCCTCGTAGTATGAAATCGAATTATACCGAGTTCCATTCGAATTCATTCAGTTGTTCCGTCGTGATGCGCGGTTAAAGAATTTTACTTTCATCCTCTCTCCCAGGAAAACATTACTGAATTCCGGGATGAAATGTATCCCATGACCTTCCTTGTAGTATGAAATCAAATCGTGCTGGGTTTCATTCCCACTCATTCACCACTTTCGGCGTCATGCGCGGTAAAGAAATTTTACTTTCATCCCCTCTCCCAGGGGAACCTGACTGAAATCCGGGATAAAAAGTATCCTATGTCCTTCCTCGTAGTATGACCTAAAATCGTGCCGAGTTTCATTTCGATACCTTCAGTAGTTTCGACGTGATGCGCGTTTAAGAAACAGACAGACAGACAGACAGACAGACAGACAGACAGACAGACAGACAGACATGAATGAAAAAAATTACAGTTTTGGCTTCAGTATCGATAGTAGAGTGTCCTCCAAAAAATTTTTTCTAAATATCTTCAATGTACAGAATTGGACCTGTTACAGTTTTATTATAAGTATAGATAAGTAGATTTTATGATAAGCTACCAGCAGGTTCCAACTGTTTAAACATGATCTAGTGGGGCAAAACTATACCTATTCTTATTCAATGTAAAAAAGCAGCTTATTGAAGGCTTTTTTTATTTTAAAAGCAAAACTCAAAGTCATTGTATCAAGCAAGTAAAAAATACTCTTTTACTGTTTTTAATTCACACAGAGATACAACTCAATCCTCAAAATACCAATTAACAATAAAGTTCTTCTTTCACATAACAATTAAGTACCACATCGTAAAACTAGCTTCTTAATCTTCTTAATACTCGCTTTTCTTAAATAACGAGTTTGTGCAACCGCTGCAGTTTCTTGCTTGTATCAGTAGACATCTCATAAATATCGTCATCGTAGAAGTCTACTGTCGGCATATAAATCGACTTCCCATGAATTTTCTTGGAATTGCAAAAAGGAACGGTAGATTAAATATCTGCTTATATAATGATAGCTTTGCGAAGGTATGGATGTACATAAAAAAGGTTTGTTAACGTTCTTACCACTCCCCACTCTTGCTTGGCCCATATTTCTTGGGGGGAAGAAATGGCCTGTTGTGGCCTATGCCACGCAAAATACTGGCAGACTTTTTAAAAGATTTTCTTGTTTCATAGCCAAGCGCCAATTCCTTGTGGCACTAGAGGGCCTTAATTTGTTGAGTAACATCTGTCTGATAATATTTAGGCAAGTTAAGTTTCAGCTTTTCAACCGCAACTCTGAATATAATATTCTTTATTCTATTCCGATAAATATAGTTCTGTGAACCACAACCATCGAAATCTTGTGATAAAGGAGACGTGATGCCATACATAATGTGCTGGATTGACATTGTGTAGGCGTAACCAATATTTTACGTAACTTTGCTATTGATGTAGTCATTGTAGATATTCGAAAGAATGATGGGCATAAAATGTATGGAAAATGGTACTGGCACCAATCGAAATGAGTGATATAACGTTGGCAAGCTATTTTTTTGTAGAATAAGAGTAACCGTGGCGCTATTCTCGATTCGCTGTCCATTTTGAGTAATCCTACTTTAAAAAATATTTATTCCGACCCAAATCAGCGACCCCACCTATTTTATTCTACTAGTTAAAAATCGATTAGCTAGTTTGTGATGCCTATTATAAGCTTTTTGTAAAAGTTCAATTTTGTATACTTTAAGCAGAGATGCGATGTTGCTCTTTTTGGCCACCATGGTGGCAAAAAAGAGCAACTTCGCATCTCTGCCTACAATATCCAAACTAAATTTTTAAACTGTCATTTGTCAAACTGTCACAAACTGGCCAATTGATTTTTGAAAATTCCTTCGTTGAACTGAATAATAAGATAAAATAGGTGGTGGCGCTGATTTGGCTCGGGGTAGCGCTTTAAAGTACTTGGTATATAAAAAGGTACCTCAATAAATTTGTTTTTTTTTTCACATTTTAGTATAGTACCTATTGAGTTAACAATTCAACATAATCATTAGCCTATATTAGTCCACTGATGGACATAGGTCTGCCCATATAAGCGCCATAGCGCCCTGTCTTTAGCTTGCCGCATCCAGCATCTACCCGCATTCTTTCTCATGTCTTCATCCCACCTGGACACAGGGCGTCCCCTTCGTTTGCCAAGTCGTGGCCAAGAAGATTTTTACCCCAGCAGTTGTCGGTTATTCGCGAGATAGGACGGCCCACTTCAGCTTTCTAATTCTTCTTTGAGCTTTGTTGATAAATCTGCTTGTCTGTCGGATGTAGGTAGGTATTCGTTACGAATCCATAACAAAAATTCCTTTGAATCATGTAATAACTATCATTAATATTTTTGTATTCTTGGTTAATAAAACAAGTTTGAAGTAGGCTTTATCATTTAGTGTATGTAAATACATCAGGCGGAGACGATATGGACGGAGAAAGGGTGACATATTATTTATGTGTTACGTAAGGTTTACAATACGTAGCATACTATTCATTGTCTATAATGATGCCATTTAAAAACAATGCTGGTTCCGTAAAGCCTTCGTGTCTAGCATATCCTAAATACCAGACTACGGATACGATATGCGCACATGAAACTAGCGTGCGGCGTCCTGTTAAACATGTACAAAATGATGTGAGAAGTTTCCATTTCTATTTAGTAATAAGTAACAAAAGTATTGTTTTGCTCTCACATGTCGGGACTGTATTCGTGCACGCAATAGCCACGTATCTTCTTGAATTCCGTATTCAGTAATGTCTTCCAAAGCTGCTTCTTTATATGTTTCTATGAGATATAAGCCGTTGTTTAGGTGCTCGCTGCAGTAAGATCTTGCGAATTTTAGCTGGTATGTTCCCAGTGACAGCAATATCACGTCTTTTGCACTCAATCGTGGAAAATCGTATCATTTCATTGGCCAATCTCTGGAAATCGGCTCTCCTGTGATTAAAAAGTTTTTCTTCAACGTAAATGTGAAATACGTTTAGAGTGTCCATTTTTTTGGATATTTTTGGCAGAAAAGCTTCTGTCAAATCGCCATCTGCGATTGGCGTGTGATAGTGATTTGTTATATTGCTGCTGCAATCTTAAAGTCACAAACATATTAGGCATTGTATTATTGAAATACTTTTGACGCAACAGTTTGTAATCTCTTTTTAACCGCCTGTTAACCACTTCCACGAACAATCGGCTTAATGTTAATAGTCGAGAATCATTAGCTTGAGAAGTAGTGAGCTGCGACTGTTCCGGGTTTTTCGTTGGAGGAACGTGGTATTCGTAGCCCCATTCAATACGGTGCGTACTATCTCTAATTCCGATCTGGGCATCCGTTTTAGTTGCAGCGTATGGTCCTTTTACGTTTTTTATAAATCTGTCAGTCGTTACCATTAGAAATGGCTTTAACAAGTTTTGAAACATGCGCAAGCTGAAGGATTGCCTCTGGAACAAAACGTTTGAGCTCTTGTGAAAATAGATGTACGTGCCATCGCAAACAATAATTGCCTTAGTGTTCTCTTCATTTCCATACTTACAGTGCTTTTAGAATTCTCAGGTTTCTCTCTCTAGTATTTTGTCCCTACTGTGATCAGTTTCCAAATGACGGACAACATAGTCTCGTGCACTCAATCGTGGAAAATCGTGTATACTTAGACTTTCTCGTGCAACGGTCGTTCGAGCTTTCTTTTTGACATATTAAACAAAGTCGCCAGTCTGACATTGGATTCTACAGTCCTCAGTTTTGTCAGTAAAATACCTAAGGTGGTTCTGGGATCTGCACTTGCATTGCTTAATGATGGGCTTTGATCTAAGATAGAGTTAAAATGTGCAGAAGTACGTCCAGTCCAAACGTACATTTCCTATTGACTCAATCCTCTAGCTCGTTAAATCGTAATCTAGGTGCATCACAGGCATTTCTCAGTAGGTCACAAAGTTCATGAAAGTCGGCCGTCAAGGAATGGATATGTTGCATTTTGGGGAAATTCATCCCAATCATTCTCATTTGGGTGATCCTGGCATACGCTGGCACTATGGGGAATATGTAATTTATGTTGAGTAAATACGTGGATTTTAATAACGTTTGGCATTCGCAGACGGGTTGTATTAGGGCACCCACGAAATAGACAAAGACTCGAAGTATCTGGAGCTCTCATATATTTGGAAACGTGAATCATTTGTTCTGGTTGCTGTGGCTTGCTGTTTTTGCGGCTCTGGTTCGAATTGAGGCTGTCGTTGTAGTTGAGCTCTAGTTGTATTTTCGGCTCTTTGCCAGCATCGGTAGCATACTCTCCGAGTGTCATCAAACACGATCTGAAAATCGGAAATAAAGGCCATTTTACATAAAACAATATTATGCTAACATCCAATCCAAGACCCAAGACTTTTTAATACTCGGACTAACCCGCAACACACTAAAAATATTAGTAATTTCTGAAATCTTGTTTGTTTTTGATAAGCTAGCTTATTTTTTTTTAAGATTGACAATTGCCTTTCTTCACAAAGAAAATTATAATATAATAAGTATTTACAATTCAAACTATTGAGCTAACTGCAGACTGTTGCAAAAATCTATAGGTAGCTCAACTGATCCATATCAATACCAGTTGGAAGCGTCCCCAAGACGCTGGCTGCATTGCCTCGCTGTATGGCAATGCTGATGCGTTGTGCCAGATACTGACCAGCTCTCGGGTGACGCGTCGCTTCGAACAGAGGCTCAGATAATTTTTTAAAAATCCGAAGAGCCTCAGTACCTCACGGACCTAGGGTCTCGACTCCAAGAGGATCAAATGTGTAGGCTCTGTCGAGACCTGTATATTTGCGCCTCTTGAGATCTTCGGCCAAATCTACCGCCGCGCCTGCCCCCACGGATGTCCTCGGAAGATGGGAAGGCGCAAGTGTGTCGACGCATATAGCATACCACACAATGGGCCTCCCCTACTTCCATAGGACTAGTGTCATACCGTCGGGCCTCTTACCATCGTCACGTAAACAGACCATTCGGTTCGAGAATAGCTGGTACGTTAGCGATGACAAAGGCCCGCCTGATGATGTCGTTAAGGCTGGCATGGCAAGATATCCGACCGGCGGCCCTAGTACACGATAATCCGTGATGACCAAGCTGTTCGACAGCAGTACCGCACTGGCATTGATGAGGCGCGCAACACCTTGCACCCAACCGAAGACATGTTGCGATACGGAAAGTTACGGGATCCAATAAAGTGTTATATGAAGGAATGTGCAAGCATTACCAAGAAGGTATTTAGTTATTGTGGTGTACTTGATCACCAAAAAAGTAAGTTTAATGAAATTATAAGCAAGTGATGATTTGTATTAATTATAATTAATACAAATCATCACTTGGACTCGCATGGATCTTGCCAAATTCTAAGCCATATCTCATGGCATAATAATGTATTGGCTATTTTATAGTTCGTTATGTAAGAACGCCTGCAGCCACGGTGAGAAACCCAATGCAGTCAGCGTCTTGGGGACGCTTCCAACTGGTATTGATATGGATCAGTTGAGCTATCCATAGATTGTTTGCAGTTGGCTCTGTTGTTTCAATTGTAAGTACCTACTACTTCTAATTTGTTTCTATTATATGAATGTAATTTTCTTTTTTATTTTCTTTATAGAAACGTCAGCGAGGCCGGCCGCATGTGCCTCAGAAGAATACGTTGTTTTTACATAGTGTAAATATAAAATAAACGTGTGTATAAAAATTGGATTCATTTTTACAGGTTATCGAAACCGAAAGAAAAATTATTATTTCAATTTGGTACAAGTATTTAGACCTTAAACAGTTAAGCTATCAACACCATCTCTGCAGACTGTTGCACACACACATAATATTTTTAAGACTAGGCCTTCAAATTAGATATCTTATATTTTATTAAGTAATATACCTAATGTTTTTATTTCTATTTACATTATTATCATCACAGCCTTAACCCTCTGCAAATGAGATGGCGTCGGTCATACACATTTTAAGTAAGTACATTTAATGTCTCTCCATCCACAATCTAATAACGAGAGCCTGCTGCAATGCTCGACCTGCAAGAAGGTCCGGGTAGACTCGGCTGCGTGAATTATTCTGCAGTTTTCAGCGCTGGCTCTAAATTTTTCTGCAATCTGGAGAAACTGTAACAATATTGGATTGTATTTTGGGCTTTTGTAAAAAGTACGAGGGGTAACAACTAATTTCTCCTTTCTGTTTTCACTATGATGGGCTAAGTTAGTGAGTTTTAGGGAGGTTCGTTGATAAATCGGTATTTACCTGTTGCTGGAGAATAATTTATTCTCTAGCTTCCTCGGGTGACAGAGGAGGTCCAGGTGCATTGTTTGCATTTGCAATGTTGTGTAAAATTACCCAAGCATTTACAATCTTTCCCGCCATCACTGGGTTATTATTATGTATTAAGTCCGTGCTACCAGCAAACATCTGTAAAAATCAATAAGTATGAGTATATTCTATAGTGTCTAGGTGCCTTCTTTTAAAGATAAAGCCTTCTAGATTATTATATTACTAGTTTTTGCCCGCGGCTTCGCAGGCCTTGTTTCTTTGGAATCGTTTTCTATCCCATGGGAACTGATTTATGGAAAAAAAAAGTAGGTGGGCCTATGTTTTATTCTAGACTTAGAGCCATATCAAGTTGACTTAACTTGTTTTGACGTGAAGAGGTAACAAACATCCATCCATCCATCCATACATCTAAACATCCAAACTATCGCATTTAAATTCTTAGTGCGATTTACCTGATACGCTTTAAAAATACCAATATAACGCTCTACTGTGTTGCGTGCAGTGACTTGCAGTATTGATGCTGTGGAGTCCCATCCACCGTATTTAGTATTGTCAGAGTCATCATTGTCTTCCGTAATGGATATCCACTATCACACCTAATAACATCGAACACGCCTATTAAATTCGAAAGAACCAATTAAGTAAATTCTGTAAATTCATTATCATATGTAGTAGGCAGCTACCTATGATATGATTTGTTTCGTACACAATAAATATACGTTTTCCCCATTTTAACTCAGTTATGTGGAAACTTAGTGGTTGACTCTGCCACACATTGAGTCATGAGCAGAACCGGGCGTACTAGGGTCCACACAAAGAAGGTTAAGATTCGCATCGCATATCTGCAAGTAAATAATTTAAGTAGAAATGCTAAGAAAATTATTTAATGAACAATGATTTCCTATTCAAGTAAATTAAGATGATTACTATCATGACATTGAGGGAATAAACCCCTTCCTGTTGTAATAGCACTCTTTGTGGTCCTGTGGCCTTATGATGGCCAAATGGGTACCATCCATGCAGGACACCAGGTACCTTTCGGAAGAATCTAAAAAGAATAAAAAGAATGATGTCGACAGTTTATATTCTTGTTTATAAGATAAAATCACAGGAATGCTATAGTACTGGTATAGTATTATAATATCTGTGTCCATAGATACCTATAGACACAGATATTATAATACTATACTAGTACCTACTCGCTCTACCACATGCCTCGACCATTTTATGTTAAAAACAGAAACCAATTGGGTAATTTTCCAAAAATTTATCCATTGTTCATATGACAGAAGAACTTGGCAGAGCCCTTGATAATCTGCCGGGATCATCATCTGTAAATTCTTGTGTTAATACAGATGCAGATGTTGGATTCGGGCTGGAATTTTGTGTATTCTGTTGGGTAGATACAAAAATTGCTTGATCAGATTCGCAATTAGTTTTATCGAATTTCATTAAATTATTTAGTAAATTTGATCGAAACATTGATCATAATGATTTCGATGTAGGGTTTTTATTACAGCCTCCTTTGATTCTGTAAATACCAAATAAATTTTCTTTCACATCTTGATTTAATCTACAAGTCATTATAATTTGACGGAGCCTGATTCGATTTCTTCAGCGGCGAATTGATTAATTGCATATTTTATCGTTTGAATCATCCCATCAAAACTTGGAGGGCGGGTCATTCTCATTTCGTTATTTTTATTATATGATATCTTTTTTATATTAGTAAAAATTTCTTTGCCCTTAACTAACATCTTATTTACCAAAGTATTTTGATTCGAAGTAATTGCGCATCTTTATGGATTTCGATCAAACTTATTTTTAGAATAAAGAGAATCAAATAGGTCATTGCACGATTGTACAAAATCAGCTGTATAATTTGCCGTGTTACTTACTAACTCTCCGCTTTCTATTGCTGTCTTGATTACTCTTGCTACAGAATTACTTAAAACCTGGGTGGCTAATTTGACTTTCATTTTTTGAAAATTGTTTGGATTTATATGCATTAGCGTCAGTTTTTGTAATGCTTTACTTTTATTTTTCTTATCTATTTCATAAACGCTGATTATATCTTTAAATGAAATTCGGTTACCATTTAAATCAAAATCATTATTAATAAAATTATTCCTGATATTTTTAATCAAATGATCGTCAAATATGGAAAAAGCTTTATGCCCATTTATAAAATAAAAGGGATGATCAACACGTGCACCTAAACTTTTAATCACCTTGACATTTGTAGTCGCCTGATCACATACAGTAACTTTGGGTAATAATCCGTTATCAAGTAGTTTGTTCACAGATTAAACAATTACTTTTAATTTTTCAGAATCAACAGTTTTCCCCGTTAAAAAATAAGCAATCGGAATTTTCCAATTTACATAAATACCTCTTGCAATAAATACTAAAGCGTATTTTGCTTCTTTATTACTTCGATCACCATCACCAAAATCTTCATATCCTTCTATTAAATCATATTTATTGTTATATTCCAAATCAACCATTATACTCATTTCATCAAAACATACAGCACTAGACCTCTCCTTAATTGATTTAGCTGCAAATTTATTTTTAATGTTTTCATATATTTCATTATTGATTCCTAGCAGATAATTCGTTTCCTGAAGCCAACGTTGTATTGTTGACGGAGCTGCTAGTATTATCCCTGAATTGATCATAAATTTATAAGCAGCAGGTGATTTGTAATACAAAGACATGCAAAAAGGTCTTTAATTTTATATTTTTTTCTCGTCTCAATTTATAATTAGAATCGGCCAATTTTATTTTTAATTTCCGGCACTTAGGCGAATCTTCCAGGTTTCTGCGCTTCGGTGTGCTGCTGTAGTGTGTATATTTTTCGTCTCCATGTTCATCTTCTGTACTTATTTCATCAAAATATAATTTTCTGTTATTGACGTATACTTTTCTTGGTGTCAATACTTTCAACTCTGGCGAACCTAAAAGTAATCTGTATATATAAATATTTCATTTAGAAAAATATGTCCATCGATCTTTTTTGCATAATTGGTAGCAGAGCGTGGTTGCCTGCATAAATGCCAAAAGAAATAAACTAACGAACGTAAAAATGGCGTCGTCTACGTACCGTTCCATAGAAACGTTAACAAGAAATAATTACGACACCTGGAGTTTACAAGCCCAGGCAGTATTGATTAAAACCGAATTATGGAACTACGTTAGCGGCGAAACAAAATTGTCGCCCACATCGAGCGCCGTCGAAAAATGTAAGTTCGAAAAAAATGACATCTATTCACAAATTTATTTGCATATTCAACCCATTTTTATCGGTTATTGTATATTTGGCCTAAAATCTTCTGATGATGCATATTTTCACTTTATTTGCAATATTTCTGGGTACGTTATTATTTTCAACAATGCATTTGTTGGATTGAGCTAAAATCGACAAGTAATGCAAATATAATAATAAATTATAACAACTAGGTACCAGTCGAAGCATTCTCTTGAGGACAGGGATCTTGATCTTCAGGAGCCCGATAATGTACTGGTATGGCCACTCTTCGGAGAACTATTCTATGTCTAGTCTCACGTATGTATTTTTCTTCAAAGTGGTCGATACATAAATATCTACACCGCAAATTTGCACTGGGCAAATGAGCAATTGTCATATCACCTAAAACCATAAAAAGACAGTTAGGTACTTTTAAAATATTATATTACCTACTTACTAAAGCCATTTAGACTGGAAAGTGAATTCTTCTAAAATTATAAAGGTACGGTTGAGTTATTATTTCCCATAATAATATTTGGTACTTTAGTATGACACTTCTAAATAGATACATTACATAGGTATACTATTTATTCAGTTATTTTCTGAAGAATATTATTAAAATAAAGTACAGGCCAGTATGAACCGGAAATTCCCGGTTCATTTTATTCCATATTGCTCAACTCAAATTATTAACTGCCCAATTGAGCACTTTCTGGTATTTGTTTGGATTTGCGATAGGTTTTATAAACATAATTATTTCAGAAGAAATAAATAATTGAAATAACATCTTCTGTCAAAAATGGCAGAGAGTGTCAAAAATGACAATCAATGTAATAAAAACTAACGTCAATAAAACTTCAACTGCGAGTCGCACTCGCGCACTAAGTGTTCTATATTGTAAGACCTTGTTTCTTGCCAATTCTAATATTTGACATTGACTGTCATTTCTGTTATTTTTGACACTTACTGCCACTTTTGATGTCGATGTAAGCTTTAAATTTTGACATTAGCTGTTATATTTTACCTTAGCTGTAATTTTTGACATTGAGTGTCATATCTGAAATTTTTGACATAGACTATCTTTTTGACATTTGCTGTCATTATTGACATTAGCTGTGAGCGTGATTGAGACTTAATTATCTTAATTATGGATTAGCTTTTTTGTCATCAGTACATGGTATGGTACTAAAGATCTTGTTCATAGAATTTTAGCTAAGCGTCAAAATTTTGAAATTACAGGTTTTGATGAAGCTTTACACTCATGGAAAATAGCCTGTCCTAACACGAATCTGCCCAAAGTCCTTTCTTCTCAGAAACTGTGGGATGAGCCATTATGTGAGCTGCTACGAAAAAATCTTACGTCAACCAGCTCATCAGAACGTGCTCGTCTACTCGCCGTTTCCGAGTGGGAATCAGGACTTTGGCTACATATTCTGCCTTCGAAAAATCTAGGTTTAGATAATAACTCATTTCGGGTGGCCACCTCTTTGCGTTTAGGTTCTTCTTGCCTAGTTGCACACCGTTGTCAGTGTGGTGAAACCGTCGACCAGTTTGGTCACCATGCATTGGCATGTGTCTCTAGTGCAGGACGTGTGTCCCGTCATGGTTCAATTAATGACATCATCCGTCGGGCTTTTACCAGCGTCAGTGTCGCAGCTACACTCGAACCAAGTGGCCTTATGCGAGATGATGGTAAAAGGCCTGACGGTATGACTCTGATTCCCTGGAAGATGGGTCGGCCTTTAGTTTGGGATGCCACGTTTGTAGATACCCTAGCGCCTTCACATCTTGCAGGGACATCGGTAAGGGCCGGTTCTGCAGCAACATCAGCGGAGTCCCTTAAACGGCGAAAATACGCTAACCTTGACCGAGGTTACCTATTTGAGCCGTTTGGGGTAGAAACCCTTGGTCCTTGGGGTCCTGGGGCACACGCAATTTATAAAGATTTACCAAACTTCTTAAAGAGTCCACAGGTGATCGGAATGCTGGCATCTATTTCGGTCAACGAATTAGCATTGCCATTCAACGTGGCAATGCTGCCAGCATTCTGGGCACTCTGCCTTCTGGTGACGATTAGATTTTTAAGAAATAGATAAGTGATAGACCTAACGCCATCCATTGTAATTTTTTTGAACCACAAAAACTTTTCTATGGAATGAGACCCCATGCTCTGGGTATCATATTCGACAACTCACTCGGTCTTTAATTTGTTCTTCGTGTTGGCCAAGGAACATACATGTGGTAGAACTGGTTCAGAGACTCAACCACCTCCCCCACGGCGCTAGAAACGACAGGCTGTGAAATATTATGTAGCGCACTCTGGCCAACTAACGTTTGGTAAGACCCGGTGGCTAGAAATGCCAGTGCAATCAATATCTACAAAAAAAATTGTTTTGTTTATTAGGCACTTCCTAGTTAGGTACACAACATCAACGTTAAAAACTTAGGCAAAACGGAATACAGGATAGAATCAAGAAAGATTATTTGGTTTACTTACCCACAGTGGGAATCCCCTCACATCGGCGTTCCTTATGCTTATAAGGAGTGAGCTCTTCCGCTAAGTTTATAATGTCCTCTTGCCAAGACGATAATGTTTTTACAAACTCCTTATCGGTAAGGTCCCGCAAGGGCGTCTCTTGCAGAGAAGAGCTTGTCGGTGGTTTTGGCGCTCGACAAGGCGATGAGCGTTTATCAATTCGTTTGAACGCGCTATGCGTTTTCTTATAAAATAACTATTTTTTTTAAATTCTCCGTTTTTCTAATTAGAACTACAACCGAAAACATGAAAATAGCAAATGACATAATAAAAGTTAACCATAGATTAAATTACTATGGAAGTGCTGTCAAAAATTAGTAAAACTCGTTTATTTGTTCTTTATCCCTAGCGATTGGAAAGTCAATGCCGAGTGGAATACTAAAACTTGTCATAATCTTTACTATCAAAACTACGACTAAAACATAAAAAGATTGTGCTAGTAGAATAACAAAAGGTGTCAATGGCGGTGATTAGGACGTTTTACCATAGAGCTTTGACACAATTGCATTCACAATTTTACAGAATTCGGCCTTGTTTTGTATTAGTCACCGTTTTGACACTGTGTGATAGATATATTTTTATCTTTTCTTGATTAGTGTAGTAAACCACTGCTTGATCTACTTTCCGTGCCGATACAAGCAACGCAGATCTATTCCACCAAAGTTTATCCTCTTTCACTTGTGTTGCAGATCAAACATCATCATCGTCATTTGACTTCAAACATCAAAAATCAACGAAATCAGACTTTGATAAAAGTCCTATCGAAGTCCAAGTGCTTTCATTGATTTTGACGGTGATGATGTTTGTTCGTTTTGCTGATCCAATAATGCCCTCTCAATAGATGACCATATTCTCCCTCCAGCCTCCCAATTGAAACAGGTCAATCTGTTTTTCTTTTGTCCTAATTCCAAAAGTAACTCTCTTGCTACGCTGTCTTGCCAACCCTAGGCGTTGTGCGGCATTTTCAGTAATAAGCCACGTATGTGATCCTTGATCAATTAGGGCAAGCATTTTCATGGAACCATCTTCAGAGCCACTACCTGTATTAGTGCGGTTGCTGAAATAATATCTGCTTTAAAGTTTTTGTTTTTACAGTGCGTAAGCCTCACACTCTGGCTAATTTCTAAGAAATCAAATAATATCGCAAAAATTTTTGATTATTGACGGAAGGATGCAGGTTCAAGTCCCGTCGAAGTCCAAATTTTTTTGCCATATTATTTATTTCTTAGAATATCTGCTTTGTTGTCTTGAGATAATTATATTTTTCTTTATTGTACTGGTTTCGGGCTCCTCTACATAGGCTCCATGCAAAAGCGTAAGTTTTGCACTGCTGACAAAGTTTTTCTGAAAAAAAAAATGCCGTGTATTCATGATCATACAGACTTTTCACATAAAAATTAGTTTCAAAATTACCGGTTTTAGTTCATTGAATATTTTGCGTTGAAAAATACGGTGCTGCTTGATTTGAAAGTTGATGCTTTTTGATTAGAATGATAATTGTTCGATTTTATAAATGGTTTTTGATTTGAGTTATGATTCTTAGAATTTTTTGTTTGATTCTTGCTGTTAATTTGAATGGGTAGATTAATTTGCCCATGATGCTTTGCCACGACCACCACGACGAGACACTTGAATGCAGTAAACATCATAAGCAGTAAATTTGTTTTCAAAAACTAAGAAATCTGATAGAACATGAATATCCTTGGAAATTGAAGATACTTGACATAATTTTTGATAAAAAAAATTGTGAAAATGGCCCAGGAATATCAAAGTAACATCCAACCTTAATAGCAGAGGATAAATTGTAATTGAGGCCGTCGAGCCCGGCATTGGCACTCTCCTTCGACTGACCCGTCGCTGGAAAGGTGACACCTCAGGCACCGCAGCGTGGTGCAAGCATCAGTCAGCATCAAGCAGTTATAAAATAAATGTTGTCGTTTATTTTAAATTTTAGGGGCACTGCCAACCATAAGCGTCACTGTACATAAATTTCAAAAACTGTCTTTAGATGTATACAAACCGTTTTGGAAATTTCTGTAGGTTTCATACTGTTTTAAATTTTTGGAAACAATGCAAGCTTCCCCTGCTAAGCGCCTGTTTCAAGACGTTTAAAGAAAAAAATAGTTTGGATTATTTGAAAAAATGCTAAAGATAAGTGAGAAAATATTCAACACTGCAAATTATAATCTTAGATCTGAGAACAGACACCGAAAAAAAAACACATGCCCAGCGCATTGCACAGCCAGCAATATCCACAGGAGACTATGCCGCTTTAGAAACCAATATGCCATGGTGTAGTTAACTACAATTATTCAATTACAAATGGTTTTCTCCTTTATAAAATGGTAGGATCAGCACGATGATTGTTAACCTTAAGAAGATTATAAACGACAGAATTACAACCCACACATAGGTCACTAATTATTTTTTATAAGTTTTATAAAGATTTAGAAGAAGCATTCTTGTTCCCCAGCGACGATTTTGTTCAATTTGTAGTTTCCATGGAGTCAAAATTTAATGGATCATGGACCGAAGAACTTACTTCCACGAACATTATGCAGTCGCTGTTACAAGTAGTCGAAGAAATATCGAGCACTAGCTTCTGCCCGCGGTTTCACACGCGTATTTTCGGTATAATAAGTAGCCTATTACCTAAGTTAAGCTTTGCTCGAAGGCCAAATTTCATCTTGATCTGTTCAGTAGTTTTGGAGATCATAGGGAACAAAACTCAGATTTCACAAACTTTCGGCTTTATAATATTAGGAGGATTGAATATTAATTAATTGTTTATAATGTTAAGAAGCAGATAAACAGACCAAAATGAAAAAAGTTACAGTTTTGGCTTTAGTATCGTTAAAAGAGTGTACTCCAAAAAAAAAAACAATTTATCTTCAATGCATAGAATTGGACCTGTTACATTTTTATTAAATATAGATTTATCACACTTTATATGTAATCTTGAACTATTGTAAAAATTCAAGATATTAATCGTTCAAATGGGAAAAGGAAAGGTTTATACCTTCGCAATATTACTACAGTTAATTATTGTACCTAGGTTGGTACAATAATTAATTGTAACTACAGGTCAATTAGTAATACTAACTACACTGTAGTTAGTAAGATAATATTATCAGCCTACGACTGAGCACGCACTGCGATTAAACGCACCCGTTTAATCCCAAATCCGAAACCGCAAAATAATGTAACAAATTGATTTCTGTACAAGCGTACGCATTATCGAATTTTTTATGTAACTGACTTTAAAAACGCCTCTTGCTACATTTGGTATGCGGTAAGTATCCTTTAGGTTTTGTGTGCATGTGATTCCCTTGGAAATTTCAAAATATTCGGAAATAAACGGCTGTAACTTTTGAGTGCGTGTACGTAGGATTTTCATTTATATCGCGGCTCCAAGAGGTTACAGACTTGAGTATTGGACGTTCATGTACACTCGATACGTCCACGCGTTCCTGAGAAAAGAGGGTTTACAGACGGACGGGCAGACAGACAGACAGCCAGACGGACAACAAAGTGATCCTAAAGGGGTTCCTTTTTTCTTTTTGAGGTACGGAACTCTAATAAGTGTAAACAAAATTTTAACTTATCTTTGTGTAAAAAGAGTTTGTCATGCATGGAAATTCATAGCTCCTATAGGTATACATAGAGATAGGTACCCTCGGCTTTCTTTAAAAAAAGTTGACTATTTTTGTTAGGTCCGAGGTAGAGGCAATGAGAATCGAAGGAGTAGTTTCGTTTTTTGAACAAAAATACGAAGGTTTTGTCCATATAAATTTTTAGTTAGCTTGCTTGTAGCTAGTAGGACTTTCCTACGACCCTAATGTCCTTGGCGGTCACGTTCCGGGTTTCACGAGCTGTTGCGATTATTTTGTCTTTTACAGCACGCTGTCTCAGGCGGGCGAAGACGGAGCGCGGTCACAACTCGAGAGTGCGTTGTACTTGTGACCGCACTCCGTCTTTGCCCTTTTCTTCCTCCAGGATCTCGAAACGAGCTGAGCATACGTTTAAACCATCCATGGGTCATTTTTTTCTTCCCTGAGGCATTTCAGTTCAGTACAGGTGTTACTCAAATGTTTCTAAGATCTACCATTTCTTCCTTTAGGTCGTCGTACTCAGTGCTGAGGCAATTGAGTCCTGGAACTCAGTACACTGAACTTATCAAGATGACCTGAAAAAGTTTTCTTTATTAAACATTCAATCATATTCTGCATCTCTTGCTTTATCTCGTTTTTCCAGATCACCCTCAACTTGTCCTCGGTTATGTAGTCAGCTGAGGCCTACAAGGAACCAGCAACAGGGGATAATTCCACTGTAACGGATGCAGCTGCCAATTTTAACCACTGTAAAAGACTAATTTTAAATGTGGATTTTAGAAAAAAGTACCGAACAAACTAAATTTAAATAAAAATGTATTAATCTAATCTGCTTCATGTATTAATTTAATTATTTATGTAACAAGCACACCGAACAGTGTTTTTTTATTCAAACTTAAAGCGCCACCTGCAGTGCCACATTTTGTAAATATGTACTAAATTGTTTACGGTGCTTACAAGGCTGTCCTCTATTCGTAAACATTCGACCCATTTTCACTAGATGGCAGTGGATTGCAATGTTATCCATATATAAATATTAATCCTTATTTCCCTTGGTCACAGCATCACGCGTGAACGGCTGGACTAATTTTGCAAATTCTTTTTGATGTGTTTGTACTTGACAGAAGGTTTTATGAAAGAAAAAATAGGAATCTATTTATCGAAAATCCATCACCTGCAGACATTCCCTTGCTTATTACTTTTCAAGATTTATTATCCTACTATTCTACTTCCTATCCTAATAATCGTACTAATATTACAAAGCCGAATCTTTAAGAAATCAGAATTTTTAGTTACCGGGCAGAAGCTCTTCTTCTCATTCGTAGCGTTCTTGGCAGAACGGTCGTGGTCGTGATGACGAGTCTTTTGTTGTACTGGCAGATATTGCTCGCCTGTATCGCCATCTCTCCCTGTTGGTGGTCATTCTGGAACATTCATGCAGGGGGATCCCTACGGCAGATCTTATCTGATCGGTCCATCTCATAGGCGATCTACCCCTTGATCTTTTGGGCAGAAGCTAGTATATTATAATTCCGCACGTTGTTGTTACAAAATCTAAAACTTCTTGAGCGAACCCCCCCGGTAATACAGTGCTGAAATTTCGTCTGAAATCGTCGTAGTCAGAGTCGCCTTTGGTGATAAATAAATAAAGTATGGAAACAGCAAACCTTTTCAACTTCGCCTGAAAAGATTCTTTACTTCTTCCTTTGGTTTTTCGATTATTTCTTAATTTGCTTCCTCGTTCGTCGCAGATTTTGATTATAATACTTCGGTACAGATGTAATAGGTGCTGACACTCTTTATAAAAAGCGGCATCGTACATCGAAACGCATTTTTAAAACACTTCCATCCCTGAACAATAAAACGTTTCATGTATGATTTATAGCCACAATTTAACAGATGGCGCCACTAGGAATCATCTAGCTAGGGCTTGTTAAAAGTTTGTAGGCGGGGGCGGTGCAACCCCATACCCCAGAACACATTTGTCTTGCGTGAGAAATGCACGTCCGTTGCAACGGAAACTCTCTGATTTACGCGCGTAAACCGTAACTTAGTTTCCGAATTTAAATGGTTTAAATAAATCACACATTTTCATTAGTTTACGTAAGGTTACCTGTTTAAACAATTATTGAGTGAAAACTTTGAAACATTGGAAAAATTATAAAACTTTTATCAATCAAGTGCTTGTGGAAGATTATTGATCAAGGGTCAAATAATGTAAGTAATTACCAGATAAACAAATTAATTAGTTTCCAACCTAGTTTTAAATTAGATTTTTTTATGTTTGACAAAATAATAGTAATTTAATAACAAAGATTTTTACTGTCTTTGTTAATAAATTACTGTTATACAGAGGATAACAATTACAAAAAATTCGAATACTGGCTTCTATTTCGGTCAACGAATATAAGGGTAAATACTAGTTGTATTTTGTTCAAAACAAAATTAAATTATTTGTTTTAGACAAAATTAATTAAAGACCGACCTCTTACTCCCACACCCACTGTTAATTCAGGGCAGAGACGTTTTGAAGTTTAGTTTCAAATAAAACCTCATTAGAGAACGATAATTGGATGGAGGAGGGTACCTACTATCCAGACCAAAGTAAAAGAATTTAGTCGTGGCATTTTCATAAACGTGTTTGTGATGATGGGCAGGACCTGCAGATCATGCAGCGTCAGTGAATTATCAATAACCCTGTATATTTACAAGTCTTTATTACTTTTTTATGTTCATCACCAAATAAAATTCAAGTCGGAGCTATTGGCAGGCCACACTAGAACTTAGGTAAATACTGGCCATACCTCTCCGTCGGATAGTCACCTGAAATGTTTGTGATTTTACGAAAAGAGGAAGGGGATTTTACGAAATGTTTAATTTAATTTTAAACCAATAACACGACATTGCTCGGGACAAATGTTTATACGATCTGCAGATATTTATTCAGGGTGTCTGGATATTTTCCTATGTATAATAAAATATGTCTGTCTATGAAGTGTATTGTATTATGTATATCAGTTATCTAGCACCCATAACACAAGCTCTGCAGGGGTATTTTAGTTCACCGATTCGTTTCCGAATCGAATCCGACGAATCTTTAAAACGCGATTTTGTTTTCGCCTCGGGTTTATGATCGAAAATTCGAAGCGAATCTGTTGACTTGGCCATGTCAATGAGGAGGAGCTCTTTATTTCGATCATCAACCCGAGGCGAAAACAAAATAGCGTTTTGAAGATCCGTCGGATTCGATTCGGAAACGAATCGGTGAATTAAAATACCCCTGCAGCTTAGCTTGGGGCTAGATAATGCTGTGTGAATTGTCCAGCATTGTTTATTATTATTATTATTAGTATTGCACAACATTTGCTGGCAGCTTCGTGCGTTTTACGAAGATAAGCGAGGCCTTTTAGTTTTATCAGATATCTCTGCAAAATTTTAGTTCCAAACCGTTCTTGGCGTTGTCTTCGCCCGAACATCTCAGTACTTCACATCTTCACAAACTTCGCTTCAATAACTTAGTAGGATAAGATTAGAACGGCACCAATGATTATTTTTAACTTAGCTAAGAACACAGGTCAAATCGATTTCTCAGATTCGTCGGCAATTCTGTCCGTCTGTCTGTTACGTTTTCACGCCTAACGGCTGAATGTTACTCATCATTAAATTGTGTCAACGGTATCCTGGGGAAGGTCATTGGCTACTTTTATCCTAGAAAAGGCTTTCAAAGCCGCGGGCAGAAGCATACAAATATTTTTTGTTGTAGTTATCCCTATTTTCTTTCAAAATAGGTTTCTTCTGTAGTACATCGTGGTCGTGACGGGTTAATTTTGACGAATTTAATTGGAACGAAGTTTCTGAAAATATAATGATCCCTATTCATTGTTTTCACAATTGCAATGTGCATATGAAAATTCAGAAAAAAAATTGAACATTGAATTGACATTGAAAATTGAATCGGACATAGTTTCAGTAAGAAATAAATGAAGCACTCGATAGTCTGTCCACACTCTGTACGTAACGTACAGTACACGTACACAGTCACACATTGACATCATAATCTGTACATCGTCCGCCATTAGGCTTTAGACACCTACAGATTGACACTATTGTAAACAATAATGGAATAATTAAAAATGCCTTCTAGTGTGGTCAAGTTGATGAAATCTCAGTCGTTTTGTGAACAAACATCACGGGCTCACATTTCACAGGTAAATTTCTTTTTTCATCAACTTATTTCTTCGATTTGACGCAAAATTATTAGCAACAAAAAAATTACAAGAAAAACACAAATCTCGGTAGTGTTACCAACATGTAAACATGTAAATTTCCGGGTAAGAGTGGGAGGATATCAAAAATGTTTAAATTCTCGTATCTTAAAATAAATGATGACCTCTGTGGCGCAGCGGGCGAAGGTCCGCCTGCGACGCAGGAAGTTGCGGGTTCGATTCCCGCCTCGGGATAAATGTTTGTACGATCTGTAGATATTTGTTCAGGGTGATCTGGTTGTTTTACTATGTATATAATTAAAAAAATATGTCTATCTATGTAGTGTATTGTATTATGTATATCAGTTATCTAGTACCCATAACACAAGCTCTGCTTAGCTTGGGGCTAGATAATGTTGTGTGAAATGTCCAACATTATTTATTTATTTATTAAATTATGAATGAGGTAGGTAGGTAAAGTTTTTTAAACTAACGCGATCAGAACAGGCAACTAATCATTTTGTTTTAAGTGAAATTATTAATAAAACGATGACTATGTGTATGTTGCATTTTGTTTTCAGTATTTGAAACGTTTCATTGATCTTCCCAGTAACAGTCATAAGCTATTATTTCAAATTGTCGTTTTATGTTATTAAATTGTTATTTAATTCTTAAAACAAATATAAGTCTCTTTATTCAAAAAGAAAATAACAATCAATTTATAGAAATAAATTACAACCCGAATAAAACAAATTAAATTTGTTAGGCATTTCTATGGAAACAACGTATTCGAAGCCACAGGCAGAAGCTAGTTTTCAATGAGTTTATAAGCACAAAGAATAATTTAATCACACTAATATTAAAAGGCCAGAGTTTGAATGTGTATATGTTACTGTGATTTTATAGAAATAAACACTCACACACAGTGACAGTCCGCCATTACTGTCCTTCACGTTTGATTCGATAGGATTACGTCCGTATATTTTTCCTCGTCCATGGTGCAACATTGCATTTTTGAATATTTATTTATCAACCGACGAAAACCGGAGGAGGGTTTATATATATTTTTTTATGTATGACCACGCATAGCTTTTTACAGAGTAGCCGATTTCGATAAATCTTTTTTTTATTGGAATTGGTATACCTACCCCAATTGTGGTCCCATTTAAATTTGAATAAAATTCCAACCCGAAGGGTAGGAAAACAGGGGATGATTGATTGTTCACTCACTGATTTTATTGTTTGACCACGCATAACTTTTTACAGAGTAGTCCCTTTTTGATAATTCTTTCTTTATTGGATAGGGTATACCTTGATGTGTCATCAAACTAAATAAGACTCGAATTTTAACTAGATGTCGCCAATAGAAGAATTTGAAGTCGGTTTATCGTTTTTTACAACACGCCAAATTATTAGAATGGAGTTCCGTTGGCATTGCATTTGCTTCAAAACTCTCTTATCGTAAAAATGTATAAGCAACGCGGAAACCAGGCGACTGCCGTTTAGAACCGTTCTCACTGTGAAGATGTCCCACCTTACGGGATAAAACGTTAGTGTTCTCCCGAATAAAGAAAGTTCGTAGTTTACCCGCTTTCATAATGGAAAGTGCATAATCTTCAATATTACTAAATTGCATTATTTACTCAAATAAAAACACTGAGGTTGGTGAACTGGTTTTGAATCGTCAAGATTCTTCAACACTATTATGGCTATGTTTCATCTATAGCTCAATTTCAACAGCCTATATTGGTCCACTGCTGGACGTATCAATGCATCAATGCCTATAATCCCCGAGCTATCGCAGTTAGGTGTAGAATTGTTCTGCGGGAGACGCTGCTGCAGATCCCCCCCCCCCGGGTGGAAATCCCTTAGTCGCCTCTCGCCTCGCCACCTGATTTGATTGATTGTATAGATTATTAATAATGATTGTATCTCGTCATCCATACCGCAATGCTTGAAAAAGAAAGTTTTCCATCAGTGCGTTCTACTCTAAAGGATAGGATTCGTAACATATACAACCGACAGAGAAGTGGCAACTTCAGCTTGCTAAGTCGCGAAGACCACTGGGTTAAACGTATTCTTGAGTGGAGACTGCGACTCGGCATATGTGTGGACGTGTAGGACGTTCTCCGGCCAGGTGATGAAGGCTTGCAAAAGACTGCAGTCTTTTGCTAGTCATCATCACGTTCTCCATCCAGGTCTACCTGATGCGGCAAGCTGAAGACAGAGAGCTATTACGCTCATTAGGGAAGACTATGTCCAGCAGTGGACTAACATAGACTGATGATGATGATATTCTATAACTTTATATAAATTTTTGAGTAATAAACATGACAAAAATTCCGGCAGGGGTGAAAAAGTCAATGCCGTACAACGCACAATGCAATAATAAAATATCCAGCTTTTTCAATTTTCAATTGGTGTATTGTTTTAAAATGCCAGATTTTCGCGTCATGCAAAGCCCACTGGAAAATGGAAAAGTATTTTTTTAAAAACACGCGCTCCAACTAAATTGCACAAAAGCGAGTTCAAGAGGGATTGAGTTCTTGTTTTTACATTTTTGTTTTCATTTGAGTAGTTTCCTCGATAAATTATTGTGTTTGTGTGTGTAACTGTTGGTTTCTAGCAAAAACTTGAGTAAACTTAAATAAAAAAAAATCAAATAAAATAAGAAAAAATTAAAACAGCTTTATTATCCTAGTACACAATACAGTAGAGAAAACGAAATTAATTATAAAAATCGACTTATAAGTTATAACTTAATTAATTCAATCTAATTCTATGTACGGACCGCCTAGGGCGGTAAAAGCCTCCTCCAAGTTTTTCCACATCATTCTGTCTTTTGCTGTTCTTTGCCAAAGATTTCCAGCTACTTTTCTTAGGTCTTCGTTCCATCGTCTGAGTGGTCTACCCCTCCCACGTTTCTCTCCTCGAGGTGACCAGTTTGTGTTTGTTTGACTCCAGCGGTTGTCTTTAACTCTCTGTATATGGCCCGCTCATTTCCACTTGAGACCTAAAATTCGCTGCATGACATCTTTCGCTTTGGTTTTCTTCCTAATGTCGCTGTTCCTTTTCCGGTCTTGCCTCTTATTACCAGTGAAGCTGCGCTCGATCCTGCGTTGGCATATTTTAAGTTTTTCAATCGAGTTTTTCGTTAGAGGCCATGTTTGACAAGCATAGGTAAGACACGGCATCAGACAATTATTCATGGCCTTGGTTTTCAGGCGGAGAGGTAACTTTCCTTTGAAAATGTCTTTTAAGCTCCAGTACTTACTCCAACTTACTGAATTGTGCAAGTTTACTGAGAACGCTTATGTTTTCTACTTTTTTTAGGTATATTTGTAGCAATATAGTCGATTTCGTTTTTATATTGTCCATTTGGTGACAGCCACGTCCATCTTAACGTGTCAGGTTTTTTGAACATAGTATTTTCAATTTTCAATTTGGATTGCATACAGAAATTTATAAAGAGTTGGCCTCTCATACTTCTTTTACCGTAACCGTAGGCACCGATGACTAAATTCTCATTTGCTTCAGGTTTTCCTATTTTAGCATTCATGTCACCCATAAAAATTACAGTTATTCATAGCTTTGTCCAGTATATGGTAAAAATTCTGTATTTCCTTTTTGCTGGCAGATTCAGTCGGTGCATAAACTTGTATTATGTAAAAAAAAGTTCCGTGGATTGTTGTTTTCAGTATGGCTGCCCGCTCAGATAGCGCAATAAAGTCATGAACTTCTGTGGTTTGTTGCTTTTTTACCAAAAAACCAACTCCCTTCGCTCCTTTTGTTTCTCCAAAATAGTACAAGACGTAATTGGCTCTATCTTCTATCATGTAGCTTTCTCTTCTCACTTCTGAAACACCTATTATGTCCCATTTTATGTTGGAAATTGCATATTCTAGTTCTATGATTCTAGAGTAATTGGTTGAGATGTATAAGAGTAAACATAAGGCATTTAACTAAACAACATTTAATTAATGTTCGTTTGATAAAATAAAGCATTTGGCATTTTCTAAACTAAAACACAGGGAATTGGAGATGCAAGGAAGAAAGCTAATTATTACTTTAACATAACATGCATGTGTGTGTTAAGGACTTAAGTTGTCTGAAATAACAGGATGTTCATTAACCCGTCGTGCGTGGCGGCCATTTTTTTGTCCGGCGCTTATCTGTTGGCGACTTTTGGCATCCGTGACAACTTTTGGTCGCGTGTAATTAAAATGACAATAAGTATTATATTCTTTTTATTAATTAGTGGTTAATCTTTATTGACAATAAAAATTACAATCCAATCATATAAATAAAATAGAACTAGTATTTACAGTTGAACAATTAAGCTAACTGCAGAGTGTTGCAACAAACAACGGGTAGCTCAACTGATCCATACCAGTCGGAAGCGTCCCCAAGCTGATGGCTGCATTTCTCCGCTGTATGGCAATGCTGATGCTCTGCGCCAGATACTCAACAGCTCTCAAGTCACGCGTCGCTGCGACCAGACGCTTAGATATTTTTAAAAAATCCGAAGAGCCGTGGTACCCCACGGACCTAGGGTCTCGACTCCAAGGGCTGTCGACCTACATATTTGCGCTTCTTGAGATCCTCGGCCAAATCTTTTGCCGCAATTGCCCTCACGGATGTCCGCGGAAGATGGGAAGGCGCAAGTGTGACGACGCATGTAGCGTCCGCCACAACGAGCCTCCCCAACTCCCATGGGACTAGTGTCATACCGTCGGGCCTCTTACCATCGTCACGCAAGAGGTCATTTGGTTCAAGAATAGCTGCGGCGGTGACAATGGCCCGCCGGATGATGTAGATAAGGCTGGCATGACGAGATATCCAACTGGCGGCCTTAGTAATCGATAATCCGTGCCGACCAAGATGTTTGACAGCAGTACAGGCATTGATAAGGCGGACAACTCCTTGCACCCAACCGGAAACACGTTACGATTAATTCATTAATTCTATGGACTCGCCGTAGGTATAAAGAAAAACCGGTGTCGCTTTTTTATTCTACGCCGGCCAGTATATTATTTTCTTTGTCGTCTATTATAGAGTCACTAAACTGGGCCACTAAATTGAAGTTTCTGATTCATTTTCGTGCAAACGCTGATGTTATACAAGCGACCTAAGAGTTAGTTTTGCACGTCAACGAAACTTGGATTTTCCTTTTCCAAGTAGGGCCCTCAGGTCTTTATTAAATTCCTTTTCAATATTGTCTACACCTACTTATTCTGCACTTGGGGATGATATTGGCCATGTTTTATGATCGCAAAAAGTTGTAATTTTCTTTGTTCATACCTAAATTTCCTCTTGTTTATTTCTTTATGTTAAGTTTTCAAAACGACGTCACATTATTAGTTTGGGATTATTTTCTGCGAACACAACGCACAGAGTTCAACAAACTATGATGCATATTATGTATATAATTTATTCAGTGAAAACAAAAAAATAACAAATAGAAATAATAATCACAAAAAATGTTAACGTACTACAAAACAAACTAACGATTCAGCGATCCACTAACCTATTTCAATATCCCTATTCATCAATCCAAATCTGCTGGCAGCCGTGGCTCTCGGCTATATACTATTATGCTCCCCCTTATTCATAAAAGTCTGCTAACTTAAAGCATCTTTTTTTCTCAATACGTCTTCTTCTATTGACATAAGTCAGAGTGAGAAATAACAATGCTTTGCAATTGTTTTAAACTAGCAGACCATTATGAATAAGGGGGTAATACTGTAATTTCTCTCAAAGATTTGAAATGGAAAATGTTTTATAAGTAACTTCTTCAAATCTTCAAAATTACTGAACCAATAAAAATGAGGCGTATAAGTAGAACATAACCCGAACTACCCGACCCTTCATGCTGTATCATGAAGCAACCCATTACCAGCGGAGGTACATTATAGACTTTTTTAGGAAACATCAGGACAATTTTAGAGAAAATCTAAAATACTAACTTCCACTAGTCAGATATATGTATACATTTTGGTCTCAAAATAATTTATAATTATTTATTTATAAAATTATTATTTACGTTATTTGTTATAAAAATTTTACAAGTTTACAAGTTTTTTCTTCATTCTTTTTACCATGTAATTTACTGTCAAGGCAAAACAAATATTTAAAAAAGTCTTGGATATTTTTTTATTGTTATCTTTTTTATATTTTAATTATATAACAAAGAAACGAAAAATCACTTTAAAAATATCTTTATCAGAATTGGAAGATTTTATTTTTAGTGCACGGCATTATTTACTTTAGAGTGAAATTAGTTTTTAAATAAATGCAACTTTGCGAAGACAAACAAACATTTCATTATAAAGTTTTAGCCGTGGCTTCAAACGCTTCATAGCAATACTCTGCTATGATGCTATGAAGCAGTACCCTTCTATCGTGCAGAACTTATTTTTGCACGCTACGTAGGGTACTACTATGAAGCGAGCGAAATATCATTTCGTTCGAACGATACTCTAATGCAACGAAAAGTGAAATTTAGTACGAAGCTAAGCTGCCGCTCCATTTAGGAATGATGAAAGTATAATTTTCTATTTGACACTGAAATTTCAGGTACGTCCAGATTGATTAACTAAACATGTTATGAAATAGTTACTTAACATGTTTTATAATGTGGGCGTGCTATAATTGAACATTTAATACTGCGGACGTGTTATAACATAAGTTAGCCGCATATAACATAAGTAACGTGTGCCATAGTGTAACCGGAGGTAGGTGGAACGAAGTGCAATAGCTACGCAGTTTTTCAACCCTGAAAAGCCTGTCGGCTATTTATAAGATTTATTAAAGGTTTTTCAATATTTTTCCATTTGAACTAATTAGTGCTGTAACTTTTTTTATACGTAAAACCATGGCCACCATTTTTTCATTAAATAAATAATGCTGGACAATCCACACAGCACCATCTAGCCCCAAAGTAAGCTACTCAAAGCTTGTATTATGAGTACTAGTTATCTGATATTTTAAATACATTATATACATAGATAGATTTTTTTATTATACATGGTAAACACCCAGAGCAACGGAACAAATTTCTGCAGATCGTACACAAATTTGTTCCGAGGCGGGAATCGAACTCGCAACCTCTTGCGTCGCAGGCGGACTCTCGCCCGCTGCGCCACTGAAGTCGTCTATTACATCTAGCATGTTAGCCCGTACTAATGAAATCAATATTTACGTGAGATCTTGGTAAGTAAAGCAACTATGGGCATGCAAATTCTTGAGCAGGGGCAAATTTTAAATTTAAGTTCAACTTAATACAGAATTTAAAAGCCAAGCTATTTTATTGCACTTGGTTACACCTACCCCCAATTACCATATGCCACACGGTCTGCCGAACACCGTGCATAACATGTTACTTAAATAAACCCTACAATATGGATAGACAATACTAACTACGCAGCTCCCAACTCCAGAATCCATCTCCTAACTTCTCCGTATACACCCGTCCTCTGATCTGGACGCACTCTTAGAATGGCTTAACGTGACGTCTCCGCCAGACCACATATCAAACAACTATGCACTACTATGCATACTTACACTGCCTAGCATTGTTATATGCAGGTTTGCTTGAATCTTGATGAATACATGAAAATTTACGACACCTATTTGTACGGGACGCGAACGCAGGAAAGTTCACGACTATCGCCCGCTCCCTCACGAAGTCCTCAAAGTTGACTCACGCTGGTCCGGCAGTGTACAACAAACTGCCAGACTGTCACATGTGATGGCAGTCGTTCTAGCTTCAAGTGTGTAATTCGAATGCTGCCGTTTTTTGCAACCGACGATAAAATAAAACTAGAGTAAGTAGACTATCTCACATTAGCCACTAGCGTATACCCTCTATGTTTGTAGAAGTACTACGAATGTACACCATGTACACGTGGTAGATCTGCTACTAGCGTAGACCCTGTACGTGTGTAGAAGTACTACGAATGTAGACCATCTACGCGTGGTAGATCTGCTACAAGCGTAGACCGTCTACGTTTGTAGAAGTACTACGAATGTAGATCATCTACGCGTGGTAGATCTGCTACAAGCGTAGACCGTCTACGTTTGTAGAAGTACTACGAATGTAGATCATCTACGCGTGGTAGATCTGCTACAAGCGTAGACCGTCTACGTTTGTAGAAGTACTACGAATGTAGACCATCTACGCGTCGTAGATCTGCTACAAGCGTAGACCGTCTACGTTTGTAGAAGTACTACGAATGTAGACCATGTACCACGTGGTAGATCTGCTACGATCGTAGAACCTCTACGTTAGTAGAAGTCTTACCGAATGTAGACCATCTACGCATGTCTGCTACGAGCGTAGACCCTCTACGTTTGTTGAAGTACCAACGAATCAAGGCCAACTACATGCTTTGGTTGCAGAGATTCGTCAGACCTTAAAGCCCGAAACTAGTACGACCCCATAATTTTAAAATATAACCAAGACTCCTACTCGTTACGACTCAAACTCAAACCATGTGTTTTGATATGCTTCACCGTAAATCTTTCACTAGACCGTCACTCGGAAAGTTTTCTCGTACGAGTAGGAAGACATGGTTATTTACTCAGAGTGTCAACCCTGATATACCTAGCGTGACAGTGGTAACGCTTTTATGTCAAGCCGTCCTCCTGAAAATTACAGAGAATCGCCTTGCCTCTTCATCTTGATTAAGGAGATGGCTTGTAAAGTGACTATACCTCCAAAATGTGATCTAACTCACTACAATCAAACAGAACAATATCTAACGAAACATAAGAGAGTGATAATAAACATTTTGGATTTTGTTTGTGACCACGAAAATAACAAAATCATAGTTTTTATAAACAAATCATTTATTTAACAATTATAACGACAACAAACCGCAAATAGGCCGCAGACATTGGCTGTAAAAAACTTGACTGCTAGCGGTAATTGTACTCGTGGCATACGCGTAGTGAATAAGCCCTAAATGTTATGAAATAAAACAATGGTATGATTTTTTTTAACTTTCATCTTTTCTCTAACCCAAACCGGAAACCAAAAATGTACACCACTTTGACTGCCACCTAAAGTCAAACCTTCGCCGCGCCACATGCCGCGCACCCCGTTCCGAAGTCCACGCGAAGGAAAAAATAACCCTTTAGTCCACTTTCAAAAACATTTATCGGAACTGTCTAAGAAAAAACACATTTTATTCCTTATTCGATAACTGGTTATTAAAATGGCATAAAAAGTGGCCTGTCTTAACTGACATCTGAAAATAGTGATTTCTACACCAGGCGATTGCGATTTTGTCACAAGTAGTTTCAGAGAGTAGTTCATTTTACATACCGGCATCCCAAAACCTTCAAATGAGTGGTCCGCGAGCTGTCTTCTGATGCCCTCTATGTAAAATTGATCTAAATGTTACGAGTTAAGGCCCATAATTTGTATTCCAAAAATGTGAATACAAATTATGGGCCTTAACTCGTAACATTGCTGTGCTGCACTGGGGCTTTCTAGGTGTACGACAAGCTTTAGCCCCTCCAGGCAGGCATGTTTATAGTATTGACATAATGTCAGATTTTCTAAATTTGTATGTTGTTGCAGGTTTTCCTTGTACCAACCAGCGGTTGGCTGCAGAATATGGCTCAAGTCAGCTTCGAACAATATGTAAGTCGATTAAGCTATCGCATTTCTTTTGCGAGGCTGTATGTTCTGGTCACTAGTTTCTGCCCGCGACTTCGCACGTTTTTTCTGGGATAGATACGTTACGGCCCATAGATACGTTATTACAAGTCAACAATGAGTTATTGTTTTATGAAAATGATAAACTTATGTTTATTTCTAGCTTTCTAAAAAACTATCGTTGTTTGAACAATTCATTCAGAATGTAAGCGGATTATGAACGAATTTAGATTGTATTAGAAGAACACCAACGTTCCATTCTTAAGCGAAGGACATTATCAAGGTGATTGCAGTTCAAGCCGTGGGTTCATTGCTAACCCGCTTATGTTCATAATGAAGATAATTCTGTCTCATGGGAAGGTACGGGATAAAATAAGTTTCAATATTTTTAAACCTCTTTTAAAAACAAGCTTTTAATGCATTGTCAACCAAACTAAACGTGTATATAAAATTTCAGCTCTGTCGGTTGAAGATATATGGTTCAAAATTGAGTTGCAAGATTCCACCCTTACAAAAATGATTACATACATTGCAAGTTAAATAAAAGCGTGTAAAAATACCCTATAATTTGTTATTCCCGGTCTAGGACCTACATCTGCACAAAAAAGGCCCATATGTCGAAATAACAAACATTCAGTAAAACATCCAAATATCCAAACATTAACATTTGAATTTTAATATTACTCACTTAAAGAGTTATAATACGTCCTTTTTTATATTTAATGTGATATATAAAATTTGCTGCTTGTATCAGTCACTTAACCATCAAGGACACAAGCTCTTTAAAGTTATCAGAGCTTGATGTCATATTCGATTCTCAAGAATCAAATATGCGGGTATATTAAGCTGAATATACAGAATGTTTGGGTATTATGGTACCAAACATCCTGTATAATTACTCTAACAATATTCATGTTCGAAAACAAGTCGTCGCTTTTTTCCTAATTGAGACTATGACTGAATATTCTCGTATTTCCAATTAGTACGGGGAACGAATGGAGGAAGGAAAGAATTTATTTGTACTAAGTAGTAACGTTGAGAATTTTGCTCTTAGCTTGTTTGTTCAGTTACTAAACAAATAAACTAAGAGCAAAATTCGCTGCGAGTTTTAAAAGAAGAATGCTTACTTAAACAAGAATTTATAAAACACGGATATTACCTTACTTAGGAAAGCTGTAGAACTAAATTTTATGCAAAAGTCATGGAAGTTAATGGGTATTTGATAAGAATAAACTCAGACAGTACAGATTATGTCATTTATTGGATCACAGAACAAAATATCATACATCGTAACTACTTATTAAAGTTTTTACGTTTGAGCATCATCATTAACATACACTCCGAGAACATCAAATTTTTAAAAGATAACTAAAGTCTAATAACTTATGTAAACAAAAATGTGGCACATATTCGTTACTTTACAAATAATGACAATGGATACGAGGAAATATTTTCTTTAATCAGTCTTACATAATATAGAACGAATAACTTCATGACAACACTTTTCATTTGTTCAAATGCCTATTTATTAAAATATTGAACGGAATTACATAGCAAAACTCATTCACGAGTTCACATTGTGAACTCCACAATAATATGACGAGAATTTGATGGTTAGCTAAAATGTCCATTAAAACGATAATATTTCGAGATGTACTATTAAAACAGAAAATGTCCTAAAACGTTATACAGTACACGTATAGTTTAGCATATATTATAAATACAGGGTGATTGGTAGCTCAGTGCCAAGTTTCAAGGCGAAGCAAGAACAGAACATTTAGAACTATTTGAGTCATGGTTGTCTAAGACGAAGCCTAACTATTGATTTGTTATGAATTATTTTGGTTTGTGGGAAGAAAACCATAAAACCAGTTCAAAGTTACTCGGGTATTTTAGAACATAAATATAATGCGCTAATTCATTCACAATGTAAAAAGTCAGTACTTACTCCCGATTTAAAAAAATATTGGATTGAGTTGTTTGTCTGTTGCTTCCTAGTACGCTTCTACCACGATATTCTAGTGGAACCGGTATCGCTTTAGGTTTGCATAGAAAGTGACAGAATAGCGATAATTTTACTGCATTTCGCGATTTCGTGGAAGAGAAGGTGAACTGTATTGCCACCTTATTTGGCACTTACCATAGCTTCTCCTTGAAGCTTTGCACCCAGCTGCCAATCACCCTGTATTATAGTTTGTTTGAAAATTCTGTCTTTGCATTCGTGATTTTCTAAATAGTATTTTATTGAACATGCATTATAATTTATATCTTACAACACTGTACTTTGCTCATTAAAAATAATCATTTTTTTTTTACAAACGTTTATTCGTATCGAAGATAATGCCTATACCTTGATAGGCGTTCTAGGTCATTATACCACAGCAATAGATATTGTTCTATAGGTTTCTCTGTATTTTATGATTTTCCAGTAATAGACTGCATTGATTATTAAAGTGACAAAATGTTAAAAATGGTATGATGTAGCTTTTTGTTATCCTTTTCTATGCTATGGTACCTTGGTACCTTTCGTCGTAAACTTATAAAATGCCCATGGTACACAAATATAACAAAAAATAGGTTGGGTATCTAAAAGAGGTTGTTAATAGATAAATATTTATTTTGTTAGACAATAATCTTACGGTTTTCTCTAAACTGATTTTATTCTAACATTGTTTAGCTTATACTCCTACTTTTAGTTAAATGTGAATTTAGAATTTGGTTTTGCGCATGAGGTGGTGAGCAACGCGTGATTTTTTAATCATGTTATACTAAATTTCTTGAGCTTTTTGATCAGTAAAATGTATCAAAGTATTTATTAAAATACGCTTTTTCAGACTACCTCGCGTTGCCCACCCCTTGTTTAATGCTAACTATGCTTAATTTTAGGTGCAATATAATGCAAATTTCACATTCTTAATCAAAAGTTTATATAATAATGAGGTTTTATACTACATTTTTTACTAACGTTGCTTACATAATTTTTGTACTTAGCAAATGGCATAACATGAAATTTGTGTTGTATTAACACAAATTTTCTATAAAATAAAGAAGAAAAAACTTAACCAAACTTATTTTGGCTTTTCAAAATTTATTGAAAAATGAGAATTCATCCTCAAATGGTTGTAGCTCATACATTTAATTAGGTTTATTTAAGTCCTCCATTTTGAGAAGCCGAAATAATGTGTCTCAGTCTTCGTAAACATTTTTAATCTCACAAAAAAACGATAACATAGTTTCTACTACTAATAAATGAATATTTTATATACATTATCGTTATATCTTTAACGTTTTTTTTAAATAAATGGAAGCAATTGGTTATCATTTTAAAGTTAAAACACCATAAAATTTCTAAATATTCGAACACGTACAATATTTTCATCTTATAAGTAGATATGATTTATTATTAATTATTTTTATTATTTTAACAATTCCATAATTTTCTATAAAAAGATTCAAACGTTGAGCATCAATGTTAATTAAAGTTAAAGGTGGCATGTAAAAATTTGTTCAAAGTTAACGATCATATAAAGGAACCACTCTGGTTTGAAACTAATGTAAAGTAAAGATTTTTTTAGTTTCTGTGTTTGTTTCGTAATATACAATTTTTGTACTGCTTTGAAAATTATACCTTTTGTATAGATCTGTCAATAAATTTACAATAAAATGAATTAAATGAAGTTAATTTTACAGGCTAGAGCTGCGAGGGATCAATGCGGAGCAGAACGAAGCTTGCCTGAAAATATGGAATCTTTAAAAAAGTGTCATAGAGAGATTGAGCCCCCTTCGTTGCATTTTACTGGAAAAAGTATTATTCATAGTCATAAAATTTTACGTGTTTTCTCCTGCCTATCAGTTTCTTTCTTTAAAATAAAATATTTTTCATTGGGTCTATGTAACCTATTTATTTGTGTAGGCAGATACAAGGAACTACTTATACCAAGCAATTGGCCTATAGATTTTCAGCACTAAGTGTTTCTAGATGTAATTTTATTACTAGAAATGTGTTTTTGCAGATATAATGTGATTATTTATTTAAAAAGTGCACAGTGAGCGTGTACAAAAATGAATTCAAAACTCACAGCGCAGTCAAATTTTAATCCTTACAATATTATCTAATAAACGTCGCCATTTTGACATTCTATTTATGCTTAAAGATATTTTAATTCCGATTATTTTAGTCAAATATTTGGTCAACAAAAAGCACAACTAATTTATACGTGATTTATTTTGGCAGACAATGATAGTTTATAATGTGTCTAATAGTGATGCACATATGTATGTTTATTTTTCACATGGTAGATAAAAGATAGATTTTTTTTAATAAACACAGGTAAAGGCAGTGGTCTGCTGGATTTTTATCGAAAAGTTTTTGATGGTACATTGTACAAATAAACGCGCATTTTATAATTTGCAAATGCATAAAATCGTGTCGTGCGTGTAAAATCTCGAGATATATCTTATGTACGTCTTCGGTGTGAATTCATGTTGCAAATACCTACTATAAGCAGGAGATACAACCCTACGTGTTTTTAAGATCCAAACATAACTAATTGGTAATGATTTAGATTAATCTAGTCTAGATGATACTCTATAATGTTCAGTGTGTATAGTGAAAAGCACCAGTAGAATAATTAGCTAGTAAATATTATGTACTTAATTCTATTTGGATGCGTTAGTAAAGTATTTTTACCTATTCCTACTTGTATTTAACGTATCTAAAATGTTATCAATAGTAGGTGCGTCTAAAATCTTTTTGTTTTATCTCCTTAATTTTCCATCACATTTGTGAAAAATATCCCCTAGAGACCAGCCCTACTTTAGGTTTTTTAAAAATGTGTATTTGTCTACTAAAATGAGGCGATAAGTGTACTCCTGAAGGCTACACCGTTACGGGTCACTAAGTTTATGAATAATTGTTAAGATTATGATCTGTTATTATTATAACAGATCGGTTATTACCTATTGTAAATTTGCTTTATTTTTAATAACTCATTGTAAAATTGTTTTATTTTTAATTTGGCGTTTAAGTTAACACATTAAAGCTTATTCAAATGTTCAACATTGTACAAGTTGCTTATAGGTAGTACAGGTACAATTCCTAGGTTTTTAACGGAAGCTATTCTAGCATATTTTTGTAAATACTTTAATATGATTGCATTTATTTTATAAATATAATTATAATTTATTTCAATAACATTGTATAATATCTAGTTTATATTTCAATCTAATCCTAATTTAGAACATTCGTTTGTACTGACTAATTAATATTATTGTAAATGAGGTGACTTTTACATAATAATGGACCTCACGGACTCATTTTATATGGTTTAATTTGTAATGAGTTAGATTTACATTTGCATAATTGTTTATGATATGAATAGAACGTCCACATCATGAGCCTTGAATTATTGTATATTCAAAAAATATATAATCTCTGTGTGTTTACTTAGGTATCTACATGTTTTAAATTTATTATTGCTTTAGTTTAAATCTTCTTTAACATGTTTGTTGTACCTACAATATTCTAGTTATAATTTAATTAATCGTTAAAACCAATTTTTAATATTATTTTGACGGTTGTTAGTTACATTTAAAGTTAAAGCACCTGTAAACCACAGTTTTCACTGCGACCCACGCTGTGCACTGTTGTGCACAGCGTGCGCTGCAGTGGGTCAGTGGCTTCATAAACGCCTTACGTTCGCGTCAGAGAGGTATAACTGTTTTAATAAATCTTTTTCGTGTTGGTGTTTTATTTAATAATAGTCTAAACTATACTCGGTTTTAGAATCCTAAATATTTTTGCAAACATTGGAGTTAGTTAGAGAAAAATAAGAAAAACTGGTCGATTTTTTCAAAAATTTAAAAGATTTTGTGTTTCTTTCGTTTCTTATTTCGATTTTACACATTATTGTGAGTAATTAATGATTTTTTAAAATTTTGGTTGTTTTTGGTGGTTACCTTGTAGGCTGTAGCTACCTTTTAGGTTTTTGTTATATTTCTTTACATAAAATATTTTGTATTCTAGAACCGACTCAACGTTAAATCAAACTTACGGCCATTTTATAAATTTTTGTTAATTTATTTTGGTAGAGTAAAAGGGTTTTGGGCAGAGAATATCAAATAATACAGTGTGGGTTACCTTATCACTAATTAGCATCAAGAGGGGTTAAAATAAGAAATATTGAAACCACATACAAATAGACCAAGTTGAAAAAAAATTATTATCCATATAATAATATTTATTGAGTAAAGAGACAATGGGGCAGCGATTTGTTTATACAAACGGGTTCTCACATTTTGTCCCTAGCTAATAACTATGTAAATCAAATTAATTTTATAAATTTTCATAAAAGTAATTGTCTCTAAGATTTTAACAAAGTCACCAAAATTAAAGCACTTCTATTGTTTAAATTTATTGTTGGCCGTCAGTTTGGTTAAAAAACTCCCCACCTTATGGTAGGAAGAATAATTTACGTAGCCATAGTTTTCGCGTAAGAGCTGGTCACTCCTCAGGTATGCGAGGAGGGGATGGGAATGCTAAAACATTCTGGCAACTTACGTATACAAAATGCACGGAAGCTGTCAGTATTTTTGTACTAACATTCCCTCACCACTTGCATACCTTTTACAAGTAGGAGGTGATTAGTCTTTGTGCTAGTTGGTACTATAGCTACGTTTTTACTATACCAATTCAGATTTGGTCCGGAAACGAATTCCAAAGAGAAAAGGAGCATTAGATGCGGATCGAAAATAAAAAAATACGTAAGATATTAATCATGAGTTATGAAATATGACATAATCTACATGATGTAAGCCACGTATTTATTTTTGATTGGATATTAAGGTGGATCGTTTTGCAAAAAATACGGAATTAAAAAAAGTCCAGTTTTTAACCTGGCATTGGTGACGCTATTATGATTGTGAAAAACTACCAGCGGTAGAAAGAGCCGAATCCCTTTTTTATCCGTCAGCGGTTTGTGTTGTGATTTCGTGTAGCTGCCTCATTTGACTTAGGTATTCTATCGTCAGTGCATCCCGCAACTACTACGTGAAACTACTTGGGCACCCGTTCTGGATCTTTGGAGTAAACGCGGTGCGTGAGACCGGGGTCACGGACTATGTAAGTCATTGATTTTTTTATAGTGCTTTTTACTTCCTTGCTGTTATACTGTGTTATTGTGTGACCATCATAGTAAGAGTTGTCACATGATCCTATCGATAAGTTTATTTATTTATCTATTTGTTTGGGAAACACAGTTACTGTCTCATTTCACTTATTCTATCGTCGATCCAACCCACAACTACGTGAAACTACTAGGGCACTCGTTCTGGTTCTCTGGAGCACCGGTACGTGAGACCGGGGTCACATATTACGTAAGTGATTAATTTTTTATAGAGCTTTTTGCTTTATATTGGGTTATGTGACCATCATACATTTTACACGATCCTATCCATATTTTATTTATTTGTCTATTTGTTTGGGAAACACAGTTACTGTGAACTAAACTAAACATATTTAACTAACAAATCCAGCATAACCAGCAAAATTTCCACCATTTTCCAGAATTTTCTGAAGTGTATACAT
Organism: Eupithecia subumbrata; assembly: GCA_949316285.1. Taxonomy (NCBI): domain Eukaryota; kingdom Metazoa; phylum Arthropoda; class Insecta; order Lepidoptera; family Geometridae; genus Eupithecia; species Eupithecia subumbrata. The sequence goes on along the minus strand of OX438642.1, from coordinate 9,656,462 downwards.
GATTGTATTTTTCTTTCAGGAAATGGTCAGTGGTATGAGTAAATGGCAGAAAATGGAAAACCAAGTATATTTTTCACAAATGCAAGATCGTTTCTTTGTCTTTAGCATTTAGCCTTTAGCATTGTTGTTTCACTAAGACAAGAAGTTGTAAAAGTGGTTTTTTTTTGTATTCTGTTTCTAGGATAACCTTTTTGATTTATTTCTAAAAGTATCCAGTTTCATAAGACTGGCATACTTACGCAAATTTATTTATAAAACAGCAAAATTTCTGTGAGATTTTTAAAATTTAGAGATCTATGCGATAGTTTAGTTAAATAATAAATGAACTGTGTATAATAACAGATAATAATATTTTTTTTCAACATTTATTAAAACAATAACTTTTTAAAGCAAATAAACAGAAATTAGTTTACAGTTTTACCATCATCATTAGCCTATATTAGTTCACTGCTGCACATAGGGCTCTCTTAACCTTGCTGTTCTATATTGTATAAATATGAGGTTAAAACAACGGTGCGGTAGACCGGCGTCAATGTAAGTCAAATAGGCGTCACCAATGGCGGGTTAATATTTCCTGTGCTACCGTACAGCTAGCGGATAAGTAATTTTCTAAGCCGTTTTTACTAAACCATGAATTTACAAACTCTTTTTTTAAAACCAAATATTTCAATTTGAAACGAACCATCTTAAAAAAGTGCGAGTAGCACCAAGAAATTGTATGGCTAAATAATCTTAGTTAAGGCAAAGTTTGAGAGGAGAAAAATGTGTTATTTTAATATTCAAAGATATTCTTTACCATTTTCCTACGACATATACATTAGAAACTCAAGGTTTTGATTCATGTGAGTCGAAAGAATGAAATGACTTTCAGTCTTTTGAAATGAACTGCCATTCCATTGATCTTTTATCATATTCAGTTGTTGTAAACGACAAGTAACAGTTTATTTTATTCACAATGTTAAGTTATTTTCAAATTGATGTTTCTAGGCTAGTCGTTTTATTCGATGTGAATGGGGTGCCACGCGCGGTAAAGCAGAGCTAGAGCTTGTTCTAGCAATAAAGAGCAGCCAAAGAGCACCACCAAGCTCTTTGGTGGTGGGACGGCTAAAGCGTTGTCACGCTTACACTTCTTGGGATTTTATTGCTTTGTTTATGCATTTTGTATGAAGTGAACAGGGAATCGGTTTGTTTTATGAAGTTGAAGGTTAGTTGAAGTTAAATATTTGACACATCTCGATTACTTATAAATCTAAGGAATAATTAAGAATAGTTTTTTTTTATGCTTTGAATGAGAATCAACATAGCTTAGCCATTGTTTAAGGTAGACACATTTTTTTTTATGTAAAGTGGTATATATGTTTAACATTTATAAGAAAAAACCCCATGACGCGACTGTGCTGGTTATATCCCTGTGTTCTCAATTAGATGTTATAAATAGTTTTACATGTTACAGGGGTAAATTTAAGAGCGGGAGAAGAAAAGTATTAATGTTTGAACCATTTAATTTTATTCTAAAAGCAGAAGGATTCAGATGATAGACCTATAGAATATTGAGACATGAATTAACCTAATTTATGTAGTATAATAATAATCTACATCATTTTATAGGTGGTCAAGTTTTTCATATTATTATGAACAACTTGACTATCTATAAATGCTACTACCTACCTACTCCTACGCTACTGTTTTTTTTTTCATATGAGGACTAAAAAATTACATAATTATTATTTTTAAACATTGAATTCTAATGTAGTACATCATCGTTTCTTACCTTACATTATCTGGGCCACATGATACGTTGGTTTGGCATCTGCTTCAAATTACGATTTACATTTACTCAGATGGTACTGCCCATTATTTAACCTATCAAATCTTTGCTTTTCGCTAGCTCTAACATTCGATCAAATTCTTCTAGGTAGCTTTAATAATAATTAGAATTGTTAAACATAGAGTTAATAATTTTAATTATGTAATGTGGCTTTACACATGATTTACTTTTCGTCTCTGTGTAATTTCTTAGCGACAGCAAACAAGATCATTATTTCTGGAACATTGTGTGATCTGGTTACGACTGTAAATCCACGAGTGTAAATCCACCAAGACACTTTATCTTAATCTATTTCAAAAACGTGTTTAAATATGAGAGTAACGTTCTACTGATTAAAATTTCAAATTTACGAAAACTTTGGGAAAGCTCTACTAATAGTTAAAATGCCGTGATTGTAAAGTCAGTAAGCCGTTCGTCGAAATTAATCCTTCCCAAGAAGCACTAGGTCATCAGCGACCACATCCGAGACATGCAGGTAAATCACCCAGTAGGTCAGGTTGAAGCAGACGAAGCATACCGGGAACATGATTCTGGAGTACTTGTCAATATCCGAAGGTGACATGCCGCATAGTTTGTTGAGGGCCTGTGAATTAAAAAAAAAAACATCAAAATACGACATAAACAAATTACAATCCATCCTAATATTATATATTCGATAGTTATTCTGTCAGTCTCTCTGTTAACTTTTCATGCCATAACGGCCCGTATTAGGAAACTATGCTCAGTCATCGAGCTTTGCTTGAGTAACGCTTTTATCGTATAAAATCGTTATTCAAGCAAGTTTACCTTAAATAAACATATCAAAATGCTTAATTAATCTCTATAGTATTATAATATCTGTGTCTAATGTAACGAAAATTTTAGTCTTCGCTATTAATAGTGTGGCTAAGGCATACTCTTTTCTAGAGTTCAAGATTTTTTTGTAAACAAAACCATCAACAACTATACCAACAATCAACAAAACGATTTTCAAAACGCATAATGACACACGCGCAGCGAAGAAGACATTCCAGGACGGATGAATGTAAGCTGTCAAAAACAAAAATGGTTTTGTAATTCTGTAATTTGCTCCGATGATATCAGTATCGTAAAATATTTTCCAATAATGCTTATTTGATTCTTTATCCCTTTCTTAGCAAAGGATATCTACTTCTCGAACAAAGTATTTATGTAGCAAAGAATAAATAAAAATTTCAGACGCATATTTTTAATACTGCATTTATCGACATCCCTTATGGCGCTGTGAGTTGCTATCGCGCTAATCACAGAATAATAAATAAATAAATAAATAATGCTGGACTATTCACACAACATTATCTAGCCCCAAGCTAAGCAGAGCTTGTGTTATGGGTACTAGATAACCGATATACTTAATACAATACATTACATAGATAGATATTTTTATTATACATAGAAAACACCCAGACCAACGGAACAAATTTCTGTAGATCGTACACAAATTTGTTCCGAGGCGGGGATCGAACCCGCAACCTCTTGCGTCGCAGGCGGACCTTCGCCCGCTGCGCCACGGAGGTCGTCGACAGAAGAAACGAGTATGAGAGTTGACAACGGCACGCGGTGCGCCTGTAGCTTTTCGAAAAAAAGTTGTGATTAAAGTTAAATATGAATCTTTATCAAAAAACTATCTTAACAAGAAACTATATCAACATGTTAACTATCTTATCAGTTCCATAAGTCCCAAGTGGATATTCATCGTATTTATCAAAATAATTCGATTTTAAATTCTAAAATGTATCATTTTCAAAAAATACCTTTATCGAGAAAAGTTTCTGCTATTATGTTTTCAGCTTAGCTAGAGTCTAGGTAGGAACCCGAAGTAATATAAATATATATATATATAAAATTGGAGAATAATTGGCTTGTTCTGTAATATTATATTTTTACTTGAAAAAGAGCAAACATCGACATGCAGCGTCTTAAGGCGCTGTGCATGGAAAACTAAGACTGTCAGATTGCATGTCAATATTACCAAATGTGGTCGGCAGAGGCGCTTATTTTTAACATAGACTTATGCAAAATTTATCTGTTGTAGAAGAGGCAAACTTTTGTTTTATTTTGGTTGATAGCACAATCACAAGGTAATAATGTAATGTTAACTAACATTTGCCCGCGGCTTTACTATCGTTGCATGTAAAATACCTTAATAAAACCTATGTCGCTTGAAGCTTCTCAATTATAATAAAAATTACATTCATCGATAGTTATTCATAGAAATCAGAAACACTTAAAAAAATAATATCATCTTCATGCATGTTAAAGTGCCGACAATATCACCGACCATTATGATAATACTTTATACATTAAAAAAATATACTAATTTAGTCAAAACAACTGAGGTCTAAATGGATTACAAAAGTGTCAATCGTTGAAGATATTTCGATTTGGTTTTGGAGGGCTTTCTCAAAAAAAAAATTAAAATATAAATAATGCTGAACAAGCCACACAACATCATCTAACCCCAAAGTAATTAGAGCTTGTGTTATGATATACTTATTAAATACACTACACAGATAGATATTTTTTATATACATAAGACATCCAGAACACCTGGAATAAATATCTGCAGATGGTACAAACATTTGTCCTGAGGCGGGAATCAAACTAACTGTAACCTCCTGTGTCGCAGGTGGACCTTTCCCCGCCGCGCTACAGAGGTCGTCAATCAAATAATCAGATATAAAATGAAATATAACAGTGATTTATTTCCTTTACCCCTTACAGGAGTCTTGGACACGTCAATAAATTCAAATAAGGTTCAAGAGTAAAACTGGGAAATAAAGTGATTACTTTAATTTATTGTTCACTTCAATCTTTTTAAGGTAAAGTAAAGAAGCGAACAAGAAACCTTTACCTTGTTAGGGTGTTAGTTTTCGAGCTGGAGCAATACTATTAGCAATAGGTACCTAAGTTTTTTATCCTCTAGAGATAGTCTGATATTTTGTAGTAAGCCTTTTTAACAAAGGATATGTTTTACAAATTGTTTGAAATTATTTTTTGATAACTTTTAACTCTTTAGGAGTTTTGTTGTAGAATCGTATACATTTCCCTTTAAAAGATAATCTATAAATCGATACTATAAAAATATATAAATATATATCTATAAAAATATTCGTAAAATAAAATACGTGAATGTTGGAATGCTGAATGATGAATTTCACGGATATAATTTTGTACACAATCTCAGTACTACTCGCTTACATAATTAATTTTATTTTCCGGAAATAAAACGCAACAATCATGAAGATTAGTTTTAGTTTAGATTGTAATTCTACAAAATAATCATAAAAACCACAACAGACCATGCCTTGCTATCCAAATTGATATTCATACCGATATAAAGTATTCTTTATTATGTTGCTGCCTTCCAAGAACTCATGAGTGATTATGATTAACATGAGTGATTAACAATAATTTTGACAACTGTCATTGGAAATACAATTGTTTTGCATGTTTATTACGTTTTTAGCGTCTTTAAACATCTCCTTTACTTGACTTCTTTGTTACGCTAAAAAAAATATATTATATTGATGTCAATGTACACATATTGCCAATAACAAAAAAGTTATGACAAACCGCTCCGTTGAGGTTTTTCTATGAGTTATTAAAAATTTAAAGTAAATTATTATTTTTGAGTATCTGTCCTTTTGAGAATCTCTCTTCTCTAAGAGAACAAACCGATAGAACTACGAGTAATTTAAATTTGCCTGTAGTTCTACTGGTAGAACTACGAGAAAAAAAATGCAAATGGTTGGTCCTAAGTAAATCAGTTATCTAGTAAGTACCCATAACAAAGCTCTGCTTAGCTTCGGCCTTGGTGATGATGTGTGAATTCATCATCATCAGCCTATATAAGTCCACTGCTGGACGTAGGCTCCTATTTTAATTTTTCAGCATTATTTATTTATATATAAGGTCATCAAAATCGCCCTACCTATTTAACATATTTTAACTCGACCAATACTTTCCGTGCTGTAAACATGTTGAGTAGTACCTACCTATCTAGCTACCAGAGAAAAAACCACTATAAACCTATTCTACTTAATTGGTAGGTCTGTCAATGAATAAAATTCCTGCAAATTTCTTTTGGCTTAGCTTCAATCAAATATAGACTTTATTTCAATGACAAATGAACCATTTAACCCGCAAAACAAAAGTTGTCGAAAATCGTAATTCGTCCGTCGAACCCAGCTGTCATCGCGAAAAAAGTTACATAACCTCACGTCCGTCCGAGGAGGCATCCAGCCTCCGAATGAAGCTACTGGAAGCTATTTTGAGCATATATTGAAAGGGATGTTTGAGTAATAAGGTTGAAATTCTATTGGCAAAATATTATCATTTTTGCAATTACTTCGCTAAACGCCTTACAAAAATGTGTTTTTTGGGTTTTATTATGTTATTGGTTTTATTTATTTAAAACTTTTTACATATGTCTTTAGTTGATAAAATTTCCTTTCATATAGTATTAAAATAATTAATGGTTGTCACTCAAAATATTGAGCATTTCGAGACGAAAAATTTTTTTCTTGTTCTTTCTTGTGATTTTTTTTTTCAAGATCCTAGATCGTTTTATAAAATATTTTTGTATAAGTCTTTTTTCCATACATTTGACTATACACTGTTTTTTTTTTGGGCTTGTAATATGTCGGAGAACGGCTAACGGTGCGACGAAAAAGTGTACTTTCTACGGTGTCGCTGTTTGGGCAGCGTCTTAAGCCGTTTTGATGATTCGAGGATACGACATAGTTAGGGTACATACATTTTTGAGGATATTAGGTACATACTTACATTTATTTTATTTTTAGAGAATTAGCACAAATTAAGATAAAATCTTTGTAAAACTATTGTAAACAATTGATTCTCTGGCATTTAAATTGTTTCTATTTGTACTTTAAATTTGTAAAATGTTTTTTGATATAAATTTAAACAATTAACCCAATTGTTTCAATTGTAAATACTAATTATATTATAATTTTCTTTGAATAAAGGCTTCTGCCATATTAACCATAAAATTGTTAATTATACTTAATTATTTATAAGCCGCGCTGCAGAGCGAAACCCTCTAGCACAGGTTTTTTATTACTTAAAAGAGGGTCCCATACCACTGAAATTTATTAGATTAAGTAAAAGAAATAAACAATTTTGATTGATTTTTTTTGAGGATAAAGATACTCCCAGATAACAACCGCATACAAAGAAACACGTTAAAAACATACCCTCACGAGTAACAAGACATAAGCTGGAATGTGAAGCATTCAAATCAAAATAGCAACAAGCAAATATCAACCTTATCGGGATGCCTTTATGCCCGGTTCTTGTCCAGTTCGAAGTATTATTTAAATCGCACAAGAATATTATATTATTTTATTTTTTACATAATCTACTGTGGAATTTTCCATTCGGATATCCGCACAAATTTTCTGTATAGCGGATTGGCGCAGGTTTTTGTTTTTATAAAATTTCGATGTGATCCCAGAAACACACATGTTGTCTATCTATAAAAAGAAACAAACCGACAAGTTTTTTCTTCAGTCAACTTCATTGTTAGGAAATATAAAACTGTTTTTTTCCAAAAAAAGAGTTGTGTGTAACGTTCAATCCAGTACCTACTAACAATCAATCATTTGCACTTGATGTGGCAATCGTACAGGATCTGTGAATATGGTATATGTTTAATCGATTAAGACCCATTGAAAAATAAAAGCAGCTAGAAAAAGATTTTTTATAGCTTGTTGTAGGTCAAATAGATTGAATCATGGTGATTAGAATCTTTGTCTTGTTTCCATTGAGCAGTGCTGTGGAATGAAACCATTCAATATCATTCCTCCATGGGCAGTGTCTACGGACGGAAACCGCCGCAGTACTGGCACAAAGCCACGATCTACATTGCCTTTATGCGCAAGTTTAAAAAGGGAAGGGCTAGCTCAAAAACTTGTTTGAGTTGAAACAGAGGGCTTAGTGTAAATGAAACGCGACAAGACATACCTATGTTGTAATTTTTTAAAGAATTCTTTAATACGCCTCCGTATTTAATTTCATCCAGTTATGAGTCATAACTGACCAAAAACAAACAAGCCGATTTTATCAAATAGGTTATCAACGTTATGCAACTTTAAGGGATGAAACGTTGGCGTTATTGCAACACAAACTAGATTCGTAGTGAACCCGCTTATGTATATTCACAATGAAAACGTCATAAATGGTTAACCATACATGATACTGAGGTCGGTAGTAACGAATAAGGATATTATAATCAAAAGTGTAAGAAAATTTGAAATCAATTATTGTTAATTGTTTTATTAAAATACTTGCATGGATGTTTGGACGGATTGATGAGTTTTACGTCTAACTGAAACTACTTAATATATCGCATTAGTCGCATAAAGCTGCAGCAGAAGCAGTATCATCATCATCATCGGTCTATATTAGTCCACTGCTGAACATAGGGGCTCCGCTTATGAGCCTCATTGCGCCCTGTTTTCAGCTTGCCGCATCCAGCATCTGCCTGCAGTCATCCCACCTGGATGGAGGGCGTCTTTCACTGTGTGCCGAGTCGCGGTCTCCACTCAAGAACACATTTACCCCAGCGGTTGTCGGTTCTTCGCGAGATACGGCCCGGCTCACTGCCATTTCAGCTAGCTTATTCTTTGAACAATAACTTTAGTTCTCTGTATGATGTTACGAATCTTATCATTTAGAGAAACTCCGAGCATAACTCTTCCCATACCTCGCTGAGTGACTTTGAACTGGTAGACCAGCCTAACCGTGAGTGTCCACAGTTGATTCTCTTCTTGGCCTCCTACTCAAATTTGTTTTTGCCTAGCTGCAAAATCTGCCGAAGGTAAGTAAGGTCTGCCTAAAAGCTAACAATTCCGAGAAGGTTGGCCATGTACGACGACCGGACCCGCATCAATAAGGTCATTAGTCATGTCTTTGTTTTTATCCAAATTCATGCCAAGACCGATGCGTCGCGAGGCTGGGATCTTCCCGCTAGGCCATCCTGCATCTTGTTCAGCTTCTCTAGCAAATCTACCACTTGACTATGTCATCAGCAAATTTCCGTTTATGTTAATGTCCTTACCTTTCCAGTCTTAAACATCTACGAACGCGCTTGTGAACAGTTTCGGGTATATAACAAATACACATATCATCCTTTCTCTCACTCCTCTGCAAAGTTGGATGGGTTTAGACTGCTGGCTCTGTACCTGGACACTCATGGTGGCGGCATCTCAGCACCTCGATATACCATGTTTCGACCTAGTCAAAGGCCTTTTCAAAGTCCACGAAAGCCAGACACCCCTGCGTCGACACACTGATTATACTCTTCGGATTTCTGTATTAGCTGCCTAACTGTGTGAATGAGGTGCCATATCCTCCGCGAAACTCGACCTGTTTCGGCGGCTGGAACTCGTCGAGTCTCCTGGCGAGACGATTTGTCACCACCCGTGAGAACAGCTATTAGACATGGCTCGGAGTGTGATAAGTATGTAGTTTTTAAGGAGACTTTCATCATACTCCCGCTCCACGCCTTTTTCCCATTGTGAAGGACGGTGTTGAAGAGGGTCAGTAGCTCGTGTATAACAGGGGCTCCTCCTGCCTTTAGAAGGTTTAAAGTGATTCCGTCTTCACCGGGGCTCTTTCATTCTTAAGCTGCCTTAGAGCTAACACGATCTCGTCTTGACTGATGTCTGGCAGTTTATCTGTATAACGGCATGTCAGGGTGGCTCAGGAATCTTGGTCATTTCGCCGGGGATGAGGGACATATGCAGCATACAAACGGTCATTGAAATCATGTTTTGACAATACGGTCCTCCCTTCGTGCGTTTAGAGCTTTGTCAGGTGGCTCTTGCCAAGCTGCTGAGTGAATACTTTGGACCCTGGGTTTCGGTCTATTGCCGCTTAAATGAGGCACTTTGGTCACGCTGTACCATCTTCGAAATTTGCTTGTGTAGGTTCAGACCTCTGACTGAATATCTGACCTGTCTGACGCAGTCGCTTGGGTGGCTTCCCGTCATTTTGTCATCAGCCCGAGAGTCTCATCCGAGAGTTTGGACTTTATGCTGATACGCTGCTTTTGGCAGAACTTGATGCCCTCGTCCCTCAACGCTTCGAGTAGATTGTGTAGGGAACTTGTCAGCGTCATCAGTAAGATTTAAGGCAACAAATATATCCTCAATTAAATTACTGATACTATTTGCACAGTATTTACAGTTCTTTTTTATTGAAAATTAAAAAATTTCCAGCAAAACTTCATATTCCATCGACCAACGAGTAGTTGGTATTAAATAGTACCGCATTATGATTGTTGACAAATTCGCAGCAATCGTGCGTGGCGCACCAAAGGCTTGTCAACGCTCAGCTTGCAAATAACTACCTTTACCTAATTGATATGTTAGTCAGGTACTATAATATTACTTTAGTCATGTTGTTAAGACGCTATTATCTTTAGATATCTATCTATCAAGAAAATCGTTTAAAACATTAGGCACATCTGGCTTTAAAAACAAATCGTATGCACTTATCTTATGTTATTAATTTTATTAAGTGAGCAGAAGATATATTTTTATCAAATAAAAACCTGAAAGTTGGACGACTTTGTCAGGCTAATATTCTAGGTTAAATAATTAGCTAACGTATTAAGATAGTAAAATAAGTAGGTCGCTGATGATGACTACTTAAAGGTTCCTTGAAAGTCTTGCAACGGATAACGGGTGTAGATATCTAACAATTTTGATAAGTTATTTTTCAAAAGTAAAACGCAAAGAAACTAATAATTTAATTTTCCAACCGCCGAATACATCTACAAGGCTTAGTGGCTTAGTAAGTAAACAGTAGCAATGCATCATGCTTCATCGGCAATAACATTGGCGATCCAATTCAGTACAGCATAAACGTTACACTAATTATCGATATGGCGCGGCGGGCAAGGTCCGCCTGCGATGCAAGAGATTGCGGGTTCGATTTTCGCCTTGAGACAATTTTTTTGTTCCTAGTGTTCTGGTTTTTCCTATGTTTTATAAAAAAAAACTATCCATGTAAAGTATTGTATTATAATGCAGGTCTTGACAGAGCCTACCCATTTGCTCCTCTTGGAGTCGAGACCCTAGGTCCGTGGGAAACCGAGTCTCTCCGGTTCTTTAAAAAAATATCTGATAGTGTGATAGAAGCGACGCGTGACCCGATAGCTGGTAAGCATCTGGCGCAGCGCATCAGCATTGCCATGTAGCGGGGCAAAGCAGACAGCGTCTTGGGGACGCTTCCGACTGGTATTGATATGAATCGGCTGAGCTACCTGTAGATTGTTTGCAACAGTCTGCAGTTAGCTCAATTATTTCAACTGTAAAAACTCGTTCTAATTTGTTTCAATTATTTGATTGTATTTCTTTGTTAATAAAGATCCATAAAAAGTCGAAAATTTGCTAAAAGCGAATTTAAATTTCTTACCTCTAGGGTTTCTAACACTACTGGACAGATCGAGATGAAATTCGGCGTACACTTACACAGTACTTAGAACGTAGATACTTATTATACCTAAATACGCGTGCGAAGCCGCGTGCAGAAGCTACTTATACAATACATTACAAAGATTTTTTTTTATTATCCATAGAATGATGAAAACATGATTTAACATTTAGGATGTACAATATTACCGTTGTTATGACTGTTATGTCAAGCGCAACGATACGAACTCATAAACTATCTTCGAATTTTTGAAATTATGAGATGAGAATGGCGTTTATAATTCACAAAGCTAACGCTTGTAAGAAAATGGCAATCAATTGGGGAAGTTCACTTACATGCAAACGGTAAGGAAACTAAGCCATCGATCAAATGTGTAGGAAAATTCTTTAATGAATCTGATGACCTCCTTCTAAAATCATGGCTCATTTAACCATTATTTAATACCACTTGATGGTGACCGAAATAGAAATAGCTAACGGCGTTCAAGAGTTTTCGCTAAAAGGTAGAGCAAAACTCATCACAAGGTAAATCAAAGTTTCGCTGCGTGGTGGCGATAGGAGACGTGGTATAATAGTAATAAGTACTTTATACAAGCTGCCACAGAAAGGGTATATACTAAGCCGAAAGGGGGTGAATCTGGACACCTAGGGGTCAACGTTTGTTCTACGATCGTTAATTTTATAAATTTTTTTGAACAAAATTTCAGACATTTTTCTTCATATTCGTGTTCTTTTACGTGTATTAATTTCAAAGGTTATAATTTCCCGACAAAACACTGGATAAGCTGAAAAAACAAGGGAAAAGGTTTGTGAAATATTTTGTAGTGTTAAATAATGCAAGAACGCGTGTAAAAGAAATCGAATAGGAAGTTTTTTTTTATTAGAATAGCCCCCTTTTGATTTAGTAGTGTTTAGTTGTTAAAATAACGTAAAGCAGCGGTTCAATAACTATCTACTTTTCTTAACGATCGCAATGACAGCAACGAAGTCAATAGCTATCTATTGGTCTTCACGATCGCGACGTAAATCGTGAATGCGATAAGTTTGTTCAGCTGTGTGTGAATATTGAATAAGCGAGTTGTGTTTTATGACATTTCATTCGCTGTTGATTCGTTTATCGATTTAGACTGTTTAGTAGTTATATATGTAGAGTGAAAAGTTCATTCTTGATTCAACGAAGTGATCACGTAGACATCCCACAAAGGGTGTATATTTCTCCCCTTGGTTTCTGAGACAGGACGTAATAAGTTCTTTACATAGATGTTGTAGGGGGGGATTATATTGCTCCATGTGGTAGAGCTCATTCTTCTGAAATCTTCGTGAACTAACAACGTGGGTCTGTCTCAAGTGGTTCTGAAGTCTGGCCAATCTCCTGGATACGGAGATTTAGCGTAAAGGGTTTATTTTCTGGCTTATCATCTGACTTTTTTTCAAGGTATGGTGTCCGAAACCCGAAATAAAGTTCATTTAAAATTACTTCCGAGGACGACTTTAAAATATCATTTAATAAATAAAACTAAAGGAAACATTATCCAGAAGTGTTTTTCGACATTTTTTCAGAAAATAGCACCCCGCACTACGCTCCCGGGATTATCTAGAGCTGCCAACGTCAATTCTGTGTCGTTCTACGCGACGCCGTTGTATTTTAACGCACAAAAGATTTAAACGTGTACTTGCAGCTTTAAAATACAAAGTGAAATGGACAGAATGGAATCATGATATTTATCTGGGACTACGGAGGTCCGTTTCCGTTTCGTATTTTATTTATTCTAACAAATATTTCGACTTCTGCAAACATTATTTGACACTTTCAGTGAAAATTTCTATTTATTTTATAAACATATTCAGATCAGGTTCAGTATAAAATAACAAGGAACATAAATCACTTTTTTGAAAGTCTAATGCTTCATCATCAAATCAGCCCATAAACGGAAATAGCGTGCTGTCGATCCGTCGTCGAGTCTGAGTAGTCATTATAATCATTTATTCAGTTTTTTCACGTGAACATCGAGTTCATAGGAAAAAGTGTCACAAAGTGAACCCCGATGGGGCGCTACAACATAAAATATTTCATATCATCATCATTTTATTAAATTTCAAAGTAAATGTAATTGTTTGCTAATTCTGCTATTCGAGACGGAGACAAATCCAACAAATCAAAGATCATTAAAAGTCGGTCCAGCCGTTCTTCAATAAATAGATTATGATGGTTCTAATGATGTGTCGCTGATATGACAAGCTGATATTTCGTAAATGGGAGAGCTAATCAATTGGTCCTCCGATTCTAATCTCGAATGAAATCGCGAAAAATGTGCATATTTCATTGCACCCAAATTTCAACCAAATCGAGAGATGAGCTTTGAAAAGCTGACAAAAAAAAATGCGCAATCTTGAAGTGGTGGTATTATTTCTGATGTTACGTGTTCATCATCATAATCATCACTAGCCCATGCCTCCCCTACCTGTCACGGGTGCGAAATGAACATTTGATATGATGTTCGTTTTATTCATATTTTTTTAAGACTCACGTGTTGGGAAACGGTTTTGAGGTCTTCTAGACATTCTCCAGAGCAGAGGTGAAAGGTTTCGAAAAAAAAAACGTCACGTTAGACAGGGTCTAAGTAATTGCAATGGGATAACGTTTGTTCTTTGGTCCTGGAGTCAGTTAGACTTAGCCTACATCTAGGCTTGTTATAAACACTTCAATACTTGGATAAACCGGTAAGTAGTCCTGAAGTAGTCTCTGACGAGGTTGTAGCACAGCCCAGTTATTGACTGAATCAAAGGCTTTCTCGTAGTCCAAGAACGCTAGATATAATACTGGCTCTATGCCGGTTAGCGTGTCAGCTAGCTTGATGGGTTTTATTCTAGCTAAATTTACATAGTACACCATGTAAATTTAGAAAAAGATGCCTTTTTTTCTGCCCTACGATTTTTTTTTGTCTCGATTCATAAAGACAGCTCTTAGCTAACTAGCGGAGAGGTACAAGCTGAAATTAACTTTTTTGCTTTACAGCTAGAATATAAAATGTATTTTTTCCAGGCCTAGGAAGAAAGCCTAGATAGAAAGCCTAGATAGACGGGCAGTTCCAGACGAAGCAAAGATAGACGCAAATTGCTAATAGGGTAAAATTAATAGGTACGTGAATATTTTAGGTGGGATATAATGATGGATTATGTATTGATATTCATGTCGCAAAGTGCTGACATCACCGCAATCTTTTGTTGAATTCCATTCAACAATCGCATCATAAAATGAAATTCAAATTATGCTCTTCCAAAATTCCGAATGTCATCCCAAAAAGTTGAAGTCTTTAACTTATTAGTTTTCTCTTATATTGATTTTCATTTTATTTAAATTTTCCACGCTGCTTGGTATAATTTTTCATAATCTTGTTCAGATTAACTTTAAATTCTTTAAATAAATTCTGACAAAGTGATTAAAGGAGAGTTATTTTGATAGTAGATCAAAATAACTCTCCTTTAATCACTTTGTTATGCTGGAAGAATACACTTTATTTATTATTATTTTTATTTATACTATGTGTTTTTTCGAACCTTGACCAAACGAGATGTGCGGATAAGTAACATATATATATCGATATAATCAGAAAAAAATATATAACGTTAGCTAACTCAAAAACCAATGTGATTTAAAATATTTTAAAATGAAAACTACTACATTTTATTTTTTCTTCGTTTCTTTATAAGTAAACATTGTATTTTTTTGATGTAGTATTAATTAATTTTTTTTTTATCTTTTTATCGATTAATATACATCTCGTATCCGCACATCTCGTTTGATTAAGGTTCGAAAATATACATTGTATAATAGAAACTTTATACAAAGTCCAAATTTTGTCCCACCACCCTGGTAAATAGACGCATCGTAAAATATATTTAACAGACCTTGGGCAAAATAGGTTCTTCATCGAGCTCTGGTCTCTCGATCTGGATCACAGTATCAGGCACGGCGATGGGGCGGGCTACCAATGAGGTCTCGACGGTGCCGTGGCGGGGGACCGTGGGGCGGAAGTTCTATTTGAACAACGAAAAACAAACGTGAGGAGATGTAAGAAGCTTCACATTTTTAAAAGTGAGGTGAGTAATGAATACCTTTATTTTTCTCATTATAAAATCAAAATGAAAGGTATCCATGCGTGACAAATAAATAAATAAATAAATAAATAAATAATGCTGGACTATTCACACAGCATTATCTAGCCCCAAGCTAAGCAGAGCTTGTGTTATGGGTACTAGATAACTGATATACTTAATACAATACACTACATAGATAGATATTTTTTATTATATATAGAAAACACCCAGACCAACGGAACAAATTTCTGCAGATCGTGCACAATTTGTTCCGAGGCGGGAATCGAACCCGCAACCTCCTGCGTCGCAGGCGGACCTTCGCCCGCTGCGCCACGGAGGTCGTCATGATGATTTGTGTAAACACAAATACTATACATTTAATATCCAAACAAATACCGCCTTCGTATAAAATTATAGCAACATGAAAAAGGGATAATTTGTATCATCTAAAGATCTCAGCAGCTTTATTCATCCGGTTTATAAAAAAGATTATTCAAATAATACCTAGAGGCACAGACAGATATTTCAGGTATGCATTTGATTAACCCTCTCTCGAATATTGAGTCCAGCTCTGTGATCCGCAAACTTCCTAGCATTCCTGGTAACTGAGCAGCTTAGCATTCGTAATATTTTTATGTTATTTTATTATGCTTGATTTTATTTACGTATAATGCCTGAGAGTAAGGATGAGAGTAAGGCCATCCAAAAAATGGTACGTGTTATTAGTTTTTTTTATTATATATTACAATAGTACCAGTCGTTTGGAGCAATAGTTAATATACAAAAGTTGTAGGATTACTCTAAGTCAAATTATACAAATCCGATGATTTGATTTCCGATTTCCAAAAATGATAAATAATGAGATATTGCAAAAACTAATAAATCCAAAGTCATCGTGAGGAAAAACGATTTAGTTGTCCGAAATTTTTAAACGGTGATTCTGATAAACCATATTAAATAAATACTTCGCGACTTTTGGTAACCGCTCGGCACACGGGAAGAATGAGTCGCGTCAAAGGGTTTTTTTTCTCTTGATATCCACGTGACCTGCTTGCGTTATCGTTAATATTTAATTATTATTTTCTGTTTAAACAACTCTGACTCTTTTCGTGATAAACAATGGCTGATCATTTGTGTATAAGAATGTCGCGAACCAGTTGGTCCACGACGTAGTTACACCCGGGCTTCCCGAGAGGAAGAATTTTTATTTTATTGCTCAGCTTGTAATCGATAAACTGGTGGAAAATTATGTTGCCTACTTTTTAGTTTCATATTTTTTATCGTTTTTTATCGAAATTAAAATTAATTATAATTAAATGGTTAGGAAATGTGTTCTTTTTTGTTTTTAGTTACACTGAAAATGATAAGAAATGTGTACTTTATTGTTTTGAGTGTAACTAAAAGCAAAAAGAACACATTTCCTATTTCCTATCTCTAAAATAAAACTCAAACTGGTCATAAAAACTGTAAAGTATTTTATTTGTGATTTTTAAAAAAAAATCTAAAATTTCACCTGTTTTACGCAATTAGAATTAAATTTTAATTCAACCTTATTAGTTACGTTACACAACATCAGAATATTTACAGGTTGTTTTGTAGGAAATTTCAAGGAGAATCCAAATATACATTGATGTTAAGAGGTATTAGTAGATTTAGATTACCAACCTACGTAGTTTGAAACGTTTTCTTATCCATAACATTTAGATTTACCAATTTTTTTATAGGCACTGTCCACTGATTTCATTTGCCGACCCTGTTGGCTAGGAGCGGAGCGATCGTATTAAGCGATTTTCCACGCTCAACTGATAAAATAATAGCGTACAAGAGGAAATAACTGAGTTTTTCAGTCTTGTGAAAATATGTCTAAGGGTTGATTATCAGAAGAAATAATTTGCTGAATCAACACCGCAACAAACGAACAATATTTGCAGCAGTATTGGAAAAAATGCGTACAGGTGATTTTAATGCACGGTTGGCATCGATATTTGAAATGTCGGAATCAAGCATTGAAAGAAAACTAAAAATGGGCTCGACAGCGCGGTTTAGCAAATAATAAACATCGTTATAATCAGTACTTTGCTTTGCTTTTATTTGGTTTCACTTATAGTGGTACAATAATGCTGTTCGATAGACGTAATTGTTATAATTGTCGCAGGGATATTGTTAGATCCGTGTTATTAGAACAATTATAATTACCCCACAGCATTAGCACTATAATGACAAGACTTCAGATCATGTTTCTCTTCATTTTCAGGTTTCAATAAATGTATGAAAATGACGAATCATCAAACTTGTATCATTTGACTTAGACTAAATAAACAAATATTATAAATAGTGCTGGAAAATCTACACAGCATCATTTAGCCCCAAGCTAATCATAGCTTGTGTTATGGGTACTAGATGACTGATATACATAATATAATACATTACATAGATAGATATTTTTTTATTATAAATTTTGTACCATATTAACTATTGCTCCAAACGACTGGTACTAACCAGGCCGTCGAGTTTAGATTGGACTTCAGAGATTATGATGAGATGGAATGGATCAGTATGAAACTTACCGGGTCAGTGGGTCCCCGTAGGGACTGGTTCAGGGTACTTCTCCTTGGTGGAGGAGCGGGCTGGGAAGGTCCAGCGATAGCGAGCGGCGGCACTTGGTGTGCCTGACGAAAAGCCAGTCGGTTAGCCTGCCGAATAGCACGCTGTTCTTTCAGCAAAGCGGCGTATCTCTGTTTTCTCAATGCAATCCTTTTGGACATGTATCCAACCGAAGCATATTCTACGAAATAAAATTAATTGATTAGGCTTCATATTCAACATCAATGTTATTTCTATTTACGAGTTTCATAAATGTTAACACTACAGATCTGTGTTCACACGCAATAACTAAATAACAATACAACACAAAAGCAGTACATTACAGCTTTTCTTACCTAAGAGGCTCGCAAAGACCATAACAAAGCATGTTCCTAAGTAAACATCAATAGACTTCACGTAGGAAATCTTAGGTAGAGCAGCGTTTGTAGAAGACATAAGGGTGGTCATAGTTAGCACTGTTGTAACTCCAAGAGATACGCGGGCAGGTGTTGCATTCCGATTCAACCAGAAGGACACCCAAGATATTACTACAATGAGTCCAGAGGGAATGTAAATTTGGATCAGATAGTATCCCATTGAACGCACGAATTGAATTTCACATGCCAAACGTGAATAATTTCCTGAAATGAAAAAATAATTATAGTCACAGTTGATTAAGAAATTGTAAATTTTATTTTCTTGTAGAGGCTGTCCGGTAGGAAAATTTTGATTATATCTTACATTTAAAAATTAGTAAATAATATACCATATCAACGATAAAACATGCGGATTTTATTTTTAAATGTTATTCCATCTAAATATTTTCCATCACGGTGTACACATTTACGAAACTTTTTGAGATTATTGTAAGTGACACCCAACAAAAATATTTTGGGGAAATTGCGTGTGCTTCTCGGCCATTTATCCCTGTAGAAAAATACCCATAGGAGTGCAATCCTGCGATCTGGGTACCCTTACAATACATAAAATGGACTTTTTCGTGGACATGTGGCTTCGGAAGCTCTCGCTGAATAAGGTGTGGCGCTATCTTGAAGGAACCACGTGTGCAAAGTGTTTGATTAACAAGATCCGTCAAGTGCGAGTGTAACTCGCGCGCCGAGGGTTTTGAACGTTTGTCAACAAATATGTACCAAAAGTACCAGTTAGAGACTTCGCAATTTAACGAATACCTAAGAATAGTAGGTACCAACCTACATTTCAGATGGATCTCCCTGCATGCTTCGGTTAAATGGGTGGTTCGGTTAAGGTGGGTAATGGTAAATTTTTCGACTTTTTTCGAAATATTTCAAAAAGTATGAAAGCTACAGAAATTTGAAAAACTGGTTTGAAATGTCCATACCGATACCTTTTATTTGATACCCCACTCGGTGAGGTAGCTCCCCCTTTTGAAAATTATTCCCCCCCTTTTTGACCATTTTTCAAAAAGTGTTCTTTTTATAGACTTCTCTATGTTTTTCTTGTAAAACATAGATGCATATCTACAAACGCTCCATACATTTTAAATGGATCGCTCGGCAAACTTCGGAGAAAGGGGGGGGGGAATGGTTTTTTTTTCGACTTTTTTCAAAATATTTCAAAAACTATGAAACCTACAGAAATTTGAAAAACTGTTTTGAAACGTACAAACCGATACCTTTTATTTGATACCCAATTTGGTGAGGTAGCTCCCCCTTTTGAAAATAATTCCTCCCCCTTTTGACCATTTTTCAAAATGTGTTCTTTTTTCAAACTTCTCTATTTTTCGTGCAAAATATAGATTCATATCTACAAACGCTCCAAACATTTTAAACGGATCACTCTGCAAACTTCGGAGATAGGGGGGGGGGGGGGGGGTATTTTTTCGACTTTTTTCAAAATACTTCAAAAAGTATGAAACGTACAGAAATTTGAAAAACTGTTTTGAAATGTCCAAACCGATACCTTTTATTTGATACCCCATTCGGTGAGGTAGCTCCCCCTTTTGAAAATTATTCCCCCCCTTTTTGACCATTTTTCAAAATGTGTTCTTTTTTCAAACTTCTCTTTATTTTTCGTGCAAAATATAGATCAATATCTACAAACGCTCCATGCATTTTAAACGGATTGCTCTGCAAACTTCTGAGATAGGGGGGGGGGGAATGGGTATTTTTTTGACTATTTTCAAAATATTTCAAAAAATATGAAACCTACAGAAATTTGAAAAACTGTTTTGAAACGTACACACCGATACCTTTTATTTGATACCCCACTCGGTGAGGTAGCTCCCCCTTTTGAAAAGTATTCCCTCCCTTTTTGACCATTTTTCAAAAAGTGTTCTTTTTTCAAACTTCTCTATATTTTTTGTGCAAAATATAGATTCATATCTACAAACGCTCCATACATTTTAAACGGATCGCTCTGCAAATTTCGGAGATAGGGGGGGAGAATGGGTATTTTTTCGACTTTTTTCAAAATATTAAAAAAAGTATGTAACCTACAGAAATTTCAAAAACTGTTTTGAAATTTTCAAACCGATACCTTTCATTTGATACCCCATTCGGTGAGGTAGCCTCCCCTTTTGAAAATTATTTCCCCCCTTTTTGACCATTTTTCAAAAAGTGTTCTTTTTTCAAACTTCTCTATATTTTTCCTGTAAAATATAGATCCATGTCTATAAACGCTCCATACATTTTACATGGATCGCTCTACAATCTTCGGAGATAGGGGGGGGAATGGGTATTTTTTCGACTTTTTACAAAATATTTTAAAAAGTATGAAACCTACAAAAATTTCAAAAAATATTTTGAAATGTACAAAATGATACCTTTCATTTGATACCCCATATGACTCTGTATCTTTTAAAATTTCGGCATCACTATTTGTATGGAAAATATTCATAATCATTTTTCAATTTTAAATTTCAAGTTGATAGCTGCAGTAGTTTTTGAGTGATTGAGGAAGGAAAAAAGGTCAGACAATGCGAGACCATAAGGGTTTTGAAACCGATCTTCGATCTTCAAAACCCTAAAAATGGTCATTTAGCGGTGGCCCCAACTTTGAATGTGAGTTTCTACCAGGCTTCCCCCGAAAACTCAAATACAACTCAGATTTAAACACGTCTCAAGTCGCGATTTTTGTCAGTTTTCCTGCTCTAATCCGAGTTGTGTTTGAGAATTCAGGCGTGATTAGTGCTTTAATCGCGGGTTTTGTCTCTGAGTCTCCAATACTGGCAGCGTTGTCTATTTATTTTATGTAATGTTAGTTTAAGGTATAAATGTATTACTGTAGGACCATAGAACAAGTTAATTAAGATCGAAGTTTATTCGTAACAATGCGCTAGTGAGCCGCTAGTGGTCCACGAACTAATTATGCATGAGGCCGTTGACCAGAAAAAGTTAGCAATCTTGGCTTATCCTTGCGAACATTCTAAGTAACCCATTGCAAAACTGGTGATTCATTTTTGTGCTGACAGTAGCCGTGTTTGACGTGTGTGCTTTTTTGGGTAGTCCTAATGAACCATATTGGGTTGAAATCTATATTGGGAGGTGTAGGTATTAATGACTAAATCAATGATCCAGCAACAAAGAACTCAGGAGAAAATTTAAAAAATTTATACCTTTTTTTACAACATTTCGAAGTACTCTGAAATAATTGATTTATTATCAATTATCATGAATCCCAAGAGTGAGCATACAAAATTGTTCAAAATTGTGGCGAACAAATTGTTGGTAGAACAAACGCTGTGAAAACATCATGCTCAATAGACCACTGCGAAATTGCTATTGTGAAATCCGCATTCAAGCTGCGTCGAATGATTCCAGCTCATCCGGGCAGTTATGAAACATTCAAGTTTCAAATCAAAATTTTCCCACCGAACACCAAAGATTTTAAATCTTTGCCCAACACCTAATTGAATACATAGCTAATTGAGTGTTTTTTTTTCAATTAGATCTAAATAATGTATTATATAAGTATGCTGCGTGAATTGTACAGTATGTCTAGCATTCACATAGCATATACTTTTTTTTTATATTATGCATAGGAAACACCTACAAAATCCGGAACAAATATCTACAGAACGTAGAAACAATTGTCCCGGGGCGAGAAGCGCAACCTCCGACCAAGGACCTCTGTGGACGCTCCTGCATCATTATAAAAGTATAAATTTTAATTACTTTTCCTTTACCACTGATAATCAACAGTACCTATTTCTAGTACTTTTATCAAATACTAAAATTAACACTTTTATAGCGTTAGATCACAGCATTTACACATGCTAGTTTCGAAGCAATGATCAAAGGTTGAATCCAGTATCAGTAGCTTGTATACACTACGGCAAATGTACAGCATCGGTAGTCAGAGTACCTGTCGTAAGAGAGATCTCCATGGCTCGCTGGCGATGGCCCAACACCTTGAATTGCGGCAACGATACTTCGCTCGAAACGCCTACAGAGTTCGGTCCCTCATTCCACTTGTATCGGATGTCCCGCATCGTGTAGCCGACTGTGGGTACCATGCAGATATATGGAACGATCAAATAAGCACCCAGTCCACTGGGATTTAAAAACACAAGTCAATGCAATGATAGGCTCATTGAGTCTGCAAATAAATCCAGCGATTGCCAGAGAACGGTAAATATCGTCTGGTCTATTTAGGTTTGTTTTTGTTTTCATAAAAACAAAGCGTTTCCAAACAGAGTGTTCTATTAAATTTTAAATGTTGTCGTGCATTTTGCTTGTGGAAATTAAAATATAAGATAGTTAAAAGTAACATTACTTTTAAGTATGTTTTTTTGTAAGAAGCCAGCAGATGTGGTATCAGTGAAAATTATTACAATAGCACTTACAGCTTTCTATCTCAATGTAGCATAATTGACGGTCCATAGGGAAATACTGTAGATCCATTGGGCATGCAGCGGTTATAGTCAGTCTGAAAATGTATCATGTTATAGATTTTGTTACAAATCATATCAAAAAGTTAAATTATTCTCTAGGTACCTGATGCTTCGAGTTATAGACCCACTATGGTTAATCCTGATAAATTCATTGCTGGTGGTAGCAATATGGAAGTAGGATTTTTTTTCATTTACGAAGAAAGTATCCGGTACCCAAATGTTGTTTATAAATTCGGAACCGACTGATAGTGTTTCTACGCCTGTGCGCTTTACGAATGCAAGACGCGGATCTGTCCAGAATTGTCTGAAGTAGAAATCCAGAGTGAAGTCCTGAAAAAGTTGTTGTTGTGAAATACAAATAATTAAATAAAATAAAAGTTGCTGCAAATGGCTTAGTAGCAGCAGATAATGTTCAACGTTCGGCCTGCAATATTTTGGAAGGTCATTTTCCATGAAAAACGTAATAAATTTGTGTAACGTGAAACAAGACAGGAGCCAGCGAGAGTTGTTATTGCACAGACAGGTAAGCGCACGTTTTTCATAGAATACAACGGAAACTGAATAATATACTTGTTTATAAATAAAATGTTTAGGGGGATACGTGGGAATGTACAGTTAATTGAGAAATAATACATTACATATGTTTGTTTAACAATAAAGAAAAATGTATAAATAAGTCAAGACAAACATTAAGTAAATTTTTACTGAAACAGATTATAATTCAGTGCACCTAGTTTTGCTACATTCAATCCCAATAGTTATCAAAATATAAATTACCATTTTGACTTCCGATAGAGAGCTGATTGATAGCACGTACATTGTGACTCCCACATCTACAGGAGGCCCTGAAAAACAACATCTTATTACAGTGTTTTGGAAATGTCATAATTCCCTAGCTCTCTCTATACTCGTCATCACGCAATTCAGCAAAAAATAAACGGGAACGCAAAAAAAATATCCAAAAGATTTCAAATGTTTGATGGCATTCTTTTCATGGAACGTGGCTAAGAACTCTCGGGATAAAATTATCTATGACACAAAAAAAACTAAACGAAAATCAGTTCATCCGTTTGGGAGCTACGATACTACAGACAGATCACAGACAGACACGTTAAACTTATAACACCCCTTTCTTTTTATGTCGGGGGTTAAAAACAAAAAGCAAAAGTGAAATTCAATATTGAAATAAGAAAATTCTGACACAATATTGCACAAACAGCATAGGGGATATTAATATTCGTTCCACTAACAAACATCAGCACTTAGTCAATTCAAATCGGAAATGTTATTTACATTTGAAAATACAATTTGAATGGAAGCAATATTTCCGCTGTACTGCTATTCAATTTATTCACCGTTTTGCAAAACCAAAATTGTAAGCTGGGTTGTATTTACTCCTAGTTTACGTTATTCAACATTAGAATTATGAAAACCGACTTCCGAAATGAAAGTCCATTTTATAGGTATACGGAGACACATTCATTGAATAAACTTTCAGGAATACATACCTAAATTGAAATAATTAATCAAACGAATATTATAAATGCAATAGTTTGCATGTAGGTATGGATCTTTGTTACTTCTTCACTCCAAAACTACTTAGCAAATCGGGCTGAAATTTTGCAAAAAAGTAATTCTAGGCCTGGAGTCACACAAAGTCTACTTTTTTATCCCATAAATCAGTTTCCATGGATAAAAAATCACCATCAAACGTTTCCATAGAAACAGCACGCACGAAGCCGCGGGCAGAAACTAGTATTATGTAAGGCAACATACTAGTCTTGAAAGACAACATCCTAGAAGATTTCATGATTTTAACAGGACTAAGACAAAACTTGACGTCGCATTGATAGATAGCTTCCCTTTTGAGCTGGTTTCGGCAATTGACCTCTTCCTTTAGTTCCAACTATTAAATTTCTATCATTAAAGTGCCACAAACCTCCATAGTTGGGTCTAATTCGCTTGTCGTATTTTTCGGTCAGTGAATCCAAAATCGAGGAAATGTTGACATCTCCAAACATTCCGCCGCGCACGCCCCTGAAACAAAACCATAAATTTGGTAGTATCGTTCAACAGGACTTCAATTTATCTTATCAAACAACGTCGGTCACTATCATCATTGTAGTATTTAAAAGAGGAATAAATAATAGGCTCAGATTGGAACAAGTGTCCACTGTTTATTCTTGGAAACCCTGTGTTGCCATCTACAATAGAGTGGCCACCTACAACAATCATCATCCGCAACCCTACGTCACCCACTTGAAATTTTATAGGTGTACAAAAGCGAAATGAATTTCAAAATCGGTCATGAACTGACGGAGAAATCGACGAACATACTTATAAAAAACACATATGTACAGTCGAACATTAAAACTCCTCGTATATCAAAGTCAGTTAAAAAAGCGATGAAGGATTTCTTGTTCATTTACCTACTTCGGATATAATATGAAGATCTTGAAGATACGATTTAATTATATTTATTGATAAAAGATTTTTACTACAGCAAAGTTAAGTCTTGTTCAGTAAACTACATGTAGTTGAATATGATATAAAGTTCAACCAATAAACCTTTATTATATCCTGTAAGTTCTCCATATTTCCCAACTTTTGTAATCCTTATATGTAGATATTAGAACAAAGTTTGATTGGAAGGTGGTGAGCAAAATACCTGCATGATTATCAGCAAGCTCATGACAAATTATGAAAATAAAGAACCAATAACGTTTAAAAAAATGTACTGGCGTTCCGCCGGGTGAGATCGGATCATTTGTTCAATGCGGCGCTATCCTAAGGGTTCCGTACCCAAAAGAGATCCGATGTTAGTAATCACTAAGTTTCGACTGCCTGTCTGTCACTGGACTGTATCTTCTTAACCGAAATAGTTCGATACTTCACGATTATTAAAGTGTGTGCACACTAGAACCACAACTAATAAAAATATGTTAAAAGAAAGACAAGATTAAATATTTAGAGATAACGTAAACTCTTGGCGTAAGTAACGTGAAAATTTGTTTTTGCATTTGGCTGGGTTATAACCTAATATGTGTCTTTCTTCAAACTTGTTAAGTAAAATTTCGATTAGGTTTCTTTAAATTTGAAACCAAATTCAATAGACTGAAAATATATTTTAATATTCGCACCTTATTATACAAGTCCACCTTTAAATAAAATGATTTGACCTAGTTGTAGTAAGATAAATATCAGCTGAGCAGCTGTAGCAGCGGGATCATTAGCCGACTCCACACGGAGGTCATGAGTTGGCAGGCTACGCTAGACTCTTACTTCTGAGTGAGATAGCATAACATATGCAAACATGTATAGAATTTATGTCACATCTTCTCTCATATGGTTCTGAATGTTTTATCTGCGACTTTTATACTAATCTCGGTAAATCTATATGTATAATATTGTCGTTTGAAAATGTTTCATAGTATTCATAACTCGCAATTATTATTGATTGATTGAAAAGGTCTTTGTACTTTTACATAAACCAAATATGTATATGTTCATCTACATTTCATTTAAACATCCTAGCAATATTATAGAGGTGAAAGTTTGTGTCGATGTTTGGCCGTATTCAACGCCAAAACTACTGTGCAGGCTATAATTTTGCAAACATAGCAAGATCTGAACCTGGAACAACTTATAGGCTAATTTTTTTACAAAAACGCGTGCAAAGCCGCGGGAAGAAGCTAGTTGAATCATATAACATCAATTTGATGAGCCTACTAATATTATAAAACCGAAAGTTTGTGAAATGTGATTTTTTTACCTAAGATTTCCAAAACCACTTGTAACATCAAGATTAAATTTAGTACATTTAGAACATAGCCTAACTTAGATAGTAGACTACTCATTACCGAAAATAGGCTTGCGAAGCCGCGGGCAGAAGCTAGTAAATAATAATGGGTCCGTCTTGGTATTAAAGTATAACATTACCTACCGCAGCTTTACTCTTTGTATGTTATTATTATTAAAACCATAAAATATATATTTCTGAAATGGCATCAAAGTAATAGGTGACGAACCTTTTTACCGCCAACTCTACTTCATCGTTAGTTTCAAATCCAGGCTAATTGCCAATTAGATTCACCAAAGACAGAATAAACTACCTAACAAGTAATGGACTAAGAGCCTTCGACCGCCAGACCTTCATCATTTTATAAAGGCTGAGAGTTTGTCTGCGTATACTCCCCACACAGGTAGGAACGATCACCGATTATGAAGTTTGGGTCATGGTGGCTTTGGCAGATATCGGCTTGCAAAGTTGCTAATTTTTGGTCCAACTTCAGCAATTAACATACTTATTACAACCGTACATAATTTATAAGTCTAAGACGTATACACACGAATAATTATAAATTATGTGTATGAAATATATCTATGTAATAAAATATATATGTATGTATTTTTTTTTGTCCTACGAAAAAGGGTTAAGTCATAGTTTCATGTGAGTTTAATGTAATAATGTAATTTAATGTGTCTCTCTGTCTGTAGCATCGTAGCTCGAACGGACTGATTTGGATTTAGTTTGAAAAGTGCGTTGATATCTAGAGTTTTCGCTTCATCGAAGTAAATCGGTGTTATGCAGCCCTTTATTTATTTATAAGGTTCAAAGTAAAATTTTCTCTTTAAAGTGAAAATGGCTAGTTTCACAAAAACTGATTTGTAATTTAAAAAAAAAATTGAAATGTAGGCTACCACATTGTGCAACTATCACAATCTCAGTAAATATAAGAATTTTGTGAAACATAATTTAGAAAAATGTAAAAATAGTCATGTAATTCAACAAATTGTACGTACCCAATAAACCATTTAAGAAATTTTAGGTTCATTCTCTTATACAAATAAAAAAATAAACGAGTAGAATATTAAAACGGTGCTAACGAAAATCAGTTTGATCAAAGAGTTCCCAGGTTTAGTGTTCTTTTAAACTTCAACACTCAATATTTACTTTAAAATTTAAATTAAAAGTAAAATTGAGTGTTTTTGTGATATTGAGAGCAGAAGTGTAGAGATTTGAGTCAAGTCTCTTGGATCGTCAAGTCGTCCAGCCCTCGAGAAAGGGCCGCGGTAGGTATCGAGTAGCTACTATACTATACAAAGGGCTCTTTTTTACAGCGATTAGCACTTGGGTCTCAGATCAAGCTATTTTATATACTCCTCATTATTAACGGGCTGTTTTAACACTTGGTTGCTTCTAGATATTCCTGAACTTGCTGAACTGAATACTACTTTCTTTTATATATACTATACTAATTTACTTAAAAATACAGATTATATAAAAAAATATATGTATATTTAATTGCATTGTTATTGGCGACTAAATATTGACTATGGTTATTTCACTCTCTTATTTGCTGTTTCGTAGTTCGACTAACATGTACCTTGACAATTCTATTTTTATGACAATCGATTTTGTTAATTTTGCTCAACATTTTGTATAATTTTACAGACGCAGACGTCAAATGACTTTATTTTTGGAATCAGAAAATATTATTAGTATTATTATATTATTTTTCTTATTATAATCAGTGGTCCGGTTACTTAATACACTGATACTGATACATCGAGCGACTCAGTAGTCCGGTTGAGTTAATTGTAACCGGACTACACCTTATTTTTGTACTCTTATTTACTAGTTGTTTCTGCCCGCGGCATTACACGGGAAAACTCCCGTTATAAAAACTTAAACGGATAAACTATATTTATAATAATATCATGGAAAAATCTTTTTCATAAAAATACTTTTTCATGGAAAAGTCATCTTATCTACATATGTCGGCTCGATAAAATGAAACTTTTGTAAGTCTCCATATTTTTTGGGTCGACAGATTCGCATCTCTATTCGTCAAAAGTAATTGTGTCTATGAAATGAAATACTTCATTTTGTTATTCAGTATTAATTCAACAATTAGGGAACTTCATAGTCGTGCATATACCAAACAGAAAATGAATTCGTGGACGGACTATCTCCATCTCTATCCACGTTTCGCCGATGACATAGTTCTCTTCTCTTCTTCGGGTACCGAACTCGGCATAATTTTGAACCAACTTGACACCGAGGTTGGACTTGGCATAAACAAAGAACCGAGTCCGGTTGACGATAGTATCGAGACGTGATGGTGGCGTTTAATTTTCCCACAGGATTTGGTACAGCGCCTCTATTGTGCGTACAGGGAACTACGCAAATCTCATACAAAAATGAGACGTCACGTTCACGTCTCGATACTATCTGTAGGGTTTTTCAACGCAGTCGAGAAGTTAGCCATATCGTTACACAGCCCTTCTAAAAGTTGAGCTATGTTGGGTTTATTTTTTAAATATTTTTTTATATGTCCATTCCATGTTTCTACGACATAGTTGGTTTTATGGAATTCTTGATATGTGCTGTGCACCAAGTGTTTGCAAGTGGAGAACTTTCCTCTAACCAAGTTCTAACGAAGTAATCATTGAATTTTGTGATACTGTCGCAACAGGCAGCTTCTTCCATCACATAGAGCCAACCATCATCGATAAGCTGCATTGGAAGATGGAAAAGGGCCGTGGAAAGTCTCACATGCTGTTTGCCTGATTGTGTTTTGGATACGCCCAGCTCTTTAGCTTTACGCCAGAGGCTTCGAGAGAAATTAAAATAACAACCTGTTATTTTTACGTTTGTGAAGAACGCTGGAACTTCAAAATCCATCGTCGACAAAAGTAGAAACACTTTTCTTCTTGTCTATACTAATAACAAATTCTGTAAGCGGGGCCAGTCGACCAATTCAAAACATGCATTAGGTCAACTGGACTCGAGGAGCCAGTTCGAGCGGGGCCAGTCGACTAAAGAGCCGGGATTTGCGTGTGAGTTTCTCGCATTTACTATAGTGATGTCCAAGAATCCTTTGTAAAATCTAGGTTCAGGTGCTCTATACAGGGTTATTTGAATTCATCCTCGACAAGAAAAGCCAATTTATGTTATGAAAGGGATTGTATTCCTTAAATTGAGTCCGGCTCTTGTAACGTCAGCATGAAAAAAGTCTATGTGAGATATGCTTTCGCTTAAACGTTAAATACCTAATAGGTATGATAATTTTGACGCTAAAATCACTTATAACGAGCTCTTAATATGATTTGATTTGTGTTAATAATCATGCCATTTTCAAAACTTCTGATTTCAACCCTCCTCTCCTCAACAGCCTATATTGGTCCACTGCTGGAGGCAGGCCTCCCCCTGATAAGCGCCTATTATTATTATTATTATTGGCTTGGCTATTTCAACTCTATTAACCATTATTCTGAGGTAAACTGCTAAATTACCAACCATCTCAGTGCTTCAGGGCAATTTGCTTAGTAAACTAAACTCGCTCTTATTCCTTTGAAATGAAGTAGAGACTGAGCTGTGAAACTTTAAGAGTTTGAGAAGTCTTTGTGCGACTTAAAGCACGAGCAGCTTAGTTTGGTTTTTCAACTTACAGCCCGAGCAAAAGATATCCGCTAAATCGTTTAATTTATTTTGCCAGTGCGTTTTTATGCATAAACAAAATACCTGAGAAAGATGTCGGGACCATAAATGAAAAGGATAGGCACATAATCTACACTACCTAGTTATTGCAATATCCATCTGACAATATTAAGGGGACTACTCACATGTGCCTAAATAAAACTATAGGTAAACACTAATTACCCTCACGTGAGCCATTATGGTGATTTAATTGCATCCGGGCATCCCCTTACATCCGATATGCGATACATATCGGATATATATATGCCCCAAGCTCTGCTTAGCTTGGGGCTAGATAATGCTGTGTGATTTGTCCAGCATTATTTATTATCTATTATTATTATTATTAATTATATAAGAAAATCGGATTTTTGATATTTATTATAAAAATCGGATGTTTTCGAACCGTGGTTTGACTTGTTCACATCTACATTACACCCATCACCTTCCTGACAAGTCTAGCGTGCTGTTCGAAACGGTTACGCCGCACCGCTTTGCGATATAATTTAGTTACAGCCTAACGTTGTCGCGTCCCCAAACCACATGCCCAGTGTGGGGATTATGGCACCCCCCATACCTCCCATGAGATAGAATCCGATGCGCCGAAGGCGCTTATCAGGGCGAGGCCTGCTACCAACAGTGGAGGTTTTGTTCAGTTATTTTTCACTGATTTGAAGCCAACGGTTGCCCGTTGTTAGTGCTTGACTAAGTTTCGTTGGATGAAAAACAGGTTTGACTTACGAACCTAGCTGGACCTACCTAGTTACATGACGAGGTGAAGTAGTTACAACAATTAAGTTTACTATTTTGTAAGGTATACAGTTTTTAATGAATAAATTTTATAAGGATTACACGGGAAAATGAACAACGAAAAAAAAATTCACCATATTATTATGGTTTTAATCTTCTTTAAACGACTTTATTAGCGCTCGCGTGAAAACATAAGAACCACATAACAATACATTGTTTGGATGGAGATAATTTTTTTAACATAGTATTTACTCTATTAGGTAATAGGATACGAAAACATGAAATCTAATAAGTTTCATAGGTTAGTACCGACGTTTCTTAGGGAAGGGATATTTCAGAATAACGAACCACAAAATACAGAATAATTTATTTACCATTTTGGTTACAAACATAGTATGTTAATATTACCTAAAAATGTTACATTTGAATGTGAGAGCATTGATTACCTATGATCCCCGCACTAGGCTAGGCCTGTTTCGCGGGAGACCAAGTGAGCAATGATTGATTACCATGACACTAAGACAGCGGTACGCTAGCAAATAGATCCGATGAAAAAAAATGCAAAAATAAAAAACAAAAATAACATAAAATAAAAAAGTATAATGTGAAAAGATCCGATGCTATAACCTATTTCATCTGTGATTAGTTCGGCGAACAGAGTTATTAGAAATCCTTTCACTGGATTTTCAGTTTCCAACGGAAGCTCGTATTTGCAAATTGGTTGATGGAAAACATCCAATCAACTACTCTGTTGGAGTTATCGGACTAAACTCCGAAAAAATTCTGAAAGAGTTTCCGGATGTCGATTGAATGAAATTCCTAGATTCAATTTGCAGTCGCAGTATCCGCAAAATCCGCATTGATTGATGGTACGAGTATATAAACAAGATCCGTCAAGTGCGAGTGTAACTCGCGCACCGAGGGTTTCGAACGTTTGTCAACAAATATGTACCAAAAGTACTGGTTAGAGACTTCGCAATTTAACGAATACCTAAGAATAAGGTACCAACCACCAACCTACATTTTAGATGGATCTCTCTGCATGCTTCGGTAAAAGTGGGGAATGGGTATTTTTTCGACTTTTTTCAAAATATTTCAAAAAGTATGAAACCTACAGAAATTCAAAAAACTGTTTTGAAAGGTACAAACCAATACATTTCATTTGATACCCCACTCGGTGAGGTAGCCTCCCCTTTTGAAAATTATTCCCCCCATTTTTGATCATTTTTCAAAAAGTGTTCTTTTTCAAACTTCTCTATATTTTTCGTGCAAAATATAGATCCATATCTACAAACGCTCCATACATTTTAAACTGATCGCTCTGCAAACTTCGGAGATGGGGGGGGGAATGGGTATTTTTTCGACTAATTTCGAAATATTTTAAAAAGTATGAAACCTACTGAAATTTGAAAAACTGTTTTGAAACGTACAAACCAATACCTTTCATTATATACCCCACTCAGTGATAGCCTCCCCTTTTGAAAATTATTCCCCCCCTTTTTGTAAATTTTTCAAAAAGTGTTATTTTTTCAAACTTCTCTATATTTTTCCTGTCTAATATAGATCCATGTCTATAAACGCTCCATACATTTTACATGAAAAATGTAGGAAACCTACAAAAATTTCAAAAACTATTTTGAAATGTACAAACTGATACTTTTCATTTGATACCTCACATGACCCTGTAGGTATCTTTTTAAAACTCCGGCATCACAATTTGTATGGAAAATATTCATTTTCATTTATTTTCATTTATTTTTCTTGAAATCTGTACAAGCGCACGAAATGTATTATTATTTTAAATTTCAAGTTGATAGCTGCAGTAGTTGCTGAGTTATTAAGGAGGGAAAAAAGGACAGACAAAGCGAGACCATAAGAGTTTCGAAACCGATCTTCGATCTTCGAAACCCTAAAAAGCGAAGAAAAATTTGGTAGGTAGAGCTACCATTTTTTGGAAGTTTGTTTTTAAGGAATTTTCTTCTGGCTTATGCATTCAGAGCTACCTGTAGATTGTTTGCAACAGTTCTCAGCTAGCTCAATTGTTTTAATTTTCTTTATTTGTTTCTATTATTTGATAGTGTTTTTTTTTGCGTATATAGATTAAATTAATATTTGCTTTCATAAACCTAATAAAATCATATAGAACTTAGAAAAAGTTAAGGAATAAATAACTAGGAGACAGGTAAAACAGGATTATAAAATTTTTTTTGGTAAAGAAGTTTTTGATAAATTACAGTTACCTGTACTGACAATGTACTCATGGAAATATTAAATCTCCCCATCCCCTACTTGTACCATGTGTTGCGTGGCGTTGGTCATGAGTTTAGACTTGGCCCTGAGGCCCGAGTCTGGTTTACGATAGTATCGAGACGTGAACGTGACGTCTCATTTTTGTATGAGATTTGCGTAGTTCCCTGTACGCAAATCTCATACAAAAATGAGACGTCACGTTCACGTCTCGATACTATCGTAAACCAGACTCGGGCCTCAGGGCCAAGTCTAAACTCATGACCAACGCCACGCAACACATGGTACAAGTAGGGGATGGGGAGATTTAATATTTCCATGAGTACATTGTCAGTACAGGTAACTGTAATTTATCAAAAACTTCTTTACCAAAAAAAATTTTATAATCCTGTTTTACCTGTCTCCTAGTTATTTATTCCTTAACTTTTTCTAAGTTCTATATGATTTTATTAGGTTTATGAAAGCAAATATTAATTTAATCTATATACGCAAAAAAAAACACTATCAAATAATAGAAACAAATAAAGAAAATTAAAACAATTGAGCTAGCTGAGAACTGTTGCAAACAATCTACAGGTAGCTCTGAATGCATAAGCCAGAAGAAAATTCCTTAAAAACAAACTTCCAAAAAATGGTAGCTCTACCTACCAAATTTTTCTTCGCTTTTTAGGGTTTCGAAGATCGAAGATCGGTTTCGAAACTCTTATGGTCTCGCTTTGTCTGTCCTTTTTTCCCTCCTTAATAACTCAGCAACTACTGCAGCTATCAACTTGAAATTTAAAATAATAATACATTTCGTGCGCTTGTACAGATTTCAAGAAAAATAAATGAAAATAAATGAAAATGAATATTTTCCATACAAATTGTGATGCCGGAGTTTTAAAAAGATACCTACAGGGTCATGTGAGGTATCAAATGAAAAGTATCAGTTTGTACATTTCAAAATAGTTTTTGAAATTTTTGTAGGTTTCCTACATTTTTCATGTAAAATGTATGGAGCGTTTATAGACATGGATCTATATTAGACAGGAAAAATATAGAGAAGTTTGAAAAAATAACACTTTTTGAAAAATTTACAAAAAGGGGGGGAATAATTTTCAAAAGGGGAGGCTATCACTGAGTGGGGTATATAATGAAAGGTATTGGTTTGTACGTTTCAAAACAGTTTTTCAAATTTCAGTAGGTTTCATACTTTTTAAAATATTTCGAAATTAGTCGAAAAAATACCCATTCCCCCCCCATCTCCGAAGTTTGCAGAGCGATCAGTTTAAAATGTATGGAGCGTTTGTAGATATGGATCTATATTTTGCACGAAAAATATAGAGAAGTTTGAAAAAGAACACTTTTTGAAAAATGATCAAAAATGGGGGGAATAATTTTCAAAAGGGGAGGCTACCTCACCGAGTGGGGTATCAAATGAAATGTATTGGTTTGTACCTTTCAAAACAGTTTTTTGAATTTCTGTAGGTTTCATACTTTTTGAAATATTTTGAAAAAAGTCGAAAAAATACCCATTCCCCACTTTTACCGAAGCATGCAGAGAGATCCATCTAAAATGTAGGTTGGTGGTTGGTACCTTATTCTTAGGTATTCGTTAAATTGCGAAGTCTCTAACCAGTACTTTTGGTACATATTTGTTGACAAACGTTCGAAACCCTCGGTGCGCGAGTTACACTCGCACTTGACGGATCTTGTTTATATACTCGTACCATCAATCAATGCGGATTTTGCGGATACTGCGACTGCAAATTGAATCTAGGAATTTCATTCAATCGACATCCGGAAACTCTTTCAGAATTTTTTCGGAGTTTAGTCCGATAACTCCAACAGAGTAGTTGATTGGATGTTTTCCATCAACCAATTTGCAAATACGAGCTTCCGTTGGAAACTGAAAATCCAGTGAAAGGATTTCTAATAACTCTGTTCGCCGAACTAATCACAGATGAAATAGGTTATAGCATCGGATCTTTTCACATTATACTTTTTTATTTTATGTTATTTTTGTTTTTTATTTTTGCATTTTTTTTCATCGGATCTATTTGCTAGCGTACCGCTGTCTTAGTGTCATGGTAATCAATCATTGCTCACTTGGTCTCCCGCGAAACAGGCCTAGCCTAGTGCGGGGATCATAGGTAATCAATGCTCTCACATTCAAATGTAACATTTTTAGGTAATATTAACATACTATGTTTGTAACCAAAATGGTAAATAAATTATTCTGTATTTTGTGGTTCGTTATTCTGAAATATCCCTTCCCTAAGAAACGTCGGTACTAACCTATGAAACTTATTAGATTTCATGTTTTCGTATCCTATTACCTAATAGAGTAAATACTATGTTAAAAAAATTATCTCCATCCAAACAATGTATTGTTATGTGGTTCTTATGTTTTCACGCGAGCGCTAATAAAGTCGTTTAAAGAAGATTAAAACCATAATAATATGGTGAATTTTTTTTTCGTTGTTCATTTTCCCGTGTAATCCTTATAAAATTTATTCATTAAAAACTGTATACCTTACAAAATAGTAAACTTAATTGTTGTAACTACTTCACCTCGTCATGTAACTAGGTAGGTCCAGCTAGGTTCGTAAGTCAAACCTGTTTTTCATCCAACGAAACTTAGTCAAGCACTAACAACGGGCAACCGTTGGCTTCAAATCAGTGAAAAATAACTGAACAAAACCTCCACTGTTGGTAGCAGGCCTCGCCCTGATAAGCGCCTTCGGCGCATCGGATTCTATCTCATGGGAGGTATGGGGGGTGCCATAATCCCCACACTGGGCATGTGGTTTGGGGACGCGACAACGTTAGGCTGTAACTAAATTATATCGCAAAGCGGTGCGGCGTAACCGTTTCGAACAGCACGCTAGACTTGTCAGGAAGGTGATGGGTGTAATGTAGATGTGAACAAGTCAAACCACGGTTCGAAAACATCCGATTTTTATAATAAATATCAAAAATCCGATTTTCTTATATAATTAATAATAATAATAATAGATAATAAATAATGCTGGACAAATCACACAGCATTATCTAGCCCCAAGCTAAGCAGAGCTTGGGGCATATATATATCCGATATGTATCGCATATCGGATGTAAGGGGATGCCCGGATGCAATTAAATCACCATAATGGCTCACGTGAGGGTAATTAGTGTTTACCTATAGTTTTATTTAGGCACATGTGAGTAGTCCCCTTAATATTGTCAGATGGATATTGCAATAACTAGGTAGTGTAGATTATGTGCCTATCCTTTTCATTTATGGTCCCGACATCTTTCTCAGGTATTTTGTTTATGCATAAAAACGCACTGGCAAAATAAATTAAACGATTTAGCGGATATCTTTTGCTCGGGCTGTAAGTTGAAAAACCAAACTAAGCTGCTCGTGCTTTAAGTCGCACAAAGACTTCTCAAACTCTTAAAGTTTCACAGCTCAGTCTCTACTTCATTTCAAAGGAATAAGAGCGAGTTTAGTTTACTAAGCAAATTGCCCTGAAGCACTGAGATGGTTGGTAATTTAGCAGTTTACCTCAGAATAATGGTTAATAGAGTTGAAATAGCCAAGCCAATAATAATAATAATAATAGGCGCTTATCAGGGGGAGGCCTGCCTCCAGCAGTGGACCAATATAGGCTGTTGAGGAGAGGAGGGTTGAAATCAGAAGTTTTGAAAATGGCATGATTATTAACACAAATCAAATCATATTAAGAGCTCGTTATAAGTGATTTTAGCGTCAAAATTATCATACCTATTAGGTATTTAACGTTTAAGCGAAAGCATATCTCACATAGACTTTTTTCATGCTGACGTTACAAGAGCCGGACTCAATTTAAGGAATACAATCCCTTTCATAACATAAATTGGCTTTTCTTGTCGAGGATGAATTCAAATAACCCTGTATAGAGCACCTGAACCTAGATTTTACAAAGGATTCTTGGACATCACTATAGTAAATGCGAGAAACTCACACGCAAATCCCGGCTCTTTAGTCGACTGGCCCCGCTCGAACTGGCTCCTCGAGTCCAGTTGACCTAATGCATGTTTTGAATTGGTCGACTGGCCCCGCTTACAGAATTTGTTATTAGTATAGACAAGAAGAAAAGTGTTTCTACTTTTGTCGACGATGGATTTTGAAGTTCCAGCGTTCTTCACAAACGTAAAAATAACAGGTTGTTATTTTAATTTCTCTCGAAGCCTCTGGCGTAAAGCTAAAGAGCTGGGCGTATCCAAAACACAATCAGGCAAACAGCATGTGAGACTTTCCACGGCCCTTTTCCATCTTCCATTGCAGCTTATCGATGATGGTTGGCTCTATGTGATGGAAGAAGCTGCCTGTTGCGACAGTATCACAAAATTCAATGATTACTTCGTTAGAACTTGGTTAGAGGAAAGTTCTCCACTTGCAAACACTTGGTGCACAGCACATATCAAGAATTCCATAAAACCAACTATGTCGTAGAAACATGGAATGGACATATAAAAAAATATTTAAAAAATAAACCCAACATAGCTCAACTTTTAGAAGGGCTGTGTAACGATATGGCTAACTTCTCGACTGCGTTGAAAAACCCTACAGATCTCAAAATTTCAAAGAGGTTGCCCGAAACCAAAGAGAGAAAACAAAAGATTGACTATGCAATAAACGAATTACTTAGCGGCAAAATTACTGTAGGCCATTGTTTAGAGAAATTAAAGTTTTAATTTTTTGTCATATATTTTTAAGACTGATTCTAAGGTACATTTTTTGTATATTAGTTAAGGACATTCAATCAAAGAGCAAGTTTTATTTATTTATTTATGTTATTTGTTTACGTTAGCGTTTGATCATTAATGAAACGACTGTGATTTTTAAGTAGGTAGCTATTTCAATTTCATTGATGTATATTGTTGATTTTTTTAATAGTTAAGTACCTAAGCATCAAGAATTAATCAAACAACTGTGATTTTGAAGTATCTATTTTAATTTAGTATAAATGTATAATGTTGATTTTGGATATTTCTAAGTAAGCATTATTCAAAAGACTCGTTTACCAATATTTTAAATTTTACTTTATTATGTATTGTTGATTTTGAATAGTTCTCAGTAAGCAAGCATATATCAAAAGGCTGATTTTTAAATATTTTAATAATAATAAATATAATAAATAAATAAATAATGCTGGACAATTCACACAGCACTATCTAGCCCCAAGCTAAGCACAGCTTGTGTTATGGGTACTAGATAACAGATATACTTAATACAATACACTACATAGATAGATATTTTTTTTTATTATACATAGAAAACACCCAGACCAACGGAACAAATTTCTGCAGATCGTACACAAATTTGTTCCGAGGCGGGAATCGAACCCGCAACCTCCTGCGTCACAGGCGGACCTTCGCCCGCTGCGCCACGGAGGTCGACGAGGTCGAATTTTAATTTTATGTTGTTGATTAGAATAGCTACTTCTGTTAAAGCATTAATCAAACGACTGTGACTATTAAGAACTTTAATTTTACATTGTTGTATATTGTTGATTTTGACTAGTTCTAAGTAAATCAAAATAACCCAATAAACATATTAAGTATCATATAACCGCGGTGATTCATTATTGTTTATCATAAGTAAGTTTTGTACACATCTGTACACGGGTTTGAAATTAGACTATAGATTTTTTATTTAATTAGTAATGGGCCCAGTCGACTAAAGAAAAGTAATAAATTAAATGCATTAGGTCAACTGGCCCCGTAGGGCCAGTTTTTACCGGGGCCAGTCGACTAAAGAGCCCAAATCCCATACTACTGTAGGAACTGACTTGATCACAACGAAATAATGCTCAAGCTTTTCAGTAGTTGATAACTCTAGTTCTTCTTAGCTTGGGGCTAGATGATGCTGTTAGAATTGTCCAGCATAATTTATTTACAATTATTTTTATGTATTTAACTATCTATGATATGATGTTACTCAGGATAGTTCCGGAGTTACATCATATAATTTCGAACCTCTGTTTCTGAATGTTTCTGAATGGGACCATTCGTCACGCAGTGGTTGGAGCATGCAAATGGCCCAGATATCTTTTGCAATAGGTCGATTTGGACCACGGGACGAAACAAACCAATATTCTATTCGTTGGTCCGATTTGGACTTCAAATTTAAGGATTCCAATTATTTATTTGTAACTTGTAAAGAACCGTAACTACTACATGCCGCCTGTCTATAAGCTACATAATGTCACCATCGTCCTTTTGGTTGCCACTGCTGTCTAGGCTCCATACATATGTTTGCATACCGTTCGCCAAGTCGCGGTCACTGAATGTAATAACAATCGCGGGCGACCGCGAATCAACGACCTTGTTTGGTCAGTGTTAGGTAACTAGGTGCCTTCAATAACCACTAACATGCTCGTGATGATGAGCAGAATCTGCTGTTTACGTGGTGTCAGTGAATTACCAATAACCCTGTATATCATATATTATCCACGACCACAAGAGACAATGCCTATTGGTACCTATGTATGTACATTTCTTAGAACTTAATAATACTCAACTTCATGTTCAATCCCAATATCATTTGAAACTAGTTCAGAACATAATTAGAATAACATGCACTTGCACTTACAAAGTTTAGGCAAGTTCATTGAAACTTGATTAAACACCTCAGTTGAGGTAGATGGTTTTCAATAGTCTGCAGCTAGCTCAACTGTAAATATTAGGTTTCCATCATTTGATTGTCATTTTTTTGCAGTATTTTAATAAAAAGCGATACTGTTATTCGCTAGCAATCGGATTTTTATGGAATGAAATAGCGATTGCTAGCGAATACCTATCAGTATTGGTCCTCATTCCCATTTTATATGTAAGTAGCAGGTGCATCGCGATTTAAATATTATAAAAGCAAAAGTTTGTTTGTTTGATGATTTCTCCATTACGCCAAAACGACTGAGGACATCTTGGGCAATGCTGCCAGCATCTTGGATGCGCAGCGCCAGACTAATGACCCCAAAATGGACAAATATTTTAGTCTTCCAGATTAGTGCGTTTCAGACATCCCTGGATTTCCAGGAAAGGCATATTGTGGTTTACATATTCAGCATAATTTTGTAAAATATTGTTAGTGTTATTAATGACCAACACAGGCAGGCAATTTCAATACCCACTCAGTTATAAGTTGACCACAACCTGTGAGCTTTCGACCACAGCATTTACCTTTTAAAACAAGGCTACCAATACAACATCACAGTATATTGGAATATTGTATTTAAGATTGGAATCAGAACACTCGTTAGAGCTGATTAATTTATCGGATTGCATAAATCAACTAAATGAATACGAAGCTCTCGTGGGTAATTGGCGTTTACCGAACAGGGAAATAATTATCGTGTAGGTTTTTCAATATTTTCACAGGTTTATATGTTTTTTACTTTAACGACATGGTAATAATAACGAAAACAGAAAGATAATACAGCGTATAGCACTGCACCCGGGTTTACAGGAGATCAGAGTAAATTTGTTTTTCGTGATCATGTCTATACCTTTAATGTAGTAGTGGTCATACTA
Source organism: Eupithecia subumbrata (assembly GCA_949316285.1). Taxonomy (NCBI): domain Eukaryota; kingdom Metazoa; phylum Arthropoda; class Insecta; order Lepidoptera; family Geometridae; genus Eupithecia; species Eupithecia subumbrata. The sequence continues at coordinate 9,615,582 of OX438642.1, read as the reverse complement.
AAATGGTTCCTAAGCAAAATGTATTAGACCTTTGTGGTTTGTAAAATTTACATACATCTGGTATCTGGCATACGGTGCGTTCAGAGTATCATGTTATATAACTTATTATAACACGTCCACAGTATAAAATGTTACAAAGTGTTTTATAGCATATTTTGTTACTTATTATCGACGCGCCTATAAAGTTTTGTAAGTAGCATGTCCCTTACTAGACATGGTCGTTTTTATCAAAACCCCGTTGCCAACAGATGGCGAATCTGGGCATGCAAACATGCAAACAGCGGATGCCTACAACAACGTTACTAAATACGAGCAATGCCGATCGCCACCGAATTTTTGCAATAATAAAACTTACAACTTCACCTGGACCGGGAGAAATACTTTCTAATAATTATTATTATGAAAGAGATTTCGAAAGACTCACTCTTATCTATTCGTAGAGATCCTTTGTGGCATTCTCCACGCACTCCACCACCTGACCTTGTATGACGACATAGTACGTTATTACAAATATAACATACCAATTGTAATAAAAGTCCTACTCTGTGATCCCCTACTACTGCCTCGGCTATTCCGTATTCTCTAAAATCACCCGACCGAACCGCGCTTCTTTACTCTCACTCTACCTCTCCCAAGAAGGCGATGAAGACTGACTCTCTCCTGCGCCTGGCACAGTCCTCTTGACTCCTTTTCAAGTTTTCTCTAAAAAGCGGCAAAACTCAAAACAGATTGAGGTCTGTGCTTCTGTTGCATGAAACCAACAGAAAATATAAAAAGTCAGAAGTTTGCACCGATGCGAACGAGACTGAAATACGGAATACTAAAAAAAAACGAAGACATCTTAATTGATGCAGCAAATACAAGAACAAGATTAAAAAATTTTAAAACCCCCGACTGATTTTCATGAAACAAGGCTAAGAACAGTCACAGGCTCTGAACCGCCTTGTTCAGCGGTTCAGAGGGTTGCAACGCCCAGCTCAAACCGCTAAAGCTAGAAACTTGATATTCAGGTTTTTACTACACAACCTTCGGCTATTAACGATGTTTGGAAATCCCACCCCTGAGCGGGTTAAAAGAAGGGTTAAAGATTTTTTGATGTTTTAATAAAGTAAAGTAATATTTATTGCATCAAATACATGTAAATAAGGTACATACTAGGTGGTTTGTGTTTAAATAAGACACAATGTATGCGTTGCGGCGTGCAAAATCTGGATACAATAATATTTTACTATTATAGATTAATTATTTATAGATAGAAAATTGAATAATTATTCAAATTTAATTTAATATTTAAAAAAAAAACTATAGATTTGTCATTTACTTACTTACTTATATCTAAAAATGTTTGTCCGTCATGAAATCATTTCATGTAAAGTACATGAAGTCATTTAATTTATAGGCATTTATAGGCAACCTTCCAGAGAAAAGCAGTGTGACTTGTAGTTCTCTAAGTTATTTTGGTTGTTGATTGTAATAGAAGGAGCCATGCCATTTTCATGCCATGAAAGTACCCTTGCACATCAAATCAATCTTTGAGTTTGGCATGCAGACTTTATATTGATCTCGTCGATTTCAAGGAACAGCGTCGGAAAGCTGAATAAAACAAGAATAAAACAGAATAATAAATCAGGGTTATTTTTCACAAACGGAACGGCTATCCGTTTCGTAAATATACAGTGAAGGTAGAGTTAGGATGTTATGTTGAGCAAAGTAAGGTTTACAAGAATCTGTTACCTTAAGACGAAACATAGCTCGTATACAACGCTTCTGATACCTAAAAATTTTGTCAACGTCAGTTGAATTGCTCCAAAATATTATGACATAGCGAATATTTGACGCAATTTTTAACTCTTTAACCGGGGTGGCCCAATTCACTTAAAAGTTTCAGATAATATTATGGCTACCCAAGCTAATCGTACTAATGCTGATTCAAATTCACAAGTCAAAACGCAGTTAGGTATTCAATTGTAAAACGAGGGCTAAAGTTGTCTCAAAAGCTTGTTACTATTCTATCAAAAGGTTCACGACGACATTATGTCATGTTGATGGTGTTGATGAGATGAGATGATATTCCCCAAGATAAAAATCTTGGAAGCTACCATTCCGCATTCGTTTGTTTTGGCCATAAGATATTTTTGGTAGTTTCGTGTTGGCACGTGAGTAATTTTTTTTGTGGTTTTTAGTTTAGTTATATTATAATCCTTGTTTCGGCAAGGATTATAACTAACGTAATGGAAAAGTAATTTGCAGCAAATCGTAAACCATTCTCTATTAACTTATTCTCTATTAGCAAAAATTAAAAACAAAAAAAAAATATTTTCGCCAACACGAAACGATCAACCTTAAACTGGCCCACCAGTATAAAGTGGCAAACCATCTATGGAAACTCCGGTTACAAAATCGAATTTCAACCGGACGTAGTTCCGGGGAATGCTAAAACATTGACCTTTATTATTAAGCACCTCTGACTAGCGGCTTTGCTGACGTTGTACTCAAATAGAAGTATATATAACTTGTTGGCATAAGATTTTTCTTCAGTAAAATTCTTAACTATACCAAAAACACATGTGTACACAACAGATAGTAGAAAGACATTTTTCTTACATTTTTTGCAACTTTTGAAGGAGCAGAGACTTTTTAAAAGATATGGATATACCTACCATCTACATACTTATAAAATGACAAAATAGAAAAAACAACCTTATTAATAGTTTCAGTGGGCGTGATGCTCTATAGCTTTTTTTTTTGCTGCGGTTTGTATTCAAATATTTAATTAATTTTACAAAGTGTCCAAATTTAGTTAATAACGTGCAAAAGATCGCTGTAAGCGACAAGGCCGCTGATTGTGCCACACTTTATATAATTAGTATTTTCTTCTTGTTTTAATTTGTTATTCAGTTTTTTGATAGTGTATTTATTACACTATCACAAAATTTATAACAAATAAAAAAAAAAGTTATCAATATAGATCTATCTAAAAAAATATTGCTGGACCATCCGCACATTATCATCTAGCCCAAGAGTAAGCAGAGCCGTTTTTTATTGGCATCAGATAATTTACATACCAAATACGTATCATCATACATGGATACCTTGTTTTTTTCTTCTTCATGGATGAAGTAGAAGAAATAGGGAAAAGTGAGAAATATTTGCGAAGAAGGAGTCAATAGATAGTTACTGAGAGCACATACCTAACATATCAGAATCAGAATCAATATTTTTTTTAGGCTTACTAAACAAACACTAAAGTTAAATTTAAAACAAAATATTTCAAGTAGGAAATTTTAATACATGTTTTTTTTCATGGTTTATTTTGCTATCTCACTTTTAGTACCAGGATAGAAGAAGTTCGCCGAAGATACAGAATGCAAGCACCAAGCCAAAAATTTACCTCTATCTCGTTCATACTACCCTGGTAGCTACTTGATTTGCATACCTTTATATTTTATGATTTAGATAATATCTCTTGTATTATTATAAAATTTTATAAAAATCGCTGTTTGCGGTCCGAAGTGGGAATGACTCAAATAAAGTGTTCATTCATTCTCTTAAGGCACATACACATACAAATGTTCATTTTAAAAGGAAAAATCGTTTATAGTATAGCATTAGCTGAAGCATTTTACCTAAACCTTTACCCTCTAAATTCGGGCAGAATTAGAATCCTTAAAGAAACAGGACACTTGTCAAGATGTACACGCAATTTCGAAAAAAAATAAGGCTAAATTTGCCGTGGACAAATGTAAAAAACTTAAATACAAAGATCTGAAACCAATTCCATCCACACATGCCGAGGAAAAAGGTTAGACAGAATAAGCACAATCTCAGTAGTCCAAGCTAATATCCAACACAGCGTCACAGACAGGGTTTGCCTCGTTGAGAAGAACCCTAGAAGGGCAACCACACACCATTGCACTGATCCAGGAGCCGTACAGCGTCCTGAAACGGGTATGATTCACTTCCCTACCGGGGACTGCATTTACTCCACCAGTTAACAATTAAACAAGAACGCTAATTTACGTACCTAAATACATGAAGTTCACTAGTTGCACACCTGTGCACGGATGATTTCACCGTGGAGCAGCTGGCAGCTGGACTTGATAAACGCAAAACCATTTTATTTGCATTGGATCTCATTAAATAAGTTAATAAAAAAAATTACATAGTACTTTTTAATTTAATTTTTAATATTTCTTACGTAATAATTATGATACCTAACTACGATAAACTTACTTAAAGATGAAGAATTGTATTTTTCTGTTAACTAGCAAATTTATATGAGGACTAAATGAATAGATAATATAAAATTGTTAATAAAATTTTATAATGATAATTTACCATTTACTATACCTAAAAACTCTAACTCAGAATAATTATGATTTTCTAAAAATGTTTTTAACTTTTCGTAAGTATCTGAAGAAATCAGATACTCGTATTGTATTTGATGTTAATGTGTATCCAATCATCCAAACAAAATAAACATTTTAAATTATTATTATATTACTTTTAATTAGGTACCTAAATCCTAATTTTATTTATTTACATACTGGGTAAATGTAAGTTGAAAGCCAACTATAAATTTCCACCTATAGGTTACTAATTAGATGAAAACAACCCCATCACTAGACCCTACATTGTCATTGGTGCGCAACGAGGAATAAAAACTTAACATTTATACCTACTGAATGAAACGCACCAAAACGGGTGCGCTATGTGGAAGTACTTAGGTGCGATTCATCTGGGTGCGCTACGAGGAATGCCTCGTTGCAACGCCTTTAAAGGGTTCATGTAGATTCTACCTTAAAAAAATTTTACGCATTGTAATGTACAATTGTAATGCAATGAATAAATAAAACAAATAAACAGGTCACTGTGAGCAGACAGCGACGTATGAAACTGCAAAAATTTACACGGAAAATGTGCGTCACTTTTTTCCGGATGGCACATTTAACCCTTAACTGTAGTTGTGGGTCCAATGGACCCAGGTGCAATCTTTGAACGTGTGTAAAAATCACGGCGTGTGCCCCAGCGCCTTCCGCTCCTAGGTACCTTCCGACGGTAAGCTGAAGCACCCGTGAGGAGACGGACGCGCTTTGCTTCTTACTGTTAAGGTGAGTATTGGTGTGTGAGTGGGTCCATTGGACCCACGACTATAATTACGTAACTTTTTTCGTTTATGTTATTTATTGGTTTTACTATTTTTTTCAGTTATTTGTGATGGCAAATCAAAGGAATGTTTCTTCAAATAGAGACGATATATGAGAGCAGTGGTTAAACGTAGAATTTGACAGCGATGAAGATGAAATCGTTCAACCAGCAGGGACAGCTTCAGCAAACGATGAAAGCCTGAAATTGGATAGGAATAAAATAAAGAGATGCTCTTTTTGTCCGCCAAACAAAAGAGCGAAGACTTTAAATTTATGTCCTAAGTGTAGACTGCCTATTTGCATGACTTGTGCTAAAACAGTGTGTAACTCATGCTTATAACTTGGCTCATCATTTTGTGTTGTCAAAATTTTTTTTGAAGAAGATTTTTAGTTGTTGTTTTTCTTTTCTTAGAATTTGTTATCTTATGTTTATGAAAAAAGTTTCATTTAAGTTTTTTATTGTGTTTTTCCATTTATTGTGATTTTTTTTCTAAAGCATGTTATTAAGTTCAGTAAATAACGACTGGTTAAGAAAAATGCCAGTTTAGAGAAGAATAAAAGTTCCTATTGTTGATTTTTTGTAAAACTATGATAGTTTAATAAATAGTTATTAATAAAAAAGCGTAAAAATTTCATCTGTTTTTGTATTTTTTCAAAAATAATAATCTAAAGTAGGTAGCTATAGACGTGGGTCCCGTGGACCCACGACTATAGAAAAGTGACTCCGTCTCACCACTACAGTTAAGGGTTAAATGTTGCGCCAAACCGATGTACCAATTGTATATCATACATGGTGACGAAGTACAGAGAACGCGAACAATATTATCCCATTTTTGATTCTTTATTATGCAACAATTCTTTATTATTTATTTATTTATTTATTTATTTATTTTAAGCAATCAAATACCACGTGCCGAATTGGAAAATAAAAAAAATTAACGCTTGACTTCGAACAAGGTCCAATAACTGGGGCTAGGAAAACGTTCCCCGAAATAACGGTAAAGGGTTGTTTCGTCCACTTTTCGAGAGCGATACAGCGCAAAGCAAAGGTTTTAGAATTACTAGAATATGAAGAGTCGCAAAACCACGTTAAACTATGCATGGCTCTAGCGCACTTGCCCAGAAATAATATTTGTGATGGTTGGCTCTACGTAATGAGTCAAAGGTGTTGAGTAATCCTATACCTACTATAGTACTAAGTGGTTAGAAAAATACTATTTGTAAGATCTATGAATACGTTATATTATAAGAATATCTACCACACTCATGATTGTTTGATTGCTCATATGAACATGTAATGACTATTTATGATTATTTTGTGGGCCAATGGTTGGAGGAAGAAGCGATGATAGATATTTGATGTTGCCATGGAGAGAGGCATCGAACCACCAACATAATGGAATGTTGGTACTCCAGATTCAATAGGAAAATAGGAAAAAAACCTTCCCTATTATTGTGTTCCCAAACAATAGTAGAAGACAAAAATATTCATAAACAAACTAAATAAGTATTATATTTCGAACAGAAAATAAAAAAGGTACGTGTTATAAATATTTAATAATATTTAGTCTTTTACTATGAAATTGCTGTTTTGTACGGAGAATCTCAACAAAACAAGAAATGTAGATTTTTTTTGTCATGAGTCCTAGTCCGTTTAAATTTGTTGTATAGTTGGTCATTGTGAAAAGTATGCGTGCCTTAATTTCAAACAATTTAAAATAACAAACGAAAAAAACAACGAACTTAAGCATTGAAAGCGAGAACACATAAAATTAACGGTTTTTAAGTTTTGTTTTTGGGGACTTCCCCAAAAATAGTAGTTATTCAATTTTTAAATCTACGATTTAATACGTTCAAAATAAAAATTATAGTTTAAAATAGATAAATAGACGGGAATTCATTATTTATCAAAGCTTTCTAAATCCTTTCTTGATAAATCTTAGAAAGTTGGCTGAGATTCGTCAAAACTGATTAAGGGTAAGCATTATGGGTTCGTGGGTTAGGCCCCCGGTGTGTGACGCCCCCGTGGTGGAGGCACCCGATTTTCAATTAAATTATAACAGCCGATTTCGTCAGAATAAAATTCATTTGTACCAGATACAGTCGACGAAAAAGTGTTTTAGAACTAAATAAGTACCTAATTTAATTTCACTCTAAAATTTCATGTTTATGATTATTATGAGTATGAAGCGTTATAGGTGTAATTATCTGATTATGTAGGTATTTTATAACTAACAAATAATTGATATTATTTTAAGGTTTTCTTAAAATATATTATTTTGTACCTTTTCAAACGAGCCGTCTGACCAAAATGGTTTTTGACAAAAACCAGATCGCTTTCTTATCTATCTCTTTCGCGCAAAGAATTGAAAACAATAGAGTTCAGGTAAACGGACTAATTGACAATGCTAATAGAGCGGTGGACACTATTTCTACCCCTTTCTCGCAGAAGTCAAGTTATTGTTGCAAAATGTTACTGATAAGAAAGTTTAGTCGGCCATGTCATCTCAAAATGGCAAGTCCAGGTCCGTCGCAGGGCTTAACACAAAATAATTACAAATTAATTTCAAATAGGCTAGGTGGAAGAACGTTATTACATGTCGGATTTGCTTATAATCTCCACAGAAATAATAAAAAATCGAGTGTGTGGACGATCTGTCCTTTATTTTTGAACAGAAAGAAAACTGCATTCAAAGATTTTCGAAAATTCGCTTGCTACACCCAGGAATTGAACGACTAAAATCTGTAAAAATTACACCCTGTACTTATAATGCATCGATCACTAAGGTAAATTATCGCCGATTGTCGATTGTCACTAAATTACTTCAATAATAATTATTAAATACTTACATAAGTAAACAGAGAGATCTTTGATTTAAAGTGCATTTATTGACCCATTGAATTTATAAGTCCAAATTTCATGGTTTTCCATTCATTTAATTTATCAAGTTTGTTAGAGAAATTTCGTCATTGTAATTGGCCCTAACGATAGATGCAATAAAAGTACAGGGTGTAATTTTACCGATTTTAGTCGGTTCGATTCCCGGGTGTAGTAAGAGAATTTTCGAAAATCTTTGAATGCAGTTTTCTTTCTTTTCATAAATAAAGGAATGTTTTTTTTTGAGCAAAATGTTCTATCTCCGGAATTAAGAGTACTTTCCCTCCAGGTGGCATTACAAAATTCCACCCTGTACTTTAATGTTTAATTATTTTGTTAGCAATGTTGTAAATGTTTAAGTATACCCATATCATTTATTTAGTATTCAAAATTATATTAAGCAAATACATAATAGGTATATCATTTTCTAATTGTAACTTGACTTGTGTTATTATTAGACAAGCAAATTGTTGTTTCGCCAACATTATTAATAAAGATTTATATTAAAAACTAAGACTTTGAATCACTTCATGTAGACACTTATAATCATTTCCATAATTTAGATTACACTTTTCTAGCTGACTGTACTTTGGATAAAAATATTCAACTAATAATTTTAATCGCACTAAAACGAAATCGGGTGCCTCCACCACGGGGGCGTCACACACCGGGGGCCTAACCCACGAACCCAGCATTATGCTGACCTCCAGGATAAAATTCCTCAGTCTCCATGGTTTTTTAAATTCCGCAAAGCCTCCAAAGTTATAACTTCAACAATTTGCCGCTTTAGGATTGGTCATGCTTTTACACCAGTTTTCCTTGCTAGGATTAGGATTAAGGACAATTCAATCTGTGAATGTGGTCTGGACGAAGGAGACGTGGACCAAAATATTCTTTTGCTGTCCTAACCTTCGTGGTTCTCTTTATGACGTTCTTCCTCCAGAAATTCCTCTTCCTACTTTAAATACCTGCTTTCCTTCACTTTTTCTCCTTCCTTAATCTCTGTATTATGTAAATTTATAAAAATCAATAATATCGAGTTGCAAGTTAGATTTAGTTGTTCATACTATACTTACTTAACTAATCTTACTTCTAAATTCGGTATTTATTATGTTTTATGTTCTTGTTTTCTGATATAGGTTTTGGTTTCCCAATCATGCCCTCAGATCACTTTGGTATGTTTTTGGATTTTTTTTATAATGTCGGATAGGTTTATGACACTTAGCATTACGGACATTGGCAGAATTGTATCGACGCAGAGCCATAACCAAGAATTGAATTGAAGTAGTCCTCCAAAATTTGCGAAGTTCTTATTATGTTTCGACTCCGTTTTATGAATTTATCATTTTACCCAAAGAAAAACGAAACACCAGAAGTAAGTCAATTTAGTAAAATGTCCATAAAATTTTAAGTTGTTCCACGCACCACACACCCACGTTAATGAAATTAACTCCACGTTACTGAAAAATTACTGAAAAACCCGTAATACCGTAATCCCTGAACATAGTTTTGTTTATCAAACTATTTGAATACGAATATTTGCCAAGCGAATGCAACGCTTGTGCGCCTTACTGCACTTTCGTGATTAGTTGCTTACAGCTGCCCACTTTAATCTTCAAAGTGTCAAGGGGAAGCATCATAATCTCGGCTGAGGTACACACCCGTCATAATATGCTACATGAAGGTGAGAACCTCGGAGCTGTGTTTAGATGTTATGTTATAACGTGGAAAGTTAAATGACAATAGATAATTTGTATATTATTTATTTGCTACTCGCTATAGCTATAGTAGCAAGCTGAAGACAGGGCGCTATGGCGCTCATTAGGGGAGGCCTATGTCCAGCAGTGGACTAATTTAGGTTGATGATGATGATGATGATGATAGCTATAGTGCAGTAGTGCCTCTCATTAAGAGTCTAACTTTGAAATATTCATATAAATATCCGCAGGTACATAATATTCATTCCATTTGCAATTTCCTTAGATTGTTTTCTAAGTTTGTTTCTATAGATATCTCAAGACATATTTTTCTATCTCAGAATGTTATTCACACAATATGATCACAAGCCGTGCGGATAGAACACTGCACAGACTAATAAAGAAATACTTGGCATATTGAAATGTTTTTAAAAAGGTCCTACCGCCCGTTCCCTCGTGTCCCTGTAAATATAGCGATCGGTACTTTACGATCACCATGTCGAGACTGCATTCCGTGGTATTGGAAAACAAATAAATAAAATCCAGCTTTTATAAATCAAAACTAGTTTTCCATTTATTCAATTTATATTTTCTTTTTTGAAATAGAAAGCCAATCAAAGGTATGGATTCAAATCAACACAGAAAAAAATGACTTTCCTCAATCTTCTAGAATCTAGATCATTCTTGAAAGTCTTACATCAACTGTCCGTCATGATTTGTATGCATAACACTTAACTACACGCCAACACGTACCTACACTACACTTAAGTGCACAAACACAATACACCGCGCCCGTGAGGCAACGTTTACAACACAGTCATACGCCAATCAAGTCCTCATCCATTTGCATGCTGGTTGCATTGCACCCAGCTCTATTCAAACTAGTAGATATCCATAGCCAGTTTAGCTGTCACGCTCACGTCACAAAGTTACATTTCACGAAGCAAATGCTATCAACCAGTTAACGCGTTCTCGAGTAACCGGCCAATATTCCCCGTAATATTCATCAAGCATAAATGTTTTGGAGTGTTTATTGGAAATTCTCTCAGACTGGGAAATTGAAATTGATTGCTGCGGTATTTGATTCAAATTGGATAGTTATCTTGTTATCAGAGCACTTAGAAATTGTTTAAATACAGGTGAATATTTACTCGATGTCACAGCTCAGCAATGTGAGAAATGCATTAATTTTGGTATATTATGTTCAATGAATAATTAATAAGAAGTTAATTGTTGGTCATCACAAACAATAGATTAGTTAGCAGTTAATCCAAAACGCGATTCATGATAATTATTGTTTTTTATGGAATCTGTGCTTACCAAAAACAAGAAGAGGATTGTAGAAAATGGCGTTTTCTCAGGTTCCGCCGCCGGATTGTAGAATCAACCCGTTTTAGAATGGTTAGGCGGATAACAAAACGGCACTTTTCAGTTTGTTTTCGTAATCCGCCTAGACATTCAGCGAAAACGAACTCCGTAAATAATGCCCAAGAAAACTGATAAGTCTATTTCATCGTCTGGTCACCTAGATTGCCGGATTGAGAATGGGTATTTATTTTTCTGCAGGAGTAGCAGGTATGGTATATTTGCTATTGCACACTGCAATAGCTATACAACGAAAACAGTGAAATACAAAAAAAATCGTGCGAGAAGCAAACTTATAAAAACGCTTTGCTCAGAATAATATCAAAACATTTCGTGTATGTGTACGCCGCAGTTAAGCATTTATGCAGAATATTTTTTTAAGGCGGACTATAATATCAGATTTGGCATGTAATGTAATACCAAAGATCCTATGACTACGTTCCGTACAATATCTTTGTGTAATACATACTTATTTTCTTCGTGGCGAAAAATCATCGACAAATTACTTAAATTTGATTTGTCTAAAGTTTTGTCCATTTTATTTACAAATCTGCCACCGAACAGCCTATGCCAAAATAATTTTCACAAGAAAGAACCTAAATGTTCTTAAACAGTTTCCCTGTATTACGTCATCTGTATGATTTCGGCTCATTTTATCAGATTTGTGGACTTCACAAAAAAAGCTAACGATTACAAAAATCGTGTGTCGTCTCTGGCAGAGAACCAGTGAAGTTACACGACTTTTTTTCTGAGATTTTCAGATGCTTCATACACCGTTCCAGATAAAAAATATATTATTATAGCATATAAACTGGTCTGAGGGAACATATGTGTTTTTAGGATTCAATATTTAAGAAAATGTAATAATATTTTATGCTGGATATTTAACTTTTAAAGGACACGCCCAAAAACTACCCTAGAGGCGTTTCATGATTGTGTTTATGGAATTCGACGAGACTTAATACAACAACTTTATAAATTATACATAGCCAGCTCCGGAGTACGATTTTGCACCTATTTTTCCAGGATAAGTAGCCAATATAAAATATAAATAACTAGCTCCATTCTTACTACCCGTTGTCCTATTACCCGTTTTCCCGTATGATGAAGCATTTTTCCGCGGTAAAAAAAGTAGCCTATGTTCATCAGGAATAATGTGGGCTTTTAATGGTAAAAGAAGTTTTCAAATTGGTCCAGTAGTTTCGGAGCCTATTCAATACAAACAAACAAACAAATAAATCTTTCCTCTTAATAATTATTATTATAGATTTTAAAAATCAAACTTTATTAAATATTAGTTTATTTTAACAAAGTAGGAGTTCAATCCTATCTTATATTACTACGGTAAAACTTAGAAACTAAGAAAAATAAGTGGGTACTTTTTACATTTTTGACATTTGCTATCATTGTAACATTTGCTGAATTTCGTTGCCTATATTTTCAGTGCACGTGCTCAGAACTACAGCACAGAACAACACACAAAGTCTACCGTATATTGAATTAAGTTAGAAGGGGTTCTTAGGTCGCCCGGGTTCAAGATATTTAAAGGGAATCAACGACAGGAATCGGGCAACTGGTCGTGCACTCCACGGGCTGTGCGTCCAGGCTGAAATCGGCGGAAAAGGGCAGCCTCAGTGCTATTGTCGTATCCCGCAGTAGGTAGGGTATTCTTCAGTAAGTAAAGTGTTCACAATATTGGGAACACTACAAACACTGAGTCTAGTATAAATACTGAGTAGCAATCCAGGTAAGAGCTTATTACTATAGATGTACTAGTCTAATGTTCCATTTGAATTCAAATAAGGTAGGTAAGAGTTCCTTATTTATGAGACAAGGAAGCGTAGGTCCACCTTGAAGCTTAGGTATCTCTTGCTTGCTGGCTGAAAATTGTGTGCTCCCCTGCGGTGTGGCGGTGGCGTGGCGAGCGATCCGAGGTCACGCGTAAGAAAGTAAAACGTTATAATTGATTTTAAAATACCTACCTAGTTAGGTATGTACCTAGTGTTTTCTCTTATATTTGAGAATTAAAATATTAAAATAGGTAAGCAAAAGGATGATTAATTTTCTTTTTTGATATGCATAAAGGAGGTAACTAAAAAAAAAAGGCAAAGACTACCGAACCGACTAATCGCTACATACATATGGGGCTAAGTTTCTAATTTGCTCGCAATCACATTCGCCGAAATCGTAAAATTGACTGTTGTTTGCTGCGACATAAATCTATAGTTCCGATGGTAGATCAATTTTTAATTCAAGGAATTTGACCTTTTGTTAGGTAATGTAAATCTATTGTATTTAAAGAAATGTTTTATAAGAAACCAAAGGTCAAATTCCTAAAATTAAAAATTCATCATAGATTTTTTTAATATTAGGAATTTGACCTTTTGTTATGTAAATCTATTGTATTTATGGAAATAAATAGTTTTTGTTTCGTTTGAAAGTCAATTCTTGTGAAGACAATAAAAATTTATTAAAATGTGACCGGTAAGATTTTGCGACCCAGTAACCAAGAATTGAATTGAATTGAAGATTTTGCTATGATGTCGATCGGCAAACGATCGCTATTTATGTCGGTACTATTGCTTGCCCTGGTATTTTTTATAATAAGATATTGTGCTGCAGTGCAATGGTGCAGATAAAATGTTTTCTTTCTGTAATTTTTCCAGCTTACTAGGGTAGAAATAGAAACACTGATGCGTATCATACTAATGTAGGCCACACATCAGCTTACGATAAACTGGCGCAAGTTTAGACTTGCTTAAATAAGTATACAAAATTTGTAAGTGACCACAGAGCTACCTAAGCTGTAAGTACCTACGCTGCTTGAACGATATCATTTCTGTGAAAGTCATCGTCTTTGATAACACTTTGGCAAAAGTTGGCTTAATATTTACTACTTAAACAGAAAAAAAACGTAAAAACGAGCTTTGAAGAAAGACTGGTTAATGTTATGAGAGCATTATTTGCACATCAATTTATTAGACGATCAAAATTGATTGCATCTAAGCATAGGCATAACTAGTTGCGAAAATGCTACACAAGCTTAGGTAAACTTGCGCAAACTCAAATTAGCACAAGTTCGGAATCGAAAATTAGACAACAAGTCTAGAAACTTTCTCAATTACTTAAACCTGTGCAATTATCTTCCGACACACGTTACTGTATACTTGCTCAAGTCATAATTTGCGCTAGTAGGTATATCGTTCGGCTCGGCCGGCATTTATTTATAGGTATTGGTAGCGAAAGGAAACAACACTTTGCAGTTTTGATACGTAACTTTAGTAACTATAATATTTATTGGTAGGTAGGTAGATACTGGATAGCGAAGCGAGTTGACATGTTACAAATTTTAAGCTCTTAATTTGCTTGCATTCAAGTGGTGCGACACATTTATTCCACGTAGGGCTGACGATGCTCATGCATTACTCATTTATGTGACACAGTGTTGAAACATTTTATATAATTAGTGATTTTATTGAGCGTCTGGTCGAAGCGACGCGTGACCCGAGAGCTGGTGAGTATCTGGCGGAGAGTATCAGTGTTCCTATACAGCGGGGCAATGTAGCCAGCGTCTTGGGGACGCGTCGGATATGGATCAGTTGAGCTACCTCTAGATTATTTTATTATAATTATTACAAATACTAGTTCTATTTTATTTATATTATTTGATTGTAATTTTCTTTGTCAATAAAGTTTTAAATAGTGTATTTTACATTTTCTTTGTGGAAATTAGAGCTCTTCTACAAATCGTTGGATGAGTATTATGGTTAAGTATAAATGGACTTTCGCAGTCGTACTAAACACACTAGACTAGACGTATCTAGGAACTGGACCTAAGAGACCGAAAGGGTTTATTCTCACGTCTCATTATACTTACCTACTTATACAAATAGGTACTCAAATTGTTACAGTTTGATGACCCTAATAATAATTGTGCAAAAATAATGTACTTTTATTATCTGTAGGGATTATATGACAAATAGGACACTAAAATATATACTATACCGCTTTTAAATTTTTCACATAGAATATCGAAAAGTCATTCTTTTGATCTACGTTGATGTTTGCTCTCCCCCCTTGTTTCATCGTTTAGGTATGGAATACCCTGTTATACACCTATACACCTTAGTAGCTATTTATTTTAAACTAAGGTAACTGTGCGGTTTGTCTACCGTTTATTTGTTATATTTGTTATAGATTTTTTGTTTATTTGTTATAGATTATATTTCAAAGTTCTACCTACTGTGAATCCCAAATCAGGGGGCTATTGTATTTCTCCAACACGAAGTATGCACAAAAAATTGATACAAAACAATCGGTTGCGAATTTAAATAGGCCATCTGGTATTGTCAACCCTAGTATCAACGTCAGATAGATCGCGGCAGTATTGGTTGTGTTTCGAAATGAAATTGGGGTGGCATGTTGAATTTTCAAGCTCATCAATTGATTAATATCATAACAGTGAAGTTTTCATACCACGGATGTTAATGCAATTTTACGGTCTAAGCATTACACTGCTGGAACATTTATACCTGTGTTATACTCGG
Organism: Eupithecia subumbrata; assembly: GCA_949316285.1. Lineage (NCBI taxonomy): Eukaryota > Metazoa > Arthropoda > Insecta > Lepidoptera > Geometridae > Eupithecia > Eupithecia subumbrata. The sequence goes on along the minus strand of OX438642.1, from coordinate 9,599,948 downwards.
ATGTAGAATCAAGAATATTTTAAAAAGGGGTTTTAAAGCCTAAGGGCCTTCGTTTACACACTTATTAATTTGCCTTGTGAAGGCACGGCCGTCAGTGTTGTATGGATCAATAGGAAAGCTTGTTGACGGCGCCGTGCACGATTGCGACACACGGCCAATTAACCGTAGATTTTCACGGCGACAAAATCGTGTGTGAATAAGCTTCTTCTATCGCCCTACTGATCCATACAACACTGGCGACCGTGCCTTCGCATGGCGAATAAACCGTAGAATTTTACGGCGAAAAAAGTGTGTACACGCACCCTTATTCCAAGAGCGGTGGAAATCATTTAAGGATATTGATCATAAAAATTTGGTTTTGACAACTTTCATTAATCATTTCATTCTTCTCTTATCCGTTTTCAAAACAGAATGTGCTCCTTTTTTGCGCGGCACGTGTGCAATTGGGTTGTTATGTATGGTATGTATCAGATAGATTTTAGAGGGTACCTACATAATATCCATAGGGAAAAAGGAAATAAATCGTGCATCGTCAGAAAAAATTGTGAATATTTTCGAGTACATTTACTTAAAATTTAGAGAAACCCAATTTACCCACAGTTTACCAAACAATAATACTTCAAGTAGGTAGTACCCTTAGCTAGGTAGTTCCCTACACTGTATAGTAGGGTGACAGGGAATCACATATTTTGTGTAAGGCTAAGAATAGATAGCCCTAAAGGAACAAAGCGAGCGAAGGAGGAAGGAAAGAGCTTCTTCCCAGAATAGTTGTCTGGACAGATGAAATCGCAGATTCACAGTTGAATAAAATGAAACCACAGCTGTAGAACATCTACCTTGACACAGTCCTTGAATATCTTCCCCTTGACTGAGAAAAAAATACTTTGCTTCGTATAAATTTGGGTAAACGCTATTAAAACGTTCGACTGCATTCGCGTCTACATCTTATATGAGAATGCGAACTTTACCTGCTGCAGTACCAACTTTACACGAGACAAAAAAAGAGTTTCTGATATCTGTAACTAAGATTTTTATCACACTAATATTATAAATGCGAAAGTTTGGATGTATGGATGAGTGCAGGTTCAAACTTGTATCAAAAGGCGTCACTTCATTGCTTAGGTAAAAAGAGATCGAGTATGAACGAGTCAACCTAACTCGAATACAAGACTAGAGTCAGTTGGACTCGCATAATATGACTCGAGTACCGGAATCGAGTCCGGCGTACTCGAATCTTAATAAATTGGTATTCGAGTAGGCGAGTCCTAAACAGGAATCGAGTCTGACTCGAGTCAAGCCGTACTCGGCACATCGCTGTTCTCAGCCGATATAACTTTTTTTACTGTATCACAACTTATTTTAATGCTCACATGGAAATTCCTGAAATCCGTTTTAAATAAAAATCCCGTATAATCTCGTTTTATGGGTTAATCGCTTTCCATCAAGCGGTCCTTATACCTGTTTGCTACCGTGGTGGTACAAAAAAACAAGTAAATGGGACTGCATTATGCAAACTTTTTGAATATATGTTTCGTTTTCATTTCCAAAACATTACCTTTCACTGCTGCAGATTGTGCGTGGTTAATATTCGTGCTTACTTACAATAAAACTAAGCCCTGAAATATGTTTTAGAAATTATGTAGGAACGTAAAAATAACTTATTTTATTTACAAAATATTTTTCAGGCTCGCGATGTCTGAAGAAATCGGAAAACGTCTTTGCTTAGATAATAAAATAAACAATACCACTAACGTATCTCATTACTTTTTGTAGGTAAGTTAGATACTTTTGTTTTCGTTGGGTTTGCATTCTGGAGTTATGATTGCTAGAGGCCTTGCCACACAATGAGGAAGAATTTTTTTGAATGTTCCATCATGATCAAAAACCATGATCATAAAAATCATGATATTAGAATTTCACCATTACCTTTCTTCCTACTTAGAACACATATTCCAAATTTCAAGTCTGTAGTATGTTAAGTAGATAAATACGAGGAAGAAAATATAGGGTACCTAGTTTTTTTTGTCGTCGAAACCTTTAAAATTGTTTTTCAAGATGTCCTTTTACTTTCTCTTGTTTTTCATATTTCAAGTCTGTAGGTTTGTTATTTCGGACTCAAATTCTACATATATTCCGGATTTCATTTATGTAGGCTTACTTTCTAGCAGGCCTATAGAAAATGTTTATATACTTCTGTATCTAAACATTTTTATGAAAAGTGAGTGAGTGATGACGAAATAGCGATACTATGAGGGTAGATATTTCCTCAACTAAATTGATTTGAAACAAGTAATTTTAGGAGCCGGCCAACTTCGTCAGTTAGAGTACCTACAATTATTTTTAAACCGTTGGTTTCATTTGTAACAAAGACATCGATAGCTGAAAAGTGCCTCGAGATGGTTCGACAATAGGGTTCCCGGTGGCGGCCGTCTACTTGACTTGGCAGGGCCACTGCCGTGGCTCCCGATAGTTAAAAGATCAGGTTGGTAGATAGAAATAGTTGTTATCGTCTGGGTCAGTAAACGTTTTTCTCCATGGTTGTGAATCAGACTACCGGTTGGTAAGTCAAATGGCGCTATTTAAAATCTACAGTTGACTTTTTTGCAATTTAAAGATGGGATGCCCTGTTTAAACGTATAAAAATGAATCCCTATTTCCCTTGGTCACGGTATCACGCGTGAACGGCTGGACGAATTTTGCTAATAATTTTTTTGTTGTGTTTTTTATTGTCAGGAGAAGGTTTTTACGAAAGAAAAAAATAAGAAAGTTGGAAACAAATTCTCACGCGGGCAAAGCCGCGAGGCGTAGCTAGTATTTATATAAAAAAAAACGTCCGCATCGTCCGCATCTTCAAGCTTTGTAGACGAGTGATATGGTGGTTGGTGGTTATCACATAGTTTCTTCTCCAAGACATACTCAGGTTGGATGCAAAAAGGATGCAAACTCAATGCCACATTGATCATCGAACCTTATTAATGTCAATTGCTGTCAACTGTGGCTAAAAATTAATATTTTCCCGGATGCTCCTAAAAACCAAGTGGATAGAATTTGGATTTATCATGGGTTCATATTAATGGTGTAGGTACGATTTGCGGAAATTGACTTTTTCATTAGTTTTATTTATTCCGTGTACGACGTAGTAAAAATTTAAAACCACAAAAAATATCTCGCGCCAACACCAAACGTTCCACCTTTATTTAAATATTTGATTTGAAACTGGTCAATGAGAAAATATGTATCGACGAGCGGCTTTTTTGGATCTGACTGCCATTTATTTACTAAAATCATAGAGTATCGAAAATATAACAATAAATACTTAAAGACCTAAAAAATTATGAAAATAAATACTTTTTTGTAAAAATCTAGGATGACGTATAAAAAAATGCGTTTTTGGAGTAGGTTTCTCTAATCGCACCTAGGTTTACTGTAGTTCGTTTCATTACAAAACCAATCAAATTATTTAGGGCGTACCCATAGCAGTGGTAAGATGAATCAAGCTAACTGCGAAAGTTGTTCCCCAGAGAACCGATATAGCACTTCCAATTCACGCTTATGTGAAATTTTAGCATTACGTTGGTGTGACGAAAAACATCAAGTATACTAAATACTCAGCCATCTATATAATAATTATCTATGTGAAAACTCTTAAGCTTAACTACTTTTATACCACCAATGTTTCTACTCATTTATGTTGATCAAGCTGTTTGTTTTCCATCTAAATTAAAATTTAATAAAGTTTTCATTCAAATCCAATAATTCATGAATATACATTTATTTTTGTAACGATCTTTTTACCTTAACTCTTGTTTTTGTTGAACTTCTACTGAAGTAGGTAAAGATATTTTAACATAAGGTTGGTTTTTGTAAAAAAAACATCGACACAAATTTTTAACATACAACCATATAATAAGAAAATCTTAGACACGTCATTCGATGCAAACACTCAGCTCGGTGAGATTTACACGCCCGCTATGGCTTCTCGGGTGCGTAAGTATAATGTCGCGGGACGTGATCATCTGTCGCAGCGAAGATTCATAAATTAAACTATGCTAGATACTTACGTTACTTGATTGACTGAGGGTAAACAAATGAACGCCAGGGCCACCAATACCACGTTCGTCGCGCGAACGCGACCGGTTCGAGCCGCGTGCATATTTACCCACGCGCTTATCGCCGATCTCCCCACAGGGAGCGCGGCACCAGCAACGTGCTGGCAACGTACTGATGCTGGTTCGCTCGAGCTCGTTCGCGCTGGCCCGGGCATGCGCTCGGCGCCGACTCTAATCGACCGAGTCCCGCTCCGCTGCCGCTGCCGCTGCTAGCTGTTCTCACGGTACGCCGCCGCCGCCGCTCGGACCAGCGGAGGATCCGAACCGACACTATGGAGCGACAAACTGTTAAACTTTTCTGGGTTTAAGCGTTTGTCGTGTAATACTCCCGTTGAGGCTCGGCGATATTACGATATTTGGATTCTTACTCGTTCGTGTCAACAACGTGATTTTTTCATAGGTAATTTTTGTACGAATGCATTGCTGTACGAATATGTGTCGATCTATTTATTGCAAAATTATGATTTATAGATATAATTTTTATAAACCAGCTAAATTTCATGTACGTTATTAGTAGATCATTTCTTTATTGCAACAACAAAAAACTTACGAAATAATTAAACAAACAGTTTATTTTTGTGATAGTCTAGCATACATTTATATTAGATTAACATTACAATCGTCGGAGCCTACACATTTACTCCCCTTGCAATTAGCTCTATTGTTTTAATTGTAAATACTAATTCTTATTTATTTATATTTTTGAATCGTAAACGCTTATTGAGTTTTTTTTTGATAATGTATAAATTGTATCTTAGTTTAATTTTTTTTATTGTGAACTAAACGCGCCGTTTCTTTATTTACATTTTTCGACTGACATTAACGTTTAATTGGGTTATTTTTTGTAGTAACTTTTATTAGCCGGTTGTTACCCAACATATCTGTTATTATAGTAACGTAGCTGTAAGTTTCCCTAAATTCGTAAAATAAAATAAAGTTTATAAATAAATAAGAAGAAAGTAACTAAGAACCCGAAAGGAGCTCATACGAGTATTTTAATTTCTCATTCTTATTACCTGTGGTTTATTCCACTCTATTATTTGGTGTTTGGTAGTTCCACTGACGATCAAATAGTCATGTCCTAATGCTTTACCGATTCAATTTTTAATAACAATCGGATGTTGGAAGAAGTTGTAATCGATTTTGTTGATTTTGATGTTTGCTCAACATTTTGTATTATTTTGCAGACTCGGGCGTCTAAATGACTTTTTTTTGGAATCGGACTATTCAATCATTACATGTATTATTAATGTTGTTTTATTTGCTTCATTGCTTCTTGCCCGCTGTCAAAGAATCTATGAAATACTTCATTCTACCATTCATTCACCTGTCAAAAATAAGGGTACTACATAGTCGTGCTTATACCAAACAGAAAAAAATGGTGTAAGTAGAATTAATAGGCGGTTAACTAACATACCCGCCGGTTTTATGTCTTGAAGAGGTAGAACGCAGAAAAATATACAATAAAAATAAGAGGTCGTTTCGAATATATTCGTATTCGTCAAGTTACAGTAGTCAAGTACAGACGAGTACAAAAGTGTATACATGTAGCTTATATTTTGGTAATTTTTCAAAGATTGTTCTGAATTTAGACTGAGTACCTCTGCCTTATATTTCCCTTATATCTATATACATAAAAGAAAGTCGTGTTAGTTACACTATTTATAACTCAAGAACGGCTGAACCGATTTGGCTGAAAATTGGTGGGGAGGCAGCTTAGAACCAGGAGACGGACATACAGGCTATGTTTTATCCCGGAATTACCACGGGAACGGGAACTACGACAAAGTTAGGAATAAATTAGTTAGATTGTTGTTCAACTAATGTCAGTAGGTACTCAAATTAAATTTTGTAATTTTTATTGACGGATTATCAATTTTGTCATAAAAAGTTCATTTACGTGATAATAGCAGTTGTCAACTAAGAATTGTTTTAAATTATTTGTGAATAAGGAATCGGATTGGATGACTTTTATTACGTGAGCTTGTTGTAGATTTTTGTGGACATTTTATAAGGGCCGGTACTGTGCATACACAGGTTTGATGATGGTTGCATGATTTTGTTTCTGCCCGGTCTAAGTGTATATTTTCTGGGAAGTTCATCGAGTGTTTTGTATAAATTAGGATATTTTCGAACAAACTTATGTAGTTCTAATAGATGACAAGGTCCGTTCTTTTTATATTTGCTATGATACGCACACATTTCTTCTGCATAATTAACAGGTCTTGTACATCTGTGCTATTGCCCCATAAAAGCACCCTTCTTGATATGTGGCTGTGTGTATGTGCATAATAAGCATTTAGCGCTGTCGGAAGGTCAGTGGTCGCGATTAGTTCTCGTAACGCGTACGTAACACTGGATTAGTTTTTTTTTTTTTTTTAATGTTATGAAGTTCTAGTGGGTGTCTATAGTGATGCCACGAAGTGAAAAACTTTTTAGGCGTTCTAAAATTGTGTTATTGAACTTATTCCGTAACTTTTGTTTTTACGTAATTGATAAGTAAGCCGTTGTCCACCATCCAACTGACTGTTCTGTGAGAGCGAGTCGCGTGATATTATTTACGCTATCGGCACTAGAGCATGACATTATCAAGGAAAAATCGTCTGTAAATAGAACATAAGGGTGTTTCATGTGTTTGGGCAGGTCGTTTATAAAAATCAAAAATAACAAACATATTAAAACACTGCCCTGTGGGATCGAGCTTGTGACGTGATGTGACTCGGTTCCTGATAATTCCCGGTTTGGAATCAAAGTGTTCTATTTCTACGTACTGTAGCCAATTTTCCAGGAAATACTTGAACCATTCGAGAACTGTTGCTCGAGAACCTATTGAATACAGTTTCCGCAACAATAAGTCGAACTGTATTTTGTGGTAGGCTTTAGACATATCTAGTAACAGACCTATTGCTAGGGTAGTCGAGTATTTTTTTCTAAATCCGCATTGAGCTTTGTCAAATAGATTAAATTTCTCACAATAAGAAAACGCACGATTACACATTACTTTCTCAAATATTTTAGAAGAAGCGGACAGTAGTGATATGGTATTAGGGTTGGTTGTTGCGTATTTTTTGTAGATAGGTTTTATTATATTTTTAGCGAGTCAATTTAAAGCAAATTATCAAAAAATTAATTTAAGCTCGTCGATGTTTTTGTTTCGCGGGTGAGTGTTTTTATTAGTTGGGCAAAATTATATTCTGACATGAAATAGTTTGTTTAGTTTGCTCTAATGTATTTTATTGTATTAAAGTTAAAATCTCCTCCAATTTTATTTTCGTTTTTTTATATTTACCTCTTTTTGTTATAAATTCTAATATTAATTCTAACTGTTTGTAAAAAACATCAGTCTCTCTTCCATTCCAATAAACGGTTAAAATTATTACGTTCTCATTCATTAAATTGATTGCACAAACATCTACAACATATTCAATTGACATTGCTTTGATTTCTTCAATTTCTTCAAAGGGAAAGTTTATATGGCTTATGATACATACTCCTCCGCCTTGACAGGTTTTTCTAGAATAAATAGTACTAATTTTATAATCATTGAATTGCACGAGGTTACATTTTACTTCTGTGAACCAAGTTTCTGAGATGCATATAATGCTGTATTTGTTAAATTCATTATCTAAAAATGCTTCTAGTACGTGACTTTTATTTTAAAGGCTTTGCATGTTTCGGAATAGGATTCTCATATTTTAACTTTGTTTAATAGTTTTAGAAACAAAAAGTACCGCCACTTGGTTGCGAGTGACCTTGTTGGAGTTGACGGTCGCTATTTCTTCTTTTTTACGGAGTTTCTTGTGTACTTTGCTGCGTTGCTGGGGGGCTAGGTTGTGTGACGCTATGGATTTGCTGTACATTAGTTGTAGTAGAATGTCTAGGCGCATGAATCCCGCTTCGTCGCGTGGTGGTTGGGTTTTTATTCCTTCTTTTTTATAAGGTCGCTCTTTTTAGGTATTCCGAGACGAGATACCCGTTTTTAGTTGTCTTGAGTTGCTTATTATGTATCTTTACTGATTCTTGTACTCAGTAGTTCCACCTTTACTCGTCGGCGGTAGCCGTATAAACCCATCCTGTCTATTCTTTCTACATAGCCGGTAATATCCACATTCAATGTATGTGTTACCGGCAATCTGTATAATTCGGTACTATATACAATACCTAAGTAATTTATAGAATACCTAAAACGTGTAGGTAATGAAATATTATTTAATTTATGGTTTGCCTAATTATTCTATACAATACCGAATGCGCAGCTGGCAATGTGTGTAAAAGACGAGAGCAAGGAAGACACAAAGCAAGGCGTTGTTAAGACATTGTATTCAAGACAGCAGTACACAGTTTGTCATCAAACATTACTTAAAAAAAAAGACGTCCTTAATCTAGAAACGACACTCCGTACAGTTGCGACTCTGCAATTTACGGGAACAGGTCAAAGATTTGTCAAATGTACTTACATATGTAGTTGCAAAAAATACTGCGATACTTAAGAGTGTTCGTGACTTAAAAGTAAAATTTTGTGCACTTCAAAATGTAAATAATTCCGCATGTAAGCATAAATATTTTTTTTTCTTACTTAATTAAAGTTGTGACACCTATATAATATTTTACAGAATTTTTTTTGTTTCATAGTTCATGTAAGCATAATTTTTTTTAACTTAGGTACTCAATTAAAATTTTGGTAATTGTTCTTATGTTTTTTATACTTATTACGTACGTGTGTACTTGTAAGCAAATAACATTATGTTACTTATAACCAGAATTTTTTAGTTTCAAATAAATTTTATTGTGATTTTACTTTAGTAACAGAATGGTACTTTTTTTGTAGCCTTTTCATACAGATTATTTTTAAGGAGCACCCTAATTGTTGAGCACCATAAAGTTGTGTAATAGAACATGTTTATTTGTGATTTTAACGTTAATACACAATACGAGCAAACTAAACAAACTATTTCATGTCAGAATATAATTTTGCCCAATTAATAAAAACACCCACCCTCGAAACAAAAACATCGACGTGCTTAAATTTAATCTTTGTTAATTTCTCGGTAATAAATATATAGATAAATGTACAGGACCTAGGCTTCTCAGACCATACAGCAATTACATTAGAACTAGACATAACCCCAAACAAAACCAGTGGCCTACTTGTGCCAAAAGTTGGGAGTTAAATAAATAACTCGAGGCGTCCTAACCCGGTGTTAATGTTTTGAATTTTCAGCTCACAGTACCAGTGGAAATTAGCCCCGAGTCAACTAATCCCAGGTTATTATCATGTTCATTTATTCTTTTTACATTCGGCCAAACAAAGTAGGACGAATGCTGAAAGATTTAAGTGTACTGCTCTCTCTCTTTCGGTAGAAATACAAAACACGACCAGAAGTATTGCAGCCAATTGGAAACAAACCCTATATTGTGAGTCAGTATCAGTAACCGTCTTCATAAAAAAAAAACTGCTGTTATTTTCTGTTCATAAAATCAGAAGTGTCAGCTCATTTGGGGTCTGATCGGACAGGTTTTTTTACAACTAGGTACAGTAGACTCTCGTAAGGCCTCGCGTCTGGCACGCGTGAAATCAAACTACTTACCTACTACAATTTATGCAATTATTGTCTTATCGGATTCCAATAAGCCATCGCGTGTATTGTACTGGTGCTGCAACCACAGCACTGTTCATTGTTTTATGATGATAAGAACTTAAAAGTGCAGTCACTTCGTGTATTTGCGCGCGTGTGGCTATTTCATCAAAAGAACCGCTTTGAAATAACAGTGAGCAGGCGTTCGGTCGCATGACATGGTCGATGTAAGTAGCTTACCCAAATATGGGGAATTTCCTAGCTGATGTCTGATTTTGTTTGTTTTTTTTTTCAGATTGGATTGCCCCAGATCCAGCGGGAAAAAACGGTGCAAATTGCAAATACTGTCACGTGACTTTATTACCACACTAGAAGAGGATACTGTCATGCTAACCGTGACAAACACAAAAACTGTATCTCAAAATAAAATAGCAAAATCTTGTTAGCAATTGATGTTTACGCAAGTAATTCCAATAGAAAGAAAGATTGCCGAACTGAAGACAGCCGCTTATATAATTGAACATTCTTCAACAGCAGATGTTGATCACTTGGGTGCGATGCATCCCAAACATGACCCCAAGTCTGAAATCTTGAATAATGTGCAGTTACATAAAACCAAGTGCATTATGCTTATAAAGAATGTACTCGGTCTGTGTATGTTTCAAGAACTACTGGAAGACATTGGAAACTCTCCTTATTCCATTACTGTAGATGAGACTACCGTTAACACTACTACAAAGGTGCAATGAATAATAATCTGCTTTTCTCAAAGAAAAATAATGAAGTAGTTACAACGTTTTACAGACAAGTCAAAGTAACGATCTATTCCTTTCTAATACCAAAAAACTAATACCAATGGTATTTTATTGACGTCATAAAATTCTATTCCTAACAAATACCAAATTTGAAATCTTTAAATGAAATTCAAAATCTATTCCCAACGAATACCAAAACAGTAATTTTGGTACAGTCACAGAAACAAAACATTTTGCACAACATTTTAAACAAATTATTTTGCATTTTTTTATAATTTAATATTTGATCATATTTGTTAATTCAACCTATAAAAATTCATTTCATTCCGGCATTTTTATTCTACGAGTACCTTATGTGAATCACTTGCCAAAAAAAAATCCTACAAAAAGGTTGAGCTTGCTCCTTTTGTTTCAAAATCCGAAACAACCAATCAACTCAAGCGCCGTGCAAACGAACCGCCTTAAATTGTTTTTTATCCCCCCCATCTCGGAAAGAGTATTTTTGCTCTTCGATTTCTGAGTGCAAAAGCCGTTTTTATCCGCTACGGGATAAAGTAAAATTGAATTATGAACATCGTGTGCACTACGTTTGTGATTCAAAACCTATTTACTTCAACCTCCGTGGTTCCGAAAATATCATACAACCTTTTTTAATTTGTTAAAAACTCAGACTTGGAACCTTCTTGCTGTACTTTTTTTTAGTTTGCTTTGCGCGCGTCATTTTCTTTTCACGTCATATTTTTAAAACCACAGGAAACTTGAAAACAAGTAAAATGAGTGATTCTAGCGACCAGGAATTTTATTTGACGCCAACAGAATTGACTGAAACTTTTAAAAATATTAAGATATTATTTTTTGCATTTAGCCATTTCCTCGCTGGTGGGATGAAAATTTACGTGTTGCACTCGAGTGCAAAGATTTTTTACCTCGTGCTCTTTTGATTCTCTCGCTAACGCTCATTCTAATTTTTAAATCACGAGCGTAGCCAGTGATTTTCAATTTTAGAATCCTTCGCTTGCTCGGTCATCAAAGTTGAGCACGCGGTTAAAAAGCAACTTTACACTCTTGTATAACATATTGTATAATATATAATAACTATTATACCTACATATACATATATAATAACTATTATTGTTTTGGAGGAATAAACGTTAAGTTAAGCCGCGGTCTGTCCGTCAGTGTGTTGAAAGGATGCTATTTTCACTATTCCAAAAATGTATGGAAAAAAGCAAAACAATTAAACCTAACAAAAAATCACCCGGAGACATGTAAGACTTTTATCTTTAGGTACTGCCTTTACTTCCACAACAGATTGCAATGCAACATCTACATACAATTTAGTTTGTCAAACTCTTTAAGAAGATGGACTTTGAATAGAAATTTTGTTTGGCATTGGATTAAATGGAACCAATGTCATGGTGGGAAGAAATCATTCCCTTGCAACACATTTGAAGCAAAAGTCGTGTTGTCGCGCGCGGTGTCATTTGGTCACCGACAACATTAAGTATAACGAGTTTGATGCAGTCCCTTAGGAAGCTCTGATGCCGCAAAGCGTCTTTTAGACGTCCATGTAACTCGTCAAATGAGCTCTATGAGATCCGAAAACAACGTTTCTGTGAGAGCTATAACTATGACAGGGTTTAAAAATCCAAACAAACTAAACAAATACAAACTGGTTTTGAATATAAAATATAGAAACGAAAAAAAAAGTTTTACAAATATAATATACAATAATTTATAAATTCTGAGCCGTTTACTAACTTTTTAAATAAGTAAAGCCGGTTAGCGGTTTATTTCAATGTCTAAAGCAATCGAACCCCGAATCTTATCGCGAGGATCCTCATTTACTGTGAAGATGTCTGTAACCGAGGAGTCTCCTCCGTCTGTGCCAGGTTGCGTGTTCATCAATGGTAAGTGATGGCAATCTAATATTTCCTGTAAAATATTTAAAATAATTAGTGCGATCAAGTGATTGGCACACGATGCATCTGTACACCTGACAAAATGGACATAGAGAAATTAGTCGCTGTTATCGACAATTTTCCAATCTGCCACTAAAATCTTCATTCCCTTTGCTCACTCCGTTCAAATACTAAATAAGTACGTAAACAACTTACATCCAATACAATGCAATCGTGATGACACTTTCTCAAATCTATAGTTTCGTTAAAAACTCTACGTTGTTGTCGTTCATCGGGATCTGGCGGTCCATATTTCTTTACGTTTGAACAAAAAGCTCCGCCTAAATTCTGAAAATAAATATTTTACTTAGTTTTAATCACTCAATAGAAACGCACGTTGAACAAAAATTTAGTTTTTTGTGCCTAAACGTGTTCTTTTACACGCACTCTCGCATTATTTAAAAATTATAAAATATTTCACAAATGTTCTTTGCTTGTTTTGTTTTTTCAGTGTTTTGTCATGAAATTGTTTCAATTGAAATTTTAAAACAATAATAATGTAAGAAAATACGTAAATAAGGACGAGAATATAAAGAAAAAAGTTTGCAATTTTTTAATGATTTTTTTTCTATTTTAAAACATTAATCGAAGAACAAAAGGTGATCCCTTCGGGGTCCAGGGGGTCTATTTTAATTCTCTGAAATTGACAATTGCGTGAATCGTTTCGTCAAATTGGTATTCTAATTCACCAAATCTGAGTTTTGGTGAATTAGATACGGCTACTAGCTACGGCACGAAGTTTGAAGAGAAGGCTTTTGCGGCGGGCAACTTCTCGTATTCGTAACGAATACATACAACAGATAACCAAAGTTATCGACATAGTTCAAAGAATTAGCAAGCTGAAGTGGCAGTGGGCCGACCATATCTCGCGAAGAACCATCAACCGCTGGGGTAAAAAATTTCTCGAGTGAAGATCGCGACTTCGCAAACGTATTGTAGGACGCCCTTCGGCCAGGTGGGATGACGATCTGCGAAAGACTCCAGGCAGACGCTGGATGTGGCAAGCTGAAGACAGGGCGCTATGGCGCTCATTAGCGGAGGTATGTCCAGCTGTGGACTAAGATTGGTTGATACTGATGATAAATAAATTATTTTAGATATGCATCTTTTTATTGATAAAAATACCTAAGACAGTTCATCAGCCCAGAAATAAAAATGTAAGTAACTGCATAGAAAATTTCCTGTTAGTAACCATAGGGACAGCCATGTCCCAAAAATTTCCAAAAAAACTAGAATAGGTTTTCACATTCTACCTTTGAAATATGTTTTGTAGACACTAAATAGATCATCGTAAACAGACATTATTATTACAGCTGCACCTCCTCTAGCCTTATGGTCCTGAAAGGGTTAAATACTAAAGAAACTCATTTTTTAGATTATTATTTTTTCTAGAGCTAGGAATTTCCCCGGGAACGCTGGGGACTCAACCCATGGAAATGAAATGAGCCATGGAGCTTGGTCTTAGGATATCACCTTGTTGATCTTATAAAAAACCTCTTTGGTTAGTCTCCGAATAAAGCATAAAAACTCTTTGATCTCATATAAGACTAGCTGACCTGCCCGCGATTATTAGAAAAAGATAATTCTTTTTTCGAAATGCTTCGAAATGTGAAGTTTGCTGTCATTATTATGACATAATATCTTTAAATATTTACAAAAGAAAAACAATATAGAATAATAATTTTTTCTTCAGGTTGCTGTTATTGACTGTAGTAAAAATGGATGGACATTCGTCAAATTCATAGGGCGGCGCAAGCACTGTAGACTGTCGAAAAACCAAGAGAGGGGGCCCAATGCTATGCCGTGCTGGGTATAACTTTGTATTGAAAAGGACCAACAAAGACGGCTCTAATTTATGGAGGTGTACCAAAAAAGATCGGGATCGATGTCGCTCGCGTCCGTAGGTAGATAACCCATAGACACCCTACACGTGATCCCTGGGTGGTGCTAAACGAGTAGACAACGCCGAGGCACGGGCGGCGGTTAATTAGCCTGTATCCGAACAATCGGAATGGTTCTGGAGACCAGGAGGGTGGAAATAACCTCCGAACAATCCACCATGGAAGGACGAGGGAGCCCACCATGACGTAATTTCCCATGAAAAACCCCCATGAAAACAAGGACAAAGAATAGAGCGAATCAGATGAGTGATCCGGCTATCAACCGGCGCCGTTTGGTAACCGGGACAAACGGTGTGAAATTGGCTACCGAAGACTTTGCTGGGGCGGCTCACCGGGTCCCAAACAAAGTTCCTGCTACTGGTGACAAAAACAAGATCTCGATACAGAAACATCGACGTATTGCAACCTGGAACGTCCGTGGTTTACTTGAGCCAGGCAAATTAGACATTGTAGAGAGGGAAGCGGAAGACCATCATTTGGCTATTCTTGGAATTACCGAGACGCACAGGCGTGGGCAAGGCCATTTCAATACTCCTGGGGGCAACACTATGTACTTTTCCGGGCCCGTGGATTCAAGCAGCAATGGAGTTGGAGTCTGGATTTCAAGGAAAATAAACGACTCAGTATTAGGATACAATCCTGTTTCAGATAGGATCATGACGATAAAGCTGAGCACTCGTCCTTGCACAGTTCATGTCGTGGTCGTGTACGCCCCAACATCCAGCGCCAATGACGAGGTAATAGATGGTTTTTACGCCGAACTTAATAAAACTCTAACGAACATACCAAATAGAGACCTCACCATCATCATCGGAGATTGGAATGCAAAAGTCGGAAACACCATGGATGATGACCACATAAGAAATACAGTCGGCATGTACGGCCTTGGAGTCCGAAATGATAGAGGAACTAGACTTCTTGAGTTCTGTATTGAGAGGAAACTCACCATTATGAACACTTGCTTCCAACATCATCGGAGAAGGCTGTACACGTGGATATCCCCTGGAGATCGCTGCCGTAATCAAATTGATTATATCCTGATTAACAGCCGTTGGAGAACATCTATTTCAAACGCCAAGACTTACCCGGGTGCTGATTGTGGATCTGACCACTGTCTCCTCGTCGCAGACTTCGCTCTGCGCTTAAAAGCTGTAGACAAGCGCCCACGTAAAAGATTAGCTAGTATCCCAGCCCCCCAAGAGCTACAGTTCCAACACCAACTCCAAATTAACTTAGAAGAACACTCGATCCCAAGCGAGGCGAACACTAACGAACAATGGGAGCATCTCAAAAACCAGATCCAGATCACCATGGAGAACATCTCAAAAGGATACAGCCTAAACCACCCCAAACAATTGTGGATCTCTACAGAAACATGGAGCAAAATTCAAGAAAGAAAGGCGCTTAGGGTGCACGGTCTGAAAACCAAAGATGAAAGAGACTTGTACTCACAGTTGAACACTTCGGTTCAATTCCTCTGCCGACGCGATAAAAACAACTTTCTAGAAGGTATTTGTATTTAAACCGAAGACGTGGGTGATTGATGACGTAGATGGCACTCGGCTTCTTGATCTGGAAGGAATAGCAGAGAGGTGGCGGAAATACTGCGAAAACCTATACAAGAACCCAATGAATGCACACTCTCCAGCTATGTATAATTGGAGTAGCATAACACCAGAACCTCCCATCCTTCATTCTGAGATCCCTGCTGCAATATCCGCACTGAAAACTAAAAAAGCTCCAGGACCCGACCAGATTACTGCGGAAGTCTTAAAAGCCATTGCCAACACAGGCGTACAAGCGATGCATCAGCTATGTAACGATATTTGGCGCACTGGTGTGTGGCCACTCGACTGGGTCAGCTCTATAATCTTGCCACTTCACAAGAAAGGTTCCACCACCAAATGTGACAACTACAGGACACTAGCTCTGATATCACATGCTAGCAAGGTACTGCTGCACGTTATAAACAACCGGATCCGTCATTTTCTCGATTGGCAAATCCCGCAAGAACAGGCTGGTTTCGTGAAAGGCAAAGGGACTCGCGAACAGATATTTAATGTTCGTCAACTCATAGAGAAGTCCTACGAATTTAACACCCCCCTTGTCATGTGTTTTATTGATTATAGTAAGGCATTTGACTGTGTCATTTGGGAAAATCTATGGAATGTTCTCGAAGAATTGGGTGTCCCCCAACACCTCATATAATACCTATGACTTTTTTTTCACAGAAATATGTGTAATACGATTGCACACGAAATGGTAATAATAATAATTAGGTTTATTGGCAAATACACAATTTTTAACTACTCATTAGGTAGTGTGCGTGCCTAGAAATTTTGACGCACAAATTCAGAAATATTTTACTAAAAATAAAAGGAAAAAGCAAATTTTTACAAATTACTTTTAACCTTTAACTGGTGACGTGGTATTTGTGTAACGTTAGTGGTGACGTTAGGCCTGACAGGCCTCGGATTATCATAAGTATAATTTGCGATGTACATTAATTAATGACTTAAGCCTACTTATTTGTGTTAATATGAATATTGAGGTATTAAATAAAACTATTTTGTGTACTCTAATTATAATTTTTATTTAAGAACAGACATATCAAAGTTAGCTCTCGTATTATCACAAAAAAACGACATGAGATCAATATTTGGTCATAAAATACAAAAATCAACATTCTTATTAATAATAACATTTTTAAATCTTAGTATAAACTTCAATCATCTTATAAAGTAACATAAATCTCTTATCAAATTTGTTATCACAAAACTGACAATGGGTAAACTTCACAATTTTTTATTGACACTCAGGACACAACTGTTTCGCGCAATGCAGGCATACATGCTTTTGACACGAAACACATTGGTAAAAAGATTTTCGGTCCCGCTTAGGTGGACAGGTGGCACATTTCTTTCGCCTCTTCTGCGTGATTTGCGTGTTTTGCGGCTCAGGTGGCAAATCTGAACCCAAAATTCGTCTGATGTTCAACCTTATTTCAAGTGGCATTCGTGAGTTATAAACTCTGCGCTGCATGTGCTGTAAAACCATGCCTCTAGCCAAAGTTTTGATGAAAATACCCCTCTCAATGGTTCTGCCTCCGTCAGCTTGATACAGAACATGAGCGTTCACCGTACTTATGTCCAGCATGCGATAGAAGATCACCATGGGCCATCTTCGTGTACGGCGACTGCAGGTGTAGATTGAGCATTTTTTATCAGTGTCTGAGTTGTGGTCAATTTGCTCTGGAACATAGTTTTCTCCTAAATCATCAGCTTCAGAACCACTAGAGTCTTCACACCCCAACCATTCTTCGATTTGTTGATCGACATTTGAACTGGGTCCAAGTGTAACTTGTCTACTAGTACTTGGTACTAAATTTCGCTGCTCCAGTACTCTACGTCTTTTTCTAGGCAGTTCTATATCATCCATCCTTTATGTTTGCAGGTACACGCTATAATAAACCACAAATAACAATTAAACAACACTGACAAAAAAGTTACGTAAGTGGTGACGTAGGGCCTGAGAGGCCCCAGAAAAACTTTAAATACGCATAACTCACCGAATTCGCTCCCGCCAACACTATTATCCCTGTCTACGGCGTGGGCGCAACTAAACTTGAAGCTACTGAGACGCACAAACCCGGGACGCGCGGGGAAAGGGGTGAAATAACGTTTCGTTAGTGCTCTCGGGCCTGTGAGGCCCGACGTCACCAGTTAAAGGTTAATACCTACTCATCTCGATTTCCTTCAAAAGTAAAAGATTAAAAAAACTAAATATGCAGTTCTTGTTTTCTTATAAATCGAGGACATGACTCCTTTCACGACTTTTCTTTAACTCGCGTGGTTTCGTACTTGGCCATCACCGCCCTTCTCAAAAAACCACCCAAAAAAACACCTTTCCACTGATTTTTCCGTTTCAAAGAATAGTTCTAAAGAGATGATTTATTTCTTTAAACAGTAGGCTTGTAGTACTTATAGTTTTTGCAAGCACTACTTTTCTTTCAGACAAACCTCATTTAATTATTTTTACCTTATTTTCCATGTAACTAAATTAATTTACTAAGGTTCCTATCTAAAATATTCAATATCAGTGCGTTGCTTATAAATATGTAGTTATCTCAAAAATTACAAAAGAGAAAAAAAATAATAGAGATCCCACTGATTCTGGCAACATGACTAATACAGGAAAACTACTCTCTACAAAGAGAGTACATATGATCTCTTTTGACGTACCTACTTTAGTTATTATGGATTCGTATTTAATGATATCTAGGTTCCATGGACATATCGCCCGAAGGCAACCAGACAACCTCGAAAAACTGGTTGTACTCGGCAAGGTACAGGGAAAAAGACCTAGAGGACGCTCACCCACCCGCTGGTCTGACCAAATTAGAACAATAACGGGACTCACTTTGCCTGCAGCCCCGAGACAGGCCGAAGACAGAGTGTTGTGAAAGCAGCTCATCAGCGTCTCCGTGAAAGCTTTCCAGGACGGGCACGAGCTACAGCAATGAAGAATACGACAGAGAAGAAGGTTCCATGGTTGTAATTATTTTCTATTGAAAGAGTCAGACGTCCAGAGACAATCCGTAATGCCATGGAACCACGGTTAATTAAAATTATCCATGGATCCGGCAATGGGTCGACCCGTCGGGACCGGACCGTTGCTACTTGTTCAGTTCAGTGATTAAAGAAAAAAATAGCTGAAAATGAGCGCCGCTTTCACGAAATAACAAAGTTCACACTAGGTTCTTAAACTTGGGTGAAAGTATTTTAACGCCCCCCTCGGCTAATTGATGTTTATTAATTTAATTAGAAAATTAAAACCCCCTGTCCTATAAGTTCCCACTATAGGTGGAATAAAGAATGAAACAGTGGCGACTAAAGGTGCTCCATAGTACCCGTGTCAAAATAAGGTCACCGCCAGATAGTAGAGCAAACATCGTAATTAGGGTTCCTTTGTAGATGTGAAGCCATGTTTGCATCTGGTTTTAAGATGATACGATACTTACCTAATATATGTAGGTACCCTAAGTACCATTACATTTTTTTTGTTAACAGAAGTATAATGTATAAGGTGCTATAAACACCGTTTACACAATAATTTTACGTTAAAAAAGTGCCTCCGTGACCGCTATTTATTATATTACAGCTCGTGGGTGTACTTAGAAGTGACACAGAACTTGGTAATATTACCGAATTGTTATATTGTAGAGTCATCGTAACCACTAAATCATTCTCTACTATAAGCAGCCACACAAAACCTTAATATCACGCAATCGCTCTATCGGCGAATTTCTAACACCTTTACAGCACAATGGATGTAGAAAAGATTTTAGAACCTTTATTGCTCAAATTATATGCAATAGAACATCATTAAACACTTCTAAAAAGTAAAATAACTCCGTACAAGTTTTTGTCTTTTAACTCTTGTTATGGTACTTCACTTTAATGGTTGTATAATGAGGTGATGTAAACACTTACATTAAATCATAGCTTATGGAGCGAAAATATCCTGTTTAACGCTTTTATACAAAAAGCGGTCACCAATAACAGTTTAGTACAACTTTTAAGGGATGACTTTTATATATAAGATATTGTTATAGGACAATTTTGCTGGTTGGGTAGGCTGTACAATTAGTTTATAAAGAACTAGCTTTTGCCGGCAGCTTTACAAGCAAAAGAAAGTATCCTATATCGGTCCCCGGGATACCGACAACCTCCTTGCCTTTCATGGAGACCCTTTCATCCGTTTAGGCGTGAAATGGTAACAGACGGAGTAACTTTTGATTTTATATTATTAGTATGGATAAACAGTCGATACATTTGACGACCTCCGTGGCGCAACGGGCGAAGGTCCGCCTGCGACGCAGGAGGATGCGGGTTCGATTCCCGCCTCCGAACAAATTTGTGTACGATCTACAGAAATTTGTTCCGTTGGTCTGGGTGTTTTCTATGTATAATAAAAAATATCTATCTATGTAGTGTATTGTATTAAGTATATCAGTTATCTAGTACCCATAACACAAGCTCTGCTTAGCTTGGGGCTAGATAATGCTGTGTGAATTGTCCAGCATTATTATTATTATTATTATTTTATTTCTTACATTTCGAACCAAGAAATATGCGATGGTCTTCATGTTGATAATGAATACAATCAAAACTCCAAACAGGAACCACCCGGAGGTTGTTATTAAAACTTCTTGATCCAAACGATTGTCAACATTGTATTTGCTTAAGTCAATTATTTTATCCAGTAGAATTCCCTGAAATGGCAAAGTTATGGTAAAAATAAAAACTAAGTTTAAGGCGTAAATAATTGCTATCACAGGATTTCTTAACTGAAAAAGATAGGTGTGATGGTGCTTATGTATAGTACTATAGTCAAGATAGATCCATAGTTCGTCTAACATTCATTTTGTTTCTATTAACTGTCGGATGCCCAGCTCGAGATTATGCTGAGTCGAGGTACGGACAGTAATATGCATCGACGGAATTTACTACGGATCTGTCTGGGCATGATACGCAACTCTCTGGTTTTAATAAACATAGGACGGCACGTACCTAACAAGAAGATATGTGTAGCGCGAAGACCTAGGCTACTTGCGAGGAACTAACCTCCTCAGCAAGTCCCCGTTCACACGGGTCCTTCGTGGGCTGAGGATGTTGATATAGTCTATAATGTCCTGGCCGAAATTCAGGGATGCGGTTTTAAAATTTTTGGATAGGATGCATAGGAATATGTACAGTTATTTATTTTTCAACACACTTGCTCATAAAGTGGCTCTATGATCACCGCAATTAGGCACAGAAAGACACCCATAATCAAACTGTGACTTTTTCCTTTTTTTTAGAAGGACAGAAGCCTTTATTCACAAAGAAAATTATAATATAATTGGTATTTACAATTGAAACAATTGAGCTAACTGCAGACCGTTGCAAACAATCTACAGGTAGCTCTTTTTCATTGCTAGAACTCACTAGTGAGTAATAGAATTTTATTAACTACACATTTATACTAGTTGTTTCTCTAAATAAACTTTTTATATACTAAATAAAATGAGTTTTTACTGTTATTTCATTCACAAGTGTGATGAAAAACGTCGTATGATACACGTGTGTATTGATGATTACCGTCCTCGGGTCTCTTAAGACCCTCGCCTACGGCTCGGGTCTCAATGGCGCCTCGGCGGTTATCATCTATGTTACACACTAGTACCAGAATGTACTATTAAGCTTTAGTATTAAGTTATAGTTAGTAGCTTGTTGGTGTAATTTTATTATTGTTATAAGTTTGTAAGTGTTTTTTTGTATGTCTTTATATTTTTTGTCGCTTTGGTGCTGCACTGTGACAATGTAAGTATGTTACTTAATAAATAAATAATCTTACCGCACAAATAAGAGGGAGTACCATCCAGGACATTTTCCAGTAGTTAGTTGGCTTGAAACCGAGCCAAAATTGTATATCCGTTGAAAGGGTCTTTATACCATATACCCACAAAATAAAAACCGTGTTGAGTGTTGCCATGTACGCAATGCCCATAATCAGGCCTTCTCTCATCCCTATAAGATAGCCAACGGCTCCGAAAAAATTATTCTAAAAATATATAAGATTATTGCATTAAAGATAATAAAGTCCTAAAAGTTGGATCGTACGTAAAATCAATGAAATTGCATTAATAATCATCATTAACCACTCAGTCAAACGACGTTCATAGCTAAACATTATTGCTTTCCCCAAAGATCGCACAATGTTCGGTCCTGCGCTACCCCGCATCCAGCGGTTTCTTGCGACTTTCACATAATAATTATGGTCAATTAAATTACATAATTCATTACCGATCATTTACATAAATCATTACTTATGCTCATGTGCCTGTTCAAGCTGCTAAATCGTTGTAGTGAATGCTTTATTTGGAATGACAACATTATTCAATGATCGTAACGCAAAGAGGACAAGAGCAGTCGTGAAGCTTTTCACAGTTTTATGTTGTTGACTGGGAGAGATCGCTCTATGCGATATAGGAATCTCACTTTATTCAAATAGAGTTTTTATGTACGTTTGTGTATTTATTAAAATTTCTAAAACCGGCGGCTGCTTTTCACGGGCTCTGGAGGCGGCCCAGGACCACATTTTGTAGCGTCATTTTGGGGAGTCCCATGTTAAATAGTGGACGTTTGTGGTCTGATGATGTCGTTCGCTCTTCTAGATAGGATCGGAACATGCTGGGATTCCGGTAGGTAATATTGGAATACATGGTGTCCCCTAATCGGCGTAGTAAGCTGCAAATGGGTAATTCTGGCTCCAGCGAGGTCAACTTTTGTTCTTAGTACACTATTCACCCATTATGAGACACTACGTAAAGTAAACGAGTAAGGTTTATTTTTTGCGTAAATTTTGCTTACCAGATGTAAAGGTATCGATAAAGCAAATCCCAAAAAACAAATTAAACCAACAATATAAATATTTTTAACGGAACGAAATTCTGCCTGTAATAATTTTGCCATAGATACTGTCATCATTGTCTGAAAAAAAAGTTTATTACTTAGCAAAACATTACTGAGTTTACTCGCACCTACCAGTAAGGTTCATGGACTCTACACGGCTTATTCTCAAAAAAACAGGAAAGGCACGGCCCCTTGTACCTTGTGCCTAACGGTGCGTCCAGATTAAGTTACACTTTATAAAACTTATAAATGCTGTGTACGAGTTAAATATTTATAAATTTAACTCGTCCACAGTTACAAGATCTATTGAACTTTGAATAGACTAGATCCTTAAGTAATATATATCTTTTTTTCAGAATTTTAAACACTTTTTTCTAAGTTTCAGAGGATTTTAAAAATCACAAAAATGCGGCCTCTGATGTCTTACCAAGCCTTAAAATGTTCAGCGCGCGCGACGCAGAGGTGGGATGTAGAGCGATAACTGCGCGAGAACAGTCGACAGCTCGAGAAGAGTGCTTAAATACACAGCAGCTTGAAGCAGTCAGGACGACTGCTTCAATTTGCGAATTGCATACATGAACTATGCAATTGCTCGAGAGGTTTCGTGTATGTCTGTTATAGTATACTATGCTGTAGCCAGCTTTAAGCAGTCGACCTGACTACTTGAAGCTGCCCCTGTATCTAGTTTTGTATCTAGTAGCTTCAGTACACCGAATAAGAGTACCAATTTGCAAAAAAAAAACTAAACGAAAGACGCAATTGCGTATTTTGCACAAATAAAGTAGACTACAGCAGGGGTATTTTAATTCATTTGATTCGTTTCCGAATTGAATCCGACGGATGTATAAAACGTTATTTTGATTTCACCTTGGTTTGATGATCGAAATAAGGAGCCCCTCCTCATTGACAGATTCGGATCATCAACCCGAGGCGAAATTAAAATAGCGTTTTATAGATCCTTCGGATTCGATTCGAAAACGAATCGAATGAATTAAAATACCCCTGCAAGTGCGCTCACCATTGTTGTCAAAAGATTAGTAGTCTTACTTGTTCCTACCACAGTTCGTTTTTAGAGACTAGTGAGACTTTTAACATTAACTAGTTTCTGTCCGCGGCTTCGTTTGCGTTGTTTTACCCAAGGTCATATTTCAACCAGGTTGATAATAAGATTTTCACACTTTATACTCGAAAAAGGTACTTTATACGTTATGAAAAAAACTGAAAGCAAACCACTATAGGCCTTTTAGCTAAAAGAGGTGAAGGATTTAACTATTTCAAATAAATCTAATGAAATAGTCTATAAGTGCGAGTCTCGTTGGTCAAAAATATGTGATTTTTTTACCAAGAATTTCCGAACAATGAGATCTTTTTCGAAATTTTAGCAGGCGAAATTCCTCTATTTGTCTACTTTATTTGTTTTCGCAGAAAGTGTGAAAAGTATTCTCCTCGTGGATAAAGCAACTAACGTTTTTGCGTAATTAAATCCCTCTCGCAATCAGGGTTTTAGTAACTACTTTATAAAATCAAGAGTTGCGCTCGAGATTAAATATGACGCCCGTGACGTAAGACTCTGCTTTCCCTTGATAATCTACTATTTATAGGTTTGTATCTAAACGTTGCAAAAAGAATAATAAATGGGTAGTCAGTTTATTTAGGATCCACATACAACTAGGAAGGTCACAGTTGAGGTATAACCTAAGTCTTATTCTGTAAAACATAACGGGTTTTCTTCCTGGTTAATGATACTAGATAGAAGACAAAGTTCAATCTATCGCCAACTCTGATATGCCAACGCTTTTATCAGACGAAGATTGCATGAGAGTTGCTGACGACTCACTAAGGAGCATTACGGCATAAAATTAAGGAGGTAAACATGGATACAAATTTAACTTACCAAACTTGATGTCACACCAATTATTAACTGAATGGAAATAAAGAGAGGGTAAATCTTCGAAGCCTCCATAAACTGTGAACTTATGGGTAGTATAGAAAAAAAGTAGTAATGTCTGGAAGGCAGTTTTTTTGACAATACGACACAGCTTTTTAACAGCTCTACCATTGTTCCAAGTATCCACGACCTGAGCAACGCTTCAATGTTAAATCCGATCATATAAAATATAACTGCGTTATCAGTCATTGTGAAAGCAGATAGAACATCATAGTCGTGGAAGGATAGCAGGCCAATATTGTAAATAAATATGATGCGTTTCAAGTCATTAACCTGAAACAAAAATGTGAAGTGGCCAAATTATTTTTTGTGGCCACTCATTGCCAGTTTATCCATGGCCACGAGTATCAACGATCACCACATTTTGCTGTATGAGGCGATTTCGATATTGCACTTGTTAACCGCACTTTATACAACCAATTTAGAAAAATAACAATTTTGTATATTAATTATTGTCTGCCTGCGGCTTTGCTTGTTTTGTTTCTGGGATAACAAGTAGCGTATTCAATGTATGTTCGCGACGACCGTGTAATATAGAGGATTGGGGTATCTACTACAAATATTTATGAAAATTTACTAAAAAAGAACATTCCTGTATAATATAAAATAATAGATATTTTTTAAGTTAAATAAAAATAACTTACAGTATTAGATTGAATATCCACATCCAACATATTAGCAAGGGCATTCATTGAACTTTCTCCTACAGTTGTCACTGTCAGGAATAACACTGTTGCTGTTCCAACTATTCGGGACACGCAGACAAACTTACACAACTGCCAAGAAAAACAATTTTTTTTTAATGTTATCATTATTCTGGACGATACTGCCTTATTTTTTATCACTTGCTCTGCGCCTTTGATCTCATTTAATTTGGTTCAAATTAATACAAGATATATACAGAATGCAATCTAGAGTCCCAAAGAAAGGAAATTGTTCAACAATACAGGGCGTATTCATTACGGACGTAAGCGGGTTAACTACGAACTTTATTTGTGTTGGAAGAACATTACGTTTCTCGTTAAGGGATGAAACGTTGGTGTTCTTCCAACACAAATAAGGTTCGTAGTTAACCTGCTTACATCCGTAATGAATTCGTCAAACTACGATAGTTTTTATAGTAAAATACAGGGCGTCCCACGGCCATGGAGGGAAAATATCTTCATCATCATCATCATCAACCTAAATTAGTCCACTGCTGGACATAGGCCTCCTTTAATGAGCGCCATAGCGCCCTGGAGGGAAAATATCTTAATTAATTAAAAAATATTGAAGATAGAAAATTTAACTGAAGTAATAATTCATTATGATTTTAAAAACAATTTTAACTGCATTCAAACATTTTTGAATAATCGCCTGTCTGAACCGGGAATCGAACCCGCCAAATTGTAAAAAAACACCCCTAATGCTTAACCAAAATATATCGTCAAAATAAATGCCGAGACTTCGTCTTAGACAACCATGGCCCAAATGGTTCTCAAAAGTATATTTTTGCTTCTCCTTGAAACTTTGCACCCAGCTACCAATCACCCTGTCTATTCATGAAATGACCCTAGACGTCACACATACAGTTGCACCTGAGACGAAACACTGTTGCGCATGTATGTGCCGAGACACGACTTTCGTATGGAAAAGTGGGCGAGTGACCAGGTGTGCTAACGCTGCCGCTACATCGACCGCCAGAACATCGGCCTGGAGATGCACGTGGTGCTACCACCACGTTCTTCTCCAGGCTGATGTTGCGCGCGACTACCTACTGCATCGTGCGTCCATGAGCCATATCCGCCGCGCGGCGTCGCGTCAAACACACAGCCTTCGCTGCGCGTGACCCGCTATCACACATAATCTATGCGTTTCCCGTGCGGCCGTAGTCCGCCTGGATACCCTCACCTTATACAAAGTTTCATCAGCGATGGTCGAAATAAAGAAATTGGCCATCCATACTAAACCAGTGAAAAACAGCGCTGTAGTCAATGACGTTGTTGCACTTGAGGATGACAAAAGAAATACTGATCTGAAATTTCATTTAGTCTGATGAATGTGTTGTTTCCTCGTGGCCTTACAAGAATGATTTACTGGTTAGGAATATTTTTTAATCGTGGCCCAACTGCTTCTCAATAATCTATTGAACCGACCTGTGTGAAGGACTGTTCATGGGCTAAGTACAGTCATACGCAAAAATACATGACAACACGTCATCCAGACAGTTGAGCCTTATTTTGTATCAGCAGTTAAGTGTTGACGATAGATAATATATGTCACCGTCAAACTATAATAATTCTAGTCCCTTTATAATTTTTACATAAAATAATGATATACATTGCTTCCTTTATAATTAATTCATTTATATAAATAAGACCATTATGAAATCACAAAGCATTATTTGTGTGTACTTATCAAAATATTTGTATTAAATTAAATGGCAATTGCTGTCAAAAGTGACAGTAAATGTCTAAATTGATTGATTTATTTTAGGTTTTTGCTTCGTTATGACCTTTTTTTAAATAACCTCATAAACGTGTTTATGTAGAGTTTGACTCACATTTTTCATCAGTGTCGTGATTTTGTAAGCCAATAAATACCTACAGTATTGCAAAATCGACGCACAAATAGCGTTAATAGAGAAGAAACCTGTAACACTTTTTATTATACTAGCTCCATTTACGCAGCTTTACCCACGTGGTCGTTAATTGTAAATTCTTACGAAAAATTGAACATCAAATTAAAATGATGATTATCTGAAGTGTCACAAGACAATTTGAAGATAAGAGTTACTTTAAATAAAACGTCAAGTGCGAGTCGAACTTGCGCACCAAAGTTTCCGTATGATTATAAGACCTTGCTTCTTCGGTTTAAAGAATCTTTATTTCTCAAAGAACATAGTTTACAGTTCACTTAAATGAGAAAAACATAATATTGTACTTATATTTAAGTATCTGCTTTGGTTAATATATAAGTTCGAGTGTGTTTATTTACCAATTAACCTAGTGTACAAACTAATTGGTACAAAACAAAATAAAGAAAATAGCAATTATAGAAATTAAAACAACTTAATCTAATATCTCAGTAAAGGAACAAAACTAGAATAACCAAATAGGTATATTCGTCGCTGCACATAGAGAACCCACTATTCATCATTTTCTATAGACCTAGTTACATAATCTACTTATTATTAGAAAGAAATATTTTAAGAATACCAGCTCGTCAAAGCTAAGTAATAAAAGTTGTGATGTTAGCCACACACGGGCCTACCCTCATTTTTACCGGCCGGTGGCCGCCTGCTCGTAGGCCTGTGCTATTGTTTTGGCCAAGCGTTTTTTGTGCACGTTGACAAAGCGTGCACAAGTAGTCCAAGAGCCAGGAAGCTTTAATGCTTTCTTGCAAAATAGTTCTATGGGAAGTACATAGGTTTCGGTCCATGGAAAGAGTACAAAGTATTTTTTTTTAATATAAAACAAATTTATGCTTTTTGGATTATTCTAGCTAGATCTACGGGAAGTTTTTTATAGGTTTTGTGCGCATGTGATTCCCTTGGAAATTTCAAAATATTCGGACATAAACGGCTGTAACTTTTGATTGCGATGCCTTAGCAGTTTTATGTATATCGAGGCTCCAACAGGTTACAAATTTTCGTACCAAACAAGTATTTGATGTTAATTTCGACTCGATATCCACGCGCTCCTAACAAAAGGGTAGTTGACAGACAGAGACAGACAGACGGACAACAAAGTGCTTTTAGAAGGGTTCCTTTTTTCCATTCGGGGTACGGAACACTGAAAATAATGTTTTTTTATATATTTTATCCACAATTAACTCATAGTCCCTTTTATAGATGGGGTTTATTAAAAAAGACATATCATCAGTCGGAAAAGTCTTGTTATCTTTAATTTATAAAATATTTTGATGCTATCGATAAAATTAAATACCTACAATTACTACACCACTAACAATTTTACGTCAAATAAAGAACACGCCTACACAATGTCAATCTAGTATATTTTTTTCGATTGGTTTTTTTATTATAGTGCGTAAGCGCTTGTGGGTGGACACGGACACGTAGTCTATATTTTGGGGTATTGTTTTTCTTATGATAGCAATATGGTCGATGAAACCAGCCAAGTGGGAGTTGCCTTGCACACGGAGGGTTCTTTACTATCGGGCTATTACACACAAGAGAAAAAAGAGAACTCTACTACTGTGTACGCAGATCAAAGTCTCGCACATTAGGGGGCAATGACATTAGGTAGATTGGTATTCGAATCGTCACTGCAGCGATCATTAAGTTATATATTCTATTCAATAAATTGACTTACCTCTGGATAGATACAAATGGACCCAAGGAAATCTCTGTCTCTTGGCGAATGGTTTACATCCAGGGGAACAGCGAGGGTGTTAGCACTTCACTCCACAGTTCATAAACGTCCATCACAAGGCTTGATTAGTTTTTTTTATATACGCATGAAAATTTATAGATCTATCATTGATTTCAATAATAATAAATAATAAATATAACGCTGGACAATTCACACAGATTCGAATACGATTGGCACCAGACTTTGAATTTGAAATATTTAAATACTGCGATGAAGATACAACTACACTATTGTATAGAAAATCCCCGGGATTAGTATGGATCACGTAAAGATTAAAAACATACCTAATACTAAATCACGACTAGCGACAAAAATTTTCGCCGATTGATAGTAGATCATAAAAATTAAATAAATAGGTATTTAAATTTAAGGGGGCTCCTGAACAAAAATCGTTTTTTTTTTTGCTTTTTTGCGGTTTGTTTGGTTTGTACTTTTCGAGTTACTCCCAACGTATCGCGTGAGACCTGCTCATTCCCAACGTCTCACAAAGTGCCGGAGAGCATCTCATTACTACCTACAACATTTATTGATCATGCTTTTTAACAATGGCTATCATTATCAATAAATCAGTTCAGCTACCTCTAGATTGTTTGCAACAGTCTGCAGTTAGCTCAACTGCTAAAATTGTTAATTAATAAATAAATAAATCCACACAGCATCATCTAGCCCTAAGCTAAACAGAGCTTGACGTGTTATGGGTACTAGGTGGGTCACTAGATAACTGATATACTTAATAAAATACATTACGAACATAAATATTTTTTTATTATACGTAGAAAATACCTAGAACACCCGAATACTAATTTTATTTTGTGTCTTTTTGTCTTTCTTTTGTTGAATTTTCTGGTTGTATATAGAACTTAAATAAATCGATTTTTCTGTTCAATGACAGCTCTAAAAATTACTGTTACAGAGAAAAATAACAGTAATTGTCATAAAATGATAGTCAAAAGTTAAAACGAGAATAGAAACTACTCGGGATAGAGACTCATTCATTTCCGTCCAGATAACGTGTTGTCTACGCTGATTTTTTTTTCACATAGATAACCAGTTGTTTAGTTTGGTTGTCTAGGCAGAACAAACAATTTTTCCACTACATTGGTCAAGGCTGTAATCTTGCACCGCAATAGAGAGACAGTTGAAATTTTGACAGGTTGTGTAATTGCAAATCATAACAAAAAATAGTCAAAATAAATAAAAATAATAATTAAAGGAGGCAACGTCCATACCACGTTGTGTACTCATCACAAAAGTTAAGTGACGTTATGCGTAAAACGTATCCGCGTCATGTAGGCTTTTTGCTTGTTTTTAGGGTTTCTTTTGCGAAATAAATTTGTATGATGGTACGGAACCCTCCATGTGCGAGTCGACTCGCTGTTGGCTGGTTATAAAAGAAGGCACACCCAGAATGTTATGCTTTTTGCAATCCATTGATTTCGGTTCATAACACAATCTGCTCACAGAAAGACGGACGGACATGATTTTTACCATAGGATATATTTTGATATGATACACCACATATACACCACAGGGTACTTACGAGTAGAAATGATGAACGGAAGTGTCCTTCATTGCCGTCTTAATATTTCTATTACGACATCTGTCTAAAACAACACCAACTGGCACGCATTTTCTTTTTGTATATTTTTTCCGGCACACGGTCCATACTGGTTCTTTGCTTAAATTTGTGATAAAGAACCGCCACACGTCAGTGAGAAAAAGACTGCTCTGTTGTTTGAGATTGAAGAAAAACTGTTAATACTTCATCTGCAAAAACTTAATGTCATTCTTAGTTTCTCTCAGCAACGACGCTGTCCCTACTGGGGAAAAATAGTAATTGGGTTGATCATTCTAGATAAAATATTAATAAATAATTAACTGGACATTTCACATAGCATTATCAATTACAATTAAGCAGCCATGTACAGATTCGGAATAAATAACTGCAGACCAAACCAACATTGTCCCGCGGCGGGAATCGTACCCGCAAGCTTTAGCGTCGAGTAATGCGTCACTGAGGCCGCCCATTTTGATCTCGTGCTTTAAATTCTTGGAATTGGCATTAAGGATTTCTTTTAATTTTAGATATAAAGTGAATATTAACCATGACAGAGAAAAGTGCAGTTTGCAAGAAGATGCCGATCATGATTCCTCTTAAAAATGGATTTAATAGTTTGAATGCTTCCAGTTTTTTCGTGTATTGTTTGATAAAAGAATCCATTAGCATGTAAGGTAATCCCGCAATGATTTGTAATAACACGAATTTGAATACCATAACTGAAAAAATAAAAATATTAAATAAAAACTTTCTTATTTCAAACCGACTTTAGAAAGGTACCATGTTTGTACGACCGTGTGTATTTCATTTTGTAAAACCCATTTCTGTGGATCGATTTCGATAATTGATTCGCTATTGTAAACAAAACGTTCAAGAGGTGGGCCCATAAAAAAATATTTCTCGAACAATTACTATTTGTCCCGTAAACCTAAACAAGATCCGTCAAATGCTAATGTGAATCGCGCGCCGAGAGTTTCGAAATTTTAAAAAGAATTTTATTAATAGTACTACTGGGACCAGTAAGAGCTTTCGGTATCTATTGAATATCTAAAAACAGTGAGTACTACATAGTATGTAGTACTCACTGTTTTTAATCTGAAATGTATGTCGTACATACATTTCAGATTATTCGCTCTGCAAACTTCTGATATTAGGGGGTAATAGCATGCTTGGCGCACTCCGCGCTCGTCAGTTTAATTTTCATTAATTTATTGATCATAGGCATATTACGTCTCAAATTCTACAAGTACCTGGTCTGCCTGTCTTGCCGGGCTTAGGCCGGGCTAGGGTTACCAAGCGCCGTTAAAAGGCTTACGTCGCTTTTATCACTAGCATAGCCCACGACATGCCAGTCTATAACTTCCCAGCGTCGCTGGGCAGTGAATGCGATAAACTAACACTATCATAGCCCAAGACGCAAAACTTAGTCTACTTCCCCGTGTTGGGCAGTGAAAGCGCTAACGGGACTATACAGGGTTAATCGGCAGAACGTGTGTCATGGGACTCATGGGTTAAGATAGGTGGAAACTAGTGCAACAGCTTGTCGGATTTTAATATTGCAGCCGGCTCTCAGCAATTTATTTTTAAAATGTATTATGATATTTTTCCTATCTTGGCACTTTTTTAGATATGTATTACGTGACCCTGTCTGTTCGAAATGCCGAACCATCATACTGGGGAAAGCACCCCTTACCCCACTTTGCACATGCTCAATATGGTTGCACAGAAAATAAATCTGTTTCAGGTCTTCCTGAACGAACTCTGTAAGGCTACATTGTTTGTTTTGTGTTAAAAGGACATCGTATGTAAGCTGTGTGGTGCCGGCTTAGAATTTACACCACCCCAACTCTTCCCGCGGGTGTCGTAAGAGGCCACTAAGGGATATCCACCGGGGGCGGACAGCAGCACCCCTTGCAGAGCAATTCTACCATCGAACTGCGATCCCCAACCCGCATGCCCAGCGTGGGTTACCCCCATGAAATAAAAGTCATCAAGGCGCTTATCAAGGGGAGGTCTGCGTCCAGCAGTGGACCAATTCAGGCTGTTGAGGTTGAGGTTGAAGTGTTTGTAAACTGTACTTAACAAGAAATTGAGATGTTACATACTTAAAACAAATTTTAATTGTCTTAGCTACTAAATTAGGATATTTTTGAAATGATAGTTGTAAGTTGAAAATAAATACTTAATATACTTAATAGTAATTACCATTTGCCTGTAGGTAAGTAACAGTTCTACATTTTGGATTGAACATTCTGCTGTGGTTGATTCAGTTTAAGTCAAACAAGTTGGTTATTGATAGAGAATGCGCTCTGTAATTTTAGTTACTCCTCGCTGTATTTACCTAATGCTCGATTCCGAATCATATTTATGCGAAATATATTCAGGTGAATGTTCTCGGTGAGAAGGGCTCTTGTAAAACAATTTGTAACATGATCCATCAAATTTGCCTGTCGGGACCTACTATAATAAATTAAAAGTGACAAATGACATGGATATAAAAAAAATTACATTGAACAATAAATAGATTTAAACATTCGTAAATTTTTCATAAGTAAGCAACTTATTGCACACTGCTTCTGCCGAACCCTTTGATGACCCACATAAACTGATATTTTTCATTTACAAAACCATTTGACCTGCATGGTATCTATTAAAATTTTGACATCACGGTTTGTATTGAAAAATTTCTGCAATTTTTCTTAAATGTAGGCGCGCGATGTTTTTTGTTATTTTAAATTTCAAGTTAATTGCTTAGCAATGCTGATACGCTGCGCCAGATACTCACCAGCTCACATCAATTCACACATCACACATCAATCGGTCACACATCAATTGCCAAACAGGGGGACCTTTCCGAATGGTATTATATATGGATCAGTTGAGCTATCTGTAGATTGCTTGCAACAGTCTGCAGTTAGCTCAATTGTTTCAATTGAAAATACTAGTTCTAATTTATTTTTATTATTTCATTGTAATTTTCTTTGTAAATAAAGAAAGTATTGCTGAGCTACTTGCTGAGATATTCAGGAGCGAAAAAAAGAAGAGACAGAGAGAAACCACAAGGGTTTCATACCCGGACGAAACCCTAAAAAGCAGCGTTAATATTAGGAAATTTTAAGTCAGTCTTAGTTTCTTTGTAAAGTATGTTCTTAGTTATAAGTTTACCTCTATCCGCTATTGGTGAATAAATATCAAAGGTCATCATATTCATGGAATACACAGAGGCCATACATACGAATTTCTGTAAACTAGCCCATTTAAACCGAGTATCAGCAATATCCTAGAAAGATACAATAACATTACAACATCACACTAATATCATACTTATATTATAAAAATATGAAAGTTTGGATGGGTGGATGGATAGATGGATGGATGCATGGATGGATGTTTGTTACCTCTTCACGCCAAAACTACAGAACGGATCGAATTCTAATCCTGGAATCAAATAGGCTACTTTTGATCCCATAAATCAGTTCCCATAGGATAGAAATCACCTTCAATGTTTCCATAGAAACAACGCGTGCGAAGCCGCGAGCATAAACTACTTAATAATATAGCATCTATAAAATGTTTATAAATACAAAAAAAACCATTTTACACAAAATAAAAAACTAAATCCGATCATCTTTATCAAAAAAAGTTGACTGAGGTACCCACAGGATGGATCGCAGCCATGTTTATGTACATACTTATTAAATTATTTCAAGAACCAGAAAAGGTAAGAGTCAATTTCGCAAGTAAAGAAAATGCTTTTGAACTGGTTCGTTTTAGGTCAGATTCTGTTTAGAACTGATTTTCTTGCATGGATTGCTATCATGAATTTTCTATCATTAGAAGACCTAACTGTGGGGTATCATAATGTGGAAGAAGTGTGTATTTTCTTATTAATATTATTACTTCAGCTCTCTATCTCAATTTGTATAAACAAATGATATCCTTTTGATCCAAGATCGAACGAAGTTCATTACATCTTTTGCATACACAAAATGAATTTTCGGAATGATAAAAATTAAGTATTTAGATAACCTTGGTTTTACTTATTATTTAAAAACAAGATCCGTCGGGTGCGAAGGAAATTCGCGCGCCGAGGGTTTCAAACATTTGTCAATTATACAAATATGTATTATAAGTACCGGTAAGAGACTTCACTATTTATTGAATGCCTAAAAATAATATGTAACTATCTAGATTTCAGATAGATCGCTCTGCAATCTTCGCAGATAGGGGGTAATGAGGAGGAATCGGTAATTTTTCGACTTTTTTCAAGATATTTCAAAAGTATGAATTCTACAGAAATTTAAAAAAGTGTTTTGTAATTTACAAACCAATACCTTTCATTTGATACCCCACATGACCATGTGATCTTTTCAAATTTCGACATCACAATTTGTACGAAAAAAATTTATTTAAATTTTTTTTCATGCGCAATAAATTTTATGTTGATAGCTGCGGTAGTTACCGAGTCATGAAAGTGAAAGTAGGAAAAAAGGACAGACAAAGCGAGAACGTAAGGATTTCGAAACCGATCTCGAATCCCTGAAAATCTGTTTAATACTAAAAGCATTCCATTACAAACTCTATAGAATTGCTAAAACTTTTCGGGGGACGCTTCGAAATTGGAAAAGATGTAGGTACAAATTACTAGTACTACTTATAAGTCTATAAAAATTACTGTTCTAAACGAATGCTGCAGTTTGTGGCAATGCAGAGCCCCAATTAGACCTTGTAGTGTTGGAAAGGGAAATACTTTCCTAATTCCAAAACATGAATGAGCGAGTTCATTTTGCACACTTTTATCAGACTAGCTATTCTCAATCTCCGATAAAATTCAGTTAGATAGACATTGAGACAGGATAGAAGGGATGATGAACGGCTAGATTTTATGATACAGGACACTCTCAAATAATTATGAAACAATAAACGTGTAAAAAAATCTGTTTAATGACGTGGTACTTACCCTTCTGGAATAAGATAAATTCACTGTTAAACTGGAAGATTTATCCATGATTTGTTTGTTATCAACACACCGAAGGCATCAAAAATCTGTCAAAAAAAGGTAAATGACTGGCTTGTAATCTATATATATAAATATATATATATAAAAGAAAGTCGTGTTAGTTACACTATTTATAACTCAAGAACGGCTGTACCGATATGGCTGAAAATTGGTGGGTAGGTAGCTTAGAGCCAGGAGACGGATATAGGATACTATTTATCCCGTTCGACAGCGTTCCCGTGTGACTTGACATAAAACGTCAGTCACTATAAAACGTGGTATATCAAAAAGAAACAGACTTGGAATAACCAAACGTAAATGACAGTTATGTAATGGACGTATGGATGCCGGGGAGCCGATTCTGTAGTATATTAAGTATCAGCATTTGCACCCGTGCGAAGCCGGGGCGGGTCGCTTGTTTCTTAAAAAAGTGGGTTCGGTTCTCTGTTG
This sequence comes from Eupithecia subumbrata, assembly GCA_949316285.1. NCBI lineage: Eukaryota > Metazoa > Arthropoda > Insecta > Lepidoptera > Geometridae > Eupithecia > Eupithecia subumbrata. The sequence goes on along the minus strand of OX438642.1, from coordinate 9,563,862 downwards.
GTACACACCACAGTTGCATCACAAATCATGCTAAAATCATGTTAGCTTTTAGTGTTTTTAGTCATGACATTTCCAACAAATTTAATAGCTTTACCCCTTATAATATTTCTGAAATTATGTATTAATCCGACGATGGATGGAACGATCGAATGAATCAAGAAAGAAGGGAAACGAACTCGACGCAGACCAAAGTGTTGATGGAGGGACAAGGTAGACGCGCATCTTATCGTTCAGACCTCAGTAGCGCAAAAAAGAAAGGTGTCTATAGAGGGAAGGAATACCTTTACCCAGCAGTGGGACTTGCCACTTATACAGTGAGGTACTATTCATTTATAGGCAGTTTTCTAGATATAGGTAAGAACTTACTTTAAAAAAATCTGAATGTAAATAATTCAAAGGGTATTTTAATTTTATGAAAGCCGCGTTTCATTCTAGCGTTTACTAAGAATATAAAATAATTCTTGTTTTCAAACTTATACAAAACCTAAAACACAATCTAAGATTTTATTTATTTACTCATGACTTCGTAGTTGTACAAAGAAAATACAATACCACGATTTTTGACTTCTTTGTTGATGGACGTATTGATTATGTCAGTAATAACTACGTGTAATTACAGAGTAAGTATATATTCAAATCCAAAGAGGTTCAATACTTTAGAACCAAAAAGTAGAATCAGTTTAGAGCACTCACATAATGCTAGCTGGACCGAAAAGAGTAGAAATTAATTAAAATGGAACTAAACTAAACCTTTGCCCTTTGCTCAAAACCAATGTCAAATCTTTTCAAAATGTCACGCACATGTAAATAAACATTGGGTAGGTACCTCAACGAAATTTGTATTAAAATAGCCGTTTTAATGTGTACGTTTTAATGTATGGTGTATAGTGCAATCCAACAAGTAAAAAACTAATCGCAGTGGACCAAGACAAGTGATTGATAAAGTTTTCATACGTTGTTTAGCCGAATTTCAAGTGGGAAAGCTATGGCTCGATGATAAATACAATTTTCAAAGAATCTCGGAGATCACTGATAAATACTTGATTCTATGGTATTTAAGTAGAAAAATCTGCCTCTCTCAAACTATTAAACTTGTGAATTTGATTGCCTGAGTAATATTTATGCTATATTTTTCCAAATTGCGTTCATGGTATTTTTAATGTTTAATTCCGTTTGTATTGGAAAAATTATAGTCCACTTCCATATTTTGAGTCTTTAAAACAAAATCATCATCGTCATCATCATCTGATTTTGCCATTTGTTGACCTCAAAACCCATCTGCCATTCATACGGTCCTTCGTTACATTTCAGTATAATTTAAATTTGTTTTCAGGTGGGTACGTACATCCGTTATGTGTCAGGAATCGAAGATGCAAGGTTCTCCTAGCATATTCAAGACGTAATAACGAAGAAAAGGGGCCATTCAGGGGGGAGTGGGGTCGACCATGTCTTATTTTTTCTTACAAGGCGTTGGGAGGGATTCTCGATAGTTCTTACGTAAGATCACAAAAAACCAAAATTAGTTACTTCAAAAAAATTAAAATTACTCGTACCTTTGTAGGTATATAGATAAATATTTCTACTTTGAAAATTAAACATTAAAACTAACCAAACTTGTATTCATTTTTTCCTGTAGATTCTAACGTATTATATAGTGAACAGAGGGGGAGGGGGTCGGCTTATTCCAATTTTTTCTTATAATAGGGGGAGGGGGTCAAATACTATCGAAAATCGTCTTACTTGATAAATGAATGGCTCCAAAGGAAGACCTATATCAATTCGACGATTTCAATTTGTGCCACACTACACATACCACACTCCTACTGCCACCATAAAAAAAATGGTGACCGATCCGATGGCCTAACATCATCGGGCCCACCTACAGATTGAATACTAGCTGTTCCCTTTATATGTCTGTGGCTTCATGCAAAAATCACAACCAAAGTTATTTATTTAAAAAGACACAAATACTAATAAAAAAAATCTACAACATAGATTACATTATTGACAAAGAGATTAAAATCAAAAAATAGAAATAAATTAGAACTAGTATTTACAATTGAAACAATTGAGCTAATGCAAACTGTTGGAAACAATCTACAGATAGCCTCACTGATCCATATCAATACCAGTCGAAAGCGTCCCCAAGACGCTGCTGGCTGCATTGCTCCGCTGTATGGCAATGCTGATGCGCTGCGCCAGATAGGTACTCACCAGAGCCGCCATCACGGTGTGGTAAGGCACGGCATTACGGCTCAAACGATAGCAGTTGAAACGTTAGGGTGCGCGTTCACAGGCCGGCAACGGACAATCCGCTGACAAGATTATGTTGCCTAAGCCTTCTAAGAGCTCGCTGTGTTTCCACAGTTGACTACATCATAAAGAATACGTAAATTTAGGTACAAATAGACAAAACCGAATAATTGTAAAAGGCATCTGACTATTAATTTCGAGCATACTGTCCGAATTTTTGTTGAAATTTGGAATTTTCTCATCTACAAATGACTGAAAAGACCCATAAGATTGGTGAACCAAGGAGTCGCCGTGAACATTTATCTACGACTGTAATGTTGGGGCCAAACTATTAAATTTTCTAAGGATATTGTTTTTGCCGACTCAAGAGTCCGAAATAAAAATCTCGCTGTTTGAAAAATTTAATTCCAAACCTATTTGTCGAAATTCGTCTGTGATGACGTTACTAAATTAAGAAACTACATTACTGCTGCATTTAATTAGAACTAGCATATTCGATTGAAACAATTGAGTTAACTGCAGACTGTTGCAATGATTTTCATGTTATGAATTTTTCTAGCTAAAAGTTTGTATTTTTTAGCTTTTAAGGGCTGTGGTGATTTTGTATAATAAATAACTTTTCAGTCTAAGGCTTCCTATTTCTAGAAAAAGGTACACAAGGCACACAGCTTTCATTAAAAACTTGAGCCACATCCAAAGAAAACTATTTAACTTTCTTCGATTTCTAAGATGAGAATATTCTATCCTGAACTTATAATTATTTTCTAGTGAAGTTAATCATCTTTCAAGATATCAAAGAGATTCTAGGATCTAGTTTTCCATGAATGCGATCTCGGTACCAATTTACAAGTAAATAAGAGTTCAGATGCAGGTCTTCAGTGTATAATGGAAGATTTTTAATTGGAACTGCCATTATGACAATTAATTCTGAGCAGCCTGTCCTAAGTTTAGTATGAAGAAAAAATATAGTAATTTCATCTATGAATATCTCAGAAACCAGACCCTTAAGCACATTATTTTATGACTTTTTTTATTGATTTTAGTATCCATAACCGAATGTATAACTTTTATTGTGCGCGGCGATTTCTAAAAAAACAATAGTGGTGACCGATGTTAGGGCCAAAATCTTCAGACCCCTTACTCCTCCGATTAGGGATGAAAACAGCATAATTGATCAAAAGTACCAACATAATATTAAATAGTGACTTTTTATGTAGTTTTCTGAGGAAATTAAGGATGGTCTGTGGAAATAATTGGAAAACAATTGACAATGACAGACAAGATGACAAGTGAGAATGACATAACGTGAAACGGTTCATAGGTTGTCCCTGGTTGTCCCTTTCTCGTAGCTTAAATATTTTTTTTAGGGCCTCTATTTACAAAGAAAATTACAATAAAATAATATTAATAAATTAGAACCAGTATTTACAATTGAAACAATTGAGCTAACTGCAGACTGTTGCAAACAATCTACAGGTAACTCAACTAATCCATATCAATACCAGACGGAAGCGTCCCCAAGACGCTGATGCTGTATGGCAATGCTGATGAGCTGTGCCGGATAGGTACTCACCAGCTCTCGGGTCCCGCTTCGCTTCGACCAGACGCTCAGATAATAAAAACCCGAAGAGCCTCGGTACCCCACGGACCTAGGGTCTCGACTGCAAGGGAAGCAAATGTGGGCTCTGTCGAGACCTGACCAAAATTATTGATTTTATTCAGGTTTTTAGTGCAAAATGATAAGATTTTAGTTCGTAAACTTCAACTTCTTGTCTAATTGCTAGTTCGTTAAACTCAAAGATCCTATGACTACGTTCCGTAAGTAAAACCCATCATATTTTGTTTTCGAAGTTTGTGACACGCCTACACAGACACTTGCATAGTCGTAGCGAAAAGCAAGCGGCGCCATTAGGAAAGAAGTTGAAGTTGAAACGGTTCTTGAAAATTTCATTTCGTTTCTATTTACATCATTCGTAACAGCATTCAAGGCCACAGATTTATAAGTATAGTTCAAGGCAAAACGCCTTGTTTTGGAAATTGGCGTGTTGTTCAATATGAGCGAAAAGCGTGTGTGTGCGATCGACTTACTGCTAACTGTGACGAGGAAGAAAAGTTTTTGTACCGGTTGGGAAATGTACTAAGCCAAACATTAATTATAGTATATTTATTATTATCATATTATATTGTGCAATCATATTGCACGAACTTTTGTGAAAAAACAGCACCGAAACACAGTACACTGGTTTCAAATGAGCGAGCTACCACATTTCGCTTGGCAGTCTCACTACGGAAAGGGCCTATCTAACGCCTAAAGCATTAGCATATATACATAACTAGTATATGATCGTTTATACAAAATTAAAATATAAACTTCGATCAGGCATGCCGCGCCCCGCGGAAAACCTGCGAAAATCTTATCGATGAATATAACCTAATTAATTTAATTGTCAGGCTAATTCTTAGGTCACAGGTCTAATTATGCTCAGCTAATGAATTTTCCACTGGTAGATAACGAAAAATTGGTACCTACCTACATAAGTAGGTAAGTTTTAGACTTAGGTCATACCTTAAGGACGTAGGCTACTTTTTGTCTTGGGAAACCGCAGATAAAAAAAAACCATTAGGAGCAACTAGTAAAATTTATTTCTATAAAATGAAATATAGTAACTACCGCCCCAGCTAACTGAACCAATTATTATTAATAGTGGACGAGTATGAAAATGAAGAAAGAACTTAGCCTCAAAAGGAATCATTCAAAAACTGGTGGTGGGACATAACCGCAGAATCCAACAAAAATTTAAATTAGTGACTGCTCCGATTTTCATCATAATGTGGCATTTTGATAAAATTTATCTTCTTATGAGGGCAAAAGCCACTTGCTTACAAATCATTGAAACTTGTAGTTGACTTATACCTGATAAGATAACTGACCTGCATTAAATTTAATCTGTACAATAAAATTTAAGTAGGTAGGTAAAATTTAAGTTCTACTATGTCAAATAAATCACATCATTGGAAAACAATGTGCTTTCTGCTGTTTTACTTACCTCTCCTCGAGCCCATAGTCCCTCATAAGCGAGTCATCTATATAGATGATATATACATATAGACGACCTCCGTGGCGCAGCGGGCGAAGGTCTGCCTGCGACGCAGGAGGTTGCGGGTTCGATTCCCGCCTCGGAGCAAATTTGTGTACGATCTGCAGAAATTTGTTCCGTTGGTCTGGGTGTTTTCTATGTATAATAAAAAATGACTATCTATGTAGTATTAAGTAGGGTAAACCCAGGATACATGCCTCAGTGGGATAGATGCCTTGGTTTCAAAAAACATAACTTCCCGAAATCGCAACTACGAATTAATAGTTTAAATAAGGCGCGGACGTGCCACACCCCTCAGTTCCCCGCAGGCGGTTGAGCAGAGTGGACGTATTTTTCTTGTGCGTGCGATTATCTCCGCGGCGGACGCAGGCTTACTGGTCAAAGTTTTAAACATGAGTATTCAGTGTTGCATAACTTTTTATGTAGTCATAAATTTTATTCAATTTTACTAACGTTGATACATTGGTACATTGAGTACACACCTAAATGTCAATACCCTCTCTATTGTATTTAGTTTAGTTCTACATAAGAAAGGCATCTATCCGTATCAAAAAGTATAGTTGCCTCAATTTATCTGGGGGATAGTTGCTATTAAAGGCATCTATCCCCCAGAACTCTAAACATAGTCAGTGTTTGTTGGAAAACATAATTTTGTTATATTTTACGTCGGAAACATTTTGTACATACCTGTTTGTGTTCAATACTTAATGTTTAACCACCAATAAAATTAATTTCATACCCCATGTAGACCACGTGGGTCTCGCGTCCGTTTACCTATGCCCCAACATACCCTAAAAGCTGATTTTCAAATGTTGATTTTCTTAATGTTGATTTCCTTAATGTTTATTTTTTGAATGTTGCTTTTCTTAATGTTGATTTTCTTAATGCTGATTTTCTAAATGTTGGTTTTCTTAATGTTGATTTTCTTAATTTTCTTACTCTTGATTTTTTTTATTGTTATTTTTTGTTAGACAAATGCACAAGCTCAATTATTATTGTATAGGAATGCTCAAATAAATGATTTTAAATTGTATTTTACTTTTATTCATTCTATAGGGCATCTATCCTACACCACTGGCTTCTATCCTCCATAGCATTTTCATTCTGTGGCATCTATCCATATAGGGTAGGCATCTATCCCCAAAAAAAGGGTTTGCGAAAACTCAATTCCTGCCTAATTAGTGATATGTAGGTCACTAGCAACCGTTATAGATGTGAGATAAAAGATTAAACTATCTTTATTCATAAAAATTACTCACGTCAAATTAAGAATTTTAAAACTACAAGGCTTTTTCAAAAAGTGTGGCTTCTATCCTGGGTTTACCCTATAGGTATCAGTTATCTAATATCCATTAACACAAGCCCTGCTTAGCGTGGGGCTAGATAATGCTGTGTGAATTGTCGAGCATTATTTATTTATTTATTTATTTTATCATAAACGCTTTTAGCCTTTGTAGAAAATACCTAATATGAATGTCTAATAAGTAATAATTATGCATGATGGATGAGTTAAATAGATTAATCTCATTATTGCCTAAGATGAAACGATTTGTTAGCGGTTCATCCATAACGCTATTCGTCCAATTACAATACAAACGCGGTTAGTCCAAAACGCGTTTCATCCAACAAGCGTTTCGTCTAAAACGCGTTTCGTCCAATAAGCGGTTCGTCAGGAATCCATGCGCAGTTCGTCTAATTCTTAATATCTATATGTGATTTACTTTAGAACAAAATAACTAACGTTTCATATTTATTGTTTCATTCATCAAAACGCATGAATGGCAAACTTTAAACTCAGGTTACCTAAGTTGTATCTACAGTGCCTAAAACGCAATTTGCCTTTATAGCTAAATTCCCCCAACTCGTATTACCTGTGCTGTACTAAAGCTGTTTCTTTATACAGTTAACTCTTTTCAACCATGCTATAGAAAATAAAGACATTAAAATTATTTGATAACATATAAGCATTAAGAAAAAAAACGAGTAGTTACCTACTAGCCATTTAACCAAGTGGAAACTCTGTTTGTCGGTTAGTAACAGGAGCATTTTAAAAACAATTCAATTAACGTTTAACTATAGATTTGTACTAAAATTAATTTGTACTTGTTATAATATTATAACTACGAGTACATTACAAATTTAACAACTGAAACGGATAAAGTAAGGGTTAGGAAGGGATTAGGTAGGTAAAACTAGTCAGTTGAAAATCTTATTAATCATCGTACCTACTCCTTCATCTAAAAATCACTGGCTGTGTCATTTAATCATAAATAACGAACACTTCAATCAGAATAGGTATAACATTATTATTTTATTTTCCGTGCTTCGGCCAATTGGCGTTTTTCTTAGGTATTGGACACGGTCAGTGTAGTGTAGTGTGTCGTAATGTGAACTTGGACATTCCTGATTCTGAAGACGAATTGGTAGTCGTGGATACTGCCTGCCGTCAATTCTCGGTAACTCTAGTAGTAACTCCAAGTAGGTAGGTACATCAAGTCACCCCGTGACCATGATCGCTGTAACGCGGTAGAAACGTAGGGGAAATAATAACAAAAGGTAGTTACGCGATAAATACCCGATTAAACCATTAACTTCTTGGTAATTTTAAAAAGTTGATGGGTTTCTCACAACAAACACAAAAAGGCATTTTTATGCGAAAACGGAGTTTAAAGTTGATAAAGTCGAAATAAGTAAAACTTATTTAATGCATTTGAACTGACTTTTCTCACATTTTTCCGATTAATGGTGGTTATGAATATTAGCAAAAAGATGTTTGCGCAGATTAACGTGTCGCTAGGTATTTAATGGAATTAACGCGCGATAAGTCGGCGCAGTCACATACCTACATACATATGTATAGTCATACGGGAGTGGTTACAGGGAAAAGCAATGAGATTTTACCAATATCATTGGGGAAAAGTGTGTAGTATTCTAAGTTTGATCGGATAGAGGAGTTTGGATTTCCAACAGCCGTCTTGCTATAACAAATATTATTTAGTTTTGCTGGTAGGTACAGACTGTATCCCAACCATTTTGTCATCACAGATATAACATCCTCGGCTAGCTTCATGTCACGTCACGACCCAGGCCATGTTTTATCGTGTAGGAAAAGCACAGTGTCATCTGCAAACATTAGCAAATCAAGACCCGAGAGGGAAATACTAGTACATAGTTAATTTATGTATGTACGTTACATAAGTACGAGTAAATACATCACCAAGTGCGAGTCAGATACGCGTACCAACTGTTCCATATAGGTAATTATATTCGGCAAGAAGCAAGGTAAGACCTTGCTTCTTGCCGAATATCATGATTCTAGGTCAACGGGAAGTAGTTAGGTTAGGTTAGCAAACGTTTTCTTTTTACTTTTTAATTTTATTACTTACCAATAATACATTACCTATCTAAGCCATCCCAAATATCACGACAGCTCACCACAAATACCTACGCGGTAACGCGGTCATTCATTTGCTATCTGTGAGTGTCGGAGCGGGGCGGCGGCGGCGGCGGCGGCGCGTGGCGACCTCAAAGGCAATAAAGGACGGAACATACATGCATTGTTCTGCCTCTTTATTATATTCGGAGAATTATTAATAGTAGGAAGGTACCTATACTAATATTATGTAGGTAGGTATACTACACCTACTCCATAGTTTAGTCGTCAGGAAAGTCGGAATGCGTAGGTCCCTAGTACGCTTTTCTTTCGTCGGATTAGCATTTTACTACCTACGTAGTTATGTAGTGGATTTTACCTTAGGAAAAGAAAAGAAAAAGTTAGGTAGGTATTTTAGTCACTACAATCAATTCTGGTCTAACTGGCACTTGCGATCAATTAAAACGCATTTGATATCTTTACATGCAATGCGTTGACGATAGGCACATCAAAAGATAGGTACTTTTGCATAAGTACTTGAAATTAGGGGACGAGGGAGAGAGAAACGACCCGCCGCAAGAGCCGCACGTGCCGGAGTCATCACATTTTCCAAATTTTTGTATGAAACAGTACCTACCTATGCAACCCCGCGCCCCTATCCGCGCCGAACGAGACGCATTTTAATAAAATCCTCTAGGTAGGTATACAGATTCCATCAAACAACTTCGGCGGGCTCGGTGCTTGTGCCGCGTTCGGTTCGGTGGCGTTCGTCGTTGCATTCGGGATGGATGGATGACGGCACCCGTATTCATTCAGTCCAAAGATAGTTGTATTTGTATACCTTCAGGTGCCTCTTTTTAAAAACAATAATGTTTCACTTTTGACTCCTTGCTCTTAGAGAGTACGCCATATGAAAACAAGATCTGATTGATGAAATTTTTGTAGGTAGGTACAATTGTGTTTATACTTTTCGAAATATTTTCAATCTGTCAAGTACGAGTGTAACTCGCGCGTCGACGCGCCGCGTTTTCGAACGTTCATCAATGGTAGAAAAAATATGTACTTATGGTACCGTTCGAGACTTCGTAATTCAATGAATACTTAAAAATAGTAGGTACCAACCTACATTTCAGATGGATCTCTGCATGCTTCGGTGATAGGGGGTAATGGTAAATTTTTCTACTTTTTCAAGATATTTAAAAAAGTATGTTACTTACAGAAATTTTTAAAACTGTTTTGAATTTAATAAACCAATAAGTACCTATTATTTGATACCCCTCGGTGGGGTAGCTCCCCTTTTGAAAATTATCCAACCCCTTTTTGACCATTTTTCTAAAAGTGTTCTACTCACAGACTTCTCTATATTTTTCCTGTAAAATATAGATTCATATCTATGGAGCAAACGCTCCATACATTTCAAACGGTTCGCTCTGCAAACTTCGGAGATAATAAAGTTATTTTTTCGACTTTTTTCAAAATATTTCGAAAAGTATAAACACAATTGTACCTACCTACAAAAATTTCAAAAACTATTTTGAAATGTACATACTAATTACCTTTTATTTGATTTTGTAGATCTCTTTTAACATTTCGGTATCACAATTTGTACGGAAAATTTTAATTTTTCATTTATTTTCATATTTTTTTCTTAAAATCTTTACAGGCGCACGAAATGTATTATTATTTTAAATTTCAAGTTAATAGCTGCGGTATGTGAATTTACTACTTACTGAAATCATAATTTCATCGATAAGTACGGTATCGATGAAATTATGATTTCAGTAAGTAGTACCTACAATAAAAGGTAGACGCGTATCAAAAAGCACGCGTTTCAACAAACCTACTTACTGAAATCTTAAAAGACATTAGGTATGTTATGAGATTGGTTGTTTCAACAAACTTGAAAAGATACATCAACAGGGTGTTGGGTCCATGGACTGACATAATTCTTTGGGGGTTTGTGGGGGTCATGCGCTACATTTTGCCGGCAGACTCATTCCTAAATGTCACGGTAATGAGATATGATTTTAGATTGATCTACGCTAGGTGAAGCCTTAGGTAGGTTTGCTGAACCATAGACAGATGACTAAGTAAGCTTTAATAAATATGGGCTTTATAGAAGAATCTGAATAGATATACAGGGTTACTGCAGGGGTATTCGTTTCCGAATCAAAAACGTCGGATTCAAATGCGATTCCAATTCCGACATATCTTTAGAACGCTATTTCGTCTCGGGTTGATGATTGAATGAAAGTATCCGAAGCGAATCCGCAGGTTGATAGAAAATTTGCATTTACGGAGACTGTTTTGAAATAGTAGAAGCTAGTAGAAAATTTCATATGGAATATTCTAAAGTAATTTTAAATTTAGAATAACATCCTCAACCTCAACAGACTTTATTGGTTCTCCCCTTGATAAGTGCCTAATTGGCTTTTATCTCATTGTGGTGCCTATAATCCCCACGCTGGGCATGCGGGTTGGGGATCGCAGTTCAGTGGTAGAATTGTTCCGCAGGAGGCGCTGCTGCCCGCCCCTGGTGGATATCCCATAACCCCTCTCTAGACACCGAGTTGGGGTGGTGCAAATTCTAAGCCGGCATGGCACCAAATAGCGAGAATAACATCAGTAGAGTCCTAATTGCAAAAACTAGTTTCTTAGACCCTCAAAACATATATTTTCTACTGACGAAGGCAATTTATGTGTAACAATACAAAATTAAGTTTTTGGCTTAATTTTTAATCAGTGTTGGAAATACTTTTGCCAAGTTCGTCGCAACTTCTCTTTCGATTTGGAGTGAACAAGTCATCACTTCAAATTCTTCCTTTTTTACCGAACTGTGGTCATAAACTAAGCAACTAATCCAATCCGCATTCCAGCCGCGTCGAATGATAGGTATCTCTTTCCAGCTTATGCAGTAGGTAATGGTTTTTGAACATCAACATTTTGCAGCAGACTCCCTGTACTTGTGCTACTTGTAAGAGTCCGGTGGAAATTTTTCTTTGTTTTTCCTTTGTGTGTTACAACATTCTTTTGTGTGGGACACCGCCGTGCACCTTCGTCAGTTGACACCCTGATTGCGTCATCTACACGTCGCCGCCGTAATCACAAACGATGTGTTATTAATTAAGTTTTTATATTTTATGTATATTAGTTTTAAGGTATATATTACTATGGACCGTAGAATAAGTTAAATTAGATCTGTAACTTGTCTATGGTCTGAAATAAATAAATTATTATTATTATTATTACAACAGTATCTAAGCAAAAAATACTTTCGTAGCATAAGAAGCGCGTTCATGTCTTTTATATGGTTTATCCGCTTATTATTATATCTGCTTTAAACCACATACATAGTACTAGCTGTGCCTAAAGCCTCCACCTCCCTTTATAACAATCAATAGGATTACTTCTTAAAACAAGGGTAAGATGTGTGCAAGGGATGTGTTGAGAGGAATGTGTTGCGAGAGATGTGTCCTAGGGACAGACGCATGTGAAAGAATAGCAGTCACCAGACGGCGACTATTGCAGAATATCTAAAAAGAGCCCGCAACACATCCTTGCACCGGTCTCGCACATCTCTGGCCGAAACACTCATGTCCCAAAAGTTTGACGTCCTGAGGTAAAAAAAAAATTATGGCCACCTGAGTGACTGACAAAAAAAACTTGCCTGCTTTAATGAGATTCAAAATCAAATGATAACACTTAGTATTTCCAACTTTCCACACAAAGAAAATTCCTGAGTTAAGATGGGTAAGGGACATTTTTTTAAATTACAAGTAGGGTGAAAACTTGCTAATTACATTGTAATTTATTACAATAAAGCCGACTTTTGACTATGGGCTATAATATATATTACATGTTGAGCTATATATTACATCCCGCGATTGCTGTTCACACTGTAAGATATATATATTTTGAAACACACGTGATCAGTTGACACGTCTGTCTACTATATCTCAAGATGCAAATATATATTTTATTACATTACATAGTCAAAAGCCAGCTTAAGTGCTCAAAATGGATGTTTACATCTGTTTTCAAACCGTATTTAATGTACTCGTACCATGTTAGATTTTAGAGTAGGTATAGAGCGGCGGCCGTTTCAAAATCAAGCCTACTGTCATATATTACCTTCTGTGTAGAGTAAAATATTGAAAGCGGTGGCTCTTTCACAACCACCATAACGTATTGGAAAATCCCAATATTAACTAATAATGGGCTGTTGCAGTAGCAGTCTACCGGAGGCCGAATTCTGCTAAACAATCGCTTTACTATGACACTATCCGCTAAGAACTTATTATTTCTGCAGGGAGAGATTGATAAATTGGTTTCAACGAATCGTTCCCTGCATACTGACTCCACGTTACTCGATTCCCGCAACGTCGTTTCTTGAAAAGGCGACCACGCTTCCCTACACGCAGACGTCGCGTTTTTTTCGCGATGTACAGTCCGCAGTGGCGTAGGGAGAACAAAATAAAAACTTTACAAGGTAGATAAAAAGCTTTCTGTTATTATTACTTAAATCTATAGATAGCATTAGTATTCAATAAATAAAAAAACCAATACCTATTTTGTTGTATAAAAGGAATCTAATATTTAAGTACCTACACCCAATTTACAATAAAATTACAATGATACTTTTGAGACGCGTTCTTCCAACTGTAGTTTCTTTCGTCAAAGGTAAATGGCAAAATGTGACGTTCTGAGACGATAACATTGTCGTGTGAAGCGATTCATTTAGTGGAATTCTGCCTCAGTTAGCATACTACCTTAAGTACGTATTCAAAATAAACTTTAAAATCGTAAAAATACTACTGTATTGATCTACTATATAACATTATTAAAAAGCTTTTAGAGAACTACCAGCTTTTAAAGATCCACCAGTATGATACGAGATCAAAAAATAGGTTTGTCCAACCTTTTACACGGTTGGCGAAGGTTAACAAATCGTTTGTTGTGAATTGTGTTAAATTTTATAATACTTTACCTGAGAATGTAACTAAACTAAACGAAAGAATGTTCAAAAACATCATTAAAAAGACACTACAAGAAAAAGCATACTACTCTGTAAAAGAATTCCTTTCAGATAAAGATGCTTGGAAAAATATAAATTAATTTAAGGAGTGTTTATAACATTTATTAATGTTATATGACTATTCTAAGTGCAATATATTATGTATGCCTATAGAATTGAAAAAAATGAAATTGAAAAAACTGAATTTTTATCTAAATGAAAACAAAGGTATCATTCACAAAATCATTTTATTAGAAGCTTAAATGTCGACCCCAGTTTGGATATTTATGGGTTTTCTATTTTAAGTTCTACAAAATCATGTTCTTTATACCCAGACGTAGTTAACACATCATGTAACGATCCGCTTTCTTCAGAAAATATAGATAGCGTTGTCATCAGTGATAAATGATTACAATCAACTTCCTCCTGAAAAGATCGAAATCTTTATCGAATTTCGTCAACAGATTATTTCAGAAACGAGATCCATTGACATAAATTTTATTACCCTAGCGTAAGAAGCGGTAATATCATTTATTTTCCAGAATATATATTCCAGAATATTATATTATACAAAAGTTTTTAATTTTAAATATGTTCAATCACAATCTATAATTTATGTATAGAGGTTTATAATATAACGGGTAGAATTTTTGGACGGGGCAGTAAGGGCAGCTGGTATCATAGTACCACCTTAAGCTTCAACGGTTAAGGTACCTGCCCTTACTGCCCCGTCCAAAATTTCCACCTTGTATATATTATTAAAGTGTGCTAAATTTTAAGGTAAGATTTTTATAATCAATTACCTACTGATTCTGAATGTCGATAAAATTAAATTTCAAATTATAATTGAATCAAATTAATAATAAGAGGTGTATAACAATAACAAGCTCAATCAAAATAAATAAGCTGGAAAAGTCAATCAGTTCTTAAAACTCCAAAAAAGTCTTTTGACCTATAAAAACAATTTTCTAATAGGCAGATTTTAAATTTAGCTCTAGGCAACATTCACATCACACATCTGTGTGAAAAGGTTTTTGGGAGCGACTTAGATCACTTACATCCAAAATATGGCAATCATGACGGCAACGTCTTAATTCTATGGTTTCGTCAAAAGCCCTACGTCTTTTGCGATCTTCAGGGTCTGGTGGTCCATATTTTACGCTAGCAACAAACACTTTCCCCAAAACCTGAAATGGAAAAGGTACGTTACTTCTTTGTGCATGTGACAGATAATCTAAAACTTCTGCTTCTTTCGAATAAGTCTGCAGCCAAACGAGCGTAATTTTTTGAATTGTGAGTCGCGTAATTTCGGTCGCGTAATTTCTGCTGCATTTGGTTTCATAGAAAAGTCCTGTTTGATTCACACGGCGCGGCGACGCGAAATGAATTATCTGCCGACTCACACGCATAGTTCCAACCGAATAGTGGTCGCGGTGGTGAGGGGAGCGAGGAATGCGTCAGTCAGGTACAGATTGTGTGAGAGTCGACACGTTTTTTGCTCGCAAAAAGCAACTGAATAAATTGCGCCCGTCTGGCAGCCCAACAGATTTTCTGCTGGCAGAATTTATGCGACCGAAAATACGCGACTCACGACTCAAAACATTACGCTCGTTTGGCTGCAGCCTAAAAAAGAGAAAACGCACTCTAGGAAGCAATTTTAACGAAATTTTTTCCAAGATGTACCTATACATACGAGATTTAGATTATGACTGTCTTTATAGGAACTCCCTTAATAGGTACACTTTTGCGAAATACCTATAGGAAAATGTGGGTATCTCAAGTATTTATTACCACTCAAAAAATTGCAATAATTTCTATTTTTATAACATATCAACAATTATTGATAACTAGCTCCTGCCCGCGGCTTCGCGCGCGTATTTTCGGGATAATAAGTAGCCTATTATCTAAGTTTGGCTTTGTTCTAAATGTACGCCAGATTTTATCTTAATCTGTTCAGTAGTTTTGGAGATCTTATGTAACATAAATGTCACATTTGACAAACTTTCCGCTTTATAATATTAGTAGGATAGGGATAGGATTAGTAGGATAACAAAATAAGACGGACAAATCATTATAACCATCAAACTATTAAACTTTAATAAAATTTTATCGCTTGATCTTGTAAAGTACCTATTACATTATCTTGTACCTATTTAAAATGGGCTCGAGAAGCAAAATAGTTTAAGGTCAATTAACAATCAATCGGAAAAAAATTGCTACTTAACACATAATTATAACTTTTATGACATATTTTTATTTTTTAATCGGGGTATTCCTTAAAATGTTCTGATGACGCCATAATTTTTCCAAAAAATTCTTAGGTTATTAGGTAATTAGGTTTTTGAGTTATTAACGAAAACCTAAACATATTATTTTTCATTTTGTTTTAATAATAACTAAATCAATAATTGTAAATATAAATAAATTGCAATTTTTTTGTGTACTAAATCCGCGAGATTTTATACATTCCTTCCAAATCGAATGAGCTATCGCACATATTTTTAGGAGGTTATTCAAGTAATAACACCATTTTGAACTTATTGACTAGACTATGTACAGATAAAAAAAACATTTTCATTACAAATAACTGCGGGGACGTAATTTCAAATAAAACCATTTCAAATAAAAACATGGCCATGGAAGGTATCAGTCTGTACATATCAACACAGTTTTTGAATGTTTTCTAGTTACCATATTTTGTGAATTATTTTGAAAAGAGTTGAAAAAAATACCGTTTTCCTCCGAATTTTGCAGAGTAATGAAATGCATGATGTGTCTACTATTTCAAGTGGAACATTATAAGCATTCATCTTTTTAAGGTTTGTAAACAGGTACTTACGTTGTTGATTAAATAATGTGCAATAGTCCTTATGTTGATAATAGCTACAAGTAAAAGTGTTAAAGCCGCCCAAACGACAGCAATTTCAACAGAATGTTTCGTCGGAAGGTTCGAGATATCTTCTGATATAATTATCACCGTAACCTGCAAGGTACCCAAGTGTCAATGAGACTTGCGTGCAACGCGAATGATTTTTCAGTTACATTTTGTTTTTTCGAGTTTCTCCCCGCGCATTACACGCGCTTTTCAAGTACCCTATTTCCGTTCCCGAGATACCGTTTACCTGCCAAATTTAATTAAGATCCGTTCAGTCATTTTTCTCTTCCTAAAGATTTTTCTTGATTCCAAGAAATATTTAAACAACATATTAGCTAATGCGCTTAGCAACACATTTAGTGATTAATTTTAAAAGTGGTAGTATTTTTTCGTGGGGTACAGAGGCTCTTCGGGTTTTCAAAAAATTATCTGAGCGTCTGGTCGAAACGACACGTGACCCGAGAGCTGGTCAGTATCTGGCACAGCGCATCAGCATTGCCATACAGCGGGGGCAATGCAGCCAGAGTCTAGTGTGTGCTTCAGCCCTATTAAAAAAATAAAATAAAATAATTACAAGCCTTATTTAACTTGCCCTGTTTTTATGGTATGTACTCGTATGTACCAAACGTGTGGGACAAATCTTGCAACTAAATATACGACCAGTTATCCTGAACCCATTAAGCTGAATTTTGGCATACCTACTACGTAAGTTTGGTGACAACGCTATGTTATGGCACCATTGAGCTGGTCCGATGATGAGACTGCGCTGTGTGGTGCCGGCTTAGAATTTGTACAAAGCCAATTTTTTTATCATCAATTATTTGAAATCGGGCAGCAGCGTCCCCTGCAGAACGATTCTACCAACGAACTGCGATCTCAACCCGCATGCCCAGCGTGGGGATTATGTGAATTGTGCTTTACCCCCCATGATATAAAAGCCAATAAGGCGCTTATCAGGAGGAGGCCTGCGTTCAACAGTGGACCAATATTGGCTGTCGATGTGAGGAGGTGAGGTGAGGGATGATGGAGACAGAAGGTGGCCATAGGAACTCATAACTAAACAAAACGACGCAACCCTGTTGAGTTTAGGTTCATTGGATTTGTCTACTGCCTAAATTCAGCAATAAGTTTTTGAAAAGCTAATCTTACATCAATTGCTGGGACATTTCAATGGCAATGACCTGCATTGTAATGCATTGTAAGCAATTTGGGTTTACTCGCGGCAGGTCAACTACTGATGCCGGTGTATAGTTAGTATTGCACATTTTTGATGCTTAGGAGAAGTCGCAAGACGGAATAGGCGTTTTTTTGCGACTTGTCAAAAGCGTTCAATTGCGTACACCATGACACATTAATCAGGAAACTACATCAATATGGAATAAGGAACATCTCTTTGGATCTTCTTACATCTTATTTGAGTAATAGGATACAAAGAGTTGACAGTAATGGGAAACGGTCTTCTCTGAAGACGGCGTTCTGAAGAATTAAATATTATGACTCTACCATCTGAGCTCATATTCATTTAATTTTCATTTCATTTATTCACAAACAAATACATTTGTGTCGGAATATTTACAGTATAAAAAAAAATAAGTATAAAATAGAATAACCACATAAGTCAAAATACATAATAAAAGTTAAAATAAATGAAATAGGTACACACTCAGGTAAAAATATAAATAATTCAACACACTCAGGTACACATTCAGGTAAAAATATAAATAATTCAACACACTCTATCATTGATTTAGCTTAGGTATCGGTTTCTTTTATTCTTTGGGCTAGATGTGTTTGATTTTTGTCGCTATAATAATCGTCAATTGAGTAGTAACACTTTTCCAGTAAGAAATGCTTCAAATGCTTTCCAAACTTAACAGGACAGTATATAGTTTTAAAGATAACAGGAAGTCTATTGTAGAGTTTAACAGCCTGATATCGAACACAATGCTTTACCACGTTCAGTCTTGCAAGAAAGTCACTTTTATTATCTTTTCTCCTAGTTTTTTCCCTAATCAACCTGTTTTCAATACTTTCATATCTATCGAGATTTTTTACGAAATTTGTCAATGTGACTAAGATGTATAGACATGGCACTGTTAGGATACCCAGCTTAACAAAATGTTCCCGACAAGAATCTGTTTGCTACCTGTATACCAGGTAGCCCTGTTCACGCACCTGTATTTGGACTTGTTCCAGAGTCGCGGGGTGAACACGACCCGCGAGATGCGGAGCAACAGTTACTCGCACCGCCTCGTAACACCTAAACACAGACTTCAGAAATGTCATCGATCGGTCTATGTCATGGGACCTTCCATCTATAACCGATTGCCAGTGAAGTGAAGATACGTCACGCACCTTCCACGCCTACATTTAAACATAGACTAAGAAAATATTTAACGGAATCGGTATTCTATGATGTGCAAGAATACTTGGATTTACCGCCTATTTAAGTTTTATTTCTATATAAATTATTTTTAATAATTAATGTACAAATTATAATTAATTATAATTTTTTTTAATGACATGTTACTAGGAGTACATGTACTGTATTTCTGTATTTCTTCTGGGTCTGTAGCTACTATGAGTGTATCGCGTTATATATTATTATTTAAGTTTATATTAACTACCTGTTGAAACCAAAATGTATTAAATTTATTCTACCTAATTTTAAACAAATGAAGGCTAATGTAAACGTTAAAGGAGAAACGTTACGAAATAGTAGAAAGTACCGTATTCTTAAGAATCACCTTAGATAATAAACTTCAATGGGGCCCACGCTTAGATAAGCTATCGAAGAGACTTAGTTCGGCAGCGTATGCAGTCAAAAATTCCGTCATCTTACAGACGTGGACACATTTATACTTGTTTATTTCAGCTACTTCCATAGTATTATGTCTTATGGCATACTGCTGTGGGGGAACGCTGCAGATATTACCACCGTAGGTATTTGTGCTGCAACAGAGCACTGTTCGTGCAATCTATAATATGAGTCCCAGAGAATCCCTACGTGATAAATTCAAAGAAATAAACATAACGATAGTACCATGTCACTATATTTAGAAAAACTTGTTGTACATTCATATAAATATCAATCAGTTCCCTAAAAATAGCGATAAGCATAATTTTAACACCAGAAATAAACAAACTCGCAGTGCCCACAACTAGGCCATAAAAAATTAATGAGTATTTTAAGGGTAATTTATACGCTTCTACAACAAAACTCCTGGTGAGTTGCAAAAATTATCTCGTTGGTCGTTCCAACTTTGAAGCACTTAGGTAATAGATTGTTTTGCAAAATTAAGAATTAAAACATGGCGTCTTCACAAACGTGTTCTTGATGATTGGCAGGAGCTGCTGTTCACGCAGTGTCAGTGAATTACCAATAATTTTTTTTCGCCGTACGTCTCTCGCTAAAGCAACATCATTGTTTGTTTGCTCCGTGGTTAAAATTTGAAAAAGTGGAAAAAAGTGACGTGACTCTGTTGTGAACTTATGCAATTTGTGGCCAGTGATAACACCTTTCTGGTAACAGTTACTTTGTTTTAATTGACCCAGTGGTTCCAAAGTTATAAGCAAAAACATTTAAAAATATTTTGCCAACCGTCCGGTAACTGACCTAGGACAACTCGCGCTCAGCGCTCTTGCACCGAGCCCCGTGCAGTGAGTCACTGCACTGACCGCGTTGTCTACCTACTGGTATCGGACGCTTACGACACTCGCCTGCGACTTTTGTAATAGTTACACTATGAGTTGCTCTGCCTGTGAAGGTGGCATACTTCCGGACGAAAATTATCTACGATGTGTCATCGAAGGATGCAGCAAGCTGTATCATCTTCTGTGCGTAGGTGGGAAAGACTCAACTCTCGAAGAGAAGAACACCTGGGTATGTCCTGAGTGCTGCTGCGCTGCCAAAAAAGGAGGAAACAACAGCTCTACTCCTGTGGGTTCGAAAAAGCGGGATTTCAGCTCAAATGCAGCGTATAGAAATATAACACCTCTCCCGACCAACATGGATTCATCATCTAAATGCGGCAACAAGCCTGCCGACCTCACCCCTGCTAGAGGCAAGAATCGCGATACTAATGTTACCCAGCGAAACAAGATACCCATTCTTTCGGATGCGGAGCCTGTAAGTTCCGTAGAAAATACCCCATCGCAATTGTCAGCAGAAGTTCGCAGCTTAAGACAGGAGGTATCGATACTAAGAGATCAGCTTGCTCTAGCTATATCAATACTTACCAGCTACGACGCAAAACTGGAAGGCTATTCATCACAAGTACAGGCGCTTCACATCAAGTACGAGCAGGCAGCGGCAGTTCCGGTAGCAACAAACCTGCCCCAGCCCCAGGAGGTCCCCCAGGAGTCCTTGACAGTGACAGCTTCCAAACCAGCTACAAAATCAAAGTCGACGGTATCGAAGAAACTAAACACCGCAGCTCCAGTGGCGCCACCACGTCCAGGCAAGGACATTAATACCAAGGTGACGCGGCCCCGCGGAAGTGAAACAGGTTCAAGTACCGGCGAATCTTCGCGTTCAACTCATAGCCCGAACCAGGGACCAGAGGACCTGCAGCAGTGGACAGAAGTAAGGCGAAGCCGCAGGCCAGCCTCACTGAGTGGTACGGCGGGCCCTACTGTAACGACACTGAAGGCGGTTGAGCCTCGTAGCTATGTACATCTGTGGAATATGGAGTCAAGCGCCGAGGAGATCCGTACCTACATGCGGGACCTGTGCCCCGGCGGGACCTGCTCAGTGACGGAACTTTCGACGAAGGGTGACTACAAATCATATAAAATCGGAGTTCCTGTGCCGTATGAGGAAATGTGCCTGTCCGCCGAAGTATGGCCGGTTAATGCCAAAATTAAGCGATGGATTGTGTATCCAACTAGATATAATGCATACAAACCAAACCAGCCCTTTCGTGACGGCGGCGCGCAGAACCTGCACTAAACAAGTGAGTAATATTCAAATATATTACCAGAACGCTAGAGGGCTGAGAACGAAGCTAAATCGGTTCTCCAGAAACATAGAAGGTTCAGGTAGCGACCTTTTCGCAATTACAGAGACGGGATGCAATGATTCAATAGACGATGCAGAAATAATACCTCCGGGGTTCCAAGTACTGAGGTGCGACCGCACGGACGGGAGAAAGCACGGCGGGGTGCTTCTAGCGGCCGCGCCACGAATAGAGTTGCGCAAAGTGGACGTACTAGGGGGCGTAAACGTCGGAAATTGTGTTTTTGAGATTATTGGGGCGACAGTTTTTTTGAATAATAATTTTTTGTTTTTTTGTAGTGTTGTATATATCCCCCCAAATAGTAATGACAATGATTTTATGATTTTATTTAGAATAATCGAAAACTGGTGCGCAAAATATAGTTCGTGTTTAGTTTTAGGTGACTTTAATATGTATTCTTGTAGTGATAATGTAATCAATTATTTTGAATATGTAACAGCTTTCTGCGAGTTCGCTCAGAAAAATGAGGTACGAAATTGTAACGAACGAATACTGGATTTAGTGTTGGTCTCTCTGAATATGGATGAGGTGGTGGTTTGCCCCGCGGACGAGGAGCTGGTGCCGCGCGACGAACAGCATCCGCCGCTCGCGGTATCGGTACTCCGCGCGCCCCACGCCGCGCGCGCGCCGCCCGCCACGCCGCTATCCCCGCCTATAGACGAGCAGCAGTGGAACTTTTCTAAAGCGGACTACCATGTGCTGTACTCGTCGATAGCGCAAGTGGATTGGAATCAGCTCTATGATATACGAGATCCCGAGGAGGCTGTAGGTAGATTTTATAGCATTTTATTTGATATTTTTGACAGTTGCGTTCCTAAAAAACGTCTGCCGAGAACAGACTCAAGATACATATACCCAAATTGGTACACTGCGGAGATAATCAGAGAAATTAAGTTAAAGGCAAGATTACACAAGCAGTACAAGGTAAGTGGATCCAATTATGAGGCTTTCTCGAAATGTAGAGCAGCAGTGAAAAGGATGATAGAGGAGGCTCAGGCGCAGCATCAGAAACAAGTAGAGCATCGGCTGACGGAGGATCCGAAATCGTTTTGGAATTATGTGAGAACAAAGCGAGGGGCCGTAAACCGGAAGCAAATCTTACTGAATGGAAGAATTCTGACAGAACCGGAATGTGCAACGGAATTCGCCAAGTACTTTCATTCGGTTTACGGCACTTCGATTGCTCACCTAGACGTGGCAGCGGCGGAGGCGGCGAGTCACGCCAGTGCCGCGCGTGTGCACGTGCCGCGCCTGACGCTGGCCGAGGTGCGCGCGGCGCTGACGAGGCTTAAGCCGAAGCGCTCCGCAGGTCCGGACGGGATCCCTGCCTATATTATGAGAGACTGTCGGATGCCTCTGGCCGAACCGCTCGCTTATATTTATAATCGTTGCCTAGAGGAGTCACATTTTCCAAAACGATGGAAGATAACAAGAGTTATTCCTATACCTCAGGTTCCGGAGCAGATGTGACTGAATTCAGACCGGTGGCCATCCTGTCGACGGCGGCAAAGGTCTTCGAGTCGGCTGTGCAGCGCGGCATGCAGGAGCAGGTGTCGGCACGGCTATCCGACGCGCAGCACAGTTTCCGGCCGGCTCGTAGCACCTCCAGTAACCTCCTTGACTCAATGAACTTTATGCTACCGCATGTGGACGCCGGGGTGCAAGTCGACGCCGCCTACTTCGACTTCAAAAAAGCATTCGACTTGGTCGATAACGACATACTGCTTCAGAAGTTGGCGACGATCGGCTGCACAACCAAACTGCTGCAGTTCTTCGCGAGTTACATGAAGAACCGGCAGCAGTATGTCGACTACGCGGGATGCAAATCGGAGCCTTACTCTACCTTAACTGGAGTGAGTCAGGGAAGCAATCTGGGGCCGCTAGAGTTCATAATCATGATCAACGATCTCCCAACAGTCGTCAAGGATGCGAAATGCTTATTGTTTGCGGATGACCTTAAGTTACTCTTACCAATTAAAGACGAAGAGGATTGTGAACGCCTTCAACGGGACGTGGACAGAGTGGTAGAGTGGACTGGTATGAACGAACTACAGTTCAACGTAAGTAAGTGCTCTATAATAACGTTTAGTAGAGCTAAGACACCACTCCACCACAATTACCAGTTTAAGGGTTCACAGTTGAAGAGAGTCGATTCGGTGAGGGATTTAGGGGTTCGTCTCGACGATAAGCTGCATTTCCGTGAACATGTGGTTAACATCTGCAAGAAGGCATTCAAGACCCTAGGATTTGTACTCCGTCAGACGAACAAATTTACAAATATGAATGCAATAAAGACTCTATACGACGCATTGGTGAGAAGCCATTTAGAGTTTAATGCTGCGGTATGGGCACCACACGAAGCCAAGTACAGTCAAATGGTGGAGCGCATTCAAAATAAATTCACCAGATTTCTGTACTTGAAGACCTACGGCATCTATCCATTCTTCCCGCTAATGTATCCAACCTTGTTTGCTATAGGCATGGTTGGATACAACAAGCTGGAGGTGAGGAGAGATGCAGCGCTTGCTCTGTATTTGATAAAGATATTTCGTGGGATGATCGCTAACCCAGGCATTTTAGAAGAAATGCGGCTAAATGTGCCCGATGAGTTTGTGAGCCGACGGAGACGACCCGCCCTACTGGCTGTACCAAGAGGAAGGACCAACCTCCTTAATAAGGCACCTCTAACGCGTTGCATCCACACGCTGAATCTAGTAGCGGAGAGAGTCGACCTTTTCTACTGCTCCCTGAGCGAATGTCATAGAACTCTGTTATGTATTCTATGCTATTCTAATTAAATTGACATATGTTTATTTGAATTTATTGACATTTATGACTGACTAATTTTTTATTAGGTTTGACATTAGGTAATTGGAATTTATTAATTGTTTTTATGTTATGTTATTTGACATTATATATTGATGGACGAATTTTAATTTTTTTATTAGGTTTGTAATTATGTAATTTGTAGTTTTTTATTGTGTAATTTAAATTTTTAGTTGTAATTTTTAGTATCTAATGCTAATTTATGCTCAGATTGTTTCAATTGTTTTTTCTATATTTTTTACACTATTGCATTAGGAACCTAGCCCTGTAAAAATAGCGTAATTACTTTTTATAAATAAATAAATAAATAAATAAATAAATAAATAAATTCTGTATAAAAATGGTTTTTTGATTTTTTGTGCATATTTCGGCTTTGTGGACAGTTTTGATGCCTATTTCCAACTCTTTCAGTACATATTTGCATGCATATATTTTGGAACTATGTAGTGCAAAAAATCGGATATCTAGTGATTATGCATCTTTGACCATTTGTAAAAGAAACTTGCTTTTGTAAAAAAACAGTATTTTAGGACAAAATTTTGCTTTGAATAGACAGAATCAGATCCTCTAAATCAGCCATACTCAAAGTGTGCTCCACAGAACCCTGGGGCTCCGCGAAAATACTATTCACAATTAATAAATTAGAAATACTAAAGAAAAGTAAGATTGCATAGAAAATTTAATATTATACGAGATTCACAAATTATTACCTGTAGTACACTAACATAGGCTGATGATTCCCTTATTATAATAATTTAAAGCAGGCTCTTCTTTCTAATTAGTAGACTTAGGATTGTTTTTTTTATTATCAGTAAGGCGGAGTTTATTAAAATCTCACCCCTAATGATAAACCTTTTGAACGCCACAGTCTATACATGACCAGCACTTGCGGGTCCTCAGCGCATAGGTATTTTTTTTGTTCACTTTGTGCCTTGGCGTAGAGGACACGGGAATGCGTTTGTGGCGTGGCGCACAAAAGGTTAAAACTCGCGAGGTAGCTAGTGCGTGCCTGGCCTAGTACCTAAAACGCCACAAAAAGCTCCCTGGTATTTTTGATTCAATAGGTTATTGAAAAGGTTTTGTTTTTTTGCTTTTTGTTAGGCCTTTGCTTTACCCAGTGTCATTGGCAGAGAGGGCTGTGAGCGAGTAGAGCTAGCCTTAGATACTATTTCACCAATAAGTTACTGGCACTCCGTTGTTATTACTGTTTGATTTGGACAATGTGCTGTGTACCGTATCAAGAAAGTTTTTATGTTTTTATAAATCTAAAAAATAGACGGCTAGCTCCACTTACCTTTATAACGAACGTTTTGCTGTTTGGGCTGTGTCGTATTGACTAAATAAAACGCCATGTGCGAGTCGGACTCACGCACTGGGTTCCGTAAGACCTTGCTTCTTACTAAATTTTATGATTCTAGGTCAACGTGAAGTACAACGCATAGGTTTTGGTCTATATCAAGCATAAATAAAAATATTTATTTTTGTTGAATAAACTACAAATATACAATTTTAGGATTTTTCCTTTACTTGTGCTATAATACCTGCCTTCTTGCCAAATTTTATGATCATACGTCAACGGAGTACCCTATAGGTTTAGTCCATGGCGAGAATCAAAAGTATTTTTTTTGTGAATAAACTACAAATTAACTGCTTTCTAATTTTTCCCTTTTTTGTGTCTTGCTTCTTGCCAAATTTAATGATTCTCTATCTATATATTCTCAATGAGGTCAACGGGAAGTACCCTCTAGGTTTTGTGTGCATGTGATACCCAAGGAAATTTCAAAATATTCGGACATAAATGGCTGTAACTTTTGAGTGCGTTGACTTGGATGTTTTGTTTATATAGCGGCTCCAAAAGGTAACGGTCTTGAGTATTTGACGTTAATTTCAACTCGATACATCCACGCGTTCCTGAGAAAAGGTGGTTGACAGACGGACAGACAGACAGACAGACAGCAAATTGATCATATAAGGGTACACATAACCCTAAAAACAAAGCTATTTTGAGTGTTTCTGACAGCTGTGATCAAATTCTGTTTACAATCTCCTGATACACTCATGTAAAGATGCTCAGAATACAGAATTTATTCGTAATGCCATTTTTACATGTCATTAACTTAAATATAAAAAAAATAAATAATGATTATAACAACGGCAAATTAAAAATTCATTGGTATCATTATAATACCAATTCAATATAATAAAATATAATAAATATTCAATATAATAAATAGATATTTATGAGATAAATTATGAGAACAATGTAATTGTGTAATAATGACTGAGTAGCTTCATACTTACCTTACCTTACATTACTTACTCATACGTAAGTACCTACAAGCAAAGATGTATACTTCTTTTTAAAGTTAAAACCGAGGAATGTAACATTCGGGTCAAACCCCCACGGGTTTAAAGAGTGTTATTAATCTAAGTACTATGTAATTCTTTTTGAAAAAAATAAAAAAAAAAAAATAAAAAAAAAAAAAAATAGGTTTGGAAGCTGGATCACGGATCCAGTTGGGCAGACGATTGTAAACTGAAGGACCCGTTGTATAAACGGACCTCTCTGATTTCTGTAGCTTATGTTTAGGTGTGACCAGGCGGTAGTGGTGGTTGTTACTACGCAGGGCGCGAGCGGCGTTGATACCGCGGCGGTTGAACAGGTTCACATTGTTGTGGGTGAACGGAGCTACTTGGTAGATAAGTTCACCCGTGAGAGTGAGAATTCGTACTCTTTGAAGAGCTCCCTGCATGAGACGTCGCGACACCTGCCATCACGCGTAGAGCTCGCTTTTGCATCACGAAGGACCCGCTGGACGTCGGCCGCTCTCGCCCACAGCTCTTACGAGAGCGAACTGTGAACTGTCGCAAAGTAGCAGAGGCGGACTACGTCGGGCGATGCCGTGCTCGCTAGCCTTCGTAGTGACACGACAACAAAATTTCATAACGTCACTTTGACAAACGCGACAACGAATCCACAAAAAAGTCGTGACTCGTTTTGCTCATCGATTTATTTATTTATTGCATTCATGTCCATTACAAAAGGTCAAGGACATTTTTAGGTAGTATCTACATGAACCCTGTATGGGCGTTGCAACATTCTGAGTTAGAGTTCTTAGGTATAAAATAAATGGTTTACAATTTTACGTTATTCACTTAGTCCTCATAAACATTTGTTAGTTAAGATACAGAAAAAGATACACAATTCGTCACCTATTATCATAATTATTAGGTATGTCAGATATAAAAATGTTTATTAAAAGGTACGTCAACAAAAAAAATAAGATAAAATTTTAAGCAATTGCAATGGTAAGTAGATAATAAATGTCAAAATTCGTGTTAAGCAATCATAGACCCTTTTTAAGCTTTCGCGATTTGTAAACATAGTTAATGGTTTAATCGCTGTAACGCGGTAGAAACGTAGGGGATATAAAAACAAAAGGTACGCGATAAATATCCGATTAAACCATTAACTAAATCATAGACCCACTTATGTCATACAATACATTATTAAAATCTAAGTTCTAATTCAATAAATAGAACGATAACTGACTAATCGCGGAATTTTCCAGACTACACAGCCTGCCTTTGTTGAGTTCACACACGTTTTTGTCACCGTAAAAATCGACGGATAATTCGCCGTGCGAAGGCACGGTCGCAAGTGTTTTATGGATCACTGTGGAAGCTTGTTGACACCGGATTTTTCGCCCTAAAATCTACGGTTATTTCACAGTGTGTAGTCACTAGTCTTAGTCACTTAGTCACAGTCAATTTAGGCGCCAATCGTTGCGTCTGTGTTGTTCTTTTTTTGACTGCTTTTCTGCCGTCAGTAATATGAGAAGTACTCGTGAGCGAATACAGATTCGCGAGAACTCACAATATCATACGGGCGGAAAACAGTTCATATACTTAAAAGCAATGTTGGTACCAACGTAATCTTACCAAGCATGTTACAGGTAGAAGCATCCACATCATTTCCCAGTATGTAGTTAGCTTAAAACCAAGCCAAAAATGTATATCCTTTGCAATCCTCCGAATTCCGTAAACAAAGACAATGATAAATACTTTTAGAAATGCCACTAGTGCTGTGGCCAAATATAGGCCTTTGTATACACCTCTAAGAAACCCTTTAGGACGTGTAGCCATAAACTGAAATGATAAAAGGAACGCTGAAACTAGTTATTCAGAGTAACATTTCGCTGAGAAAACTGGTATTCAACGTTGAATAAAATTTCCGTTGGCGTAGAGAACTTATCCTTACAATATATGCATAACTTGTCTAAGTGTCGGCACTTGTCTGTGAATAAGATTCGATTTATTCAGTTGATTTCTCAAACTTAAGTTCGTTTTTATTACAGTTCAAATTTACATGGCAAAATTTTGTATTATTTATAATTATTATACCTTCAATAAAAAGTGAGTATGAGTATAATTATACAAGGTAACTCTTATAAAATGTTATTAAATTTCTCGAATAGTTGCCTTTTAGCAAATACTTGGAAAATAAAGATTGAAATTCCTTTCTTAAAAAGCTCTTCATTCTGAGCACCTAGAAATTATTGTACTGCAGCGACTACAGCATCGCCATTTTCGAATCGCTGTCATGTCATCATCTCGCATCTCGGCGCGTGGACCTTTTATTAAACTACTCGTGAGCTGAGACTTTAAATCGTTGAGCCATAAAATCTTGGCATAAAATGAATCGCTGGGATTAATTTTATGCTAAGATTTTATGGCTCAATTGAGAGGTAAAGATAAATCTACATTTTCGATGAAAGCTGTCAAAACTGAAACACAAACTTCTCGTGCTCGACTTTCAGTTCCTGGCTAAAATAAAATGTAAGACCTAGGTTAAATACAACTCCTCTCCGCTACAACTACATATCATCAAAAACTTTGATCACCTTCTAGGACGAACATAAAAATGTCTTCTACTCACCATTACTAGAGGTATCGTTATACTTATCCCCGCAAAGCAGAGCAAACCATTAATATACGTAATCTTTACTGAAAGAAATTCTGATTGAAATAATTTAGCCATAGATAACGTCATCATCGACTGCAAAAAAAAAAATAGCACATATTATGGCGAATGTACAAAAAAATATTAAAAATACATTATAGTATTAATTATGTAATATTGCCACTAAAATGACTCCGGCAATTTCGGTTTCCTGCAAATAAAAGAAATGCGAAGTTTCGGTTGACGGCTCGCACGAAACGCACAACCTTACTGCTGATATGCAAACGTGCGTTGCTGCGGACGTGTCACCAAATTTTCGAAACCTTTTATTTCGAATCTGGTGGAGGGAGTTATTTCTAAAAAGCTTCTTCACCACAGCGAATTGGGTATCAAATGAACCTTTCATCAAGGTTTGTAAGTCGAAAAAATACTCTCCCTCCCCAATCTCCGAAGATTGCAGAGCGGTCCATCTGAAATGCATGCACCGTCGGTAGAGTTCTTGGATATGGATCTATAATATGTTACAGGAAAAATATAGAGAAGTTTGTAAACGAACACATTTTGAAAATGGTCAAAAAATGGGGAGTTATTTTTAAAAGGGGGGTGGGGGCTACCTCAGCGAATTGGGTATCAAATGAAAGGTTGGCAATGACTTGTACATTTTAAAACAGATTTTGAAATTTCTGTAGGTGTCATACTTTTTGAATTAGTTGAAAAATAGACCTTATCTCCGAAGTATGCAGAGCGATCCATCCAAAATGTAGTTTGGTACGTTATATTCTTACGTATTCATTAATTCATTGTCTTCTTTTTATTTCTGACACTATGTTATTTAGCAAAAAATAATCCTTGCGATGAAGCCTTTCAATCGGTATGATAAAGCAATAATACAGGATAATACTGGTGATTATTTTTCTCGTGTAACGGGTTCGATTCCCGGTTCAACCATGTAATTATTTAAATATCTATGAAGGCAGTTTAATTTTTTTTAATTCAAATAATGTCTTCTTTCAGTTAAATGTTCCATCTACAATATTCAAGGTACTTTCCCTCTTTGTGGCATATTCGTGGGACGCCCTGTATATCCAATAAAGAAAGAATTATCAAAACCGGACTACTCTGTAAAAAGCTATAGTTCGTGTCATGTAAAAAGAACGCTGGCGGTCAAGCTGCGCAGTAGGCGGTTTATGGGTCTATTTGGTGGTAAGCGGTGGGGCGCGGGGCGGGCGAGTCACGCGCCCGGTGCGCTATTGGTTCGTCAGTTGACATTTGCTTTCCGCGTTGTGTCCACGTCACTTTTCTTGTCAAAATACCATCGCGCACAAAACTTTACGAAATGGTTTTACATAAAAAAAAGAATTATGACGTATATTGTTTTATGAAGAGAGAGGCAGATAATAATGCTGTTGATAATTTAAAACAGTGTATGAAACGCACCGCAGAGGCAACAAAATGTTCGGAGTCTACGGTGAGACGAATTGTAAAAGTTACAAAAGATTCCGGATTTCTAATTGTCTTCCGAACTCCCAGTAAAAATAAAAGAATTAAAGCAAAACCAATCACGGACATTGACAGCTTTGACCAGGGTGTTATAAAAATAATCATACACGATTTCCACGTCACTGAAATAGAATTGCCTACCGTAAGCAAGTTGCAAAGGAAGTTATAACATGATTTACATTACCAAGGATCTGCAGCAAGTCTCAGGAGAATAGTAAAAGAATTGGGTTTTCAGTGGAAAAGAACAGAATCGAATAGAAAAATTTTAATTGAGCAGTCACAAATTCGATTTCAAAGAATTCAATATCTGAGAAAGGTAAAAAAATATAGAGAGGAAGGAAGACCTATCATTTACACTAATGAGTCATACGTCGATAGTTCCCATGCGTCTCACCATTCTTGGACAGACAGTCCCACCAAAGGCATTAAAAAACCTTTATCTAAGGGAAGCCGTTTGGTGAAGCAGGTTTTGTGCCGAATGCTTTGCTTACTTTCAAAGCCGGTACTAAAAGCGGCGACTACCACGACAACATAAATTCGGATAATTATGAACGGTGGCTCCGTACTAAACTAATTCCGAATTTACCGCCTCATTCAGTCGTGGTTGTCGACAATGCATTGTATCACAACAAACAACTTGATGCTGCACCAGCGTCCAACACAAAGAAAGCAGACATGGCTCCGTCAAAAAGGAATTGAATTTGAAGAAGACATGCTCAAGCCGGAGTTGCAAAACTTAATAAAGAAATACAGAGAGCAATTTAAAAAATTTCATATCGATGCCATATTAAACGAAGCAGGCCATTCTGTACTTCGTTAGCCACCATATCACCCGGACCTTAATCCTATAGAAACGGTTTGATCCTAAATAAAGGGATATGTTGCCAGCAAAAATGTAAGTTGGAACCTTACACGGATAACTGAACTGGTTAATGAAAAAATAAATATAATGGGAGCAACAGAATAGGGGAAAGTATGCACAAAGGTAAAGGAAATAGAGGCCGATTACTGTAAAAGCGATCATTTGGTAGAAATAATGACAGAAACATTTATTATTCGTGTAGGGGATGATGATTCTGACTCAAATGATGATGAAAGCTCAAGTGACGACAGCGACTATGATGAAATGAATGTCCTCATCTGGTTTTCACGTCACCCAAGACGACTTAATGGATTAAGTTGCTACATTACATTAATTTTTTGTAATCGACTTGAAAACCTCCTCCATTTTTCGTCGGTTGAAAAGTCAAAACATTGACAAATTTTAGTTTTTATAACGAGTAATCTGTATGTATACACTTTGATTTAACCATACAGCCAAATTACCAAGCTGCATCTGAGATCTTCGTCTGCTTCGCTCACTCCGATCAAATAATAAATAAATAAATAAATAATGCTGGACAATTCACACAGCATTATCTAGCCCCAAGCTAAGCAGAGCTTGTGTTATGGGTACTAGATAACTGATATACTTAATACAATACACTACATAGATAGATATTCTTATTATACATAGAAAGTACCCAGACCAACGGAACAAATTTCTGCAGATCGAACACAAATTTGTTCCGAGGCGGGTATCGAACCCACAACCTCCTGCGTCGCAGGCGGACCTTCGTCCGCTGCGCCACGGAGGTCGTCATCAATAATATCAGAGGGTGCTGCTCGCTGCCACATTACACACAGAGTAATTTTTTGTTAAAGTAGTAGATAGAGAATGATCCCGAATTGGTCCAATAAAAATGTTATTCCCAAGAGATTGATATTTAACCCGTAAAGCTTAAAAAACAATATAATACTTTTGAAAAATCATGACTAAAAATGACAATACAGTGAGGTTGTATGCACGGCGCGCTCCCTTTGCGGGTGGCACGCGCGATGTCTGATGTTGACATATGCTTTGATTTTACCTTTATAAATGTGTTCGTTGTTATCAAATTGAGGAATGAACTACGAATATTGAAAATCTCGAGGATGCAGCGATGTAGTGTAATGTAAGCCTAACCCTAATTTCTGAACTAAATTGACCGGAGTATGAGTGTATCACTCATACTATTTTCGCTCAATATTCGATCCAGTTCAGATGCTTTTATATCCACACTAATTTATAAATTCGTAAGTAACTCAGTCTGTCTCTTTTCTCCGTACCTTTTCCCGTTTAAACGGCTGAACAGATCTCAATGAAATTTGGAAGGGAGGTAGATGGTATCTTGGAAAAGCGCCGGTAGAAGTTAGTTAGTGTATCATTTTCATTACAAATAAAAAAAGAAAAGAAAATGAACCAATTTGTGGCAAAAATACACTTGCGAGCTTTAAAATGGAATCGCTTTCATCGCGAGGCGATCAAAACAATTTTTTTACAATTTATGTACAATGATCTATAGATTGTGGTATATCATTTGAAAGGTAATTTTGTTACCTTTTAAGTGATATCAAGAAGATTTAAAATTAATTAAATTGGCTACCTAAATTTTGGGAATTAGTACAATAGGTCGAAGTTGCATCTATCGGCTTCTATCGGCGCCGGAGCTGGATGAGCTGGATTTCTCCCTCGTATCCGCTGTTTTACCTCGTCCCACATATGCCAGATTGGGTTCAAGTCAGGAATAAGGGCTGGCCAGTCTAGTGTGGGAATGCCGACATGGAAGACGTCTGTCGGTACTGTCTAGTCACTGCTGCGGTGTGGCAGCGGACATTATCGTGCATTAAATCAAAATTTATCGTCGCCAATAAATCCTGCGTAAGGGAAAACATAACTTAACTCATAGTTCACTGCAAAGAAATTGTAAAAATTAGTCTTGAACAACCCTTGAAGCGATTCCAGTTTAAAGCAAGTGTAGTACGAGTGATAAACTTATGAATGCACCTGAATTAACCAGCTGGCGTATTTTGTATTGGAGTATTTGGGTGTAAATAAAAATTAACGCCCACAGTAAATAACTATAATAATATAAAGGTAAAAATATAAATGAGCTTGACAAGTAAGCTAAATTGAAACTTTGTTTGAGTAACATCGACCGACAAATAAAAAAATAATAATAAGTGACCCTGGAAATTTTCATTAACTTGCATTTCAACATCCAATCACGCAATTGTGTACAGACAGTGCCAGCACATTATATTGACATGCTGTCTTAACAAACACAGATTAAGTTTTGGCCTCAATTATCGGACACTGTCACTACGGATGTAAGCGGGTTAACTACGAATCTTATTTGTGTTGCAAGAACACCAACGTTCTTCCAACACAAATAAGGTTCGTAGTTAACCCGCTTACATCCGTAATTAATTCGTCAAACTACGATAGTTTTTATAGCAAAATCGGACACTATCCACTAGTGTTTGCAGTGAATAATTTATATAGCTATTGCAGGAATAGATACAGATTTATGTATAAGTAGTTAAGGTATTACTCAGAATAAATTACTCACCAGTTGTGTCGTCATACTGAGTAGCATTTGAAAGTAAATATAGAGAGAATAAACCCTTGACATAGGCATAAACTCGCCGCTCAGCGGTAATATGCAAAACAAGTAGTAATGATTGGTAATACTCTCAGCTGCTAGATTGATACATTTCTTGAGATTCATCATCATTGAACCGAAAATCCACGACCTTATCATTCCTTCTACATTAAATCCGATCATGTAAAATATGACTGCGTTATCGGTCATTGTATAAGGCGACAAAACTTCATAATCGTAGAAGCTTAATCTGCCAATACAGTAAGCGTGGGTGCCGACGATCAACACATGAATCTGCAAGAAAATGTGTACGAAAAAATAAAGTTAGAATACTTATGATGAATGCATTGTGCAGCATATAAATTTTGGTGTGGTTTGTTATTGTTTTAAATATCTTCAAAACCACCGGCCAAGTGCTTGTCGAGCTACGCTTAGTAGTCCGTAGTTACACGGTTCACTAACTTTATACTTATTTAAACTTTATCTGAGGCTTGCTATTTTACTATAAAAACTATCGTAGTTTGACGAACACAAATAAGGTTCGTAGTTAACCCGCTTACATCCGTAATGAATTTATCTGAGGCATTTTTAATGGAATATTGTTCGAATTTTTCCCAAATCAATTTACATTGGGTTTTTTTCGGGTCAGCGCTGACTTTTCTCGAATTTGGAGTCAGTCACTAACCCTGTCTAAACCTTAACTCGTTTACTAGCAGGTAAAGCATACTTAGGTGTGATAGTTTTTCTTGTAACTTCGTTATACAGGTTGCTGCGTAACACGTGTACTAAGACTAAATGGGTTGATTCTGGACCCGAGGGTTTCAACTTTTGTTCAACGATTATTTGAGTAATGAACATTAATTTAGTCATTTGAATAAAGTTATATACTTTTTTCTTTTTGATAATTCTTGCTCTTTCATAACATTTTCAATCACCCCCTTTTCAGCTTAGGACACATGTATACTGGGATTGTTTCTACTACTCTATTTTCAAATCAACCTTTTTGAGATGGGAGTGGATTCCCAAATCCAAAACCATGCGACTTGGGGAAAAGTCGTAAGATAAGTCATGGCCTAAAAAAATAAATACCTTTGCCGTTTTTGCTTTCTCGAAAATTGAGCTCACGACTCCTTCATAACTTTTCTCAAAAAGCCACTCCATACAGTTTTCAAACACGCACTATATTTTTATATTGACTAGCTATCTAACTATAACCCACACCATGAGAAAAAAAAATATTCATTTCATCTGTATAATATTGTCACTTGCTACGCCGATACTGACATTCTACACTGATTCACTGGCTCGAGTTCTAATAATGATGCATTCAAAGAAATATTTTTG
The DNA here is from genome assembly GCA_949316285.1 of Eupithecia subumbrata. Lineage (NCBI taxonomy): Eukaryota > Metazoa > Arthropoda > Insecta > Lepidoptera > Geometridae > Eupithecia > Eupithecia subumbrata. The sequence continues at coordinate 9,528,134 of OX438642.1, read as the reverse complement.
AACAAATAACTATTATTTCGTGCCTTTTAAGCCACGTTCAATGAAAAATTGTTGACTTCTTGTTAATCAAATAACAAAAAAGAAAATACAAACTTCTAAAAATCCAAATACTTACATAGTTAAATTTTCCTTCCCAAGCCATGATCTGACCAAATGCCTCAAATGCTGTTTCTCTTCTGGTTATCAATATCGCTGCCATTACTACTAGCGTACTAATTACTCTGGACAAGAGAGTGAATCTGCAAATCTGCCAAAAAAAATCAGCTCGTTATGATAGCACCATTCGCACGGCCCACGCATGCCACAGGGCGTTCAATACTAATTAAATAATGAGAGAATGTAAAAACTAATTTATTATAGTCTCTCATTATTAAATTATATTATATTTATTATAACCATATTAAATAAAGAACTGCTATGGAACTAGGCAGTATTTTAATATCACTTCTTTTATTATCAGTGAAGCCACTATACCTATTCAATGAAATTATTTTCTTTTAAGCAGTTAGACTGAAAATCAAATAGACCTAATGCTATAACGATAAGATTTTGTATGACAATCGATTTTGTTAGGTATTGTTGCTCAACATTTTGTATTATTTTACCGAATTTACTTAGGCATCTAAATGAGTTTATTTTTAGAATCAGAATAATCAATAGAATAAATAGAATTGCATTTTTTTGTTGTTGTTTTACTTGCCCGCGGCATTACACGTGATAAAAAGTAAGACAGATTGAATTACTTTGGTAAACTATAATTTTTATACAATTTTTAATGTTTTTTCATAAAACAACACCAAGATTAATCTTCGGTACATACTATCATCATCATCAACCTGTATTAGTCATACATAGGCCTCCCCTAATGAGAGCCATAGCGCCCTGTCTCCAGCTTGCCGCATCCAGCATCTGCCTGCAGTCTTTCACAGATCGTCATCCCACCTGGCCGGAGGGCGTCCTACACTACGTTTGCCAAGTCGTGGTCTCCACTCAAGAATACGTTTACCCCAGCGGTTGTCGGTTCTTCGCGAGATATGGCCGGCCCACTGCCACTTCAGCTTGCTAATTCTTTAAGCTATGTCGATAACTTTGGTTCTCTGTAGGATGTATTCGTTACGAATTGTATCCTTCAGAGAGACTTCGAGCATAGCTCTTTCCATAGCTCGCTGAGCGACTTTAAACTGGTGGACCAGCCCTAACGTGAGTAGCTGAGACGTGGACGTCTCAGCTCCGTAGGTCATGACGGGTAGGACGCACTGATTGAAAACTTTAGTTTTCAAGCATTGCGGTATGGATGACGACAAGACTCGACGTAGTTTCCCAAAAACTGCCCAGCCTAGCTGGATCCTCCTCTTGGCCCCCTTCGCAAAATTATTTTTAACTAACTGCAAAATTTGCCCACGGTAAGTATACTCGGAAAAAATTTCGAGAAGGTGGCTATATACGACGACCGGTCCCGGATCAATGTGGCCATTGATCATGACTTTGGTTTTATCCAAATTCATGCCAAGACCGATGCGTCGCGTGGCTGAGGCTAGGATCTGGTTCAGCTCCTCTAGCGACTCCGCCAATAAAACTATGTCATCAGTGAATCGCAGGTGTGAGATGTAGTCGACTTTTATGTTAATGCCCTTACCTTTCCAGTCCATCGCATCGTCTTAAACATATCTTCCAACGCGCTCGTAAACAGTTTCGGGGATATAACATCCCCCTGCCTCACTACTCTGCGCAGTTGGTTTAGACTGCTGGCCTATTTGGACACTCATGATGGCGACCTCGTAGAGACATCTCAGCACCTCGATATAACGATAGTCTACTTGGCATCGCTGTAAGGATTCCAGAACAGCCCAGGTTCCGACAAAGTCAAAGGCCTTTTCATAGTCCTCAAAGGCCAGACACAGAGGCTGATTATACTCTTCGGAATTTAGTACATACTATTTCGGCTCGATAAAAATTGAAATTTTCTGGAGTCCCCATATTTTAAGAGTCGACAGATTCGCATCTTTATCTGTCATAGACATTGAATTACTATTACTAGCGTATGGAACAGACATCCGCGAACAAAAACTTTGCGCCATGAGTTGTTGCCGGTCGGCAACAACTCATTTAGTCGTTCGCCTGCGCCCGTCGCGACCGCATGCGAATAAACACACGTTAAAAATGCCGTCTTGCGTGATAAAAATCAATCAACTGCGAAGAAAAAAGATAGTGGCGTGACTTATCATCGGTAAGTAAACAGAATATCACCTAAAACCAACCAACAATAATTTTTGTTTATTATTTTCTCTTGTACCTGACATTTTGTTTGAAAATCATAGATTATGAAAAGTGATTCGTACAGATGGGATGTGTAGGTACCTTACCTACTAAGGGATGGTGACAATGGTTTAACTGATTATTTTTAACTCATATTACTCACCCTATGCCGTCTGTCTGATCAGTAACAGTAGGTATGTACCTACTGTAGGTAGGTTAGGTAGGTATCTTTTGCAATCGTCATTATAAACTAAAGCTGTATTATACCTATAATGGTTGTCTGAACAAATATCTTAAGGCTTGGTGGGCGAAGGTCCGCCTGCGACGTAGGAAGTGGGTTCGATTCCCGCCTTGGGACAAACGTTTAGTGATCGATGCAGATATGTGTTTTGGGTGTTCAGGTCGTTTTCTACGTATAAATAGGTAGGTATTTATGTATTCTATTGTATTATGTACATCAGTTATCTAGTAGGTACCCATAACAAGAGCTCTGCTTAGTTTTGGGCTAGATCAAGGCTGCTCAACTTTTTTATCAGTTGGGCCAAACGGATTGTTCAGATATTTCTGGCGGCCCACTGATGGGTACTATTTTAGTTACTTAATAATAAGACTTATTTATTTATTTCCTCAACATCATTCATTAGGTATATAATAGTGTAGGACGCCCTAAGCTAAGCAGAGCTTGTGTTATGGGTACTAGATAACTGATATATACATAATATATGTAATACACCACATAGATAGTTTTTTTTATTATACATAGAAAACCATCCAGAACACTCTGAACAAAATATATCTGCAGATCGTACAATCATTTGTGCCAAGGCGGGAATCGAACCCGCAACCTCCTGCGTCGCAGGCGGACCTTCGCCCGCTGCGCCACAGAGGTCGTCATATTTATTGTATTCATTTTAATTTACTGTAAATATTTTCACGTTTTGAAATTCATAATGTATCTACTGCATTAAAATTCAGTTTTGTACTATTGTAATGACGACAAGCGACGAGTGTCCCTTCTGCGGTGAAATAATCTATAAGAGCGACATGTTGTTGAAAGAAAAGCGTAAGCGCCACGACATTCACGACGCTTACGACGTTTTGGTCGCGAGAAATCTATACTCTATTAGCGATCTCGCGCTGCACGTTTTGATAGTATGGTTTGGCGACATTCTAATCTTGTAGCGCTGCAGCGAACACCTGTGGGCGGGGCCGAGCGCGCCTCGCGCAGGCACTCCCGCTGTCATCAAGTTGCGACACGTTTTTTGTTTGGTTTAGCTACTCTAACTACTTACAACTCACTGGTCATAGATAACTTTATCTATGAAATACTTCATTCTGTCATTCAGTCTTCATTCACTCCTGTCAACAATTAGGGAATTATTAAATAGTCGTGCATATAACTGAAAATAATTTCGTGGACAGGGTATAACTGACTAAACTTGCCCCAGTTTTCAAAACTATGTTTTTGGTAGACTTGTTTCCTTGCTTAAAATCTTACCTTTAAAAAGGTTTCGTCAGCGACTGATGCAAAAAAGAAATTGACTATCCATACCACCAAGACGAAAAATATTTCCAGGGTCACGGTATTTCTATCTGTGCTCCTGAACATTTTTCTGTAAAATAGAAAGAAGCTTTAGTTAAGATTATTGTAACTGTGAGCAAAGCTGTGAGAGGTGATAGTAATTTACCGCCGGTTTACAAGGTTTCCATTTGGTATTTATTACTAGAATGTGCGCGGTTTGCGCAGTAAGACCCGAGTTCACCAACAGATGGTTAAATTGTTGGTTTTGACGTTTTTGACTCAAGTTTTCATCAATTTAACGACGAGGCTGCCTAATTGTCTGATTATCTTTTGGTGAACACAGACCTAAAACGACTCAGTTTTGTAGGAACATTTTCTTATCTGCGTATGATGTGGTCTATCTGACTGAAACCTGGCTGATTGATGGGGTAAATAATAGTGAGTCTTTTGATGACTATTACATTGTGTGGATGCGAGATAGGAATTATGACCAAACGAACCAAACTTTACGAGGCGGTGTACTTATTGCGGTGCGTCGCGAATTTGTCGCAGAGAGTCACATTGATTGGTGCTCGTCTGCCGAGAACTCATGGCTAACCTATTTACCAATTTAATTGGCCGTCCATAGATGTATACTAAAAATTTTTGGTGGTGTTTTGCCGTAAGTTATCCTTAAATAAATAAATGTTCCATAAAACAAGTTCTGGCATTCCGGGAGTGATACTTGCTTACATCACTCACTGCCTAGTCGTAACTTTATTGCAACAAAACATGGGAGTAGTAAACGTGTGATAATAGTCAATTAAAAACAAGATCCGTCAAGTGCGAGTGTAACTCGCGCGCCGAGGGTTTCGAACGTTTGTCAACCAATATGTACCAAAACTACCGGTTAGAGACTTCGCAATTTAACGGATACCTAAGAATAGTAGGTACCAACCTACATTTCAGATAGATTTCTCTGCATACTTCGGTTAAAGTGGACAATGGAAAATTTTTCGACTTTTTTCAAAATATTTCAAAAAGTATGAAACCTACAGAAATGTGAAAAACTGTTTTGAAATTTAGTGGGCCTTTTTGAAAATTATTCCTTTTTGACCGTCAGGCAATCGTGCAGGGGCCACGGGACGTTTCGGGGGGATGACGCTCCCGAGTTACTAAGGCGGTGATGTATGCAACTCGGGGGCATTCCTCCCCCGTCCGGTCCCTTGACCAGCACGATTGCTCTGTCAAAGCACATCAAAAGGCTGTGGTTTTACTATACTTTTACTATGGTATCAGAAAACAGACTCGTCTTCTCATTGGCCGTTGTGTTTCAGAATGTCATACCTGGCGAGGTACCTATGTTACTATACCGTGGGTGTACCTAATTTAAAGAGGACGAAGCATGTATCGACCATCACACGTCGCCTCGATTTAAACCGGCAAGTGTGAGTCGGCCCGCACATGGGGGGTTTTGTAACATCGGGCATAACTTTCGCAAAATAAACAAAGGGCACCTTAACAAACGGATTTTTGGGTGTGTAAAAAAAAGTAAAAAACCAACACGACGAGGTCACCCATCCAAGCACTGCCCGCACCCGCCGTTGCTTAGCTTCCGTGATCGGTACTCAACGGGGTATGGCCGTTGGTCACCTTAATTATTAAATTTATTTTAATTTTATTATTTGTTGCTATGGTGGCATTAGTATTAAAAGGGGCTCCCGTGCAAAAAACGGATTTTTTGGCTATTTTTGCTTTATGATTGCCAAAGCTGTATCTCTTGAAACGTAATAGGTAGACAGTTGAAATTTGGACAGGATATGTATTACTATAGGTCCGCTGTCCATTTTCGAACCTAAATCTTCAATTTTCTACGTGAAGCTAAACATGAAATATACATAATAAAGAACCCGTTTCTGCCCCCGGCTTGGCACGCGTTGTTTACATGGTTTATTGTTTATATGCGTACGTTTCAAGGATTGTATCCCATGGAAACCGATTTAAGAGATAAAAATAACCTATGTTTTATTTAAGGCCTTCAACAACCTGTCTGAAAAATTTCAGTCCGATGCGTTCTAGAGTTTTGGCGTGAAGAGTAAACAAACATCAAATCATCAGAACTTCTAAACATCCAAACTTTCGCATCCTACTTATATAATAAAGGCGAAAGTTTGTGCCGTTGTGAAGATGTTTGGCCAAGGACACTGCCAAAACTATTGAATGGACCTAGCTGAAATTTAGGACACGTAATGATATCTGGAACTAGATTAACACATCATCATCATCATCAGCATATATTAGTCCACTGTTGAACATAAGCCTCCCCTAATGAGCGCCATAGCGCCCTGTCTTAACACATAGGCTACTTTTATTTCAAACGACACGTGCGAAGCGGCGGTCGAAATCTAGTTTATAATATTAGTGTGTTGTGATTTAAAAAGCTAGTAGTACTTACAAATAATGATAATGAGCAGACGTTGAAGTTAATTTTGTTGGTTTCTTTTCACTAAAATAACATTTATAAAAAACATCATGACGATTCATACATTTCCCCTTATTACGCTTATGGCATACGTTCCAGTTCGGTACTTCACTAAAGCTTAGGCCAAAATAACGCCACAATTCAGCAACCGTCGAAGAATTCTGAAATGACAATAAATAAATAAATAAATAATGCTGGACAATTCACACAGCATTATCTAGCCCCAAGCTAAGCAGAGCTTATGTTATGGGTACTAGATAACTGATATACTTAATACAATATATTACATAGATAGATATTTTTATCATACATAGAAAACACCCAGACCAAAGGAAAAAAATTCTGCAGATCGTACACAAATTTGTTCCGAGGCGGGGATCGAACCCGCAACCTCCTGCGTCGCAGGCGGACCTTCGCCCGCTGCGCCACGGAGGTCGTCAGACAATCTATTAAACTTACTTGTTTTTGGGTTTTAAACATTGTTTTACTATTTTTGAAAACAATTTAAACACTTTTCTTCATACTCGGATAAGGGGTAACATAATATGGCAGTAATTAGCCCTTGATGAAAATTCTGCCTTAGGAGACAAGATGTACAGTCAGCAACGATAATCGCTGAACTTGAATTGATTTTAGAATTACCTGAACGGCACTTCACTCCATAAATAACAGACATTACAAAAGTCCACAATATTCTAAACAAGTTGAAATTACAAAATTCGCCAATCACTACTTTTCCATAAAATATGCACATCGTACAAAAATTTTTCCTGAGGCGGGAAGCGAAACCAACCTCGTGCATCGCAGGCGGACCTTTGCCCGCTGCGCTGATTATTGTTATTCAAAATGACTTTATTTTACGTATACAAGTGTCAAGACCACTTCCGAAAACAAAGGCGGGTAGTGCAGCACCGAAGACAAAACATAAAAAACGTTGTCCGAAAAAAAATTTGTAGCCGGAGATATTATTTTTTCAAGATTTTTATTTACTTTGTTAGCCAGCCTCGGTCGTACCGGAAATGGCTTAAACTGAGCTCCTCCTCGTTCATGGCACAGCTGAGTAAGCCTGATTGTGGACCGATGAACACATTTAATAAACTAAACTGATAAACACATTTAATAAACTAAATTATAAAAACTTAAAAAAAATCAACAAAAGAAAATCACGAAACGTGTAAGTACAAAATGCCATTTTTATGCACCGCGCAAGTATTCAGAACGAATAATGAACACATACTCAAACAAATTAATTAAAACATTATGAAATTAGATAAAACTAAAGAGCATTACACGCGCGTACGCGGCCGTTGGTGAGCCCTGTCGCGCGCCGTTCAATGTAACGATTACTATAGATTAGGCAAGACCTCTGAAAATAACCGCGGTTGTGTCAGCTGTTCGTAACAAACGTATATACTTCTTTCAGATAGAATTAATTGTGTTTTAATTTTTAATTTTTCCAATCAATTCTTGGTGTGTAATTCAAGGTTATGGCTGCGAATTTAATCGTACCAATTATTTAAGAAAAATATCGAATATTAACCGCACCTATTTTCGGCAATAGTCTCGACACACTAGGTGCGTTCCAGATAAGAACCATTCTTACATCCCTACTCTACACGTTCACGATAGTTAACGGACTACCAACAGTCGAGACGTCGACGTCTCGATCACGCCTTGCCAGACTCACCCCTGGTCACGATGTTGTGTTCATAAATGCTATTAATCTGTTTTATAATTCAAGTCAAACATCAAGTGATTTTTGACATATATTATTTACTTATGATGCAAATAAATAAATAAATAAGATACAATGTTAAATAAATCTAAAGGATGGCAAGTAAATAATAATTAGTAATTACCAAAACTGTTACGAGAGCAGTTTGTAAGAGGATACCGAACTGTATTCCTCTCAAAAGTGGATTCATTAATCTATATCCATCCATTTATTTTGTATACTGTTTAATAAAACAATCCATGAACATGTAAGGTGCACCCACCACAAGTTGAAATATCAAGGCTTCGAATATAGATACTGAAAAAAAAAATTACCTGCTCATGTTATGTATAAATCCTTTATATCATTTAAAATTTAACCTTGTAAGTTACAGAATTTTACGGCTGCACCGGCTTTTAAAAAAAGTGGCTTAAACCTCAAGTTGGGATCGGTATAAAAGGTAGCTACCGCAGACATACAACACTCATCTAATTTATAAAGAACAAGCGATTTTCTGGTAACAACGCCCAACCAAAACCGCTGAAGATAGAAAGCTGAAATTTGGACGGAAGGTATCTTTAACTGCACAACCTCTCGGTAAGAAGGGATTTTTGGAAATTCCCCCTCTAAGGGGGTGAAAGTAGTAGAGGCTAAAGTTTTTTGGTGTTTTTTGTAACTCCTTTACCAATGAACCGATTTGCATGAAACTTATAGAGAATATATACACTTGCGAGCTTTAAACTGGAATCGCTTCAAGGGTTGTTCAAGACTAATTTTTACAATTTCTTTGCAGTGAACTATGAGTTAAATTATGTTTTCCCTTACGCAGGATTTATTTGCGACGATCAATTTTGATTTAATGGACGATAATGTCCGCTGCCACACCGCAGCAGTGACTAGACAGTACCGCCAGACGTCTTCCATGTCGGCATTCCCACACTAGACTGGCCAGCCCTTATTCCTGACTTGAACCCAATCTGGCATAATATGTGGGACGAGCTAAAACAGCGGATACGAGGGAGAAATCCAGCTCATCCAGCTCCGGCGCCGATAGAAGCCGATAGATGCAATTCGACCTATTGCAATAATTCCCAAAATTTAGGTAGACAATTTAATTAATTTTAAATTATCTTGATATCACTTGAAAGGTAACAAAATTACCTTTCAATTGATATAGCACAATCTATAGTTCATTGATTGTAAAAAAATACAGTGGCTTGCGTACTGTTATGGGACGAGGTCCCGGAGTCTTTTTAAAAAAAGACTAATTAGAATAATCTATTTAATTGGGACACTCACAATAGATTTACGAAGTTAAGTACAATTTTATAAGATGACCATCGGACAACCGGCCGCTTCGGAGGTCAAAACCAGACTGACTGGCTTGGACGAGACGTCCCTACACTAACCATCAGATATGTCTAGTCAGCGACTAGTAAGCAGTATGCCTTACATAGTAGGGGTATAACACCTCCCCCTTAAGAGGATACTTTGGGGTTGTTTTTGCCAAAGTTCCATAGGTACTTAATGCTAGATCTCACTCCTTATGGGATGAGGCTAGATCTGAGTTCTCACTGGAGCAACCTGAGTGGTTTGCCAAAGTTCCATAGGTGTCTAATACTAGATCTCACTCCTTATGGGATGAGGCTAGATCTGAGTTCTCACTGGAGCAACCTGAGTCAGCTCTATGTCTGAGTCTCGGGTGTCTGTGTCTCTGACCGTGTTTGGCATTGAAATAATAGGTAATCGAAATCTACGGTTGTCCCCTGGTTTACAAAAACATTTAAAAGCTAAATAAAACAAGTACAAAAAGATTAAACATAGGATCAAAATAATCAATCCCGAATAATGCGTCCCGTATCTCACAATGTGTGGGTTGTTGTCAATTTTCTTTAAATTGTCCAATAATGCATTTAATGCAATTTTATTCGATTTAAATTCGTCTAAATCTATATTTTGCAATTTGATAGGGGACACATCTTCGATAAGATTGTTGAATCTTACAATGTCGCAACAAGAATCATTAATCAAATTAAAGTTAGGAATATTATTAACTGGAGAAGTTATATTTAGAATAACCTTAGGTATTATCGTAGTGCTTCTACAACGACCAATACAATTGTTAGGTAAAGTAAGTATTCCTGTAGCAAAAATAGTAGTTTCATATAATTTTGAATTTAAACAGTCTATGGAAATTTTGTTAGGTTCAGATTGCACAAAAATCCACTTATTGTTCATTAAAGGTTTCCAAATATCTAGTTTTCCGTACACGAATTTAGTGTCACACTGTTTAGGTACTTCTCTAATCACTTTTGATAACAGTTCACTCTCGCAGGTAGGCATCGCGTCAGCCGCATAAACATTCGTAACGTCGCAGATAAAGTTACCCGGGCTAACTACCTTACATTCCTTAAGGTCATCGAAAGTACAATAGTGTAATTTGTCTTTGGTCATTGCAATATATTTATTACTAGGTATAATCAAACTGAACCTATTAGGTTCTTTAGAGTCGTATGGAGTAGGTAGAGCTATATTATGAAACAGCGTGTATTCTTTAATACTGACTAATGGGACCTGCAGAACAAACATCAGCTTAAAATTAATATAATAGCAAACTAATGTAGATATACTTAGGATGTAATGTATACTATTCATATCTAAAGCTAGAGGTAGTTGTAGGTCTCTAGATAGGTGTCTGTAGTTATTGGCAAGCTCTCGGTACAGTTGCGATGATGTCATTATAGCCGGGTGCAGGATGTTCTGCCCACTAAATAAGATAGCGTTTGTTATGTCTTCAAGTTGGAATGATAAGGTAAGTATGGATGTTTCTAAGTTGTTAAAGATTTGATTTACCTTGAAAAGAATTTGTAAACCATTTGTTTTTTCCGAAATGCTTTTCAAATTAGACGAGAGGTTGTCAATAGCTTCACTAAGATTAATTTCGTTATCCTTAATTTTGTTCAAAGTTTTGTTGTATGATGTTATTACTGAAGTTGTAACCAAAATATTTTCTTTCATTAATGAAGTGAGATGTTTTTCGTTGTTTTGTACAGACTCTATCGCATCGTTGTATCTTAAGGCATCATTTTCGTCTAAGGTGCCAAAAATCTGTTTGAGAACAGATCCAACACCCCCGATCCAGGCACGCTTAAAACGGTTTTCAATCAAATGTGAAATCGAATCGAATTCGGTTTCAAGATCCTGGTATCTAGCAGTCAAAGGTTGCAGTCTATTTTTACATATCGAGTCAATTTCTATAATTCGAGTTTCATTGCACAGGTACCTAGTGGTATCTAGTGCAGCCCCAATATTTTGTATATGCGGACCAAAATGCGAAATATTTAAAGGTATTAAGATTTTGAGATAGCCATTGCTAATTTTTACGTTTCCTAAATAATCGAAGTAGATGCCTGAACTTGAAGTAATCGGTTGGAGATATTCCTGATACGATTGGCCACGTACCGAAGTCCTGCAATGAAATTTTAAAAATAAAGAATAAAATGAATTTAAAAACGAAATTATTGAGTTTGGGTAAAATACTATTCTCTCTGAGATCACTTGTCTCTTAAGAGTCAAGGCAACAGAAGAAATTCGAGTCCTAGAATAACTCAATAAAAAGTTATGGTAAGTACCTACTCACTACCTATAATATGTGTATAAGTAAAACGTAAAACAAAATAAAAATATAAAAGATGTATACCTAAACTAATTAATCTAATTTTAATACTAATTCTTATTTTATTCTATGTTACAGGTTCCTGACTTCAGCAGGCTTCACCTGATCATAGTGGTGAGTCACGTGTCGTCGGTTTATGAGCAAGGTAAGTGTATTATTTCCGTTTATTTTAACTATCTTATAAGGTCCTTTCCAAAGGGGAGAGAGAGCTTTGCGCAACCTTAGATGATTTTTAAGATAAACATAATCACCGGCCTTATACGTAACTCGACGAGTGTGCGTATCGTAATAGTTTTTCGAGGATTCTTTAGATTTTCTAATGAATTCGATTGCTTTTTCCCGAGAATATTTCAATCGGTTCTGTAGCATTTGGACATAATCGGGATATGTCGTTCCGAGAGACTCTTCATACACAGAATTAGGTATGTATGGTTTGTTACCAAACATTAGTTCGTAAGGCGTAAAGTGGGTGGTCGTATGGACAGATGTATTATACGCTAACATAGCCGTATAAACATAACGAGACCAGTTAGTTTGTTCCTGGTTAATATAGGTTTTAAGGTACTCTTTGAGAGTAGAGTGGCTTCTCTCCAGGGCTCCCTGGGTTTGTGGATGATATGGAGAAGACCACAAGTTTTTGATTTTGAGGAAAGCGCAAGTTTTCTTGAATAAATCGGACGTGAAATTAGACCCTTGGTCTGTAAGAATTACTTTAGGAATTCCAAAGATAGATATGTAGTGAAGTAAGCATTCGCTTGTTTCTTCCGCTGTAGTACTGCGTATAGGATAGGCTGAGGAGAACTTAGTAAGGTCGTCTTGGAATGTTAAAATAAATTTTAATTTTGCAGTACCAGATTCGGGAAGCGGTCCAACCACATCAATCGAAATGCGTTGACCTGGTTCAGTCGAAGTACTGGTAATTTGCATGGGTGCCCTATTTACCTTTCTAAGCGCTTTGTTCTCCTGGCAAGATTTACATTGTTTTACATAGGATTCTATATCGCTTCGCATTCCTTTCCAGTAATACGTTTGTTTGATTCTATTGTACATACGGACAGAGCCTAAATGGCCAGCTATAGGGATATCATGATTATCATGCAATATTTTCTTTATTTCAGATGGAACTGGATATATGATGTTATTATGATAAACATTGACCTTTATTCGTGTATCATGGAAAAGGTAAGTTAACATGTTATAGATTTTTATGAACGAATGTTTTTCGAAAGGATTCTTCAGGTCAGGTAAGCCGATTTCATTTATACCTCCTATTTCTACTAACTCATTCCTTATCTTTTTCAGGGTTTCAAAAATTTCAGGATAGGACGCTTGATCGAAGTGATGCACCTTGAAATACAACAGGTAATATGTTTTGTTGTTTAGGTTAAGTTTTTCAAATAAAAACAATTCTTTTTCAGAATCACATATTTTAGCACACACTTCTGGATCGCACAGGACATCTGGGACATAAGGATTCGACTCATCGAGATCAATTGAGGTAGGTATTAAAATAACCTTGGCAGGACACTTCATAAGACTTTCGTTATGCTCTACGATTTCTGAATTAAATGTTTTAACTTTATCGGAAATTATTTTCAGGAAATTGGGATAGTCATCCTCTAGTGCACTCGTGGATGGCGTCGGATCAAGGTGAGGCTGAGGAGCAGGTAAGGATGTTACTTCTGGAACAGGTTCAGGTAAGTTTTCTTCATCCTCAATTTGATCCCTAAGGACGTCGGGGATATTATCAGGTAAGTTTAATTCAGGTAAAGGAAGGATATCCTCATAAGGATCTAAATTATCAGGATTCTGAAGAATGTCTTCATCAGGATCGAAAGAAGTTGGGGATATAAGTAAGTCCATGAGATCTCCGTCCAATTCTCGATTGGGTTCCGGCTCAGGAGGATTGGGTATTATAGGTTCCTCAGGTTGGATAGGATTAACCGGGAACCGGGATAGGGCGTCAGCATTAGTATTAATTTTGCCCTTTTTGTGCAGGATATCATATTCGAACTCTTCGAGTTTTAAGCGCCATCTGATAAGTCTTGAACCCGGATCTTTGCAATTAAACAGCCATTGCAATGGCCGATGATCTGAAAGGATTGTGATCTTATGGCCATAAAGATAGGGCCGAAAAACTTTGGTTCCAAAGACAATGGCGAGACATTCTTTCTCCGTCACACTATAATTGCACTCGGCCTTATTTAGAGTGCGGGACGCGTATGCGATGGGACGATCTTGACCTACGGGGCCTTGGGATAATATGGCGGATATGGCGTAGTTTGATGCGTCACACGTAAGATTGAATGGTTTAGAGAAATCGGGATAGGCAAGAACAGGAGCGGACACAAGTTTTTCTTTAAGAGTTTCGAAAGCAAGTTGCTGTTCATTTTGCCAAACAAAAGGGACATCTTTCTTTAGAAGAGACGTTAAAGGTTTTGCGAATTTTGCAAAATCAGGTATAAATCGTCTGTAATAGGATACCAGACCTAAGAACGACTTTATGTCTTTTGGGGACTTAGGGACAGGATATTCGGTTACTGCTTTTGTTTTATCGGGGTTCGTTTTAACACCGTCTTCGCTAATTATGTGCCCTAAGTAGGCAACTTCTCTTCTGAGGAATTCGCACTTCTCGGGCTGTAACTTTAGATGGAACTTCCGAAGTCTGTCAAAGACAGCCATCAGGTTGGATATGTGTGAGGATAGATCATATGAGTAGATGACTATGTCATCAAGGTAAACAAAACATCTGGTGCCTTGGAGCCCTGTAAGACAGGTGTTCATGAGGCGTTGAAACGTCGAGGGCGCATTTTTAAGGCCAAAAGGCATCCTAGTAAACAGGAAATGTCCTTGAGGGACCGAAAAAGCTGTTTTGGGAGCGTCTTTAGGCGAGATTAGGATTTGATGGAAGCCTGACGCGAGATCCAAAGTGGTAAAATACTTACTTTTACCAAGCTGGTCTAAGATTTCCGATATTTGCGGGATAGGATACGTTTCACCGATAGTGACGTCATTCAACTTCCGATAGTCTATGACTATCCGCCATTTCCGTTGACCTTGAGGGTCAAGTTTCTTAGGGACAATCCATATGGGACTACTCCAAGGAGATGATGATGGTTTGATGATTTTATCATCAAGCATTTTGTTAATCTGGATATCGACTTCTTTTTTATGAAATTCGGGAAAACGATAGGATTTAGTGTGAATAGGGATATCAGTATTCGTATTTATTTCATGCTTAAGGACATCAGTGTAGGATAACTGATCATCGGGTAAGTGAAAGATATCAGAGTACTGAGTACAGAGTTCTAACAGAGCGTCTGACTCCTCTTGGTTAAGATGTTCGATTCTTAAGGATTTAATGACCTCGACAGTCCGGTCAGATGTATTTTGTAAATCAGTGTTAAGTTGAATGGCACACGAATTTAAGGGTTCAAGCTTAAGATTTAAGTTTGAGTTGAAGTTTACAGCGGTCTCGGATGTGTTGACAATAGTCAGATTGACTCGCTTGTTTTTCTTCACTTTGACGATACAATTTGATACTAAAAGGCTGTCGGATATATGTTGATTTAAAATGACGCCTTCATTCATATCCGGATTAACTACTGAGCATTCAACAACTGCTTCCGTTCGAGGTGGAATTTCATAGAATGGATTGAAAAAGTGCAACTTAATACTGAGTTTACCTATTTTCAGGACGTCAGTGGTATAATCGATTTGGCAGCCGAAAGCTGTTAGGAAATCTGACCCTATAATACCATCATAAGGTAAGTTTATATTTTTGATAACGTGAAATTTGTAGGATACTGATTTATTTTTAGCTAATTTAAGCTTAAGTTGGAAATGACCTTCAGTTGGAGTAGGATCGTCACCAGGGTCTATGCCTTTGAGTTTAATAGGATTTCTGATCAATTTTTGATTAGTTTGGATACAAGATTGTTTTATTAAACATATAGCAGAACCGGAATCAACTAACAATGTCAAAGGGATATCGGATATTTGCGAATCTAACAATGTGTGTGGTAACATCCTTTTGGATGTATCCAGATTGATTTCGAAAACCTTAGTCGAAGGTTTATCAGGATTTAGACTGTCGGTTTGGGGCTGGTTACCCTGTCGGTTAGCCTGGATATTAGGATGTCGGCTGTCGGTTCGGGGCTGGTTACCCTGTCGGTTAGCCTGGATATTAGGACGTCGGCTGTCTGTTTGGGGCTGGATACCCTGTCGGTTAGCCTGGATATTAGGATGTCGGCTGTCTGTTTGGGGCTGGTTACCCTGTCGGTTAGCCTGGATATTAGGATGTCGGCTGTCTGTTTGGGGCTGGTTACCCTGTCGGTTAGCCGGGATACTAGATTTGGTGCCATTTCCTACTGGTTGTCTCGGGCGGCACCGTCGCGAGACATCGTTTCGTTTAAATCGTCATCATCATCAGTCGGATCGACGGTCTCCTCATCGGATGTTTCGCGAATATGATTCACCTTACGGGAGCCACTGTTGGTTCCTTGATGAGAATTCTGCTTGGATGGATATTTACTATTGTAAAATTCCCGCTTTTTGCAGTCCTTGATGTCATGACCGATTGTTTTACAATAGCGACAGAAAGGAGTATCACTTCCAGTTTTAGGCTGGTTCACATTAGACGAACCGGATGTTGACGGCACATTCCTAGAAGGACCCGGCTGTGGTTTAGACTTTGCAACGAATTTATTATCCGTTGGTGGACGCTTGTAAAGGCTTTGTTGGATACGCTCTTCTGAAATCGCCATGTTAATGGCTTCATTTAAGCTTTTCGGTGACCTACATCTCACAATGTTGGAAATCCTAGGTTGGAGTCCCATAAGGAAATGGTGGAGGGCAAGATCCTCCATAGCCGCACAGCGGCCTGGCAACTCCTTTTGTTTAGTATTGGATAGAGTGATTTCCGTTAACAATTGTGAGAGGTAGGATTCCACTCGCAATGAAAATTGACTCACATTGTCTTGCGGGCCCTGCTTGCTCTCCTGTAAGTCAGTCAGGAGGTGAGCATAGTGTTTCCGCTCACTAAAATTGGTTTTGAGAAACTCCTTGAGCTGCTCCCAGGATGTGAACTCCTTTATGGAGCAAGCAAGCTCCGCTTTGCCAGACAATTGGCTTAGGATATACTTAAAAAGGATAGGCTTCTGTGTTTCTGAAGCCAATTCGCAAGCATTGTTACAGTTAATAATAAAAGAATTGACTGTTTCGCGACTGCCATCATAGGATTTGATGAATTTGAAAAGAGTATTGAGATTTAACTCGGACTCGGACATGTTTTTAGCAACGGATCTCGTAAATCGCGGAGAATGTGCAGGCGATTTACGTGGGGCTACGGGTATTTCCTCTACCTCGATAGTTAATCCAGTTGATTTCCTGTCTTCTACCCTAGGCTCTTTTGGCATAATAGGATTTAAGGATAACGAAATTAATCGCTTAAATTATTATTAGGTGCACTTACAATAAAAGGATTTTAATTTCTACTCACTGAACCCTAAGTTATAAGCAATGACCAAAGACTTACAGAATTAATAACGCGTAGGCGACGACGACGGTAACTGATTCCGCGAACTGCATTCCGGAGCGATAAGGCGTAACTCGACGAGATGACGGGATGATTCTTGACTCGACGACCAAGTTAAATAATTTGGAGTATTTAACCAGGAACCTCGATGCACGACGTCACGTTGCGGGATGCTCGATGCAGATGACGATGACCACGAAGTAGGTATCTCTAGGAGTCACCAGATGCAGCAGCAGATCGACGCGCCAGCAGTTTAGGTAAGCACCTTCAGTCCAGGATCTTCAAGATGGTGCAGGACAGGATGACCAGGTAAGTCCGCACAAGGGTTTAGGTAAGTACACAGGTGAGTAGAGTATATTATCACGTAAGTTTGCACTTTCACTTTAGTGTTAAGGATACCGTAGGATAATTTTACGGAATAGGTTGAATCTGGTTTCGACCTGATTTTTCACAAAAAAAACGTCTAAGGACACAGACACTTTTTCGACACTGGGAACTTCCGTATCCCACCGCTGCCACCAAATGTTATGGGACGAGGTCCCGGAGTCTTTTTAAAAAAAGACTAATTAGAATAATCTATTTAATTGGGACACTCACAATAGATTTACGAAGTTAAGTACAATTTTATAAGATGACCATCGGACAACCGGCCGCTTCGGAGGTCAAAACCAGACTGACTGGCTTGGACGAGACGTCCCTACACTAACCATCAGATATGTCTAGTCAGCGACTAGTAAGCAGTATGCCTTACATAGTAGGGGTATAACAGTACGGCAAGTTTGTCACAAAAATATTACGTCTAAAAAAACCCATAAACGGGCTTAAGCGGGATATTATTTTTATTGAAAACGGATTTAAAGAATTTCCTACTCTAACACCTATTTAATGTAAGAGTCGGAAATTCCTAAAACCCCTAAAACTTCTCGAAATCAGCTGGAACCCTACGTTTCACCTGATTTCGAGAAGTTACTACCATAAAGTCCACGCGAATGTAATCGCGAGCAGGTCAGCTTATATAATAAATAAGTCAGATGATAAAAAGGCATTACAGTTATTAAAAAAATCAGCTGTTCACGTTGTCATGTTTGGATTCCGTCAAGGTATTGCATACTTATTTCACAAAGTGTTACATCATATAATGAGAATAACATTCCGCAACTGTAGCAAACACAATGGTCAGAAAATTCAGTTGGGTCAAAGGGGGCGAAGTTTTATTACTTATCATCAATTTATCAAAGTGCTATTTTGAATAAAACTTACCTTTAGTCTCTCCCTCCTTTGAAAACATATCATAACTATCCAAATTCATAGAGCAGAATACAGAAACCAACATAATAAATTCAAATACACTTGCCCATCTAAAGTGCCGGTTAACAGCTTCCTGAAACATTATAAAATATGTATATACAGAGTGGCACATTCAGATCGGTCAATATGGGAAAGTCTGAAACTATAAGACATACGAAGATCTCTTCTTAGGAACCATGTCATCAATTTTAGTAACAAGAATAACTGCAATCAAACTTAAAAAAATTTACTCAGCTCGGACGTTTTGAAAAATAAAACTAACACTATTTATATTTCGATCTCGATTGTGAAGGTCTTATGCAGTAAATGATACTATGAAACATGATGTCTAAAATGAATATTTTATTCATTTTAGATATTATTTAAAAAAAAATCATTTCGAAAACTAACTAAGATAAATTAAAGGATATAAAAACAATGCATTTTATTCATTTTAGACATCATGTTTCATATTAACATTTACTGCTTAAAACCTACAAAATCGATATGTAAATATAAATTAGTGTTAGTTTTATTTTTCAAAACGTCTGGGTTCGATTCCCGATCTGAGTACAAGTTTTTTTTAATGTATGAATGCAGTTTGTCTTGTTACTAAAATCGAAAACATGGTTCCTAAGAAGAGATCTTCGTATGTCTTATAGTTTCAGACTTTCCCATACTGACTGATCTAAATGTATACAGGTATACATGCCCTGTATACAGCGCGTTGCTCAGCTATGTCGCTTGGAGGGAAAGTATTTTGAATATTGTAGCTAGCAAATTAGTGATTTATGGAAAAGTAGTGATTGGCGAATTTTGTAATTTCAACTTGTTTAGAATATTGTGGACTTTGGTAATGTCAGTTACTTATGGAATGAAGTGCCGTTCAGGTAATTCTAAAATCAATACGTGTTCAGCGATTATCGTTGCTAACTGTACGTGTACCTTTTCTAGCTGCCTCGTGGATTCAGAAATACTTACATTAATTAATTTTATACCTACCACATAACCACACTAACCTTTCTATGAAAAGAAGAAGATTGATTGTCTATGGACATTGAGGACGTCGTCGTCATAGTGGATTATTTTAACAAACGTAGTCGGAAAAAAGTCTAAAATCTGTAATGAAACAAATTAAGTTTACAATCATGTTCTAAGAACAAATAAAATTTTGGGTACCTGACACAGTTTTACCTATTTGTATACAGTCGTTCGACGAAGGCATTTCGACGTACTTTTGACAGAACGATACTGCTGGGGCAAGGGACGGGTCAGAGGAGGGAGGCTCAAGAGTTCCATACCTCACTGCCTTAGTAACTCAGGAGCGTCCTCGAAGCCGCGGGGCGCAGCTAGTGCTGGATAATCGTCGTTCGAGGCATCGCCGAGATAAACAACTTTCAAGTTCTCTACAAAACCGAACTTATAATTTGTTGTAACCTGCGCCTCAACCTCAACAGCCTGTATTGGTCCACTACTGGACGCAGGCCTCCCTCTGAGAAGCACCTTATTGGTTTTTATCACATGGGGGTAATGCCCATAATCCCCACGTGACATGCGGATTGGGGATCGCAGTTCGGTGGTAGAATTGTTCCGCAGGGGCGCTGCTGCCCGCCCCCGGTGGATATCCCATAGTCGCCTCTTACGACACCCGCGGGCAGAGTTGGGGTGGTGCAAATTCTAAGCCGGCACCACACAGCTGGCATGCGCCTAGAATACATAATATTGTACTAATCCTCCTGAACAGACGATATTAGTCAAAAACTGGACGCAGGCCTCGTCCTGATAAGCGACTTATTGGCTTTTATCTTACTGTCGGATTGTACTACTCTGTTGTATAGGTTTACATTTTTTTAAAGCAGCTTTTGAAAGGGTTGCAATAAATTCGTATTGGTATTGGATACAGTTTTTTGAACAAGTTCCTAAGAAAATTTCAAGTTTTCTAATACCTACGAGACAGAGAGGTGACACACAAAGTTGAGACATCACATCTGCTAGGACTCTTCTTGAGCCTTTTTGAGCATCACGTGTGTCCCCTACCCTTTCCGTCTTGGAGATTTAACTGCTCTTATTGGAAAATAAAGAGTCGTGTACCTACAGAGCATCTTGGTTGTTTGGGACAGCTATCCAAATTCTTATTTCTCCAAAAAATTTTATTTACTCCAGCATTAATATTTTGTTTACCTTACACAATCCTTGCTGCAACTTATCACAATGTATAATTGTTATTCAAATAAATGTATATTCATGTACGAAACTAAAGCTTCCCCACAGTAATCATGATTCACAGAGAATAAGTAGGTACTTTCTGGACGTCGGTATCCAGTACGGGTCCCTAGAGGTTTAGCTTCTACTTCTTGTTTGTTTCTTGGACTTTTTCCTCTTCGTAAATGACAAATAGTCCCTATTTGTCAGTTACCAAGAGAAAAAAATCACTTGGCCAATGGCGAATGCTACACGCTCGATATGTATCGCGATATTTAGATCGTAATTCAGGATCATGATATTTGTCGAGTGTGTAGTATAGCGTATCACGTATCGTAGAAACGGATACGCTGGATTTCTAGAAATTAAAAAATCCACGATCTGTATCTAGTATCGTCGATAAATATCGAGCGTCTAGTCTCTAATCGATATTTATCGCGTCAGTATTCATTTTGTCAGCAATGGAAGAGGACACGCTTAAGGAGGCGCTTCAAACGAACAATCAAAATATTTGAAAGAATTCATACTTGTGTTAGAAACACTACCTGAGGTATGGGACAGCTCCAATGCAAACAGTCAAGTGAAAAAGGCGAATGCATATGAGCAGCTGCTTGAAATTTCTAAGAAAATAAACCAGGCGCGACAACTAAAGACGTAATTGCAAAGATTAACTCATTGAAATCAAACTACAGAAAAGAATTAAAAAAATAACAGAATTGAAGCGATCTGGTGCTGCAGCGGAAAATGTTTACAATCCAAAGTCTTGGGTATTTCATATGCAGAATTTTTGAAATCTTAAATCTCGAAATGAAAATCTTGAAGTTTAAAAATCTCATATTTTTAATATATCTCCCTGTTGATAGATAATGTAAAGTCAGAGTTAGCTTTTCTCTCACAGTAAAAGACTTTCTCATTAATGTATCTTTTTTAATCAAGTATGGTGTAATCAACTCCAGCGGATGTTCAAAGCGAGCATCGGGCATGCAAAAATAATTTTCAGTGTCATCCATTTCTTGGTTGTGTATATTTTTCTCTTTTTTCCCGTGTGTGTATTTTTCTCTATCTTGAAACCAATATTTGGCCCATTTTTTTCGTGTTATACGTCCTTTTATTGTAATACCACATAATACGAAACGTACGAGTGTACTCAATGAAATTTACCGTCGTACTGACGCGATTCGTACCGTATGTGTAGTGTACCAAAATATTACTAGATAAATATCACGTTAAATATCGCGATACATATCGAGCGTGTATCATTCGCCAATGTCCGAGAATTTTTCGTTCTCAAGGGGTTTCAAAAACAAAAAGAAAAACCAAAGAGGTGAAATAGAAAACTTGTTTAAGTTTGGTCAAAGAAGTATTATAGCACACAACACAGACAAAGGGAAGCAGACCAAACTTTACTAAATAGAAATATGCGTGCTAATTCCACTTGCATACAAATCTCACGATTCCCCCTATTTTAATGTGGCCATGCTCTTACGTAGGTGTCTTGCTAGCTTTTCGATCAGGAAAAGTAATGCATAAGCTATAAGGGTTGATTTTGCGTTACCTTATAAACAGACAGCTGTCCCTTTATAAAGTAGTTTGACGTAGAAGATGTGAGTCAAAAATTAAATTTTACCCAAATTTCAAAATCAAGACAATGATAGACCGCCTCCTGGCTGTTTCTAAATGGGAGTCAGGACATTTGTTGCAAGCATTTCTTTCATATTGCACGGGCACTTTATTGGATCATATAACTTCCCGTTTCGCCACATGTGCAAAGTGTTGCGCGCCTCATCCATGCCAATGCGGTACTCCTGTCGAACATCTTGGTCATCACGGATTCTTTAGGGCCGCTGGTCGGATATCTCGCAATGCCCGCCTTAACGACATCATCCGGCGGGCGTTTATCACCGCTAACGTAGCAGTAATTCTTGAACCGAATGGTCTGTTGCGTGACGATGGTAAGAGGCCCTACGGTATGACACTAGTCCCGTGGGAGTTGGGGAGGCCTATTGTGTGGGCCCCTACATGCGTCGACACACTTGCGCCTTTCCATCTTCCGAGGACATCCGTGAGGGCGGGTGCGGCGGCAGATTTGGCCGAGGATCTCAAGAAGAGAAAATATGCAGGTCTACGACAGAGCCTACACATTTTCTCCCCTTGGAGTTGACACCCTAGGTCCGTGGGGTAGCAAGGCTCTTCAGGTTTTTATAAAATTATCTGGGCTTCTGGTCGAAGCGACGCGTGACCCGAGAGCTAGTGAGTATCTGACGCAGCGCATCAGCATTGTCGTATATCGGGGCAATGCAGCCAGCAGCGTATTAGGGACGCTTCCGACTGGTATTGATATGGATCAGTTGAGCGACCTGTAGATTGTTTACAGGTAGCTAAAATCTATGAAAAAGCATGAAAACATCCTGTCGCTTGCCACCGGTGGCTGTGATTGGTGGTCCGTTTGCGTAAAGCCTAAGGGTTCTTGTATACACACGTTTTTTTCGCCATCAAAATCTACGGTTAATTCGAGGTGCGTTGGCCCGGTCGCCAGTGTTGTATGGATAGAAAGGTGCAAACACACGAGTAAACCGTAGATTTTCACGGCGAAAAAAAGTATGACTGTGTAGAAAGGCCATAGTTTCGCTCTGTCCGTCCTTTTTTACCTGTAGAATATCTCAGCAATTAACTTGAAATTTAATTTCATAAATCATTCATACATAATACATACATCTCGTGCGCTTGTACTTAAAGAAAAATAATTATGACAATTTTCCATTCAAATTGTGACGTTGAAATTTACAAAGAGTTCTAGGCAAATTGGATAATAAATGAAAGGTTTTTGCAATTCAAAACATACTTTTAAAAACTGGAAAAACCGGCATCCCTCCTTCCTAAGATTATTTTATAGAATACAGAGCAGTTTATGTGTAAATAATAATACATTACAATATAAGTGTAAAAAAACTATGATCATGATAAAGGTATCAAACAGGTTATTATAGTTTTTTTTTCTAAAATTTAGGAGCTGCATATTTAATTTTCCGCACAAAACTACTAACTCAGTAATTAGACAGTACCCAGTTTTAAGTAATTACTGAAGGTTAAGGTTAACTAAGGTTATTGATTGTAATGTCCTTAAACCATGATAGTTTCGAGAGATTTATCAAAGTATGTATGTACCTATGTTTGTACAACAGTATTCAAGCAAAATATTTTCGTAGCGTAACAAGCGCGTTCATGTATTTTGTGTGGTATTACTGCTTCTCGTTTTAACTGGTAAAAACATCGTTTCTTCAGTCTTGTCTCTAATAAGTTTCTTTATTTCGTTATTTTCTCAACTCGTTCCATGGAGATTATATTACCACGGAACTAACAGCTTATTGATATTGTTACTACGTGTAGATATGTTAATCAAACCTAACATATTTACTGTACTTAGCTTCAGAGTAGAGGGCGGCCTCCGTGTTTCTAAGTCAAACCTACTGTCATAAATTATCTTCTGTAAGGAAAAATATTGAAGGGGCGGCTCTTTCACAACCACCCACTTACGTCAATAAAACCTAAGATTAACCAAAAATGGGCTTCTAGACCACACAGATAGTTGTGCCGGCTTAGAATTTTCACCCCCCCCCCCCCCCTCCCAACTCTTCCTGCAGGTGTCGTAAGAGGCGACTAAGGGATATCCACCGGGAGTGGGCAGCAGCTTCCCCTGCAGATTCTACCACCAAATTGCGATCCCCAACCCGCATGCCCAGCGTGGCGATTATGCCATTAAGCCAATAAGGCGCTTATCAGGGGGACGCCTATGTCCAGCAGTGAACCAATACAGGCTGTTGAGGTGAGGTTGAGGTTGGGGGCTTTTACAGTAACAATCTACCAGGGGACTCGCCAACTAATCGCTGTACTATTACAGCGATTCGTTGGCCAATTGTCATAGGACAATAGAATTGTCGTAGAATCTTCCAAAGATGAAAAAACTAGATAGTGCGTTTGGTGCTATTTAAACGTAGAGATTGATAGATTGGTGATTGATAGACACTGACACTTTTGACACGCATCCTTCCATCGGTAGTTTCTTTCAGTGTCATTCTGAGAAGATGATATTGATAGGGTGAACCAATCAATTTAGTGGAATTCGGCCTGGAAGTAATCCTACTAACGTAGGTACTTTTTCAAATTAGACCTTATGATCGTACAAATACTACTATTCTATTATTTACTAGCATTATAAAGGCTACTTAAAATCCTAAATCCTTTAGAGCTCTGAATTTTAATCTAAATGAAAACAAAGGTATCATTTTCAAAAACATTTTATTATAAGCTTACATGACGATCATATTAGGATTGGATATTTATGGGTTTTCTAAGTCAAGTGCTACAGATGAACGTTTTCTGTACTCGGACATCATCAACACCGCTTCTGACGATTCGCTTTCTTCAGAAAATATAGACAGCGTCGTCATCAGCGACAAATGATTGCAATCAACTTCCTCCTGAAAAGATCGAAATCGTTTACGAATATCTCACTGAGACATTGACCGTTTCATGACGCCCCCACCTATTTTATCCTATTATTCTGTTCAACGAAAGAATTTACAAAAATTGATTGGCAAGTTTGTGATACCTATCATAAGCTTACTTTTAATGCCTCTGTAAAAGTTTTATTTTGTAAAGTTTAAGAAGAGATGCGAAGTTGCTCTTTTTGGCCACCATGGTGGCAAAAAAGAGCAACTTCGCATCTCTGCCTGCACTGTACAAACTTTAAAGAGGCATTAAAAATAAGCTTATGATAGGTATCATAAACTGACCAATCGATTTTTGAAAATTCCTTTGTTGAACAGAATGATAAGATCAAATAGGTGGGGGTGCTGATTTGGGTCGGGGTAGCGCCTTAAATAATGTGTCTGTTTTAGGTTTTATTTTAGTATTTATTATCAACATAACCTAAAACATTTTAATAAACGTTTATAACCGTACCATTGTGAAACAGGTTTTAAGAGTGAAACTACATCACTTACATCCAAAATATGGCAATCATGACGGCAACGTCTTAAGTGTATGGTCTCGTCAAAAGCCCTGCGGTTTTTGCGATCTTCAGGGTCTGGCGGTCCATATTTTACGCTAGCGACAAACGCTTTCCCCAAAACCTGAAAAATAGAAAAGGTAGGCAATTTAGTTCCTACTATATATACGAATTGCGCCAGGTAACCTAATCTTAAGATCTTTCCCGCTATGCGCAAAGCAGTCTGTGACATCGTTTACGCCATATACTATTTATATAGAAGATTGCTGTATGTTGCTGGTTTAGAATTTTCACCACCCCAGCTCTTCCCGCGGGTGTCGTAAGAGGCGATTATGGGATATCCACCGGGGGCGGGCAGCAGCGCCCCCTGCAGAAAAATTCTACCACCGAACTGCGATCCCCAAACCGCATGCCCAGCGTGGGGATTATGGGTATTACACCCATGTGATAAAAGCCAATAAGGTGCTTACGGGGGAGGCCTGCGTCCAGTAGTGGACCAATACAGGCTGTTGAGGTTGAGATAGATAGAAAATTCTTTATTGCACACTTATCAAGATAATTTTCAAACAACACCAAAATTTAAAAAAATATGTGACAATTGGGGGTCTTATCGCTCAAGAGCAACCTCTACTTGACAACCATGGATGGATAGGATCGTTGGATTAAAGATGGGGATCTGCGTGCATTATTAGCTAATACAAATTTTAGATAAAAATACCGACAAAAATACCTTAATCTAAAGTTTTTATTTTTATAGTTCGTAAGCCCTCTTACACTCTGGCAAATTTCTAAGAAATTAAATAACATCGCAAAAATTTACGACTTCGGCGGGACTTGAACCCGCATCCTTCCGTCAGTACCGCAATGTGCTAACCAACTACACCACGAGGTCAAGTGACGCTGGAGTCGAAAATCTTTGCGACTTTATACGGACTGTAGCGCCGTTATCTCCACCTACAGGGGAAACATTAAAGTTTATCCATTCCTGTTCAAAGACTAAAGTTATAATGGGAATGATGAAATGAAACGTTTCTTGAGATAAGGGGGTGCAGAAGCAAGAAATACGATATTATAGAGAAGAGAAAGGATGTGACTATTACGGCGAAGCCGTATAGGTAACCACTTGAGCTTCCTGCGAAATCCCGAAACGTGATCATATTTGCGCAAGCCAAATATAAACCTTATCCCGACATTCTGCAGGCGCTCAAGTTTGTCAAGTTGTTGCTCAGTTAGACCAAGAAAGGAAGAATCAGTGTAATCAAGAAGGAAGGAGGAAGAAGAAGAGATTGTGCAAGAGAAATTTTAGTGGCGATAGGTAGGAAGTTCCGTAGTCTTCGACGCGAACCAGCTGAAAAAAACATCCCACGGCTGATTTCAGAGAGCTGAGGTCCCCACGACAAATTCCTGTCAATGAGGACACCTAAATTTTTCACCGATTCACTTTGCCCCACAGGAGTCCCATCAAAGACCACGGACGGCAGACTACTCCAGGTTATCATCCGCAAGCTTCCTACTGTGATAACCTGCGTTTTTGCAGGATTGACTTTGAGACCAAAGCTTTTGCTCCAGTCAAGGATACTGTCCAGGGCCCTAATTAATGTAGCGAATGGCAATGGGGAAAGCAACAATGGAGATCATTTTGGCAGCCTTAATGGTATCTAAATCTTATAAAACTTGAATAGGGGAAACTTATTGCCTTAAATATTCCGCCTTTCAAGTTTCAAAAGATTTGGACAGCGCTAAGACTGCCATTGTTGCGTTCCCCATTGCCATTTGCTACTGGAATTGGTGGGCAGGTCTTCATTTATTGCGGAGATAGCATACTAAAGATGATCTACCGAGGCATGCGTGTAAATAGTAAATTTATTCATCACAAATATATCTATATGCATACATAATTATACAATTACATTAATTTAGAATTATTCTTATTTTTGCTAGATATAATTAAGACTAATCGTGATCTCACTTTGATCTCTACACTAGGATACCCTGTGCTGTAGAGTCAAAATGCAGATGATCTCCAAAAGTGGATAATACTGCACCTGTAGTATTATCCACACATTATTGGTCACCCTGTATACAAATATTAAATACATATAAAGGGCGTCCCACAGCCACATGGAGGGAAAGTATTTTAATAAATAAATAAATAAATAAATAAATAATGCTGGACAATTCACACAGCATTATCTAGCCCCAAGCTAAGCAGAGCTTGTGTTAGGGGTACTAGATAACTGATATACTTAATACAATACACTACATAGATAATTTATGTTATTGTATATCGAAAATTTTACTGAAAGAAGACTTCATTTTCAGATCGAATTGAAATTAACTTCAAATACTAAAGTCTCTTGGAGCCGCGATGTAAATAAAACTACTTAGTCAACGCACTCAAAAGTTACAGACGTTTATGTACGAATATTTTTCCAAGGAAATCACATGCACACAAAACCTATAGGGTACTTCTCGTAGACCTAGAATTAAGAAATTTGGCAAAATGCAAGGCCTTATAGCACAAGTAAAGGAAAAATTCAGAAAACAGTAAAGTAGTTTATTCACAAAAAAAATACTTTTGATTCTCGCCATGGACCAAAACCTATAGGGTACTTCCCGTTTATCTAGGATAATAAAATTTAGTAAGAATCAAGGTCAGTCAGTCACAGTCGAGGAGTTATAGCACAAATAAAGGGATAAATTCAGAAAACTGAACTAGAATCATGATAATTTGGCTAGATACAAAAGGTCGTACGGAACCCTCAGTCCACGAGTCCAACTCGCACTTGACGTTTTATTTTTATCTCAATCGTCGCGTAGTTATTGCGGTGTACGGACGAAACTTTCACAACCTTCAGTGCGGTCAGTCAGAGTAACTAATCTTTGCGCTAACATACCTGCCAACCTAGGTGCTTGTACCTTTTGACCTTAATATTCGTACAACTAGAGTTATATGGAAAAAAAACGAAAAAAATAAAAAGCAATCTATAGTTTACTTTTGGAGCTGCCATGCATCAAAGGGTTCGCCACCGCGTAGATTGGATTGGAATAGGCACCCTGAAAACGCCTGATTGAATTAGTTTCCATTTCGATATTCGTGGAAACTATTTCGTCTTTTGTTATTTTATAGCTTTCACCAGAAGAATACCTAGAAAAATTGCATAAATCACACCTCCGTGAAGCAAATAATTTAGTGTCTTTGAAACAACTATAAACCGAATTCTTCTAAGAAAAAGAAAAAAAAATTATAAAATAAATAATAAAAAATATATTTGTTAGACACAACAAACAAAAAATTGTTGGTTCATAAATAAAATGAATCAGTATTTATTTATCTAAAAGACTACTTAGTAATAGTTACGTGACATAGACAGACAAAACGACAGGTGAACATTAGTTATGCATTACAAACACAAGTAAGCATCGGGTTAGTACTTGGTTGCCCACTCAGCAAGCAGACGAGCGCGTGTGTGTAGTTCCAAGGCTTGGCGCAAACGGACCACAGATAACAGCCACAGGTGACGAACGACAAGCTGCTTACACGCTTTTTCAATACATTTTGTACGAACTCGCGGCACACGCCTCACCAGCGTGGCGGCCACTCGCTACAGCAGTGCTCGCTCGCTATAGCACATTTTTTATCGTCATATTGTAAATACCGACGCCTTGTCTGCTGCGTACGCTCCAATTCCGACGCAGCGGACGCGTAATGTAAAACGTTTTTATGGTGTTAAACAGGCACTAAATCAGTATAGGTATATCAACCGTACAGCTACGGAACCCTACGCGTGGCCTCAAACGCACTTTGCCTGTCTAAGTTGCCATGCGTAATAGCATTTCCAAATAAAAACTTTGCAAATATCTCGTCTCAATAATCGCAAGATAGCTGGTGAGACTGTTTTCCATAAGGTTTTTTTGAGCATTATCAGCATGAATGCTTTCAATAATAATCGATGGTTTGTTTGGTATGTAGGCAGTTAGGTACTTACATTGTTCATTAAATGAAGAGCGATTGTCCTTATGTTGATAATAGCTACCAATGAAGATGTTACAACCAGCCACGAGACAGCAAAATTAATGGCACGTATGTCCAGATTTTCGGAGATGTCTTTGACTGTAAGTATCACCAGAATCTGTAATTTAACCACTTGGTTAGTGTGATGTAGGGAACGACGGGTGATTCACTTGTGAGGCCAAAGTCCTTGGCATAAAATGTTTCGACTACACTAGGTTAGAGGCACGGGTGCTGCAAGTGCCTTTGAGTAAAAATGGAAAATGGCAGCTTAACTAGGCATCCAACTAGACATAACAGGATAACGAATTGCTTGACAAATTTTGAATATTATTATTATTACCATTTACGGTCCTCTACCGAAAAGATAACAACAACGGGACCCTATTTATTTATTTACTAAAGCTCCGTTGTCTGTCCGTCCGTCTGTCATTGGGCAGTATTTCATGAACAAGTTGGCATTTGAAAGTCCGTGTAACTATTGCCGCCATGGCAACTAACAATAATAATTAAAGCTGATAAAAAATATATCCAGTTCTTCTTAATAATCACCAAACTATACCAGAATTGAGATTATTTCAGTACTTTTCTACATTTCTGGTACCTTTCATGTATCGTTGAATACATGGAATGTTAACTCACTGTTTGTGAACTCAAATCATGGTAAATATCCCGTTATAAATGACTTTAGTACATGGAATGTTGTCAACAACTACCTAAAAATTAGTCCTACTGCTTTTAAAACTGAAAATAAATTATTGTTTCTGCAAAGTACCTAGTTCGATAAGGTAGCGTCCCTCTACTCTATGTGCTCTACGTAGTTGAGCAACAGAGAACTATAAAAAAACCAAACATACTTAATATTTATATTTTCTACGAACGCAGGAGATTGCGGTTTTTATTCCCGCCGCGGGACTATCTGAAGAAATTTGTTTGGGAGTCTTGGAGTGTGTTATTTTTTTAAATACTTTTTAGGTAAGTAGGTATATCACTTATCTATTAAGTAGCTATAACACAAAATCTGCTCTGCTCTGCTCTCTTGCTTTAGGGTTAGATGATGCTCTGTTGATTAGCATTAGCAAGAATAATGATGTATATTTATTTAATAATTAATTTTTTCAACCAATAAGTATACAGGGTTATTGGTAATTCACTGACACTGTGGTAACTGCAGGTTCTGCCCACCATCACGAACACGTCCGTGAAGATGCCAGGTCTCAATTATTAAAATTGGTATAAAAAATTATAATAGAATGTAATTTTTTTTTTAAATTCGCCTTTCAAAAATCATTCATTATAGGGGTTTTCTTTGAAAATAAGCCTTAAAATGACTCTGCCCAGAATTATCAGTTTGTTTGTGTGTGTTTGGCTGTCTCCCAGCCAGGCTAATGCCGCTTAAATCATTTTGCGTAGATGTAAAATGAGCCAAAGATGTTGATGTGGATTTAAAAAGTACCTACTGGGAGATCGAAATTTAGTGATCGATTAGGTTTCGGAGATTATTTTGTATGTGAGACTATAAAAAAAATTAAGAATTACGACGTCTTTACTAACGTGTTTGTGATGATGGGGAGAACCTGCAGTTTACGCAGTGTCAGTGAATTACCAATAACCCTGTATAAAACAAGCTTTTTTTAATAAGGCCCTTGGAGTGCGAATCCATAAAAAGTAAACTGGCACTAACGTAATCTTACCATGCATGTTACAGGTAGAAGCATCCACATCAGTTTCCAGTACCTAGTTAGCTTGAATCCGAGCCAAAAATGTATATCCATTGCAAACGTCCGAATTCCGTAAACAAACACAACGATAAAAACTTTTAAAAATGCCACTACTGCCGTGGCCAAATCAAAGCCTTTCCATGCACCTCTAAAAAACCAACTAGGAAGTGACGTCACGTACTGAAAGTATAAGAAAACTTTATTACTAGTTATCTCGGAAGTAATACCTCGCATAACTACGCGAAATAGGTAACCTTCCGTGAAAACTGTCTCCAACAGGTAGGTAAGTTATATATCAACATAACATACCAATAGCTATAATGACTTTCTCTAAATGTGGGCACTTAGGAGTAGGTATTTCTGGTCCAGATAGGACGAATTTGGGCTGATGATGATGATGTTTGGGAAAACGATAGGTTTTTTTGTGCCTGCAAACATGTCATATATGTATATGCCACTACCACACAGCACCCGCACGCCTCCGCCTCAAATTATGCTTACCGTAAGATATGCACGCTGCCAGCTAGCAGCAAGCTCGCTGTCCACGCACGCTTGGGAAATAGTCGTACAATGGTAAAACATCCTTCAAGCGTGCGGGCAAATTGCTTGAAGCTTGCGGTAAGCAAGGCGTAAGCGCGTAAGCCAACCTTAGTGGCCAGGTTGTGGAAAGCTAACTCAGCGCGTGCTGTCTGCTATGTTGTCTGTAAAATGATATTAACGATTACGAGTTTAAGTATTTCGGTGCTGTGCGGTAGCGGTATGCAATGTATGTACTTTATTTGTCGTCTGTTCCTAGAAATCCGTTCCGCTACCTTACATTTCAAATTAGGTTACATTGTGAAATTTCAAAGTTTAGGTACTTATCAAAGTTACATTATGAAATTTCAAAGTGTAGGTACTTATCAAGTGGGGTAGGGTAATCAAATGAAAGGTATTTCTGGACAGGAGACAAATACTTCAAAGATCGACACTCTTATCAAAAAACACTTGCTAAATTTCTTGAATAAATAACTATAAGTTGGTAGACATGGCCGATACTAGCTACAAATGTATTTTACTTACCAATGTAAAGGGTACCGTTAAACTTATTCCCGAAAAGCAGACCAAACCAACGATATACACAATCTTGACCGAACGAAATTCTGATTGCAATAACTTTGCCATGGACAACGTCATCATCGACTGAAAACAAAAGGCTACGTAAAATTCACGAATGTCTCATTTCGATACAATTACGTCCAAGACTTATCGAATGCTTGGTAAAACCAAGAATTCGATAAGTCAGTTATGAGAATTGGTAGGGAGTATAATAACCCTTAAACTCTTATCCTATTATATAACAGCTTCGTCAGGTCAATTTTTGAAAATGGATCGACGGTCTGGAATCCCGAATATAAAGTACGTTTTGAAAAAATACAACGAATTCAAAATAAAGTTCTCTATAGTAGATCTAGACATTCGTCGTACTATACGAGATCAAGTGTTTTTATATAAATTACTGAAAAATCGAATCGACTCCGATTTGTTACTTGAAAATATTTATTTGCATTGCCCACGGGATTCATCTAGGAAAAAGAAAACTTTTTGGACTACAACCTCTATATCTAATTATAGTAATTATAGGCAGAACATGTTTCTGAATAGAGCTTGCAATAATTACACAAAATGAATTATTCAACGAAATTGATATTATCGACTCAACCGCCGCCGCGCCGTCTCATTTAGTAGAAGCATTGTAGGCATTGCTGCCGCGTAGGACGAACTAACTTAGTGATAATTATTTTATTTTGCCTATAATTTTTCCTCTTTTTTTTGAAATAATGTTTTATCTTTGTTAATATTAATCCTTAAGGGTCCGGCGACGGATGATTTTCCTATAAAAAATCAAAATCAAAATCAAAAACTCTTTATTTCCATAAATACAATAAATGTACACTTAGAAAAGGTCAAATTATAAAACTATACACTGACACGGAAATAAAGTGATATTTTTGATTTCTGTCGCTTCGGTATGTAGACCAAAGTAAAGAAGCGACGAAGAAACCTTTAGCCTGTTAGTTGTTATTCTTCGAGTTGGAGCAAAACCCGTTCCAAGCTTTTTTATCTTCTAGATAATCTGATATTTTATAGTAAGCCTTTTTGCACAGCAAGGTTTTGACAATTTGTTTGTTATACAAACGTAGTACCAAAATGATATGTAATTTAAGAATGTTTTCACCATGGTTTGCTATTATTTGTGTTAGAATAGTATTTAAATAGGTTCCTCCCATAAGATTTTTTCAAAATAGGTACTTATCTGTACAATTACTAAGATAACATTCTAATGAATGTTTGATGTAAAAATGCGATTAGGTTTAATTTCATTTCATAAAGGTATTTTGAAAAGAAAAATGTGGCAGGAACCTAGATAAATATTGTTTTAATACAAATAATAACAGACCATAGTGAAAATATGCTCTAATTAAAAATAATTTTGGTATTACGTTTGTATGGGAAATTCATGCGTCGTCGGACCCTACTTTTTTCAATAAATTAGTATGCACTTTCCTTTACCTAAGTAAGATAATTTACACACGATGTGTTTGTTTGTTAAGTCTGTTGACCAGTTTTTATGTGTAAATTTGTTTATAGTGAAGACTTTACTGGGTGAGTAAAAAAATACAACGAATTGAAAATAAAGTTCTAAAACATTATTTATTCCGCGTTCCGACAGCTCGTACAGACTGAATCTAGACATTCTTCGCATTATACGAGATCAAGTGTTTTTATATAAATTACTGAATAATCGAATTGACTCCGATTTGTTACTTGAAAATATTTATTTGCATTGCCCACGGGCTTCATCTAGGAAAAAGAAAACTTTTTGGACTCCAACCTCTATAACTAACTATAGGCAGAACATGTTTCTGAATAGAGCTTGCAATGTGTAGTGGCGCTGTTTTAGGT
Organism: Eupithecia subumbrata; assembly: GCA_949316285.1. Taxonomy (NCBI): domain Eukaryota; kingdom Metazoa; phylum Arthropoda; class Insecta; order Lepidoptera; family Geometridae; genus Eupithecia; species Eupithecia subumbrata. Next base: position 9,493,793 of record OX438642.1, on the reverse strand, counting down.
AGGGGTAGCGCCTTAACGAGGGACTTCTTCAGGGTGAGTACGGTTCTAGACGCGAGCGATCCGCATCCTTACGAGCACTACTCACAAGACGGGCTCTTGTTACTTATTTATAGAAAGTTTCATGTGTCTACCTATTGGGGATCAAGAGATAAATCGTAGTCTTGACAAACGAAGAGTTAAAATAACCAAAAAATCACGTTTTTTGTATGGTAGTCAATTAAGGGGAATTTGTATATTTTTTTTTTATTTTTTTTTTTCTGTGATGCGTAAGAAAAATCAACTATCTACTTCTTACGGTTCATTAGATATAGCCCTCTGACAGGGGCGGACAGCGGAGGTTTAGTAATAGGGTTCCGTTTTCACCCTTCGGGTACGAACCTTAAAATCTCTGATGATACAAAATATAAGACTGAGCATAACTTACGAACCGTTGCTTCTTATGAAATGGGCTGATATTTTTTTTCTAAGCGCAATTGTTTCAGGGGTTTTAATATATAGAGATAAAAACATATTTATAAAATTTTACATAGAGACGTGTGCGCAACGGTGTAGAATAGGTAGGAATAGTAGGGAGAAGAAATGTGATAGATAATCTGGGATAGAAAAAATTGATATATCAATTAAAATCAATCAAATAAATCCAGGGGTTGTTGGGGTTTGTCCAATTTATATTTAGCATTTTAGTTCAAGAAAGTAGCCTAGATATTTAATGTATAAGTATATTATGTGTGTGTGTCTGTAGTAACAAATATTACTACAAACACACACATACAATATACTTTTATTGCAATATATAGTATATTGCATTATAAAATATTTCAAGCTTTTGAAATAAAAATAATTTATGTTAAAACGCAGACACCCGCGGCGCGACCCGCAAATCATTTTGGCGTGGCTAGATTTTTGGCCTACCGAAGGGATAGAAGAACCACAAATACATGATACCTCTTTCAAATAAATGGACGTATGCCGTTGTACCTACCCAGAGACCATGTATTACAGGATCTGTAGAACTCGCAGTGTTTCGGTAAACATTCAATTAATCCTAACTTTGACGGGGCATATGCATGTGTAACTGCAATAAGTTCACACTATGATTCGGGGATTTAATCAGAATAACTTACTCACCAGACGTGTTGTACAACCCAGCACCATTTGAATGTAAATATAGAGAGTATACACCCTAGACACAGGCATAAACTCTCCGCTCAACGGTATTATGCTAAACAGGTAGTAATGATTGGATTTAATTTTGGCCTCTGGAAATATGAGACAGTCTTTCACATTCATCACCATTGTACTGAAAATCCACGACCTCAACATTCCTTCTACATTAAATTCGATCATGTAAAATATGACTGCGTTATCGGTCATTGTATAAGGCGACAAAGTTTCATAGTCGTAGAAAGTTAACATGCCCATACTGTAAGCGAAGGTGAGGACCCTCATCACATTAACCTGAAACAAAGTGTGTTGAATAAAAAAAAAAAGGTTTCCTGTAAGTAAAGGCGAATGCCTTGATCTTGAAAAATCGGTATTTCATAGAAAAAGTTAGAAAGCACACTCTTCTAGCTTTTTCGATGCAATACCGATTTTTCAATACTATATAAAAAAATCCCCTTGCGTAATAATCTCAAAAAATATATAAATAATGTTTAATAAATATATAAACTATATAAAAAAATCCCCTTGCGTAATAATCTCAAAAAATATATAAAAAATGTTTAGGGTTAAAAATCCACCATACTATTGCACTTGATTCTACCTAACCCCAACTACCATTTGGCATAAGTTCTACCGAACTAAACATGCTTACCTTACGATTAGAAGACAACAGTTCGCATTTTCTGCTTTTTTGTTATGTATTTAATGTAGTTTTCACACATGTGGCATACCGTTGGAATGGCCATAAACTAAATAAGTTTTCAGTGAACAAGAAGATCAGAAAGACGCTTAGTTTTTTTAATTCTATTCAAGTTCAACTCTCAGTTGTAATTTATCACGTTTCAACACTTTGCATGCCCTTAACTGCTTTGTTAATTCGATTTAAAGTTCAACTGTCAGTTTTAAATTTACACGTTTCAACACTTTGTATGGCCTTAGCTGCTTTGTTTACCTAAATTTCAGATAAATATTGATTTAAAGTTACAACACTAAATAATTCAAATTTCAAAATCTTACGAAAGTCTGTAAATAGTCTAGAGGCTTTTCAGGGTTAAAAAGACCAACAATCCGGCACCACACAGCTGCAATAAGTGCAGCTGTGTGGTGCCGGCCTAGAATTTGCATCACCCCAACTCTTCCCGCGGGTGCGTAAGAGGCGACTAAGGGACTATCTACCGGGGGCGGGCAGAAGTGCCCCCTGCAGAACAATTCTACCACCGAACTACGATCCCCAACACGCATGCCCACTGGGCATGCGGGCATAAGCGCGTTGTTGGCTTTTTGGCTTTTATCTAATGGGGGATTACCCCCATTAGATAAAAGCCAACAAGGCGCTTATCAGGGGGCCTGCGTCCAGCAGTGGACGAATACAGGCTATCGAGGTTGAGGTTAAGGTATTGCACTTAGTTTCACCTATCCCAGTTACCATAACGCACACGGTCTGCCATAGCCACACCCTGTACAATAATATTGCCAGGAGGACATCAGAAGGTAAGAAATCAAATAATATCGCAAAAATTTTCGACTTCGACGGGACTTGAACCCGCATTCTTCCGTCAGTACCGGAATGTGCTAATAATATAGTACAAGTCCCGTCGAAGTCGAAAATTTTTGCGATATTATTTGATTTCTTAGAAATTACCCATGAGTGTGGGGTTACGCACTATGATAACAAAAAAAATATCAGAAGGTACTTATAAATACTTACACTTCGGATTTCTCCATCCCAAACCATAATCTCACCAAATGCCTCAAATGCAACTTCTCTAACAGTAATCAACGTCAATGTTATTAGTGATATCGTACAAATTATTCTGGTCCAGTGAATAAGTCTGCAAATCTGCCAAAGAAAATAAAGTCGATACGATAGCATATTAACGCTTGGTTCACTCACGCCACTTTGAACTTATCTTTTTTTGGTTACTAGTAATCTAAAGTAAGTCCCATACGTATTTTGTCAACAGTACTATATTAAACATGTACAAGTACAAATGTAGACCAATCAGTTGCTGTTCTCGGGTAACAAACATACATATCAATAATAGATGTAAAACCGTTAAAAGCTCATGGAGCTCTATAATGCGCAAACACAGTGTGGTAAAAAATGCGATGATATTGCTGGATTTAAACTGTATTATGGAGTAAGTAAAATCGTATTTGAAATCAATAAATACGATTTTTACAAACGGAACACACACATCATGAGCAAACAGGAACACCAGCTCGAATAATGTCTATAGAGCTTTAATTAACAACCGAGAGCTAGTAAAAAGTATTCACTGATAGAATCTGAATAAGCTATTTAAATGTGAACAGTAACATCATGGTGACAAAGAAGAAATCGTACTTTATGAGAAATCATAAAGTGCTTGTCCTTAAAATAGCGATAAAATAATAGAAAACATAAAACTCAAAATAAAAACAATGATATAAATTATGACCTATGCCTAAATCATGTGCCAAAGAAGTCAAAAGTCATGCGTCGCCTTATCCTGGGACTGCTGGTATGAAATGGATCAATGTCAAACATCTTGCTAATTCGGAAGGGTGAGTCTATTTGATGTTAGTAACGAGACCTGCAGGGGAATTTTAATTCATTCGATTCGTTTCCGAATCGAATCCGACGGATTTATAAAACGTTATTTTGATTTCGCCTCGGGTTGAAGATCGAAAAGCGAATCTGTTGCTTAATGGCCATGTCAATGAGGAGGAGCTCCTTATTTCGATCATCAACTTGAGGCGAAATCAAAATAGCGTTTTATAAATCCGTCGGAATCGAATCGGAAACGAATCGAATGAATTAAAATACCCCTGCTGATCGTGACGCTTCCTTTAGTATGGGATTTGCGTAGTTCCCTTTCTGCACGATAGAGACGCTGTACCAAATTTTATAGAAAAAGGAGACGTCACGATCACGTCTGGTTACTAACGTCAAATAGTCTCACCCCAAACGAATTATGTTTATAGTTAGTTGAGGCTCCGCGGACATGTAGAGGAGGGTAGTGTACAAGTTGCTTACGGGGAATGTTAAAGTGTAATTTGCTCAGAAGGTCTAGGCAGTCGACATCATTGTTGGTCATTAAAATAATGTATATACAGGTGGTTTTTTTGAGAAGGGCGGTGATGGCCAAGTCCGAATCCACGAGAGTTAGAGAAAAGTCGTGAAAGGATTGTTTTCTTATAAATCGAGGGCATGACTCCTTTCACGATTTTTCTTTAACTCGTGTGGTAACGGACTTGGCCATCCCCGCCCTTCTCAAAAAACCACCTCGTATAATCAATAATATCCTTATCCTTAGGTAACAAATAACTAATATTATTGTAATTATTTCCACTTACCCTAAAAAAAGTTTCGTCAGCGACTGTTGCAATAAAGAAATTGACTATCCATACCATCAAGGCGAAAAATGCTTGCATGGTCATGGTATTTCTATCTGTGCCCACAAACGTTTTTCTATAAATAAAGTGAACCTATTAGATCTGTAGTATTGTACAATTTATACAAAATGCCACGTACCATTTGTAAGAAGCCAAGGGGTTCAACTGATAAACGATTATTCTGAAAATCTAATGTTTATTTTTAAAGACAATTTATGATTTGTTTTTTCCTATTCGTGTTCTTTTGCACTCAGTCTTGTGTTATTTATTTATCATAAAAAAATATTTCACAAATGATTTTTGCTTTTGTTTTTAGCAAAAACAGTGTTTGGTTTTGAAATTATTACAAAAAGAGAGGAGATCCTTTGAAATTTTGTAACAATAATAATGATGTAAAAATAATCGTAAAAAAACACGCATATGAAAAAAAGAGTAAGTACTCGTATAACTTGTCTCAAAAAAATATTTGTATTTTAAGTTCGAAATTCAAAATATCGTATAAAAAAGTTCATCGCCTTGAGGCCCAGAATCACGCTCTTTCGGCTTAGTAGGTACACAATTTTTCGTGGCACCCCTTATAGGGCTAAAATTATTTTTTTTTGGAAAAACAGCTTTTAGTTCTCTTCTTTCCGCGGCTACTCACGCATTTTACCAGGATACAAAGTTGACTCTTATTCCAGATCAAGAACATTTATCTGCTATATCTGATAAATGCCCACTGCCACTTGCCAGAGATAATTTAAACATTCTGTCGAGACGAGATACACTTTTGCGAAGGATATTTGTGCGAGAAGACAATTGCTAGAGTGGACATTTGCGCAAGTAGACTTTTGTGCGAGTGGACGCTGAACGTCGCCGTGTAGTGAGTAGGTACAGATTTCACCATTGTGTAGGGGATTTTGGGATCGTTTCTTTGATAAATCTCACATTACCCTACCTCTCCTCTTTCCTCACCCATATTAATAAACATAATCAATTGAAGATTTTTGTATTTAGGACATGCTACGATGCTACGCCGGACTGGCATTGGATACAAAAGACTTCAACACGCATCCACTTTTCTACTATAAACTAAATTCCTCATATCTCAGAAACTAGTAAGCCTAACGAGTTGCGGTTTTATATTAAAAAGAAAAGATCTTTTTCTTTATTGACTTTTCCTTTTCCTTCCCACTAGATAAATATAATATTTCGTAACGTTCGTAGTGCGCGTTACGTAGCTACGCCGGACCGGCGGCGGCGGCCAACGAGATTATATAATTTCATTTCTGTATACATAAGAAAGACATTCAGAGTTCTCAACATTTTTAGTTAAGATTCTCAACTAAAAATGCTGATAACTCTAAAGAGGAACTTTTCTTCTTGTTTACTTCATTGCATTAGGAATCCCGGAATCCCAAATAGCGGCGATAGATAAAAGTGGAGCCATCTGCGATTTCTTAGATATTATCCTCCAAATACTCAACTTCAACTTCTTGCCAAATGGCTTCTCTCCAAATACTCTGAGGCAACTTAGATTTAAGCAAGTCTCATGTCGCAATTTTTTGACAGTTATCAATGAAAATCTGTCAAAAAAAAATCATTTGAGACGTGCTTGAATACGACTAGCGTTTGAGTATTCGGGGTTAGAATGTCGTTCTGTATTACCCTGAGTGCAAACTCGAGGTGGCTTTTTGAGGTGGAAGTGTATGGCAAGATTCTGCAGAAGAAAGAAAGGCAAGAAGATGCAGGGGGCGAAGGTCCGCCTGCGACGCAGGAGGTTGCGTGTTCGATTTCCGCCTCGGGACAAATTTGTGTACGATCTGCAGAAATTTGTTCCGTTGGTCTGGGTGTTTTCTATGTATAAAAAAAAATATCTATCTATGTAGGGTATTGTATTATATATCAGTTATCTAGTACCCACACAAGCTCTGCTTAGCTTGGGGCTAGATAATGCTGTGTAAATTGTCCAGCATTATTTATTTATTTATTTATTCTGTGAGTAGGTATTTTATTTATTTATATCAAAATAAAGGGAGTTTGTCGCTTAGCGACCACATCATGAGTAGTATTTGTGAAAAGTAGTGCAAGATCATGGGCTCGATTAATGAGAAAACATAACTGCAGAACTACTTATTTTTGAAATCTGTGATTCGAGCAGCGGGAACACGATACGATATATTTTCAATACAAGCCATGTTGTTTTCTTCTACCAGCAGATTTTTAATAAATACGAATCAACTTTTACGTAGAAATGTTACATTAATAATTTTCCGTGTTTTAAAACACTGTAAACTATTACAATAAAATATATAGGCGTCGCCGATTCCTTTCCATCTTTTTTGTAGTTTAACAACTGCAACAATAATGAAATATTTCAGGTATTTGGCAACTGGGTGCTCTTTAATGGACCTGCATTTTTCAATTAGAAGAGGATTTTCAACAATACAAAAAATCGTTCGCGAGACATGTCAATCTATTATTAAAAACTTATTTCATATTTGTATGCCACCCCAACAAACAGAAGACTGGGAAAACATAAGTAAAGGCTTTCTAGAAAATACTGATTTTCCTAACTGAATAGGTGCAGTGGACGGCAAACATATTAGGATGATAAAGCCGTGTCATAGCGGCTCACTATATTTTAACTACAAAAAGTATTTCTCGATTAATTTGATAGCCGTCTGTGACTCCAACTACAAGTATATATTTGTTGATGTCGGTTCTTATAGAAAAAGTTCAGATTCAACTATATTTGACAGAAGCCAATTTGATGTCGGTTCTTATGGAAAAAGTTCAGATTTAACTATATTTGACAGAAGCCAATTGAGAAGTGATATAGAAGAAAATCGTTTAAATTTTCCACAACCGAAACAAATAATAAACAATGAAATAGCGTTGCCTTTTACTTTAATTGGCGACGAGGCATTTCCATTGTCAAAGTACATGCAACGACCATATGCAGGCAACTATATAACGCCTACAAAAAGAATATATAATTATAGATTAAGCCGAGCACGAAGATAATATAGAGTACACTTTTGGAATCATGACTAATAAATGGCGTATTTTTCATCGACCATTAAATGTTGGAATAGACTTTGGCGAAGAAATAGTCAAAACTTGTTGTATTTTGCATAATTTTGTACGATCTTAAGTTAAGGTTATAAGACGTCGTAATAAAGTACCATAAGTATTTGGACTTTCTGACAACCCACACGTTAGTGGAAATGTTTGTAGACTTTCGGGTAGTGCGATAAGAGATAAATTTGCCGACTATTTTGTTTCAAATGAAGGGACATTACCATGGCAACATAAGTACATACATATAAATATTATTGTGTTTTTCTTACCTGCTTCATTTTTCTCCTTGACTGTTTTTTTCCGTAAAGCCTTGAATAAATATTTTGCAAATCTCTTCCCATGCCTTTTTTTTTAAATAACGATCACTATATTCTCTGACTTTTTGATCCCATATTACGTAACGACTTTGAATTTCACTAGTAAATAACTCTGTACCAATATCCGAATTTCCCAATGATGCCATGATGATACATACGTCCTTTCACATTCGTGCATAGACTAGTTAGTATTCTTCGTATAGACAGGGATACCCATAGACTAGATTCCGACATTACAATAAGTCCTCACACATCATGTTTGACAGCTTTTTTTTTAATATTCCGCTTAGGCTCGGATGTGACGTCAGAATTTTCAGTAGTCAATTACTATTTCTATAATTTATTCATTTTTATTTTCCTAACTAAAATTAATATACAAGGAAAGAAAATGTAAGAGAAAATACGGTAGTTATTTATGTAGTTTTTTTACTTGTTTTATATTTTGCAAAAACTTTGGATTGGATTGCAGGCAATTTTTTGTTTTGAAGCCTGAAAACAATGTGCCCTTTAAAATTCTATTTATTACGTTGCATCAATTATTAACGCATAATTTAATGTTAATGTAAGAAAACATTCAAAAACGGTATTCATAATGGTGTTGGCAGTTCAGAAAGCTTGGTACATAATTAGATTTTGTGATATTTTTTATTTCTTCTATTAAATTCTTGTGTTAAGATTGGGTTTCAAAGTAATAATTTGCCTCTTTATAAATAATGTTAATGCCAAATAATTTCACCGCTTGCTCTGAAGGATAGGTCAGTTTTTTTTCTTGAACACTTTTAAATTCCCTAAAAGAAGTCCAATTATTAACAGAATTTTTATCAAAATTGGACTATTTGAATCTAATTTTCTATATTTCTATAATATTATTTTTTATTCTCTTTCTAATAACCCATCCAGTCGTGTAGACGCGTGAATGTACTTCTAGTCTTACTGGCCTTGCTAATATCTCAATGTTATCCTTTTCTACCCGACTCTGAAGCTTAGAGGACTCAGATGAACACATGCCTGCATGAATATCTATGTATTTTTTTTGGAAAACAGAGCTTCTAGTTTTAAAACTTGATCACCTGAGGACGAGGAGACACTGCTGTTGGCTTTGTTACTTCAAAGACGCCGGAGACGAAAACGAAAGCATCAACGAAATTGGGAAGATCCATTATCAATCAAATGGAAGAGAGCGACTACTTTGTGTTGTTTTGCAAACGAAAACATATGTATGATTTTTCAGAAGTATTATACACAACATAGAGACGAATTGAGAACCTGCTCGTTTTTGAAGTCGGATAAAAATAAAAAGAAATGCCAAACTTTTTTAAATTTTATCCTATATTCACAGTGCTCTTCTATTTTACGCAATAGCAGAGAATATACAGGGTGTCCCATATTGAATAAATTATACTGCAGGTAACAGAATGAAAAAAGAGACCCAAAAGGTGTTATATACATTAGACACAAAAACAAAATCCCCAAAAAGTTAAACCGTTTGGAAGTCATGTAAATTTTGTAAATTAGAATAACTCGACGTCACATCATGATCACAATTTATGCAATATTTTTTTCTAATGAAATATATTATTTAAGAATAGTTTTTCTCATAAAAACGCTTTCAAATGTTTCGGTATCAGTAATTTTCAACACATGTCCTGTTCAAAGTTTCTACCCTTGGTGTTTTATCTTTGTTTGTTTATTGCTATTTGCCGGATAAGCGTCTGTAACGCTGATTTTTTTTAAATAATGTTTTTTGAAAAGTTTAGTAGTAATAGAATCACATTGAAACTTAGTTGGGGGAGTATTCAAGCTAAAATAGCCATTTCTATTCACTTACAATAACGCATCCTTGCAGGATAGATTCCAGCCACCGAATCCGCTGGTGCAAAAATACAAGTGTCATATTTTTTGAAAAATCAGACGGTTCTATTTCCTGCCAAAGTAAAATATAAAAAAACCTAAATAAGCAGTTTTTGTTAACTGATATATTGAGCACATGACTCCTTTAACGACTTTTCTCTAACTCACATGGTTTCGGATTTGGATTTACCATCCACTCTCAAAAAAACACCCTGGATACTGTTTATCTTTATATTGTTTACTTTTCCTGTCTGAATAAACGAAAAATAAATAGTGAAATGAACTTTTACTAATTTTTACTGATTAGTTTGAGCACCAATGGTGTAAAAAAAACGTCAGCAGCTAGGTAGGTTAAGAACGTTAAAAAAAATATGTGAAGAGTACTATACTAGAGTAGCGTAGGCTTACAACTGGACAGTAGTTTGACGTGGGGAACTCAAATAGAAAATATACGAACTAAACTTTCGAAATAATTAGGATCACTACGAAACTTAGTTCGGTGTATTCCACGCCAAACTCGCTACACAATATACAACTCGCTTGTTAAACCACATCTACCTTATCTTATTGAAATTTGGGATAACGCCTTCAAAACTAAACTAGCTATACTGCTAGTTCTACAAAATAAAATAATCAAACTCCTTTAAGTATCCATTACCTTACACCTACTAAAACTATTTACGAAGAAATAAATTTAATGAGTATTAACCAAATGTAAACCTATTCATGCATTTTAGTCCATAAAATCACCAAAAATACCATTTATACTTATATATCGTTCTTAAAATCAAAGCAATTGACAAAACGTAATACTCGCCGAGCTAGTTATCTTGTGTTGCCCAAAGTCAGAACGAATTACGGCATAAAATGTTTACTTTTGGAGGAGCACAACTTTATAATAAACTACTCGAAACTTTGAAAAACGTTAGCTCGATACACACATTTAAAACTGAACTTGCCAGTTGTGTTAAGGAAAATTGGCCTATTTTATAAGTTTGTTATATTATTGAAAGTGTAGTTTAACTACCTAATCTGTAATGTAATGTGTATCATCCTTTTACCTACTTTGTACCTACTTATCTTTTCAATAATGCTAAGTAGCTGTTGAAAAGCATTGAAAGGCTAGTCGTGCAGGGTAAGGTGGAGGGTAAAAGATCGAGGGGTAGATCGCCTATGAGATGAGATAAGATCTGCCGTAGGGATCCCCTTGCATGAATGTTCCAGAATGACCACCAACAGGGAGAGATGGCGATACATCGTGAGGCGAGCAATATCTGCCAATACAACAAAAGACTCGTCATGACGACCACGACCGTTCTGCCAAGAACGCTACGAATGAGAAGAAGAAGCAGCTGTAATTACAACTTACACTTAGACCGAACAATAACTTCTCTATTCATATTTTATAAACTGTTTTACACTAAACTAATTAAGTATTCTCATGTATGTGACTGTGCCTCTGTTGAGAATAAATATCTTTAAACCTACGTTAAAAATGTTTATTTTAAAGTGTTACGCCATGCTTGAAATAAAAAATCAGGTTTCTACCATTTTCTAGGTTCTACAAGTAATTTTGATAGCGGAAAAGAAGTGTTACGCACGTTGTTAGCTATTTGCTATGAATCTTTGCTAAAACAAACTTTCAATCAGTAATTGTCGTTTTGGTGTCTATTGACATATTGTTAATTTTAGTAATACATCTCATAATCTCAACAGACTCTAAGACGACAAGAGATTTTTATGTAGTTTGTATTAGCATGAGTTGGCATATGTATATGATGGAGGTGGATGAAACGAAAGACAATGCCCAAGACAATAACGATGTCCCCGAAACACGAAGTTAAAGAAAAAGAAAGTCCATAGCACCTGAAATTACCATTCATACAAACTGTATAGTAAGCGAGGAACATAAAGTTACAGAAAACACAAATCCTAAACAAAATGAAGCTCTTGTACTTGATTAAAAATGTGAACTGTACTCTACATCTTAAACTTTAGCGACAATATTCGAAAAACCCAAGACTAACCACCGCCGAGGTACTGATCGGTAGGATAAAAATTAAAGACTAGGTACTGACATGCCCTGTAGGTAACCAGTACACGGAAAATAAAGAAGCGCAGGGCTAATACCAAGAAACTTTTGGGTTATAAGTCATTTCCGATTAGAAAGAAAATGCCAAGATGCGAGTTTTTTGCAGACAGTTTAAAGTTTTGGAGCTGGACGAACCAGCCATTATTTATAAGGAACTCCAAAACTTTGGTAAATCTTTTTGAGCGAAAAAGCATTCAATTATATGCGTATCACAATGAGCTCGCTGCGGTACCCACTGGTGGAGAGACTAAATCAACTTGAAGGCTCAGGTGACCCATATTTCATAACAGTAACTCATTAGACTGACCGCAGTTCACCGTCAAGCCTGGCTTCACTTTGCTCGAGAACACCTTACCTGACCATTGAGCAATGGAGCTCCGTGTATGTTACCATTATATATTCTTGTGCACTGTATTTGGCTAATTTCATAAGTTAATACATAAACAAAGATTATTCCGAATTTCGAACATGTCCTTGTACGAATCTCCTTGGCAAAATTTTCACACATACAATATGATGTTCCGAATTCAATCTCAGTATTCCCTTGGGAGTAATGTTCATTATTCCCAAGGGAGTAAAGTGGAGATCATAGAGTAAAAACTCGCTGCTGTCTCAGCAGAGGATAGTGTCATTCAACAATTTGACAATTTGTGTAACTAAAAACCAATCTATGTGTGTTTTGACTAGAGGTGGTCGTTTTTACTAACATCGTTGTTGACCAACGATGTCAGTGTACGATGTTCCCATCGGATGGCGGATAGGTGAACAACGGATGCCTGCGACATCGAGATGCCGAACCGAGTAATGCCGATCGCCACCGACAACAAACGAACGTCACACCGACATCGGAAGAGCGGGGAGGTTATTGGCGCGGCATCGGATGGCGAACAACGAAGTCAGCCGAGTAATGCCGATTGCCAAACCTAAGCAACGACATCCATCCATACCTCACCGCCCGCATGCCTGCGTGTGTGTGAGCGAGAGGAGAGGATGCTAGAACATAGAACTGAACGTTTTATTATATCTAACTAGATATGGCATGAACCATGTACCAATGTTATTTATTATTTAAAAAAAATACGATATCTTATTTTTTTATCAAATGTCTCGTTTTAATATAAGTATTATGGTATTTTAGATTTACCCTACTAGGTACAGGTACTAGGAACCAAGTTAGATATTGAATTATTTGTATTTGTTCAAATTCTGTAATTTAGGACCTACCCGTATAAAACGCTCATGTCACTTCCAGTAAGTTTCATATGCTCGTTATTCTTGTCGTTTGTTTGGATTTTTTTTCGAGGGAATATTTCTTACAAAAAAATATTCCCTCAAGTAGGGTAGGTAGGTAGGTACCTACTAATTTAATTGTTTGGTTTGCTTTAGATAGGTTTAATAGGTCTAATAGGTAGGTAGGTAGGTAAGTACCTACTAATTTAATTGTTTGGTTTGCTTTATATAGGTTTAATAGGTCTAATAGGTAGGTAGGTAGGTACAGGTACCTACTAATTTAATTGTTTGGTTTGCTTTAGATAGGTTTAATAGGTCTAATAGGTAGGTAGGTAGGTACCTAGTAATTTACTTGTTTCGTTTGCTTTGGATAGGTTTAATAGGTCTAATAGGTAGGTAGGTAGGTACCTACTAATTTAATTGTTTGGTTTGCTTTAGACCTATTAAACCTATCTAGGTTTAATGGGTCTAATAGGTAGGTACTACCAACACCTACCTAAATTACTAGGTACCTAGTAATTTACTTGTTTGGTTTGCTTTGGATAGGTTTAATAGGTCTAGTAGGTAGGTAGTAGGTACTTGTGTTCTTGTTTTGTTTTCAAAAAACGTTGTACGGGAACATTGATTGAATTGGCAACTGGTAATTGTCTAGTTATCTACTGCGACACCCTAGTGTCAGTGTTGTGTTAGCAACCCGGCCGACATCGTTGGCGGCAACATCGACACCCTAGTGTCAGTGTTGTGTTAGCAACCCGGCCGACATCGTTGGCGGCCACATCGTTGTTCACAACGGATGCCATTGTGACAAAAACGATGCGCATCGTTGTGGAAATTCAACGACAACGCCCATCTCTAGTTTTGACAGCACGTAAATACAGTGCTTTCACTCACACATTGATATGATTGAATGTTGAAAGTGTATGGCATTTTCCCTAAGAAATTGGGTAACTGAAGCGAAGTTTCAATTAGGAAAATACTTCATTGTTTTTATCACCCACCTTTTTATTTTTGAAATCATTTATTTCATCATCTTTTTAAATTTACTACGGGTGGCAATAGTTCAGTGTCAAATAGCAAAAAACCTAAAAAAATCTATAAAAATCCATTTTCAACGTCTTTTTTTTTATTTTACCATTTATCGCTAATTCTAAAACTATGATCTCCGCGTAGTTTGATTCCTAAATCCTAACTTGAGTGACGTCCACCCTCTCCTGTACTATTTTTATTTACCTAATAAGTAACAAAACCGGGGTATGTTTTCCCCAGTGCATAGCAACATTTTCATGAAAATGGTGGAAGAAATTTTTAAATATATTTATGAGTTATGATAACTGTTTTAGGCAAAATTACAAATGTGATATTAGTACTTCCCGGTGGAATGAGATATTTGCAATATAATGTTTCTTGCTACTGGTGTTTAAAGACCCTTTCACCGCACAACACATCATTTTTATATTTTATATTTGAAGTATTGTACTAACGGCTCAAAATAAAAATCGCGACAATTTGTAAATTTTTTTTCGATTCAACTCGTTTGTGTCAACTATCATTCCAAGTCTTCTTCTAAGGTGGAGGTTTTGTGTGTTTTGAATTTAAAACCTCAACATAAATTGGAATTCAAAATGCTACATTTATTTTTATTTACCTAAGGGTTTCGATGGTCTAATAAGTTATTGGTGGAGTGGTCCGAGTCTTTAAAAAATAAAAACTACGCGGTCTGCATCAGGGGACCTTTTCATTGAAGGCAGTGCTATCTGTTATCGTGCTATTAACAACTTGACTTGTGAAGACTATTCTTCTAGGCGGACAGGACTAGTTAGGCACACGCCCACCAAGGTTCTAAGGTTTTAAGGCGTACATATACCTTGATACCAGCGCAAGTACATATTTTATTTTATCATTATACAAAGGAATTGTCAAAAAATATCAAAAAACTATTACAGCAAATATCAAATATCAAAAAACTATTACAGAAAAAAAAGCTTGTGATAGGTATCGTCTACGCGCGATCCGAATTTTTGATAATTCCTTTGTATAACGGAATGATAAATAAAATATTTAGTGGCGCTAGTATCGGGGTATATATACGCCTTAAGGGAAGTGATATACCCCTGTGAGCAATCATTTTTAAGGTTAGTCAACATTACAGGAATTTAAAATGCAGATGATTGAAAATAGACTTACAAATAATAATAATGAGCAGACGATGAAGTTAAGTTTGATCGCGTCAAAGTCGCACTTTTATAATAACATTTGTAAAAAAGATCATTGAGACCTATACAATCCCTTTTATCTTTGCTGTGACATACGTTCCAGCTTGGTACTTCTTTAAGACTTGCGCCAATAAAACGCCACGTGTCAATTAGTAGCAGGGAATTCTGAAATGGACAAAATATTGAAATGTTTCTAAAAATTACAAGATTATAAAACATCTTTCTTCAGTCTGAGTGGGATGAAAAAAAATCGATAGCTTCAACAAGTTAGTTCTTATCTCTAAAGAAGGTTTTATGGCCGTAATTAGCTTAAGACATTGAACATTCGGTGTAAGCTGGCTTCATTGATCAAGGTTACCTGATTGAATGCTGCCTTGGACCGACACGGTCTGCTTTGGCGGTCAGCAGAAAGAAAGAAAGAGAAACAAAGTAAATATTTGTATGTACCTTAATATATGACAAATTAAAAAAATACAAATAATTGTGTACTACATGTGTACGATATGGTATGGTATATGTGGAAGTGTGTTGACAAATAAAAATGGTGAACTCCCAACGAGTCACACCAAATCCGGTCACAGTGTGACTCGTTGGGATTTTTTTTCCCATCAAGTCACACTGTTACACAGGTGTGACACGTTGGGAGTTCTTCTATAAAAAAAAAGTTGCAACGAGTAACAGTGTGACTAATTGACAAATTGTACCAAACACTTAGTAGTCTATGGATACAGCCTAATAATAAAACTTGCATGTATCCGTAAACAGGTTTGGAACACAACATGGCGGCTTTATCTCAACGGCTTTTTCCGTGAACCAAATGGGTTTTCTTTTTAGGGTTCCGTACCTCAAAAGAAAAAAGGAACCCTAGTAGGATCACTTTGTTGTTCATCTGTCTGTCCCTCTGTCAACCCCCTTTTCTCTTCGCGTGGACGTATTGAGTTGAAATTAACGTCAAATACTCAAGTCCGTAACTTCTTGGAGCCGCGATATAAATAAAACTTCTAAGCCAACGCACTCTAAAGTTTATGTCCAAATATTTTGAAATTTCCAAGGGAATCATTTGCACACAAAACATATAAGGTACTTCCCGTAGACCTAGAATCATGAAATTTGGTGAGCAGCAAGGCCTTATAGCACAAGTAAAGGAAAAAATCCCAAAACTGTAATTTTGTAGTTTATTCACAATATAAATAATTTTTGATTCTCTTCATGAACCAAAACCTACAGTGTACCTACTTCCGGTTCCCAAAAAACATGATAATTTGGCAAGACACAAGAGTCCTTGTTACCTTACGGAACCTTTAGAGCGCTGACTCGCACTTGGCGTTTTATTTTATTGAATAGTACTGACCGCAACCGCAGGCCGTGTCTGTCTAGGACACCCCCTAGGAGATCAAGCAATAAGCAAGTAAATAATTTTATTACCAAAACTGCTACAAGAGCAGTTTGTAAGAAGATGCCGAACTGTATCCCTCTCAAAAGTGGATTTAATAATGTATATCCGTCCATTTTTTTTGTGTATTGTCTAATAAAACAATCCATAAACATGTAAGGTGCACCCACCACTATTTGAAATATTAAGGTTTCGAAAATGGTTACTGAAAATAAAACAACGTCGTTACTCATCATCATCAATACCTACTCAAAATTATGGCACATTTTAGACCATACATATAAACAAAACTTTTTCATCTATTTGAAAAGAGGCGAAAGCATAGAGTAAAAACTCGCTACTGTCTCAGCAGAGGGATAGTGTCATTCAACAATTTGACAATTTGTGTAACAAACTTGAGTTTACAATTTGAATCTACTCAGAATATCATCGAGTGACTGAAAGTTCTAAAACTGATCTTCCCCGTAGTTTGATTCCTAAGTCTTGACTCGTGTGAAGTCCACCCATTCGTCTATTATCAGCTTAGACTTAGACTCTGTATGTGTGTAGTGAGTTTTGTAAAAATGATTATCGGTACCTACTTAGGTAGATAGGTTGTTGAACATACCTACCTACTTCTTCGAACTTGGATTTTGAAATAGAAACCAATGGAAATCTGCTGGGAAAGGACACTTTAGCAATGCAAAATTGGTATCTAGGTGCTTGGTAGGTGTGTCACTGAGAAGCTACTACCACACACCTACCTACTTTAAATGATAAAATTACCAACCTCCTGTAAATTGTGTCACTGAGAAGGCGGCTGTTTGCAGTCTGAGAGTGACATAAAGTATGGTCCTGCCCTAGGTTTTATCGTTGATATCCCCCGTAAGCCATAAACTGCATGGAACACAGGACCATGCAGTTTATGGCAACAAAATTAAGTAACCATTTATGTACCTACCTATGGGTACATTTTAGTCAGAAAGCGATACACCGCCAATAAATTACATTGATACAGGACCGCCATAACCAACAAAATTCGAAGAAAAATCCAAGGAAAAGTTCTCGTGACTTCTCGTGCTCAAATTGACGTGAAGACGTGATGTTATTCCCGCGCTGAACTGTCAAAAGTTGAAAAAATTTGACGCGTATCTTAGCATTTGACAAGAAAGGTTTGACAGATAAGATATACATTCAGTAAAATTCACGTGATGAGACGTGGCGATTGGTGCTGCATGCTAGCATCGGTCGAGAAATCGAGATGCCGCCATTTTTCTCGAGATAACGAGACCAAACACGCTTCTCATTGCGCGCATCCTAGCCCTACTGGTCGGTAATAAAAAAGCATGCCTCTCGATGCGGCATTGGATACTAAATCTAAACAAAATACGCAAGAATTTCTTATTCGTTTTTTTATCAGAATATTACAGAAAATTCTAATTTGTTTCACACAAATTGATTAAAAGACGAGTTCCAACAGTGAAAGTCAAATATTAGCACCAGAATACAGGTAAATATTCGTCACTGTTAAAAGCATTTCTTATTTTATTTTTCTCATAGAGGGGGATGAAAAGCAGAGTGTGTCACACTGTACTAAAATAATTTATCCTCCAGCGACGTACTTTGAATACTAGACTCATTCGTTTCGTTCTGGATTCAAAAATTCGCTCTCACCTTAAATACATGATTTTGGTCCCTTGTGACACAATCTACTAATTTCACACAGTAACTGGTGGTCCCTGGAAGCATCCGAAGTGGTCCGCGAAGCCGCGGGGCATAATGGCGGACGTATCATCCAACACATCGTTCAAAGAATTTTTCGTGGCTATTTATTTTTATACATACCGTTAACTTCTATCACATTGAATATAGTTTTCAACCTCTTAAACCATTAGTTTTGTGTCCTCTTACCTCATTATCATCATCAGCCCACTGCTGGACATTATGCCTCCCCTAATAAACGCCATAGCGCCCTGTTTTCAGCTTGCCGCATCCAGCAACCTGCAGTCTTTCGCAGAACGTCATCCCACTTAGCCGGAGGGCGTCCAACTCTACGTTTCGTCGCGGTCTCCATTCAAGAATACGCTTTCTTCGCGAGATATGGCCGGCCCACTGTCACTTCAGCTTGCTAATTATTTGAGCAATGTCGAAAACTTTGGTTCTCTGTCGGTTGTATTCGTTACGAAACCTATCCTTCTGATAAACTCCGAGCATAGCTCTTTTCATAGCTCGCTGAGCGACTTTGAACTGGTGGACCAGTCCTACCGTAAGTGTCCACGTATCAGCTCCGTAGGTCATAACGGGTAGGACGCACTGATGGAAAACTGCAGAATCTGCCCAAAGTAAGTGTATTTGGAAACTATTTCGAGAAGGTAGCCATGTACGACGACCGGCTCTGGATCAATGTGGCCACTTTATTTTAATCCAAATTCATGTCAAGACCGATGCATCGCGAGGCTGTGGCTAGGTCATCCAGCATCCGGTATAGCTCCTCTAGTGACTCCGCCATTAAGACTATGTATCAAGACTATTTATCAACGAATCGCAGGTATGAGATGTAAGCGCCGTTTATGTTAATGCCCTTCTTACCTTTCCAGTTCAGCGTCTTAAAAATAACTTCCAACCAAAGTCAAAGATAACTTCCAATCTTCCAAACAAAGCGCTCGTGAACAGCTTCGGGGCTATGACGTCCCCCTGTCTTACTCCTCTGTGCAATTGGATGGGTTTAGACTGCTAGGCCTGTACCCAAAATCAGCCGCCACTATGGGTGGCCTAGTGGAAACATCTCAGCATCTCGATAAAGAGATCGTCTACTTGGCATCACTGTAAGGATTCTAGAATATTATTTCACTTGTTTTATACCTTTTAGTCATCGTATTCAGCTTGCCGCATTCAGAATCAGTCTTTTGCAGCTCGTCATCCCACATGACCGTGACTGTGTCACGCCATTTTAATTTGGCTGATCCAAAAAGTGCTACTTTAATAAAACTTTGCTTGGGGCTAGATAATGCTGTGTGAATTATTATTTATTATTATTAACTTACCTGGAATCTCTCCCTCCTTTGAAAACATATCAATACAATCCATATACATAGAACTGAACACAGAAGCCAACACAATAAATTTGTATAAACTGGCCCATCTAAAGTGAGTGTCACTAAATTCCTGAAACAATATAAATTTACAATAATGTGTTATTTGAAGGGATTTTCAATGGATGAATATGTTTGAGAAGATATTTATTTATACCACGTAAGTTAATCAATCAGTAGGTACTTTGTTTTTAATCCAGGGGCTCAATTCTGATAACCAATCCCTTTATTATGACAATGGTATCGTCGCAGAATCTTCCAGAGATGAAAGAACCTTTCAGTTTCTTAAGTGAGATGGTGGTTTTTGAACGCAGAATCGTGTTATTTTTACAACTAACAAACACTGTCATTGGTATCGATTCTATTGGCACCAAAAGCTGAAGTTGCCTTAGTATGTTTCCGAACGCGGACTACAATATTTTTAGGCTAGTTAGTTAAGGTTTTGTGTTAATTGAAAGATCAGAGACACTCATTTTTTTATTCAAACCAAAGTTGAACACTCCTTTTTTTATTTTAAATTTTCGACACTTTGCATGCCCATAGCTGCTTTATTTGCCTAAAATAATTGTAATTTAAAATAATTGTAACCCTTATTATGACGTACAAATAAAGTCACAGCACTAAATAGTTCAAATTACACTTAAAACAAATCCTAAAAATAGCCATGAGGCTTTTCGGGATTAAAAAACCGCCAATCTGTTGCACTTGATTTCATCTACCCCCAGTTTTCATAAATGGCACACGGTCTGTCGAACACCCGGTATGCTCTCTGGTTCGGGCTTCATGATGATGTGTTGAACTCGAGCTATGATTATGAACCTACTTAGATGGAATAAAGAATTTCCACAAAAGGTAGCAAGATTGAGTTGTTGATCTATCATTTACAACGCGTATCTAGACACTAGCCAAACTCGATGTGGAATGTTTGTAAACAAACCGCCCATAAAATTAATTAAAATTAAATCGCTTGCCACGTCTTTTTATACGCTTTTTACAATACTTGTCGATTAAAGATCCTTCCTTTAATAAATATTGCTAACAATTATGTATATCCGAGCCTCGACGCCAAGCAAGTGAGTTTTAGTTTTGTGTGTCGTGGTTTCTTTACAAACTAGAGCAACTGGGTACTAAATTAAATCATTTTGTTTTTGCTCTAGAACGACTGAGAAGAACTTCAGATCAAAACAGCATTAACGGCATACTTTGGCTACGTCATTTCAGTTCTAGGGTATGGTCTTCTGATTTAAGGCAACTCTACGCATATTAAAAGAGCTTCCATCGTTCAATAAAGTGTGAAAGATCTGTATTTGTAGCTAGCCCATTACGGTCATGCAAGCCACTATTTAAAAACCATTAATTTCTAATCCTAACTGGTTTATACATTTTCCAAATAGGCTGTCTTGTAAAAGAGCATACATCGTTCTTTGGCGAGTATAAAGATAAATGTCACTCTAGAGTAAAATATAGAGATCATACTTGGCTTAAATTGCCCCCACACAAATATACACTAAGTATAAAAAAATGACCATAAAAGTTTTTAATTAAATACCTAGAGATATAAGAAAATTACCAATTCAGACAAAACTCTGTTTGTGGCTCGTAGATAAGTAAATTTTAATCTAAATTTTAATTCAATTAAATATTGTACTTTCATAATCAATGGACAACTGATTCAATCTAGTTTAAGATCTTTTGTTCACAGTTTCAACAATAAACATATTTTATTTCATCTCATATGTTTGAAATGAGATTAAAACATCGAGTTTGGTTAGTGGTATTAGATATTTTTTTATGTTTGCCTGAGAACATCCATGATTATCTTCAATATAAAATGGATATAATATGTAGTGTACTTACCTTTCTATGGAAAGAAGATGATGTATTCGACATACACATTGATAAATTCGACGCCATGGTAGATTTTTATAATAAAAATCTAAAAACTGTAATAAAGAAATTAAAGTTTGTTTAATTATGAGTTAGGTCTCTAAATTAAGATACAATAAAATGTAATCCGTATTTGTTCAAGAAGATAATGTACTTTTCGATGTGTCTGTCTATAGCGAACCTGCTATGAATTTCCCTTTATGCAGGTAGGTAAGGTAGCCCTGGATAAGGAAAAAATAAGAGGATGACCTTTAGTAACAGAGAGGAACTGTAAGAAGACGATCGGTACAAAACGCTGGAGTTAAAAACTGTATTCTATTAAGTATATCAGATTGTAGTACCGATAACACAAGCTCTGCTTAGCTTGGAGCTAGATGATGATGTGTGAATTGTCCTGTATTATTTATTTATTATTATTTTAGATAATAATCATTGGGTGGGGGGAGGTGAGAGGATTGCGAGAACCTCATTAACATTCTTTAATTTGTGCACGCGTTTTTCCTATTTACTTCCTAAGAAATGTAAAGATTTTACTAAGACAAAAAGCTGCAAAAATTGAGGTAACAAAAATCTGCAAGGACTCTTCACGACCAGTGCATCAGTATGGGCAAGGTACTGCCTTCGTTTTGTCTGCTCTCCGAAATTTAACGCTCCATTATAATGAAAAAAAAACAGCCTCGTGGCATTAAGGTTTGTTTTGTGTGTGTTGAGATAAGATACAATCTCGCTGTTAGAGTATTTTTATTTGATAGGTACATAGTGCGTGGATTGAACCTTCAGTAGAGCATCTTAATTCTTTGGAGGCTATCTTCAATTTGCGCTTCGAGCAAAGAGATATATTCTAGAACTACGAACACCTTGATTAGACCTCTATATTTTATTAACTCACCGTATCACAATATGCTATTAATATTATCAAACGTTTCTACTTATATTCTTTTACGAAATTATAGCTGCAGACACAGTTTTATGATGTAGATTGAGGAATAAGTAATAACTAGGCGGAGAGTACATAAACAGAAAGTACTTGCAGGAAGGAGATGTATTCTATTCTCTTTGGGTGATTAGTCTCTAGAAATGGTGTGACAGATGCGTAACAGCCTATAAGGCTGATTTACACTGGGTCAGTAAATTACTTCGGATTCGAGACAAATCAACGCTGCTGACGCGAAAAAACCCAATGTAAATTGATTTGAAGTGATTACAGCCATGTGAATTCAGCGCTAACTTGTATACTCGCACACGGATATTTTGAGTCAGTCGGCGCTTCCCGCCACCCGCGCCCTCCCGCGTCAGCGGTAAAAAAACAGCCAAATCAATCAGTGCGTGGCCGAGTGCCGCTGCGTTCTAGATTAACGTCGCGTCTCGCTGGTGAATGAAAATGAGCCAGTTTGTGTTCCGCAGGATATTCAAATCTCAATTGCTTAAACAACAAAGCAGAGCAACCAGTTTCGTTTCTGTCTTCAATCCATTTTCTTATTCAAATTCGTTAAATATAATAATAATAAATCTTTATTCAGATCATTTTTACATAAAGGATCTTAAATACCTATTGAAACGATGACACTACCCAAGCTTTACAAATTGTGTGGTAGTATTAACGCCCGTCCTTAGATTTCTGAATAATAAAATTACATTAATTACTAAATAATATTTAAAGCTACTAATTTATTACTCTACTTATGGTTTTTGTTACTGGCTATTACATATTCACATAAAACATAATTTGGTTTGTGAGTGTTGATGTATGCGTGTGTATGTGTGGTCTCCCGAGGCACCAGTCTCTTGAGAGTCTGGGCACCAGGAGACCCAGTGTGTGATTGTGTGTGCGTGTGTGTGTCTGTATGAGTGGTTGTGTCAATGCTGGTGTGTGTGGCAACATTGGACTTGGATTCTCCTGAGGCACCTGTCTCGTGAGAGTCTGGGCAACTAGAAAAATGTCGCAACTGAAGAAAAGGAGAATCAAATGGGCTTGCGACGGACGGAGCCAGGAGTTGAAGATCAAGTTTTAAGTAGTCCTCTTTGTAGCCCTTTCGAGAGGGATTGATTTGTATCCCCGTCGTTTTAGAATACTTTTTCGCATGTATTTGAACAAAAGAAATTGTTAATGTAAATTCATTATTTAAATTTTTATAAAAACTTGCTCACCCTACGCTGGCGGGACAAAAATTTTAAATATAAATGGCGCTGATTTGTGTGAAATTTGTCAGTCATCAAGCAGTAGTAGTAACCAGCAAATACGGCGCCAAAAATCAAGAAGAATAAACCTAGTAGACAGTCCAACGTTGTTTCATTAAGCCAAGGAACGCGGAGGAGAACCCTGCTAGTAGGACATCACAGTAGGAGTTAGGACCCGCACAGGGTTATTTTAGGGTATTGACGAGTTCCTTGTTTATTTTTAGTTAACTCATTTTCTAATAATTCCGCTGACTCATTCAACAGCAAAATTAAAAAATATCATCATCCGCAACCCGAATTCACACACTGCTAGGTATAGGCCTCCAAACTTTTGTGCCACTCCACACGGTCCTGCGCCAATCTCATAATGAGAAAAAGTATATCAACATCAACAAAATAATTGTTTGTGCTATTTTCGCGAATTCATTTTACTTTCCCACTGACTTCAAACGCGTGTGCTCACCTTGAAAAACTAACCACGACCACTGACTCCATATAAAAAGTTAAAAGTCTGTGTCGGCGCCGGCACTGGCGCCGCTACTGACTTGTGCACTGATCGTGGGTAAATCAGCCTAAAAGGAAAAACGCATAGAAAAAAACTACGTAGTTTTTTCTATGGTCTAATCGAGGACGAAAGAAATCACCCTTGGTAGAGTCTTTGCCATAGCGTCAAGATACAGTCAAGCCAGGTCATCTCAACTCTATGGATCATTTATTTATTTATTTATTAGGGCTAACTCGATCCAAATCAGCGCCACCACCTATTTTATCTTGTTATTATGTTAAACGAAGGAATTTTCATAAACCGATTTTGCAGTTTGTGATACCTATCATAAGCTTATTTTAAATGCCTATGTAAAAGTTTTATTTTGTAAAGAGCAAGCAGAGATGCGAAGTTGCTCTTTTTGGCCACGATGGTGAGCAAAGAAAATTACATCGTTACAGGACGTACAAGTGGTACACGTGACGCACCTTCCACGCCTATATTTAAACATAGACTAAGAAAATATTTAACGGAATCGGTATTCTATGATGTGCAAGAATACTTGGATTTACCGCCTATTTAAATTTTATTTCTATATAAATTATTATTTAATAATTAATATACAAATTATAATTAATTATATTTTTTTTTATTGACATGTTTCTAGGAGTAATAAATAAATTCTGTATTTCTGTATTTCTGTACATAGTCTTACTTAATTTGTAAGTAGTGATAATTAAAAATAATATAGTAAAATAACATAATAAATTAAAAATTGGATTAAGTAAACATAAGTATAATCATAAATATCAAACAATACCATTTTATATTATATAAAATCGGAATAATTTTCATTAAAATGAAATGATATTAATTAATTTTCATCATAAAAACACATGTCAATAAGCCAATTTAAAGCTTTTGCTTAGAGGATTGCATCGATGGTGCGCTGGTGATTTCGGGTGGATTTCTGGATTTCGCCAACTCATGGTCAATGGTCCTCAACCTCTTTGCATACCTGAAATCGTATCTCTGTCCATCGCCGCATCTAGAGTAATCATCTAGGTGGCTTGGCATGGAGTCGTTACGGAAACATGACTGGTCAGAGTTCCAGAGCAATAGCGACGCAGTGGACGCAGTAAACACATATTTCGTGCTGCCATGCGAGCGCTGATATCTTCCAGCAAGTTGGCGGAAACCTCACTCAGGTTTAAGCTTTTTACCCACGCCCTTACCACTATTTAAAAAAATTCAGGTAGGCGTATCTCATAAAAACACCAAAGATATTTACGAAATATCAACGTCACTCCTTCATAAGACCTCCGAACCATTAGCCTTTAAGTATTCTTTGTATATTTTTTAACAGATGCATAAAAGAGGGGGTGTATCCACAGGTGCTTCAAAGAGTAAGAGTTTCACTTCTGTATCAGGGGAAAGGGCGCAAGGAGGATGTGAATAGTTACAGACCTGTTAGTATTATTCCAGATATCGCAAAAATACTAGAGAATGGTCTTCTGGAGTACCAATCGAGTACCGCTTCGCTGTCTGCAAGGCAGTACGCCTACCGGGCCGGAAGGTCGACGACTGATGCTACTAGGGAAGTGGTCCGGCGAATCCTTGAAGCGCACGAATGTCAGAACCAAGTAGCAGTCTTGTTTTGTGACTTGTCAAAAGCGTTTGACGTCGCAGATCACTCTCTACTCGTGAACATGCTCGCGCACTATGGAGTTTGTGGACCAGCTCTTCAGCTAATAGCTAGCTTTCTTACTAATAGAAATCAGGTCGTGACTGGGAAAGCGGGTAAGATCAAATCCCAGGCTCTACCTCCCAGTATTGTAGTAGTCCCTAAAGGATCGTCTCTTTCGAACATCGTCTTTTCTTTGCTCATGAACAATCTGCCAACATGGATCAAGGATGCGCTCGTCTTCATGTACGCAGACGATGTGGCGGCAGTAGTAGAGGTTCCAACAGTAGACGCACTAGAGGCAAGACTCAATACTGTAGCAAGTCAGTTGCACCAATGGTTTAGCTGTAATGGCCTAGTCTTAAATGTAACGAAAACTAACTTTATCCAATTCAACCTAGCTGGTCGTGCGTATAGGCCGTTGAATGTGGATATTGATAGTAAGCAGCTAGGCCAGGTCAATGAGACAGTGTTCCTAGGCTTTACCCTGGACAAGACGCTAACTTGGGAACAGACCTGAGCAAAAAAATAGGTAGAGCCTGCTTTGCTCTATGGCGCCTCTCATCAACCCTAGATAAAAAGATGGTGAGAAGTCTGTACTTCGCCTCTGTCCATAGTCACTTGCAGTACGGAGTGGACCTTTGGGGCTGCGCTGCGGACTGGGAGCGCGCCTTCAGACTGCAAAAGAGGGCAGTACGTGCTGTTGTGCGAGTTTCCCAGAACACATCAGCTAGACCGTACTTCCAGTCCCTGGGATAATGACCGTTCCTGCCCTCGTAAAGCAGCGCTCTATGTCCTTACGTGTAATAACAATAATGACTACCCGGACGACATAAAATATAAAAAAACTTAAAATATAAAAAAGCATTATATAGCAACATAGATTATGTGAACCAAAAAATCCTGCCTCAGCTTCATGTTGCTCAACATAAAGTTGACGTTGAAATTACACAATAAAGTGGTGTCTATTCTAGTCTATAACTGAATTTAATATTTTTTTTACAATTTTAGGGAAACTACGTGTAACAGCTAGGTTAATATAATTACAGGGATGGTGGGTAACCAACGGCTGATTAAAAGTTTCCATAAAAACATCTGAATTAAATGTTAGTGTCAGTCGAAAAATTTAAATAAATAGACAGTGCGTTAGGTTCCTAACTAAAAAAAACTAAGTTACAATTTATACCTGATCAAAAAATAAATTATTCAACAAGCGTTTAAGACGCTTGGTTTTGAGGTATTAAAGAAATCTATATCTACTTCATTGTTCCTATTTTTAAACACAGTATTGGCCATTAGATCATTGATGGATTTGCATGCCCTTATGATGAACGAGTTCTGCCTATAGTTCGTCCTCACCATTGGCTCGTACAAGAGATTAGGCTTGCGAAGTGAGTCTATGTTCGTGCGCAAACCTATCAGCTCTAACAGCTCTGGACAGTCCACCGTTTCGTTCGCTATGTTGATGAGATAGCATAAGTCTGCAATGTTCCTACGTTCAATAAGAGGTAGGAAGTGGAACTTACGACAGCGTTCAGTATAATCTGACAAATAAATTTTTGCTCTAAACTGCAAGTAGCGTAAACAAGATCCGTCAAGTGCGAGTGTAACTCGCGAGCCATACATTTTAAACGGATCGCTCTGCAAACTTCGGAGATAGGGGGGGTGGGAATGGGTATTTTTTCCACTTTTTTCAAAATATTTCAAAAAGTATGAAACCTTCAGAAATTTGAAAAACTGTTTTGAAATGTCCAAACGACCTTTCATTTGATACCCCATTCAGTGAGGTAGCCCCCCCTTTTGATAATTATTCCCCCCCTTTTTGACCATTTTTCAAAAAGTGTTCTTTTTACAAACTTCTCTATATTTTTCCTGTAAAATATAGATCCATATCTGTAAACGCTCCATACATTTTACATGAATCGCTCTGCAATCTTCGGAGATAGGGGGGGGAATGGGTATTTTCTCGATTTATTTCACAAAAACACTCACAAAAAAATTTAAAACTATTTTGAAATGTATAAACTGATACCTTTCATTTGATACCCCACATGACCCTGTAGGTATCTTTTAAAATTTTGGCAACACAATTTGTATGGAAAATATTCATTTTCATTTTTCATTTATTTCTTTAAATCTGTACAGGCGCACGAAATGAATTATAATTTTAAATTTCAAGTTGATAGCTGCAGTAGTTGCTGAGTTATTATGGAGGGAAAAAAGGACAGACAATAAGGGTTTCGAAACCGATCTTCGATCTTCGAAACCCTAAAAACGAATCCCTTCAATTGTGGAATTATAGATGCCATAGCGCGGGTTCCAAACCTCCGAGGCATACTCTAAATGACTGCGAACGTACGCACAGTACAGAATCATAGAGGTCTTGATACCTACTGGTAAACTCTGACATCCTAATGACATCCTAAAGACAAAACCTAACGTGGTCAATGTGATATTCAAATAGGAGCTTGTTATCGAAGTTAACACCTAAATCGCGGATTGTTTTCACTCTGGATAAGGTAGTATTGTTCAATGGATACTCAAAGTTCATACCTGTTTTTTACGTGTGTATGATGTCAGATGTGATACATAGCACTTGGATACATTCAGATGGAGGTTGTTAGTGGTGCAGTAAAGTTGAAAGCGATCCAGTTCATTTTGTAGGCGCAGTGCATCTTCAGTGCTATGTATGAATGACAGTGAGGATCTTCATATCATCTGCGTAGAGGAGTACTTTGGAATGATTAAAGATCTTTGTGTTGATCAAAGAGAATAGAACCACTCGCCACTAACAGAGAATATATAATAGTACTATGCTAGTGTTGATAGTAGTAATTATATGTACATAGGCCATTGTACAATAGATGCATATTTTAATTACAATAGTCTTGTCTAGTGGTAATTTTGTATTCTAAATTTTTTGATATATAGTCTTAGCTTTTCTAGTTCCTGAGATTTTTCTACGCTACAAATTTTGAGGGGCCAACAGTTACGGTTCTA
Organism: Eupithecia subumbrata; assembly: GCA_949316285.1. Lineage (NCBI taxonomy): Eukaryota > Metazoa > Arthropoda > Insecta > Lepidoptera > Geometridae > Eupithecia > Eupithecia subumbrata. The sequence continues at coordinate 9,464,788 of OX438642.1, read as the reverse complement.
AAATTCTTATATAAATGACTTTTTAAATCCTTACAATACGAATTTCCATAAATCTGTTCGCGGGTGCTAAAAGGACCCTCTATGCATAATTTCATATTCGTAGCTCTTGTAGTTTCAGAGATCTCTTGATGAGTCGCCCAGTTTTCTCTTATATAAATATAGATGACTATCAAAGTGTATAATAAAATTTCTAGAGATATAAGAGCAGTGGCGGCGCAAGACCTAAACTTAATGCAAGCAAGGTACATTTCGCGAGGTCCTCTGTTGGTGCGAGAAGAAGGGAATAGAAAATAAACAAGTTCCGTCAAGTGCGAGTGTAATTCGCGCGCCGAGGTTTTCGAACGTTAGTTAATTATGCATAAATGTAATGTGCTAACTAAAGGAACCGGTTAGAGACATCGCTTTTTAATGAATACCCAAAAATAGTAGGCACCAAACTACATAGATCGAGCGCTCTGCATAGCTACTTCGGAGATTAGGTCAATTTATTGACTTTTCAAAATGTTTCAAAAAGTATGAAACCTAGAGAAATTTCAAAAACTATTTCGAAACGTACAAACCGATAGCTTTTATTTGATACCCCACTCGGTGAGGTAGCCTCCACTTTTGAAACTTATTTCCCTCCTCTTTGACCATTTTTCGAAAAGTGTTCGTTTTACAAACTTCTCTATATTTTTCCTGTAAAATAAAGATATAAAATGAAAGGTATCGGACATTTTAAACAATGTTTCAAATTCCTGTAGCTTCCATACTTTTTAAAATACTTTGAATAAAGTCGAAAAATTACCCATTCCGTCAATTATACATTCATATTTTCATTATCACCAGACGAATTAGTAGTCAGAGAGATCCATCTGAAATGTAGGCTGGTACCTACTATTTTTTAGGTATTCATTAAAAACCAAAGTCTGTAACCGGTATCTTTAGTAGATATTTATATAATTAACAAACGTTCGAAACCCTCTCGCCGCGAGTTACACTCGCACTTGACGGATCTTATTTAATTTACATTCGGCCGTGAGGCGTGAGGCCCTTTGCACCACGAGGCCGTGTGCGGTGGCCCACACCGCCTACGCCTTACGCCGCCTCTGTATAAGATTCATTTCATAAATTTAAGCTAACTTTATGTGATTCGTAGAGAAATATTTTATGAAATCAAAGAATTATTTTAACCTCAATAAATTTCTAGTTACTTTAGTTATGTATAGTACTTCTGTAATTAATGGACCAACTGGTGTTACCACCTTATTTTTAAGATTTTTTTACTCAGTTTTGACAGTATAATCTCTAACTTTTATCTGCGCAAATGACACAAATGTATGAAAAGTCAAATTACCCATACTTATACCCAAATTATCCGAAGGAGGTGCACGTGTATGTAGAGTCGTATCGTAACTCTTTAACCGGGTTTACTTGTTTATTGTTTATAAATAAATATAAATAAATAATGCTGGACAATTCACACTCACACAGCTATCGCATTATCTAGCCCCAAGCTAAGCAGAGCTTGTGTTATGGGTACTAGATAACTGATATACTTAATACAATACACTACATAGATAGATATTTTTTATTATACATAGAAAACACCCAGACCAACGGAACAAATTTCTGCAGATAGTACACAAATTTGTTCCGAGGCGGGAATCGAACCCGCAACCTGCTGCGTCGCAGGCGGACCTTCGCCCGCTGCGCCACGGAAGTCGTCGTGTTTGTTTAGAAACTGTCCTTTTGTAGAGTTGTAACTCTTTTTTTTTCAATGAAAGTAGGTAATTAGTAGCAATGAAATTTATTAGCTTTCTAAACCATATCTCAATACCAAAATCTAAAATCTGAAACTTTTCGCTATTATTTCTCGGCAACGATAGATTTATGCCTGCACAGTCAGTTGAATATTACCGGCATGAAAAACCATCTCGCATTTTCACTGTAGTCGAGTCCGCCGTAGCTAAGCCCGTTTACATCAATTCCATTGAACTGGAGTGTTTTTCCGTTTTATCGACTGTGCGTTAGATATTTTCATGAGCGATTTATGGAATCAGCCGGATTAAATACAACCATTTAGCTTCCAGTAGCTTCTGTGCACAACATTTATTATTAAACACTACAGATGACTTCATTTTGATGATATAAAAAAACACTAAATTAGAACGAAGCTATCAAATATTTTTGTTTCTACCACATCTTATTTTCTTAACTAATATTTGTATGCACCCACCCTCGTATACTTTGACCCCACTAAAATTAAAGCATCTCTTTGACGACCTCCGTGGCGCAGCGGGCGAAGGTCCGCCTGCGACGCAGGAGGTTGCGGGTTCGATTCCCGCCTCGGAACAAATTTGTGTACGATCTGCAGAAATTTGTTCCGTTGGTCTGGGTATTTTCCATATATAATAAAAAATATCTATCTATGTAGTGTATTGTATTAAGTATATCAGTTATCTAGTACCCATAACACAAGCTCTGCTTAGCTTGGGGCTAGATAATGCTGTGTGAATTGTCCAGCATTATTTATTTATTATTTATTTATTATTTATCTCTCAAAGCCCAGTTTATTTATCCTTCCTCAAATCAATGTGGTGTTTAGTATACGTAGGCACTGGGATTACTGATTCTATTTTATTTTAAGCTAAATAGATAATTAAACTTTGATCGGATAAATATTCATACTCTAAAAAATATTGCCAATTTCTTTGGTCTTATTTTTTTATTCTTTGATCTTAATTCTGTAGACACAGCATTATCTAGCCCCAAGTAAAACAGAGCTCGTGTTATGGGTACTAGATAACTGATATACTTAATACAATTCACTACATAGATAGATATTTTTTTATTATACATAGAAAACATCCAGAACACCCTGAACAAATATCTGCAGATCGTACAAACATTTGTCCCGAGGTGGGAATCGAACCCGCAACCTCCTGCCTCGCAGGCGGACCTTCGCCCGCTGCGCAACTGAGGTCGTCATTATAAATGCTTTCTAGTCACATTCAGTTTCATTTCAATGAACATTTAAAATATTATAAGTAAAAATTTATAGATAATAAACGATGCCAAACATTTCCGTTTAAGAAATAAAGATCCAGCTTAGCGAGCCAATAGCTCGCCCAGTGCAATCCTACTTAACACCAACGGCTTATTCCACACAGGGGTCATGATTATGACGGGCTTTTCATAAACAATGCTCTAATTTTAGATTTAACTGCTAACGTGAGTCAAGTTCATTATGTCAATTCGACTCCTATGTGATTCATGGACCCGCATTAAACTCCTAAACAAAAAAGCATTACGCGTGAAAGTAGTTTCTTTTTTCGTAAGAACTTCCTTTTCTTTTTGTGCCTGCAATAAACTGATTTTATTTTTTTTCAAAAATGAAATAATTATGAGACAAATGTTCTTTTATAAATAAAAGCAAGCTCCTGAACAGACTGATTCAAAAAATATTTTATAAAACGACCGGTTAATGCCTGAGTACAGTAACCGGCGATAAATATTACATTTCGACTTTTGGAAAGAGACAATTAAAAGGACAAAAAAGGCGAATAAGACAAAAAAATGCGAATTTCAGCTTCGTAGAACGTTATCTCTGCCGCACACTACCTATGTGACGTTTTGTCAGTCGATGTTCAAGTGCAATAGTGTGCGGTCGCGTCCAGTTCAAAATATGTAAATATAAAATGTTGTTAACACCCCCAAATTTATGTAATTTAAAGTTGTAGGTACTATGGCATCTTTAGGAACAAGAGGGAAACCTTTACGAGGACAATCACGGGAACAGCGCAGCACAGAATAGTGAAATGGAAGGAATTAAGAATTAGAATTATTATTGTTTTTCTAAGAATGTGTCACTTTCCAAAATTTATGAATAAATACGTAAACATGATCTAAACATGTTTTTTCTTTTATCTTACCCCAAACTAAAAACAGCACTTATAGAAAAAAATGTGTATTTTATACAAAGAATAAAAATAATTATCAAAAGAAGCAAATCATAATTGTTTTAAGATCTTCTAATAGATACCGGACTATTATTATTTCGTGTCAACTAAAACAAAAACTTCTAAGTCAACGCATGCAAAAGTTACAGCCGTTTATGTCCGGATATTTTGAAATTTCCATGGGAATCACGTGCACACAAAACCTATAGGGTAATTCCCGTAGACCTAGAATTATGAAATTTGCTGAGCAGCCAAGGTCTTATAGCACAAATAAAGGGAAAAATCCTAAAACCGTAAATTTGTAATTTATTCACAAAAAAAAACTTTTGATTTTTGCTATAGACCAAAACCAATAGGGTACTTTTAGTGTGCCCAGAATCATAAAATTTGGTAAGAAGCAAGGTCATATAGCACAATACACAACGAGAAAAATCTGAAAACCGTAAATTTGTAGTTTATTAACAAAAACATTATAATTTTATTAATTTCAAATTAAATTTATATTTTTGTGTCTAATTTGCATGCCGAATTAACCAGTAAGTTATGTGAACTAATTTTAAGCCTAAGACCTATATAATACCATTTTTCGTGCCATAAAGTGATTATAATTACGAGATTAGATGCGGTTATTCTTCCAGGACATACATTTGCCTTATCAGTAGATATACCACTTGCCCACTGGTGAACGTTCCTCCCCCAAACAAGAAGGGGTATAACCGTAATCACCACACTAGGCATGCGGACAGGTGATCACCTGTCCGCCTGCCTGGTGTGGTGATTATTATATTATATTTTGTTCGATACATCGATCACGTAGGTAGGTAAATTAGCACCATCAGCAGTTTGACCTAAGTAGGTTACTCGTGCCGCGAGCGCGGACCGGGCGCCTACGGAGGTCAGTGCATCAGCAGCGATCATCCAAACCGCACTCATTAAAATTATATTAGTCGTGGTTTTATACAATACAGCTATTGTTCCATATACTCGACTTTTATATCATCATCCCGGGAAGAGCTAGCCGCGATTCCTACATGTATAATTTTATATTGTATATTATTTATTATTGATCTATGTAACCAAGAGGCGGACCTTCGCATGCTTATGTTTGTTAAGTTGAAAACATCTTTTGATTAAAATGTTGAAAGCGCATAAAATATTCAACAGCAACCAGCAGCGACTATGTTTTACAAAAAGCATTCGGCTTTCATACAACTATAAAGCTTTATCCATCAGACAGCTTAAAAAGGATTGAAAGGAGGGTGTCTGCAGGATATATTCAATATTGAAAAGGGGTGTTAAAAGTTTAACGTGTATGTCTGTGTATCTGTGTATTGTCTGTGGGTATCGTAGCTCAGCATGTTTCATGTAAATCTATCGTGGTGTTTTTAAAATTTCTAGTGTAGTCTGGTGGCAATTTTGTATTATAAATTTTTTGAAAACGAAAAGTCGAGTGGTTTTGAAAGTATTTAACTAGATTTCAATCTGGCTAGATTGTAGGCAAAGGCTACATGTGTTAAAAGAGAAATAAATAACGCTGGAAAATTTATACAACATCAAAAGAAATAACTGTAAAATAAAACGTTAAGTGCGGTTCGGACTCGCGCGCTAAGGGTTCCGTATAATTTTAAGACATTCTTTCTCACCAATCATGATTTTAGGTCATTCGGAAGTACCCCCCTATAGGTTTTGGTCCATGGCAAGAATAATTTTTTTTTCTTATAATTCAACAACTAATTTACGCCTTTCGGATTGTTCCCCTTATTTGTGCTATATGACTTTGCTTCTTACCAAATTTTATGATTGTTGATCAACAGGAATTATATATATGTAAACATAAACTTCCTGTTGAACTAGAATACCCTAAAAGTTTTGGTCCATAGCAAGAATAAATGAATAAATATATAAATGATGCTGGACAAGTCACATAGCATTATCTAGCCCCAAGCTAAGCAGAGCTTGTGATATGGGTACTAGATGATAACTGATATACTTAATACAATACACTACATAGATAGATATTTTATATTATACATAGTAAAACATCCAGAACACCCTGAACAAATATCTACGGATCTTACAAACATATGCCCGAGGCGGGAATCGAACCCGCAACCTCCTGCGTCGCAGGCGGACCTTCGCCCGCTGCGCCACGGAGGACGTCAAAATTAATAAATTTATTAGATAATTTTGTAATAAGTCCTACCTACTATCTCAGAAGGATTGAGTGTTCTACGTTATTATAGCTTTACCATTAATATATCTATTCACTAGCTAAACTCGATATGGAATATTTGTAAACAAACCACGACTCTAACAAAACTAAAACTCACTTGCTTGGCGTCGAGTTTCAGATAAGTATAATAAATTGTAAGCAATATTTAATAAAGGAAGGATCTCAAATCGACATGTTATATAAATTGAGTATAAAAAGACGCGAGTGAATTTTAGGTTAGAAACCGCTAAATTACACTTGTTGCAAGACAACAGAAGCTGCTCGGTGCTTTGGATTGGAATCTTTATCTGAATTGATAAAATATATCAAACGCCAGAATGTCCTTGATAGTTGATATGAAGGAAATCCAGTATTTTAATTTACAGTTGGTTAGGACGTTGTTTCCTATTATTTTAAGGTTTATTTTACTTTACTTTGGCAATTATTTATACGGGCAATGTAGAAAAAAATGAATGGCTGTCAAACCCCGCCACAATCGTTAAAACTAGTTTGGACATACTGGGTTTTGAACTAAATCAATGGTCATAATTGAATTTGAAAAGAATGCATGGTTGGACATATTCTGTTTTGATCAGAAATGCCATTGAATGACGTCATGTCACGCTAGGCCCTAGGGGTGGCACTAGGCGTTACCTACTTAGTTTGTATAGAGATGATAGATTATAAGAAAAAAACAAACAATGTATTTTTAAAAAATTTAATATCCTTAATCACAATACAAGCTTATAAGCTTTTTTATTATATTAAAGTGCAAAACACCCTAGTTCAAGGCTTTTTGTACTTACAGACAAACAAAAATACGTTAGGGTATATAAGATATTTGTTTACTAAGTAGGTAATAAAATATACGTTAGGGGTATATAAATATTATGACCAAGTAGGTACTAATTATAAGAATTTCTAACGTATTTTTTAGAAATTTGAATTTCGCGCCAAGTCATAGTTATTGCGGCGACAACCCTACACGTTAGCGCAAACTTAGCCAAGTTCGTAAGCAAGTTTAACTTACAATTTCCGCTTCTTCTGTTCCTTCTTTTGCTTCGTCTTTATGTAACTCCTTTTCCTGGCTTTATCTGGTTCGACATTCTTCTCTTTTGAGTCCATTTTCACTAATTAAATTGAATTTTAATTGCGCAATTGCACCCGACTCCTACACTAGGTAATGACAACAACAATGGCCGCCATCATGGGCGAAAGTCATTTAGTGTAATTTGATTGGTCTATTTGGACGTATTGGATTTTGATATGAATTCTCTAAGGACTTACTGGATTGTGAATCGAAATGCAATTTTTGCCCAATTTTTTCATAGTGATTCCGTGGACATATTTGGAATTGAAAAATGTTGGAATGCTCAGATTTCATTTCACTCCATGTTGGCATATAAAGTATTTATTTTGTCTATGGTGGACATACCTATTGGCGTTTGATATTTATCAACTCTCTGTTCATCGCTATAATTGGCGATGACTGTAGGTAGGTAGGTAGGTACCTACCTACCGACTTTTATTGAGATAACAGTTCTGCACTGCTATTGAACAGACGCGCGGTCGCTCTATATTCGAAATTATTAATTATTAATTTCTTATTGGCTGTTTGCTGTTTTCGGTCCCTCTGGTTTTCTCTCCAAGGACCTGGACGCGTCGCTCCTCCTAGTGGGCGGACCTAGGTGAGATAGATCTATTTCTAACCCTGCTGCAACCGATCTGGGGCGTGACTTGAAAACTTTTTTGAAACCAAAATCTGGTCACTGGTGAGATTTGAACTCGGTGTCGCCGCGTCGAAGTCGGGTATTGTACCAACTGAGCCACCAGTTCAGTGGGTCGCGGCCGCGAAATAATCTACCAGTTGCCATGTCTAGCTACGGTTGTTGCCAATCGACGGACTCCGACCCCGCCGGCGCCTTGCGTTGCAAATCATGCAACGTTCTTTACCACTGCCAATGCATTTTGCCCGAAAAAGCCAAAAGGTTAAACAAGGAATTTAAGGCTTCGTGGGTATGTCCTAGCTGCGTATCGAAGAAAAGACGGTTTAAATCGGACTCTACTCCTGTGCGCTCGGGTTCAAGGGACGATAAGGACGAAGAGACCACCAAGGAGTCCCCGCTTCCTTCTTCTGATCCCCTGGTTCCCGCGAACAAAACACCAGTACAGAGCACACCTCGTTTGCAGATACCTGTAAGTCCCACTTCAGATATCGCAGAAATTATTAGGATTGAAGTCGAGAAAATGAATGTGCAATTAGAGTCTTCACTTAAGGCCCTTTTTTCTAAAGAAATGTCTACCCTTAAGCAGGAGTTGAAAGATATTAAAGCTTCTATGGAATTCATGAATCAAGAATATACTAAGATAAATACCAGAATTGATGGAATGGAATCCAAAATAAAACAATATGATGCTATGAGTACCGAGGTGAACGCATTAAGGGCATCCTTGAAAGAAATTGAACGGGATACTAATGCGAGAAACCAATGGGCAAGACGCTCCAACATAGAGATTTTCGGAATACCGGAGAAAAAAGGCGAGAACCTTATGGACATTATGCGAGACCTGGCTAAACGTTCGCAATTTGTACTTCTGCCGTACGACATCGACTTTGTCACCCGCATTGCCCCATCTTCAACGGAAGTGAATAAACCGAAGCCTATCGTTTTAAGGATGTTGGGTCGTTCCAGGAAGGACGAATTTTTACGAGCTCTAAGGTCTCTCAGTCGCCCGAGGGCATCAGACTTAGGTTTTCTGGGCAAGGATTTTCCCGTTTATTTTAATGATCACCTCACGAAGTTTAACAAGACACTCCTGCAACGTGTTAAAAAACTCGCTTCGGAGAAAGGATATAAATACATTTGGGTAAAGCACTGTACCATAATGGCCCGTATGTCTGACTCCAGTCCCGTCCTGCACTTCTCTTGCGAGGAAGATTTAAAAAAGATTGTCTAAGAATTATCCTATTTAATTTTTTGTTTACATATTTTGAGTTTTTGGTTCTTTTTTGTTTATTTTTAAGTTTTTATATATTTTTTACCTTGGAAAGCGGCAACTTTTTTATCACTTTATTGGTTAAATTCTATATCTATATTTACTTCGTCTTACGTGGCTCGATTAGACATATTTTGTTTAATATACTCATCTGTCATTTCTATGTAACTAGCATGTTAAATGTATTTATTTTTGTATTAAGATCAATATTACAATGTATTCTTTAAATGACCTAAAAATATACTATCAAAATGTTCAGGGGCTTCGAACCAAATGTAACACCCTTTTTAAGAATGTGTTGAGTTATGATTTTGATATAATATGTCTAAGTGAATCATGGTTGACGGATGGAGTCTTCAGTTCTGAATGTTTTGATGCTCGTTACAGTGTTTATAGGAGTGATCGGGATTATAAAAAGCGTGGGGATTCATTTGGTGGTGGAACGCTTATTGCCGTACGTAGAGAGCTGCCTGTTTCTGCTTTCTCATGTGTTCCCTTTGAAAATTCGTATGCGGAAGCTATTGAAGTGGTAATCGATTTGAATCGAAGCACTAAATTAAGAATTTACTGTTGTTATTTTCCACATGGCAAAGATCATCAAACAATGGAGGAATATTTTTTCGATCTAGTCTCGAATAGTTTATTAAGTAATCCAGATCATGTTTTTCTTATTACTGGTGATTTTAATATTACTTATGGACAGTGGGATTTAGCTGGTTCCTTACCAAGGCTAGTTAATTCACACGTTGACTCATTTGCATCGGTGTTAGACAGGTTTCTCTGTTTTACAGGATTCCAGCAATTTAATTATATTTCTAATCAAAATAATAGGTTTCTAGATCTAATTATAGGCAACTTCATGTGTAAATTAGTACGATCTCCTAATCCTTTGGTACCGGAAAATGTTCATCATCCTGCACTTGAGTTCACACTATCTGATCTCCACTGTAACGTAATCCGTCCAGCTCCTCGCATTGTTTATCTATTTCACTCAGCTGACCAAGAAGCTATCAACAAAACCCTGAACGAAATAAATTGGTATTCTATTTTGAATGTTAACGATATCGAAGTTGGTGTGCAATCTTTTTATGAAATTCTTAATAACATTATTAATAAACATGTCCCCAAGAAAGTTTATAAATCAAATAATAGATTTCCGGTTTGGTATACTAGGCCATTAATTAAAATAATTAAAGAAAAACGCAAATACCATACTCGATGGAAAATTTATAAAAATAAAATTGACTATGACATTTTCAGCATGCTTAGGGCTAGACAAAAGAAATGCGAATCAGAATGCTACCATAATTTCATAAAAATCTCTGAATATAAAATCAAAACGAATAGTAAAAATTTCTGGTCGTTTGTAAAATCTAAAAAACGGGCAGACGATCTCCCCGACACAATGAGTTACAACGATAACCAGAGTTCAGATGGAAATGTAATTGCAGGTCTTTTTAATTCTTACTTTCAGTCTGTTTTCGAGCCCGCAACGCCCAGTGCTCATGTGTCTACAAATATTGGTAATCCTGGCAACTCGAATTTGGTCAACACTTTGGGCAATATTGAAATATCTATGGATATAGTAAAAAAATATCTAGAGCGTCTTGATATTAATAAAGGTAGTGGGCCTGATGGCATTCCTCCTTTCTTTTTGAGACAATTTAGTGATGCTCTAACATTACCTATTTTCCTTTTATTTCGATTGTCTCTTCACTCTGGTTGTATGCCTAATAAATGGAAACAATCTTTTGTGGTGCCTGTTTTTAAATCTGGCAATAAACATGACATCCAGAACTATAGGCCTATTTCTAAACTTTGTACTGTTGCCAAAATGTTTGAAAAAATTGTTTACGATACACTATTCCCAGTTATGAGACCACAGATCATTGGTGAACAACATGGTTTTATCAGCAAGCGTTCCACCGAGACCAATCTTTGTGAATTCACCCATGCAGTATCTGATGCTATGGATAATGGTTTTCAGGTAGATGTTGTATATACAGACTATTCCAAAGCATTCGATAAAGTATCCCATTCACTTCTTATTCACAAACTGTCCGAGGTTGGGATTCATGGAGATCTTCTTAGATGGCTGGAATCTTACTTACGATGCCGAAGTCAGGCTGTTACTGTTAAAGGTTACTGCTCTACATTTGTACCAATTTCATCTGGTGTCCCACAAGGGTCCCATTTAGGACCGTTACTTTTTTTACTATTTGTTAATGACGTCACTAAATCTTTTCTTTATTCAAAATGTTTAATTTATGCAGATGATACAAAAATTTTCATGAAAGTAGCTTCTGAATCAGACTGTATTTTGCTGCAAAGTGACCTGACTAGACTTTTCAACTATTGTAAAATGAATTCCATATTTCTTAATGCTAAAAAGTGTAATGTAATTTCTTTCTCTCGTAAGCCAAAACCAATAACTTACACGTATAAATTTAATGATATTGTTATTTCTAGAGTTAATAAAATTAGAGATCTTGGTGTATATTTAGATTCTAAATTAACTTTCAATGTTCATTTTAACACCATTACTACCAAAGCATATCGTATGCTTGGCTTTATTCTGAGAGTCTCTAGAGAATTCAAAACTTTAGATACTTTGTTACTTTTATACAATAGCTTTGTCAGGTCCATTCTAAAGTATGCATCGACGGTCTGGAATCCGCAATATAACGTTCATATGTATGAAATTGAAAGGATTCAAAACAAATTACTAAAACATTGTAAGTATCGGTTCCCCTTTTATGAAACTGATAGCATGACCAGTCTGCAAACCCGCAGAATTGTTAGAGACCAAGTTTTTCTATATAAGATTTTAACTGGTGAAATTGACTCACCATTTTTGGTTGAAAACGTTTATTTTCACTGTCCCCGTCTTTCTGCTCGTAATAAAAAATCCTTTTGCTTACCTAATGTAAATACAAACTACAGAAAAAATATGTTTCTAAGTCGAGTTTGTGAACTTTATAACAAAAAATTGTCGAGTATAGATATATTTAACTTGTCGTTGCCGCAGTATCGTAAAGAAGTTAAATTAAGCGTTGCCGAGGACTCAGGAAATTAATTATTAAGTTGTAATAATAGCCTTATTTTTTTTTTCTATAAAGATTGTAAAATTAATTATAAATTATGTTTTGTAGGTTTTTTCATCTTATTTTTTTTTTTTAATTGCTCTGTTCATTTAGCTTTACATGTTTAATTAATAGAGGAAATTCTTTTGGTTTATGTTTATTTAAGTTTTGTATTTTTATGTATAATGTACTGTTTATTTCCCAAATAAAACAAAATAAAAATAAAATAAAAAATAAAAATAACAGATATAAATAAATAAATAACGGATAATTCTATGTCTTCACTTCAGGTAAGTACGGTACGATACAAATACAAAATGTGTAGGTAGGTTAAGAATCGAAAAGCAAAGCGAATGCGTCGCGAACATGTCGCGGCTGCGCAACGAAATGGCGTCCACGCTGCTAATCGCAGCGATAACGTTGCGCGTCCGCGACGAATTCGCTGCGCGCCCGCTCCACCCCGCAGCTGCTCGCAAACCGCTTGTGTGGTAAGGCTCGAGTATTATGTTAATTTCAACTCGATACCCTCCACGCTTTCCTGAGAAAAGGGGGTTGACAGACGGACAGATAAACAGACGGACAACAAAGTGATCCTAAAAGGGTTTTCTGTCCTAGTGTAATAAATGAAGTTTACCGCGCCGTGACATGAATATTTTTAGGGTGAGATTGTATGCTTTCGTGGATAAGTCGGTAACAAGCTCCAAGTGCATCAGGCGCGTCACAAAACTGACAAACAAACTGACGGATGTTAAACCAACTTTTGGTTGCGCTAAACTAACAAGGAGGTTCAAAGTTTTACCTTTCAGTCGTTTACACACAACGCACCTATTCAAAATCTCTTGCGCGATATTCCGCTCCCCGAAAGGCCAACAACAACGTCGATAAATATCGTGTAGAAGAGCCTAAAGAGAGACGTGAAGCAGACATCGGCGCTCGTGTCGCATGAACAAAACTGAAAACCGATGTTTTGCACTAAGTACGGCTAAGTATGAATTCGCTAACTTGCCGCTGCCGGCACGCATTATGTACTTTTTTCAAGGAATATTTCTTGTTTACAAAGCTTCAATGTATTTTTTATTGATGGATTTGTTGAAATAAAACCATATTACATTCTACTTGTTATATGGTCACTAATCTCAGCTCAGATTCTCACAGTTTGTCTGCTGTGAGCTAACCGAACTTGCGATTATGTCTATTTCGTGTATTAAAAACAAATCGAAGTACATAGGTACGCACAGAAGCGTCTCACACGTTTGAATTCACAAAACCTAGCTGGAAATATCTCGTCGATTTTTCCGCTGTGTAAAATGATCGCTATAATTGATTTAATCCCTGACAATTTATCCCGCATCGTAGATGGATTTTTATCAGAAGTTAAATAATGATAACTAAAATTAAACCCGCGTAGGAAGAGTCCTACCCACCACAGCTCCGCCGAAGCTAGGCCGAGTGAGCTAGCCCCGCACGAAAACTTAACACTAGCCTCGATGTTATTATTATAAGCGGCTGTCCCATGCACCGCTTGCGATGAATCGGTATAATTATGCAGTTGTCTACAAATACCCTCGCTACCTATAGCGTACTCGCGCTGGCTCGAGCGCGACTGAATCGAGTTGTGATCGTTTCTCCAATGCTAGAAAACGATTTAGGGCTTGAGTACGCGTTTGACGTAAACTTTGTGTTGAAGATTTGGAGGAAGTACTTACGCGGAACCTTCCGTCATTATAGGGCATCGTAGTTATGACGAAATATTCCTTGTAACTCTTCTCTATCTCTGAGTGCACATCACAAAGCGTAAGCTTCACCTTAAGCTCCCAGAACGTATGTGCTTGTTCATCGGCCGTTTGTGAGATTGAATTAAATATTTTTTATATTTTAAATTTAAAGGACCTGATACGACCCACCCTAACTGTGTGTTTTGTAGGAAGGGACCTTTAGGTAAACGCATTTTTCCCTCGCATAATAAATCCCAAAATATATCCCCACTTCCTAGTGATCGGTTGTGTGCTCAGGGCCGCGAGCGATCACGGTGTGGTAAGGCACGGCATTACGGCTCAAACGTTAGCAGTTGAAATTGAAACGTTCGGGGGCGCGTTCACTCGTCGGCCTGTGAACGCGCCGTGCCGTACCACACCGTAATCGTTCTCCAGGACAGCGCTCTTTGTCTCTTGGAAATCTTCTTTGTCTTCGAAATGACCGTTGGCACCGACAATGGTTGTGCGTGCGTAGGTCCGTTGTAGTCGGCTCTGAAGGTCCATTGTTTCGGCTACTTGTCGGGTGTCAAAAGTTAAGGAAGAAAAGAAGTCCAAGAGTTAAGGTAGTTGTATTATATAAAAATGTTACATTGAGTGTTAAACGACGTTTGATGACCTTAGTGGCGCAGCGGGCGAAGGTCCATATGCGACGCAGGAGGTTGCGGGTTCGATTCCCGCCTCAGGACAAATGTATGTACGACCTGCAGATATTTTTTCAGGGTGTTCTGGATGTTTTCAATGTATAATAAAAATATCTATCTATGTAGTGTATTAGGTATATTAGTTATCTAGTACCCCATAACACAAGCTCTGCTTAGTTTGGGTCTAGATAATGCTCACGCATGCACTAACAAGCGGCGACAAGACTGTTTACAACTTAGGAATAACGTGAAAACAGCTCTATTTAATAACAGTATTTTTGTAATGGCACCCAAAATTTATAACCATTTACCAACCGACATTAGGAAGTGTAATGACAATCTATATATCGTACCTACGGTGCAATAACGTCACTTATGCAAGTGATGTAATTTTTCAGGAGAGGCGTTTGAAAATTCAACTTCCTATTACAATAGATAGTTCGTCTCGACTAAAAAAATAAGATGATAATACCTAAACTACATCTATAAACGTTATTTTAAAATAAAAGTATACATCTCACTAATTACTATTTTAAAAATATACACGTTTAAAAATTACTACCCTCGCAGAAGTGACGATAAGACACTAGAAAATAATTAACCGGTCAATTATGTCAAAACAAATAAAACACGAAATCATAAAAATCTAAAACAATATTTATTAAAGTAGCAAATAAGTATAACAAAAATTATTATCATTACGCATTAATCAATAATTGTTTTACTTATATCTAATAGAAATTTGGTAAACAATTGGAGAAATAACGTCTGGTAAAAACAATTGGAGAAATAACGTCACTACTACACAAGTGTCATTTAAGCTCCAAAAACATAAAAATAAATTGTCACAATTACCTTAAGTAACGTTGTAGCTCCAGGAGACTGCTTCTCGTGCGGGGGCCCGCGCGCAACTGACCAATGAAACGTTGTTTCTCCTAGTGCCGTCCAGATTCGCGCCAAAACCATAACGACACTTGTGCTCTCAAGTGGAAAGTATGCGTACCACACAAGTGACAATAACGCACCAAGTAAAGAGGTAGATTAGGTGTATTTTCTCATACTCAGTTCAGTTTTGGAAAAAATTGCATAAGTGACGTTATTGCACCGTAGGTACGATATATAAAAGAAAGTCGTGTTAGTTACACCATTTATAACTCAAGAACGGCTGAACCGATTAGGCTGAAAATTGGTGGGGAGGCAGCTTAGAACCAGGAGACGGACATAGGCTATGTTTTATCCCGGAATTACCACGGGAACGGGAACTACGCAGGCGAAGCCGCGGGCAGCAGCTAGTTATTTAATAAGTGAGACATTTTACATTTGACGACTTTTACATTTGACGACCTCCGTGGCGCAGCGGGCGAAGGTCCGCCTGCGACGCAGGAGGTTGCGGGTTCGATTCCCACCTCGGAACAAATTTGTGTACGATCTACAGAAATTTGTTCCGTTGGCCTGGGTGTTTTCTATGTATAATAAAAATATCTATCTATGTAGTATATTGTATTAAGTATATCAGTTATCTAGTACCCATAACACAAGCTCTGCTTAGCTTGGGGCTAGATAATGCTGTGTGAATTGTCCAGCATTATTTATTTATTATTTATTACAATTTGCATGTTTTTTTAACGCACTTTAGCATTAAGTAAATGTAGAGTTCAGAGTGGTTGATACTCGTTGTAATTTAGTAAACGCATTATTTTTAAATTCTTCAAACTTTTCCTTGTAAGGCTTCACTCATTATAATTATTATTATTTTTCGGTATTAATGAATTATGTAAAATTTGTACGCCTAATGGCAGATCACAGTGCTCTTAACACACATAAGGAACATCCCTGTAATACCTGTGTATCACAAATGAATAAATGAATTTGAATTTGAAATGCTGAGTGAATTGTCCAGCATTATTTATTTATTTAAAAAACAACAATGACACCGCGATTGCTAGTTGTTGCCATATTAAAAATTCGTTTGGAAGCACCGCACTGTTCCGGTGCCGGTCGTTCGGATACGCCGCGACAAACCCTTAAACTAAAAGTAGTCGGAGGCTTTTGTTCCTACTTGTGGGTACAATTAGGAACAAAGGCCTCCGAATACTCGAACAGCCCAATCCAGCTACAGTCGAAGGCACCATAGTGCCTTCGACTAACTAATTAACATAAGAAAATGATATGGTAAGTTTAATCAATCGGTGAACGCTTTTTAGACACTTCGTCGGGTTACAGTTCTTAAATATATTTTTTTTTCACATTTTTGCTCATTGCTTGAGAACCGTAAACCATATTAAACTTTTAAAAACAATTATGGAAAGTATAAACAAGGCCTTTGCAATAATGCCCCACACGAGCATATTTACTTACATTGGAATTTTCAACCCTCACCTACACCCCACTATCTCGTAAGACCCCGATTTCGTCCAATGTCTCATAGTTTTTAACCACCGGGGTATTGAGACCAATCAATCGAAATATCATTTGTTGAAATCGGACGAGTGGTTTCAGCGCTACGTGGGAACATAAAACTCCTCCGTTAGTAGTCGGGTAAAAAGTATCTGACTATTAAAATAGATAAATAATAGATTCAGGCATTACTTTGCGTAAAGTTTTACGTGAGCTCAGAGAGGCAACATCTCTGTCGTTGTTGCTTGGCGGTCTCAGTGTCAAAGTCGAGTATTGTTGTGGTGTCCTGGATGATGTCTCGTGGAGAGACGAAACTAGTTGACGACTTACTTTTGATGAGTTTTTTCATTGTGTGGTTGGTCTGGTCTTTTCTTTTGCAAATTAAGTTGTGTTCGTTCTTGGAGTTGGGGGGTAATTTACTGGGCAATTTTGTAAGCGTAAGTCTGTTGTTTACTTTCTCTGATTGCAAGTGGGAGCAATTTGTGGGAGGATGGGCGGTACACGCTAATCACATTTTGTTGGATCTTGTCGTAGGAGGTTTTGCGCAGATTTTATCCTAATATTATATCTGACTATTGACTGGCACTGACACGTCTAGCGGTCAGTTTTTCAACCGCTGATTATGAAGTCTTGGGTTCGAATTCCGGGTCAGGCCAATAGTTGTTATTGGGATTTTTCCAGCAAGAAAAAATCACAGTAACAGCCGTTGACGGTATAACACCCCCGCGCCTCGGAAAGCACGTTAAGCCGTTGGTCCTGCGCTTGACCTCTCCCCAGTCATGTTGGTCTGCCGTCCCATCGGATTATGAGAGTAAGTGTGTTTGCGCACACACTTGTGCACTATTATATGTCCTGCGCATCTGGCTAGTCTCCGATGAGACTGCTGCCGTGGTCGAAATTCGGCTTGGAGAATATCAAAAAGTATCTTAGTATCATACAGACTTTCGCTCAACGTTCCCGTGTTTGGATTATTCAAATATTATTATTCTAATTTGTTTCTATTATTGTTATTTTCTTTATTTACAAATAACCTTAAACCTTTCATAACCTTATCCCTTAAACATTTCCATCGAAATAATAAAATAATATTAGATCTTTGTGGACTTGGAATAATCTATCTAATTGACCTATAAGCTTCTTTTTATCCCGTAAACAAAGCCTGTGCCACTCATTAACGGATACCCTGTATATCCACCAAACTACTACCACTAAACTACTACAAATAAATAATAACTCTTATTATATATTCCTAGCTAAACTAACCTTTTCTCGTGAAACTTGCCATTGTATCGAGGAAGTGTCTGGAAATGACAATAGGTGTTCAAAACGTTTAATGGGATGGGCACAACTGGTACTTCGAGTAACTTGGGTTATCCAAACTTCGATTGCCATTCAAACTTGACGATGCGCTACTAACTTCTAGCAAAGGAGGCGACATTTATGCTGAAATTGCTTTCCTCTGGGCATTTTTTATTCCTATAAAAACATCACTACAAAACGCTCAGATGTAATTAAACTACTACCAAATAATATATTTTCTCCTACATGCTCAAAAAGTACATTACACGTCATCTAACCCTAATCGAATAAAAGTGGTTATGACCCTATTTCCTGAAAGAGATGAATATTTTTCCCCAATTTTTTCCAAACTCAAACAAATCGAATGAGGTCTCATAATGAGAGTCTTCTCAAAATATGTAGTTTTTCAAGTCGCAAAAGATATTGGTTTTAGGTACTTTTGTACATATTGTTATTTTTAATTATTATCATTTTAAGACTTATAATTTTAGTACCTGATATTATATTTGGAGTAATAAATATTTATCCATCTGCTTTTGTTTAGTCGAATTAATAACTTAGAATAGGTACATCTTTTTTACGTGTAAAATAAAATCCACTAAATAGTAGAAAGAAAAATAGTAGTTACATAGTTGGAAAGACGTGTTTGTGTATATGCGTTTCTTTAACCAAACATTAAGTATTTAGGGAAAAAAAATATTAACTATAATTAAAAAGAAAACTAAATACAACCTGATCTTACAACACTAAAACATCTACCTGCATTTTTATTAAATGTGAATAAAATGTAATTTAGAGACAGCGTGCATTTGTTTGTGAGAAGGGCAAGTCTAAAACCACACGAGTTAAGCCGGCTTTTCACTATGGGATATATGTATATTACATCCCGAGATTTAATATTTTATCGCTCACCATACATTTTGTATGGCACCGTTTACACTGTGCTATAATATATATTACATCCCAAACTATAAATATTTTTTCGACCGAGTGAGCGATATTTGAAGGTCATTTGAAGGTGTATATTTTACCTCACGTCCCCGGACACCGCGCCTCCCCCGCTTCGCCCTCCGTTTGAATGTTGGCGTTCGTGTGCAGACGTGTAAACTGATCATTGTGTGCTCCAAAATATATATCTCACAGTGTAAACAGCAACCGCGGGATGTAATATATAGCACAAGATGTAATTTATATTATATCCCATAGTCAAAAGCCGGCTTTAAAGAAAAGTCGTTAAAAGAGGTATGCCCTCGATTTATAAGAAAGCAATAACTGCATATTTAGTTTTTTTTAATCTTATATTTTTGATGGAAATCGACCCGAATGACTTATAATCATTATATAAAATCTTGCTTTTTCCTTATATTTTTAGTAATACATTTCTTTGCAAATATTCATCCATATCAGCAACAAAATCCATTAATACAGGGTGTCTTTTTTTGAAAAATCATTCGTGTTGATTTTCGATTCGACAAAAGTAAAAGGCTTAAAAAAAACCAAATATGCAATCGCCTCTAGCTCTCAAACGATCAATTATATTGACACAATTAGATTGACGGCTCATAAGTGTCAATGATTTAGCGCAAGCAGACGTTTCGTATATTACGCAAAACAGATCCTACACGGTGCAATGAAAAATATGGCTTATTTAAAATTAACTCGCTCAAACTTTTAATCATTTTTTGCGCAATCTCCAACTGGTATTGATACAACTTTATGCATAAAAACACAAATCCAACTGCATCAAGTACTCATATTGCGCCATAAAAATAATGTAAAAATTTACTGTAGGTGTTGGGCCTGCTGAATGTTGATTTTTTTCAAAATCCTAGTATTGTCGTTAATAATAACTTCGGGTATTACTCATAGAAAACATAATAGACGTTGTGTTTTTGAGCAATGTTATTTTTCAGGCAAAATTTAACAAAATTTGTTAACCTCAAGGAAAACGTCCAGCCTCATTCATTATACACTGATCCTATTATTTTTACATTCGGTGACTTTGGTGCGTCTTTCTAGACTCCTAAATGCCTATTTTGCCCCAAATTGAAAAAAAACACGTTTTAAATGGGCCAAAAAATAAAATAGTAGGTACTGCTCTCCTACCATATAATTGATCGGATAATATAAAAAGGCAAAAAAACCATACATACTCATAAGCATTCGGTGAATTAAAGTCAAGAATACTTTCAAGCAGCCATGAAGCAGGATGATATTTTTTGGTCAGTTGAAACGTCTTCTTCCTAGAGCTGGCAGCAGCTCTAGGAAGAAGACGTTTCAACAGACCAAAATTCCTTCACTCCTCGGTGTACTTGTGCAACTCGTAGCCAGCATCAACGTAGTTTATTATAAAATAAATATTTTTGAAAGGCTCTTAATTGCAAGGTATCTTTAGTAACTTTAATACTTCATTGGTGAAGTAGGTTGGTACAGGTAGGTATTAGTAGTTCAGTTTTATAATCCGCGCGAATGAACTAATTTTACGCGTCGTCTGGCCTGTGTAGCCTACCTAATAGCCCTTGGAGTGAGTACTTTATCTCTGTTCTATGGCAGCTTAGTGCAAATTTTTCGCTAGTTTAGGATGTAATCCCGGCACGTTCATTTACAAAATCGTTATGCTTTCTTGTTGAACAAATAGTTAGGTACCCTTGATATACAAAAAAAAATAAAAAAAAAATATTTGCCATTAGAGTTACAACATTATTATTATTATTATTATTAGAGTTATCTTAATGTTACATAAATACTATGATATATAAATTTTTTATATGTTATATAATCTTAATGTTATATAAATTACTTTTGTTCCCGAAGAGAGCTAGACTCAATTTCAATCACAGTTTTGGGTAGCAAAGTCACTTTTTTTGAGCAAGAGTGTCACTATGAATTAAGGGGCTGAGCAGGGAAAACTTAGTATTTAAAGTAAAGAACAACATCTTTCCTTTATCATAGTGAAAACCGTAAATCGTTAGGGTCTACTACTTTTGGAGATATTAAGAATTTACTTTGGAGTCGAAAAGTGGATGCGCGTTGAAGTTTAAAAAACGTGTGCGAAGCCGAGAGCTGCAGATAGTGTAAAAACTTACGTGTTATAGAGTAACTTAGTAAAATTAGGTCTATATATGTCACCTGGGATCAACAAGTTCAAGCTCTGCATTATTGGTTGCTGCTATTAGTTAAATACCTGGCTGACTATTACTATAACTGATTTTGACTATCAAAACCCCAATAATTTGAGAATTTCAGGTGCCAGGATACTAATTATCTATGCCAATTTATGGCTTCCAACGTTATAATGTAGGTACATTTTTAAAAGCTGGCGCAATTTTCTTTTGTTTCTCCAAACAATTATCCACGCAGACGTCGCAAATTCACGCTGCCATGCCCCAGTATACGAAAAATAAAAAGGCGCTAGCTTTTAAAAAATATCTATAATTATTTCGCTTGAGGCCACCATTCAAACGCTCAAGCAGTTTTCAAAAACGCAAATGAGACTAACGTTAACAATTCTATAGGCTATTCAAAATTCTACGTGGTTGGAAACTTCAGGAAAAAGGGCGTTAGTTTTTTTTTAAACACCGTCTCAAACAGAGACGTGTTTTAAGTTTAAAGGGTCTAGGTAATCTGGGGCTAGATAATGTTATGTGAATTGTACATCATTATTTATTTAGCCCTAAAATAATATAAATATGGCAGCAGAATGAAAAGAGACTTTGCATAAGTACCTAACAAATTACTATATTAAATTAAGTAAATCGATGTTAAGTTCATCATCATCTTCTGGAGATTCCGTTACCTACTACAAGATATTCATAGAAATATTATCTTGATTGTGGCATAGACTTACAGAGCAATAATAACTACTTTTTTTATGACATCCTCCGTGGCGCAGCGGGCGAAGGTCCGCCTGCGACGCAGCAGGTTGCGGGTTCAATTCCCGCCTCGGAACAAATTTGTGTACGATTTGCAGAAATTTGTTCCGTTGATCTGGGTGTTTACTATGTATAATAAAAAATATCTATCTATGTAGTGTAGGTATTGTATTAAGTATATCAGTTATCTAGTACCCATAACACAAGCTCTGCTTAGCTTGGGGCTAGATAATGCTGTGTGAATTGTCCAGCATTATTTATTTATATTTATTTATTTATCATTTTAGTTCACTGATTCCCTGTGATTCAGTTTCTCTTGGAATCTCATCTAACTTCATCAACTTTGCCAGAATCGATATAACTTCTTCAACTTTGTAGAAATATTTCTTTTTAGAAAGTTATTTTTTTTGTATTCACCGTTATTCTCGGCAAACATTGACACTTCACCTCTTCGAAACTCACTAACTTTAAAATTTTAACTTTGAATGTACCTTTTAGGTATGTCTACTTTCGAATCATGTCCTTGTGATCTTACATATAAACTTCTGTATTCTTCCGCGAACTTTTTACGGTCTGCACAAAATCTTTGAGATCATTACACTTCTCGACGAACCTTTTTTTTTTTCTGATTGCTGCGCTCCAGTGCCAATCGGTTGATTAACCACTATTAGCTGACCTCCACGCCAGACTCGCGCGCTGCCACGAGTATCGCGGTGCTCGGGTCTGCATAGCTTGGATTCTTGGACACAGTATCTTTTTCGCGCGTAATTTTATTTTTTATTATATTTTGGAATTTCAAACCTTAAGAATTTCGCGAATACAGTGTTATCTTAATCGTATTCTCTGTGTAGATAGCTAGTCAATAGCTAGAATAAGAAAAATGTACAGTGATTTGAACAGATTTAAAAAAAACGATTGAGCCCTGTATTGGATTTACATCTGACTCACGTGAAACTTTTCGTGAGACGCTGGGAATAGACATGCTAGAACCGTTGGCGATAGGTGCGTCTCACAGTCGACGCACCTATCGCCAACGGACATCGAATATTTGATTTTGACGTGATGGGGAACTCCAAACATTTGTCTAATAATAATGATTATTATGTGAGATTATGCTAACTATGTTTGCAATTTTCGTTTGTCGGTTTGAATAAGTTGGTATCAAATAATAGGAACAAATTAGAACTAGTATTTACAATTGAGATAACTGCTGACTATTGCAAGCAATCTACCTACAGGTAGCTCAACTGATCCATATCAATACCAGTTGGAAGCATCCCCTAGACGCTGGCTGGCTGTATTACCCTGCTGTATAGCAATGTTGATGATTAGTTGGGACCTCAGGGTAATAAGCAAATCATGGTTCCGTGATACTTGCGAACCCCTCTTTGTGAATTGCAAAGTTCTGGCTCTAACATGCAAGCACATAAGAGAAGTCTGTGTATATGTCAAATCTTACCCAGCTTACTTTACTAAACGTGCGGATGTTATGATTCGACAAATATAGGCCAAGTTTCAGAACTTGCTCTACAAACCTCAATGTTGTAAGGATATTTACAAGAACAATGTTTTTAACATGTGCATAATTAATGATAACAAGCTATCAAAAAAATTTAAGGATTAGAAAGGAAACTTAATTAAAAAAAGTTAGTTTGGTTGCTTTTAAATTGTTTTTATAGTGTAAACGAATACTTAAATTATAATTCAAAGAGATTAATGATATTTTATACCTAATAATGACATTTAATATATGCACACCTGCTTGCTTTAAGATCTTGGCATGTAATTATTACACTCTGCAAATAACCGACTGATTCTGATACGAAAAAGTTACTCAGAGCAGTTATATTAGGTAGGTCTATCTATCTATCTGTCTACGGTATGTCTATCTAAGGTTGAGGAAATTCTTTTTGAAAATATTAATTTTACTAACCCTACTCTCGCAAAACTCAACGTTAATAAAGGTTTTATATTTATTTCGAAAAACCTAAAAAAATATTCTAGACATTATTGTGTATGATAATAATTGAAGCTTCCTACAAAAATCAACCTTGATTATTTCAAATATATTTTTTTCAATATATAATAAACCTTTCGTGACCAAAAACAGGGCAAGTAAAAAGAATATGTTGCACGGTTTCTTCTGTGCCGGGTTCACAGATGCACGACGGGTTTTCCTTACACCTCAACCGGGCAAGGTATTCGGGAAACCCACCGTGGCAACCTGTGTTAACACATTGTTTAGGTCTATCTTCCTGACAATCTTATATGCTTCAACTGCATCTGGGAAGATTAACTTGGTAACTGCACCCTTATCTTCAGTCTTGTATCTCCGGTTCCATACGTCAAGCGATTCCTCTCTTTGTCGCTTGACGTATGAAGCCGGACACAAGTCATAGTCAGGCTTTCGTTTGGAGTTTAGAGCCACCTCTTTAGGTAGCATGACGGCCCTCTCGTTTCCAATCATCCCGCATAAGCTTTGATCCGACACTAACCTATTGAATTCC
Organism: Eupithecia subumbrata; assembly: GCA_949316285.1. Taxonomy (NCBI): domain Eukaryota; kingdom Metazoa; phylum Arthropoda; class Insecta; order Lepidoptera; family Geometridae; genus Eupithecia; species Eupithecia subumbrata. Next base: position 9,440,085 of record OX438642.1, on the reverse strand, counting down.
TTGAAGACGACCAGCTTTAGTCTCAGAATAATTACACTGCATATCTTATACAGTACTATGCTTCTGTCAGCATAGTGTAATACGGTGAATGGAAAATTAATCACTGTGTCTGCAGCCTCTGGAACAGGTGACAATCGATGCCTTACACAAATTGAACACTGTCACAAATTGAAAGCGGGTGGGATAGACGATCAATACGGAGCGGTTGGTTCTCAATGCACAAAGTCCTTTGAAGTAAATAGTCCTCTAACTATAACGGCCGTCGAACGAAATTGACCACAAGGAAGATAGACTAGGAAGAATACCGTCCGCAATTGAAAATGTCCTATAAGTAAGTCACCATCAAAGAAGAACGCCATGAACGCAAAAAGCATTTACGAATGAACTAACAATTGAGTTTTTCTTTCGAAAGGACTTTGATGTGGGATTGTGATAATTAATAGTACCCTCCGGCCAGGTGGGATGAGGAAGGACGAAGGCAGGTTTTCATCTCACCTGCAGGCAGATGCTGGATGTGACAAGCTGAAGACAGGGCGCCATGGCGCTCATAAGGGGAGACCTATGTTATGGGCTGATGATGATAGATAGATAGATAGAAAATACTTTTATTGCACACTTAAAACTAAGAAACAATTTAAAAAGAAATAATTATAACCTAAGTGACAATTGGCGGTCTTATCACTCAAGAGCGATCTCTGCCAGACAACCTGGTATGGATAGGATCATCAGATATGTACATGAGGTCAGATCTGTGTGCATCTGTTACTAGGTAGTAAGAACTTTGGTTCCTACTCAAAAATAAATTATAAAATACATACTTCACTACAATTACAAAAATACATACATACCTACCTATACCTATTCCTATAAATATTAATATAAATTAAATACTATATAATATATATATATATATATATACATATTACATACTTACATAATTTATTATGGAAACAAGTGCTTATTTTATTCAGTGACAGCAGGACAAATAGTGTTCCTTTACCATTTCCTTGAAAATTGGTAGTGACTTTGCACACCTTTCAGTGACCGGCAATGCATTCCACAGCTGGACAGCCCGGACAGTAAAAGAGTTGCCGTAGAAGGAAGTAGAGTGGACAGGCATTTGGAGCAAAAGAGTTTCAGAGTACGGAGAGAACGAGAATGATGATTTTTGTTGAAGATGTCGGAACAAACCATTTTGACTCGGAGCTGCCGTGAGCTGCGTAAAAATAGTTATAAGAATACAATGTACCTAGGTACTTAATGAGGTACTTACTGGTTCCCTATTTGTTTTTTTTTGTTGTTTAGTCGTAAAAAATTATAAATATATCACCACCCAAACATTGACATTAAAATTATGTCTAACTCACTTGCTAGGAATCGCGTTTTAAATGGAGAGCGTTCTCCTTTCATGACCATTTAAACTACGGTCGTTTCACAGTCAAGTCATTTCGCTTTGAACGGGCAGCACTTTTTCAATTGAGGACGTTTTGCGCCCATGACTAATCGCGTTGTGAACGTGTTTCTACTCAGAACATTTCGCTCTAAGGACAAACCACTCCGTATTGTAGATGATCGCTCACTGGATGGAAATGCCTATACCCCATCATTGTAATTAATTTTTGTTAATATACAAATACAACAAATTGTGCAATAAAATGCAATATTAATCAGACAGATTTGATTTACATTGTTATGTAACAATCATAATAAAAACATCTAACTGATCATCATAAAGTAAGCGTTCGTAACCTTTTATTTAGTGGGTGCGGTTTCGGTCATTTTAATTTTAAAATCTTGCCTTTTATAAATTGCAATATCAATTCACATTTGAGGAATCGCAGTAGGTTGAGTAGGTACTTGCGAATTTTCGAGGTATTTTTCCTCCAGGTACTTTCGTTTAGGTAGTGCTGCCCGTGATGACTTTTGATTAAAGGACTCTCTATTTCAGGATAATTTTCTTTCGGTAGTATCAAAAACCCAAATCCTTCATTCACATCCTTTGTCTTTGGGTTACGGAAATACATGCACGAAAATACGATCACGTATCACGAGTCTTCGGCACCCAACTGAAGTGGCTAAAAAGAGTCGAGATTTGCACACATTAGGTATACCTGTTTTATAAAATCCTTTGTAACCCATTATCCCCAAACTACCTCTTCGAATCCTTCAGCCCACTTTACGGACCCGAGCGCACTGCGCGGCACTCGAAACGGCTGCAGCTTGGTGCTCCGGACTCCTGTACTGTAGGGTACCATAAAACATTCGCTGTAAAGGCCAGTCGGCTGTGGAACAGACTTCCCGTTGAATATCGCGTATTCATTCTCAATAAATATCTATATCCACTTTCTTTCGCAAGAATTATTTGGTAAGTACGTAAAATATTTATGTATTATTGTGTTTGATGATTATTATTGATTTTTATCTACTAAGTACCTAAGTATTAATCTGACTAGTATTATATTGTATTATGTTTTTATATGTATTTATTTATGTTAGTGGTAAAGACACGAATTATTAATTGTACTTATTATTATTAGGGTTTTGAAGATCGAAGATCGGTTTCAAAACCCTTATGGTCTCGCTTTGTCTGTCCTTTTTTCCCTCCTTAATAACTCAAAAACTACTGCAGCTATCAACTTGAAATTTAAAATAATAATACATTTCGTGCGCCTGTACAGATTTAGAGAAAAATAAATGAAAATAAATGAAAAATGAAAATGTTCATTTTCATTTTCATTTTCCATACAAATTGTGATGCCGAAATTTCAAAAGATACCTACAGAGTCATATGGGGTATCAAATGAAAGGCATCATTTTGTACATTTCAAAATATTTTTTGAAATTATTGTAGGTTTCATACTTTTTAAAATATTTCGAAAAAAGTCGAAAAAATACCCATTCCCCCCCCCCCTGTCTCCGAAGATTGCAGAGCGATCCATGTTAAATGTATGGAGCGTTTATAGACATGGATCTATATTTTACAGGAAAAATATAGAGAAGTTTGAAAAAAGAACACTTTTTGAAAAATGGTCAATAAGGGGGGAAATAATTTTCAAAAGGGGGGGGCTACCTCACCGAGTGGGGTATCAAATGAAAGGTATCGATATGAACATTTCAAAACAGTTTTTGAAATTTGTGTAGGTTTTATATTTTTTGAAATATTTTGAAAAAACTCGAAAAAAAACCCATTCCCCCCCCCCCCCTATCTCCGAAGTTTGCCGAGCGATCCATGTAAAATGTATGAAGCGTTTGTAGATATGGATCTATATTTTACAGGAAAAATATAGAGAAGTCTGTAAAAAGAACACTTTTTGAAAAATGGTCAAAAAGTAATAATTTTCAAAAGGTGGGCTACCCCACCGAGTGGGGTATCAAATAAAAGGTATCGGTTTGGACATTTCAAACCAGTTTTTCAAATTTCTGTAGCTTTTATACTTTTTGAAATATTTCGAAAAAAGTCGAAAAATAACCGGTACTTTTGGTACATATTTGTTGACAAACGTTCAAAACCCTCGGCGCGCGAGTTACACTCGCACTTGACGGATCTTGTTTTTTTTCTTGTTTTTCTATAAATTTTGTAATCTAGCACTGCCTACAGAATTGCTGGGTCCGCGCCCACTCGGCCCGCTTAGACTCGGCCTGAAGAATAATATCTGGTTATATCCGTTTTGATAGGCGTAAAAACGTTGATGTACAGTCAGACAGAAAAGTGTGACGTTTGCACCACAGAGCGTGTAAATCACTACCCAAAGGTTAGCAGGTAGAGAATGCTAGCTAGCATTATGTTCGCCCATGTACAACTTTTGTGCAGTAAAGTATATTCTATTATAATCTTTACAGGCCATTGGAAAAAAGACAACATATTTTCTTTTTAACATAATTATATTTCACTGTAACGTTTACTAAACGTTCATTGCTCGCATGGAGACAAAGTCTGCCCTGAATGGTTTAAGCGATGGGACGAGCCCGATTACTGGTTAATTTGATGGTGCAGCACCGTTTGAATATAAAAGAAGTGATCCTGAAGTGATAAAGGATGCCAACAAATATGTTGAACATTAAAATCTAGGCTGGAGAGTCTCTAGGACAGCGTCTGCGACCTGCCGACAATACGAACACTGCTTATAACTTCTTTTATTGAATAAATACTACCTGAGCTAGAGGCGTTTGACCTCATCTCGCCGAATGAGAGGAACAATGATGGGGATTCCCATCATTCGTATTTAGATATGATCACATGAATTGGTGCCAGTTGTAGGTAACATTATTGGTCAATAACACGTTTGTTCTGGAATCTACAGACGAATCTTTAGATTAAATTTTCCGTGGCATTGAATCGTGGAACCCAGCCTGAAATGCTAACGCTATTACAAAATACCTGAGTAAATTTCATTATGACTCACTATCGGCTGTAGAACTCATTTAATTAGAGAATAGTTAACTTGGCCGTCGCCGTTCTGAATGTAGGTTTAGAGATCAAAAGAGCGGATTCAACTAAGTAATCTATACTTCCTTGAAAATTCGGATTTCACAAGAATGTAATCCTACCAATATTATAAGGACGAAATTTGTGCAATGTGAAATTTTGTTACCTGAGATCTCGAAAACTACTGAACAGATCAAGATGAAATTTGGCGTATGTACATTATACGCCAAATTTCATACAACTTAGATAATACTTATTAAGAAATTAAAGCTAGTCACACTAATATTATAAATGCGAAAGTTTGGATGTATGGATGGATGGATGGATGGATGGATGGATGGATGGATGGATGGATGGATGGATGGATGGATGGATGTTTTTTCCCTCTTCACGCCAAAACTACGGAACGGATCGGGATGAAATTTTGCATACGGGTAATTCTAAACCTAGAATCAAACATAGGCTACTTTTTATCCCATAAATCAGTTCCCATGGGATAGAAATCACCTTTAAACGTTTCCATAGAAACAACGCGTGCGAAGCCGCGGGCATAAACTAGTAATATATAAATTAATATATAAAATGCCAAACAAAAAATGTGGGCAGGTAAGTAATACTCGCACTTGCCTATGAATTCTGAAATCATCAAGCAAAAGCAACACGAGCGAAGTTTACACTATTATATAAAAACCAAAGTTAAAAAAACTTCGGAAATGGGTAGGACATTCCAAAAAGGGTACATTTGCTCTGAATTTTTAACATTGCACGTTCATCTACTAATCTTTCGGGCTTGAAAGCGAGTGGGTCGTCCCACTACTTCGGATCGAAATGTATATCACCCACAGATATCAGTACGGTTGTATCTTTGGGTATTAAAAACCCATCTATAAGTACCGTGTGTCTGTGTTGACTGTGTGACTGCCTCGTTGGTATAGCGGTCAGCTTGTTCAATCCCTGATTGTGAGGTCCTGGGTTCGAATCCCGGGTCGGACCAATAGTAACTATTGGTCCGACCCGGGATTCGAACCCAGGACCCCAATACCAACTGTTGTTAATGGGGTTTTTGCAGCAAGAAAAAATCACAGTAACAGCCCGGAGTCAGGAAGTTGGCGATGTTGCGACCCCGTGCCTCGGAAAGCACGTTAAACCGTTGGTCCTGCGCCTGACCTCTCCCCGGTCGTGTCGGTCCTCGTCCCATCAGATTATGAGAGTGAGGGAATAGAGAGTGTTTTTGTGCACACATTTGTGCACTATAATATGTCCTACGCTTGTCTCCGATAAGACTGGTCGCCGGTGGTTGAAAATCATCTAAGAGGACATTATTGTATTACCAGAACGTGCCTTGGCCGCCAGCAGCGGCGCGATCGGATGTTGTCTCTGCATTTCCAAAGGGAATGCTGAAGTATTTATTAACCTGAAAAAAATAATAAAGGGTTTATAGATTTTCTCCAATATTTTTTTAGTTTCCATACGCAGTTTCAATTTGAAATCCTATGAATATGCATTTGAAAAAATCCCAATTCACAAATCTGAAAAATGCTTGAAAACATATTTAAAAAGACCTTCGATGAATGTAACATCGCTCATTATCTCCACTTTGTAAGCCTGTCCATTTGTGTGAGTTGCGAAATAAAAAAGTATCGCCATCGTTTTTATCCACAAATTCTGCCAAATGTTTGTCGACAGTGCCGGTCGCATCCATGTCAATATTTAATGAACGAAGTGAGATTGGATCTACCAGGGCGGCATTTGTTTTTTTAAGGATATATAAAAACCCATGAAATTTACAGGCGAGATTATGTTTAGCTCGCAAATACCAGAAATTGGCATCCGGAATGAAAACCATATGAAAACCATGAATTTATACTCCATCGATAAGACCCTACCTTAGAGATACGCTAGATAAAGCCGATAAGTACCATTCAAAGAATTCAGACTTACTTTGATTGATCCGCCCAAGAAGGCTCCTAGTACATTTTCTATTTTATCTAGAATTCCTGGATTTTTCTGTTTCGAAGGAGTTGAATCAATGTGAATTCGAGTAATTTTCCAATTGTTTGAGCTCCGGCTATTAACAGGTCTAAGCAAACCACCTACAGTTGCTCCTCTACAAAATTTTTTTTGGAGAGAAATGTAATTTGGTGACATTTATTGTGGAGGTGCAGGTGGCATATGCTCTTCTAGATGTGCTGTTAAGAGTAACAGCACATCTGGAAGTGTTGCCTTGCAGAAAAACATATCGCCAGGTTTGGTCTCAAAACTCCCTTGATTTCGGAAAATTTTTAACTAAAAGAATCACTAGAATTCACTTAATAATTTAAAATGAAATTACTGCAAAATAATTCAATTGTGGAAATAATTAACAATAATAAACACAACACACTAATATCTGATAGCTAAAAATCAACATCAAGTACTTACTACTGGTATTTCTTCATCATTTTGATTTGGAGTGTCATAACTTACAGATGTACAAGACTGAGATGGATTATCAGTTTTATCGGACATTTTGATTCAAAAGAATATTTTGAGTTGCTTCCAATATTGATTGAATGATTTCGATGCGATCACTTTCTTTTGCGAAAGAAGTTTAGCAACAACTAGCAACTAACTAAATACACACTCAAATAAACTTAACGTAGTGAGTATATACGTGATCAATAGTCGGAGATTCCTCGAGGTAGGTTTGCATAACCTAACGAAGACGTCTAATTACGTTTTGGCTGTGTAAGAAAATGATAGTGCTATTTTCACATAAATTGGGAAATTCTTAGAAAGCTTAAGAAAGTGTTACCAATATGTATTTTAAAATTCGAGCTTCGATAAATATTACTAACAGACATCAAATATTTTTTTGTGATTTTTTACTTCCGAATATCACTATTGTACTCCAAAAATTCACCAACCTATAGTGATAAAATCACAAGGTAGCAACGCTCCACTTCCGAAATGGAAATCGAACGCCTGGCCAACTTTACTTTGTAGTTGACTACAAAGGTAAGTAAAGGTTGGTTCGTTATTGACAAACTGGCAAATTGAGGCTACGACCACTACACTCGCTTTTGAGCTCGCATATACTGAGCTCTGCTGGATAATTCAGTAACAGATAATGTAGGTCGACAGAATTTGTTGAAGTAGATACTTTATTAAAAACCTTTACATCGAAACGTAGGGGAATTAAAACACAAGGTACCCGATAAATAATCATTACTGAATTATTCACAAATCGGAATAGGAGTCAGTGGTTTCTGCTTGAACCGCACTTGCGCGGCGTGGCGCGGCGCGGCGTAAAAAGCCAGACTTGGCAAGATTTAATTAAATATGGACGTCACTAAAATGAAGAGAAATAATATTTGGTTGGAAATAAGTACAATAGTACTACAAATAAATATACCAAATATAATTTTTTCTGGTTTGGTTCATATAATGTTTATTTTCTAAATCATAAAGCTCCGTATAACTGACTATAATCGTACAACTGTCTAGAGTCTAGGATATTCGGTCGCGCCGCGCCACGATGTATAACCGCATTAGCGGCGGCGCGGCGCGGTGCGGCGCGGCGGAATATTCTCTCGAACCTAATGTGGATTTAGGTTCGAGAGAATATTTCGCCGCGCCGCACCGCTGTAATGCGGTTGGCATCATTGAAATTAATCCGGAATCCCTCCTGTTCCCCGAACACAAACATCACAACATCTTAGTAGTGTGATTGGAAGGATGTTTTGGCATCATCTGCCGCTTTTATGGCTTATACATGGCATCGGCTCGAGTGGTTGATAATTTATTGAAATGTAGGGCTCTATCGAATCAGTCCTGGAAAAATTACCTATCTTGAAATGTTGCCGTCAACGAATGTTCCGTAAGATCTGAGCTATTTTGCGTTTAGAATAGATATTGTTTCATTCTTCAAACCTTTTACTCGGAAGACTTCAAATAACCAGGAAGCAAAGCTATTATTCTGTTGGGTAGAGCTAGAGTTGAAGAGCGTACCAGTGTTCCTGTAAGCTTATTGCAGACACTCTGTTTTCTACGTGAAGTTTTAAAATCTCAGAGATCTTCCCGCTTCTTACACTAGAATACTATATGTAATGTAGCCCTCTTGGATGTACGTTCTCTCCATAGCAGTAATTAATTTAGTTAGATAGATGGATTGAAAACACTTTATTATACCATACAAATACAGGAAACAATACAGAGAAAATGCTCAGAAAAAAAGGAAGTATAAAGGGCGGCCTTATCGTTGAGAGCGATCTCTTTCAGGAAACCTTGGGATGGACTGGAAATTAAAGAACAAAATAGACGGTGGCACTGAATAAAAATAAAGATACCTACTTAAAGAAAAGGAAATAAATACTTACACTACATACCTACCATAATACCTACAAAGATTAATAATAAACATGCATAAACATAAAATAAGGTTGTCTTACTCTTTACAAGGATATAATTATTAATGCTGATGAAACAGTTTTTTGAAGATAGGGAGTGATTTTGCACGTCTGATGTCCAGAGGGAGAGCATTCCATAGACGGGTAGCTTGTACAGTGTAAGATTTGTCATAGCAAGAGGTGGTGTGAGCAGGGACTTTTATGATGAGGGTTTCAGAGGAACGCAAAGACAGCGAGTGAGAGTTTGAGAGGAATTCGAAAGCGCTCCTTGAGATAGGAATAGTTAAGTGTTATTTCCACCTGAAAACCGCGAAGAATTTTTCGCATTAAATGCATCGATAACTCTATTTGTAGATTTAGAGTAAGGTCTGGGTTGTAGTCCCTTTTCCACCGCGGATCTGAACAATCCGAAGGATTCTCAGCCTTTGACATATGCACAAAGTAGGAGAGAATATTGTTGTGGATAATTTGGATTCGATTTTGACCATTTCAATTATTTTGAACTTATGAAAAGAAACGGCTTAACATAAGAATGAGGGCTTTTTAGTGGTTAACGCTCATAGCACACCTCTGCTGCAAAATCTTAACAACGGAACCGCACACTGAAAAAAAAATGTTTACATTGATTATGATCTTGTCTAATGTGATCACGCTCATGAATCCATATGAGCCTGATAAGATCTTGTCTACTGTGACTATGAGAACTTATTTAAATCTTAATAGCTCCTTCTACCAGGTAATGAATTGGCCTTATAAAGTATACCTACTTATTTAATTTAATTCAGAGATTAAATGTTGTTGTAAACAACAAAGTTGTTTGCTAACCCCGTGCAAATAAATGTTTAATATGACAAAGTGAATATTTATTTTGACTGAGAGCATTGATTTGTAAATGATGTGTGTATTTTAAGTTCGACATGTTGCAGCTACCATCCATTTTTGTCTGTATTGAATGAGATATTTATCATTCCAACTATTGTGACGCTAACTAAGATAAAATGCGTCTTAGTTGGACTTTATTTTTTTCAGTGCAGTATTTTCGCCATTATCCGTATGAAGGAGAAGCGGAATACTAGCAAAGCTGCCTCCTCTCACCCGTAGATTTTACTTTAATTCTATCTCTTTCCTAGCGCGGCTTCGTCGATCTCCTCCGACGTCAGCCACACCTCCGTTATAGTTCCGCAACTCAAACTACACTAGATCGCTGCGGAATTCATCTAGCGGGTCCTTAGCAGAAGTGTGCTAGGGGCGTAACTCTTATGTTATCTTATCACACACTCAAGGGAAATGATAATTTTGTGAAAAAGTTCCTAATTTTAATAAAATCTTGAGCAATGGTTAGGATGGTCTTTACTGAAATAAGTTAATAATTGATAGATTTATAATTTTACTGGTGTTGGAAAATTAAATAACTTTTAAGACGCCAACGATTTTTATTGGCGAAACAAAGCAGAATAACTAACATGAATAAATAAATAAGTGTTCTACTCATTCAAAACTCCGGCAAAGGAAATTGTTTTTTCTTTTCTAATAAACAAAAGAACCAAATGTTTATTATATGATTCAGAAAAAGGTTTAGTATCAACCTAAAACAAAGCAAAAAACCTACAGTATATTTTGTTTCGAAAAAAAGTTTTCGCATTTTTTGTCGCAAAAAAAACAGGAAATCGCGTTTTTCTCGCGATTTTGGTTTTGTCAATTATTTAATTTGCCGCGAAGGAATATAATGGCCGGGTCGTCGTCACTCGGCGCCGCGGTTTGACCTTTACTTAACTAACACTGTTCTTACGTTCTGCGGGACAATTACTGATCCCTCGGGAATAATATTTTACAGAACCATCTCGGGATCACTTTCTATCTATTGCAAAAGAATTTTCAAAGTCGGTCCTTGACGGAGAAATCGACGGTACATATTAAAAACATACATACAGCTGATCATAGAACCTTCTCCTTTGTTCGAAGGCAGTTACGTTCATTTCGCCTTTACAATTCAGTACAGTTCACTAGGTAGCTATACCTAGATTTAATTTCCATGAAACTCAAACGTAGGTAAGTACGTTTGTATACATATTATGCTTTTTTCTTTTCCACTTACCTGTGAATGTTGCTTTATTCAAGTCCATTTATGGCAGGAAAGAATAAATAAAATCGTTCCCGTCTATTTCATTTTTATTGTGATTATAGATAGCTTCCTAAAATAATGTAAAGTAGGTATCTTTATATAAAGTATATCTTTATATCTTTATATAAAGGTACTATAAAAATCAAGATTTTTTATAAAAATATAATGCTTGGAATATAGTCGTCTATGGATATGAAACGTGAACCATAGTTCACACAGCGAGATAGAGAGGTGTTTGAAATGTGGTGCTGGGAAAGGATTATCTGAACGGAGAAGGTTACTAATGAGGAGGTGCTGAAAAGAGTTGTATGGAGAAAAGGTTTTTGATGAACACCATTCAATAAGAAGAGGGAGAACGAATAGACATCTAATACGACATGGCAGCTTCATAAGAAACATCATAGAAGTAAAAGTAAGTAGTCATGTCGTATGAAGAAGTAAAAGATACCGCATTGGAAAGAGAAAAGTGGAGGCATTAGCATTATTGCACCGACAAGAGCTGGGCTTTTTAATTTATAATATTTGGTAAAAGTATGTTGTGTTCAGAGAGGTGAGATGTTGACTGTTCTCGTCTCAACTGTTGAAAGTTCGGTGGTTGTGTCTACGCGTCGAATAAATAAAATTCGTAAAAAACCAAAATGTATAAATAACATGGCGCTAAAGCTACCGCATGTTAATTTCTGTTTCCTACCATATAAAAATAAATAAAAAGGAGTTTATTCATCAAAACTATATCTAGGTTATAAATTATATTCAATCTTTTAAGAACTAACTAAGACACTTGATAGATAATAAAGCAAAGAAAACTTTTAAAATAAGGTTTTACAAAGAAAGTACTTTGGTGACGTGATAATGAAGAAAAGGTTAAGGACCCAGCATCGCTGATTTTCAGTCCCACCTGGAAAATGTCCACTGAGCCACAAAGTGTATTTAGTAATGTTATACTTAACACAAATTTTGGATTTGACTAGAACGAACGCATATTTGACATCCTGTAAACAGTAACATGTTAAACAAGAAAAGCGATGGTACATGATATGTATCTTAGATTGTGTTAAAGCTTAGGTAAATACCCACCTAATACATACAACCAATGTCTATTTATACGAGTGGGCATTGAAACAAACATGTTTAATATATGTATATGAAGGGAAACGCAATGGAAATCAATAAGATTTTTGTAAACCTGATCATAGACGGCCATCTATGCCATATAACCTTATATAACCTTGTCATTTATAACAATGTTTACATAATTATCAGAAATCAAACAACGTAATACTTTGATCTTCTAAGTAAAGTATCAGATCTTAAATACCGTCGTTTTTTTTCGGATGAGCCATTTAATACAAGTTTACTCAAAAAGAACAGATAGGTATTCCATTTTTTTCTACCCATTTTACAAGCACTCTCAAGAATCGTATGCAAACATAAACAGTCCTCGTGTTTTCCAAGCTTTGTTTGCAGAAACTTAAGGTGTGCTATTTGTTAATGAACATGCAGGATCTGTAACACAAAGAGCAATTTGTATAATTTCAGACGCAATTATGCTCAGTCTGATTTTACAGATACTGAAGATGAGTCTTAATTTTAATAAGCGCTTATTTTCGGCAGCTGAAATATAATTGCAGTTGCAGATAATAATTAGTTCATTTGCTTTTGCAACATTAAATTTAATAGAGCGCGTAATTCGAGTGTTCTTTGTTTTGTTACTAATATCGAATAGATTTTTATTTATAGACACGTCTTAGGTAATAGAAAATAAAAGTTAAACTAAATCTCGACTACCTGCAATCAGTGAACGCTTGACATTAAGCTAGGAGGATTTTAGTTTTTAAGCTAATATTTTTTTTACTTTTTTGCTGAGGACATGACTCATTGGAGCCACCCGGCACCCGACCCGCACCGCCTCGCCTCGTGCGGTTATTATTCTTTATATGGAATTCTATAGATATGCGCTCACTACATCAACACCGGATCGCCTCACTCGCAAACTATTAACGCGTTGACGGCGAGTGGACCGAATGGCATCCGTCGTCCACGCGCGGGCGTCGCGTGGATTTATACACGCTGCTCGCCGAGCTCGCATGCTTGCCTTGCGTTGACAGCGCATGGAACCCGAGTGGACCGCGCGATGCCCACGCGCCGCACTCCCCAGCGACCTTTCATTCCTAGCCTTTCTTTCGAACGTGTCGGACGTATCGTTTTGATTTGAAATTAATAAAGAAAAACTTATCAAAGAAGATTCCAAAGAACAGTGACAGTATAAAGCCTCTCCTCGTGCGGACGCCGCCGTATCTACCCGTGGCCCACGCGAGGTTCACAAGTTGACCACTGGTTGACCACGCGGCGACCACCCGTGGACGCCGCGGCGCCCGCACGAGGCGAGGCGGTGCGTTTCCCCGTACCGGATAGCTCTAATGAGCTGTGACCTTAAACCTTACTAAAGCGTGACAAAGTACAAACAACATTGCCATATAATAATATTTAACATATTTAATAACATTAGAATTTTGTAACATTAGAATTTTATAACACATTTAATAACATTAGAATTTTCGACCCTAGCTTAGAACCCGCTATCTTGTAAGACCCCCATTTTTGTAGTACAAAAATGTTATGCTTTCATTATTAAATTGCTGTCGCGAGTATAATCTACGCGACGCGCAAGCATTCCATAAAACAACACTGGCGGTACGTACATAGAACCCGTCGGGTGGCCGAGGGTTGTGGGGGACGAGGTCAGCGTCGTACACTGACGGATTAATTCACCATACAATCTACTCTAGACAAATATAAAAAAAAATGTACCCGATTTTCCAACATATTTTAAGTCGATTTCTGCAATAATGTGGATTTCGCAAAAAATCTCAACCATATAATGTTTTCTACGACTGCGGCGAAATCACTGAAACTTCCACTGAGATCTTCGCTCACTGCGATTAATAACAGAATTATTTATTTATTTCTTTTTTATGGAAGGCCTACAGCTTCTAAACAAAATAAGTTACAAGAACATAGGAACAAAAAAGGTAATAAATGGCCTTCACGGCTAAATGACAGGGTGAATATTAAAAATGCTATGCAATCATGCAAATTAGAAAAGAAGAAGTAAAGTTAAACAATCGTCGAAATTAGCTATAGAGATTCGTGTGAAGAGAACATAATATATTTTCATAAATTTACCTATAAAAACAATGAAACAAAAAAGAAGAATAAACCACTTAGGGTATATAATATGGGCATAACTGGAACTATCCAAAACATACTCCACAGTAGTAATAGGATTAAAGCTGGGGAGTGAACTTGTTGTTTTTGTTTATGGTGAAAAAAATGTTAGGCAAGCTTCAGGGGCGTAGCGTGCCTTGGCGGGGCCCCGTATAATAATTTGTTTGGGGGCCCTTATGAAGGGTAAAGTTTTCTCACAAATGAAAAAAAATGTTTGCATAAAATTAAAAGAATTGCATTGACGACAGAACATACTTTCCATATGGAAAGACCCAGATCTCTGACGACCTTTCGAGTACTGGTAGTGGGATCCTCGTTGAACGCTTGGAGTATGGCTTCGTCCACACCAACAAGCTGCTGCGTTGCACTGACTCGTGGTTCTCGAAGAGTTAAGTTTCCCGTTTCTCGAAGTCGCCAAAAGGTGTTAGAAAATGTGCTATGGTGTGGCACACGTCTATTGGGATGCAACTCTCTGTACAGTCTCTGTGCTGCACGTGTATTTCCATCATCGCATCGACCGTACGCATAAATAATATCAGCGTATTCTTCAATGCTGAATTCCGCCATTGTGACAAAAACAACGATAACAAAACAGAACCATAAACAGTTTATCAAAACATAACAAATAACCAAAATAAGAACGAAATTTAACGAATACAAATATTGGTTCGAATTCGAAATTCTGATTTCGAATTTCGAATCTTCGAATTAGTCGGATACCTAGGTATGATAAAAAAAGGTTTTTTAAATTAGTTTAGCGTTCCTAACGTTTGTATTAGAAATAGGGAAGTGATATTTGAACCAAAATTGTTTTAATACAATGTTTTATTCTTAGCGTTTTGACTCCATTTTCCCTATAAGTGCTAATTTTTGAGAAGTTTATAGATTTTTCGGCTACTTGTGGTATACCGTTGTAATAAGCCATTTGAACTTCTCGATCGCTATTTTTTTTTAAAACGATGCAAAGTTGTCCTTCTTGATTATTTTTTTTACGTTTTTTAACTTTGAGAGCTTTTAACTAGCTATTTACACGTTCTTTCAAATAAATAATGCCTTCAAAAGACGAAGGATACATCGGAGACCAAAAGCAAGTAAAAATTTTACTAAAAAACACGTTCCAAAAAAAAGTTCTAGGGGTAGATAAGTAAAATTTCGGAAAATCTTAAAAAAATACAAAAAACAGGATTAAAAAAAATTTAAAACTGTTAGGGTCTTTTCCTTCAAATTGTTTTTCACAAATAGGTCCACCTACACACCCACCGAGTTTGTCTAACCCTCCACCAAACACTCTGTATATTTATCTATCTGTCACTTTTTCCAAAGTTTTTACAAACAATTCAAATATAGTTACACTTTCCTTGCCTTTTTTTCGGCAAACTGATTTATTAAATCATTAATAGCTGATGATGACTTTAGTTTTTATAAAGTGCCTTCAAGGACAATAGTGACAGGTCTGACAGGCGTTCATGTCCCATCGAACAAAAAGTTATTTATAAAACCGATATTTTTTTTACTTTTGTCATTTCTGAAATAAATAAAAAATTGAGAAGTTTTTATTAATTTTTGTTTACGCACATCGGGGGCCCCCGTAGCCCGGGGCCCCGTATAATTGATACGGCAGCTACGGCGGTAGCTACGCCCCTGGCAAGCTTTTATAGAGAAAGCTTTGAAGAGCGACCAAAGAGTTTTTTCCTCAAATTGAGATGCCTCGGAAAGCAAATGGGTGAGTTAACATCTCTATCAAAGAATAAAAAGCGTTATTTCACACGATATTTCTGAACTCAAAGAATTTAAAGGGATCTCTTTTACCGGCGGCCCGCTTTGGAAGGTGCTGACAGTTCACACAGTTAAAAAACGCCGGCAACGAAAAAACACCGATGGAAAAAGAAATTCAGAACATGGAATTTTGCTGCTATGCTATCTGCAAACTAACTGCAATAAGTCAATTAGCCCGAACAATTTTGTTTCTCAGGCGGTCATGAATGTCTTATGGAGATTTGTTGCAGGTGGGTGATAAATTCCATCACATAGAGGTAGACAGGATAAATGAAAGGAGATAAAGTAAGAAAGAATTTAGTCAGCCATTAGGTACTGTGGTTGACTATAATATGGTTATACTATAGTGACTTTCCTGACCGGCCACCGTGCTGCTTCACCACAATCCAGATAAATTACTGTTGTATAAAAGCATAGGAGTATTGTCCAGACCGTGCGTTTTCTCGCCGCAATTGGCGCCGTCGACGCCAGTGTTCAAAACGCAGATTGCAGCCTGCTCGCTGCGACGTCGCGGCAAATCGCTAGTGTGATTGATAAGGCTCTACTTATGTAGGTACCGTTTAAGTTCATGTATACCTGAGTAACTTAAGATTGACTGATTTGTTACTGAATAAAAAATCAACACCCACTGTATTAAAACCTTACCGTGGAAACTTCCTTCGTTTCATAACTGTGTAGCTAACATTCACAATCCCGAATTTGATACTCAAATACAATACGAACATTGCGAGCATTGTTCTTCGATACAGCTTCCTCGGCGCAACAAGGCTTTGTGCTATACAAACACTATACAGAGTGCACTAAACCGAAAGGCAGTGATTCTGGACGATCTGGGGTGATTCTGGGGATCAACTTTTGAACAATGATTTTTTGAATTTCAAAATTAGGCTTAGGTAGCAAAATTAGGATTAGGCTTAGGTATAAGAGCGTACCTAGTAGAATTGTATAGCCTCATAAAATATACCACATAACAGGTATCTAATTAAACAGTTTAAGTATAAAATTGCATGTCGAGAATTAAATACTTCATGTTAAAAGATTCATCGTGACCATGTTTAAAAGGTCGCTATCTTTTAAATTAATAAGGCAATGGAGGTCGCGATTTTTGATACTATCCCGAACTCAGCTTTTAAATACACGTCTTGTGCGGTATCATTGTAGAAAATTATAAATCGAGTAATGCTGTCGATAAAATCTGCAAATATATTGTAATTTATCATGAATCTCAACCTCAGTAACGTAATTGAAAACCGTTTTACTAACCATATTAATAGCATTTCTATGCCAATAGAAGAACTTTAAATTAAACACGTGCATATTTCGGTAAATCACTTGGTTTAACTAGGTACCTAGTTTATCCAGTTGCTAGTTTCCGTGGAAAGTCCCTAAACAAAATGGTGATGTGGGACAAATGGTAGATAATATTTTTTCTGATTTGATATCCCGTTCATCCCACTAATATCGATTAATGTTGATCGTGGGATAAAAGGGATATATTAGGTCCTTACATATGAAATTGTCATTAAATAGTCGATTTTTTTAAATATATTTAATTTATTTAATCAAAGTGTGTACCATTGCTATCTATGCATTTTTTTCATCTCATAGGTTGTTCATTGATTCATCGGTCCGAATGGTTTTACTAAAAAAACCAGTCGGACGGGAATCAATATAATCTATAAGGCGCTTTGGACTACCCCATCGGAGTTAAATTTATCCCTTGCAAGAAGTTATCCAAATTTCGAAAAAAAAAGGAGAATCTGTTGGAGCTAGGTTCGGGGAGTACGGCGGAATGAATTTTAGAGATCTTCTTGATGTACAACATGTTTGCAATAAAAATATTGAGTATCTATTGAGTACTTATAATAAGTGACGCAAATAAAAAACCAAAAGAGGAAAAAACAAATGAATTACGGTTTTCAAAACACAAAGGCATGAGTAAATAGCTGTATAAATTTTAAATTGGAATTCCTAACCAAAGAGGAGATATTTGAGATCAAATTGGCCAGTTCGACAAAACGCCAATTTCATATGTAAGGAGCTAATATATCAGATTTTTTTTTTTTAAACTAGTGGATCAAGGCTGCGGGACAAACGCGATATCACGGTTTAAATGATATTTAATATGATTAATCAATTGTGAGAAATTTCAAATCTATCTCGTCGATCGTCATCCGTTGAAGCGATGTGGGTAATCAAATCATGGTACCTGCAACGCCCGCTAAATCGATAAAGTGCCCACGGCAGCCCGCAGCTGATTTAGCGTCGAGTGATGTGTACAAGCCACTTAGTCGGTTATTGGCAGTGACATGCAATTATAATCTACTCAAATAATTACTGGTTGAGCAACACTATTCAGTAGAAGCAAAATATTAATGGACGTTGAGAAACTAAAATTACTGCTGGTAATTTGCATTTTGTGAGTATAGCTAAGAAGACGCTCCAAGAATTTCTTGTTTTAAAATATGAAATACCGTGTTTTAGTAGTGTTATTCTTTAGAGATGTTGATTCAAGCATATGCAATATTTATTATCCTACAATCTTTGTTTGAAAGAAATGGATAAATTTTAGGATATATTTATTTTTATTTAGCCTATTTCGTCTCACTGCTGGTCAAACGCCTCCCGCACACAATCGTTCCGCCACCTTTTAGGAAATAGTATTTTTTGTTGTGTTTAATAGTACTCATCAAACTTACTTACACACCTTACTTCTATACCGTTTAAGATCTCCCAATGAAACGACATAGAAGTTTTTTTTTAATAAGCCTTGCTGCACGAGGTGGTCGTTTTTCGGTGAGCAAAGCGACAGCACACCCCACAAATATTAGTATAGTTTTCGATAAAATCGACTATGTAGATTAAAAAAAAATCATTTAAAATTTCAAGATGTCGATTATCGATTTTGGCATAATCGAAGACGTAGTAGGTTATTAAAAAGGGGAATCTGTTCTTTTGGAAACGTTATAATATTCACTATATTGCTGTTTTATACCGAAATTTATTAATATACCTCTATTCCAGGCTCTTATCATGCTACAGTTTTAAGAACCCTTTTCCTACATTAATGGTCATTAGAAGTAAGTCAAAGTCAGCACCAACATTTTTTTTAAACATTTACAATTTAATATAGAAAACACAGTTACAAAACGTTCTTTCCTATAATGGGGACAAAGTCTATCATGAATGGCTTAGGCGATGCGATAAGCCCGATTACTGGTTCGTTTGATGGTACAGCACCGTTTGAGCATTCCATCCTGAAGTGCTGAAGAATGCCAACAAACGTGATGAATATGAAACTCTTGGCTAGAGAGTCTCCAGGACAGCGTCTGCGACCTGCCGACAATACGAACACTGCTTATTACTTCTTCTATAGAATAAATACTACCTAGGAGGCGTTTGGCCTCGTCTCGCCAAAAGGAAAACGATGATCCGCCTAGGTACAATCACATTTATCAGTGCCAGATGTAGGTACTCAATGGTCAAGAATATGTAAAAGTTCTGGAATCTTCAGACGAATCATGAAATTAAATCTCCGTTTCCTTCCAGACGATGCAATCGTACAACTGCTTCCGATGGAATGTCCTGGAGGAACCCTATATGAAATACTAACTATATAACAAAATACCTGAGATAATTCAATGATTAGTCTGGTAATGGCCGACTATTTCGATAATTAGGGAATCGCTAATTTGTCAGAGCCAACAAGGTACCTACCTTATCTATAGACATCTATGAGACTACGGATTGCACAATAATATGAAATCAGTCGATGTGTTTCTAAATAACGGTGAGCAAAATACGATTGCTGTCGTAATTGTAAGGAGCTATGTAGACAGAGCAACTTTTGTTGAAAAAACTCTCAACTTTTTAATATTTTTCGTATAAACTTCTTTTTTAACTGTGTCGCATAATCTTATGTAATCTTTTGTCAAAACGTTTACACAAATTGAGAACGATTAGGCGTTATTCAGGCAAAGATAATATTGCGGCTACGAGCAACTCGAAACTAGCTGTTTACATATAAAATCTTCTTCTTAAGGTGGTTGGTAAAGCTCGAAAAAAAACGGATGTTTACTATTTTCTAGGCTCTACAAGTAATTTAGAGAGCAGATATGAAGTTTTGCTTACATTTTACACAATTTTCTATGAATCCACACTAAACAATCTACGACTCGATAGTCTTTTTGGATTTTATTGACAAGAAGAGATTTTTTCTGAAATCATCATTATGATCAAATCGAAATTCGAAATTATCACTTTCGATAGAATCCAAATCTACAATTGATTTAACTAATGTGATACGCCATACGATACGGCATTGTTTATGAAGATGTATAGACGAAAAATATTAAAAAGTTGACAGTTTCTTCAATAAAGTTGCTCTGTCTGCATAGTGCCTTAGACACAGGAATATGCTCTTGTCGAAGGCAATTGTGGCCAAGCAATTAGCATCATTAATACTGGTTGGCTGGTTCAAATCAAAATCAATCTGCTACGTCGTGCGTCGTCGTCTCATTCCGTTAGCAACAGAACATTAAGGGGCTCGTAATATTGCCCAATTCTCTCCTCACCGTTTTAAAGATTTCTCTAAAACTAATCTAATATTATGTAATGATACTAATCACAAAATATGACCTATCTGATCTACTCAAAATTCTAAAATATTTCATTTTACAATATTTTTTGTAGTTTTATAGTAATACACTATAGAAAATACAAATAATGAGCGCGAGGTTTTAACCGTCGCACAGAAAACACGAAACATTAAAACTACTTCTTCCATATAATATTTTTCCTAAGAAGGTGAACTTAGTATCTATCTAGGTTTAATATTCGATTACCATAAATAAAACCATACCTGTAGTAGGAATGGTTTAATTTGTATTGTTTCGTGAATAAGGTACTTTATTTGGTAAAATCGCAATAGCAACAAAATAGGTTAGTTAGTTGGTAAGTTGATGTTGCATATTATTTCTATAGTCTCAAAAATGCTAGTTATTTCCTGCAGTATGCGAGCGGCGAGAGGGGGGTGTGTGAAAAATTACTGGCTGTTTTGATAACGACCGAAACATAAAACGAATAATTTGATTATTTCGAAAATACTATTAAACGACTTCAAATTCCTTAATATTCACACTGCTAAAAGTAACTTAAAATCAACATAATTATTGGAAAACGACATAAATCACAATCACTTAAGGCGCTACTTCCCCACACACTAGCGCCGCCACCTATTTTATCTAATTATTACGGTTAAGAAAGGAATTTCCAAAAATTATGATGATATCGAAATTATGATATGATATCGATATACATTTTTCTGTACGTCATTCCGAATCGAGTTAACGACACATATTTTTAGGAGTTCGATTAAGAAAATAACTAATTAATTTTATTGTATTTTTTTTGAGAATAAAGGCCAGAATTAACACCTTTTTGAACTTGTTGACTGGACTCATTGAATATTTCGCAATAGATGCTTGCCTAGATGCCTATTAAATTTGAATTCATGCAGCAAAGGCAACACGTGGGTTGTTAACATTAAGATCCATTAAACAGAACCTACCCAATCCAAAAGGGTACATGTGCTCTGAATTTTTTAACATTCCACGCTCATCTATAAATCTTTCGGGCTTGAAAGCGAGTGGGTCGTCCCACAACTTCGGATCGAAATGTATATCACCCACAGATATCAGTACGGTTGTATCTTTGGGTATTAAAAACCCATCTATAAGTGTGTCCTCCAGAACGCGCCTTGGCCCCGCCAGCGGCGCGATCGGATGATGTCTCTGCACTTCTAAAAGGAATGCTGAAGTATAAATTAACCTGAAATAAATAATAACTTGTTAATAATTTGCCGAAAACTATAGGTTTAAATACGAATTTCCGAAAATCTTTTTAGTATCCATAATGGAATCCTATCTGATTGATGAATTGGTATTATACCAAATGCAAATTTCATTTGCATTTCCAAATGAAATTTGCATTTGGTATAAATACCAATTCATCAATCTGAACAATCCACAACAAAAAAAATGCAGTTAATGAATTCCACGGGTCACGTATCTCCACTCTGTAAACCTGTACATTTGTAAATTGCAGAATAAAAAAATATGAACTGCGTTTTCATCCGCAAACACCAAACTCGCGAATTATGTCCACAATGCCGCTCACATCGATGTGAAAATTGGATTGATCAACTATTTGTATTTTTTAAATTTAACAAAGATATAAACCATGAAACCGGAAACCTTTAAGAAATCTATTAGTTTTGTATTCTATGTTTTAGAAATACCATACAAAGAATTCAGACTTACTTTGATTGATCCGTCCAAGAGGGTATATTACCACCTAGGACATTTTCTATTTCATCTAGAATCTTTTCCTGGATTTTTCTGTTCCGAAGGACTTCAATGAATGCGAATTCGAGTAAATTGCCTGTTGTTTGAGCTCCAGCTATCAACAGGTCTAAGCAAACCATCTTAAGTTGCTCCTCTGAAAAAAAATGTTTTGAAGCGAAATTTAATTTTGTCCGTAAATATACTACCATTATACTATTACACAATTATATTTTGAAACAACACCCTGATAAGTAAATACAATACATGAAACAACGAATAAAATCAATATTTCATTTGAACTAGAAATTTGTGAACCCACACTGCAATAAATGTGCAGCAAATGTTTAGCAAAAAGAAAACTTCGTGAAATAAAATGCAAGCCAAGATGAAGCTCTAGACTCAGTACAGAGTGAACTTTACTTTATTATGCGGATGTTGAATATCGTCGCACAATGTTCAGTTCACAGCAGGCAGTTTTCATTTCAATTTAATGAAACGAACGACAGAGATACTGAACAATAGAAATGAAATGAAATGAATTCAACATTTCCAGTGTTCCACTAGCTCCACTACCAGAACATTTGTATTGTGCCACACTCTACAACACAATATGGAAATGGCTATTGAACGCTTGTATTCGACTACAAAAGAATGGATTGGTTCGTTATAAACAAACAGGCAATTCCTGGTTGCCACCACTCCACTCGCTTTGAGCTCGCATTATCCGGCTCTGTTGCCACATTCTGTTTCCGGCAAAGTGGGTCCTCAAAACTTGTGGTTGTAGTTAATTAAAAACCCTATGCATAACTGGCTATTGTGCCGACAGAATGACAATGGCTTTACAAAAAATAACAGTGAAAAATTTCGAGTGACCGTGACGACTACTCAGACGAGGTGCTATTAGCTAGTAGTTTGTGGCTTGCACTTTCCACTCTGTTTATGTGGTCCGTTTGCTGCGATATGTCATAGGTGCATTCGATATGTTTACCTTACCGTCATTGTTCTGCCAGAATCCATTGATATAAAGTTAAGCTATTGTCAACCCCATCCATGCAGTTGTATTGTGAGGGCATACCTATTGAAATTGCCTTAACAATACAAACACTGATATTCAATCTCCATAGACACAAACGGAACCTTTGTATGGAAATATGTCTTTGTGTTGTCCTGCTGCTCGGCTTACCTGTGAAAGTTTCTTTATTCATGTCCATTTCTTGCAGAAATGAATATATAAAATCCTTCCCATCTATTTCATTATTATTGTGTTTACTGATAGCTTCCTGAAATAATGTATATAATTATATTGGTTCTAGGTCAAAGCATATAAGTGTCTACTTCGCTGTTTTAACGTCAAACAAATGAGTAATATAACAACGGTAGGTATCTATTGGCAATGGTGATGTCCCAGCCGGATAGTAGAATAAACCCGTTTGTAAATAGGCTAGGGTGTTTACAAAAAGTCGCGGCAGCGCCATTCAGATAATGGCCTACGCCGATTTTTAAACGATTAATGTTCAAGAATTTGTCTAAACGTCACAACCATCTCGTCGAATGGATTAATTAGGTGTTCGCAAAAAATCAGATTTCGTTTTGCAAGCCGTCTAGCCATTGTACAAACGGGCTGATTTTACGATTCGAGGCGACAGATCCATCAGAAGGTTATACCTTAGTTCACAGCCCTGAAACTATTTTACAATTTATGGATGTTCTTAATTATTCAAAAGCTAGTCTCAGAATTGTACACCATTGTGTATTATTCACTATGCTATACCTATATCGCACTCGCTGCCCTCCACCCTCATTTTTGTATAAAGGCTATTCCTTACCTCAATGATGTCCGATATTTGTCTGTTTAGTTTCGTTATGAGCGTGTATCCGCTCAGATTAGGAATGAAGAACCGGCACCAAGGTATTTGGTTCAGGAGTCCACCTGCTATGGAGAATGCTTTCGACCGCATTCTAAATAATTCCTGCATGTGTTTCCACTTCTCTTCTTTGATCTTTTCCCCTAAAACATACCTAATTATTTAGCACACCCAAGATTTTTACGATTGTCCTGTCGTTTTAATTTAAATTCATGTGACAACTTTTTTGCGAGGCAAACGCGCTAAACTAAAAGGATGAAAACTGATAGGGTAAAGGTGGAAAAAATAATATGTTGATTTACCCACTCCTAACACAAAAATTGTTTTACTGTGTTAGGGTAATGATAATGAATCTTTACATGCTAGGTTCCTGGTTTTATTTTCAGGTTTAATCAGAAGCATTCATTTTGAATTGCAATGTTACTGATATTCCTCTAACCCACTTCCCTGGACGATGTGCGTCTTTTCACCAGTATCCGTTTTTCATTTTCATTTATTAATTTACAAGTGGACTTACAGTTAAAAGCGATACGTCCAGGAGTCAAGACTACAATAATTTGCACTCAATTAACAGTACCTACTTCGTAATTAGATGCGCATTTATTTTGCGTTTCGACGAATACTAGCATAGTAACACAGTATCTACAGGGTGCTACGGAAAGGGGGTGATTCTGGACATGGACGTTTGTTATTATTTATTATATTGTTATTTGATATATTGAATTTCAAAAATTTTTACTGTTTCTGAAAATAAATTAGAGACGATCGAAAGGTCATGATAAGGATTATTTTTTGCTAAATAACATAGTGTCAGAAATTAAAGGAAGACCATGAATTTTAACATTAGATGTGAATTTTTCTTCAGAAAAATGAAAAGCTGGCATTGCCATAATGACATACAACTGACATTATCCTCAGTACCTATTACCATTTATGGGGTTATGAAAAAAAACTCGTTTACAAGACTGGTTCTTGTAAACGATTTTTTTATGAAAGTGTCCACGAGCTACGAGCAGAACTTAGACGTATTATTCTTAATCTCCATCACAACAAGATCAAAAAATCAACAGGGAGCGAAATAATCAAAAGAGTGCGACTTTGTATTCAAGAGGAAGGGACTCATTTTGAGCATTTGTTAAATTGATTAATTTTGTATTAAAAATGTTAAAATTCATGGTCTTCCTTTTATTTCTGACACTATGTTATTGAGCATGATAAAGCCTTATGATTAAGCCTTTCGATCGGTATGATAAAGCTCATACCGATCGAAAGGCTTTATCATAAGGATGATTATTTTTCTCGTGTAACGGGTTCGATTTCCGGTTCAACCATGTAATTATTTAATATCTATGAATGCAGTTTACATTGTTTTTTAAATTCAAATAATGACTTCTTTCAGTTAAATGTTCCATCTACAATATTAAAGGTATTTTCCCTCTATGTGGCATATCCGTGGGACGTCCTGTATACATGGTTATTGGTGACAGGACCAGCCCATCATCACAAACACGTTCGTGAAGTCGCCAGGTCCTATTTAATTTTCCTATTTTATTTTGTAAATCTCATCTAATACAAATTGAAAAAACATGTTTGTCCGGAACCCAATAAATGACTAAAGACCGATCTCTGACTCCCACATCCACTGTCAATTCAGGGCAGAGCTGTTTTTAAGTAAAGTTTCAAAGAAATCCTCTCTAAAGAACGTTATTGAATGGAGTGGCTACCCAGTGAATTACCCACAACCCTGTATATAAACATATAAATACCCTATTCCCTCAGGAATAAAACTTTATGGTACCACGCGCGGATCATTTTTTGATACAATAGAGAAAAAATCATTAAAATGGGAACTCTGCAGTGGACACCTCGGCGGGCATGCCACGGGGCAGGCCCTACGGCGGCCTTGCTATACTGTGTCGCAAAAATGTGTTTCGCTTCGTGTCTATTGTGCAGTGTGTGAGTGTGCGTATCACAGCTATTCAGGTGATACTCGAAAACCGCCAGTTTCTAGTGTTTTCAGTTTATATGCCTACTGACAGTATAGATAAGCCTGAGAACATAGCGGAATTTATAGGCTGTTTGAGTGAAATAAGTGCCATTGTTGAAAACAGTAACGTGGACTCCGTGTACATATTAGGCGACTTTAATGCGGATCCGAAAGCACCTTTTGGTAAGGAACTTAAACATTTTTGGACCCTACTTATTGCAGCGAGAGAGGTGGCGCGGGTGGTGAAGAACATGAAGCGAGGAAAATCCCCAGGTCACGACTCACTGAGCATTGAACACCTCCAAAATGCAGGTGTTCATCTGCCAGAGGTGCTCGCCATGTTCTTCACCCTCTGCGTCAGCCATTCGCATTTACCAGGGGTACGCGAAAAGCTGTTGTAATTTAGTGTCCTGCTAGTAAATTGGTTTTAAAATATCGCACAGTGTAGCTTAGAGCACTCTCCCACTACAAATGTTATTATAATTAAATGCATCACGGTAATGTTATTATAACAAAATATGAAAATGTGAACGCTGGTGAGGAATGCGCGCTAGCAAACCTATTTTCACGTGATTATCCGTGATTTTCCGTGAAATTCCGGTTTTGATTCACAAGCAGTAGTGTAATTTAATAACTGTAAATAATGCGTAAATGGATTGTGGTGAGGCAGCACGATGGCCAGTAAATGCCACCAATATTTGAGTAAACAACCACAGTAGGTAATGGCTTTGTGTTTCAATAAATTCTTTCATTACCATTTTATAATTTAATAAGTCACTCACCTGCAACGAATCTCCATAAAACATTCATGACCGCCTGAGAAACAAAATTGTTCGGGCTAATCGACTTATTACAGTTAGTTTTCAGATAGCTCAAAATTCCATGCAGTTCGTTGTGAATCTCTTTTTCCATCGGTGTTTTTCCGAAACCGACGTTTCTTAACTGGGTCAGTGTGAATTGTCTGTGCACCTTCCAAAGCGGGCCGTCGGTAAAAGTGATTCCTGGAAATACTTTGAGATCAGCAATTCGTGTGAAAAAAAGCTTTTCATACTTTGATAGAGATGTTAACTCACCCATTTTCTTTCCGAGGCATCTCAATCTGAGAAAAAAACTATTTGGTCGCCCTTCAAAAGCTTTCTCTGTAAAAACTTGCCTAACATTTTTTTCACCATAAACAACAACAACCAGTTCACTCCCCAGCTTTAATCCCAACACTTCTGTGGAGTATGCTTTTGATAATTCCAATAGCCCTTTGAATTGTGATCCGTGTATTTTGGCTGCATTGTATACTGCGTTGCTGCAACCAACTAAAGGATACCATTTGGGACCTGCAAAAATTAAAATGATGATATTCGATGATGAGCATCGGTAACAATAAAAACCCGGCTATGTTGTATGATTGAACCAAGAGATAATAGATTTTAAGCAATACTATTGTCTACTGAAACAGAGCGAAAATTGTATGCATTTCCATTAGACAAATCTCCGCTCTCTTGCCTCGCTCCGCGTCCAAGGACAGGCAGCCTCAGGGACTAATTAAGCTTTGACATGGTTGCTAGAGCATGATAAGGTGGAAAGTGACGCTCGAAAAATAAATAGGTTTTTACAATTTTCTAGGTTCTTCAAGTAATAACAGATAACCTACTAACTACTTAGTACCAACCCCATGCTTAAGTAGGTACTTGTGTTAATATAGGTACCTACGTATTATGTTAGTATTATTCACTTGTGTTTTTCTAGGTAGGTATGTGTTATGATAAGTAGGTACTAAGAAGTATTTTATATTACTTTATTAGTACCTAGTGTAGAGTTAAATAAAAAAATATTATTTTCTTCCTTTCTTTCAGATAAGAAGTTTTGCTTACATTGTAAGCCATTTGCTTGAGTAGTTTAATTTTGAAATAAAAATTAAGAAAAAAACTAAATTTGTGATAAAAAAAAATTTGAGACGTTGCTAACAACCATAATCATCAGTCATCAGTTTATCCCGAACTAATAACACTCATTAATTTAATAAGTAAGGGTACTACGTTTGTTGCTATGTATACCATCTTTGGTGGGTTATTTGATATAAACAGTTCGATACATATTTGATTTTACCAATTTTAAATTAATTACGTACAGAGCCGTGCTGTGCATATTTGCACGCCTCTGTTCGAAATTAATACACGATTTAAATTTATTGAATTTACGATTTATTAATTTTTGGTCAGGAAGGAAAAATCTCCTTTATGTATATCTAAAAAACTTACCAGGTGGAAACTTCCTCGGTTTTATAATGGTGTTGACAACATATCCAATTCCGATAAGTATCAAAAACGGTATTAGGAATACGAGCATTGTACTTTGATATAGGTAGGTACTTCAGCTTGCTCGGCACAACCCAGCTTTGATATTTATCTTGTTACTGATTCGGCTCAGGCCGTTGTCCGAATATAAGCCGTTAGAAACGCCGTTGGAATTTTACAACCTTGTAAAATATATTAATATGTTGCAAACAATATAAGAAATTCGTCAAAACTAGTTTTGTCTGAAAAAAATACCTATAAAACAGAAAAATAAAAATGGTCCGATAAGTAGTGAGGGTAAATGGATTTGTGTACTTGTAAATGGATTAAAAATGGATTTTGTTAGATACTATTAATTTCCGGATTTCGCTGGACGCTGCCGTGGCATGTTTCATGCTATTTTTAACTTAAAAAAACTACAACATGGTACTCGAAATGTTCTAAGTTAATATGGGTTGAGATTTTATAACAATTGTTTTAGTTGCTATTAATTTTCGCCGGTCGCCCATGGCGCTGCGGCACGCTTTGCTGTTTGCTAGCTAGGCTCGTCCGTGACGTACCCGTCACGGACGACCCTGTGTTTATACACTAAAGCTCTGCGCTATTCTATTATCTGCCACACAGCACAAAAATGTTGATTCAAACTCGTTATAATTAGTTAAATTTTATAGTGACGAAATGGCTTTCCATATACTTCAAACGAGCCTCCCAGCTGTCTGTCAACTGATGGCGTAATATAAATATAAAAGGAATCTAATTTTTACGAGTTAAAGTACATATTTGAATGCACATGTTTGTGTTGTGCGGCAGAGGTGCTTACCAGATGTGCGACAAGGTTAACCCTCGCATACTACATGTACACTACCTAACTACATGCAAATTCAGTAAGCTAGCCTAACTAGCCCTGCAACGAGGCTGAAATTAGTTAAATAATACGTGGTTGGTCTAAAAGATTGCAGCCCTACTTTTAATAGATTTTGGACTTGGACAGTAACATAACTAATATTTTTATGTACCTACCTACCTAGTAAGGTATGTTGGTAATACAATCCTAGCTAATTAATTAATTTTAAAACATAAACCAGTTTAGGCACAAATCTGAGATTTTATCTGGACAACCAAATTAACGACTTATTCTTATTTGAGATTCAGGGTTTTGACGAAATATTTTTGTATTACCTACAAAAGGTAATTATAAAGTAAGAGGCTTATTTTCAATACTAAACAGAAATTTTATGAGGAAAAAACCTGAGATCTTATCTTGACATGATTAAATTAACGACTTATTCTTAACCTTGTATGCGGGTTTAATTATTCTGAACTAAAGTATCACAGCAAAATCTTTGAACCACATCGGTAGTAGATAATGTAATCACGCCAGTAAATTTCACCACTTTTATGCACTGTGAGTCTGAATGTTTGTTCAGCAAACGTATCATTTGAATGACTGCCACCGTATTGCCAAGCACGTGCTTCTGGGAATATTGTAACAGTGATCGCACGTTCTGCTTTGGTCGGCGCGACCAACTCGACTGGTTCTCAGTACTAATAAATGGATCGCCCGTACACCGGTCATTACTCACAAGACAGAACTCTATGACTTATGGTATAAGTCCTTCGGTCTATTTTAGTGCAGCAAAAAAACTTGGCATCCCATTAATGAAGAGTCAATATGACATAATATGGCACTCAAATAGCTCATGTGCTCCTTCCTGCCATGTGAGCGTATTGAGATTTCTGATTCTTTTTACTAGTCAAACTCTATCGCGTGAAAGTATTTGAACATAAAGGGGTTTGAAGATTTTAGTATAGAGGGTGGCCCGTTTTTTTTTTCAAAATCGCAGCGCACTATGGATTTGATAAGTATGTATTTGACTAGAGAACAATTAAACAAATAAAAAATGTCATATAACATAAAGGCGCGGCGTCATGTTTCTGAGATGAAAGTACCTAATGTCCTAAAAATTTTTTTTGGTAGTTACTTCTTCTTAGAAACCTGACGCTTTAGGACATTATCTTATGGGACGTCTTAACCTACTTTGTATAGGTACCCTTTATCCAAATACAGGAAAGCCACGGAAAGGGTGTATCAAGCCGAAAGGAAGTGTTTCGGGACATCGAGGGGGTCAACTTTAATTCTACGATTTTTAAATTTCCCTCTATTTTTTACTTTTTGAAAAAAATAAGAGACATTCCTTTTATTTATTCGTGTTCCTTAACGTGTATTCTTACAATACACTGAAAAAACAAGCAAAGAACATTTGTGAAATATGTATTTTGTAATGTTATATAATGCAAGAGTGCGTATCATAGACAGATATATACATCTATGGTGCGTATACGTAAAATAACACGAATAGGAAGAAAAAACAGTGGCACCCTGTTTTTAAATATCACCGAGCGCGACGATTTTGAAAAAAAAAAACAGTGTGGTCGATGTTTGTGGTAAAATAAATTGAATTTTTATGAAGATGTTTGTTTCCTCTTCACGCTAAAATACTACTTACCTACCTTCGGAAATTGTGTAAAGTGTACCTAGTTCGTTCTCGGTAACTTTAAGTACCTAGCCTACCTACTACTTTTATTCTAGGGAAACGCGTGCGAAGCCGCCGGCAAAAACTAATCTAATATTTTGACTCTTGGGAACTTATATGTCCTTAATCGTCTGCTAAAATTAATCCTTTTACTTGTCAAAAAAATATATAAAAATGTTCTAACTTCGTTTCATTTATGGGTTTTAGACTTCAGTGAGACTGGCATTCATTGTTTATTGTATTCCACTTTTGATGGGAAATAAAATATCACCCGTAAATATGATCCAATGGATACATTGATTTAGTTAGCGTTATATGCACGCTGGATTAAGATATAGATACCTAGGTTACTTTGTATTTGTATCCCGAAAACCCCATGCAAAGCCGCGGGCAGAAGGTAGCGCGGCGTACCTTCGCCTGCTTAACCCCTCAGAGTTTCTAACCGCGTAAGAAGGAGGGTTATATTTTTTAAATATCAGTAATTTATCGGATAACACCGAGATCCGTAACTTATCAGCTATCTGCAGATTATACAAACATTCATCGCGGAGGGAATCAAACCCGCAACCACCTGCAATTGCACGCGGACCTTCGCCTGCTATGCTACGTCACAGAGGTCGTTTGCATGATCGCCTGTGTTCAAGAAGTAAGCTTCTAATAAATAACTAAAACATGCGTGTGCTGCAACACAAAGCGGATTACCTAGGTACCTAATGGACTGCTGGCGTTGAGAGAGAAGACTACGCGGAGAAATTATTCAGGGTTGCCAGACGTTCACAAGAAATCTCGATTATTCACGAGATATACAGTACCTGTACGAGAAACGAGAGAAAATCATGGAAAAAAAATGAAATTGCATACACTTTTGTACGAGATTTTAACAATATCACTGCCTGTGCCATGATTTCCAGCCAAAAATAATTATGAGCGAGTTCTTTAGTGAAACTAATTACTAAACTCACTGAGGAATTGCATACATTTTGAACCGTCGTCTCACATCTAAGGAAATGTACTCCAAAATGACAGCTGAAAATCTATACACCAAAAACAAAGACAATTTCTCCAATATCCCAGACAATGAATATTAACAATACCTCTGTCTGCTATAACTCCTTCGGGTGTAGGTAAGGGTAGGTGCAATGATAAGTAAATATTAATATTATTAGTGACGCGTGACCCGAGAGCTGGTCAGTATCTGGCACAGCGCATCAGCATTGTCTTGTCATACAGCGGGGCAATGCAGCCAGCGTCTTGGGGACGCTTCCGACTGGTATTGATATGGATCAGTTGAGCTACCTGTTGATTGTTTGCAACAGTCGGCAGTTAGCTCAATTTGTAAATACTAGTTCTAATTTATTTCTATTATTTTATTGAAAATTTCATTGTAAAAAAGGCTTGTGCCATTTTATCAGCAAATACTTTACCATTACTATAAGTACCTACCTACTTGTTGTAAGTTCCTTTTGAAGATTATTAAAGTTTGAAACACGGTACAGTATTTATGGTAATATTCGTTTCATTTGATAGCCTCAACCCCTCAACCTCAAGAAACGAAAATGCTTAATCCAAACCAGACATAACATTGTTTAAAACAAAGATTTTAAGAGATTTTTAAACCTTTAACATGTACCCGATTATGCTCTGAAAGTACGAGATATTTAGAATCCCTTGTACGTGGAAAAAAATTCGAAAACCTGAAATTATTAGTAGTGCCCGACAGAAGAATCAATTTCGGGGCCCGGTTCGGAAAAAAATGTACTTGGACCGCGCCCAAACTTATTTAATTTCCACCCACGGCTGGACATAATATGCCTCCCCTAATGAGCGCCATAGCGCCCTGTCTTCAGCTTGCCGCATCCAGCATCTGCATGCATGCAGTCTTGCGCTGGTCGTCATCCGACTTGGCTGAAAGGCCACATAATATTGATAGTAATTTCGAATCTTGAATCTGCTCTACCTCCGTAAATATTAAGTACTGAAATAAATTAAGAAATGGGAAGGATGTTTAATAAACGTTCACACAAAAACTTCTAAACAGATCGAACAAAAATTTTGCATAGAATTTGCTCTACATTTGGGATATGTCTAAGTTTTTTCTTATAAGAAGTTAACAACTTTGTAACTGCAAATACTTTGATAATCAAAAATAGCTCTCGACGAACTTAACTTCAAAAAAATATTACTTTGAAACTTTATATTTCGCAAACGGATCGCTGAATTCGAAAAATGGTTTTCACTTGCCCGCCTTTGAACTTGCTATCGAATGATACTTAACTTACCCCACACCATGGGTTAGACGAGATAAAACATTTCATCCCAACGTTAGGTGAAGGCACAAAATCTAACCACAAAAAACAAGATCCGTCAAGTGCGAGTGTAACTCGCGCGCCGAAGGGTTTCGAAGGTTTGTCAGTTATACAAATATGTGCTTAAGGTACCAGTTAGAGAATTCACTATTTAATGAATACGTAAAATAGTAGGTACGTAGGTAAGGTAAAGACATTTTAGATGGATCGCTCTGCACACTGAGATTAGATCAAATATTCGACTTTTTTTCAAAATATATAATTACTCTGCAAAAATTTAATAAAAAAGAAACTGAACACATAGGTACCAATACTTTTCATTTGATTTCCCACTCGGTGAGGTAGTCTTTTGAAGATTATTCCCCCCCCCCTCCCATTTAGACCATTTTTCAAAAGTTTTTTTTACAGATTTCTCTGTATTTTTCTGTAAAATATAGCTCCTTGTCTACCAAACGCAACATACATTTCTGATGTATCGCTCTGCAATCTTCGGAGATAGGGGGTGAATGGTTATTTTATTGACTTTTTTCAAAATATTTAGAAAAGTTTGAAACAAATAGAAATTTTAAAAACTTTTTTGAAATGTACAAAGATTGTACAAGCACCTTTCATTTCATACCCCACATGACCCTCTAGAGATAGATAGATGGTTTATTTGGCTTACAAACGGACAGCACAAAATACAATCAAACATAGACAAGTAGGTACGTATACAAAAACAAATTTAAAAATAAAACTTAAGAGTAAACTCTAGGTATCTTTTAAAATTTTGACACCACAATTTATAAGGAAAAAGTTAATTTTCATTTGTTTTTTGTTTAATCTGTACAGGCGCACGAAATGTATTATTATTTTAAACTAGCTGCTGCCCGCGGCTTCGCTTGCGTAGTTCCCGTTCCCGTGGTAATTACGGGATAAAACATAGCCTATGTCCGTCTCCTGGTTCTAAGCTGCCTCCCTACCAATTTTCAGCCAAATCGGTTCAGCCGTTCTTGAGTTATAAATAGTGTAACTAACACGACTTTCTTTTATATATATAGATTTCAAGTTCGTAGCTGCGGTAGTTGCTGAGGTATTAAAGAGGGAAAAAAGGACACACAAAGCGAGACTACGGCACTCTGTCTAAAATCGGTTCATCGGATTGGAAGCTGTGATATCACAAAACCTCCAAAATACGCAAAAAAGAATTTTGCGTTGAAGGATACCTAAATGTTTTAAAAAAGGTAAGGATTCGGTCGGACATTAATTATTCATTCTTTTGTCGATATTGCAGCGAAGCGAAAGAGAAACTCTAAGACGCACCAGCTAAAAGCGCAACTTTTCAGGTAAGTAGGCAGGCACTACATAAGTTGTTAATGTTCGCTGGTACAACCATTAACAACTTAGCCAGTCTTCAACTTAAGTAGTCGATAGACAATACCAAGCGTTGGTTTAATAATCTTAAAATTACAAAGTCGTACCTATTGAAAATTCATATAGATGCCTACCTATGGATATACCTAGGAATGCACATTAGGTATATGACTTTGCAATAAGCTATTCTATAACCTATTCTCTTCTTTTAAACGACTTCAAAAAAGAAGGAGTTCTCAATTCAGTTGTATGTTTATTTTTTTAATAAGTAGGTTAGTATACACCGTCCATTGGTTTCTTTTACTTTTTACAGATGCACGCCTATGAAGTTCCTTATTTGCTGACAGGTACGGTGAATGAAGACTAAACGAAAGAATCGAATATTTCACAGAACTATTTATTTAACATAAATAGTGATGAAAATCTGTTGACTGAAAAATATCAGCGTACGACGTATGTAACAGATTCGATAGATTTGTTAGCCGATTGGTTTTTCCATGAAAATGTTTAAATGGTAGAGTTTATCGCCGGAACTCGGAATCAAACGCGGGCAAGTAGCAAATAAAGCGAAAAACAATTTTATTCAATTGAATATTGGAATTGGTAATAGTAGTTATTTGTTCAACCAGTGAGCAAAATGATTTTTGCTGAGCGTGCCGATATTAAATTCCGGGTTAGCGAAGCAGTATAAAATAGAGTGGCTCTAAAGTAGACTGCTGAGGTAGTGAGGGATTACAAGGCACGAAACTAAAAATATTTGCCCCACGACTAGCGCGAAAATATTTTGTAATTTATAAAAGAGGTCCAATGTAAAAACTCATTTTGGTCAACAATCTTGGAGGGTAAAAATGCTACAAACCTCTTTCAAACCACAAACGCAATTAGGCACAGAATGACACCCATAATCAAACTGTGACTTTTTCATTGCTGATGATTTTTTTTTAATTATATTGGTTGAGTTGCTTTGTTCTTAAAAACATTTTTATTCAATAAAAAGATCGTGTTCAATAGAACAAATAAATTAATGTTCCTGTTGCTTGCTCATTTCATGCAACTTCTTATATAATAGATAATTTTAACTCGTACCTACGTGTTTAATACATAAAACTTGCACTCAAATATAACTTTTCTTTTCTCTGTAATAAAATGAGTTTTTATTGTTATTTTATTCACAAGTGTGTTGAAAAACGTCGTATGATACACGTGTGTATTGATGATCACCGTCCTCGGCTCTCTTAAGACCATCACCAATGTTACACACTAGTACAGGGGTTCCCAAACTTATTTTGTCTACTGCCCACTTTGAGAATAAATTCTTTTTAACGCCCCCATTTTTTCACCTACTTAAATTATTGTAAGCTATATAAGGGGAGATGAAACATTCATTCTAAACGAGACTTTTACTATAATCTGCAAGAGTTAAAAGACCTGAGCGCAGTAGGTAGTACACAACGGCGCTCAGGTCTCAAGTTAACTCTTACGGGTTACACCTACCAATGAGAATGATTATTGTATTCTTTTTTTATAGTATTCTTTATACCCGAGTTAGAGAAATCTCTTAATTAGTTGATGTTCACAAGTTGTAGTCGAGAGTCGAGAGCTCATCACTCGGTGTCTAAGAGTCCTCCTAGATGAAATTACAAATCGCCCCGCAAGCCTCGACAGTACAAAACGCCCCCATTTTTTTCTGGGTCTCTTACCGCCCCCTTTTAGGCCTGCAGCGCCCACAAGGGGGCGTTATCGCCCACTTTGGGAAAGGCTGCACTAGTACCATAATGTACCTACTATTATTCCACATGTGTGTCCACATGTAAGCAAAACCCGATTTTGCTTGCACTGTTTTTGATCAGCAAAGTCACAATTTTCAGGCGATAACTAGTGGTGAAAAAGTCATTTAGACGCCTGTATGCGAGTATAGTAACTAATAGGTAACTATTGTACAATACTGATGAACAAAAATAACAAAATCGATTAAGTACCTGCCTACAACTTCATAGATCGTGTTAAAAAAATATAATCAGCATGGCTAGCTTGTCTAGGCTAGAATAGATAAAATGCCATTTAAGCGTAGTACAGTAAATACCTACCTATGTATATTATTATACCATGGTGTAGAGAGGAGAAAGATTTATTCATTCGGGAACATGGCGGCGCGGCGTTATAAGCGGATAGAAATGTTTTATATTCTGCCTACCTATCCGAGAGATGAGTCTACCGATGCGATCACGCGGATCAATTTTATTTAAGTAGGTACTCTTTTCTTGACACTTGAGAAGGAATACCTACAAATAGTTTTTCTAAAAATGTCTATCAAAACCTAAGAGAAAGTTAGTAACGTAGCTAGTTAGCTACGTAGCAAGGAACGTAGATAGCTCGGGTTAGGGTACCGGGCTAAAATCGAGCAGCCTAGGTACCTACCTATACCTACGCTAATGATAAACGTAAGTAAAACTAAGTGTAGGTTAGGTACCTATGCCGATACTCTCGCCCTATAATAAATATAACGACGACCTCTGTGGCGCAGCGGGCGAAGGTCTGCCTGCGACGCAGGAGGTTGCGGGTTCGATTCCCGCCTCGGGACAAATGTTTGTACGATCTGCAGACATTTGTCCGGGGCGTTCTGGATGTTTTCTATGTATAGTTACTAGTATAGTATTATAATATCTGTGGTATAGTAAAAAATATCTATCTACATATGTAGCGTATTGTATTAAGTATATCAGTTGTCTAGTAACCTTAACACAAGCTCTGCTTAACTTGGGGCTAGATATTGCTGTGTGAATTGTCCTGCATGATTTATTTATTAGATAACAGGAACTAAAAGAACTAAAAGGACATACTTATGTTTGTTTGCATAGGTACCTAGTATAGTATTATAATATCTGTGACGTAATAGAAACAAAGAAAATCTACACATTTGAAGTTTTCATTTTATATGTAGGTAGATATTCCAACTAGAAGATGGGTTATCTTATTATCATAGATATCAATGTTATCATCGTGTTTGGGCACCTCTCAACCCATGCAACAAGTAGGTAGGTACCTACCTAATATTTAAAATTAATGTGGCTAATGTCTAGCACCGCCATCTTGCTTTAAACTTGACAACTTGTTGTCACTGAAACTCACATGAGAGAAATAAATAGGACCAGTAAGTCAGTGTAGATGTCGTGACCGTACAACGTCAAATCTGTACGTACTCATGAATTGATATTTGATTTGATTTAAAGAATATTAGATGGGGTATTTTGCTTGGTTACCTTAGCATAATGATGCAAACAGTACCAAAAAAAATTTGAGTGTTACTATTTAAGTGTTACGTTTCTAGCTCTGTCATCAATCTTCGAATTTTGACAACTAATGGTCACTACACCTCGCAAGAAGGAAATTTAGAGGCACATAAATCAGTAGGTAGATGTCGTGACCGTATAACGTCAAATCTATACTCATGAGTTTATTATGTTTATAATGATGTTTACATACTACATTATAATATTCCAATAAGAAGATGGGGTTTCTTGTTTGGGTAGGTATCTACCTACCTGGATGCAAGAGGTGGTAGGTAAAAAATTTTGAATGATAGTTTCCAGCACTGCCATCTATCTTTGAACTTTGACAATTAAAGGTCACTACACCTCGCAAGAAGGCAAAAAAAGGGCCAGTAAATCAATAGATGTCGTGACTGTATTTTTAAATCGTCAAATCTGTAGGTAGGTACAGTCAGCAACGAAAGCAAGAAAAACACATCCAAAGTTACAAAACATCGCAACACTCAAACGTTCCATAAGTAACTGACTATAATATACAACGAAATAATCTTATCGTACTACGGTTACAAATATCATTGAACACCACTTTTCCAAAAGTAACTGAACAAATTATGAATCTAACGTTTTACTCCGTTTTTGTACATTTGGCACTGGTACTGTACAGTAAATTATGAAATGATAATTTGTTTTTTTTATGACAAACTGAGCGTTTGAGTGTGTATTGTATGTGCGTGTGCGAGTGTGGGCTGTGTGTGTGTGTGTGTGTGTGTAGTATGTGTGTATGTGCAGGTATGCGTGTGTGAATTTATGTGTTTGTGAGAGATTATTTTTCAACCGACGAAAAATGGTGGAGGTCCTCAAGTCGACGCTTATATACAGGGTGATTTTTTGAGAAGGGCGGTGATGGCCAAGTCCGAAACCACGAGAGTTAGAGAAAAGTCGTGAAAGCAGTCATGCCCTCGATTTATAAGAAAACGATAACTAGGTACATATTTAGTTTTTTTAAACCTTTTACTTTGACACGAAAGATTTTTCAAAATAAAAAAACACCCTGTATTATTGAACCATTGGATTTTGTTGCTGATAAGGATCAATCTTCGAAAGAAATGTTTTACTAAAAATAAAAGGATATGGCAACTTTTCAATATTTTATTATTTTTACACGGAAGAAAAATTACCTTCTGTCCAAACTTTTTGGTTGTTATGTGTGAAACTCATTTGTCTTATTAGCGGGATACTGTGGTGATACTTACAAGTATAAAAAAAGATTTGATATTACATAGGTACTTACCTATTTGAAATTAAAAGTAAAAGGTTTTAAAAGTCGTCAAATGTAAAAAAGGTTGTAAAAAACGAAATATGCAGTTATTGTTTTCTTATAAATCGAGGGCATGACTCCTTTCACGACTTTTCTCTAACTCTCGTGGTTTCGTACTTGGCCATCACCGCCCTTCTCAAAACAACACCCTGTATCTATTCAATTTTTTTATGTATGCATAATATGCACGCATAACTTTTTACAGAGTACCCCGATATCGATATTTCTTTTTTTTATTGGAAAGGGTATACCCCAAAATTGGTCCCATTAAATTTGGAAAAAAAATCCAACCCTAAGGGAAGGAAAACAGGGGATGATTGTAATGTTTGACCACGCATTACTTGTTACAAAGTTTTCCGATATTGCTAATTCTTTTTTTATTGGATAGGGTATACCTTGAAATTGGTTCCATATAAATTTGAAAAAAAATCTTACTTTAAGGGTGACAAAAAGGGTGATTTATTCTTAAGGATTTTTAATTAAGTATTTATTTCTGTAATTTATTAAAGAAGGAATCATCATTATTATGATCAGCCTATATTAGTCCACTGCTGGACATAGGCCTCACCTAATAAGCGCCATAGCGCCCTGTCTTTAGCTTGCCGCATCCAGCATCTGCCTGCAGTCTTTTTTTCGCAGATCGTCATCCCACCTGGCCGGAAGGCGTCCTACACTAGGACCAAAAGTAGGAATACATATAACTGTTAATAGCTAAAGTTAGGTGAGTAGCTATGTTTTAGGTAATCAAAAAGTAAGCATGTAGTAATTAGTAAATTATAGCCCCAAAAAATTATAAAATAAAACTTTTAACAAAAAAATTAAACCGCCAAAATAACTGCAAAGCAAAAAATAATAAACTCTTTTATTTAACCCTAATAACTAAGTTTTTAAACTAATATAAAGTAAGTATACCTAAGTAATTTTGAGTCGGCGCCAAGAAAGCTAATTAAATAATTACGTAAAGCGTAATGCGGAAAATATTTCTCACTGCCAAACCACAAGCTATTCTCATGAATAGCTTATATTGGTGATGAGAGCCCTAAATGTGTAATGTACTTTTATGCAATAAACAATTTTTAATTTAATTTTAATTTGTCGCCGATTCAAAATTATTTGGTATACTTACATCAGTTTAAGAACTCAGTTATTGAGGTAAAATAAAAAGGTTTATTATTTTTTGCTTTTCAGTTTTTTCGGTGGTAAAAATATTTGATTAAAAGTTTTATTAAAAACTAAAACTTATGAGTTCTTTTTTGTGTGTGTTTGTGTATAAGAGGGTCGTGTTTGTGTTTGTGTTGTGTTGAGAAACAAACAGACATACAAATATTATATTAAAAAAAGGTTTTATGTAATAAGTACTTACCTTTTACAGGGTATAGCAAGGACCAAACTAGGGGGGGGGGGTTCAGCTTCCATCATAGAAGACGGGAAAATATATAATAAATAACACACTAAGTTTTAGTTTTCGAAATATAAATAATATTGAAATTATCACTAGACTATGCAATGGCTGATGCATGTGCTTATTGGCGTAGAATCGCGGAAAAATGTATTTGTAGTAGGTACCTACATAACGCATCATCATTGTCTTGTCTAGTGGTCATTTTGTTTTATATGTTATTTAGAAAACCTAAAGTCGGGAATTTTATAATTATTTTTCCTCGAGGAATTTATAAATATATCTAATTATATAGGATATTATATATATTACTTTATTATAACCAAGAGTCTGAACCACCTCTGAAATTTTGGTCCTTACTTTTTGTTACACCCTGTATACCATAATATTTAATTCAGTACAAAGCTATTAGAAACAGATACTTCAATTTATAATTTGGTACGAACGAAGCTATAGATTAAAAGAAAATTACAATCAAATAATAGAAATAAAATAAAACTAGTATTTACAATTGAAACAATTGAGCTAACTGCAGACTGTTGTAAACAATGAAAATAGATAAAAATTAAATGGAGAATTATCCAAATTTTCAAAACTACGTAGCGTGTTTAGCCTGTTATGGAATTATGGTGTTTAGCAATTTATAGAAAAGTAGTGATTGGCGAATTTTGTAATTTCAACTTGTTTAGAATATTGTGGACTTTTGTAACGTAACTGACGTTACAAAAGTCCACTTATGAAGTGAAGTGACGTTCAGGTAATTCTAAAATCTATTCGTGTTCAGCGATTATCGATGATGACTGTACAAAGTAAAATATAACTAGTGATGTGTACCGGAGGCAAATTTAGCCTCCGGAGATTATGCGGAGATTTTATTGAACAACCGGAGATTCTTCGGTGATTCAACGGTTATTCTAGATAAATTAAATCAATTAAATACGGAGAAAAAAACAACACTGTGAAATATGAATTGACTTGATAAAAAAAATCATATCGAAAATACCTAACCTACCTAAAACGTTAAATACACCAAAAGTTTTAATTTTCTGATTATTTTACTGCCGTCTTTCGCCATAATGTAGACAAGTATAGAAATATAAATAATAATAAATAATGCTGGACAATCCACACAGCACCATCTAGCCCCAAAGTAAGCTACCTAAAGCTGTACTCTAGATAACTGACATATTTAATAAATTATATACATAGATAGATAGGTATTTTTTTACTATTCATAGAGAACACCCAGACCAACGGAACAAATTTCTGCAGATCGTACACAAATTTGTTAGTAGGCAAGGCAGGAATCGAACCCACAACCTCTTGCGTCGCAGGCAGACCTTCGCCTGCCGCGCCACGGAGGTCGTCAAAATATACGAAACATTAGTGTATCAAAAGAGATAACAATAGTCTTGTTGCGACTCGAGTCGTTCTTGAACTCACACCATCAATCTTATCCCAGCTGGTGAGAGTTGATAAATCGTAACAGGATATTATTTTCATTCTACAACTCGCACCACCCTTTGTTTTCATTTTTTTTATACGTCGAGAACAATCATCGAAAAAACGAACTTTTTTAGGTTCCAATACAGATTACAGATTTAAGTGTGTATTAAATTCTATGTGGAACCTTTCTATCATTATTACATATATACATTTACATTATTTCACGAATAAAAAAAAACACTGTGTAAGTAGGTACCTATTCATAATAATCAAAGGTACCACATTTTAGTTGGAACAAGATTTAATGGTGTGAGTAACGCACGACTCTACTAAGATAGTAAAACTCTGAGAAATCCCGAATTTGTTTTTAGTATAATAGGGTTGCACTAGCGACTCATATTGTAGTCTCGGTCTTACTTTGGTCTTAGGTGCCTACATCTTTCCATCTTTGTTGTTCTTTAGATTGCACAGGACTGGAAATGTAACTGTGAGCGTATGTGTTTGCGTTTAGTTGTAACTCAGGCCAATTGTTGAGTGAGCGCTGGGAGAACGGAACACATCTTCCCTTTTCTACATCAATGAATGTGACCAATAAAATAATATGTTGTGCGACTGAATAATTCGTTTATAAATTTTAACCAAGCAAATAACCTGTAGTTTTAGAGAAACACCGATTAGGGTCCGGTACTCACCCTAACCGGTGAATATCCGGTTGTTTGAGAAACGGTTCACACCACTAAATACAACGTTGATTGATTCATTGACTTGACAGCCAATCATACCAACCAACTTTTTTTTAAAAACTTTTTTTTTTTTTAAATGCCAATGCAAACATCGTCAACTCCGCGGGCGGGCGGTGCAATAGAAAAAAAAGAAGTCAACATCAGTCAACATCCAAATTCATCCAAT
Source organism: Eupithecia subumbrata (assembly GCA_949316285.1). NCBI lineage: Eukaryota > Metazoa > Arthropoda > Insecta > Lepidoptera > Geometridae > Eupithecia > Eupithecia subumbrata. Next base: position 9,397,127 of record OX438642.1, on the reverse strand, counting down.
CCAATCCAACACAAACAAAGTGGCACAAAGTACTTTTTAATTCACGGAAAACTCCTGTGCTACAGTCACAGTGCAAGTTAGCTAAATATTACACAATATAAAATCTCTTTGCCTTGCAGTAATTTGCAAATACCTCATTTAGAAGTTAAAGGAAAATGAAATGACGAGAGGAAGGAATTAACGTTTTATTTTCAGCCAGTTCAAGCCAGTTTTACCCTTGTACTTCGTAATCTTTTGGTGTCGTGTTTATTATGAAAGTGCTGGTCGGTTCTGCCTTTATTGTAGAGTTCACAACATCGGCACAGAAACGATAGTAGGTAAGTACCGAAAGAAAACTGGCACTTCTATTTGGTAAATACTTAATCATTAAAAATACTTACATGTTTTTAAAGGTATACTCGTAAAAAGGTGTCGGAAATTAAAGAAACAGCCTAGTTACTGCATGGAATTGAAATGTCTGAATCCGGAAAATTCGGTCCTCTGGTGGGCGCAATCGACGAGGGCACTTCAAGTGCAAGGTTCATAATTTTCAAAGCGAATTCTTCAGAGGTCATAGCAATTCACCAAAAGGAGTTGGAACAGCAGTTTCCTCAAGAAGGCTGGGTCGAGCAGGATCCATATGCAATACTGGAAGTGGTTAAGACATGCATACAGAAAGCTGTGGAAACGTTGGTAGAGAAAGGAGGATCACCCAAGGTACCTTCTTCTCATCACCTATTTAAAATTAACACATTGTCCTATTTCATCATCTGTCGTCAGAACAGGTTTAATTCGAGACCTTTTGCTCACAATAGCATAAGGTTATGATATGAGTTGGTAGATTTTTTCCTTATAGGGAAGAAAGATGTATATAATAAGCTGTTCAAAAGCAAAACAGATACCTATCTCATTATTAAACAAATAAATATAAACCAGGTACTGGACATTTTCACACACCTGGGCCTCCGTCAGCATATGGGTACCAGATGACTGATATACTTAGTACTTATAACTTAGACTCAAAACAAAAACCTGCATATCAGACAAACATTGACCTTCTACATTGCAGGCGTACCTTCATCGACTTGGTCACTAAAGTTTTCACAAATCAACTTTCAGGACATTATAGCAGTTGGTGTAACAAATCAAAGAGAGACCACAATTGTCTGGGACCGAAGCACAGGTAAACCGCTGCACAATGCTATTGTCTGGCTTGATATGAGAACTTCATCCACCATCGATAAGCTCCTAGATACAGTGCCAAACAAAACTCGCAATAAGAATTACCTGAAGGTGAGGTTGTTTTAAAATTTATTCCAAACTTGGCCTTTGGCCTACAAAAGCAATTCTTAGGTTGCTGGGAGATCATAAAAATATGCATAAATTAGCATAAAATGATTGTGTTTTCAGCCACTCTGCGGCCTTCCCTTGTCACCATACTTCAGCGCAGTAAAACTAAGATGGCTATGTGATAATGTTGAAGCTGTGAAAAATGCAATGAAAAAAAACAGTTGCTGTTTTGGCACTGTTGATACATGGATTATCTGGAACTTAACAGGTATTCAGAAATTGCTTTGTTTAAGATCAAAAAGGAAGAGCAAAAAGTCAGGGGATATCTCATCTTAAGTAATTCTATGGGTTGAGTGTCAGCTTTGCCTCAAGCTGCCTCTTGTGGAGACCTAGCTTATAATGTTGTCACATTATTTAATAAAAAAGAACTAGTTTCTTAAATCCACAAGAAAAGCTACTAGCATAAGCAGCATTTTCCTTATCTTAATTGGTGTTACAAATCCTCTATTTACTATCTTTTAGTTGAAATAATCTGCACACACTCGCACATACTTACCTACTGGACGAGTTCACTCACTGATTGGCTGAATTTGTTGAAGATAATGCTATCTTAATCTACTTATTTACTGTTATGTGCTAGATTCTCATTTAACTCTATTAATGATAATAATAACTTTGCCTGGGACCTAGTTGTGGATTACCTATAACGCTAATATTATAAATGCGAAAGGTTAGGTGTTTAGATGTATGGATGGATGTTTCCCCTCTTCACACCAAGACTACAAAACAGACCTGACGGAAATTTTGCATGCAGGTCAAACTAATACTGGAATCAAACATAGGCTACTTTTTATCACATAAATCAGTTCCCATGGGATAGAAATCACCTTTAAAAGTTTCCATAGATCAACGCGTGCGAAACCGCGGGAGAAACTAGTCTTGAATAAAAGGAAACCCATCTATTAATAAATCTAATCCCAAAAACCATGTCGGGAACGGATTCATGACGTTTTATAAGACCCCTTTTCACTTTGCAGGAGGACCAAATGGTGGAAAGCATGTGACAGATGTCACAAATGCCTCCAGAACTATGTTGATGAACATTGAGAACCTGACTTGGGACCCTCTCATGTTAAAATTCTTCGAAGTGCCAAAATCTGTCTTGCCTGAGATTAAATCTAGTTCTGAGGTACTGTATTATTGAAAGTTTTGATGCAGAATGCTAGGATAAAGGGAGGCTTACACCCAAAAGCAGGAGAAGCTAATTAGATATGATGGATTGACTCGGTAAACAGGTAATTCGGTTGAAAGTCTACTTCTAATGTAGGCTACATTGTGAAAGAAAGAAAGAAAGAAAATACATTTATTTGGACAATACATAACACATTACAATCATATATACTTACAAAGAACACAGTAGGTATTTTATAGAAAAGAAAAACAGAAAGAAGAAAACAGATACATATTAGAAAGTGTTATATATGGGCCAAAAAGGTCCCTGTCTCAGCATTTTGCCGCTACAAGCCTGTGCCTGTTGTGTTGTACAGGTGTGCATCTCTGTTATCAAAATCTATCTCATTCACTGGCCTGCCAGCTGCTTCGTGCGTACCTTATATGGAAATATCCTGCTGGGCACTGAAAGATTTGATCAATCAAACTTGAGCCTCTTTACACCCGCATGGCTTGGAAAGCATGTTAGGCCGGTGGTCCTGCGCTTGCCCTCTCACCAGTTGTGTCAGTCTGCCGTCCCATCGGATTATGAGACTGAGGTAATAGAGAGTGCACCTGTGTTTGCGCACACACTTGGCCACCTAGGCCGAAAATTCGGAAACATCATTTAATACTAAAGAAAATAATAATAATAATAAGTTTTTATTCATAAAAAAGGTTAACAAGTAGGTATTTAAAACTATTTTACAGTTAAGATATTCTAAAATTAAGTAGTACTTAGATATAACCTTTCAAAGTCAAGGTGATTCCTTGCTCTAACTAAGTTTACACTTGTGTTTAGACGGGAGGGCTCATACCTGCGGCCTCTAATGACTCAAATGACTAAGTAATAGAAACAAATTTAATTACTATCATAAATATACCTATATAGTATTTACAATTCAAAAAGTTGTACTAACTGCAGACTGTTGCAACCAATCTAGAGGTAGCTATCTGATTCAAATCAATATCAATCAGAAGCATCCCCAAGGCGTTGCATTGTCCCGCTGGTTGAGCATTGATGATGTGCTGTATCAGATATTTGAAGGTTTTTTGTAATTCCAGGTTTACGGCAACATAGCTGAGGGACCGCTTCAGGGAGTGCCCATATCGGGCTGCCTCGGCGACCAGCAAGCAGCTCTGGTGGGGCAGATGTGCTTGCAGAAAGGGCAAGCTAAGGCCACCTACGGCACTGGGTGCTTCGTGCTCTACAATACGGGTGATATTCGCGTGAACTCCAGCCGCGGACTGTTGACAACCGTGGCTTACCAGCTGGGCCCGGAGGCACCTCCGCAGTACGCCCTTGAAGGATCTGTTAGTATATGCATATTTTTATATCATAGGCTGTAAAAAAAAAGAGTACTCTGGCCTATGCCATCAGGCTGAATTACCTATACCTGAACTATCATTTCCAATAATGTTAGTAAGTAGAAATGCTAGTTAAGGCGAAGTGGGATCGTGGTTGCGTAGGTATTTGACGAGCGATCGCCGCGCGGGGTCCGCCCTTCCCCGCGCACTCCCAACTAGCTACTACGAACTAAATAGGCAGGTAGGCATCTCTATGGTATCTATAATGTATATTCGATAGCACGAGGATTTATTCTATTGATTGTATTTATTTACAGATACCTATGCCTGCTTACCTATACCTACCTAATACAAATATTTTGTAGTTATTTATACTTACCGTTTTTTTATTGAGGATGTACCTAGGTAGGTTAGGTAGGTAAGATGTGTGAGTAACGTAGATGGGTAGGTATGTAAAGTTATAAATGGATTTGAAGAAAGGAATAGTTTCTCCGTTCGCTGGTATTACCTAAGTAGGTATTTTTATAATTGGTTTATTTTATACATTTATGTAGGTAGGTATTACCTTTATAGAAAACCCAATATCCATTTGGATCAGTTCTCTGCTAGGTATATTCAAAGGTGGCTTGGAAGAAAACGCTTTTAGTGATAAGTCCGTATAGAGAATTTGAAAAGTAAGGTACCTACCTACACTTTTTGTAAGTCGGATACACGGTCGGACATATTATACCTAATGTAAACGTTGGTTTTTGTCATCCCTAGGTAGGTATACCTATTAGGTACCTACCCGGCCCTAATATGGCCCGGTGCCATAGATGGCCCACTTTCAGAAAAAACTTTTTCCGTGATTTTTGTTTCATGAATTGTTGTTTTTATAAAAAAAAAATCTATGCGTAGGTAAATATAAAGAGCTAGGTAGGTTAGGTAGGTAAGATGTGTGAGTAACGTAGATGGGTAGGTATGTAAAGTTATAAACGGATTTGAAGAAAGGAATAGTTTCTCCGTTCGCTGGTTTTACCTAAGTAGGTATTTTTATAATTGGTTTATTTTATATATTTATGTAGGTAGGTATTACCTTTATAGAAAACCCAATATCCATTTGGATCAGTTCTCTGCTAGGTATATTCAAAGGTGGCTTGGAAGAAAACGCTTTTAGTGATAAGTCCGTATAGAGAATTTGAAAAGTAAGGTACCTACCTACACTTTTTGTTAGTCGGATACACGGTCGGACATATTATACCTAATGTAAACGTTGGTTTTTGTCATCCCTAGGTAGGTATACCTATTAGGTACCTAACCGGCCCTAATATGGCCCGGTGCCATAGATGGCCCACTTTCAGAAAAAACTTTTTCCGTGATTTTTGTTTCATGGATTGTTGTTTTTATAAAAAAAAAAATTATGCGTCGATAAATATAAAGAGCTAGGTAGGTTAGGTAGGTAAGATGTGTGAGTAACGTAGATGGGTAGGTACGTAAAGTTATAAACGGATTTGAAGAAAGGAATAGTTTCTCCGTTCGCTGGTTTTACCTAAGTAGGTATTTTTATAATTGGTTTATTTTATATATTTATGTAGGTAGGTATTACCTTTATAGAAAACTCAATATCCATTTGGATCAGTTCTCTGCTAGGTATATTCAAAGGTGGCTTGGAAGAAAACGCTTTTAGTGATAAGTCCGTATAGAGAATTTGAAAAGTAAGGTACCTACCTACACTTTCTGTTAGTCGGATACACGGTTGGACATATTATACCTAATGTAAACGTTGGTTTTTGTCATCCCTAGGTAGGTATACCTATTAGGTAGGTACCTATCCGGCCCTAATATGGCCCGGTGCCATAGATGGCCCACTTTCAGAAAAAACTTTTTCCGTGATTTCTGTTTCATGGATTGTTGTTTTTATAAAAAAAATATTCTATGCGTAGGTAAATATAAAGAGCTGGCCAAGATTTGATTAAATTGAAGAAAACAGATAGGTATTTTAAATGTGATTATATTTATTATTATCTTCGTACTATACATAAGTACGTACATTCTAATTCTAATTCTAAGTGGGGGAACCTCTCAATGGCAATAAAATCATCAATTCAATTAAAATGTGAAACCAGTCCAGAGCGCTTTTCCGTTTCTAAAACCAAGCAGCTAAAATCACACTGAAAAAGAGAGTCGTGATTTAGCTGTTGCAATTGGTTAAAAAATATGTTATGTCAACAATTCTGCGACCGATGATTTCTTTGATCGTGTTTGTCACATACTCTTCTTCCACTATGTAAGGCAGGTCTTCTGATTCGCTGAAACAATTAAGATAAACGATGTTATATTTATGACTAAATACGGTTTTGCGACAGAAACAATACCTACTTTTAGCTATTATGAAATACTTAAAATGTTGCATTTCCTGGATAGGAATATGCGGATTCATAGAATGATAAACTGAAACTTGGATAGGTACTCTTTTATTATAGTAGTAAAGTGCTATGATTTTACTTACTCAGATTCACAAGGCTGAGGTGTGTCTGACACTAATTGAAGGTTTTCTAGTGCATCTTTAGACATTTCTTGCACTTGTGGTGATGTTTTTTCAGTAATTCCTTCAGTATCTAGTAGGTTTTCTGAGGTACTGAAACAATCAAGAGAAGAAGCACATGTAATATTGAAAGCAAATACGCATGTAGGTAGTGATAAAGTGTGCGTGCAATGTCCGGGTACCAGGCTAACCAATATCCACTAGCTAGGCTAACTGAAGGAGTAAGGTACCTAAGATGTTGCGTTCACACATTTCCGCGAAATTTTAATTATTTTGAATCAGTGGAAACTAGGGCTTGCATACGAATATTCGAATACTGAAATTGCAATATTCGAATATTCGACTAAAATGAATATCACTAATATCAGACAGAACTCCGACGTGCATAAAAAGCCAAGTTCGCGAGACATGTCCATACAAGATAATAAAAGCTTACGTTGTTCGGGTTAACAAAATGACAAAGTTATAGGGTTCCCGAGTTCGGAAACACTCAGGACTGCCGCGTGCGACTGCGAAGTGTATTCGCTCACCTAGATTTAGAAGACTGTTTTTACTAATAATTCGTGGGTAATGTGCGTGTAAATTCCCAATGTCTCGTAATAACCTTTTGCTAAGTTGATATTTTAAATTTGTTTCTGCAAATAACACATATGAGAATAAAAAAAGATGTGATTTTAATAAACATATAGGTTTTTCTATAAATTCCAATCATATTCAAATTATTCGAATAGTACCAAAATAATAGTATATACAGTAGAAAAAAATAATAGTAAGTATTCGAATATCAAAACTTTCGAATATTTGCAAGCCCTAGTGGAAACACGTTTTTTGAAAGTGGGCCATCTTAGGCAGCGGGCCATCTTAGACAGCGGGCCATCTTAGACAGCGGGCCTTCTTAGGGACAGTCGATATCTTACTCGGAACAGACTAACAGACATTTATATTTAGGTAGGTACCTATCTAATAGGGGTAGGTTATAGCAGTAATATGGATTACATTACAATAGGTAGGTATCACCTAATTATTATAGCTACCTACCTAAAGTTACCTGTAATATTATTATAGGAGAGTATAGGTAGATAACTATCGAGAGAAAAAGGTTGGTTCAAAGTTTCAAACGATTACGTAGGTAAATATTTAGATCGATGGGTAGCACAATAGGTAGATATACCTAGGTAGGTATCTATTGGTGGTAAAATAATCAATAAAAAACTTACCTGTTCAAGTTCATCACTTTTCGTTCTTCAATTCAATTCTTCAATCGCGAATATTTTTTTGTTTTGTTATATTTATTCACCATTTTTGCTTGTAATGAATTTCTCGTTCAATATGCGTTTACGTAGGCGGCAGCGGAGAGGGCGCGAAAAAGTTGTACACGGGTGCTCTCGACGAGGCGCTGCGGCCGACTGATGGAAGGCGACAGCCGCGCAATGGCCGGCCCGCGCGCAGTTTCACTGTTCTTTATTTAGAAATGTATTTTTTGCTACAAAATAATATTATTTCGCAAAAAAATAAAACCATAATCGTCTAAAGTATTTATTAGGGAATACGTAGACGAAATTTCATTGAAATATGTTAAATAACCAGCAAATAAAACTGATTTTTCCGTAGCAGTATCACTGTAAAAATGACGAATTAGAGGAAACTTTGCGATTTTTTTCTATCGAGTCAAGTTTAGTCAATCATGTTTCGGCTCCCATAATTTACTAACTAGAATCCTAAACTTTTGATTTTCATCAAAAACCAATAAGAAAATTGATGTTTTTTTGCCTTAAAATTGATTTTCCGTGCAGTCAAAACGTGGGTTTTGGGACTCACTTCACCTTAAGGGATTGGCTATAGTATCCTAAGGGAGGCCTTAGGATACTTTAGCCGAAACAATCTATACTCTGTTCTAGAAAACTACTAGGTAGATGTTTTTGTGAATAAAGGAGTATCAGTCAAAAGGAAAATATTTTACAACGCGTTGGTCTGGGTGTTTTCTATGTATAATAAAAAAATATCTATCTATGTAGTGTATTGTATTAAGTATATCAGTTATCTAGTACCCATAACACAAGCTCTGCTTAACTTAGGGCTAGTTAATGCTGTGTGAATTGTCCAGCATTATTTATTTTATTTATTTTATTTATTTTTATTTAATGCTGGTGTCATTAGAGCCAATCGCAGAAGTTCACAAAAGAAAATTGTTGTAGCAGCTTTCCTTCATCATCTCATTCGTCTCTCATCATTTTTAAACTTGGATTACCTATTTCGTTAGGCCAGGCGTGAGCAGTTATGCATAGGTAAAGATTTTTTATAGTTTGAAGTGGTCACCTTGCCGTTACTTTGTTATTTTCTGTTATTGTTATCAGTTTTTGTTAAGTTTTAATACCTTTAATTAGTGTCTTTGTTAACATAAAATATCTTGGATTATATAAACGAGTTTATCTCCTTGTATAGTTACGTTGTGATCCGCTGGGCCGTTTAGGAGTCAAAAGGTAGCAGACACAGAGAGTCCTATATAAATAATTGGCTTGATAGCAAGAAAGACATACATGTTGTTTTTTGTAATATTAAACCAAACACGAACAAAAAGCCATCAGAAAACTTGTCTTTTCCAGGTGGCCGTGGCAGGCGCAGCTCTGGGCTGGCTGAGAGACAATATAGGCCTTCTCGAGAGCGCCAAGGACTCGCAGGCTCTTGCAGAGAAGGCCACCGAGAACGGCAGTGTGATCTTCGTGCCAGCTTTCAGTGGCCTCTACGCACCGTACTGGCGGCAAGATGCGAGGGGGTAAGAATCTATGAATCGTCACTGAACCAAGAATCATAAATAAAAGTCGCATAACGAAGCGACAGAAATAAAAAAAAAAACACTTTATTTGCGTGTCGGTGTTTATACTTAAGAATTTAATTTTTCTAAGTGTACGTTTATTAATAATCTTGTATTACTCAAATAAGAAGAGTAGTCAAATAACTAATTGAATTAGACATAATATAATATAAAATGTCGATATACTCAGAAAAAGTAAAATTCTTAAAATTAAATACGGACACCTAAATAAAATAAACTTCTTAGTTTCTGTCGCTTCGGTACGCGACGAAGAAACCTTTAGCCTGTTAGTTGTTATTTTTACTGAACGCCTTTACTGTGAGGCTCCAGTGGTGTGCCATTAAGATTCGCTCTCCAATTTAAAATAAAAAAAACGCTTATTTACATACGCGTAATTTATGAATAAACATTTGATTTAGTCTAATTTTTTCCAATACGGCGTCGATCGTCGCAGGCTCTCATAGTAACTTTCTACTGGTTTTTAGGGTTCTGTACCCAAGAGGTGCCAACGGGACCCTATTGCTAAGCCCCAACTTTCTGTCTGACCGTGAGTCAGCGGGCTGTTTCTCGTTAACCGACAAAGGTAGACAGTTGCAAAGCTTACAGAGTACAAATTAATAAATAAATAATGCTGGACAATTCACACAGCGTTATCTAGCCCCAAGCTAAGAAGCAGAGCTTGTGTTTTGGGTAATAGATAACTGATATATTTAATACAATATACTACTTAAATATGTAGATATTTTTATACTTACATAGAAAACATCCAGAACACCCTGAACAAATATTTGCAGATCGTACAAACATTTGTCCCGAGGCGGGAATCGAACCCGCAACCTCTTGCGTCGCAGGCAGACCTTCGCCCGCTGCGCCACAGAGGTTTTCAAAATATATTTTTATTTTGCTGCAACAAAAATGATTTAAATAAAATACATATTAAAATCAGGATTTTATAATTTATGTTCTTCGATTTCTCTGTCAACTGAGGACCAATTTAGAAAATTATTTCGCTATTGTATGGGGAATGATCCCAAAATTGTCCCATAAAAATTTTATTCCAAAGGGATTAGGAGGAATTTATCCCGAAGAACTAAAAAAAAAACAGTGTAAATACTAAGTAATTTCAAGTCGGTTTTTAGAATAAAAGATCTTGATTTCTGTGAAATAAATAATATGACATTACTCACCTAAAACTAATATTAAAGTTAATTTTATTTATAGTTTTTTCATAACCATTAAATTATGTTATGTGAAGTGTTTATATCCATGGTAGTTTTAAAAGTTTGATGTGTTTTTTATTTATATATTTTTGTTCGGAGCTGTCTTTGTTTTGTTCAGTTTCGTATTTTAATTTGCAGAGTGATTTGCGGTATCACGGAAGACACAAACTCGAATCACATTATAAAGGCATCTCTTGAGGCGGTCTGTTACCAAGTGCGCGACATTCTGGATGCTATGAACGAAGACTGCGGCATACCACTGCAGTTGTTGAAGGTAAGCAAGCAATTCCATTTGAATTTATTAAGCTGTCTACACACCTAAACCGCCGGCCTAGCGGCACAACCCGCCGGGCAAGGCCGGCGGCCTCGCGTGGGCGCAAGCCGCCTGCAAGATCGTTTCAAAATAAGGCCGTCGCACGAATTGAAGGAGGTCAATATTTAAATCAATAAATTACCCATCAATGGATAATAGAATTTTGATGAAATAAAATTTTGAAAATGCAAACGGGCGAGGACCAACTAAAATGTTACTGTCATAAATGAATAATGCCCCCATATACCATATATTTTCAAAAATGAGAGTGTATATATTTCTTCATCAATATTTTAATCAATAAATTACCCATCAATGGGTAAATAGAATTTTGATGAAATAAAATTTTGAAAATGCAAAGCAGGCGAGGACCAACTAAAATGTTACTGTCATAAATGAATAATGCCCCCATATACCATATATTGAAAAAAATGATAGTTTATATATTTCTTCATTTATATCTTACAGCATAGAAAGCTTGTATTTTATTTATTAGCCTTCTATTAAAACAGCCCAGTTGGGATAGATTTTTTTTAAATTTTATTTAGTACGGCTTCGCACGGGTGCAATGCTGATACTAAATATACTACAGAATCGGCGCCCCGGCCGGTACCGCTGCAACCGCGTAAATATATGCCATTTTTGTTGACCTTCCTAAGTTTTACAATAAAATACTGTAGTACATTATTTTGATCTATCTTGTACAAAAATCTGTATATTTACGACATTACATTAGAAACCTCTAAAATTATCAGTGTTTCTCTACTATATTATGCATGTTACTATACATATAAACCTTCCTCTTGAATCACTCTTTAATCAATCTATTAAAAACCGCATCAAAATCCGTTGCGTAGTTTTAAAGATCTAAGAATAGATAGGGACAGACAGACAGGAAGCGACTTTGTTTTATACTATGTAGTGATACACTTTAGTTATTATCATCCATACATTGTTCGAAAGGGAATTAGAATTAAACTAACAAAACCAGTTAAAATAGGCTAGGAAGAAGCCTCGATTACAGTAGCACCTACGCGAGCCGAGCTAAGTGAGTTGGGTCAAAAACAACGTAATTTACACGGAGATGTATAAATATGCAGGGAATGTTTTGCACGCTATGGCGCGCATTAGGGAACTAACATAGGCTGATGATGATGATGGTCATTTTGTGCGCAATGACAGTTATTTATTGTGCTGATTCAAAGCTTGACCATATGAATTATGCTTTGTGAATGGTCCAGCAATATTTATTATTTATTTATTTATATCTGGTCTAAAATTGACATTTGATGAGGCGTAAGAAACGACATGACAACCGTAATGTTAGTTTCTTAGACTGTCATGCTGTGTAGTGCCGGCTCAGAATTTGCACCATCCCAACTCTTTCCGCGGGTATCGTAAGAGGCGACTAAGGGATATCCGACGGGGGCGGGCAGCAGCGACGCCTGCAGAATAATTCTACCACCGAACTGCGATCCCAACCCGCATGCCCAGCGTGGGGATTATGGGCAATACCCATGAGCCAACAAAGCGCTTATCAGGGGGGAGGCCTGCGTCCAGCAGTGGCTGTTAAGGTTGAGCTTGAGACTTTCACGGCCGCTCACGCAATCGCTCAGCGCCAAAATGGCGAAAATCATATGGCCTCAATATGTCATCTCTGTCAATTAAGACCTCCACTTGTGTCATGGAGCTCAGTGGGAATTTAAAGGAATTTAAAGAAAAAGAAATATTAATTTAACATATGAGTGAGCAAATAAGTAACTATATTGCTTCATCTTCCAGGTGGACGGCGGAATGACATCAAACGCTCTCGTGATGCAAATGCAGGCCGACTTGATCGGCATCAGCGTGATTCGCGCTGGGTTCACAGAGAGCACCGCTTTAGGCGCAGCGCTGGCTGCCTACTGGGGGCTGCACCATCCAGTCTCGACCATACCTATTTCGAACGGGTTGGAATACACACCGAAAATCACTGAAGATGAAAGGGATATGAGGTATAAACAGTGGAAGATGGCCGTTGAAAGGTCCCTCGGATGGGACTAAAAGTAAACACAACTTGGCAATTACATCTCACCTTAGGGGCTACTTTCCCGGCATAGCCATTCTTCAAACGGGCTGATTCTACGATACTGCGGCGACAGATATACCACTTATTGCAAAATATATTTTGTGTAGTTCTCGTATCCTATTTTACATATTGTGAACAATAAGGTTTATTTACAAAAAAAGAAATATCCCACTTTTGCGGAGCTCTTTAATATAGTATAATAGTTGAAGTTCAAAAAAGTTTACAAGGTTTTAATATAATTACCAAAACAAAATTTTAGTAGTACAACAAATTATTTCTACCTACCACGATGTTTTTCGCTAACTGCAGTTTATTGTACCAAAGCCCCTCAATTGTGGCTATGTTACCTGCACATAGCCACAATTGAGGGGCTTTGGTACAATAAACTGCAGTTAGCGAAATGGGATCGGACTCGGGATTAGCCAAAAAACGGGATATCAATTCCAATTAATATTAGTTTTTGGCATGTAAGTACCTAAAAGGTAGTAGGTATAGTTCTATTCATATTTATAAAAAAAAAACTTAAATAAAATAGTTGCCGTTTTCTTCAAGATAAGAATTTAAGAAACGTATTCATAGGTGATGTCTACAAAGATGATTTGGTTGTAAAATAGTGTTATTATTAGCTGTAGTGTAGGGTAGCATAGATTTTAGTAACTATGTATCAAATATTTAAATTTTTAAAAATACCGTTGTAAATCGGACTGCTAAATAACTACTATAACTCAATGGAGGCGGTTAGCACAGGATCGTGGTGGATGGCACAAACTTCGGGAGGCCTATACCCAGCAGTGGGTAAAATCCGGCTGTGGATGATGATGATGATGAAATCGGACTGCATTAGTCCGCTCACAGAAACCCCGTTTTTACAGAAGACTCCTGCAGTCCTTTCAACAAACGAGAGTAACTGTTATGACGTGTTTCCACTGCGAAAGGGTAAGCGGGAAATTAAAGTTGAGTAAGCGGAGCTCATTTCAATGCTTTCTTCTCGCTCAGTCCTTTACGCTCGACTATTTGTTGGTGGAAATCATGTGGAAATACACAAGTATGCAGTTTACTCTTGCGAGTTAAACGGAGTCCAGAATGAGTCCGTATGCTCGCGATAAAAACCCGGCTTTATGTCTACAAAATAAGAAAGAAAGAAAGAAAGAAAATTATTTTATTACACACTACAAACATAAAATAAAATAAAAGACCACCTATGTATAAAGATAAGGGATAATATTAGTTGTGATGTGATAAGTAAATAATTAGTGTAAGAGCGGGTCTTCAATAAAGTCAAAATGAACATCGAAGTTACTAAATAAGTTAATGGTGTGGATTCAGATGTCCCTAAAACTAAACTATACTAATTAGACGGCACTAAAAATGAGGCCTTCCCCTTCTTAACGATCGAAATAAAAAGGATGGCATAATTTTTATTGATGTTACAATAGTTTAGTTTAGTTTTGGCGACATCTGAATTGACCCCAGTAAAAAGCGTGAATTTTGATACCAAAAGTATATAAATTGGTAGGACTAAAAACGTAGCGTTCCGTCCCTTTCACAACGATCGAAATAAAACGAAACGAAAGAAATCAAAAGTATGTTATCATTTTAGTCTTGTCAAACTAGTTAATAATTTTATTTTCTATGATGCGATTTATTATCTATTATAACAGTCAAGGGTCCCTTTACAATGTTTTACTTAGGCAACAAAGAATAAAGACAAATTTCATTCAATGCATCAATCATTGGATTTAACAGAGACCAAAAAAAGCCAAATATGAAAAAAAAAAACTTAAGTAAATGTTAATACTGCATAATATGAACTCTTCTCATTTTATTTTATCATATTCATGATAATGAATTGGTACCGGTATAAGTGCAAATGTAACTAAGCACGGTAGGTAAAGTTATGAAAATCTGTAAATTGTATGGAAATGCCTGCTTTGGTTAGCAAGGTATTCTGATTAAACCATACGTAATCAAATCACTATAAAAATGTTAGGGCAATGCTGTTACCATAACATGTTAAACTGCTTTTGTATAAGACGTAATACAATAGTTACTACTTTTATAATGTTTATTTCCTAGTTTTACTCACTTTTTTTTGTGACGTGTCCAAGAGTCCTGTGAGATCTGAAGGAAATAAAGCACTTTGATATTTAATATAATCTATATATATAAAAGAAAGTCGTGTTAGTTACACTATTTATAAATCGAGAACGGCTGTACCGATATGGCTGAAAATTGGTGGGTAGGTAGCTTAGAGCCAGGAGACGGACATAGGCTATGTTTTATCCCGGAATTACCACGGGAACGGGAACTACGCAGGCGAAGCCGCGGGCAGCAGCTAGTTTTTTATAGTTTCAGAATACGTACTTTGGGATAAAGGCGAAGGGAGTTGCGAAATAAGCGCCGCAACCTATTTTCTCTTACATTAATATTTAACATTAAACAAAGTAATCAACTGAAATTATTTGCCTACAGTTTGTGATAACTATCTCCTGTTATCAAAAGCTTTTCCAAATGCCTCTTTAATAGTTTTGTTCAAATTAATTCCTATTTTTGCATCTCTGCCTTATATCTATATAAACCAAAAACATAAAAGAAAAAGCTATTACGAATAGTATAGGAGGCGCTAGTTTCGCTTTTTTTACCTTCGCCTTTAATTAAGTCATTGATCACGGATTGACAATCTATATAATATATTAGTTATACACTATATATATATAATATATTAATTATAGTATAGAATAAATTATTTGTATTATTTTTTTATATTCTGAAACGCTATCGTGTAGTTTCGCTGTTGCTTTGTACAAAAAGGACGCCAAATCAAAGGTGTTTGAAGATTTTGGCTCTAATATCGGTTACCACTCGTTTTTTTTCAATCGCCTCAGATAAAATAAACTATTGCTCTAAAGATTTTTTATCACTTGTGAATATCTCAGAAACCTGACGCTTTACGAGATTATGTTATAAAACAATTTTTATTTTTATAAGTGTCGTCTATCCAAATATACCTAATTTAAAGCTTTCATGGTGCCCCGCGATTTCGATAAAAAATGTGTTGCACCAAGGTTGCACCTGATGTCAGGGCCACACTCCATACAAAAATCTGCAAACCCCTTTAGATCCCACTTTCATTTTGGAGTACAACGACAATTACTCGACTTTTTGTGATATCAATCAACAGATTTTAGTAAGAAATCTCTTACACGACAATAACTTCAGGCGGACGACACATGTGAAACAGCATGGATTCATAGAAAATGGTCGCAAAACTTTGCTGTACGGAAAGTACAAATATAACGTTTTTTTAATTACCCTTTGTTCACGTACATACCACACCGACCACGTTTCTAAATACTGATTATAAATCTATTAATCTGGTATGTAATATAAATAGGTACCTATTGAATTGTATATTGTTATTTTTCTATCGTTATACCGTTAATAATAAAATATTTATTTCAAAGAACATTGTTTTAATTCACGAGACCGTGTCTTCCCTATAAATAAATTATACTTACGTAAGTAGCACTACAATGCTCTGAAAATCATTCTGCTGTTAGTTAAAAAAAAGTATTTATGAAAAGTTATTAAACTCAAAATACTTATGCAATGAGGATTGTAATTAAATCAACGTATCCAATTTTAGTTCACTGACTAATTATAGGCTGATGATGATGATAAGGTTGGCACCCTATTATGTGTTTGTAGTAGCTGATTTTTATGGTAAACAATTTTATTATTATAACTTTTTTTGCTTTTTTGTCAAAGAATGACAAAAGTAACTCAAAAAAATTGTATAAATGTTTACTTTTGACACAGATATAAAAATATTAAACTAGTCATAGAGTAAAAACTCGCTGCTGTCTCAGCAGAGGGATAGTGTCATTCAACAATTTGACAATTTATGCAACCAAAAACCGATCTATGTGTGTTTTGACAGCACGTTAATACAGTGTTCTCACTCACACATTCAAATGATTGAATGTTGCTAGTGAATAGCATTTTCCCTAAAAAATTGGGTAACTGAAGCAAAGTTCCAATTAAAAAAATAAGCCATTTAATATTTCTTTTTTAATTAAACGAAATATCAGCTAGTAGCTTTGGTTACTATCATTCTTCCTCGGTCAAACGACAAAAAGTTTTTACTCCAAGTCCGCAAAATAAGATCGGCTCCGATCGTTTACGGAACAATAATTTAAATAGACGTTCAAGTGCGTGTTCGACCACGTGCAGTGTATTCAGTATTCAGTATTTTTATTGCGAAACAAAAATATTACATACAGTAAGTATTAATGTACCCTGTCAGGTAGGGTATGGCAATATATCTTAATCTAGGACTTAAGTTAAGGACTAAATTAAGTATTTTGTATTTTATACAAAATTAGGAGATCTTTTATGAACAATAAATAACATTTGTATAGTTTAGAATAATATAAATTTACTTAGGTAGGTACAATAACACTTTTTAACAAAATAGTTTACTTTTATTAAGAACACTTCGAAGCTCTTCCATTGTTAAAAAGAAAATGTAGGGATTCTATCCAAATAGTTTGTCTTCAAAAAAGTCTTTTATGTCATAATAGCATTTTTTTATAAGCAATTCTTGTAGTTTTGATGCGAATATATGGTGTTTGGGTTCAGATTTAAGGAATGTTGGTAGTTTATTATGTATTTTAATGGACAGGACATGTAATAAGGGCTCTGTCTGTATAGTTCAAGTCTAGGTATTGGAAGGATGAGGTTTGTTTTTCTTCGTGGATTTTTATCAAATTGGTATAAATTCAGGTTTTTTCTAACAAATAATACTGTGTCATATATATAAATAAAGGCTAGTCAAAGTTAGTAATTTTTGTTCTATAAAATGTGGTCTACAGCTGGTGCGTCTTCTGATATTAACAATAATACGTAGGCATTTTTTCTGCAATATAAATAATTGGTTTGTATCTACACTGTTGCCCCAGATTACTACCTAAAACACTTCCTTGTGGAATTGAATTGTTTATGGTAATTGTTTTTGATTTTACTGTTTGTATAATCCCTGAATTTTTACAACAATGTTCAATTTGGACAAACTGTTTCCTGTCTAGGAGGGATGATTTCAGCCAATTTAGTATTTTTCCCCTGATTCCGATTTCAAAAAGTTTGGTTATAAGTATTTTATGGGAGACTTTATCATATGCCTTACTCATGTCTAAGAGTATACCTATTGCATAGTATTTGTCTCTAATATAGTTAAGGGTTTCGAGGTTGTACTTAAAAATAGCAAGAGCTGTTGAGGAGTTTTTACGGAAGCCGTATTGATTTTCACTTAGGAGATTATATTTTTCTAAGTAGTTATAAATGCGGTCTGATATTGCACGTTCACCGAAGAACCGACAACCGCTGGGGCAAACGTGTTCTTGAGTGGAGACCACGACTCGGCAAACGTAGTGTAGGACGCCCTTCGGCCAGGTGGGATGACGATCTGCGAAAGACTGCAGGCAGATGCTGGATGCGGCAAGCTGAAGACAGGGCGCTATGGCGCTCATTAGGGGAGGCCTATGTCCAGCAGTGGACTAATATAGGTTGATGATGATGATGATGATGATTGCACGTTCAAATATTTTAGACAAGTGTAAGTAATTGCACGGTTCATGGCGTATCTAAATAAACTTATTTACCTGTTTTACATATCGAACCACCTTAATTAAGTTATTTTCAACATAATTTGTTCAAATTTTCCTTTTTACCAACCAAATTACCTACATATTTTAAGTTGATTAGGACTATTAAGTACTCAACTAGTAAATATATTGTAGCTGTGCAGTTTTCCTTTTAAATCACACCACGCACTACCAGCATTTTTTCCACGAATAATAATGCCCAAGTTAGACAAGTACCTACACTGAAAAAAAACCAAGGTTTCGTTTTTTTTTCGTAGTTTACAATATGAATCTATTCAGAATATCGTCGAGTGACAGAAATTTTAAATTTATGATATTCCGCGCAGTTTGATTCCTAAGTCCTAACTTGAGTGAAGTCCACCCTCGCCTCTACTATTTTTATAATGTCCTCCTAGCCAAATTTCGACCACGGCGGCCAATCTCATCAGAGACTAGCCAGATGCGCAGGACATTTATAGTGCACAAGTGTGTGTGCAAACACCGGTGCACTCTCTATTCCCTCACTCTCATAATCCAATGGGACGACAGATCGACACGACCGGGGAGAGATCAGGTGCAGGACCAACGGCTTAACGCGCTTTCCTAGGCACGTGGGTGTAACACCGCCAACTTCCTGACTCCGGGCTGCTACTGTGATTTTTTTCTTGCTGGAAAAACCCCAATAACAACTTTTGGCCCGACCCGGGATTCGAACCCATAATCAGCGGTTGAACAAGCTGACCGCTAGACCAACGAGGCAGTCAACTATTTATATATACCTATACATAGTATTATAATATCTGTGCCTATACTAAGTAACAAAACCGGGGTATTTTTTCCCCAGTGCATAGCAACATTTTCACGAAAATGATGGACGAAATTTTTAAATTTATTTATGAGTTTTGATGACTGTTTTAGGCAAAATTACAAATGTAATATGTGTGTAGACTAGTAGAATGAGATATTTGCAGTATTATTTTTCTTGCTACTAACTGGTGTTTAATTTAAATACCCTTACACCGCACAACACATCATTTTTATATTTTTATGTGAGAGCTGCTTTCCGCGTCATTGCAAGTATTGTACTAACGGCTCAAAATGAAAATTGCGACGTTTAGTCGCAATTTTTTAGATTCACCTCGTTTGTGTCAACTATCATTCTAAGCCTTCTTATTCTAAGATACTAGTACTTTTAACTTTGGTTAAAAGAAAGACTTTCTGTCAATATTTTGGCTTTCCCTTCTTCCTATTGTAAATTGTGTAATAAAAAAAAACTATTATTATTCATATTTTAAGATTGTGTCTGAGACTTGGCGTCTTCACGATCGTGTTCGTGATGATGGGCAGAACTTGCAGTTCACGTTGTGTCAGCGAATTACCAATAACTGTATAATAAATTTAATGTAGCTAAAGATTGTCTTATTTTTAATTTAGTTTTAGTGGGAAGTCTAGCACGAGTAGTTTCGGAGATTCAACTTTGACAGCTGTCATCGAAAAATGTGTTCCTACCTCCTCAACAGCTGCTGTCATTGACGACCTCCGTGGCGCAGCGGGCGAAGGTCCGCCTGCGACGCAGGAGGTTGCGGGTTTGTTGCGGGTTCGAATCCCGCCTCGGAACAAATTTGTGTACAATCTGCAGAAATTTGTTCCATTGGTCTGGGTGTTTTCTATGTATAATAAAAAATATCTAACTATGTGGTGTATTGTATTATGTACCTACCTATATCAGTTATCTAGTACCCATAACACAAGCTCTACTTAGCTTGGGGCTAAATGATGTTGTGTGAATTGTCCAGCATTATTTATTTATTTATTGGAAATACATAGGTTTGCTGGCGTTTGTTATCATTTTGACATTATCCTTCGCTAAAACGCTATACTTTTGAAGTTTTTGGATCATAAACCAAATAGAACATAATTATTATTAATCGCTACTTAATTTATATTTCTATTTAATCCCGGTTTTATAATGTGATGTGTGTATTTTGTTATATTTATTACATAATTTTTATTAAAAAGAACTAGAGAGAACTAGATACCGTAAGGATCAGTTAATTAGCATAGTTCATGATTCATATCTCGTTATAGATTCGTCGAAATCAGCGGAGCTGCCAGCTTGACGTCAAGATAGCAGCCACATTGAAAGACCTAAATTTGTCTTTATGTACTGGGGCACTATTTATTTTACTTAAGGCATCGGGGTCACTATTTCAGGACACATTGGCATAGTTGAAACCACCAAATTCCATGGCGGGGCTGCTGCTAACTTGACGGACACGCTTAAACTGTATTTAATTAATTAAATGGTATTTAATACATTTTGCCGTGAAAAAATAGCTTCAAACGAGTGATCCGCGAGCGTCTGTCATCTGATGCCGTCAATATAAAATTAATCTAAATGTTACGAGTTAAAGCCTTGTCATCTAACTAAGGCTTAAAGCCCATATTTGTTTGCACATTTTTGTGCTGTGTGTGCTGCAGTGGTTCTTTCCTAGGCGGCGATCACGGTGTGGCAAGGCATGGCATTACGGCTCAAACGTTAGCAGTTGAAACGTTAGCCGGCAGGCATCGGACAACAGAGCGGACTGTCGGCAATGCCGGCGAGGATTACTGAAGGCAACTTTTCCATGCGAATAACGTCATTCGTTTTACCGATCAGTGGACGAACTTGTCAGCGGATTGTCCGATGTCGGCCTGTGAACGCGCACCCTTATGTTTTAACTGCTAACGTTTGAGCCGTAATGCTGTGCCTTACCACACGGTGATCTCGGCCCAGGTGTTCGACAAGCTTTAATCCTATGATCGAATTCAAAGGTTTGTCTATCGTCCCTAGGGTTGCCACATTTTTTTCGAGCAAATAGAATAAATTTAACCGGTAGGTACGGGGATTAAAAAAAGTACGCCATGTAAAAAAAGAGTACCTCCTACCTACTCATTTATTTTAATGTTCTTTAGAGTTTGGAGCGGTAGTTGGCCTAAACCGCGAGCCAACAAACCTAAAAGATATTACGGCGAGCGGAGCGTGCTGCGAATTTAATGGAAACTGGCTAAAATGAAAAGAAAACCAAAACAATGAGTAATAACGGCAAGTTAAGAGTTGCGAAAAAAACAGAGTGTTTATAGTGGCTGATGCCTAAAATTAAAAAAAAATAAAGACAGGAGTGTTAACGAGGAGCGGAGTGACCAACGCATAATTTTCAGGCTTTGTAGCTGCTGTTGCTTAAAATAGCAAGCAAGCGAAGGCAACACCGAGGGGCCGTGACCATTTCGGAGACTTTTTTGGCTGCAGTTAACAAAATAAATTACCTACTGGTCTGGTAGTTTTATTTCTTGTAGAAGGAAAAACATAAAAGATGAGCAACACTGGTCTCTCCGAAAAAAAGTTGATTATTGCCATAATTTGACGTTTTATGTGGCGTCCAAATGCAATGTTTGTAGAATAACACGATGCGATCCGTTCTGTTATCTACACCCAAAAGCTTCAACCATAATGTTTAGTACATTGAAAATTAAATAAAAACTTGAAAAGCCAAATAAAGTACTTTGGCGTAGGTACTTTATTGTGCTCATAAAGTAAAAAGTACGTGAGCCCGAAATATAGAAAAAAATAGGTACTTTATTATATAAAGTACGGGTGGCAACCCTAGTCGGCCCTCGTCTGTCGGTCTCCAGCTCATAATTGGCGGCCGACACGTTGCGAGATGACCATCCCCATACATACAACTGTAGACTGCCGTTCAACCCTGGTAGGTCGCTTTAGGGGAATAATACAGATCTGTCAGGCGAATGCTTTTTCCACAACTTTCGCTCAGACGGAATATTATGCCGAATACCAAATTTCCTCTCTTCGTGATTGTGACATAACTTTCGATCGGGTACTTTAAGTTCGAAAATTATTGCGAGTTGTAAGGTAGGTAGTACTTAACTAAGTATTTTAGTAGGAACTTAGCAACCTCTTCCTAGTGCTGACACGATGCTTCTTTGATCACCTGTCACAGAGCTAAAGCCTATTTACTATAGCAACTTTTTCATACCAAAAAAAACTGTTGACTCGTTATCTCGTTAGTCTCATTCGCGGGCTAAGGTAAAGCTGTCTACCTCTAGTACCTACACACCTCAGCCGCCGCTGGCAGCACGACCCGCCGCCGCCGCCGCCGCGCCGCCGCCGCGCCGGGCAAACTGATTTTGGTCTAAATGTAATAGGTAGTCCAAGCTCTTGATCGTTATTCGATGCTCATGCCTGTTTTCTTTGGAAAAAAATCCCTGCAGGCTTGCTCGGAATCTATCTCTAACAAGTAGCAACTAGAGAGTTAGCCCCCATCGTCAGACACATGTACTGGCGTGAAGTTAAGTGCAATGCCATGTAGCGGCGGTTGTGCGACAGCCTGACGGATTGCGAGGGGAGAGGACACATCTTACAGACCCTTTACACTACCCGGCACGACATCGACAGCTAGGTATCTTATCTTAACATGACACAGTCAAGTGCTATCCATATGAACGGGAGTTCAGTATCGTAACCGAGACTTTGGTTCCTAATCCTCCAATCAGTTTTCCTCGTCTAGACAGGTGGTATAGAGCTAACCTTTCGCAGGCTCATTATCATCTCATTGATAGATAATGTAGAAAAACAGTCAAACCTATGACCAATATGTGTAATGTTATGGCAATACTTAGTTAGGAAGGTAGGTATAGGTTGGTACAAATTTTAAAGTCTAACCTAACCTAACCTAACGTGATGCGCTGATGTGGAAAACAAGTTTCACAAAAGCTGCTCGCTGAAAAAACAGAGTGAAAAGTTTGGCCGAGTAGGAGTAAGTAACTTTGTCTACCTTCCTACAGTGATTGATGAACTCTGAGGATAAGTCGTGACGTGAACCACCCGAGTCGTATCGTCTATTGCGAATGAAACCCCTATGACCTGGGACCGTGCTAAGGGGAAATGGACTTAGGTAGTTTCTCTTTGTACACCTACCTTTGACGAATTGATCGTCCAGTCAATTTGTTGTGGTCAACGTTTATAAGCAACGATAGGTAAAAAGGAATCAAGGCAAAGATATGGATTACCTTCTTCTATCCTTTGGGTAACCTAAATCATTAAGTTACCTACTTAAAGTTGCAATAAACCACTTTTTGTGGTTAACGTAAGTAGGTAAGTAACGTAACTACCTACCTACCTACATTACATAGGTACTTTACCTACTAGGTTTTTTATATTATTAGGAGCGTTATTCTGTTTCGTCATTGCATCCCGTAGGTAGGTACTTACCTATCACTATGGTATCACCCTCTTGTGTAATATTAGCGCAGAATAACGTAAGTAATAGATCGGATTTCCTACTCGGAGATTAAGAGAGCCATATTTGGACCACCATAAGGATTTTCATATATAAAACTCCGTCTCGACCTTTTCAACAAGTTTTCATAAATATATTGACAGTACCATGTCAATATATATTTATGAAAACTTGTTGTACACTCATAGAAAAATCAATCTTTTCCCTAAAAATAGCGACATACATTATATAAATACTAGAAATAAGAATAAACTCGCTGTGCCCACAACTAGGCTACCTACACAAGATAAATGTATCTTTTAAAGGGCAATGCATACGCTCGTCCTACAACAAAACTTCAAGTGAGTTGAAAAAATTATCAATAAATACCTAAATTAAAACAAATTGTCAAACATATCCTTTGTAAAAAAGCTTAATACAAAATATCAGATTATCTAGCTAGAGGATAAAAAAGCTTGGGACGAGTTTTGTTCCAGCTCGAAAAATAACAACTAACAGACTAACTAAAGGTTGCTTCATCGCTTCTTTACCTTAGTCTACATACCGAAGCGACAGAAATAAAAAATATCACTTTATATCCGTGTCAGTGTTTAGTTTTATGATTTGACCTTTTCTAAGTGTACATTTATTGTATTTATGGAAATAAAGAGTTTTTGATTTGATTTGATTTATTTAAAACAGTTTGATAACTATTTGGTATAAAAAACTATTACTATAATTCCAAGGAAACTAGAAATTAATAAAATTTTATAAAATATGTAATTTTTAAGAACTTGCAAAAAGTGTACCTACATAATATGGACCACATAGTTTGAATTATGGACCATGATAGGTATAAGTCATAAGCTAATTATTGGTTTCAAAATTCGCACTCAGAAGCCAGCCATATTCTCTATGCTAGCAGATTGTACATGAGCCGATTGCATACAAGGTCCACTTATGATCAGGATCCAATTCTGTTCATGAAAGTCTTGAGAAAAAAGTATGGACCTTTTTTCTCCGTCCATATTCGTTTGTATCAAGCAAATGAGCACATTTGCATTTACTAATTATTCAATTCAATTCAATTTATTTATTCATACTATAGATTCACAGGGAACACTTAGTCAAGTCAAATAGATTCATTACATTTTAAAACACAAAACAAACAAAAAATCATATGGTAAATACCATTTCGATTTTGAGAACGATCTGAACTTTCATCTGTGCTCATTCAAAATCACAATGGTAAACACCATTTTGATTTTGAGAACCATCAGAACTGTCATCTGTGCTCATTGAGTGAATAATAACTCTTATCAGAGCGTTCATATGAATAATGATCTTATGAGATCTTTCTTGTCTTGCGGTTGTTTTCTAAGTCTTCGCTTTCTAATATATTTTTGTTGTGTTTAACGGCCTCTTTGGGGAAGAGGGAAGAAGAATAAATAAAACGAAGAATCATTATAGTAAAAAGAACTCCCTGAGAGCCATTTTTTCAGTCTATTTTTAAACATCATGGTGAAAGTAACATACTTTTTATAGTGTCCATGTCTTTTTAGACGCCGCCGCCGCCGGTAGTCCATGTTATCGTACCGGTCCATATATCGCGCTTTCACTCTACGTTTAAGGTCAACGCCTGAAAATGGATATCTGAAGTTCGGAAATCCATTTTCAGGCGTTATTTAGTCATTAATAGCTTAATAGGAATCTGAACTGAGCCTGCCAGTGTCTCCAGATTGGGGATTTCCCCATTTTGAGGAAAAATAAAAATTTTGGAGAACTTTTGGGGAAACGAAAACTGTGGAGAAAATTTTGGGGACCACATTTTATTTTGGGTTAAGTTTGGGGAGAAATGAAAGGTGTACACATTTCTAATTCTGTGACTAAACAAATAAAAAAAAATCTAAGATTTGTTCGCTGTGTCGTAATGGAAATCGTAGAAGCAGTGGTTCGGGCTGTGCGTTGTCTGTCAGTGAGTCAGGTACTCCTTTGCATTATAATAATGAGGAAAAATACTTCCGAATTTCAGAAAACGATGAATGAAATGTGTTCTTTTGTAAGGAAACTCTGAATGTAATTTTTTTATAATTTTGCAATATACGGTTTTTATTATTTTGCAGTATTATAATATACGGTTGCTAAGATACAGAGCATTTTCGTTTAAACTTTAGTTTTTTCGTTATAACTTGGATATAGGACAACCTCGTCGGTATTTCAGAAAAAAAATTAATTGAAACGTTTGATCGCTATGAAAGGGGAATCTTCAAGTAAAATTTTGTAGTTCTATCGCTTACGGTAACTGAAATAAAGAACATTTTTGTTTAAACTTATAACTCCTATTTTAAAACTCTAGGATAGCGAATTTTCAAAATTACTTTCTTATTACACCCCTACAACCTAAAATAAACAAACACTCTAAATTTCAACCCTCTAGAACCAGTGGTTAGGGCTGTGCGTTCGAGTCGGGTACTTCTTTTTAACATACCTACCTAGTACATTGATTATGGGGAAAATTACAGGAAGAAGTATCTTTTTGGGGAAAATTTAAACCTGATCTGGGGAAATTTCACGTACATAACCTGGAGACACTGGAGCCTGCTGAAGCTATTAAAGCTGTCAAGCGGCAGTCATTGAACGCTCAGGCAAGGTACTATTATTAGTAATATTATTTATAATATTACCGTGGCTCAGGCTATAGTTTCATAAATAGGTAGGCAAGGTAACAATGAAACAAACATAGAAAAGCATAATTTGCAAAAGCTAGAATTTAAACAAGAACAAATAGAAACATGGCTAAGAACACTCGGGATAAAATTATCTATGACACAAAAAAACTACCTAAACGAAAATTGGTTCATCCGTTTGGGAGCTACGATACCAATACCACAGATAGATACACAGATACACAGACAGACACGTTAAACTTTTAACACGCCTTGTTTTGCGTCGGGGGTTAAAAAGAGAAACACTTTGGTAACTTTATGGAAGGGCCCTATCGCAGAGTTAGTTTGAAAACTTCTTATTCCATGGCATGAATTTTTAGTAAACAGGATCGCGCTTCGCGCACTTACATATTTCGTTCATTCTAACGTACTCTGTCATTGCACGTGTGTAAGGCTCATTTTTCTTTGTGACATCTCAGAGTAGAAACACGAGCGAAGTGGGAGAACAAGAGGTTTCAAAGTAGTAGTTTGTCCTTGTTATTACTCTTTGTTGCGATAATGGGTGTCCATGAAAGAATACGATATCACTGGGCTTTTGAACAAAGAATCTGATAACATACTTTTTAAAAAGGTGTCCAATTTACGCAGCAACATTACCGTAAGAATGTGAAAATAGTTACATGTTTTCAAATCTTTCGCGCACTATGAAAGTAGTAGGTAATAATGGCTAGCAGACAGTGAATACTACCTGAAACTTAATTATCAAAAAGTAGGTACAGATGTACCTATGGATAAAGAAAGAGATGCATTGCTGCTTTGGGGCCTCTCACTCGGCTCTTTTTTATGAAACACTTCGCAGTCCAGGCTATTTTATTTTATTTATTTGGTCTACCAGTGGATGTTACAATAAAAAAAAAAAACAGAAAATGCACTCATAATGAGATAAGTAGTTAATTGCACAACCAGTTATAGGTGTACACTGTACACTGCACGCTAAATAGGTTATCAGAGGAACAAATTATGTAACAATAAAAGTAAATGATGCAGCAATATCACCATCTCCAAGAAGTTAGTGACAATTTCTGGGTGCTATTTAGTTTTATATGTATAGGTACTTGACGTGTAGCTAAACCACACGTCAATACAATATAGAAAGTTAATAACAACTGGAAATAGTTGAACTGCCTCCTTTAAAATAAAATTATAAACTCTAAAATTAAGAGCTTATTTTAAGTAGGTAGGTACTTATATAAATAATACCTACCTAATTGAAAGTGACAAGGTATTTAGAACTGTTTGACAAGTTCTCAGATAAGAACAGGTTAGTTCATGTTCTACGGCGACATCAGTCGGCCATGTTTTTAGGTAAAGAGTTTTCCAAGCTCTATGGTTGTGTGTCTCTAGCTAGGCGGATAATGATTAATGTTCATTTTGATTTCAAATAGGAAATTATTACGAATCAACTACGCAGGCACAGAAAGTTTTAAAAATAAAAGCGTGATGTTGATCATGCAATCACTCAAGGCTGCCTCCCAGCACATTGACAGCTCTATCTGAGAGCAATCCATGCATGCACGGTCTGCAAACATCTATCTCCCCTGGCGAACGAACGCGTGCCAAAATTTGATAAAGTCCCCGGTTCATGTTTAATCATTGGGCCATTAAAGGCAAATGTACACTGTGTCTTGCTGCATTAACATTTTCCATTAGTTCATCGTGGGCGGATGACTATTGACTGTGCAAATGTTTGTTTGTCCCCCAATATTCATCGGCAAATGCAAACCGCGCAGTCCAGGGCATCCTGTTTGCTACTGACTTTCATCAGATTTTCACAACATGACACACAACATGACGGCATTATCAACTACCTTTCTAGGTATTCTAGTCTACTGTGTTGAAAGAAGTCAACGATTTTCGTCCAACTCAGCTTCACATAACTAAATTTTTTCCTTTCAATATTTCAAGAAATTTGTATTGCATCCTGTATTTAGGCTTAAACTTAAGTATCTACTACCCAGTACTTAAGTTTAAGGACGGTAGAGTCAAATGCTGTGTTTTTAAATTTTGTTGTTTGCTTAGGTAGGTAGGTCTACCTTTAAATAAATTTTAATTGAATTTATTATTTTTCCTCGCAATTTACAGATTTTAAAATAGGGGATGAAGGTCATCTGTTATTTACACTTTTCCGTGCCGCAGACACTAATAAAGTGATTCAATTCAATTCAATACTTTATTTGCTGAAATGTAGGTACAGTGTAGGTCTTAGATTAGGTATTAGTTAGCTCACTACATTCTGCCTCAAAGTGCGTGCAAATTTAAACAAGGTTTTACAATATACAATAAATTAATGTAGTTTGTCATCTAGAAATTCATTCACAGTATAATATGATTTTTCAGTTAATAACTTCGTCAAAGTACTTTTAAATATATTTAAATTATTGATGGCTCGTATAGAAGATGGGATTTTATTAAAAATTATTGGTGCCATACAGAACACACCAATAATATATATGTGATAATAATTTTTAATCTCAATAAAAATTGCGGAAAAGTAGTTTGCTGCAAATCGTAAAATATTTTCCAAATAGCGATTCAATGGTAGTTTTGGAGCATCCTACTAATATTATAAACTCGAAAGTTTGTAAGTATGGATGGATAGATGTTTGTTACTCTTTCACGTAAAAACTACTGAACAGATGTGGATGAAATTCGACACAGAGATAGATTATAGTCTGGAATAATACATAAGCTATATTTATCCTGGAATTACTACGGGAACGGCAACTACGTGAGTGAAATCGCGAGGCACTGCGACGCAAAAACTACTCAACGGATCTGGATGAAATTTGGCATAGAGATAGATTATAGTCTGGAATAATACATAAGCTATATTTATCCCGGAATTACTACGGGAACGGCAACTACGTGAGTGAAATCGCGAGGCACTGCGACGCAAAAACTACTGAACGGATCTGGATGAAATTTAGCACAGAGATAGATTATAGTCTGGAATAGCCCATAGGCTACATTTTATCTCGGAATTCCCATTGGAACGGGAATTACACGGTTGAAACCGCGAGGTTCTGCTAGTTTGGTAATAATGAGAGATTAGTAAGTTTAAATCAACAGTGCAGGTACCTATACATATAGGACCTCTATGGCTGTCATAGTTCAATTAAAGTCATTCTCCGTCGGGCTTTTATCAGCACGTCAGTGTGCCGGTACCCTCCAACCGTGAGGATGCAATATGTTGGTAAAAAGCCTGACGGCATAACTCTGGTTCCTTGGAAGATGGGTCGGCTTTTCGTTTAGGATGCCACGTCTTTTAAAGTAGATACCCTAGCTTTCACATATTGCAGGGAGAGTAAGGGCCGGCTAAGCAGCAACATCAGCGGAGTCCCAAACGGCGAAAACACGTCAATCTTATATAATTTTATTGAAATTATAATTAGCCTTTCCTTTTGCCGTCCTGAATAGGTCATATCTAGATGAGGTCACATTAAGAAATGGTCACTGACCGCCTGAAGGCTCTCAACAAAACAACTGATTTTATCATTTTTCTTTGTACAATATTTAAGTTACATCCGTAACGTGCTAATTTAACAATTTTTAATATGCGCCCAACACCATAATGTGCGTTCACGCTTCAAAAACTACATGTTCAGTTTTGCCAATATTACAGGTCTTACTGAGCTTTTTTTTTCGAATGGTCATGACCGCAGATGGCGATGACAGCCAGTGTCTCCAGGTTTTATAATGTAAAATTTCCCCAGATCAGTTTTAAATTTTCCCCAAAAAGATACTTTTTCCTGTAATTTTCCCCAAAATAATTTTGTATCTAATCAATCTATGTTCTATACTATAAAGGAATACCTGACTCAACGCACAACCCGAACCATTGATTCTTGAAATTTGTAGTGTTTGATCCTTTTAGGTTGTAGGGATGTACTAAGAAAGGAATATGAAAATTCGCATTCTAAGAGTTTCAAAATATTTAGGAATTAAAAGTTTAAAAAATGCTATATATTTCAGTTACCGTAATCGATAGAACTACAAAATGTTACATGAAGATTATTTCATAGCGATCACACGTTTTAATTCATTGATTTCTGAAATTCTGACGGTGTTGTCCTATAACCAAGTTTTAACGAAAAAACTAAAGCTTATACACATATCCTCCATATCTCACAAAACGACAGAAGTACAAAATTTACATGTGGATTTCCCTTTGCATATATTTGATTCATCGTTCTCTGAAATTATAACAGTTTTTTCCTATAACTAAGTTTAAACGAAAATGCTCTGTATCTTAGCAACCATTAGCAAAATAACTACAAAATTTTACAGTTAGACTTCCCTGACAAAAAGAACAAACATTTCATTCATCGTTTATCGACGAATATGGCTTAAATCGTTATGGGTACTAGATAACTAACACACTTGATAGATAATTTTTATTATTGATAGAAAACATCCAGAACGGATGTTTTCTATTCCGGAACAAATATCTGCAGATCGTACAAACATTGGTATCGAGGCGGGAATCGAACCCGCAACCTCCTGTGTCGCATGCGCACCTTTGTCTGAATTACCTAATACGTAGTGCTCGCGAATACTCTGAGTCTAAAGTTTTGAATGGTTTAGGTAGGTACAATTTAATCTTACCAACAACAAGCAACCCTATCTCGACACAATTCAAATTTAAAGTCATTCCTTATTAATGTTTTTTTTTACAATGGCAAGGATTATGTTGGCGGCAATTAGAAACAGACTACAAAATATTAAAAGTTCCCCTAGCAGTGTCGCTGACGGCAGCCCGTTCGTCACGCTTTATGACAACCATACGCGCACTACCGCGCACTATTGTTCATCGGATTTTAATTTATGTTTAAAGTGTTGTTGTGTCAGTTCATTTATTGAATGGCTGCGTGAAGAAAGTCGGCCCAATGTGGCACTAGGACAACGATGAATCTCCAAGTGGAGTAGATATACTAATGAAAAGCTACTTTAAGGAAAGGAAGTGGAGAGAATTTAAAGAATAATATATAATTAATATTGGAATGGAACAGAGACGGCTAACCCTTTCTAACTATCCAGGTATATTTACAACTGAATGTGCGTATGGTATATCAAATTAATGAAACTCCCTGGTTGATGCAGTTTATATGGTATTCAACAATGCATCTGGTGAAGTGAATCCATTAATATCTTTCATATCTAGGTTAGGTACCTAACCTAAAAATGGGTAACCTCAATCTCAACAGCCTGTATCGGTCCACTGCTGGACGCAGGCCTCCCCCTGATAAGCGCCTTATTGGCTTCTATCACATGGGGGGTAATTCCCATAATCCCCACTCTTGGCATGCGGGTTGGGGATCGCAGTTTGGTGTTAGAATTGTTCTGCAGGAGGCGCTGCTGCCCGCCCCCAGTAGATATCCCTTAGTCGCCGCTTACGACACCCGCGGGAAGAGTTGGGATGGTGCAAATTCTAAGCCAGCACCGCTCAGCACATAATATAGGTAAAAATAAATTAGAAATACAGTGTAAACTCATTTTTATAGCAAAATTGAAGGGACCGAGTATTTATTACGATATTATAGAGTTTTCGTAAAAACAGAGACTAGAGGAAAACAACAATAACTAATTAAGTAGGTATTTAGAACATTTATGGTTTTTGCTCCCTTCACATAGTCTTTCTTTTACTCGTTATTTTCAAATAATAATGAAAAGCATGGCTTATGGAATATAATAGAGAAGTGCAGTAAGTAAACACGTGCTTGGCAATTGCATTAATGAACATATTTCTATAAATTGTGGGTACGAAATATTTACGACTAACAATTGTGTTTGAATGTCACTGAAATTATTGTTTAAAGGGTCTAAGTAACGTGAAATAATAAATTATTTCGTTATTTAGAGTAGTTGTCACTCTTTATAGCGTTTATAATGAGTGATTCAATATATGGGTAACAATGTAAACCACAAGATCTACTTTGAAGTTATTCATTTATTCATTATTATTTTTCAATAGAAAGTCGCTATACTTAGAGTTTACACTGTAGGTTTTTTTTTAATTTATATTTACACCTTTTGAACAACATGTTCATGACAGTTGGCTAGGTTATAGTACAGATTATAAAGGCAAAAAAAAACTGAAAAACGAAACAAGAGAACATTTCTGGTAATAACAAATAAAAGAGAAAAACATTTAAAAGAAACAACGTAAAAAAACCGCTAATTATTATTAGTAACTAACATACCAGTTACATCTTATGAAATTAAGTTGCCATTGTAGCGCGTCGTCGCTAACTCAAATAGCAACTTAGCCTCACTACTATTTGAGTACCATTGGATCTGATGGAAAGCACCAATATTGAGCGTATTGATATTAGCTTACCTAAAACCTGCCTTTTATTTAATTTTTAAACAACAGATCTAAAATGAAACTTTGAATTGATATAATTATCGTAGATCTACTCAAAGTGGTCTATTTAAAATAAAAAAATATCTGTCTATCTATGTATTGTATTGTATTAAGAGTAGGTATATCAGTTATCTAGAGGTAGTACCCATAACACGAGCTCTGCTTAGCTTGGGGCTAGATGATGCTGTGTGGATTGTCCAGCATTATTTATTTATTTATTTAATCTAAAGAAAATCAATGATAATCTTGCACTCAAATCAGTTCTTAGTGCAAGAGTTTCTCAAATTCATTTGCTTGCTATGATAGTCGCTGTCAGAGACCAACTCCTCGCCATAAGCTGTTCCGTTCGGTCGCTTTTTATAAGAAAAACTTTTTGTTCCATAATTTTTTCATATAGCGGCCTAAATTCATTAGCAAACTAAATCCAACACAAGACTCATAAAATGACAACAGCGAGGATGTTGCAATTGCAAAGGCACGCCTAATTTTGAATCAATGAGCCAGGAATCAGTATAAAGATATACTTTTAGGCATTAATACTTGGAAACTTATAACAAGTAATTTTGACTAAGAATTTGTTTGGGTACAATCTACAGGATTATTGGAAATTAGGCCGGATCCTTTTAGGGGGTGACGAGGGAGGTCATTTGCAACTATTTTGACCCCATATTGTATTATGCAAAAGTAAACCATCTTAGAGATATTCGCAAATTCGTTTTTTTTTAGAAAACGTCGTCTTCTTTGCGTCTTCTATGGAAATTACTACCTGCCTATGGTTAACCCATATTTTTTCTGCAACTAAGTTCATTGATTTATACCTCGTTAGATAGCTAAACATGTTTAGATGTTTTTAAAATAACATGCCGATCAAATTAAATTGGGTATTTTATAAAATATAAGGGCATTGATTGGAGTTTACTAATAATAATACTCAATTTGTATAAACATATCCTTGAAATCCATTTTTATACGATTTTTTTGTGATTATTAAGAATTAGACTTTAGGCTATCTAAGCCTGTCACTAAAATTTGAATTGGATGATCTCTTCTTTATTAGTTATTGAAGACGCAAAACGGGGTTTTCCAAAAAATTACAAAAATGAGAATTTCCCAGAAATGGTTCACTTTTGCTTTACACAATATGGGGTCAAAATAGTTGCAAATGGCCTCCCCCATCACCCCCTAAAAGGATCTGGCCTAATTTCCAATAGCCCTGTATATTAGACCCTGTATGTTTGTTTGGAGGACCTTAAGATAATGCAGGTCGAGAAGGGAATTACCTATTTTCTAAGGAGTTTTAACGAAAAATACCAACATAGGCATAACATAGGTTATCGCACGTAACTTAACTAGAAATACCTAGCTCGCAGGATAGATCCCCAGGTGGTATAGAGATCCATCATGCATCCCCTACGCTCCATTTTGCTCTACTTCCAAAATAATTTTCATGTTGCACCAAACACTAAAACCAAACCGGGTAGTGTGAACGCAGAAATAAAAATATGATCGCAACAATAATTCAAAGATGAACGCACTATTCTGAAAATCACCTTTATGAAATTATCTCTAGTTGTGTTCGGCTCATGTTTAATGTGCATCTCTAAGCGAAGGGGGAGGTAAAGTCGCGACACTCTCCACGGAACATCCTTTTGATAAGGTGCGGACTATATGCAGACAGATTTTTGCTTACAATCCCATTTCTGCCAAAAGTTTCGGTTTAGATTTGAACCACCAGATCCAAACAACAAATTTATTTATTGTTAGATGATGGAGATTCTAAGGGCCGTATTTTGAAAGCTTGCTCAGTCATCGAACTACATATGCTTGATTAACGCTTTTCTATGGCATAAACGTCACTTGAGTATAAATCTAAGACTGGCCAAGATTTTACAATACGGGTCTAAGTAAGTTAAGTAAGGCACACGGAGCTGCGACTTCAAACGTGTGTGTTGTGCCTATATTTGTAGGATTGCATCGTTTTACTCACTTTTAACTTCTGCCTCTCTCATACCCCTTCATATTATTATGAAAAAAGTATTTTGTCGCAAACCGCAAAGAGTTTGCTAGGGCGCTTTGAGACATATGCGCATCATATACAAAAGATTTCGATGCGCACCCATGTTTGACTTTTTTACATCCAAATAAAACCTTTTAATATCTGAAACTAAGTGGTAGAGTTCTGCGGTTTTCTCATCCATGGGTTATTTTATAATAATTAACTTTTTTGTCACAAATCATGTCATAGCAGGTTTTGTCGTGACTATGTTTTGTCGGTTCGAATTTCTCGAATACCAATCGACAACTGACGAATGTTTTTGTATTTGTAATTTCCGTGAGCATAAGCAACAGCTACTCAGCTTAAACTTATGAAACTATTACGGTTATTAACACTAAAAGCACTTCATCATCATCACCATCAGCCTATATTAGTCCACATATAGGCTTAGGCCTTATAGGTAGTTAAAAGACCAGACATATAGGCCTCCCCTAATGAACGCCATAGCGCCCTGTCTACAGCTTGCCGCATCCAGCATCTGCCTGCAGTCTTTCGCAGATCGTCATCCCACCTGGCCAGAGAGCGTCCTACACTACATTTGCCGAGTCGCGGTCTCCACTCAAGAACACGTTTACCCCAGCGGTTGTCGGTTCTTCGCGAGATATGGCCGGCCCACTGTCATTTCAGCTTTCTAATTCTTTGTGCTATGTCGATAACTTAAACTTAAAAGTAAAAATCACTTATAACGGGATATTTACCTTGACTTGTGTTGTTTGGAATCTGCCAATAGTATAATTACTAAATTTCTTCCGTCGGGAGTGGTTTTAGAACATCTACTCATCAACACACAAACGTCCACTGCTGAATATGACGACAAGGAGGGTTTTGCCATAATCACCACGCTTGGTAGGCGGAGAAATACGCATAAAGAAGCTGCAGCCTTTCTTCTCGTAGGTTCCCTGATTCGTCTCTAAGTGCCTTATCACACTAGCGGTTTGAGAGCGGTTGCGGGGTGGAGCGGGCGCGCAGCGAATGCATCGCGGATATGTCGCGGCTGCGCAACGAAGACGTCACGGACGCGCGGCGAATTCGCATCGTTTGACGTTCGTACAATACACTCAGTAACAAAATGGATTCCGACGAGGAGACACTGATGTCGGCTTTTACTTCAAAGACGTCAAAGACGAAAACAAGAGCGAATTTAGTAGATCCATTATCAATGAATCAAATGGAATAGAGCGACTACTTTGTGTTGTTTTGCAAACGAATAAAAAATATGTCAGTACTAAAACATTTGCTCGAGACAGTACAAAATGGCGTCCACGCGATTCGCGACGATAACGTTGCGCGTCCGCAACGAATTCGCTGCGCATCCGCGACGTATTCGTTGTGCCCTCGTAACGTATTCGCTGAGCGCCCGCTCCGCCCCGCAGCCGACATCCAAGGGTGAGTTGGAGAGGTGGATTGATAAAAATAAAACGTCAAGTGCGGACTCGCGCGTGGGGGTTCCGATTATTTTTAAGACCTTGTTTCTTGCCAAATATTATGATTCTAGGTCAACATGAAGTAGGTACCCTGTATATTTTGATCGAGGGAGAGAATCAAAGTTTATTATTTTTTTGGTTATTATAAAACTAAAAATTTACGGTTTTCAGATTTTACTCGTTATTTGTGCTAAATGACCTTGCTTCTCACGGAATTTTATGATTCTAGGTAAACGGGGTACCCTATAGGTTTTGATCTTTAGCAAGAATCAAAAGATTTATTTTCTGTGAATACACTACAAATGTATGGTTTTCGGATATTTCCCTTTAATTGTGCTATAAGACCTTGCTGCTCACCAAATTTTATGATTCTAGGTCTACGAGAAGTACCCTATAAATTTTGTGTGCATGTGATTCCCTTGGAAATTTCAAAATATTCGGACACAAACGGCTCTAACTTTAGAGTGTGGTGACTTAGAAGTTTTATTTATATTGCGGCTCCAAGAAGTTACGGATTTGAGTATTTGACGTTAATTTTAACTCGATACGTTTACGCGTTCCTGAGAAAAGAGGGTTGATAGACGGACAGACAGACGGACGGACGGACAACAACGCTTTGTGTAACCACGGGAAGGTACCGAAAGACGACTGCTCTGAGATTCAAATTGCTCCCACTTGCAATCAGAGAAAGTAAACAACAGACTTACACAATACGAAATTTTCCAGTAAATTACCCTCCAACTCCAAGAACGAACACAACTTAATTTGCAAAAGAAAAGACCACACCAAGGCTTTAGTTGGTATTGCTTTTACATACATGCTATGCAAAATGTCAAGATTCGATGCGAATAGAGTTCGGGTGCCTGTAGTCTAGCCTGGAGAGGGAGGCAACATGTTACGCTGGGCGTCGTCGTCGGCGTCGCGTCGCGAGATGTCCCGATGTTCCTTGCCCCGAACCCGACACGTGTTCCCCGCGCAAAGCTTGCTAGCAACGCTTTCTACGAATTCGGCGTCGTTCCCAGTTTGTTCCACTCCATATTTACATACATGAAACGAGAGAGAATTTTGCACTCGATATGTGTAAACGAACCCCCTTTTCCGGGAAAATTTTGAATAGCTCTATTCCAGCGACGACGACTCACTAAATTGACAATGTTGAAGAAACTCCTTTGGCAGTTTATCTACTGAGTGGATTTTATAGCAGCTTACCTAGCACTGTGTCTGAATGATAGGTAACTATATAAAACGTAATTGCGTCGCTTGTTTCTTTCTAATCTTAGCTGAGTTCTTTCGCGCGTCTCAATAAGTGCTAATTTCGCTAGAACGTTTGTATATGCTTGAATGTTTGTAAATAAACCACGACACAAATAACTAAAGCTTACTTGGCGTTGTGTTTCATATACAATTAATTAATTATTAATTGTAATCAAAATTTACTGAAGGAAGGATCTCAAATCGACAAATTATAATTTAAATATTTAAAAGTAGCGGCAACAGAGTAAATTCTAGGTTAAGTATGGGCGATTTCATTACGGATGTAAGGAGGTTAACTACGAACCTTATTTGTGTTGGAAGAAAACCAACGTTTCATCCCTTAAGGAGGGACATCTTCAGGGTGAGTGCGGTTCTAGACGCGCTCGATCCACAGTGCTCGAAGAGGTCCAGTTACACAAATAAGTTTCGTAGTTAACCCTCTTATATCCGTATTGAATTCGTCAAACTACGTTAGTTTTTGTAGTAAAATATGGGTGATTTGTTTATAAACTTTCTACATCGAGTTTGGCTAGTGTATAGTATACACTAGCCAAACTGGACCTTTCATTTTTAAATATGGTTCTAATGTTTCTTCAAGCATAAGGATGAATAAAGATATTCATCCAGATCACCATCTGATAGTGATATTACAGATTTAATAATTGACATAAAATACTTAGTAACCAGCGTGGATCAGGGCCCTGTTCCCTCATCAAGGTTCAAGTAACGAACAAAATGAAAAGACCGGTTTTGCAATAATACAGCTCACGGTAAGCACCTACATTGAATTATGAGATGTTTTCAACGAAGCCTACATGAGTGTTTATATTAACATACAAACTTTAGAAGGTCCCCGCTCCGCCACCCTTTGGGGTGGTGTTATTAGTATAAGCAAAAGACATAAACTTCCCCCTCCTAAGGCAGACGTGGTGTGCATACAATGGTGTTGGCATTGATTTTGAGTTAAATATAACCCCTTCGCTTTTGTCGTGTATTGTCGCAACAGACGTGTACAAACACAGTGACATGAATTATTATACCAGTTCTTTTATCTTGCCAGTGGTTATTAATCTGCTTCTACTGGCTGTTCAAATTATCTTTTTAACGCTTTTATTTAAAAGGGCTTGGTAACGCCCTGCGTGGTACATCCACCAGTAATAAGTAGTTACATTCCTGTTTCTTATTCCTGGCAGCTTTTCTTGCTTCAGTAATAGGGACCTATTATTACAATATCTGTGGTAGTAGTCATAAAAGGTGATGGTGATGGTGGAACTTTCACAAAAAAACACAATTTTCACAAAACAGTTCGTCTTTTTACAATTAATATGACTGTAGGTACCACAGGGCATTCTAAGCATTTCGTACAATGTGTCAACCGTTTATCCGCGGGAAGTAAGAATAATTCTGCTATAGCCACATTTGGTGCATGTTGTCTAAACTTTCACCACTAAACCCCGAATACCCAAACGCAACTCATGGACGCCTCAAGTCGTGTTTTTTGTCAGTTTTCAATAAGAATCTGTCAATTCAATATACAATACATATGAGTTCCGTTTGAATATTCGGGGCTAACAAGCTAAGGGTTATTGAAGTAACCGAAATCAAAAATATCACTATATTTCCATGTAATTTCATTTTTTTACCTACATCAACTATTAGGTACTAACGTGACCATTTATATTTTTACTCAAAACGGGACATCGGTTTATTTACGTCAGTTAGCAGGTTATCAAAGAAAAACTAAAAGCACATTTTATGTTCTACGACGTGATGTAGTTAGTTACAAATTAATGAATATTCGTCAATTTCTTCTGTATCTTTATTACAATCAATATATTCGTTATCAATCAAATCATCTAGTGCTATTTGAACGTCTGTCCATGCGGGTAGGTATTTTTTTTTTCCGCTCAATATAATATCTCCGTTTCTTTGGTAAGAAAGCAAATCCACTGTTCCAGATAATCACGGCTTGTTTTATAAAATTCTGTCGCCGTACTTATCACAAACTCTTCATTAATATCAGTGCCATTATCTTTTAAGTTCACCATAAAACTACGAACCGTAAATTGAAGAAAAAAACCAATCAGTTTACTCACGTTTACGTTACACTATATAATATATTATACTATTATATTGATTTCTTCAATTGCCGACAAAGTCTGACCTTCATACAGCTTGGTGAAAACTTGCTAACTGGGCGTGTAAAAAATAAAGCCACTATTGTGATGTAAGATCTTCAAAAAGTTTTTTATTAATATTAAAAAACGCGCGTTTTCATACGGGAACACAACGGGACGATTGTGACGATTTTTTGGGGACAACGGGACAGATAACTTAAAAGAGGGATAGTCCCGTTCAAAATGGGAAAGGAAAGTACACGAAACCGAAGATCGAAATATCGAAAGCACATGAGGCCGCATCACGGAATACCGAAATCACACAAACCGAAAAACTGTAGACCGGACGAACACAATCTCGAATGCACCGAAAGATCACGAAATCGAAAGTACGCAATGTCGAATTTTCCTCAGGGTTCTACGTTAGTTTTGTCATACCAATTATATTATTTTCAAGACTTTTTAGTGTAAGCAGTACGTTCATAACAACAGTTATCTAATTCGGCTGTTGAGGTACCTAGCTGTACTTCTAGCACAAAACGTAGCCTTCAGGGATTATTCTTACCTCAGCATTCACTCAACAAGAATGGTATTCTACAACCAGCAAGGTGTAAAAGCCGTTTTATTTTTATGTAATCATTATAACTGTGTATTTAATATTTGTTTAGAAACTAACGACTAACGAATTAGTATAGGTTACAGACTACACCAGAAGTTTAATTAATGGCTTTATGTAGGTTTAAAAAGCTTTTATTAGATTTTTCAACGTTACTAGCTTCTGCCCACGGCTTCGCACGCGTATTTTTGTTATATTAAGTAGCCTATTATCTAAGTTAGGCTGCGTTCTAAATGTATGCCAAATTTCATCTCAATCTATTAAATAGTTTGGAAGACCCTAGGTAACAAAAAATCACAGTTCACAAACTTTCGGCTTTATAATATTGATGTAATGTCTATATAATGATAAATAAGCATAATAAAATGCTTGGTTTCCACCGTATCTTTGTGCAGATGTGAGGTAGACGAATACTCAGTATTATTATTATTAATTTTAGCTGTCACTGTTCAAGAAGCTTGTTTTACCTGACCCAGTAGAGTCGTGTCGAGGCGACGACATTTCCAGGCCTGGTTCGGGGTCATTTCTCAGCACGGCCCGGCTGGCTCTGCGTGGCGAGTCTAATACAGAACTTAGATTATAAAACGGCTGATTATAAAAAACCAATCCAAAAAATAATTGGTATCACACGTACTGTATTGTAAAAAAATCTACGACAAGAAAGTTACCGGAATTCTGTCCTTTTTTTTGTGAATTATAAAATTACGTACACTCGGAACCTATTATGGCTTTCACAAATTTTGGCCAAATGGCTCAACTTTAATTTAACATTCATAAAGAAAGTTACAATTATTTTCGAAATTTGGTATAAAGTAAATTGATGTTTTAATTTGAATAATTTACCTACTAACATGCCAAATTAGTGATGTCTACTAGGTCCTTCAAAGAGATAAGCGTTTTGGCCACCGTGCCATATTAATTGCAAGTGCGTATTCAAAGTTGATGATGAATATAATATTCTATGGCTAATTCCGCTAATTCCATGCATCACTTCCATAATAGCGATCGTCCGTCTGTCATCGGCAGACATTGACGCGCCTCGCTCCGTACATCCGCTCGCATTCGCTCTTGCAATAATATCCCACAAAAGATTACCTGCTTTGAACTCTGTTTGTCAACAGGGTAATCTGTAAACACAAAACTGTTAAAATCCGCTCTTTGGTGGAGAGATGGCCGAGTTTGTTCAGGTGTATGTATCCTTTTTCAATAACCAGATTGGTTAGGTAAGCCTCTTTACTGTCATTTCTTATGGTCGCATCCTTTATGTTATGTCGGTGACAGCTTTTGAAATTATTGCAAAAAAAATCATATCATCCATTTAAAAACACAGCTGCATTCACAGCCCGCTTCACCTGTTTAAATTAATTATTTCTAGACCAGAGAGCAAGTTTAACTCGGGTAATTATGCACTCAAAAGTTCTTGATAAAGATCTTTACAGAAAATGTTATGTACCGTACAATTCAGCAACAGACTGAGAAAAATAAGTTTCAATTTAAATTCCCACATCTCAAAAGTTAACGAAGCATGCAGCGCCAAAATCCCACACAGGCTTACTAAGTCAACTCCGCTGGAAAAATACAATAAGCTCCAAGCGCTTTGTCCTTTATTCATATTTAATCTCCAGAGCGTCTACAAAAAACAATGATTTCACGGTACAGCATTAACGCATGTAGGCATAACAGAGAGGTGAACCAACCCAACGCAAACATAAGACCATATATTAAAATGTTGTCAATCCTATTTACAGACATTTTACTCTGTGTTTATCTTATAAATCTATTGTGTGCATGGCGGTCGAAATTATGGGATTTTGTGTCAATATTGACTCGAAGCGGGTTTGTCAGTCGTTGCATTTAACACGTCCCACCGGTGGTAAGATAAAATGCTCTCACTCAAGGTGCGTCGCTCTCAAAACAGATGGCGCTAGGTGACTACCAAAGCGGTTATTTAAAAGAACGTTTGCTAAGTTAAGCTAAGTTAAGTAGATAAAGAAAATCATGTTATATTCTTTCAAGTGTTATAAATTTCATTGTTTCTCAACGATTGTTCTGCCATTAACCATTTCAGACTCATATATGCCAGACAACGAGTTAAAAATGTTAAAAGGAAACGCGCAGCGCGCTTCATTTCCCCTTTAAGCGCATTTGGATCTCGTTTCAATAACAATCGACACAGACAAAAGCTGAAATGTTTTTCACGAACAATGAGTTATTTGGTAGAATGCGGTTGGTTGCATAGTACGTAGGTACATTAGGCGGGCCGGGATGTCATTAGCGAATGCTTGCCTTTCTAATGCCTAACTGAGCGCCGCCTCCCATTGTGGCGCTTATAATGAGCAACTAACGATTTAAGCCCCTGCTTACCAGCAAATTTTAGGAGTCTTTTAATTTTTACTACTGTTCCCTTTGTTTACTTGTGTAGTAAATTGACTTTTAAAATACTATTTCAATAATGGGTATCATTACATTACATACTCAACTATATTATCTCTAAGTGCTATCGCAAAGGCTTATGGGCTACATTTTATCCGCGGTGCTAAGTCGTGCCAGTCATTAGTATTTTGCGTTATTGTTAGCTTTTCTTTAGCTTCTTCCTTCAATTAAACCTTTCTTGACTTTTAAATGATCTTAGGCTAAAAGGTAACGGGAATTTTCCATTTATTATTAAGTTTTTTTGTGTCATCCTTATATATATAAAACTGACTGATATATCAACATATCTCTGGATCTACAAGAGCTACGAGGCTGAAATTTTGCATGTTCCTTTTAGGATGGAACTTAGTAGGTACCTACCTACGTAGTAGTAAACTAAGAACGGATTTTTGGAAATTCGAATTTAAAGGTGGTCAAATGGGGTTAGTGATAACTCATCACGAAATCTACGGAACCACTTGGGAGAGTCAGAAATTCTCGTACAAAGAGGGTGGAAATGCAAGTCAAATTGTTTTTTCCTCCTTTCATAATTTTAAGATATTTTTAAAGTCGACGCTAATGAAATCGCGGGCGCGTCAGCTAGTGTACAAGAATATGGTAATTCATTCATTCATTCAGAATTTGTATGATGTTATATGTCGCATTTCTGCCTAAAATACAGCAAGGCAGATTCTTCGGGCAAATTCAGTAAACTATCTTTCATAATAGTGTTGTAGTTTTGATACACCAGTATAAAGTGTATGAGAGGCCAGACTTACTCACTAGTCATTAGGTATTTTGATATTGTATCTACAAAGGATCTGTATCTTCGTTCAAAGTGGAAGAAACTCTCGGGGTACAATACTACAGGGGATACCAGAACACCTCACTCACTCTTTGTTTGGCTTCGTGCTATTTATCTTCGGCCGCGGATCAGGATTGCCGCAAACTCTCACAGTCATCCCGTGATTAAACATGATGTGTCAATATTTTACGACATTTTATGTTTTTAAAAGTGTATTCGTAAGTTCTGTTTCTCGGCACGTACCTATGACATTGTTGCTGTCTTTTTAAGTGGTTTTACTGATGTTTTTTTTTTTAATTTAATATTGCTTTACCGTACAATTTATGTGCGTCCTATCATCTTCGTAATAGGATATGGCATGACTCAAGTATACTCGTACATATTGAAATCTAGCTTTAATCCAATGGCTGTCGAATTAAAAAGTATTGTTGACCCCGCGTGTCAAATTAAAATAAGAAATAAGTAACGGTTGTATATCTACACATTACTCAGCTTTGCAACTAGACGAGTTCAAACACTGTTGCCGTAGGTTAAAAAGAGGGAAATTCGACACTAGTCATGGCGAGCTTTTTGGTATGAAGCTTTTTTACAATCCTCTAGCTTTGTGAAATTGCTTACAAAAAAAACTAAGTAGAGTAGGATTGTAAATGGACGTCTCAGTACAAACATCACAAATTCATGCAAAATTATCTTCATTTCATTTGTGTTAATGATAACACAGACTTTTAGTTAGTGTGTTACAAAAGTAGTTCTTATAACGCAAGCATTACTATAATACGAACTCTGCTTACGTTTGGTCTAGAGATGATGCTGTATTGATTGTCCTTGCCAGTATTTTATTTATAAATTTTTGTAACCTACTGTCCTATTCAACATTCAACATTGCTATCAGCGTTACAAACTGCGTGCAGGAGGTACATAAGTAACAGTATCCGTAGAGATTCGTAATGTTTGCTTTCGTGTGATTTATAGGCTTCGTCGGATTTAGAGGCACGCAGGACTGCGGTATAGCGTTACCCTTACCCTCGCCTTGTATCATTCAATCAAAAGATGACTTGCATGATACAAGTCATCATAATAATGCTAAATTTTGTTTGGCTGTCGAGGATTAGTCACTTTGTTGGTATTTGAAGTGAATTCGACGTCCGTTGGTACTAAATATTTTTATTAAATGAAAGTTGACCTATTTATACCTTAGTTTTACAGACAAAAACTTCTATCGCCTGTTCGTTGACCTGCCTGCATTTTTTTCCTTTGTTAACTATTATTGTGATTAGTGCGGTGGCGATAGCAATTTTTGTGTAACGGCTCAGAAACATAGATATCCTGGGGAATTCCATTGACACCTTTTGTCCAAATATACACCTAAAAGCGGATATAAAGTTGTATCTGTTCTTTGTTTTAAAAAAAATTGTGTAACTATTTTGCTCCAGTTAAATAACCAAGCAACA
Organism: Eupithecia subumbrata; assembly: GCA_949316285.1. Taxonomy (NCBI): domain Eukaryota; kingdom Metazoa; phylum Arthropoda; class Insecta; order Lepidoptera; family Geometridae; genus Eupithecia; species Eupithecia subumbrata. The sequence continues at coordinate 9,352,261 of OX438642.1, read as the reverse complement.
GTTTAGGCTTACGTCCACTGGTGGCCGCAACACGTGCGGCAAGGGCGAGCTCCGTTTCAGGAGGTAAGTTCAATAAGACCGCGCCGGCAGCCGACAATGAAGAGGAGGGTCCAAGTCTTCTGCTCTCAACATAATTAAACCACTTTAAATAATGCCACTAAGCGCCCAACCCAGAGGTTTTATTTTAAAAAGTGCTATTAGCATTAAATTTAGTTTTGCGGATGATTATGTCGCGCTCAGGCCTCGGGGCACATTAACTGCTCACAATTTTTGTGAATTATTGTTCCGGCTATACACCCTCGCCTTTTTAACACCCTCACCAAATGACTGCTCAAGTTGTTAACGTACAGAGAATTTTCATTCGCTTTATTCTTTTGTCCGTTCTTTTAATGTAGGCAAACTGAATACCTATTAATACGTAAAATCTGGGTAATTGTAGGGTGGAAAGTTGCCTGAGTCGCAGAAGTAGGTTTGATTGCTTGGGACGGGTTTTGTTCCAACAACTTGAAAAATATCAACTAACAGGCTAAAGGTTTCTTCGTTGCTTCTTTACTTCAGTCTAGATATCGAAGCGACAGAAATCAAATATATCATTTTATTGTATTTATGGAAATAATGAGTTTTTGATTTGGATTTTTATATGCTGTCCAATTCACACACAATCATCTAGCCCCAAGCTAAGTACTTACATAGAAACAGTAAAGAGACCCGAGGTTTGTTATTCTCAACAAATACCTATACATGCAGTCCTCATCGAATACAATAATAATTGTACATTTTTGATATTCAACTCGAAATCCTATCTTTTCTACTGTCCACTCCACGCCTCCGTAAAAATCCACAAGCCAAGAACACAAAGTTAGTTTGAAAGAAGGAAGGCAACTCGAAGTTGAAGGCGTTTATTTTGCCAGTTCAGGGTGTTGGCGTGTAGTAGCTATCGCAATCGAAGAGATCGCTACCGATAATTGAAAAAAAGGTTACGCCGGGTGAATCTTAACATCGATTTAAAAGGATGAATTAAAAGAATTCTATCCCTCTTGGATTGTTTTACTCTCTGATTCGAGATGGGGCCGATAAACGTGTACTGAACGAACTTTATGTTTCGATTGTACCTCGTGTACTTGGTGTAGGTGGGAATGCCGTGACAACCACTTTAAGTGTCTTTTTAATTAAAAGAGTCTGAAAAACTTGAGCGTATTTACAACAGAAAGAGGCTCTGCAACTGCATGTAAATAAATTTGGTAGGTAGGTACCGGATACTACGAGTACAAACGGGTTTATTGCGGTTTGAATATCTTAAACTATAAAGCTTGCGACGATGACACTAAGAAAAACAAAATTGAATCACTTTAGTGCCTAGACTATCTACCTAATTTAATTATTCCAGTGCTTTCCTACTTCAGAAAATAAAACCAAAACAGTGTTGTTAGTAAGTTAAACACACCATCATCATCAGCCTATGTTAGTCCACAGCGTGACGACGACCTCTGTGGCGCAGCGGGCGAAGGTCCGCCTGCGAAGCAGGAGGTTGTGGGTTCTATTCCCGCCTCGGGACAAATGTTTGTACGATCTGCAGATGTTTGTTCAGGGTGTTCTGGATGTTTTCTATGTATGTATAATAAAAAAATATCTATCTATGTACTGTATTGTATTAAGTATATCAGTTATCTAGTACCCATAACTCTGTTTATCTTGGGGCTAGATAATACTGTGTGAATTGTCCAGCAAATTTATAACTTATACAGCTGGACATAGGCCGTGTAAAGAGCATCATAGCGCAAACAAAAATTATATTTTATTTAGTAAACAAAACACAATATCAAAAAAAGGTGAAAAAAATACAAAAAAAAAATAACGACAGAGATAATCCCACTGAACCAATTATGACTGGGTGGGTATCACTGTACGAGCACTCTCATTTTCAAATAAGTAAATTAAAGTGAAATTGAATCAAGTAAGCAGGCCCGTCCGAGATTATGGCATTTAGTGAGATTATCTGAATGTGTTAAACTTCGGGCGTAGGGTCAGAGTCCCATTGTTTAATTACACATAGTGCTGGCATTGCTCGCCCTGGTTCACAACGCGTATCATGCTAATCATTGGTAGAAGTAATTACCTACCTACGGGGAACCCTTGCATCTTTCGACCAAATCCCCTTTTGATGTTAATATTTGAAGCTTTTAACAAAAACAAACTGAATTCTGGCTGTGTGAGTGGCTTTTTGAGGTGGGATTGAATGGCCATATCTGAAACCATGAGAGTGATAGAAAAGTTGTGAAATAAATCAATTTATTTTTTATTTTATTTGTTAATTAGTGGGTTTGTTATCTTGCAAAATAAAAGATTTATAAAATCTAAGTAAGCAGTTCTTAACTTCTGCTCTAAACTGTTCTAAAATGCCTTTTAACTTCAAATACTATTTATGTAAGGATAAGTTACACTGTTTTTTTAAAGTTTCACGACAAAAATTATAATAATAGTAGTAGGTTCCCCAGGAACACAATTTTGAAGGGATTTCCTTGGGATCATTTTTTACACAAAAGCGAAAGTATCATCGAAATCGGATAACAATTGATAACAACGGAAAACATCCAAAGTGAGAATCAGTAAAAATATCCAAAATCGATAACGTTCAAAGTCCACACTCAGCCTGGACCAAAGTTGTTCGTATCGTAGTGTTAGGTTCCCTAGACTAAAATGGTTGAGCTCCTTGCAAAACTGGAGCGTTGAGCCATAAATACTACGGAACTTTGATTGAGCATATATATAATATATAATATAGCAAACACTAATTAGGACGGACTGGTTCTCCACAGTGAAGGTCTTTTATGAACTAAGTTCCTCTGAACTCTGGCTCAATCTCACTCAATTTAATTTTTAATGTCTAGTACGTAACTACCTCGCATATTAATTCATAGGTTAGGACCAAAGACACCGATGAACCTTTAACCAATTAAAACAGTATTAAAATAAAACTAAAGGCACGAACATGCCAGCTTGGATGAATCGGCGTCATTTCGGCACACAGAGTAGATAAATGTTTTCGTGTACGTACATAGGTCTAATAAATGTATTAGGGTCGTTGTTTCTGACTGAAGGAAAGCTTAGCTTCGGTTAATAATTATATAGATTCTCTACCTTAGGTTTGTTGTTCTAAAGCCCGTATTTTGAAATCTTGCCCAGTCATAGATCTATGTATAACGATTATATGGCATAAAAAAGGTTACTACTTCAATATACATATAAATCTATATATATGTTCGTTGAATATATTCAGGTATAAAGGTTTTGTCACTTATGTCAAGTTAAAATAAATTGTGCTGGGGCATGATTCTCTATGACCTAAGAGATAACATGCCCAAAACGTGTGACGTCACAACGTGTTCTAAACACAAACACGATTCAAACGAGCCTGGGTGTGGAATCGAAAAATTGAATTCTGCATGCCACAAGACTGGTTGTCTATGCCCCGTGTTTTGTTTTTCGATTATTTCACACGGTGCGTTCAAAATCTTACATTCGGACTACTCGGAAAATTTACGGTTTTATTATAAATTATTTTTTGTTTCCAAATAATAAATATTTTGAATTTTAAGCTTGCTCAACCATCAATAATTGTTGAGCTTACAATATTTTAGTGTGATTTGAAAATTAAAAGCCCAAAAATAATGATTTGTAAATACATTCAAGTCAGTCATGACTAGTTTCGGAACGTTTGTTTTGATTATCATAACCTAAAAATCTATCATTCCTAAGGATTGTGTTATTGTGTTCTTTGATAAACACAATCAACAAAAGATATCTTACGGGTTGCATTTTATGAAATGATTTTATTAAAACCTCCAAATACGAACGACGAAACGATCCATACTTACTATTGCAGGAACACGCTAATCTGTGCCTTAACACGCTATGAACGAGCTCGTTTATTTGACAGTTCAAATCGTGCCGTGCAGTGGTAAGGAATGACAACTAAGGGCATGCGGAATACGGTTTTGTACGATTCCACGCCGTTGTCGTGTCGTAGGTGTGTAGCACGCTTGCATTGGTCATAGTGAATCACCCCCCTGGACACAGTAATATCTAGCCCAAATTAGCATTGCCGTTGCTGTGAATCTTCGATTGCGTTGGTAACCTTTTGTTAATAGTACATTGTACATCTAGGCGACAAAGTGCTCAATTTCTATCGAGTGTGTCGTTTGAGGCCCGAGGCAGCGGAGGGCCTTGAAAAACACGAGGTAGGAATCGTACTTTCTCCCGAGTTAATGTAGTGCTTTATACTACACCTTCGAGAAAAACATCATTTTAGAATCATCAAAATCACTTGAGTAAATTCAAACTGTAAACTCATATGCAGCATTAAATACGAGCTTATGCGATTTTCACATTGTTCTTTTTTTTATTTATTGTTCTGAATACGGAAGAGGCCGATATCATATGGCGAATTCGGAGTAAAAACTTTTTGTCGTTTGACTTATTATGAAAATAACCATAGCTACGGGCTGATATTTCAGAAAATTACTGACTGTCTTTCTGAGCAGGTATAGTATATGTATAAGTGTTTTTTCTTCATACCGGTGCTATGTTTAATATCTCGCCTCTGCGTTTCGGAAGCTTCTCATTCAGACACGTAGCTTATCGGCGATAAATCCCCAACGAAGGTTACATTCCAAAGAATGAATACCTCCGCTGAATTGCCGTCGTAGAAAATATTTTATAAATGTGAGGGAATCGCTAAGGTTCATTTGGACCTCATTTCACGTTGTCGTGAGCAAAATAGATGAATATCTACCTACTTTTTCTTAAGTGGGTAAGTGGTAGCTGTGAGTTAGGTATTTGTGGAGCTCAAGTCATAAATAAATAGACAAATTAGTACCTACTTTTTTAAATGCTCATTAGATTTGCAGAACAAAATTTGTGTAAAAAATTGTAAATGAATCATAGAGAATTAGGATATTCAAAAAATTCAGTTACAGTTTCCAGTTACAAAGTTCACTTAGATGAGAATGTAAACTTACACAATATTCTTAAGCTTGCTACAAATTAATAATCAATAAATTATTCTATAATGTACAATACATACGTAGTTAGCTAGCAGTTTAAGTTTTTTTACAGTTATGTTTACATTTAGTACCGTTTGCTTAGTAAATTTTGTCATAAATATAAGTTAGTTTTAATTTTTTCTTAAATATGTGCATTGATAAGCAGTTTTTAATGTTATCAGGTCAGTTATTATAAATCTGCGCACCTTCATACATGATGTTCCGTTTTCCGTAGTTGGTACGTGGACTCCTCAGTTTTAACTTATTTTTGTTTCTTAAATTGTAGGTGTAGGTTTTCTTTGATAGTGCGACTTGCGTAATGTATTATATCAGTTACTATTTTCTTAACAAGGATCCAAGTGAGATACATACATAGTTGGTTGATGTAAAAAAATTTGGTTTCTTTGTAAATAGTAAGTGTGCTAGTTAGGGAGTCATATTTGTATAGAACTTTAATAAATTTATTTTAAGATATTTGCAGTGATTAAAATTCGGGATATAAAATCACACATCGAGCTCGACATCAACTTACTCTGAAAAGTTTTCCTACTAATATTATAAAGCCGAAAATTTGTGAAATCTGAATTTTGTTACCTACAATTTTTGTTATCTATCTCCAAAACTACTGAAGAGATCAAGATGAAATTTGGCGTGCGTTTAGAGCAAAGCCTGACTTAGATAATAGGCTACTTATTAAACTGAAAATAGGCGTGTAAAGCCGCAGGCAGAAGCTAGCAGTTTAAAAAATAAGATAATCTACTCAAGTGGGTTGGTTTATTCGTTCTAGGTAAAAGTGTAGGAGGTAATATCTGTTATGCTGACGCTTATCGCAGACACTTATTATAAATGTTACACTCAAAATTTTAGTAAACCCTAATGGACTTTAATGCTTAACACAAAATGGATTTTAAATGAACAAGTGAGTTATTATCGTAGCGTCATTCAGTAGCTGCTATATAACTAATAAAACGATGGTAGATAATGAATTTATAAGTTTGTGCTCGTAAAGATGATGAATACGATTGTTTGTATCGTAACTACAGATAGGAAAGATGAGGCTAATGGAGTATTTTTGGGTTCCACCGAACATCAGATCGGCCGGCAGTGGCCGCGTAGGTAGGTAGGTACTAGGTACCGCTTGTCGGCGCTCGACTCGGGCGACTCCGCTTGACATTAACAAATTACATCGCCTGTCAACTTTCTGAAACAATACTCGGATACCTACCAGTTGGCGTTTATCTCGAGAGTTTTCGTCTCGTAGAGATAAAATGTTGTAATACTAAAATGTCATTATGCTCAGTCGGAGGGCAGTAGATACTCGTAAGTCACGAGAGATAATATTACGGTGGGCGCGGTGGAGCGGGTCCGTTGCGAGTGTTGCGACGGTATCACAGTTACCGTACCGATTTGTTATGTTATCTCTGATGCTTTGTACGAGGTTGATAGGTCAACTTTAATGTACCTATCATTGAAGAAAATCTTACCAGGTGTATCGGATATTGTTGAGAAAGTTGACTTGAACAGTTAGTAAGGTAGAGTTCTTCAACTCGTAACTTGTGCGCAGCTAGAATAAATAACATTTGAGTAAAATTTTAAGGTGGAATTACTTACTTAAGTGACACTTTATAATTGGAAGACAGTTTTTTCAAAGTATTAGGTAATTTGTTAAACTAGTTCGAATATGTGGCAGTAAAGCCGCGCGCAAGGTTGGTTTGTGGATGAGCTATATTTATTAATATACCTACATTTTTAAATTTATAAACTGGTACTATTCAAAGATTTCTGACTGGTTCTAAAATCGTGGAAATCTTCTCTGGAATGGATAAATCAGCGCGGGAGTAAGCACAGCCTAGCTTATCTTATTTGACAGATTCAGAGCAAAGAGAGATCAGCTTTTCAACCTGTCAATGTAAGTACCTACTTACTCATTCATAAGATATCATTATATATTGCAAAAAATAGAAAGTACCTTGCTTTAGGACGTTTGTACATCGTATGTACAAGCGTCCTAAAGAAATGTGCAAAATTTACTTCTAAATTTAACTAAGACAAATAAAGTTTACGATATTTAAATTTATTGACTTATTGTTTACAATAATGCAAGCAATAGTAATTAATGACCCATGTTTATTTACCTTACTGAAAATATCCACAACCCAAAACAGTTGTTGAAGATAGATAGAGAAAAACCTGTTTTTTATAGGTTTCTTAGAGCGGACCGAGGCGAGCAAGCAGTGATTTGTCCGGGGCAATCTATCATTCAAACACTATGGAAATAATTAGTGTCAGCGGTCGCATCCGGGCGGAGTACGCGGGAACAATGAGCCGCGCGACGCACCATTCAAACAAACCATTAATAACTCGCTAGTTTTTCTAAGACGGATTCACTTTTGTAAATAAATGGTACACTGGATCTTAACTACCTACTTACGGAGACATTTTTTATCGTGACATGCCGTTAGCCGGATAATGTGACCGCGGCTTGGAGCAGCACCAAGTTATACAGAGTTCTATGCAGTACAAATTAGACATTCTTTTTGTGGAAGCTGGAGACTTGGAGAGTCTTTGAAAATTGTTTATTTATATAAAAATATTCTACATTACGTGCTAAACAGTTGGTAGGACATCTTTTTAGGTATATAAATATACTTGTGCCAGGATGTCCTGTTCTTCCATTCAAATACAACAAATAAACTAAATTAAAATATTATTAATATTAATGATTAAGCATGCAAATAACACATAAACCAAATTAATTATGAATAAATAAATAAATAAATAAATAAATAAATAATGCTGGACAATTCACACAGCATTATCTAGCCCCAAGCTAAGCAGAGCTTGTTAATAATATAATGAATAATCATTCAATAACAATAGTCTTGCTTGGTACCATGCCTTAAGAGCTTTCTTGAATTTATAACTACTAAAATTGATTGTTTTAATTAATTGGGATATTCTGAATCTACGATGTAGGTAGGTAAAAAACCACTGCCTGCCTATAATTTCTTTAGGTGTTTCAGAAGGCAAAACCATTAGAATCATGACTTTGATCTTGGGTATGGACTTCTTGAGGTCAGTTTCCACAATCTAGACAAAGGTCGAAGTCATTACTATCTACCGTGTTTAAAGTAACAATCCAGATCTTACTAAATAGAGGTAAGAAAAGAAAAAATGCCTTCTTACATTAAAAAAATCGAAGTACTTACTTTGGCTGTGGTCACGGTCTTACACGTAGAACCCGACCAGTGTGAATGACCTTCGTTTCACCAAGATATTATGTTTGAAAACAAATTTTAATAAAGCTCGTATTGTTTATGACCAAATATATATTACGCTTGTCGTCAAGAACGTCTTTACAATTCCAAACAAAAAAGTCATAATTATACACAGCTGTTATCTGATCGTGCGTTTTTAATTACTTAAGTTAGAAATAAGCGCCTTGATGAGCAAACCTGGTTAGATGTTTTTAAAAGTCTCATTTTTTTCACAATGTATTTACCTCTCTTAAGGATTATTTAGGTATTTTTGTTTTTGTAGAAACCCTTCTATTACAAATCGAATGTGATGAGGTTTTTGGCATTTAAAGATTTAATGTGGTTTGTTTTCATGGTTATTAAATAGTTCAATCTTTTTTAAATGCATCTATATACATTCAACGTGTAATGTGTGTGTGAAGTGTTAATTTACTCATTATCATACATCATAATGGGCATAATTAAAATTTTATTTAGGATCTTAATTTTTTTATATTAACCACAGAGCTAACTAGTGTCCGTTGTAAGTCCCAGAGATTTTCGACTCTATTTTCGACTCCTACTTTACCTCGTGATGTAGTTGGTTAGCACATTCCAGTACAGAGGGAAGGATGCGGGTTCATGTCCCGTCGAAGTCGAAAATTTTTGGGATATTATTTGATTTCTTAGAAATTTCCCTGCGTGTGAGGGCTTACGCACTATATAACAAAAATCTTACAAGAAAGCTTTCTATTGTCTCGCAGTGAGTATGAAAAGTAGAGTACCACTCTCACTGTGGATAAACCAGTTTTTGTCTTGGGCAAGCTTATATTCCTCTTTGCACTCACGATGCTAGAAAATCCCTCGCTTTGCTCGTGAGTAACATTTCGAATCATTCGTTACGCTCTGGATTCCCGATAGAAATAGAAATATTTTATCAGGGTCACTTATAAAACGCCCGTGAACTCTGTTTTAACCCATGGTTAATAGTCTGCTGTATGCATTTTTTGCTGCATATTTTACACTTTCCCTTGTTTGAATTGTACCGGTAATGGAAAACCAATTTTCCAAAATTATTTGGCATACAAGGCAATTATGTTACCTATATATGTCAATGACAAAAGTCGCTGAAGAGGGTAGCTATCCGATGAACATATACGAAATCTTAACAAAAAAAAAAAAACCCCTGTCTAGTTAGTTGGACTACTTACAAACGTTTATGAAAATTCACTTTGTTCAGTAAAATATGTCGTCTACTGTACCTTTTTAATGGCTGTAGTGGCCTCAAACCTTTATCTATCATTTGTAACATGAGAATACTGACAAAAGGTTCCATTGTAGATAATCTGGACCCTTTTTTTAAAGAGATATTGGATCTTCTAAATTGACCTTAAAATGTGATTCCACCTGCTCAGTTTAAGAAGAGCAAGGTGCAGTTTGGAACATTTCAATTATTCACTTATTTTACTTTGACTTGTTTGTGTACAGAGTCACAAACGTACAAAGTAGGTATTAATTTATGGCCTTGTCTACATTGTTTTTTCTGGGTCTAAAATAATTTCTAGATTTTAGTTGCAACGCAAAAACATTCATTCAGCGTTTATCTCTCCGTCAGTTGACGTTGGACTGTTAGCTAACAGTCCAACAGCTGTCATTCTGAGTAGATATAGAGGGTATTTCTTTCTACACTATACAAATTGAGCGAGACTTACACCCAGTTCGCTAGCTGGCGCAGCCGGCCGGTGTTAAACCACGAGTGAACTACAGTTTAAGTTTACAAAAATATCTTACCTTATGTCCTTACCAAAAATTACCGATTTTCGATTTATTGGTTAAAGTGACATGAGCTAATTTGTTAAACTTACTTTCCAAACAAATATAAAAACAAGCTTCTGCCCGCGGCTTCGCACGCATTCTTTCAGGTCAGGATACAAAGTAGCCTTTATGTTAATCAAGGCCTTGAACTATTTCTACGTAAAACCCGATTAGTTTTGCTGTTTTGAGATGTACAAATCATTAACTTTCATTTGAAACCCCAATTGATGAAGTAGCCCCCCTTTTTGATTTTTTTTCCTCCAACTTTATGCTTTTTTTTCAAAAACTATTCTATTTAGTTACAGTTTTTGCTATCTTTGCTCTGTAAGATATATGTAGATAAATTTTCACAATGGATCATAAAATTCAGATGTACCTACTCCTCTACAAACTTTGGATATAGGGCCGCTCTCCCACCGTTGGATTTTTTTTTACATTTATGATACTATTTCAAAAAGTACGAAAGCCAAAAAATGTGCCTTTTAACTGTTTTGAAATGTACAACCCAATACAATTGATTGATTCCCCATTTGATTTGCCATTCGACCTTGTCGTGTATCGAGTAGGGTCTCTTTTAAAATTTAGAAATCACTATCACTAAGAAAATTACAATCAAATAATAAACATAAACTAGAACTAGTTTTTACAATCAAAACAATTGAGCTAACTGCAGACTGTTGCAAACAATCTACCGGTAGCTCATCTATCCCAATTTGTACTGCAATTTTTTTATTTTTTTTTATCTATAAGCGTATCTGTATTTTTATACTTGTCTACGTATTGCACAGTACCTACTTATAGTGACATTGTTACACCATTTCCGCTGTGAAGTTGTAAAAATTCAATCCACACAAAACTTTGTTTAACGCATAAAAGTTAACAAGATTTATACACACGTCATTTAACCTACACTAAAAAATAACATGTTAAATACAATTATCCAACTTAACAATGTATGTATGTTAATTAGATTAGGAACGGCCAAGAATGAGTGGCTAATTAGGCAATAAGTGTTTCTTCATAATTATTGGTAAGTTTTCTCTAGTAACAAAATTGCCTTAAAGTTAAACCAACACTATTTTAGTGTCTTGCGTGGCCTTTGCCTATGTTAATAGATGTGCCGAGCTCAAAGTTGATCAAGTTCAAAGTCTGATTTAACAATAACTTTGTGCCACTCTGGTCTGACGGAAGTTATGGGGCGAACTTAACGTGTTTGTTTGTCAAACTAGGCCTAGATCTCAGTACCCATTAGTACTGTTGTGTAAATCTCCGTGGTAAAAAACTCGGAATTACATAAAGTTTAATATTTTCTTTGGTCCTTCGAAAGTGAAAAAACGATTGAGAAAAAAAATGCGATAGATAAAATCATGAAAGTGCACTGTTTTTTTATTAATTTTGTGAGATCTCTGGAACCCTTTGGTCTATTGAAATTACTTTTGTTTTGATTAGTAGGTATTTCTAATTATTCGGTTCCTTGAACCAGTGTCTTCATAAACTATTGTGTTGTTTTCTTGTAAATAAGTAAAAACTTATTTTTTGCGCTTACGTCGCGTCGTTCCTAAAAGTGTAAGCTCTCTGTCGCTCCTATAAACGCAAAATCGTATGCCTATCCTTTTCACAATGTGGCGCGCAATGCGCCTTCCTAGATATCTTGAGAATCTTCAGTTTGCATCATTAGTATTTAGTATATTAATATTACATGTTTCAAAGAACTTACCCTATACTTCGGAAAATCCACCTTAATTTTTATCCAATTTCTGGCCATTATGACTTGTTTGCAATGAAGTATAAATAATTCATTGCAAACAAGTCATAATAAATAAATTTTATACTCGTATTTTACTTCAAATTAAACTAACTATACCTATCATTTTATAAATATGTTGGACATCCACACGGCATCATCCAACGCCGAGCTACGCAAAGCTTGTGTTATGTTTAGTAAATAAATATATAAAACTCGTTTTTTTCTTCTTCAAAAAACCTGTATTACATAAGAAAAATAACACGGTTTATTGGTGCTAGATGACTGATATATATAGTACAATACGGTAAACATTATTTTATAACCACTTCATAAAATAATTGTAAATTGGGTGTTCAAAAATAACATTTCTTGTGTCAACTTGTTAATTGACAAAACACCGGTTTCGTTGGCGTTTCATCAATTTATTCTATAGTCAAAAACTTGTTTACACCCGATAGCAGATAAGTTATTTTTACTGTGGAATTAAATGGTTTGATAAAATTTCAATTCAATAGCTCTTTAACATTTTTGTTATGTTTTACGTACTTGGATTTTAAAATATAACCAATGGTACCCTAAAAGAGAAATACAACAACAATGGCGATTAACCTCTTCTTAGATATTTCTGAACGGGTCTTTACTCAGCGCAATAAAGAACTCGTTTATAATTAGCGCTGTTTAAATATTATATTTAGTAGACTAACGCGATAATAAGGAAATAATGGAGATCGTCAAAATAGGCAGAGATTTTTTATAGTATAAAATTAATGTATCAGTTAATATTTGGTAGGTATTTGATATAATATTACAAGTTAGTCCTATCTCTGTCCTAGATTTAAATAGTCCATCTTGAATGGTGTTGTGTTATATAAACATGGGTTATTTCGTAGATGTAAATTAAGCCAATGATGATGATGTTGATTTAAATGGGAGTGGGAGACCGGTGTATAGGAGGTGATTTAAGCCTTTATTATTTAAGCCGTTATTTCAAACTATTTACACATTTCACATACTATTTATAAAACAAATTGAACACTGCTAGTAGTTTGTTTTCCGCTTGGCCTTCCCCAGCCTTTTACACTCCTCCCTGCCTTGAGTTCTGGCTCATCTGCCCGTATCGAGTGAAAGGTCTGAACTGATTCCTTTTCCCTTCTCGGGGAAACCATGTTGTTTATTCATTGCTACATTTATTTGGACCTCATTTTGTGGCCTGCCCAACTCCATTTCAGCTTGGGCTGTCGAACTTTGTCAGACATAGTACTCTCTCTCATACGTGAGATTTTTATTTTGTCCTTCCTTTATAGAATGCTGCGTTCCATTGAGTTTTGACGTGTGCTGAGTTTTGTTAGATGTTGCTTTGTGAGTGCCCTATTTTAAAAGCCAAATGTGAGTATTGGTAAAATGCACGTTTTGAACAGTTTTGTTTTAAGTTTTGCTTATCATTGAATAAGATCTTCCATTTGTAGTTCTATTTTGGATCTCTTTGATCATTTACTCATCTGGCGAGATTTTTTGTATATGTATAATATATATATATATATATATATAGAGTCCGAGGTAGGAGTTATCATCAACATAATCTAATGTCTCATCGTTAACTTTGCTCTTGTCCATATTCGTATAAATACGAATATGGACAAGAGCAAAGTTAACGATGAGACATAAAGGTTGGCTTTTTTGCTTTCAAAATCTAGATCTAAAATGGCAGTCTGAAGTTAAGTTGTTGATTTAGAAAATAGCACCAGGTCGTCAGCGAATTTTAATTGTGAGATAAGGTTTCCATTGATGTTTATGCCAAATTGTTGCCATTCTCTGAATATAAAAAAAAAAATTAGAGACACTGGTTTGTTTTACTCCTCGTTTTATATCTACCATTCCTCCTTTCTCCTCTTATCTTATTTGCGCGATAATGTATATATATAATATGGCTTATACATCCCATCAAAGCGGTTTCGTTGGTCGAAGTAGGTAAACACTGAAACGTTGGTCGGTCTTCTCGGCTCGGTCAATTATGAAATTGAAGTGACGATATGTCAAAGCAGTAATAATATAAATGTGTTATTCCTTCTTTGAGGACGTATATCAAAGTAATGAAATCCGGGCAGATTTTCAGTATCATTGACGTGATTACACAGAAGACGGCATGCTGTCGACAGATTTAACGAGCCGCCCAAACAACGCCCTCACAGATATCTTTCACCTGAATATTTAGCTCTTTGAGTAAAAATAAATCTTTCCGTTTCTTGGAACAACAACAGTGTCAAGTCTGCTCGTCTTAGAGCAAAGATTATATTTGTCATCGGCGATCGCATTAAGCTCGTTTACGGGGTGTCGTGGACGCGGTAAACGATTTAGCCGGAATAGCGGCGGTGGCAGCGCGAGAGCACAGAACAGATGTTTTCTTATATCGCCACCTTAAAGCGACAAGCGCTCTCTTTCCGTCCAACTTAAAAATAAATATAGGTATGTGTACCCACAAAAGACTCCCGTATAACAACATTATTTATAGACCTGTCATCTCTACTTAAATACCTAATGAGCCGTTTCTAATATAGTATGGTATTCTTCATTTGGTTTCCCTATCCACGTAATTACCAATACCAACAAGCCGTCCGTCAAACGGATGCGCGGCCGCAGTCAACGTAACGTGTCGTTGATATTTAAATAATCAACTACACACACAATTGACACAGTTGATCTTCAAATGTGGCAATGATTGAAAACGGCGCGGCTCGATCTTAGGGATCGGTTTTTAAAAACTGTAGGTGCTGTTCCTACTTAGTCGATTGATTTATCATTGTTATCGCAGTAATATAATTCGAATAAAATATCGTTACTGTAACCGTCCCTGTTCTGTTAAAAGCAAGGGTAGTCCGAGAACTTCCCAAATGTTTTTGATACCTACGTAGACTTCCATACATGGTCACTGCAGACATTGCGCAATGAGTTTTGTAGTTACTATTCGCTGCTATGTATTCTATAGTACATGTACGAAATAAATCATGCTTTCAATTTAGAAAAAAAAGCATTGCAATAAAAAAAGGTTTAATTTGAATAGGGCAGGAGAGATTGCGGGCAAGGCGACGCGGCCGGAAGCCGGATTTGGGGCATATTCCGGCATGAGCCTGTGGCCACCTGTCCGTTCACACTCGACCTCCGCAGTTTTTCGTTTTGGCTGAACCAAAGTTTCTCGTTAATATGCAAATTAAGAGTTATCTGCGAAGAGGATTTAGGGTTACTTTCGAATAACGAGTGCGCGAATGAAAATTGAAACTTCACGCCCCGATTCTACACAGACCCGTTTAAAGATTTAGCATAGTGACTTGATTATAATTTTATCGTGATCTGTGCGCTTATCGCAGTATGTACACTTTATTTACATAAAATATAACGCGTGAAACTCGAAACGCGAAAATGTACCAAACTATTTTTATTAATAACGTGTTATACTGCTTAGTCAAGTAGACTATAAAGAAAGACATAAAACTGTTAATTGCTTACATTACTTATTAAAAATACAACTTTTCTTACCGTAGACCTATGGATTCCTCAAGAAAAATTCTAACAAAAGGCTGTTTAATTAAGTAGTTACCTAGATAGTTTCATTAATTTAAATTTTATGATAATTTCAGAAAGATAACGATGTTTTGATATTCAGAAGATAACACGAGGTTCACAATGGTCAGATTCTAGTTATGTGGGGAGCTAGTTAAAGATAAGCATTGTCGTTATTTTTGCAATAAAAAATAAGCATATGAAAGTACAAAAAGGGAAATAACAATAAATTACAGTTGGAGAAAACACGTTGTTGGAAGAAATTTTAAAATAACTTTCTAATTAACGAGTGAAGAATTTAATTAGCAACTGTAATTTTTGACTCGTGAACATTTTTGGATGAGCAGCGTAGCTCTATTATATTCCAACTGTTTCGAGACTCCACAGCAGGCTGTGGAGTCTCGAAAGAAAGTGCTTCCTGTTCGTTTCAGTAAAAACGGTTCCTAGGATTCTTTCGTAGGTTTCGTAAGCTCCACTTATCTGACAACAACATTTTTAAGAATATTGTTTTAATTTCACGTTTAATAAAATAAAAAAAATAAAAATTTGAAAAACACCCTCGACAGATTTTCATGAAACATGGCTAAGAACACTCGGGATAAAATTATCTATGACACAAAAAAAAAAAGTAAAAGAAAATCGGTTCATCCGTTTGGGAGCTACGATTCCATAGACAGACACGTTAAACTTATAACACCCCTCTCTTTTTTCGTCGGGGGTTAAAAATAACATGACTGTACTCAGAAAGCAATCATTTAGTTTTAAGGGAGCCTACCATACTTTCATACTCCACAGACGGCCGATGTGGCGCGATGCAGAAGGTTGCGGGTACAATTCCCGCCGTGGGACAAATGATTGTACGATCTGCAAATATTTAATACGGATGTTCTGGGTATTTCTATGTATACTAAAAATATTTTATCTATACTATATTGTATTAAGTGTATCAGTCCCTCCCTAGTACCCATAACGTAAGCTCTGCTTAGCTTGGGGCAAGATGCTTTATGGATTGTCCGGCATATTTAGTTTTTTTTTTTTATCACGATTTCATTTTTTTTTTCATTTTTCAAATGATATTCATATTCATATTCATATTCATATTCATATTCATATCATTTATTGTGATTTTATGCATACAGGTATTGTTCTTATGTGTAGGTAGTCTTAGTGGGTACACAATGCATAAAAACCCTGTCAGGGCGCTACAATTATTTTGGGTCAAATAAATTCTCATAAAATAGGTGTATGTCATGATTAGATAGGTAGTTACTTACTTTCTAACTTAATCTATAGGTGATAGTATGTCAGCTAGTACACTTTTGGTTATTCGCTTTAAACTATCATCGGAGAAGAATTCGTGAACTGAATAGTAACATTTTTGTAATAAAATAGTTTTGAGGTGTTTCATAAAAATATTATCTTTTGGTTCGCATTTTAGGTTTTCAGGTAGTTGGTTAAATATTTTTATTAATCTAAATTTGGGGCTTTTACTAACCGTTGTTAAAGTTGTTTCGGGGATTATTATTTTATTTTTGTTTCGTCTGTTATATTTATTGTCTAGTTCTTGTTTTGTTTTGAAGTATTTTTTATGTTTTCTAACAAACATTGCCGCTTGTAATATACAGGGTGTAACAAAAATAAGTAACCAAACTTTCAGGTGGGGTGTAGAATCGAACACTGAATTCAGGAAAAATATTGAAAAAAAATCCCGCCCTTTAGTTTTCGAAAAATTTAATAAATAGGTACGAAATTTTCACAACATTAGGCAATAGACTATAATACAGGTGTCTATTTGGAATTAAAAAAAAATGGCCTAAGTACCTGTATTCATCTCTTTTATAAGCCCATAACACCTAAACGGTGCCCTAATGAGCGGCCACCGCGGTCATCGACCCGCGACATCATTGCAGCGGAAGCGAACAGGCTGCACGGCGTGCTTAGATATGGAGCCTACGTACAACAAATACATTCCAATTTTCCTCTAGGAATAAAAAAATAAATAAATTATTTTTAGTCTTTACACACGTTCTATCGCGAAAATGCATAGTTAGTAGGTACATTCATTAAGCATGCACCTTCCTACTAAAAGATATTCACTACTAGCTTTTATTTTTTCATATCGTTGACTACCTAAGTACCTACCTTCACATTGACCTTTAAAAACACGGTGAGTAACTTACAATGAACCCCATAAAAGGTTGTTACAATTTGCATTTCCGAAGCACCAGATTGAGACAAGAAAAGGCACAAACTTTTAGCGCGCGAGAGCGCGATAGGTATACAAACTTAGTTCATCCGAATGTTCACCCAATGCTAGGCTTATTGTTAGTTTTGTCAAACTGTCATACCACAGAAATGTTATCATAGGGTCAATGGCCGTTTAGTTGCATCATTGCAAGCGCAAGGTGAAGGTCGCGGCGGCGCTTATCGGTTTTTTGTGCGTAAAAATGGCTCGTATGCGTTATTCAGATATTGAATACCACGAGATGAAAATTGAAATGGGAAAATTGGAATGCATTGGCTAGCTTCCTACATACAACACGTGCAGCCCGCCGCCGCGCGCGCTGCTGCGATATCGCGTGTCCGGTCGTGGGTGCCCCCCGTAAAAAGATGTTTATCTGCTAAAAATGTGTACACAAGGTACGTAGACCTTTTAATCATATTTTAATGTCAAATAAACACGTGCATCAGTCGTTTGCGTAATGTAGTGAAAATTCCGTATTTATTTTATTTTTCGAAAACTAAAGGCCGGGATTTTTTTTTAATATTTTTCCTGAATTCAGTGTTCGATTCTACATCCCACCTGAAAGTTTGGTTACTTATTTTTGTTACACCCTGTATAGATGCAGGGCAAGCTAAGTATCTTTTTTTGGATAAAGTGTGGCTTGCAGCTTTCTCGTGGAGGAATATTTACTAGAATGCGTATTAATTTTTTTTGCGTTATAAAAAGTTGATCAAAGTCCGTGCTGTCACTCCATAGTATAACTCCGTAGTTGAAAGCTCAATAGGCATGGGCATAGTAGGCGGTTAGGGCAGTTTGGTAGTTTGTGTTTGATTTTAAAATACTTAGGGCGTATACAAATCTTGATAGTTTGGTTTTAGTAGCTTCAATTTGTTTTTTCCAATTTAAATTTGTGTCTAGGATTATTCCTAAAAGAGTGAAATCGCTTTGCTCGTCAATATTCATGGTTTTAGTAAGGGTATTTAGGTCTAATGGTGTTTTTTGGTTTGTTCTAAATTGTACTATTTTAGTTTTACTATAGTTTATTTCTAAGTTATGTTCGCTGAGCCATTGTTCGCATAAAGTAAATGATTCTTTAATAAAAGTAATGTCAATCTTCAGTGTGCTGCTGAAAAGTAGCGACACGTCATCAGCGAAGAGTGTGCATGTCGTAGGGATACATTTTGGCAAGTCATTTATATAAATCAAAAAGAGGGTACATCCGAGTACACTTCCTTGTGGTATAGATGCGTTTGTTATCAGTATATCGGATGTTACCTTAGCTGTTTCGCGAGTGTCAATGTTGTAGTGGTCTAGCTGCACAAACTGTTTCCTATCATGAAGGTATGAATTAAACCATTTATATGCAACTCCTCTAATACCAACACCGTACAACTTTTGAAGAAGTATTTTGTGATTTACTTTGTCATATGCTTTTGTCATGTCAAGAAATTGCCCGATTCCATATTTTTTTTCGTTAATTTTATCATAAATTTTTTGCACAAAGTTATAGGTGGCTAGTGTAGTTGATCTATTTATTCTAAAACCGTATTGGTTCTCGTCGTAAGTACCGTATTTTTCAAGGAAGTGGTTTACGCGGCTTGCCATGGTTTGATGATTTCTGTTCCAGCTAGTACTATTCTCTGCTAGCCGCTACGGTAACAGCCGGTACGTATCGCTATGGCCAGCGTTTTCTTGCCACCTATTTCTCCCACTCTCTCAAGCTTAAGTAGGAAAAGGTAAGCTAATTTGTACAGACCAAAGTGCAGTAATAACTATCGACGTCTAGAGTGGCCAAGTTGAATTAGAAGATACATCTGTGTGGGTTTGTTTCTACACAATGGCGCAGTCTGCACTCTGCCGGCAATTGAAAGGGAGCTGCGACAAATTGCTCTCGGCCACATAAAGACTGCGATGGAGTACCGCCTGGGACCGTTGACTTACGGATCCACAGCTCTAATAAGGCACTGGGGCAATAAGTGATTGGCAAAATCAAGTACACTAAAATTGATCTGCAAACATTATTATAGGGTTAGAAAGTTAGCAAAACAAATCACTTGACCTGCTTAACTGTATTATTTTTGAGTTTTCCCATATTTTGGCACAGCGCATGCACCTATCATGGAATAACTAAAGTCCGAGGGAGTAAAGGTCCCACGATCGTCACTGTGGTGAAATATTTAATTCACAATAATTCATTTCATTTTCAAGCCTTTTATTCAGAAAAAATATTTACATTTTGTTTCTTAATACTATTGCTTTGTTACGACATCGAAATTTCGTCTGTTTGCCCTCTTTTGGCAAAGGCCTCCTCCAACTCCTTCCACTTTACTCTATCTCTCGCCAAACTTATCCAGGTTTTACCTCCTATGTCTTTTAACTCGTCCTCCCACCTTTTAAATTGTCTCCCTCTTTTCCGTTTATTATATTTTGGAAACCAACCCATCAGCGTTCTGCTCCATTTGTCTATTCCTCTTACAGTATGTCCAGTCCAACTCCATTTCAGTTTCTTTACTTT
This sequence comes from Eupithecia subumbrata, assembly GCA_949316285.1. Taxonomy (NCBI): domain Eukaryota; kingdom Metazoa; phylum Arthropoda; class Insecta; order Lepidoptera; family Geometridae; genus Eupithecia; species Eupithecia subumbrata. The sequence continues at coordinate 9,332,127 of OX438642.1, read as the reverse complement.
AAGTGTAACGTCTTCTATTTTAGTTCGTCTTCGAAGAGTTTGAGTTTGATTGAATTCACAATAATAAATAATACTAAATAATGCTGGACTATTCACACAGCATTATATAGCAATAATAAATATTATTTGTGTTTCTCACTCTTTTGCTCACTGCAGGTCAAATATCTTCCTTCCACGTTTCTAGGTCCTGTGCTACAAAGGATCAAACTGCCAACAATGTACCAACATGTGGCTTAAAATAAAGTGAATAATGAAAACAGCAAGGTGGTTTGAGATAAAATTGTAGATTATTTACCGAGGGCATAAATCAATTTCTTACGTCACGGGCGTCTCCAGAATACGAAGGCGAATCCCGAGCGCAATTCGGGATTCCAGAATAACTCAAGAGCGAAGTGAGCTAATAGTATCCTCATCTCATTCGTTTTTTTGAGTTTTGTAAACCTTTCACCCTTTTCAGCTAATAGGGCTATAATCACTTGCTTTTTCAGTTAGGGTTACATGACGTATAATGTACGTTTTTCGAGAATGGAGTCCAAAAATGCATATCTAGTGTAGAAAATATCATTACCATTGATGGTATTTGCTGTCCCGTAGTAAACAACTCCAATGTGGCACCAACCAATTAATTCCCGTGCGTGCTTGAACAGATTAATCACGGGCCACTTATAAGGATTCACCAACGCCAGCCATATTGACCGATTGTCCATAATGTTTTATTATGTTCAGCGAAAATCCTACTATTGGTAGAACATATGAGCACAAGAAAAGAAATAGGCACCATAAAACCTCAAAATCCAGTTCTCTAGTAATCATAATACAAGCTCTGCTTAGCTTGTGGCTATAGCTAGACGATGCGGTGTGAATCGTCCAGCCGTTGTTTATTAATACAGGGTGGACCAAACAGTGACCTCATAAAAAAAATGAATGCCACACCCCCGGGGATACCCGAAAATATCCCATGTATGTTCCCCGATTTTTCGTAGTGTTAGAGTTATGATTTTATAAAGTAATCAAATCGTCACTCGTCGGTCCACAGAATCTTGTTGAAAAAGTCAGGGTCTTTCTGAGATCAGCAGCATTATTTCACAGAAAGCCATTCTTGTATAGTCCGATTCTTGAAGATGGTGGACGCGCTGAGCGTGGTAAGCGTGATACCTTCCTGGAAAAAAAAACGTCGCAAAAGTCACGACCTGGGCAAAAAAGAGCTCAAAAGTTAGAATAACTAAATTAAACCATTTTTAACTGCATGCTACTAGAATGATTTTCAAAGTGACGAAATCTATGACGTTTTCAAGGCCTGTCTTCGAAATTGAGTCTGTTGCATAAAGATATTTTTTTTTATTTTACTGAAAATGTTAAGTTTATTCTCAATTATGAATCACCTCAAATCTTGTGTAAATGCTGCAAGGCCTGTGACCGAAATCCAATCGTAAAAACAAATTAATGTCCTCGAAAGCCAACAATTTTCATACAATGAGCTGCCGCTGTATCGAGCTCTGTTAATTATATTTTAATTATTGTGTACAAATTAAGTTGTGTTGGAAATCAAAGAAACAGACATTCAGATTCCAGATTAATTCATGAGATCTTTTTTAAATATGGGAAGCGACTTTATTAGCACTGATTGAGGCCCTGCATTAATTACCTATACATATAATATAATTCATAAAAAAGTGAACAATTGTTTACTTATTTGAAATTCCAATAAAATAACATTTAGTCGGTATGACAAAACCATCGCAGGACAGGCTTGTTGGCGGAATACTAATATGGCTTAAAGAAGAAATAAAGGATCGCATAAAGTTGTGTCGTATTTGTAATATGGACATCGATAAATCATAGGGAACCGACCACAATCGTTCCGGTGACATGGTATGCTTACAAAAAATAATAAAAACCATCATTCAGATGCTCAATAGAATTGGGTGGGAGTTAAGCTCACATGTAGGGTTGAAAAACGAAGATTTTTCCCAAAATAATGATTCCCATTCAAACAAAAATGAAAACAGACAGCAACCGATAAATTGCCATGCAGGAAAAGTTCTTTGATAGACAGAGGTAAGCTTCTAGAATATTAAAGTGAAATAAAAGTAGGTTCATATCCTATATAAAACAAGTATAAAAAACTAAGCGTAAGTATCCTGTTAATGACGTAACAGGGACTTGTCATAATCTAGTTCTAATAACGTGCTAAATCGTTCTACAAGTCTACATACGAGAAGCTACTTTTAATGGTCCTTGTTTTGTTACGTTACGATTAATGATGTTAGGTCAATTAATACAATTAAGCAGCACCGGTTAAAAACATAAATAATTTTGTATGGAATAATATTCAACAGGTAGTCAATAGAGTTGAAACAGTTTTTTGCCAACCTTATCCAAGAGGACAGTCACGAGCATATTTTAATAATTTTATTTCATGTTAACATTTGTGCCTAATTTATTTATCTATTGTTCTTGTTTTATGAAATCATTTATTCATTTTTAAATAATAATGTCACAATTTAGCTTGTGAATGCTCGCTCTTGGAGGTCTTGGAAAGAAGTCCGTTTTGTGCACCATACATTTGTTTTATTCGAACGAGGTTTATCAAAGATGCTACTTTAGAGATACACGTATAGAAAAAATATGAAGTATCGTACCTACATCTCAAATTTAGCTGATTCTCATAGATAACACATAGCTGATTATGTAGATTGTGTTAAAAGTGACCAAAAGCAAGCTAAAGTAACGTAGAGAATTGAAATAATTTGTGGTAATATTCGGTCAAAACATGCTTGTTTAAATTATAGAATGATTGCCCACTAGTGTCTCGTGCATGTCACACTTGAGACAGATTCTGAAAATCGCAAACATCTCTCAATGACCACCAAGTGACATGGATTGAAATAGGTAATCTACAAAAACAAAATAAAAAAATTTAAGACACGAAAAAACTAAACGAAAATCCATTCATCCGTTTGGGACCCACGATACCACAGACAGATACACAAAAACACAGACAGACACGTTAAACTTGCGTCAGGGGTTAAAAAGTACGTAAGTAGGTCGGTACCGTTCTTTTCGCTAACTGTGCTCCTTAGATATTTTCCGGATTATAATTAGGTAGGTAAGTATAAGTACTAATATTGATAGGATGATACAGTAGTAGCTATCAACAAACATAATGTAAGTAAAGTACCCACGTGGGAGAAAGGTCTTAACGTATTTTAAGGTATGCTTTGCTTGCATTCCCTTGACGATCCCGACTCATTGTTTGTGACCACAGAAAGAGCAAAACACCAAGCAAGATGGAGATGTCCAATATTTTAGATGGCATAGCATTCGCCGCTACGAAACCGAAATTCCTGGCTCAAAGATACTCTAGCTGCTAAACGAAAACTAATCTGTAAATAAACAACGTTAGAGTCTTTATTCCAATGATCCAACTCCCGGACAATGAGACCGTATCGGAACGTTCGAACATCGTTTTAGTAACCAGGTATGCAATAGATAACCGTGTTTTATGCAAATCCCATTATCAAAAACATAACTTACAAATTTTCGAAAGGCAACGCAACTTGTACCTTAAATTCGAACGACCAGGAAGTGGGTTTATTACCAACAGCTCGTGTGAGTGTGCACATGGAATTATGAGCAATCAACGCGTTGATTGTTGTGTTGACTCTTGCCCGTCATCGACTATTAAGATTTCTTTGTTACTGTAACATGTTGGACTATTTACACAAAACGCTCCTCTGAGAGTCTTTGTCAAAAAATAACTTGAACTTTTTTCCAATGTTGTTGTCGGTCAGCGAGCACATATCGCTCTCACGATTTTGAATGAAATCTTCAAGTCACTTAGAGCTAAGAAACGCTAGAATTTGCTTTTATATTATGAATCTCTTCGATGGCTTTATTATGAGCGAGTGACGGCGACGCAGACTGAGATGTTTGTAAAGCGGGCTCGAGACTGTGACAATAACTCGTGATTGCTACGTGAGACTTTGTAATCGAATTGTGAACTTGGAGAACTCACACTACACACCTACCTACCCATGCTGGGGACTGATTCATAGAATCTAAATGTTTATACTGACCTTGGGGAAGTGTGACTTGACACGTTAGGTACGTCTGCCTAAATTAACTCAAGCTCTTAAATAAAATAAAATGATAAATAATATTTATTTATTTCAGACTTCATACAAAGGTCCATAGATGACATAAAATTGGTACATAATAATCAAATAGTAACCTTAATTTATAGAAATTTCTTAGTAAGAACCTTATTAGTCTAATGTTGTAATAAACAGAATTTTGAATCAAGTGAATTGTTCAACCTCTCCATGATTCAAAGTTACGGCGATAAATCATACACAAATGGCTGCTTGCAGAACAGGTTTACACAGTCGACAAGAGTGTTTTACTAATTAGTGGAAGTAAGTTCCTATCTTTTTAGATCTTTGATTTATTAATTGAAAATGAATCTATGCAAAGAATTTATTGTTTGTTTTTAGTAATGAGAAGGATATTAGGAAAGAATAGAATGCCCTTAGGGATTTATCCACTGGTGTGTCGATACGATACCGGCATAAGGGAATGTGATATTGCCAGCTTAGCGCAACTGAGGATCCTATCTACCCGCCAGGATTACCCTCGGAGGGTATCGCCCCAAGGCTTTTTTGGTCATCTTTTTTGGTCACATTCATAACGTAAAAGCTTCTGCCCGCGGCTTCGCATGCATTTTTCATGTAGCCAATGTCCTGCCCTGGGATTCCGCTAAATTTCATTAAAATCCGTTCAGACATTTAGACAGAATTACTTTCGCTTTCATAATTAGTATGGATTATGTAGGTTCTATACACATTTAGCAAAGGCCTTTATTTTATTAAAGAAATAATTTTCATACACAATAATTCTTGCCGTAGTTAGTTTAGTACAAACATTGTTTTGTAAATGTTGAGGTGTGTAAATAATTTGTTGTTTATTACATTTTTTAAACATAAGGTTAATGTTTCGAAATTTTAATCTTTTTAAGTTTAGTTTAATAACAGCCTTTTCGATTTACAAAAAATGTTTGAGTAGTAAACCAGAGGTTTAATGCGTGTAACTATTTGCAAGATCAGCCTTCAGTCCTTGTCTGGAGTGCGGAGGATATCGTAGATTTTCAATGCTCAAGGTTCTCTCTGTGCCTAGCGTTTTTGTTATTACACCATCCGTGGTGCCTCTTAACACATGGTCACGGCACGGCGCGACCGTGCCGTGCCGTATAAAGTAGATATGTATGAGCTAAATAGACAGCTTTCACATGGCACGGCGACCGTGCCGAGACCGTGCGCCGCCCGTCCCATATGAGTGTGTAAAGGGCCTAACAGTCCCTTGGAAATATTTTTCACGGTAACAGCCAACAAAATAAAACTTGTAGGTACTCAAATCATACAATTCCAACTGTCATATCGGTCTCCTACTTTCACAGACAGAGGGTTTCTGGATCTTTGACAAAAGTCCATTCAAAGTCGTCAATTTAGGCTGTGGCTTACTCGATTCTGTTTATTTATATTATGGTCGCCTTTCATCTAGTATACGTGAGCAAATAATGAATGTACGACATATCACGTCGGCAGTGTGACGTCACCGGACACGGTCACATCAAAGCTTCAGCACCGATGATTTATGTGTATTTTGTTAGACTTCGCCCCAATTACGTTCACGAAAATTTGTGCACTTTCATAATAAAGTGTTTACAGTAGAGGTGCTTTGATGTTTAATTATGCACAGGCGATGGACACCGTCTCTTGGCGATCTTTGATTGATTTACTGAAATGTTTCCATTCAAAGTAGCTCTGCGAGTTGTAATAAAATTAGAATGAAGTATATTTGGTTTGGACTCGTAGAGTGAAAACAGTAACACCAATGTGACTTACATATACGTCATATCAGTTGTCCACTGAAGTAGGAACCTCAACTCAACCCGAATATGTCGTATTTTTTTTATACATGACAGAAGCCTTTATTCGCAAAGAATATTACAATCAAATAATATAAATAAATTAGAACTAGTATTTACAATCGAAATATATACAATTATCGTTACATTCAGCCATTTTATATAGTGCGAAAATGACTTTACAAATCATAAAGATATTAATAATAATAATGATGAACACAACATTATCTAGCTATATTGAAACTGTATATTTTATCTTTGGAATCTGAGCAGGTAATTGGAACTTCATTAAGATTACTGACTCGACTAAGGGAACCCGTATTATTCTACCATAGAGAACACACCCCATGCTTGGCCTACTGATGGTAAGTCACGATGTTGCCGACGATGTATCATGACGCTCTAGAAGACATCTATTAGCTTTTGTGGCAAGGAAGCACCTTCCTACTGGAAATTCTCACCATCTAAGTTCGATCACCAGTCCGCCGCCGGTCCAGCGTGATGATAATGGCAAAACTCCCCTTGATTCCGGGACGAACCGTCAGCAGTAGACGTACCTATGTGCGGATGAGGAGAAATGATGTTATACACTAGCCAAACTCGATGTAGAATGTTTAGAAACCGCCTATACTTAACCTAAAATTCACTCTGTTGCCGTGTCTTTTTATACACAATTTACATTATTAGTCGTTTTGATAGCTTTTCTTTAGTAAATATTTCTCATAATTATAGCTGAAACTTGTCGCCAAGCAAGGAGTTTTACTTATTTGTGTCGTGGTTTGTTTACATACATTCGATATCGAGTTTGGCTAATGTATATATACTAAGAGATTCTAAACGAAGTGGTGAAATACCTTCATTGTGTGCGATACGGGTATACTCTGCGCATTAACGCAAAAAGTTACCTAATTTGCACACAAATTCAATTTATTTATTTAAAAAATATTGTTATGTTTATATAGCCATAATTTCAAACCTTTCAGTCTTTAGAATTTACCGACACATTAGGCAATACGACTTAATTCATTGACTGCCCATAGGGCACATGACATGTGTATCACTGAAGTTGGGCTGTAAATGCGTTACACTAAGGCCGGCCATACACGGGCAGCTCGAGCAGTTACCTAGTGATCAACATACACGGACCACTCTTGCAGTCAAGAGTCAACAGCTTGAGGCTGCCATTGATAACTGCTCGAGCAGTTAAACTAACTGTTCGAGCAGTTGGCAATTTCAAATCAGTAGCATCATGGATTTTGAAGAGCACTGGCGGAGGTAACTGCGGGAGAGCAGTCGACAGCTCGAGCATTCAGTGTATGCCTGGCGACTGCTTGACAGCATGATGAAATTTCACCGTGCTCCGAGGGGTTCGTGTTTATACTTACTCTAGAAGTCTGTAGTTCACTATGCAGTCGCAGCTTGAAGCAGTCGATGCTGACTGCTTCAAGCTGCCCGTGTATGTAGGCCCTTACTCGTAGATAATCTGAACTATTATGGAATGGAACACTTTAGGTAATTCTGGATCAATAAGCACATTTATAAATTTGGCTTGTTCATAAAAAGCTGTTGTAGTTGACTACTTAATTTTATCTAGAATGGACACAAAAAAAACAACTTTAGGTTAGTTCTGTATTAAATTTATTGCATCTATTCACACACCTTTTTCAAAAACGGTTAAAGGGCGTTTGAAGCTAAATAACACAACGAAATGTTTAACAATAGTGCCTTCTCGAGTGCATATTCTACGAGTAGGTATAGTCAGTCATATACATAAGAATACAGATATTTTTTATTATTCATAAACAAATTCTAGATTTAACTTTTCTGCTAGACAAGCTAGAATCGAATTCAAAAGTATAAAATTAGTGGTGTGAATATTAACTCTGATATTTACTTGCCCATAACTGATTTTGAACATTCTCCGCTTAGACATAAAGATTCACTTATCTTCTCGACTAAGGCTAAAACTACCAAGACGAAAAATGTATACATAAATAAGTGTTTTGGCAAATAAAATTTATAATAACCATCCATAGATTTATGAATTCGAAATCTTCGTTGTATCAACAAACTACTCGTACATTAGGTTCACAACTTTAATCCGCGTTATAATATTTACATGAAGGAATTTCTAATACAGAATATTGATTGCAGTTTCTTAAATATTTGTTAATATTACAATATTATACACTTAAAACAGTGACCTATGTACAAAACTATAGACTCAATTTTGGACTTTCAGTCTCTACAATATTACATTTTTAGTGTTACAAAACGAACCGACAACGATAAGTATAATTTACAATATGCAATTTAGTGTTTACATATTTTACACAAGGCCATATCAGACAAAATGCATGATTCTAGTGAGTTACCGACTCCAACTTTATATTTAGGAAGAGATAATAAACTTTGTTCGTAGGGCTGGCTGCTGCAATAAGGGGCTATCAAACTATAAATATTATAATCAGATACATATACATAACGAGTTCTTTTTTTACAAGGGCAGAAGCCTTTATTCACAAAGAAATTTACAATAATACGTGTTCTTAATAGTTTTGTGGTTTGCTCTTAGTAGGACCACCAAATTCGTCTTTGATGTGAAATAGGTATTGGTCCCACTCTGAAGATACTAGATAATTCCTGACAAAGAGACAAATTGTAAGAAAGTACCACAGAAATCTATCGATATGGAAGCAAAGACTTCGCCAATTTGTGTTGAAACCGAGCGTGTAACATTTTGCGTAGGTACTGTGACGTCACGAGTGTAATTAAGTGATTTAAAACATAGGCCGGGCGCAAACGAAAAAAAAACATCGATTAGCACGCGGCAAACCGATTTTTCCGGTCGTTTATCTTCGTCGTGAAACGAAGTTTGTTCATTCTTTTAACTTCATTAGAGAACAACAAGGCATTATGTTTTAAAAACCTGACGTCTCACGTGGAAAGCGGTCGGGGCGGACTTAAGTTCACGGCGAACAACGAGGCTCTCCAGCCCCTTATTTCACCGCGCGACGTATGAACATAAACATTTTGCTTCTATCTAGATATATTTCTGTGGAAGGTTCTAATATTTACAAACGAACTATATTCTTCCTATATACAGGATGGTTTAGTCAGATTGGGTTTTATTTTCACACAGTGTAACTTGATTCCTATACGCCATGAACTGAATATTAAATGAACAAAGGACATTTTGTTGCTGTCCTAATAAAATAATAGTAGACGCATTTAGAGCTATACTAGGGTGATCATTGTTTAAGTCATTAGATGAATATTGAAATCCCCAAGCACTTACTAAGCTGACCGAACCACCTTGTGTCCTTATAACAATCTTATGCTCTACCAACACTCCGTATAAGAGTAAGCTTTTCTACAACGTGCTTGGGCTCTTTTCTAAAAAGTTGCATTTCAAAGGTTTTGATTATGTGTTTTTCGGAATTTCTAAATTCATTCCTTCAATACCTTTTATAAAACCTATTATTCTGGGCAAAATTGAAGAGTAACAATAATGCATTCTTACACTAAGTTGATATGAGTGAGATTATTATAGTGAGATCTTGTGTCTGATATAATCTATGTGAATAAGTACCTACATGATGTTTACAATACATACCCTGAATAACAAATATCTATATGTGTATAATACTCAGGTATAGTTACAACTAATGACGCGAATGCGCCAGCCCTACTTGCTACTTTTGATAAAACATGATTCAATGAATACAAGACAGACACTCATTAGTCTTCTGACTAGAAATCAACTATAGTTACTATTATTTTCAGTATCTTTAAATCTGATATAGACACATAAAATCTAAGTACAATATAAAGTGAAAGGGCTACTGACCTCATATAAATAAATTTAAAATTTGATTATTTCATTTACTTTAGAATCTACCAAAGAATAGAAAACACTGGACGTAAACAGGCATTAAAATAAAAATAAGTATTTTGAAAATAATTTACAGTACATACAAAACCGTGTCATTTATCTAATAGAAGAAAAGTAACACATAACATACCTAATTTTGAATTAAATCACTCGTATAACCGGATCGGGTACAAGTAGGTTTGCTACCTACGAACAGTCCGCAAGGTCCAACAGTTAGCACCTAGTATTGTCGGTCGGCGGCGGCGTGGCGCGCGCCTCTCACTCCACTCCTCTATCACAATATCTAAGCTTCTCTACCGGTGCATCCTCATCATTATCACGTATTTATACGTCGGTGTATACAAAGTCTATTAGTATTTACATAGCGCGATCGCGATTATTGTCGATGGGCCAGCGGGTGCGGGCGGAGGCGGTCCGGTCAGGCGCGCGGTGGCGGCGGCGGCTCCGCCAGCGAGGACGTGGAGGAGGAGGAGGGCGAGGGCGCGGGGGGCTGCCCTCCCGCCCCAGCGACCGCACCGCCGCCGCCGGCCCCGGCCAGCGCCAGCGAGCGCGAGTATTCCAGCAGCGCAACGTCAGCGGGGTGCGCCGCCGGGTATAGGCCGCGGTAGAGGTCGGGGCGCGCGTAAGGGTGTGCCAGCCGCGCCGCCGCCGCCGCCGCCGCTGCCGACTGGTAGAACGCGGAGGCGGAGGGCGGCGTGGGTGCATCGCCCTCCTTGCTGGCCATGTCCGCCAGCGACCAGATGCGCGGTTTCGCGGAGGCGGGCGTGCTTCCCGGCGGCGCGCGCGCTGGCAGGTGCTGGTACGCGGGGTGCAGCGGCCGCTCGTACGGCTCCGGCGACTCGGGCCCACTGTCCGCGCGGGACTCGGACCACTCAGACTCCGTCCTCTGCCCCAGCAGGTCTAGTCTCTGGCGTGGTCTGTCGCCGTCCTCGCTCGAGCCGGTTCCGGAGTCCTTCCCATCTAAAATATCGATAAGTGCATTAGTTCTCCACGCGAACACATCTCACACCTGCGATTCGCTAATGGCATAGTCTTAATAGCGGAGTCGCTAGAGGAGCTGAACCAGATGCTGGACAGCCTAGCCTCAGCCTCGCGACGCATCGGTTTTGGCATGAATTTGGATAAAACCAAAGTCATGATCAATGGCCTCATTGATCCGGGACCGGTCGTCGTACATGGCCACCTTCTCGAAATTGTTTCCGAGTATACTTGGGCAAATTCTGCAGCTAGGTAAAAATAATTTTGAGAAGGAGGCTAGGAGGAGGATCCAGCTAGGCTGGGCAGCGTTTGGAAAACTACGTCGAGTCTTCTCGTCATCCATACCACAATGCTTGATACGGGTAGGACGCACTGATAGAAAACTAAAGTTTTCAATCAGTGCGTCCTACCCGTCATGACCTACGGAGCTGAGACGTGGACACTCACGGTAGGGCTGGTCCACCAGTTCAAAGTCGCTCAGCGAGCTATGGAAAGAGCTATGCTCGGAGTCTCTCTGAAGGATAAAATACGTAACGAATACATCCGACAGAGAACCAAAGTTATCGACATAGCTCACATAATTAGCAAGCTGAAGTGGCAGTGGACCGGCCATATCTCGCGAAGAACCGACAACCGCTGGGGTAAACGTGTTCTTGAGTGGAGATCACGACTCGGCAAACGTAGTGTGGGAGGCCTATGTCCAACAGTGGACTAATATAGGCTGATGATGATGATGATTAGTTCTCGCATGTCGCTGGGCTATTGTGGGCGTGGCTTTACTACAACTAATTGCATAGGCGCCTACCGATGCACAGCCTGAACGTATGAGTCGATACGTACCTAGCTCTTTTCCATCGGTGCTCTTGTGGTCGTCGTCGTCGTTATTATTGTCATCGTCGTCGACCCGGTTTCGGGGCTCCCACGTCATCTTGTTCTCCTTCTTGAGGCGGCGCCGCGCGTTCGCGAACCAGGTGGACACCTGCGTCAGAGTCATCTTGGTGATGATGGCCAACATGATCTTTTCTCCTTTAGTCGGGTACGGGTTTTTCTTGTGTTCGTTGAGCCACGCCTTTAGCGTGCTTGTGGTTTCACGAGTGGCATTTTTTCTTCTGGCTCCATTGAGATCCATTCCATATCTAAAGCAAATAAAAAGTTGATTAGAAATGACGAGTGCAATAAATAAAACAAATTAATAATCTTTATTTTTTTTTAATGGCAGAAGCCTTTATTCGCAAATAAAATTATAATATAATTAGTATTTACAATTGAAACAATTGAGCTAACTGCAGACTGTTGCAAACAATCTACAGGTAGCTCAACTGATCCATATCAATACCAGTCGGAAGCGTCCCCAAGACGCTGGCTGCATTGCCCCGCTGTTTGGCAATGCTGATGCGCTGTGCCAGATACTGACCAGCTCTCGGGTCACGCGTCGCTGCGACCAGACGCTCAGATAATTTATTAAAAACCCGAAGTGCCTCGGTACCCCAAGGACCTAGGGTCTCGACTCCAAGAGGAGCAAATGTGTAGGCTCTGTCGAGACCTGCATATTTGCGCCTCTTGAGATCTTCGGCCAAATCTGCCGCCGCGCCTGCCCTCACGGATGTCCGCGGAAGATGGGAAGGCGCAAGTGTGACGACGCATGTAGCGTCCCACACAATGGGCCTCCCCAACTCCCATGGAACTAGTGTCATACCGTCGGGCCTGTTACCATCGTCACGTAACAGACCATTCGGTTCGAGAATAGCTGCCGTCCGAAGTTTTGTTGAAATTTTGAATTTTTCTCATCTACAAATGACTGAAAGACTCATCAAGAATTGGTGAATCAAGGAGTCGAAGTGAAAATTTATCTGCAACTGTAATGTTGGGGGCTAAACTATTGAATTTTCCAATGATATTGTTTTTGTCTACACAAGAGTCCGATTTTTTTTTTTTATAAAAAATAAATAATTATTGAAAATTACTATCTAATACCTTATACAAACAAATTAGAAGTAGTATTAACAATTAAAACAATTTAGCTAACTGCAGACTGTTGCAAACAATCTACAGGTAGCTCAACTGATCCAAATTAATACTAGTCCCAAGCGTCCTCAAGACGCTGGCTGCATTGCCCCGCTGTATTACAATGCTAATGCTCTCCGCCAGATACTGACCAGCTCTCGGATCACGCGTCGCTTCGACCAGACGCTCAGATAATTTTTTAAAAACCCGGTGAGCCTTGGTAATATTTAGTTTTCTAATAAATACCATGTATCATTCCTGGACCATTCCATGGACCTAATCAGAGGCTATCGTGTCATTAGAAAATGATTTTATATTGTAAGAAAATCCCCGTTCGGCAGGAAAAGTGCAAAAACGTAAAGGTCCCAATGAAACGTGAACTTGAACAGTTACGCCTCGGGTGTGATTTTAGATAAAAGAATCCCCAACCGGTAGGGCTCCTCGCCCGCGATCGCCACCGAGCCAATGAAAGTGCCAGCATAATAATTGAAATCGAGATAAGCCATCGACTGCTGCGCCAGCGTTAAGCCGCGGCTTATCTTAGACACCGAAAAGTACGCATTTGTTGCCGGATGGTGGACCACGCGCCTTTATTTGACTGCTGCTATCTATATATCTAAGCTTATTAATTACATCTTCCTTTCGTATTGTTTGTTACATAAACCCTTTGTTTATTTAACTCGTTTAGATGGGGTGTGTTTGTTAATTTACAATAACGTTTTTTACATTGATATACATAAGTATTCTAAGTTGTATTCATTATCGCTTTTGCATTTTTGCACTAATGTTTGTGTATTCGGTTAAATAGATGTAGCCCTCAAAGACGAGTTTTCCTTTTCATATTTCTCATTTGGACCAGCTATAACTTTTGCTCAGAGTATAGCGCAAATATTGTCGACGCCATATGCTGCAAATGCAACCATCGGAAAGGAGGGTGAAGCAGGGATGAGTGGTATGGGAAATTAATAAAACTGTCACTTGAATCGCAAAAGTGATGGGCAGCGCCCCTTGTCCCTAAGCCAGAGAACAATACTCGATCTTAAATACAGGAGATTATAGCAACATTTCCCATGAACACCCTCGCAATATTATCGCGTCTGCTTCATTGTTAAGTTGTTGACTTAATTTCCTCGTCTTAATCCTATCGGAAAACTTCCTAATATAAGAGATTACAGTCAACACGTTAATTATTTATTTGTTTGTGTTGAAATGATGTGAAAGTTAAGCTGTTCTACGGCTAACCACTTTAATTGAAAGTAAATCCAGCAAAAATAGTGCTAGTCTAAGTGAAAAGGAAATTTACAATGAGCATTTCATAGGTTTCACTCTTTTCTACCTAGAAACATATCATTGCATAATGTTATTCACATAAAACAAAGTGAAGCCGCGTAGATTTAATGACTTCTCGACACCCCATGAATGAACTAACATCCATAGAATTAAACCGACAATACGAAAGTGGAGCGTCGCCAAGCTTAGGCGTTTCTCTGAAACAAAAACACTTCATTTATCCACTGTGTGCCACTTTCACAGCATCCGTGCTCGCGGGGATAGGTCTGGGCGGCTTTTTTTTTATTTGGTTGCCCCCACAGCGTGCCCGGGCGGCGGTGGAGGGTTGCGGCTGCCTGCCTCTCCCTTTGCCGCCTTGCGTTCAATTAAATCTCTATCTTTTGTACCGCATCGTGCTCGCCGTTTCAAATCACGGAAAGAGAATAAAACTGCTCTGGTTTTAGGTTTGTTATGTACCTAATCTGTACATTTTCTTTCTTATAATTAGATTTTAAAAAGTAATCAACCAGCCTTTGTTGCTTTAATTTCGTTATAAATGAAGTGCTTTTTATTTCAATTCTCTTGATTAAAACCTAGTCTAGAATCCTTAAACATTTTAGATTTAAGGGAAAAATTATGACCCATTCAACACTTTCTGTTTATAAATACCCTCATTTAAAATATATTTCAAGTTATTTCGAGCTAACATTAGACTTTCCTGCAACCGCAACATGACACCTACCGGCAGATGTGAAGCACTAATATTTTACCCTATGTACCTACTTAAATAATGTAGTACATCGATATGGTCAGTAAAAAAGGCTTTTGTGGTCTTTGATCTACATTGTATTAAATACCCATATGTCATATGGGTTTTAGAGCTCTACCTTATTGAAAAGTTGCTCATAGAATGCTACATATAAATTACAGATTGATTGGGTAAATTTTATAGTTGCAGAAATGACATGAAAATAATAATAAAATAATAAATAATGCTGGACAATTCACACAGCATTATCTAGCCCCAAGCTAAGCAGAGCTTGTGTAAAAAATGACTCGAAAATGAACACGTTAATAAAAAATTCAGCTTAGTATTTTTAAATAAACGCATTTGATCTGAACACACAAAATCTAAAAGGACTTTTTAACCGCACGATGTGTCATGTTGTATTTTAACACGGATAAAAATAAAAGCGGGCGGGTCAGGGCGTGCGCGAATTGACTCTCATAATAATGAAATAAAGGTAAAAGAAACGCCACGTTCGCAATCCCGGAATTAAAGGGATGCGGAACTCCTGATCCCATTTTAATTTTATTTTCTACCGGGCGATGCCACTACTTTAGCATGTACGTACATTTACAAAGAGTTCTAGGCTTTACAATTGAAGTAGAGCAGTTTCGTTCTAAGTAGTGCGCTGCTTTGCCGCTATTTTGACAAATTTTCGAAGCACAAGAACAAAATTGAAAATTTATAAACCCTCCAACAGATTTTCATGAAACATGAACACTCGGGATAAAATTATATGTGACACAAAAAAAATTAAACGAGAATCGGTTCATCCGTTTTGAGCTTCGATATCACAGACAGATACACAGATACACAGACAGACACGTTAAACTTATAACACCCCTTTCTTTTTGCGTCGGGGTTTAAAATCTAGAAAAAACATATTAGTCTCAGCTTAATAACTCCTCCTTGTAGAATGTTCTAGTTTTCAGTGGAAAAACTTTACTATCAACGAACACTTTATAAGTTATGTTAAAAAAATGGGAAGACAACAATATTACTGTAATATTTATATTCAAAGAACAAAATATATTCTTTGTGCTCACAGCTCAGAACGCTGACAAATGATACGGATATGTACCTGTTCGTGGCGTAACTATATACTCACATTGTGAGTGATGATGCCGCCGTCCATCTTTACGTAGGTAAGAGACAAAAAGCTCTGGAATATAATGTTTCTTTTATAGTTTACCAATGACATCCCCTGCACCCGTATAAAGTTACAAGTTTTGTGGAGTAATAGATGAACACTTTTTCTTACTCAACATTGTTAGCCAACTATGAAATTAAAAGGTATATTTGATACTTAGTGACAGTTTTTACGTCAAAATGCTTTTAACTTTGTATAAAGTTATTAAGCGAGCAGTGGGTGTTATATTTCATGATTTTAAACAAAATGCTAAGCCAAAACAATGTCAATGTTAATAAAGCTACTCTTTGACTCCAGGTTTTTCAATGCCTACCGTAAGCAAGAAAAATATACTAACATAGTTTTTCGTTGTCACCGATAGATAGAGGAATTATAAGAATTAAATCTGTACCTGTATCTTAATATGACAAAACTAACGTACAGCCCTAAAGAAAATTTGGAAATAGCCTACTTTCGATTTTGTGATTTTTCGGTATAGCGTACATAACATAACATACATAACATTTTACATAACCTCACGTCCGTCCGAGGAGGCATCCAGCCTCCGAATGAAGCTACTGGAAGCTATTTTGAGCATATATTGAAAGGGATGTTTGAGTAATAGGGTTGAAATTCTATTGGCAAAATATTATCATTTTTGCAATTACTTCGCTAAACGCCTTACAAAAATGTGTTTTTTGGGTTTTATTATGTTAATGGTTTTATTTATTTAAAACTTTTTACATATTTCTTTTGTTGATAAAATTTCCTTTCATATAGTATTAAAATAATTAATGCTTGTCACTCAAAATATTGAGCATATCGAGACGAAAAATTTTTTTCTTGTTCTTTCTTGTGATTTTTTTTTTCAAGATCCTAGATCGTTTTATAAAATATTTTTGTATAAGTCTTTTTTCCATACATTTGACTATACACTGTTTTTTTTTTGGGCTTGTAATATGTCGGAGAACGGCTAACGGTGCGACGAAAAAGTGTACTTTCTACGGTGTCGCTGTTTGGACAGCGTCTTAATTAGAGATTGTGATCGTTCGGGGCTACAGTTTTTCGGTGTTGTGTTCGGTATTTCGTTATGCGGCCTCATGTGTTTTCGGTATTTCGTTCTGCGGTTTCGTGTTCTTTCGGGATACCGTTCTCTGGTATTTCGAGTTCTGGTATTCCGTAGTCCATTTAATTATTTCACGTGTCACTTCAATAGTGTTTTGTTTAAAAGACAGTTGATTGATGCTTTGGGGTGCAGACGTCTCGTCCCAGTCTAGTCTAGTTCCGTTGTTGTTAGTTATTGAATGTATCAGCATCTTCATGGCTTTGTATATAACAGGTTCCTTACTCTTTTTATTGGAACGATTGCAGGTAAAACGTATCTACTATTTTTATCAGAGATTAGCAATGTAAAACTCGCATGCAACGACCAAATTTTAAAAGGTAACTATGTATTTACAGTTTCTAAATACATATATTTGTTTGCGGGTAGATAGGGCGCAGGGCAGGCGGGGGCGCGGCACGTCAAAAACACATTACCAGCTGGCAACGCGCTATTACGGGCAACCGCACGCGGCAGGCTGCCCGATAGCTGCCACCCGAACATGCTATCCGACGACTAATTGGTCAGCTCCATGCACAAAAACCCATAATAGAAACGATTGCGAGGGAAGCCGCTACACCAGTTTAAAACGTTAATAATCCAGAGGTAGCAAAACAACGCGGGTTGCGTTGTCGCCTCTGAACTTTCCACGGTGGAATTTTTGTAACACAAGGGCCAGTCGTTAGGTTAAGTCGGCATGAAGGGCGTGTTATCTGGAGGCTTGGGCGGCGCATGTTACGTGACAATCGAAGCGGAAACCCACCACCACCGGTGCTTCGTTATAGCTACGCCATCTTTGTTTTTCTTTCGGGGGTCACAATTTATTCATTGTTTTATGATTTCAAATTACCTATCCGCTCATGAAATTACCAAGGGGGAGTTGGATGAATCATTTGTCAAAATTAAATGTTGTACTGTAAACCTTGATACGAACTTGCACTTTAGTACATAACATTCATGTTGTTGCAAGAACAGACTAAATAAACAATTCCAGTCCAGACGGCCAAGGATGTGGCTTCCTATATCTACCTACCTAAATTACGTAGAATTGCATTGTCGCTTTGCAAGTTTTGTATGCCGTGAAATAACTTACTGATGAGTTTACTATGAGCTTCTGCTATAAACTTTACCAAAAAGAAGTTTGATATACCTACCATCTATTGATTGACACATTAATTTCACTTGTCAAGTAAACATTGCCGAGAATTGTATTTACTCAACAACAAAGTGATTGTGAGCTGACATCAATCAATTCAGTGGCTGCAATGCTACAAAAACAAGAGAATTATTGTGCTCCTTATCAACGGCAAATATAATTATTTTTCTGTTAAACTCCTGTCCTGACCCTGCCCACGCAATTGATAATAATATGTTATTGAATAAAAATGGTCTAATAAAATAAAACATCATTCATTATTAACGATGTGTGTAATAAATAAAGTTCACACGTACAAGCCCTGGTCTTGGTTGCCAGTTGGGGTTTCAATATTGCCAGCTCTTTTGTGTTAACCTATCAAATACAAGTAAAATGTAGAGCTGTCAAATGTGACTGATGTAATAAAAACTTTATTGTTAGTATTTAACTCTAGCTGGTCCAGTTTTTATATTTTTAAAGAACATACAGAACGACAATATACATTCAAGTCATAAACTCATTTTAATAACGAATATCAGCGTAATAAATAATAATCAAACTGAAGTATTTGTTCCGGCACTATCTCTATATTGGTTCTTTGTTTTCCATTCTCATGCTAAAAAACTCGTTGAATATCGTGCAAGTGAATGTAACACAAATAATAAAACATTTTCCCATTGCATTAATATCTAGATTGAAGATAACAGTGATCGATCAACTTTATTAATTTTACTTGCGGGTCGGCCGTGACTTTTCCGTGTGGAGGCACCTAGCTTTTTTGAATTACATAGGTTAGACGGTACCTATCGAGAAACTTCTAAATTTATCTGATAATAGAAAAAAACTTAAAGATATTGTTTGTAGTTGAGTAATATTTGAACTAAAAGATATAAATTACAACTAGTACATATTATTATTTACAATTGAATCAGTTGAGCTGAAACAGCAGACTGTTGCAAAGAATGTATGTATGTAGAGATAGCTCACTAATCAAAACAATAAGTATCAGCTGGTAGCTTCTTTATTGATCATCATTGGAACTAATTTCCTGATCTCAGAGGTGTGCATTGTGACCTGGGACACTGCGACTTTTACTGGTCCCTAAACACTTTTTAGGTTTCTGCTATGTTGGAAATCTAATTTTGGGCATTTATTGGTTTTAAATATCACACTGATAGAAGTGTAAATGAAAAAGTAGCAATATTTTTTATACGTTTCCATTCATATCAACTCGCTCTACATATCAGAACCACAGATTTTCCTATGTTACTTCTTATAGTCGTGGTTTCGCTTGAGGTGTTTCAATTAATATCCACATCATGTATTTAATCGGTAAGAATAGTTTAGTTTTTGTGGCACAGTTGATTATTTAAGCATAACAAAGTGAAGTGTCGTTAAATATTGGACACTTATTATGTATGTGGTCTGAGATAAATGTTGACATTCTCTGAAGTCGATAGTGGCTACGCACTCGACCGACCTCCCAAAGACTTATCAACGTTCACTCTCGCTAGAGAGATGTCGACTGATGCCATTTATTTATCGGACGTCAATCATCGGTTGAGTAGTTGGTTCGAAGCGCAATATGTTCCCTGTTTGTCGATATGCGTGCCTTGGCGCCACTGACGGACCGATAGCCTCGCTAGACCTCACAAGACGTCTTATGTAGAACGTATAAAGTAGTGAAAATTAAGTG
The DNA here is from genome assembly GCA_949316285.1 of Eupithecia subumbrata. Classification (NCBI taxonomy): domain Eukaryota; kingdom Metazoa; phylum Arthropoda; class Insecta; order Lepidoptera; family Geometridae; genus Eupithecia; species Eupithecia subumbrata. The sequence continues at coordinate 9,312,206 of OX438642.1, read as the reverse complement.
TCGCGATCATGGTTCAACTGTTATCTGAGGTCACGTCTCATTTTATTACTGACGTATTATTTGTAGCGGGGAACATTGAATTTCATGTGGTAGGTGATCATTGTTTCGCAACGATGTCCAGCAATTAATTGTGCAACTGTTCGTCACCCACGACGTTTATTGTATAACACTGATAATGTTGTTTATAATATGAGTTCAGATAATATTTGCAGAAAAATTATCGATATATGAGAACTTGACATTGAGAATTTTGGCATTCATCATGTATATCGTTCGCGATTCAACGCCACACTTCCTTACGAGTCTAACTTACGGAAGTTAGTTTGCGCGAAGGATATTTGAATGGCTATTTGTACGACTCGCGCGAATGGCACAACTACTAATATCTTTGAAACGAGACGTCTTAGAGAGTCGCTTTCTTATATGTAGGTGATCCTACCCACTTTCCCTGATGTATTTCAGTTTCCCCTTCCCCTCCTCCGCCCATTAAGATAAACCTATTTTATCGTAGCGCTCATGCGTTGCCCATAATGTTAAAGAAATACTTTAAAAATGAAGTCCGCCGACAATCACGAGTTAGTTAAAATCGATATTATTGTGTATACGAAAAATAACAAACAAAAATCTTTGATTTCCAAAATCACCTCTCACTCGTTATCTACACCCGTCGAGTAAATTTAAAACGATACCCATAATATCAAAGGTTGCAATAAGATTTGCTGTCACGCTGGCATGGATCTTGGATTTCCAATTCCATGAAGTAAAGAAATATACCTCAGCTCTGTACAGAGAAATCTGCTAGCAGCACTTAATGTCCTAGTCCTAGGTACACAGATATGCATGCGTGAAATCTTATTTGCTACGGCTGTCCATCGTAGCATTGCATGCGCAACGAAGTTCTACAACATAATATATTCATCTACTGGGAATGTGGGGAGAGTAGTAGTAGTAGTAGTAAATTAAATTAAAAAAAATCCTGTATAATATAGGAAACCGCAACTCGGTGTGTCTACTAATTTCAGACGTGTGAAAAATTTACTTTGTTATACAAAAGTGGAAGCGCGTTTAATTCTTTTGTATGCTAGAGTGGTCCGGCGTAGCGTCGTAGCACGCGCTACAAAGACCTCCGATTAAAATATTTATCTTCATGGACGAGGAATGGACAGGGCGAAAGTGAGGTATATCATAAGAAAGAAGGTAATATTAACTACAAAATGATCGAATTCGCAACTCTAGACTATAACGTCTATTTCCAGTGATATTAGGAGATTCTCGCGTAAGTCTTTATTCGCTCAAATATTTACACGCGAGTGTCTCTCGCGCAAACATCCTGATACCCTTTCAACAGAATCTTCAATATTAGTTAATTAAGCTCGTATATATTTTTCAAACTGTAAATTGATTAAACTGTTGCCGCAGTCACAAAGTTCTTAAAGCCTACACAAATTTCAGTTGTACCGAGCTAACGGTAAATAAAAACGAGAACTTTATCCTCCATGCGTTTATTAGAAATATTTGATAGAATCGCGGATAGATCTTCCAGGGATGCAGATATTCAAGTGAAACTGTTAGAATTTAACTAAGAATTATGCACTTAAACAAGCTCCTCACTAGGGACCTAATGTGAACACGCATCTTGTAAGTTATCTCTGCAAGAGCCATCTACAGTTAGTTCGACATCGATTATACGTGTTATACTCGTACCTACTAAAATCGATTAAGAACCCACAAACTGCTTTGGCTGCGGCAACTCAACAAATGTTATACCTAGGTATAGCTAGCTCTGTTCACACAGAGCTTGGCTTAGGTGACAATGACAACACAAGCTGGGGTATGGTCATCAAGAAATTATTAGATTTTCACATCACATAATGCATATTAATGTTCTCGAACAAAACTTGTTATTTAACGATAAAAACTGTCGTAGTTTGACGAATTCTTTGCGCTTGTAAGCGGATTAATTACAAACCTTATTCGTGTTGGAATGACCCTCGTTAAAGGATGAATCGTTGGTGATCTTCCAACACAATTAGGTTCGTAGATAACCCGCTCAAATCCGTAATGAAAACTTATTAGAAATCATTGAGAACTTGGAACTTGAATTTGAAGGTCGTAGATCAACATGAGAACACGAAAGAGACTGAAAGTTGACACCACGTCATTAAATCCTTTCCATGTCTCATTTTGTCTTTCATAGGCACTTTGATATTTATTAAGCTACCCACTCAATTATGGTGTGTTATTTATAACAAAACAATGGTTAAATTGAATATAATAGTTCAAGCTCAGAGCGAAGTACATGATCCTCAAGCTCGCCTGGTTGCCGCTGCTGACCGATAGGAAAAAGGAAAGAGGAAGCGTCCCATGCGCCTGGAATGAAATTAGCCTGCCGGTCAATTACTCCGAACCCAGTGCGGCTTACTAATGGCATGCGTGCCCTCACCTGAATACGGCACCGCTCATTTATATGCCTTCGGGCGTACTCTTTATTGTTCCATAGATCGGTAATACACCGGAGGACTGCCACTTTATGCTGTAAATCGTTGTCTGTACACGTATCCACGATTAACTGTGTGCCGTGTCCGTAGTTGGTGGGGGCACCGTGTCAGTACAAGCCGCCGCCGTTGCGAGTGTGGATCGATGACATCATGTCCGGAATGAACTGGCCACACAGAAAACGTGAGGGTACGTGTTTGATTGACTCTTATTCATCACTCCGCATTCTATTATACGCGCGGTGCGGACGATGACGCATAGTCCATAGAACTCCGATCGTATTTATCGTACTGACCCAACGCTCGCTATGCGATCTCTAAGATACAAAAACTGAATCATTAATTGATACTTGGAGCATCCCTACTCAATTTATCTTTAATTCATTATTTATAGCATTTCATTCATTTCGTAGTGCCCGGGCGTTTTCATTCATCGTATGTAAATCAACATTTCATTCTTACTAATGCAGAAAAAGGTGCTAAGAATTCCTCTTGGGATTTTATCAATTTATGCGTTTTAGCTTCCCCCTGGGATCTCAGACGGATTCTAGATTATTATTATTCATTTAGAAAATAGTATAACGTCATTACAGGTTTTTTGATGTCTGTCAACTGAATATTACCTAGTTTAGTTAAGTATGTAATGCTTTCGAATTGGTTTATTGCGAAAACATTGAACTAGTTAGGTAGCAATCGAAATCTATAACGAATAAAATTACATTTTTTTTATTAATTATTTAAAGTAACATTTCAACATTCAACCCATCATTTATTTTACCAGACGACATAATGACACCTGCAATGTATTGGAATATTGTTATGGTTATGGTACTCTGGTATAGTAGTATAAGAGACATAGTAATGCTTAAAATATTGGTAACTTCTGCCCGCGGCTTTGGACGCTATATTTCTATTGAAACGTTTAATTTGTAAAAGTTTTAAGGAAAGTAATTACTATCCCCGCAGGAACTGATTTATAGGATAAACAAGAACAAAATTAGACATTTAAAAAACCCGCCGACAGATTTTCATGAAACATGGCTAAGAACACTTGGGATTAAATTATCTATGACTCAAAAAACTAAACGAAAACTTATAACAATTGTTATAAGTTTTCGTTTAGTTGTAGTAGCCATGTTGTAGTAGCCATGTTTCATGAAAATCTGTCGGCGGGTTTTTTAAATGTCTAATTTTGTTCTTGTTTATCCTCTCTCTTTTTGCGTGGGGGGTTAAAAATAGTCTGTGGTTTATTCCAGGTGTAAAACTAAAGTTTTTGTTTTTATAGCATAAGCCTCACACTATGGCTAATTTCTAAGAAATCAAAAAATATCGCAAAAAATTCAATGTTTCCCCTGTAGGTGGAGCTAACGGCGCTACAGTCCGTAGAAAGTCGCAAAGATTTTCGACTCCTGCGTTACTTGACCTCGTGGTGTAGTTGGTTAGTACATTCCGGTGCTGACGGAAGTATGTGGGTTCAAGTCCCGCCGAAGTCAAAAATTTCTGAGATATTATTTGATTTCTTAGGTGTAGAACTACCTGTACGCAAAATTTCAGCGATACATTCAGTGGTTTTGGAAGAGGTAACAAACATCCAAATATCCAAACTTTAACATTTATATTAGTGTGATTCTCTCAAACATCTAGGATGAGCACAATTTATAAGGATTAGATAGAACGATAATATTTTTTCACACTTCATGTCCGTAAAAGGAACTTTATTTATACGTGATGCAACCCTAAGCCAAAGCAAGTGATTTTAACTATTCACTAAAAAAGATGAAGGTTTAACCATATTCAAAACTCCCAGGGGAAAAATGGAATTGTATTTGGCACATCAAAATATGTGTGGTGTTAAACGAGATCTTCTTTGAAATTCGAGCTTACCTCTGTTTAGAGGGCGGAATAAAAAACTTATGCAGCAAAACTGAACGTTCAAACTGAAAACCAGCGTTGAACCGCGCGCTCTCTTTTTGGCCAACAGGGACAGCACTGTCGCCATTAGTACACCCTGTATATATGTATATATGCTATGGCGCTCATTAGGATACATAGAGACTTTTTTTTTATAGATAGAACTAGGGTAGGTCTATTTCCAGCAGTGGACTAATATAGGCTGATGATGATGATGATGTATGTATGTGTTGGTTCAAATAAGTTCATTTACTTTCTTTCTTTCTGTCTTTCAAAACACGTTACTAAACTTTACTATTTTATCGCAGAAAGTGTGAAAAGTATTGAAAAGTAGAGTATTCTCCTCGTACATAAAGTTCTTCTTCGTAATGGGCTTGGTTAAACCCCTATCACCCTCAGGACTCTAGTCACTCGTTATTCTAATCCTAGGTTGCGCTCAGGACTCAATGACGCCCGTGACGTCAGACACTGCTTCACGCTCTCGGGACTATAGTATTATTTGCATACTCTATTATTATCTCATCGCCCTATAAAACAAGTTGTACGTCTTAATTTTGCTTTTAGACAGCAGTAGTGGAATTTATTATTATTTACTCTAAAAATATAACGTATATTTGTTAGAGTATAAGTTTTAGTAAATTATTATTTAGCAATTATATCAGAACCAACGATTCATATTGACATCCAATTTATTTCAAGAGTGTTGTACTGGGAGTCTTTTTTAGGATGTTAAAACCATGTACGGAAAACAATCGCCATTTCTTCCTGTCGTAAATAAACATCGGCTTGTATGAGTAATCATTACTTTGTGTGCACAGTATCAGTTCGGGACCAAATAGATTGTTACGTGAGCAGCATTGTGAGAATCGACTATCATAACACTTGGTTCGACGAAATTCGTCTAGATACTGTTGTATGGTGTTGTTGAATTTTCTGTTTATAATGATGTCGGTAGAGCGGAAGTGTCGGTGTTGGTTGTAACACCGGTCACGATGCAGTCGGTTGACGACCGGCCGCACGGACTAACGGACTAACGCCTCCTATGGCCTGTGGCGCGACCATCTCACTCACATAAGGGACCACATTAATTTTACTTATAACGCAGGGTGACAAAGTTTCGTGTCATTGTAACTTAATTATATAATCACAGCTTAGATATTTCACTTGTAAATATCAATCAATTACGTATCTTTTCAGGTAAAGATTTGGTGGAGCTAGTTTTCATAAGAATAAAAATGCCATAAACTCGACTGAGAAAATACCTACCTAATCGTGTAAAATTGAAATCTTTGTCAGCCTATGCTTTAAACAAAAAAATGTTTTGGAGATCCTAGTTAACAAAAATTCAGAAATCACAAACTTTCGGCATTATAATATTAGTAGGAAGAAAATAACAACAAATTACAACTATTGAAACAGTTGAGTTAATTGCAGACTGTTGCAAACAGTCCAGAGGTAACCCAACCTTAATTATGGTTATACCGAATAATTTGCGTTTTATTTTAAAAGGTTTTTATGTAAATAGTTAAGCACATTAAATATGGTTCCAAGTCATCAATATAAAAATAATAAAAAAATCCGCCTTGCACCTCGTTTTCGTCAAAAGAGACGGCTAAGGCCTACAAAATGTAGCTACGAACAATAAAGGACGCCAGACGACTATTTGCATATCGTATTTATAAAAGCTAAAGAGCCGTTTTGATGCTTGGAGCTAATAAAGAATGTCCACTGACCACTAATGAACACTGGAAAAACAACCCACACCTCGTGAGTAAAAACTAACCGAAATCTGTCAACTTGAAAACGGAACAAATAACGCAGCGGTTATATACTTTTTCTCTTTCGGTTTCGAGGCACAATCACTCTTAATTATATTTCGAAAACGAACTATAATTAAGAATGATTGTGACACGGAACAGAGCGAGAAAAAGTGTGAAAAAGTGTTTATTTAATATAGTACGCGGTACAGTGTAGCCGACATAAGTAATTAAACTGAGATACCCATCGGAAACCAACAGTTGTCCCTCACACCTGCCTTCTTCTTATCCGTCTTGAAAACCTTCCATTACGTTGTAACCTACGTTGTTATAAGCAAACGCCCCCAAAATTACAACAGTTTAATTGCGCTATTTTACGCTTGTTATTTCCTAACTGACATGTTTTCTTGACTAGGTTTTTGGTATTTCTGATGTTTTACTTAGTGTTAGATCCCGGGAATGACGAAGTTAGAGGTCAAAATGGGTTAAGAATATTATTACCATTAAAAATTTTACACACCAAAGTAACTTCTACTCATATATTTAAGGTAAAAAAAAACGAATCACATAAATAAATAATTATGGAGATTCACACAACAAATTAAAAGGTTTATTGTTTTAGAAAATTATCGAGTTGACTTTGAAAACCTACATGCTGTATCTTTGAATGATTTTTAACAGAATTTTAGTCTTTCGATCGGGTACGAAATTCGGCCTTTATGATCTCGCTTTGTTTATCCTTTTTTCTCTCTTGAATGTCTCAGCAACTGCCAAAGCTGTTAACTTAAAATTTAAAATAGCAATAAATAAATAGTAAAATTTATCAATACAGGAAAAATACTAGATAGAATAATTTTCAAAGGGTGGAGGAACTTAAAGAGTGGAGTATCAAAACAAAGGAACTGGTTTGTTTATTTCAAAACAGTTTTTGATTTTTTCTAGACTTTAAACTTTTTGAAATACATTGAAAAGAGTCGGCAAATTGATCATTACCCCCTAATCTCCGACGTTTGAAGAGCGATCCATTTGAATGTATGAACCTACTGTTTTAGATTATTCATTAAATAGCGAAGTCTCTAACTATATAGTCGAACCTTCGGCGCGTGAGTCACACTCGCACTTGACGGATCTATTTTTAAATAATCTCAAACATACTTATTACAACTAATTTCCAACTGAATGTAGCTCTCTAGTTTTTATAATTCAAGACAGCTTTAGTTACAAATTTAGTACATGCTGCAATTAAAAACATTTAAATCAAAGCAACAGCTCTCCGTCAACAGAAAGGGGAAAATGCTTTATCGGAGGAATTGTAGGAAGTGTAGTTTGAGAAACATTATGGTAGGAAGAACTGCTTTTCTTGATATCGGTTGAATATCTTGGCAGCTACATAAAATTTATATAGCTCACTCACTCTAAAACCTAACCCTATCTTCACTAATTTTAAAAGGAAGGATCCTCTTAAAATTAGTGAAGATTCACTCATTTCGTAACCTTCCCATCTCGTAACCATTTAAAAAAAACTGAAGAAAATTGTTTAGCGGATTTCGAAAACAGGGGGGGGGAGGTTGAGGTCAAAAGGTTAACAGATTACGGTACCTATTGAATACCCATCCTACTATAATTAAAGCCGAAAGTTTATGCAGATTTGAAAATGTGACTTTGTTTTTGCCATACAAACTACTTATTAAAACGGTGTAGTGTCGAATCGCCCTTAATTCTAATTAAGGATACATACTTCAAACCTAAATATTTGTAGATTACATAAGCAGGCCATTGCCTCTTTCGTGTCCTTCGTAAGTGTACCTACTTTTACGAAAAATCTGTAAAAACTTGCAAATCTTTTCTGGGTGTTTGAATTCAATATTCCTTCAGACATACCCTGCCTGCCGGATAGTTTCAAAAGCTTTATCTTTTGTCATAATAACTTTTGAAAGCTTTTGAGAGAACTTGAACCTCGTTTAATAATTGAATAATTCGTTTTGACTTATGAATTTGAATTTGATTTAGCATTAATACGATCAGCTGGCTGCAGGCTCCGTAACTTTTAATCAAATAGGGGCGACCCGATTAATGTGTTACAAATAACACCATAAAATCTTTAACCTTCCTTTTCACCAAAAATACCTTCTTAACGGTAGGTTGTGTAGTAAAAGGTATCTACTCTCCAAATTTCTGCTTTCTAGTTTCAGTGGTTTAGTCTGGGCGTTGTTACCAGAAAATCACTTGTTCCTTTATAATGACCTTTTCTAAGTGTACATTTATTGTATTTATGGAAATAAAGAGTTTTTGATTTGATTGATTTTGATTTTGAATATTACTAGTTTCTGCCGGCGGCTTCGCACGCATTGTTTCTATTCCATGGGACCTATTTATAGAACAAAAATTAGCCTGGTTTATTCCAGGCCTAGAACTACCGACATGCAAAATTTCATCCCGATCCGTTCAGTAGTTTTGGCGTGAAGAAGTAACAAACATCCATCGATCTATCCATCCATCCATCTAAACATCCAAACTTTCGCATTTAGATGGAAAGGTTGCGAGATGGGAAGACGCTTTTTAAAAATCAGTATGATTCGCTTCGATTCTTTGATTACTTACCCAGTACAAACAAACATATTTTTTTATTTTATTCATCTTTTTTAGGTTCAAAAATTAAATAAATCATTATTAAAATGAATAAAGATCATCGTTGTTATGAAAATATATAACAACATCAAATAAGCGAATTTAGCTTAACTTTCTTACGGTCAAAGTATAAAGCTCTGTCCAGCGAGAATTTCCCAAAGTTCGATTACGAAAATATGATATGGATCATGCCGACATACACGTATTTTGATACTTGTCGATGGGATCAAAATACGTGTTGCTTTGCATGTTAACAGAGTAGAGGTGCCAAAAATATTATACAACAAAAAACAAAAGTTTGCGACTGCAGGTAGTCTAAAATTCTTTTGTTTTTTTTCCAACTGAATGGAGCTCTCTGCTCTTTTAGTCCAAGACAGCTTTAGTTACAAATTTAGTAGGTCATCTACAATCATTTAACGAAGTAACTTATCGGTGCAGTTGCTGCAATTAAAAACATATAAATCAAAGCATTCCCACCGTCAACAAAAAGGACAAAATATGCTTCTTCTGAAGAATTTACATTTTAAATAAATGCAGGAACTCAAGCTTTTCTTAGTTTAGGGATGTTGTATTGAATAACGTGGCAGCTTCATAAAATCTATAGCGCTCACTTTAAAAACTAACCTTATCTTCACTAATTTAAAAATTCAGATAAGTCGCTTCGGTAATTTGATTACCCATTACAAACAATGTTAAATATTTAATAAATCTTTATTAAAATTAATATGACACCATTTTTATGAACACAACAAAATTAAATACGCCAATTAGTTATTTTAACTTTCTTACATAAAGCTCTGTCCAGCGAAAATTTCCCAAAGTTCGATTACGAATATCATACCGACGTACACGTATTTTAATACTTGTCGAAGGGATTAAAATACTTGTTGCTTTACATGTTAACAGAGTAGAGGTGCCAAAAATACTAAACAACAAAAAACAAAAGTTTGTGTCTGCAGGTAGGCTAAAACTTCTTTTGTTTTTGTTAATTTTACTCCTATATCGACCAAAGATACTTCACGTGACACAAACAAACAGTTCAAAGACACTAAAATGTCTAAATAATTGCATGGCAAATTGGTAACATGTACTTTCGTAAGTATACAAAACTGTACGTCATAAAACTTCGTAAAATTTAGCTTTTGTGATGGCAGTGCAAAGAAATCCAGAGGGAATGAATTATTGCGAGACTTAACCTATTTATATGGGTGACTTTCCACCTTATTTTGATTAATTAATTAAGTAATTATTACAACTACGATTTAAAATATCCTCCATTAACTTATAAGTAAACTCATGTTTCCTATTGACATGAAACTGATGCTAATTGTGATTACAAGCCTCAGACACGTTAAACACGAGGCAAAAACAGCATGTGAACTGCAATGATTATGATTCTTTTCCTCTTATTAACCATCAATAGTTTACCGACATTTACCCACAGTGTAAAAAAGCTACACAAAGAAGGTGCGAAACCAATGAAGTGTTTCTAATGCAAAAACATAACGAATATGCACCAGTAATTTACACGTCACGTCGTAGATTTTTGCAGCTTTTGTTTTGTGTTAGCTGTCAAAGAAGATTTTGTGTTCAATTTCGCATACTTTTCATTTTTCTAGTTACTTTTGGACAGCTTACCTCTTGCAAGATCTTGTTTAGTAAACTAAAGTGTTCACTTAAACCTTCGTGTCACATAGATTGAGGCACCTAGCCCTACCAAGTCTTATGGGGCATCCTATTAGGGGCTAAGTTTTCTTTTACATGCGTTTCCCTGCTCTAAATGCTGTTGAACCTGCACATAATTATGTGAGTCATGGGCATTTAAATTTAATCCATGTCAGGTTCAACTACTTATGTTGTATTTTCTACAATATTTTTTAAACATATACCTAATACACAATATTGATAGATAAATAATGAATTGTCAGTGTCATACTTTTGATGGTCATATCTGTGCTAAGCGGCATTTACTGTTGTCGCCAACCTTGAAACAACATATCGTTTAGTATCATTAATCTGATACAACATATACAATTATCTATTAATATGTGTTATGTTACCTTTGCATTAGACCGCTATCAGTTTACACCAATGTGTTAGTTCTGTATCGGCCCCTATCGACATAGGTACCCGTCGATATAATGCGGCCTAAGATAACATAATATACGAAGTTAAACTTTACAAATATCGCTGAGATATGTATTATACAGCTGTTATATGTTTTAACTCTATATCTAACGATCAAAAATGAGCTACTGTTTCAAGCTGAATTAGTTCTTATAGTGGTGAGTTTAAAGCTGCTGGGTGAACGCTCCACACAAAAGGCTACGTATGTGCTGGCAACTTGTAACGCTTCTGTCCTTGCACATTTAACCTTTAGCGAAAGTTCGGATGGATAGATTAATGTTTGTTACTTCTTCACGCCAAATTTACGAACAGATTGACCTGAAATTTTGCATCGGTGTAGCTCTAAACCTGGAATTAAACATACTATTTATCCCACAAATCAGTTCCCATGGGATAGAAACAACCTTTCAAAGTGTCCACTGAAACAACGCGTGCGAAGCCGCTGACAGAAACTAGTAGTACATAATTCCGCTTTAGGTGTCAAGTTACCATAATGTTAGTCATTTTTTACCACTTCTTTTTACTTGTATAACCCTTACACTGTATGGATATACAAAGTAGGTTAGGTAAAAAAGCATACCTACCTAATTTTGAAACATATTGCTGCTCAGTTGTTATGTAATGAATGTATCATCATCAATGGCCTTTACAATTTATGAAGGACGGTTTGTGTAGTGTTCGATTTTTGGCACTTACGTAGATGACTTCTAAGGCCTATATCGCCATCCGTGCACACGTTGTTTATTATTGGCTCTGAGGCAGTAATGTATATGTCTACTATAAACTTCCTTTTGATTATCATGAGTTTAGTTATAACAAACCTTTAGAGACCAAGCAAACTTTGCTACGCAAGCCGGGATTACCGGATGTCCAATTTGCTATACCCACTGCGAAACTTACTTACTTAAAAATTTAACGCTGTCGCTATAGAGAGTTCCCAGTGCGGGTTCTGCGAATAGTTTGTGCATGGGGACCATACATTCTATATGAGCTATGTGGATATTGCTCTAGGAAGTGTTGGGAACTTTCTTCTTCGTTCAATAAATAATTTGAGCAGTGAGAGATTTTGAAAGTTTTCATAAGTTTCTGGCCGCGGCTTTGCACACGTTGTTTCTTTGGAAATGCTTTAAAGTTATTTTTATCTCATGGGGACTGATTTATGGAATACTAGCTGTGCCCGCGGCCTCTCCTGCGTATAATTTTACATTTTTACGCGGAACTCTAATTGTTTGATGATTATTCTCCTATCCCGGACAGAGACAAATTCAGCAAAAGAAAGATCTTTGAAATCGGTCCAGCCGTTATTGAGTTATAAATGGTGAAACTAACACGACGTTGTTTTATTATAAAGAGATTATTATAAAGAAGAAAAATACATAAAAAAATAGCCCCAAGCTAAGCAGAGCTTGTGTAATGGGTACTAGATAACTGATATATTTAATACAGCTACATAGATAGATTTTTATTATATTTACAGAACTCATAACAAATATCTGAGGAAATCGAACCCGCAACCTCTTGCATCGTAGGTGGACCTTCGCCCGCCGCGCCACAGAGGTGGTATGACTGCATATGACGTGTTATTCCACCCACATCTCTGCAAAAATTCAGCCTTATCCGTTCTGTAGTTTTGACGTGAAGAAGTAATAAACATACATCCATCCATACATCCAAACTTTCGCATTTATAATATAAGTCTAATTTGATTGATGAAATTAAACCATTGTGATTCAGAATACTGCGCCGAACGTCACACTGTATTTACTAACTGGAATTAGTAAAATTCTTTGATCTCGAAATCTTCTATGCCTAGCACGCAAACCACCTTCAGCGTTCCTTACTAAGATAGTACCATTGGTGTATAATATTATGTATTAATAATATAATCAAATACGAACAATTTATTTGCTTATGTATGAGTTTGATTGAGTGTTGGGTGCAATTTCTGGAAGTACAGGTCGAAATTAGAAAATACTTTACCTACTAGAAAGCAACATCATCCTTGAAAACTAAGACTATGTTTTATCCGGGTAACGTATGAGAAAAGCCGCGAGCATATGCTATCGTTCATTTAAGGCCAGGTAGTCCTGCAGCAGTAGGCGTAAGGGTAAATGCGCGCCTGCCAAGCCGCTGCGCTCGTGTTTTTTGTAGTTATTTAAATATAGTGATTAAGAAAATCATTTTATCAAGTCAAACTCTGCGAATTTGTTTAGAAATTTTAAGTGTCCTTAGTTAAGTACAAAAAAGAGTGATATCAGTAGTTCGCTAGTCATATTATTACGGCCTCTGCTGGTCTACCAAGCCTAAGTCATGGTGTTGTGAATACAAATATGATCAAATATTAACTCACCCGTTGAAAGGGTACCCAGCAAAAGCTGCATCATATGGGTGGTACACCGTGGGGTACGGCCAGCTCGCTGCGCTGGCTGCTAAATTTTCTTTCAGCTCTATTCCAGCAGCCTGTAGAAACGAGAAAAAGTTATCAAAAAAAGTCGATAGTAACAAAATCTTTCGGTAACAGAGCTAATATTCAAATGATATCATAAAATTATCCTTTACAGTTTCCGGTAGCTTTAACATAATCCATTACGAGAATGAACCTCGTCGGATTGATTTCTTGATCGATCGTTGCAACGTTTGGTTCTTAACTATTATTATTTAATGGGCAAGATACCAACGCGAGATCATCAATCATCTTTCAGTCGACAAATGTATCTTTGTTTTTATAAAATTATATGGGGATTGCTGTACTTAGCTTTCTATCGTGATAAATTTTAAAGATACATCTGTATAAATGTTAAGATCAACGAAAAAGTGCCGTATATAAATTTAAATACATTTCTTGCGCAAACTTATTGATACTTTAATTATAAATCGTGGTATGTCAGGGATAAGTGCGTAAAAAGTCAGACGTTCAGGGTCCAAAAATTTATTACGATGCATTAAAAATAAGTTAGGGGCGAGTCTTAATGCGGTCAGCCAGGATAAATCTATCAAAAGATTTTGTTGTCCAACAACTTCATTGGTGGCCGAATCGAAAATCCGATAATAAATTTTACTCAAGTACGACAGCGTAATCCAGTCGCGCTGTCGTTCTTTGTTGCTACGACCTTTCTGATATAATTCCACTTTTCTGGTAGCTACTTCGAATAATCAGCCTAAGCCTTAATGCGAATCTGCAGTTCTTAGAGATTTATTATTTGTATTCATAACACACGTCGCGTGTATTAGAGTTCGAAAAACACTTTTTAAATTAAATCCCAATAATTAAATTTAACTTAGCATTAAATTAATGAACCTGGCTTGTAGCGAAATGGTATGGTACCAGTTGCATATTTTGGTGTTTTTTCAGAAACTTTTTTTTATTAGTACTAGACGGCTAGGTAACGAATCACCACCCATCAACCCAGCTTGCACATGATCTTTATTAACATTAAGATTATGACTTTAATAGAATTTATCTTTAATGCCATTAACATTATCATTTTGGAGCGGGGTACTGTGTATTTTATGGAAGGAATAAGTTTAATCCCTTGAGAGAGTTCGTGAACACGCAAACGCAGGTAGCTCCGTATCGCCGTAAGCAGCCGGTTCAAGGCTCAAATGATTATAAATACCTATGTTAAAAAATAATATTACATCACTTTTATTGTACACTGAGTTAAGCCGCTCCTGACATCCCAATCACATGCAACCTGAACTTGATCGGATGATGAAGATCTCTAGACACTTCGGATCTATACGATAAGAAATAAAAAGAACGATTTTTTTTTTTCATTTCAATTTTTTACTGTTTTTCAACTGTTTGAATTGTAAATACTCGTTCTAAATTGTTTTTTTTTCTTTAGCTGTAATCTTCTTTGTTAATGAAGTAAGTGATTTTACGAGAATGTTTCTTATTCCTAATTTTTTTAGTTGTTACCATCGTTATAAGTTCAACCATATACGACTTTTGTAAGCAAATCAAGCATAAGTAAGTATTTATTGTTTAAATACAAACCGTTAGGGAATGACACAAAGAAATTCTATAATCTATAATTTTTTATAATTTTTTGTCAACTATATATTATTTTATCCAGTCATCAAGACGAACCTGAGCTTAAACCTACGTAGTCTAGGAAGGAAGAACTCAACGATATTATATCGATATCTGATTTTTTATAATCTTCTAAAAATTCATCCAATTTAGAGGATTTTAAAAAATCTGAAGTGAAAACCATTGCGTACTTGGTGAAGAAGTATAAGAACGTTTACAACCAAATACAAGCAAGCTGAAAATAAATTAGGTTGGTCATCGATAGAAAAATTAGACGAAGTTCCAAAATAAACGTATTGACTCTGTAAGGTCACCATCAAACTATAAATATATACTTGAAGTGCAAAGTATGAATTAAAGTTTTATTATTATGGTAATATGATGTAGGTATTTATTTAATTGAACCTACCACGAAAACTGTTACATCGCTTAAAATAAAAGAAAATCCCCATTCTTGTCTGTTAAGTTTAATCGTCAGAATGAAATCATAAATTATAGAAAAAGGTCGTAAATAAAAAAACTGAAGATGCTATTCAGTGTGACGGCGTTCCGAGTTAACACTTTCGCCAGAGATGATGTATGATCATGCCTTTATGAATGATTGAATCATCTGCCGGGACACGTTCATGGGCCCACCTTTTAACACCTTCCTCCTAAAGTTTTACTACAGGTCATATATTACGCTCTGTGGCTACTTTTATGTTGTTATGATCATTATCATTCAAAGTCACCCACACGCGCCTTTCAAGCTCACTATAGGGAGGGTTTTTATTATTTCGAGCTGTTTTATTGTTTTTAACAGATGATGGTGCCTCCAGTATTTTTAATTGTGGTTTTTTATAGGCTCTCATGTTATCAAGATGACAGGTAATAAATTCAAAAAATCTGCAAATTATCATTTTTGCTAAACATCATCGTCACTGGAGAGGGGGTTGATCAATTTTTCCCCCTAAAATCCCTAAGCGGGAAAACTGGACTTAAAAAAATGAAGTTTTCCCCTTTGAATTTTATCCTTTAGGCGGAAACCTGGATTTATTTTTTTTAAATTCCAGTTATCCCTTTAAGGGAGATTTGTCAAGGGGGAAAACTAGAATAACCCCTGGAGAGGTACCTCCTGGGTAAAATATAAATTAATACACATACTTGAAACAATTAATACATTCTTAATAAGATGTGTTCAAAACCTATTAACAAAATTACGTTAGATTGGTAAGGTTAGATCATACTTAAGTCAAATATTTTAAGTAGGTAAGTAGTTTTCTTAAGTAGTATTTTGACATAGGATCCTAATTAATTTAACATAATACCTTTTGTGTGGGTCGAACTAACGATAAATTCGTTCTGAGCCCTTGTGTCGACACATAATCTCTCCGATTTGAACGATGATAATGGTATTCCTTTCGAGACTTGAGGTTGCTTTACATTTCAAACTCATTATTTATTCTGATTCTTAACTTCTAGTTTAGGTATCTTCTCAAGTTAGTTTTAAATGCCAAAACCGGTAAGTTAGTCAAATATAATTTTGTTTCGAAGTAATGCGGTTCAAGTCTAGCAAAAATTAAACGTGGTTAAGTGGCAAGCCAATAAATCTAATTAACGATTAGTTTCCTTGTAAGGAAATGGCCGGACAAGACTTGTCAGGAGACTGCGATTTGATTTATTTAGCAAGAAATAGTTACCACACACATAGCGCGACATTTCATAGTGTATTTTTTATAAAGAAACTCAAATGTATGAGTGCAATCCAGGCGTGGCACGAAATAAGTGTGTCGTTTCTCACAAAATTTTGTATGTTCTTAGCTTTCAGTTTTGGAATCCATATAGGATTCCAAAACTGAAAGCTAAGAACCTAATATCTCAAAGCGTCTGGCTCACATCAAAAATAAATGTTTGATTTAGCTGTAGAATAGTATAAAAACAAGTATTCGTTCAAAGCATCTCCTTACCGCATTCGAATAAAAGGGTGGTTGATCAGCAGCGAGCGCAGGAAAGTAGGCAGCCATGCCAGCCGCCGTGGCAGCGGCCGCGTCGGAGTAAGGCGCGCTGTACATGGAGAGTGGGACTCCGGACGCGAGCCTCTGGTAGTTGAGGAACTCATATTGGCAGGAGCAGACGGTCTGCCCTGTGATAGGGTCTTGGAATATAGGGCGGCCGGTGTCGCAGCACCGCGGCGCGGCGGCGGCCGGCGAGCTGGGGCGGGCGGCGCCGGCTGCGCCTCCGGACCCCGCGCTCATACCAGCCTGCGCCGGCGGAGGACTGTTAGAGGCTGTCGATATGGTGCTCTGTAAGTTGCAAATATTTAAAATGCCTTTATGACGCGTTTGGACATTCGCATGGGCGCATTACGAAAATAAAAAAAAAACAATACAAAAATAAATAGGAGGCCTCCGTTCACAATTCGCTTTGCAACGACAATCACATTTATCGGAATACCTGGTATGCTTAAATGGTTCAATGTTCCGCTATCGGGAATATGGCCCGCCTTTGTTCACTCGGTCGAAATAAACTGATGATGATTGGTGTGACAGCTTTCGTGCCAAATTTATACAAAGTCAGTTTTAAAAGAATTTAATATTGGAATTAGCATGCATAATGTATGCGAAGATGGATAATAAATGAATATTTAATGATAGTGTGAAAAGGGGTGAGTTTAACGTAAGACCAATCTAGGGCGTGCCCGTTACGTCGTCAGCCGCGACGATCTGTGCTAATGCTAAGTGACTTTAAATATAAAACGAGTAGAGTAGTATGGTTGATTGAACATGTCATACAACTTTTAATAATTTCAAAAATATACCCAGAGGCTTTTTATGAATATTCCATGAATAGGATGACACAGAGCGGATTAATGATTATTGTATGTTAGCGACGAGAAGGCATCTCATTGTTGTCGTAATAGATTTATTCGCCGGACTACCTGGATCGACATCGCGGTTGCAGAACAAACATCCGCTCGCTGGCCGAGTCGAGCGGATCAAGAGCCGTGTTCAGATCAACCTTTTTTAATTGAGCTTTGTGCGAATTGTACGTGGATAAATAACTTTCTAAATATTTGTCATCGAAATGAAAAATGGTCCCCAGCCGTCCAAACTACATTGTGTTCTGAATGGGATTAGAAACCGAGAAATGCCACCCGAACGTTCTTGATACAACTGTCAGTTTTGAATGGAAATCATAATTAATTCTCCTTTTGAATTCATTGGATATTTTTATAGGATATTTCCGGAATATATTTTATTGACAGTTTCAGCTATCCACCAAACCGTATCTCTTTTACAATAAATTAGGCTAAATAGACCGTAACATTTTGACAGTGGTGACAAATTTAGGACAATTATATTAATGACCCAATCCAACCTAACAATAAGTATAGATACACTGTAAATAAAGAAGGTTTTTTCTTGTTGTGAAGCACTAATCCAAGTAAAGTGACGTTGCGTTTGACAGAACACTAAGCTGGTGCTGTGACCCGTTGTGGACGATGTCGGCCAAAGCAAAGATATGGCTTCAGTTGGCCTAAACACGCGGCGGGGCAGCAGCGGCCGCCCGGCAGTCCCACACCTCTCATCCCTCCCCTGTTATGCTGCTTGCTCCACCAACGAGGAAAGTTTTAGGTACTCGTACACCCAAACAATGCAGCGATAGGCTAAAAACATTTGTTGTGTTAAGGGAATTTTGAGGTAATCCCGAAGCCGTTAAACGTCGAATCCCTGCATTACGTACATTACATACCCAGCATAGTTATTTAATCCTTGCTCGCAAACATTGTATAAATTATAGTTGTATTGTGTGTGTCGTGGCTTGCGGGTATACGTTGGGCTTTCGAAACGTCGCTCATTCGACCTAATGGATACGGCTATAGAGATTATATCGATCTATATGAGGGGAACGGCTGAAATCAACGCCGGTGCTTAAAAGGGATTCAATCCGTTAAAACTGAACAAGTATCTGTTGGATGAAACGCAATATATCTAGCGGTACCTACAGAACGCGGCCGCGGGTATTTGGCTGTTGTGACAGTGGCTGTAATTGGGTTTCCGAGTTTGCTGTCCTACAAACGAACGGTTGTGTATTCAGCACCACAGGTTTGCAGCGTCCGTTTCATTTAACGAAACGATTACCTACATGTTAATTTGTCAAAATGGAATAGTTTCTGCACTTTGTTTAAAGCTTTTGATTTGGGTGTATTTCCCGTTTCTGGGTTTGATAACTAACAATTATGTAAACGGTTCATCCCTACAGTTGTCTACAGTTATTAAAAAACTTAAAGTTTATAAATTAATAAAATTCTAATATCTTTAAAATTTACAAATAGTTCTATCAAAAATAAAAATCAATGAGGAGTATTTTATATTCTAAATGCCCAATCTTTCCGGTTTATTAATACCTAGAATTACATAGAATAGCTTGCTCTGGCATATTAAGCATGGTGTCAAAGAGAATAAGTTCTGCAAACATTTGGTTCTTTTAGTATTTTGTAGGTTAGATTCATCTGAATGAATACTTACAGTTTTTTGTCGTATTTGGTTAAATCGGAGGACTAAAACTGAGCACGCACTTTAAGTATTGGTAATGTGTGCTTATTAGATAAAACATACAAAAAAGTTGTCATCATATCCTTTTCAAATATCGGACGGTTGGAGGATTAAAGTGCCGCTGCACCTTATCTCCAGCAGACATCTTTTAAAAAACAAACACGAGAAGTATTCTCTTTTTGTCGTGTTTTTTATAGTAACCCGCAGGATGTGTTAGAGTCGTTAAGCCCTTTTAAGTGTTAAACCATGTAACTGAATATTCGAGCGTATAAGGGGTCCGAACTATTTGTTAAATAATGTAAAAAAGTTAATCTTAGAGAAATCGAACCTAATGACACGAATTTCGTTAAAGACATCAGTCGGGCAAAAAATATCGATGACATGTATCAGCGGCCAAGACTTTTGAGGCACACTGGCGACATTTTTTAGCCGGTTCTTTTGGAAATCATTAAAGTATTGAGTTTACGATACGAATACCTGAACGCTATTTTTTATTTCCCTATTGTTATGATGTTGGTTTATGTGATGCATACATTTTCAGTCACCGGTTTACATTTGTAAAAACAACCAATTGTTATTTTTAGTAAGGATTTTTTAAGTTATTCGACAACAAACATGTTGTTAAGTTCATAAGCAAGCATAATTTGTAAACTTTAATAATAAATAGAGCAAACAGTCATAGTTTATGATGGCCTCAAAATGGCTCAAAACTATTGATTTTCATATACTATATTTATTAGCGTCTATATCTCACTGACCTACTCAATACTTTGTTAAAAGGTACGTTTCTACTGTATTTTATCGGATAGTGCAACGGGCGCATTAACCTGAATAAACATCCTAATTTGTCAGGCGATGATTATCAGCCGTGAAATCCAGTTTCTTGACCAAACCGGCATCCTAACCCGTAACCAACAAACACTTTCTTTGTATTTTGGAACTGAGTATTTATAGCTAAGTAATCTATAATTGTATTACAGAGTATTAGTCTCTAATACAATTATTGCTTAGTAGCGTCTGCCCGCGGTTTCGCGCGGTTTTCCGGGATGAAATATAGCCTTTCCTTTTTGTATTTTGTTTTTTGATATAACACACAGCTTTACATGAATATTTAATTAATTGTTTGTTATGACATAGATTTTATTGAATGCAAAAAATAACATGTCGGTTCAGGAAAAATAAAGAACTATAAATTCAATTGATAGGTACTAAGTTACAATGATAAAAAACTTCAACAAGGCTTATATGTATGTACAGGAAGGTACGTTCGTAAACAGATCCTTACTGCATTGTATATGTGATTGCTCTCCCGAGGCACCCGTCTTTCAATATTAATATTATTTCGGATCGAGAACTACGTCTAATACATAAGCACGATCCTTTCAGTAGTTTTGGCGTTAAGAGGTAACAAACATCTCAAACTTCCTCATTTAGAGTATGTACATATATATTAGTGTGATTTATAGTGTGATATATGATCGAGATCTTTGGGGAGGCCTGTGTCCAGCAGGACGTCATTCGGCTAATATAATGATGATGATGATTGAATGAATGTGTTTTTAAAAACAGCACATAATTTATTTATCAGAAACCATAGAAAATTACGGTAACTGAATAAAACAATTACAACGAATATTATATCCATTTCTTAAAAATCTAAGCCGTCACCAGAAGGCAGAGTGCCCGAATGCTGGCAGCATTGTCACGTTGAATGGCAATGCTAATTCGTTGACCGAAATACTGCACATAAATGCCCTATGGATTTTTAAGGTAATTGCTGGCAATATTGTTTACTTTAAAAGGTGCTTAAATATATCCGAATGTAGCATATTGTTCTACAAAGGCTACGCTGCAACAGCCTGTTTTCGTGCCTTGCATGTGTGTATTATCGCAAACTCATTTGGCCCGTCAAATACCTAAAAAATTTGCTCGCGAGTTGATTGGATTCTTTTATGACACTCTAGAAACTTGTTAGTGCTATGTAGGTAATCTAATTATTCATTTCTCACATAATAATTACAGTGAGCTGCCTAGTCTCAGTGTAGATAAGAACAGCGCGGCGTCACGCATACGACCCTAGAAAAGCTAATGCGAATGTTCGCATTCGTTATTTCCTTTAATGAACGCGCTGATTGTCCCCGATAAAGATCAATAGTGATGTAGTATGTTTGTAGTATGTTTTACAACTAACATTAAAAACACTACTTAAGGCCAAGCGCTTCGTAAAAGTATTTGAATATCAATATAAAGTCAAGCGGCCACTCTGCGAAACGATAACCCGATAATGTCACTTTACCTCCTCGAGAAATTGCTAACAAGATTCGGATTTTAAAAACTTGTCATTCATAATTGTTAGAGCTGAACGGTTTTTTCCAACAAAAGTGACTGCTAAGAACTTGCACCTAACTTGAGTGGGAGGGGAGATTACTGCAATATTAAACTGCGGTTGAATTTTTCTTGATAAGTATCTCGAGATGTCAAGAAAATTACTACAATCTGTAACGAATCGTGCGATTCAGTCTTGGCTTTATTGCTATTTGCACTAAGAACAGAAAACTTAGCTAATTAACCAACTGTTTGTCACTTTTTCCTTCAAGCTATCTATGCCGTTGCAGGAACGGAATTCTTAATCTCTGCGAATTATAAATAATAGTAGATGGAATGCTTTGTAGTTTCATAACGCGTAACCAACAAAATGCGTGCTGGTGGTATAACAGAACCGCCTTAATAAGCATTGATTAGACTGACGATTTATTACTTTCAAAGAGGTACGTATTGATGACCCGTTTCCGTAGCGTTTAAAGTTTCTGTTATTTAGTTTGGTTATTTACATAAAATTGTGACTTTAATTGGACAATTACATGGATCAAAATTCGAGCTCAGTGTCTATACCGACCGCATCCTGTGTCGAGATATCTGCCCTGATAAGGCCCACCCTCGAAATGCATAATACCCTTAAAGAAATTCACACCTTTTCTAATTAGGATAGAATTAAGGACGAATAAATTGAAAGGGACCAAAGTTTTATTTTGTTGTATTTAACTATGTTTTAATGGTTTGTAATGAACGCAATTGAATATAAATGAACATCTATGATAATAAACTAGTTATAAAATCGAAAAGGGAAACATGTTTTGGAAAACACTTGGGTAATTTTTTATTTCACACATAATGTTATCGTCACCAATGTTTGTTTAACTTCATGACTTCAATTTGATTTAACTGTTTCCGATTCGGTTGACTCTGTGGTAAATTTATCTCGGATGTTAACCAACCTCTAATTATGTAGATAAAACTTTTAATTAAGTATCAAAATGTTTGAAACTGTATTTTTTTGTCTAGACTACCTACCTAACTCTATAATAGGCAATTCAAAAGTGTTATGTTATAATACAGCGGTGGTGAAGTTACTAACTGGATGCCTGTGACTGCTTCACGGGCAATTACAATCAGCAATTAGTTTTAATATTATAAGCGAGTTCAAAATTATCATAAATATGTCCGTATTATCAGGCATTATCGGTAACAGCAATCTCAGCAGGTAGGTACTTATATCTCTAAGTTCTTATTTGGCCCAGATCTACCTTGAGTTTAGTTTTAACGTCATTGCTTGGCCGCGTAAGTATTCGAAAAAAGAAAAAAGAGGAAGAAGAACCAAGAAGAAACTTTGCACGACTTTGCGACTTTGAACGATGCAAAAAAAACTTCGAGAACACAAAATAGATATTATAATATAATATTATGTAAGTATTAAATACCATAATTTGTTTTTTTTAGCTGTGCAATATTAAGGCACAGTTGCATGCGCCACTATCACGGAATGACTGAAGTAACTGACTAAAAAGTTTTTATTGGCAGATATATACCAACCCTATACAGATATAATAATATCTTCTCTCATTTTCAGTCATTTGCTACGAAAATTACCACTACTACCGGTTTCTCTGTCGAACGCAACTCGATCACGACTATCACACTAACTTGACAGACATAGGTATTTAGAGTAACCTTATTAGTTTCAGAAGTTTCATAGTTGATGCGATCCCTGAAACAGTTTTATGGAGACATTTTCCCAGCAGTTGTTTAATATAGATTAGATTTTTTTTTTATACAAAATAAGCATCTGAAAGGTAGGGAATAGTTGATAGACGAATTTATTTAACACTAGTTTGTACCTGCCGTTTTTGCCTATAAATTATGGGTTATGTTATGGGTATAACTACAGAAAGTAAGGGTTTTAAATGTAATAATAGGTCGTAAAAACTGGTACTAGTTTGTATAAAATCCACAACTTCACAAGATTGTAGGAGTAGGAATAACAACCCGGGCATTTAGGTATCCAACTGTACAAGTTAAATTTGAGAGAGCAATCCTCAGTCACATAATGTCTGTAAATCGATCTGCAATACAATCAACGTGCTTTATGGGCAGGTGAAATATTTTATGTCAAACCGAGCCCAACATTACGTACCTACGTACTTATAAAGGCGAACGGACACGTACACGCCTCTACATCGCACCGCTTCGCAAAGAAAGTATGTATTTTTATTTTGTTTCATTCAAACAACTCATTCATAAAATTGCAACTCTTTCGAAAGCAACCAGAGAGCCCGTCGACACACTCCATCGAACTCGTAAATGCGGATGACGACGACGGCTGCCTACCTGCTCACTTCTCGGGGTCTGAATGCGAAAATGACATTAACTGGGTCGATGGCAGTGCTTTTATTGCATTAAATCATTCAAGACGGCGCAAATGGACGGAACGTTGATTTCGCTAATGAAGTTGTTTCGGGTTGTTCGTAAGATTTATAGGGCTGTGTTATGGAATAAACATGTGCTAGCCACGGGCGCTTGTCTAATAATAACTGGACCGTTATGCGCTTAATATCCCCGTGACGCGGTTGCAAACATTCCTACACCCATTAAAGACTAAATTAGAAATCTAAGTAATAATCATGTTCATAAAAGAACAAACTTTGAGCAATTTAAAAATACCTAAGTAATCATTTGATACGAGTCATTTAGTTTTACGAGCTTCATAACTTCATGAAGTTTTCCTGTGATTCTTATAAGATAAGAACTACCAGTTCAAATGCTGAACGTTTCTTTACTAGGCCCCATATCATTGTCATAATAGCTTTATTAAAATTTAGATGAGCCACTTAGAATATAAGATAAACCAAAGTGTTGAAGTTATAGTTTTCACGCAAGTGTTTTTATTAGCGCATCATTTGTTGTTTCAGGTTGTTTAGATGTCCAGGGTGGAGAGTGCTCGGTCGAAATTTGAATTATCGGTTAAATTCAGTTACCAATAAAGTGGTGGCGATTCAAAACATCCCGTGCGTTTCCCGCACGAGGCTTTATGACCCTCCCTGTCGTTGCCCACTAATCGACAACTGTGTTACCAAAATAACCCCGCACAAAATTACCTCGCGATTTTAACGTGCTATTATCAAATTCTGTTTTGTTGAAACGGTAGAGGATATTATCTATCGTTAATTTGTTAACTACCTACCTCTATTTCAAACTATGGTGATAGTTGGGGTTGAGCTTTTTAAAGTGTCCTTTCATAGTAAAATTATATGGCCAGTTGATTGGTTAACATTTTTTGTGGCATTTCGATTCTTTTTTTGTTGCTAATAGATTTTGATGAGAATAGTATATTCTTGTTTACGTTTGCTGTTTTTCTCAGAGGGGCGAGTCTATTTGACGTCAAGATCACGTCTCGTTACTAACGTCAAATAGAATCATCCCTCAAGTTACGTATACATTTGAAAAAAATTACGAAACGAAAAGAGAATAAAGAAAATCAAAATTATTCCATTTTCATAATAAAATTATATTTATTATTAAATTACAACTATTTTCAATTTATTGAAACAGGCAATAATAATTGATCTATCTGAAGACTTTGCAAACAATCTAGAGATACTTCAATCGAAACAAAATACACGAAACAAAAAATATACTGCCAAGTGAGAGTCTTGGCAGTCTGTTTCGTGAGCTCTTACGAATTGCGGACGTGGTGATGTGTCAGGGCAACCGACGAGGTGTGAACGAATGATATGTGAACATTTTCTCTGCCGAAGTGGGTGCCACACCGCCTAATTGTCAAACATGTGTATTTTAAGTTCACTAAGGTTGTTAAGTTTCACGACCGCACGGCCCGAACTATCTGATTAGGATTGCTAATGAAAGATGTGTGGTTTTGACGCAACCGCGTCGCTTTTAATCATTTACAGTACTGTCAGTGCAAAATTCTATCAAAACTTCAGAGTCACCGTGAAAGAATATAATTTTGTGTACCTAGATAATCAAGAAAAAATAAATTATGTCAGTTATGTAATTTTCAGTTTAAGAATTGTTTTTCAGTAAGTTTTGGTGTCTGATTGGATGCTTTCGAGTATTTCGCGATGCGAGTTATTTTTTTCCAAAAAAATATGTTTTTTTTTCTTCCTATTTCCGTTCTTTTCACTATCTTGCATTATTGAACAACACAAAATATTTCACAAATGTCTCTTACTTGTTTTTTCATCCAAACCAGTGTTTTGTCATGAAATTATTACAAAAAATATATAATACGTAAATTTCAAAAAATTATATAGATGTAAGTATATTACACGTAAAAGAACACGAATATAAAAAAAAATATCGAAATTTACAAAATCGTTGAACAGACGTTGACCCCCATATGTCCTGAATAACCCCGTTTCGGCTTAGTACACCCTTTCCGTGGCACCTTGTAAAATGTGCTACCCCTGGATTGTTTCTAACAGTCTGCTGTTAGCTCAACTAACTGTTTCAATGTTTCTACTCTTTGATTGTAATTTTTATGTTAATAAAACTTTACAAAATGTTTATTATTTAACTAGAACTAGTATAAATTTATAATTGATACATTTGAGCCTACAAACTATTGCAAACAATCTAGAGGTGGCTCGACTGGTCCATATTAATACCAATAGGAAATGTCCCCAAGACGCTTGTTCCATTGCCCCGCTGTTTAATAAGGCTGTTGCGCAGCGCCAGATACTCACCAGCTTTTGGGTCAAGCGTCGCTTCAACCAGACGCTCTGATGAATTATCTGATATTTACATTTTTAGGCTCTTCGGATTTTCAAAAATTATCTGAGCGGCTGGTCGAAGCGACGCGTGACCCGAGAGCTGGTCAGTATCTGGCACAGCGCATCAGCATTGTCATAAAGCGGGGCAATGCAGCCAGCGTCTTGGGGACGCTTCCGACTGGTATTGATATGGATCAGTTGAGCTACCTGTAGATTGTTTGCAACAGTCTGCAGTTAGCTCAATTGTTTCAATTGTAAATACCAATTATATTATAATTTTCTTTGTGAATAAAAGCTTCTTTTTTAATATTTTTCTTTTAAATTTATCAGAGCGTCTGGTGGACGCAACATTTTTTTTAATAAAATGCAATGCTATTTATTTAAATTTTTTCGTTTTTTTTAGAAGTACCATATTTATGTTTCTGCAGGTCCCAGCGTAATCTGATGTCACAACATCTACATATGTGTAGATAATTATGCCAGTATGTCATTGTGTTACGTTGGTCAAAGTACTAGAAATTCAATTTATCGTAATTTAAGTAGTACCAGAGTATGATAAGCACCTACTATGATATTGTATCTTAGGGAGCATTGAATTCCAGACGAATGTCTGGAATTCAAGGTTCAATTTTGGCCATGACCTTAGAATACTGACTGAAGAGCATTTGCCTGAAGTCGAATAACTTGATTGGCAATGCACATAATATATATTGGCATGGAAAATAACCTGTCCTGACACGGGTCTGTCCAAAGTCCTTTCTCCTCAGAGATTGTGCGATGAGCCACTATGTGAGCTGGTACGTGCACATCTACCCGCGTTACCGAGGAATCAGGACTTTGCTAACATGTTCTGCCTTCCATCTAGGTAACCTTTTAGATAATAACTCATTTTAGGTGGCTCTAGCTAGATTCTCCTAGCCTAGTTGTACACCGTTGCCAGTGTGATGCGACCGCTGATAAGTTTGGTCACCATGTAGTGGCATGTGTCTCTAGTGCAGGACGTGTGTCCCGTCATAGTTCAATTAATGACATCATCCGTCGGGCTTTACCAGCGTCAGTGTGGCAGCTACCCTCGAACCACGTGGGTATATTACTATGATCTTGCATAAGGATGCGAGATCATGGTAAAAGACTAGGGCTTGCATTCGAATATTCGAATAATTCGAATATTATATTGGTTCGAATATTCGAATACTGAAATTGCAATATTCGAATATTAGATTAAAATCAAAAACACCAAACTTAGAACTCCGATGTGCATAAAATGCCACTTATAAGTTCGCGCAATATATCCATACAAGTTTACGTCGTTCGCGTCAACAAAATGACAAAGCTATAGGGTTCGGAAACACTCGGGAGTGCCACGTGTGTAGTGCATTCGCGTATTCTTATTTCAGAAAAAGGAAATCGAAGTTTCATTTTCGTTGTCGTGCAAAACCAACTTTTATGTCGCTTGTATACCTAAGTTAAGCGTTAGCACGAAAATGAATCAAAATTTGATTTAGTTTTTAAGAGTACGGGTCCTGTCTATCCGTCCCCTGTCTATCCCGTCTATATGGCACTGTGTTACCGTTACTTATAGGGTCGCCACCTTTTTTTTGAGAAAATTGAGTCTAATGTACCTAGTAAGAGATCACTAATACTTACTAAAAACCAAATTAAGTATTTTCGCATACTTTAATGTGCTCATAAAGTATAGAGTACGTTAGCACTAAATAAAGTAGGTAAAATACTTTGATATAAAGTACGGGTGGCAACCCTACTTATTCACCTTATTTATTTACTTGTTAGTGCGTTGAATTTTACTGAAGATATT
Source organism: Eupithecia subumbrata (assembly GCA_949316285.1). Taxonomy (NCBI): domain Eukaryota; kingdom Metazoa; phylum Arthropoda; class Insecta; order Lepidoptera; family Geometridae; genus Eupithecia; species Eupithecia subumbrata. The sequence continues at coordinate 9,283,834 of OX438642.1, read as the reverse complement.
GTTAAAATACCTATTCACCTAATTTAGAAGAATATTTTTTCAAGAATTGGTGGTCGAGTGTTCGAGTAAATCGCCAATGTTTCGTTACAACTATTTGTTAATTTGAAATTTTAAGTTTGTTCATGAAAATAACACGTAAAAGAATAAAAGGAGATGTGATTATAATAAAAATATAGTTTTTTTCTATTATTCGAATAAAATATTCGAATAGTACCCGAAAAAAAAATCGAATAGTCGAATATCAAAATTTTCAAATATTTGCCAGCCCTATAAAAGACCTGACGGTATGACTCTGATTCCCTGGAAGGTGGGTCGGCCTTTAGTTTGGGATGTCACGTATCACACTTCACTTTATACAGGGACATCGGTAACTGCAGGCTCCGCAGCAACATCAGTGGAGACCCTCAAACGGCGAATATTCGCTAACCTTGACGAAATTACCTATTTCAGGCTTTTGGGGTGGAAGGAAACCCTAGGTCCTTGGGATCCTGGGGCATACGCAATTTATAAAGATCTTACAAAACTTCTCATAGAGTCCGCTAGTGATCGGAATGCTGGCTTCTATTTCGATCAACGAATTAGCATTGCCATTCAATGTGCCAATGCTACCAGCATTCTAGGCACTCTGCCTCCTGGTGACGGCTTAAATTTTTGTTAAATAGATATAAGTGTAATATACTAGTTGTAATGGTTTTATTCTATTACTCTTATTTTTTTGTGCTAAAATGAATTTTACAAAATGAATAATAACCCTACATACAAAAAAAAAATAAGCCGTCACCAGAAACTTTAATCAGATTATAGTCATACCTTTAAAAAACCTAAACAGTTATTTCGACACTCCCTACGTATCTTCGTGTAACTGCCAGATACACACTTATACGTTTGATGCATTTTTGGAATCTACACATGCCAGTCTATCATTATAACTTACAAAAATACAAAAAAGTCTACTCTAAGTACGTTTTTCTTGATCGTATAACTGTCCAACTTTATTATTTTCCCGCCATATAATGCTGTATCTTCCACATACACATTTTGACGCGGGGGGAATGAGGTGCGGATGGCGGTAAGTGCCCGTTACGCAGTTCTTCCGCGGACAGCGAGTAGAATGCGTGTGCGACTCGTAAATATTTGATTGCCGCAAATTGACAAGTGAACGTTTCCGATTCCTGGACAATTTAAAAGCAGACACTACTAAAAAAGGAAAAGTAGATATTCTAGACCCAGCTTTATCTACTACAAGACCAGGTAAGTAAATCATAATTAATGATTTACCAACTTTTTGTACTTTTTGATGTCCAATCATAGTTATTAGGTTTCTTGAATCAGTGGCAGAAGCCTTTATTCATAAAGAAAATTATAATATATATGAATCAGTTGTGTGGTATTGCCTTAATTGCTGACTAAATAGACAATTATTAGTGAGTACATTTTGAAACTTTCCAAATTTTTTTGATAACCTACGTACAAATGTGTAACTACGCACTTACATATTTATACATCGGGATTCACTATGATCATAAGGTGTATCTAGGCACTTACATATTTATACTTCGAAAAGTTGTAAAATCAAAATTCGGTAACTGAATTTTACATAGTTTTACATCGGAAAGTTATTGAATTAAAGTTATAGTAACCCATCCACTTACATAGTTCTGTGTTTGTGTTTTCATGTTATTTTAATAAAAAAACAATTATTTTTAACCAATTGCAAAAAAGAGGAGGTTTCTCAATTAAACCGTATTTAAATATATATAATATCTATGTGTATTTTTTTTTGTTCGCGGATAACTTCGTTGTTTGTGAACCGATTTTGTTGGTTCTTTTTTTGTCGGAAAGAAGATAATTCAAAGAATCCTTATCAGATCTTCAACATTTTAATAGGGCCACCCATTAAAATGTTGAGGATCTGATAAGGATCTTCAGAGTTATGAACAGAAATGCATTTCAAAAGTGCAAGGTGCTCTCTTCAAATGAAATTTAAGTCGATTTTCATAAAAATTTTAATTTTGCCCCTTGTTGTTTTTCAGATGTATGTCCAGTGCCATTCTCAGAAAATTTTACTGAGGATGACCTAAGCCGAATGGGTGAGATAATATCTGACAGCGATGAAGAACCTTTTCTTGCACCGCGCATTTCCTTCTTGCATTCTACGAACACTAACGGTGATAGTCCTGCATCTTCTGAATTGCATGTCCCAGCTTCCCATATCTTACAATCTTCCTTGCAAGCTTGTGGTGGAGGCTCCAGCAATGAGGAAGGGAAAATGACATTGCCTTTAGCTCGTCGCCTCACTTTTGTGAAAAACCTGTAAACCTGACCCAGAAAACTCATGAAAAACATCCTGAACCCGTGGAAAGTAAAAAAGTACCACTATTTACAAATCTAAGTGGTACAGTACAAGGTAGTTTGCCGGAATATAGCTTCTATGACCCCACTTTGGCAGCAAACATGCCTGAATATCCCCTACTGCTACAGTCTACTTCGAGCATTAATATGCCATTATCACTGTGTGACTCTCCCAATTACGGCCACCTGATAGCTCAACAGATAGACCAATAAGGCTGCACGGAGTCGCCAGCACCCACTCCAGTGACATTGCCAGTTGTCTCTCCGGATGACCACCTAGGTTGCGCTGAGTCACCAGCACCCACTCCAGCGATATTACCAGTTGGCTTTCCAGATGAACAGTTATTAGGCTGCCCTGCGTCACCAGCCTCCACTCCAAAGCTATTGCCAATGCCGATTGGCTCTCCAGGTCCAGGTATGTCAGGGAATAATTCTGAGCAGCTTGAAATCAATGACAACGAACCATCTAAGAAGAAAAGGCGATGTACAAATAAAAAAGATAAGGGTCGATTGCGTTTGGTCCATAAAACCAATGGCTAAATATTAAGCGTAAGGACAATAGAAATTCAGGAAATCCATGCACTGGAAGACGGTAAATTAAGGAAAAAGAGAGAGATGCGGCCTGCTTGTGGAGACAAATGCTTACAAAAAATTCATGACTTTAAAAGACACCTGCAGGTTGTGGCATTTTGGTCGATGGGAGAACTTGTTCGCCATTGGGATTTATCAATAGATATTGTGACAAAATCACAAAACGACGTTTCACGTGTGAAGCACCCACAAAAAGAGAATCTACCATACGATACTACTTAGGTACTGAAAACTTACCTAGGACTGAGGAATCTAAAATTTCTTAATAATCTATGTTTGCATCTACTCGTTTCTCTGTCATTGTGTCATATAATAAAAAGTATTTTTTTTAAACGGTATTAAGTAAAGATTGAAACCATATAAAATTTGGCTTAAATAATTTAAATAATGGTTATTAATTAATGACTTGAGTTTGTGTTTATTTTTGATAAAAGTACGTAAAAATGATACCATATTTTCGATCTCAATTTAATCATTTTGTATTTGTGTTAATTTTTATCATATTAGAAATTGAATAGTCAAGTTTTGATATTTATTACATTACTTATTATTAATTTTATAACTTTATGTCTGTGTGTATATTTTTGATATAAGAATTTTGTAAATGTACCTACCCTATAACGTATAGTAATGATAGGTTTACTATTATTTCGATCTCAATTTAATAAATGTTGTACTTCATATTATTATGTAAATTGTTTACCTAATTAGATGTTGACATGGTCAAGTTTGCTATTTTATAATATTAATTCTGTGTTCACATTTTGATAAAAATTAGGTTGAAGTACCTACTAGTAAAGACTAGTAGTCGTGTTTGATAGTCGTTAAGAGTTTAAAGTTGAGTTAGTTACTTGGTTGATTTTGTTTTTCTTATTTTTGATATAACAATCCTTAAAAGGTTTTTTGTGTTTAGGTGAGCACCTACTTCCCTAATAAATGGTATTGTAAGCTATTTTATTTCTTGTTTTATTTAAGATAATAATATAAGAACTACCAATATTAGCGAAAAAAATAATAAGATAAGTGGGAAAACCTTAATTCACGAATACAGTTTTACATTTTACTACTAAAAATTACCTACCTACCTTAAAATAGACTTAGTTTCGTAAGCAAGTGAATATTCGGCAATTAGGGCCTGGCGACCTGTATTAGGTACTGGTCACCAGGCCTAATTTGCCGAAACAATATGTAGAAGTATATTATTAAATTATACAATTTCCAACGTTTAAACATGTAAGCGCCAGTTAAACAGAATTAGTCAAATAGATCTACTAAGTATAACCGTGTAACAGGCAGTTACGATATTGTCATTCTTCTAAATTCCCACGAAAAAGTGTGTATGTGCCACATACGGCATTTTTTTGGGTTATAAGCACCCCGTAAAAATATGTAAGTGTAATAAAATCTAAACCAGTATAGATTTAAATATAAAATAGTATCCATCTTAAACTAGATCTACAGTAAGAGCATCTCACCAATTTTCATAGAAATATCTCAAAAAAGGCTCCGGTTATAGGCATTTGAACATTTTCAAATCTTTAAAACGCTCTCCTGTAAAATTTGTGTTTTGCAGATACACAACTATACGTAGGGAGTGTCGATTTGATAGTTGTCGTAAATAGAATGTTCTATCAAAAATCAAAACCAAGTTCGTTATGCGTAGAAAGTGACCTAACCTTAACGTAATGTATTTCGTCATGGTGGATTAACAGAAAATAATTACAGTATATACATTTGTAGAAAAATTGTTATTGATTCAACGTAGGAAAGTTCTGCCATGTTGACTAATAATTATACTGAATACATTAAATCTCGAGCGAGCAGTAAATAATAGAGTCACGAGCGTAGTGAGTGGCTCTAAAATTGACTGCTGAGCTAGCGAACGTTTTATAAGGCACGACTATAAAAAACATTTCCCTTTGGATTCAGAATCCAACTTTTCAGTTGAACCTTTTTTTCCATAACAAGAAAATATTGTGTATTTATGAAATGGGTTTAACATCTCATTGCTTAACCATTCATTAGAGGTTAAGGTCGAACGAAGTACCGATCAGGATGAATTATAAATGAGACGTTTTCAATATCAAAAAATACTACGATTAAACTGAAAACAGGGCGCTTGTTTTTGGGGGGGGGGGGGGGTTAAAGTGTCATATACATTTGGATATGACTTAATAATGACAACCTAGCGCCTGTCCGTAAAAAAATTACATCAGTTCTAAGGTAATAAGTGTTATTTTAAAACGGCGACCATAGATAATCTATTAATTTTTGTCATTCTAAATTTGACTTCCTTTCTTCCACATGTCTGAATAATTAATTTGCTCCTTATTTCGAGCAGCAGAGACACCGTTTTCGATCGAGAACGGTGAGAGATACTTTTGACGTAAATTCGTTGAACGTCTGATCGGTCTAGCATTTTTTTTTTGGATTGCATTGTATTGTATGACCATGGCAAGTAGTGGGGCGGTGGGGGACGCGTAGAACGTATTACTGATTATTCTGTAGCGTGTCAGCTAACAGACCTGAGGCGTGAGTATGGCAAGGCGTGATCGAGGCGTCGACGTTTAGATCACGTCTCGACTGTTGTTAGTCCGGTAGCGTATAGTGTGTATCGTGAACGTGTCGAGTAGTTGTTGAGCAGGGATGTAAAAATGGTTTTTATCAGGAACGTAGCTCATATACAAACTATTGATGAATACCAACCAATTGTTACTAGTCGAAATGTTTTTAGTCGAATTGTTTTTTAGTCGAATTGCATTGGACGTTTTAGTTGAATTTTGAGTAGATGTTAATATTCACCATCGGACAACTCAAAGGCTAGATCATATTTATTTGCATATTCAATTGTAAAACAGAATGAGATGCTCGTAAATTCTTCGTTATTTTATTGTAAAAGTATTCCTACGTGTTTAAAAAACCATAACAAATAAGCGATTTTACCAGCATATCTTGGTAAAATAAAGAACATCACGGTGAGAGATGGCATTAGACTCGTGATTCTGCAAATATATTATTTACACCTTATTTATGGTGCCTACGTATTATCTATCACTTTAAAACACTGACATAAGTGAATTACCTACCTACATCTCGATTTACCACTAAACATTAGTCACAAGTGTAAATATTTCATTACGCAATGTATTTGTTGTGTAGAAAATTGCAATCAAATTTTGATTTTAATTTTTTTTTGTCAATTAAGTTGAAAACTACTATAATACTTTAAGTTAAGTACTAGTTTGAATTTATTTCATGTATTGAGCTAAATGCAGACTATTGCAAACAATTTAGTAGGGTAAGAATTCTCAAAATATAATGTTCTGCTGCTGTTTTCTTTACAAAAAGAAAAATCCAAGCAATAACACAGTTTACTGTAATTTAGGTAGGCACGGATCATGTTGTGTGGATGTTAGATTGTACCATCTACGAATCATTGCTTATCAACAAACTCCAAAATAAGCTAATTCTTAGCAGCGTCATAATATTTCAAAAATATAAATGTAATATTAGACTATCTCAAATCCTTATTTAAAATCAAGCGTTACAGTTTATTTTCTTATATTAATATGAAAATGCAAAATATTATTTTATGATTGAACATAGAGAAAAAATATTTTACCTAAATTCCTGCTACTAAAAATATTATAAGCAGTTTCAATCATTATTTGTACATTTAAATAATAATTATGTAAATTTTTACGTTAGTAACGTTTCTTCTTTCTCGCCATTTATGTCAAAACCGTAATTTTCCTGGGAATTTTTACATCTCTGTACATTTGTGACGTAAAGCGATCGTAAGCGTAGTTCTATGTCCATACGATAGAGGCGCTACGCTGTACCAAATTGTATGGAAAAAGGAGACGCCAAGATCACTTCTCGTTACTATCGTCAAATATACTCACGCTACTGATAACTCTTGTCGTAGTTATCTGATTCAAATAAGCCTGGTGTAGATAGATAGTTAATAAAATTTAAATAAAAAGTCACTTTTAGTCGTTGAAAATTGACATTTGCAAGTTTGTGAAAAGTCTTGTTTTGTTATGTTGATAGCTCGCACAAAATCCATAAACAAAAAAATCAAGAAAGGGCCTAGGGCATAAGCGCATATATAGCGAAATAGTGCCACGAAACACTAAAGAAAATACACTTCGAGAAATTTTATTAAGACTCGTGATGGAAATTCGGGTCAAAAATTTTGGTGCTTCAACTTCGGCTCAAGGTTGACCGACCCCGGAGGGCCGGAACCTATTTATGTGGATGTGGATGATTCTGTGAATTCAGAAAATGTCTAGGTGGGAAGTTCTAAAGCGCACGTTTCGCGAAATATCGGGCCATCAATGGGTGCGTCGTTGGTGGATTTAAGCGTTATAGCGATTTGTGTTCTCATAGGCAATGAGTTTGGGGTTGCTAGATAGCAGTAGAACCCGCTGTGGATTCGGAATTTTTAGTTGCCAGATAGCAATCAGGTCCAAGGGGAAATAGACTGAATCGAATTTCCGAGTTCCTTTTCGTCATAGAATTCACGTCAAAAACTAGCGGTAGAAGCCAGACTTCTGCCCACCCCGATTTTGTTTTACCACTCTCGCTGGAAAACTATGACTTTGTTTCTCAAAAATAGTGAGAAAATCGATGTTTGCTCTCAAGTGTTATAATAGTTATTTGTTCAACAAGGGGGCAAAACGATATTTTAGTAGCGAGGGATTTAAAACGCACGCAACGAAAAACATTTGAGCCTCGAGTTACACATCAAAAACTAAAATTTTGTTCGTTCGTTTCTTGAAAGAGGTTTGATTTCCTTGGTAGTCCAAAATGAGTTTCTTATTATTCGACCACTTTCATTCAATACAAGATAATTACCTCACTGATCGTGATGATAATTTGTGTCACAAGCAAATGTTTTTTTGTTCATGCCTTCTAAATCCCTCGCTAGCTTGGCAGTCTACGTTAAAGCCACTCGCTACGCTCGCTTTCGCGCTACTCTTGATCGCAATCTTGGGATTTAGTAACGGCAAGTTCAATAAAAAGTAGTTTTGCTCCCTTGCTGAATAAATAACTATTGTTGTATTGTGCCAGTTTGAATCTGAACCAACATCTGAAACATTCAAACTTACAAACCTGACGATTTAAAAAAATATGCGGAAATGACTTGTTGTGTTCCGAAATAAGATTCTCTCTTAAAATCAATCCAGTATGGGAATTTAACTCTTGTGCAAAGTTGGATGCGACACACGCACGCTTCTTTAATCCGGTTCCGCATGTCATAAACAATATCACGCACAGTTTTTCGTCGCTGCTCGCCGTAACGAAAGACTACGAAATTTAGTGTAACTGTGTGAGCGTATTTACAATTTCGAAGAATTTAATTAAGCTTTCCGAGAAGCAAGGTTTCATTCACCTATCTTGTTAGGGTAGCCGGCTGCGAGGACAGCGCTCGCACAGCGCCCAGCCGAGCCACGGTGTCAAATTCACGGTTCTTATCCCATAAAATAAAATAAAATCCAATTTTAATTTCCTTTCTCTCACTTTTGATATTGAAATAAATTATAAGTATCAGATTAAAATAACCTACTAATCTTTAAAAAAATGGATACACTAGATCAATATTTTTTGTTGAAAATAATATCAAAACTGACTCATTATCGAGAACAATAGCGTACCTACTTACCTTCGCACAATTTACTTATGCATTTGCTTTTATTAGGAAGGCACGCTTAATTAAAGTCAAAAGGGGCACCAGAATTACCAATCGAAAAAAAAGGGGTCAGTAAGCGACGCTTGAGCGCAAACTGCAAAAATAATGAAGATTGTTCGTTCATGGCTCAATATGAAGTTAAATGAATGGTAGGTACAGCTTTGTTTCTCTGTTTATGGTCCCGGGGTCGCACTCGTACCTGCGCGCTATGGTCTCGCGACCAGTGGACCTCATTCGATGTGCCTCGCTTCTCAGCAATAAGCTGTCGAATTGAACCTTTATTTACACAGAACATAAACCACGCGGGTAAAGTTACGGCGAAACTTGTAGCTGCGAATTAAACTGTTCAAAATGATGTTTTCACGCTCGATCGTCATATGTGAGCCCTTACACTGACCTCAAGTGTCTCAGTTACCTACCTATCTATCTCCACGACTATAATTTCAACCACATCGCAGCAATCGATTGTTACAATGTTGGAAATGATTGCATTAGTTTGTTCTCAAATGAAATAGTTGGTACTAAAATCGGGCAAATAATTAGACTACAGCTACACAAACTGACAGGTTCACAAAATGTCATCGACGTTTTAATGTTTCCACATCCAGAGTAACCAACTACGATACTGGTGGTTGAATGTTTGTATTATAAAATTTGGACATTACTTTTGCCAAATCTTGTGATTGTGTCTTACCTCAGTTCATCATCAACCTATGTTAGTCTGCTGGTGGATATAGGCATCTCCTAATGAGCGCCGTAGCACCTTGTCTTCAGTTTGCCGCATCTAGCATCTACCTCCAGTCTTTCGCAGATCATCATCCCACTTGCTCGGAGGGTGTCCTAAGAGCCGAAATTTATCATGAGCGTCATGGGCACTCAGTGTGTTAATAGTTTTGCATGATGCGTTTATTCTACTTGTATGCTTAGTTATTTATTTTGAGAGCAGAAAAACTGGCTTTTTTGCAACTTTACTAAGGTTTATTATTTATTTATATCTCTCCAAACAAAAATGTGTTTTTCCTAAATAAAAGGTTTTTGCTTTTCAAAGTATATCCTATCCTTCGTATCGGGGAGAGAAAGTCGAGTTCCCGTGTCGCGACCAGCCTAGCTGCAGCATCAGGTTATTTCAGCCATTTTAGTTTATTCTCATCAGAACTACACAGAACAAGCATCCAAAATTTCAAGGTTCTGTGCTGTGCTGTGAGCTTCAAAGGCTTACTAGATTTGACTAAAATATACAAAAACGTCATACATAAATTGGAAATTGTAAACAACAAAGCTTGTAGAACTGTAACGTATGATCGAAAAGCCAAATGGGTAAAACCACGTTAATTATACGATATAGGTCAGTAAAACCGAACAATCCAAACAAGTTGTTTATTTGTGTACGTAAAGTGATGCCACTCGAGGTTTAGTGAGTCTTGGCTCTTAAAACGTACGATACACCGCAGCTTAAACGTTTACAGCCCATTCTTGTTCTTAATTGCTATTTAAATAAAAACGTACCATGAAAGCAATGCAACCTTTCTGCTATGAAAAACGAACACTGCAAGGGTAAGTAAGCGAGTGTGTTTAATTTTAAAGTCGAGGTACGGGTAATAAGAATATAGTGTTATGGATTCGAATAGACGTTCATTATTGCTCGAGCGCGATCGAACTTGGGAACCCGTTAATGAAATATCGTTAGCCTGTCGCTGTCGCCGGAACTTGGCTCCCGAACCGTGAAATAATCAGGATTATCCCAAGCAGAGGGAGTGGGACTCTTATCACAAGAGATAGCTAAAGTAGACCGAGCACGCACTCACTCGCTGTTCCAATCATTTTATAACATTATCTTTATTATTAGCATTCGACTGCCTACTCACGATTCACTTTGATTATAGCATATTGAACACAATTGATAAATTCAATGACTGCAATATTATATTAATACAACAATATGAAATTTATTAAACTCTTATCTGATAACAAATAAGGGTGACAGTAAATCTAATAACTTATTAATGAATCCCACGCACTCGAGATAGTGTTTTAGAAATAATTAATCACGGTTCTAGTTGGTAATAAATCAGTTTTGTTTAGTTTTTTTCTGATGTTGCATTACCGAGTTTATTCGGTTTGTGTTCATGTGTTCATACGAATTTTAAATGTAACCTGCAATAAATATTGTTGTAGACACTTGGCATGGTTATTTATCTTCTGTAATTTTGTAAGTTCGTCAAGATGTTTGGTACCAGGGCCTTTACCCAGCAGTGGGACACTTATGGCGAATTAAATTATAAAAATAAAAAGTTGAATCATCCGCCGGCAAGCCTTGCTTAGATTTTTGACGACCTCCGTGGTGCAGCGGGCGAAGGTCTGCCTGCGACGCAGGAGGTTGCAGGTTCGATTCCCGCCTCGGAACAAATTGTTGTACGATCTGCAGAAATTTATTCCGTTGTTCTGGGTGTTTTCTATGTATAATAAAAAAAACATCTATCTATTTAGTGTATTGTATTAAGTATATCAGTTAAGCCATAACACAAGCTCTGCTTAGCTTGGGGCTAGATAATGCTGTGTGAATTGTCCAGCATTATTATTTATTTATTATTATTATAGATCCGTGACTAATGCTGCAACTACTTAACACGTTGTGTGCCAAGACACTCTACTTTTTTTTATGGTGATGGTCGAGCGTTGGCCAGCATCTCATTTAACGAAGTGAAGATTTGGTCCAAATGGAGCACGCTTCATGCCGTATCGCGGACGCTTAGCAGTGAACACATTAATATATGAACACAGTCCAGGAGCCTTCTGAATATGACCTTTTATTATAATAATATTTAGTAAAAAACAATTTAATGTGGTGACTGTTACTGATTTTTTTTCTCTATACGAATGATTGATAGACGGAACAGGTACTTAAGTGATCAACATAATGATGATAAGTTGTATATCCAAATTTTTATAGTCATAAAATATATTACGCTGCTTGCGTCCATCAGGTGCCCTGAACCGAAGGTAAAATTTTATAATGCCTGTAATTTCAATGGCAGCCATACCGTTCAAACCGAATCAGCATTAAATAATAAATAAATAAATAATAAATAATGCTGGACAATTCACACAGCATTATCTAGCCCCAAGCTAAGCAGAGCTTGTGTTATGGGTACTAGATAACTGTTATACTTAATACAATACACTACATAGATAGATATTTTTTATTATACATAGAAAACACCCAGACCAACGGAACAAATTTTTGCAGATCGTACACAAATTTGTTCCGAGGCGGGAGTCGAACCCGCAACCTCCTGCGTCGCAGGCGGACTTTCGCCCGCTGCGCCACGGAGGTCGTCATTGCTGACGGCAGCTAGGTAGTGCGGTAACAAATATATGAATCATGCTGGACCATTGACACAGTATCAGTATCAGTATCTAGCCCCAAACTAAGCAGAACTATTTAAGTTACTAGACAATGAAGTAAGTACATCTAAAAGCATGTTTTTCGGCTTCGTTCATTCTTTCGGCAAAACGTTCTTGCTTAGAAAAATAAACTGATGACTATTAGCTATATAGCCTATGCAACTTAGTGGGCGTATTCAAGACTTGGTTTTAATTCATATTTTACGACATTATTTTTGAAAATACATATTTTACTAAAAGTTTTTGCAATAATTTATTTGTATTTTTCATGGCTTACTTAGTCGCGGAATAGCCAGGTCAATCGTGTGTTAATCTTTTCATTTAAATAAGTTTTCATTCAAATAAAAAGAGGTCAAAAACTCTTGTTCCAGTTGCTAAAGAGGACTCATTCTCAGTATTATTATAAATTATGTATTAGCGCCAGTTACGCGAAACAGTCCTGGAAAGACACCGTTTTTCCTGATTGAATTGATTGTTGTGGTTTCATATCCCATATTCCCGTTGGAAAAATAAAAAAAAACTGAACGATGACAACCCGATGTGAAATGTTCTAAGTAAGGTAAGTATTTATAAATAAATTACAAAAATTAAAAACAAAAATCAAAACTAAATACCAACCGATTAAATCACGAAATCGAAATCCAAGCAGTTATTTTGGAGAAACAAAGTCAGAGTTGAATCCTTATCACGCTTGTTAGAATCTCAGCAATTTTAGCATGCATTTATTTTTTTTATAATTATTATGTGAAAATTATAAATAATGTAAACGAAAAGTCAGCTTATAATATCGATAAAGGGTACAATGTTGATAAATAAGTAATGTGTATATTTAATAGCTTTCCATAAGTTACTAGTTAAACACAGATTACATTTGTAAAGGCTAATCGAATTGGTTTCCGTTAGTTTATGCTTTATTCAAACAATAATAAGAAATACATACTTATAGGAAACAATCTAAGAGTAGGTATATTGTATAGGGTAATAATGTACCTTCTTAGATTAATGGTATGATAAATTATGGGTGCTGAGAAAATAATAAGAAAACTGTTTTAGATTGATAACGTTGTTTCTTTTAGGCATTTCAATCTAGTTGCGATGAAATTAAATTTTCTAGAGGACCTACAAACATACCATGTAAACATACCAATAGTTTGGATAAATGTAGAGGTAGGTATTCGTCAAAATGTGATTGGAATTATTTGAATTGCGCGGTAATTTTGAATCGCTATGGGCTTTTAAAAAAATAAAAAGTTACAAAGTTTTGATTAAGTTTTTGTGTAAAAACTCACCTGATTTGGAGGAGATCCTCTGAAGGCAAATTGCGACGTCATTTTTTAAATAAATAGTCTAAGAAACTAATAAGAATCACAGAAGAACAAGTCCAAGTCACTTAGGGCACAGTTCACAGTAGCATGATGGGTCGCGGAGGCGCGCTCTAGTTCCCGGACGCGAGGTGAAGCGGGAGCCGGTGCATCCTCCGGAGGAGCAGAAGTCGGCAAGGAGTTCGCGGGAGTCGGATGCACTCGCGGTAGCAGCGCGGCCGTGCGAATATCGATTGTGCGTCGGTGCAGAGTCGGAGTGGCAGCGGGCTGCGGAGCGTCACAGGAGCGGAGCGAGCCGCGTGGTGCAGCGGGCGCGTGGTCGCGCGCGCGGCGGCAGTGGGTAATGCGGTAGCTGCCCGCCAGGTGATAGTAATTGGCGCCGCCGTCCCTCTCTCGCGTCGTCCGTCCTGCTCGGCGCGCACACGCACACTCGCCTCTGTGTGCGTGTTGCTCGCACACCGCTCCTTCTTTTCACGCTCGCGTCGCCGTTTGACCCCGCGCCGCCGCCGCCGTCGTCGTCGCTCTCGATTTTTGTGGTGCGGTGGGTGGCGCCCGCCACAGGGACGGCCCGCGCGGTGGGGGCAATCGGAGGTGGGGGTAGATGCACTCCTTTCTTTTTTAAAGCTTCTCTTTCTTTTCTCGTATTTTTTATGTCAGTATTGGTACGAAGCGGTCTCTTTTATTTAATTTTATACTTATATTATTATTTTGTGATAATTAACAGTGACGATGCGCACAACGAGCGGGTTTGCCGAAGCGTTGACTTAATGATAGCTTTGCATTTGATTAAAGGCAACCACGACATATTTTGCAATTTTTGTTTTAAACATTTGAAATTGTAATGTTGTTTGTGCCGGCCTGTCGTGAACAGTAGAGCTCGAGGTTGTCGTTTGCGACCGGTTGTTAGACTTATACCTCGGTATCTAGATGTAGGATAGGCAGAAGCAGCATACGTGGTGGAATAGAGACATGTTGTCTGTCATTTGAAAGTGTTTCTCCCAACTGTGTTTGTAAATCAACGTACTCACAAACCGAGGGATTAGTATGCTCTTGAAATGATATTCAGAGTACTTTGTTTAGGTTGTGTTTCTTTGGTTGTGTGTGTGTAAAATTATGTTTAACTATTAAATGGATAGGGAAGTATTATGAATTTATGACGCATTACAAAAAAAACAATACTTACAAAAAACGTTTTTTTTATAGGTATTTCGTTGTTTTTTGAGAAGATAATCTGATCTGAAATGTCTATAATTTCTTTTGCAACAATATCTATATCTACCCCTTTGAAGAACACATATTAATGAGTCTACCTACCTACCTCTTACTGAATTTGATTGTTTAGTATCTGTAAAATTCATATTTTTATTTATTATCCTATAGAGTACCCATACTTAAAGAGTTGTTTGTAAATGAACTTGCACGAGGTAATCAAAAATTAGAAAGAAGAGTTACTGCAAAAGAAACGTTTGTTTGTAACAAATTATTGAATGATAAGATAACATCACTTCTATCGAAATAAAAAGCGCAACGCCGATCGATCTGTTCCCCTCTTCTTTCTTATCGCGCGAATATTTCACACTGAACGCATACCGACCGAAAAAACTCACACAGATATAAAATATTCAAACGGTATAACATAAAATAAATTATCTTAGGTGAGCATGAGATTGTGTGCGTGGCCCCCTCCCCTGGGCGGGCCGGCGGCGAGCGACCAATGGGGGCGGCCGGCGCGCGTCGCCGGCTGCGCGGCACTCTACGTGGCGCGTTTGACGCTAGCGCACGTCGACATCCGTCCGCTTGTCTAGGACTCGGACACTCGCCACACTGCCTTTTAAAGTCTCTTCTCTAGCGCCCAACAAAGTCATCCCTTAAGACTACCCTGTACCATTGCATAATTAACTAACACTTGACTTATCAATCAAAAATGAACTAAATTGACACCGGTGTCCACTCTGTGGTTGCCTAAACTAAAAGCATTTAAAATTAATTATTATGTTAATGTAAATTTAATACACACTTTGCCAACAGCTATTTCCCAGTATTTTTCTCCAATAAGTTGATATTTTGAAAGGAAAAAAGATGCATTAGTTCAAAAAAAATAAAAATATTTCATAGCAGTAAGTACACTGAACAGAAAACACATTTTCTATTTTAAAAAGTTAGACCCGACACCAAAGAGGGAGTCATCCCATCACGGATTATACATCTGTCAACTTCAAACGGCTAGAAACGAAAAATATCGCAGACATAATAATATGACATGTTCAACGGTAACTTAACTTTTATTAGCTAAATAGGGTTTTTTTCTTTTTCGCAAAATGACTCACTGCAGAGTGCACGTTGTATTCTCATCTCACATTGACGAGTTTATAACACAGACAAATTTATTATAACATTTGAAGTTACCTGCTGGGCGAAGGTCAAAAATACTATTTTAATTTTTAAGACACGAAAGCAAAGAGAGCTTAGTCCACTGCCGCAATGTAAACGCCACTCTACTAAGGTAGAGTGGCAGATTTTAAACTACACGTGCCTACGTGCCTAGCTCCCCCCGCAGCAACCTGCTGAGCTACATACCAAACTAGGCGCTTGCAATGCAGCCGGGCATAACACTTCAAAGGTTCAAATGTAATAAAAAAACAATCATCAATTGACACTATCTATACTGAATTTTAAAATTGAATTTCATGTTTTTAAAATAAATGAAATAATAATACTTCTCAGCCATTCCATTCAAAACCGTCAGCAATGTAGGTATTGCTTGTATAAAATTTCATTTATTCACCAAAAAAAACCAGTTTCATGTTTAAAAGTTCATTTGATAATTCTGAACCAAAACAAAAACAAGAACAATATTAAAAATTTTAATAACCCCCCGTCAAATTTTCATGAAACATGGCTAAGAACACTCGGGATAAAATCATGTATGACACAAAAAAAACTAAACGAAAATCGGTTCATCCGCTTGGGAGCTTCAATACCACAGACAGATACACAGACAGACACCTTTCACGACAACGCCCCTCTCTTTTTGTGTCGGGGGTAAAAAATAATGCGCATTTGCAATGGTCAGTATATTTTGAGTGGTAATTACAAAGGTAAAAAAAAACCTTATAAATCATGAAACAAAAGAAAGTCGTTCATGGTTGTGCCCGGAAGTGACAAACGACGTTCGGTTAAAGCCAGTATTAACTGTCACGCGGCGTAATGTACCATTCGCAGCGAGCATGAAACGTTACTCCGTGTGCTAAAATCCGTCTCCGATGCGAGCGCCTTCTTTCCCTGTACTCACTGCGCGAACGATCGCTGTGTGTTACATTACGCAGCGTAACACTGGTCTGTCTGTACCCGGCTAACGCGCAAGGCAAAGTTACTGACGACGCGGTATACGTGTAAATGTAAAGGTGGGTCTACGCTAGACGAACCGAGCACGAGCGGAGCACGAGCCGAACACAATTCGTATAGTGTGGATGTGGACCGACCTACAAGCCTCGAACGAGCGCGCTGCGAACATTTCGTTCGTGCTCGGCTGCGTTCCGCCTGTTGTCGGTTTTTTGACGAACACAAAGGGTTTTGCTTCGCGCTCGCAGTCCAGTGCTCGTTGTAGGTTCGTTGTACGTCCACACTTGACACCGTGAACGACGAAACCTGAATGGCTCCGCTCGTACTCGGTTCGTCTAGCGTAGACCCACCTTAATGTAGACACAGACCGCTGCCGGTACAAACTTGACTTTCAACTCCTGAAGATCTCTCACACGCTACAAACAAACTGTGTAAAATAACATGCACTATACTAGCTGCATTCTTACTACCCGTTGTCCTGTTATCCGTTTTCCCGTAGGAATGAAGCATTTTCCTGCAGTAAAAAGTAGCCTATGTTCATCAGGAATAATGTGGGCTTCTATTGGTAAAAGAATTTTTCACATCGGTCCAGTAGTTTCGGAGCCTATTCAACATAAACAAATAAACAAACAATCAAATATTTCCTCTTTATAATATTGGTATAGATAAAATGTTTTTTCTTCGCATTTGGTAGAGCCATTTTTTATTTTAATAATACCATGGACGAAAACATGTAAACTTAATGTACAAGATTTGTAATTTAAATGCACTCTAAAATTAATTACACAACAAATGTAGCATCGTAAATCGAATAGCAATTTTTCACAATTTGTAATTTAATATATCAAAAGACTGTATTAACACCTGCAGACAGAGAGAGCTATTGGAATACTAACATAGGGAGCAGGTGCTCTCCAGATTTAAATACATCTGAAGTCACGAGCACACGAAAATAAGAGAGCAGAGTTATTTGTTTTAGTCAAATGAGTTTCTGGCGCTTTCTAAACGTATGGAAGGCTTTATTAGCACCGGCTCTACCATCTCAACAAACACACATCACATTTAAATATCACACTAAAAGCGTCGATCTACATACGTCCTATTGAGCAAATCCTAAAAGTGATTTATACTGAGACCCTATTCGATTGAAGTAGATTACAAATAATGAATAAAATTGCATACGAAATGAGTAGACCGAGAGACCGTGGGTGTTGTTTGCGCAGGGAGCTGGCTTATTGCCGGATGGTACTCGCCTACTCAGCTGTAGGTTTGCGCCAGCCAACATACTGTACGTATACCCGCAGGTAGTTCACTTTTGACTCGGACAACTAAACTTAAAGTGTTTAGACACGATGGTCTTGTAGAGGGTTTGGGGAACTATAAGTAGATGGGTGTCGTTTGATTTATAATAGATCTCTTAATTAGTTTTGCGAAAAAACATTTGGAGTTATATTGGCCAATTGGGTTAAAGTGGCTAATTAAAAATATTTATGGTTGGTGATGTTTTGTTTATTTTTCAGCTACAATACTATTTAACTATAAATAACGTGCAATAGGATACATAATAACAATAATTTAAAATAATAATTTTATCTACTGAGAATTGAGTAACTTCTCCTTTTTTAAAAAAGATGTCACGTAAACTTTTTATAAGAACGAAATGACAAGTCCTAGAAACAGTAAAAGACAAAAGAGTAGCGAAAAGCAGAAATGATTCTGAGCGGGCGGAGTGTCCCCCCTCGCAGCGGGTGCGACGCGGAAACACGGGGCGCCGCCATAGACCTTTGCTAGGTTAGAGCTATACAGAATTATTATGAACGAGACGAGCTCGCACAGATTTTTTTCCATGATAAATAACGCAGGGCTATAATAACTAGAAAAAGTACTTGTAGCGAGTAACTTACTTGAGACAAAAGACTATGTTTTTAAGTAGGTCGTAAATTATTAATTTTATTGTCCAGTTAGAGGGAAAAACAATATACCTAACCAGATTTTTTTAGGACCTAGAAAACCGCGTGTTTACGAAATGTAGACTTTTAAAGTCTCTACTTTTCGTAAACACGCGAAAACGCTGTCGCCATTATTTATCTATGCTGTGACGTCATACGCGTCGAAAACAAACAATTGACATTAGAAAATGTTCATTATTGTAAACATATAGACATACTACATAGCAAATTTCACTCGTGTCATGAAATTTAGTCATTATGACGTCACAACAGGGTCCCGACAGCGTTATCAGGGTTCAAAATAAAAAATTAAATAATCAATTTTTATATTGAAAATATATAGGTAGTCATCTCAAACTTTTAATATCAGAAATTTATAAATATTGGTTTCAGTCAAATACTACGGAAAATATTTATATATTTGATTCGATTCGTTGTGATTTTGTTTGAGAATAAATAAATATTATTTTTATATCAGACATGGGTCCTCTGCAAACTTGTTTCATGACTAACAATAGTCCATTTATTTATTTAGGGCAATTAATAAACAGATAACACAAAGGGACACGAAATAGTAGACAAAATAGATCAATACTTAAAACTAGTGTTCCCTAAATTAGAGGTAGCCATAAAATGCGCAGATAATAAGGTAACTCAACTAAAAAGCTTACAAGGCTAAAGTAATCGTAAAAGTTACGTATACCTATTCACAAACTATTTATGTAGTCAAGTTGCCTATTTTCGTGATACTGCTCCTCACCCACAGGACAAATTGGCTTTATCGAAATTTACCTCGTAAGAAGTAAAAGAGACCGCGTTGGAAAGAGAAAAGTGGAGGAAATTGTATTCTTTTATTAGTCTGCAATATCTCTTTAATGTAATATCGTCAGCATTTCACTGCTAGCCGACTGTCGTTTCGTCCGTTTTCCGTTTTGTCTGCGTGCTATAACCTGCGTACTTGTAGAAAGGGAATGAGAAAGAAGTCGTCTCTCATGCTGTTCTGCTCAGTTCTATACGATCTGAACGGGACAGCATGAGAAATGACGTCCATGTCAATCCTATTCTTTAACTACGCGGGTTATACATGCAACGTGGCCTGTTAAGCTAATCTTATCTTGCTATCCTGTATTACGACATACATAGGTGTGTTCTTCTTGAGTTAATGTGTACCTACAGTAATCACCGAAAACAATTAAATATAATGCACTTATTCAGTTCGTTTATCTACTTCGCATATATCCTTTTCTAAAGTTGATAGCACTACAAACGTTTGCCGATTCTAATAGAAATTGTATCGCTGGTATTTGCCGCACTCACCGAGTATACAGTTTGTGGATACGGTGGCACGGGTTAACAAAGAGAGGGATGGTCATTTAGTGGAAGGTAGCCACCCCACGCCGCCGCCGCCCGGCCGTGTCTGCAGCACAGACTGACTGATTATACGTTCCGCTTTGTCTAAGCTTCTTTGCTTTGCAATTCTCCTTTAAACTGCATCGCTTTAAAATGGTGCAATGACTTGTTTTAGTTACTCTGCTGGGTTGGTAATATTTAGTAGTAGGTAAATGAAAAGTTTTAAGATATTAATCTTATTAGGTAGGTACATCTAAAACTAATGACAAGTTTCGACCAAACATAGTTACAAATGCGAAAGTAGGGCAATGTCCTCTGTAAAAAAAAATTATACTATTTTGTACGTTAGTTAAATTATCAGAGGAAATAGGACATACCTACATTTTTTCTTTTGTCCATCAAACAAAAAAATTGCAAAAATAAAGCGTGTCAAAGTTTGGGAGTGGGGAGTAGTGACGTCACACCTTGGCTAAAAAGCGTCGCAAGGTGTGCTGTCTCCATATTTTTTTGTTTAATCGACAAAAGAAAAAATAAAACGTCACGTGCGAGTCAGACTCACGCACTAAGGGTTCCGTAAGACCTTGTGTCTTGCCAAATTATCATAATTCCAGGTCACCGGAAAGTAGGTTTTGGTCCATGGCGAGAACCAAGATTTTTCAAAAATAAAATACATATTTACTGTTTAGGATTTTTTTCTTTGCTAGTTCTTTAAGACCTTGCTTCTTACCAAATTTTATGATTCTACGTCAACGGGAAGTACCCTATAGGTTTGATGGCGAGAATCAAAAGTATTTTTTTAAAGAATAAAACTACAAATTTACTGCTTTCGTTACCTCTATTTGTGCTATAAGGCCTTGCTTCTTGCCAAATAATGATAGGTCTTCGGGAAGTACCCTATAGGTTTTGGTCCATGGCGAGCATTAAAAGTAATTTTTGGTGAATAAATTACAAATAATTTTTCTAGGATTTTTCCCATTACTTGTGCTATAAGACCTTACTGTTTACCAAATTTCATGATTCTAAGTCTACGGAAAGTACCCTAAAGGTTCATGCACACAGCATGTGATTCCATTGGAAATTTCAAATATTCGGACATAAGTGGCTGTGACTTTTAAGTGCGTTAACTTAGAAGTTTTATTTATATTGCGGCTTCAAGAGGTTACAGACATGAGTATATGTCGTTAATTTTAACTCGATACGTCTACGAGTTCCTGAGAAAAGGGGGTTGACAGAAGGACAGACAGACGACGGACGAAAGGAAAGTGATCCTTTATGGATTCCTTTTTACCTTTTGAGGTACGAAACCCTAAAAATACGTATCCAATATCTTCTGATTATCTAACTGACGGACTAATTAGATTTTTTATGACTCTAGCCTATCCTTCACGCCAAGACTGCTGTGCGGATTGGAAAAAAAAATTGCGTTCCTTCATTTAGTTCTTGCTAGACCTGGCATAACTTTAAATCAAGTCGATCTTTGTCCGTGTAGAGTGTGTGTGAATCCACAGGCAGAAGTTAGTGGTTGATAAACTAGTCGTTCTGCGAACAGCAGAGCTCGCGAGCACAAACTTTTTTGTAACAATTAATATAAGTACTAACATACCAGTAAGGTTATTTAAAGTGGAATATTTACCGTGCTTTTCATTTAAAAAAACAGGGTAAAATACGCCGTTTTAAATAGGTTTAGTAGTAAAAATAACAATTTCGAGCAGAGCAGGACCTCACCATTTGGCAAGCGACAACGACATTGCTATCTAGAAGTGCACAGTAGTGAAATCTAGTGACCTTATTTTAACCTCACCTCCCTCACCTCAGCACCCTATATTGGTCCACTTCTGGACGCAGCAACTATTCCGCTCATCACGCCGAACTCATCAGAACTTCACCAAATTTTGAATAAAAGAATAATGAAATCCCATTACAATGGGATTTCTAACAGCGGAGATGCCCCTTTTTGGAGGAAGTACCCATTTAATCAAAAATCTCCGACGAAACAAATATATAGAGTCGTGAAATTTGTCTAGCGAGTTTCGCCCAGAACGAAATACGACCTGTAGAAAACATACGTACTGACAGAAAAGCAAATTTTGACAGACTTGAAGCAGAGACACTTCGCTCGCTTGGTCAAAAATCGATCCTCACTCAAATACAGTAATCTACTTACCTATGAAACATAGTAAGTCTATCACAATATTCATGAGCAATGATCAACAAATCGAAAACATATACATACGTTACTAAATATGAAAATTCAATGGCATCGAAATTGTTGATTACTTGCGCTGCAATGTTTGAAATTCATGCATGTTGCAGAGGATAACTCGCTAATGGATAGTCAGATTATGATATAATAAAGTATGATATATCATAAAACTTTGCATACATGTAGATCTTAACCTAAAACACATACCTACTTAGGTTTTCCATAGAAACAACGAGTGCGAAACCGCGGGCAGAAACTAGTTTTAATATCTCGGCTTCGTAATCAGGATTTATTAAATAGGTTAGATTTTTATCTCGTCGCTACTAGCTAGCGAGAGAAACCTTAGAATCAAGATGCCAAATGCCTGTTGTATCGGAAGTCAAGATTCCGTTTGGGTCGCCACCTGACCCAAGGAAGATCAGTGTTTGAGGGCAATGAGTGCAAAGAAGGTAAAATTGTTGAGAAGACAGCTTTTATCCAAGAGCATAACTACTCTACTTTTCACATTTTCTGCGAAAAAATAGTAAAAGTTTGGTAACGTGTTTCTTTTTTTTTAACAGATAAGTAATGTTCGAATTTTGAAAATATGAAAATCTCATTGTACGGACGGATCTCCTTGGTAAAAAAAATCACACATATTTTGATGAATCTCAAATTCAGTTGAGAGAGATTTGAATTAACTAGTTGAGTTTTTAAATTAGAAGCTCAGATTATGCCTTCAGGAACAAAATTGAATTCTCATAATATTAAGTTTTAAAAAGTTGAATTTGCAGCATGTTGAATCCGGATGAACATTGAACATGAACCAAGGAGACTTGCACTATGAGATTTATTTTTTTAAATTTAGTTTATTAATTCACTTTGTTTGAATTTGGGAAACATTTACGTTTTTCGTCCAATCTCTAAAATCAGTTGCTTTCGGTTAGGATTACATGACATATAAAGTTGTAAAGGAGGTAGTATATGAAATAATAATTGGTCTAAAAAGAGAGCGAAGTTGTTTTTTGTCGTATTTAGTGATATCATATCCCTAACTAAGATATTAGAGCCACGAGCGTAGTAACTCTAAATATGACATTATGCTAGCAAAGGATTTAAAAGACAGTATAAAAAAATGCCCTCGTGTGAAACGTAGGTACTTACAAATATTCACCTCGACCAGCGAGAAAATATTTTGTATCTAAACTGTGTTTCGAACGTTCTAAAACTCATTCTAAAAAGAGTTCAGTTCGTGTTGTATTTTTCTTCATCGCGATTTATTGAATTTTTCGCTCGGTAACTGAAAACCTACATTTCAGATGGATCTCTCTGCATGCTTCGGTTAAAGTGGGTCATGGTAAATTTTCGAACTTTTTTCTAAATACATATTTCAAAAAATATGAAACCTACAGAAATTTTAAAAAATGTTTTGAAATGTTCAAACCGATACCTTTCATTTGATACCCCACTCGGTGAGGTAGCCCCCCCCTTTTGAAAATTATTCCCCCCTTTTTGATTTTTTTCCAAAAAGTGTTCTTTTTACAGACTTCTCTATATTTTTCGTGCAAAATATAGACCCATATCTACAAAAGCTCCATACATTTAAACGGATCGCTCAGCAAACTTCGGAGATAGGGGAGGGGGGGGGATGGGTATTTTATCTAATTTTTTCAAAATATTTCAAAAAGTATGAAACCTACAGAAATTTGAAAAACTGTTTTGAAATGTCCAAACCAATACCTTTCATTTGATACCCCACTCGGTGAGGCAGCCCTCCCTTTTGAAAATGATTTTCCTCCTTTTTGACCATTTTTAGGGTTTTGAAGATCGAAGATCGGTTTAAAAACCCTTATGGTCTCACTTTGTCTGTCCTTTTTTCCCTCCTTAATAACTCAAAAACTACTGCAGCTATCAACTTGAAATTTAAAATAATAATACATTTCGTGCGCCTGTACAGATTTAGAGAAAAATAAATGAAAAATGAAAATGAATATCTTATTATATACCTAGAACATAATGTAGAGTGCTGGAACGGTAAGTACATTTAATGCTATAAAGTAGAGTTTACAACTGTCGGTTGTTTTCAGGCCATACATAGCTCTTATGCATCGTTTTTGTGATTTAAAGATCTTTTCTCTGTCTGCGCAGTTTCCCCAAAATATAATTCCGTATCGTAGTTTAGAAGACACGCAGCTGTGATAAACGGTTTTAAGGGCATCCATACCTACGATTTTCCGCAGTTTGTAGAGCATATAAGCAAATTTGTTAAGTGCCTTACATACCTCTTCAGCTTGTATGTTCCAGCTTAATTGTCTGTCTAGCACAAGACCTAGAAACTTTGTACTGGTTGTGTTCTCTACTATTTGGTTTTTGTATATAATTTTAATTTCAGGTATAGGCATACGTAGCGAAAAATGCATAATTTTTGTTTTACTAAGGTTTACACATAAATTATTATTTTCTAGCCAGTCAATTATATTGTGTAAAGTGTCATTAATGTCAGTTTCATAGGTATCAATGGATGTACATTTAATTTTTACTATGGCAGTGCTGTCGTCAGCAAAGAGGACCATAGGATGTTTGGTGACTAGGGGTAAATCGTTTATGTAAAGTAAGAAAACAGGTGGTACAATGGAGCTTTTGCTAATATGTTTATGTTTTTTAATAAATGTCTTAAAATTTCAATTTCTCGAAAAGTAGCACTAATTCAAAATTTGTTAAAGCATGGGTTTATAAAAATGTTTGAGATTGAAACTACTTTTCCGCCATTTTTTATTTCTTGTAGAACCCAGAAAGAAAACACATTAAAAACCGGGAAAATACCTATTTGAATTTCGCGCTAAGCTGTGTCCGATTGCGAAGCCTCAGTAATGGAGATTCTGAATAGCTCTGCAGGTGTTAGAACTTGACAGATGCCAGCTATGTAGAGCTTTGGGGCCTTATTCTGTTAATACCGTTGTGTCAAAGGTCTATGGCATGCTCTGCTCAAAGCGAATCTTATAATTCCGTTTCATTTGAAATCTCGCTAGCTCGGAAATCAATATTTGAGTCAATCCCTACGTAAGTCTATTTTAGATTGCATCACCAGCTCAGGATTTTAAAGGCATAGAGTACACCAAATAATCGAACTTTTAAAAAAGTTTTGGGTTTCATAAAAATTGTAACAAAATTACCTTATCAAATATTTACAAAGATCGCCAGTAGAACTAAAAAATAAGAGTAGAGGCTTTAAAATATCTACCTAAAATGTATCATACCCAATAAATAGGACTAGTATAGGTTGTTGATGATGATTATTGATTAATTTATTAATGGGACGCACTAAAATTTTATTGAATACCAAAGCGAAATATTCGTTAGGACTGTAGGTAGTCCACGCGAGACGTTCGGAATAACTCTAAAGCCGCTGCCTCATCGTGCACCGCTGCGAACGGAGAGGCTACGCACGTGTGTCTAGCTTCGCTTTGCAAGAAAACGGATGTAGTAACGTCCACTGCAACCTACGAACACGCTACACACGAATACGAGATTAATGACGTCATTGCTACACTCGTGGCTAGCTCGAATATGGCACCCACGCAGCCCAACGCTGTCAACGCTATGCAGGCGGTACATGCGTGCGTAGCTTCACTGCGGGAAGTGGGTCGTCAAAACTGTGCTGCGCTACCATTTGTACATTAGTTGTGGGTTAATTTTCATGCATAATGTGTGCTGTAGTGGAAACGTAGACCCAAGTTGTTAAACAAACGAACCCACGCAGCTAAAATGCGCCGCGTGGCGTTGCAAAGCGTGCGCGGTAGTGTGGCAGCGACTTAATGCTGTCGTCAATCGGAGGCAAGAGAGGAATGCGAATATTAATAAATAATCCGCACCTATTGGATTCAAAGATTCAAAGATTCAAAGATTCAAAGATTTATTTGCGTCAAACATGGTATACAGGTGTGGACTCGGGGATATTCACAAGTCCGTGTGCCAGGTGGTTCACCAGTGGAAAACTCATTTTATAAAAGTACGGTATAATGATTGGCAGATGTTCATTAATATTACTACATTAATAACAGACGGAATAAGAGGATTTAAGAGTCTCGTAGAGGCATCAAACCCGTCCACAACAACAGAAAACTGAAAAAAGCTGTCAATCGCCAGAAGTCCTGCTCCGGTACTTCAAGGAGCTGGGCTGGTTACGGCCTGGTTAGGTGAGGGATAATGCACAATAAACTCCCATGCGAGATGTCGGTGAGATCCCAGTCAGCAGCGCCCCCTGCAGTTCAATTCTACCACCTATCTGCGATCCCCAATCCGCATGCCCAGCGTGGGGATGATGGGCATTACCCCTTCATGAGATAAAAGATAAGGCGCTTATCAGTCCAGCTGTGGACCAATATAGGCCGTTGAGGTGAGGTGAGGTGAGGTCCTTTAGAGGGTTATTTAACTTATTTTGTTGATGTGAATAACACCACCATAAGTCAAATAGAAAATCTTTCAATTTCACCACATCTCGCACAATCGCACATATTATTAGAGGATGCGGTAAATAAATGTTTGGATCGATGTAATGGAAGTATTTGGGGCAGTAGTGTAACCTCGGCCTGCCTGTGACGATTCCATTTTGTAATCAACATTAACCAAATGTGTTCCGCAAATCGTCGATGCAACAATGCTCCCATTGTTCGAAAAGTGGGGAACTAACTTAAACCTCGTGACCTCATTACGAGTGTTACAGTAAACTTGGTAAACCAACAAATATTTACGTGTAAAATTTTTGCAGGTGTGTTATGATGAGCACCAGAATAACTGGATTACTTATTAGTTTTGCAATTATGTTCAGACACTCATATTCATACAAATATAATATTTATCTATATTTATAAAAGAAAAAAACTGACTGACATTGAAGAAATCTCTGGAACTACATGAGGTACAGAAGATGAAATTTAGCATGTAGACGTTAGTCCATTATGAACGGATTTTCGGAAATTCGAATTCTGGTAAGGTGATCATAATCGAGGTTCATGGTTTGATGATAACTCATCACAAAATCATCAGAACTACATGAGTTACGCTGCTGAACATTTGCATAAGGATTCATTTTATGACATAGGAAACCACTTTGAACGGATTTTTTGTAATTCAGTTTCTAAGGGGTTGTAAAAGTGGGTCTAATTGATTTATCCATCTTTCAAAGTTTGTGTTAGTTTGTATTTTTTGGTGTTCTGTGTTTATTCTTATTGGTATCTAAGTGTTCTTCACATCTTGTTCATTTTTCTGTCTGGCGTGTTCAATTCGAGACTTTTATGAACCTTTTATTTTATTACTTTTATATAGTTTCTGTATTAAAATGTTATAAAATTCTTGAATATTAGAAGAGTTCCAGAAAGGAAAGCCAAAACTTTGGCGATAACAGTGCATGAAAACAAGCATAATTTGAGGTATCGCTAAAGTCTACGGCAATGAAATTGCGCGCGGGTCAGCTAGATAATTTTATAAGTTTTTCTGCAGTAGGACAATGCAGGTCGATACAATATAAAAATGCTTTTTATACACCAGAAAAAGAAAACTTTATTTACAAAGAAAATTATAATATAATTAGTATTTACAATTGAAACAATTGAGCTAACTGCAGACTGTTGCAAACAATCTACAGGTAGCTCAACTGATCCATATCAATACCAGTCGGAAGCGTCCCCAAGACGCTGGCTGCATTGCCCCGCTGTATGGCAATGCTGATGCGCTGTGCCAGATACTGACCAGCTCTCGGGTCACGCGTCGCTTCGACCAGACGCTCAGATAATTTTTTTTAAAAAGAAAACTGATTTACTTTTACTATCCGTACCTAAGTAAGTAAGTAAGAATAAAAAGAGACGCTGAAAAAAATATGTGCAGGTCAATATTTCTTTGTTTGACGTCTAGACTTGCTAGGAAAGTCGATTGACTATACAAAATGAAAAATGTTTATTAAAGTAAACTTAAATTAATTTACATAGCATGGGTTTGGAATCCTCTTTTAAGTATAGAGATACCTGTATTAGAGGGTTCCGCTGTTCCGTAATTAACAGTTATAATATTATATACTGGAAGGTGCGTATTTGAAAAATTAAACAGATACGAAAAAAACTTTACAAAAGTTTGCTAGCATGTGTTTGTATGGTGTGTGCCGGTGTGGGTGTGTGCCTGTGTGTGTGTGTGTGTGTGTGTGTGTGTGTGTGTGTGTGTGTGAGTGTAAATGTATTAGTGTGTTAGTGTTTTGTGTACGTCTGTAAGTGTAATTGTGTTGTGTGCATGTGTGTGTTGCTAGCATGTTGAGTTTGTTTATATGTTACGAAACACTTTCCAAAAGTTTTTCAGTTTCTTCGTAGTTTAGAGTTAATAGCCATTTATTTAGGGATTTTTTGCATTCATAATTAATAATTATTCATAGGGTAGATTTTTAACATTTTGACATATTGTCGCGACGCAAACCGGGACCGAGTAGAAATTTTAGGAGCTACTTGTTCACTTCTTCGCTTAGTAAGTTTTTTATTTTAGGGTCATACTCAAGAGATCTATGTAGCCTCAAAACGGCGCTTATGATGTAGAGTTTCCTGACTGATAGTAGACCGGCTTCTTGGTAGAGCACATTCGTAGAGTATCGGAAGGGCTT
Organism: Eupithecia subumbrata; assembly: GCA_949316285.1. Classification (NCBI taxonomy): domain Eukaryota; kingdom Metazoa; phylum Arthropoda; class Insecta; order Lepidoptera; family Geometridae; genus Eupithecia; species Eupithecia subumbrata. Next base: position 9,255,006 of record OX438642.1, on the reverse strand, counting down.
GAAATACATCACTTTTAATAGGGTCTCTATTAAAAGTGATGTATTTTAAGCCCTTCTGTGCTCTTTCAAGTTTTATATTAGATATTTACTACGACTATAAAGATATCTATCGACTTATTTTCAACTCCAGGAAGAGGTAACGTTTTCTTGCAAGCTATTCAGGAGCAGAAAAAGCCCGGAAAATGTCAACCTCTATCGGATAACTTACAAGTCTAAAAAATACAATGGTCGTTAAATACCTTTCCTAAAGATCCTTGATAAGTTTAACCAGGGATCTATCAATGCTAACAATAAAATAAAACCCCTGCATATTTTGAAAATCCGTTTTATTTTGTCTCAACTATTAACAATCTAAAGTCCGCTTATCTTTATGTTTCTGCATGGGGAATCATAAATTAAGATCTAAATAAAAGATGTCTTGTAAACAGCAAACCTTTTGCTAAAAGCGGCAATAAATTGTGGGACCAGGGATTTTTTGTTTGTGTTTTATCACTTTTGCTCTGTCCGTACTATTGACATTGATTTTTATTACTTGAACAGATTTTTATCATTACGATGTGGAATATCTAACCGAGGCATGTTAACATTAGCCTGATTAATCCATACTTAATATTATAAATTCGAAAGTAACTCTGTCTGTCTGTCTATCTGTCTGTCTGTTACCTTTTCACGCCTTAACGGCTGAACAGATCGCAATGTTTTTTTTGGCAGGGAGGTATATGGTATCCGGAGACGCTACTCAAAAAGCGCGTGCAAAGCCACGGGCAGCAGCTAATATCTAAAGGGAAGCAGATAATTCAATAGCATCAAAATGTTCACCTCAAATATTTTTTTACTTATGAAAATAACAATTGGTTCGACTTTGTCATGCATGTTACATACAAACATTGACCGATTGACATTAAACTGAAACGCATGTAGGCATGTAGGTCAAAATTGATTTAGTTTAGTACTTCGATTGTGTCTTTACTTGAAAACGAATTAATTACGTAGTATTGGAATTATAATTATCACTCGAAGGCCGAAGATCATTGTACTTGGTGGTCACTGTAGAGTGCTCAGCGTTTCTGTTTAGGTGAACAAAGTGGAATGAAGGTCGTTCATCATTCATCATCATCATCTTTTACATCTTTTTTCATCATTTTTGGTTCAAAGTTAACCCGCTTACATCCGTTACATTATGAATCTTTTACATCCTATAACATCTGGTATATGAACTGACTGCTTAAGCAAAGAAATGACACCGTATCGCCTTCCGAGATTGGTCTGAGACCGCGCGTGATTGTACCGAGGGAAAGGATTTGATGGAGGCCTTTGCCCAGCCGTGGGACGTAATACAGACTGCCAGGAGTTAGTGTAATTTCTTCGAATATCTAAGTGGGTTACCTGTCTATGAAACATTTATTCGTTCGGTTGGTTTAACAATTAATTAGGTGGCACTGTAATATTATACAGTGTTATTGCTTACCGTGACAGAGGTAAACACCGTTGTAGGTAACAAAGGGCCTATTGACCCAGGACAACGTCATTTACCTAATTAGGTATAAGGCATTGTTGAAAAATGGATATGCAACTTTGATTTATAATTAACATATCTTACCAACTTTATTGATGTTCTCATAATTTTGAAGATAGCTTTTTAACGCATTTGCTGCCAAGCCTTAAAAATGTGATTCGGACGGGCATTTTAGTAGTAGTAGGGTTAAAATATTTAGTTCGTCACCTGAAACCGAACGTTGAAACATCAGTAAATATTTTTCTCTCTAAATTAATCAAGAATATCAGTAGTAGCGTGAGTTACTTGCACTTGACCCTTTTATTTATAATCATTAACGAAACATCCACAATAAACAAGCCATAAGGCCCAGCTCCCAGGCACAATCTTATCTTGAAGAATAGTCAGTTTCCGACCTCCGGTTTATTGGGAGTCGTCCATTATCAAGATAAATTATCTTTGAAGAGCCAATTAAATTTGAAGACAAAGGTAACATAATAAAATTGGTCTTAACATGGTTCTGTGCAGTGGTTTTGGGGACTTTTTTTTCTGAAATATTTCAGCCTCATCCTTTTTGTGGTTTTGGCATAAACGAAGAAACAAACATCCTTCTATCCATCTCGTCCTTGGTGTAATACGAAATTTTGTATGGATGGATGGCAATGCTACTTCTTCATGGCAATACAACTGAACGGATTGAGCTGAAGTTTTGCATGTATGTAGGTCTATACTTGGGATAACACAGGCCAACACATAGGATAACACATCCCACTGATATTATAAATGTGAAAGTTTGGATATATGGATGGATAGATGTATGGATGTTTGTTACCTCTTGACGTCAAAACTACTGAACGTATGGGGCTGAAATTTTGGGTAAAGGTAATTCTAATCCTGTAATACTTTTTATCCCATAAATCAGTTCCCATGGGATATAAAACATTTGAACAGAAACAACGCGTGTAAAGCTGCGGGCAGAAACTAGTTATTCCATAAATCAGTTCCTATAGGATGAAAATAACCTCTAAACGTTTCCATAGAAAAGTCGCTAGCGAAGCCGCGGAGAGAAACAAAGAATATTAAAATGCGAAATTAGCACCGTCTCTTTGTCTATCTCAGGGATGAAGAAACTACGGCCTGCGGGCGATCCCCGGCCCGCGAAGCGTTGAAATCCGGCCCGCGACCTTTATACAAAAAACAAGTGGAGTATTCGTACAGTGCGCGGTTTGCGTAAAAGAATCACGTATTTTTTCGCGAGCATTATGGTATATTTATTGCAAAGAACATTCTAATAATAATGTATGATTTCTGCACTGTTCAAACACCAGTATGTGTGGTTGTTAAGCTTATCAACACAATTTGAACTGGTTGGCTAGCCCAACCGTGAGTGTCCACGTCTTTGCTCCACAGGCCATGAAAGGTAGGACGCACTGATTGAAAATTAAGTTTTCAAGCATTGCGGTATGGATGACGAGAAGACTCGACGTAGTTTCCCAAACGTTGCCCAGCCTAGTTGGATCCTCCTCTTGGCCTTCTTCTCAAAATTGTTTTTACCCAACTGCAAAATTTTCCCAAGGTACTCGGAAACAATTACGAGAAGGTGGCCATGTACGACGACCGGTCCCGGATCAATGAGGCCATTGATCATGACTTTGGTTTTATCCAAATTCATGTAAAGACCGATGCGTCGCAAGCCTGTGGCTAGGCCGTCCAGTATCCGGTTTATGTAGTTTCTCTAGCGACTCCGCCATTAAGACCATATCATCAGCGAATCGCAGGTGTGAGATGTAATCGCCGTTTATGTTTATGCCCTTGCCTTTCGACGGAGTCAAAAGCATTTCCATAGTCCACAAAGGCCTCACTGTGTCAATTTGGTCTATGGTGCCATATCCTGTGCAGAATCCGGCCTTTTCCGGTGGCTGGAACTCATCGAGTCTTCTGGCGAGATGATTTGTGACCACTCGTGAGAACAGCTTATAGACGTGGCTCAAGAGTGTGATGGATCCTTAGTTTTTAAGCAGGGCTTTGTCTCCATTCTAAAAAAGAGCACCACTAAACTCCCGCTTCGCGTCTTTGGAGTTCTCGCACTGTAAAAGACGGTGGTGAAGAAGTTCTGTAGCTCCTGTACAATAGGGGCTCCTTCTGCCTTCAGAAACTCTAAAGTTATTCCGTCTTCGCCGGAGGCTTTTCCATTTTTAAGCTGCCTCAGAGCTAACACGATCTCGTCTTGACTGATGTCTGGCAGTTTGTCGGTATAGTGGCATATCAGGGTGGCTCTAGAATCATAGCCGTCTAGGATACCGTCCTAGACGGCTATGATTCTAAGCCGTCACATCATGGGAGGCAAGTGCAGCGTATAAACAGCCATAGAAATCCTCTATATGGGCGGAGATCGCCGGCTTCGACAATACGGTCCTCTCGTCGTGAGTTTTTATCTCCATCAAGTGACTCCTGCCAAGCTCCTGAGTGAATACTTTACCCTCGGTTTCGCTCTATCGCCTTTTTAATTAAGCGTGTATTGGAGCTCCGAAGATCGTACCAACTTCTCAATTTACCTGTTTGAAGGTCCTGACCTCTATGACGAAGGTGCTTGGGTGGTTTCCCGTCTTTTTGTCATCAGCCCGAGAGTCTCATCCGAGCATTTGGAATTTTTGTCTCTTCTGCTTTTGACAGAACTTGATGCCCTCGTCTTTTAAAGTTTTGACCAGATTGTGTAGGATCTCGTCGGCGTCATCAGTGGGATCCAAGTAAAACAAATCTATTCCCGAGAAGTTGCTGGAACTTCTCGGTGCCCGCCATAATTTGGATAGGGTTAGGTTGAACTTTTTTCAAGCTTCAAGTTGATATTCAGAGAGCCTCGGAGCAGTCGGTGATCAGATCCGCTATTGAACCTGTTGATCACTGAGACATCTCTGAATAAGTGCTTGCTATTCGTCATGATGAAGTCAATCTCATTTTTGGTCACTGTGGCAGGGCTTTTTCATGTCCACTCTCTCTGAGGTTGTTATTTAAAGAAAGAGTTCCACCTCTAGACTCGGAATGCGTATGAATTCATACGCATAACTGCATACTACTATGGACACGCCTGGCGAGTTTAAGGGAACAAACTCTCTTTATCAAAGAAGTTGTCAAGCATTTGCCCCCTGTGATTCCTCATTCCATAAGCATGCGGGCGCTATTCGGGATTCAGTCTGGGTTCCAACCTTGTCGTTAAATTAATAACAACGTTGAAGTGAGCCTTAGTGGTGTTGTAAGGCTTTGGATATGTCTTCATACATATCTTCCACTTCATCAACCGAGTGTGTCGAGATCGGTGCGTAGACTTTAATTACCTTCATACTACACCGCTTGGATAGCCGAAGGATCAGGTACGCTACCTTGTTCGACACTCAGGAGATTCTTGAACATTGTTAGAGAGGGCCTTATTGACGAGGAAACCTACGCCACTCTGGGATGTTTCATCACCCTCGCGAAAGTAGAGAAAATGGCTCGAGGCTAGGGTTACGGTGTCCTCCCCCTCTCTACGGACTTTACACAACCCCAGAACATGTCATTGAATGTTCTCTAACTCCACTTCCAACTGCGCTAAATGATGGACAAGCCTCAGAGTTCACCCGTTTAACGTCGCCAGGGTCAGTTTGTTTTGCGTAGTGAATGGTAGCCTAATGTACCCCGGGAATTTCTAACTCTGCCCCGCCGTTAGCGTGGCCGCTACCATGGCCAGGGATACCCAGGCGGCCGGGAACTGGGGGCTATTTATTTTTGGCTTGATTTTTTTCAAGGGGTAAGCTCATAATCCCCACGTTGGGCGTGCGGGTGGGGGATCGCAGTTGGTGGGGTTGGTCTGCAGGGGGCGCTGCTGCCCGCCTCCCGGTGTATGTCCCTTAGTCGCCTCTTACGACACCGGCGGGAAGAGTTGGGGTGTTGTAATTCTAGGCCGGCACCACACGGCCAAATGTGTGACTCATGTTATTTTTAAGAACATTCTGAAAAAAATACGTAATATTCGCAGATACCCCCCTTTGCCACACGTTAGATGAGATTATATTCGTTTCGACCCTCCACCCCCAAACGCCTCACGTTACTTAATAGACATAATTAATTTATGAAGGACTGAAGGTATTCAATAAGTTATAAAAAGAGTACCTACATACCTATATAAAAATAAATATGTCATTTTATTTAGTTCATCATCTATATATATAAAAGAAAGTCGTGTTAGTTACACTATTTATAACTCAAGAACGGCTGAACCGATTTGGCTGAAAATTGGTGGGGAGGCAGCTTAGAACCAGGAGACGGACATAGGCTATGTTTTATCCCGGAATTACCACGGGAACGGGAACTACGCAGGCGAAGCCGCGGGCAGCAGCTAGTTGAAAATAAATAAAAAACTGAAACGTCTTTCAGAAACTAAATTAATAATTTCTTCTAAACTTAACTTTGTAATGTACTATTTTACTAGATCAGTTATTTTTATATGTCTTAAGATGGAACACAATTATTTTGTTAACCGAGGAGGGCGCTGACTCTGCTACACAGTTTTTAACTTTTGCGGTAGTCAGCCCACAATTGTACTCTATACTATTTATTATGTTCCTAATAAAGATTTTTGTATTTTTTTTGTAATTTGTAATTAACAAAAATCAAAAATCAGTTTATTCGTCCGTCGATTTTTCTTTTAGATAATAACTCAGTTAGGGTGGCCACCTCTTTGCGTTTAGGTTCTCCTAGCCTACACACCTTTGCCAGTGTGGTGGTGAAACAGTTGAAAAATTTGGTCACCATGCACTGTGTCTCAAGTGCAGGACGTGTGTCCCGTTATAGTTCAATTAATGACATCATCCGCCGGGTTTTTACCTGCGTCAGTGTGGTAGCTACCCTCGAACCACGTGGCCTTATGCGAGATGATGGTAAAAGACCATCAGGCGGTATGATTGATTCCCTGGAAGATGGGTCGGCCTTAAGTTTGTAATTTTCTATGTACAGAAAATTACAAACTAAAATAATAAAGAGTTTTAGATAAAGAATGAAATAAAACGTTAAGTGCGAGTCGGACTCGCGCACTAAGGGTTCCGTTTAATTGTAAGACCTTGTTTCTTGCCAAATATCATGATTCTAGGTCAACATAAAGAAGTTACCCTGTATGTTTTGGTCGAGGGAGAGAATCAAAAATTGTATTTTTTTTGTTAATAAACTACAAATTTAGGGTTTTCAGATTTCTCTCGTTAATTGTGCTATATGACTTTGCTTCTTACCTATGATTCTGGGTACACTAGAAGTACCCTATAGGTTTTGGTCCATGGCGAGAATCAAAAGTACCTATTTTTTGTTATGAATAAACTACAAATTTACTGTTTTCGGATTTTTTCCTTTATTTGTGCTATAAGGCATTGCTTCTTGACAAATTTCATAATTCGAGGTCTACGGGAAGTACCCTATAGGTTTTGGTCCATGGCACGCATTAAAAGTATTTTTTTAGTGAATAAATTACAAATTTATGGTTATCGGTTTTTTCTCTTTACTTGAGCTATAAGATCTTGCTGCTCAAGAAATTTCATGATTCTAGGTCTACGGGAAGTACCCAATAGGTTTTGTGTACATGTGATTTCCTTAAAAATTTCAAAATATTCGGACATAAACGGCTGTAAATTTTGAGTGCGTTGACTTAGAAGTTTTATTTATATCGCGGCTCCAAGAGGTTACGGACTTGAGGTTACGTATTCGACGTTAATTTCAACTCAATACGTTCAAGCGTTTCTGAGAAAAGAGGGTTGACAGACGGACATACAGACATACAGACAGACAGACAGGTGGAGAACAAAGTGATCCTCTAAGGGTTTCTTTTTCTTTTTGAGGTACGGAACCCTAAAAAGCATAAACTTTGAACTAAGAACGATAAAAAATAATCAATTACTCTGAGATTTACCTTCAGTCTTGTTATTCGTTCTCTATTTCTCGACTGCACAACTAATCATTTGAGGTTACTAAAAGTATCAACAGCGGGTATCAATAGGCTTTGAACTTTATCATTTCTTCCGAACATTCCTGCTTACTAGCATACCAAACGTTTTCAATATGTTCAGGTCGAAGCAACGGCAAATTTGTCACCAATCTTGTTTTGTTGCATCTTTTGTAGATACGTGTCAGTAAGATTTAAGTTTCGGCATTCTTCTACATGGCCGCGTTGTAGTGATAGTAGCATCTTACGACCTTACAGCCTGAAAAAACTTTTAATTTCGTATAAAACACCATTTGACCGAAGCACGGAAAATAAAATAACAGGTTAAACTGATTGATTTGTCATTTATGAATACATTTTTGAATTTTTTTTAGTTTTAGGAGTATGGTGACTAATAAGATTTTCAACTGACTAGTTTTATCTACCTGCCGCCTTCCTAACCCTTATTTTGTCTGTTTTAATTTATAAATTTGTAATGTACACGTAGTTATAATATTATAACAAGGACTTTAATAAAAGTACATAATTACAGCTAAACGGTTCATTGAATTATGTTTCAAATACTCCTATTTCTAACCGAAAAGCAGCGTATCCACAGGTTGAACAGTTAACCAAACCAACTGTTATCAAATCGCTTGACAGGCAGATCGGGGTTGGCAATCAAGGATTAATTTGTACTTTGCCAGTAGAACGCACGCCGCCAATCACTGTATGCATTATTCACATCCTCTCTCTGGTCGAGAAGGCTTAGTTAATTTTAGTTCGGTGGTTGCAAACACTAGTCCAGACCACGTTGTCTGGCCATCTAGAGTTCGGTGCGCCATTCATGGTTTTATAGCAGGAAGACACAAGATTAATTCGATATAAGAAGGGGTAATGTAACTCAAAACTAAATGAGGAATTGGTCAGTTTGTGCAGTTTTATGATACTTAAAGTAAAGTTGGATACCTACTACTTAGTCACTGTGCCTTGGTCGGTAGCATCCTACATTCATGTAAGCTGACCAAAGAAATGATTGTCAATAAATTTGATTATCCTCGTAGTAAGAATTTACCATTTTTACCTCATTCAGTTATTTTCACCATACCTACTCGATAACGATGACGTTGCTGATTAAAAACTGTGACCATATAAATTTTGGGGCTCACGTGAGGCAAAACTTTTTCCACATAAGTGAATAAGTGATTCGAATTTTGAAAAGTATTAGTAACTGCTTCTGCAATATGAAGCATATTTTAGCTTTAATTTTTTTATGAAACAAGCTCTTCAAACATAAATTAGTTTACCTGGTACATACGTCTAAGTGTCTTAGTCGATACTTAAGTCCGTTTGAGAAATTATAACCATAACATGTCCAAAGTCGATCTATAGCTCAACACATTCATTTTATTGTCCTCATTCTTTCAAGGGCCGAAACAAAGAACTCTTTATAACTAATGATAGTAAGGTGTGTATTTTAACACAAACCCGAGCCTTCAAAAGGTTCCTGTAAAAAAGATTCTACACGTTATAATAAGGAGCCGACTGCTGTACGTCCTTCTTGGTGGCGCCTATTTTTTGTTAAAATTTTTTGAACGTTTCTGAGCTGAGAGTTGGCAGAGCCATAAAATTGCAACAGAAATTTAACAGCCACTTTCGGTAGACGTTTGACTTTATAATTATAGTTGTAGGGGTAAACAAATAAAAGCGACAAAACAAAGTGCTTTTGTTTGCAGACTATTAGCGTTTAGCGCAGATGAGATAAACGTTTGATACAGCCTCGCTCTCTATTTGCATATTACGCCAGTTCAAACGTGTCAAATGGAATGAGAACACTCCCTGTGTGCATTGTAATTTTAAGTGATGCAATGTCAACACATTTGATATCATTGCTTGTGTGTCAGGTGTCGGCTTCACACGAATAGTTCCTACAGCTATTCGTTGAAGTAGGTTATTATGAGTCATCCATAGGCACCTAAGAGTGACTGATAATTTACTTAAGATAGTAGGTATACTGTTTTGATTTGGTGTTTCTGAAAGCGAAGGCGGTTTCTCACGAATAATGTAACATTCAGTTTCGAGCATGAACATCAGCGACGGAGGAGAACCTAGCTAATGCCAGGTTCTCCAGCGGCATGACCAGCTAATGCTGGGTTCTCCTGGTGCCAGGCACTGTATCCTCGCTATCCCATAAGTGTGCAACCTGGCCGGGTACTGACCTTTGTTTCGGGGTGTAGTGTAGGTACAAAGATACGTTACGCCGTGGAATAATATCCTCCTCGTTTCTCGTTGCGAGCGCTTTCTTTCCCCTTACTGAATGCACAAGCGCTGCGGGGTCGGACACATAATCGTATGAAAAACATCCAGAATGGTATTTTTCGCCCTGTAACGCCTGTTATTACCAACCTTTACGTTCAGATTCGAGCATTACATCCAGTGACAGAGGAGAACAGAACATTACAGAGCGCAGCCTGTAATGATGACCCCTTCGTCTGACAATGTAAATCAGAGTATATTTACGTAAGTATAATAAAATAACAGAAATATAGTAGAACTAGTATTTACAATATAATTATTAAAAATTTTGTTTGCAACAGTCTGCGGTTAGCTCAATTGTTTCAATTGTAAATACTAGTTCTAATTTATATATATTATTTTATTGTAATTTTCTTTGAAAATAAATTATAACTAGTATTTACAATTGAAACAATTGAGATAACTGCAAACTGTTGCAAGCAATCTACAGGTACCTAGCTGAACTGATCCATATCAATACCAGTCGGAAGCGTCCCCAAGACGCTGGCTGCATTGCTTCGCTGTATGGCAATGCTGATGCTCTGCACCAGATACTCACCATTTCTCGGTTCATGAGTCGCTTCGACCAGACGCTCAGATTTTTTTTTAAAAACCCGATGAGCCTCGGTACCCCGCCGACCTAGGGTCTCGAATCCAAGGGGAGCAAATGTGTAGGCTCTGTCGAGTCCTGCATATTTGCACCTCTTGCGATCTTCGCTTTTTCACAATGTAAATACAAAAGAATCAACTACCTACAACAAAATGATTAAAATCTAATCTTGATGGATTGTTACATTACAGGCAAATGGTCATCAGTCAGAGACACATTACAATACTTGTAACGTAATGCTCACTATACAATCTGGGATTATTATATTACAGAGGAATGCTCGCGGCGAGAGAGCGCTTTTAGACGATATTTTATACTACACCTGCTCGGAAAGTTGCCTATTCCTTTTCTATTAATAGAATAGAAAGTATGTCTTTGCAGGCCTTTAGGAAACCGGGAGGAAAAACTCTATGGAATTTCATTTCTCACGTGTTTTAGCGGGAGGAAAAACTGTATGGAAATCCATTTCTAACGTGTTATTTTTTTTTAATTTCCTAAAAGATCGGCCGGTAGCTATGGTTATTTTCGTTCGGTCAAACGACAAAAAGTTTTTACTCCAAGTCCATTAGGCCTGCTCCGATTTCCGAACAATATTTTGAAAAAAGAACCCAAAGGCTGGCGCGGTCAATGAGGTTTTACCAACATCATTGGGCGCGGTAAGTTCTTCTACATTTCAATTAATAATTAATTCTGCTTTTTATTTTCCTCGAAGGTGTAGTATAAAGCACTATTTATCACTCGGCAGAAAGTGCGATTCCTACCTCGTGTGTTTTAAGGCCCTCGGCTGCGCCTCGGGCCCAAAACGACACACTCGGTAGGAATCGACCTCTTTCTCGCCTAGGTGTAAAATGTACTATAGATTGGTACTATTATTAAAAGTGTCTATTGTTTTAGCTGCACTGAATGTATGCTTACACGAGTGCAGAAAACGTAGACTGGCGAAATCTAAAGCAAAACTGATTCATGCCTTCACTAAGTACCATCTCTACAATCAAAAGATAACGTTGAAAACGATGCTGTTTCCAGTCGCTGCTGTCTGTGACCGTTTGGAATAGCAGGGACTAAAATAAAAAGTACTAAAGCACCTAGTCTGGCACAAAGGGCAAGCTCGAGCATTCTACTTAAATTCATTTTATTTGCCTGCTATTACACGTCCTTCACAATGTTTTATGATCCTACACTTTAGTATTTTAAGGAATTCAATAAATATTGTTTAATTAGCTATTTTTATTTACAAAGGGGGCGATAGGCTGAAATAAATCAAAACCCAATTCACATAAAACCACAAACAAAAAATACAATGAAATGAAATTAGGGCAAGAAGTCAAACTTTTGGTTTGACTTACTTTGCCGTATCACGCGACGCAAAAATGACAACAGAACATTATGTCTCAGGAAAATGAAGGCAGCTTAAATTGAAATAGAGTTATTGTCGCAAACAACACCATAAAAACTTCGGTTCAGTTCCATCGATATCAGAACACGATATTACTATAGTAACTTAGGTGCGTTATCGGTAGACAGCGGAAACGCAGCAAATTTTACAGTTTTCAACTGCGAATAAATAATAAGACTTATTTATTTATTCGTCGGTTTTCAATGGAACTTTTGCGAGCGGGGCGGGAACACGCCCATGTGGAAAATTCCTTTTTTCTGTTTATTGGTATTTTCTACGTTCTACAAGTAATATAATTGGCAGATTTTCAGTTTTGTACACATTGTCAACCATTTTCTATGAATTACTATAGAACGATTGTGCTTTTGTAGTTTTTTACATTATTAAAATCAACAAAATGTCGTTGAAAAAAAACAAAAAAAAAAAACAAAAAAACAAAACAAGAACCAGACAAAAATAGAATTTCTCACGAGATCGTCACGTTCTTTACCTACCTTAAACGCTGTCAAAAACGCAATGAAAATGTAGCCTATTGTATATTTTTCCGTAATATCCGGATCGGAATATAGACTAAAAACTCACGGAAAATTAAAAAACCAATACCTAATAGATTGTATGGAAAAAGGAGACGTCACGTCTTGCTACTAACACCAAATAGACTCACTCCTCTGAACACGTACTTACCAAAGTATAAAACTAGCTGTATTCTCTGCTGTTACTTCCTATCTTTTTGAACAAAAGTCATCTAACAAACGACAAAGTGCCGGTTTAAGATTAGCCTCATCTATTCAAGATAACTCGCTCCTACCGTTCTCTTGTGTAGCCTTTTGAATGGGAGTTAAAACTAGGTATAGCTATAGACATTATGTAGTTAAGTAACATTCTGTAGATATGGTACGTTCTTCCAGCGGTAACTCAACAAATAGCCTGTGTTGTGTTACAACTAATTGCAAAAACACGCTATTTCTAATACTTTGCAATAAACCTACCTAATAAATAACAAAGATGGAAATACGTACTAGACCCAAGTGCAACCGGGACAACAAAACGAACGCGAAACACGAACGCCGGCAGCGCCGCCGTCAGTTCGACTATGACTGAGTTGTGTGGACCTAATTGGACCTAATTTTACCGTAGCGTAGCGTGTGAAGCTAGTGCTTCTCGCAAGTGGAACGCTCAATATAAGTCCAATTAGAGGTTGGTCGGGAGATAGAGTACTAACCCAAACCCAAACTCCCGAATTTTGCTTACATCGATGGCACTTTACGTCATAGTAGGTAAGTAAGTACTGTAAAACGATGGTCAAACAATACCAGTGGTCTGTCTATTCTTTTTCGTTATTATAATATGAAGCTGTCGTGTTTTCAAAATTATTATTTATTCTTTTTTTTTAATCCGCAGTTATATTTTAATTATATAATATTCTGAACGTAATATTATATTGTACAGGTTATAATAATAAAAAAATATTTTTAGGGAGGTTCATCCCTTATAAATAAAACTTAAAAATAGTTCGTCTCATGTTGTCGCTTTCAACGCATATGCGTTAAACCAACGAATAAAAACATACAACGAATATATATTCGTTGTATGTTTTTATTCGTTGGTTTATTTATTAGAAATAAGGTTGCGCATACTTTTCACAATGTTATTCAATTATATACACAACGTTTTACCGGGATAGGATTTGTCATTCAGAGAAATTAGTTGTTTTGAAATTCTCCATACAAAACGGCATTTTCAAAGTTAAAGACCTAATACGTCAGGAGCCGAATTCTGCTAACCAATAGCTTTACTATGACAATGGTATCGTCGCAGAATCGTCCAGAGATGAAAGAAACTCTAGATAGTGCGTGCTATTTATATCAGATGTGTCATCAACATCAACATCAACCTCAATCTCAACAGAATGTATTGGTCCACTGCTGGACGCAGGCCTCCCCCTGATAAGCGCCTTATTGGCTTTTAGCTCATGGGGGGTAATGCCTATAATCCCCACGCTGGGCATGCGGGTTGAGGATCGCAGTTACGTAGTAGAATTGTTCTGCAGTGGGCGCTGCTGCCCGCCCCCGGTGGAAGTCCCTTAGTCGCCTCTTACGACACCCGCGGGAAGAGTTTGAGTGCTGCAAATTCTAAGCTGGCATCACATAGCTAGGTGCAGATAGCTAAGTGTTCCATACTTAGGTTTAACTAGCGATTATTAATTAATAAGTTGTAAGTAAGCTGAAGCTGGGATCTCTCGCATCTTCACACAATATTATCTTATTTAGAGCGAGGATTCAAACTTACAGGATTTTATGTATAAATATGCAGAGTAAGTATTATGATAGAATGTAAGTTTATATTGGGTCTCATTTTTCTGAAAATAGATACTTTTTGTTATGATTGTTTGTTTGTTTATATCCACGGAGAGATTGATGGAATGGTTTCAATCTTGACACTTTTGAGACGTGGCCGTCTGTAGTTTCTTTCGTCAATGGTAAAATGCAAAAATGTCTCATTTTGAGACGATACGATATATTATGATTATAATTGAATTAATTTAGTGGAATTAGGGCCCCGGTCTGTTACGTCAGTTTGGTTGGTATCAAAGGTATTTTTTGGTGATTTTACCCAGAGTGTTTTTCCAAACAGTAATATTTTTCCCCACCTACAGGTACAACGAAACGAAACGATTTGGCTCACAATTCAGTTAATAATATCTTTCTTACCCATTTGTGAACACTTACATAGCCCGACACGCAGATGCCCATCTGTACCAGAGCGTGGTGGCAGCGCGGATGCCCCTGTATGTCGTACCATCGCCGAGGCTGGGCAGTGAATGCGTTAAAATCTAAAAACTGGGTTAAATTCAGATAAATGTATGCCGGATGGGTACATGAAGTATCATAATGATCAGAAAAGACAAAAGCAAACTTAACGAACAATCTTGATTAGAATACACAATACCTTACCGTCGACTCTCCATTAGCGAAAGAGTAGGTGTCACGATTCTCTCGCACGGCTTTTATTATTTATTCCCACTTTCGTAACGGCATGCATTGCAAGCTCTTTGGCTCGGTTGTGGACTCAAGCAAATGAATTTTTAACTTCATTTTGTATTGAATTAACTAGTCTCGCTCTGGTTAATTACGTTTTTAGTTCTATTTCTGTGATTATTCCATTCTTTTTGTAGGCCTTTATCTCTACAAACACTCTATTTATTAGGTACTTTATAAAGAGGGTACGATTTTCGCTGTGACTGAATTTTAGCTAGCGTTAAAATAAGGGATTTCTTCAAATTCAATAATGATAAGACGATTTGCTCTTTTTCTTTAGATTGAAAACAATGCCGCCAAAAATGTTTAATTTACATGGGAAACAGCGAAACAAAAAGGGTTAAGTGGTGACATGCGCCGACACACCAACAGTCTAGATTCGTCTGCAGTGGCCGGCCGCGGCCGCCGATGCACGCCGACGCAAAAAGGACGAATCATTAGGAGGCGCCACACGAGATCCCATTTAAAAGTATGAGAATATTTTCACAAAAAGCCTCACATTCAACTCCCAGCACATTCATTTTATGAGAACAATGAGTGATTTTTGTATTTTTATTTAATTCTATGTCGATTTTATCCGCGGCAACGTGGAGGCGAGCCGCCGTGGTTGTCGCCTCGTTCCGTCTTCGACTTTTTGCTGTGGGAGAAGCGCGGGCGTCGGCGGCAAACGGTGGTTTTGTTCCCAAGGAGGCGCTACCCCCCTCCCGTGATCGCAGCACCCTCTAACGTCCTCTCGCCGGCGCCACATTTCACACTCCTGACGTGCCCCGCCGCCCGCGCCTCGCTCTCCGCTCACATGCCCTTGCTACTCCTCACAGCTCGACAATCGGTTAACGAGCTCACTAAATGCGAACCATTGCATGTTATAAACGCGATCTACGCGATAAGGCTCTTGCTGTGATGGTAATGGTTTAAAGTTTCTATAATTTCTGTTAATGAAGTTTATTTTTAAGATTATTGAATAGAGGACATGGCGCAGTTATTAAATTATACCACGAAACACATCAATATCTGCTTTGTCACCCAACAAATGGACTCTGAAATCAAATTTCTAGCTCACATCCCGTATTTTTGAGAGATCTAATGAGAGGCTTCAACGGAGATGCTGGCAGTTTCGTAATTTATTTCTAACAGTTGTATGACGGGTGAGCGTAGCATTTCGCCGTGACGGCATAATGGTACGGAGACAATGGACTTCAAGACTTGTTTATTGAGTGAATGGAGTTGTTTTGAAGCAGAGTGTGCGCAGGAGTGGAGGCGGCGTCTGTCCGCAGAGAACCAATGATAGCCGGTCGACTCGGTGGGAGGAACGAGTAATCATGCATTAAGCACCACGGCCGATGTCGGGGAGATTCACACAGCGGATACAGCTTTACGACTCATTATAAATATATTGAGCTACTCTGTTTATATAGCTCAAGTAGGTACCTACCCTTTATTCTATCAATGGAAGCGAGGGAAGTTTTCATAAGAGGCGTTAGTTAATATTCTTATTACAGGAAACTAAACAATCTAATTTAGATCTCCTGCCTTCTCATAGTAAGTTTTGTTCATTCCAATAGGTAGGCACAAAATCCGTGGGCTGATGGATATCTACATATATACACTTGTCATGAATTGCCGTCGTAATTGTAAGTGTTAGACCAATAACGTTTAGAGATAAATTTATAAAATCTGGCGCGATTATCTTTTGTTTTCTTCATACAATCCACGGTGACGATGACATCACAAATCTAGGCATCTTGTATAGGAAAAACAAAAGAGGAACGGGCCAGCGTTTTTAAATTTATCTATACCTATTGCCAAAACGCGGCAACAATCATTCCAGAACAGACTTGCCAAAAATAAATTCAACAATCCTAAGTCTGCAAAAATAATTCATGTTCTGTTCACGAAAGAAACAAATGTTGTATGAATTATAACTGTTTATTCGGCAGTAAAAACTGTCCCTCGATATCGGTAAGGCATAAATAAGCGTTGTTGGGTAGCGCTCCGGTACATCCCAGATTACTGATTAGCCGGTATTGCGTGACGAAACCCTATTTGTTCGATCATTGTCTTAGCCTGCATCCTCGCACCATCAAATAAACTGGAACACACACAAACCACGAATACTACAATGTTTCAGTGTAACATTTTCACTTGTTATTCCGATCATAAGCTTCGGAAAAGTGATCTTCATCTTATACAGGGTGCCACTTAAAGTTTGTTCTAAGCTGAAAGGTGGTGATTCTGGACATCGAGGGGGTCAACGTTCGCCGTACGATTTTTTGAATTATGAACATTTTTCCTTTTTTGAAAAATGTTAAACGTTGACGTCATTATATTTGTGTTATTTTACGTGTATTTTACGTTATTATGATTGTTTTGAAATTTCAAAGGATTTACATAATTTTTTTGTTAGAATTTCATGACAAAACACTAGTTCTGCTGAAAAAACAAGTGAAATCAAATTTATGCAATATTTTATAATTTTAAATAATGCAAGAGTGCGTGTAAAAGAACACGAATAGCAAGAAAGCGAACTTAAAAAATATCGAAATTCAAAAAATCGTTGTTAACAAGTTGATCCCCACGGGCTCCAGAATCACCCCCTTTCGGCTTAGTACACCCGTTGCCATTTCGGTGGCATCCTGGATAAGAGGAGTATCCTGGATAAAAAAGATTTACAGAATGTAACCAACCGTAGGGCACCTTGAGTTATTTTTATTTACTCAATCTTGACTTACAGAAATTCCAAAACGTCAAACATTATTATAAAATCTAGAGTAGGTACGTAAAATTATATAAAATAATCCATATGGATATGACATAATTAAAAAAAAATGTATATTATCTAATAAATCTTTGAATGCCTTGTTCAGGTACTTTTGTCAATGTCTGTACCTGTCTTGGACCTATCCTAGACAGGTACAGACATTGACAAAAGCACCTACCCTTGGTAGTCATAGGAGTGTTCAAGCCATACTTATATGGCTTGAACACTCCTATGACTACCAAAGGTAGATGCTACGTTAATAGGGTCGTGCGTCATTAATCCAATACCGCTACCACACAGACAAAACTCTAAGACAAGACAAAACACTTTGTCACTGTAAAATGTATCTTAAGATAACGAGTTTAATATTTGAATGCACATTAGTGCTGTGCAGCGGGGCTTTCCAAATGCTTCAGGCTTCATTGAGTAGCTATGCACGAGTATTTTTCTTTTCATCTCAACAGCCTGTATTGGCCCACCGCTGGTGGCAGGCCTCCCCCTAATAAGCGCCTTACTGGCTTATATATCATGGAGGTAATGCCCATAATCCCCACGCTGGGCATGTGGGGTGGTAGAATTGTTCTGCAGGAGGCGCTGCTGCCCGCCCCCGGTGGATATCCCTCAGTCGCCTGATACGACGCCCGCGGGAAGAGTTGGGGTGGTGCAAAATCTAAACCGGCACCACACAGTGTTTTTCTTTTCATAAAAGGCAATTCACACTCACCGTTCATTTTCATCAACTCACTGACTACGCGCTGAAAACTGTGTAAATGGCGTAGGTACTTGGTAAGAGCGACTTTTCCTAAATACATAACTCTAAAAGTTGGAACGTTACCGTTGTTCGCTAGAGTGCGCTTAATATAAATAGTATATTTCTAGCTTCATGATATAAACGAACTGTAGAACTTTTCAGTCATCAATTAAATGTCAACTACGAAAATGGATTTAAAACTGCTAGACAAAAGCGAATATGCCAAACAGTCCTGTCCAACTTCAGTACTATAAATATTTATAAAATATTTTTTCTGGCTTGAAACCTCGATCAATCACTATTAATAAAAGTGTGAATGTTTGGCTGTTTGTTACCTCTGAACGCCAAAACTACTGAACGGATGGGGCTGAAATTTTGCGAACAGCTTGCCTGGAATAAAACTGAGTTTATCCCACAAATCAACTGACATAGGATAGAAACATGATAAAAATAACCGATCATCGTTTCCATAGCAAAAACGCGTTTAGATTAAAAATGTAAACATGCTCGCCTATCTCGTTACCAAGTTCCGCTTTAAAACACCAACTTAATGAGCCAGGACTAAGCTGAGCGCAACCTCGACTGAGTAACAATTTCTAATTTATTTTATATTGAGTTTTTATTTAATTTATTCAGTGTGAGAGAAGTGGGCAGGTTTCTGATGCTTGTTACGATACGATAATCTGGCTTACAGGATGTTTGTGGCGATTTAATTGGCACTCGAAATACTTGGACGTTTTTGCGGCAAGATTTTATTGCAGCCTAACGAGAAATGAACATAGTACATACATACCTGTAGTACAGGCTTGTTTGCAGGACTCGATTTATGATGAGGTATATCTACGAGTACAAAAATGTTGTAAGATTCGGAGCACTAATTTTAAACTTTAAATTAGCCTGGTAACTACATAGAAAATCTGATCAATACCTCTGTATGCCTTATCATCATCATCATCATCAGTCTACTGCTGGACATAGGCCTCCCCTAATGAGCCATAGCGCCCCGTCTTCAGCCTGTCACGTACAACATCTGCCTGCAATCTTTCGCAGATCGTCATCCCACCAGGCCAAAGGGCCTCTTGTGCCAAGTCGCGGTTTTCCCCAGCGGTGGTCGGTTCTGGATGCCTAGGTACTTGCCTTATTTATGTGATAGTGAAGTGATGTGTAAATTAACAACCTTCAAGATATGCTTCCTATTTTTTTATAACCTTAAATTAGTAACACTAAAACCTAAATCATTACAAGTTCGTCTATTCCTTTATCTGACCTGCCTGTTCAACAGAAAATATATGAGCAGAGTATGCCAAAGAGGTATATAAGCGTTATTTATTTATTAGCTTTATACAAAAAACAAAAATAGACAAGAATTACGGGCCACAAACTGATAGACAAAATTATAAATAACGTTTTATGACGACTGATATGGCGCGGTGGGCGAAGGTCCGGCTGCGACGCAGGAGGTTGGGTTCGGTTCCCGCCTTGGGACAAATTTTTGTGCGTTCTGCAAATATTTGATCCGTGTTTTCTGGGTATTTTCAATTTAAACAACAATTTGTCAATGTAATGTATTGTATTAAGTAAAACAGTCATCTTAGTACCCATAACACAACCTCTGCTTATCTTGGGGCCAGATGATGCTGTGTGGATTGTCCAACATTATGCTTTTATTTATTTATGAAAGAAGACGAAAGCCTAAAATGCTGGCAAGTTCGTCCATTTGTAGTGGAAATGACATGACCACTTTCAAAAGATCATTCAATCACTATCAATAACCTATCAACGACAACGGTAACAAACCGATGGACCAAAACGGTAACAAACTGGTACCCACTTAATGCGAAACACAGGCCAACCTTTTAAACGATGATGGATCGAACACATACTAGAATTAGTAGCAGAGTCATGAAAATACGAACAGATCCGAACAGGAGGCTTTTAGCATGAGTGAATTAGCACCCATAATACCGAGAAATTATTTGACTATCTAGTAAATAAGTGTAGTCGGCTGTACTAAGATGTTTATTTACACTTACAGACCTTCTCATATTGACACTTTAACTGCCTCGGCAGTGCGCCGCCACGCCGTAGGAAGATATCTGCGTCTTGGGCGATGAAAGTGTTAGTTTAAATAGTACTTATTCGCAGACAGAACGTCGTCGTCCAGTTACAAAGTCAACTTTTAAAGCGACAAGGCACTAAAATGCTAACATCTTCCACTACATCTGTGTGTACCCAACTAGGTTCTAATTTTGTTTTGACTTTGAAAACTTTCGTAGTTTGACGAATTCATCATGAATCTAAGCGACCTACGAACCTAGTTCGTGTTGGAAGAACACCAACGTTTCATCCCTTAACGAGGGACTCTCTAGCTCTTCGGTGCAGTGCTCGCAGGAACGCAGAACGCGAGCGGTTCAATCCGCACTCATCCCCAAGAATTCCTTTCATAAGGTGGTGTGTCGCGGAATAAAAAATCAGGGTTCTAATATTTTTTTATGTTATATAAGTAATTCAAATAGCTGATAAGAAGTTTTGCACACATTAAACAAAGTAAACCATTTGCTACGTCATTGTTAGTACAAACTTTGAATCAATTTTTGGAACATGGTGTCGGAGTCTATTTTTTTTGGGGCAGAAGCCTTTATTCACTAAGAAAATTACAATCGAATAATAGAAATGAATAGAACTAGTATTTACAATTGAAACAATTGAGCTAACTGCAGACTGTTGCAAACAATCTACAGGTACCTCAATTTATCTATAAATATGTATATATATCTAACTGGAGTCTATTAATTTATTAATTTTGGTAGTATTAACATAAAATATATATAATTATATTAGATTGACGAGTTGGTGTACATTTGTCACATTATTGTACACTCCATACATTTAAAGTAAATTCGTCGCATGCGTTAAAAAAATATGTTATGGTTGATTTCAGTTTTAAATCTTTTAATGTTGCGAGGTTTGTTTTAGCGTGGCTTACAATGTGTGCATTATTTGTTAACTGCCATCTAAATGTAAAAACCCGATTTTTTTACGCGTCACCACTATAAGTGACGAAACGCTGGTGTTCTTCCAACACAAACGTTTAACCTTAAATTACTGTACATTTTTAACACTAGCCATGCACTTCAATATTTGTATTCGAGTATTGTAGTTATTAAGCACGTAATAAATATTATGTGTTGATGCAGCGGCGATGACTTTGTTGACAGCGACGAACCAGCGTGAGAAAATTTAAAGTTCACTTGAGTTCTTTGTTCTTGAAATATACATAAGTAGGTACCTACACATTAAAATTCTTGAATTCCATTTCAACGCACAAGACACTTCGAAACGAAGTCGTATAAATAATAAAATCTTACAATACCTAATATTAGTCAACTAGTATCAGGTACCTATTGTAAATTTTTGTTTCAATATTGTTTGTTTCAGTTTAATATTTTAATATGTGCTCAGCGATCTGAGAATGTTGAGTACATGGTAAGTGTAACTCAACTGCGACCTCTATGTCGGGAACTTAAAATATTTACTCAATAATGTTAACTAGTGTGACATAAAAATATTCTAAATCCAAGGATTTAACTACTACTACCTCAACAGCCTATATTGATCCACAGCTGGACGCAGGCCTCCCCCACAAGGGATCTTATAACAGTTAACTTCTAGTAGTTATCTATTATTTGATCCCTTGAGCAGTTTGTGTAGTCGGTGTTCAATCGACCTGAGTTGTTTCAGCAAGACACAATGTTATGGATTAAATTAAAATAACGCTACAGTCTCCAGTTCGCTCAATTGTTTCAATGTTAATATTAGTTCTAATTTGTTTCTATAATTAATTTGATGTTAATTTTGTTGGTCAACAATAGTGCATTTTACACCAAGACGAGAAAGTGATCAATTCCTACCGAGCGTGTCGTTTTGGCCTTAAAACACACGAGGTAGGAATCGCACTTTCTGCCGAGTGATAAATAGTGCTTTATACTACACCTTCGAGGAGAATAAAAATCAGAATTAATTATTAATTGAAATTTAGAAGAACTTACCGCGCCCAATGATGTTGGTAAAACCTCATTGACCGCGCCAGCCTTTGAGTTCTTTTTTCAAAATATTGTTCGGAAATCGGAGGAGGCCTAATGGACTTGTTTGTTTGTAGTAAAAACTTTTTGTCGTTTGACCGAAAGAAAATAACCATAGCTACCGGCCGATCTTTTAGGAAATTAAAAAAAAATAACACGTTAGAAATGGATTTCCATACACTTTTTCCTCTTGGTAAAACACGTGAGAAATGAAATTCCATAGAGTTTTTCCTCCCGGTTTCCTATAGGCAAAGACATACTTTCTATTCTATAAATGGAAAAGGAATAGGCAACTTTCCGAGCTGGTGTAGTATAAAGATTTTGTTCAGTTAAAAATATCCATCGTTCTTACCAAGAACCTACACTTCTTAATCTTAAAAAAAAAACACTAGTTAATGAACCTCACAAGTGCTCTGAACTCTTGTTGTTCTTATTGGCAGGTGCTCTGACCTTTACTGCCATCCAAAAAACTTTGTCTTAAGGAAGCTAGAGAATCGCTTTATTGAATTCTTAAGAGATGAATATCACACTAATATTATAAATTCGAAAGTTTGGATGTATGTTTGTTACGTCTGCATGCCAAAACTATTGAACGGATCGGGTCGGAATTTTGTATACCGGTAATTCTTATCCTGTAATCAAACATAGACGACTATTTATTCCATTAATCAGTTCCCATGGGATAGGAATCACCTATAACGGTGATGAAGACGATAAACGTTAAATCGTTTCTATAGAAACAACGCATGCGAAGCCGCGGGCTGAAGTTATTAATGTATATTTCTAATAATATTTTTTTCGAGTTTCGATGCTAACTGTTTGGACGGTTAAGTAATGCCTTATAAAACATATTAAATCAGGAGTAATAAATAATAGGCTGAGAGTAAATATTTCCGGCAGCAAACAATCAGTAGCAGCGCTATCTATCTCTTTTAAACTCGGATAAAGCCTGTACAATAGCAACACAATGACAAAACAAATCAATGTCATCTTAGGCAACGACGGGAGATTAAACGACAAAGCGTTGACCCCTCGTATTAAGACGCGAAATCAAAAATGATAGGCTCGCGACCCCTGCACATATTTCAAGAATGATCCTCCTCGTCCATTCGGCGATCCTGGGACAATGGATCGGACAACACACATTTAACGCCACAAATGCCGTGAGCGACCATAAATCATCAGCATAGCGGAAATGCGCGGTGGAAGCGACGCGCTGGATCCCGCCGTAGCCGCGCCGAACGCGCACCCCAGCGAACACACTGAGACACTGCAATAACCGAGTCCGGCATTTTCGGCGTTATAGATAAATTAAATGCCGACACATCCCGGCCGGGCAAGCGCAGCCGAGGCGCGCCCGGAATGTCCGAATAAAGTTTGATAAACGCACCGGAAGCTGAACCTATTACGTGACACTGCCCTCGTTCCGTCTTTCCACTCCTCGGTTATTGTTTTTCTCCAATGGCATTTAGGGAATTTCGAGCTTTTATTCCACCCGGCATATGGGAAACGCGGCCCTTTGAATCGATTAGATCTAAATCGATAAACTGTAATAGGTCAGTTTTCTGTCGGAATTAATCAAGCGTCAAAGACCTGGCTATAATTGAGCGTCAAAGGCTGCGGGTGTGTCGTATATCTCACTAATTAATGGATTCGCTAGAATTTTTTTGTCACAAAAGACACCGCTGTACAAAAAAACATTCCGGGTTGTTTTATGTTCGGGTCTTAGCAATAACCCGTTACCGGCTAGGCATTCGTAATCATAAGCGTTGGTAATAGTGGACTCAATCATGCAATCATGAACAACAGGAGACAATGAGTTAACCATTACTTATCTGTTAGAGGTAGTTTTTTATTATACCTAATGGTGTGACGGAATCGCTGCGTGCGAGCTGGTTATAAAGAAATATTAATATTGCTGTGATCGTAAACAAGCAGTCGACGATGATAATTCGAACGCATAAAATAGAGCGTTATCTATGATCGAAAGGCAGCCCCAGAGAGTTTAGTGTGAAATGTGTTCTCAAAGACACCGTTTAGTAGCGTAATGCGCGTGACTGTCGTACAAATTATGCATTTTCGAGACAAGTCGATTTTATTGCCGCGGAAGTGACGTCAATAAAGCACAATGTACAGCAGTTTAATGTTCTCGTATAATTTCTGATCAGATCCGATCACGATACGCGTTATGACACGGAAGGTAAACACGTGACTCCTTTAAAGCAACGGTTCACATTATTAATGTGTTGCTCATGTTAACAATATTTATTGAAAAAGAAAATTACAATCTAATAATAGAAACAAATTAGAACTAGTATTTATAATTGAAACAATTGAGCAGACCGTTGCAAAAAATCTACAGGTAGCTTAGCTGATCCATATCAATAGTAACACTAGGATAAAAAGAGGCCTTTTACTTGGCGGTCTTAAATCATAAAATAGTTACGATCAAAAAATAGAAACAAATTAGAACCAGTATTTACAATTGAAACAATTAAACTAATTGTAGACTGTTGAAAACAATCTACAGATCGCTTAGCTGCGATCCAAAAAAATGCCAGTTGGAAACGTCCACAAGACGCAATGCTGATGCGCTGCGCCAGATACTTACCAGCTCTCAGGGCAGGTGTCGCTTCGACCAGATGCTCAGATAATTTTTAAAAATCCGGTGAGCCGCGGTACCCCACGCACCCAGGGTCTCGACTCCAAAAGGAGCAAATGCGTAGGCTCTGTTCAACTTAGGGATAGCAAATTCTTTTTCTTAGTTAACCTTTAACAAAATTAGAGTTGGAAATGTAGTGACGCTCTACTTGGTGCCTATTCGGCATAATTTATCAGCATCTGATTAATTGAATATCCCAATAAAATAACGTATGTGCCGCTCAAACGTTTTGACTCCCTATGAGTTTTAGAACAAGTCCAAAAAATGATATACTCCGCACCTTATATTGAACGGGAAATAAATCGTATACTTCCTTTAAGTGCCAATAAAAGTTGGAGTAAATCATAAAAGTATCACTCGAGGAAAAACGTCTATAACAAGTGTGTTATTGCGGAATAATTCAGTAGCGGAGGAGGGTGTGTTGAAGGATGGCTCCCTCCAGATCTCGACTCGAAGCTCGACCTGATATTCCCGATGCTCTATCAAAGCCTTCAATTATTTATCGGACCCATGTCTACTTTTCATTTTACTCCTTTCCCTAGTAAGGCTTTCAGTTGGCGAATAAACATGTCACACCTTTGGGAATAAGCTTGACACGAATAGTGGTATTGTACTCTCGGTTCCGGAGCTGCCTCTGACACTGATGTAGGGGTTAGTTTGATCATCAATATCACTTACATGGATTATATTAATGAATGGGAAATATCACAACTTTTTGGGCCTTATTCACTAAGGATGGACTGCTGTTAATATGTAAAAGTTGTAATTGGCTATATCTATATGCAGTCAAAATAAAGGTCTACTTTAGATTTTGACTGTAGAAAATGTACCTTATACCAGTAATTTTGTTAAAACAAAAGCGTCAGTAATTGTTTGGAAAAAAAGCTAACTAAAATGCGTTACAAATAATATGACGAGAAGTTAAAAAATACATAGTATTTTTTGTGCTTTTAAATTATATATAGCTTTTAAATTATGCCTTTTGTAAGTATGTCTAAGTAGGTACGTTATTTCCGATTCTCAATTCCAAGAAAACTGGATCATAGAACTGCCTACATCACCAAAACCAAAATAATTTGTGCCCCACTATTAAATTTTAATTATCACATTTGTCACTTGAAATTAACGCTGTTAACGTTTAGGGGCGACGCCATTAAAATTCGCTATTTTAATAATGGTTTTTGACGAAACAATATTATATTTTAATATCAATACCACATATAAATCAAAAAAGTAATTTATTGTTTACTGTGTGCTATAAAATAGTGTCATTAGATAGACTGGAGTTGAGGAAACATAAAAATTATATGATCTTTTCACGTGTACGCGTGCTCCTACGCCCGGAAAGTCGAAGAAGACCTCTTTCACGCCAAGCGAGACCGCTATGAACTATTTATGTGAACCAATAAAAATCTGAAAATTTTATGTTTGAACTGTACTTGCATGAATTCACACTAAGAATCAGATTTGAATGAAGGAATTTTCAATTTTGTAAATGCTGGCTTTTCTTTCGATCAAGGATTAGCATTGCCATTCAACGTTGCCACTTTTTTGCCAGCATTCTGGGCACTCTGCCCTTTGGTGAGGGCTTTAGTTTTTAGGAAATAAATTAAAGTGTACTTGAGTTTGTTTATTAAATGTAGTTTACTAATACTATATTATTTTAATGTATCAAAATGGCTACGTGGTCTTCTTTCTTCTTCTTCTTCTTTCATTCTTCTCTATTATATATTTTTCTAAGAATCGTAGTACAAAGGTATTCCGTGTTGTTATTTATTTATTTATTGAACCACGAACGGAAGATTCACCATAAATTACAAAAAAATAGAAGAATAAGTACAAAGTATAGTAAAGGTACTCGAATGAAAGCGGCGTGTGTTGTGCCAATATCCATACTCCATGAAAGGTTCATACATTCAGAAAGGTGATTTTCATAATGAAAATTATAGGGAAACACAGACCAAGAAAACAACAAAAACACCACCTTATTACAAAGCTATGTCACGTTTCAGTAGCAAGTAGGCATATAAAACTGGGGATAGATAGGGTCCATACAATACCATCTCGAGGTTGCGGCCAGTTATGCGCGGCAAAAACCGATGATAATGACAAAGACCATCACACAGCGCAAAGGGCGCTGGATGAAGCTCCGCCGGCGTACGCGTGTCGAATAATAATGTGTCTCTTTGCATGGCTTTCTAACTTTATAGAATAGACAAAGATGAAATGGCAGACTTGGAATCTAATATTTCTTTGTGAAATGTTACGCCTTTCATGTGTGGTAATTTTGGCAACCCGCTCCCCCAAAACAAAGTAGTACCACCAACCAGTAGTAGAAGTAGTTTGGTTGAGATGAGTAAATATTTCTGGGATAAAACTTCTAAAAGTATAATGGTTATTTACATGCAAAAAGTCATTAATAAAGGGATTTATTCCATGATTTAATTTGTTTAGAGTTTCCCAATATTTTAGCACAATTGTATGCGCCATGATCACGGAAAAACTAAAGTGACTTTTTATTGGTACTACGAGTGAGTTTTTATTGGATGATCTGCCATCGTGCCGTCGTGCTGTCGTGCCGAAATATTGGGAAACCCAAAATAACACAGTGAAAAGCAACTTCCCACTTTATTTTATTCCGATTTTGTATCTGACAATAGTCTTTTTCCGACACAACGTCAGTTCTAAACTTTCTATGGGCACGTACGTTTTCCTAATATAAAATCGTAGTGTTACTTCTCAGTGGCATGGTGAAAAGGGGAGGCCTAAGGCAATAGTGGAAACACGTCGCGAACATCGTTTGAGGGTCACGTAACGTAACGATACCGAATTACCCGCTTGTGCAAAGTGATCCTTATTGTACCTACCCAGGGAATATGCTTTGCTGAAATAAAGTATTCTACTGATAGTATAAAGTTTTATAGGTTTGTGACTCGATATTGATAGCTCAAACTTGCCTTTGTAGAATATTTTCTGAAGCCTATGTTAACATTTTTAACTGTTATAAATTTAGTTAAGGTGTTGACATTAAAATATAGATCCCACCGTCTGATGGGATGTTACTTTAATAACTATAAAACTTCATTGGATGAGAATAATAATTGTTTAAGAGAGAAAGAGATGACAGAAATCGTTAATGTTAGGACAATCAAAGAGTTCTACAATATCCACTGAATTGGTTGTTGTAGTGTAGTTCTATACCGTGAAATATGTTTGTGCAGGGATAATTTTGTAATATCATCCTCGCATATCATCCTCGCACTGTTGATTTTCGTTATCGGCTTACGTGCCATGATCTTGCAGTCCTAAAACAATTTGTATTTATAGGAAGGCAATGCCGGCTGGTTTGTCATCAGATGAACATTCGATGTAGTTGGCGTTTCAGCAGGGACAACTGGGGCAACCTCGCTTATGGTGATAGTAGTATTCTTGGATTCACGGTACGTCATGCTGCGTTTCTCGCACCTTTCCTTTTATTTATTTTTTGCAATTTGTTAGCGATATTGCGCATGAACTTGTATCAATCGAGGTGCCCTGAGAGGGACCGCCGCCGACGTCTTCATCTTCATCGTCATCATCGAGAATGATAAATTATTTAAGACTAGGGGAATTTTCACAGGTCCATTCCAAATTTTCTGCATTTCGGAGAGCAGAAAGTTGTTTTATAAGCTTGAGCATAAACGATTGGCGAGTAAATTCTTACTACACGTTTGCACGTTGCATTCAAGTCCTGGAGACCGCATTTACTTATATTTTAAGAAAAACTATCACACGTGGGGAGGGTAGGGGTCTCACGGTAGGGCCGGTTCACCAGTTCAAAGTCGCTCAGCGAGCTATGGAAAGAGCTATGCTCGGAGTTTCTCTGAAGGATAGGATTCATAACGAATACATCCGACAGACAACCAAAGTTATCGACATAGCTCTAAGAATTAGCTAACTGAAGTGGCAATGGCGAAGAACCGATAACCGCTGGGGGAAACGTGTTCTTGAGTGGAGACCACGACTCGGCAAATGTAGTGTAGAACGCCCCCAGGCAAGGTGTGATGACGACCTATGAAAGATTGCAGGCAGATACTGGATGCGGCAAGCTGAAGACAGGGCGCTATGGCGCTCATTAGGGGAGGCCTATGTCCAGCTGTGGACTAACATAGGCTGATGATGATGAGGACGTAGCTATGCTTTTTTAAATAGTAAGTAGTTGAGTATGTTTTTAGTGGTAAGGTCGGTTGCCCACGTACATAAGTTCGTGTGACAGCTCGCGCGTAACTGACAAAGTTGTCCGTCCACCGAAAAATAAGCTAAAACTATGTTAGTGATGAACAGTTTGTGTCGGAGTGTCGTGTTAATCGGACGTGATGGAAGAACAAGAGAAGAGCTATGTTCAGAGGAGGATTACATTCGTCATGGGGAAAAAATATTGATTATTGCTTACATGAAAAAACGCAAACAGGTATGCCGTTTTTGATGAGTCGGTAAGGTTTCGGTACAACATCAGCACGCTCGGGTGTCGTAATCTTACTGCACCGCCTGCACTTTCGAATTTATCTGCAAAAAATTATGCAGAGCCACTTGTGACGTAGTGAAATAATGTCGTCTTCGGCCATTTTCACATGCATACGGCATAAAATATGTGACCGTGCCGTGCCGTGTGTCGCCCGTCCTTATCCACTATAAACACGGTTTCGACTCGTCAGCCGTATTTAATTGTGTATTGACTTATACATAAACTCATTGACATGAACACGAGCGCAACACTTCATGACAAGTGCGGGGAATGCGATTCCCATTAGAAAAAGGCTATATACTTTTTATTATAAGTATATTCTATGACTAATCAGAAAACGACCTTATGCAGGCACATTCAGCACTGTAAAAGAAGTGGAGTATTTAATAGCCAAAATACATTACTCTTCCCGGGCCAGGAAAAATACATTTCAGATTTTAGTTTTAACGCAAAAAAGTTCATTTATGCTTGTACTTCTCCGTCAAAGTGCAAAATGGCTAACAATTGTCTTTCTGTGTTGAAATAGGCCATCTCTTTTTACACTATATGTACAAACTGAGAGAGACTTGAGACCCAGTTAGTGCACTAACGCGCTAAAGGTGGATTTTGTTTAGTGTTTTTTTGTTAATCAGAGTGTTTATGAAACAACCCTAAACAAAATCCACCTTTAGCGCGTTAGTGCACTAACTGCGTCTCAAGTCTCGCTCAGTTTGCATAGAGTAGAAAGAGATGGCCTCTATTACACACTAACGCGCTAAAGGTGGATTTTGTTTAGTGTTTTTTTGTTAATCAGAGTGTTTATGAAACAACCCTAAACAAAATCCACCTTTAGCGCGTTAGTGCACTAACTGCGTCTCAAGTCTCGCTCAGTTTGCATAGAGTAGAAAGAGATGGCCTCTATTACACACTAACGCGCTAAAGGTGGATATTGTTTAGTGGTGTAACACTAAAAAAAAATCCACCTTTAGCGCGTTAGTACGCGCACCTTTAACACGAGAAGAGGGGAAATGAGTGAGAGGGGCTTTGCTTAAATGAAATTACATTATTTGCATAAAAGGTTAATAATGATAAAAAAAGGTCAACGTTAACAATGATGGTCCTAGAATAAAGTATCACGATATTTGACTTGTCAATCGTGCAAATTTAGCTCACATAGCTTCGGAACAGCCAATACAACTAACCAGTTTGACTTAGTTGGGCTATTTTAGGTAGCTTAGCTGGCCTAGCTTGCGTTGGACGCCCATTTATGAAAAACTGGCTCAACTTTGCGAGCTAAACTAAACTTTAGCTGGCGGTGGACCATCGCTTTTAGGATTACATACGTACCTACCAAAACTAAAATCGGCGTCTATTCTAACCCATAAGCTGGTTTTTGGCAGAAGCTATTCATTATTATGTCAAAGTTACTCGACGAAGCTGCTGACTATCGAATTATCTTTCAGAAAACACTAGCCCACTAACTAACTTTCACCAAGGGTTTATTTTCACACAAGGTTCTCTCTCCATGAGCTTGCGGCGATAGGCCGTTTTTCCTCTGGCCGGTATGGCACCTACACTAGGGACATAGAACCGGACCAGTGGAAAAACGCCGGTACACATCTTTCGATTGAAAATTCAAGTATTTAGTCGATGAGTGATGTAGATTATGATTACATTTCAATTTATGATGCAGATCTAATGTTTTAAAAGTTGCATGTCAAAGGTTCTGACTGAGGTACAAAATAATATCGCCACCACTAATCTGCAATATGCGAATTCTACTCAACTCATTATTGACCTATTGATGCGTTTCTTTAAAAAAAAAAAAAAAACAATACTTAAGGGTCCGGCGACCGTACGTAACGAACGTAATACCAAAATGATTTGTAATTTGAGCATATTTTCACCATGGTCTGATATTATTTGTATTAACATAGTATTTACCTAGGTACCTGCCACAATTTTTTTTCGAAATACCTTTCTGGAATGAAATTAAACCGAATCGCATTTTTAGGTTAAAGAATGAATGTTTTCTTAGTATTTGTGTAGATAGGTATTTTGAAAAAATCTTGTGGCAGGAACCTAAATAAATACTATTCTAATACAAATAATAGCAAACCATGGTGAAAATATTCTCAAATAACAAATAATTTTGGTACTACGTTTATATGGGAAATTCATCCGTCGCCGGACCCTTAACACTAGGATGGAAAGAGGCCTTTTACTTGGCACTGTCAAATCATAAAACAGTTAAAACAATAGAAACAAATTAGAACCAGTATTTACGAGGATCCGTAACGTTTTTAGTTGAGAATGCAGATTTATAGAGCTAAGAAATCGACAGTGCAAAAATTTTTGTTCCACGACAAAAATTTATGGACTTATTACCAAATTACTAGCGAAATTCGCTGAGTGACCGCCGCGGGTGCGTGTGACGTCACTCGCTCGGTCGCCGCCCGTTAACAGTAGGCAGATATCAGTTTTTAGTGATTTACTCTGAAACTAGAAGTTAAGGAAAATAATAACAAAGCCAGATAGACTCAGTTTTGAGAGACACATCTGAAACCAATGAAAAAATAAAAATAAAAAATCCTTCCATGGGTCTTTCAAAACTGAGTCTATCTGGTTCTGTTATTATTTGTTTGCTCAACTGATCCATGTGGATTAGTTGAGCTGCCTCTAGATTGTTTGCTAATTTTATCATTAAATGGATAAGTTGAGCTGCCTCTAGATTGTTTACTGTATTGAAATTGCTATAACGTTACTGATGCTCATTGAAACAATTGAGCTAACTGTAGACTGTTGCAAACAATATACAGAAATATAATAAACTTTAATACATTATACTAAACTAAACTAACACTTTCACGACCCTCTACGCACTCGTTCATATGGAGCTCCGTGTAGCGGCGGCGCGCCTCGTGTTTTTTTTATTTTTTTTATTTTTGATCTCGGGTCGCGCGATATACCTTGTTTATTTTGTCATGACATCAGTGACATCCTCTCCTCTCCGAGAAAGATCCCCGCCATCTATTGACGTGCGAGGTAAATGGGGGATTTCTGTTTTGGAAAAAGCCTCATCACCACCCAGAAACGCTGGTTTCAGCATTTCGCTCATTTATCCAATTTAGCTACCACACAACACAAAAACGTGCATTCAATTAAACTCTTTATCTTAGATACATTTTACAGTGACAAAATGGCGTCCCACAAGCTTCAAACTAGTGGTCCGCGAGCTATCTATCACCCGTCAATATAAAATTCATCTAAAGATTACGAGTTTTACCCATATTACAATGCTCATTTTAGTGCTGTGCTGCAGCGGTGCTTACCAGGTGTGCGACTAGCTTTAGATGCTGAAGAAGCATCCCATGGAAACAAAAGGGAAGATGCTAGAACCGACATGCACTTTTTACGTATTTTCCAAACTATGACTTTAATAATAGCATTTATGTTAATATTTTCTGCCGCATCAATTAAAACTTACTGAATTCGAAATAAATTAATCTACACTGTAAAGTTGCACTCTGTATTTAGCTAGGAATTTAAATACCCGTCCTTTTATAGGATAGCTACTCTACTTTTATGATCTGATATTATATCAGAAATGGTCAGATCAATTTTCCGACTCGTCGTTAACAACACCATTACAGAAAGCAATCTTGTTAATGCTTTCATCTCGTAATAATGACGAGTCAACAATCATACGTGTTCATGTGAAAAGCAGTAAAGTTAAACATTTTAAACATCATTCAATAGTGAGGGGTGGCGTCAACGGTTTCCTTAACTTTCCAAAACAATATCCCCGCACGTTTTCCTCTCAAATCTTCTATAAGTCTGTCTCAGCTTTTTAAAATCTTATTCAAACTTTATAAAATAAGTGGTTCTCCCCTCGGAAGGGGTCTTAGGGCTGATATTATTGTGTAGCCATCTGTGACGAGGCCCGCAACGCCGTAGAAAAGACATATTTTTAGATTTAACTCGTAAATTACTTCGATCCAATTGGTTTACGCTCGTGTGAGAATTAGGAGTGAAGTTTTATTTGCCAGTGTGGTTGTTTATGGCCTTCAATGTGGACAGAGGGCAATTCATTGAATTATTACGGTTTATACTGAATATTTGAAGCTATTTTGTGTCTTTTGTGTAATGCTTTCAAAGAAAGATTACAATATTCCTGAAAACTAACCTATGTTTACACTGAAGAAAAGTTTTAAACATTTCCCAATGTTCCATAAGGCCGCGGCGTCTAAGCCACATCTACCCCTAATCCAGGTGAAATGTGTGTTACCTAGAGTATTTCTGAAATAATGTTTTTCAATTATTATAAATACGAAACAAAGAAATCGAGTCATTGAAGGCAACGGTTGGAAACAAATTGAGAGAAACCTTTCAATTTAAAATGATGCTTTCGTTTATTAACAGGCAATAAATTAATTTACATTTCATAATATAATATTCCAGGCCGCTATAAAAAGTGTCTGTCACCATAATTTTGAACACAGATTGTTGCACTAATGCGTCGACTTTAAAGAAAAGGGGTTGACGACCCCTTTTGCTCGATTTTCATTCGTCACACACACGCCGTCAAATGGAAGTTTGATTTTAAAAATTGGATTGTTATTGCTGTTTTAAAATTGAATGAAAAGCGGCAATAAACAGGGTAAAATTTTACAACATTAGTAAATATCCACCTCTGCTTTGCAGACGAATTGATAATCGCAGTGGAGTTGTTAAAAATACACAGAAGGCGCTTTTAAGCAAATGGTGCGCAGGCTTTTCTTAACCGGTTTTACAAATAGTTTTAGTTTACTTACATAAAATGTTTCTTGTTGACTTATGCTTCAGTAGGTTTTTGGTATGTATGTATACATACATAGGTATTATGTAATTAGAGTTATCTATAGTTATCGTTAAAACTAATATTAGCACGCCAACACCCTGTAAAAACATTTGTTTTTGGTTGGCAGGTAGAAAATGTCTCGGCATTAAGCCCACCCTTTGTACTTCTAATCTCTCTGTAATAAGAATATTACAATAAAATAATAGAAATAAATTAGAACTAGTATTTACAATTGAAACAATTGAGCTAAATGCAGACTGTTGCAAACAATCTACAGGTAGCATAACTGATCCATATCAATACCAGTCGGAATAAGAATTAAACTTCTATCTCCCGGTAGGTTGCCTTAGTTGTCTTAATTTGGACATTCACAGGTTGAATTGTAGAGGTTTGCTACGCCGCTACCGCCAATTATATTGTATACATCCATGCTAAGCATCACCGACTCAAATTATCCTATCAGTTGAGCTATCTCTGTATTGTTTGCAACAGTCTGCGATAGCTCGATTGTATCATGTGTATTTTGTACATTTGGAGGTAATTTTAAACTTGTATCTTTTTATTTAGAGACAGTTATCCCTTCAGAAGATAAATAAAAAATTACCTTATATATAGAATTTAAAACCCTTAATATCACGTCTGTATATTTGGTCCCACTTCTTTGTTAGGTTGCTCGCATAGTGGTTACATTTTAGATGGGCAAAAGGGGATTTTTTTTACAGCTTTTAAATTAAAAATAGCGCGTGGCACGCAAACCTAAAAGCCCTCTCAACCGCCTACTGCTGACGGAGCTAGGAAGTCATCAAATGATCAAAACTTTCCAGCTTTTTAACTACGTCCGAACCCGTAGCACGGCGTCTGGCTGCCTAGGTTGTAGTATTTTTAAATAAATACCTCAAACAATTGTTTCCACTTTGTTTGTTATGATTGTTATTATGATGAATAGTTAAACTGTTCGACGTATCAAAAGTGCTAAGTCACTTATAACGGGATATTTACCATGATTTGAGTTTTGAGTTTTCCAATATTTCGTGTTAATAACCATGATGGATTTAAAAGTTGTATCAATAGTGTTTACAAATTTCTCGATAAAACTGGTAAATTAATAATATGCAGCTACGAACGAGGTGAGGGAACTCTAAATAACAGTTAATAGGAGGGTGCAAAGCAACCCTTAATAACCCACTACCGCCAAGTAATTGTTGGGCGAATTTGCTTGGATAATAACATAATTGGTACGCTGGTAAAGCAGTTTTTCAACTGTTCTTTCATCTTTTTTTCACAAACCAGTAGTACGGAATCGTTGTTAACAAAAAAAATAACAAACGAACGAAAGAACAAGTTAGAATTAGTTTTTAATTTACAACTGAAACTGTTGAGCTAACTGCAGACTGTTGCAAACAATCTAGAGTTTACCAGTCGGATAATTAATAGTAGTAGTATAATTGGATTGGAGCCAGACTCCACCAAAGCGATGACGAGACGAGGAGAAGATATGTTTTTAAAACAAGCAATAGAACGTCGTAAAGCTTCAGTGGAGACCACCGAGCGGAGATGTACCATCTCTTTTAATAAGACTAAAGAAATAGACGTTATTGATTTCTGATTTCTGACAAAACTGAACTTTTGAGTAAATAAAAAAAATATTAATGGTGATAGAGCTCCGTAATGTAATTTTTTTTTATAGATGTAAATGTTAATTTCATCCTTATGAAAGGCAAAATGGTCTAGGAGGAAGTAGATCAATCGTCGTTCAAAGAGACGTTTAGTTTAAAATCTGTCTTGGGATTAGATAGAAAAATCATACGAAAAAAGCGTATAATTTTTTGACTGAATATCATATAAACAATTCCGGAAACTCGTTCGCAATTACCTCATTCATCAACTGCGTTCTTTGATTTATTTTTATTTGCCATAGTAAGAGGTGGAATGGGGGGATAAAAATTGTTTAGAATGAAACCAGAGTAAACTCAGGATGAACTTTTAGACGGCAAAACACTTCCACAATGGAAGTGTTATGCCGTCAAAGAAAGTTGTAGCAGTTAAAGAAAAAATGAATCGAAAAGTTTTTTTTGACGCCAAAACAGTTCCAAAAGTTCATAGAAAATCTGAAGAATACAAAATGGCGCCCTATCTGGCTTCTATCGACAACGCTAAACCTTTCGATTCCAATTCCCATAGCAGCACGTGGAAAGCTCTGAAAGACTACAACGCCCCAGAGAAGATAATATTCGAACTTAATTAAATGACAAATATAATACCAAACAACTCACACTCATAGCCAGATCTTAAAAATTTTCGCTAAATGTTCGCTCACCGTTGATTTTATACAGGGTGTCCCATGCAACCTGAACCAGCGAAGTTGTTTAGTCAGGGTTATGCTTTTATTTTTCAAGTTGAAGTCAAGTAAAAATTTCTCTGAAACTGAAATTTTAATTCCGTGATTAAAATCTGAGCAACTTGTAGTTAGAATTTTGGTGTTTACTGTTTTTGCAAACGAACACACAAACTAGCTATAATACTAACAAAAAAAATCTCAAAGAATCACTTCACAGAAAAATATACAGCTAAAACCATCCAAAATTTTCAACAATCTGGAATAATACAAAAAAATCATATCTCAAAAACTACAAAAAATCGCAGAACATACATGGGGGTCTAATCGGTAGGTATTGGTGTCCCCAGATCACAGATCTTCGCTGGTGCAGGTTGCATGGGACACCTGTATAGCGTCTTGTCTGTTGTCCTCATATTTTGTTGTTATTCGATAAACTTCAAAATTGTTCTTAGCTCAATAATAAGCTTCCTTGTCTTGAATGAACGCATGCCTCACCAACTTCAATTAAGGATGCGGCTCATTCTACTAGCTGATTTATTTTTTATTAGTTTCTTAATATATTTCTAAGCTGCCACAAACTTCCAAAATTTTCGCGGCTATTCTAAAATTGAATTCCTGGCTACTTCACGTACCAAATGTGACACCCCCCCCCCCCCAAGTCTTGGGCTGCGGCCGCGCCTGGTAGTGCAGGTTTATTTTTTACAAAAAGCCTATATTTTCTAGAAAATACACCAGCACTATTCCCCTACCCTCTGGACTCTTAAACATGCCCATCCAGTCAAAACAGTGACTGGTCAAAATCCGACTATTCAATAAAAGTCGTCATTTACTGTACTTTATTTTATAGAGGAAAGTTTTATAAATTTGAACAGGAAATATTTCTGAAGATTTGTTCACTGATAGGTCGGCAGCCACACAATTTTTGATAATCAGGACTCCGAATCCTTAATCGAGCGAACTTGCACGCAGAAGCTGGTCTAAAAATAAATGATACAACAGAGCATCATGTAGCCCCAACCTAAGCAGACCTTGTGTTATGGGTACTAGATGACTGATAAGCTTAATACAATACATTACTTACATAAATAGATATATTTACTATACATAGAAAATAACCAAAACACCCGGAACAAATATTAACAGATCGTACAAACATTTGTCCCAAGGCGTGAAACGAATCCACAACCTTCTGCGTCGCAGGCGGACCTTCACCCACCCACCACATCGGTCGATGATTTAAAAGGAACAAAAGGTCCAAAATTTTGCTAAACTCGACCAGAAAAGTTGCCTGGAGGGGTCCGCTACGGTAGGTAGATACACAAACACATACCTTTATTTCTTTACACTTTTCACCTCGCGTCTCGTCTCAACGTTCTCCAATATTACCACCGCCTACTTTTTCTTCTTTCATTTTCTCCGCAGTCTAAACAAGAAAGCGGGGTGGAGTAATAAGTAGGGGGTTCATATTGCAGTGTTGCCGAACAATCGGAAAGTTTCACAGACACGCGGCGGGTACAAACCCCAAGTTAATAGAGACACCGACAGTTTACACAGTGAAGTAGGACTTCTCCTACATTTTCTTTGGAAAATATTGCAATTATATCAATTTTAAGTTGAAACCTCTTGCAACTTACCTTCATAATTTAAGGTGATTTGATTGCGATGGTTTTTTCTTTACTTATAACATTTAAATACGATAATAAATAATTGCTTATGAATAAATAAATACCAGGGCAGACAGGGCGCTATAGCGCGAGGAGCGGAGGCCTATGTCCAGCAGTGGACTAATATAGGCTGATGATGATGATGATGAAATAGTTACCTAATTAAAATTTATATTATTTGATTGTAATTTTCTTTGTCAATAAAGACTTTATTTGTCTCTGAATAATAATTAAGAAGCTAACAAATGACCTATGAATGTACTATGTTTCTATTATTAATTTTTAATTCCATTTGACTTCTTCCGCTAATATAAAAATACTGAAGTGACGAGAGTCATTTATCACTTTATTATATATTAGCATCTACTTGCGGCTTCGCACGCGGTTTTTGCAATAATAAGTAACCTATGTTTAATTCCAGATGTGCAAACTTTCAGCCCTGTTCATATACTGTGTCCTCCGAGGCGCCGAGGCTGGCCAGTGAATACGTTAAAACAGGAAGCGAGCTTAATTGTATTTGTGGTTATCGGAATTTTCCAACATTTTCCATTCCTTATTCACCCCGGTTGCAAAAAAATGTAATGCAAGCGAATTAATCTGGTCGAAAGCGCGTACCGAAAATGAATGCTCGTTCATATTAAATGAAGCGAACTTTTTTGATTGTACGATTGATTTTTCGCATCGCTTTTATTCATTCAAGGTTTTGAACTGTAGTTACACCAATTTCAGTTTTGCAGGAAAAATAAAACATAATGCTGTTGTTGTTCTCGAAGTATTTTACTGTAAAGTGTTAGATGAAACTACCTTCGTTCACTTCAAACTTTCACACAACGTGATTGCGAATCTGAAAAGTTCTCCTTTCGAGACTTACACCCTATATGCGGGGACAAACAATTTTAAATTAAATGACCCACTTCTTTTATTAATAGATGTTTATTTATCAGATATTATAGAAAATTCCAGTAACAGAATAAAACAATTACAACTAATATATACAATTATATCTATTTCTTAAAAATCTAAGCCGTCACCAGAAGGCAGAGTGCCCAGAATGCTGGCAGCATTGCCACGTTGAATGGCAATGCTAATTCGTTGACCGAAATAGAAGCCAGCATTCCGATCACCTCTGGACTCTATCTCTCTCTCCCACTTCTTTTTAAATATAATGTATATTTTTGTTTCATTTGTTGGTACCTATACCTACTTTGGAGAAGCTTGAACTTATGTACCTATGTTCAGGACAAGTTTGTCAGTTTAACTCAGTCTAGGTATCCTACGGTGGGTAACCCAGCTGATCGAACTATAATAGGTACTGTCGATTATCGTGCCCGAATCGTAATTAATTGTTAATGTTTGCAACTGAATTTGCCAAACCTGATTATTATAAACCAAAACAGCATTCAAGAGGCTTGTTTAAGTAAGTAGCTATTTTAATATCATGCACAATTTGCATTCGCGCAAACACCGAGAGCTTTTAATAAAACTAGAGAACAAACAGCTCTGCTATGGTATGAACTCTTGCAAATTGCTCTAGCTGCAGGGCGGCGGCGTTTAACAAGAACTGCGCGGGTGAAGTTCCGCCGAGCCGGGATTAAGGCTCCTATTCTCTACAACGAATCATTACAATGTTCTCAAACACCGTTCCGTGGCAAAAGCGACGAGAGAGGCGAAAGAAACGATTGAATTATGACCAATAAGAATATTTTTTTCCGCGTTTGTGCTGGGGTTTTATTCACTTTACTTCTTTCTTGCAATTGAATAAATTTCAATAGTTATTTGCTAGCATGATCTGAATGAGATGGTACTTATTAATAGAGCCTTGGCATCTCATACCTAGGAAATACATTTGATACCACTTTAGTATTGTTAGATTATTATTGGTCACCATTTAGGCTAAACATAATACTAAAAAACGCTCAAAAAGCCAAAAGCCAATCGGAATCATTGCATGAGCTGTCAGCTTCGCAGGTCTGTCTAAAAAATCCTATTTATGTATCCACAGTCAGATAGCTGACATTTTTGGTATTAACAGAACCAATGTACCTAACCTATTCAAAGTTGCCCTTTCTGTCTATTCAGTTTTCCCATTCAGAGTTTACGTAACAAGCACCGCTTAATGTTCTATTGTTAATGCTAGTGCCTGTCGAACATTTGATATTGTCCAATTAGTGAACTCTGGGCCTTAAGCTGTGCGCTCGGGGCCGAAACCGGGCGCGAGCTTGCGAACAAAGCTATGTGGTGGGGAACAGCAACCCAGGTCCCCTAGCCCCCCCCCCCCAGGTGCCGTACCGCTGCGTTGAGGTAAACACCAATCTCGTCCGTGCAATGCTCAGTTCACAAGCATAGTGCGAGGTTCGCTCGATTCTGTTCCTAACAACCGGCAGCTATGATTTACAGGAGCTTTCACGAATGCTATTCGTTTTTATGCTATTTTTTTCTTTCCTGAATGAGTCGCAGGCCGCGGCGTGCAGTTTTACGTGGGTAGTATCTTCTTGCACTTTGCAATACAGATTGTACTTATTCGTTATTACAATTAAATTCCTTTAAATTAAGGAAATAACACATCCCGCACTGCTACTATTGAGTACAAAAATGAGCTTTGTTCACTTGGGTGGAGTACGGGCTTTTTGTTGTTTGTTATTGTCAGGAGAAGGTTCTTTTGAAAGAAATTAAACGTCAAGTGCGGGTAGGACTCCCGCACTAAGGGTTCCGTATGACGTAACGCCTTGTTTCTTGCCAAATATCATGATTCTAGGTCAACGGGAAGTAGTTACCCTGTTTAATTATTTTAGTCCTGGGAGAGAACCAAAAAATATTTTTTTAAAGACTTAACTAAAATTTTCGGATATTTTCCTTTACACGTGCTGACCTGCTTCTTGCCAAATTTTATGATTCTAGGTCAACGGGAAGTACCCTATAGGCTTTGGTCCATAGTAGGAATGGAAATTATTTTTCTTGTGAATAATGTATAAATTTACGGTTTTTGGATTTTATGTATGCTATAAGACCTTGCTATTTGCCAAATTTAATAATTCTAGGTCTACGGGAAGTACCCTATAGGTTTTGGGTGGATGTTGTGGTGGACTGTATACTTGGGGTTTTCTTCGGTTTTCAGGATCTTCAGGATTTTCAGGATTTCCAGTAAAACACTTCTTTTTCTTTCTTCGGGCTTTATTTCTCTTCTTTTCTTCTTATCTTGCTACCGGAACCACTGTGTGTC
This sequence comes from Eupithecia subumbrata, assembly GCA_949316285.1. NCBI lineage: Eukaryota > Metazoa > Arthropoda > Insecta > Lepidoptera > Geometridae > Eupithecia > Eupithecia subumbrata. The sequence goes on along the minus strand of OX438642.1, from coordinate 9,213,433 downwards.
GCAGCACACTTCCGTGGTAGCTTACCTACCTCGAGGCTATACCGTGCAGAGGACGGCGTATTTTTAACCTATTTTTCCTACAATTTTCACTTAGCCTATTGAGGTTTTTGGCTTATATCTTTTTATTCCTAGGCCCTATTTACATGTTTTTGGTGTCATTTTATAGCTTACATTATAGGCTTTCTACCTATACCTAATACTTATTTCTAGGTCTTATGGTAATTAAGTATTTTCCATTTATTCGCTTGAAATACTAAAACTTAGCCTATATCTACACTTAAAACACACTTAAAACTATGCAGGCTCGTCGTGTCCTCAACATCCTCCCCCCGGCGTAGCTCGCGAAGCCTCCTTTTTCTCCAACACGATGAGTTTGCTGGTCGGTCGCTTGAATACGCCAGTCTTTGTCCGGACATCCGCCACTCGTACGCCTCCGTCTGGTCCCTCGTAGGTGCGCTCGACGATTCCCATTGGCCATATGTTCCGAGGAAGAGCGTGGTCCACGACGATGACAATATCTCCCGTTTGCAGTGGTCTCCTGTTGCTTGTAGGCTCGCCACGGGGTACCAGTGTGGGAAGGTATTCCCGAAGCCAGCGCCGCCAAAAGTGGTCGGCAAGCGCTTGGCTCGCTCTCCAGGTCCGTCGATCTGTCTCGCTGCACGGACCGGTCGTAGGGAGTCCGTTCGATGATCCCAGCAGGAAGTGGTTCGGAGTCAGCGCCTCAGGTTCCTCGGGGTCCACGCTGACGTGCGTAAGTGGCCTCGCGTTGATGGAGAATTCCGCTTCAGTCAGGAGGGTGATTAACACTTCTTCGGGAGGTTCCTTCTCGTTCAAAGTGGCTGCTAGTGCGACTTTGACTGATCGCACCAGTCGTTCCCAGGCTCCCCCCTGGTTCGGTGCGCCAGGAGGTATAAAACGCCATTCCATTCGATGCAGTTGACCTTCTTCTCGCAGTGCTGGTGTCCATTCCTCGTAGGCAGCCCGAAGTTCCTTGTCTGCACCTCGAAAGTTCGTCGCGTTGTCAGACATCATGATACGGGGCCATCCTCGTCTCGCAGCCATTCTTCTCAGTGCCATGATTGCAGAGTTGATGGAGAGCGTCGGCACGACCTCTATGTGTACAGCGCGTGTGGTGAGGCACGTATAGAGGGCGCCCCATCTCTTCTCTCGGCGTCGTCCAATCTTCACTATCATGGGCCCGAAGTAGTCAGTTCCGCAATGGCTGAACGGTCGCTGAAAGGGCTCGAGGCGGACTCGCGGCAGGTCTCCTGTAGCTGGTGGTTGAGGCTTCATCTTCCGTACTTGGCAGAGTCTGCATTCCTTCTCGATGCCACGTACTGTCGGTCGCAGATGAATCACCCAATATTTCTGTCTGAGGTCGTTAGTCACGCGCTCCCTGTTAGCGTGACCAGCTGCACAGTGTTCTCGCTGAACGATGAGTCTCGTGATGCGGTGACGGCCGTCGAGTATTACAGGCCGCTTCATCTCAGTCGGTACGTCGGCGGCTCCAATGCGTCCTCGTACTCGTAGCATGCCATCTTCTAAAACTGGGTCCAATCGGAACAGGCGACTTGATTTCGTGATTGGACGAGACGTCTTCAATCGTTGCAGCTCGTCTGAGAAGCTCTCCCTTTGTGCGTAGCGAATAAGCGCGCGCTCTGCCTCTTCGATGTGCCGGTTCTCCATGTTCGTAGCGCGTCGTTGACATCTCTCGATGAAGAAGATCACTCGTGCTGTAGCTCGGACTAGTGTCTCGTACTTAGAGAAGCGTGATGGATCTGGCAGCCAATCATCCTTCTTCTCTTCTTCCAGTCGCGTGTGTAGAACTTCTTCTTCGTGGTTGCTGTCCGGTGTCTCCTTCGGCCACTGATGCTCTGGTTGGCGAAGGAAGTCCGGCCCGTGGAACCATCGATCTTCTGCTGTTATGCGTGTGTTCGTCAGCCTTGTCGCGTCGTCTGCCGTGTTCTCGCTGGTCGGTATCCACTTCCAATCTTCTTTCTGGGTAAGTTCGGATAGCTCCCCCAGACGATGTGCGACGTAGGGCGTATATCTTCTTGCATCCTGCCGTATCCAATGTATGACTGTCATCGAATCGCTCCAGTAGATTGTTCTCTTGACTTCCACACGATGTTCCTTCTTGATGGCGTCGGCCAACCTTGCTCCGATGACTGCTGCTTGTAGTTCCAGGCGGGGAATGGTTTGCGTTCGCTTTGGAGCAACCTTGGACTTCGCAGCGACGAGGCGAACGCTGAAGCTTCCATCAGGTCTCGTGCTTCTCCAGTACGCCACGGCTGAATACGCTTGTTCGCTGGCATCACATAACACGTGTAGCTCCAGGTCGGTGTGATCTTGAATCGCGTAGTGTCGCTCCAGTCGCAGAAGACTCAGGTCATTCAGTTGTTCCAACCACGCGGCGAACAGCTCATTCTCCTCTTCCGGAATTGGTTCATCCCATGACATCTTGATGCGCCATAGATTCTGCAGCACGATCTTCGCTCGTATCGTGTAGTGACTCAGCAGCCCAAGTGGATCGTAGATAGACATCACCGCGCTGAGTGCTTCTCTTTTCGTCGGCGCGCGGACCCGTGCACGTACATCGGCAGGAACTCTGTTCATGGATGTGTTGAATCCAAGCTCATCTCGTTCGGCGTTCCAGTAGAGTCCAAGGATCTTGTTCTCCGATCCCTTTCCGTCGAATTGCGTCGGTGTTGTAGCTCGTAGCTCATCCGGCACGTCTTCCAGTACGCAGTCTTCATTGCTGTTCCATCCTCGCAGCGTGAATCCAGCAACCGCGTGCACTGCGCGTAGTTCCGTGACTGCTTGACGGGCTTCCACGTTGTCATCGTAGCTTGCTACCAAGTCGTCCATGTAGTGGCTTCTGGTGATGGCTTCGCAGGCAAGTGGATGAGTGTGAGCGTGTATCCTCGCGTTGTGATTTCGCACGAAATGAGCCATGAATGGAGAACTCGCAGCGCCGAATATCATGCTGGTCATCTTGAATCGTTGAGGTGTCTTCTCTTTCTCGTTGTTTCTCCACAAGAATTGTTGCGCCGGCTGGTCCTCTTCACGAATCTTGATCTGCAGAAACATCTCTTGTATGTCGGCTGTGATCGCTACTCGTTTCTCTCTGAATCTATACAGGATGCCTGGCAGGGACATCAGGAGGTCAGGTCCCTCCAGCAGGTGGTCGTTCAGGCTGACTCCATTGCTTTTCGCTGCTGCATCGAAGACAAGCCTTATCTTCCCGGGCTTGTTGGGATTGCGTACGGCGAAGTGAGGCAAGTACCAGCAGACAGTGCTGGTCTCCTCCGATCCATCGCACGGTTCAGCATACCGCTTCTGCAGCAGATTCTCGATTTGCTTCGTATATTCTTCGGCGAAGACTGGGTTAGCGTCCATCTTCTTCTCGATGCTTTGAAGACGACGTAGTGCCATGTTGTAGCTTTGGGGTAGCTTCGTGTCTTCATTCTTCCATGGTAGACCAACTTCATATCCCTGGTCGATTTTCTTGATTGTCTGTTCGACGATCTTTGTAGCCCGGAGATCTTGTTCACTCGTACGCGGCTTTTGGTTGATGCCAATTGCTTCCATGCTGAAGTGTTTTTCTATTAATTCATGCAGCTCCTGGTTTTGCTTCTCTATGGCCTCGGGTGTGTAGATATGTAGCACACTGTCTTGATTGATGATGCCGCGTGGTACTGTTCCGTGGATGACCCATCCTAGCTGTGTTCTTGATGCTGCTGGTTGGTTCGCTCCTCCAACTCGTAGCTCCTGTGAGACTATGTACTCCCAGTGGTCCGCTCCAATCAGGATCCCGGGATGTGATGACTCGTAGCAAACTTCGTCTCGACGTAAGTCTCTCAGATGATCTTGATCCAACAGCGTTGCGGGAATGGATTGTCGCAGCAGCTTCATGTTCTTGATGGTGCGTGCCCGAAGTTGATGCATCTTGCTATCCTTGCTCTTCAGTTTCACGGTGACAAGTTGGCTTTCATCTTCACGTTGTGTAGTGTTGACTCCACGCATCCGTAGTGGCAGCGACGGTCCCTTGGCTCCGATAGTCCGCGCCAACTTCTCATCAATCAGTGTGACTGTGGCTCCTTCATCCAAGAGAGCGAGCGTATCGATCTCCCCCCGTGGACCGACGACGGTGACTGGACACATCTTCAGCAGTACTGCCTTGTTATTCGGGGCAGCGGTGGTCACTGTTAAGACCGCTTCGGTTGGGCTCGGACTCGAACTGTCTTCCTTCTTCTCTTGATGTAGAGTTTGATGATGTAGACGCGTACATTGGTTAACGCCACACGATGTTGCCTTGCAGTTGGTGCGTCGATGCTTCTTTACTATACACTTGAAACACAGCTTGTTCTTCTTCACGTGTTCCCATCGCTCGTCAAAAGTCATCGCTTTGTATTTGGGGCAATCCGTCAGCGCGTGTCCCTTCTCGCAGCATGAACATTTTTCTTCAGCTTCAGTGAGTTCTTCAGTAGTGTTGTACACGGCGTTCGTCTTCTTCTTGAATGCTGTGTTCGGTTTCGGCGTCTGCTCCTTCTTGCTGACCGGTGGTGCATAGCTGTACCGCAGGGCTCGGTCCGCTTCGCGCATGAGGAAATGTGACAGCAAAACGATCTCTGGCTCGATCGTTCCTTCTTGTTCGGATGCGTAGTCACACCAACGTGAGCGAATGTGCGGGCTCAGCTTGTCCAGTGTTTCTCTCGCCAGCGTCGGATTGTACAGGTAGCCTCGGTTCCCGATGTTGCTCAACACGCAGACCACGTTCTGAAGTTTGACGGCGAATGAGTTCAGTTCTATTGCAGATGGTCCGGGTTTCGGTAGTCTTCGAAGATCATCAATGGCCCGGTCGATGATGATCTCTGGTCTTCCGAAGCATTGTTCCAGCGTCTTCATGATGATTTCTGGATCGCTTGCGGTGTACAGGAGCGAAGCAACTAGTTCCCTTGCTTCCCCTTTAAGGCTGCTTCTTAGCCTTTGGATGTTCTCAGCCGGTGTCAGCTTGTATGTCCTCGTCGAGTCTTTGAAGGCAGCTTTGAAGGACATCCACTCGTTCGGTGAACCGGAAAAAGCGTGCAGGTCTGGGCACTTCATCCTCGGTCTTGCTAGCTTCTCGATCGCGTCAGCTAATGCATCGATGTTGGCAGAACTCTTCGTCTTGACCGGCGTAGTCGATGTGTTCCTGACGTTGAATCGGATGTTCTTCTCAGTTCTTGGAATGGTGTCACTTTTCTCCCCTTCAGTTGTCTGCAGCCACTGCTCGACTTTCTTGTTGTGTTCCGGCAGGTCATCTTCTTCATGTATACTCCTTTCCTCGTCTTCTATTGCCGCTAGGTCGACGGCCAGTCTCTTCTTGACGAGGTCCGCTTCTATTTGGAGTTCTTTACGCTTGAGTGCGGCCAGTTTCTCTTCCGCCATTAGTTCCGCTGCCCGCGCCCTAACCGATGTGCTCCCGTTCGATCGTAGAGAGCGCACAGTTCGGGCGGGAGATCGTTCACTCCTATGACGTTCCATGCTCGTTCCGGCGCGAGCGAGGTCGGGTGCGGACATTATAGCTGGATTGTGTTCGTGACGTGGGACTCGATGCGTAGAGGGTGACGCCGGTGGTTCCAGTGACAATCTTCGTCTTCGTTCCTCTTCGATGGCTTCCAGTTCGGCGACTTGCCGTGCAGCCTCCTCAGACTCTTCCTGTTGCTCGTGGATGTCTGCTTGGCTTCTGGTACGAACCATACTTCGCGAGGGCTTGATTCTTCGATCTTCAATCCGGTGGACGCAGGATCTCTTCACTCCGCAGGATCTCTTCACTCCGATCCGATGGCAGCAGGATCTCTTCACCCCACAGGATCTCTTCACTCCGATCCAGTGGGCGCAGGATTCTTCTACTCCGATGCGGTGGACGCGGGATCACTTCACTCCTATCCGGCTCGAAGGACCAATGATGTGGTGGACTGTATACTTGGGGTTTTCTTCGGTTTTCAGGATCTTCAGGATTTTCAGGATTTCCAGTAAAACACTTCTTTTTCTTTCTTCGGGCTTTATTTCTCTTCTTTTCTTCTTATCTTGCTACCGGAACCACTGTGTGTCGCAGCACACTTCCGTGGTAGCTTACCTACCTCGAGGCTATACCGTGCAGAGGACGGCGTATTTTTAACCTATTTTTCCTACAATTTTCACTTAGCCTATTGAGGTTTTTGGCTTATATCTTTTTATTCCTAGGCCCTATTTACATGTTTTTGGTGTCATTTTATAGCTTACATTATAGGCTTTCTACCTATACCTAATACTTATTTCTAGGTCTTATGGTAATTAAGTATTTTCCATTTATTCGCTTGAAATACTAAAACTTAGCCTATATCTACACTTAAAACACACTTAAAACTATGCAGGCTCGTCGTGTCCTCAACAGATGTGATTTGGAAATTTAAAAATATTCGGACAAACGGCTGTAACTTTTGATTGCGTTGACTAATAGTAGTTTATATCGAGTCTTCAAGAGGTTACGGACTCGAGTATCTGATGTTAATTTAAACTCGATACCTCCACGCGTTCCTGAGAAAAGGGGGTTTAAAGACGGACAGACAGACAGGCGGACAACAAAATGATCCTATGAGAGTTTTTTTTTCCTTTTGAGGTACGGATCCCTAAAAATTAAGAAAGTTGCATGGAATACTAAAAATATAAATTTCCACGCGGGAGAAGCCGCGGGGCACAGCTTGTAAGAAATTAAAATAGATAAAGATACCTAAGACAAAAATTAAGCAGTGCTGCCAATGACGACGTCCGTGGCGCAGAGGGCGAAGGTCCGCCTGCGACGCAGGAGGTTGCGGGTTCGATTCCCGCCTGGGAACAAATTTGTGTACGATCTGCAGGAATTTGTTCCGTTGGTCTGGGTGTTTTCAATGAATAATAAATAAATATATATCTATGTAGTGTATTGTATTAAGTACATATATCAGTTATCTAGTACCCATAACACAAGCTCTGCTTAGCTTGGGGCTAGATAATGCTGTGTGAATTGTCCAGAATTATTTATTTATTTATTTAATGCACTCTTTCCGTCTACTCCTACTGGGCGCTCCTACTGGTAGGAGAACGAGGACTACAATGTCCTCGTTCTCCTACCATATCCTCGTACTCGTACTAAATATGTCCTCGTTCTCCTACCATATTCTCGGACTGTATGCTAAATCCATAACTCCACAGAGAAAATACCCACATACAAAAGAAGAGTTTCAAATACTGTTTGTCTCTTGAAAGAAAAAATCTATCCAACCAGTCAGGAAGTTGGTAGTGCTACACACCCGTACTGCGCAAAGCACGTTAAGCCGTTGGTCCTGCGCCTGACCTCTCCCCGGTCGTGTCGGTTTGCCGTCCCCTCGGATTATCAGAGTGAGGGAATAGATAGTGCTTGTGTACACACTTGGGCACTATAATAAGTCCTGTGCATCTGGCTAGTCTCCGTTGAGACTAGCTTCCGTGGCAGAAGATAGATAGAATGACATCATAATTATTTCAGTACAGTATTATTTCGAGTGAAAATTTTTTTATCTCAGATATTAAAAAAAAACATATTATCATAAATTTATTGTGTAGGAGTGTAACTAATTCGTTTCTATATTTGATACACGATCAAAAAATAATTTAGTCAAAGCTTCCAGTTAGTCAAATGATAAGTCGACGTCAAAAAGATCCCATCCTTTATTGTAATCAGTGCTACTTAGATCTACGAGTCCGTGGTGATTCGTTAGTGAATGGACCGGCCACAGTTTTGTTTTAAAGATTATGTTCCAAAGAAACACCATCCGGTCCACTGGTACAGTCGACGTTAAAATAGCTGAACAGGGTCAATGTTTAAAAGCTTTTTACGGGCTTAGCGCGTTCACTTCCCAGCCTCGGCGTCTCACGGCGCTGCAGAAGGACATTTGCATCGTGGGTCATGAAAGGTTTAGTTTAGTTTTGTATAAGATCCCTTACTTGTTTTATAAAACTTACAATATTCAGTAGGTAATTTTGTCTTTGACTGTACCCCTGTGTGGTTACACACGATTTCAAACCTTTCGATATTATTATCTTGAGTGGTTCTGTCAGAGATACACTAAATTGATACATTAAAATGAAATTACTTATTGGTTTTGGTTTATAATATTGTTATTTATTCGCAAAATTTTCTAATATTGCATTATTGACCGGTAATAGGCTAATAATTTTGGCTCATAAAAGTTGCAATTCCATGCTCTGAAATAAAAGTTAGTGCAAGCGAATAAATGATTTGGAAGTACCTAAGTATAACGTTTAACATTAAAATATCCGAGTTGAGTCTTGAGACGGTAACGTTGCTAGTATAGTGGTCAACATAGGTCCTCGAATGTCGGACATGTCGCTCCTATCTGTTTCAATGCATTTGTCGTTTAAACACCGACCTGTAATAAATCAGGCGCCACGCTTTCACGCGAATAACGTAACATGTAAACCACAGAACGCAGCAAAGATGCAACTCTATCGTTCACAATATAAGAATGACTTCTCTTTGTGACCCAGAGCCGACCTACGACGTCATCTATCGCGTTAATTTAAGCCTATCTCGAGTCCACTACAGACACTCTTCATTCAATACTTTAAATGAGATTCTTATCGCACGCCCTTAAATAGATTAGTAGATTAATGATGTCTGTAATAATTAATAATGGATCGTGAATTTTACAACAACAATAAAAGCGGTTCGGTCGCCGTCGTAAACAGTACCTTGCAGTTTGTTGTTTTGAATCCTTTAGGTTTAGTGTGCCTTTACGATCCGTCAATGCGTCCCATATATTTACCTCGTCTTAATTACAGAGCCGTTATCGGCTCAGTTTTTATTGCACTTCATTTTTTAGTATGATCAAATTCCGGTTTACTGGTGACTCGATGACAAAGTTTGCGTTACGCGGAAGCGGTGATACTTAGTAAATTTGATGCTTGATGTTTATTTATTTAGGAATTATATGAAAATTTACAGCTATGATTTGACAAGGACAGGTCTTTGCTTGCTCCATGGGCGAAACTCGTTAGGTTCGATTTGGTGGTCAAACTAGGCCTATATCTGAGTATTCACGGGATCCCCGCGGTAAAAAAAATTAATTACATAAAATTCTATATTTTCCTCTGGTTCCTTAAATGTGAAAACAGGGTTGAGAAAAAAATAACGACAAAAAAACATGAAAGTGCTCTGTTTCGCACATAATGTGGTCGACACCTCAGAAACCCTGCTGTCAATTGAACTGACTATGTTTATAGTCCGTAGGTTATTGCTACTTATCTGGTTCCTTGAACCAGTTTCAAATCAGTTCATAAGTTGTGTAGCTGTCTTGTAAATAAAAGCAAAATCTTCATTTTTGCGCTTACGCCGTTCCAATAACGTATGCTGCTCTATGCCGGTCCTATGAACGCGAAAACCTATACCTACCTATCCTTTTTACAAAATAAAATTGCGCCTTCTTAAGAAAACTACTACGCTACCATGTTATGTGCAAATGAAGGTGCAAATATAAGATCGGGATACTTTTGACCAGCAGTGGGACACATAAAAAAAAATGAGGTCTTATCAAGTTATCACATACAAGATGAATGCTGATAATGCATCTCCATTTCATTTGAGTACCTATCTCATTTCTGTTGGTAAGCAAACGGAGTAAAATGGGTTTATTATTAAGGGAAGCCAAAAGGCACACAGATGACTAGTAGATAATTATAAGCATTTTTTTATCTATTTTTCTCTAAAAATAAATTAAAATAATAATAAAAGACTTAAATTTCACACAGAAAATGTAAGACAAGAGTTAAGTAGTACCTAAAGCCTAACCTATTGTTAATATTCTGAATGACAAGACCCAAATGTTTGCAGCCACTTATCTTTTATCTGCTTAATTGAAATCCATACAAGAATCAATGACATTGATCTAATCAAATAAGGCAGTAAAAAATAACGAACTGACTCGAGCTCAACTTGGTCGACGTACAAGCTTTAAAAGTTAAGCCCTTTTTGGAAAAGGAAAAAAACAAGAAGAAGCCCCTAATTGATGCGTCGTCTTTGTTTAGTTTAATTCTAACATGCTTTTCCCATTAAAGTGGTCAGGAATCGGCCCGTACGGAAGATAACGCGGGTTCTTTTACTCCTTACACGTTATAATATTACGAGCCGGCGACCCTCGGCGTTAACCCCAGTTTAAATCTCTGGCAGTGTTCGTTAGTCCGCGTCACACCGAAGGACAAATAAGTGAATGATGCAGTATTCCCGAAGTTGCGTTTTTACATTGTTACGGCGTCCCGAGGGTGCCAGCGAGGAGTATCGAGAATCGATACGTTTGCGCTAAGTACTTAAGTGCTTTGAGGGGATAGCGTTTCGCTGATCAACGAGGCGTCCAAAATTCTGCATTCTAACGCGTTGCAATTTAAGTTGGCAAGAACATTAGACAAATTTGTTTTTCTTAGAGAACATGTGGGAATATCTAAGCAGTAGGTTAGGTACCTAGTAGTCCCACAGTACAAGTACTCTTAAGCTAATTAGGTATTTCCTGAGTGGGAACACTACAGCCACTACTAATCTATGTTTTAAATCGTTGCTTAAAAATACGGTGCAGCCGGGCGGGCCGCGCCTTGAAGACAACTCGGCACCTTTTGTGAGTTTTATGGATTATCTTGGTTTACGTGTATTAACAAGCGGAGCTGTGTCCGGTCGCGCGCTCGGACCCACGCCCACTCGACTTTTATCTGCGCCCACGGTCAATGCTCGATAATTTTATTACAGAAGTTTTGTCGAATTACTTGGGCCTTCAAATTAAATTAAACGATACTTGTCGTCGTTGATGTGAATCATTAATTTAGAGTAGGTATTCGATTTTAATGCAACGGTCGGCGACTCAAGACCGGAGACCATGTTGATTTTAAAAGCGGCAATTCAACATTTCGATGTTGCCGTGAACGCTCCGGGTGTTGGCGCGGCCTGCGCAGAGGGAGGCGCTGAGCACCGAGACAAACAGAAGCAACTCCCTCCCGCTTCAGGAATGACACTGTAAACAAAAGTATCATATAAGTTTATTAATTACACGGCCCCTCCGGCACAAGTCTCCATGAATATTAATTACTGGATACCGAAAAGCTTTAGAACGCTCAAGGAGGGAAAGTTTTACAAAGAGCCTTTATTATTTAAGAAGTGGCGTTGATGCGGTGAAACGAATTATGCTCAACAGTTTCGGTGTTGGAAATTGTGCGTTTGCTTCCTTGTTACAGGGTCGTGTTTCTCTTGATGCTTGATCAATTTATCATAACTGGATAAGAAAGTGACGGAAGAAAGTCAATAGAGTAGGTGCTGGAGGGTAGGCTTGACATAGCCTGCGCTGGCCCCACCCGCTCCCGCCGAACAAATAATACCCGCCCGCGCCGCCGGATACAACGATGTCCATTCAAATTATGCAAACCGAGATTTAAATGTTATTACAATTTTATTATTACGGAAATAAAATGGCGAGAGGGAACTGCTCGCAATTACAGTATATTTGTAATTATAATAATTGAAGAGCTATGCTTTAAGTAGTGCTTTCTAATTGTAACAATTTGTACGCCAGAAAGACTTATGTATGAGTTATGTGTCAAATTATATTCAGACCAATATTTGTCCACAAAAAAATATTTGAAACCAATAATGATGTTATAAATGGTCGATTCCAAACTTCGCAAGGTCTGATAAAATTCACAAAATACCAAAATCCCTAAACATCTTGTTTGGAGATATTACGAATTTTCCTTACAAAGGTTTGGAATGGTCTGTGTTGACATGTAACGAAAGCGTATTATTCCGAAGAAAGGTTAGCCCTCGGGTAATTGAGGGGATTATAAAATGTGAAGGTTACTTGTTGGTACTTGTTATCATTTGTTAAGTAAATGGAGCAATTTTAGGATGTCTTCGATGAAAGCCTTCCTGAAAATATAATATAACGTTTATTATTATTTTTGTGAACTTCGCTTTTGGTTGCCTGTAAATTCAAAGTCTACAGTAGATTTTTTGCTTATTTTGTGATTTCCTTAAAGTAATTGAGCTTTACCTTCGTAATAGTAAAGAGTAGTATACTTACATATACTCTTACATCTATATTATCTTTTTAGATAGCTACTGTTTTAATTTTTCACGCTCACTCACCTCTACTACTGCTGGTTATGGCTCTCAGGCGAGGATAAGGCTTATCAATAAACAGAAGTCAGATGTCATTACATTACCTATACACGAAAAATACGTTTCTTAAAATAACTAGAAACATTTGGCAGCTCAATATTTTGAATAAACGCCGAGTTCTCAAATGAGGTACTTAATGTTTTCTTGACTGCTTTGTGTGAATTGTTAAGAGGTAATGTTTCAATGTTTCAAAGTGAAGCACCAAACAAAACAAAAAAATCACGCTCGTTTCTAAATATAACCTGATGTAGGTAATACTGAATAAAATTCGCACACTACTGGTAACACTTTTCTTACCAGTATTTTAAGCAATAATAGATCTAATAAACAGTATTTTGAACTTACAAATACTAACTCTATGTCTTTTTAGAATCAAGCGTCTGCCCGCGGTTGCGTTATTTCTAATCAAAAAATCTTAGAGAAGGTTTTAACCTTTATCAAGAACTACAATGTGTTTGTCAATTTACAAACACAATCTTCAAAAACTTTGCTATTATCTGAATTTAATACAAAGAAGGTCAGATTTCAAAAATTTAACATCTTAATGTCTGTCTAAAAAAACATGATACGTTTTTGTTAATTCTACGTTTAAAGCTAGTTAAGAGCATGTAAGCCTCTCAAGGTACAAACGGGTCAAGGTTGAGGAGTTATTATTTAAAGTAATTATTTAATTAACACGGTGTCACGGAGTCTTACCCTCTTAAGCGAGTTTAGGGCTACAAGGAATTAAGTGAAGGGGCTAATGTTTACACGCGCATACGTGGCGGTTATTGTTACTGTAGAGCAGGAGTCAGTGGAGAATTTGTATGTTACTCTTATTACTTAAGGCACTACCCCGACCCAAAACAGCGGCACCACCTATTTTTTCTTATTATTCTGTTAAACGAAAGAATTTGTAAAAATCGATTGGCCAGTTTGTGATACCTATCATACCCTTTTTTTTAATGCCTCTGTTAAAGTTTTATTTGTTATACTTTAAGAAGAGAAGCGAAGTTGCTCTTTTTGCCCACCATGGTGGCAAAAAAGAGCAACTTTGCATCTTTGCCTACACTATACTTTCTAAAACATTTGAGGCATTAAAAGAAAAGCTTATGATAGGCATCACAAATTGGCCAATCAATGTTCAATCAATGATCATTATAGTAGTGACAGGGGTGACCGAAGTAAACTTTCACTGTAATGTAACCCAAAAGTCCATCACTTTTTGGGTTAACAGAAACCTACTAAATTTATTTTCATGTCTCTACTATACACCTTCTCCACCTTCTCTATCATAGGGTGCGATTTGGGGGACAGAGGAAGAGTCAGATTTCAAGAATCAAGAGGAAATCTGTACTGGAGCACTACTTATTTATTATAATCTAATATTGTAACGGTTTTTTCTGGAGCATGGGCTCCTGGGCCAACGCTGCGCCGGCGGGATGACGCGGCCCCCCACTGCGGTATTTATGACGCTAGACCCAACTTTTGGCGCGCACACACCCGAACTATGACTGCTAACAATGTTACTCTTACCCCTCGCTTTTAACGTCATTAGTTGTACGAGATTTCGTATACGAGTAATGTGTATTTGTTTTCATAACTCACTGCTCTATAGTGTTTCAGCTCTCCCTTTATTCTTGACGCCGTTTAATCGCTGTGGGAAACGAATGTTTTGACTCGGCAGATTTTTATAATTTATTAGCCTAATACAATTTTATGACTGAAGCGTACGCCATTATGCGGGGTTAACTAATAAAAAAAATATCAAAGCATTAAACTGCCAACTTATCGGCAAAGCTCCCGTTATAAGTATGTACCTACAAAGCAGAAAGTTCTGACAGTAAAATAATTAGACTAAATAATCGCATAATCAAGATTTATTCGCTCATTAACAGCAAGTAAATGTTATCTCGATTTTAATATTCAGATTAAATTCTAAAGAAATTCATCAGGTTTTATATCAGTGTTTAATTCAGATGGCATGCGTCAAAGAGCACTAAAGCTGTGCGCCTTTAAATTCATAACTTTTAATTAACTGGAATGCTTACACAATTACAGGGTTTATAGTCGTATCAAATTTTCCGAAACGGACCGTTCGACGTCGTAAAATGTGAGAATGATTACAAATTTTAAAACAAAGCATTGTAACGTGGAATTTAGTGGTGCTCGCAGCTGGCGCCCCGCTTAAGGGAAGCTTTAGGGCTCGTTGAGAGCTGGAATGGGTCGTTGCATTGGCTCAGTTCGCTCGACTCGCTGTTCATTTGTCCCGACAAAAGGAACAGATGTTACACGGCCACGTCGCGCCACGCCGCGCCGTCTTTGTCGCGCCGCACGCCCTCTCGCTACAACTAAATGCTAACCAGACCTCCGTATAAGGATTTCTGCAAGTTTAATTAGTTCTGCTAGTTATATTTTAAAACGTGCGCTACGCTGAGTAATTTGCTTTTACCTAAGTAGGGAGAACTCTTCATTAAATTATATATTGGAATTTGATGTTATTTATGATTCTACACACCGAAGACAGTGCTTCTAATATGAATAAAGTACCTACAAAAAATGTTTTATCCACCCGTGTCTTAATGGCGGCCCCGTAAAGACACCTTGTAATATGAATATACCTATCGATCTTCTACATAACATCGCTGTTATGATTCCAGAACAGTTCAGATTTTAAAGAAGTCAGAGGCCTTTTCTTAGTACAGACAGGCCAAACTTAGGCGATGATAATCTTCAGACATCTGCATAATCTTCCTCACTTTATAAATGTGGTCTATGGTACGATATTATTATCGTCAGTATCAGTAAATAAAATAAATACCTCATAATCCATCTGGTGATAGTCGTGAAATAAATCTTATATTCACGAGTTGTCTCCACCGTTAACCGAGGAATAAATTATTTCAAAAAGCTAAAGTTATTGAAGTAAAACAATATATATTTGTATAATCGTATTTCCTTCCTCGCAAGCCCGTTGGTTCCGTTTACGAGGAAATTTGAATTCACGAAGGCCCAACATTAATCCGCGCGTCGTAAGGTTTGTTAAATCAAAATAAGTCCTCTCTTTGTAATTTAAGCATTTCTATTTACATTCGAACTAGATTTATCTCGCAGTCTTTGGCCAAAAATTTTAATAACAAAATAACTTGGCAACTTCGTCTCGTCAAATATAATAGCAAAGTTGGAAGTAATAAGACAAAATTTTATGCATAACAAGGGGAGCCCTTCGTCACAATGTAGAGTAATAACAGTAACACAAGTACCTACTTCCCCATAGGGAAAAAATGTGTTGTGGATTGCAATACCTACAAACAGAACAACGATTCATCAAAATTTTGACATCTTTGTAGAGCTCTTCTACGTTAAAGAAGAGAAGACGGCCGCTTCCAGAAACTCTTTTCTTGAAGCCACTCAAGGCACATTTATCTTAATTATTTTTTATAATATCATCGTTCATTAGCAACTTCATAGTGAGGGATTTATATGAAGATGAATTACTGATTGCTAGAAGCACATAGTTCGTTAGAGACTTGGAGGACGCGGGGCGCGCGGCGCGGGGCGCGGCGCCCGTCGAGGGTTAGCACTTGTCTACTGCCTAGCTAGACAGAAATGAAACGTCAGCCCTTTATGAAGACGAACAACTTCGCCTTAACAAATATAAATCTCCTTAACATTTTGCGTAGGTTTTTAACAGAAAGATAATGTTAATTTATCGTTTCTGAGATCCTATACAGTTGTTGGTTGAGTAAGCAAGCATTTATATAAATTAAAGTACAAAATAATTGCGATTCGGTCAAAAAGAGCATTAACTAATCGCAATTGAAAAGAAGTAGTAGGTTAACCGGTAAAGATTTATTCAAGCGTCAGGGCATCATCCATAGAATGATCATCAGAAAAAAAATTATCAATAAGTGTCTACGTCCTTTAACTGAAAAGATTTGTAGAAAAAACACTTGAAACAGTCCGAAAAGAAAGTAACTTTATCTCTCTCGAATAAACAAAGAAAACCAAGCAACTAACGTTTCGTATACGTCAAGAACCCTACTCGATGCCGCCCCTAAGATTCACATCATATTTCCACCGATAGAGCTATATCACGCCGCCTTCCAACACATAAACAAACGATGCCAAGAACCATCTGTATCTTCTGACATCCACTCGATACAGCATCTGCATCAATTTACATACAACAACAAAATATATTAAAATTCTGTCATCGCGATTCAAGACACAGTTGCGAGCCGTCATTGGCACCGGGCAACCGGTGATTAGCTGCAAAGTGAAGGCTGGAACCCTTCAGGGAGGGGGGAGTGGAGACAGGGGGGAGGAGTGCTCTGGCGACAAGGAAAAAGGGCTACCCAGTAATAATTACTTTATATACCCCCTGTGAATAATTACCCCGCGCCAGAGATCAATTACAACGAGACCCCGAATTAAGGCCGGCATTAATGAACCGACAAATTTTATTTTATTGACATCTGATTTAATAGTCTTTATAAGTTTTGACTGCTGCGTCCTTTATATTATTTCAGATGTTGGCATAAAAAGCCTATACTGAAATTCATTCGCACTAAGCAAAACCAGAGAACTGGAATAGAGATTGACACAAAGGTGGACCTTCTAGAATTTATGAAGAAGTGATATCAGTAGGTAGATTGCAGTGTAATTCGTTCTTTGACTACAAAAAAAATATGTAGCATACACCTATCTGTAAAGCAGAGTAGCCTTAAAAACAGCTGATGGGAAAGGCTATTGACAAATATTTTTACAATAATGCTGTCAACACTAATAAAGTTTACAGAAAAATTATGGCTGAAAAATAATATACCTATCTAATAAGGATTGTTTTGCCGAGTCAGTTGCATCAGCCCATGCATTTGAAAGTTTTTGCTTGCATTCATGTGTTCGTATAATATCGAACAAGACAGGAACGGGAACCTATGCGGAAAGCGGACGGTTTGTCATACATTCTCTCACAAGTCGTAAAACATTTTTTCCACTTCCTACTCAAAACGATGTAACGACTTAACATATGGTGATCTAAATTATGTTACCTACGTCTAAACGACAGCAAAATAAAAATGTCCAAACATTTGTATACATTAAATAAATTTATCATCCCGTTTCATTTATAGGAGCGTTGCAGTGAAAGGAAGCTGCTCCGCACACGTGGGGAGCCGTCAAATCCCAAACGTATTATTTTTTCAATATCAACTCACACGCTCGCTAATACAAGATAACGAAATTCACGACAATCGGATGAATGTTTGCGCCGCGTGAAATCAGGTCCTTTGAGAAGAAAAAGGCTGACAACGAACGTTAGGTCAAAAAGTTCGCGTGGGACGAGCATACACATGTATGTGGGCAGACAAGGGTACGGACATGTGACGATACCTGTCAAAATATGACGACTCTGATTCAGCTACAGATGTCCCTATTGTCATCACACTAATCTAATTTGGAGTCGTACACCGTGAAAGTGTGCGATTAACACATTTTCGTTGCGAATTATTGGGAGGCTGTCAGTCGGTTTGCGTAAGCTCTGACAGGAGAGTGGCAGGAGTCATGGGGTGCGAGCTTAGAGCAGGCCTCACGGACCGGTGGATGCGTTTATCCAGCCGTGCCGGTGCGAGCATTGAAGCGCTTGCGACCCTGTCTATGTACCTATGCACTTATCAAATTCTAGAGCTGTACCTACCTGCTGCGATCCAAACGGGTTCATCAAATAGCTGCGGGAACGTCTGAATCTGAACATTGCAATGTGTCAGAAGACAAAAGTGAATTTTGTCCTGAACTCAATCCGTCTGGCCTACCTACTTACAGAGCTGATACACATTTCTCATGTTCATGATTTAGAACAGAAATACTTAAAGTATTTAATAAAATCAAATTCACTTATAATCATGAAAATACACACCCCTTATCTCAACACACACCAATTGAATTTAGACAAATCTGTTCCTAAAACACATTTGGATCGAATGTTTCTTCCCCAATACATTTGTTAAGATACGGCTACTTAGTTAAATTAGAGGGTAGGGGAGAAACGTCACACAAAAGTTATTTAGATGTTTACGTGTGCATCGTTGCATTAAATAAGTAACGTATCCATGCGGGGGGCCGGGTTCGAACCTGGGACAATGGTTTCGCGGCCTGCTGCGTCGCACTAACATGATTAATTTTTATATTGCTAATCACAGCCGCTGCCGTTGACGTCAACTTTTTTCATTTCAATTGACACCACGATGTTTTCGTTACATTTTTTAATATCAGAGGATGTCTGCTATGAGATGTTTTGAATGTCGCTTCTAACCAGAGCGTAATCGAGCGTTTATATTGATTGTAAAACATAAATGAGTTTTACGTGTTTGGTATATTCTGTAGTCTTCGTTTACAAGATTTATTAACTGGCTCAACGATACATTACCTCAGTTAATACCTCTAGAATAGGGTATCCTCGTGAACATTAGCCGTGATTAGGGAAGGTGTCGGTGTGAAGCGGCGCTGATACAGAAGTCTTTAGACGAAGGGGCCCCTACGTATGTCTAATGCCGAGATAATGCTCGACAGAGAAGTTAATTGCAAGCAGTGCACCACACTCTGGCGTCGAGGGCCGCTCTGCTCCCTAGAGGTTTCTTCGAGACTCGGCGGCGTGAGATGTGGGGGATCCACACAACCTCTTAATCATTCACTTCTAATGGAAACCCATCTGCACTCTGCAATCTCTAAATCATGAAAGTTAAATGGTCCACTTTCGAAGACTGAAAAAAAAAACACCAAAATGTTTGGCGAACTGTGTCCACACGGAACAATAGCGAAGCCACCAACGCTGACGTCCAGCTTCCCGCAGCGCGAGTTATGAATAGAATAATGCGATGCTACACAAAACCCGTGCGAGAAGAACATCATCAATCAATGTATTTAGAAATGTTTCATTAGTAAACATTAAGATGTTTGCTTACATGTCCGAATGTTGTCTGCCATAATATGGCCGGATTCTGTGAAATTATGGTAGAAAAAACTGTTGTCAGTGAAGATGTATGGCAGAATGGTGTTGGGTAAAGATCGCACGGTGCAGCATTGGTACTTGTACGCGGTAGGTGTCGGGACCACAGCTGTGAAAATGTATCATGATATCAAAATCAGTTCACGTCTATTTGTGCTACTCTCGTCCAACTTTTTTCTGACCATTGTACTCCTAAATGACCATAGAAAAAAAACTTAAAGCAAAATGAGACATCGTACAAAAATTTTACGCACCGACCACCGGGTAATAAAGGCAACTTTTTTACGATTGGTTTAGGAGTTATTGTTCTCTTTATATTGAGCATAAACATCCTTTCTAATAATAATGTTTATGTATGCACAAACATTATACCTAAATATGATTGCGAGGTGATTTTTAGCCTGGAAAGTGGTAGGATCTTTTAACAGTAAATACTGCCAATCAGATTAAATAAAAATAAACATATTTTAATGTTTTCCTTCATTGTTTATTTAGTTCTCTAATAAAATAAAAAGATACAAAATTATTAACTCGAAGAGCTAACGCAGCGCCTTACAATAAAAAGGTTCTGTTAGAGCTATTACCTTGCTGCGCTCTTTACCGTAGGCGCTTGCTGACACGCTTTCAATAAAGCTCCTACGTTTATTGTTTTATTAAAAGAGATCGGGTGAAACTTCTTTACAAATATCTATACAATTATCAGTCTTGATGTACTCTAAATACGACCTTTAATCCTATGACCTAATATTATATTATTCTCCTTAGCTTTAAAATAAGACTTTTCTAAATGTAATTTTTTTACTCTGACGGAAATAAAGAATTTTTCAATTTATGTGCGATAGGGTTTGGTTACGTATCTAGATTTTCATAAATCTTGGTGATGTAGCAGGCTAGTAGGTATGGCCGGTATGAAGAAGGTTTCGTATAAGTAAGTACAGTTAGTATCTGGATGTTAAGTTTGAGGGCTCTGAGAATAAGTTATTTTTGGGTATATTTTTGAGATGCGTCGCCGAAAAGAAGTCCAAGACATAATAACTTTGTTTTTGTTTACCAAAATAGCTTAAATTTTTATGATCTTTACGTTTTCCCCTTAGGTATAATAGCGATAAAGGTACCTGTTTAGAAATTTTATCATTTTTATTTAACTCACAAAACACACCTCAGAATACTCAAACGCAACTCAGAACTAACCTCTCAAGTTGCGATTTTTTGACAATTTTCCATGAAATTTCGACAAAAATTCGTCACTTGCGACGTGCCTAAATCTGTGTTGCGTACGAGTTTTCGGGGTAAGTTAATAAATCATTTCACAAGTCTTATCTGTACACCTAATAAATATCACGCAATTCAAATCAACGGCTGGATAGGCTCGAAGTGACCATTTCATCTTACTGCCAAATCACCCAAGCTGCCAATGAGATCTGCGCTCGCTTCGCTCACCCGATCAACTATCATTATGTTATCGTGTCCACTGTGCAGTCATCCCGATAGGTAGATAGTCCATATATCATATCATTGGTATATCGTAGGTACAAACAAGTACAACATTATCGATCATGTCTGGATAGTGAATTGTCCTGTTTACTCAATCCAACAGTGTCGATGGCTATACGCGCTAATTATTAGACAAAGATGCCATTGATTGTAATCGACATATCCAAGTGACGAACTTTTATTCATTTTACCAACTTTTCTTTTAATTTTGTGACACAGGATATGCTTTGTACTTATTTTACAAGCTTTTGTTTAACTTGCAATGTATGTTACTATGTTTGTTCGGGTGGAATCTTGCAACTCAATTTTGAAGCAGATATCTTCAATAGATTGAGTTGAAATTTTGTATAGACGTTTAATTTGGATGACAATGCATTATAAGCTTGTTTTTAAGATATAAAAACTTATTTTAACTTGATTTTTGGGATATACAGGGTTATTGGTAATTTACTGACACTGCGTAAGCTGCAGGTTCTGCCCATCATCACGAACACGTTAGTGTAGGCGCCAGGTCTTAATACTTATTTTTTTAGTAAATCGCCTCACATACTAAATAATGTCTGGAAACTAATTACTAATAATTATTAATTACTTAATACCGATCTCTCATTTAAATCCAAATAATTATCATTGACTTATTTTACATCGGCGTAAGATGATTAAAGTGGCATTTGCCAGGCTGAGACAGACAGCCGAACACACACACACCCACTGATAATTCAGGGCAGAGCCGTTCTTAGGTTTAGTTTCAAAGAAAACCCCTATAATGAACGATTTTTGAATGGAGGTATATACTAAGATGATTCCCTTTCCATCAATTTTAAGAATTGAGACCTGGCATCTTCACTAACGTGTTCGTGATGATGGGCAGAACCTGTAGTTTACGCAGTGTCCAACCATACTTTTCATTTTATTTATTTTATGTAGGATGGTACTTTCATTACGCTACTATTGGTGCCATATGCTAGGACTTCTTCGTTATTAACAGAAACTGCTGACAAATGTACTAGTAGCCTAATTCATCAACAGAATTTGTTGCTTTTTACTACAAGTGTAAACTTTTTTTACGCAGATATTAGGTAGATATAGTTTACCCAAGACATCTGTGAAATGAAGACTTCAATAAGGTCTTTAATTCACCATTGACCAGACAGATAATATGGATGGCGGTGAATAAGACAGCATCTAATAGTCACCGAAAGTTGAATCTGGTTCCATGAAATATAAACCATTTCATTAATAGAGGCTCTATGGTTCATAGAGGTCACGCAGAGCTCTGGAATCATAAATACTTACATAACCATGTGAAATAGCGGTATCCTCAATATCGGTCTATCTAGGTCGGGGGACGCAATCATACTAAATAGCTAATGTGTTAGAGGACTAAAAATCTGCGCAGTTTATACTATACTGACACGAGTACAGAAGGAAGCAAGGTAAGATATTTTCCATAGGTTACAAAAGAACAGTTTTTCCACCTGCTGCAATCCACTTTAAAACACAAACGGTATTCATAAAGCTGGCAACGAAAAAACCTATTGTCTAACTTAAAACAAATAAACAAAACCGAGTGGCCACTATAATAACTTCATTCAATTCAGTTTACCGTGGCATATAAACGTTAACAATTCAAATCAATTTAAAATTAATAAAACCAGTCATTTCTACTGCAACGGTCAATCATCCATACTTAAACAGCAGCCTTTTAAAACTGACAGACGTTTTGGTGTTTATTACTTCTCTGAATACTTACTGTGTTTCTAATGACTTTTAATAGCATTTGGATGAAATAACTACGTTAATGTTGAAGTTTTTTAGGGTTCCACGTAAATAATAATGGAACCCATCATTTTGTAGGGACACTTTGTTTGGTTCGATCTTTGAATAAAAAAAATCACACTGTGTGAAATCAAGTGGTTATAGCCCTTTTAGCTGAAAATTGTGAAGGTTTTACCAAATTCAAACTAATCGAATGAGATCTCTCAGTTCGAGTCTTCTTGGTCAACTTTTGCATACTTACATATTTAGAGATTCCACATTCAAAAACTCATTACTTTTACTATGATACTAATCAGATTGAATTTGGATCATCAGAGTTTGTAATTTTTTTTAACCAAGAACATCCGTACCGTGTGATCTTCTTCGAAATTCGAACTTAACGCTGTTCGGAAAGCGGTATAAAAAACTAATGCCGCAAAACCAGTAACCAAATTTTTACTTTTAACTCGCAAAAAAAGAAAGCTATTCTTCCCGTGCATAAAGCTGTCTTTGTGATTGAATCCCTCTCGCACACGGATTCCTCGCTTCGCTCGTGAGTTATTCTAAAATCCAGAGTTGTGCTCGGGTTTCAATGACTCCCGTGTCGTAAGAAACTGCTTTGTGCCCTCGGTACATATTCTACTATTGTTAGCAACGGGAATGGAGGTGTAAAATGAGAAACATGAATACTTGGACCTAGTAACTTGTACTCAAATACGGTGCTGTGCTATACAATCATAGAACAAGGAAATTAATAGGGTACAATGCAGTGCCTGATTTGTGGTAAATAGCTAACAGCCGGTTGCTCGCACGCTAATCATCGAAAGCTAATTAGTCTGCTAAATCATAGTAGGGTAGGCTAATACACTATTCAAGACCCCGCTCCGAACACCCTCCGGTACTCTATTTACAGTTTACTATAATGTTTTCAGTGGTCGGGTGCCAAATTATTATTATTTTCACGCAAAATTGATAGCAAAATATACATGTGAAGCGGGAAGAAGGTACACAAAGGAAGGAAGGTAATATATAATAATTATACTACAATGTAGTGTAATGTAATAAAGTGTGATAAGTACTGACTTCATAGATATTTTTTTATATTTAAATGGAAAACATCTACAACACCGTCTAGAAAACATCTAGAGCAAATATCTGCAGATCTTACAAAGATTTGTCTCGAGGCGGAAATCGGACCCGCAACCTCCTCCGTCGCAAATGGATCTCTGAGGTCGTCGAAGTCAAAAATGATAGGCATACGATGCCGCCTATAGGTAAAAAAAGCCTGTTAAATTCGTCGTAGCCCCAACCTTCACTGTACTTAAACATAAGGATGGCCCTTTAGAACAAAATTCGGCCAACGATTAACGACAAAAACAATTAGCTAAAGCTTCCATAAAAAAATAATTCTACAATGTCTCTTATTTAATGGACAACACTAAACAAATGATACATAGAGAATGTTACACCGAAACACCAGCGATAAATATCCCCACAGATCTGTATTATTTGTAAATATTTTTATTAGATACACGGACTAAACAACTCGGAGATACAAGATTATAAAACAACATCTCATATCATCTCCAGCCGAGAGAGATCGTACCGACATTCCAGAAATTCAAGGAATACATATATTTCAAAAATGCCTCACAACGATTATAACACACTTATATATTCATTAATCTCGGGATAATTTATAATTTATAATGGTTCACCAGCGGATTATGTATTAACGGGAGTATTGAAAAGTCCCAACTCCCAAGTTATGATAAATAAATAACAACATGATATCGAGGAAGGCAAACAAACATAGGTCACCTCCCGCAGCTCGGCGCGCGTGCCGTGGATTACCGTATTTTCATATGAAAGGGTCTCTCAGTTTTATGAATTACTTCTATTTGGCCCGACTTAATGTCTTTCTTTATTCAAGGGACGTTTTGCGTGGGAGAATTTAATTTGTTGCAGTTTTTGTCTAATCGTATTAGAGAATTCATATCTTTATTCAGTCGCCTGCGGAAGGGACTTTATCTATATCTTGCAGTGACAATAATATTCATTTATTTGTATAATTAATAAATGCTGTTGAGGGTGTGGTAAGGTCATCACGTTTTTAATAAAAATCTTTGTTTATAAGATAATTTCAAGTCGAGTCTCTACTGATTAAATAATGAAATAGCAATAGAAGAGTAAATTGGTCTAATGACGGATGGTCAATTAAGACCATCGGTGTCCGTATCTTGCCTTATTGTAGATGAAAAATTTTCATACTGATATTGCTTTGTGGTTTAGAATTAGCACCACCCCGATTCTTCCCGCGGGTGTCGTAAGAGGCGACTAAGGTATATCCACCGGAGGAGGGCAGCAGCACCCTCTGTAGAACAATTCTACCACCGAAATGCGATCCCTAACCTGCATGCCCAGCGTGGGGATTGTGGGTTTTGCCCCCCATGAGATAAAAGCCAATAAGACGCTTATCAGGGGGAGGCCTGTGTCCAGCAATGTACCAATAATAGGCTGTTGAAGTGAAGTGAGGTTGAGGATGATAAATAAAATATGATTACCGTCACACAGATATCATATCACATATCAACGTCACAAAGATACCCTTCATATATAATTTTATAAGATATCTTAAGTGACGTCATCATTCCGGGTTCGCAAATAGATCTCGGCATATCCGCGGACCACCGGTACCGGGCATTGTAGGATTTGTCCCCATTTCCATGAATTTTGTTTATTCAACATTGGCCCGTTTCTGGATTTGTTTTGTATATTTTTTAGATATAGGTACCCATGATTTATCTCCTCCCATTAGGTGACGGTGAGTAATGCAGCGAGCCGGAGCCGCGCGCCAGGGGGCGTCCGATCCGTCCGCTTAGATAGCAACTACACATGTTGTCAACTTGTATGTTTTCATCCAAATACCGTATTTTGATAAATTTAACATTCTATATTAGTATGATATCTCGATAATGACGCCGTTTTATTCTGAGGTGTCAGTTAATAAAGTTCTCGGGTGCTGAGATCGTGCGCCCGCTTTTACATGTTTGTGCTGTCTTGAGAAACATTGTCTACATTTTACTCAAATGTAATCAAGCGCAGGAAGCGTTTTTATTACTTAGTTTATTCTCTTTTTCTTTTCAGTTAATTATATTTTTTGTCAAATGTTTATAATACCTATGTACTGTGTGTTGCAGAAGCAAATAAATGATTTATCTATCTATCTTATCAGGGATATATATTTTGATTCAATGCAATTGTGACTTTTAGTATTTAGGATTAGGAGGCTGTTTTTGTCTTTCGGATTTTTTTAATTTAATTAATTTCATCAGTGTTAGGGTTGAATTTATGTTTTTTTTTCTCATAGTCTAAGCATTATTTTTTTTTATCATATAATACTATGCACAAAATGGTAGTCATAAATAAAATCACCCAAAACAACCCAAACCATGAGCGATTTACTAAAATTACCACTAGGTAGTGGGAGTTTTTCTGTGAGTATTGTGTGGACATTCATTGGATACAAAAAAGTGATAAATTGAATCAATCGGGGTGTCGAATCGAGAGCTGGAAGCTGAGCTAACCAAATTAGTGAACGAGTTTTCAATATCATCCGTGTTATACTCAAACCCGCTACCTCTGTGAACGACGTGTGTTTGCATGTAGTCGACTCAGCTTACCCTTAAGCCGCAAAAGAGCGCAGTCACTTGGTGTTATAGACATTCATAAACAAGTTGAACAAATCAACAAATATTATAAACAAAGGGCACTTGTCACCCGACGTAAGCGTTTTTGTTCGTCGTGCATTTTTATAACAAGCGTTTTTGTAGTGAGACGATGTAGGAAGGAAGACTCGGCGGGGGGTCCGGCCACGGCCTCCCGGGGTACGAGTACACAAAACATTTCGTGATCCATAAAGACAAAAGGAAAATTAAAATCTGTAAAACTCTCCGGATTGTAAGCTTTATAGTAAGTACTTGGCTGACAACACGATCTTGCTCGTTGCTCCACTCAATAATAGTTTGGTTTGCAAGTGGGATGTTAATGGAAATGTTATGGAGCCTCGAAAAAAGTAAATTCTCTTATCGCTTGATGACGCCGTTTAAAACAGCCAGCAAAAAAACTTGGTTCAGTCCTTTTTACAACAAGCAAAGCATCGAAGTATATTACTCTAATAAACGCCTGAGACTTTGGTCTCATGGGATATTATGAAAATTCCGACCCCCTAATAAACTGAGATAGAACGACGTCCAGCTACTTTTTTGTTATTTGTTTACTTGTCGTCTCATAAGAACATCATTAATAAAATACATAACGTCCTTTTATCGCAAAATAATTGACGTGCTTGTGATTAAGCTGTGTAAGCGACCGCAACAATGAATTGATTATAATGAACTACAGAACGTATTCTTCACACGTCATTAAAAACCGAAACAAAAACAATAAAAAGCAAGGCATGAAAGGGAAAACAATGAAAATGGGTTCACATTGTGACAAAATGTTGGTTCGTTTGCGGAGCACAAAACTTTGTCTATTGAGACCACAGAGATCCGTGAGTTTGGTACTAGACAATAACCGCAGTTTTATGTGAATGATCTATAGGTTCTCGTAGATATAAAAGAAGGAAAACAAAACATTATTAGTCACTAAGAAAATACCTAGACTTTGTTGTCATGAAATTAAAGAGGCAGAATAAATCCATCCACACAGACTATGATAATCTTAAAAGGCATTTAGCTATTAAAGTTCTTATAACTTTAATAGCTAAGTGCCTTTTTCGGAATGATAGTGCAGGCGCAAATTTGGAAGAAAAAGCTTAAACAGACCTGTCTAATTTTCTGGTTCATTTTGCTATTCAAATCAATTACATTTTACAATAAAACAGAACCCCAAGCTGAAAGTATTCACGAGTGCTCTCATAATAATGTATTTACCTGATGATTCATGGAAACAAATGTTCTTTGAATGATTTTTGGATTTGTTGACTTAATACAAAGTAGTTTGCAAGCGGTTCGGTTTGGACTGCTGGCGACATTGCATTATGGATGGCCACTTGTTCAGTTTCTCTTATTATAACGCAAAATTCGTTTCTCTCTGCACAGACGGGTTGAGCGGAGCTTTGTGCAATTCTATTCAAAAATCTGCGGTTTTGAGCGCTCTTTGATGCTAAAGTTGGTACAAGTTTGTCTTTTTTTTTATGGCAGAAGCCTTTATTCACAAAGAAAATTACAATAAATTAATAGAAATAAATTAGAACTAGTATTTACAATTGAAACAATTGAGCTAATTGCAGACTGATGCAAACAATCTACAGGTAGCTCAACTGATCCATATCAATACCAGTCGGAAGCGTCCCCAAAACGTTAGCTGCATTGCCCCGCTGTATGGCAATGCTGATGCGTTGTGCCAGATACTGACCAGCTTTCGGGTCACGCGTCGCTTCGACCAGACGCTCAGATAATTTTTTAAAAACCCGAAGAACCTCGGTACCCCACGGATCTAGGGTCTCGACTCCAAGGGGAGCAAAAGACCAAAGGCTCTGTCGAGACCTGCATATTTGCGCCTCTTGAGATCTTCGGCCAAATCTGCCGCCGCTTTCACGGAGTGTGTCTTGTCACAGTTGACATTGTATTTATAAATGTTAAAGTTTGAATGTATGTATGGATGGTTCGATGTTTGTTTAAAACTACACGCCACGCCGCCGCTACGCCAAAACAACGGATCGGGCTGAAATATTGCATAGACGTAGGTCTGAACCTGGAATAAAATAAAGGCTACTTTTTATCCCATAAATCGGTTACCATGGCATACAAATGAACCTTTGAATGTTTCCATAAAAATAATGAGTGCAAAGCCGCGGGCCTAAACTAGTAGAACAGTATAAGTAACAAGTACCTAGGTATGAATTACACATAGGAAATAAATAAATAATGATGGACAATCACACAGCATCATCAGGCCCCAAATAAGCAGAGTTTGCGTTATTATGGGTACTAGATACCTGATTTTGATAAAACAATACATATATGTATTATATATTTTATTGAACAAAGTATATTCCTCGTGAAACGTATAAAATTCCTTAAATGACGTAGCATTTAAGGAATTTTATCTAGCGCCACAAAATTTGCATTCATCATTATTTGCAAATAGTTTCATTTCATGAAATAATTATGCTAATCTGAAAAACATTATCAATCAAACTTAATTGTATGATTAATTAATCAAGTGATATTCTATCTATTTGTCAAGAGTAAGACAGTAAGTTTTCACAATTCACATACAAAATTCCATTGGCAGACGTAAACAAATATATCGTGGCACAACATGCAGTGCACTTGACCGGGTATTGTGATAGCCCGTAGGTGCTTAGCTTAGTACCGCGCAGGAGAGTAAAAGGGCAAGTGTGAGAGCGGCCCGATGTCCGGAAATCGTTGGTGCCATAATAAAGAGCTGAGCGAGAGAGCGCCCGCACGCTGCGTGATAGATGCCCACAAACCGAACGACAAAAAAATAACAAAATCGACTTAGCAAACATGTTTAATAAAATGAATGAATGACTCGCTCGTATATCTTCACCTGCTTAGTATGACATAAATTATAATAACATTATGTTGTACACGTTCAAGGAGTCCCAACAAATTCTTATTCACTAGAAAATAAGATGTTTCACAAAAATATATTGTTCGAAATATTGAGATGAGTTCAAAATAGATACGTTTGAATATTTCTAATGCTACCCTGCTGTTATACAGCGTAATATTGTCCTTTTGTTGAATGTTTAGATTCGCAAGTTTCATGTGATATTGTTGTGAGAAATATAAATTCCTACATTGCAAAATAAGGCAATGTTACAAAAATACATTTAAAAAGCAATTTCCTTATTTTAGCGCCAGTCAGTCAGCACAGTCAGTATAATCTCTCTTAGCAATTTCATGGTGCTATAACGCAACATGGCAATTCTCTATAGATTCGAGATAGTGATTCCAATTCAGGTTTATAGCACTCCTAATTGGTGAGAGCAGGACTCAGTGATAAAAGAGATACCGGAGCAATTCGAAATGGCAGAGAGGGTTCAAACAAAGAGGTGTCGAGCCCTCCCTCTAATGATAACCAAAGCAGACTCCACATAATTAGCGCTAAACAATATTTAGCGCCGATTAACTCCATAAAGTCGCATTAAATTAGAAGGGCCGTAAAAATCAATTAGAGAGTCCATCGTGATGTAACCGCACGCTTCCGAATTTGTCCTTTTATTAACAATTAGATGGGTTTATGTGTGGAGTAGGTGCGGATTAGGCGAGTTTCGGACGACGTGCGTGTCTGCGCCGGCCGAGGAGGGCTTAGCCTCGAGGGATGCGGCGACCCTTCAACTAACACGACGACAGCTGCCTTTCTCATGTCCGGAGAGGAATTTTATACCGCGAAATTGACAGCTACGCTGCGTCATAATTCATCGACGGAGCGATGTGTTCGCAGAGTTGTTCCGATGAGCGCAATAAAGTATTTGGCCATGTTCGCCGCGGTCGGCGCATGAGTGCGCCAAGTGCGCGCTTCACGCGGCGGGGTCCGATTTATGTTGTTTTATATTGTCTTGTCCGCTTTTGTTAATGTGAAAACTAAATCAAACACAAATATATTAACAGAATACTGATCATTCTGCTTAATTTTTGCATGGCTAAAGACAATTAACATTGATGTCGAAGGGCAAAAATACCCAATTAAATATTAAACTTCTTGGTGTTTTTTTAGGGATTCACCGTAAAAAAACACCAATGCCTATGATTTAAACTGTAAAACAATAAAGACGATCAGGTACAAAATACGTAAGACTCAATCACGCCAGACTGAGCTCTTATGGAACTCCAAAGTTCTTCAATTGTGAACCCTCAACTGGCGTGTAGGAATGTCTCATTGATTTTCCGCAGATTATGCGTCGTGGAAGTATTTCCAACTTGGGCATTCAAATTTCGAGCGAATATTTGCATCAAATCTTTGACTTTGCGCAAATTTTCGTTTTTAATTACCGAAATATAGCAGAAATAAATAATGATTATGACTATTTTGAGGTAGCAAGGCACAGGAGATGTTATAGGAACTACCTACAATCAAAATTCAAATTCGGTATAAGTACAAAATTCTCTTTTTTGGTAGTTCCTAGAACATGTCCTTTTATACACAATTAATGTGTCTTTGTAGTCGGCCTCAACTCTCAAAGTACCGACACAGATCCGACACAGTTGCTCAGTTTTCATGGACTGCCTATACATTATTGCTAGTAACCATAAATACTAGTGGACATTTTGCCCGAAGATCTCAAGAGGTACAAATATACAGGTCTCGAAAGAGCCTACACATTTGCTCCCCTTGGAGTCGAGACCCTAGGTCCATGGGGTACCGAGGCTCTTCTGGTTTAAAAAAAATGTCTGAGCCTCTGGTCGAAGCGACGCGTGACCCGAGAGCTGGTGAGTATCTGGCGCAGCGCATCAGCATTGCCATACAGCGGGGAAATGCAGCCAGCGTCTAGTAGACGCTTCGGACTGGTATTGATATAGATCAGTTGAGCTACCTGTAGATTGTTTGTTCAGAACAGTCTGCAATTAGCTCAATTGTTTCAATTGTTAATACTAGTTCTAATTTGTTTCTATTATTTTGTTTGTTATTTTATTTGTGAATAAAGGCTTCTTGTGGAATAAGTATATAAAGGTATTATATAACGATAGGTTGGTTAGAAGTTGAACAAATCTTAGAAATGCGTAGGTAGATTCATCTAAAACGGAAAGGCTAGATGTTAGTAGCCGAGCGTAGACGAATTACTGTAGTGTAGATAAATTATTAAACGTTTATGTTTTCTGTTATCTCCGATGTCGTGGTCAAGGAATGTCACCTTGCTTCACCAGACCTGGACGAGCGACAACATTTGTGGTTTGGTCTTTGTTAAAAATCTCCATCCCACAAAATTTGAGACTACTTAAAGCTACTTACTCATCAGGAACCTAACTGTGTAATATTAGGTGAACCTACCGTTTTTATTAGGAGATTCTTTTTTTTTTGGGAGTCAAATCTTGCACGATTATAAGCGAAAGTTTCAAGGGTAGGATGGATGAATGTTTGTTACTTCTTCACGCCAAAACTAGTTATCGGATCTTGGTGAAATTTTGCATAGGTGTAAGCCTAGACCTGGAACAACACATAGGTTACTAATGTACTTATGTATTAGCTTTCTTTTATCCCATGAATTAGTTTGCATGCGATAGATATACCTTTAAACATTTAAATAACACAATAATCAGATCTTTGTTGACTTGGAATAACGTATCTATAAAGTAGGTACTACCTATGCTGGAAAAACGCAAAGCCACGGGCAGAAAATAGTCATGTGTTTTTTCTAATAATAATGATGAGAGATACTCTAACATACTTTTTTAAGCGATATCTTCTGGATAATGGTTAAAAATTTAAATGTGTGAATAAAAACTTTTTTCTTAGATTTTAACCACGGTATCAACACTTGGAGTTTCTAGTGGGCTAAGGGAAACTATTTTCACCGGTGCTCCACTCAGGCGAAGACCACAGGTGTACCACTGGCAATGGACGGTTGTCGGGACATCGCCCGTTTGCTCGGCAGATAACGTCTTTGTAGGGAGCGATCGATGCCCTGATACCAGTCCAGCACACATCTAGTAGCCGATAGTTTCTTATCGGCGTGAACCACTGACCAAACCAATTTATCGAAGTCATAGAGATTTATTAATGCCCATTTTGTACCAAATAACTTCACTTCTAACACATTATGTCATGGTGAGTTATGAAAATATGCATACTCATAACATTACCATATTGGTTAAAGAGGTACCTACATAGTTGTAAGTTTTTTATGTAATTTTGATTATGAGGTTATGGAAATTGATATAATTTGTAGTCTTTAAAAAGTCTATGGCAATTTTCTGCGATAAGTCCGAATAAATATGCCACAATTTTCTATGCTGACTTTTACTAGAGGTAAAAAAGGGTGTTTAAAGATACTGAGTAGGGTAAGTTTTCCATTTTTTTGTTTTACAAAAATAGTATTTCAACCGTCACTTTGGGAAGTTTAAAATAATTTACATCAGATAACATTCTAAACAAGCTAAATTGAGTCGATTCACATAAATCGTTCATAAAAATCTGTTTAGTGGCGTAATAAATAAACTAAAGGTCCGACCGTCTCGCTAATGCATATATTACGCAATAGTTTGATTTATTGGTTTCGGCAAGGTGCACGAAATCCTAACGGTTCGGTTCGAGCCCTCGGGAGGGCATGATAGAATTCGGGCTCGGCAATTTTCCCATACATGTGAAAAACTATTCAGCGGCGGTGATAAATGCGGAGTTATGAATAAATTTGCCTCTTCGCGCCCAAATCTGAAGTGATTAGGTTGGACAGGGCCAGGTGAATTTGCACCTGTATAGCATTATTTAAGTACCAAGTGTAACGTTTAATGTACGAAAGGATAAGTATGAAACGGTCATAAATAATAATTAACGTGAATTATCAAGAGAGTTGGTCCAAGTGGGTAGGTGTAATAGACAAATCTTCTACTAGAAAATTTTATTTAACATTTATTTAATAATGATTCATCCAATCTGGTAACTGGTATTTATAATACCATAGTAAAATGTAAAACCCAGATCGAAAAATAGGAAGTGTTACGAATACGAGTTGGTAATATTGATAAAACTTTCGCCGTTTTCTAATTAGTTGGTAAGGTTTCGGTACAACATCATCACGCTCGGTATACGCGGTACCGAAACATTACCGAGCGCCTATTTTTTAATGGAGCGTTTCTGATTAGGCTTTAAGCGCGGTAAAATGTTGAATACAGATTCAGTACTGCACGCGTCATCAAAGATTTGCGAACCGGACGAAACAAATGAAAGTATTTTCATCACTTGAAGCTAAGGCCCTTTTCACATGCATACGGTTCCCGTCAAAACCGTACCATTGAAGCGCTTTCACATGTAGACACGGTACACTGTTTACGCACGGTCGCCCGACGGCAGCGACGACGGCGATCGCAGTATTATCGAGGTACTTACCAGACTGAAGACATCACGTCGGTCGTTTTTATCATTTATTGGAACGAAAATGTATAAAACCTTACGCCTATTGCTGAGAATAATAAAAATACTTAAAATAATAAAAAATACATAGACTTTTCCAATAGGAATATTTACTATATACATTCCCCACGCTCGTCATGCCGCGATGGGCTCGTGTTCTTCTGAACGAGTTTAGGTACAACACAAGTCAATACAGACACATGCCGTGTCGATATCGTTTTTATAGTGGATGAAAACGGGCGACACACGATGAGGTAAGGTCTCATTTGTCGTATGCATGTGAAAAGGGCCGAAGACGACATTATTTCACTACGATACAAACGGCTCTGCATATTTTTTGCAAACATGTCGAAAGTGCAGGCGGTGCAGTAAGCTTTCGACATCCGAGCGTGATGATGTTGTACCGAAACCTTACCGAGTAATCAGAAAATTGTCTTAAACTTATTTTAACATGCTTTCAAGATATGGAACATAGAAATAACCAAATGCAAGCAACTTGTTATCCGATTCTATTTGCCTACAACTTATGAATTTACAAGCTTAAAAATGCGACTCAACGCAATTCCAAGGGCCATTCTCATCTGAACAATGGCAAATAACATTCGCGATGCAGTAAACGACGTTAACAATTTAAATATTTATTTGAATAACCAACTGAGAGCTTTGAAAAATTAATTTAAATTGGAGCTTTGAAGCTGCCTGCTTTCGACTAGGAACTTGGACATGGTATGGTATTGGTAATTAAGGGTCGTGTCGTACAAATATAATGATGGAATACGTAAATATATTTGAATGATTTTTCAGATCGGAGTTATGGCTGCCAGAGGCATCGACGATCATTATGAATTGGCATCATGAATATCCATCGGTTTGATAATTTATAAGTTAAACAAGTAGTTGAATTTTTCAATAATTATGGACCAGGGAATTTATTGGTGATTATTTAGTTTGGAAAACAAACTATTTTGAATGAAATGTTGACGTACCTTTTTAGTTTATCCTACTCCTAATTAGTTTAGGTTTGTGCCATTAATGTTATGGCTTGCATTCGAATATTCGAATAATTCGAATATTATATTCGTTCGAATATTCGAATACTAAAATTCGAATATTCGATATAAATAAAAAAAAACCAAACACAGAACTCCGATGTGCATAAAATGCCTCTCATAAGTTCGCGTGATATATCCATATAAGACGATACAAGTTTACGGCGTTTGGGTTAGCAAAATGACAAAGTTATAGCTAATAGAGCTCGGAACGTTCGGAAACACTGGTGTTTTCGAACGTTCCGAACCCTATTAGCACCACTCCCAAGGGAGTGCCGCGTGCGACTGCTTAGTGCATTCGCGTATTCTATTCAAATTAATGTTTCGGAAAAATAAAATCAAGGTTTGGTTTTCGTTGTCGTGCAAAACCAACTTTTATGTCGCTTGCATAAGATTAGCGTTTGCACAAAAACGAATCAGAAACTTTGATTTCGTTTTTAGGAGTACGGGCCCTGTCTATCCGTCACCGTCCCCATGTTACCGTTACATACCGTGTTTATTTACTTGTTATTGTGTTAAACTGTATTGTAAATATTGTTAAAATGTAACCTAGATTTTGAAGACTGTTTTTTCTAAAAAATTGTGGTTGATAGTGCGTGTAAATCGCAAATGTCTCGTTACAACCTTTTGTTAATTGGTGTTTTAAGTTTTTTCATGCAAATAACACTCACAAATATAAAAAAGATGTGATTATAATAAAAATATAGTTTTTTCTATTATTCGAATAATATCGAATAGTACCCGAAAAGAGTTCGAATAATCGAATATCAAGTTTTCCGAATATTTGCAAGCCCTAGTGCCAACCGAATCCACACTATTCTCGGTTCTAATATCAATAAGAACAATATTAAAAATTTTAAAACCCCCCGACAGATTTTCATGGAACTTAACTAAGAACACTCGCGATAAAATTATCTATGACACAAAAAAAAACTAAACGAAAATCGGTTCCTCCGTTTGGGAGCTACGATACCACAGACAGATACACAGATACAGACACTTTAAACTTATAACACTCTCTTTTTTTGCGTCGGTGGTTAAAAATCGTAGAACTCATTGAACATAAAACGATGCAAGTTGGTGCCCCCCATTTTCTTTTGGTCATCGATGCAAACTCTATGTGTATTAGCGAAATAGTAAAAGATCACCCTTTGAACAATTTCGTCAATGATATTATTATGATGAAACAGCTATCTATACACTAGCCAAACTCGATATGAAATGTTTGTAAACCAACCACGACACAAAAAACTAAAACTCACTCGCTTGGCGTCGAGTTTCAGTTGTATAGTAAGCAATATTTTACTAGAGTACTTACTTACATACGTATAAAAGACGTGGCAATTGAGTGAATTTTCGATTTAAGATGGGCTGTTTGTTTACAAACATTGTTGATCCAATTCAGCTGCAATATAGACATTATCAAGATAGATGAAGGTAGTTTTGAAAACAAAAGGTTTTTTCTATTAAGGTTTTTTCTTTGTTCTTTAAATGGAAATGAAAATGTTTTTAAAGTTTTTATTTTAATAGTTTCTATCGTTTACTTCACAGTCTTTTGAACTGAACTTCTTTACCGTTTACTTCACTTTTATTTTACTAGGTAGGTACGTAAATCACAATAAAATATGAAAATTACGAAAATAAATAATATAAATAAGACTGTGCTCAGTTGTGTCCAAACTTCCTGAATATGTAAAAAAATCGGTTTCCGCCATGCTTTCACATGGTACTTTAAAAACTGTGGATTTCTTCTACGTCTTCAATCTATAGTATGAACTTTTTATGTAGGTACCGATGTTGAAGGAGGTTCTTATTCTATCGTACCCAATCGTAAAAAATGTCAGTTTCATCAAATAGTAATAATGTAAGAAACAAAAAAATAATCCTTATTCATTAATTCAGAATAATTCAATGTGAAATAGGTGTGTTGTTTGACCACTCTAGTTAAAACATGAGAAAACTAAGCAAATGTAAAGGCCCACCCTCCATACAAAAACCTCTTTTTTTCCTATCTGCGGCGGTGTATTATTTTCTCGAAATGACCGAGCACAGTAAAAATTATATACCTAGGTATTTGGATAATTATAACGAATAACTATATCCCCTATTGTACGTAGTTCCATGTCCGAACGATAGAGGCACTGTACCAAATTGTATGAAAAAAGTCACTATCACGTCTCGTTAATAACGTCATATAGACTCACCCCTCGGTACTGAATACCTATAGCTATTTATAGCTACCTATAGCTATTTATAATGCAAGTTATAGCAAGTTTATGGCACGCTAATTATTAGTACTTACACATAGTAATAACTACCTAGGTATCTATGGTAATAGTTCTGTACTCGGGTAAACGTATCATATTTTGTAACCAAAATTTTAGAATGTAGACAATGTCGTATTTATGGGATATTGTTATATCACCAAATCTTTTAAAATTCCGTAATAATGTGCCTTTAATAATTTCTGCTTAGCAAATACCAGTAGCTCCACGCCATCTAGTGGTTTACGGTGTGGACTCGTTGCAGGCTAGTGTTTCGTTGAATTGAGAGCATGGCTCTGAACCTTAGAATAGCGGATGCCGCTAGGCACAAACAAATACCTATAGAATTATCTGCAAATTACTATTTATTTATTTTTAAATGAGCTCTCCTTAATTTCAGTTAGCCGTGATCACAGCGCATGCCATAACCCCAAAATATAGAAAAACTCAAATCAAATCAAACATGGCAAAATATTTGGTTAAAAGTTAAATTAAAGCCAATTAGTCATAATGCAGGTCAATACGGGTTAGGGAACATCTGGTCCGAATCTCAAACTGGTCCGCGGACGAGATGTCCACTTCATTTTTGTGTTGGGGTACATCTCGTCCGAATCAAGCCCTACATTCCGAGAAGATACAGGCGAATTTCAATAATTAAATTAAATGTTTGTTGGTATTGTAAGCGTTGATCGGCCAGAGCCTTGTACCACATTTATTGCCAACCCGTTATAAGGTATTGTTCAAACGGAAAGGCTATTAATTAAGCAGTGCCTTCAGCATACATTTTTATTAAGGCAATCGTCCGCAATGCTCTCTGATCTAAAGGTATACCTACGTATAAATGTTATTGATGTCACACAGCCGTGCCGTGCACTGATTGGTTCCCTAGATTATTAGCTGCTATTTGTGTTGTCAATGTTTATGACCATTTTATGACCACTGGCGGTTTTATTGCAGATTCAATTGCAATATTAACGGATTTGATTAAGTAACGCAATTGGTTTTGTTTGTCTCCAAATGAGAAGGTGATTTTATGATGCCAAATAACGGATATTACCGGCGCGCATAGATCAGGTCTTTCTGAGATCATATTTAGACGGCATTTGTTGGATTATAGAGCTAGGTAGGTTATACTTCGCTACGTTCCTCTCTATTTTTTACCAACACAAACATGGAAACCTTGCTCAGGTTTCATGTACAGGTACGCCTTGACGAAACCTATATTTTTGTGATAAAAAGGTTGGTTAATCTTTGAAAGCTTTCCAATTATTCTAAGCAATGACCAATAGTCCTATTTAAAAACTTTGAAAAGAACGAAGAAGTTTATTGAATATTATAGATTCAGAGAGATAATCACCGAAGAAAAGTCATCTAGTACCCATCACACAATCTCTGATTAGGTTGGGGTTAGATGATGCTGTGTGGATTGTCCAACATTATTTATTTATTCATTGTTAGTTTTTTTTTTCAATGGCAGAAGCCTTTATTCACA
Source organism: Eupithecia subumbrata (assembly GCA_949316285.1). Classification (NCBI taxonomy): domain Eukaryota; kingdom Metazoa; phylum Arthropoda; class Insecta; order Lepidoptera; family Geometridae; genus Eupithecia; species Eupithecia subumbrata. The sequence continues at coordinate 9,175,068 of OX438642.1, read as the reverse complement.
AAGAAAATTACAATAAAATAATAATATATTTATAATAGAACTAGTATTTACAATTGAAACAATTGAGTTAACTGCATACTGTTGCAGACAATCTAAAGGTAGCTCAACTGATCCATTTCAATACCAGTCGGAAGCGTCCCGAAGACGTTGGCTGCATTGCCCCGCTGTATGGCAATGCTGATGCGCTGTGCTAGATACTGACCAGCTCTCGGGTCACGCGTCGCCTCGACCAGACGCTCAGATAAAATAATTTAATTAAACTATTCTTAATTAAAAAGTCTCATTCTTTTAAAATCTTTTATAGAATCCCTGAAGCTTATTCGGATTGAATGCCTCTTAAAAAGTTGAAAAAAGTGGTTCTTTATTAGCCCTTAAGCATTGTTTAAGAGTTGAGAGTAAAGGGAGGGACCCCAGTCGGGTAACCGCCGACTTTTACCGCCTCATTATCGACTTTCCCCCATTTTGTTTGTTCATTTCTCTAGACTGAATCATTTAGTTAACTCGATTTATTTCTTTTCTCACATTACTTTGGATTAATTATCGCATTCACCTACCCTCTACCTGCGTTGCATAGATTGGTTTGAATGTTTTTCTCGATGAAAATTAATTTAATATAAAGAATCTACTATATAAAATCTCTTGCAACACGGGATTATTGCTACTTCTTAATATTAGTCTTGGAGGATCCAATATATGTGAAGATTAATTTCTCAAAATAGGCTGATGGTTATATTTGGTCGAAGTCGAATATGCTTCTTAAGATAAAACCAGGAAACGAATAGTTTAGGTATACAAGCTGTTCCATTGTCAGAATATCAAACGAAGATGTGTTTTAAGGGTACCAATCCAATCAACAACGAAATATAAAAGTCTATTAGGTATTATTATTTTGTAGTTTTCATTCATGTCTGTTCTGCGATTGGAATCGATAAAGAGATGATTTTATGCTTTTTGATACGTCACTTACGTTTTTTTTTTGACAAAAAAAAGTAAGAAATAGTTTTCTGATTTTATTCCATTTCTGATTTGATAAATAGTGGTTTCAAGCTATTTTATTTTAAACAGACAGTGCCCCATTAGCTCATGGCTTTATTATCGGTAAATTTAATTGTATATGTCAGAAAAATAACTGAAATTGACAACGTTACAGTGCTGTCCGTTGTCAATTTCAGTCCCAATATTTATCTTCAATACCATTTTTCATCTTTAATTTTGCTATCAGTCATCATTAATCCCATTTTCCATCATCATCAGCATCCAGCATCTGCAGTCTTCCGCAGATTGCCCTCCCACCAGGGGCCGAATTCTGCTAACTAATCGCTGTACTATGACAATGGTATCGTAGCAGAATAGTCCACAGATGAAAGAAACTCTAAATAGTGCGTGCAGAAGCCTTTATTCACAAAGAAAATTACAACGAAATAATGGAAACAAATTAGATCTAGTATTTACAATTGAAACAATTGAGCTAACTGCAGAATGTTGCAAACAATCTACAGGTAGCTCATTGCCCCGCTGTGCGACAATGTGCTTGTATGACAATATATGTTCGTGCATACTATTTGCACGGAGAAATTGAAATATTGGTTTCCACCTTGATTCTTTTGAGTGTCGTGTCCCGCCATCTGTAGTTTCCTTCATCAAAGGTAAAATGTTAAAATGTGTCATTCTGAGACGATAGTATTGTTCAGGTGAAGCGATTTATTTAGTGGAATTAGGGCCCAGATCACAAAGCTTCTTTACCGAGTCATAGTTGCGGTCTTACTCGTACTTACGTGTTTACCTTTGTACCGAAATGTATCTCATTTATTTTATAAGGGAAGGAAAATAAAATGTAAACATTTGAAATAAAGATTTAATTACAATTGTTACATAATTTTACTCATAATTAATCGTTATATAATTCTATAAATATCTATAAAGTAGGTTTTATTAAGTGAATGTATTCGTTTTGGTCACATAGAACATTCATTATGTAGTTTCATTTCTATAAGAGCCTCGGTTATGGGGCAGTAAAGTGACCGTTGAAATGTTATCGGCGTATGTTTGGTACAAACCCCTCAACCCGCGTTAAAAAACTGATCTTTTTTGTTACAAGTGATGTTCATGTTATCATTTCAGTACAAAGTAGCGTCATCAATTCACAAAAAAAACGATACTGGACATTTGAACTGTTGGTAACTTATCGCTAAAGTTATATCTATATGAAAACAACAGGTTTAATGCGAATAAAATGAACACAAACATCGAATATTTCTAACGGACTTCAGAAAATAATCCACTAAATGCATTTTGATGATACCGATTCTTTTTAAATAAAATAGCTATAAGAATAAGTAATATGTACCTATTTACAGGTACATATTATATATATTATTATATATTATACCTATTTACCTATTTGCACAGCGCATCAGCATTGCCATACAGCGGGGCAATGCAGCCAGCGTCTTGGGGACGCTTCCGACTGGTATTGATATGGATCAGTTGAGCTACCTGTAGATTGTTTGCAACAGTCTGCAGTTAGCTCAATTGTTTCAATTGTAAATACTAATTATATTATAATTTTCTTTGTGAATAAAGGCTTCTGCCATTTTAATTCAAAAAAAAATAAAAAAAAAAAAAAAATTTACAGGTATACTAATAATACTCTTTAAACAATATTTATAGTTCGTGTCGAAATGTCGATCAACACCGTCGATTGTGGCGAAACCATACTAAATACTTTGTACACATAATGTGAAATTAAACATAGAAAATATACAAAACATTTTATATACAATGACAACAACAACTAAATCGATAGATCGAATTTTTTATAAAATATATGTTTTAACGAAATCTATTTTGTCTAATGCAATAATAATTGCTTCACATATTACTGAAATAAATGATATTTTTTCTAAAGCCTAGGTAAGTATAAGTGGCACCTGAACTAACAAATAACTTATTGCTTCAAGAAGTTCGAACTAAAGTCAGACAGGAAGAACTGAAACAGCAACAAATCAAAGAACAATCCTTAATTACACCATACATGTAAAACTATGTCAAGATTGCAAAATGCTGTAGATATTACAAATAACAATAACTACTTGAACAAGTAAAGGTCTTTTAAAGTTCATAATACCGAATTGCGCTCTCCGTGTTTCGTCTTTAAATAATTTGGAGTCACTTCCATTATCCTTAAATCTATAAAAATACTGAGCAACGTCGATTCCATTCATTATTTATTTCGTTCGACACGTAACCTAAGGAACAATCCCAGAACCACATCAAACGAAATTAAGTACTCACTCAACTCTTTATTCTTCTGTGCATTTAACTTTAGGAATTTTAGAATTAGTCTATGCAATTTACAAATAAATTTATATTAAGTACCAAATTAAATAGTTTACGAAGTTTGACCTTAAATTATTTAGATATCAGCCAAGTCCTATTCGTTTCCTAGTTTATATGTATTGTTTTTAGAATTAATAATTGTTTAGTGAGGTGAACACTGCCACGGAGCGTCGGACAGCGGAAACAGTCCAGGCGGCGGAGGCCGGCTCTCTCGGCCTTTACCTGGAACAAAACACACGGCATCATTACTAACATGTACTATACAGTGCAAACATCATTTCCATCCGTATTCTATCTCACGTTAGAGGAATAATAGCGATATTTAATTGAACAAAAAATAAGTGGCATGTGGATAGCAGTTCTGATTGTATCGCGGAGGAGCCCGCCGCTGCGTTCACACATCCGAGCCGAATAAGTAAAAAAATATAAACCAATCGAGATGAGGTGACGAAACGTTCAGTCTCATTATCTGAGAATTTATTAACGAATCGGTTGGACCGGAAAACCAAAATGTGAAAGAAATAAAAATTCGACCTCGGCCGCGGTCATCTAAAGTTTGTAGCGGCGTCAATGAAAAAAGGAGTCAAACAGGTTGGCCGGCGACCCGGGCTGAATGAAACGGTGGAGCCGAGTCAGGCCCAGAGATAAGAGGTAAGATTAGAGACGTCGAAAAAAAAGAAAGCAGCTTTTAATGCGGAGGTAGTGTTGTGAATGAAGAGGATCCATTGAGAGTCCGCGCCCACGCAGTCCGCGGCGGCGTTATCCCGAGCCCCTCCTGACCGACCTAAACTGCCTATGCACTTTACCCGAAACTGAGGTTTACATATTATGTACCAAAATTTTATGTTGCAAGTTGCAATTAATACTGAGAGTTGGTGATATATATGAAAACACTGTTAGATTCAGGATCCTGTATAATCTAACTCAGATAAGATTTACTCGCAATATTCGACATGTTCTTTGTGTACATAGTTTGTTTAGTTATGAAGTTACATTAATATAATCTAGACGGTAGTTTTTTACATTATAATTCCCGTTATCTAGCAGAATATCTCCTATATGCTATAGGAACGACTAAGGAATGTTAAAATCGAATACAAAAACTGCCGATTGAAATCTGTTCTTTTTGGGCTACTTTAAAAAGAATGCCGCGATAAGGAGTTATTTTCGCGTCAAAGAATTCGAGGGACAAAAAGGCGTGAAAACCAAAATAATACAAAAGGTTTATAGAAGTGAATTTGTGAACGTTTGGCTAAAACAAAATTCTTAGCGATTCCGTCCTGTGCGGCGGTGTCGGACTCGCGATTTATTGTAATGAGAAGCGGATGCCACTTCTTAGAAAACCTTTGAAGACTCTTAGAAAAATGCGGCTGCGCACCCGTTGGAAACTAAATAGAATACATCTTCACACGGTGGTCGTGATACCTATAATTATGTCAACAGTAAACTCATAATATCATCCGTTCGATTTTTCAACATAAATGTTTAAACTGATTTGTCTATTTTGTATCACTCTGTGAATATTATTATAATACGATCTAAGTCTCCGGTTAGAACGATCGATATCTTTATTAGATTGACACGTTTCAACGCACACACACATGTTTTTGTTAAAATAAACTGACTTCGTGTAAATGTGATGTGGTAGAGCCATGGTAGAGCTAATTTCGAGAGGTCAGCTGAGCACACCGCGTAGGCGTACGGTTCGCGTCGCTTGACAATGACAAATGACGCGAGATTGCAATCTCGCCCTCAGCGCGTCGCCCTCACAACTCCATTGTTTTCAATTACCGACATGACGCCCCGGCGAGCTACTAAACCGCAACTCGGTTTATGGCTCTCCCCGTATCTCTACTACGATCCTCCATTTACGAGCGGCTCTCATTTACATGCGCGTGTTACCTACGTGCCGTCCAACACACTACGAACAATTTGAATCAATCAACCTGCTGGATTAGAGCTCGATCGACCTGTCCGGCTATAGTAGACTCATTAGATCGCCAGTTTAGTTGAATTTCTGTCTGCTCTGTTACCTATTAGATTAGTGAAACGGGATTTAAGCAGCTTTTAGCAGCTGGACTAAAAGCGTGGCGAATAGTTAGAATAAAAATGAAAAAAGGCACCTTTTGTAGAACGGTTTGAATGCTGCAGATCCCTCGTTATGATGCGGCTGGTTGGGCTGGTGGTTGTTGGCCGGGTGGTGGGGATTATGATAGGGGTCGCGGTGCGGGGAGTGCTGATGTCTCGGGAAGCAGTAGGGGGAGGGCCCGGGGCCGCTGCCCAGCGGGTTGGGCACGCTGGGCAGCTTCATGTTGGGCGGCGTCTGCGGCGGAGTGTCCGTCTGCACGTCGGGGAAGGAGGCGGGGTGCAGGCAAGGGTGCTGCGCGCCGTACTGCGCTGCCGGGAAGCCGCCGTAGCGTGTGTAGGCGCCACTGGCGGGGCTGGCGGCAGCCGTGGCCGGCAGCGCGAACCCGTTGGTGGCGGGGTCAGGCGCCGCGCTGCGCTCCACACCGTACCCGTGTTGCGGCCAAGGCTGCGCCGCCGGCGGGGGCGTCTTGCACGCTGCCGTGTCCGCCAGCGACCATATCTTCGGCTTGGAAGCCGGGATCGGCACGCCGCAATCGCCCCCCCGCTTTGCCTCCTCCTTTATACCGTAGCCCAGCATCTGGTGGTGCATTCCCTGCAGCATCTCGTCACCCTTTCGCTCCTCATCTGTAAAAACAATAAATAATCGTATTCATCTATCATATTTAACGTCCAATTTCGCGAGCGCTAGCGATCGCATTAGCCGCAGTTACTATAACGATAAAAGGGGATTAAAATGACTATAGAAAATCGATACCCCGCGGTTCGGACGGTCGAACATGACCGTTACAAGCGAAACGTAAGTTTAGACTCGTAAGATCCGAAATCTCCGAGAGCCCCTCTAGAAAAGTCGTGTGAAAATACGTTTGGCGTGCAGTGACCCATTCGTTAAGTGGTTATCCGATTAGCGAAGTGAAAATACCACTTTGGGGCGCGACTCCCCTGCCGCGGGCGCGATGCCCGGCGATCCCTTTCGCATTTAAGCCGAGCATTTATTTCGCATTTCCCGAAGCGCCCCGCGGCATCACGCCACCGCACACGGCAGAATCTGCGCGACAATTCACGGCCATCCACACATACTCAGCTACCCAGGTACTACATTGCGGGCTAGGTTAACCAATGAGTTAACTAGTGAACAGTTTTATCGGAACCCGGTGAAATTTCTATAAAAATGTAGCCAGGATTCATTTTGAATTATTAAATCATCCTGAGCTTGAATTTAAAAACCTAAGTGCCTATTCATCCTGTTACCAAAAAAGGTGTTATTGTACAATTACACAAAAATGTTTATTCAGCGAATTTTATAACATTCTAAGTATTATCATAATGCCATTTTCCGTTGTAAAGTGGCTTTCGGAGGCGCGGGCGGGTGTGGGCCAGTAATGAAATTCAGAGGTCGCACGGCGCGGGAGGGAACCGCTCGACTTCATTCTCTTTATTCCATTTAATGCTGACTGCTCCTAGCTTTTAAGAGGGGTTATCCGCGTTGCCCTTCACTAGGGATAAATAGGGACGCCACTTATACTCGCGCGAAGATATTTAACCGGCAAATTGTTTTAATTTTCATTGTATTAATCCAATAAAGGCCCACAACGGCGGGAGATAAGTGAAAATTAGATGATTTCGTTATTTTGGTATTGGCAATATGTTGATGATTTTATTAACTTAATTTTTAAGGCCAGGGGTGCAGTGGTTTTTGTATGTAAATATAATTTATTGCCAGTTAAGCAAGTTAGATGATCTGAGTGTGATTTAGTGAAGCTTGGTACCTAACTTCTTTCCAAAAATACAATTATACACATATATAGCAGATCTACCATCAGCCCAGGTATAAAAATGTAGGAGATATTTAGCTCTGATATGAAATTTATATTTATGAATAGTTGGACTATTTTCTGGCTTAAAGATTTGAAAAAAAATACGATTAATTACAAAAATAAAATGTTTTTCAGTGATAATTGTTGTAGGTCGTTTCATCCCAATCAACAAGCCATAGTAGGTTAAGGAAATCCTTAATAAATATTTATCGGATGCAGCATTTGCTAGCTATATCCGTCGGATATGCAAACTATAGATTTATCTGCAATCGAGACACGAGGGGTTGGAAATGGTTACAAGGCGCACTCTCCCGACACTCGCACGCTGAGTGGTTTCTAGCGACAGGCGTGGGGCGAAGTGAAACATAATAAAAACACATCTTCGCCGCTTGGGGCTCTTTCTGGGTTGCCAGATTAAACAAACCCTTATTTGCTAGGGAGCATTGGATAAACTATAGTCCAACTAAAATGTTCTGAAAAAATGTTGGCAAAATGGTGGTCACCAATGGGAAGGTTTGATAATGCCACGTTGATTAAATTTTCCGAAAACCAAAAACGCCTTTTAACGTGTGGCACAGATATAAATCGAATTTAAAAAATGTACAATCTTTTTTTCTTTTTCTATGATTAAATGATAGAACAATTAGATGTACTGTACTTAGTAGGTAAAATGGGTAGATTAGGTTGGTAGATTCTGTGCATACTTTTCGTATTTTCGTAGTAAATGTCATTGGTGTAATTTTAGGGGGTATCGCGCAGTGGTTGTTGCAATGCACTGAGCGTGCACTTTACGGGCGGCAGTGCAATTTATTGCAGCTCGACGGCCCGTCCGCCCCGCCGATGCTCACTTGTTTGTATAACTTCTACTCGTTTTCCATTAACGCGCGTCGGATTAATATTTTGTTTGCGATGCGTGTGCTCACGACAAAAATTAACATTTATTGGTAGGGTCCGAAATGAAGCTTTTATTCATGAGTGGCTTAGCGCGGGATAGTTTTGTGTTTGTTTGTCGACTTCGGTCTAGGGATCGTGTGAAAGCTTTTATATTGGCTTTGTTTGCCGTGACTTAGAATGATATATCGCATGTCGCGAACATTGCCGCTCTAAAAGAACGGTCATGTTGTATGGCGAGTAAGAAATGTTATGGTTTATTAGCTCAGTTGTAATGGGTTTTGGTTTAAGTAAACATAACATATTGAGCGTTGCATACCTACATTAAAATGAATATTTTGCGAGTAACGCTTGATTTTCATGACAATACTTTTATTTCTGAGCTCAAGCGGAATATCGGCACCTAATTTTATCTTTGGGTTTAAATTGTACATTACTTGCCTGTAAAATAATATATAAATAATGTTGGACCATTCACACAGCATCGTCTAGCCTTAAGCTAAGCAGAGCTTGTGCTAAGGGTACTAGATAACTGATATATTTAATACAATGCATAACATAGATAAATATTTATTAATGTAAGTACATAGAAAAAATCCGGAACAACTATTTGCAGAACGTACAAATATTTATCCATAGGCGGGAATTGAACCCCCAAAAAGAAATCACGTTCAGTCGGTATTTCCTCGAGTAATATAGGAAAGAAAAAATTACGATTTTTTTTTAAAGAATTGACCAACTCGCCCTTTATTATTAGCATTAGTGCAATTTATCGCATCTCGTATATTTTATCTTGATTTCCCAGCTTAGATTCTTTTACATGGAACATATCTAATAACTATGTTTTATTTTATTTCTGGATCCTGTTGATACATTGAAAAGTGCTCGTGTAAGAACTCCGGCGCCGTGGGGGCACATTTTTGAATTCAATAATGTATTTATTTACTTTTACAAAAGGTAATTTTCAATTTTTGGCTTAAGCTTAATTTATATCTAGTCTTGTTTTGCAAGAGACTGGTGCCCGAGAGAGGTTTATAAAACCTATGGTACGGGTCACCAGGGCTTTCCTCCGCAGGATAATTTGGGATACCTACATAAAAAGAGACTGTAACAACTACTTGTTCCAAAAATAACCAAGCCTGTAGAGGCAAATTATTTGCCTATCCAGGAGAAAAGAGAGGGTACCTACCTACTTGAGTAGTTTACTTATTGCTTTGTCTACGAGTACTTTATACATGTTGTTCCGATCCCGAAAAATGCTGACAACGTGGACTTGCTAGAGTATTATGTAGGGTTCTCGTGGACGTCACGTAGGTATTTCGTAGACCTCGCGTAGAGGTTTCGTAGAACACGCGTAGAGCTTTCGTAGACTTAGCGTAGACTTACCATTGTTTTCACATAAGTAGAGGCCGCATAGACATCACAAAGAACTCGTCCTAGACTAATTCTTGAATACACGTTGACCTTTTGTACATCTGACGTATTTGTCGAACTTCTAGGCGTGTATTATGAAATTGTGCTCAGTCATAGATGATAGATGCCATAGAAAAGCTTTACTTGAGCATAGCTGGATGACTGAACAAGCTTTCATAATATGGGTCATACAGGGCGTTGCGCTTCTACTAAGCTGCGCGAGGCCTTTCAGCTATAAATTTTTCATTCCATAAAGGTATTTTTAGTTTTGAGTTTTCAAATTGAATTTTATTTGTTTGTCAATTTTACTCTTCCGTACCAAAAGGGTGCCAATTTGACCCTATCGCTAATCCTTCACTGTCTGTCTGTCTGTCTCCGGCGGCTTGAATAATGCACCACTGTACGAGGTAGGCGGTGTAAATTTCGAAACATGTCTAAATTTCCAAAATATTGTATGATGGCACGGAACTCTTCATGTGGAGTCCGACTGACCACTTAGCTGGTTCATTAGTAAGTCTAAACGTGCTGATTCGTAGGTAATAATTTTTTTTTTTCAATTCATCAACTACCCCATGCCATTGCTTAAAATTCACATGAAGGCATACCCTGTCGAATCAGGCTCTTAGAGATCTGAAGTTGGTTTATTAACGGCGTATCATACCCCCGAGTGGCGCTCCGGGCGACGGCATAGAAACCACGAATTAAGCGCACTCCTCTACTACAATGGGGGGCTTCATTAGAGGAGCGTATGCCGCGCGTCGTCCGTGACGCCCTCTGCCGGCGACTTCCATTAGCGTACTTCCACCGTGAAGTTCCCAATGAAAACACTCGTTCTGAACCATCTCAACAATAACAATTCCCAGTTATAATTCATGTCGTTGACAAGCGAAACTAACAGACGCGCTCCCTCTCGCAACTCCGCGCCTAATACGCATCTGGATTTTATTGTTGCACTTCAAGTTGCTATTTACATATAAAATGCATCGAAAATCGACGATGTATACGTAGATTATTGTATAAACCCAAATAACTGTAAAAGTAAAAAAAAAATAGCGATAAAGAGCGAAACGGAAAAAGGTTTCTACATTCGATTGGAACACATTATAAATCCCCAAAACCGTAGTTACTTACTTTCCGACGGAATATCCTCATAAAAGAAACGATCCACGAGCTCGACAAATCCTTTGGCAAGAACATGAAGTAGGGCAGATCGTCAGACACGGTGTACGCGACCTCCGAGCGTCGCCCCGTTGTAACGCCGAACGGAAGACGCGTTATATGAAATTTGGTCCGGGCGCCGCCCACTTTACTACGAATAGGAAATCCGGGAGCGAGGAGCGGTTACGCACAGTTACACGCCTGAGACCCCCCTCACCCCCTGGCAACCCCTGCCGCACGCCCCGCACCCCCCATCCTCTCGATCTCTTACACCCTCAAGCCTTCAGCCACGTTATACCAATTCACTAGAAGATTTATACACCGACAAAATTAAAGCAATTTTAAATGGTTTACAACAATTCGAACATAAACAAGACGCCCGTACCCGGCGGACATGGAATTCATAAAGTTACAATAATAACATTCGCCGTAGACAAAAACACTTATCATTATAAAGGCATTCAGTATTCGCAATGGCAGTGAGGGACAGTACTTATATACGAAGCACACCAATGCCGTTTGTATAAAATCCACATCAGACGGTCCAACCTCCTTGTAAATACTTCAGTGGATGTATTTATGAGGCTGACTACCAGATGTCATAAAGATAAAGAACTCAACGAACCTTTATGGCTTTTCATTTTCTCGTCCTGGTCGTCTTTGTCTTTTTCATCGTCGGAGAGCATAGCGTCATCGTCATCGTCTGTCTTGTTTTTGGGCTCCCACGTCATCTTGTTCTCTTTCTTGAGGCGGCGCCGCGCGTTCGCGAACCAGGTGGACACCTGCGTCAGAGTCATCTTGGTGATGATGGCCAGCATGATCTTCTCTCCTTTCGTCGGGTACGGATTCTTCTTGTGTTCGTTGAGCCACGCCTTCAGTGTAGCCGTGGACTCTCTTGTGGCGTTTTTCCGCCGTGCAGCTAAATCGTACCCAGCTCCATATCTGCCAACAAACACATTTATACTTACAAACATCTAGTCAGCAGCCTTACGCTTCCGACCTTAGGTTACGCCAGCATCATATTTGAATTCGACCACATTTTTGGACTTTTAACTTGTAATTCATGCCGTAAAAATTATTTTAACTTGATAAAGAATCTACAGAATTGTAAATAATGATGTCAATGTTTCAAACACCATCTTAACACATAAATTCAGATATTAATAAGAGAAATATCCGATTATGTAGGTATGTCCGTTACCGACGTCGACCATGCGTCGAATTGTTTATAGAGAGCAATAAATTGGCATTTAAATTCGTAACAGATAGGCGTTTTATTAGAGGCAATAGATTTCTCGTAACGGCAGCAAAAATAAAGCTATCGAGGCACCGAGCGACATTCAGTGTACATTTTAGGGCCTACGGTCCCATTTGCATCCGCATTCTAAGCGTAATTGTGGCGAAACGTTACGTTTCCCCCCGGCATCGTACCTGACTTCGATTTTCTCTTTGACATGACAAAGGCGCGGTCTGAGGGGTCCAATAAATAGACTTCGCGCGTGTAAATAGTTAAAAAATGAGACCGTATCATAATATCTTCAAGCGAATTGCGATGCTCTTTCCTACGCGTTAAAGTTGTTTCTCCAAGACAGCTCGATATTTGCTGAAGTGAATATTTCACGCAAACGTGATTTGCAAAATTGACAGTAACTGTTTCGCCTTTATTTTACTTTATAGGAACGTTATAGATTTGTTGTTTTGTTTGTTAAAAAATGTAATACCTGCTGTTTCCAGCTTCAACTTTTATATATGCCTTCGAGTACCTACGTTCTTTTGTTGGTTATTTTATTTCAGTTTATTGCAAAATGCTTTATTTTTTTAAGTGCAAAATGCAGGGCGTTGCAACGCAGTGCAGGCGTGGGCAGCGTGGGCGTTCTCACCGCACATCGATTGCGCCGCCATCTTGCCCACCGGACACCAGACCGATGCAAGTTGCCGTGCGACGGAGCCCTTCGCTAAGGCGCCGCGGTACAGTTCACGCTTCAAACAAACCCTAAAATATCGATTGTATTACCGCACGCGTTTACCGCATCAAACTGAAGAGGATGCCAAACTTCACTAAATTCAGTTTCAGGAACTGAACTTATGTCTACACCAGTACAATTGGAAGGATCAAGAATTTTCTTCCATTCAAACAAATGAACGAGACACCATCGTTTAACAAAACCGTTAGTGGCAGTGATTGCAGACGGAAAGACTGCCTAATATTTTATGGAGCCTGATGGTTCAACAGTCGATCAGCTGAACACTCGGTCTGCTTTTAGCGTTATGGCTGCAAATACGCCGCATCGGACCGTGAGCTTTATTAATTAATTTAGACAGTCCATTTAAGCAGCCGCCCGGGCGAGTGGCATATGCGTTTAGTGAGAATATACTCACAAGCGGAAATACTTTGTATCCTTGTTAATTTGAAGACAGATATTTAAAACTTGTCTCGTTTTAGATAATTTCAGTCTATAATTGTTTTGGATTAAGAATAAATATGTGTTTCCTTCCTTCTTTCATTCTATAAAAGAATAAACGACTCTATTTTTGAAATTCGATCCAAAGATTATGTCTGTTTTTGAAAAACTTTCTTTGGGTATTTTAGTTTATTGATTTTCTCACTGCATTGTTTTATTTTTCAGATGAATTTGGTAAATTCCAAATACTTCAGTAATATCTACCTACTCAATTAAGTATGCATTCGTTTTTTGATAACTTTTTATATAAAGTAATCAAATATGATTTTCCAATTTGTTCAATGAAAAGCGTTCCCAACGCTATTTCTGAAAACAACGTTTCAGTATGTTTGACCTCATGTCGAGAAAAGCGGAAAGTTGGGCGGATTGTTATACAGTTACAACTGTTCCTACATATTCGCGCTTGCAGAGTATTCAATTCGTGGTATCGGAGGTTTACGATCTGCCCGCTTGGGGGAATTGCGGCCTTTTCGTGCCCTCCCCCGTAAACCAAACCGCTATGTACGAGTACACGTACATAAGTGATACCCCCTTCTCCCTACAGGGAGACACGGGTTCTATTAGAATTAGGATTCGCTACTTGTACACGGGACGGAGTACGAAGTTTGTTTGCTACATTTATTTTGCTGTAGTGGTAGTAGGTACTTCTGAAATAGCACGGACAATGTATTTAACTTTATTTATTTATTTTAACGTGTTTGTAAATTTGAATTTTAAGAATTAGAGTCTATCACTATTCTGTAAGCATAACCTCTGTATTATAAATCGCTTAACCTTTGTGAGAGAAAAATAAATGATTTGTATTCTTTTTTATTAATTCTGACTTTTGGCGGGTATCAGATACAAAAATAAACGAGTCAACATACCCATTGTCTTCTATACTATTTCAAATTTCTTATACGAATGCAATTGTAAACTAAAGTAGATTTCAAAAACATAAAACAAGTCAAGCTCGAATTCCTTTTACTCCAGTTATTTATGTATATGTTTTAATTGCATTCCGTTGGTTTGTTACCAATTGACTTATAATATGACGGATGTTGTCAGTCACTCAATCAGATCGTCATTCCGGCGATGGTAATTAGTAACAGTAATTATAAGTTCCTCACTCAAGGCCCGTGCAAACAGCACTATCTTAAACATTAATTATGACAAGATGAAAAATTTATTATAGCTCTTGATTGAGACGTGCTAGGTAATCTCATAATTAATGAGGTTTGTTTTGTACATGTTAAGATTTTTGTGATAACAAGCTCTTTTTGCGTGAAAAATTTAGTGTAACAGCAGACATTTGAGAGACTGTTGGGTTTTCAAATATTTTATTTCATCAAAATCAAAGGTTTAGTGTAGGTACATTTATTCTACAATACTGTTCTCATCTAAGCCCTCTAGCAAAAGGGTCGTAACTCGTTAGCAAATGACTCTTGAAATCTAAGTACCGTTTGCATGGCTCGTCTCGCTAACAAGCGATGCTTACCTACTTGGTTTATTTAAAAAGTAACAACCCAAATGGTTGGCACACAAATGATTCCCTTCGGAACGTCGCACGCTCGGGGCTCCGTAATTTCCTGCGTATTTTGATCTCAATGGCGCGGCACAAGTGCTCCCTCGTCCTCGTCTCTTTTCTCTAATTTTTGTACGTTTTCGTTGCTCGAGACTTGTGTTAAAAATAGCCGAGTAATTTTTCATTTCGGCGCGAGGCGGGCGTGTCAGATTACAGGCTGTTCCAAATAATACACCAACGGTACTTAACTCGAATGCGCCTACTCTCGCGGCCAACTTTTGTTGTTCATATACGCTTTTCATCGTAGCTATCTGACTTGTTCTTTTGCTGGATTATTTATGCGATATTTTCAAGTTACTGCGGAACCTGGGTCGTTTTATGGGCTCTTATGAAGTTTTTGTTGTAGATGAATTTAAAATAATTTTAATTTTGCTCGTACGGTCGGATATTACACTTCCACATAAATGAATGTCGTTTAGTTCATCGCGACAACATGACAACTTGTTACTTGTTTTATGCAAAATTTATTATCAGCATTTTCGTGTTTATGTAAATGGTGTTTGAAATATGTCGAGAATTAATTTTAAGTCGGCGAAAAGGTAATGGATCACCCTATGATTCGGTCGGAATAGCGAACAATTGTGTGTGCGCCTCGGAGACGCTATATATCACGGAGTATTTCCGTGCGCGCCTGCCCCGAATTTATACTACGTCTTTTTTACGCATAAAAACTAATGTCGCCTCTAATTATTTTTAGATTATAACGCACCGCCTGCTATATATTAAGTCGAGCGCAGCCGAATTGTCAGCATAACTTTGCTTTGATGTACCATGATTTGTTTTTATTTTCAAGCAATTCCACGTGATTCATGGATGGATAAATTTCAAGTGCGCCGTGAAAACTATGTTTAATTGATGCATCTGCTTATTACTTTGTTATGACATCCGCATGATAGTCGTAGTCGATTTATAGATCAGTTTAGTGATTCACGACGCTGGAAAAATAATTTACAAAAGGGAATAAGAATCAGCTCCCCCGGCGACATGTTTGACGGGTTGATAAGTTTGGCGAAAACGTCAACGCAACGCGTCGTCGATCGTGTTTCACTGAAAAACTGTGAATTAATCAGGACCTGGCGCGAATGGATGTGGCATCATTCGTCTCTGTCAGTCTCCCTGGTGGATATGTGTCGAAATGAGACGGTGGTACAATCGGGAGTGGTTACTCGGTCATTTGTCCCCTGCGACCGACACGCACTGCCTAACCCATGAATGTGTGAGTATGCCTTTATACCTCTGATGCAGTCAGCTTTTTGTTTGAAAATATTTTCCCAAAACCTATTAACATTTAAATAGTCGCCATCTCAGTTACAGGGAACGGATTTATATGAGGGTTTGCAAGGTTCTGACCACCATTTTGATAGCGTGAAACACTCTTGTATAAATTAATTATTGTAAAGTCAAAATCAGTTCAGCTTCATAATATTATGTTCTGCTCTGTCACTCCTTGCTTTTACCACCAGTACTTTTTACAAAGTTGAAAAACTGAAGAATTGATTTGTTTGTGGCATCGCCTTTCTAAAAGCTTATCAAACTTGCTACCTGCTCATGCGTTTAACTCACGATATCAAGTTAAGCAATGAGTAAAAAAATATCGTCCCGATTTAGTAACTCGACACCTCTCGCTAGTCATATTTTTAAGAGCACACTATGAAAGTCTTTTAGATTGAATGCTTCAAACAATTTTACGATTGAATTTCTTTTTAATGTGACACCTTTTATCACTTCACAGTTTTATGTTTAGTAAAAGAAACTTTAAAATTAGCGTGGTCGTATTCAATTATGTTACCTTAAAGGATAATACAACAAGAAAGGGGCAACATGTGCACAACAAAACACAATTTATTGAAGTCAACGAGAGTCGCCAAATACAAACACGAGCCTTTCGCATTGCAATCTATTAGAGAGATAAGTCTCGATTGGGAGGTATTATGTTAATCCTACGCGCGGCGCGGGCTTTATCTAAAGTGGCTCGGGCGTCGTGGACCTCTGGGGTCTCGTGGACCCTGGGGACTTACCCGTAGGCAGCGAGCGTCGGGTCGTAGGGGTAGTAGCCACCGGAGGGCTGCAGGCCCGCCGAGGTCCACGCGGACATCTCCCCGCTGCCCTCTTTCAGCGCGTAAGGGTTGCTCTGAAACACCGCATCATACAATAACATAATTATAAAAGCCACTGGAAATAATCATATTGCGACGAGGTCTTGGACGGTATAAGTGTAAGATCGTAATGTCATGATTTATTGACCCTGAATACAGCTGCAAAAAGTACACAAGCACAAAGAAGCGTTTTATATACCTGATGACATTATTTTACTCTACCCAACACGTTCTCTACCTACATAATATACTGGTATTGATAGACGCATCAATCGTCATGAAGAATTTCAATTTCCACCCAAACACTGTGGATAGCTATATATTTTATCCGTGTTCATCCACTTTGCACCGAGTTCAATAGAAGAAGGATTTAGAAGTAAGGTCGTATATTTTACTATAAAAACTTTCGTAGTTTGACAAATTCATTATGAATGTAAGCGGGTTAACTACGAACCTAGTTTGTGTTGGAGGAACACCAACGTTTCATCCCTTAACGATGGACTTCATCAAGGTGAGTGTACCGCGTCCCTGCGCGCACGTGGTTGGTGTTGGTGTTCTTCCAACACAAACTAGGTTCGTAGTTCGCTTACATTCATAATAAGCTCGTATGTGATTAGAAATGTACGAACAGAACGTAGCACTCTAAATCCCTAAGCTTGCGTGTAAGCTGATAGATAAATCTCAACGCGTAATACCGCTCACTCAATCGGCCTCACAAATACTCAAGCTAGAATTTAATTAAAGTTAACTTAATAAAAGGGAATAAACTCGAACAACAATAAAAGTCCCAAGTGTACGGGCTGACATATCACTAGCGTATTTGCATAATGTATGGATCCAGAGGGGAAAACTATTAAGGCCTAACGCAAGGGCACCCTTTGCGTGATAGTTGTTTAACAGGCAGCGAGCTACGATGTGCCCTCCTCGCCTCAGATATTCGCATACATTACGTACGACTAAATTAAAAGTGTGAACGATTCTGAGCGCCTTGGGAGTTGCATCCCTCTCTCCCCACGGCTCTGAGTTGACGCCTCTGATAATAAAATGAAAAGTAATATGATGCTCCTCGCGACCCGCGATAGCTGAATGAAAAGAGCAAGCTTATTTGTCCCCTCGCAGGGAGAAAACTGTCTGTTTGCATTGCATATTTACTGTAATGCTCGTTAATTTTATGTTTATGAGCATAAAATACAGACCCAAGTACTCGTTAAGGCTTAGTTTGTAATTTAGTTATGTAAGGTGTCATTTTTTAAGTTGATAATAGATAGATAATACTTTATTCATCGCCATAGAAAATTAATTTTACATATAAACATGTAGAGAACAGCATTGGAACTGGCGGCCTTATCGCTTAAAGCGATTTCTTCCAGGCAACCAAAACGAAGGAAGAAAAATACAGGATGGCGGTGCAACTTAACATAAATCTAAACTATTAATACACTATACTAGTGATATACATCTACACTACAATACTAATATAATATACACTATAATAATATAATATAATATAATATTCAGTATAATACACTACAATACTAATAATAATACATCTACACTAATACAATCTAAACTATTAATACAACTAAACTAATACATACAGAATTATAATTATAGTTAGTAACTATAGTGAACATGCTAACTAGTGTGACGTATATTTATAAGAAAGTTCCAACAAAGTGAAAATTAGAACTCTAATTCTTTTGTGTTTTAGACCTACCATCATTATAATTATTACCTGCGAATGTAGACTGGATGTGGTTATACTACTATGCCTTTTACATCCGGGAACTGAACGCACCTTTATTTATCAGTTTCACAAAAAACTGCCGTATAATTAATTATACCAATCCTGCCCCCAGTGGTGTTGTGAGATCAAGACAAAAAATGTTACTTCTTCGCCAAACAACCCGGTCGTTAATATCTATCAGTGTTGTAAGTGAACATTGCACTTCCCCGCAAATAAGCCAGTGACAAATTCGAACAACTCTTTTGTGAGGCTGAGATAAAAATTGTGCCTTTTTCTGCCTCTGATAGGGCTCCAAAGGTCGGAGGTTCACTAACTATGAGTGATGATTGCCTCGCCCTCTACATTAGAGTACGCACGTGCAACTACCAACATTAATGATATCGCGTTCTATGGGAACAAGAAAGTAATGTAACCTCATTGTGGCTTTATTTAAGGGCTGTCCAAGAAGCTCTACATTTCTAAAGTTTTGTTTATTTATATAAGTATTTACATAAGCATGCTTTGTTTACAAAAAATTATAACTGTATCCTTTTAGTATGTTTCTAGTAGATACGCTTGGAAAAAGGTGGTTATGGTTGAATAGGTAGGTATTATAAAAAACTTAAAATTATATGTTAATATAAAATTATTATTTCTCGACTAAGAACCTTTCAAATATGTTTCGGCTCGTATTTGCTTATTATTATATCCCTTTAAAAACTCGTTTATTAACTATCACAAATCTAATCCGAAGCAATTCATCCCCCTTTTCCGTGAGACTGAATCTAACAACATTTTAATCAATTCTTCACAGAGTTTGCGAGTCAGCGCGCCAGATAGACTCATTACGCCAACCCCAAATAAATATAAACAGTAGCGAAAAGGGGCCGTCCCCACTATTAACGTTATTCACACGCGCCGCTAGATCCATAAATAAGAGCCAACTATGCCGCGACCCTAGAAACAAAAAAAGACAAAGTTCACGTTCGAGTGATCTGTGCGGTTCATAAATAAGGCTCGTTTATTTCATTGCATTAAACCGGTGATAAGTTATTTGACGGTTCATAAATTCGTACCCCATCAGCGCGCGATGTGGCTCCGCGCTTATGGACCGGCGGCGCTGGCGGCGCAGGCAGAGCTGGCGTCCCGGCGGCGGCGCGCCCCGGGCGCCGACTCACCCGCTGCCAAATCACAGCCACTCCATCATTCCGCGCACCAACTTTCTGGCTACCGTACGCCAGTTAAAGCCATCGTTTTACTGTTGCGTACGCCAATACCATTTTCTGCGTCATAAACTGTATTACCTCGTAGCTCGTAGAGGCTCCTACGAGTGTCGCTCTAACTGGTCCATTTGCAACGTCTAGTGCGCCAAGCGCATGTCCATTAGTTGCGGTGCGCGCCAACTTTTGACAAATATATGAACCTAACTAGCTTGGCTACTGCCTACCTACTGCGCCTTTGTTGAACAGGAGTGGATGCACAAAAATGATACACTCCTAACGCTTTTCCTATATTATGTTGGGTACTTATGTAGAGATATTATTAGGTATGCATACAAAATGGAAGGAAATTCTACGCGCAGACAAAAACTAAAGTGAATTGTGGCAAGTGGAAAAAGAATGGCTCTAAGTGGATAAAGAGCGAATACAAACGAAAAAGTCATTTCATGCCGCACGGTGGTGACGCAACTCATGCCGAGCACGCGATTTCCAATCTTACTTAATTCGCATTAAGAGCTGTATTTGCGGGGCACGGAGACAACGTGGCTAAGTTCAATAAAGCTTTCCCCCAAATAAGCCATAAAACGAGCGGCTACGGGCGCGGGCTGGTTGGGTACCTACTCGTTCCAATTATTTGTTTGTGGAGGCACAATAATTTTATTTTACGTTTTATTTAACATTTATTTCGTTACGGCAATTTCACGGGTATCAAAGAATTGCTAGATTGTGATTTAAACGGAATTGGTTATTTTCCACTTCGAGGACCGTATTTCGTACGGACCCTGGTATCAAGTTAATATTGTTTTATTATGCATGATATTTGTTTAGTTTGTTTTCTAATCACATTTTTTGCAAAAGTTTATTGGACTTATGATTGGTTGGTCGTAAAATGCTATTGAGAGAGTTATTGGTTTGATTGCCTGCTACAAAAAAACCTTTTATCCGTTAACTACGCAATTTTCGATTAGGTACATAAATTAAATGCATAGGTACCAGCAGAGATTGTTTTAATTTGTTTCGTAAGCCGTGGTAAAGTGTGCTGGCGTGAAACTGT
Organism: Eupithecia subumbrata; assembly: GCA_949316285.1. NCBI lineage: Eukaryota > Metazoa > Arthropoda > Insecta > Lepidoptera > Geometridae > Eupithecia > Eupithecia subumbrata. The sequence continues at coordinate 9,154,243 of OX438642.1, read as the reverse complement.
CGATGGCGCATCACCATAAATAAATAAACAATAAAGGAGGATTAAACAAGTGAATCGGATCTGAAACGCAGACAATGTGCGGTCACGTTAACTGCCAAACCCGCCGGTAACCGATCGCGGCCAGCGTAATTCAATGATCGTAAACGCTCGCAATGATATCAATTAGAAGGGCCTCGAGACCGATAAAGCTCCGCTTTAATTAGGAGAACAAACAACTGACGGTTCTTAATGAGCCGTGAGCGTGTGGAGAGCGAGAGAGGTAGGTAATTAGGTCGGGGGAGACTGCGCGCGGTGCCACCGAGGGCGATCAATTATTGAGCCGTAGTGATTGATTCGGTCTCGCCGCACCGCGCCGCGTCTCGCCGCGTCTCGCCGCAACGCGCGGTCTCGCGACTCGATACCGCGACCGCACTCTGACCTCACTCTTAATCCCGACACACTAACTTTGAATGCTTACTTAATCTGCCTCTCGATAAGTTTTCGGTGTTGGGACCGCGCATTAGTCACGGTTTACTTTGGTTTAGGTAAAAGGTATATTTGTCGCTTGTGTTTAATTTCCCCTAAGCCGCATTTTATCATTCTAAGTATTTCATTAAAATTTGGCAGGAAATAGGTAAGTACCTATCTGATTAATGGAAAAAGTATACCAACGCAATTAAAAGTAAAATACCTTCTATCATTCAATCGTGGATGATTATTTTGATATCACAAAATAAATGTCAAAATAAAGGCATAATTAAAAGGCTACTAAGCGTTAGAGGCATAAACAAGTCCCTAACAATGTCTTAATAACAGTTTCCGCAGGGCCGCATTTATTGCATTATCTGATGTCTTGCTAATAGCCATCATCGGAGGGTGAAACGCAGCTGTAAAAGGCCAGTCCTGCTTATAAATTACTTATAAAATAAGGGCATTAAAAACCATTTAGAGCAATAACTGTAATACGGCAAATACAGCTATAAATAAATTGAAAAAATTATTTAGTATTATTTTGATACAAAAATAAATGTGTCGAGGTGTCAGCGATAATGGTGGTCGCAGGGAGGTCGGCGGAGGACAATGCGCCCCCGGGGTGCCTTTGTGCCGCGGATTCCCTGCCCGTGACATCTGTCCGAATCGCTACAATAACTCGCAAAAAACTCACTCCAAATTCACCAACTGTAAAGAGCTCCTAGCGTTTATTTTCCGCTGAATTTAACAATACCTATGCATAGTAGAACTTCGCAGGGATGTCTTCATTGGACTATTGTTGCACGTGACATATCATTTATCCTATTTTGAATTAGCGTTTTTCTACCACTGGTGGTCTCTATTCATAACAGAATCAAGGCACACATAACAATGTCACAATATTATAAACGGCTTTCAGCCGTGAAAAGGCGATTGATAGCTTATTTTGAAGTAAAGTAAGAAACGAACCTAAAAAGGTACCTAACCTAGTAAAACTATCGTAAACAACATACATTTATTTGTTTAATAAATTTTCAACATGTATATGCGGACAGAGTACTTTTAAAATGACTTTTTTTCAAAAACATACAGAAGAATATATTGGCCAAAGTCGGGCCGGGAATTGAACCCACGATCTCAAAAAATCCGTGCCTCAATCCGTGTCTTAATCGGATAACACCTGAACGTTAAAATAGTGCTAAAATGTAAATTACCGCTTACCTACTTTACCGCAAAGTATAGGTATAATTTAAAAAAAAATGATACCGATCTACATTTTAATATATTCAGATGCTATGTATACAGACCGCTTTTTATAATTAAATTTATATTTTTTACGGTTTACTATTCAGCTAATTATAAAAAACTAGTTTGTCGTGTATAATTAGGGTACAAGCTTTCTTATATGCAAATTTTACGTGAAACATCAAACTACAGCATTAAAAAACAAACTAAAATTTAATAATAAGGTGGTTACAAAGCTATCTCAAGTTGAATCGACACCTTGTTTTATATTCGACTAATGCTTAGCGCGCGGTGTCGGGTGAACCGAGCGGTCGACGCGGACAAAAATTACGCGTGGATCACGTTTTTTCACTTCCGGTTGAGATAACGGTCAGAATAAGCACCTTTATGCTGTTAAGTGGTCACAGATCGCTTAGTAAATGCCCGTATTTTGAAATTGTTTATATGAAAGCCGAAATACACCCTTCACTTCTTTGTGAAAAGTTTCAATTATCACGCATTAGGGCCGTTTCCTGAACTCAATCTTGTGGGCCGACATTAATACCGGGATCTTTGAGACGGAACCGTCCAATATCCTCCCGTTCCGGACCAGACAAAGGGACATTACGACTGCGAGCAAACCGTTTTCGCGGAATAATCATCGTCTGCAAACAGTGCAAAATTTGCTACGCAGCACGCTGGACAAGTAAATGATCTATTAATGAAATATGCATTATGGAACATAAGGTCAGTCAGGCTATAGTGTTAGGAGTATTCAAACAATAGCAAATGCATTTAGCTCGACCACTACATGATTTATAGTAAAAGCATGTTGGTAATTTATAAGAGTGGTGGGAAGGGTGCCGGCTCCGCGGGACACCAGGGCGCCGGGAAATCGGGGAAACCCGAAGATTTATGGGTGGCAGACCCGCGGCGAGCCGCTGACCGCCGCCGCTCACTCTGTTTGCCCACTCATTAAAGTCACCAAGTAAACGCTTAGTGCAAAGATATTTGCGGAACAATTAACGGTTTTGAGATGAGACGAGGGTTGCAGGGTGGCTAGCGGTCAATGTAAACAAATTATAATGAATTTGGCGGCTGTCACGTTCTGAAATTAGGTACATGTTTTACCTGAGCTGGGCATGTATTAGACACTCGTGTGTGTGATAGTTAATGCGGCTGTTACAGAAGGTGTGCGGTCCTACGTCGGGATATCGCTCTGTAAACATGCGCGGTGTCAATCACTGCACCGCGGCGGCGCTTTAAAACGTTTTATCGCTTGTCACATAGCTAATCTAAAGTATAACGCATTTATGTCGAATCGTAGATGTACCTATTGATAAGCCCACCTACATGGCGGCTGATAATTATGATGTACCTACCACATATGCAGAGACATGCGTAATAACAAAAAAGCAAGTGAATAATTATTTTATTGACTAAATAATATTAAAATCGAATATACCTAGATGAATTACTTCGTTCTTCAAACATCCCTAACCACATAGGTACAAGCCTTGTTTTTATTTGTGTTGTTGTAACGAATAAACATAAAAATACTAACCTGCAAACATGCTGTGTTACATACTTATTTATACGAAGAATGTCATTAAAAAGAATTTGCACTAAGTGCGATTCGAAATGCGCATTATGGCCAGCAATGCCCACCATTGATGTTAATTTAATACGATCATGTTGGTTCCCTTCCTTTTACTATCTTTTGCATTATTAATAACTCGCGAGTTATGCTGCTTTTTCAGCTGAAACTGCTCCTCAGTTGTTAATAAAAACCATAGAGCAAGGTGCCATATAAATATTTTGGGAAGTTATGTCGTCACTTCCAAGTGAGCATACTATTTTTATAATTAACGTTCACCACAACTTCTATTAGGAAGATGCTTAATTTTTAATTCAAAACAGATTCACAAAATAAAAAATGTGAAAGTGATGAAATCTTTCTACAAGACATGGAAACAATGTGTATGTGTAGATATTAATATGTAGGTAGTTTGTTATCAAGAAAGCCGATAGTAATCGTGAGTCGACAATGTAGTTGCGATACAGATTTGATAATTGGGTCGAGGTTTAATCTGCAGTGATTAATGAACAAAGTAAACACTAAAGACAGACCACCCACCGGGAGAAGACGGCTTAATAAGACCCTCATTAACACCTTAATGGCTATTCTCAATTCGCTTGATTTCTCTTCAGTTTTATTTATTTTTTCCCTCTCGGTCGGGCGCGTCGCCGCTTGCGCATAGCGCCTCTCGCTCAAGCGCCCTCTAATTGAATTTCTGGTCTCTTTTTTCTAAACTTATTCTCTTTGACTTAAGATTAGTGATGTATTTAAATTGGAGTTTTGTTACGTTTTTATAGTCAGCCGAGAGTGTCTCTCGTTTCTTTTTCGTTTCCGTTTTCTTATCGAACTTTTAATTTGGTTGATAATGAAGCGGGAGTGGAAGTTTCGTTAAATGTTCAGTCCATTTGAATGAGATTAGGGAAACGGCATCGGGGGTGGGGGAAGGGGCAGGACAGGTCACTTTTGCTTCTCTCGAATTTGTTGGTCGTTTATTTGGTGAGCGGCGTCGTCATGTCTATCAATAATGCTGTAGGAGGACTCGGGGGTTTCCGTTTGTAATAAACGGATGAGATATGAAAGTGCCGGGACACATGTACGCAGCATGCACTTCGATGACGAAAGATTTTATTGCTCTACCACGAGATTAGCCTGCTCTTTCCTTATAATTGTGACAATATTTTATAAGAAACCGTTTGAAGTTTTTTTACGATGAAGGATTCTTATGGGAACTAAGTCAGCCCTTAGTAATATCGTAATGTAATTTCAATCGAACCTTGCAAAATAACATTTTAAGGTATACCAACAATATAGTAAAGTATTAATACTTGTCGAAGGTACTTGAATCATTATTTTTTTGGATAATCTTTCGTTGGTGGTTTAATAAATAAATTAATCAGTCATTTGTAAATTGGTAGATGTTTTTATAGTTAGGTTTCGAGTGGGGTACGTGCACCGCGGTATCCACGACAGTGCAAAAATTGGTAGAGTAACTGAGCTAGATTCTTGACCTTAGTAGAGCCGCAAAAAGACTAAATACAGGTACTAAAACCTACATGTTGCTTTATGCGAGTAAATGTCCACAACGTGACGACATGAAGAGGCGGTTATACCAAACAAATTCCTTTACTGATTATCAAAAGCGTACAATAGATAAAAGATGGCGCTGGCTGTATTGTTAGTAAGTCGCAATTCGAACAGACGGCGCCACCGGAGTTGCCGGTGTTCAAAAATGGCAGTTGAATATTTTCCCCTACAATGACTGTCGCCCGCTCTGTAGGAAAATAAACCCTGCTACAACGGGATACGAAACAAATTGTTATGTGAGTATAGGAAGACTTACATGGCCAGAAACAGACACGAGTGTATTTGTGGTGGAGCGTCGTCATTGTTCGCTAAATTGTCGCTTGCACGTAACCGGGCAGGCTTGTCGTGAGCTAGGTATGTGCGGTGAGCGCACAATGACACTGTACATACACTAAAACACCTGTTATTAAAATGCACGGGGTCACAGAATGGCTACAGCAAACTTCGTTTAATACAATGACAGATAAAGATCTCACTGCCGGCGATTAGGATGCATCCACAATTACCTACACGAACTGCCATTACAGGCGTGATACTGCATTTATGAGTTGAACGTACTTGTTGTGATCTATCTGGAAAAAGTTTTTCTATCGCGTAGGTACTTTTTATTATTTATGTAATATAAAACAGTTTTTATTGATGTTCAGTTATCTATTGGCGGTTTCTAAGCATTTTGTTTTTAGGGTTTTTTTCGAGAACGAAACCCTTAATTGAAGTTTCGTTCTGTCCGTCCTGTTTTTTCTCTTGAATATCTCAGCAACTACCGAATCCATTTACATGTTCCTCTTGGAGTCGAGAAGTTCTCTTGGAGGCCTAGGTCCATAGGGACTAGGTGCGTAGGGCCCAACGGGTTTTTAAAAAAATATCTGAGCGTCTGGTCGAAGCGACGACGCGTGACCCGAGAGCTGGTGAGTATCTGGCACAGCGCATCAGCATTGCCATACAGCGGGGCAATGCAGCCAGCCAGCGACTTGGGGACGCTTCCGGCTGGTATTGATATGAATAAGTTGGCTACCTGGCTACCTGTAGATTATTTGCAACAGTCTGCACTTAACTGAATTGTTTCAATTGTAAATACTAGTTCTAATTTATTTGTATTATTTGATTGTAAGTTTCTTTGTGATTGAAGAAAAGGTCAAAAAAAATTACAAATAAATTAAATAATATTAAAAATCCTGCGCTTGCACAGGTTAATAGAATATGATTTTTTTTGGTACAAATTTTGATGTCGATGTTTTAAAAGAGATTTACAAGGGGACATCTAATTCGGTTTCACATTAAAGGTGTATTACATAGGCTTGTACATTTCAAAACAGTTTTTGAAAATTTTCTTGGTTACTCACTTTTGAAAAAAATATTTTGAAAAAACTTGAATTTACCGTTTCTTAAACTTTTTGCATATGTACTAGGTTTGATACCTTTTGAAATCGTCACTGTAGTTGTAAAACTAAATAACTAAAACACTTTTCAATTTGCGATTTGTTGCATTTTCATAAAGTCTAATTGAAGCTGTATCTTTCTGTGTTACTAAAATTTCGATATCATAATTTATCAAAAAGTTATACGTCAATGAAATGGTTCATTGCAAGTCGCCAAATACGGAAAGTATATAGGATATAGATGAGTTGAGATAAAAGTAACGAAGGAAAAGTAGATACACGTAATTAACTCGGCAATAAATAAATAAGTGACTTTATTTGTTACTATGAAAGCGAAAAAATCAATAACGTGGTTGATTCATTTTCCCCAAACTCATTTATGCTCAATCAGGACCAAATTGCAGATGGAATAATTAATTAAAGTGAATGTATTACTGGGAAGTGTTTGAGGTTCGGGATTTCGTGTGTGTTTAAATTAAAAAGTAGCGGCCACCTGTAAACCTTGGGGTGGTTTGTTGTTTAATTTTAAAGTTACGTTACTTGAAATCTGTAGGATCTAAAGCAAACGAGCATTATCGTATCGTACTCTACCGTGACGTCCATAAGAATTATTTTTCTTCTTGTTATTAGCGTGAATTAAAGAAATTTTTGCCGTCATCTCCCAGTTATCTGGCTTATAGTATGGCATTGATTCGAGTGGTTTAAAATGAATTAAAATATAGTGCTCTATCGATTCAGTCCTGGGAGAATTATCTTGACATTTTACCGTCAACGAAATTTGTGTAAGATCTAAGCTATTTTGCGTGTTTAATAGATACTTGTCTCATTCTTCAAACACTTTACTTAGAAGACTTCTACTAAACGGTAAGCCAAGGTATTTTTCAGTTGGGTAGTGCTAAAGTTAAAGAGCGACAGCAGTAGACAGCGACAAGAAAAGTGGAACTAACGCACTGGCTACGACAATGTTGGTGAATCGTGTAAAAGACGCGACGATGTTCAATACAACCAAATACGGAAGTCATTACTCAGTAGATTAATGACAACTCTATTGAACATCGTCGCGTCTTTTACACGATTCACCAATATTGTCGGAGCCAGTGCGTCCATAATCTGTGCAGAGATCTTCCCGCTTTTTAGACCAGTGTCATTTGGGATGAACGTTTTACCCGTAAAAGTTATTAGGTAGTTGAAAAATTAGGTGAAAAAAAAAAGGTTTTCATTACCTTTTTTTTACTATCACCAATGGAAAGGATGTTCTTTACTTTATTTATCATTTTGGTGGAGAAATAGATTGAGTAACAACATATAACACAAGAAAAAATCAACGCTTTAATATTATGAAAAACGTCTAATAATTGTTCGTTCCTACCCCCTAACTCCGAAGTTTGCAGAGCAATACAAATACAAAATCGTTTTAAACAATCAAATCATCATGATTTTAGGTGAACGGGAAGTAGGGTAGGTCTTGGTCGATGGCGAGAATCAAAAGTATTTATTCGTGAATAAACTACAAATTTACTGTTTTTAAATTTTTCCCTTTACTTGTGCTATAAGGCCTTGCTTCTTGCCAAATTTCATAATTCTAGGTCTACGGGAAGTACCCTAGAGGTTTAGGTCTATAGCAAGAAACAAAAGTATTTTTTTTGTGTATAAACGACAAGTTTACGGTTTTAGGATTTTTTCCTTTACTTGTGCTATATGACCTTGCTACTTACCAAGTTTTATGATTCTACGTCAACGGAAAGTATCGTATATATAAAGTATCGTATAGGTTTAGGTCCAGGGCGAGAATCTAAAGTACATATTTGAATAAAATACAAATTTACTTTTTTCTAATTTTTCCCTTTACTTGTGCTATAAGGCCTTGTTTCTTGCCAAATTTCATAATTATAAGTTTACGGGAAGTACCCTATAGGTTTTGGTCCATGGCGAGCAATAAAAGTATTTTTTTGTGAATAAATTACAAAAGGATGGTTTTCCGATTTTTCTCTTTACTTGTGCTATAAGACCTTGCTGCTCACCAAATTTCATGATTCTAGGTATACGGGAAGTACCCTATATGTTTTGTGTGCATGTGATTCCCTTGGAAATTTCAAAATATTCGGTCATAAACGGCTGTAACTTTTGAGGGCGTTAACTTGCGGGCGGGTTGATCGAGTAAATTTACTGACTTTTTGAAATACATTAGAAAGAGTGGATAAATTTACCATTACCGCCTAGTTTTCAAAGTTTGCAGAGCGATCCATCTGAAATGTATGTACCAACTGCTGTTAGAAATTCATCTAACAGCGAAGTCTCTTACTACGAATACTATTATTCGTATAATTCACAAAAGTTATCAACTTTCAGCGCACGAGTCACACATGCACTTGACCAATCTTGCTTTAATTAACCATCATTAATATAAGAACAAAACGAAAACATCATCCCTACAATGGGAGATTTATAGCTTAGTAAAATAAAAATAGGCACACGCACAGACGCACAGTTCCTTCATTGCCCCCTTTGTCCTGGATACTGGTCCAGAGAACACAGTTGTACCACAGATATTTCGATTCTTTGCCGAGTGTGGGCCCTTATAGGGATTACTGGTGCCGCTTGCGCCGACCGCTCATTTGTCCTTGTTGCCCAGACAAGGTGTTAAGCCAAACAGAAGTTCAAGCTATTCTTCAAGACCGCAAATTGTATTTGTAGCGCATTATATAAACAGTCCTTATAGGTAATTTGAATTGTCCAATAGAAACGCTAGGTAAGTTTTTCTACCTACTACTAATTTGGTATTTGTTAGGAATAGAATTTTATGACGTCAATAAACAAATACCATTGGTATTAGTTTTTTGGTATTAGAAAGGAATAGATCTCTCAAACAGTGTTTGTTTATATTATAATCTAAAGTCATTTCTAACGAGATATTTACCATGATTTGAATTTTGAGCTTTCCAATATTTCGGCACAGTTTCATGCGCCATGATCACGGAATAACTGACGGCACTGCGAGTGAGTTGTTATTGGCAGATATATTTATAAATATCCCGTTTGAAATGACTTTAGTGTTAATAACCATGATGGATTTAAAAGTTTTAATCTAGATCTATTTGCAAAAGTTACAGCTAGTTATATCAGAACCCCATCACACTAGAAACCACTACTTTGTGAGTGCTCTAAATGGGAATAAAAAAGGTGTTCTAAATTCTCTTAGAATTGGTGCTCTGAATGAAAATACTTCTGCATAAATACTTAAAAGATAATTATTTGGTGTCATTCAAAGGGTAATGTATTATTTCTGCTGTTGATGCCTAATTTGATGTAATAATGCGGACATTTTGAAATTGTTTAACTAGTAGAAATGTTAATGTTTCGTGACAGGGTGGCGGCGGGGTCTGCGAGGTGTCGGTGGTTTTCTGGCTGAGCGCTCGCGGACCGGTTCGGAGGCTAGCGGCGCGCGCGGCGCGCCCTGCGCCGCCGCACGCCAGCCCAGCACTCCAAACACGTTGTACACAGTGAGAGCGATAAACCTTGCCTTGCCACGCAGACCTATACCAACCAACTGCTTTCTATTTGCAAAAAATATAAGTAATCCTTATTTACTTCATTGTTTCCCCTTTTCGAACTTGATACAGACGAAAATTGTTTGCGATACCCTTGTAAGACTTCGCAGCAACTAAAAACGTGTTGTGTCACTTAATATGCCATTAGAATTTTTGAGTAAAGTAGGCTCCTAGCCTAGCAACCCTAAACTCTGTCGATTTCACAGAGTGCCTTTGTGAAATATGTACGAGGTAGGCTACCTATGGTGATCGCCACATTGCGTGACCATTAGAAAAACTCAGTTATTATATTTTCACCACTCTCGCTCAAAAACCTTGACTTTGCTGCTCATAAACAGTGGGCAAAAACGGGTTTTGCTCACACGGAACAAAGTTTTTTTTTCAGGTTTTTGAAAAAAGTAATTTGAATTCGGAACAATGTATCCTTCATAGAAAAAATATTTCGTCCGTTCGTGGTTTGAAAGAGGTTAGTAGCATTTTTTACCCTCTAAGTTTGTTGACCTTGTTGACCAAAAAGAGTTTCTGACATTCGCCCTTCTTTTATAAATTACAAAATATTTTCTCGCTAGTCGTGGTGATAAGTTGTATAACTCGAAAGCAATTTTTTTTCTTGTCTTTTGAATCAATCGCTTCCTTAGCAGTTTACTTTAGAGCCACTCGCTACACTCATGACTTAGAGTCATGAGTGTAGCTAGACTGCTTCACTAGCATGTGATTTAATGTTGGCACTTTAACCTAAAAAAAATTGTCCGCTTTTTGAACAAATAACTATTCTCTTATGTACAGACTGTCCCGAAAAAAGTACTTAAAGGTTTTCGCACCTGCCATACGTATTTAATGATTGGCGAGAACTGGTGAGTAGTGGCGGTACACGCTTGATAGTTGGGGTCTTTAGTCGATTCGCACCGAAAGCGGTTCGAACCGTGGTGCGAAACGCCCAAGAGCTCTTTTTGAATGGGTCCTTTCGCACCGAGTGGTTGGAGAGGTGCGAATGGCCCAAAGTATCTTTTGGAATGGGTCACTTCGGACCACTGGACGAATCGAACCAATCATGTACAAGAATACGTACCAGTGGTGAATAGAACGCAGAGCTGTCAACACCGATGCTGGGATACGGGTTCTGATCCGTAGAAGGGTACGGCGTGCCGTAGACGCCGACCGCGGCGCTCGACAGCCGAGGATACGAGGAGAGAGCCAGCCGAGCGTTGTCGTACTGGCACGAGCAGACGGTTTGGCCGGTGACGGGGTCAGTTATGATGGGTCTCGGCGTGTCGCAACAGGAGGCGGCGGGGGTGCTGGCGTGGCTGCCCGCGCCGGGCGACAGCGCGCCCCCGGCGACGGCCGACCCGCCGGGCGACAGCGGCGGCGCTGAGCTCGACCCGCCGTCCGGCGATGTGGCCGCGCCGCCGGTGCCCGCCCCGCTGCTGCCCACGAGCAACTGCAAAACACAACGTATTGGTTACTTACTGAGCTGATTTTCCCTTTTCCTGAATCCACACTAATATTATAAATTCGAAATTAACGGATCTCAATGAACTTTGGCAGGGAGGTAAATGGTATGCCGCGGGCAGAATCTAGTTTGTTATAGGTTCAACAGTATAGCACTGAGATTATTAATGAATGAATGAATGACAGGAAACATTGTTATAGGCTAATTCAAAAAACTATTATGTTGAGGTCCAAATACATCTTCAAGAGTTTAGTCAACTTCAGAGAGAGAAAATGAAATATCAATATACTATATACAGAGCCTTTCCGCGGCACCCTGTATAATCTATGTATGTAAAAGTACCCTATCACACTAATAATATAAAGTTTGGATGTTTAGATGTTTGGATGGATAGATGTTTGTTAGCTCTTCACGCCAAAACAACTGAACGGACCGGGCTTAAATTTTGCATATAGGTAGTTCTAGGCCTCGAATAAGACATGTATTCTTTTCCCACAAATCAGTTCCCATGAGATAGAAATCCTCAACCTTTAAATATTTCCATGGAAACAACGCTTGCGAAGCCGCGTACATAAACTAGTTTATTATTTCTCATACTGTTAGTGGTAACAAGCTTATTTTGCAAAAATGAATAGCACGTATGCACAAAAAACAAGATCCGTCAAGTGCGAGTATAACTCGCGCGCCGAGGGTTTCGAACGTTTGTCAACAAATATGTACCAAAAGTACCGGTTAGAGACTAACCAATATACTGATACCAATAACCAATATATGATTACCTAAGAATAATAAGCACCAACCTACATTTCAGATGGATCTCTCTGCATGCTTCGGTTAAAGTGGATAATGGTAAATTTTTCGACATTTTTCAAAATATTTCAAAATGTATGAAACTTATAGAAATTTGAAAAACTTGTTTTGAAATATCCAAATTGATACCTTTTATTTGATACTCGGTGGGGTAGCTCCCCTTTTGAAAATTATTCCATTTTGACCATTTTTCTTAAAGTATTCATTTTACAGACTTCTCTATATTTTTCCTGTAAAATATAGATTTATATCTACAAACGCTCCATACATTTCAAATGGATCGCTCTGCAAACTTCGGAGATAGGGGGTGGGGGGAATGGGTATTTATTCGACTTTTTTCAAAATATTTCAATAAGTATGTTACCTACAGAAATTTGAAAAACTGTTTTGAAACATACAAACCGATACCTTTCATTTGATATCCTACTCGGTGAGATAGCCCCCCTTTTGAAAATTATTCCCCCCCCCCCTTTATGACAATTTTTCAAAAAGTGTTATTTTTTTAAACTTCTCTATATTTTTCGTGCAAAAAAAAGATCCATATCTACAAACGCTCCATACATTTTAAACGGATCGCTCTGCAAACTTCGGAGACAGGGGGGGAATGGGTATTTTTTCAACTTTTTTAAAAATATTTGAAACCTACAGAAATTTGAAAAACTGTTATGAAACCTACAAACCGATACCTTTCATTTGATATTCTATTCGGTGAGATAGCCCCCCCTTTTGAAAATTATTCCCCCCTTTTTGACAATTTTTCAAAAAGTTTTCTTTTTTCAAACTTCTCTATATTTTTCGTGGAAAATAAAGATCCATATCTACAAACGCTCCATACATTTTAAAAGGATCGCTCTGCAAACTTCGGAGATAGGGGGGGGGGATGGGTATTAATTCGACTTTTTTCAAAATATTTCAAAAAGTATGAAACCTACAGAAATTTGAAAAACTGTTTTGAAACGTACAAACTAATACTTTTCATTTAACACTCGATTCGGTGAGGTAGCCCCCCCTTCTGAAAATTTTTCCCCCCCTTTTTGATAATTTTTCAAAAAGTGTTCTTTTTCAAACTTCTCTATATTTTTCCTGTAAAATATAGATCCATATCTATAAACGCTCCATATATTTTAAACGGATCGCTCTGCAAACTTCGGAGATAGGGGGGGGGGGGGTGGGTTAATTCTTCGACTATTTTCAAAATATTTCAAAAAGTATGAAACTTACAGAAATTTGAAAAACTGTTTTGAAACGTACAAACCGATACCTTTCATTTGATATCCTACCCGGTGAGATAGCTCCCCCTTTTGAAAATTATTCCCCCCCTTTTTGACAATTTTTCAAAAAGTGTTCTTTTTTCAAACTTCTCTATATTTTTCGTGCAAAATATAGATCTATATCCTACAAACGCTCCATACATTTTAAAAGGATCGCTCTGCAAACTTCGGAGATACGGGAGGGGAATGGGTATTTTTTCGACTTTTTTCAAAATATTTCAAAAAGGATGAGATCTACACAAATTTCAAAAACTGTTTTGAAACGTACAAACCAATACCTTTCATTTGACACCCGACTCAGTGAGGTAGCCCCCCCCCCCTTTTGAAAATTATTCCCCCCTTTTTGACCATTTTTCAAAAATTGTTGTGTTTCAAACTTCTCTATATTTTTCCTGTAAAATATAGATCCATGTCTATAAACGCTGAATACATTTAATATGGATCGCTCTGCAATCTTCGGAGGTATTTTTTCGACTTTTTTCGAAATATTTTAAAAATTATGAAACCTACAAGAATTTTAAACACTATTTTGAAATGTACAAACTGATACCTTTCATTTGATAACCCACATGACCCTGTAGGTATCTTTTAAAATTTCAGCATCACAATTTGTATGGAAAATATTCATTTTCATTTTTAATTTATTTTTCTTTAAAACTGTACAGGCGCACGATATGTATTATTATTTTAAATTTTAAGTTATAGCTGCAGTACTTGCTGAGTTATTAAGGAGGGCAAAAAGAACAGACAAAGCGAGACCATAAGGGTTTCGAAACCGATCTTCGATCTTCGAAACCCTAAAAATATTGGCATTGTCAGACGGATGTGTGTTTTGAATGTACAGCTACACCCTAATAATCTAAAATATTGCCAATAAATTACATATATAGTTTTGGAATGTGCTCATCAAGGACTTATCTAATAGATTTCTTATCACATCTGTTTATGGAGCCATACTGCCGCTATATTTTTTTTTATCCACTCGGGATCATTTACCTAAGGATTCTCGAAACGGTACATCCAAATCGGCTGTCATTTTAAAGTTATGGTGAAATAAAGTACTTAACTCAGTAACATGTCATGAACGTCATGAACCGTGAAAACATTACACGCCTTTTTGGCAGTCGTGTAAAACAGTTTTTTGAAATAGAATAGAGCTCCATTTTTATCGTACCACCGCCGCCGCGTTGCAAATTTATTCCATTTCTAGAGATAGAGATTAAATCAGGGGCATCCGGCACCTTCTTAACGAGTTTTCTCTAAATTCGTTTTGATAACATTCAGCAAAAAAATATTACCTACCGGTACAGCCAGCCCCAAAAAACGTTATACAGATGAAAACTACAAAACGCCGTGTACACGCAATCGAAACCACTAAACCACAATAGTCTATATACGCTTGACGCTAGGAGACGCTAAACAAACACTCACGTAAATAAAAGCGACAAATCCACTCGTGAAATAAATAAAAGAAGAACCACTTGTAGCTACATTCTCTGGTTTTATTATTTAAAACGATGCGATATTACTAATTCTTTAAATTCAGTGCAATTTTGCTCGTACATTTTCTGTTTTTGCCTTGTCAGCCCCGGTTTCTGTTCAACTTTGGTTTAAAATAAAAACCCTGTCCGTGTTTTGTATAATGTTGTTTTTTTCGAATATTCTAGACCAGCTTCCGCTCGCGGCTTCTCATTTGAAGTAGCCTCTGTCAGTCCCCGGGATACCGTTTACCTCCCTGTCAAATTTCATTTAGATTAGATCTATTATTATTAGTTCACCCGGTTAGATTATTGAAGAGGTAACAGACAGACAGACAGAATCCAGCCATTACGGATACGTATGACATAAAACCAGAAATTTTACATAGTGGCAGTTATAGGCCTGGATTAAATAGGCTACTTTTTACCTAATAGAAAGCCTGTAAAGCCGCGAACAAATGCTAATTTCAAATAAAATACAAAACCCAACGTAGTAGATCGTCAACGAATGATTGGTAGAATGTCTCTCTCATTATGGGGTTCTCCCGGTCCTCCAGTAAAGAGTCAGCTTAGAGCTCTCGCGAGACCTACTTAATATAACAAATATTAATTATTTATCTTATACGAGAAGAGCTATCGTCGGTGAACATTAAAGCGACGTCAACAGATTTGATCAAACATTGAAGTAGGTTGACTTAGAAATAAAGCATATAAGATACTGTGCACACAGAGGACCCTACTTCACCTCTGACGCTCCGTTTGAGTACGTCAACTTGTTTTCTTTAAACAGAGTAAAGTCAGGGATTATTCTTTGTTAGCCTTTGTCTTCAATTTTACATCTCACTTGTATCTCACTTAAGTTTAAGAGCACAAGAGTAGCATCAATGTCCCTACATAGTACAGTTCAATGGATTTCATATTGTATACATATAATAAGTTTGTTAGAGAAGTGTTGTGGTTTTTAAATCGCAACTAAAAGAGGAGTGTCAAATGTTTGACGTATTTTATTGCTTGTTCTTAACACCGTAGCTCCCCATCGGGTTTTTTTTTGTTACTCTTTTAAGGACGTGCTATGTATATAGAAAATTGGTTTTATCGTTCTTAATGTAAGTACTTAATCGTCGACGGGGGTTTTCAAATTGTTGTAATTAGCTTTTTGTAGTTGATATGAGTTGAATGCCCATCAAATCAAACTAAGAGTGTTTCGACCTGGCGTCTTCACTAACGTTTTTGTGATGATGGCCAGAACTCGCAAGACACGCAGTGTCCCTGTATATGTGATAGAGTTACTTAAAAGTGCTATCAAGAGAGTAAATGTGAATCGCAATCACAAAAGTGTGATGTGAACGAAGCCCGTTGAAATCGGAGTAAACACTCGCGGATCTAAACCACTAACCGCGATAAATTCGAGGTAGGTACAAGTTACAAAGAGCCGCCCGATTGGTCCGCCATGCTTTACAAACATTGCTATCTGAATCACTTGCGTGAGGCCCTATAATTAGTAATGCCAGGCGATAACACATATAGACTCTGTCGCGTCATCATGGATCGCGACACCGACATTTACTCGGCATGAAATTGTGATTTTGATATCAATCACTAACGGCCCGATAACGACATCGCACATAATGGGCACCGTGATTGTCTCTGTGCTGTAGATGCCCACTTACATGCATATGACATTAATAACTGTTGATATGTATAGGTACGCCATGTTCCAAAGCCGCTTTGTCGGCGCTATAAATTATACAGCTATTAGTCATGCACCTGTTAATTTGTAATGTTTATGTAGATTTTCTAGATTTTGAGTAAGTTTGTATATTTACTTAATTAATAACGGCTTACAGACGTACTTATGGAACGAGCTATACAAGGACAGACTCTACAACCTGACTCTAGAATCAGATCGGTCGCTTGTAGTACAATAACCCGTTCCTAGGGTTCCCAAACCATGATATTAAAACAATATTATTTGGGCTATAAAATTATATCATAACAACGTCGTTTGCCTCGCTGGGGTTGAGCAAATCAAATAAGCGATATTATGTCTCTGTGTACAAAGAGGGGCTGCTTTAAGAACGCTTGACTGCCTCGGTCAACAAAACTTCCAATAAAAACTACTTGGACGGAAACCGATCCCAAGCGGGACGACAGGCAAACACAATTCAAAGCAAAAATACGTCTAGGCTTTGCATTACCCTCAAATTAAATAAAAAAAACCTTTAGTAATTTAGTTCAATCTGTCAAATGAAGAGTGGTAAGCAAAGAAAGGGGGCCCGGATTAATGTTTTATGTGGGTGATATCAGATGTTTTCAAGTAGAGGGGGCGCTGACGCCCTGAGTGGTGAGTTATTATTCAGTGCAATCGCCAGAAAATATAGGCTTACAGCAACGGGCTGGCTTATTATGTAATAGGTAATTTGCCTTGGAATTGCATAATATTAGTGTGGCAGAGGGGAGTTGCAAGTCGCAGCCCGAATAAAAAACACTCAGCACCAGTTCTTTTTCCATGGAAATGAGCAATCATACGTATGTCATAGATTTTATAGGAACCAGTGTTGTTTTAATTATGTACATATGATTACGATTTAATTTGAATTCACTTCCAGCATTTAATGTTGCCCCGTAGATAGAGAACTAACCAATTTTGAACTGAAGATTCTAGAAAATGCTTTCTTTAAAGACATGAGCTGTTGATTTTCTTGGGTACCTAACCAATTCCATAAAAAAATATCATGGTTACTATAGCTCGACCACACAACTCGCGGATCCCTGTACAACCTTGTCACAATAAGAAAACAAACGCCAAACACAGTAACAAACGCCACTTTTGGCGTTTGTTACTGTGACATGGTTCTACAGCGATCCGCCAGTTGTGTGGTGTGGTCTACCTATAGTGTGAGTGTCGCATTCATACAAGACAGCGAAACGGACCAACACAAAAACAGTAGCAAACTGTACCCCACTCTCAGGGGATGATAAAGTGACGTGTAAATGAAATCTCCTCAGAAGCATTGTCACTCGCAAATGTTCACTCTGTTTAAAAGCATTATCAGGGAGGGATAATGTAAGCATTATCATTTTATACGCACAAATGTTAATGTGTTTGTGCAACTTGTGTGTAGGGTTACCTACTTGGGCCCAACTGTTGAGTTAGGTTTATAAAACGTACACGACATGCTAATGCTAACACAGCAACATATCACACCTGCTTAGCAGAATACTTCGTTTATACCTACATTTGTCTGGTTTCCAAAGACGTCATAGAGTAGGTTCAAAAAGACATGGTGGTTGGTTGTTTATTCCGAATACTCCGGATGACAGACATTGACCAAGCTACAGCAGTATCATTTTAATATACCTCTCTAACTATTTAAACTTCATAAAACGAATCTAAAGCCACTTGGTTGATTTACATCACAGCTTGACAGGTATCGGTTACAAACAAGCACGAATGAATGTTAAATAAAGTGATACGGTTAACTATTAGGCACAATGGAGACAGTCAATGCTCCATTCAATGTCCATGTACCAACATCTCTAAATAGGTATGATCGAACCAGGGCGTGCCTCATTTAGTATGCGCCGAATAAATACATCTGCCATAGGTACGTGGGTGGATGGTTCGGGGAAGCTTTTAGAAAACCGTCAATATTTGATGAGATTCGGACACCAGCCATGGCTACGAACATGTCGGATTTCGCAACACGAGCCGAATGCCTACCAAATTAAGCTAAAACGCCAAAACTTTTGGCAAGTTTGCGAGGGTCAAATTATTTAAGGCTATTTTAGGGACGGCTCGAATACTCCACATAGAAGTGCTTTTTAGCCAACTTCAAAAAATTACAAAAGGAGGAGCTTCTATCGGCTGGATGTTTTTTTTTATAATGTATGTTCGTTGATTTCTCCGTCAATTATAGACAGATTAGAAAATTTTTGCTATTGTATAGAGAATGGTCACGAATTGGTTCTATAAAAATGTTATTAGCGAGGAAATAGAATTTATCCCGTCAAGCTTAAAGAATAACATAATACTTTAGAAAAATCACGACTTATGTAGTCAGTTACCAATTTGGGGGTATCTTCGCCAATTCTTAATAGATTTTGATGATTGTTTCATCGTTGTCTAAAGGTTGATTTTGGGATGGTCCCATAAAAAATAGTTTGATTCTTGGGAAATTGATAAAGTGCGCCGTAAAACGTATTCACCTGATAATTTTCACAATCACTGGTAACTAATGGTTTCCATGGCAATGGGCGTAAACAAGAGATCTACATAGAAAAATTTATCACAAAGTTCACAGTTCTCTTCTCTCGTCTTCAGTTACAAAGTACGGCACGCTTAAAACGAAGGATGACTGATCCGTTCTTTCGATGACCCTTCTATGAAAATGATTTTCACATTTATTTCTTAGACATCCAAAACCAAAGGTGTCATTTGTCGACGCGTTCGAAGCTACACACGTTTGCACGTTCAGCAGTAAGGTGGTTCGTTTCATTCGATCCGTCAACCGAAACTTCGTATTTCTCATCAAACTAAGTTTAGAGTCGAATTTAACTAGATTTCGTTAATATAAGAATTTTAAGTCGGTTTATAGTTTTTTAAAACACGCCAAATTATCGTGTGATTATTTAAGTTTCGGTTTAGGTTCGTAACAACGGCAATTTGAATAAAATATACTTCGTTTATTGTATGAAATATTTATCAATACTTTAGACATTCAAACATCATTCATAAACTCCGGAATTGATGATGTATTCCATTGACCAGGCGACGACGGATGTAAGTTATATTCATATTAAAACAAATAATTTTTATTCAAGCATTTCTGTAAGTATATATAACTATAGCTCAATATACGATTATGTAAATTTTAGTTAGATTTGACGTATATGTATGTGTTGACAACTCACTAACATAGTTGAGCCAGTTTTTTTTTTTTTCATTCTTATCCAAACGTACGTTAGTGTCGACACTCGTTGGACACTAAGTTGCTGGATCTTAAAGAAATCATATAGCTCTTTTTGATGTTTTGTCTAGGTATCCGACATCCTATATATTTGCTCAGTTTATCGTTTGTAGCCATACGATCTCTGGCTAAAATTAGATAGCATCTCGAAAACGTACACTTAACTGCATTTGAAATGATCATGAGGCAGTAAAATTAAGACAGAAGCTACCCACCTGTGTGCTAAATACGTTCTTTAAGTATACTCTACACTTAAATCGTCTCTAATAAACGCTTCCGAAATGACAGTCAAGTCGATGTGTTTATTTTAAAAACACAGTTAAGGGGCATAAAGATGATCTCATAATTTCCATTATATTAGCAAAGGCATTATCGTGCCCGGGAGGCCGGTTTCTCGCTCCAATTTGGCCTCTAAAACGGGATATGTTAAAGAGGACATTATAATAATTAGATTGTTATCAGATGTTATTATATGAATTTTCCAAAATTATAAGAGCGAACGACGAAGATAAGACGGCGATATCGTGACGACGGTAGGAATAGATTACGGAATGGCTGGAGGGCAGAGGCGCAATCGGGCGCACTAAACTCAGGGTCCTTTAGAAGAGCACGCCATACAAATCGATAACCGATCATTATAATGATTGCCCCCTAAACGCCACTCTTGTTTTGAGAGGCTTGATGAACAGGAGTCGTGATTTTATTCAAAACACGCTTTCTATTCTTAACCACCGGATGCGAATAAAAAAACTTTAATTAAATAATATAAGTAGATTTAGTTATCATTAATTGAACTTAAAATGTAGTGCAAGCGATCGCTTGAAATTAAGAATACTTAAAATCTCTCGAAATGGTAAACAGGCATTAGTCATAATGATCTCGTTATATCATTTAAACCTCATGAATAAACAATACTAATTTTTATTATGAAACTGTATCGTCAAATTCGCACATAATAATGCGCCATAGGTATGTACTTCATGTTATCAACCAGATCTCATCTTGTGATCATACCAATACAATATTCAGAAAAGAGTATTTCAACACCTCATTAAATTGTTAATGCATGATTTAAATAATAGCCAGTCTACCATGAGACATCAAACGCTGTATCTTGTTATAGGTTTATTATCGTCTGTCCATCCGACTACAATATTATCATCATCATAAACCGAATAGCGTCTCTTATGTGTCACCATCGAGCATCGCCTCTTCCTGTTTGTTATTGCTAATATCTACTGTAGTCATAAAATAAGGTCTATATCATCGAAGCAAAGGATAGTGGAAACAGTAGCATTTCGACATAAGACTTTTTATATTCTTTCACACATATAATAGTATTTTGAGCCATTTAAAGATCACAGACTATCCTCACCGAGCGCCACACAAAGGGGTCGTCTCAGACGCCGCCAGTTTTCAATTGACGCCACTGTTATGCGTATCATAAACATAAATCTTTGAGCTCCATTCCTTGGAAATATCATGTGGCGCTTTGCAGCAATATGCGGCGGGAAATGTCTTGCAGTGAGATGCATTACGGTGCCTAGAGGAAATGTGTTCTATGCTCATTACATACCTACGTAAAATAGAGTGCAGCAAATGAATTTGACAAATTTTATGTAATAAAATACGAATGTTTGAAATTAAATAGAATAGTCAAAAGATTACTTTAACGGATCAGATATAAAAAAAGAGCCGTCAAGTGCGAGTAAGCACTGAGGGTTTCGAAAGTTTGTCAATACAATTGTACACATAATATGTACTAAAGGTACCGGTTAGAGACTTCGCTTTTTAATGAATACCTAAGAATAGTAGGTACCAACGTACATTACAATTTCTATGGAAAGTTTTCATTTTAATTTTTTTTCTTTATCTCTGTACAGGCACGAAATCTATTCTTCTTCTTTCAGAATATAGGACAAACAAAGCGAGACCATAAAGGTTTCGAAACCGATCTCGCAACCCTAACCCCAAAATGGACTCTACTTAATTTATGAAAATGTTATGCTATGTTTATATGTAAGCTTATTTATTTAATTATGTTTTCTAAAATAATAGGTTACTAAGTTGTTCGAAATAATTTTGTTGATGTGAAATAACATTGTAAACTACAAAATTCTGAAATGATAATTTAGAATAATAAATTATTGGGATTTTGCTTCAGAATTGTATTCATAGTAATCAAAAATCAATAAGTTATATATTTTTTGCTTGCAAAATAAATTCTTCGACCCTCGGTGTCAATATAGACTATACGATAATATGAAGTGGTAATAACTTTATGAACAAAGAAAATTACAATCAGATAATATAAAACTAGTTAACTAATCACCGACGTTCTCTTCAATTCAATTTTCATCCACTTATGGACAAAAATTTGAAACAAAAACAAGAAGGAGAATGACTGAACATCCTATTGTACCACATAACAACTTCATAAGTAACATCATAGAAGGAAAGTAGAAGAAAGACGAGGAAGAGAAAGAACAAGAATTAGCCATATGAATCAGATCAAGGAGAAAGTCGCTGTCATGTCGAGTCATAAAAGAAGAAAAAGACATTGGAGGGAGAAAAGTGGAGTGGAAATTGCATCGCTACACAGACAAGAGCTATTAATAATAGATAGAAAATACTTTATTATACCACACAAAGACAGGAAACAATACAGAAAAAAAAACTTAGAATAATGGAAGTATAAAGGGCGGCCTTATCGCTGAAAGCGATCTCTTCCAGGCAACCTTGGGATAGACTGAACATGAAAAGAACAAAATAGACGGTTGCACTGAATAAATCTAAATAGATCACAGAATAGAGAATTCTAATTCCGTGATTTAGATACTTAAAGAACCCAAATACATACACCACATACTATAATACCAACAAAGCCTACGAAAATTATAATATATACACATATAATAATAATAATAAGTGGAAAAAGTAAAAATTGCTTGTACAAGGGCTTGCATTACTGTATGTTGTCGAGCGTGCACTATACTACAGCAACTTAACACGAGTACGTACCTATGTAAGTACCGGAGCTATTCGCTGTATGAAGGAGAATGGCGTCGTTGAATGTGTCTACAATGTACTATAATGTACTTAGACAAATGTCGTGTCGGTACCTAACTGCAGCTCGTGGCGTCTGCCTGTCGGGGTTGTTTGCTAACTTGAATAAAGATTTTGCGCAAACAATGGTACGATGAGTAGGCAATAAAACACCTCAATTCTTTTACTGAAATTGAAATGAGGTGTGCGTGACGCACGATGTCACGGAAAACGGGTCCGCGTGCGGTGCGTGCGTGCCGGAGTGACGGCACCGGCACCAGCACACGCGCAACTCAAAGCGCATGTTACTACTGGACTCTACCCTGAGAAAACTCATCTTTGTAAGTTTACACAAAGATTCTCTTACCAAATCATGAAAATGAGAACAATGCTGATTGGAAGCCATTCACAGTGGCCCTATTCCATCTCAAAAGGCGTAGCTTGCAAATGTTGATTGAAGAAGAGAAACTTAAAGCCAAAATTATCAAAAAAGCAAAACAATTAATTTTATTTGAAAACTTAACTGTTTTTAAAAAAATTAGAAAAAAGACTGTAAAACTTACAATAAGAACAACTGAAATTGGTGTTGAATTATTAACCTATCGCGGGAGCTGGCGGTGGCTCGCCCGTAACGATACATAAATACCACTGCGTACCGTTTTGTCAATTAATGGTAGCTAAACGCAGCTTCATTTAAGTATTGTCAAGCGGATTGTGTCTGTCGATAATTCCAGCTAAATTCCCAGCAGGTAATACACAGTGGGCACTTCATTTATGGCTTGCAAGCTAGGAGCGACATATTCGACTAACCACCTTTACTTTGATTTTGAAGTTGCACGGCAATATAATATTTCCGACTGACATTTATCATCATAATTTTATTTTACGTTCCTGAGTTTTTTCTTAATTTGCACTCCTGAGTACTGTCCAGTATATTCATTAATTTACACTCCTGAGTACTGTGGCTATATCTTAACGCTATTATTATTTTTGAAACACTACCATGTCGATTGTTTGTGATTAAAAGTCCCAACACGTTATTGAGTCCTTCATCCAAAAAATACTAAGAATTCTATTCAAGTTAAAAAAATCGGTTTAAAATTTATTGATAACTTACATAATAGGTAGAATCTGCTAGATACAAAAACAAGATCAATTTAACATTATATATAAAAAAGAGATGTCTCAATGAGACAAATTTTACAGTGGTTTATGTGAAACTTACACGTATGTGAAACCGCGGTCGTTCTTGGTGTGCACTATACATGGTTCACAAATACCAAATGAATTGAAAACTCAAATTAGCTTCCCAGGAAAATCAATCTAAACCTAAGTATGTACCTATTTAAAATCTCAATCATGCGCGACGCGGCAATTTAACATTCCATGTTCCAACTTAAATTATCGACAAGTTTAAAAACAAGCGGTGAGGCAATAGCAATAATCGCTGCAAATTAATTACCACCGCAGAGCGAGCGCGAAGAAAAACCGTAAAAGTAATGACGCGTTGCTGAAACACAGCAATAGTTAGTAACCGGTAGGTGCCTCAACGGAAACTCAATGCAGCCTAGGAAAGCTAACCAATGGACGCGACACTCACCGCTAACCTCCACTCACTTCGCACCCAAAACAATAAACTTACTTCGCATTGAATTGGGGTGGATACAATACAGTGGAGGTTATAACCTCTGGACGCAAAGCACTACACTTTTTGACTGAGAGCGTCGCCTATTACGGTATTTTTTGGTTTGGTTCTAGAGCTTGGTCTGTGAAAATACACAAAATTTTGATGATCGCACCTGTTTCAAAAGAACTTTTTGTGATTAAGGTAGGTAAACAAATACATCCCTTAAAATCTGTGCTTTTATGGCGAGCTTTAAGATAGGTAGGTACTCGAAATATAAAGAGCGAAAATATATTTTTGTGATTATACATACTGGTGAAAAACAAGTTGTATGAAATAACTTTCACTAAACAATTTGACTGAAAATGTTGTTTACTTTGCTCAGTTTGCTTTATTGTTGATTAGTCATTTATTTTATTTAAATATTTAAAGACCAGCAGTTTTAATAATATATGTTTACTAATAAACTCTTACATTTAAACAGCCCTTACAGGTCTTTCAAAATATGGTAATTACGTAATTATGTTCCTACCAAATACATTACTCAAAGAAATATATAACTCGTAATATTCAGCGTCCATTGGTGCCGTTCTCCAAGGGTACAATAGGCCAAAATGTACTTATGTAGGTGAACCAACCCGTGGCGGCAGCCGTTTGGAGCATGGCTTATAAATAACATTTAGCGAGCGGAGTGGGAAGCTCGGATTATGAGGTCGGAGGACTCAATTAAACTGTGCTACCGGACCCAGCTTTTATTGTGGACTTTTGCCGTGACCTCCCGCCGGATGCTCAGATAAATGGCCTACACTTTACGCATATCGGCTCACACAACATTCGGCCCTATTAATGGTTAGGATACCACCGCAATGGACCGCGTACAATTCCACTTACGTGCATGGACTTTAATGAGCTTCAATGAAACTAATAGCCATACGATTTGCGTATGAAGTTAATTAATCTAAATAGCTGTTTGATTTTAATTGAAAGTCAATAAAAATAATGTTGGTAGGTATTGACTCCATGTTCAATTTTACTGTTGGGTTAGGTACCTGCGTATTAATTTGTAGCTGTTTAATTAGGTAGAAGTACTTACCTATTGCATTCTTGTACATAAGAAAGAGCTAAGCTACGCTAAATTATGTAATTATTGATTAAGTAAAAAGAGTATTTAGTTAACAGAAAATCACTTTTTTTTTGCAAAGAATCGAGATCTGCTCTAACGATTTTTACTGTAGTAATTCAATACAAAAGACATAAACGCGCTTCTTTTGCTACGAAAATTAAACTTGTATATTTCATAGCACCCATAGCGAATAAATACCAAATGTCTTTGATGTTTTTTGAAAGCATTGCCATTGAATTAAGCTAGATGGTGCCACGTGAAAATGTTTTCGTCATAAACGATAATGTACTTACGTTACAGGTTTTACTAGGTATCAACATTAATCAATGTGTAACAAACATGATAAAGTCAAAATAATCGGCCCTTACATTTCCTTTAATGTTTTGCGCTAAATTGATCTTTTTATCGTGAAAATAATGTAATAAATATTTTCAAACTTATGCGATCTGAACACATTATTATTAGTATTGTTAAACGGGCATTTATCGCGTTTATTTTCCTATTTTTCCCGACATTTCAACAGGTTTACACACTGTCATGGTCACGGGATGACTGGAGTACTGGAGCTACCGCCTTTGCGAAGCGGGGGCAGCATTACTTGAAACTACCCTCACTTGGTTTTCGACACTAGATAAGTCTATCTGCACACTCGGACGACATACAAGACTAACAGTATCTGTGACGCACTGAGAAACAATACTAATAATAAAATAATGTAACATTTGTAGATCTGATTTTTAATGTTTTCATATACAATGTAATATTTTATAATGGGTATAATGGATGGATGTATGTTTGTTACTTTTTCGACAAACTATTGGACCGAACGGGCTGAAATTTTGCATAGATGTAGATTGTTGGTCTTAGACTTGGATAAAAACATAGGCAAGCTACTTTTCGTTCCATAGAAATAAACAACATTTAATCGTTCCTATAGAAACAACCAGTGCACAGCCGCGAGCAGAAATTTGTTTGCTTAGAAAAACAAGTCTGTTTCGTTGTTTTTTGATTTCATCAATGTATGATAATTTCAATTTTAGTTAAGACAGTAACCTCTGTTATGTGATAACTTCACGAAAGGACCGGAAGCTACCCCGCAGTGGTTTCATTCTTTGTTTTGGAAAATCCTTCAGACTGAATAAAACTATAAATAAAAGCGACTAAGCAACTCGCACACGGAGGGTTCCGCACCATCGAATAAAACCATTTCGCAAAATAAACCCAAAAAACGTATTTTCTTGATAGATAGAAAAAAAGGAAAAAGCCAACATGACGCGATTACCCTTCCAAGTACTGACCGCGCCCAACGTTTCTTAACTTCGGTGATTGATACTCAACTGAGCATGAACGTTGGCCCTATTAATTATTTATTTTGGAGGAGGGAGGTAAACATTAAACGTCTTGTCAAAATTTTAACTGTCTACCTATTACGGTTCAAGAGCCCATGAGTATGACAAACGTATAGAACAAATTGACAAAAAATCGCATATTTTGTATAATTTACTATTATCATATTTTTTTTTGTTTTATTTTCAAAAGGGATACTTAGGTACCTTTTTTATTTTAATTTCTATTTTAGTTTTTTCAAAATGGCAAAAAATACATCCTGTGAAAAATCAACTATCTACCTCTTACGGTTCTTAGGATACAGCCTGCTGACAGACGGACGGACAGCGGAGACTCCCGTTTTCACCCTTTGGGTACGGATAATGAAAAATTAATTATTAGCTTAGCTACTCGTAGTAAAACAGTTTGTTCATTACTATAAAGGTAAGATGATGCTGTGTGGATGGTCCAGCATTATTTATTTATTCTATTAATTTAAATTATTTAGTTTTCAACCCCTATTTTTCACAACGCTTCCGCTATCAATTACAGTGTTGCCAGTTACAGGGTAATTCCCCCTTTCAAGTTAAAAGAGAGGCATGTGCGTTACTAAATAAAACGGCTGAGAAGCGTATTGTTCCGAACGAGTGTCATTGATAACTACACATTAAAGAATTTCATAAGCATTCAGAAGCATTTTAAATTAGTTCAAGTAGGAAATAGTTAACACAGCTACATTTACATAGTGTGAAATATCAACGTTATAACAGCGATAACGTACTGATTTTTTGGGCTGCGACCGAATTTCTCCTATTTTTGAAACTTTGGGAAAAAATTGCAAGGAATTCTAGGTAGCCTATAAGAGATATAAGAATAATTTAAACGTCTAACTAATAATTTTTCGGACATTTTTCCAAAAACATTAACAGGATGGCCTTTTAGGAATGCGCCTAACATGACTTAATAAACACAACTTTGATAAGAAAACAATATAGTGCAGCTTAAGAAATATCGGCGAGCGAAGCGAGTCACAATAAAATTAGCCTTTAGGGAGTGGCGGCTAAAGATGTCTCTTTAGGCGTAATATTAGAAATAAGTATATTATGATGATGAACCAAGATACATAGGTGCGTCTGAAAGCGCTTCTCGTCTCATGTTCAGTAAATACAAGTTTTTATTCAAACAAGGATTTGGCACCCCCTCGAAGCCTGCGCGCAACAGATCAGACACTTTCATTAGCACATAAAAAGCTAACTAGGACAATGCAACGTGATCCTGCCCAAACTATTTTTCGCATTGGGGCAAACAAACGTACAAAATTAGCCGCAACCGCAACCCTTCAGTTTTCCTTTCTACCTCTATAAATAGTTGTGACCGAGACCAAAAACTCGGTTTCAGTTGAATGTTTAGTTGCCGTCCAACTCCAATTTATTAATTAGTTTGTGAAATGTTAACTCCATTTTCATATATATTGTTTTATATCCTAGCTAGTAGAATAAATTTAAACGTAACTGACAATGCTTTGTTACACGGGAATGCACATTTAATTTCGTAAAAGCTCAGGTTGAAACGTAAATTATTCACTAGTTTCTTTGCTTTTGAAACACATTCTGAGGTTGATTTTCCTAGTAGAATCTAGCCGTATCAGGAGGTCATTAACTATTTACTGCCATCGAGTCACTTGAATGGTCCATTGCATTTACTCAATTAGACGTAAGATTGTTGTGGAATTGCAAGAATTATGCCGATACAGTACTCAATTTGTTCTTTGTTGATGTATGCCTGTGTGGACAGGGCTTAAGAACCGATTCAGGACTCTATTTTATAAAGTTTCTGCAGGCGGGTTCGCGTGCACTTTTATGTAGTACATTACATATACATATTCATATATAGAAATTGCCAATCTGACAAACAACTTTAGAAAATCATAATCACACTTTCATAATATAATTTTCACTTGTGTAAGAAACACACATACGTCTTGATCTAGATGAAGCCAGATCCGTCAAGTGTGAGTGTGACACGTGCACCGAAGGTTTCAAACGTTTATTATTTAAAATTAAACTATAGGGAGGAACGATCAAGTTTCAACTTTTCCAATAAATTTCAAATAGTTGAAACCTGGAAATCGTTTAAAAACTGTTTTGAAACGGATATCTTTCATTTGATATCCCACTCGATGTACTATCTCTCCCTTTTGTAAAAACAACGCCCCTGTTTGGCTACTTTGCAAAAAAAATTCTACTTACAGTTATTATATTATTTGGTCAGTTATTTTAATATATAAATTTAAAATAAAAAAAATAAAATTTCATTTCATTAAATTTTTTTAACATAGTTTTTCATTCGGTATTTATTATTATTTTAAATTTCAGGCTTCGGTAGTGTCTGAGATATTCAAGATATAAAAAAGGACGAACAGAGCGAGGTGAGCTTTGTTCTGTACCGAAACTCTAAAAAACACATGTTTACCAAAAGTATAAATAAATAATAAATAAATGGTAGAGCGTCTAGTACATCTCTACATTTATCTAAATGATGCTGTATGAATTGACTAGCATTATATTTATTTATTGATTCTAACTTCGAGTACTTATTCAAAAATAAGCATGGTTTAAATTAAATTATGGCCTCATCCCTTTACAGGTGTGCCGTAATGAAATGTTTGCTAAAGTGTTATCATTTACAGATCAACATACTTAAATCCCAATTTTATGGGAGCACAAACTTCACTCCTTGTTAAATGCGTAGCAAATAAAAAATCGTACTTAACGACAGGGTCCGCTTTACCTGCTTTTATTATTATCTGATTTTGTTCGATTACTGTGGCGCCATCTATTTTTTTATGCTGCAGGCTGACTATGCGGGCACCGGGGCCAACAAATGGTAAACTTAATATGGGTGTAGGTGCATTATTAATACCTAATAAAATAGATTAGGTATTGTTATTAGATCAATAAAAGAAATAGGTAAATCTGATAGAATATTAATTCTTTACATTTGTGATAAACATCCACTCAGAACATTTTTGTCTTACTTTACTACAAACTAGATTCTACTCTCAATACCAGCTAGTAGCGGGAACTATTTGTTCCGGATATTACCTATTGCATCGAAACTTACACACTTTACCTCTTTATGTGCATTATTGTATTATTCGTATCAAAGTATAAATTTAATTGAATAACTTAGCGTTTACCTAACCCAATTTAACGTGGACGCGGCAAGATCTCTATCAGGGCCAGGGCAATAAACTTTTGAATTGTAACTGTCCTTCGAAGGGCCAAGGTGTGCAGAGCGATCAGTAATCGTTTATCGACTGCC
Source organism: Eupithecia subumbrata (assembly GCA_949316285.1). Classification (NCBI taxonomy): domain Eukaryota; kingdom Metazoa; phylum Arthropoda; class Insecta; order Lepidoptera; family Geometridae; genus Eupithecia; species Eupithecia subumbrata. The sequence goes on along the minus strand of OX438642.1, from coordinate 9,124,058 downwards.
CCGTACTTCCGGCGCGACAGAGCTTGCTAACAGCTGTACAAAATTCAGTGACAATGTATTTATGACATTATTGAGTCTAATTGTAGATCTACCTTTAATTTCACGATCTTATTTTGACCGATTGCTTAGTTGTGAGGAGATTAATACGATCCGGTTCCTGAAAGTACCAAAATGTCACCAACACTACAACTATCAATATTATAAAAAATGTTACAGACAGGGTTAAAATTGAAATGAAATAAGGAATGTAAGAATAAAATAAAACACATTGTAATAACAATAGACATTTAATATATCAAAGTTGTTAATAAAGTAGATGAATCTATGTTCTAAGTGCCACTGAGTGCCTATAGGTACCTACGCGTTGTAACACTACCCATCAACTTTATATCATACAGGTGATCAAAATGTCAGATATAATAACCGATTAATTTTAAGCTGGCCGTTATATTAAAATTATTTATTAATCCACTTCATAAAAAGCGTGTACCTGTCGTGAATGGCTAATTATGTCTTAATATCAAAGCTATCGAGTTACCTAGCATCTAACTGTTAGGGTACGTTCACACTTAAAATACAAATTGAAATTGCCATTTCTGCGACAAAAAAATACAAGCGTAGGTATGTATAAGTCAACAGCTAGGTTTTGTCAAATGCCTACACTTCTATCACAATTAAAACGAATGCAAAAGTTTGGACAATTTTTTTTTATAATGCTGGACAATTCACAGAGCATTATCTAGCCCCAAGCTAAGCAGAGCTTGTGTTATCAGTACTAGATAACTGATATACTTAATACAATACACTACATAAATAGATATTTTTTTTGTATACAATAAATACACACATCCAGAACATCCTGAACAAATATCTGCAGATCGTACAAACAATCATTTCTACCGAGGCGGGAATCGAAACCGCAACCTCCTGCGTCGCAGGCGGACCTTTGCCCACTGCACTTTAAAGCCATCCTCGAATTTTAGGTTAGTTTACGGTTTGTTTTCTGACGGATTAAGTTGTCCGAAGTTCTGTTTTACCTCGTTCTGCTTTACATGAAGCTGAAAGTTCTCGACCGAAAATAACAAATCAGATTCACTTTCACTTTATATCCGGATACAACACGTGTGAGGCCGTGGACAGAAGCAGCTAGCTCACCACGGCAGCGGAATTCTTCAAATATATATATAAAGCCTATAAAGTTTAGCAGTCCTAAACTTTATAGGCTTTATATATATTTGAAGGATCTGCGGTAAATTATCAAATTCTGTCCTCGCCGTTTTAAAGATTTCTGTTAAACTTATCTAATTTAAGTACTGAAACAAATCACATATATGAACAATATCTGATTTAAACGATAAAATATTTCGTTTACAATATGTTGTATAGTTTTGTAGTAAATTACTAAAGAATATACAAAAAATTGCGAAGGGTTTTAACCCTCACAGTAGCTAGGAAACACCAAATGAAAAAAAAAATACATTAAAAATACTACTTTAATTATGTCTTTCCTTTAGGTATACAGATTTTCGTTATTATTATTAGATTCAATATAATAATAATAAAACCCCAATAAACTCATTTTTGTCTAGCGGCTTGCGGAAAAATTGGAGCAAATTTAATATAATTCCCAAAGAATTCCACCTTCTTGGTCACATATTGCTGTTATGGATAGACTTTATTGACAAAGAAAATTACAATCAAATAATAGAAATAAATGATAACTATTATTTATAATTGAAACAATTGAGCTAACTGCAGATTGTTGCAAACAATCTACAGTTAGCTCAACTGATTCATATCAATACCAGTCAGAAGCGTCCCCAAGACGCTGGCTGCATTGGTTGGTTATGAATTGATTCTATTTCGTGATCCGTTTTACTTCTTACTAACTTTGAATAGATTAATTTTAGAGATATATCTAAAACGGTGAGGACCGTATTGGGCAATTTATCGCAGAGTGCCCGTTGCAGGCCGACGGCGACCTGTGGAGGTTTACGATTATATTATTAGGTATTCATCATTAATTTAAAATTCAATTTGAAGCTTTGTTTCCACCTGCTGTGAGACATGCCTTTATTATTGTGTAGTAATACTAAAATAAAGAGTTTATCCACCTATCTTCCTCAGACATTAATAAATAAATATATAATGCTTTTTATGAGTACCTATCCTATTTTGCTAATAACAAATACTGTACCTTGCAATAATGGGAATACGCTTCTGTAAATACTAGTATAATTTGTTTATATTTTCTAATTGTAATGTTCTGTGTAGGACATACTTTTTTTTTTTAAATGGCCTGGTTCGTCCCACTGCTGGGCAAAGGCCTCAATTTATTTATTAAGTAAGTAATATTTTAATTGTTAGACTAGATTATTATAACTCGTTTCTTTTATTTATATCTTGGATTTATTTATTTATAAAAAACTTATTCGAATTAAACATTTTGAGATTCTCTAATCCCGTCAGGTTTTGTGCAGAATGTTAAATTCCTCGGGTTAGATACAATTAAGAAGTGTACGCACCTACTACATAATAATATTGTATCTTCTAACAAAACTATTACACTTATTTTATTAAAAATATATATCGGTAGGTGTGTACGTAATTAAATATTATACAATATTTTAACCCCCGACGCAAAAAGAGTGGGGTGTTATAAGTTTAACGTGTCTGTCTGTGTATCTGTCTGTGGTATCGTAGCTCCCAAACGGATGAACCGATTTTCGTTTAGTTTTTTTCTGTGTCATAGATTATTTTATACCGAGGGTTCTTAGCCCTGTTTCACGAAAATCTGCCGGGGTGTTTAAAAAAAATGTTCTTGTACATAAGGTTATACAGTGGCATTGTTCCAGAGTGGCTTTTAATGTCTTATAGCGAGTCTACTTATAGCAACAAATAGTTTACAATGCAATGGGCAAGACCTTCTGTATAACAGTTTTTAAAGTATCTCAGAAGACAGAGCTGCCCGGAACTATGTTCCTTACTTGTTGTTCAAAAACGAACATTTTCATTTACATGCCAGACAATTAGACAGCGTCATCTAGCCTGAACGAAGTAAAGCTTGTGTTATGGGTACCAGATTACGTTTCAATACAGTTTACTTAGGTAGGTGATTGTTTAACATTAGCTTTGTGGCAAATATCTATTGTATAGGCCTAAACCACCTTAATCCAGCACCGAAAACTTAATTTGGAAATAATTTTTTAAATAGTTTCAGTATTTTTAGTTTTATTATTTTAGTGGATATAAAAAATAAGGTGCAATGTACCTTTATGACATCCTCCATTATTAATTTAAGTATTTATAGTACTCGCTTCATTGTTGTTTAAATACGGGGTGACAAATTTTGATGACGATCATAAGGGAATTACTTTATTATGGTAACAATTCAGGATATTATTATCAACCTAATCATGTAGCTTTAAAATAATGTAGATCTAGAACTACTTACTTAATAATCATTTATTATTACTGTTTCTGTATCCAGAAATTGGCATTTCGTTTTATGCGAACATACGCGGAAGGTTGTGTGTAGGCCTAACCAGTAAGTTAATTCATACAATATCTTAAATGTTTCAGGTAAATTTAATATGATACATTAATAAAATAGGTAAAGTTCCAAGATAGAATACCTATCACTGTTTATCTTAAGCCGTAATTAGTAGCGAAGATAATGTGAGTATATCCATAACGTCTGAGTGTGTGCTTGTTATCATTATTTTAAAGGTACGGAGCCCACTTATAAATAGTTTGTAGAACTGATGATGGATATTCCCATAAGCTAACATACATACATACATAGAAACATAGGAATAGGTTAGTACCTAATATTCTTCACAAATGGGTGTTTGTTTTGTGTCATGGCATTGTTGCCATGACACAAAACAAACACCAACTTGTGTGTGTTTATTTGCGTGTGTTACAGCTGTTCCTTTATATCTTAACTTATTAGGTTCCTGTGGGATATTGTTTAGTGTTTACTAACCTGCGAGGCGGGCGGGTACGAGTAGCCGAATTGTGCGTACGCTGCCATCGGGACGATCATATGGGCGGCTTCACTCAAATCACTGTCTTTATAAGTCTATGGTAGCACGGACCGGACGTTTAGATTGCTTAATTATTATCTCTAATTCTAATAAGAAATTAATGTAATATATCACAGTTTGTTGTGTGCGCGGCGGTTGTTCGGCGCGCTGCCATTCCCGCGCGTCAGAGGGCCGGTGCGCGCGCGTTTCGCATGCCGGAGCCGGACCCTCGTTCAACGACCGGCCTGTACCTTCTTTACACGATCGAGGTTCAACACCGACTGGCGCGCGGTCGACGCTCGACGCCCCTCCGCCGAAGGAGACGGCCAATTTCGTTCCTCCCAGAAGGCGTGGCTTGACTTTCTCGCCCAATAGAAAACGCAATTTTCTATCCCTTTCGAAATAACGAACGTGGAATGGAAATGTTATTGGCAACGAAGTATCCCCTCCACCGGAGTAACTCCACCTTTAAGATAACGGCCGCCCACGCCATGGTGGGGCTCTCGAAAAAAGCGGCAGAGTCGGCCTGACTTGATCATGTTTATGGCTTTCTGTCGAGACAGTCCGCCAGCCCTGTACCGCAGGCAAACAAATCTTTAGTGGCAAAAAATGGCTCGGCCGAGGACAAGTTGTTTCACCTCTTCAGATTTACGAACAAACAACGCAATGTAGAGTTAAAAATTTGCTAGAGTCATGCATAAAGTATGTTTACTTTACTGGCTCTTGACTGTCACGAGACTGAAACACACCAAGATGAGGAATTTTTAAATAAACTGTTTTGTTGTAGAAAAAAGTAGTCTCTGTTTGAGTATAGCTTGAATAATTGAATTTAGGGGGCCTTGATTTTGAAATAAAGACAGTTCCAGGTAGGAAACTGGTATCCATGATTTCCTTTCTGAATCTTACATACTATCCGTTTTGGTAGGTACTTAGTAAATGAACCACCGTCATACTGACGTACCGAAATAGGTAATCACATAATTCTTTATAGATAAATGAGGACCGAGAAAGAAACATAACCAAGAGAGCTCTAGAGTACAAGTTATTGGACCGACATATGATGTAAAAAAGTCTGAAGGCACGTAGGTTATGCAAAACCAAATATCCAGATATTTTAACCCTATGTTTATTAAAAAGCTTAACCACGAAGGCCCCACCACCTTAGAAGCCTACTCTTTTAGAGCACGTCGCCTTCTGATTTCACGGTTTCAGGACGACCTAGTTCTCTCGCCGGCAGCTAGGTGGCACTGCTGCCTAGAACTCTAACGACACGGGTTTGAGAAGCTTTGAATTAGTTTTTTATATATGTTATAATATTCGTGTGATGGAGTTGATGCAGCTATAAGCAGCAAAAAAAAAAACTAGATCATTTATAAGTTTTAGCGTGAAGAAGTGACAAACCTATCCAAACTTTCGTATACATTTAAAATATTAGTAATTAGTGACGCAAGTTAGATTGTATTTACTGTCCTTATGCGTTTTTATGACGATAACAAAGGCTAGTAAAAACAACTAAATCAATAGTTTTTTTTTAATAAAAGTGCAGTGACATCATTTATTTCTGTAGCTTTTATTAATTCACATGACATATTATCGGCCTATGCTATTTCACGCATAATACCAACTATCATGCGGGTTGGGAATTTTTTTCAGTAACCTAGTTGCAAATGATTATGTTTAGCACTCAAGTTAATTTTGTAATAAACCCGACATCTCTTGTAGACTGGTTGTTACTGGTGCATTGGTAAAATACTTATAATCTAATAAAACTTGAAACTGAACCCACTTACAACTCAACCAAATCACTTAACCTGTGAAAGATGGTCCGGACACCGGTGTCCGGGCAAGCTACGATGCCGTCCAATTGTTAAGTATTGTGTTAAAAAACTGTTACACTGCAGTTTTTTTATTTAGCAGGAATATAGAATATAGCAGGATACCTTATCACCATCATCATTGATAATGACCTATTTTATTGAAATTTTAATAGAAAAACTGAATGTGCTTATCGTAAAGTACGCTTTATTATTTTAACGGTTCTTTTATTACATATATACATATATACTTTATAACTTTTTATTTAGATTACAGGTACGCCTTTATTAGTTTTAACCACCATTTATTAGTTTAACCGTGAAGACGCAACAGTCTTTTCCGAATTTAAAAAAAATATACATATAAAAGACTATGCATAAAAACCATGCGAAGAAGAAAAAAACTAATCAAAAAGTGTAACAAACTCGCCCAAAATTTTGTATAAGTACATAAATAATAATCGTGTGATGGAGCTATGCAAAAGAAAACATTTATTAGTTTTAGCGTGAAGAAGTCACAAACCTATCCAATCTTTCGTATTAATTTAAAATATTAGTCATTATTAGTGACGCAAGTTGGATTGTATTTACTTTCCTACTACGTTTTTATGACAATAACAAAGGCTAGTATAACATATGAGTAGTAACAAATACTATCGTTATTAACATTTAATCTTACCGAGTTTAAGTATAAAAACAGATATTAGTTAAAAACATATCAATCTAAAAGTTTACGATGCATAACCGAAATAATTATGACACTGACGGTGCAGGTTAAAATTAAAACTTGCAGCTATCTAATAAAATAAAATTGTAAAAGTTGTATTGCACCTACCAGAAAATATAATTTAATTAAAGCAATAACAATAATATGTACCCTCCGACAATACCTCAAAAATCAGGTCCCTAATAAATGTGTTGTCTAGTTTAAAAAAATAAGTAATTTGTAGTTTCCATGCTGAAAGATAAACATTCATAATGTTTTATTATAAAACGCTGAACAAATATAATTTTCAATTCAATAAAAATATAAAACAGTTAATTATCTAGCCAATCAATAAGTTTATATTTATTTTGAAGTCTCATTTCTTATCACAAAAAATCATGTCACTAATTGCATATCCATAGCCTGGGTATCAACACATCCGATCAGTCGTCCAAAGTGACACCACAACTTCTCCATCAAAATAAAATCTCTATTTCACCGCTTTAAAGTCCCATTTAGAACTAGTATAGTATCGGAGCTGGCGCCAAGACATCTGTCATCGTTAATAACAAGCAATTTGAGCCAATTTTGCATTTTTGGAATATAAGAGAGCGCCCAGGCGTCTCGGTCCCACGACAGGAAGTAACACAAAAACTCGCACTAAATAAAGTAGTGGTTGACATATTTAGTTTTTACCCGACTTACTAATTACGCAGGCGCAGCCGTAGGTGCGTGAGCGTTCTCGTGAGCTCCGACGCGAACGTTAGCCGTAAATGCTAACAGTTTAGATATTTATGAACATGTGTACGTAATTAATTTTTACGATGGATCAGATAACGGAATCAGTGGAGCGATACGCTTGTCGCGGCCGCGGCTTCTCGGGTTCAACTCGAGTAAAGGTTAATTAAGGTAGAATTAGCGCTCGAGGAGGTTTTTCCGCGAAGTCTCGGATGCAGTTGAATAATGGAGGAAAGGAGCTGGCGGGTCGCGGCCCCGGCGCTCGCTTGCACAATGCTTGTTCCGACGCATACAATTACCGACAGCTCAGGCAAGAGACCGACGACGACGGGGTGACAATGTGTAAACATCGCACATTTCCATAAGTAAAAAACTTTACACATCTCCCTTTTTATTAAAAAGAATTGATTGGAATCAGCAACAAACCAATTATTGTGGCTATGCTCAGAGATGTTAAGAATGTTTATGTAATAGTATCTCAGGTTATTCAAAGCCTAGACATTTTCGAACTCAACATAAGACTACTGTGAACTATTATTTGTATAGATAACATTTATATAAACCAAATAATTCTATTTTCGTATAGAAATTAAGAAATTACTAGTCGGTCGGTGCCACCCAATAACTTACTATCTTACCAAGTTCTTAACTACATCATAAAGTTTGAACTTGTTGCACCAATTCAGTTTGAACTTGAAGCGACTTAAACAAATGTTTTTGACGGAAATTTTAATAAGATGGTAGACTGTTGCAAGCAATCTACAAGTAGCTCAACTGATCCACATCGATGCCAGTCGGAAGCGTCCCCAAGACTCTGGCTGCATTGCCCCGCTGTATGTCAATGCTGATGCGCTGTGTCTTCTGTCTTCTCAATTGTTTCAATTATAAATACTAGTTCTGATGTGTTTCTATTATTTGATTGTATTTTGAAATAAGTCGAAAACCCCGTGATCTCCGAAGTATGTAGAGAGGTCCACCGCTATTTTAGGTATTCACATAGCGAAGTCTCATACGGTACCTTTAGTACTTATTTTTATAATTAACAAACGTTCGAAACCCTCGGCGCGCGAGTTTCACTCGCAGTTGACGGATCTTGTAGTTTTTACTGTCGGTTGCTCTATGAGTCTTTGCATATATCGTATCCACATTAAGGGTAGTCTGTGATCGTATCCTACTACGGATCCCAAGCAAAAATCTCAGAAAGATGAATTCTGGTACGCTCATGGTAGAAATTAGTTTGTTTGCGAACGTTTGGTGTTCACAAAATGTGTTACACGAGCTATGGCTCCACTCGTCTTAACTTAGTTCAACACCCGCAATGAACACGGCACCCCTTGTTTAAAATAAAAGGCGCCAGCTTACAATTATTTGTATTAAGTTAGTGTATTAACTAGCATTCATACGATCATAAATATAGATTTTTATAGAGCCTTTTTAATGGTGTCGTTATAAAACTTGATCTCTTCCAGGTTTAATTTTGTAATGAAAACCTTCACCAATTCAATCAAAAATCGTAAAACTCTACTAACATGTTCGCTTCGTTTAACAACATAAAAGCAAAAGCAAACTCCACCTGAAACAACAACATTAGCTTCAAGTTATTTTATTTATTTATTTATTTTTATGGAAAAAAAACAGCTTTTAAACTTAAATGAGTAGAAACAATGGTACAATTTAAGCCTAAGAGTTTTCACTCATAGAACGAAAAATATGCTTAAACTAAATTTAAATAATCATAAAAAGTTAAAACAAGTATATAATTAAATGAGTGAGTAAACCTAGTTTGAAGTGGGTTGCCTGTTCGACGAACAAATAATAGTTAGGAAGGAAAATATTGGTCTGAAGAGTCATATACATGCCTTATATTATAAATAACAAAATAACAATATTATACTACCCTGACGATAAATAAGAATAAAATCTAAATAAATAGCTGTTTATGTAATGATTATGTTGTTACTTATCTACTGCTGAGAGTTAAAAAATTGTTAATAATTAATAATAATTATAAACAATTTAAATTATTATTAATAATTGTTTATATTTTACAAAAATTTGAAACCTTTTTCGATATAAAATTCATAATTCTAGCTAAGAACACTATTGATAAAGTCCTTTCAAAGAAACAAAAGAACGATATAGAAATCAATTATTAGTTTGAAATCAATCAATTATTTATCAATCAATTTATTTGTTTGAAAACCAAGATGCCGCAGACAGTCAGACAGACACGTAGATACCACCACAAGTTTCACTCATTCATGAGACACTTTTACGCCAGAGGTTAACAAAGCACCAATCCAAAAGATACTTCTAAATTCAATGAGCAAAAATTATATTTCCAAAAACCCTTTCAAAAAGCCAACTGCCGTTTCTAGCCATTTGTAATTCGCATTAATTAACTTCGCGAATAAATGCCAAAAAGTAATCTTTCCAGTAACAAAGGGCGCATAAACCTTTTACGTTGGGCAAAAAAACTCCCGCTCACATAGATACATATGTCCACGAGGGACGCTCCGTACACCGTGTTTATCCGTTGATTAAACTGAGCCACGGCCGCAATGCGTATGCAAGAGCGGACGGACATATTACCAGGGCTCGAATTCTGATTGTTTAGAGAATTTATTACTCTCGTGCCTTGTACAGTTAATTGAATTCGCCTGTAGAATAGGCACGGGCTGAGTTGCCCGGCTACGTTTATCGTGTCTTCCCAGTGCGTGGTCCGACGCTGCTGGCGCCGTTTTTGTTCCAAACACGTGTGCTCTTTCGATTTTGTTATTATTATAACCACTTTTGTTTCCATTATTTTGGCAATTACTTTTGTATAGGTTTTGGTGATTATAAGGTTACCCGCCTTCAAGTTCCTTTAACACTTTTACCTCGATTGGGCGAACCTTTAGGTATTTTTATTACGTCTGAATACACACAATCCGTCTACCTCCGTTAAACATATTTTATTAGAGTAGGTACTACTGGATCAAGGGGCGCATTGTTTACCCAGTTAACGCTCATTATTTGAAAACAAAACACTGTTTTTAATCATTAGAACTATGGTCATTAATCAACGTGGGTACTGCATAACCGTAAGTTTTGACCACAGTGGTGTTTTGAACTCTCTTTCGTCAAGATAAGGGTTACGACAGGTGCTAACGTTTTTTTTCTAATTTATCAGTTTAGCAGTCTTTAAAAAATTTGTTCGAACTGACATGCTTTAAATAAATAAGTTTTCACCGGATGAAGACAACAACGTTAGTACAATTTTTCAAAACGCTTTGACGAGTCTCATAGGCAATTCTGTAAAATAAATCTCTATAAAAGTCAACATCATCATCGGCATTTTCCGTCTGTTTAAAGGCGCTTCAGGATTTCCTGTGTGTTACGCTTGATTATTTTACTGTACTTTAATGTATTCTTTGATTTGGATTTGCCTGGCTCATTTAGGTAGTAAGTTATTTTTATAAAAACAACACTGTAACACAATAAATAAATCTAAGGCAAGCAGAAAAAGCATTTTTTCCATAAAGTGGTTAATAGGCAGAGCTTGCAAACAAACAAAAACAACGCATCTGCTTCTCACTCGAGCATTCTCAAGGACTTCAGATCTAATCGACCGACGATTTTAGAAAAAAAATGGCTTGACAAGTCACTTGACTATAGCGGAAACGACATACCCACTTGTGTTGCCTATATCTGTTGTACACGTGTCAAAAATGTTTACAGACCTTTTCGTTACTTTATCGCCTTTGAGAAATGCACTTTTTATAAGAAACACTAACGACCTAAGTATTTTCATGTAGTTTTAACACGCACACAGCGTATCGCAGCTTTTAAACTCTCACTCAGCCATCCGTTACTGTTGCATGTGTAAAAAATAGTTATGACCTGTTTCCTTGCTAATGTGAAATACGATACGGGTCTCTTTGATAAACAGGTATTCTATATTATAACTTTTAACTAACGCACATTTTTAGCAGTGGATATTAATCCAATCCTGATAAACAACAAAATTCGTCTTGATCAAAATTGGTCGAAAACTCTTTCATAAATATTGTATGGAGAACGAAATTCGTCTTGATGAAAAATTGGTCGAAAAGTATATTATAAATATTGTATAGGTGTGTAACTTACCTACTGATGCAAAACTGCACATAACAAGCATTGTTCCTGAGTACCTTATAAAATCCAGAAAGTGTTTTTATTAGGTAAAAATAATAAAAACTCTAGAGTATCGCTACCAAAACCGCAGCCTAAGTCGCTTTCTGGCTTATTTACAAAATTATAATTAATATGCCCGCGTTAGTACGTGTGCGGCAAATCTTGCACCAGAATATTAGACCAGTTATCCTCTACAAATTGAGCAGAAATTTGGCATACTTCGGTGATAATGCAATGTCATGGTAATTACGATCGAAATAGTCTGATCATGGAGACAGAAGATGGCCATTGGAATTCCTAAATGAAACGACTCAACGTTAACCCTGTCGATTTCGGGTTTGTCTCCCGGAGCACTTGGTGGTTGGTTAGTCCTATAAGATTAAATAAACTTGTTCTGAAAAAGTTTATTTAAATTTAAAGAAATATTATCATAGTATACCTAAATCATTTATCTGATAACAACCAAACAGATCTAAATTTTATCTGTCTGTCAAGGAGACAGTTTGTACCCTTGGAAAGAAGTAATAGACGACTTATTGCCAGAAAAAGCTGATGTGAAACCGCAGCGCTCTAAGCTGAACAGATAAATAATTACATTGATAATAATTATAATACTGCTGGACAATTCACATATCATCAACTAGCCCAAAACTATACTAAATAAAAAGAGTATTTTTTGTGGCCACGGCTATAAAAGAACTTAAAATTATTCAAACCCTACAAAATCCATGTCACATACCTTAGTTTCAAATGGGGATTGTTCTGTTGAAGATCAAAAGTACGTAAGGACGTTCAGAACTTATAGTACCATGTACCTCTAAGTTCCTTCGGGAGAGATCGTAGGCAACTTGCTTCAACACTAAGAGCTTTTCAAGGCGAACTACCCAGGAATGCATTTACATGTCACAAGATCCTGTGGGAAAATGTGCACGTGGTACTGATTGTCTGCGTGTACCTGTTCGAATATATTCTACAGATCTACATTTATGTAAGTAAGTACAAATCTATTTGTAATCTCCTGGATTATGCACGCGTAATAGTAGGTATAGGATTTAGAGAACTTTCTTTGGCTATTACCATAAAACCTGTTACCTAAAACGTACTGTACACTGTACGTTACAACGCACATTATAGTACGAACCTTTGTAAGTAGTAATTATGTATTCTAATCCAAATATGATTTGTAAATTATTAGAATTGCAGACACTGTTGCTTAATCCCATTTCATTCCATAAAATGATCATATACAATCCATTGTTTCTTATCGTTCATAAACTTTCAGGATCATTATGCCCGTAGTTGGGTCTGTAGTTACATGATAAGCTGCGATATAAATGGGTCACAAACTTAGTGACTTTTTTTTATTTACCTATTGACACAGAATAACTACGAGGTAGGTCAATACTTCCATACGAAACGGCTCAGTCGGAAGACCAGCGTTGGTTGTACGCAAATACAACCAACTCATGCTGAGACTGAGACCGTTTTGTAACTCTGTCTTTGTTCTTTTGTTCTAAATTTTGTATGTCTGTGTTACAAATAAATGTTTTCTATTTCTATTTCTATTTATATTTCCATAGAACTTACGTACTATTGATCAATTCAAAACAATGAACAGGTAAGCACTCCATGCCATTGGATAATAATGTCGTCCCAAAATACGCCAACAAATATAGCTTGGCGTTCTATAAACCGATTGAAAAAGTAATATTTCCGTAAATTGGGTTCGTATAAGCAATTCGACATGCAAATCGAATATAGCCACTGAGGTTGCGAACGGGAAACGATAACGTTAACATAGCGAAGACGACTGAAGGAAATATTATTTGCAAGCGTTACAATCTCATTCCGTGAATTGAAATGATATGTTTGACATTGACTTGATTTCTTATAAAAGATTATCCAATTCGAATTTCCTTCACTCAGATACAAGATTCGAATGTTGGAAAGTGCCGCTTGGCAAGTTTTTCGTCAAAGCCTAGTTCGCTGGTCGGCAAGGAATGACACAGTACCTACTTGGAATTTTTATAATTCCTTTGTTATCGTTTTTATAAGAAACATAGGTTGGGACTAGTGAGGCTACTATCACAAACTTTTCTTTTACTTATATTTCTTATTCTAATACTTCTTTGCTCCTCCCAACGTTTTTTATTGCGATTTTCTGACATGTCGTGGTTTGATTTAGCAACTTTTCAGTATTGAGACTTTCATTATATTCCCTATGTAGATTGTAAAATTTTAGACAATTACAGCACTATCTAAAATCATAAGTGCCTTGTCAGTTTTTTTCTACTAGCAGTACCTTTTGCTTTTTGAGTTTTGAGGCCTCCAGAAACCCCCTATTCAACCGTGAGCCTCGAATCGTTAATTAGCTTGATCGAATACGAAACTACTCGCACATATTACCTACATCTATATAACTATGTGCGCAGTCATTAATCTGACATTCAATTGTTATCCACCAACCCAGTTACAAAGATCCTGGGTCTGATACGACACCTATTGTAGGAAGGTTTATTGGCCTTGTATTTGCTTAGTGGGCTGGGTACGTTGGGTACTATGGTTACTTTAGTGCGCCGGGTGTGGATGAGTAAACAGATTAGAAAGGTAATCTGGTTGTGTTTGTCTAGGTACACCCTAAATCGGTTCTTCTATGAAACGAGAATATGTCGATCGATACGGGTACGTAGAGTAGATTTGTCTATCGCAAAAACGTTCTGCACTCCGCATATTTCCATCAAAACTATTGATTTCGGGGCCTAAAGCTATTTGAAGGTACGTATTTGAAATTGAATTCATGTCCCTGCTCTTCGATTATATTAGTTTTGTTTAATGTGTTGTGTGTTGTTTTAAAGTGCTATCAAACCATTGATAGCTCTTTAAAATATTTACAGCGGATTCAATAGCACTATTTATCGTAGGTGCTTAACATCTCAAGAAATCTTTTTTAATTGTAACAACTATCACAATTTATGTTTTTTATTGAAACTGGGTTCAAGAGCGTTTGCAATGTGGTTATATTTTAAAGCAAATATAAACCATAATCTTAATATTTTCTATCTAGTTTATAGATAAAATATTTATTCTTACTCAACTCGACACCGCTAGAAATCTATACTTATAATCTAATAAATAAAATATATATATAATCTCAAATAAAATCATTTAAACGTAGGTAAATTTTCAACCTCCTCCACAAAAAAAGGTTACATGCAATAATGGCCTAACCGATCAAAGACAGTGTAAGAAGTTATCACGTCAACAAACAAGAACAATAGGAAAGGAGGAAAGTATATATACCTATGTAGAGCTATATTTCTTCAAACTTCAGGACAGTTGGATATCTGTAGCTATCACCTCCGCGAGGGTAACAACTTGCGCTGACTGCTTAATATATTCTGTGTTTAGAATAAGATTATAATACTAAGAAGGGACGAAGCGTCTCCATGTGACTCACAAACTTTAGAAAGCTTCGACTTCAGGTATACCTACTATGTTCAATTATAAATTTAGATTAGATGATATACAAACTTCTACAACAAATATTTGTGAACAATCTGTGCTTCTTGCCTGAAAATGTAAAGAATTTAATAAAAACGTGTTCGTCTTTCTAACTCGTCTGAATCTCGATCCCGATTCTAATTTCCCACATTTTATTTGCTTCGATGTCGGTTTCTTTTTAATGAAATCGAGCAACACTGAATTCCATTCAATTTTAAAATTCAATGATTGCTAAACTGATAAGTGAGAACAGATTATGCACAATTCACATTCACTGCACATACACAACACACGTGCAAAACCGCGAACTCCAGCCAGTGTTTAATATAAATGACATGGTACTCGTAAATACTTTAATTAACAAAGGTGTTAATAAATAGTTGCACAGATGTATTGTTTTATAATGAGGTCGCAATTACAATGAATGTCGAAGAATATTAGTGCCGCGTAATCGCTCAACACAACAATGTAGTAAAAGTCGACTAATTAGCACTCCACAGAGTCGTATGTATAATTTGTCTTAAACAGCCTGGTTAATGAGTTTTTGTACCAATTTTATGCAATTTTAGCAAGCACCATTCATGCAAATGCTTATTTAGCTGGCATGCATTAGTGACATAAGTTGTTTGCTTTTGTTCTTTTCAATAAAATAAACGTTAACAGCTTGTTAATTCTATGTGATATTTCGTTAATTAGGTAAGTATATTTTAAAACCACCTAGATTTGTTTACAAAATTTATTGTCACTGTTAACGACCTCTATCTCAAACGCTCTGAGGAAAAACAAAGTAAAAAATCCTGTTCGCCGTCCTACACGTACGCACACTGCTAAGAATATTCATTCACGAAATGCCCGTTCACAAAAGGGATAACCTGTCCCATGTCCTCTGAACTCAGCCTCTTCATCTTGGCTTATCTGCGTTCATTCATTACCATCTAGTTTATAAAAGTCGACGGCCCGAAAACATATCGAGACTCCACTTTTTGTCACACCACTTAATTATCTGGATTTATATCACGATAAAATCAACCATTGACGCTAGAGAGATACAAGGGTACTCGTAAAAAATATATATTATACATAATGGATGATTTCTCATCTATGCGTAAGCCAACGTTATTGTATTAGGTGTGTCGCGTCTTATCACAAAAGTGTATTTGTGAAGCAAGCGTGCTCGCACTGCACTAACAATTGCGTTAAGTAATTAATTTAGGTTTTCGTCAGAAGGCAGAGCTCTAAACTTGACTAGGCTTAAAAACATTATGGCTGTTAGGCATAACCACGGAGCTAATGCGGGCACATTTAAGCTTTGTCTATTCTGTACAGATAGAAGCCTAGAACAGCAGAACCTATTAGAATATAACTTACCTAAGTTATAGGAATTTGATTTTGTTGATGTGGATGGCTATATCACTGCAAGAACTGAGAAAATACTGATTAAAACGCGCGATAGAGAGTCCAGCCAAGTTCAGGAAGAAACGGGCGACGCAACAGCAGTGATTGAGACGCGCGATAGCGCGTTCAGCCAAGTTCAGAAGGAAAGGGGCGACGCAAAAGCAGTGATTGAGACGCGTGATAGAGCGTCCAGCCAAGTTTGGAAGGAAACGTGCGACGCAATAGCAGTGATTGAGACGCGCGATAGAGCGTCCAGCCGAGTTAAATTTCACAATTTAATATATTGAGGTCCAAAAAGTGCCCTTTTTAAGAACTGACCCATCAAAAACCAAAACCACTTCTTAACTTTTATACTTAGAAGTTGAAATTTGGCACGAAGGTTGATCATCAAACTTTGTTGGAGGAAAAAATCGGAATTTTTAAATTTTATTTTTGTGTTTCGGTGCCGATTGTGATTTTTGTGAAGTTATTTGTGCATATCTCATTGGATTATGAATCTATAGTTTTGAAATTTTACACAAAGATAATAACAATAACGACCCTTAATGGAAAATAACAAAAAATAAATAATTCTTAAAAAAGATACCCTCTCATACAACAAAAGGTAGGGCAGAAAATTAAATCGGTCCACAATGTCATGTTAAGTATCAAATAAAAGAACATCAGTTTTACATCATCATCATCAGCCTATTTTAGTCCTCAGCTTGACATAGGCCTGCCCTAATGAGCGCAGTAGCGCCTGACTTCAGCTTGCGGCATCCAGCATCTGCCTTAAGTCTTTCGCAGGTCATCATCCCAGCTTGCCGTCATACACTATGTTTGCCAAGTCGTGGTCTCCACTCAAGAACATGTATCTCCTAGCGGTTATCGGTTCTTCGCGAGATATGACTGACCCACTGCCACTTCAGCTGGCTAATTCTGGCGGGCAATGTCGATAACTTTGGTTCTCTGTCGGATGTATTCGTTACGAATCCTATTCTTCAGAGAAACTCCGAGCATAGCTCTTTGCATAGCTCGCTGAGGGGCTTTGAACTGGTGGACCAGCCCTACCGTGAGTGTCCACGTCTCCGTTCCGTAGGTCATGATGGGTAGGACGCACTGAATGAAAACTTTCGTTTTCAAGCATTGCGGTATGGATGACGAGAATACTCGATGTAGTTTTCCAGACACTGCCCAGTCTAGCTTGATTCTTTTCTTGGCCTCCTTCTCAAAATTGTTTTTACCTAACTGCAGAATCTGCCCGAGGTAAGTATAATTAAAAACGATTTCAAGAAGGTGACCGCGTTCGACCACCGGTCTTGGATCAATGTGGCCATTTATCATGATTTTGGTTTTATCCACATTCATGCCAAGAGCGATGCATAGCGAGGATGAAGCTAGGCTGTCCAGCATCTAGCACAGCTCCTCTAATGACTCCGCCATCAAAACTATGTCATCAGCAAATCGCAGGTGTGAGATGTAATCGCCGTTTATGTTAATGCCCTTACCTTTCCAGTCCAGCGTCTTAAACATATCTTCCAACGCGCTTGTTAACAGTTTCGGGGATATGACATCACCCTGTCTCACTCCTCTGCGCAATTGGATGGGTTTAGACTGCTGGCCCTGTACTTGGACACTCAAGGTGGCGTCTTCTTAGAGACATCTCAGCACCTCGATATAACGACAGTCTGCTTGGCATTGCTGTAAGGATTCCAGAACAGCCCAGGTTTCGACGGAGTCAAATGCCTTCTCATAATCCACAAAAGCCAGACGCAGGAGCTGATTATACTTTTCAGACTTCTTTATAATCTGCCTCACTGTGTATGTGGTCTATAGTGCCATATCCTCCGCAAATCATTATTTCATTAAAATTTAAAATTAACATGCCTTTTTGAAATAATTATAATTGAAATTATTATAATACCCCTGTATTATAATTATTATAATACACCCTGTATTATAATTATAATAATACACCCTGTATTATGCCACGTAACGTGAGTAAATCGAAAGGGGGTGATTCTGGACCGGGAGGGGATCAATGTGTGATATACGGTTTTTTTAATTCCGCCTTTTTTATATTTCACAAAATTTCTTTTTGTGTATTTTTTTTTTTCACAGAACCTGATTTTTGTCACGAAATAGTTCCAAAAATATTACGTTTTTCTTTTGATATTTAAAAACAATCATAATAATATAAGAATACACGTAAACTAACACAAATAAGAAGAAAAAATACTTATAGTAGGTATTTATTTATTTTCGCATTATACAGGTGACTTTTTGAAAGGAACTTTGATTTATGAGAAACCAAAAACTGCGTAAATAAATATTTTTTAAGCTTTTACTTTTGCAGAATATTGAACCTGTTCCACGATAAAACATGTATTCCGAATAAATTTCGTAAACTGTAATAAAAAAATCCGTAGATTTTTTTATGCCGTTATTATTTTGTCGTAAATTGAGCTCATGACTATTTTCACGACGTTTCTCTAACTCTCATACTTTCAGATTTGGCCATCCATTCCCATCTCAAAAAGCCACCCTGTATAACTAAACGGCCCGAAATTTGGTTGGAACTATGCTTAAACAAACAACCGTACGAAGACATATCTGATATCACCCAAGATGCCACTGAGAAAAAAAAATACCTTGATTCTGGTGAGGCTACATTTGTACTAATCATATGCGCTGTCCTCAACCACACTTAAATCCAGTACCTACGAGTAGGTAACTAACCATTCTAATCGACTGGCTTTATAGGTACCTCACCCACCCGTGAGCTATTAGATATAAGTTATGTTTTACGAATGACGACACAACATAATAAATTGCACATTATACAGCTTGCAATAAATTTACCGCTAAGACAAAGGGAAAAGTGTCTTGAATTTAATATCTTTAAAGGTAATTTTTGACTCGAGAACACGACTCAGTTGAATATATCAGCAACTACCGAAGTCATCATAAAAATAGTAGGATAGTGGAAAAAATAATTAAGGTATTGTACAGGTCAGGCAAAAGGCATGCACGCAGCTCGGTAGCTCGTGGCCGTTCTCGTCGATAGTGCACAGTTATTCATGGAGGTGGATATTTGCAGGTTTGTAGCTTTTGTTGTGGCATGTCTGATACATTGCGGAGGGCGCGGACGCGAGCGATTCGCTCGGTTTTAGTTAATTACTGAGTGCAAGTAAGCGCCGGTCGGGCGCGGCTGGCGCTGGCTGCCTCCGCATCTCTGCGCTCGCGCCTCCCTGGTGGTCACTACACAAAAGCGGGTCGATGCCTTCGATAACGAAGCGAGTTTTTATCTTCTTATTTCAACGCTTTTAATTAGTTAGGAAAATATTCTCAAATAAAAACTGCCCCGAGCGACCACCAGTTCTCAATTTAAGGATTGTCATTGACCGCTTCGAGCCTCGGGCACGCTGTAATGGAAAGGAATACCTCCGTTATTTCGATTGGCTTCTGTATTGTCGATAGCATTAATAACAGTAATTACTTTGAGTATATTATTTTAATGATTTTCTTATAGCTCGTTACGAATGGTCGTCCATTAAATAAAATACATGAAACGTTAGGAGTTATCTGTTCAGTTTTACGATCGCAAACCAAATTTATGCTCTTGTTTGACTTTGAGGCATACTTTGAACTATTTTTAATTCCATATAGAATATTTTTATTAAAATTGCATAGTTTATTACCTACCTACTAGCGACCCGCCTCGGCTTCGCACGGGTGCAATGCTAATACTAAATATACTACAGAATCCCCCCCTCCCCGGCCGGTACCGCCGCAACCGCTATGTACCTGCATTTTAAATCTGTATTATCTTCGAAAATATTCATTTAAATTACAGGCTGTATAGGACCATATTTATTTATATTAAATGCACAATGTATTTAAGGTAGTTAATTGGATAAGGATTAATTCTGTATTACTTATAATCGCTTCGTATAACAGACATTATTTTTCGTAAAATATACCATCGCGGACTTTTTGTACACCTTTTAAAGGTGTAAAATACTGTAGTATAGTATTTTGATCTATCTCGTAGGGTTCAGCCAGCGTTTAAAATGTAAGCGCAAAATAAAAGAGTCTGTTTACATCACATTAGAAACCTCAAAAACTAACAGTATTTCTCTACTATATTATGCATGTAATGCATATAAACCTTCCTCTTATATCACTCTATCAAACCGCAACAAAATCCGTTGCGTAGTTTTAAAGGTCTAAGCATACATATATAGGGACAGACAGACAGCGGAAAACGACTTTGTTTTAAACTATGTAAAGATAAAGATATTGTTTGATTTTCCCTTAACTACCTAAAACATTATTCACAAAGATTAATTATTTCATAAATTGCATTACATATACTCAGCAAATTGCAATTTGTGTAGGTCCCTGATTGAATCAAGATCTCCATTATTCAAATAAGTAGAATAGTCTGCCTAAGGTATCGTCTTACAGATGTGAAATTGATTACCTGTATGATGAGCAGCGTATTATGTGATTAATGCAGTTTAAGCTAACAAGGAGGTATGTATGTTCATGTATATTGCTTAGGTACCTACTAAATAAAATAATTGTACTTGGGGTTTAAGTAGGTAATTTACACCTGAGCCTAGGGGTTCTTACGTGTTACCCCATAATGCTATAAGCTTTTTTATAGTTTTGCATAATATATATTCTAGCAGCATTAAACAAA
The DNA here is from genome assembly GCA_949316285.1 of Eupithecia subumbrata. Classification (NCBI taxonomy): domain Eukaryota; kingdom Metazoa; phylum Arthropoda; class Insecta; order Lepidoptera; family Geometridae; genus Eupithecia; species Eupithecia subumbrata. Next base: position 9,103,034 of record OX438642.1, on the reverse strand, counting down.
AAAGGTGGTAAGTACAATAATCAATATTGAGAATACCGCAGCCTTTCCCATTAAGAAACTCGTACACAAAGGAAATTATTACTTACAAAGTAAGGTTCATACACAAAGGAAATAAGTAGGTAACACTACATATTAAGGTCCGTATGATTCGCAGAAGGTGGCACGTTCGATACCCATCCCTGTATATTTTTTTAACAATCTGCAAATATTTGTCCCGGGTCTGGGATGTGTTTTAATTATATAATTAGGCATGTAATTAAATTAAGTAATTTACCAGTCCTCAATCATATTAAAAGCTCTGCTTACCTGTGGGCTAGATGATGCTGTCTGAAAACGTTATCATCAGCTTATATTAGTCCACAGCTGGACATAGGCCTCCAATAATTATTAATCGTGTTTGCCACTAATTTCCTACATATCAGTTAATCAAACAAAGTTAAATAAACTTCATTTAAATAATAAAAAGAAACGTTTTCATCAAATAACGATCAATAAACGTAACCATATCAGACCACATCTAATAACAGTGAAACAAGTTTCGAATGCAGATAATAATAGGTAAGTTAATTATAATTACAGCCGAGAGTCAGTTGTATACGTTTTAATAATTTGAATTCATGAATAATGAAATAAGGTATTCTCAAGAGGTCCACAATCAGACCACAATGAAAACATAAATATGCGTTTGTGTCGAAAATTCCATCAACAAATGATACTCTAGTTAAGTATAATTAAAAAAACATTGTATTAACACTATCTGTCGATTGTGGTTCGTTTTATAAGGGAGCAATGCCGTATACTTAGTAATAACATTGTATTAAATAATAACATATAATTTTAATACCAGTAGGTAGATATACCCGCTACAAAGATAAAAGACAACGGAGTTTTAAAGGCTGTTTACAATCAACCGTAAGTGGAAATACAAGTGCTGACATAAGTTTTACGTCTATCATTACGATAAGAATTATCGTAATAACGATAATTCTTGGCGATAAAAGTTTCAAGTATAGGTTGCGATTTGATTGACGTCAAAAAAATCGTAGAGGGCTCTTTCTCCGCTAAGCAAATTGAGCAAGACTAAATAAACAAATAAATAAAAATTTTGTTTATTCAGACAACTTAGTCTATTTTGTTAGTAAACTTAGGGCTAGAGGTTTAGTACTTAATATTAAACAGGGATTTTGTCCTCTGATGTAGGGAATACATCAACTAAAACCCCGTTGACTAGTGGCTGACGTAGTTGTAAATAAAACCACTAAAAAAAAAAACTATTACGTAGTTGTAATTTCCTTTTTTATTAAAGGTTATCCGTTATATAAAACAAACCAAAGGATAAAAAAATTGCAAAGTACATATTTACCTTAAATTACATTCAAGGTTCATTTTCCAATTTAAGGTAGGAAGATTTTTCAAACATACCCACAAAATCCCGCTCAGGATCAGGTGTTAACGGATATTCTACTATTGACTTTGTTGATATAAACTATTTGAGTGTAAGACTTGTGAGCGCGCGCGTACTGCAGACGTTCGCTCGTTATCGGCCAGCCGCCGCGCCGCCGCGATGTTAATCTTGACAAGCACGTATGTGACCACCTCTCGGGCTCTCAACCTTCGTCATCGACACCTTCAAACAATAAATTGACCTTGTTAACCCCCTTTGTGCGAGTATTTAGATTTTTTGTTCCAAATGCGGTGAAGACAGGTGCAGTGTTCACGTGAATTGCGAGGCATTTTTTTGACCTTAAAAGTTAGTTACTTATTATGCTAGGTTGAGGGGTATTATTTTGTTTAAATTCATTCGCATGCCCAGTGAAAATGTTAGAGATTAAAGGTGAGTGGCAAAACCCCAGGTTAGAGAAAGCTCATAATGCCATGACCAACAGGGAACGGTATGAGCTGGTGTCGATGATGATAATTTGTTCCTAAATCGCTGTCTACAACCTACATAAATATTAGACTGAACCATAATATTTCAAATGTACAGTCAGCAATGAAAGTCCATGAACAAATCCAAATTTACAAAACAGCTTAACCCTAAACCGTTCCGTAAGTAACAGAGTTAGTTTTGTCTGTACCTAGCTTCTGCCATTACTTAACACGCGGATTTTTGGTATAATAAGTAGCCTATTATCTAAGTTATAAATGTGCGCTAATTTCACCTTGATCTGTTCAGTAGATTTTCACATTTAACAAATTTTTGGCTATATCAAAGTAGAAGGACACTTAATTTTTACCTTAGTTTAAAGCAGGCCTTTTTGTTGTTGTTGACCATGTTGCTAGATGATGGTGTGTGGGTTGTCCAGCATTATTAATTTTTTTTATACTACACCTGCCCAGAAAGTTGATTATTCCTTTTCCAAACATAAGGTAGACAGTATGTCATTGCAGGCGTACTAAAATTCAGGACAGGAAAACTCTCACTCAACGGAATTTCATTTCTTACGCGTTTGGTGGAAAGAAATGTCTGTGGAAATCCAATTTTAACATGTTTTTATTTTATTTTCTGAAATATCAGCCGGTAGCTATTATTAGGTAGTTATTTTCATAATAGGTCAAACAACAAGAAGTTTTACTTCGAATAAGCCATATGATATCGGTCTCTTCCGTACAATAGTACAAAAAAATAAGGGCAGCAGCGCCCCCTGCAGAACTATTCTATCACCGAACTGCGATCCCCAACCCGCATGCCCAGCGTGGGGATTATAGGCATTACCAAGGCGCTTATCAGGGGGAATCCTGCGTCCAATACAAGCTGTTGAGGTTGAGGTTGAGGTGTTTAGGTCAAATGACACACTCCACAGATATTGTGTGGTTGGCAGGCAGAAAACGCATTTCCCACCATTTGTGGTCATTTTTAGGGTTTTAAAGATCGAAGATCGGTTTCAAAACCCTTATGGTCTCGCTTTGTCTGTCCTTTTTTCAAAAATAATACATTTCGTGCGCCTGTACAGATTTAGAGAAAAATAAATGAAAACAAATGAAAAATGAAAATGAATATTTTCCATACAAATTGTGATGCCGAAATTTTAAAAGATACCTACAGAGTCATATGGGGTATCAAATGAAAGGTATCATTTTGTACATTTCAAAATATTTTTTGAAATTTTTGTAGGTTTCATACTTTTTAAAATATTTCGAAAAAAGTCGAAAAAATACCCATTCCCCCCCCTATCTCCGAAGATTGCAAAGCGATCCATGTAAAATGTATGGAGCGTTTATAGATATGGATCTATATTTTACAGGAAAAATATAGAGAAGTTTGAAAAAAGAACACTTTTTGAAAAATGCTCAAAAAGGGGGGGAATAATTTTCAAAAGGGGGGGCTACCTCACCGAATGGGGTATCATATGAAAGGTATTGGTTTGTACGTTTCAAAACTGTTTTTGAAATTTCTGCAGGTTTCATACTTTTTGAAATATTTTGAAAATAGTCAAAAAAACACCCATTTCCGTCGCCAATACCCATTCGCCGTCAGTAGCACACCTCCGCCGCGGAACATGAGTAGCGAAACCGCTGGATGAATTAATAAAGACACACGACACTTTTGAAAATAAAATTCAAGATTAAACAGATGACGATCACAAGTCACAAAGGCACTTTTATTTCTTACAATGAGGATCCGTAACATTTTTAGGTGAGAATGCACATTTATACAGCTAAGAAATTCATAAATAACAGTGTAAAATTTTTGTTCTACGACAAAAATTTACGAAGTTATGACCAAATTCCCAGCGAAGTTCACTGAGTGACCGCCGCGGTCGCTGTGACGTCACTCTCTCGGTCGCCGCCCGTTAGACGTAGCCGTTTGTTTGATTATTTGTGACTTTGAAACATATTAAGTGTCCGATTTGTGTCTATTCTTTCACCTTTCTAACCGTCGAATCGTGAAGTATGAGTGCCGGCTGCGCTCAGCTCGGTTCGCTCGGCCTAGTCAGTGACGTCACACGCATCCGCTTATTTGATTTTACCAGCAGTAACGGCGTAATGTTTATTACTTAATATCTTCGTAGGTAATGGTTTGATTTGGATAATTCAAAAAGATATATCATTGTTATGTCTAGTTCTATTGAAATTGCTGTAACTTTACTGATCCTCATTCTTGTACGTACCTATTCCATTATTATATACCTTTATGTTAATTTTGTTTTTGAGATATTTTAGTACACATAATTAATAATGATAATACAAGACTGTTACCGTGTAAAAACTAAATGTTTATAATTACCTACCATTAAAAGTTTTTGATTCTTTATATTTCATTCATTTATGCCTAAAAAACAAAACGGTATTCCATATTTGGTTACTTTCCTCTAATATTATAAAGAGGAAAGATTTGATTGTTTGTTTGTTTGTATTTAATAGGCTCCGAAACTACTGGACCGATTTGAAAAATTATTTTACCATTAGAAGCCCACATTATTTCTGATACATAGGCTAGTTTTTACCGCGGGAAAATGCTTCAATCCTACGGGAAAACGGGTAATAGGACAACGGGTAGTATGAATGCAGCTAGTTATTATAAATTGGTTTTTTAATCTACAATAATACTCTTTCGCTTCAACATAAAACCATAGTTGTCTGAAGTATTTGTTAGGGAATACGTAGACGAAATTTCATAAAAATATGATAAATAACTAGCAAATGAAACTGCTTTTTCCGCAGAAGTAAGTGTGTAAAAATGAATATTTATAGCAAACTTGGCGATTTTTTTATATCGAGTCAAGTTAAGTCAATCGTGTTTCGACTCCCATAACTTAAGAACTACAATCCTAAACTTTTGATGCCCATCAAAAATAATAAAAAAATCAATGTTTTTTCAAAACGTGGGTTTCGAGGTCTCACTTTACCTTAACTTATTTGAATAACAATCATAAATTCTTCTATATAGCTGGTTAATTAAGAGGACGCAATAAAAAAATACATTTTCAATGCAATGAGCAGCCACGTAAAATTAGATTCCCGAGAAAGTCTTCGAAGCTTTTAGGTAGATTTTAGCGCAGGTAAATGAAACCCATGCGCAGGCGATATTTCTAACACCGCAGGGCGAACCTGGATCAGATTGGCGCAGGACCGTGTAGAGTGGCACCAAAGTTTGGAGTCCTATACCCAGCAGTGGGTGAAGTCGGGTTGCGGATGATGATGATGATGAAAGGAAACCCTTCCTTTGTTGTGTTCCACGAGCAATTTGTTGTCAGTGAAATTGCGTGTCTCGTAGTAACGCTCAAAACATTCGTAATGAGGCGAATGCATGCATGCCTGCCGACTGTCAGTGCCCACATTGAAGTTGTTTTACTTCGAAAATAACTTGTAGATGCACCTGGGATAAGAGAGCTGAACAAAAACTTCAAACGGTCGCTCTACAAATTAGATTATTAACTTACCGGATTACTGACACGGTTAGTTTCGTGTAACAATCACATTAATTACTAGTTACTGTCCGCGGCTTCGCACGCGTTGTTTCTATGTTTATTTATATCCCTATGTCCAGCGGTGGACTAATATAGGTTGATGATGATGATGTTATGGGACCCCTTGGACACCCTTGGGAACAGATTTACGGTATAAAAAGTTCAAAGTTTTATTCCTGGCCTAGAACTACGTGTATGGAAAATTTCGGCCGATCCGATCAGTAGCTCCGGCGTGAAGAGGTAACAACATCCATACATCTAACCATCCAAACCTATGCATTGGTAAGTGTGATTTTGATTTGTAGTGCAATGTGTTTGGCATGCAGGTGGTCAAGGACTGGTCAGTATCACGCAAGTCTCATAAAATATCACATCTTTGGCACAGGATAGAAAATAGTTGCGAATTATAGGTTTCCTTTAAGACCTATATGTATTAATTAAACCCCCAACGCAAAAAGAGAAGGGTGCTATAAGTTTAACGTGTCTGTCTGTGTATTTGTGTATCTGTCTGTGGTATCGTAGCTCCCAAACGGATGAACCGATTTTCGATTAGTTTTTTGTATCATAGATAATTTTATCCCGAGTGTTCTTAGCCATGTTTCATGAAAATCTGCTCAACAATAAACGTCGGCTAGTTTTATTTTTTTTTTAATTTTGGTATTTATTAAATTCAATCACAAAACGCCTTTACTTTGGGTCCTTCCCATTTATGCTAAATGTATGGGAGGTCCGACGCAAAAATTTTATACATTGACTATTTTCTGTCCGCGGTTTCGCACGCGTTGTTTCTTGGAAACGTTCAAAGGTTATTTATATCCCATATTTATATACCCAGAAATGATGTTAAGGATCAAAAGTAGGAAGCCTATGCTTAGAGCTACATTTATGCCTTATTTCACCTCGATCGGTTTAGTCGTTTTGACGTAAAGAGGTAACAAACATCCATCCAAACATCCATACATCCACACTTTCGCATTTATAATATTAGTGTGATACCCAAGCAATGTATTTAAATTTTTAAATTTTGATAGTACGTTCTTTATTTTCCGATGATTTAGAAGGAACATTTAAAATAATAGTAAACAGAGAATGTCGCAGATCAAAGCAGCACCGCTTCGGTACAGCACAAAAATGTGCATTCAAGTATGGGCCATAACTCGTAACATTTAAATTCATTTTATTTTGACGACATCAGATGACAGACAGCTCGCGCGCCACTCAATGAAAGCTAATGGAAGTTTTTTTTCACTGTTATATTATAATGTATTTAAAGATATCGAGTTTCAACTTATATTTGTATGCACATTTTATGCTGTGCGGCTTATTTGTGCACAATAATCGAACACCGCTGTGTTACATTATTGTGCACAAACCTTAGAACTAATGACTGACGTTGAAACACAAACTTGCAGGAATAAAGCCACCGACCAAAGGTAGAGCTGCTTTAGCTCCAATGTTTTGTGCAATTTCATAGGTAACTTGTCACTTACAAAGAAAATTTTTGGAACAAATATTCAGGTTAGGATCGTGAATTTTTAAGGTTCATAAATAAATAAGTTCTTAACGTTGCATTTATTTACTCCCATTTATATTTATATTCATAAAAAAAAATGTATTTTACTGTAAATAAAGAACAAAAAAGTTGGTAAATCAAGGAGGATCACGTTGATTTAATAAATTACGTACAGACATTTTGCATGTAGGTATGTATGATCTAGACATGATAGTGAGAAAAATCTTTAATCAATTCATAACTTAAAATGATTGGTGCGATAGTTCAAACCCGATAACATCCAATTAAAACAATTCCATCAAAACATTTTGTGTCAGGTCATTCCACCTGTCGACGTAATAATTTATTCATAAGGAGCCGGCACTCGTCGGTCCGCTTGGTTCCTTTGTATTTTATAAAAGTTAATATTAAACGTTTTGCAATCAAAAGTTTGGGCTACCTATTTCACTAAACTTGCAAGTAAAATTTCTTATAAAGAAATAAATGAACTGAACTGAACTAACCTAATACTACCAATAACTGAACGGAGTGCGCGCGCCTCCAGAATCGCTCTCACCCTGATGATGTCCATCATTAAGGGATGAAACATTGGTGTTCTTTTAGAACAAACAATGTTCGTATAGAATCCGTTCACTACAATGCATTTGTGAAACTACGATTTTTCGGTTAGAAAAGTAACCACAAAATTTGCTCTATCCATTTTTACTGCTCTATTCCGTGGAATCACAAGTCATGACTCTCTTTGTTAATAAGTTACTTAGAGAAATAAAAAGATTGTTTGCAACAGTCTGCAGTAAGCTCAATTTGTCTATTATTCGATTGTAATTTTCTTTGTTTATAATGGAAATAAAGGTTGATAAAGGTTGTCACTGAAAGGGTACTAAGTCGGAAGGGGATGAATCTAGACTCCAAGGGGATTGGTTTCTGATTTTTTTTTTATTTAATTTTTTTTTTGTGTTTTTAGCAAAAACTAAAGTTTTTTTCTTCTTATTTGTGTTCTTTTACGTACTCTCGCATTATTACCATTACAAAATACTTCACAAATGTTATTGCTTATTTTTCAATAATTTTAATAATGTAAGAACACACTTAAAAGAACAAGAATGAGAAATGAATGCGTGTATAATTTTTACAAAATAACATTAAAAAAAATCTTAGAGCAAACGTTGACCCCCTCGATGTCCAGAATCGCCCCCTTTCAGCTTAGTACATCCTTTCCGTGGCACCCTGTATATTTTGAATTTAACATAACGTTTTTAATGTAACTTCATAGTATGCACCTCGGTTCGCAAACCGAGGAAAGCTCATTTTCACCACATATCTCAGAAAATAATTCTTACCTGATCAAATTGACTGTCTTAATTCTTCGCTCGCTTCAGCTTTCCAAAGGTTAATTTACATGGGCTTCGTGTCGTGGCTTCTTTAGTCAGGTACGTGTGGTTAAAATTAAAATAAACGGGACGGAATAAGAACAAAGTAGGTACATAGATCCGAAATACTAACCAAATTAAATCGCCGTTACATATTTTCGCACCTTGTCCCAACAAACTAAAAACCTACGCGCTCGACACATTGAAAAAAATCGATACCTACTCATTTTTCAAATATGTATGAGTCAATAAATATGAAATGTAAACTATTTTGGATAAGTCATTCTAAAGTAAAAGTACTTTGTAAGAATTAGACGAACTGCGTATAGATTCTTGACGAACCGCTTATTGAACGAAACGCGTGTTGGAAGAAACGCTTGATGGACAAAACGCGTTTAATTGCCATTGGACGAATCGCGTTTTGAACGAACTGCTAACAAATAACTCATTTAACATCTGTTTTGTACGACCCTTTGCCAAGCAGCAAACAAACTAGTGTTCTAACTTTTAAGTATGTAATGTTTGTAAATATTTATTTAGTTTGATTATAGGCTTATATTATTATTATTATTTGTTATTATTGTACGACCAACCGCAAAATGAGATGGTCAGCAACAATGGCAGTTCTGGTAGAGATCACTAAATTGGAACACAAACTTATGTTGTCATGTTTAGAGAAAACCCCCGATTAATTTTCATTGTTTTATTTGTTACAGTTTTCGACCTTTTTATTCGTCAGAAAGTCAGTTTTCTCACTATAAATAAACACATAATAGCTTAATAATACGAACCTGCAAATTCAATAGCATTTATTATAATATTGCAAGTGTAATGTCTAAAAGCTAATATTATTCGATTTCTGTATAGTTTTCCGACTACGTTTGAAAGCTTTCGCGATGGATTTTATATTTTCTTTTATAAATAAACTGCTAAAAACTACCAATAAAAATTGAACTGCGAAGCAGTACTTTTTCTAACTTTGTAAAAATGTATAAAAATGGAGTTGCTAATTACTCTGAATTATCTCAACATCTAAAATATATCGTATGTACATCTTAATTTTTGCATTAATATTATACTGACTGTTGCCCGCGGCTTAACACGCGTCTTTCTAGAAGCCTATGTCCGGTAAAGGGATACCATTTACCTGCCTGCCAAATTTCACTAATATCCATTCAGTCCTATAAGCTTAAAAAGTTTTTTGACAGACAGATACACAGATACACAGACAGACATCTTTCAAATATATAATTTTAGTAGATGAAGATTTATTAATTGCTTTAATATAAATACATAATGCTGGACAATTCACACAGCATTGTCTAGCCCCAAGCTAAGCAGAGCTTGTGTTATGGGTACTAGATAACTGATATACATACAATGCACTACATATATAGATATTTTTATTATACATAGAAAACACCCAGACCAACAGAACAAATTTCTGCAGATCGTACACAAATTTGTTCCGAGGCGGGAATCGAACCCGCAACTATAAATATAAATATAGACACATTATTACAAAGTTTGAGCTTAGGTGGTAATTAACTTAAAAGTAACATGTACCCTGTAAGGGCCCAGCAATTTATCTAAGATTATTATTGGAATAGGTACCCAGGTACATTATCTATTTATTGCTAGCAACATAGAAGTCGAAAAATATAGGAAAATATGGTATGGATATGGATGGATGTATTAGTGTGAAGAAATACTTGCTGCCATCCTTAGCAATTGCATCTTGGCGACGCATAATGGCGACGCATAATGGCGACGCATAATAGTTGTTCGTTCGTTATCGCATGACACAGCACAGGTTGGACTGTTCTTACTCCTATCTTGTTAACATCATGCTAATAGTTACCTAATGATCTTTTAGTAACGTTCTGGTTCTCTTGTTAGACTACTGTAATGCTATTGTTTCAGGTTTTTTTTTTAATATACAGGGTTATTGGCAATTCACTGACACTGCGTTAACTGCAGGTCACGCCCATCATCACGAACACGCTCGTGAAAAGGCCAGGTCAAAATTCCTATTTTTTTTGTAAATCACTTTTGATCAAAATGAAAAAACTCGTTGGTCCGGAAACCAATTGAGTAGGTACTAAAAACCGATCGTCCACTCCGACACCCACTGTTGATTCAGGGCAGAGCTGTTTTTTAAAGTTTAGTTTCAATAAAACCTCTCTACAAACACGATTATTTATCATAACAAACGATTATTTAATGGAAGGGGTACTTACTATCTATACCGAATTTAAGAATTAAGACCTGGCATCTTCACACTTGATGATAGGCAGAACCTGGAGTTCACACAGTGTCACTGAATTAACAATAACCCTGTATAAACTACCGATGTAGAAAATGCAAGGTAGGTATAGCAAAATTGCGACAAGAGATTGCGATTGCGAGATAGGCGATATTATCGGTTTTTGTAGTTCGTCAAGCGCCGCGAGAATCGGCCACGCATTAATTAAGAGCCTCCGGAAGTACGTCGCGTGCTTCCATCGCCGATAGCCCATTGAATTATTTATACTTTTAATATTGTAATTATTATACACTAGCGTCCGCTGCCTTATTATCATTTATGTTATTATATTAAATGTTATAATAACGCTCACTACGAAAAGGTTATATGTTGATAAGGAGATAACGTCCACTGTCAGCGCTTAATGAGGGTTCTCATTTAACCGATCGAAGCGTCGCGCACTCGAATGCTAATTCCCCACTCGGCAACTTGTTCTTTATATTATTACAGGACACAAATAAATTCTTATACAATTTGTACTCGTTTGTCGCACAATGACGATCTTGTTTCGATACCAAATGTTATAAACGACCGTGTTGATAGCGACAACAATGTCTATATTTTATTTTACCTATTATGAATGTGTGATGGGTACGCTTTGTTTGTTTTTAAATGTTTTTCATGCAAAAATATGATGCATTGTGAACCAAAATGGATAGAATATGTGATTAGTAGGTAAGTGCTGATTTAGTAATCAAATATTTTTTAAACCTTTTCAAAAGGAACATTCAGTCGTGGTCACGGGATGCCTGGAGTACTGGAGCTACCGCCTCTGCGAATAGGTAAATAAGTACCCGTAAGTAATACAATAATTAAAATGTGTTCTGATCGTGTTCTTTGAAAAAAAATCATTTAAAAGATTGCGAAACTTAAATGAATAATCGTATGCACAAACCAAATTTGGAATGAAATTTGGCGGAGTTGTACCCCCGTGCCTCGGAAAGCACGTTAAGCCGTTGGTTCTGCGCTTGACCTCTCCCCGGTCCTGTCGGTCTCCCGTTCCATCAAGTTATGAGAGTGAGGGAATAGAGTGTGCACCTGTGTTTGAGCACAGACTCGTGCACTATAATATGTCTGGCGCATTTGGCTAGTCTCCGATGAGACTGGCCACCGTGGTCGAAATTCGGCTAGGAGGATAATTATCATTGTAGGTATTATACGCAAAGACCCGTTTTTAGGGTTTCTAAGATCGGTTTCGAAACCCTTATGGTCTCGCTTTGTCTGTCCTTTTTTAACTCAGCAACTACTGCAGCTAAAAACTTGAAATTTAAAATAGTACCTAATACATGTCGTGTGCGTGTACAGATTTAAAGAAAAATAAATGAAAATAAATGAAAAATGAATATGAACATATTCCATACAAATTGTGATTGCGAAATTTTAAAAGATACCTACAGGGTCATGTGGTTATATCAAATGAAAAGTAAGAAAAAATACCCATCCCCCCCCCCCCCCATCTCCGAAGTTTGAAGAGCAATCTATTTAAAATGTATGGAGCATTTAATTTTGTAGATATAGATCTTTATTTTACAGGAAAAATAAAGAGAAGTCTGTAAAATGAACACTTTTTGAAAAATGGTCAAAAAGGAATAATTTTCAAAAAGGGGGCTAATAAAAGGTATCGGTTTGGACATTTCAAAACAGTTTTTAAAATTTCTGTAACTTTTTGAAATATTTTGAAAAAATTTACCTTTACCCACATTAACCGAAGCATGCAGAGAGATCCATCTGAAATGTAGATTGGTACCTATTATTCTTAAGTATTCGTTAAATTGCGAAGTCTCTAACCGGTACTTTAGGTACATATTTGTTGACAAACGTTCGAAACCCTCGGCGCGCGAGTTACACTCGCACTTGACCGATCTTGTTTTATATGTGATTTCCAAAAGTGCACGATGTGTCAAAACGGCGGATTAGTAAATTGAATCTTTTGCTAGTTCGTTTGATACTTAGTTGTCTTTATAGTTTCATACGGACAATCGAGTTGAACCTTCTAATCATCAGCATTGCCATACAGCGGGGCAATGCAGCTAGAGTCTTGCTTCAATTGAAATTAATTAATTGAAATTAAAATTAAAACAATATTTTAAGTTAGTTAAGTCGTAAGTAAGTTTATTGCATAAAAAGCAACTGATAAATGTAAGTCGACAAATGAAGAAAACCTACCACATTTTCTTCTACGGGTTACCACCCATCCTCTCATTAAGGTAATAGTTGTCAATTAAAAAATTAGTTAAGCAATATGTTGTTATGGGTCTTAACCAAACAAGTATTGTAGTTACTAATTACTCTTCTTCCTCTTAAGTAATATGAAGCAGGTGGTGTGATCGATGGTAGAAAAATTAAGTCGACCAGCACAGACACTCCATGACACATAAAATCAGGATTGATTATAGTTGGCTGATCACAGCTAGGACAAGATCCGATGTCTGGAACGATTCCTGAAATTCACAGTGCATTTTTGTTCATGAAAAACTTTACACCTATAATACCTATTTGTAACATACCTATCTACGTGTTTGTGATGATAGGCAGAACCTGCAGTTAACGTAGTGTCAGTGAATTACCAATAACCCTGTATAATGTAGATAGGTAGAAAGTAGTTACCATATCAAGCATGATAACTTCACACTATAAAGCTCTGTGCACATTTATCCAACGCCACTACCACGCAGCACAAAAATGTGTATTCAAATTTGGGCTTAAACTAGTTGTCTTTAGATATATTTTACAGTGACAAAATGGCTTCCCACAAGCTTCAAACGAGTGGCCCGCGAGTCAATCGAGCGTTAATATGAAGCGCATCTAAATGTTAAGGGTTAAAGCCCATATCTGAATGCACATTTTTGAGCGTCAGCAGTGCGCCTCGGATCTGCGACAACCTTTAAAGCTCTACAGGATTTATGGTTGGTAAAATTAGTGTAGGTAGTCTGAAATAGAACTGGACCGGACATGTCTGCCGAATATCCGTTGACTTGTGGGCAAAGAATACTGCGGAGTGAAGCCCACCCAGCGCTAGGAGGCAGTGCGAAGGCCCAGGATCAGATGGCGAGACGAGCTTGACGCATACCATCCATCATGGCCTGAGACAGCGTTAAAACGCGAGGAGTGGAAGGAGAAAAGAGAGGCCTTTGCCCAGCACTGGGAAAGTAACGACTGAACATAATTACAAAAAAAAAAAATTAGGTAGTATCTAAAGCTGAAGCCCAAAAGCTCAAAAGCTGTGTGGTGCCGGTAGAATTTGCACCACCCCAATTCCTCCCGCAGGTGTCGTAGAGGCGACTAAGAATATACACCGGGGGGGGCGAGTAGCAGCGGCCCTTGCAGAACAATTCCACCGAACTGGCATCCCCAACCCTCATCCCCGGGGCATGTGGGAATTTTGGGCAGTACCCCCCGTGAGATAAAAGACCATAAGGCGTTTATCAGAGAGAAGCCTGAGTACAGCAGTGGACCAATATAGGCTGTTTAGGTAAAGTTGAGATTAGATGAGTCTCTAAAACCGATCAGAACATAAATAAGTTCGCGATTCCTCGTTTAAGTAAAAACGCGTTATGAAATTAATTCGAGCTCCTCGCACGCGGCAGCTGCCCTTTAGTATAGAATTTCATTAATATTACCGGTTCTTAAAATAATGCGGGTACAGGAACGGTTAGCACATGACGTACGGTACGGACACACGTGTCCAAGGAAGCGCTTCCTTTGGCCACCTGAGTGCCACACTCCATGCACTTTCTCACGGCCAGACGTAAAATAGTCCAACGCGTTAAAACACAACAAGGGAAAAACCAGTAATAGCACTTAGCTGTCCCCGATAGAGTGGTTTGTGTATGTTTCAACAGTTAAAAGCTCTTTAAGTGTGTAATGAGCTATGTACCTATAAAATTAGCAAGAAAAAAAACTAATTACTTATTACATAATACCCTTTCACGAATGTAAGTATACAGGGTCATTAGTAATTTACTGACACTATGTTAACTGCAGGTTCTGTCCACCATCATGAACACATCCGTGAAGACGCCAGGTCACAATTCTTAAAATTGGTGGAAAGGGAATGATATAAGTATGTACCCCCTCCATTTAAAAATCATAATAGGGGTTTTCTTCGCAACTAAACCTAAAAACGGCTCTGCCCTGAATTATCAGTGTGTATGTTTGTGTGTTCGGCTGTCTCCCAGCCAGGCTAATGCCACTTAAATCATCTTGCGTAGATGTAAAATAAGCCAATGATGATGATGTGGATTTAAATAGGAGTGGGAGATCGGTCATTGGTAATTAATAAGGGTTCCTACATTATTTAGTATGGGAAGCGATTTACAAAAACAATTAAGAATTAAAACTTGGCGTCTTCACCAACGTGTTCGTGATGACGGGCAGAACCTACAGTTTACGTAGTGTCGGTGAATTACTAATAACCCTGTATATATTTATGGATCCGTTGGGTTACCTATAAATTGTTTGCAACAGTGCAGTTAGCTCAATTATTTCAATTGTAAATATTAGTCCTAGTTTGTTTCCATTATGTCATTGTAATTTTCTGTGTTAATAAAGCTATATGCACTACAAAAAATATCCACATTAAATCGGTGCATCAGTTCAATACTAGGGCACGTGTTCATCGAAGTTCAGCGAAAGATTACATTTTAATTAATTCAGTTTGACAGAAGTTTTCATACATAACTTGTCAACGTTAAGCTGCTAATTGTCCGATTTATCTTTCACACATTCACACACACCGATTTATCCTTCGTATTCGGACATCAAAAATTACTAGTGTACCACTGTAAATGTAGTATGGATTTCGTTAGATCCAGGTGAGATGATGATCTGCGGAAGACTGCAGGCATAACATGATGGATTCGGCAAGCTGAAGACAGGACACTATGGCGCTCATTAGGGGAGACCTATATCCAGCAGTGGACTAATATAGGCTGATGATGATGGAACTGTTGAGATTTAATTTCTTTTTACATTCAGTTTTATGGTGAGGACCTCTTGATAACTTAACTTAATGTCAAAAGTCACGAAAAATATTATTGCTGAATATAACTACGGTTTTGCCACATCGCTGCATCGTGTGAATGGTTCCCTATTTCTGAAAATCACGGATCCGTGATTTTCCCGTGATTTTCCGTTGCAATGTCGACCATGCCTCAAAGTTTTGCACCATATTGGTGCAGAGTCTCATCCATCAATATCATGTCGTTATAAGTTCTTTAGAAAGTTATATCCCAGCTACTGGAAGTTTTTGGCATCAGTTATGATTTGGAGTTGATTAAATTTAGTTAGGTTTGATCCAGCCACCTCAGAGCGGTCGGCGAATCAGATCCAGTATTAATCAAGTATTTATCACATGATCGATCGGTCTGTTGTGGCTTTCATTATTAGGTAGATACATTGCTTGCCTTCAATCATTTTGCGCAAGACGATGCAGTTCAATCAGTAAATCTTTGGAGAATGGCTCTGACATATTACTTTTCAATATATTGTGAGAAAAAAATCCCTAAGTTAGCCAGAGCAGGAGCCCTCGCTTCTTAATACAAGTTTCGACTTAGCAAGAGCGAGGAACTCACTAGTGAGGCCTTAAAATAGGTATTTTTCACTTATTAGGTACCGACTATCTGAAGACTAAATCTGTAAGTTGATTTATTTAGAAATGTTGATGTGTAACTTAAGACGAAATTAACATTTTATCTTATCTTATCTTTTATATTAATTCCCTAATTCCTGAATATAGCTTTAACTTGAAATTTATCTAGTTTTCACAAACTAGGTGAACAACTCGCATGTTATTGGATACAACTAAACTGAAGAACAATAATAAGTGTGTATCCGAGTAGTTAACGAGTGTATAAAATGATAATCAAGTATTGAGACGCGCGCTCGAGCGCCAAGCCAAGTTTGGAAAGAAACGGGCGACGCGATAGCAGCGAGTATCTACACACCAATAGGCACGCTTTTGGTCCCTTCTGTATCTCAGACATTATCAATCGTTAGGCTTGCAATTTTGCTAGTTGTAAAGTTTCTTAAAATTTAAAACATAGATGCAAAATACTGACCCAAAATATTGGAAATAATATAAAAACCAATAATTCATGAAAAAAAGATAGGTATTCTCATACAACAAAAGAAGAGATGGAAAAAATAACATGGGCTTACATAGTCAAGCCTAAAACAAAACCCTTTATGGTACTTCCCATAGACCTAGAATCATGAAATTCGGAAAAAACAAGGTCATTTAGGTTTTGGTTTTAGGGTCAAAAGGATTTTTAGGGTTTCGAGATCGAAGATCGGTTTCGAAACCCTTATGGTCTCGCTATGTCTGTCCTTTTTTCCCTCCTTATTAACTCAGCAACTACAGCAGCAATCAACTTGAAACTTAAAATAATGAAATTGCTTGGAATTTCTGTAGATATATATTCTGTATACTTTGCAATTTTTTTTCTCTAAAGATTGCAGAGCGATCCATCTTAAATGTATGTAACGTTTGTAGATATGAATCTAAGTTTAACAGGAAAAATAATAGAGAAGTTTATAATTGTAATCTTTTTGAAAAATGGTCAAAGGGGGGGGGAGGGGGATACCTCACCAAGTTGGTTATCAAATTAATGGTTTGCACGTTTCAAAAAAGGTTTTTGTAGAGTACACACTTTTTGAAATATTTTGATTAAGTCAATAAATTGACCTAATCTCCAAAGTACTTTGGAGAGCACCTATGCAGAGCGACCCATCTAAAATGTAGTTTGGTAAGTAGGTACCTACTATTTTTAGGTAGGCTAGTGGATTTTACTCTTTGATTTTACTAGTTACAACTTGGCTAACCTAACCTAGGTAAGATTCGGTATATCTTATATATCATATCAGTTTGTATATGGCTACTTTGCGTATGATGATAAATGTATGATTTCTTAATCTAATAAATAAAACATGAATATTACGGTTTTATTTAAATACTAGCTGTACCCGCGACTTCGTTCGCGATTGCCTTACCTGCCGACTAATTAAGTTCACATTTAACCATAGTCTCTCATATTATGAAACGTTATGAAACGCCGCCGTGCAAAAAATCGTGTAGGGTCTACGGGGGATAGCATATTGTCATCTTCAATCCCATTCTTTATCCACACGACTTTTAGCTACGACTCGGCCAGCGTCAGTGTTAAGAAGTGTCCTACTCGTTTGACTTACTCACAGCTGGGGCCCTATTCTGCTATACTAATCGCTTCACTATGACAGGGCTATCGTCACAGAATGACACGTTTTGGTATTCCACCTTGGATGAAAGAAATTATGATGAATGCAGATGGAGAGACGCGCGTCAAGTTTGAAACTACATATTAATTTATCTCGCGCGCACTATCTGGAGTTTTATTAATCTAAGGATTCTACGTGATGATTCTGCGACGATTCCATTGTCATACTGAAGCAATTGTTTTGCAGAATTGGGCTCCTGATCCATTTGACTGGACCACCGTAATTTTTTTTCGTTAGTAGGTAGGTACAGTTGGCTGTGTACCACAATAAAAAATATTTTTCTGCGGTCCAGTTAGTTTAAATGGACCACAATAATTAATTAATTTAATTGTAACTGTTAACTGGACCAGCTAAACCACCATATATCATGTAAGGCAGGAACCTAACTAACCTAACTAACAATTTTTCCAAGACCCACCTAGGTAGGAACCTAACTAATGGGTGCGTCTTGGAAAAATAAATAGATAGGAACTTACCTACCCTTTATCTACTAATTTTTTTCTTCAATCTACAGATTATTTCATCAATCTACTGATTTTCTACTCGACTTTATACTGATTTAGTAATATTCGATCTTGCAACACTGTTTCTAACAAAAAGAATGCATGAAATCGGACGACGCGTAGACCCGTCGTGATGCGCGGTTAAAGAATTCTACTTTTTCCTCTCTCCCAGGGGAACCTTACTGAATTTCAGGATAAAATGTGTCCTTTCATGTCCTTTCTTGTAGTATGAACTCAAAACGTGCCAGGTTACATTCCAACTCATTACCTATGTAGTTTCGGCGTGATGAGCGGTGAAGGAATTTAACTTTCATCCCCTCTGCCAGGGCAGCCTTACTGAATTCCGGGATAAAATGTATCTTTCCTCATAGTACGAACTAAAATCACGCCGAGTTGCATTCGAATTCATTAAGTAGTTCCGTCGTGATGCGCGGTTAAAGAATTTTACTTTCATCCTCTCTCCCAGGGGAACCTTACTGTATTCCAGGATAAAATGTATCCCATGTCCTTCCTTGAAGTCAAATCGTACCAATTCAGTCCAACTCATTCAGTAGTTTCGGCGTGATGCGCAGTGAAGGAATTTTACTTTCATCCCTTCTCCCAGGGGAACCTTACTAAATTCTGGGATAAAATGTATCTTTCTTCGTAGTATGAACTCAAATTATGCCGAGTTCCATTCGAATTCATTAAGTTGTTCCGTCGTGATGGGCGGTTAAAGAATTTTACTTCCATCCTCTCTCCCAGGGGAAAATTACTGAATTCCGGGATGAAATGTATCCCATGTCCTTCCTTGTAGTATGAAATCAAATCGTGCTAGGTTTCATTCCAACTCATTTAGCACTTTCGGCGTCATGCGCGGTGAAGAAATTTTACTTTTATCCCCTCTCCCAGGGGAACCTGACTGAATTTCGGGATAAAAAGTATCCTATGTCGTTTCTCGTGGTATGACCTAAAATCGTACCGAATTTTATTTCAATACCTTTAGTAGTTCCGTCGTGATGCGCAGTTAAAGAATTTTACTTTCATCCCCTCTCCCAGGGAAACCTGACTGAATTCCGGGATAAAAAGTATCCTATGTCCTTCCTCGTAGTATGACCTAAAATCGTGCCGAGTTTCATTTCAATACCTTCAGTAGTTTCGGCGTGATGCGCGTTTAACAAACAGACAGACAGACAGACAGACAGACAGACAGACAGACATGAATGAAAAAAATTGCAGTTTTGGCTTCAGTATCGATAATAGAGTGCCCTCCAAAAAAAATTTTCAAAATATCTTCAATGTACAGAATTGGACCTGTTACAGTTTTATTATAAGTATAGATTTATAATATGCAATAAACCTATTTAACTTTATTAACAATATCTTATATTATATAGAAGCCTTTATCCACAAAGAAAATTACAATCGAATAATAGAAATAAATTAGAACTAGTATTTACTATTGAAACAATTGATATTAATTATGTTTTTCTGTTGGTCAGAAATAGTCTGAGTTCTGTTGGTCACTATACTTGATATGAAGATAAGGGTTGAATAGTATTTACAGAGGTTGGGCGTCACTGAAATACATACATAGGTAGGTACTTGTTTTAGTTCATCATCCAATCAAATCTATTATTAGTTGTCGCCAACAGGTGAATATTTTTTTTAAATGTAGTGTCAGTTTTTTAACCTAAAGAAATCTTTTGAAGTAGTGAACTTAGAGCCTTAGAGCCATGTTGAAAATGACTAGTTTTGACATTCCCAACAGTGGTAAGGCCTTTTCATTTTTCATTGGCCGGCATTGTGATTTTTAGGCCCAACCATGTATGGAGCCTGAATTTAAAAAAATGATTCTAAAGTCATTTATAACGGGATATTTACCATGATTTGAGTTTTAAGCTTTCCAGCTAGCTTTTTGTAAATATCCCGTTATAAATTACTTTAGTGTTAATAACCATGATGGATTTAAAAGTAAAAACAAGATTCTCTCCCTGGACCAAAATATACTAGGTGCCTACTTACCGTTGACTTAAAATCATGATAAATATAACGATTTAAATGAAAAAATAAAATAAAGGTAAAAATAATTTCATTCTTTAGTAATCATAAACTTTTTTAGAGTATGCACTGTTTTTTATGCTTTTCGGGAGAAATACTTTGGACTCGAGATATTGTTATGGTACTATCTCGGGATAACTGTATATAAAATAGCGAAAGATATTATAACGAAATTACAAAATCAATAAATACAGGTGGATTTTTGAACCGGGCAGTGAGGGGTACCTCCCCTATCTTAACCGGTGCAGGTACATGGAAATGGTTTTAGGATCTAGATCCATAAGTTTAAGAGAAATTTTAATCCCTATAGGGGTTTTCAAAAAATATATATTTAAAAATATAAAATTGGGCATTAAAAAAAAAAAGTTGACGCCGATCGATCCTGTTTCATAAATTGATCAAAAACTTCTATCAAATCAACTGAGGTTTGAGTACTAAAAAAGTCTGAATAACTTTTCTCATACATTTTATTAAGAGACCAACGGTATTTTTTTCTCCATAAAACTTATTGTAAAGCATCTTTGTATGAGCTAATGTGGTTGGCCACCCTGTATATTAGCCAAAAATCCACCCTGTCTATTTAGCTATTTTTATCTCTCTTGAACTAGCTATTCTTGGATTTCCTGCCTTATAGTGCTAACAAGAAATGATCACGGAATGTAATGTAGTCATTGTTAATGACATAAATAAAATATAACGATGTTTGGCGTTACATGTTTTTTGAGTTGTTGTATTGCGCGGTAGACGCAATGTCATAAGTGTCACGGTTGCTGAAAAATGTTAATTTTATTTTTTTGAAAATCACCCGAAATCCTGCCTTTGAATCGTTATACATTCTGCAAAGTGTACACATTGTTTAAAAATGGTTTTGGTTTTTACTACAGCAAAACAGAAAATGTGAAAAACTTTCGTCAACTCGTCAGTAAATACTAAATACCATGTTGCAATACTATTGTCGTAATATCGTCCTCGACCAAGAAAATTATCAAGAATTATGAACCTAATAGTGGTCCACAGCCACTATACATGTAGGTACTAATGCGGTCAAAGTCCGGGGACGTTCATTATTACCATTGTACCTAAGTAACAAAAATGGCCTCTGTAAATTAACCCAAGGTATGATGGTGAACCTGTTATTTTCAAAGCTTGAAATGACATGTTACGTTAGATAATTTATGTGTAGTGGAGTTCGTAGGGTTGCCTTATCTAATGTTTCATCTACCTAGCTACACTTAGTTGACATACGTTTTCATGATTGTTTTGTATTGTGATTTTAAAAGTGTTGGTTGTAGCGTTCTTTGTTTTCTTGCTAGGTCCCCTATTATAATAGAACCAACCAGCATTGAAGACTTACTTATACAGGCACCGACCTACCAACGAATTAAATGGTAATAAGTAATACCTGTATATTAAGGTTATAAGTTTACATAATCAAAAATTTATAAGTTAATTACTCTACCAAATTTGCCTCCGTGACTGTAGTACTACTGAGAACCACAATATAATAAAACAAGAGAAAACTTGTATTTCTAGTATAAAACAAGATCCGTCAAGTGTGAGTGTAACTCGCGCGCCGAGGGTTTTGAACGTTTGTCAACAAATATGTACCAAAGTCTCTAACCGATGTTAGAGAGTTCGCAATTTGAATACCTAAAAATAGTAGGTACCAATCTACATTTCAGGTGGATCTCTCTGCATGTTTCGGTGATAGGGGGTAACGGTAAATTTTTCGACTTTTTCAAGATATTTAAAAAAGTATGTAACTTACAGAAATTTTAAAAACCGTTTTGAAATGTACAAACTGATACCTTTTACTTGATACCCCCCTTTTGAAAATTATTCCCCCCCTTTCTGACCATTTTTCAAAAAGTGTTCTTTTTACCGACTTCTCTATATTTTTCCTGTAAAAAATAGATTCATATCTACAAACGCTTCATACCTTCCAAATCCATCGCTCTGCAAACTTTGGAGATAGGGGGGGGGGGGTATTTTTTCGACTTTTATCGAAATATTTTAAAAAGTAAGACACCTACAAAAAATTCAAAAACTATTTTGAAATGTTCAAACTGATACCTTTCATTTGATACCCCACATGACTCTATAGGTATCTTTTAAAATTTCGGCACAACAATTTGTATGGAAAATATTCATTTTCATTTTTCATTTAATTTTCTTTCAATCTGGACAGGCGCATGAAATGTGTTATTATTTTAAATTTCAAGTTGATAGGTACAGTAGTTGATAGCTGCTGAGTTATTGAGGAGGGAAAAAAGGACAGACAAAGCGAGACCATAAGGGTTTCGAAAACGATCTTCGATCTTCGAAACCCTAAAAACAACAGAATACTTGTACACGAAAATGGTAGGAACGCGCCCTTGTTTTTTCGCTTAACGTTATTTTTCCAAGAAGAGAAATACCTACGTCAATTTTCCCATTGACCAGCTGCATTTGAACGTGAAAAATATAAGTATCCCGTTCTACAAAATTCCTTGAACGCTTTTTTGCTGATTTTAATGTTATAGAATACACAGCGTTAAATTCTGCATCTCACTCAGCATCTGCAATTCAGCAAAAATATGTTTAATTACCGGTATTCTTTTAAAAAGTTATTTGAATTGAGCGTTCCAACCCTCACAGACATTATTCGTCCCGTATCGCTCACTGAAACTACACCATAAAGCTTTTTTCGGCATCCTGTATTTTTTTATGTAAAATAAAAACTGTTGTAGGTTTTTGTTACTTTCTACAATAAACTGACAATTTTATTCAAATTTCGTTTCGTATTTTTTTCATCCTTTTTGTAAGCATAATTGCTTCGCTTTTCTTTTAAGCTTATCCTGAAAATGATAAAAACCACCGTGGTGTGTAATCTGGGGAAAAAATGTTTTCATTGCAGTGATTGCAGCTTGTTCGAAATCCGTTATAAAATTCCGGAACTTGCGACTTGATGATCTCAAACATATCAAGACTTAGGCATATGTGCCACGGGAACAACATTGTTTTTCTCATGACTACTGCCTCAATCACAAAATGATAAATTTCCGTGCTTCTTTTGACGCAAACAGTAATATACGATTGCTTTCATCGTCAAATCTCCGAAGAGAAAATCATCAAAGCCTGATGGTATTTTAACTTTATCTAGATCATCGTACTCCATTTTCTCAATTTTCGCACGTACCTCCACACACCATACACACCACACAAACCACGTACACGCACACACATTGTTAGTATGTATATTACTAGATTTGTTTATTTTATTGCATTCATTACAGTTATTTTCTTATGTCTTAAGATGGAACATACCTAATTATTTTGTTAACCGAGGAGGGCGCTGACTCTGCTACACAGCTTTTAACTTTTGCGGTAGTCAGCCCACAATTGTACTCTATACTATTTATTCTGTTCCTAATAAAGATTTTTGTATTAGTGTTTATGTATTTCGTTAGTTATGTCCTTCATGGATGCTACTCTCTTTTTGCATATTCTAGAGAAGGTTTTTTCTGTAGTTAAAGCTTCCGTTTTAATACTGGTGTATTTTATTGAGCAAAGAGTGTTTTCGTTTTCATTAGGCAAGCAGGTTTGAGCATGGATACTCCTTTTGAGTTCTTTTGATTGGTCCTATGGAAAAATTACGGCATGTCATCACAATCTAAGAGCCCAAACACGACGGTTCTATATGAAAACCAGCAGAGATCCAAACACGATGGTTTTACATGAAAACCAGTGAGTACCTTACGACTTTTAGGCAGGGCGCAAACGTGGACACTTTTGTGTCTTGTGTCAGATACAAACTACAGATGAATATTTGATTTCTGAACCCCTGTTTTCCTACCATTAGGATTGGATTTTTTTTCAAATTTAAATGGGACCACCTTCGGGGTATAACCTTTCCAATAAAAAAAAAATATCGAAATCGGACTAGTAAAAAGTAAAGCGTGGTCATACATAAAAACAAATATACGCGTCGACTTGAGAACCTCCTCCGTTTTTCGTCGGTTGACAAAAGCGTCTACGTTTACGCAGCGCCTTAAGACGCTGTCCAAACAGCGACACCGTAGAAAGTACACTTTTTCGTCGCACCGTTAGCCGTTCTCCGACATATTACAAGCCCAAAAAAAAAACAGTGTATAGTCAAATGTATGGAAAAAAGACTTATACAAAAATATTTTATAAAACGATCTAGGATCTTGAAGAAAATAATCACAAGAAAGAACAAGAAAAAAAATTTTCGTCTCGAAATGCTCAATATTTTGAGTGACAACCATTAATTATTTTAATACTATATGAAAGGAAATTTTATCAACAAAAGAAATATGTAAAAAGTTTTAAATAAATAAAACCATTAACATAATAAAACCCAAAAAACACATTTTTGTAAGGCGTTTAGCGAAGTAATTGCAAAAATGATAATATTTTGCCAATAGAATTTCAACCTTATTACTCAAACATCCCTTTCAATATATGCTCAAAATAGCTTCCAGTAGCTTCATTCGGAGGCTGGATGCCTCCTCGGACGGACGTGAGGTTATGTAACTTTTTTCGCGATGACAGCTGGGTTCGACGGACGAATTACGATTTTCGACAACTTTTGTTTTGCGGGTTAAATGGTTCATTCGTCATTGAAATAAAGTCTATATTTGATTGAAGCTAAGCCAAAAGAAATTTGCAGGAATTTTATTCATTGACAGACCTACCAATTAAGTAGAATAGGTTTATAGTGGTTTTATCTCTGGTAGCTAGATAGGTAGGTATTACTCAACATGTTTACAGCACGAAAAGTATTGGTCGAGTTAAAATATGTTAAATAGGTAGGGCGATTTTGATGACCTTATATATAAATAAACAATGCTGAAAAATTAAAATAGGAGCCTACGTCCAGCAGTGGACTTATATAGGCTGATGATGATGAATTCACACATCATCACCAAGGCCGAAGCTAAGCAGAGCTTTGTTATGGGTACTTACTAGAAAACTGATTTACTTAGGACCAACCATTTGCATTTTATTATCAAAACCTCATCGGAGCGGTTTGTCATAACTTTTTTGTTATTGGCAATATGTGTACATTGACATCAATATAATAATTTTTTTTTTAGCGTAACAAAGAAGTCAAGTAAAGGAGATGTTTAAAGACGTAATAAACATGCAAAACAATTGTATTTCCAATGACAGTTGTTTAAATTATTGTTAATCACTCATGTTAATCATAATCACTCATGAGTTCTTGGAAGGCAGCAACATAATCATAATAATAATAATAATAAGCCTTTTATTTCCAAATCTTAAATAACAATTTTTGAGATTAAATTAAAATTATAAATAAATTTTGAATTTGTGAATAATTTAGGTAAAGAATATTTCTAAAAGTAATTTCATTTATGAGTCATATCATGCATTTTCATTTTCTTCTGATTTGGGCACCCATCTTCGGGTGAAGGCCTCCTCCATCCATTTCCATAGAGTCCTGTCTGCGGCGTGTCGTGGCCAAGAACTCTTGGTTTTTATTTCTGCTTCAATTATAGCAAGCTGGTGTTTGAGTTTGTTTTTGTAATTTTTGTTTTTTCTTGATTTTTCTGTAAGGTTTAGTTGGGTAGTTTTTTCTTTTCATCTTTGCTTTTATTTTCTTTGGATTTTAATTTTGTTTTGTCCTCGATAAGCTTCATTATTTCAGGAGTAAGTTTGTACATGTCAGATTTTTCTCTTTTTGGCAGAACCTCCATACTTTTATGTATTGTTCTTATAATTTTAGAATAGTTTTCTTGCATTGATGTGTCATATTCCATGTTTTGAGATAAATTTTCAAAATGGGTTTTCATAACTTCTTTTTCCATGGATGTTAATTCCTTCCTTTGACTTTTGAAGGTTTTTCTATTTCTCTTTACTGTATACTCTAAGTTTAAAGAAGCTCGAACTAGTCTGTGGTCAGAAGGGTATGGTCAGGAGGGAGGGACAGGTCTATTCGACATACTCCATCTGAGGTGAGGTAGTGAGGTCTAGAGATGAAATTGGTTATGTTTTGTTTATATTTCTGTTTGATCATATATATATATATATATAGGTATCAATTTGAACATTTCAAAACAGTTTCTCAAATTTCTGTAACTTTCATGCTTTTTGAAATATTTCGAAAAAAGTCGAAAAATTTACCACTACCCACCTTAACCGAACCACCCATTTAACCGAAGCATGCAGTGAGATCCATCTGAAATGTAGGTTGGTACCGACTATTCTTAGGTATTCGTTAAATCGCGAAGTCTCTAACCGGTACTTTTGGTACATATTTGTTGACAAACGTTCAAAACCCTCGGCGCGCGAGTTACACTCGCACTTGACGGATCTTGTTTTAAGTACTTTTTGTGTGAAGTCTTCTTTTATATAAATTTGGAATTGTTCTAGTAACTTTTTGTTTTTCAGTAACTGTATTTTCAGGCCCATAGAACTTGCAGTCAGCACAACCGGTCGGATATGGTTTGTCTCATTTGTTGTTTGTCTTCCAATTCGTTTAACCAGCTCAATATCTCGTCTCTCGCATGGTATCTTCATGTTTTCATTTATCAGTCTCACTAGATTCCCTTCCAATTCTTGGTATGATTTTTCTTTCTCTTCAAAGCCGAAAAATATAAGATTTCTCTTTTTTAAGTGTTGTTCCATTCTTTCTATGGATGTTTGTTGGTCTTCTATTTGTTTTTCGAGGCTAATAAATTTATATTCCATATTTTCGAATTTCGAGTCAATGTTTTTGTTTATGTCCAAAATTATTGTATCTTTCATTTTATCTCTGTCATTACGTTGCGTTCGCATATTTTCTTCGATTTTTCTAAGCATTTCCATCATATATTTATTTTTTCAGATATTTATTCCAGGTGTTCTGGATGTCATAATCATAATCAAAATCATAATCACTTTATTGCATGTCTTATGTATATAAAAAATATCTATCTGTGTAGTGTATTTAATAAGTATATCATAAGCATAACACAAGCTCTAATTACTTTGGGGTTAGATGATGTTGTGTGGCTTGTTCAGCATTATTTATATTTTAATTTTTTTTTGAGAAAGCCCTCCAAAACCAAATCGAAATATCTTCAACGATTGACACTTTTGTAATCCATTTAGACCTCAGTTGTTTTGACTAAATTAGTATATTTTTTTAATGTATAAAGTATTATCATAATGGTCGGTGATATTGTCGGCACTTTAACATGCATGAAGATGATATTATTTTTTTAAGTGTTTCTGATTTCTATGAATAACTATCGATGAATGTAATTTTTATTATAATTGAGGAGCTACAATGAGCGACATAGGTTTTATTAAGGTATTTTACATGCAACGATAGCAAAGCCGCGGGCAAATGTTAGTTAACATTACATTATTACCTTGTGATTGTGCTATCAACCAAAATAAAACAAAAGTTTGCCTCTTCTACAACAGATAAATTTGGCATAAGTCTATGTTAAAAATAAGCGCCTCTGCCGACCACATTTGGTAATATTGACATGCAATCTGACAGTCTTAGTTTTCCACGGCAGCGCCTTAAGGCCGATTTACACTTCAATAAGTACAGTAGCAAGATAAGAAATTTGTCAGTTAAGTAATAAATAGTAAGTAGCGTCCAAAAGCGAAAATAGCGAAAATAGGATCGCTATCTATTCAACTTAACTTGATCAACAGCTTGCTACTTAACTCGCTTTTGCCGCTCAAACGATATTATCAGTTTAACTCGCCGATGACGCAAGTTAGCTCGCTACTGTACTTATTGAAGTGTAAATCGGCCTTTGGCTGCCTGTCTACTGGAGCGACAAGAGGAGAGGAGCGAAGCTGTGTCCAATACAAAAAAGAAATAAAAATCTTACCTCTGTAACAGTCACTGTTCCACTGAATCTGCATTTTGCTTACTTTAAAGTTCTTGCACCTCCATTTGCTATTCAAATTTTTCCTTTGTAGCAGCTAGTATTGGTGACCATCGTTTAATAATACTTTGCCACGTCCGCGTTCTTCTATCTTTATTTCGTTTAAAGAATTGTCTAAAGCTGAATCTCCAATTTTTTTAATAATGTCTTTACCAATTAATGTTAATTAAAATGGATGCTTTACAAACATATTCTGGACACTTCATCACCACTAGGGAATCCAATACCGTAAATGCGGGATTACATGTGCGGAATCCGAGGGATTTGCGGGACAAAAATAAAATGTAACACTTACTCTCAGTAGTACCAAAGTAGTATTTTTCTTCAAATTTAATTTTTTATTTGAGCTGTTGAATTACTTATTATATAAACCCAATCTAAACCGAGAAAAACTTATAGTAAGAAATTTAAGTTTAATTAAATTGAGTTTCCATTGGCGATAACCGAAAGTGATCAATGTCAAATTAAGCTACGAATGGGCATCGACGAGTCTACGCCTTTGAACGTAGGTAGTAACTAAAACTCGCAGAAAAACCTACATCAAACCACTGGTTCCAGTGGCTTGTACGCAAAGTGCGTACGCAATTGCAGGCTACAGCTAGTATTATATTATACAGGGCGTCCCA
The DNA here is from genome assembly GCA_949316285.1 of Eupithecia subumbrata. Classification (NCBI taxonomy): domain Eukaryota; kingdom Metazoa; phylum Arthropoda; class Insecta; order Lepidoptera; family Geometridae; genus Eupithecia; species Eupithecia subumbrata. Next base: position 9,074,096 of record OX438642.1, on the reverse strand, counting down.
CGGCTATGCCACATGGAGGAACAGTCTCTTAACTATTGTTAATAGAACATTTTACTGAGAGATAATAATAATAATAAATAATGCTGGACAATTCACACAGCATTATCTAGCCACAAGCTAAGCAGAACTTGTGTTATGGGTACTAGTTAACTGATATACATAATACAATACACTACATAGATAGATATTTTTTTACTATTCATAGAAAACACCCAGACCAACGGAACAAATTTCTGCAGATCGTACACAAATTTGTTCCGAGGTGGGATTCGAACCCGCAACCTCCTGCGTCGCAGGCGGACCTTCGCCCGCTGCGCCACGGAGGTCGTGAGAAGGCTTAATTTTGATTTTAAAAACAATTGAAACTGCATTTACAGATTTTTGAATAATCGCCTGTCTGAATCAGGAATCGAACCCGCCAAATTGTGAAAAAGAACCCGCATTTTTTCGATACCGATCAAAAGGGAATATCGTAAGGATTATTTTTCTCCAGAAACAATATTTAAGATACTCGTTCCATGTGGCATAGCCGTGGGACGCCCTGTATAACAGTATTAAAAAGCAGCAATTACTATTTTATGCAATCCCGCAAATACCGCGTATCAGCGGGATTGATGTTGTCGATCTGCAGGCTTGCGGGATTGAGATTTTGACACGGGATTGGATTCCCTAATCACTAATATCACCACATAATTCCTACTGGCTGTAGTAAGAGTCTAACCACTCGGTTTTCAGCAGTTGGTTGTAGGAATAGTATTTTAATGATACAACTCATTCTTACGCAACTTAACATGACTACGAACTTTGGTGGACGTCAAGCTGTGATAAGTGGCTCGGTGGGGGCGAATTGCACCAGTTGCCATTGCCACCCTTGGATCTTCGCCTTGATCCTGCTACTATTCTGGATAGACCATAATTACGACCTGCTTAGTGTTTGTAAACAGAGCAGATTTAAATAGCCAAAGCAATATCGACCTGCCAAGGTCAGCCATTACAGGTGGCATTGTGTAGCAATGTGTGGCATCACGGTTCTGGTGTGGTATTTGTATTGTGGGTGGTAAATGGTCATATTAGTGAGGTGTTTTAAGTAGAATGAAAATTCAATGTTATTAAGTTCTTGTGAATGTACTTCTATTAAAGCGAGCAAAATAGTAAACATATAAATAATGCTGGACAATTCACAAAGCTTTATCTAGCCCCAAGTTAAGCAGAGCTTGTGTTTTGAGTACGAGATAACTGATATACTTAATACAATACAATACACTACATAGAAAGATATTTTTTATTAAACATAGAAAACATCCAGAACACTCTGAACAAATATCTGCAGATCGTACAAACATTTGTCCCGAGGCGGGAATCGAACACGCAACCTCCTGCGTCGCAGGTGGCCTTCGCCCGCTGCGCCACAGAGGTCGTCGTCAATAGTATCGCCCCTTTTAAACTTTTTAGACATTGGTGTCAATTCAGAGGTTGCCAAAACTAAAGTAAACTAATTTGACAGGATTCAATTCAGGACAGACAGGACTTATTCCGATCCGATGGTCATGAAGGGGACGGCAAAATTTTAGTCCTGCCAAATTACTTTAGTTTACCAACATCTGAATTGACACCATTATGTAAGTTTGGATCAGAAATAATATGGCATTCTTCAGTTGGTTGGATATAGTCTGTACGGCACTACTGTGCGTGGCCCGTTAGGAAATTAAAGCAGGCTATATAGTGTTGTTTCTACCTATATTGGTAGATCGCTACAGCCAGGACAGGGTTGCCGAGAGAATGTTGCGGTTAGGCCGCTCTTTCTAGGGCAATTAAGCTTTACCGGTGCGAACGTTACTATCGCAGCGCGCCGCCTGCTGGCTACATCGATGTGGATAGGCTTTAACATTGTAAGTACGTAAACAGTTCATCTAAAGATGTCTAAAGCTACATGTTCTTTTAAGGAATGTTTAATTTTTATACGGTGACAGAGATTACTGGTAAGATGTCTTACAATGAGACGATACCGACTCCTATCAACTACGAGGATGTCTATAAATCTGGATCACGTGTCAGAGTCTGCGTTAAAATTAAAAAGTTGATGGTTAAGGGCATTTTCACGAATCCCTCATATTTGTATTATAGCAAAATTTTCTTGTCCAGTCTTATAATCTTGATCGGCTTATCCTTATAATTTATGATACCTATCTGGTTCTTGGATTCAACTTGCGAACTACTAGGTTCGAAATGCGTCATCCTGGAATGGTGACATGGTGTCGCTAAGGGTGCCGCATAGGGCACTAAGGGTGCAAATAATTACTGGTTATAAGGGGAATGCTACAATATTAGCATTGCGGTAAATTTGCTAAAGAACAACTTATTATTAATAGACAACAGATGTGACGATACCCAGACTAGAGTGAGAACTGAACATTTAAAATGCATAGTGGTGAAACTTACTTGTTCGAACTGTACTTAATGCAGTTTAAGGAGTAAATTATAAATAAGGTAAAATTGATGCCACCGCAAAGTTTCGCTTGTAGGTCTAGTGAATTTGAACACATTTTCTGACTAAGACAAAGGAAAATTTATCGTGTGTGTTTGTGGATGAGTAGAAGGTACCGAATTAAGATGAGAAGGGGTCGGATTCTTTCGTTTCAGTCGGTTCCCACATATTTGATCTTTTTGACCAAATTATAATAAATATTTTTATTTATTTGTGTAGCGTCATTAAAATTTTGTACGTTTTTAGATTAAGTTATAACTGTTATAAGTGTCGTGTAACTTTATCGTTGGTACCGGTCAATACTTTTATGAAAATTTTAAGTTATAATGGTGGGTTTGTGTTCTTTTGGTAATAAGCGATTTCTTTGTATGATTAGCTGACATAGCATACTATTGTATTTACATAGCTTTTAAGTAGGCCCAATAGCTCTAGGAACAAGGGCATCCGTGCTATATAATTATCTAAAGAGGAAATAGGGTGAGGTAACTTACATCTTGCTGCGCAAAAAAATCATCTTGGGCGTCCTCGCTTGCACACCCCATATCTTGAAGAAGAGGGGTGACATGGCGCTCCCAGTCATCCATATTATCTTCTAATTAAACTACTTGAAACCCTAATATCACAGCCCACTAACTGAACCGACCAGTCATTTCAACATCATTCACAGATATTCCGCACTCCGACAAAATCGCAAGACCGAACTCTCATTTCGCGCCAAAAACTTCTTTTAGTTTTCCGATTGCTATTGCAAGTGGCGGGAAATGGACGAGATCGTACGCGACACTCGGTTGTCACAAGACAGAGCGAAAGAGAAAAAAAACAGCTGTTCGGGCCGCGGGCGTATCACGTGCCCGCTGTTACCGGCGCGCATTCAAAAAACGCACTAGAAGAAAAGTCAGTGACAGCAGCGAGTGCGAATTCAGTGTGGCAAGGCGCGGGTTCCCGGCCGCCCGTCGACGCGACCGGAACAGGAGTGCGTGCCGGCCCGCGAGCTCGTACGCCCTCTGCGTCGCGCCGCCTCGCAGCCCTCTCCCTCTCGCTGCATGACCCTCTATCGCACTGTCCCCCTTCCTCGGAGCAGCGTCGTACGCCTCCCATGGGCGGCCGCGATTTCCCGCGTTGCCCGTCCGTGGCCGCAACATGGCCGTATCTCTTCAGACCTTCACTTACCACCTCGTCTCCTCACCAACAACATCCAAGCAACACGCCTTATCATAGATTTCAGAAACTTGCAAAAAATTACTAAACTTTTGAGTAACTTAGCCTTGCGCGTGAACTTTCAGCTAAACTTTGAGCTTTTAGAACTTTCACGCGGGACGCAGTTTAAAGAAAATGAATAAATGATCCATAGCTTCAAATAGGAAAAATTAATTGGGCATGCAAATGATTTCAGCAAAATCTTTTGAAAATCTTTTACATTTTGTAAGGTTGAATATGTAACTATCTACTTCTTAGGCAATAAGGAGAATACCAAAAAATACCTGTCTTTTTAAAAAATGACAGTTCAAATTATATAGATTTTCATTCGGCTCAGAATCGTGGTGACCGCTCATGGATCTGGGGCCTGCCTTTGCCCAGCTGTGGGTCATTCGTTATTGTAAATGTCTAGTTTTAATACAATCACGCTCAAAGTACACTGAAGACATAGACCGAATACTATAATACCGTAAAATAATACTATAATTTAGGAGATCCTTGAATCTTGTTTGCTTGACAAACAAAGAAAACTATATTAGCTTCACGTTCACCAAACCAGAGCACTCTCCTTGATTCAATTTTCTTATGCAACGGTTCACTTATTTGCTTCCTTCGGCTTGAGAACTTGCAAAATAAACAAATGACAATCAGGTAAATGAACGCAGGATTTCGCAGACAGTCGTCAAATAGGTATCATAAATAAGATTAATTTGTAATTTCGCAATTCGCCAATCCTTAATTAGTCAAACTAGAGACTGATACAAACCTAAATTTGTCAAAAACATGCTTCGTCAAGTTCTTATATATCCTAATACTTGGTTCATCAAATGAGCTATTAGTCAAGCACGCTTTAGGACGGTCAAGATGAAAATAAAATCATAGAAAATAACATCATTATTATATTGAAAAACAAAAACACCAAAAGTATGTAGCTTTGGAAGAACTCAAAACCTTATAAAATATGGGTCATCTTTATCAAAGACGACCAATAATCATCTTCCTCGCACAAAAGGCTTCAATTTGGGTTTATTTTTAACTAGAAGCTGAATTCGACACCAATAGTTTATAACTCTTTTTTAAGTTTTTCGTTATAAATATAAGTATTGACGCAAAACTTTAAAAAAAAATCTGGAATAAAGCATTATAGGACCACTTCGGGATCATCTCTACACAACTGCAAAAGAATGATCCAAATTGGTCCATAAATGAAGCAGAAATCGACAGATATAATATGTACATCAAAAAACATAATAGTTGTATGTTTTTTACGTATTTCCGTCGATTTCAGCAAAACATACAACCTCCTCCTTTTTTCGAAGTCAGTTAAAACCCCGATGCGATGATGCGCGAAACTGAACGATATTTTTCGCTGCCGCTTTGGGTAGTGAATAACGCGTAGAGGTCTGAAGCCTACGCCTTGACTTGCATATTATTTACTGTTCGTTTATCAAAAGCACTCATTTTCTTCTCGCCTTTTTTCAAAGACGCTAAAGCCGGGTTTCCACTGCAAAAGAGTAATGAGCGGGAAATGAGAGATGACCTACTGTCAGATAAGTGAGCGGAGTTGACCTATTTCAAGACTTTCTCCTCGCTAAGTCTTTTCCGCTCGACTATTTGTTGGTAGAAATACAAGTATGCAGTTTACTGTTGCGAATTAAACGGAGTCTTGAAAGGATCCGCTCCGCTCCGCTCACGATGGAAACCGGGCTTTATACAAGTTTAAAATGAAAATTAGGTAAGAAAATAATAACATTTTCGCCTCAGATTCTTGCCAGAGTGTTCGCGGTTGCGATGGGGTTCTTGTTTTGATGATCACCTGGTCGTGCCATTGGGCCTTCTTCTCTACATTTTCATTTTATTACCCGACTGCGCAAGAAGTAGGGTTATGTTTCCTTTTACTTATCTGTCCCTGTTAGATGAGATGTGGGAGCAAAAAACCAGTCATGGTGGGTGTTTTAGAGAGGCGATGAGGAGTGACAATGCAGCTCGAAAAGCTGCGGACTTCCAGCCCTTGGAAATTTTAGGACTCGTTTTCATTCAGTTTATTGGTGACTATGATAATTGGAAAAAAAATCTCGAGTTTTGGGCACAGTAAACATATTTTTGAATTATGTAGATTGATAATGGAAATCGAAGTAAAATCATATACGTACACACGTAAGTAACAATGTGTACTAAGCCGGAGATTCTGGATCCCGAGGAGATGAACTTTTGTTCTACGATTTCGATCATCTCGATATTTTAAACATTTTTAAAAAAAAGCTTAGTACACATGTCTCATGGAACCTTGTATAACTACATACCATATTGCACCAGGACCAGCAAGCTACGGTCCAGCTACGCTCTGTAGCAAGCTACGGTGCTGCTACGCTTCGTAGAAAGCTACGGTCCTGCTACGCTTCGTAGCAAGCTACGGTCCGCTACGCTCTGTAGCAAGCTACGGTGCTGCTACGCTTCGAAGAAAGCTACGGTCCTGCTACGCTTCGTAGCAAGCTACGGTCCGCTACGCTCTGTAGCAAGCTACGATGCTGCTACGCTAAGCTGAAGTGAAGATTTTGGGTTTGAGGTTTGTTCATGAGTAGGCAGGTATAAAAATATTGAGGTAAGTACTAGATTTTTATTATTTCGGAATTTACTAAACTATATTCACTATCACTAACACTCATGGGCATTTCGGATTCTCTGCGTTAGTAGGTAAGTGTATGAGGTAAGTAGGGACTTACCTAATATGTAGGGTGTATTTTTGAGACGGGACAGTAAGGGCAGGTACCTTTACCGTTATAGTTACAGGAAAATGTTCCTAGGAGACCTTCCTTAACTTTTTGAGATATTTTGAACTGCATTCACCGATTTTGGTAGAAATGTACAGTCAGCAAGAAAATTGGAAGTTACACAACAACTTTTTTTGATGTCAATTATCCTGTTTCTTATAAGGATCAAAAGTCTCTAATGGACCGACTGAAGTTTGAGTACTTTAGAAGATTATCGATGCAACTATTATTTGGGTCAAATAATTTTTTTCCTGGATGGATATCATTTAAAAACCTAGTTAATGCATATTTCAGCTCCTGAACACTGTTGTAGAAGAATATTTCGAGTTGGTAAATCGTTTTTAAAAAATCGTAAATCGTACAAAATGTATGGAAAAAGTAATTCGCGATTTCTGATATTTCTAGTACTCAAACCTCAGTCGGTCCAGTAGAGACTTTTGATACTTATATTATAAGAAACAGGATCGATTGGCATCAAACAAAGTTTCGATATAAACTTTCAATTTTCTTGCTGACTGTACATTTTTTCCAAAATCGGTGAATGCAGTTCAAAATAGCTCAAAAAGTTATGGATGGTCTGCTAGGAACGTCTTCCTGTAACTATAAAGGTTAAGGTACCTGTCCTTACTTTCCCGTCTCAAAAATCCACCCTGTACACCTAGTACCTACCTACTTACCTACGAACGCCACAACAATGAACTTTAAATTTAGTAGTTGTAGTCAGTATACCTACCTACATACCCTACTAGTTGCGGACTTTCCTCGTCTAACAAGAATTAGACATTTAACTTTTAATTGGCCGGTTGTACGGTCTTCTGCAACTTTGCTTGCCGTAAGTGTTTAACTATGTTATACGAACCTACTCATTTTGAGCTTTAAAGCGACCGGAATAATAGATGATCAATTGAACTTGCAAAGTGAAGTTCGATCACTATTAAATGAGTCACTTCATTCGAAGATATATTAAATCTATCTATCTATTTGGGTGTGCGACTGAATTGGGAACGGTTGTGTATATCTTACAGAGAATATATTTTAGTAGCAACTGTTGGAAGTGGTAGTGAGGTTAGAATTCGTTATTTTGGTTTTTATGAAAATGACTTAAAATTACCGTAGTAGGCGAGTATCTGACTGAGATGCAAGATTTTGCGAGTTCGATGCCTAACACGTAGAACAGATTAAAACTCTGGGCTTTGGGTACCGTCCGCTACGAGTTCCACACGTTACTTCGAAAACATATATAAAGTAGACATTGCAATCTAGTGTACCTACATTGCATCGCAATGTCTACTTTATTAACCTACAAAAGGTAGGTACCTACCTACCTACCTACCTTGTGTAGTTTTTCAAATACTGAAGTTTATTATAAAGGTAAAGATTAAGAGCAAGTTGGACATCATGCAGTAATATCGTCAGTGTTTCGTCCTCTTTCATTCTCCTCTAAGGCTGAGGTCAAACGACGTAATGTAGTCGCTTCATATAAAAGTCCAGGTCAATTCAAATGTTAAAGTGAGTGTATCACTCAAACTCATTTTCATTGTAAATTGAGTGTATATTGATTCCTAATAAATTAAAATAAACCAAACGATGAGTTGTCATTTCTGTTGGAATAAGGTGCGTATTCACGAAGTTCGCAGCGCGTGGCAAACCAAGAGACTTTCGATTCGGACGAGATGTACCCCTACTCCAAAGTGAAGTGGACAACTCGTCCGCCGGCGAGTTTGAGTTAGATTTGGACGAGATTTACCCTAACCCATGGCATAAGCCTAAAGGCCTCTGTCACTCGAAGTCTAGTTTAAGCAGTAGTAAATGCTCAGACCTTTTTAAAGGCTTCGGTTGGAACATGAATGCGGTCTTGCTCAGTCCTCCTTCGTCCGTCTGTCTCTCAGCTGAATTCCTCAGGAGCTATCGAAGACAAAACATACCAACCATAAGTGAAACATGCCTATATAAACTAGCTGACCTGCCCGCAATTTCATTAGTGTGAACTTAAAAACAAGATCCGTCAAGTGCGAGTGTAACTCGCGCGCCGAGGGTTTCGAACGTTTGTCAACAAATATGTACCAAAAGTTGTTCGGTTAAAGGTGTACCTTTAACCGAACCACCCATTTAACCGAAGCATGCAGAGAGATCCATCTGAAATGTAGGTTAGTACCTACTATTCTTAGGTATTCGTTAAATTGCGAAGTATCTAACCGGTACTTCGACTTTTTCAAAATATTTCATAAAGTATGAAACCTACAGAACTTTTAAAAACTCTTTTGAAATGTCCAGACCGATACCTTTCATTTGATACCCCACTCGGTGAGGTAGCCTCCCCTTTTGAAAATTATTCCCCCCTTTTTGACCATTTTTCAAAAAGTGTTCTTTTTACAGACTTCTCTATATATTTCGTGCAAAATATAGATCCATATCTACGAACGCTCCATACATTTTAAACGGATCGCTCTGCAAACATGGAACAAGAATGGGTATTTTTTCGACTTTTTTGAAATATTTTAAAAGTATGAAACCTACAAAAATTTATGAAATTATTTTGAAATGTACAAAATGATACCTTTCATTTGATACCCCATATGACCCTGTTATTTATTTATTTAAATTTAAAATATATATATATATATATATATTTATTTTAAAAAATTATTAGGGAGGGTAAAAAGGACAGACAAAGCGAGACCATAAGGGTTTCGAAACCGATCTTCGATCTTCGAAACCCTAAAAAGTAAAAGAAATACTTCATTACAGAAATACCCCGAATGATGTTTGTTCTCCAGTATACAGACCTTCCATATCTTTTTGAGTTATTTTGAACTGCATTCACCCATTTTGGAAAAAATGTACAGTCAGCAAGAAAATGGTAAACATAAATAAAAACTTTATTGATGCCAATCGTACCTGTTTCATAAATTATATGAATCAAAAGTTTCTACTGGACCGACTGAGGTTTGAGTACAAGAAATGTCAGAAATCGCGAATAACTTTTTCCATACATTTTGTACGATTTACTATTTTTTTAAGAACGATTTACCAACTCGAAATATTCTTTTACGACAGTGTTCAGGAGCTGAAAGATACAGGCCAGGTAGTCCTGCAGCAGTAGGCTTAAGGGAAAATGCACGCCTGCCAAGCCGCCGCCCTTGTGTTTTTTGTAATTATTTAAATATGGTGATTAAGAAAATCATTTTATCGAGTCAAACTCTACGAATTTGTTTAGAAATATTAAGTGTCTTTAGATGAGTACAAAAAAAATGTGATATCAGTAGTTCGCTAGTCATAGTATTGAAAATACGTTAGAAAAAGGGGAACTTTGGGATTATTTTCTATCGAGTGAAATTCATTAGATCTTGTAACTGAATGCGACTTTGTCTAGACTAGATCTTTAAGTAATATATGTATATCTCTTTTCAGAATTTTAAACACTATTTTCTAAGTCTCAGATGGTTTTAAAAATCACAAAAATGCGGCCTCTGCTGGCCTACCCAGCCTTAAGTAACCACCCAGAAAAAAATATTTGACCCAAATAATAGTTGCATCGATAATCTTCTATCACAATAGGATGCCTATAAACTGGAGAAGGAGAAGAGAGGAGCGGAGCGGAGTTAAGCCAATATCAACCATGTAGTTTTAAAATTCTTACAAAACCGGGAAGCGGACCGGGGAAACGGAGCGGAATTCATACATAAGCGGGGAGATCCGCAGCAATGGATAGACGCAGTCCGCAACTCTGCTCCGCTGCCTCGCTCTGCGTCAATGGACAAGCTACCTTAAGGGTTGTTTTAGGTAAAAAGTTCCTAAACACTGTTTCAATTATTTGTAGTGTTTTTATTTAGGTACATAAGTATAAATTAGTATTTGAAAAGATAAAGCAAATCAATGTTGTTTGGCATGGGTTCTTAAGAACTGACAAAAAAACCGGCTTCAAAGTACCAAGTCTTCAAGCTATGTTTTCAAGGGTGAATCCAGGAACTATTTTTAGCGGGGGCACATTGTCAGTCAGACAGGCAAGCCGTTTTCTTCGTTGAAAATCTTGCCGCGAATTTCGTTTAGACATTTTGAGTCACTTCGAACAGAAAGGAACGTGAAGGACCTTTGATAATTTTTCTTTATGTACAAAAAATTATAAAATGTAACGATTAACTATTTTTTTTTTCAATTTAGTTAGTCGATAAGGTGGATTGTTTCGTTTCGTGTGAGATTCATATTTTTAATGGATTTACTGCTATTTTTTTCCGCTTTTATGGAATAAAACTAACGGAAAAGTAATTTGCCACAAATTGTAGGTAAACCATTTTTTATAAACCAACGACAAGTTAGTTATTTATTAAATTAATAGAAAATGGTTTAAAACTTTTGACAAATTACTTTTCCGCTATTTTTATTCCTTGTAAAACGCAGAATAATTAAAAAAACACAAAATAGTTTGAATCTCGCGCCATTTAGAAACGATCAACCATAACTTAGATGGAGCAAAAACCATTTTATCTAAGGTAGGTAGGTATACTTAAAATTTATTATATAATATTTTTATGTTTGACATTTGTTTTTCTAATGACAATAGCACTTTATACACACTCTGTCAAAATTTCAACTCTCTACCTTTTACGGTTCTAGAGATACAGCCTTGACAAACGTAGAACAACATGAACAAAATTTTAAAAACCCCCGATAGATTTTCATGAAACATGCTACGAACACTCGGGATAAAATTTTATATGACACAAAATAACTAAACGAAAATAGGTTCATCCATTTGAAGAGCTACGATACTACAGACAGATACACAGATACACAGACAGACACGTTAAACTTATAAAACCCCGCTCTTTTTGCATCGGGGGTTAAAATTAGCCGGACAGTTTTTTTGTATGGGACCCTTTATTACGCGGACGACATGGTGCTGCTCTGCCCGACGGCGGCGGGCGGCCTACAAGAACTGCTGAAAGCCTGTGAGGTATACGCTGCCGATCATGGGCTACTATACAATGTGAAGAAAACTGAGTACATGGTCTTTGAGGTCGCCCGGCAAAGGTATGGATAACAGCACCCATAATATTACCCTTAATGGCATGAACATAAGAAAAGTTAATAAATTTAAATATCTTGGACATATCATTGCCGACGACCTCAAGGACGATGCTGATATAGAATAACACATATAACTGACATAACTGATATAGAAACAGCGTAGGGCGCTGGCAGTTAGAGGTAATATGCTGGCCCGCAGGTTTTCCCGGTGTACTGAGCAAGTAAAAATAACGCTTTTCAAAGCTTATTGCCAAAACATGTACACGGGAAGCTTGTGGGTTAGACACACCAAAAACTCGCTAGAGACCCTGCGCGTCCAATATAATAATAAGTATATTCAGGACGATGTTGAGTCTGCCTCGCTTCTGTAGTGCATCAGGGATGTTTGCTGAATATCAAACTGATGACTTCGGTGCCATCATTCGCAAAAAATCTGCATCCCTGATCCGCAGAATGCGCGACAGTCACAACAGCATCCTGAAAACCATAGCAGATTGATACTCTTCGCCGCTGTGGGCAGGCCTAGTTCGCAGAGTGATCCCGGAAAAAGTACCGCTACTCTGGTGACATCACTCTTAGAATTAGTCCTGCGTAAATTTTAATTTTAATTTTTATATGTCTTGATGTGTGCTTACTAATCATTTACTGTATTCAGTTCATGACATACAGCCCGCTGACAGACGGACGGAAGGACAGACAAACGGACAGACAGCGGAGGCTTAGTAATAGAGTCCCGTTTTCACCCTTGGGTACGGAACAGAACCCTAAAATAGGGTCATGTGTCGGTTTGTCTGTTTATGTCATTTTGTACGTAGATACTATGTAGGTAGGTAAGGTAGAGTACCTTACCCTACTTTTCCGACGACTAGATATTTATGATAGATAATTATTTTGACTATACCTACGTTAGAGATATAATTATTTATTACCCACTTCGGCTAGGTGCTTATATAACTACGCAACATAAATGTAGGTATCTTTTAGGCAAGAACCTACTCGAGGTAGGTACCTATGTTAAACCATGCTGAGCACAAATAGGTAAGTCCATTGTTGAACAGTCTCCAAAAAGAGGGGTTTGCGATAATCATTACGCTTGGTAGACGGATAGGAGGTTCTTCATCTACATAGATATCACGCCTCGACCTCCTCGCTTCGAATTTTGTACGCAGAGAATACTAACCCAGTGGGCAACGCGCCCAAACGACATCCAGGGTATAGGTTGGAGGGGTCAATTCTTAGGACGCGACCGACGACACGGCCTGTTATTACAGGAGTTCATAGGAAATGGTTTAATTTTGGCGGGAAACTATCCTGTTTTATTTTTTGTAGACAAAACAGAAAATCTCAAAATTATTTGTATTTCGCGCCATCGTAAAGATTTCTGCATTGTAACGCAGAACGAAACGCAGTGCCCTGAGCTAGCATGCGTCTCAGAAATCTGTTTTCATCTGAGGTGATACTTTTACCGCAATCTGGCTGGTAGGCACCTACTATTTGTCATACCATACCTTCTTTATTATTTGATCTATTTCATATGCCGCCGTTTTGCTTGACTCTTTGAACTGCGTGGGCGTGGTAACAAGCTTAGACCAAACGGCGAAAAACTGTCTTAAATCTTGACATTGACATTTAACGTTTTGTTTTCTTAGCTGTCATTGTCAAAAAGTTTTGTGCCTACTTTGGTTGGTCTACTTTTGTTTGTAGTTTTACAAAAGTTTTGCAAAGTTGAAAACGAACTAAAACATGAAAAATGGCTCCTCCTGCTGAACTAAGTTATGACGAAATACTCAAGTTTATGCTGAAGCACAACGGCAAAGTAACAAACCATGAGTTGGTAAAACATTTCAAAGTTTTTCTTATGAATCCGGATATGAGAGGTGAGTACCATATTTTTGCAATATCTCACTGCCTTAACTCTATTTTTTCTTTATCTACTGTATCAGTAATTTTCATAACTTATCTCTTTGTTAGATGAAGCAAGGAGCACTTTCAAAAAGCACGTCAATACATTGGCAATAATAAAGAATCAAAATAATGAGAAATGGTTGATTTTGAAAAAAAAGTACATGACACCAAACATTAAACAAGAAGATACAAATGAAAGTAAAGCAGAGACGCCAGAAACAAATGCTCTAGAAAAGCCATTGGAGTTGGCATCATCTCAGGCAGAGCCTCCCCCTCGTCCTCCGTTGCCATTGCAACTCAACCAGGACTTCAGTATTTTAAATAACATAATTCAGCAAAATAGCCTGCTCACTCCGGTAGCCCTTGCAGATGATTTGTCTCTCAGTTTTTCTAAAGAGAGTCTGTTATCTTTGCAAAGTGATGATGTTCCACCGAAAGTGCATCCCAGAAAGAAATCATTGGATAAAAGATCAAGCATTCCATCAACACCATCTACACCTCTGTCTTTAAAAACAGAACAAGATTTGTTTCGGCAAGAAAGTGCTCTGTCACCGTTAACCACATCACAAAGTGACACAATGTTGGTAGATAGCGAACAAACTATGTCAGTAAAGGAGCGAAAGCAGATGTTCAACAGAATGGCATCGGAGAGTGATGTTTTGAAGTCCAATAAACCGAACACCAGCTTTGGTTCACAGGTATGTCTAAACAGGGTGGCTGTTTCAGATGGGAATGGATGGCCAAACCAGAAACTATAAGAAAAGTTGTGAAAGGAGTCATGGGATTAATTTATGAAAAAAAAATCTCTCATGTTTTCGGATTTGGCCATTGATAATTAATTTCTCATCTGAACCAGGCATGTTTTACTATTATATCATATTTTTAGAGGAACTAAACAAACAAGATTCAAATATGCTTTCTCACTTATTTCATAGTTAATTATTAAAGAGTTCAGTAGCCTAAAACTGTATTGTATCGTGAGCGTTATACGTAATTGTATTGTGAGGGTTATGTTTGGAGAATGGTTAAGTTGTGCGAGTTGTTCCAAAAATATTTGTCAAGAGTAAACATAATAACTACAATAGTGTAAAATTATATCCAATTATTTAGTATCATTCTGGCAGTCTCTCAAGGAGCTTAATACTATGATTTTTAAAAAATATAACATACTTTAAAAACATGTTTGTTAATTCGCTAAAACATTTCCACAGCAAATATAAGTTTGTAAAGCCTTCAACATGATTTTCCAATGGTTAATAATAGAACAAAAAATCTATATTTCTTGACATGTTATTAAACAAAAACTGTTTAGGTCATCAATCAAATAATGATTATTTCAAAGAATTATTAACTCAGCCCTCATTTTGGGTTTGTTGATATATTTTATACTAGCATATTGTGGATGTTTTTGAATGTTTTTAGAGTTCCATACCTTAAAAGGAAAAAAGAACCCTTATAAGATCACTTTATTGTCCATCTGTCTGTCTGTCTGTCTGTCCATCTGTCTGTCTGTCCGTCAACCTCCTTTTCTCAGGAATGCGTGGAGGTACCATGTTGAAATTAACCACCGTGGACCAAAACCTATAGGGTACTTTCCTTTGACCTACAAATTATACGCGCGAGTCCGACCCGCACATGACGTTTTATTTCTGTACTGGTTATAATAATTGTAGTCCCTAGCTCATTAACGTGTGTGGTTCATTTTGTCTGTAATCTGCAAAATTTTGTAGGTCTAACTATTGCCCTCATTTTGAGATAAAAGCAGAGTTGATGTTTTTAATTCATTATCTACCAAGTTGTTTGTCCAAGCGATTAAACTACTCTGGAGTTCATCGCATAACCGGTTGCACTAAACCGAGGCAACGGCCGCACTGCAAGCGCATACATTGGCGGTTTGCATGGCGCGTAGCATGGCGCGTATCTTACACCCGAACTCTCAAACGCAACTCAGATTTAATTACAGACAGAAATTCATAAAAACCGTCAATAAATTGCGACGTGCTTAAATCTGAGTAGCGTTTGAGTATTCGGGAGTTAGCGGATTGCGAAGAGGGTAGCTAGGCGCTTGGCTGATATCTGATCTGTGAGATGTCCAAATCCGAAATTTTCGTACTTCGAAATTATCTGTTTTCGGATTTCGAACGCTAAGCCACGCGCTTAGCTACCATCGAAGCAACCCGCTAAGCTACCCGCCAACCTACCGTCCTCTGTGCGGCTTTTAGGGTATGTTTATACCAGTGGTAAGTTGTGAGACGCTTGGATATTAACTAATATACCCGTGCCATAACATCGACTCTTGACTGTCAACTCACTCAGCTAAGAAAAACCTAAACTTACTCGAGTTCGTTACTATTGTCCATAATTATTCAGCTCTCAACTGTCCTCTGCTTATGCAGTTTTGACGTGCGTTGAGCGTATGTACAGGGTGTTTGGTATTGAGACCGACATAATTTTTGGGGGACTTGGGGGGCTACATGTCTTTGGTAGACTCGGATGTCCTAAGTGTCGCGTTTGCTGAGATATACAAGGTTTAAAGGTTTTTTAAATCACCCAAAATCTGGACTTTAAATCGCCATATTTTTTTTGTTTGTAGTTGTAATGCCACAAAGTAACTTGTGCTGTATTCTTCTTACTTAAACTTATTCTATATTAATTATTTCTTTACACAATTCACTTCAAAAAAGTTAGGGGCATTGTAAGTCAAAAATCTGTGTAAAAGTTATAAATCGCGACAACTCCTAAATCCATTTAATAAAACTATAAGTCATATTATATTTAGTTTTCTTATAAAATGTTCGTCATTTATTTCTCTTTCCAAGAAATGCTACGTGACGTAAAAAACTATTTATTAGTTGGTCAAACCAGGAGATACTTGTTTGCTAGGGTCATGATTAAACAGACACTTTTATGTTTTGTTCTTCTAACTTTATTTAATGTACAAAATTTGCTCTTATTGTCCGACTTCTCACTTAAGCAAGCATACCACATTGTTTTCGAAATAAATACCTTACATTAGTGAGTACTTTTGTTATAAACAACTTAATGTAAAACCAAACAAAACATAAATTGGTCCTTTACATAATTTCACAAGTTAATTAAAAATAAGTGTTCTTAAATAAAGGAGAAAGAGTCTTACAGTGTTTGACACCAAACTGAAATAGTTTTTGATTACCTATCGGTTAGATATCATCACCTGAACCTATCAAGAGATAACAAAAAGGTTCCGGTGATGT
Source organism: Eupithecia subumbrata (assembly GCA_949316285.1). Classification (NCBI taxonomy): domain Eukaryota; kingdom Metazoa; phylum Arthropoda; class Insecta; order Lepidoptera; family Geometridae; genus Eupithecia; species Eupithecia subumbrata. The sequence continues at coordinate 9,057,477 of OX438642.1, read as the reverse complement.
GGTGGTGAGAGGTTTCACTGTTCTATATCTAGGTACCTTCTGCTATTCGTTGACTTTCTTGATGATCACTGATCACACTATCGAAAGGAGCTGATAGGCACACCAGTAAATTTTTATTTCGTTCAGGAAATACAAGGTTTGCAGTTTATTGTGTACGTTTCATTTCGAATGAAAAGTGCCGAATGAAAGACGAAAATGAACGAAAAATCCACCTTAAGTAAAGGATCACATCGCCACGCCACCAACGTTGGTCACTGTAGGAACAAATTTTGCAGTAGAAAGAGAGAAAGAGAGAGTTTAATGCAATTCTAAGAATGAATACAGGATGGCTTTTTGAGATGGGAGTGGATGGCCAAATCAAAAACCATGAGAGTTGGAGGAAAGTCGTCAAAGGAGTGACCTCGATTTATAAGAAAACAAAAACTGCATTTTAAACAGTGTTTTTGTTCGATCTTTTATTTTTGCAGGAAATGGATACAATTGGGTTTTCATAAAAATATGAAACCCTGTATTTTTGCACCAATAGATTTAGTGGCTGATAAGGATCAATCTTTGCAAAGATAGGCATGATTGAAAATTATAATAGATATAAAGGAAATGGCGAATATTTACAATTTGACGCCCTCTGTGGCGCAGCGGGCGAAAGTCCGCCTGCAACGCAGGAGCTTGCGGATTCGATTCCCGCCTCGGGACATTTGTCCTGCAGACATTTGTCCAGGGCGTTCTGGATGTTTTCTATGTATAATAAAAATATCTATCTATGTAGTGTATTGTATTAAGTATATCAGTTATCTAGTACCCATAACGCAAGCTCTGCTTAGCTTGGGGCTAGATAATGCTGTGTGATTGTCCAGCCTATTACCATTACCAAGCATCTATGTGTTTTTTTAAATATCTATAGAATTTTGTAAAATTTTACGAATAATATCGGTTTTTTAGAGAATGTGCTTATGCAGTTTTTATTTTCTCATAAATGCCCATGACTACTTTCACGACACTCTTATGGTTTCGGATTTGGCCATCCACTCCCATCTCAAAAAGCCACCCTGTATTGTCATCAATCATCATCTTTAGCCTATATTAGTCCACTTCTGGACATAGGCCTCCCCTAACGAGCCCTATTTATCCTTCCCTAAAATTTGCGACTGGAACCCGCAACCTTCCCCTTACGGGAATTACGCCACTTAGTCAACCGCCTCAACCTCAACAGTCTGTGTTGGTCCACTGATGGACGCAGGCCTTCCCCTGATAAGTGCCTTGTTGGCTTTTATCTCATTGGAGTAATGCCCATAATCCCCACTCTGGGCATGCGGATTGGGGATCGCAGTTCAGTGGTAAAATTGTTCTGCAGGGGGCACACGGGGGCTGCCCGCCCCCGGTGGATATCCCTTAGTCGCTTCTTACGACACCCGCAGGAAGAGATGGGGTGGTGCAAATTCTAAGCCGGCACACAGCTCAGTCAACCGCCTGTCTAGTCAATTATCTTTGGGACGTTCTACGGCTTTCGTCGGTTATTTTAGGGAAACAAATGTCAAAATAAAAATCTTGAGGGAAACATGAACTTTATAAAAACCAATAACGCGATACCTTTGAGCTCAAAGGGTGTATAGGAGAAAAGGCGACTTCGCAGGAAAACCAAAAACAAATAAAACTTTATTTCCATTTAGACGAAACCTAGAAGAAACTAATCCGAAATTGTGGTATTTAAAGATACAGGTAATATAATAAATATAAACTGTCCAGTGTTATTTTTAGTGAAATAGATTTCATATAAATTCTAAAAATCCCTTTGTAGTGGATCTGCGATAATACTAGTGATAATTAAACAAGAACAAAATTACAAATTTGAAAAACATCCCGACAGATTTTCATGAAACATGACTAAGAACACTCGGGATAAAATTATCTAAATTATCTGAATCGGTGCATCCGTTTGAGCTACGATACGACAGACAGATACGCAGACAGACACGTTAAATTTATAACACCCCTCTCTTTTTTGCGTCGGGGGCTAAAAATATAAAAGTTACTTAACCTAAATAAGGTAGCCGAGAAAAATTAATATTATACATTTGCTGACACAGACAGTGGTGTCAATTCAGATGTACGAACTAGCCTAAACGAAACTAAATTTTAAAAGTAGAACCATTTTAGTACGTGTGCTATTCAGATGATGCCATTTTAGTGCAAACTATACTAATTATAGTTTGACAGGACTAAACTCTTTTAGAGTCACTCAACTTACTTCAGATGTCGCTTTTCGTATGATTTTCACAGAAACAGTTTAGTTTAGAACACTGTAAAACGTTGCCTACTAAATAAAGTTGGTACCTATGGCGGCAGTTCATGTAATTTTGATTTGTTGATATTTTTATAAATATTTACAAAAATATTTGAGAACAAACGCGTCGCCTGGCTTTGTAAGAATGAGTACTTAATAAAATAAAATAAAAATTATTACCTACTAGTAACATAATGATAAGAGGAATCAAAGGTTTTGAGAAGCCAAGTTATTTTACTATGCATGGCTCTTTCCCGCGCAAACCAATTTCCGATGCGTGAAATTCGTTTTTTTTTTGCTTAACACTTTCATTGCCCCTATATGCAGATGAACTCCAGCCCAGTGTAGCGCCTCTGCGAATGGCACCGCCGAGGTCTAGATCCAAAGTCCTATATTTACGTAGGGTAACTACGGGCTTTAGATCTCTCTTAACTAATTTTACTTATATATAGATAAATAGCTGACTATATTATGGAGAGTAAACAAAAACCGCCAAGAGGAAGGGTTCCGTATCGTAAAAATCAGGCAACTTTTTCAAAGAACATAAAGTTTTTACTTGTTTGAAGACATCTTAAATATTTAACTTTATTATATTTTTAGTATTTGTTGTTATTACAGTTGAATTGTCACTTATTTGTAGAAAGTTTCATGTGTCTGCCTATTGTGGTTCAAGGGTACCCGAAGGGTGAACACGAAATCCTATTACTAAGCCTCCCTCAGCTGTCCGTCCGTCCATCCGTCTGTCAGAGGGCTCTAATCATATGAACCGTAAGAAGAAGACAGTTGAAACTTTCAGAGAATGTTTATTTCTTTTGCAGCTACAACAGCAAATAATAAGAATACAGTAAATATTCAAATCAAAGGTAGCTTCCATAAAAAACGTGATTATTTTACTATTTTTGCTCCTTGCTTGTCAAGACTGTCTCTTGAACCAGAATAGTATGAACCTTTCTATAAATAAGTAACACTTCAGATGTAAATACAATAAATTAAAAAAAATAGTAAAGTTGAAAATTTTAAGGGGTCTCCGAAGGAGTAAACATGTTATATTCTTTAAAAAAGTTGCCTGATTTTTACGATACGTAACCCTTCGTGTGCGAGTCGACTCGCACTTGGCAGCTTATTATTAATTAATTCGTTTTCTTTTCATCACAACATCATCCGTTTGCATATTGCAAGTTGCAGATTGGAAAACCGATTTTCCGGCTACCTAAACTTCCCGCACTAAACGTGCATGCACTGCACACAGATAATAAAAGCGGTCATTCCATTCATTTCAAAAGTTATTTCGTACCTACGTCCATGATCCCAATTGCTCGTTTCTATTATGGTAGTTTTTAAAAAATCTCTTACTGACAACACCTTCAATTCAATTTAAAATGTCGATATCAAATTTAGGCGTCTAATAATTTTAGAACTGTGATAAAACCGTGTGCAACTGAATAGTTTTGAAGGTTCTAAACTAAAATGGTAAAATTATAGTGGGTATAGTTTCGTTTAGTTTTGTGCTGATCCTGAATTGAAACCTACTTACAATAATTTTAAAAACACCATCTTTTATAATTCGAACTGCGAGGCGCACTATGGTCCCCAGAATATACCTACTTCTGTTCTACCTATAATTATGACGGGGAGGACATGCCACGGGTGGCGCTAGAATAAACAAATAATAAACAAATAATCGCTCCGTCTTTGGATATCATATTCGCAAAACATGATATTCTCAAAATATCATAAAAGCACAACACGATGTTCTCATAATATCATATTCGCAAATCATGATATTCTCAAAATATAACAAAAACAAAATATGATATTCGCACAACACGATATTTGCAAAACATCATATTATCAAGATATGATCTTCGCAAAACATTTCTGTAACAAGCTTTGTTGCCTACCGTACCTTATTGATTTTGAAAGATTTCCAGTTTAGGACCACCGCATTGGACGAATAACTCGTGAGCATTGGGCCTATCTTTACGAAGTAATATATATCTATGGAATATATACATTTCTTTATGCCTGAAGGTTCTAAGACTGGCCAGTTATACGGCTATGTCTATGACTTCCTTTCTATTGTTATCTATTAATATGACAACGTCATGTTTTATTTCTGTCATAATGGTTCTTAGTGCGTTTCATGTGGCGAGAATAGTGGAAATGGATCACCCAAATTGTAGTGATGGTGACATAAAAATTATAAAAAGCCAGAAAAATAAACCTACTCTTTTGCACGGGGGATACAGGTACAATTTTTATTTAAAAAACAAATCTGGAACGACAAACTGGCGATGTTCAAAACAGCAAGATTGCCGTACCTCTATAACTCTCGATATTAACAATAAAACTGTTTTTATTTTTTTACATTTTTTGACGCTTGGTAAATAAGGGTCAGTTTTTCAATCTCCATATAAATACTATATGCCAGTTAAACATATCACTTTGCTTTTCTTTGTCATACGAAAGCAAAAGACAGAGCCACAATTCATCTGTCACATAGTGTTATCTGCAGATTGAAAAATCTGCAGATAACACTATAAACGGCCAAATCAGTCTAAAACATTATCTTTGTATCACCTAAAAAATTTCATTCTGTTAAGTGCACATTCGATGTGGGTACATAAAACCTGACAGTTGGCTTTGATATAATTGTTTTAACCGGGCAAGTAATAAGGACTCGTTGGACTTATATTTTATGGAAGAGTATTAAATTATCAAAACAACATTATCAAATCGTTAAGTCTCATTTTTTTTATTATAGGTAGGTAGTAATTTTTGATACAAGTGTAGGTATTTATAAAAGAGTAAGTATGCAAGTAATTAAGCCTTTAACAAAACATCTAAAATTAAGCAGACATTATGGGAAAACCAACACAATAAGACGACGACCTATATAAAATAGCGAACTTATCGGAAAAACAATTTATATAGAGTTTTTTTCCAATTCAGGCGATACAGTAGGCAACAAAGCTTGTTACAGAAATGTTTTGCGAAGATCATATCTTGCTAATATGATGTTTTGCGAATATCGTGTCGTGCGAATATCATAGTTTGCTTTTGTTATATTTTGAGAATATCATGATTTGCGAATATGATATTATGAGAAGATCGTGTTGTGCTTTTATGATATTTTGGGAATATCATGTTTTGCGAATATGATATCCAAAGACGGAGCGCAAATAATGCTGGACAATCCACACAGCATCATCTAGCCCCAAGCTAAGCAGAGCTTATTTATGGGTACTATAGATGACTGATATACTTACTTAATGCAATTCATAACATATATGGGTATAAATTATAATTTATTCTTAATCAATCATCCATAGAAAATACCCAGAACACCCGAAACAAATATTTACAGATCGTACAAACATTTGACCCAAGGCGGGAATCGAAACCGCAACCTCCTGCGTTTCTGCGGGCCACTTTCGGTCGTCGACCAATGAACCATTCACTCGAGGGAACGCTTACTCGTGTGAACATGCAGTGAAAGAAAAATGAACCATTCACTCGACTAAAGCGTCTGACTATGATTCCACCTATACTTACCTATAAGCAAGGTAAGAAACATTGTGGTTATCTTGAATGTACCTGCATCTCTTATCTACCCAGATCTATCTCATTTCCATCGTCTAATGAAACAAGATCCGCCAAGTACGAGTGTAACACGGAACGTTCGACAATTATACAAAAAATATGTAGATAATATAATGTAATATGTAAGGTACCGGTTAGAGACTTTGCGATTTAATGAATAGGTACCTAAAAATAGTAGGTACTAACCTACATTTCAGATGGATCTCTCTGCATACTTCGGTGATAGGGGTTAATGGTAAATTTAGTACAGTATCCTACAGAAGTTTTGAAAACTGTTTTGAAATGTAACCTTTCATTTAATACCTTACTCAGTGGAGGAGTAGAAAAATTAAAAAAATTGAAAAATTATAATTTATAATTATTATACTTTTTGACAATTTTCAAAAAGTGTTCTATTCATAGACTTCTCTATATTTTTCCGCATTGCCCTATTACTAATTGACCTTTCTCGAAAAGCTGTCAATAATGAAACTATGAATTCGTATCCTCTATTAACCCTTGAATATTAAACTGTTGCGTTGCTGATAAAAGTTTCCTGGTCGTCGACACCTGGTGCAGCTAATTGAATTGTAAAACGTTACTCATGACCCTTTGGCGGTTAAAATGTTGTGGAATAGGTATAATATTATGAAGGTAATGTAATTATTTTCGGTTCGGAATATTGAAGGGGAAGTTTTGTTTTTTCATCTTCTAACTTTATCGATCTTCTGAAATCAACTAGGTATGATATTTATTATTTCATATTTTTTTACTATCAAATAATATTAAAATACAATTTTTTTAATCAGAGTCGTATTATAAATGCTAAAGTTAGGATGTTTGTTGCCAGGTAGTCCTGCAGCAGTAGGTAAGGGAAAACGCGCGCCTGCCAAGCCGCCGCGCTCGTGTTTTTTGTAGTTATTTAAACATTGTGATTAGGAAAATTATTTTATCAATTCAAACTCTGCGAATTTGTTTAGAAATATTAAGTGTCCTTAGTTGAGTACAAAAAAGTGTGATCAGTATCAGATCAGTAGTTCGCTAGTCATAGTATTGAAAAAACGTTAGAAAAAGGGGTAACTTTGGGATTTTTTTCTTTCGAGTGAAGTTCATTAGATCTTGTAATTGAATGCGACTTTGACTAGACCAGATCCTTAAATAATATATATCTTTTTTTCAGAATTATAAACAGTATTTTCTAGGTCTCAGATGGTTTTAAAAATCACAAAAATGCGGCCTGTGCTGGCCTACCCAGCCTTAACGCCAAAACTACCGAACGGATCGACGAAATTTAGCATACATGTAGTTAGTAGACTCTAGCTAGAGCTACAAAAAAGTGGCCTATTTATTCCAAGCTTAGACCTGGAATAGAATTTATAGGCTAAATTATATCCTATAAATCAGTTCCCATGGGAAATAGATAACCTTTAAGCGTTTCCATAAAAACAACTAGTGCGAAACCGCGGGCAGAAACTAGTGATAAATAAAAAGCTTTTACTAAAACTTTGTCATAGTAAAGTTACATCAGCGGATCAGCGCTAAGACCTTTAAATACATCGAAGTTTTATTATTACAGAAAGCTTTATTCTGAAAAAATAATCTACTCCCTCGGTAAATATTCCAAAAATGATTTAGGATTCATCCACGGTCCGGCTTCAGAACAATGCAAAGCGCAGATATCCCTTAACGCAATCAATATGCACACGAACCCCAAAGGCCACATTTGGAAAATAACCAAAGAGGGCTGTTTGTTGCTACGAAATTTGTATAATAATTTTATTTTTGGCTCATTTATCCCATCCCTTTGCACAGGGGAAGAGTAGGTACATACAGAACACGAATAACAAAAGCTTCTAATGACACATATTAGCAGCCCGAGTACGGCTCCGTACCTAATGGACTTTACAATTGCTTTACACCGTTTGTTCACATGGTTGCCTAATAAAGAACGAGAGAAAGCGTAAATCTGCACGTAAGAAATGTTGAATGAAGCTAACAGGGTAATAATATACGGTACGTTTTTCTATCATGAAATAATCTCTAGCTATAATCTGATTCAGATATGAATTTGTAAGAGAAACAGAAAATCAAAAATATGACTTGTGTCATATTTTTTTCTTTCGGACTTTTTCTAATATAATATCATAATGAGTTTTATCTACACTAATGTTATAACATTCTACTTATGTTTCCAATAATTGACTTATAATTACTACTGTTATAGCGCAGATAACAAAACACTCAATTTAAGCAATTTCACATGATGGTATAATATCCACATCGATATCGTAAAATCTCATTATAACATCAATAAAACGCGACCAATTAACCAGGCGAGCCTTATGTCAAAATCCTCATACAAGTTGTATAAAATTTTGATATTAGGCTGGCTTTTGAAAACAGTTGGGTTATACGTGAAAACTTCGTCGAAACTACTAAACTTACATACACAAAACTCTTTGGTAAGATCTTATTCAAGTCTCAAATACGATCTTGAACAGTATAGAAAACAAGACGAATGAAGTAATTATAAATATTCCGACTCCGTCTACGAGCTCTACTGCTTGCCCCGCGGCCGCTACAGCTGCTGGATCAATAATTAACATTAACTTTCAAAATTGTACCATCCAAAATTTGAACAATTATTATAAATAAACTATTGTCAGCTTTTACTCTTGTTGTTTGATTAATTGCATTAGTGAAGATAAAGTAGTGTATGCAACTGCATATAACACGGGTATTAAAACACTCGTTACTATTATGAAACTCGCTGCGCTCGTTTCATAAACTCACACTCGTGTTTTAATACCCTTGATTATATGACAGTTGCATAAACTACTATTATAATACTACAGTAATTCCTGAAGGACGTAGGCTACTTTTTATCGACGCAGGAGGTTGCGGATTCGATTCCCGCCTTTGAACAAATGGTTGTGTGATCTGCAAATATTTGTTCCGGGTGTTCTGGGTATTTCTATATATAATAAAAAATAACTATCTATATTTTGTGTTATATCAAGTCATTGGTGCATCGGTACTGTACCCATAACTCAAGCTCTGCTTAGCTTGGGCTAGGTGATGCTGTGTGGATTGTATTTATTATAATATATATAGTTTATTTATAATAGTAAATCCATCTGTTTGTCGACATCATCACCGGGTCTTCTGCGGTGCAGCAGTGGATAAATCCGGATGTGGATTATGATCCAAAGACGGATTTACCCACTGTACTATACAAGTAAAAGGTACTGGGTTTGACGGCATAAACTTCAGGAGGCATAACCTCCTGAAGTTTATGCCGTCAAACCCATGATGATCTGTGTTATCTGAATATTCCTAAAGCTACTGACACGCTTTATGATCAATCATGCCCTACACACTGAATCACAATAGGTAATGTTATCTCATGTTGCATGTCCACCAACCAATATATGTAGGTAGGTAAGCTTGCGTCATTCTAATCCTCAAAGGATTATTAGGTAATAGCCTACATTGTATGTGACAGCAAAGCTGACCCACGGCAGATGAATTGGGATGTGACAGGCACCTGAGAGTAACTTCCAATGGCCGAGGTGCAAATTGATTTGAGTCAATATTCTATTTTACCATTTATTATTCACGGCATACACTTATTGAATAGTGCCGCCTGACTCGTGGTCGATTGTCCCTGGATAATTACTGTCGTGTGGTACCACTGCGCACGTGCGCCGCCGATATACCAAAGAGGGTCATTCGTGCTGTTGGCTATTCATGTTTATGCTGTCTGCTGCTGTGATTGTTTTAATATAAATGTAGGGTGAAAGCTGTCAACTGATTAGTGGCGTTTTGAGTTTATCGATATATTGATGATGGCTTATTCGGATGAACATGTCCGTCGTCCATGTTAACGGTTGAAACGGTTTTTTTCAAGGTCGTATAACGTCAGGGCTCTCTTTTATGAGAAAAAATGTTACTTTAGGATATTAGCATTGTTGTAACAAAAAATGCTTTATACTTTCTCATATCCAGATTGTACCTACAGTAGTTTGTCACGCTACTCTGTCACCAGTTATAGAAAACGCCTTGATACAATTTGAGCATTCTGTCAAGTTTCCTTACAACAAGGTATTTCAATAATTTCTGTGATTGTAATCCCCATATTTTGCGAAAATGTAGGTCTTCGTCGATCGTCAATAGACGTGGTGGACAAAAATTACTTAATATTACGATAATTGTACCTTTCACCGCAATAAATCTTTCAAAAAGTTAGCGAAAATAAGCTTCATTTTAAGTATACATCATCGCTGTTTTGAATAAACGCGTGGTTGTTATGCATGACGTGGGAGATAAGAAGGCACGGTCCGTTGCAAGTTGGCAGGAAAATATGACCGATTTCATTGTTCTCTCGCTGCTATTCGGCCTGAGAATCACTTGCAGACATCAACAACGCGGATGCCACACTTAACGAGCCTTGTCGAACTGATGGAAATAGGAACGGATGAATTAGCTGTCAGCTATTCAAAGATAAAACTGCAAGAGCTAATACACGCTCTATGGTGATAAACAATTGAATGTTCTACAACTCTCTAACTGCATACAATTCACTTTCATTTCTTAGCTGTGGAATCCAAAATTAACAAGGCACACCTTATCTCACCTTCGTCATCAATGACTAACTATTTCCTAAAAGAAATAAAAAATAAAACAAACAAATTGGTTGTTGATCGTAGGCGCCAGCGTCTGATTGTATCTTATCTCTTATCCGTACAATGGTTTTCGAGTCCGCTAATTCTTTATGTCTGCAACTCTTAAAAACGTCTTATTGTCTTGATTAATTGATTCCTGGAATGGCTAATAAACGTATTTATAACTTCGTTTATCGTATTTAAGAAAGATTGACCTCAAGATTCAGTAACTAAAGGTAAGACCCTGCATAAAAATGTTGTAACCAAATGTTCCTACTATTATTGTGGTCGCTCGAAAGAAGACATGTAATAGACGGAATAAAAGTGAGGGATGTTATACCTGGATCGTATTGGAGTCTATGGATTATGTAGTATTTGAAAACGATCTCAGTTTCAGGCTTGTTTAGGTCGATTATCAGATTTTTTTGTTGGTTCTGTGACACTGTGGTTACAGCTGATCGAAGTGGCTGTCGGTCAGGCACAGGATTGAATTTCGGAGGCTATGTGAAAAATTTGGTTATAGAATATTTTGTTCGTAATTTATTCACGTAAATTCAGTTTTGATAAGTGAAGCTTACGGTAGAATATATTTTATTTCGGTCCTGCTTGCAAAGCTCATAAGTTCACGCCGGAATTATGTTATGTTTTATTTATGGACTATAATGTTCGTTATTAATGTGATATGAGACCAATATATCGATGGTTGTCATGGCGCGTCGTCGCCGTCTAGTAATAAGGCACAGCGCGAACGCAGCGCAGGCTGTGCGACGGCGACGTCCTGTTGAGCGCCGAACGCAGAGAGACATACACGCATCTCATACTGACGACATCTACATTTTATTATTTTTTAGGTTTATTTTACGCTGATATGACAAAATCTTACCAATTCTCTACAAGTTCTAGATCAAAAATAAATCACGGAGTGATGTAATCACGGCCAGATTAGAGAGCAAGATAAAATCCTAGTAATGTAAGTCTAAACTAACAAGTTTAGACTTTTTTACTATAAAAACTATCGTAGTTTGACGAAATCATTACGGATGTAAGCGTTAACTACGAACCTTATTTGTGTTAGAAGTTTAGACTTATATGTTACTATGATTCATTAGTCTTTATTTTAATCAGCAAATTATACACCTCACCTCACCTCAACAGCCTACATTGGTCCACTGCTGGACGCAGGCCTCCCCCTGATAAGCACCTTATTAACTTTTATCATTGGAGGGTTATGGCCATAATCCCCAAGCAGGGCATGCAGGTTGGGGATCGCAGTTCGGTACTTTAATTGTTCTACAGGGGGCGCTGCTTCCCGGTTGATACCCTTTAGTCGCCTCTTACGACACCCGCGGAAAGAATTTGGGTATTGTAAATTCCAGCAGCAGATACATAGTTCTCTAAATCGGTTTTAAGACAAATAACTTGTTCAAGAAAAATGTAAATGGTAATTGCGACGTGGGATGAGCGAATTGGATCTCTTGAATTTCTCTGAACGTACTTACCGTAAATTACTCGTAAATTAAATGGCTAAACGTTTTACGTGAACCAGTTGCTTTGGTCTATTTGTGCCACGAAATTTAACAGTAAACCATTGCTATTATAGACAAATTGATTCACATTAGATTGCTATTTCCGAAGAATGAAAAACTAACAAGTTACAAAGTTAATCTTATTATTAAATCAAACACATCACATTAAGGATGTTATCTTGTCAATATCGAAGTCCCTAACAGTGAGGCCTATAGTGTAGACATAAATATGTAACGACAGGTGGTAAAGTGGTCATGCTGCGAAGCGCACGCCCAGCTCAGCAACAACAAACATTGTATATTTGTCATTGTATTGGTCAAAATTGAACTGTATGATAATGCACCCGACGGTTCTTAATTACATCCAGTAATAGTCCATACTTGAGACCTATTCCGTGCTGAATTAATAGCATCGCAAGCCTGAAGACGGGAGAATTCGAATTTATTGACCATTAATTCAAAATATTATTTTCACAATATAAGTACTCATTTATTAATTTTGAAATATTAGGTTCCGATTAATTTATATGTGTCGTTAAGATATTTATTACGTATGTAAATATCGCCTTTGTTTATATTCCTAATCAATTTTATTTGTAGACGAGTTGTTCCATTGTTTCTTTATCGATTTCATATTTTTTACGGAGCTTATTTAGATTACATACATACGTGCATATACATATTTTTATATAATATACCACTGTTGAACGAAACTTCAATGTCCAGACAGAAGAAATGGGTTGGTCTAGAAATCCCACATAAAAACTAAAGAAAGGAAGCAGTCACCATAATCTCTAAATTTAAATAAACCGCCAAGTGTGAGTTGACTCGCACACAGGGTTTCGTACCGTAAAATCAGGCAACTTTTTCAAAAAACATCAAATTTTGGTTTTGACCTCCTAAAATTTTCAACTGTATCACATTTATAGTTATTTTTGTCTTTACACGGTACTGTACAGTTTAAATGTAACTTTATAGAAAGTTTCATGTGTATTATGGTTCAAGAGATACAGCCTTGACAAACGAAGAGCAAAAATAGCCAATAAATCGCGTGGTTTTTATGGAAGTCTCAGTACTTTAATTTGATTTTATTTTGTTATTTGCTGTTATAGAGACAAGGGAAATACACATTCTCTGAACACTTCAACTACTACTACCTCTTACTGTTCATGAGATAGAGCCCTCTGACAGACGGACAGACGGACAGATGGACGAACAGACGGATAGTGGAGGCTTAGTAATAGGGTTCCGTTTTCACCCTTCGGGAAAGAAAATTTAACACTATAATTTATTTGCAGGGTATCGACGAAGAAGATAGAGTATCTGTAAGTATAACTATCTCTTTTTGAATCTTACTTTATTGTTTTCTAAAGTTTGCTAAAGTTACGTGATCTCATAACGACCACGTGTATGTATTTTTGCCATATTAAAATTATGTTTTTTTCAGCTTGACCCAAAGAGCGAAGATCCGTTAGATTCGAAGCAGAAGCAATGGATCCTGTGCGCAGCCAAGGGAGAGTACCACGCTCTTGCGAAAATGTGCAAAGAAAACTCGAAGCTTGTCAAGACGAAGGTAAGTTTATTTATTACATAAACATTCGTAGGCAAGTACAGACACTTACAAAAGCTCATATATCATCTGAAGTGCTTGTTACATCAGTCATCATCAGTAGGTATAACTTTTCGTCGCATAGTCGCTACTCTATATCTGGACCGAAGAATTCAATTTATTTATTTAAATTATTGGAAAATTTCGTTTGACGGCCGCCGTTAAAGTAAGAGGACTTTATACTTTAAAGGACTTTGTGCATTGAGAACCAGTCGTATTGAAAACGACGGCTAAAAACTAACTTGATAAAATTACGTAGTAACATCAAAGAGCCAATTAAAGATTTTTACGTATAGTGACAATTTAACTTATGACATTATGTGAACATAAATAGACAACAGCTCGAACGACAACGACGTGGAATAAAAAAATAGCAATTAACTATGTAGTAGGTACATAAAATTTATGTAAACCTAAGTACCTACGTCACTATTAAAGTAACTTCTGGACAGTCGCTGTCTGGCTGAATTGATGCTTGTACAGAATAGATCTAGGTCTAAATCAGTCTGCCTCCAAAACTTGTTAAAAAGATCGCTTGTTCGCCATAAAAATGATTTTTTTCTATAGTTTGTGCCGACCATAGGAATGGAAATGGTAGGACTAAATCGGGACGGAATTTTAGACGGGGCATAAATGTCTATTTAACTGAGTAGCTCAGGACAATCTATTATATAATGCATAAAAGAGAGTAAGAAAATTCTGAAAGCTATCTAACTGGCCTGTTTTTAGGGTTCCGTAGCTAGAAAGGAAGAAAGGAACCTTTATAGGATCACTTTGTTGTCCGTCTGTCAACTTCCTTTTCTCAGGAAGGTTTCGAGTTGAAATTGACATCAAATACAGTCCGTAACTTCTTGGAGCCGCGACATAAATAAAACTTCTAAGTCAATGCAATCAAAAGTTACAGCCGTTTATGTCCGAATATTATGATATTTCCAAGGGAATCACATGCACACAAAACCCATAGGATACTTCCCGTTGGACCCAGAATCATAAGAATAAATAATGCAAGAAGCAAGGTCTTATAGTAAAAGTAAAGGAAAAAGTCCTAAAACCGTAAATTTGTAATTAGTTCACAACAAAAAAAATACTTTCGATTCTTGCTATTCACCAAAACCCATAGGGTACTTTCCGTTGACCTAGAATCATATAATTTGGTAAAAAGAAAATTCTTAAAGCACAAATAAAGGAAAAAGTCTAAAATTGTAAATTTGTTGTTTATTCACAAAAAGCAATTTTTGAATCTCTGATGGACCAAAAACTACAGGGTTACCTACTTGTCTTTGACCTAGAATCATGATATTTGGCAAAACACTAAGTCTTACAACTATGTATACGGAACCCTTAGTGCGCAAGTCCGACTCGCACTTGACATTTTATTTATAAGGTTCTGAAAGATTTCGTATCTCTAAAAATAGGGTATGAGCACTGAGAGCCATACATTTTTCGCTTTGATATTTCGTGACGTTGCTGAAAAGCATAGTGACGCGAGTGACTATGAGTAATCTTAACGGATGTTATGTGGTCACATCCGTAGATTTTAGGGGTTAACACCAAGCGAGAGCACATGTCCAAAAGGTGTGCTCCTAATTGGGTCCCGACGAGCTTGGCCGGCGCCGGGCGCGCGCCCCCTGCCGCATGCTATCTTGACATATCTCCGGACGTCCCATGTTTTATTTTACGAGCCATCTCTCAAGCCTGGCTTTTTTCTAACTATTGTTTACGCTGTTTCCATTCGCGCTCTTGATATATTGTCGTCATATAAAATGAAGGATGGATAAAACCAATTTTCTCCTTAATTACACTTTACCTTAATAAACGCTTGTTTATCAATTAGCATAAACGGCCATCAAAACATCGCTAAAATAGTGAAGTTCTGAGACGGAACTCATTTATTGAGTTTTAGGCGACAGCGTGTGTTACGTTACGTCTGTATATGAGTCACTTGAATTAATAGGTATTCCTGTTTTGAATGTATTTTTGATACATTCAATTTTTCATTATGTCGATCTAACGTCGGGCCAGTCGCCGCCCACGCCGATGCGCTGATTACCAAGTTACATTACTTTTATTGAATACGCAATAAAAAAGGTAATGATAGCCTTCTCTTTTATTGATTCGTTGTAAATCAAGGGTCGAGGCAATTGGATTTGAATTTTATTGGCATCCTCTCTTAAGTACGTGAATAGTTGTTAACTGAAGTTAATGATAGTTACCCGGGAACAGTGTAGGTCTTATTTTTTATGCTGTTTCTCTTTCGATTTATGGATAGAACTGGCTTTTTAAGTTGTCAATATACCTATCAATTACAATATAATTAACAGGAAAGAACAATATAATTAGCGGAAATTGTGTTTGCTATATAAATATTCTAGCTGTAAATAATAATTTGCCTGGCAGTGGAATGAGTCAGGCTAGTAAAAAAATAAATAGTTTAACTTCCTTAGCCAACCCATAGGTCTCGTAAATGACGAGCGACTTCCTAACCTAAGCACCTATTTTTAACCGACTTCGAAAAAAGGTTCTATGTTCGGCTGCATGCATGTATTTTTTTATGTAGGTACATAATTTCACCGATTTCTTCGTCAATTTTGGACCGATTTTTATGTTTTTTTTTTTTTTTATACAGTATCGTCCTGGGGTGGTCAAAATATTTTCGAGGAGAGATTATTTGTTCCGAAAACTTAAAAATACAATAAAATACAAATCTAAAAAAAAATTGAAATCGAGTTTTAGTTTTTGTAGAAAAACATCAATTATTTCAACGGACAGATTTTGATGATGTGTTCTGGATTAAACGAACCTGTGCATGTATTAAAGACAAAGTTCAGTGCACTATGTAAATTGTTATTTGTCAGATGTTCAGACACAAAAACAACCTCGAGGTTATTGGATCGAATCGGCCGTCCCCAGCAGGCTGCTATCCTTGTCGTCCTCTAGCAAA
Source organism: Eupithecia subumbrata (assembly GCA_949316285.1). NCBI lineage: Eukaryota > Metazoa > Arthropoda > Insecta > Lepidoptera > Geometridae > Eupithecia > Eupithecia subumbrata. The sequence continues at coordinate 9,040,874 of OX438642.1, read as the reverse complement.
ATAGTTGGAAACTCCGATTATACAACATGGACGATGTACGGCAGGGCTTGGCCTCCTCAAAAGGCTTGTCTGTAAGCATTATTATCATCATCGCCTCTGCCGATAGAAGTCCACTGTAGGACATTGGCCTCTGTTAGTTTCTATATAAAAAGCACAATGACCGGTCTTGTTAGTTGGTTGGAAGGTTCCAGCGGTTTTCCACTGAGTACCTTGAACAGGTCATTGGTCTGCATTATAGGGTATGTGCATTATTATACTGGATACCTAGCCTTATGATACATTTTCAACTGCACATTTTGTTGAGTTGAAATTGTCTATCGACATGGGTACTCTTTTGATGTGCCATCCAATCCTTGAACCGATCTCCTGATCTTTCCTGAATGTCTAATGGTCAACTCAACAAATTCCTGTTAGGTCTCGAGTCGTAATTTGATGTTGTCGCTATAAACACTCTGATTTACAGTCTTCTGCGTATGCGAACAAGCTAAATCCTGCTTGATTCTCTTTCACAATACCTCAGGAGTGGGGAGATAAATGTAGCTACTTGTAATAATTCTGAGATTAAATTCTTCTGGATGACCTTCTGTTTCTTTTTTAAGTTGATAGACTTGACCGTTTGACCGCAATCTGACCTGGTGGAAAGTGACGATGGTGTAGGTAGAGCAAGCTTCCAATGAAATTCGGTATTGAGTACAAGCTTGAGGTCCTCCTGAAGCTTGTACTCAATACCAGTCGCATTAGTAACCACACGAATTGCTTTAATGTTAAACATAATAGAGAAAAAGTTTCCCAGAGTGGACATTATCCAGATCGGTACAGACAGCGTCAGAATTAGGTAACATCCCTGCATAACCCATGCAAGTTTAAATCTAAACCTGTTAATCGTAGGAATTTTAAAAGTCTAAAATAAATTATATTTTTATTGAAGTAACATAAAAACAGAACGAATAGATAAAAAAATCGGATACTAACCTGCATTTTGTTATGCAGGGGGGTTACTTAATTCTGATGCTGTCTGTACCTCTGGTCTTCAAAACGGAGATCAACTTCACCTTTCTTCTTCAGATAGACGTGACGTGCGAATACATGCTAGACATTTATATAATATAATTGATTGGAAGATTGCTTATTTATTTATTTAAAGGACTCCCAACGGAAAAATCACATAACATGAAATATTATATATCAAAAGTTGTCTTAAGGTCTAGTGATCTTATAATAAAAGGGACTTATTGAAGCAAGGCGATCCTTCGTTTCAAAAAGTCATCTGACGTTGCCTTGGTGAAGACTCTTTAGAAAAGAGATGTTAAAATTCAACGTCGTGGGTATCTTTATGGTATCGATGGAGTTTTTTTTTTGTTTGCCTCTTGTAACGACTCTTTTTACCAATATTGTCGTTATTTGTCATGCATGGCCGTCTCTCTCAGCATTTTCTCTCTCCGTCAATGATAATCGAAGTTCCCCACCAGCACGCTCCGTCTCTAAGATTGGGACACCTTGTAAGTCTCTTAAGTGTGTTAAATGGTTGAATGTACCTACCTTTTAATCTTATCAGTTCTCTGCATCTTCTGGAGTATGAGGTTATAATCACCTAAGAGCTCATGTTACAAAATGCGAAATCGCAATGGTAGAGATACCATCAAATAAGGATTCCTTTACAGAGAGCCTACTCTGAATTCCACACTACATTAGCTTTTAATAAAAGAAGCTAATCTGTTTGTTGTCGTTCTTGGTGATCATTTCGAATCGATTTCGTGAACGTTTAATTGTATCCTAACGATCATGTAATTGCATTGATAAAGATTTGTTTGGTTAATAAAAAGAATCGGTTCGGCATTATTATTGTTGATTTATGGCCATCGGATTTCTAACGGGGTGGAGCTGTTGATCCAAGTAATTAAATCCAAATCACTTGATGTTGGTTGCCATACCAACAGTTAAATTGATAGTATCCCATTAAGGTATTTTAATTACATTTATATCGTTATCGGAAATAAAGTAAATATTTTATTATCATTGAATTACTACTCAAGGCTATTATCGGTTTTAATTATATTTTAGGATGCTACTGCAATAAAGCCAGATAGATTGGCATGCCTTGACTAATTGGTAAGTCTACGCTGCGTTGGGAGCAATTATAACCAATCCTATAATATTTTTTGTGGCGCCTGCTCAGCGACGGTATACGATTTCAGCAAAAAAACCTCTAATATTCGTCTAAAGTTTCGGTTGCACGCGCTATTAACGCCAACTCGGCGGTGATGGGAGTGTCCTTGCGGAAAGCAATTTGCGTCCTGATTTATACCACTGCAAGTCATAGGGTTTCGCTGACATCTTTCACTCTAATTAAGATAGTAGTTTCTCAATGATTAATGCTACCAGTTCAACAAGTTAGCCGAATCGATATAAAATTTTAATCTTATTTGACTAAATATAATTTATTTGTTGATATAAATCTGATCCGGTATATATCAGTCATCTAGTACTCATAATACAAGCTCTGCTTAGCTTGGGGATGATGATGTGTGAATTGTCCAGATAATAATTATTATTTGTAACTGATTAAAAATAATATAATTAATACTATAGCCTACTAACACCGAAATCAAAGAATTGAAATCGATGCTCCGTCAAGCTTGTTTGTTACGGTCGCTTGTTACGTTATGAAGTGAAGCATCACGGTAAGAATTTGTTTTATTGTTACTCTCTGGTCGTTTGAATGGGTGTGCTAAGTTCTCGGATGTCAGAAGCGGCGCCAAGTTGGTGCAACCCGAGATTTGACGCTGCGCCTCATTTGACCCATCCGTCGACGGCGTGCGCCATTGTTTGGTATGCATCCTAAGCATGTCGAACACACGTGGGGAGGTCGATTTCCTATTCTATATTTTGGATTGTCACCCAACACAAACATTGATGCTATCTCTGTTTATTGGTAAAATATTTATTGCATTTATAAGCTCTGAGCGTTTTGTCTAAAAATGTTGGTCCATCACACATCAGAAAAACTAAAGTCCATTTGATAGAAAGCACTTCTGCCCCTAAAATCTTTAACTGAATAATAACAATCACTGTACGAAACCTGAAAAATATAAAAAAAAAACATTGTGCTTAATCGATCAAACTTTTCACCCAATGCGACCGAAACTAGATTTTGGCGAACACAACACTGCTCCACATCTTTGTGTCTTAATAAAAATGTTAGATAATTTTTGTAGGTAATTATTTAGATTTTCAAACCTAAAAACTGTTTTGGAATCTACGAACGAACCGATACCTTTCATTTGATAGCATTTGTGTTTTCATTTGATATCCCTTAGTTGACCGTGAAGGGTCTCTATTTAAATTTCGACATCAAAATTAATTTTGAAAATTTTCATTAATTATTCTTTAAATCTGTACAGGCGCACGAAATGTATTATTATTTTAAATTTCAAGTTAATAGCTGCGGTAGTTGCTATATAATTTATTACAGAGGGAAAAAAGGAAAGACAAAGCGAGACCATAAGGGCTCGAAACCGTTCTCGAAACCCTAAAACCATACAAGCAGCCGAACATAAAACCTCTAATCAAATCTTCTCTATTTCGAAGTCGGTTAAAAATGAGCACAAAACGATGATTATATTTAAGAGAAATCTTTGAACCGCTAGCATGGTTGGAACTGCGCTCGCGCTGTACTATATATCCCTCTCGTTGTAAACTAAACTCATGACCGCAAGTCACTCCGACAAGAAGTGATTTCTAACACGATGACGTCGCGATATTTTAATGGTTGTTTGTTTAGTGGTTCTACCTTACTCGTGTATCGACCTAATCATATATGCCTCTATAGTTTTGTTTTTATATCAACATTTCATTATAGAGTTCATGGGCATGTGTTGTTGGGCGCAATCAAATTTGAAAGGAGGCTGGTAGGCTTTTGTAATTTCTTTCTGGCGCCATTAAGTGTTTAATGAGAAGAGATTGAATGTTAATTAATTTGTTTCTTTTGAAGTCTGAATAAACTTGAATCTTATTTTCTACTGGATTCTGTTCGCAGCTTCACACGCGCATTTCAAGTAGCCTATGTCCATCCCTGGGAATTTGTTTACCTCCCTGAAACTCCAGATTACATTAACATTGGTTCAGCCATAGATTTATATCGTTAGATAGGCCCCGACACCAAAAACTATGGCATTGTTTTTGAATGTGTGGGTTAACAAAATGCCGACGCACGCACACACTAACGGTTAACGCACACATTCAAAAAAGTAGTTAAAAAATCGTGTTTCTGCCATTGTAATTATCTGTTGTTATTACCATTTCGTGTGCAATCGTATTGCACACACTTTCCTGAAAAAAGTATACCCTTAGATGCCCTGAAATCGAAAATGTTTGAATGTGTGCGTCAACATAGTGACAAAAACCTGTGCAATTTGTGTAGAACAAATAATAGTTAGAAATAGTGTTTTTGCCAATAAACCTAATCATTATTATTATTATTTCGTGTGCAATCGTATTGCACATACTTCTATGAAAAAAAAACGGCCTAATAAGCCCTGAAATCGAAAATGTGACTATCTAAACAAACCTGTGCAATTTGTAAAACGGTGCAGTCTACGCTGAAGCGTAGGTACCGAGAAAATAGTGTCATCTCTTTTTCTCCCAGATTAGTTGCCAACACGACTTTCTCTTTCGTGCACTCGCCATTTAAATTTGTTATTTTCGGACAGTGCGGAAGAAAAATAAAAGTTTTTCAATGAAATCGCAATACTTACGAGTGAAATGTTACACCTCTGGCTTTATTTGTGTTTCTAGAATTGTTGTTGCACTTTAGAAAGGCACACGATGGCATTTTGTGACAATAAACTGCTCGCAAAGTTCGCAAACGTCCTTTACAACACGTCCGGCTCATACTGTGTTAGGATGTGCACTAACTCCAGGTTAGTGAGCCTCACTCACTTCGACTGTGGAACAACACGGCGCGGTCTCACTGCGGTAAGGGCCTATCTAACGATTTATATCTATGGGTTCAGCCGTTTAGGCATGTAAAGGTTACTGACAAACAGAAAGACAGTTACTTTCTAATATAAAATATTAATATGGTTTTCGATCGCACAGATTATCATCCTGTTACACACACGCCTGTGTCATCAAATAAATGATTTACTTACTTACTTACTTATCGTGTTTCTTAAGCCGTACTTTACTTTTTGGTATAGTCTGTGAAACGCAACGAATTTATGTATAAATTGGCGATCAAACGTCGAAGCAAACCATTCACTCACTATTCAATTTTCAAAATCGACTGCATTTATTTGATCAATATTAAAGGAAATTCATCATTTCGTCTATTATAAACATGCAATGTATTTGCAAAGCGGCACCCGGTTTGATATTGCAAAACACGAAAGCATGCTAATTGTAATTCAGCATGAAAGGGATAATGAAGGGCCTCCCGCGCCCGTCCTCTCTAAGTGCCTATTCACACGTTCCGGTTTCCGGGTAGCCGGTGCCGGGTAGCCGGTGCCGGGTACCCGGCGGCGAAGTGTATGGGCATGTACGATAGCTTTCAAACGTACCGGCATAATTTGCCTACAATTCGCCCGGCACCGGCTGCCCGGCGACCGGGTCATGTGAAAAGACACTTATTCGTCAATCCATTGGATCGTAGCTAGCGCTGCGTTGTGGGGACCAAGGAACAAACAATCTTGAGATCTAAGCACTAAGATGCATTTTCCTGATTCCTTGTGGATCACATTTGTACTGCGACCTCGAAGAAATGAAATACTATTCGTGAGTGCTTTGCTTGTCAATAATAGTAACATGGAGGTGAAGAGAAATGGTATAAAAATAAATAAATAAATAAATAATGCTGGATAATTCACACAGCATTATCTAGCCCCAAGCTAAGCAGAGCTTGTGTTATGAGTACTAGATAACTGATATACTTAATACAATACACTACATAGATATTTATTATACATAGAAAACATCCAGACCAACGGAACAAATTTCTGCATATCGTACACAAATTTGTTCCGAGGCGGGAATCGAACCCACAACCTTCTGCGTCGCAGGCGGACTTTCGCCCGCTGCGCCACTGAGGTCTGGTGGCGTGTGTGGTGGTGAACTGCACAGAATTTGGTCCATTTCAGTGTTAAATGACTCTTTATATTTTAAGCTGCTAATTTAAATACATAACTAATAAATAATGTAATGTTCTGTTAATGCGCTATTTACACTATCTGCCCGCAGTGTACTCTCTGCGTTAGCTTATCATTTACTACTCAAGTCCCAAATAAATAAAGTTCAATTTAGCCCGAAAATCGCTAACCACGTTGATCTACGTTGTCTTTTCTCAGAGGACAAGCTGTAGTGAACTTTGTTGCGTTACAGTTAGAATCTTAAATGTATTTTGCTTACCCGACCAGCCAAGCTAACGCAATACCAGTGTAAATTCCCTTTAGTGATGATAGAACCACTTCAGTAAAAGTCAATATTAAACAAAGTATTTATTTTTCTAGCAATTTTTCTCTTAACCTGAGTTATGCACAAAGCCGGTATCTAAATAAGCAAGCAAAAACAAGCTTTCTATACTATAAGTAAAATCGAAACTGCAAAAGCGTTATTGAACATACTTTTTAGGATTCCGTACATAAGAGTGAAAACAGGTTCATATTACTAAGCCTCCGCTGTCTGTCCGTCCGACAGTGGGCTGTATCTTATGAACCGTTAAAGGTAGATGGTTGACATTTTTACAGTATGTGTATTTCTTTTGCCGCTATAACAACAAATATAAAAATAACATAAATATTTAAATGAAACCGATTTTAAGCCTATATTTGCTCTATGTTTGTCAAGGCTGAATATCTTGAACCGTAATAAATAGACATTAGAAATTTTTACAGGGTATGTAAAGTGTATTACTGTTGCCGCTACAACAACAAATCATCATCATCATTATCAGTTGTTGACCCACTGCTAATACAACAACAAATAATTCAAGTAAATTAATTTTAATGACTAAGAGGTCCAACGTCCATGCCACGTAGTACCGATCACCGAAGCTTAGTAATATCAGGCGGAGTTTAGATGCGTGACCGCGACGCGTCACATTTTTTCTATCCATCAAAAAATCGTTTCTTCTACGAAAAAGTTTCGTTCGATGATACGGAACCCTTCGTGTGCGAGGCAATTCGCACTTGGCCGGTTTTATTTGTTTTTCAGTCATAGATCGCTATTAAAACAATGCAGGCGGGTTATATTTTTTTAATTTATTTTATAAATTTTAGCTATCATTGATATATTGTTCGAAAGTGAATTATAACAGACATTTTTGAAGGACAAAAAAAGCAAAAAGCAAATAAGATATAACCAGGCGGTCACCCATCCAAGTACTGACCGCGTCTGAAGTTGCTTTACTTCGTGATCGGACGAGAACCGGTAAATTTATTAATTTTCCAACGATGATTTTTTCACGGGTGCCATCTTGAATTCTTGTACCTTAAGAGACTTTCACTAATATGACAATGACTATGACCCCTCACATTCATGTAGAAATGCAGGAGGGCGTGCCAAATAAACCTCAAACAAACATACATACATACGCTCGAAAAACATAACCATTTAACAAAATATTGTTCTTCACGATTTGAAAAAATCCATATTTTGAAAAACATTAGCTAACTCAAATAAGTTGTTACCGTAATTTTCTTTGTGTAAATCCCCAAGTTTGCTTTCAGTCTCATAATAATAGCGCGGTCACATTTCTGGTGGTTTTGAAATGTGTTAAGGGTGGATCGTTTCCTATACAACATTTAGTTGATCCTCACTAGAAAACATAACTTAATAAATACCTAAACTTAAGCGTACCTAACTAAAAATAAATTCAGATTTTGTGTTAACAGTGCAATAAAATGAAAAGCATTTTCTATTTAGTTATTCGGGTTAATTAGCATGTAAAATTTGTGAACGTGGAAGGACCTCAGTAGTGCAACGACCGAAAGTTCGATGCGACGCAGGGTTCGATTCCCGCCGCGGGAGAGCTGTTTGTACGATCAGCAGATATTTGTTCCGAGTCTGGATGTTTTCTATGAATATTAAAATTAAGGACTTATATTAGTTTTCTGGTACCAATAACTTAATATGCTCTTCTTAGTTTGGGGCTAGATATAGAGTCCATCACTATTCAGCATTATTTATTTATTTCTAAGGAAGACGGTTCACCTTAACATTTACAGTAAGTTCATGTACGCTTGTAGCTACTCAAGCAATCTGTGGTTACTGTGACAAATGATCTCACTTTATACACGTTGGAACTTCTCGACATTTTCTTAGCACGTCCAGAAATAAGTTATGGAATGAGCTGCGCTATTATTTGTTTCACCTTAAAATTACTATTGATGGTATAATATTTCTTTTTAATAAACCATAACGCTTTGTTTCCTTAAGAGTCCTTAAGGCATTAGAATAATATTTTTATCACGACGCTACAAATTCTTCCCATCGCGCATCGTAATATGCAATTCAAAGTGTACCCTTTACTAATTGCTTAAAAAATGCATACTCTTAGTTAAAACTCGTGGCTGCACGCCCACGACGTTAAGTTACCGTGGAACTGAAAACGTACGCTAATGCAACCCACCCAATAACAGACTGGTAATCTCTCTTAGGCGGCGAATTTTAATTTACCGAAATTGGAGCTTTTGTACATGAGGGCGATGGGTGCGCAATTTACGAAACCCGACTGGGATGCGAGGGAGAGACTCGCAGTTTACCATGGCACATTAATTAACCGAGAATCTACATACGGCGCCACAACTACGTACAGAGCCCGCTGGTGGCAAGGGCGTAGATTTACGACTCGTTCGACCACCATCTATCGGATAAACTAATTGCAGTGCAGAGCTATTGTTTCTAAATACTAGGCAGAAATAGAGCATGCAGTTTGGATTGCGAGTTAGGGCCGATTGTCCGGCGGGACCATTCAGGACAATTATTCGATTGTCTGCGTTCAATACCCTGTGATGTTTGGCTGCAGTCATATAAGTACTATGTTTTAGTTTATAACTAGTCAGATAATTGGTTCTATCTGTATGTAGGTAGGTACTAGGACTACGCTGAATTTCTTTTTAGGCCATTTATAAAACCAGTTTCACGGGTGTAAGAATAAATGTAGCATCGTGTTATTGTCTGTTAAATAAATATTCTTACTCTCTCTTAGATAACCGATTTGTAAGTATAAAAAAATAAAGGTCAAGTGCGAGTCGACTCGCGCACTCAAACAAAGAATCGACTCACACGCACAGCGTGATTTTTTTTTGTGATGTAGGCATCTACATAAATTACGGTTCACGAATTTTTCCCTTTGCACAAGTAAACACACACTAGACCTTGCTTCTTGCCAAATTTCCTGATTCTAGCTCAACGAGTAAGTAGCGTAGGTAAACTATAGGTTTTGTGTGCATGTGAAAATATGCGGCATAGACGGCTGTGTTTTTTGATTGCGTTGACTTAGAAGTTTGATTTTTCACAGCTCTAAGGGACAATTCACACGTACTACAACCACACCACAGCGCAGCAAGAAAAAGTGGTTAAGCAGTGGTTACGTGTGAATAGTCTCGCTGCAGATTTTTGCAGTTCCGTTGTATACGTAACAACAGAATGTTGATGTGGTTGCGTTGACGTACCGCAAAACGGGGTGACATGGATTAATTTTTGAAATGAAAATGTTTGCTACATCTTCATTTGCTACATTTCAATTGTAAAAATGTAGATTATTTTTAGAAGTAGAACATCCATAGTTAATATAAAAACAAAAAAAAAAACTCCTAAAACTATTGACAAAAAAAACCTAGTGATCAAAGTTAGAATCAAAAATATTGAACTTTGATACCACCCGTTTTTTAACAAACATAGATAGTCACCACGACCAGGAACAAAAATCAAGAAAAAAAAATGAGACATCGCTTTCGAGTTATGATTTTTTTTTTGGTGCTTCTTTGAGAGGTGAAATTGATAATAAGTAAAAGTCATTAATTAAATCAAGACATAATTAATTAGGTATCAGGAACTTTTTTATTACAGAAGACACTTAAAAAATAACACTTAAAAATAAACGACGTATTAGATATCAAATTAGTCCTATTTAGCTAATAATGTAGACAAAATCGATGATAATATAGTTGCAATTTCTATTTTATAAAAGAGCAAAAGATAATTCACCATCATTTATTTTTCCCTAACGCGCCACAAAGCAGCATTAATTTTATGTTATCATCAAAGTCACCCCGGTTCTCAAAGACACCCCGTTTTACGGTAGTTGCGATGTGTCCAGCGGCTAGTGCGCTGTATTTGCGTTGTATTTGCAATGTGATCGGTACCAACCACACGGTTGAATTAGACAGCAAAATGTTGTCCGTGTGAATTAAACTCTTCATTTTCATACAAATTAGCACCCAGCCTCGTGGTCTCGTTGTCGTGTGGTTGTAAGTACTTAAAGACTTGAGTATGTGATGTTAATTTCTACTTAACACCTCCACGCGTCCCTAGAAAAAAGTCTTGACGGACATGCAGTCAACAAAGTAACCCTTAATAAGGATTCATTTAAAGGTACCGAATACTAAAAATCTCGTGCAACTTTTAGTTGTTGAAATAAATTCTACAACAAACCTCGACAAAACGATACTGAAACGTTGCTCTTGTGGAATATCGTAGGTCCGGTACCTATAAACGATAGGTGTGTTTTACGTATGAGGGTGGAACGTCAGCCCATGTCGCAGCTCCGTCGCCGGCGGCGTACAAGCCGCGTGCCTCGCGCTTTCGGCTATTCACAAACCACAGCGCTCAATTTTTATCCCTCTGTTCATGTCCATATTTATCCATAGGCATTGTAGGATTCAGAGATGTGTTGTCGTTATTACGTAGCGTGTGTGATTGTGTGGAAGGCCCTGACGGAGATGGAAAGATGAACTGGAAGCTTACAGTAAAAATCAGGCCCAATTGGCTTATTATAGAGAGGAATGAAAGGTGGTTGAGAAGGATCTTTGCCCTGCAGTGAGAAACTACAGGCTATATATCTCCTCCTAGAGATACCAGCATATGGCTCATAATTCTGTGAGAAATCATTTTCAATTGAGCCTGTTAGAATCTATAACTCCCTACCATACGATATCAAGAAAGTTGAATCAAAAGATTGTATTCTTTTGTATTTCACAGTAGACATTTTAATAGATTATTTTTTTTCTGTTGTCTAGACTTAATTTTTATCTTAACTAAGTTTAAGTCTAAGTTTAAGCACGCCTTTTTGTCGTTGTTGACATTGTGTGATTGGCAGGCAGAAAATGCCATAGTCATTATGCCCACCATTTGTGTACCTACTTTTTAAAACACCATTTGTGTGCAATAAAGTATTAAAATAAATAAAACTTTTTTAATTAATATTATACCGAACGTTGTTAAAAAAAGCTTTATATCCTGGATGCTTTTGATCCCGGAAATGTGCAGTGCGCCCGCGGGATGATCAAACTTATTCACCGCGGGGTGCAGCTAGTTAATAGTGATTATATGTGAGGATTACTTGAGTGAAGAGTGCACGCAATTATAGCACGTCCTGCGACTGTTCGATAGGCAAGGAATTAATGTTATAGTTGGGTGAGGAACAGAAGTAAACAGCGGTAAAGAGGTGTGAATGTTGTTATAAATAGTAATACCGGGCCAAAATCGGCGATATGATGGTGGACTACAGCATAAAATTCTATGGACTAAAGCCGAAGTGCAGGGGAACGGATAGTCATGCTGCCGTCGTCGGACGGGCCCGCGCGCGAAGTTACTGACTTCACCTTACCTCAACAGCCTATATTGGTCCACTGCTGCACGCAGGTTTCCCACTGATAAGCGCCTTATTGACTTTTATGTCATGGGAGGGAATTCTCTTAATCTCCAGGCTGGGCATGAGGGTTAGGGATCGTAGTTCGGTGGTAGAATTGTTCTGCAGGGGCGCTGCTGCCTGCCCCCGGTGGATATCACTTAGTCACCTCTTACGACACCCGCGGGAAGAGTCGCAAATTTTAGGTCGGCAGCACACAGCGAGACAGACTTACGGGTAAATAAAAAAGGTGAATGATAAAAGAGATCTTGTTAGACGCACCCCACTTGGCGTGGTAATCCAAGTAATAACAACGCTTAAATTGCTTACAAAACGCAGAAATTGTTATAAAACTCCTTCATTCTACACTAAAGTATATTTAATCAGGGATAATCCTTGAAAATGGCGCAAGCGTCAAGTTGTCTCTACTCACTTTCATCTCGATCTATAAGGGGGTATACGGCAAGCTATCTCGACAAAAATAATTATAACGGAGAGACGGTACCGGAGCTCGAGGTGCTCCGCTAAGCCACTACAATTCGTTTGCGGCGGCAATGAGCGGCTTGTAAATCAAAGGGATTCTACATAATTAAGCTTATAATTAATGAAAAGACTCCTTAATTTATAGCCGTAGTCATTCTTAAAATTGCTCCCGTTTTGATAAGGCGGCCCTAAGAGGATGTGATTAACACATGTTACATGTTAATGGGTGTAGTGTAGATAATGATATCAACTTGGATTCCAAATGTTTATGTGTCTCTTTATACTATGTTTAGCGATATATTACACTTGCAGACGCCATAAAAATTATAACTTATGAATTATGTTTCCCTAATACTCTCAACCATAATGAAAGTGTCACAACTAGACCGGAAATGTATATTTAATGAAAAGAGAAGAACATTTTGGTATCTGAGTGTGATTTACAACTTGAGCTTGAAATATTTTTTCTAAATGCATGAATGACAGGCGAGAAAAGTTTTTCATTGAAGCCCCTAATGCGAGAGTTAAGTTTGAATATATGCCCGCCACCACTGCATCGGGACCGACGGGCTCCCTATTAATTTGTTTATATTAGACATTCACTTGCGCAGTCAATCACGATTGTCGTCGACCGACCGATATACGATTTGTTTTCGAAAGATCCTACTCGTGTTTTGGTTATTTCTGTACAATTGAAGCTTTTAAATTTAGTGTCACCGCAACTCTCCGGAGACGGTTGAAACATTTGTCTCGGGATATTTATCGCCCCGGCTAGGAGTGTATATCATCCAGCCAGCATTGTGGCAATCGATCAGAAACCGCGCTGCTTCGGCTAAATTGATTATTTATTCAAGCTTAGTTAAATCTTTGAGCGGTCGCGTTATTTGTAGACATAGCAGCAGGAAGCGGTTAAATACCTTAACGTTATGGGTGTACCGAAGTGGGGACTTTTTTGTGTCCTGCGATTAGGTATTTAACAAGTTACTGTTTGCGGATTTCGTAAATTTTTATTCCGATAACAATTAAAAGAAACTTATATATAGTCTCATACAATTGTAGGTAAACTTGAAAAGAAGTTTATTTTTTTTAATAGTGTATTTATTTATAGGGGGTGGATTTTTTGGGCGGGGCAGTAAGGCCGGTGTAGTATGTACAGCTGTAAAATACAACTACAAACGGCCTTAGAAGACTATCCATATTTTTCAGAGAAATTATCCCCACTCACAGATCTCCAAATAAATGTACAGTAAGCAAGAATTTACATTGTCGGGCATCACTAAGAGTTTTGTTGTAGAAGCGTATATGTACATTGCCCTTCAAAAGATACATTAATTTTGTGTAGCCTTGTAGTGGACACAGCGAGTTTATGGTTATTTTTGGTATTCAAATTATGTTTATCGCCATTTTTAGGGAAACGATTTATATTTCTATGAGAAGAACAGTAAAAAACAGGATGCAAACTACTGTGTGTGAGCACGCCAATGATTTTTGCGGGATCCAGTAAAAACCGTTCCCGCAAAACTGGACGGCCGTGGAAAAGAGCTGCTATAATGGCGTACTAAATAAGTCGAAATCATTGCAGCGAAAACCATGTAACCTTAAAAGACAAACTGATAACTTAGGTATGGTATGTAATTAGGTATGTATGTTATTGTAAAAACATGAAAATATCAGAAAAGTACATGTTGTGCCGACCCCAGCTAGCGTGGGAAGATTGTAAAGACATTAAAACACTAGGTAAAAGTTTTTATTTTTATTTTGTGTTTGTAAGCATAGGTATACTTGGTACTAGGTACTACATTAAGTCTCGTTAAGTAATAAAAAGTTTGACTCCTAACAAAATGTACGGGAAAAGGTTCTTGTGATTTCTGATTAATTTGTTCTCCAACTTCAGTTGGTGTAGTAGATGTTTTTGATCAGGATCTAATTGCATTAAAAATCTTTGTGTTAAATTTAAATTCTTTACTAAATATTTTTTTTTAAACTTGTGAAATGGGGATTAACATTTATCATTAAATTATGGATATTCACCATTTTACTGTTGCTAACTGTCCCGTCCAAAAAATCCACCCTGTAAAGTAAGTCGTTATCCTTGTACAAAGTAAAATCACAGCCGCTTTGAAAATGTTAAATACCCTAAAAACTACAATGAGTTGCGGCATCCATTAAACTTTGAGTTGTGGTTGAATCATTTTACATACAAAACGCAACCACACTCGACGCCATTGTATCCGAAACCCTACCGACATGTCCCTTTCTAATTATATTACGTACTTGAAGATACTTGTGGGTAAAACAACGCAAGGGCCACAGCCGCATGACCTCCCGGGGCAAACGGGATAAGTACACGCCGCACTCGGGTAGAAATATAAAACATGTTCATTATTTTAAGGCTAATTGGCAAAGGCCGCTTGCAGCGAAGTAGGTGCGAGTCTGCCACCGCCCGCCCGCCCACGGCAGTACCTACCAAATTCGAGCACCGTGTAAAGCCCCCATTACGGCATAAATGCGAATATTCGTATAGACACTGTTTCTGCATTAAACCTGAAGTGCTACGTGTCGCTTTGTAAGATCATCGTACATAATATACGCGTACAACAAATATAGCAAGATAACATAGATAGCATTATAAACAAACACAGAGCACCTACTTTTATAAATTTTTTACTCTTCATAATTATTGAAAATTGGTGGTAGGTATCTTATTTCAGAAATGTTTAATTCAGTCATCCAACCCATATTGCGAAACAAAATTTCCTTTTAAAATATAACAGAGGCAAATATTAAGTTTGATGTTTTATTCTCTTCTTTGATGATCTTCTTGCCTGAGGCGTGTACGTTATTGTGAAACTTTTATATTTTGCTGCAGATTAAGCGTTGTTTTACTGAAAAACTTCTTTGTAAAGGATGAAATACAAAAGAAGTTCACTAGGGTACAACCCTTGCGTTAAGATTTGTACGGGAAACTTTTAATTAATCAAATTTTCTAAAGAGTTTGTTTCGTAGATTGAATTACAGTGTTCAGTTCTCTTCAATAAAAGCTGTTCTGTTTGTTCTTTTTTATTAAAAAGGTACTCCGAATTAGGTTGTCGAAGAATAGACTCCAAACACGACCATTATCCAAGAGCTACATTTAGTGAAACAGATTAATCGGCGTTGTCTCCAGAGGGATGGAAAGGGTATGTCAATTCTATTAAAACGATTACCCTCCCAATTCGAGTCGCGATTCCGACGAAGAGATACCGAACACACTGATGCTGAGCCGTGCGGAACCAGAGGCGGGCGATAGTTAATCACATTCGCATCTGTGATGAAGTGTGGCTCGATTGTAATTACTTTGTGTGTTGATTTAAGCTATATGAAGTTGGATCGAAGGGGTCCGACTCACTGGAGTATTGAATTTATTCCTGCAGAGGTAGTTTATACAATTATTATAAGCGGCCAAGGTGCCGCTGCGGGAACCTATTAAAATACTGAAGATAAGATCGAAGTTTTAGTACTGGCGATGTGGGCCGGCCTTCATATAAACAAGAATCAGATTCTGGCTACCTTCTCGCTTGTTTTCTTATGTTTACAATTGTTTCTAATTATGAACTGATTCAACATTCAATTTAGTTTGCTTCTTAGTTTATTATCTTTTGATTTTTAATATCGTATATAATTTGTTATTTAATGGACTTTTCGATGAACAAATGTTTTAAATATTAGGAATGGCAGCAACAGTGAGCAGTAACAAGTTCTTTAGGGTATATAACCTACTACCTATCTATCTAAGTTATCCTAGACAATCGCTTCAACAGTAAAAAAAACTCCGCTTTTTTTAAATGATTAATAAATGTTTAATAAAAAACAAATACTAATACTAAAGTATTAACTTCTTTTATCCTAAACAAAGAGACTGATTAACTGCTGTGTCAAAATATTCAATATAAGTTTTAATATTTCCAATATTGAAAACTAATCGATATGTAGTTAGTCAGAAGCGGTGCCTGCAGTGCCCGAGGGGCTGATGTCATGTCACTAATATACGGCAGCCTCCGAGATACTTTTTAATTAAGATCTGGACGGTTGCTGCATTGACCCAACTTACATATTTGTTTTACCAAATAAGAAAGGACAAGATGAGAATTAAATGATAAGCACTATTACGAATGCTCGACTCACGGTTTTATTTGCGAAACAAACAACCGTTAGAAAGATTTATTCCCGCTGAATCGAAGCGGGTAAAAGCTACAATCAATTGAGCGTTTAAAACTTACTAGATTAGGTATCGTGGAGATTGGTAACAAATAAAGGAGGATCGTCACCAGTTGGTAATTCCGGACGACGATCTAAATACAGCTAATATACTACGAAACTAACATTATGAATTATATTTACACATACACTACTTTTGTCCAATTAGCTACTGTAGCGGTATGCGGATAAAAGCTAGTTTTAATATTGTTCGTGTAGGTATGTATAAAACACAACGCAAACGCAATTCTATTCAACTGTGATCGCATCACACGAACTAGCTTATTGACCATCTGATAATTGCAGTCATTTATTATTAGGTATATCTATTATTATTTATTTATTATTTGTAATTTTGAGGAATATCCTCATCGTACGTAACTCTAGCTATTGACTTGTTTGAAGTGCGATGACATGGTCGTCATTCACAGGTCCGCTTGTTCAGAATCACTAATGTCGTAATTTTCCAAAGCAAATACGATGTTAATGATTCTAGTCCTTACGATACGTAATCTTAAACTAACGAAAAACGTCATTTGCAGGCAATCCCTAAGTTTAAGAGAAGTTCCAAGATTAATGATATCGCTGTCAACACAAATTAAAGTTAATCTGCAAGATTTTGATAAGGAAGGCCATTGCCGGCCGACGGAAGTTAAACTGCGTATAAATATTATAACTTTTTCTTTTTATCAAACCTTTTTTCGTATTATATGTTTAATTTTTGTATTATTCAAATGTTTTTATGTATCTACAATGTTTATTTAGGTAGTTTTAAAGTTAAAACCTTAACTACAAAACTCATTTTATTTTTATAGGGTGAGGTACACCACTTAATTTAAAACTCTCTGAACTCATCCAGATTGTAAGTGCCATATCCGGTTAAAGAAATGAAGATAAAATCTACATAAATGTACTGTACTGTCATTGTTTCCTCTATCCCATTCATGCCTTTTTGTCTTGTTTGTTGACTTTTTTGTCTCCAAATCCTGTCCGAACGCAACCTCCGGAGCTTTGACTTGTGCTATAGTCAAATGTATAGTGTTAGTGCACTAACCGACGCGACGACGGCGAGTTGGGAAGTTTTTTTACATCCCCGTAAGATAAGTGCATTTGCTTGTAGCGACAAGGCACGCCGTGGCGATCTACTCGCAGTCCGCCTGAATGAGCGTACATACTTTATTTATATACGCCCTTTTGTAATTAACGACACTGAAAAGAAATATATCTTTTGATTTATAACGCATCACTCCCTGTTTGTATTTATAAATCATGCAAGAGTATGAGAGTTGTTATTCTATTCTAGTTTATCAAAGTTTTTGGCCATGAAATAAGACTCAATTATAGTTTTCTTACTAATTAAATTTATTTTTTAAAGTCCATCAATTGGAAAGCTGGTTCTTGTTCTATAAGGGGATTTTTAACTTTGTTGTTTTCTTTATGGTCATTAAGTGTGACGTCAGCGTCGCCTTATAGTACGTTAGTATTATTATACATAGTTATATTCTCTGGTGATAGTGACAACGCTGTTTTTCAATTGTTGTGAAACCGGGGCGGCCCTGTTTGACTATCTTCAAAACCTCTAAAGATAATAACGCAATATCGCAGATAAGTTTTCTTCAAAATATTCAGTTTAGCAAATAACAAATGTTCAGCGAATCTAAGCGATAATTTAACGAATACCAAGAAGTGCAATGGATTAGTACAACTAAAGCGATAATGTAAAACAAGCAAATAAAATTGCGACAGAACGAAACGAAAATTGAACCAAGCGTTGATAAAATAAGAGAATTTAGGAGTAAAACGTGAGGAATGAGACATCGACGCAAGAGTGCAGAGGCGGTGGAGCAGCTGACACCTGTCATCACGCAATTTATTAGTCGCTCCGAAATAACAGAGTCACTGAACGCTCAAACAAAATGAAGAGACAACGCTCTATTAACGACACATTCTCACACAGCACTCGTTATAATTCCTTCTATTGTTGCCCGACTCTGCAAAAACGTATGCTGTTTCACAATTACACTCCACACTACATTTTAAATTTTGTTAATTTTGAACGAGATTTAAAACAAAAAGTCGATAAAATGTTTTTAATAAATCGGTCTGTAAGCAACAGATAAATGCTTAAATCAAACTTGTTATAAACTTGTTTGTCTACTGATTAGTTGATATTGCCATCGAAAATTAGACGAGGAAGAAATATGTCTTGCTTGACGGATTGAAAAAGAATAATGGGTTTGGATTTGTCACCGCTTTGATTTATATATTTAGTTGGTGTGCAAGGTGCCACACGCAAAAGAGGTGACAATATCCTCGGGTGTCAGCTTGTTTCATCCTGCCTGATGCAGTGTTCTAGCGCTTAATAACTGTCGACGAGTGTTTGCGTCACTATGCCTGAGATCCTTAAGATAATATATATTGCTTCTTATTTTAGAAATCCTCATTCACAGTGTTTTATGTTTGAGAATATAATTTATAACACACTTCTGGAAAATGACATATTGCGACTGATTGCTTGATTGTGTATTACTGCAAAATACATATGTTAAACTGTGTGTTTAACGTCTTTCTTTGACGTTTTTATACTCAAATTAAACCTATCCTAAATGATACCAGCACGTTTCGTGAAGGTATAGTCCGCGTTGTTCAAAGTCAGTAGATAATACGTTATTCAAATGGATAGTAAATTATTGAATATTGGTGAATTATCTGAAGTGAAGCGCTCCTCGGTCGCACAGTCATTACCGGATCTCATGGGTACATGCATGGGGTAAAGCACTGATGGGATATTAAGGTTATTACCAACGGCAAATTGGCCGTGCGACCGCTGAGGAAGCTGCCCACCGAGACCTATTAGTGGTATTACATATTTTATATGATCCACCGTCGATCGATGATTACGGGTGTATTAATATGCCGTCCAACCGTCTCCCGATCATGGGAATATGCACAAGGTTCACATTCATCTACGTTTTTTACAGTTTAGTAGGTAGTTTGGCGATCACGAAAGCGTATGGGAGTACATTATGGATATCTTACAACCGAATTAAGAAGGATTTTCTTAATTTTTTACTCTCTTTAGCAAAACCGTGAGACCTTGGGAAATAACGCGCCTGGGTGGTTGCAAATTATCATTGCTTGCTTAGAATATTATCAGCTCTAATACTTAATGGGTAAGGTAACGTAAGGTGCCACGTAATGGATGTACTAAGCCGAAAGGGGGTGATTCTGCGCCTCAAGGGGATAAACTTTTATTATACGTTTCTTTCCGAATAGGTACTTTTTAAGTAGTATACTACTTTTTAACCGACTTCGAAAAAAAGAGTAGGTTCTATGCTCGGCTGTGTGTATCATTTTTTATGTTCCTTAGTCCGTCGATTTATCCGTCATTCATGGATCGATTTGGATGATTATCTTGCAGTTGTATAGACGATGATCCTGAGGTGGTCTTATGAAATTATTTATTTTAATTTCAATTTTTCTCATATTTTCCATGGAATTATCTTTATTCATAAAGAAAATTACAATCAAATAATAACAATAAATTGGAACTAGTATAACTTAAAACAAGATCGTTTTTCAACGTTGGTCATCAAATATGTACCAAAAGTACCGGTTAGAGACTTCGCAATTTAACGAATACCTAAAAATAGTAGGTACCAACCTACATTTCAGATGGATCTCCCTGTATGCTTCGGTGAAAGTATCAGTCATATTTCAAAAAGTATGAAACTTACAGAAAATTGAAAAACTGTTTTGATATCAAACGTATTTTATTTCCCACTGTGTGTGTAATATTTTAATTTTGATAAAAGTTTCCATGTAAAACCAGTCACAAATAGTAAGTAAATTTTGTTGCATTTGGAGTAAACAAAAAACAAAGTAAAGTACTTAACTTAAACTTACAAAGATATTTTAATACTTATGATAAAATTTGTCTAAAATATACATAAAACACAAAAAGATATCAAAAACTCAAAAAAACAGATTTCATAAATTCTTAAAACAAAATTTGTACTTAATACACCTATTCTGTGGCACCGTGTATACCAGCAGGCTTAGCACTGTAATTTTTGTTTAGGATAGAATAGACAAAAATTACATTTGTGTTACGAGAGTAGAAAGTTTTTTCGGTCGCGAACACGGCAATCGGAAGTTTGAGCAGATCGAAATGTTTCTTACTAAACCCTAGAGACGAGTCTAAGGGTGTGAACAAGGCAATCTATTTACTCTCAATACTCAATATATTTATCGTTGTTGTCATCACATTGGTTGGTAGGTAATCCTACTAATATTATACATCCGAAAGTTTGTGAAATGTGAATGTTATTTTGTTACCTAAGATCTCTGAAACTATTAAACAGATCAAGATGAAATTTGTCGTACAGTTAGAACATAGCCTAACTGAGATAATAGGCTACTTATTATACCGAATACGCGTGCGAAGCCGCGGGTAGAAACTATCTATAAGTTAGTATCACAATTTGAACCCTGTATGGCGTAACAACAAGTGGAAGGCAGACCGAGGTTGTTTTTGGTAAAAATATGTAGGTACTAAAGTACTCACTTTACCTACTTGTCTAGTCTAAGTAGGTAAGAAAAAATTATAAAATCTGTAAATAAAAGGAGTTTAGAACTAAGACAACACATTTTGTATGTATTTTCTCTATTCTTGACATTTGAGTTGTTTGAGAGTAGAAATATTTTTCTCCGAAATTGTCAACACCTCCCGAGACCTCATCTCACTAGAGATGTTTCTTCCCTCTCATGTCTCATTTACTTTTTTCTTTCAGATTAAGTAATTTATTTGTGGGATGAATTTGAAAGCTATTTCTTTGCATAAATTATTTACTCGGTATTTTATTTGCGGGCCTTTTTCACCCAACGCATCTTGCAAACCGTTAGCATTGTGGTAAAGAATAAAAAGTTACCACTCCTTAGCTAAGTAACCTTAATTTTGAGCATTATGCCTTAAAATGTCTCGTGTATGCCTTCGAGTGATTTAGTTAATCTTTGGGTGTCTCTCAAAACTGCCAGTGTTTTAAGGGCTGTAGAAATAACGGCTGCTGATTAAATTATAGACCAAATACAGTAATGAATGTTGGTTGTTTTGAGGGTTTAAAAAATCCATAGATATACAGGGTGCCACGGAAAGGGTGTACTAAGCCGACAGGGGGTGATTCGGGACCCCGAGGAGGTGACAGACAACTAGTGAAAAACGATTTTTTGAATTACGAATATTTTATGTATTTTTTTTAAATACAGTTTCTTTATCTTCCTATTCATGTTATTTTTACGCACTCTTGCATTATTTAACATTACAAAATATTTCACAAATTTTCTTGCTTGTTTTTTCAACAAAACTACTTTTTGTCATGAAATTATTACACAATAGTATATGTAAATCCTTTGAAATTTCAAAACAATAATAATAAAATACACATAAAAAACACGCAAAAAAATACAGATGTTTTTTCTTCATTTATAATATAAAAGTATGTTCGGAATTAAAAAAGTCATAGAACAAACGTTGATCCTCTCGTCCAGAATCACCCCCTTTCAGCTTAGTACACCCTGTATTATGTTGAAGTCTCATTTTACGAGTATGTTTTTTTTGATATTATAAATTATAGTAAGCGCTTATATTATAGTAATTCTCTGGTTAATTTCAAAGAAATCAAATAATATCCCAAAAAAAATCGACTTCGACAGGACTTGAACCTGCATCCTTCCCTAAGTACGGCTATCGGTGCTAGAGTCCGAAGGAAGTCCCAGAGTTTTTCAACTCCTACGTCACTTGACCTCGTTGTGTAATTGGTTAGCACACTCCCGTACTTAGGAAGGATACGGGTTCAAGTCCCGTCGAGGTCGAATTTTTTTGGGATATTATTTGATTTCTTATGTTTATTTGTTTCAGGATCCCTTCACGGTGAGTCTACCTTGAGCATATGGTAACAAATAATTTTGGTAATATGTAATTTGAACCTTGGACAACCTTTCACATAAGCTTTGAACAAAGAAGTAATTTAAAATAAAAATGTTTTTACCTATGCATAACCCTAATGTTTGTAGATTTATTTCCTAGTGGTCTTATTTAAATTATCTTGCGACATTGTTAATGTACTAAGCTGTAATAATAATTTAAAAATTATATAATAATAATTTTTAAATTTGATGTGTATGTACGGTCTGACATTTTAGCTAGCTACCTACATAAATATCCTTTCGCAAGCGGACCACAATCTTACAATTGTTACCAATTACTTTAGCATCGAAGTACATGAAGATAAAAATGTAGTCTTCTAAAGAATTGTATTGTGAAATATGTTTTTTTCATGTTGGTGCCGATGCCTCTACATTTGGCTGCGTACAGGGTGTAAGTATTTTTTTATTTTTATTGATAAGCAGTACCTTGCAGTGATTAAGGTCCAAAGTCACACCTCCGCAAGGTGGCTTGTCTCTCGATATAAAATCATATGCTAAGCTAACGTTAAGAAATAAGTCTCTGTTAAACTTAGTTGATGGGGGGAAGAGTGTGGTATCCGATATCCGTACTGAACGCTCCAGACTGGAGCAGCTTGCTCGGTCACTCTAGAAGCTCGCTCTCTTTCCCACAACACTTCATAATGTAAGTTGTGTCTCTTACGGAAATAAACAGTATTTAATTAATTACAGGGGATATCGTATAATAGTGTCTCTCGATAGTATTTAATTAATTACAGTGTTTTCCTAAAGATATAACATAATGAATGATACATTTCGGAGAATTCTCAAAGGAACTACATGACCTAATCCCACCATCCCCCTCCCACTCCAGGACAAGCAGACGCACAGCTCAATACCATCCCTAATTGAATAAGTGACTTTTTTTGGTTAACTGCCTCGTTGGTCTATCGGTCAGCTTATTCGCTGATTATTAGGTCCTGGGTTCAAATCCCTGGTCGGCCCAATAGTTGTTATTGGGGTTTTTCTAGCAAAGAAAATTCACAGTAGCAGAGTCTGGAAGTTGGCGGTGTTACACCCCCATGCCTCGGAAGCACGTTAAGCCGTTGGTCTTGCGCGTAACCTCTCCCCGGTCGGTCTACCGTCCCATCGAATTATGAGAGTGAGGGAATAGAGTGCAGGTGCACTCTATTCCTTCACTCTCATAATTCGTTTATTGTTTACGCACACACTTGTGCACTATAATATGTCCTACGCATCTGGCTAGTCTCCGATGAGACTGGCTGCCGTGGTCGAAATTCGGCTAGGAGGACATTACTTGGTGGATATACCCTCCACTCGTACTAAGCGGTTTTAGCTTCATTATTCGCACCGCTGAGGAATGGGACTTCCTTCTTGTTTTTGGTTTTCCGGCCAATCACATGGATTGGATCTCTTCATGATACACCGTCGGCCACATCTTCGCTTTCCGTCAGGTGAGGTTGCGGTCATACGAAGGTATTTTGTCCATAAAAAAAAAAAAAAAACTGAGCAATTAATGTTAGGTGACTAGTACGTTGAAAACTAGTACAGTTTTGACCAGTTATAGTTTTCCGATCATTTACATAATGTTAACTTGTGTGTCAACTGTGTGACCTCTAGTCATTCCTAATTCTAGTTACTGAGTAGTTACTATTAACTCAACACAATCTCAATTCCATTCGACAGTAGGTATATCAACGTCATTGTCAAACTATATGCATAATTTCACACGTAAGCGAGTTGACAACGATAATTAGTGGCTCGGAAGACGCATCGTACCGCGGATCTTAATTGATGTACATGCAAACGCAATCAATATGACGTGGTACCGGATATGGCGTGGACAGAACGACATGTAGCCTCGCTGGTCGCTGCTAAATATTGCGTATTGTCTTTAGAACAATCAAAGCCTTGCTGGCATAAAACCTGCTTAAGTGCTGAGAGGTATTTTATGTACTGTGGAGTGGCCATACTTTCGACGACCAAGGTGGTGCGGCGGACGAAGGTCCGCCTGCGACGCAGGAGGTAGTAAGTTCGATTGCCGCCTTGGGACTAATGTTTGTACGATCTGTAAATAATTCTTCGGGGCATAATAAAAATCTATGTAATTTATTGTATTATGTATATCAGTCATCTAGTACCCATAACACAAGCTCTGCTTAGCTTGGAGCTGGATAATGCTATGTGGATGGTCCAGCATTAGTTAGTTGGTTTATACACATTAACTCCGCTTCATGGACTCGCATAATTCAAATACTTACCAGAGATATTTATCAAAGAATATTCCTGCAGAGGCTTAAAACGTATAGTTACGCAAGGTCTTTATTTTCAATAACACTCTTTTTTAAACATTCCTCTGTACGATATTCTCAGTGTTACATTACCAGTATAATTTAAAGAACCATGAAATGTTTAATTAAAACTTTATTATCTTGAGTTACACAGCAATTATTATTTCTACAAACCATCAATTCTAGACTGGCTACTGTGATACAGGTCGTTAAGGCCAGCTTGTAGATCCTTTTTAGATTGGATTTTTTCAAGTCCTCATAATTCTCTCCAACCGTCCGATATCAAGATCACTGATATAATGTACTAATTTGTTAATGTCTAGAACATTTTAAGCCATATTCCTTTTAAAATAAAATGTAACGTTTGACACAGACAAGAGATTTATATCGGGCAAATTATAAAGCTTTGCTTTGTGCACGATCCAAGTAATCCTGTTTAAAATTTATTGGCTTAGCCGACAATAAATTTGTAAATTCTGTAAACCGCTGACCCGGAAACGTCGTCTTAATGAGATTTTTATTTTAGGGACTATCAAAGGTCCCCTATCTTTTCAATGTTGTTTGTCTATTTTATTTTTCTTGTTTCTTACATGTTTTTTTTCTCTCCGCATGTTATATCCTGGTTGCCATCACCACGTGAATACGGGACCTGCAGTATGTAAGTATAAAAATCTTCATAAATGAAACCTAAATACCCTTACCCAGGTTAACTGACTTAGCTGTCTCAGTAGGCAAAACGAAGAGAGCTAGATTAACAACCCAATTATGGCTGCATTTGTAAATCGAAATCAATTTGCCTAAACTCGATAAGCCTCCAAACCTGCATGTGAAAAGCAATTTATGGACGCATTATTTGCCCGGAAGGTTCCAAATTTCTCCACATATTGACACGGTCGAGCTATAGATAGATACGTGGAAAATCGTGGCGGTAGCCAATGTGCCCTGCAAATTAACAGCGTTTCCCTCGAGGCCAATATTTCTCCCGGCGACGTCGAACCTAGGACCGCCCGCCACTAACTACCCCACTGAATCAGCGGCGATCACGCCTACACCTTGTATATTCGCCGATTGGTACGTAACTCGTACCATCCACCCGGATAAAGTAATATATTATATGCCGAAGAATCTTAACTGCTGACTGTACACCTGAAGACCATGTTTAATGACTCTGGTGCTCCTCTCTATTTTCCGGGATGAACAATTAAGTCTATGGCAGGCAGACCTAGTTGCTTACTTAGGCAGGCAGACCTAGTTGCTTAATGATAAATTCATAACATCTTTGAGCGATCTTGAAAATACAACTACATCTCAGTAGGTATAGCGTAATTTAATAATAAAAACATAATACCTATTACAATATTAAAACGTAGTTAACTAATCGGAACCGCTAGTCGAACAAGCTCTAATTGCAGAGTTGTCGAAGTTAAACCTGAACCTTTATCTAAAATGAGCTTCGTTAATGCTTTACTTATCATAACGTTTTAAATATTAAAATGACCAACGATGATAGCCAGATAATTCCTATAACTATGCTAATAACACCTACCTTCTCCAAAATATAATATTTAATCTGGATGCAAATCATCCTAATACGTTCCGATTATAAAGAGCTATAATTTCGGCATTATATTGTCCATCAAAGTGTTTTACATATATAAAAATAAAAGGCTGGCAATCAAGCAATTTGTTCCTCGACCTACTAAACTCTTTCGTGATGAAATCGTGTTTTGGTCTTAGGTTAATACTTAGGCTTCATAATTTTGTATCGATTGAGGGATAACGGATATATATCATTATATAATTAAGGCAATTTAAAATCGAGGCAGCTTCTAGTTAATCTTAAAGATCATTTTAAAGTAATGTCGTATAGTATTTAACAGATTTTTTTATTACAGACGGCCATGCACTGGGCCTGCAAGCGCGGCGATGAAAACTTAGTGAAACTGTTGGGTGGTGTGGCTCGCCAAGTTGTCAACGAACGTTCCGTGAGTATTCAGATCATTTATTAAAGCCGGTAAATGTCACTTTATCTAGTAGAGAGCGTCGACAGACATCAGACACCTTATTCAGAAGTAATCCGCGTAATCGTTAAGTTTATGGGTTACCTAGAATAGAAGTTTTAATGATCTATCAAATCTGCCTACATACCTCTGGTAATTCTGCCTGTTTTACTGTATCGTTAAACTGTAGTTTATACCCTTTTTTCATGTGGTGTTCTTCGTTTGCGCGGAAACAGAATGGGGTGAGTCCTTTTATTGTCAAACTACTTGTGGATTCGAGGGAAGCGATAGTAAATTTATCGCAGTAGCACTTAACTTTTAATAGTGTTTTACTAATAAAGCTTAAGATCACCATTCCAACGCTATGTCGTCAGAAATCTTGTAAAAATTTTAAACGTTTTATGAGTATACATTAAGTTCGGAATTTATTAAATTCTCAGGTATAAATTGTATAATACATACAGTTTCCCAATGGTGCGTTGTGTTGGTACCGTCTATTTTTATGACGAAAACTCTTTACTAGTTTTCGTTACAGCTGTCGCTTTTATATTCAGCAATATCAATTCAGTTTAATATCTGACTTGGATATTCAGTGTAAGTATTAGAATTGCGAGCGGGCCGCGCGGGGGCGTTACGGTATAATATGGAGCGCGAGCAGATGTGAACTAGGGCTTGCATTCGAATATTCGAATATTCGAATAATTCGAATATTATATTGGTTCGAATATTCGAATACTGAAATTGCAATATTCGAATATTCGATTAAATCAAAAACTAACAAAATGGCAAAGTTATAGGGTTCGGAAACACTCGGGAGTGCCGCTTGCGACTGCGTAGTGCATTCGCGTATGCTTATTTCGGAAAAAGGAAATCGAAGTTTAATTTTCGTTGTCGTGCAAAACCAACTTTTATGTCGCTTGCATAAGATAAGCGATAGCACAAAAACGAATCAAAATTTGATTTCGTTTTTAGAAGTACGGACCTGTCTATCCCGTCTATCCCTCGCGGTGTTACCGTTACTTATAGGGTCTCCACCTTTTTTTTGAGAAAATTGAGTCTAATTTACCTGGTAAGAGATTAGTAATACTTAGTATTAAAACGGTACTTATCCTCAATGGCAAAGAACCAAACTCTAAAGATATAACGGCGAGCGGAGAGAGCTGCGAAAATTTTCAGACTTAAGTGGCAATTGGCAAAAATGGCAAGAAAACCATGACCATGCGTGATAATGGCAAACTGAAAGGGCTACAAAGTGTGCGTAGTGAGCAACACATAATTTTCAGGCTTTACAGCCGCTGTTGTCCAAAATGACAAGCATGCTAAGGCAACACCATGCGGAGAGACCGCGTTCATTTTGAAGACTTTTGCAGCTGAGTTATTTGAGCTCTCTTTCTAAAAAAAATACCTCGTAGTAACGTGAAACGAACAAATAAAGTATTTTCGCATACTTTATTGTGCTCATAAAGTATAGAGTACGTTAGCAAGTAATAAAGTAGGTACAATACTTTATTAAAAAGTACGGGTGGCAACCCTAGTTACTTACCGTGTTTATGTACTTGTTATTGTATTAAATTTTATTGTAGATATTGTTAAAATACCTATTCACCTAATTAAGAAGAATGTTTTTTCAAGAATTTGTGGTTGAGTGTTCGTGTAAATCGCCAATGTTTCGTTACAACCTTTTGTTAATTTGATATTTTAAGTTTGTTCATGCAAATAACACATAAAAAATAAAAGAAGATGTGAATATAATAAAAATATAGTTTTTTTACTATTATTCGAATAATATTCGAATATTCGAATAGTACCCGAAAAAAAATCGAATATTCGAATATCAAAATTTTCGAATATTTGCAAGCCCTAATGTGAACCCTTCCGAGTAACTCTGCATGTTGCCTGCGCCTTCCATCTGAATTATATTATTTCCAGTACAATCAAACAGTTATTCCTTGACACTGTTGGCATTATCGATACTGTCTGTTTTTAGGTTTTGATTGTATCTATTGTGTTTCATTCTTTGCTTATTTTCTTTCTAAGCATTAGCTTCATCAAAGTATCTGTATGTCTACTCGCATTCGAGTCGCCTATTGTTCGGTATGCCTCCTTTCGTGGCATAGGTAAATACCAACAAGACGTGTTTAAATTAACTTCAATAAGGATTGAATGCATTAAATATCTTGGAATTTCGAATAAAAAACATTTAAATCTTTCACTACGGGTCTACCGCTCTTAGTAATAAAATAAATCGCTTGCGGGGAATTCGCAGCAAGTACCTTGAAACCTGGAAAGCCTAGAAATGGTAAGCTAAAAATTGTTTTAATAGTATCCTGCTCAACTTTCTCATTCTCAAACCATAAAACGATTAAAACAACAGAAAGTTGCTGAAAAAAAAATCTCTGTTCTCGCAATAACTAAACTTATTTGACAGCACTAAAAATGCTGCCGTCCCTTTCTTACCGACCTTATCGAACTTACGGTGGTTAGAGACGCTCGAAAAAAACGCGTTTTTACTATTTTCTAGGTTCTACGAGTAATGCACGCTAAAAATATCTACGAAGCAATTGTCGTTTCGAAGTCTAAATCAACATTATGTCGCAAAGTACATACTCCTAAACTACAATTGATTCAAATTTAACCTATAGCATAGGTTCATAGATAATGGTTTACCATGTGTGCAAAACTTCTTATCTCTTATCGATCGAACTTAAGGTTTTCTATTTTCTAGGTTCTACAAGTAAATCCACGCTAAAATAATCTATGAATCAATTGTCGTTTCGGAGTCTATTGATAGATTTCCAAAACTATAATTTATTAAAAGTTTCTTTTAGCAAAGACTCGTAGCAAATGGCTTACAATGTGTGCAAAACTATCTAAATACATCTGCTTCATCTTAATTACTTGTAATACCTACAAAATAGTAATAGTAAAACGCGATTTTTTTTTGAGAATCCCTAACCACCTTTAAAGGATGGCATCATTTTTAGTGCTACTTTAGTTTTTTCTGACAACTGAATTGACACCATTGTCGGTTTAATTTTAGTTTTTACTAAGTTTTACTAGAACTGTAAATTTCTTCCTTAATATAAAATAAACTAAGATCTCTCTTTGAAAAAACTATCAGCTGTTAGTCTTACTAATCCTAAAAATACGAGCCCCGAGGAAAACTTAAATTTAAAAAATAATATCGAACCCTGGTTCCTCACAAAGTTGTTCCTTGTTTGAATCATGATCTACCTAAATGTTACCTTTAACTTTTTTAGGGGTATACTCCACTTCACCTTGCCATGCAATTTCGACATGAGAACGTGTACAGATTGCTCGTAGAAGTATATGGTACGTATAAATGTGCCTATAATTATTATGCATAAGTAATGTAACGGTTGAAGAGAAACTAAAGGTAGGTACGGTTTCTAAACCTTAAGTACCCTGAACTTAGTTTGATACTAATGTATGGATATAATAATCAGCAGTAATTCAAATTACATTTCCTACCAACTTTACATTTCTACGTTTCGTAAAGCCGGGTACGGAGCGCTGTTAGCTGGCGTAATGTAGCGCCCATCGACCCTGATACGTTACGCCGTGACTTCTTTGACTTGACGACTTCTGTAGCACAGCGGGCGAAGGTCCGCCTGCAACGCAGCAGGTTGCGGGTTCGATTCCCGCTTCGGGACAAATGTTTGTACGATCTGCAGATATTTGTTCAGGGTGTTTTGGATATTTTCTATATGTAATTAAAAAAAAAACATCTATCTGTGTAGTGTATTGTATTAAGTATATAAGTTAGAGTACCCATAACACAAGCTCTGCTTACCTTGTGCCTAGATAATGCTGTGTGAATAGTCCAGCATTTTTTTTTCTCTCCTCGTTCTGACATCACGCGTGCATGCTGTGTAAGGGCTCTTCTACACACGCATTTTCGACGTAATAATCGAAAATAGTATCTACGGATAACTCGCCGTGTAATCACTGAGGAAGCTTGTTGGCGGCGCCGTGGATCACCTCAACACCCTATATTGGTCCACTACTGGACGCAGGCTTCCCCCTGATAAGCGCCTTATTAGCTTTTATCCCATGGGGGGTAATGCCCATAAAACCCACGCTGGGCGTGCGGATTGGGGATCGCAGTTCGGTTGTAGAATTGTCAAAATTCTCATTCATTGCGAAAGTATCCCTTAGTCGCCTGATACAACACCCGCGGGAAAAGTACGGATGGTGCAAATTCTAAGCCAGCACCACACAGGAAGCACACGGGGCCGTGCGGCACACGGCAAATAAATCGATTTTCATTCCAAAAAAAAAATTGTGTGAACCTTTACCTACACGTTACATTACGCCCTATAACCCCGGTCAGTACCCACCTTTATACTACAGAGACGTAATACTTACCAACACGGAACTTACTTCCATACGTCTGTCGTTTATATTTGAAGAGACCTTAAGCTTATTTTTTCTTACATTTCTTAGTATTTTTTTTATAAAAAATAAATATAAATAAATAATGCTGGACAATATTACAGCATCATCTAGCGCCAAGCTAAGCAGAGCCGATGTTATGTGTACTAGATAACTGATATACTTAATACATTTACCAACCAGAACACCCTGAACAAACATCTGCAGGACCGGGAAAAACGACGTTAAACATAGTCATATTAGTACCTACTTATTTTTAATCGTTTTTCCCGGTCCATCATAGACATAGAAATAGAAAATCATTTATTTGCTACTTACACAGTACAAAACAGTCATAATATTACATAGTTAACTTATATACCTAACGAGAAAAAACATCACACAGCAACATCTAGCCCCAAGGTAGTCATTGGGGCTAGATGATGCTGTGTGGATTGTCCAATATTACCTATTATTACTAATCAAACATTATTATAAAAAATAATATAAAAACTTAAATCATTATCTTTCATTCCAGGTCTAACTTTAATAACATTCTCCTACGAAATAAACTGTGCTTAATGAAAACCGTACCTAATTGTAATTATATAAAATGCTTGCGGCGTTTCAGATGCCGATCCTAATGTACGAGACTGGTCCGGCAGGAAACCTCGCCAGTACCTAGTGCACATGGATACGTCATTATCACCTGGTTGTTATAGAAGTAAGTATACTCACCTTTTTTATTTGCTCACTTTTCACTAAAGATAATATAGGTACCTAAATAAGAGAAAAACGTAACAATAACACTAAGTAAACCGAGGCGAGTCTATTTAACGTTAAAGGAGACGTCACGTCTCCTTTTTGTAATGGATTTGACGTCCGCACAAAGGACACGTCACGATCACGTCTCGTTACAAACGTTAAATAGACTCGCCCCTCTGTTATATATAAGTGAGTCAACCGAGTAACCATCACAAGTATGAAAAAATTATAGGTACTTAACTTACTAGTAGGTATTCTAGTGTTAGTGAGATTTCTGTCAAATTAATTGTTTGTTTAGAAAAAATAATTTTACACTGTTTAAGTTTTGCGGAAGAAATACTAATCCCACGGGAATAATAATAAGGAACTACCTCAATACAATATTACGGAATCGGTAATTGACGGAGAAATCGTCGGACATACAAAAAATAACTACATTTTAGCCGAACGTTCGATGTCGGATTTTCTTTTTTAATTATTCGGTCATGTCATTTAACACGGCTGATCTCTTGAACATTATTCAAAAATATATATTTACGAAGGCTTCGATCATCATGAACTCACCCACTGTAGGGTATAGTCTATCCATCTTTTATTTCTGCCAACGTGCTATGTGATGTCAGTGATGTGCCTTACGATACGTTTAATATGACAAAATGAATATTTATTTTGACTTGGAGCATTGATATGTCAATGATGTGCCTATTTTTTGTTTTAAACAAATTCGACATGTTGCAGCTACCATGCATTCTTGTTTGTATTGATATATTTATCATTCCAACTATTTTGAGGCCAACTAAGATAAAATGCGTCTATAGTTATCTATAGATAGTCTATAGATTGCGTTTATAGATATTTTTGTCTATCCATTTATCCATAAAATAAAAAAAAATGCTTTCAGTGTGGTAAATTCAAAAACGTCGTACGGTATGTCATACATTCCGTAACAGGAAAGTAGAGGCAAAATTGCAAACACAGACCCTAGCGCCATCTAACAAGTTACCGCCACAACACGTTAGGCGTTCGTTTATTAACTAGGAAAGGGATAGGTTCAGTTGTTTACTCATGGTGCTACGGACTCGCAGAGGGCTAAGGAAAAGTTTCGATTTAGTTCGTTGGTGGTGTTACAGAGGGCGACACTTTCAACTTGAGAAGAACGCTCTCACCTCCGGCTATACGAATAACGCCAAGTTCTTATAGTCCTCTGACAAGTAAGATGTTATATGACTTTTGCACTTTTGTAATATTATGTACTTTGATTGTATCATCTGTCTATGTAGAGTATAGTAGGTACCTAATGAAGTAATGTATCTAGCTAGCCCCTTTCCTTCCTGTTCATCTTTACTTTCATCTTTAGTTCAATCGTTTATGTTAGTAACGCAATAAAAATATAAAGTCCTTATACGGAGATTCATCACGGCTTTGATTCCGACGCGGGACAAGTTTGTTATATAAGTTTGTTAATAATTATTTTCACTTATAGGTATTATTATTATCTGAGCGTCTTGGGGACGCTTCCGACTGGTATTGGTCTGGATAAGTTGAGCTGCCTGTAGGCTTTTTCAACAGGCTGCAGTTAGTTTGATTTTTCGTTTCATTTTTAGTAATACATTTCTTTGCAAAGATTGAACCTTATCAGCAACAAAATACATTGGTTTAATAATACAGGGAGTCTTGTTTTTGAAAAATCTTTCGTGTCCATTTCCGTCAAAAGTAAAAGGTTTAAAAAAACTAAATATGCAGTTATTGTTTTCTTATAAATCGAGGGCATGACTCCTTTCACGACTTTTCTCTAACTCTCGTGGTTTCGGACTTGGTCATCACCGCCCTTCTCAGCCTGTATAATTACAAAGCATTTTACGATTTTTTTGAACGATTTACAGGATAGAAACATATATGTCCGAACGACTGCTAAATTATCTTAGAATATTTTGGAGTACGTTTTGTATATATTTTCGAGGTGCACTATTAAATATTATCCACGATTACTATGGGTGTTCCTGGTTACTCAAACACTTTGAGGTAAGTAGTTACCTACCGACAACACATGTACATAGTAATGTAGAAGCACGTAACAAAGAGTTAGTAACACAAGCTCTGCTTAGCTTGAGGCTAGATGATGCTGTGTGGTTGTCTAGCATTATTTATTATTATTAATTAAATAGGAACGTGAAGTGTTCCAGTCATTTTTGTGAAATTGTAAATAGCTATTTGTAATGTTAAGCGATGTGAAGGGCCGCTCCCTTACTAACATTTGTTCATAAACTTTATGCTGCAACGAGATATTTATGTAATATCATCCCACTAATATTATAAAGCCGAAAGTTGGTGAAATCAGATTTTTGGTACCTAGGATCTCCAAAACTACTGGATAGATCAAGGTGAAATTTGGCGTACGTTTAGAAAAGCCTAACTTAGATAAATACTACTTATTATACCGAAAATACGCATGCGAAGCAGCGGGCAGAAACAAGTATAATATAAATTGTTATAATTGACGACCTCCGTGGCCCAGCGGGCGATTCCCGCCTCGGAATAAATTTCTGTATGATCTGCAGAAAAAATTTGCGAGCTTTTTTTCAACGAATTGGTGTACTCTCATACACTGAATTAGAGTACCAATATGAACAAACAAAACGAAACAAACGTGATTGCGTGATTTGGAGAATTAAATAAGATTCTGGACTGTAATGTCGCCTGCCGAACCTGCCGCTGAACACCCGACACACCTAAGAAATCAACTAATGTCGCAAAAATTCTACCATCGTACAGACTCTAGCGCCGCCGTTAGCTAACGCGAGCTCACGGCGCTAGATTTTGTAGGATGTCGCAAAAATTTTCGACTCCTACGTCACTTGACCTCGTGGTTAGCACATTCCCGTACTGAGGGAAGTATTCGGGTTCATGTCCCGTCGAAGTCGAATTTTTTTGCGATATTATTGGATTTCTTAGAAATTACCCTGAGTGTGAAGTCTTACGCCACTATAATAACAAAACCCGAGACACCAATACCCAGTCCTTAGACGTTATTCAAATCGAAATCATTGTTAAGATCCTATAATCATAATTATAATATTTTTTTTATTTCAGACACAATGTCCATTTTTGAGGTTATAAAAAAGCTAATTTAAATAAAAATATTTATCCTAATGTTATAACATTCTACTTATGATTCCAATACTTGACTTATAATTACTACTGTTATAGCGCAGATAACAAAACACTCAATTTAAGCAATTTCACATGATGGTATAATATCCACATCGATATCGTAAAATCTCATTATAACATCAATAAAACGCGACCAATTAACAAGGCGAGCCTTATGTCAAAATCCTCATACAAGTTGTATAAAATTTTGATATTAGGCTGGCTTTTGAAAACAGTTGGGTTATACGTGAAAACTTCGTCGAAACTACTTTTGAATCTGCCTAACCCAGCGTTGTACGTACACGGGGCATTGCTTCCGGCGCACCTCGGCGACCCTTCTCATAGATAGCGGTGGTGATTTGACCGCACTGAAACGACACGGGGGGTGGAAGTCTTCTACTGTGGCTGAAAGCTACATCTTTAATGAATAAAATTCAAATACGATCTTGAACAGTATAGAAAACAAGACGAATGAAGTAATTATAAATATTCCGACTCCGTCTACGAGCTCTACTGCTTGCCCCGCGGCCGCTACAGCTACTGGATCAATAATTAACATTAACTTTCAAAATTGTACCATCCAAAATTTGAACAATTATTATAAATAAACTATTGTCAGCTTTTACTCTTGTTGTTTGATTAATTGCATTAGTGAAGATAAAGTAGTGTATGCAACTGCATATAACACGGGTATTAAAACACTCGTTACTATTATGAAACTCGCTGCGCGTTTTAATACCCTTCATTATATGACAGTTGCATAAACTACTATAACAAAAAAAATAAAATTTAAGGTACTAGGTTGAGTACTCAGTACGTCAGGTGGCAATATTCATCAACCGTCTGTAAGTGTCCGATAACATCAGACGGTCAGACAGGGTTACTATAATGTCGTAATAATGATTTAGAATATCGAAGAATAACGATTAAAAGCCTTTGCCTTTACATCCACAAGAGATGTTTTATGTGGCACTTTGTGGGCGCAGTATTGACATACGTGTGTGGTGAGACTGGTGGTGGGTGTTGGGCGGCCGGTGCAGCCCGTTGATGTAACAATACTGGCTTCTCAGAAAGCTATTGGATCCACGCTTCGTCATAACACGCTAAGATTTTACGCCTATGATCACGGTCCCCCGATTCTTTCCAATTGGGCGGTTATATATTAATAGACAACAATCAAGCAAATAACATACAAAACATTAAAAAGAAATATACTATTATTTACAATTGAGCTACCTGTAGACTGTTCAAAACAAATCTAAATGCTCTGGATGAAATCAATCAACGTCGTATATCCATACTAATATTATAAATTCGAAAGTCTGTCTGTCAGTCTATCGGTCTGTCTGTTACTTTTTCACGCCTAAACGGCTGAACGGATCATAATGAATTATGAATGAATTTGGCAGCGTGCAAAATAGTAGGTATCACGGGTTCGGACATAGGCTACCTAAAAAGCGTGTGCAAAACAGCCAGCAGCTAAAAATATAAATTTGATTTTCAGAGAAGGAAGGCTTTCTACGCATCGGTTCTCTGAACGTGCGAGTGAAGAAGACGACAGAAGCGTTCAGCAACTTCCTCGGCGTGGGAGCCACGAGGTCTTCAGCATACGTGCCCAAGTCCTCGCGCGACCGGGATGACCGAAGGTCAGAGGACTACGAACAGGTTCACAAGACTTGGGGCTCGGCAGATAATATACAGGTGAGAATTATGTTTTTAGAATAGAATAGAATAGAAAATCTTTATTTGTGTGACATAATATAATACTTATAACTAATACTAAACTTAGCGAAACACTGAGGTCACCAGCTCAGCTTATATGCTGTTATGGCACAAGGGCCATAGCAGCGCTGGTTTTCAGCGGTGTCGGGTGATAAGATCAGCGCTACTCGCTACACCAATCTTACACACATAGCAAAATGATAGAGCACACAATACCTTAACACTAATTAAATTAAGTTAAAGATTATAATACAAAATTACACATTTATACATTAACGGTAGAAAATTCTTAACAATAGCTAGTAAGTAAGTAAATAGATTTCTAAAATAAATAAATAAATAACCTATTAAAATTTAATGTAAGCATGTAAGGACACCGATCTCATGAGAGTCCGGGCAACAGGAGCAACCAAGTTTTAGTAAATCCTATTAATAAAGCCGAAAGTTTGTGAAATGTGAATTTTTGTTAAGATCTCCAAAACTAACTCCACAGTGTCGAACCAAAAAATGCTGCTCTTCTTTTTTAATAAGCTCGGCCAAAGAGTGGAATGAGCTTCCTGCGTCTGTTTTCCCGTTAGAGTTTAATCTTGGAGTCTTCATGTCCAGGGTAAATAAGTACCTTCTGGGAAAGCGTGCTCCATCTTAGGCCACATTTTCTCTTACTTTAAGTGAGTTGGTGGCCAGACGCTTGATCATTATCAATAAAAAAAAGAAACTACTGAACTGGTCATTATGGATTTTGGCGTACATTTAGAACATATATAGCTTAACTTAGATATTACTTATTATACTAAAAATACGCGTGCGAAGCCGCAGGCAGAAGCTAATGAAATGAAATAATAATGAGTGCATATCAAATTAAAATTATGGGTTAAGTTACAAAGTTTAAGAGCCCGATTTTGAGTAGAGCATTTTGCTGTGCAATCAGTAATTCTTTGATTTGCGTTTAAATACTACCCCATTAGAGGAGGATCCAGCTAGGCTGGGCAGCGTTTGGGAAACTACTTCTTCGAGTCTTCTCGTCATCCATACCGCAATGCTTGAAAACGAAAGTTTTCAATCAGTGAGTCCTGGTATGGTATGGTATGGTCTACCGACATCAGTGAGTCCTGCCCGTCATGACCTACGGAGCTGAGACGTGGACACTCACGGTAGGACTGGTCCAGCAGTTCATAGTTGCTCAGCGAGCTATGGAAAGAGCTATGCTCGGAGTCTCTCTGAAGGACAGAATTCGTAACGAATACATCCGACAGAGAAGCAAAGTTATCGACATAGCACAAATAGGTAATTAGCAAGCTGAAGTGGCAGTGGGCCGGCCATATCTCGCGAAGAACCGACAACCGCTGGGGTAAACGTGTTCTTGAGTGGAGACCAGTACTCGGCAAACGTAGTGTGGGACGCCCTCCGGCCAGGTGGGATGACGATCTGCGAAAGACTGCAGGCAGATGCTGGATGCGGCAAGCTGAAGACGGGGCGCTATGGCGCTCATAATAAATAAATAAATAAATAACGCTGGACAATTCACACAGCATTATCTAGCCCCAAGCTAAGCAGAGCTTGTGTTATGGGTACTAGATAACTGATCTGATCACTACATAGATATATATTTTTATTATACATAGAAAACACCCAGACCAACGGAACAAATTTCTGCAGATCGTACACAAATTTGTTCCGAGGCGGGAATCGAACCCGCAACCTCCTGCTTCGCAGGCGGACCTTCGCCCGCTGCGCCACGGAAGTCGTCATTACGGAAGCCTATGTCCAGCTGTGGACTAATATAGGCTGATGATGATGATGACACCCCATTCGAATTTATAATATTAGTATGGTAAATATTGTAATTGTAAGTAATAGTCTGATGATGATTGATGATCCATTCCAGAAAGAAGATAAACTGATGCCTCCACCCAACAACAGTAAGGTGAGACGACGCGGCGCTAGCGGGCGACGCGGCCTGGGCGCGGCGCACTCGAGGAGCACGCCATCTACACCAGATCAGGTACATCACTTATTTACACAAAAACTAACAAAACAATACAATATAACATGGTAATACCACAGCCTACCTATATGTATGAGTTTCATATTTCGTGGCCATATCTTAGAACTTCATGATGTAGCCGACCATTTCGTGAAATGATTGTATTTCATGACCAGCTAAAACTGACTATCGTTTATATCGTTTAAGCATCAACGTTTAATGATATTTCAATTAACGTTTCGCCATTATCATTAATGTAGGGTTTCCTTGACATCAACTTATATTTTTTTAAGTACATTAAATTGCCCTTTGCAGTTGGCGTGCAGTTTAAACTGGCAACATAATACTCTTACATATTTTGAATAGAATTTAAAAAATTATAACAGTTTACAATATTTTATCACTTTATAAAAAAAGGGGCATTCTCTGAAAAGTTTCAATATATTTTTTTGGATTGTCAATTTATTTTTAATGTTTTCTATCATTTTCAGTCGGCCACCATGTCCAAAAATTTTGTGGATTTCTCTTAGTATAATATTTTTCCATGGGAACTATACGAATAGTCGTATCTTCGAAAGTACTAGTCTTTCGTAAAAGTCGAGTAGTTTTGTATTGTAACGACAGCGTTTCACTTAATTTTTGATTTCAATTGGCACATTATTATAAGCTTTTAAAATAGAATAATTATCCACCGACTTGATGCATCACAAAAACACTCAAAACATAACAACATCAGCGCCTCTAACGGTAGATAATGTAACTATTCTATGATCACTAATGTTTGACCATATCATGAAGTAGCCATGCATTTAGCTTTTTATCGTCAAACGCTGATTTTCATTGATCTGGCCAGACTACATCATATTGTGGGCAGTGCGTATTTTTCATTTCATGAAATACAACCATTTCATGAAATGGTCGGTTACATCATATAGTGATCAATTCTAGGATATGGCCACGACACATACATCACCGCCTTAGTAACTCGGGAGCGTTTTTGGGAGATCTCCAGTAGATCTTGAAAAGTATTAAAACTCGCTAACGTGACGAGAACCTAGGTACCATAGTTCAGAGGTAGTACTACCTCTGAACTATGAACGTTATACGTGCAAGTCACGTTTACATGGATAAATTTACTACCTGTGACCATCAAGCTAAGTTTTTTCTATGAATAAACATGAAAAAACTCTAGAATTTTCTACCTTGTTGGACAGATGAAGAAACGGAAATAATTTAAAGTACATCCGCAACATAGTTATGTTTAATATTCTTTGAAGATAAATACTTTGTACAAATTTGTTTATTTTTTCAAGTATCAGTCGTCTACTACGACCCAATTTGTTTATTATATCTACAATTTTGGTGTTGAAAACAACAAAGCAATTTATCTACAACACAAAAAAACGTAAAAAAAATGCACAAGCTACAAAGAAAAGTAGAATAATAAACAAAAAACCGAAAAAGTCCATCAGGAAAAGGGTTAAGTTTTTTCTTAGTTGTTTTTTTCATAGTTAAAACAGTCAGGAATGATGAAAACTAGACAAGGATACTTACATACATAGGTCAACTTAACCAGTAACCCTGTATATTCGAAAGTAATTATGTTTGTCCCTTTTTTTTGTACATTACCTTTTTACACCTAAACGACTGAAGGGATCTTAATAAACTTTGACATGGATATAGATGGCATCCAGGATAAAGACATACGCTAGTTTTATCCCAAAAAAGCGTGTTCGAAGCCGCTGGCGGTAGCTAGTGAGCCGCGTCTTTCTGAAGAGACCTTAAGACGCTACCTCGACCCAAATAAGCTTAACATAATTCTTCATAAACATTGGAATTTTTCAAAAATCGTTTGGCTAGTTTGTGATACCTAACATAAGCTTCTTTTGAATGCGTCTGTAAAAGTTTTATTTATTATACTTTAAGAAGATATGCGAAGTTGCTCTTTTTTGCCACCATGGTGCCTACACTATACTTTCTAAAACATTTATAAGATATAAGATAAAATAAGGTAGCGCCTTAAGCTTATTTTTTCTTATATTTCTTAGTAGGTATTTATTTACAAAAAATAAATGGTATAAAACGTAACTAAAAAATATAAATAAATAATGTTGGACAATTCACATAGCGTTATCTAGCCCCATGCTAAGCAGAGCTTTTGTTATGGGTACTAGATAACTGATATACTTAATACAATACATTACATAGACATAAATATTTTTTATTATACATACAAAACATCCAGAACACCTTGAATAAATATCTGCAGATCGCAGAAACATTTGTTCCGAGGCGGGAATCGAACCCGCAACCTCCTGCGTCGCAGGCGGATCTTCGCCCGCTGCGCCACTGAGGTCGTCTATTTATAATGCTGGACATAATAATGCTGGACAATCCACACAGCACCATCTAGCCCCAAAGTAAGCTACGCAAAGCTTGTGTTATGGGTACTAGATAACTGATATATATATAGATGATACATAGATGATAGATACATAGATAGATTTAAATGTAAATTTTTTATTATTCATAGAAAACACCCAGACCAACGAAACAAATTTCTGCAGATCGTACACAAATTTGTTTCGAGGCGGGAATCGAATCCACAACCTCTTGCGTCGCAGGCGGACTCTCGCCCGCTGCGCCTCTGAGGTCGTCAAATATATATAACATATATAAATATTCTGTTACAGCCTCGTGCACACATGGGCTCAAGCGAAAAAGGTGATTCCGACTCTGACTCTGCAGCCGGTTTCCACTCAGCATGGAGACAGCAGCGCTCATCGAATTGTACATAGATTATCTACTATACACATCCATGTACAGGGTGGTTTTTTGAGAAGGGCGGTGATGGCCAAGTCCGAAACCACGAGAATTAGAGAAAAGTCGTGAAAGAAGTCATGCCCACGATTTATAAGAAAACAATAACGGTATATTTAGTTTTGAAGGTAATTGAGATACGTTTTAAAAGTAATTTGGCCATCACCGCCCGTCTCAAAAAACCACCCTGTAGACTTATACATTCTTCATAGTCTTGCACTGTCTCAAAGTTTAGCTTTTAGGGCTATTCAGGTACGCGGTCACGTATGCGGTATTCGCTACTCGCTAGAGAAGACGAGTGAAATTTCAGCGAAATTTCGGTCAGAACAGGCCTTTCATAAAAGCACCGCCGGCCTTGTTGTCTTATCTAAGTTAACTATTTCTCTAGTACGAAAACAATACTATTTTGAGTAATATCTAAAGAAAAATGAGTGAAACAACAAGACCTAGACGGTAAATTGTATGTATAGAGCTATTAGCTGATCTACAACCAAACTCGATGTAGAATGTTTGTAAACAAACTGCCCATACTTAACCTAAAGTTCACTCTGAACTGTACCTATATTAATCATTCAGCAGCATACACACGTTTTATGTAATTTATTATTTACTACTTTCTGCCCGCGGCTTCGCACGCGTATTTCGGTATAATAAGTAGCCTATCATCTAAGTGAGGTTATGTTGTAAATGTAGGCCAAATTTCATCTTGATCTGTTCAGTACCTAGTTTTTGAGATCCTAGGTAATAATTTTTTTATATTTCACAAACTTATAGGTAATATTAGTGGGATAGTATTTTATTTTACCTTGTCCAATTATTTTCATTTCATTTTCAGAAGAGTCTGTTTGTTTTTATTTTCTTTAGTATCTTATGATGTTTCCTATGTCAAAAGTTTTTTATTATTATAATATAAATTTTAAAGAATGTAACGTTTCCAGTGTATCATGTGTACCTCCCCTCCTCAACAGCCTATATTGGTCCACTGCTGGACGCAAGCCTCCCCCTGATAAGCGCCTTATTGTCTTTTATCACGTGTACCTACGGGCGGAGAAAATAAATACATTTTTGTGGTCTGACCCAGATTTGCGGCATCATTTATGCTTGATTAACGAACTGAACAAACATTAGCTGTAAGATAAAAATTGTATACAATTGAAAATGAGAATATATAAGTATTAAACAGCCTGAAAAAATATACTTATCTTTACTTACTAATCATTATACCTGCCTATACCTACATAGGTTCTTCGTGCTATGTCTATTAATCAATGAACAATCGATAGATAACAATTTAGCTAGTTTATTTTGCTCTTTTCAATGTCAATCAAAATTTAAAAGATATGAAGGCATAGCGGCCAGTACCAAACTGTAGTCTCTAGTATCTTTTTTAAATGATTTATGCACAAAAAAGTATAGGTAAACAATTATATCTTGGTAAAATTCTTAGATCTATGGGTCAACAGCCTCAATTTTGGCGTGCGTTCATAACGGATGTATGCGGGTTAACTACGAACCGTAATTATGTTGGAAGAACACCAACGTTTCATCCCTTACATCCGTAATAAAATCATCAAACTACATACGATAGTTTTAATAGTAAGAGGGGCGTGCATTTTTAGAATGATTTCTCTCTACTTATATTAACTTAAAAGATGATAAAATTGATAAATTAGTGGGCAAGGCCAAAATGGGTTCCTGCCTCAGTAGTTATAATATTGCAGTATAAAGCATTTGCCCAATACTGCGCTGGTTTTGAGGCGATCTCTTGAGAACTGACGTGTGAGAGGTTGGTTAGGTACAGAGTCATGTGATATGGTCACATAGGTTTAAAGATTAACGCCTGAATCTATTATTTTTATTATCCAAAAGGTTAATTTAGGTAGGTACGTATCTCCTCCTCGCGTTGTAGGTATATCCTCATGTTTGAGGGTCGTGATTCCCCCGTGAAACTTTGGACAATATCACGCCAGCTGCGTCCGTCCTTGGCGTAGAGCGTTGTGGAGATTCGTGTCCAGGGTCGTGCGGATCTGGTCCGTCCATCTTGGTGAGCTGCGACCTCTTGAACGCTTGCTTTAAACCTTCCCGTTGACTATCAGTTGTTCAAGGTTGTCACCGGATTTCCTGGCTATGTGACCAAGGAGGTCGGATAGGTACGTACACCAAAGAAAAAAAAAATAATAATATACTTACCTAGGTACCTAAAATAAGTTAGTAACGCTACACCTAAACTATGAATACCTATTAGAGATTTATCGTAATAACTAGACTAACTCATGAGACTAATAATAGTAGGTAATAATAACCGAATCCATATTATATAAATAACAAAGTTATACAAGATAAATAGGTAGGTATCTACAAATATAATAATACATATATAATCTAAGAAAATACTTTGAGAACAATAGCAATACTTAAAGAGACATGACGGGTAAGTAGGTACAAGCATAACTCTCGTGGAAAGCACAATTTAAAATGGCTGCCACATAGTGAGGAAGAGTTTTTCAGTACCTACAACACTTTTTCAAACAGGTACCTATTCATCGACCATTTTTGCTCTAGTTTCACCAATACACACAACATCCCACCGACCATCCTGTTTATACAAATTTAAATAGGTACCTATCTTCCTCTCCTTCTCAGTTTAGTACCTACCTAAGGGAAGATTAACTGTTCATGAGTCGCTTTGTGGTGCCGGCTTAGAATTTGCACCACGCCAACTCTTCCCGCGGGTGTCGTTAAGAGTCGACTAAACTAACCACCGGGGCCGGGCAGCACACATACTCTTAATGGCGGAGTCGCTAAAGGACCTA
Source organism: Eupithecia subumbrata (assembly GCA_949316285.1). Lineage (NCBI taxonomy): Eukaryota > Metazoa > Arthropoda > Insecta > Lepidoptera > Geometridae > Eupithecia > Eupithecia subumbrata. The sequence continues at coordinate 8,996,406 of OX438642.1, read as the reverse complement.
AACCAGATGCTGGACAGCCTAGCTTCAGCCTTGCAATGCCTGAGTCTTGGCATAAATTTGGATAAAACCAAAGTCATGATCAATGGCCACAATGATCATCCTACACCTACAATAAAGTATTTTCTGTCTATCTATCTTTAGATTTTATATCGGAAGGGCACATGGTCAGTCTAACGAACTGTCGAATACTCTTACCTTGGGCAGATTCTGCAGTAAACAATTTTGAGAACAATTCAAGAGGAGGATCCAGCTAGGCTGGGCAGCGTTTGTGAAACTACTCCGAGTCTTCTCGTCCATACCGCAATGCTTGAAAACTAAAGTTATCAATCAGTCCTACCCGTCTTGACCTAAGGAGCTGAGACGTGGAAACTCACGGTAGGGCTGGTACACCAGTTCAAAGTCGCTCAGCGAGCTATGAAAAGAGCTATGGTCGGAGTTTCTCCGAAGGATAGGATTCGTAATATAGGTACACACGACAGAGACCCATAGTTATCGACATAGCTCAAAGAATTCGAATGCTGAAGTGGCAGTGGGAAGGTCATACCTCGCGAAGAACCAACAACCGCTGGGTTGAACGTGTTCTTGAAGTGGAGACCAGGACTCGGGAAAACGTAGTGATGCAGATGCTGGATGCGGCAAGCTGAAGATAGGGACTGTGGCGCTCATAAGGGGAGGCCTTTGTCCAGCTGTGGACTAATATAAGCTGATGATGACGATGAGCGAACTTTTGGATTACCTACCAAACAATACTTTTAACTAACTTTGAAAAAACGAGGGGTTGTATGTTCAGTCAGCTATATGGAAGGGTTTTTATAGAAGTACGTGTCGATTTCTGCGTTTTTGACGATTCTTTTGCTGTTGTATTACCTATATAAAGAACTAGCGGTCCGTCCTGGCTTCGCAGAGATGGACATTTAATTTTTAAACATATAACTAAAGCCTATGTTACTCAGGGATAATTTAGCATTCTAGAAGAATTTTTGAAATCGGTCCGGTTATTCGTTACTTACAGACAAAAATACAAAACTTTCGTCTATATAATATTAGTGTACCTACATAGATCATTCTAAGATGGTCCCTTAATAGTCACAAAACTTAAAATAAGCAAATGTCAAGTGCGAGTCGGACTCGCGCACTAAGGGTTCCGTAAGACTTGCCAAATTATCATGATTCTAGGTCAACGGGAAGTAGGTACCCTGTAGGTTTTGGTCCATGGCGAGAGTCAAAAATTATATTTTTGGTGAATAAACTACAAATTTACGGTTTCTGGATTTTCCTTTATTTGTGCTATCAGACCTATATACCATGCCTATATGCTTTAAGATACTTAATTTTATGATTCTAGGTCAACGGGAAGTACCCTATAGGTTTTGGTCCATGGCGAGCATTAAAAGTTTTTTTTTTAGTGAGTAAATTACAAATTTATGATTTTCGGATTTTTCCCTTTACCTACTAGTGCTATAAGAGCTTGCTGCTCACCAAATTTCATGATTCTAGGTCTACGAAAAGTACCCAAGTAAAGTATGGTTTTGTGTGCATGTGATTTACTTGGAAATTTCAAAATATTCGAACATTAACGCTGTAACTTTTGAGTGCGTTGAATTAGAAGTTTTATTTATATTGCGGCTTCAAGAGGTTACGGACTTGAGTATTTTACGTGAATTTCAACTCGATATGTTCACGCGTTCTTGAGACAAGAGGCACAGACAGACAGACGGACGGACAACAAAGTAATCCTATACGGGTTCCTTTTTTCCTTTTGAGGTACGGAACCCTCAAAACAGTAAAAGTAAGGAATTTGAAAAGAGTTTTTAGTTATTTTAAATCAATCAAATAGTTATTATACCTAGTTATTTCCATCTTGGACCATCTTTACCTAGATCAATAACTATACAATAGCAAATAATCATCAAATTCGGTCCACAGTTGACGGAGTTGACTGTTGATTAGGTAATGAACAGACATACATAAAATAATTGAATTATTTTGAAAAATCTAAAATCTGACTTCGAATTCCATAATATATTTTTGGGACCACCGCGGGACTTCTCTATACAATAACAAAAGAATTTTCAAACTCAGTCCTTAATTGATGGAGAAATCGACGACAATACACAACCTCCAACAACCTCCTCCTTATTTCGAAAGCGGTTAAGAACAGTATACTGCGCAAGTCATAGTCGAGGGCAATACCTGGAAAAATTTATATAATGTTCGCTACCTTCACCATTAGTCGAAAACGATACCTACCCACTATTTATAACAAACAAAATACCTATACTCCGACCAAATACAAGATTCAATGTTTATAAACATGGCCCATAAACCTAAATCAAAAATCAAAGTTTTTGAAGAATTTTCATTACTTAGTTACTCGTAAAATAATATTCGCGCCCTATGTTTAATTGGTAACAAAGATATTTATAGATCAAAAGAACTTTAAAATGCTTCGACAAAAGGTTACAAGGTAGCGGCCGTCTATACGACGTGGCATAGCAGGGCCACTCACGTGGTCTCTGACTATCGCATAGTTTGCAAATAAAACAAACAAAATAATATGTATAACGCTAGACAATGCACACAGCATCATCTGGCCCTAAGCTAAGCAAAGCTTGTGTTATGGGTACTGGGTACTACAATACACTACCTACATAAATAGATACATACATACATAGAGCACCTATCTTTATGACTCTGTTGTATTTATGTATTTATTCTATTTATATGCGTATGTAATGATAGTATTTGTAAGGTTATAGTATTTTATGTATTGTATTATATTATGTATTAGTCGATTTAATAAGTAGGTTAATATTAAATCTTATATCCTTTGTTTTAGCATATTATGTATCCACTTTACCAAATTTGTTCTTCTTCGCACTCCCAATAAGGTTTGCTGGAAGAGAAATCTTTTAAGGGTTAAGCTCGCCATTGCCTCTATTTTTCTTTTGATATGTTTTACTTGTACGACCTAATGTTGTGCAATAAAGAATTATGAATAGAAAAATGGAGCGTGAACTACGAGTACAATTACAAAAGTTCTTGTATTCAAGGAGAATAAAACTAGAAGTAATATTCTAAAAGTGCTAAATTGATCAGCTTACCAGCCTTCATAAGCATGAATTCAATTGAAGTTGCTTACAGACAGCTGTGAGTAGAAGCCTCCCGCCCGCCCACCGCCGCCACCGCCCAAACAACTCGGAGGGCGCATAGTATGACCGCCCTTTGACTTGTGTCGTCGCCTGTACGCGCACTCATTTATAAACTTCGATACCAATCTACAAAATCCTTATGTTGCAAAAAACTACGTGACAGTGTTTTAAAAGTGAACGTGATTTGTAAAAAGTGAGTACATACATAGATAAAAATTATAGAGATACTTGGCGTTTTCGTACGTTCTGGTTTAAATTACAATTGAGACGGGTTATTTTGTGTTGTCAACCTATCGCTAAAGTTTTTGAAATAAGGGAAATGTATTGGTGGGTCCAATAGATCATTTTCCATAAATCATCAGATAAAATGAATTGCCTTAGTATGTAAATATTTTGTTAGCCGTGCAATAATCAACTTTAAACCGTTATCTTGTTTTTCGTCAAAGCTTTATTTTTACAGAATCACTTTAACTAGTCCAGCTGTGAATTCTCTTTATCCTGAAAGTTTCATAATACCCGATTGCTTGAAAAAGTGCACTTTCGTGGTCATAGCATGGACTTTCGCCGATTTCAACCTTATTTTAATAAATATTAGACTCCGCAAGCAACCTTCAGGCATCTAGGGGTCCAACACCCAACTCAAGCCGTACATTTGGCTAATATTCATTTACTAATTCTTGCGAGGACCGCGTTTAAAAACACAAACACCTTGATCTTAACATAATGTTAACAGGATATGTGATAGTCACAGTAATAAATAACACCGGGGAATAATTCTGGGTTTTTTTTTTAACTTACTCCTGAAAAGTTTATTTTGATACAGAAAAGGTCAATAGATAAAAGTGATTTCTTATTGTGAATAGATTAGGTACCCTACCTACTACTCTAAAGATGTTACGGTTAGTTTTGAATAAGAGAGGTAAAAAGATATCCTAAAATATTATCTCCACGTAGTTTAAACCTGAACCTCGGAATATTTGGATTCGTTCTCGAGGACACTTCGAACTCGATCCCTCGATCGAGTGGAGCGAACAATTAATATAAATTACCCAGTTGTAGTTGTCTACTAAATTAGATTCATTATGGTACAATACTATTTATCTTTGGACTCACCTGCTTAACAACTTAAGCGCTCATTAAGCGTAGCCTATGTCCAACAGTGGACTAATACGGCTAATAATGATGACTAATCTAACATGGTGATTGGACCTTGTCTTCCGGTACCAAAAGCAGTGGTCCATGTATAAGGGACATATTATAGTGCACAAGTGTATGCGCAAACACATGTGCACTATCTATTCCCGCACTCTTATAATCCGATGGGATGGCAGACCAACACGACCGGGGAGAATTCAAGAGCAGGACCAACGGCTTAACGTGCTATCCGAGGCACGGGGGTGTAACACCGCCATCTTCCTGACTCCGGGCTGCTACTGTGATTTTTTCTTGCTAGAAAAACCCCAATAACAACTATGCTCAACCCGGGATTAGAACCCAGGACCTCGCAATCAGCGGTTGAACAAGCTGACCGCTAGACCAACGAGGCAGTCAAACACTAACGCAGATCTAGGTAGGTATTCTACCTAGGCAATATGAACCTAGCCTGATATATTTCACGCTGGCCCTTCAAGACTAAAACACACATACCTACTACTTAACCTACATATCGGTAGATATGTAGGTTAGGTTAGGTCAGTCAATATTGTTAGAATTCATTGAGCTATCTCTATATAGAAAGCTATATAGAAAGCCTTTATTAACAAATGAAAATTACAATCAAATAATAGGACTAATATTTACAATTGAAACAATTGAGCTAACTGCAGACTGTTGCAAACTATCTACAGGTAGCTCAACTGATCCATAGCAATATCAGTCGCAAGCGTCCACAAGACGCTGGCTGCATTGCCCCGCTGTATGGCAATGCAGATGCGCTGCGCCAGATACTGACCAGCTCTCGGGTCACGCGTCGCTTCGACCAGACGCCCAGATATTTTTTTTAATAACCCGAAAAGCCTCGGTACTTACGGACCTAGGGTCTCGACTCCAAGGGGAGCAAATGTGTATAGAATTCATTTCTTACTTTTGCCTCTCTCAACGTTCAATCCGTGACTGACGCGTTGCTATATTAGGTAAGATCTAGAGACACACTGGTCGTACCTTTACCTACCTACTGTGGGATAGCGTATAGAGATGCTTCCAATCAATTTCCCACACCGATCTGGCGTGATAGGTCAGACGTAGCGTGGGATGCATCTGATCGCGTGGTGTACGGTAAGTATAACTCTAGGTCATCTGTTTTCATATAAATTCAAGCGTACAGATCTCGTAATGCGTCGCATACCTAAGTTGAATGCATGGGACCAGGCTGTTCCGACTAAGTAGTTATAATTATTTTAGTCTGTCGGTTTCACACATCGATCTGAGTAAAATTCGGGAGATTGGGCACTAGCTTCTCGAAAGTGGAACGCTCAAATTAGGTCCAATTAAGTCCACCCACCTCAGTCACAGTCGGACCGGCGCTGCCGGCGTACGTGTTTGGCGTGTATGGTTGTCTCGATCGCTCGCACTTCGATCTAGATACGTCTTTCCATCTTTGTTGTTCATTAGGTTGTAGGTATATTGCATTGCAATAGATTGGAACTAGCGTGTTTTTGCGTTTAGTTGTAACACAACACAGGCCATTTGATGAGATAGCGCTTTTACTTATATTAATGGTTTCACACCTTGGTTTCTCGGTTTCTGTTGATTCGACCACTTAATTCCACATTGCCCTCAAGGCATGAGTGGAGATGAGTTATCCGACTTCAAAACAATTCGGCTGTTTGTTTTTGTATGTCTAACTTGAGTTACTAATAGTTTCATATAATAAAAAATATCTATCTATGTAGTGTATCAGTTATCTAGTACCCTTAGCAAAAGCTCTGCTTAGTTTGGGGCTAGATAATGCTGTGTGAATTGTCCAGCATTATTTATTTATTTATATATTCATATGTGCACGGTAGAGGAACTAGGACCAAATCCTCTAAGAAGTGGAACTCTAATCTCGGCGTGAGTGGAGACGTAAAATAAAGTACCTAAAATACATACTATCGCCTCACCCATCCAACTCAAGGCTCTGATATTCTTTGCAGCCTATTGAGGACAGTATTAGTGAGACTCACCGAGCTGAGGACTCTGATCAAATGACTACATCCCAAGGTGGCCTGGAAAATATCGCTCATAGCGATTAGTTCCTTTGTCCTGGGGATTCTCGGGATCCTTTACCAGTTCTTACCAACGGAGGAGATTTATAAGGTTGGCACCCTATGCTTAGGTTTGTAGGCATGAAGCCAATTTTAACGTTCCCATGTAGCACTGAGACTACCTGTCCAATTTCAACAAGATGTACTTACTATCGATTGATTCGTCTCAAAACCCCGGTGGTTATAGCCTGTCGGACGTCAGACGAAATTGCGGGTCTGATAGTACGAGTCGAAAATTCCAATGTTAGTAAATATGCTTGGGCATCACTGCAAAAGTCATTGTTTACACTTTCCAAATCAGTTTCTCTAAGTTAATAAGGTTTTTACTATTCTCAAGCAATCAGGAATAAAAAATTTGTTAAAATAAACCTGTTGTAACATTGTTAAAATAATATAAACCTGACTATAAACTGACTTAAACCTGACTACTTAAAAGTCGTTCACCGATTTTCCTTATTATTTTCTTTTGAATAGTCGCTGGCACCCCTCATATACCTACCTGGGGTACAAGTAACAACGAAAGCCTCCGAATACTACCTAAGTTTCAAAATAAAAGGATATAGGTAGGTGAGTCAGGTTTTAAATTTTAACTATACAGGGTTCTTGGTAATTCACTGACCCTAAGTAAACTGCAGGTTCTGCCCACCATCATGAACACGTCCGAGGAAACTTTCTATTTCTTATTAATTCTAAAAGTGTTAATTGAAATACACCTAAGGACAAATTTATAGGAACGCAAGAACATTTTTGTTTTTTTTTATTATGTTCATATAACTTACTGGCCATATATACCGGTGCATGTAATTTGAAAAATGAAGGAGTTTTATCGTGTTTTGTTTTAGAGTTGCATTTTTTTTCTGCTTTGTGTTAATTTCATTGATTTGTACGCCAAGATAATTTTCTCGCGTTTTATTTTATTTTTTCCGTACATGATATTTAAATGAATTAAGTTATAATACCGGATCTCAGCGTGGCTCAAGTCTCTAGAGCCGTGACTTTGATTGAAAATGGGAACACTTAAAATCACGTGGCTCAAGCATTACGAGTATCCAAGTCTGTCGTTTTTCGAATTGTGAAACGATACCGTCGGACTGGAGAGTATATGAGACGCAAAAGACAAGGTCGTAAAAAAGTAACTGCGAGAGACGACAGATTAATTGTCAGCAATGTGCTAAGAATCGCACTTCGACTTCTTCCGAGATCATAACTAAGCTCCAGGATGTACGGCAAGTCGCAGTTAGCACGAAAACCATAAGAAGAAGACTTAATGCGGCAGAAATAGGGGCATACTTGCCTGCCAGGGGCCCATTACTAACCACAGGTCATCGAATAGCTCGGACCAACTTTGCTCATTCACGCCGAAACTGGGATGATGATGCTTGGAGCAAGATATTGTTCACTGACGAGTCCCGGTTTTGCCTAAAGCCAGATGATGGAAGGGTCAAAGTATGGAGACGACCCGGAGAAAGATACGCTCAGTGTAACATTGTCGGAAGAGAGTCTTATGGTGGAGGGTCAGTAATGGTTTGGGGTGGCATTTGTATAGGGGCACGTACGAAGCTACACATCGTGGAAAACGGGTCCGTGATTGCTTCAAGATACGTAACGGACATTTTGAAACCAATTGTGATGCCTTTTACCCCATATCTTGGAGAAAATTTTCTTTTGATGCACGATAATGCACGGCCCCACACCGCAGCGATAGTTTTGGAGTATCTAAGAGAGGTGGAAATTGAAGTTTTGGGGTGGTCAGCCCGCTTGCCTGACCTAAACCCGATAGAACACGTTTGGGATAAGCTGGGAAGAACATATATTAAGTAGAGACAATTGAAATCCCCTTTTTATTATTTATACAAATTAAATCACATTTGCAAGTACCTATAGAGACCGAATTAATTTGTCACTTTCTAGCTTGTGAGATCATTGTAGGTGTAAAATGTCTGCTCGACAACTCAGTGCCTAAGTTTGGATTTGACGATTTAATAAAAAGTTTGCCCAGACGTATGCAGGCAGTTTTGACAGCAAGAGGAGGTAACACTAAAAACTGAGTGTGCCACATAAGACAATAATCAACCGTTTGAACACTATTCAATTTACGATATGATAGGATCCAAGTGTTAATTTCCCATATAACAACTGCATTAATATAATTGTCACTAAATGTTTTTTTTATTTTATCGAGGCAGTTTTAGTTTTGTTTAAAAATGTTAATTTTATTGATCAAACCCTATTGAAAGTCAAATAAACACAAACACAACGATTAATATGCTAATTTGTCTTTTTTAAGTTGTGTTCCTCTAAATTTGTCCATGAGTGAATAATATGCACAACATAAACAATCAACACTAAAAAAACGCATACTACGTCTCCGTTCCTTTGCGGATAAAAAGCAATGTACGAAATCATATTTTTACAATCTCCATTGACAAAATTTCTTCGTGCAATTAAGTTGCAATAAATCTGATAAATTGTGCTACACAGGTAAATGAAAAATATAATTCTAAAAATAATTCGAAGGTCATTGTAACGAATGCTGCTCCGGGATTTTTTAAAAAGCATTTAATATTCTACCGTTGGCGCAGGTTAACAATTACCCCTAGAAACACTTAATGGACCTCTTCAACGCGGACAGAAAGTGGTCGTTGTGTTTTAAATGCTTTGACTACAAATTGACGGATAACATGGATCTATAGCATGAAGCTCGGGGTTAACCAATAAAATGAGTGGGTGAAAAATACAACAAAATTATAAATTAAGGCACAATGTTAAAACACAATACTCTTGACGCGTGACCCGAGAGCTGGTCAGTATCTGGCACAGCGCATCAGCATTGCCATACAGCGGGGCAATGCAGCCAGCGTAGCGGGGACGCTTCCGACTGGTATTGATATGGATCAGTTGAGCTACTTGTAGATTGTTTGCAACAGTCTGCAGTTAGCTCAATTGTTTCAATTGTAAATACTTATTCTTATTTATTTATTTTATTTTAATGTAATTTTCTGTGTGAATAAAGGCTTCTGTCCTTATTTTTTATATTCGTAACCAATAATAATCATAATACATAAACTTACAATTTTATTGTAATTCATTCTCTCTCTCTCTCTCTTTCTCAACAGCGTATATTGGTCCACTGCTAAACGTAGTAAGACCTGTAATTAATTAAATCGATTAATTGTCTATTTATTAGTTTATCAATCCACACCACCACTCAAAAACCCCTCAAAAAGTGGTTATTCTGTTCAATTAACCACTATTTGCGCTGGTTTTTGAAAGGCGGCATTTCTTACACTGTCGAGCAGTCTGTTGTAGACATTGCAGTATGTTGCATTTCTTGGTTTCATCTTCCCGTTGTGTTTAGATATATATTCCTTTTTTGATATCCTTGTATGAATTGTAAGTTAGGCCATGAAAATGAGTAGGTACGTCATTATTATTGAATGCAATATTGGGGTTTCAACGTAGTTTTGAAAAGCATTTGTTTTCCTACTGGAAGCGACAAGCGGTCAGGAAGCGGTCCGTAAACTGAGGTAAACTAAGCCATAAACTAAGCTAAGCCAAAGCTAAGCCAAAGCTAAGCTAAGCTAAGCCAAAACTAAGCCGTAAACTAAGCCAAGCTTATCATTATAAAATAATTCACAAATGTTTTTTGTTTGTTGGTTTTTTCAGCAAATTGTTTCAGAATAAAACGTCAAGTGCGAGTCGGACTCGCGCACAGAGGGTTCCGTACAAATATAAGACCTTGTTGCTTGCCAAATAGGTATCATGATTCTTGGTGAACGGGAAGTACCATAAATAGGTTTTGGTCCTTGGCGAGACTAAAAATTATTATTTTTGTGAATAAACTACTTTACAGTTTTCGGAATTTTTCCTGATTCTCGTTTTGGAGTCTATTGAGATTAGGAAATTTATGCTAAAACCAACATTGATAGACTCTAAAACTACAATTGATTCAAAGTTTCTTTTGGCTTATATCCATAGATTGGCTATGAATATATAAATAAATAAATAAATAAATAATAAATAAATAATGCTGGACAATTCACACAGCATTATCTAGCCCCAAGCTAAGCAGAGCTTGTAATGTATGCTTACAATGTGTGCAAAACCTCTTATCTGCTATTTAAATTACTTGTTTAACCTAGAAAATAGTAAAAGCCCGGTTTTTTAACTTTCTGTTTATAAGTAAGAAAAACGTGAATAATTGTAAAGTACTAAATGCCATTATTAGGGTTTCAAGATCAGTTTCGAAACCTTTATGGTCACGCATTGTGATCCTTTTTTCCCTCTTTAATATCTTAGCAACTACTGCAGCTAATTGAAGTTTAAAATAATAATACATTTGGTGCGCCTGTACAGACTCAAAGAAAAATAAATCTGTATAAATAAAAATTAATCCCTATTTCCCTTGGTCACGGCATCACGCGTGAGCGGCTGGACCAATTTCGTTAATTCTTTTTTTTTATGTTTGTTATCGTCAGGAGAAGGTTCTTATGAAAGAAAAATTAAGAAAACTTGAAACATGAATTTCTACGCGCGCGACGCCGCGGGGGCGCAGCTAGTGAAAAATAACATATTGAAAATTTTCAATACAAATTGAGATGTCTAAATTTTAAAAGCAACTTACAGGCCCATGTGGGTATCAAATTAAAGGTATCAGTTTGTACATTTCAAAATAGTTTTTAAAATTTCTGTAGGTTTCATACTTTTCAAAATATTTTGAAAAAAAGTCGAAAAAATAACCATTCCCCCCCCCCCCATCTTCGAAGATTGCAGAGCGATCCATCTGAAATGCATGAAGCGTTTGTAGGAATGGAGAACCCTGTAAAAAGAACACTTTTAGAAAAATTATAAAAAAGGGGGATTAATTTACTACACCGAGTGGAGTATCAAATGAAAGGTTACATAGGTTTGCTTGTACATTTAAAAACACTATGAAATATTTTGAAAAATTCGAAAAATTTACTTAATCTCCGAAGTGTGCAGAGCGATCCATGTAAAATGTAGTTTGGTTCCTACTATTTTTAGGTATTCATTAAATTCAGTAAAAACCCGAGTATATTTATAATAATACATATTTGTATAATTGACAAACGTTCGAAACCCTTGGCGCGCGAGTTACACTCGCATGAGCTTCTGAGAGGAACCAAATCTTCTTTGTTTTTTTGTATTTTTAAATGTTAAATCTTAATTTGATAAAAAACTATCCGGTTTTGATTGAATGGTTTTCGGTGTTTACTTTACGCAACCCTGTGCTTATGGATATTTGTACGATATTTCTTATTTGACAATAAAAATAAAAAATCTGTGGCAACTAAGCCAGCTGTTAGTATTATTTTATTTATATTCTTTATTAGGTTTACCCATGGTTTCGTACACAGAGTTCTTACATCTTTAAATCTTATAAAAATACCAACATGCAAGAAATAGTACAGTTACAGAACCGCTTTTAGGTAAACACCACTTGCATAATATATATGGTAGGTAGATAGTAGTATAATTGATATAAGTCTAACGCTTGAGCTATTTATTGTGCCTGGCAATAACATTAAGTTCCTAAGTTCTTTGGTGAACACTAACATTATTATTGTTTGTTGAAATATCACTGTAAACTGAGAAAAAAAAGTTAAGCATATATGTTTCAGATTTTAGTACTGTCAGATGACTTTGTTGACTCATGTGATATAGTTGCAGGGTAACTACCCTGCATAGTTCATATAGTTGCAGGGTAACTACCCTATTTACCTAATTTTTAGTTTAGAATCCTTCGCTTTCTCGTTCATCAAAATTGAGCACGCGGTTAAAAAGCAACTTTGCACTCTTGTAAAACAAATAACTACCTATTAAATTATTACAAGCAGAGAGCAAATCAAACAAATGTTGTTCCTTTAGATATTTATTTATAGATTAGTAATCAGCCTTACGGAAAATAGTTGTCAGTTTTAGCTATAAGCCTATAAGGTAAGATTATTCAGTTTGTTGAAATATTGATATTAACTATTGATCGGCGGGTGAAGTGGGTCAACCACGGACAAAGGTTCATTTGCCGGGTCAATACTGCATTAATAAAATACACTACATACATACATACTTATTTGGTTACTGGAAAGTTACAGTTTTCTAAATTATTATTGTAGCTAGCTATGAAGGACTCTAACATAGACTGTTTAAGTGGCGGTAGAAGATAAATACCACAAAGTACTAGTTTTTTAGGATTTCGAGATCGAAGATCGGTTTCGAAACCCTTACTGGTCTCGCTTTGTCTGTCCTTTTTTCCCTCTTTAATATCTCAGCAACTACCGCAGCTATTAACTTGAAATTTAAAATAATAATACATTACGTGCGCCTGTACATAAAGAAAAAAAAAAGAAAATGATAATTTTCCATACAAAATGTGATGACGAAATTTTAAAAGAGACCTAGAAAATCAAGTGGGTTATTAGATTAAAGGTATAAGTTTGAACATTTCAAAATAGTTTTTCTCTACTATGTGTAGGATTTCACATTCAACTGTCTTACCAAGCTCGGAGACTATTTTGATAATGTCCTCATTTTTCCTCTCTGGCATGCACTGAATTTCAATGTTGCTGTTTCTGGCATACTGCTCTAGTTGATTTACTCGATAACCTAATTTCTAATTCTCTGTGCTGATCTGTGAGTTTTCAGTTATTAAATCTTTCACAGTATTTGTCAGTGTTTGTTGGTTTCCAGAACTTCTCTGTACTGTGTGCTGACGAGTTATATGCGTATCGTCAAAACTGCTGTCATGATGACTTGAAGGTCTGCTTTTTCCTTAGTTATTGGGGCTTCTATGGAGATCTTCATGTTTTAACCGAAACGGGTAAACATATTTTGCAATTGAGTATTGAAAATTTCCTGGACAACATCCCTAATGTTATCATCATCATCAGCCCAAATTAGTCCACTGCTGGACATAGGCCTTCCCTATTACTCTCACGCTTATTGACAAGGACTTTTAGAATAACACATGCATACAAAACATTTTTTGCGAAATTTCTATTGTGTGTAATGCAAAAACAAATATTGTACGTACCTAATATATCAGATAGTTTCGGTTAAGTTTAGAATATAGTCCAAAAATATGGCTAAGTTGCCTCAGGAGAGGTCTTCAAAATATCATGCTTGGTCACAGGGAGGAGCCGAATAATTTTTTTTTTTTAATGTGACACGTAGTTCGGGTATGCTATCTAAATTAAATGTGTCCCCCTAATCCATCTTATTAGCCTACTGCGTTCAGTCCTAAACCAAAATAGATTTATCCAATTAATTGGAATCGGTCAGTGATTTTTGTCGTTGGTAGTAGGTACGTACTTGAACCGAACTAGATAAGGAAGGTTTTGTGATCCAAGTGCTCAAATTACGTTGTTTTCATGACCCTCCACCTAGGAAATTACGACTAGAGCAGTCAAGTGACACTCCCATAAAATGCAACACAATAAAATAGCGTTTACGCCAAAATCAATAGCTCCTCAGCTCTGAATCGCTCACACCATTATAACTCGATGAGCAGAGAATACTAATAAGTACCTATAACGTCATGATATGAGTTTAGTTCGCCATTAAATTTTAATGGCAGGAACAAGCCTTTAATACTCGTTAGGCACTTCCATCAAAGAAATCTGAGCTACTAGCAAAAAACTGGTGTCTCACTTCAGCTGTTGTCAAATGAAAATGCCTGCCATAAGTAAAACAATTTGCAAACATTTTTTTTTGTGATAGTTACTACAGATGTGCTTCGCTCTCACTAACCGACGACTGCGCAAAAAGGAGGCTAAAGCTCTGCGCTCATTAATCCAATACCGCTACCACGCAGCACAATTTTTTTATATAAATATGGGCTAAAACTCATTATCTTTAGATACATTTATCTTTAGACACAAAATGGCTTCCCACACACGCGTCCGAGAGCTGTTTATCATCTGATGCCGTCAATATACACACATCAACACCGTATAGGGACACTTTGTATAAAGTTCTTAAACTCTAAAAATACTGACCAGTTTTAAACTCTTTTCAAGAAACCTTATTTTATAGGCCATTTTGAATGGTTCCAAATTTTAATTTTTAAAAATAAATTGAAAACACAAGATTTGCTTAGCATTACTTTAGCGAGGGTTTCAATTTACCTATCATTGTTTTTGGAATTTTTTTTCTGTTAAATTGAAGTTTTAAAACAATTTATCGATTAATTTCGAGTTTATGCCACTAAATGCATCATGCTGCAGCGCCACTTAACTAGAGATGAAATGTAAAGAGCAGTAGGCATGCTTCAAGCTGGGGCTACTCCGCGGAGTATTACTGAGGAGATTGGAACAAAACAAATCGTGATAACAATATTATGGCCACGTTATCGTGCTACCGGTGAAGTGATTGAATGCCACCCAAGCATGAGGCGCATAACCAACCGACGACAAGACCGATTTTTGCAAGTTGTCGCGAGAAGACAACCAAATGGCCATGCAGTTGGTTCTAAGGCTCCAGTCAGAGCACCAGTTGCTTGTGATTGACCAAACTGTGAGAAGAAGACTGCATGAAGCTTACCCTCATGCTCGCAGACCGCTTCGTACTACGCCGAGTAAATCGTAGACGAAGATTACAGTGGACGAGCCCACTGTAATCTTCGTCCACGATTTCCTTTCAATACTTTATCTGAGAAGATAACCACTGATCTGTAGTGCTGTTTACCGATGAGTCCTGATTCAGTTTTCATCCCGATTCACGAAGAGGTCGTGAGAGCCGTCTGCAACACCCTCAGGAAGTCCATCCATGCCACGGCGGGACAATTACGGTTTGGGCGGGAAATCGTTTTGGTGGATGAACAGAACCAAAGTGCAAAAAGATAAAATACCTACGTACTTTCCTGAAAATGCAAACGGGAGCAAGCGAAATAGTTGTAATAGACTTAAAAAAGCCCCCGTCTGCACATTTCAAATAAAAGCGGCCAAATATGTACGTGTCGGGCCACGCGCAGTCTAAGGTTCCGAAGTATACCTGTTTTACAAAACTTACAACTTTATCTACGTCGGTTTCAATGAAATTTGAACGATTTTTAGGGTTCCGTACCTCAAAAGAAAATAAGGAACACTCATAGGATAACTTTGTTGTCCGTCTGTCTGTCTCTATGTCTGTCTGTCTATCCGTCTGTCAACCCTCTTTTCTCAGGAACGCGTGGACGTATCGTGTTGAGGGTAACGTCAAATTTTCAAGTCCGTCCCCTTGGAACCGCGATGTAAAAAAAAACTTAAGTTAACGCACTCAAAAGTTACAGCCGCTTATATGCGAATATATTGAAAATTCAAGGGAATCACATGCACTCAAAACCTATAAGGTACTTCCCGTAGACCTAGAATCATGAAATTAGGTGAGCAGCAAGGTCTTATAGCACAAGTAAAGCGAAAACAGTAAATTTGTAGTTAATTCAAAAAAAAATACTTATGGTCTAAAACTGGTAGGGTACTTCCCGTTGCCGTAGAATCATAGAATTTGGCAAGCAACAAGGTCTTACGGAACCCTTAGTGCGCGAGTCCGACTCGCACATGACGTTTTATTTCTAAGTTTGATCGTCTATTACTCGTAGTAAATCATACTAAGCTGTGTTGGTGTACTACATCGACCTTGATCAATGTATTGTACTAATATTAAAAACTAGTTTCTGCCCACGGCTTCGCACGTATTGTTTATGTGGAAACTTTTACAGATTATTTCTACTCCATGGGAACCAATTTACCGTATAAAACGTAGCCCTTGTTTTATTCCAGTTCGAACTACATCTATGCAAAATTTCCGCCCGATCCGTTCAGTAATTTAGGCGTAAAGAGGTTACAAACATCCATCCATCTAACACCCAAACTTTCGCATTTGTAATATTAGTGTGAAGTACATAAGTCAGGCTCTAATCCTTGCCGCTAACTTCCAGCTCTCTGCGCAGCGTTTTGACAGTTTCAGCCTGATGTTTGTGTCAAGACACGGCTACGAGTATGTGGGCGTACATTATAGCGGCGGCCCGCGGAGACTCCCGCCAATCTATACGTAAACGATCCTCAGCAAACACATCGCACGATCACTTATATTCGTAAGGCATTTTCAATTATATTTTTTATCGATCGAAACATCATCTTCACTTCAAAAAACCAACATTTGTCCAATTTTAAAGGATGCTCATAAAATATAATATTAAATCATATTATTACATGAAAATATCAAATTTTAGCTATCGAGATGGAAAACTTTTTACCATGTCGGGAACTGTGGTGCCAATGCCGGGGCCCTCCGGCGTAAATACCCAGGCATTTCCGAAAGAAGAGGACATACAAATATCGGAAAATCTACATTCATCACAGAATAATTTCAGTCCCTTACGTATGCAAGCAGATAAGTTGGAAATCGGCCTCGACTCTGAACAGGTAAGTTAATGCAAAGAATTGCACAGAGGTAGGATAGGAGTAAAGCTCTGCACACATTTATTCGACGCCGCTAGCACGCAGCACTAAAATCAACTAAAATGTGCATTCAAATATGGGCTTTAACTCTTCTTATCTTTAAATGCATGTTACCGTGACAAAATGATTTCCCACAAGCTTCAAACGAGTTGCCCACGAGCTGTCTGTCATCTGATGCCGTCAATATAAAATACTTCTTAATATATTTGACTGCACATTTTTGTGCACATTGCTGTATTCTTTTATCTTCGACAACCTTTATAACAACCTCTTGTATAGGTACAAGAGGTAAAAGTAAAAGCTGAATCCGACCGAAGACTAAGAAATGAGCACAGCAACATCATTATCTTGGGCACAGACTTAATATCTTTAATAGTAGGGTGTTTGGTAAACACCAAGCAGCCTACCAAGAGTAGTGAATGGCACAACTGCTCTTAATTTTGTAATCAGTAGTATCTAGCAGTCATCTTCCCATAAATATATATTTTTTTCAGATTTTTTGGGCCAACTATTACTGTTTTATAAGGGGGTTTTCCTCAAAGTATAATCAATTTCACCCTAATCTACTTTACAGAATAATATATGATTACAAATAAGAAAACAAAATGAATGACTCATGTTAGGTTATAAATGTATTCTTATTTAAAAAAGGATCATGTAAACCATTAGGTTTAATATTAGATCCTTATAATGCACATGGTCGTGATGTGAATGAGCAATCTTAATACCTCGTGACATTGGAAACATTCGGGGTTGCGATCAAGGTTCCAGGGTTCAATAAAGTCGTCATCAAGTTGTTTATACTTTCCTTGTAGGTTTGCATAAAAAAATTTACCTTCAAAACAGCTACCTATCACATTATTTGCTTAACCCCAATTTATTAATTGAAAAAAGTTGGGTAACTCTCCATATAATTACACGATTTCAGTAAATAAACCTCAATGTGTAAAATATTTCATATTAAGATGAACTCTCTAACTCAACATAGTTCTAATTGTTTTCTATTTCTATTGATAAATTTAAGTTCATTGCATAATGGTCTATCAAGACGTAAACTAACTTTCCAAATCTACCTTCGTGAAATGAAACGTGCCTAGGCAAAACAGTTTTTAATTGAAACTTCATTAGATGATCAAGTTAATGCATTAACTTTAAGGGACCATTAGGCGTATTAGATTCGGCGATGGTGGCCACCGCACAATCAGTATTTACAACGGAGTGTAGGTACGGACGCGTCATAAACGTGACATCGGGAAGTAAGGTGATCGACAGTGCTCGCTCATAGCCCATTGTTTCGATGGTGCTGCCTTGGACACGCACAGACTATCCATTAATTTTGACTTGATGCTCATTCCCAACACGACACTGACAGAAACGGACGCTGGAAACCTGACGTGTTTTGTTAACTGGCTGAAATTTATTTCCATGCGCCTTTACGCGACTCGTAATTAGGAGCTCGTATCGCTTAGCCAACTAAATTTCTGTAATTGTTTGGCTCTTCGTGACCTATCCATGCGCCAATTACTTTGATACTGATCTATGCTATTTGCCAAGGAGCTTAATGACTCAAAATGTCTTTTAAACCTGACAGGTTTTGAAGATCAATGCGGTGATCAAGTGAACGAAAATAAGGGTTTAAAAAGTGATTGTGATTAGTTTAAATTATGAGTCCCGTTTATACTATTCACCAAATCCGACTTAACAGCATGGCCTCGGTAAGTCAAGTCAATAAACTATTTTTAACAGTCGAGGATTGAGAGTGGAGTCGAGGATTGAGAGTGGAGTCGAGGTACCCGATAGGGTAGTAGAATCTAGTGTTGATAGCCAGACACTAAAACAGTTTTTGAATCGTGTTTGTTTACAAAATATTTAGTAGGTGTTTGGTATGGCTTTTGAATTTGACCATCCGAAGAAAACAAAAGGGATCCATGTTGCGTATTTCGACGACCTACGTGGCGCAGCGGGCGCAGGTCAACCTGCGACGCAGGAGGTTGCGGGTTCTATTCTCGCCGAATGTCAAATGGTTGCACGATCTTCAGATACTTTTTCCAGGTCTAAGTGTTTTCTCTGAATAATAAAAATATCTTTATCTGTTTTATATATCATATGAGAAGATAAAATAAAAGCAATAAACTCCAGAATAATCTAAATCATATCCGCCCCAAGCGACCAAATCATCAACCAAGTTTGAGTCACTCTAATAGAATAGACATTATATAACAGTGGTTTGAGTTAAACAGTGTCCCATATATCATACTCATCAAGTTGCTGATGGACGTTTTATAAATCACCTTGGGAGATTAACTGCAAGAAGCTAAAAGCTAAATAATAGATCCAGGCATTAAGCTTGTGAAAATTTATTGCAAAATATTAGGATGTAAATATTTAATAATTCTGCATAAGAAACTGTATTAAAATAAGAAAATCTATTAAAATAAGTTATCAACTAGGTAGCTACAACACTAGAAGACGGCTTACATTGATAGATTTTCTTAACAGAGATGGTGTTGTTACTATATAGACGCGCGGAATTGTTACTAAATATTTACATTCAAAAATAAGCTAAAAGCAGCTTTTGAGTCTCCCTTAACCGGTTTTTAATTTGTCATTGAAGTAATTTAATGCAATTCTTTATTTTTATGATCGATACTCATATTTATTGAGCTAGTACTTAAATGATTTTAGTTGTGAAAAAAGAGATTATAAGTAACCCAATAAATGTAGGTATCCAAGTAAACAGGGTGTTACCTCGAGCGAGTAAGTAAAGAGCGCTCACTAATTGCTACCATTGTGCCATTTAATAGCTTACTGTACGCAAATGAATGTTCGTGTCTGGTATTCGCAAAGAAGCTAGTGCCACTTTGGCTTCAATGAAGACTTTTATGATGGAGGTGGTAATGGTTTTTACCCGTCTACCAACGGACGAGGGTTATGAAGTTGGCAGTTGCCACCCTGTGCATGTTTGTTTTGTAGTGTGTAGACAGGTATTGTACTGTCAGATTGATTATAACTTAACTTATACAGATGGAAGATATAATAAAAAATATATATCTATGTATCTTATGGGCTAGAATCAATATCGAAATTCGGATGAATGATGACATCATACTTTTTAAGTATGATCTTCTTCAGTCTCATCGGAGACTATCCATAAGCGCATGACATATTAAAGTA
Organism: Eupithecia subumbrata; assembly: GCA_949316285.1. Classification (NCBI taxonomy): domain Eukaryota; kingdom Metazoa; phylum Arthropoda; class Insecta; order Lepidoptera; family Geometridae; genus Eupithecia; species Eupithecia subumbrata. The sequence goes on along the minus strand of OX438642.1, from coordinate 8,976,378 downwards.
TACGCACAAACACAGGATAGATAACTGAATCGCTGAAACTGGCCGTGGTGGCGAAATTTAGGCTAGAAGGGCATCACCATCAGTTTTCCTCTACCCAGGAAAGCGTCCAAATTTTGGACGATTTTCGTGTCTTTTTTTGTGTCGTCTACGGAGAGTCAACCTTTAAGCCAAGACAATAGATCCATGGAGTACCTGTAGAAGATAAAAAAAAACAAATTCAAATCGCTCTCTGACTTGCGTGCGTCATCGTTTTTTCTCTGTAAGAATTAATTTATTGTTTAAAAATTTGTTTGTAAACGTGTTCTTTTTTGGTTTTATTGTAACGTTATGCTATCTAACTTTAAAATAAAACTCAAAAAAATTATTAATTAATTTTTAAACCTCGACACAATTACTCCTACACACCTAAACTACATTCACATGAACCTCATTAGGTATTTTATACAAATTGAGAATATTTACATGCTCATTTGTAGGAAATTTAACGGCGAATCCCTTTATTAGTTGGTCTTTCTGTGTTCCGTCTGATTCAAGGACCATGCAAGAAATGTTCGAGTTCCAACTTTTGAGGGCCCATTGAACAAAAACTAGTAGGTAACTACTCGGCTAACTCGAGATCAAATATCAAATTGCTTTTCCTTTAGACCGTACAAGGCTCTTGGATGGACATGTCACAAAATTCTAATGACATTAGTAAAACTAGGAAATATAGTGATCACTTTATTCTTTGTTCACTTCAATCTTTTTAAGGTAAAATTAAGAAGCGAACAATAAATGTCGTTTTAATTTGATTGATAGCATTTTAGTTGAATATTTAATTGTATTGGTCAGTATGGCAATAAACTTAAATGTGTTACTTTGCAGATAGCAACGTAAATTTTGTTATTTGCGAATTAAAGAAAACCAATTAGCGTTTTAAGTTTAAGTATGGTATACCTCCTACACAACCATCGTCATCCTTAACATCGTTAATCTTTTAAACAACCACAGCTAGATAATAGGGTAGGTCAGGTAGGTACTTACCTACTTATGTACATATTAATTATTAACATGAATAAAAAGTCACTTAATGTCGGTTCAGTATATAGAAATTCCGCAACGCTGGTATGGCCATCTGCAGTCAGCAGCATTATACTCCTTCCAAAAATATTAAATTTCAGCACATAGACGTGATAAGTACCTATATACAAGTAAATATACAAAGATTTAAATCTTTGCTAACATATTTGTTTAATAATATTTTCATTAAAAACTCGTGTAAACTCAAACTAACATTTACAACACAGCACTGTTTTAAATATTAGTAAATAATACCTATTATAGTTTATCTTGAAGATATAAGGACGTATTAATAAATACGTGCCCAGATCGTCAAGAACATGAAACTGGCTTCAATTTACGAATGCCTTTGAAAATTTAATAAAAGACAACACATGCGATATTAGAATTTCATGTTTCTCGAGATGATTAAACGTCGTTATGACGGCCATAAACATTCCCAAGCGGAATGCGGACCAGTCGCTATTCAAAACATAAGTTCTGTTGTCCTGAAAACTTTTTATTAGACACCCACTGAAAACTATTTAACAATGATTCTTAACTTAAATTTGGCTCATTGACAAGAAAGTGTAAAAAATCTACTCAAATTACCTATGACGAACAATACCTACTCAAAAAGAAAAGTGATCGCAAAATAGCTACATACTGGTGCCCATTTACATCTACCAGTTGACGAGGTAACATACATACCTATATCAGGTACTCGAGCGTTCCGCGAAACACGGGTATTGGATTTACTATGAGTCATTATGTAACATATCTACTTTTTTCAGGTGGTTAGCGAAGCAAACAATGATAAAAATTGGATTTACAAGCAATGGAGTAAGGTGGCAACAAACCTTCGCTGCCGTATCAGTGGGGAAGGAAGGGCAAAACCACCGGACTGGTTCCTAGATAAGTTTGCAGCGAAAACGTTCACGGATCCTGAAGAGCCTCTTTATCAAACCAAACGTTCCAAACTATTTTGTGGACTGAAACTTGCGTTTGATCCTACGCTTCCGTCACATTATCAAGTAAGATGTTTAGCTGTGACATAACCATCATATAAAGGATGATGTGTTGAAATCCTACACAAAATCTATGCACATGCTAAGCATGAGGTGGCGGGTCCGATACCCCCCTCGGGGCAAATCTTTGCCTTCTATGTATTAATAAAAATATCCATATATGTACCTAGTATATGTATGTATCAAGTATATGAGTTATCAAACCATAACAAAAGCTTGGCTTGGGGCTACATAACGCTGTGTGACTTGTCCACCATTATTTATATATTATTACCTATTTAATAACTACAATTTTCACAAAATATCGTGCCAGCTAAAACTCTTCAGCCATTTATTACATATTCTATTGTTTTACATACATATTCTATTGTTTTACAGTGGCTAGCAGTGGTATCATTAGCTATTCTTTACAATATGGTTTTTGTCATTGGTCGTGCAGTATTTTGGGAACTCGACAATTTGACCCCCATATGGTTTGTAATGGACTATCTCTGCGATATCATATACATCGCGGACACGATAATTCACATGCATGAAGGCAAGTTTAGTTGTTAAACATATATTTATAACTACCTACTTCCGCCCGCGGCTTTGAACGTCTTTTTTTGGAACAAAAACTGAACATTCCTGAATTCGGCTTTTCGCCAGTTTGGGGGCTAGATGTTATTCTATGACCAGATCTTTATGTGTGCAAAATGACAGCCCGATCCATTCAGTAGTGTTGGCGTTGTCTTCGGCCAAAAATCTTCACAACATCAAGACAAACTTTCGCCTTTATAATATTAGTGGGATAAAAGGATTATTATCATCTAATTATTATTTGAGTTATGGAACTATTCGTTGCAATTTATACACACAGTATTATAGAGCAATTTATACACTATACATATTTATGACATATTTTTGACGACCTCTGTGGCGCAGCGGGCGAAGGTCCGCCTGCGACGCAGGAGGTTGCGGGTTCGATTCCCGCCTTGGAACAAATTTGTTTACGATCTGCAGAATTGTGTTCCGTTGGTCTGGGTGTTTTCTATGTATAATAAAAAAAAATCTATCTATGTAGTGTATTGTATTAAGTATATCAGTTATCTAGTACCCATAACACAACTCTGCTTAGCTTGGGCTAGATAATGCTGTGTGAATTGTCCAGCAATATTTATTTATTTATTTATTATTTATTTATACACATATATACAGGTGATCGGAATGCTGGCTTCTATTTCGGTGAGCGAATTAGCATTGTCATTCAATTTGCCAATGCTGTCCGCATTTTGGCCACTCTGCCTTCTGGTGACGAATTAGATTTTCAGGAAATCGATATTAGTGTAAATACTAAACAGTTGTAATTTTTCGTTTTGTTTATTGTGTATATCATAAATATTATAAATATATATCACTAATATTATAAATGCGAAAGTTTAGATGGATGGATGGATAGATGGATGGATGGATGTTTGTTACCGCTTCACGTCAAAACTACTGAACGGATTGGGCTGAAATTTTGCTCACAGGTAATTCTAATCCTGGAATCAAACATAGGCTACTTTTTATCCCATAAATCAGTTCCCATGGGATATAAATCACCTTTAAACGTTTCCATAGAAACAGCGTGTGCGAAGCCGCGGGCATAAACTAGTCTGTTGATAAGCATTTAAACTACGTTGCAGTCATTTTCTAAATTGGGGACCGAATGTTACCTATGAGCAGCTATGAGTCAAACTTTCTATTGGTACTACTTATTAAATTGATCTGCCCGGCATGACACTAATTGGGATGAATTGGTCACTTAATCTTAATGAATCCAATGTGTTGGCATTTTAGTAACATAGTCGTCCAATGCTTTTATAATTACTTAACAAGACTGGTACCTGCTGTGACTAGCTTCCGCACACGGCATAACTCTCGACCTGGATAAAACGTAACCTCTATCTATCAGGAATTATAAATTTCCCTAACAAATCCAGATTCGCATTCTATATTCTAGAGCAGCAGTTATTACTATTTAGTTCAAATTATTTGGATTAAAATAATAGGTATGAGGAAACGTTTGGGAGAGCTAGAACTTTGAAGTCCAGGAAATTAATTTAGTTTCGTCGCGTCCGTGAGACCAAGGGAAGTCCATTACAGCTTAGAGTCGGTCGCAAATCAACAATTTGACACCTACACACACACACACACTCAAAGCCGCGCCTTGCGTCATCAAATTTAGCTAACGTGTGTACAAACATTCGACCCGACCTAGCCGCTTTTTCCGTACAAACATTGCAATGGGCCGATTCGAAACTACGCTCTCGTGGGCATTTTGATTGAATTCCAATCTCTGCATTATAAAAACACGAATAAATCCAGTACTTTTGTAAATTTTTACTCATCGGTGAAATTCTATCCACGCGACAACTTTCGAGGATCTGCTAGGCTAGACTTTGTATATTGTTACTATGTCTTCACACAAACCTTCATTATGTTTTCAGGATATTTGGATCAGGGTCTTGTTGTAAGAGACTCGATCATGTTAAGAAAACACTATCTTAAAACAAAGGCTTGGCGATACGACTTGGCGTCGTTATTACCCACAGATATAGCTTACTACTGGTGGAAACCCGGCTCGTGTGACCAAGTTAGTACTATTTGTTTTACTTTCTTTCGTCGGCTACCCATCATCATTTAATAAGTCACATTGAAATTCCTATCACACATATAAGTTTTATTGCTTACTCAGTGGCACGTTTACCTACTTATTTATAGAGAAGTAAGCCATCCAGTTTGCACAAACAACTCATGAAGTGTTCGTATCAACAAGAAGTGTTCCACCCAGGCATACTTTAACTTTTTTATAGCTGAAATGTCAATATTGGTTGTGTTTCAGAAAGGTTTGCCGTGCCCTGTTATTGTGCGACTGAATAGACTTTTTCGCCTACCTCGGATGTGGGTGTGGTTTGATCGCACAGAGACTGCCACTAGCTACCCGAATGCCTTCAGGATTTGCAAGGTCAGAACATTACGGACACCTAAACAATTTTATGGTGTCTATGACCAACAGACAAATGATCTAATAAATGTTTTATTTTTAGGTTGTCATGGCGATTTTGGTTCTTATCCACTGGAATGCTTGTCTTTATTTCGTAATAAGCTTTGCCATAGGCTTTGGCACGGACAACTGGGTGTACAATCTCAATGGTCCACGCAATAACTCGCTCGCCCATCAATACATATACAGTTTCTATTGGTCCACATTGACCCTTACCACGATAGGTGAAACACCCCAGCCAGAAAACGACGCCGAGTATTTGTTTGTGGTCGCTGACTTTTTGGCTGGAGTGCTTATTTTTGCGACAATCGTCGGAAATATCGGATCGATGATATCTAACATGAATGTTGCTAGAGTCGAATTTCAAAACAAAATGGACGGAGTGAAACAATACATGGCGTTCCGGAAGGTAAGCGGAGAGTTAGAAGCGCGAGTGATTCGATGGTTCGCTTACACGTGGGCTCAGAGCGGAGCCCTTGACGAAGAGCAAGTGCTTTCATCGCTTCCCGACAAACTGAAAGCTGAAATAGCCATCAGAGTTCATATGGACACACTCCGCAAAGTAAGAATCTTTCAAGACTGCGAACCTGGCCTTTTAGAAGCATTGGTTTTGAAACTCCGACTTCAAGTTTTCAGTCCAGGCGATTTTATTTGTCGCAAGGGAGATGTTGGAAAAGAAATGTATATCGTCAAGAGAGGCCGACTTCAAGTTGTAGCCGATGATGGTACTTCTGTGTTGGCTACCCTGAGCGCGGGCTCGGTGTTTGGAGAAGTGAGTGTTTTGGATATTGCGGGAAATCGGACTGGAAATAGAAGAACAGCCAATGTTCGAGCTTTAGGGTATTCCGATTTGTTCTGCCTGGCAAAACGAGATCTTTGGGAAGCGCTTGCTGATTACCCTGATGCTAGAACCACACTTACAGAACGTGGTTGTCAACTTTTAAGAAAGGTAATTTAAGTTTTAAGCAAAGTAATTTTTGTATATTTGCAAAAAACTACTATAAAAGCTACAATGATTGAATGAATATTCTAGGATGGACTACTCGATGAAGTTGTGTTTGCAAGTGCTCAAACAACGCAACAAAGTCTTGAAGAAACGGTCCAGAAACTAGAAGATACGGTGGATCTATTACACAACCGGCTGCAGGGACTCATCGCGGACTTTGGGGAGGAACAAGCGAAGATAAAGCAAAGAATAGACAAAGTGGAAAATCGGTGAGTAGTATTTTTAGCGGTACATTCAGCTTTAAGGCGTTTGTCCACCGCCACCGTCACCGGGACGTCACCGAGAACGAGGTTATTTCTATAATATTTTTCTTCGGTGGCCGGATTAAGGCGTACGGGTAACGGGCGTGCAGTGGACAGACGGCCTTGGTAAATATAATGACTGTAAGTATCGCTACTTCGGCGTCGTCATCTTGTTCTCGATGACGTCCCGGTGATGGCGGCGGAGTACAAAAGGCCTTAAAATCACTTGTGAATTAAGGGAAGCCATTTTGTCACTGTAAATTTTATGTAAAGTTAACGAGTTTATACCCATATTTGAATGCACGTTTTTGTGCTGTGAGGTAGCGGCATTGGATTCACGAGCTTGAGACAAATTTCTGATCGTTGATCGTTCAACAATCAACATAGGAATTTAACTAAACGACGCCGTTTTGTAAACCGCCCAGACATTCTACAAACGGGCTGATTCTACGATCCGGCGGCGGTGTACTGAGCATGAACCGTCATCAGCACAATCTTAACTCCCGCTTTGGGTTTTTTTTAACTAACATGCTATAATACCACTACAAAAACCTTTCTGTCCCATCTTCCTTGAATATATCGCAAGTATTCCTTTTCCAATTTTCTTCTACTTCCAATTTTAAAACTGTCGTTGTCATGATCAGAACTGAAACGTTCAAACATTTACAATGGGACGCATGTGTAAAGTATGACCCTGTATTTTTTTTTAGCAAATGCGACTGTGTACATTTATTAAAAACAAGCCTCTGTTCGTGGCTTTGCTCACGTGCGGTTACCGAAAACGTAACCTATGCCACTCAAGGAAAATTAATGTAGATGCAAGTAATAATAGCTCAAAAAATTGTTTGCATCAAATAGGTTCACAAGCCGTTTAAGCGTGGATAACCAAAATCAAAATTGTTTTTAGATTTTGGTTACCTACTACCGTATTTCTGTAAATACACTAAATGTTCACTTAGAAAACAACTAAATCATTAAAAAAGACATGGAAATAAAATGATATTTTTTATTTCTGTCGAAAATTTGTGTTTGGCCTTCCTACATAATCTCTATCTCTCTTTCAATAGATTTAACATTGCTTCATTTGTCGGCACTGAGCTTATTCTACAAATTCGGTAAATGCATGTGAAGTGGTTATAGGTGTCAACGTTGACCTAATCAAAAAGGTTTTTTATTTCCCCTTACTCAAACGCTGAGCGCTCAAGGTCCTTGCCAGCGAGTGCCGATAAAAATACAGCTTGAGCGAAAGTTTTCGTTATCTCGTTCATCCATTGCGAATTTAGGCATAACTTAGATGCAAAATCATCCACACCTTCGAAAAACCCATGACAATTCTGATTGTATTACAGAGTTTTGGATTCAGGCGAGGAGTACGACTCAGAAGAAAGTTCTCCAAGTGACAGCGAATTGAACAGTGAGAAACATTGCGATGTTTCTGTGTATAGCGAAGTGGTTGTACCGAGATCTCGAGGCCGATCGCTGAGCGTGGAGCGACCAGCGCTACTGCACCCTACGCCGGAACCAAGGAGCAAGTCTCTACGTATCAAGAAGGTCCATATAAACGAGAATAGAATATGAACTCCAGTGTTTTTATTCTGGATAACAATCTATAATGATGTTATCATCAGAATTCGGAGGCCGATCTACATGCGGAAAGAAAAACTGTTATCTGTCTCTAGTCTCTACCAAGAATGCAAGAAAAATAGTAGATATAGTACTCTTTCAAAAACAAGTTATTTACTGTAGAAACTGTCGTAGTTTCACGAATTAAATATGGATGTGAGAGGGTTAGATAAGAACCTTGTTTTGTAGGTTCGTAGTAAACCCGCTTACACTCATAAATTGTTATTATATTTATTTGTATGACAAGATTTCGATAATTATTTCAGGTCGTTCGTTTTTCGTCTCGAGTAGCTGGCAAATTTAAAAATATTTTCCGATTTTTAACTTAATCAAGAGATTTATAACTCAAATCAACATTATGAGTATTATAAGATCAATCAATCTTCTTAAATTTTGATCGACTTCGTTCCAAGATATAAAACAAGATTGTATTTCACACGGCTAGCTATATTAGGTACTTGTTGACACAGTAGTGGTCATAATAATTAGTAATACCGACCTGGGTTTCTATTTTAATCTCATTTTTAAATTGATTATTCATACTCTTATTATATTATCATATATGTATATGTACTTATTAGCATACATCGATGTAGGCTATTATAATAGTATTGTAAACTGGAAAGTTTAGTTATAGAAAACACATCTTATTATGATCAAATTAAAAAACAACAGACTATGCCGATAAAGTTTACTGACGTGAAATTCAATTGGGCGAATTCGACAGTCCGTTTTAGAAACCGAACCTTTTCCATTCGTAACACGTCGCCGAGCCTGCGATGTGTCTTTGTTTTGCCAATGATATTGGCCGACCACCAGTTCAGTTCAGTTTTTTTGAACACTCCAGGATCCGTCTTCGCGCTGGACTGGACTTAGGACCATTCTGAGCACTTTTTTCTATGCGTTACCAGAAGCTTTAGTTTCTACTTGTGGGTGAGTCTCCAAGCTTCATATTCGTACATCAAGATAGGGCAAATGTATACCTAGTTTATGGATGCACTGCGTCGGAGCATGTTCTGGTCTCGTAGGTAAGTCGACTTTATCGCCTGTGCCGTTCTTGAAGATGTCTTCTCCTTTGAAGGTCACAACTACAAGGTCCGTCGGTCGTTGTCGGTGGGAGGTTTCTAGCAAGTCGTATACTCAGTCTTGTCTTTGGTAAAACTGAGGCTATCATCTTACAAACTGCTGTTTCATCAACTTCGTTCTTGTTGGCTCCAAGCAACGCCACATCGTCTTACCGCCGAAAACTCAAACGCAACTCAGGTTAAAGATTTCAGATTTCAATAACTTTAAGCTTACATAATAAAGTGTAAGTAAGTAGAGCGAAGTGTGGAAGGAGAAAAGAGAGGCTTTTGCCTAGCAGTAAACGCTTACAAAATCAGCACTCGCACAAGTCAAATTTTATACTATAAACAGTGTAGATACACTATAATCCAGTCTCAAGTTGCGAGTTTATACAGACTATACACAGACAGAATATGGCAACAAAAAGATTAATTGCATTAATAATGTTAGTTACATTAAAAGACTATAAACTGACTAAGGTTTCTAAATTATGACCACCACTTTACATATACACAAGATGTATAAAATTGTAAAAACAAATATTGCCCGCACTCTGCGAAACGAGCCACCTTAAATCATATCTAGACCTTTTATTTATTTATTTATTTAATATATAGGGCATCCAACATGAGTTCACACAATGCAAGTTAGTAACAATTATTATGGTTCTTAAATCTATGTGACTCTATAATATAGGACGCCTCAGCGTGCACAATAACATAACAATCAACAAATTACAATGTTCTCATATCGGAATTTTGTCTTATATTAAGATCGCGGAAAACTATCGCAGCTTTTTAATCTGTCAATTTTGAAAATATTTAATAGACTTACCCCTCAGAATAGCCTCTTCGCCGAGTTTAACGAACGTTATGTTTAAAAATCAAATATATGGGGCTCGTTGCCTTTACAGGTGCCAGAGTTTTATGTAGGTTATTATTGAAATATAAGTAAAGTATTATTGAATGCGCTGAGCGCACGTTCTTCTTTATAAGTAACGCTTATATAGTTCAAATCAATTTATAATTGTTTAAGACAGACAATTATTCGCTTTGATTCTATGTTCATTGTTCATTATATTGTTTTGTATGTTTGATTGCCTGTGAGCAAAACAATTACAGCGAAGATTATTTTTGAAATGTAGTAAGTAAACACTGTAGGTGGTGTATAGGTACTCATATAGAAATGCGTGTCAATGAATTTAGGCTTTAAATGTTATATGGTGAGATTTATACATGTTTACAAGGTGTATACCTACTGTAAGTATTTTGTTACGTTTATTTGTAAGATCATTAATATTACCTACACATTTGCATTTTAGAACAAGCTTTACAATACTCAAATTATATTTTTGAACATATTTTTCTGTGAACTTACACGTAGACTTACACGAAATAGAATTATGTAAGTATATTATTTATAAGCGTAAAAGTAGACATGTATAACAAAAGATGAATAAATATGATTTCTAAATATTGCGTCTACTGATGAATTCCCCTTTTCTCCGTGCTCTTAATAATTATGCAAATATTAGTTGAACATCAAGGTTTGAAATATTTCCCCGTTGTTGGGGCCTGTTAGGAATTGTCCGTTTTTAAAACATACAAGTTCAGCCTGTAACCTACCCTGAATCGATATTTTAGAAACTTATAAGTTTCACATCACCACACCAAGCAACATTTTCGTTATCGCAATTTTTATTAACCGAATCGAGTGGCCCTTGAATGATATCTGGATATTAACCTAGATTTGCATACATTTCATTGATTTTGTAGTGTTCATCCATGCTACCATGGCTTATGACTAGTTTCTCTCGCGAATTTTTGGTCGTTCGTATTTTGTATTTCAGAACACATTATTTTATGAAACTTGCATATAGTGACGAGTTGGGTATATCAAGACATATTATATTATGAATCGAAATAAGATATTTGACTTACCTAAACTCGGTTCTAGAATTCATGATCTAAGAATAAGAGAAAAGAAACTAAGTCAATTGACATAAGAAACATGTTGATCAATTTGACTCATTTTTGGCCCTACTCATGCTACTTGGCCAAATTCTTTTTACTATAACATTATTTTCATATGAAAACTTTAAAGTTCTCAAAAACTTTAATATCTCCTTTGTATCGTTCGATTTTCCTCATAGTGTCATTTATTCTTATTTTTTAAAGTTAGCTGACTTCCGCTGCTCAGGTTCTTTCATCCAATATCAATGAAATGATTCTCACATGTGACAAAGTGGATCGGCATCAATCATTTTTACATATTTGACTGATTTTTAGGCTCTACTCACACTTGACAAAAAGTTTTTCAAGTAGGCACAAAGTACCACCGTTCATGCGTTAGAGTATTTAAATGAAAACCTTCCTGATAGGTAAATCCACCCTGCTGTATTTCCCGCTTGCCGCCATCTATTCCTCATTTATCCCAAAATAAAAAAAAAATACTTTTACTAATAAAAGCCTGTACCTCCTCTGGTTATGATTACCCCAAACAATATGGGGTAACCAATGTACTACAGTGTGTTTTATTTTAACTGGGACACCAGTTAAAATAAAACACACTGTAGTACATTTTATTTAAAAGGAAAATTATTACAGATTATTAAATTTACTTGTTTGATTGGTAAAAGAAAAATTTGCAGGTTAAACTTCATAGAAAATTACTCAAATAAATTTGTTAAGATAAAATGCGTCGTGTTTATGGGCTCTTTGGGTATAGTTTAATACATGTCCAATACTTATTTAGGTATTCTATTTACAGTGATCAGGCGGATCCGTACCTGACTGCCAAAATACCCAATTCTGAAAACGACTACCTTTCCTTATTTTATTCTATGGCTATCGAGTTAACTCCATTTGTATCAGAAAGCAGGACCTTGGACCGGGCGAGCCAACCAACGAGCTATGCGATATAATATTCTTATTACTTCTAATGTCATGAAAGAAATTCTGGAAAACTGCTTTTCATTTTGGAAATAAGTTTAATTTACATTACATACATTTATATTACAAAGCCGTATTATAATAATCCGTATGGATAGATGGATACACACTAAATTTAAAATTACAATAAAAAATCTTGTGCTGTTGTTACACAAAATTTAGTTGTGTAGTGTAACATTCTGTGTACAGTTCAGTGTTAGCTAAGTGTGTATCCGGTCCGAAATTTGAGAAAAAAGATTAATTATAGTAGGTTATTTCTTTCTATGAGATCATTATATGAATGATTACTACGAACTTTTGTCTGCGATATTTAATTACCAGTTCAAATATCCATATCTATTTTATACTTATTACATATAGAAATTAGAAATACAACATCCAGTTACAATTTTTTGCCACAAGCCTATATGGGTACCGACTAATTACCAATGTGTATGGTATTACGACATTACAGCAAAAAGAGTTCATTAAGTTACAGATTTTGCCATATCATTATCGAATATTGTCATGCTATAATCAATATCTTAAGATCAAGAAAATTCTTAAGTTCTACACAGAAACACTATTGCGCCTAATTTCCCTATCAACTGACATACCAACTTAACGTTATAAATATTAAACTCATCGCCGCCGTACAAAATCTGTTTGTCGCATAATATTTTGTATCTTATTATCTGGCTCATATAACACTTTTAGAATATGCTCCAGTGTTATACACTACGTGGCATAGTGACGCCTCATCCTTGACGGCACCTGTCAATAAAAAAATATATATAATACAACATTTTAATAAAGCTAAGACTCAGAGTCATTATTACGTAGATACGTTGCCGTTTTTTCACTATTCGTACGTCACTTTTTGGCTGACTATGTCTTTGACAATGTCAGACTCGACTGACGTAACCGTTAATGACTCTGAGTACGGTATTAAGTGCACATGCAATCTTTGCATTTTTAGGGGCAAGATTATTAGGCAAGCAAAAAGCAGAAAACATAAAACGCCTCGTACCAAAACAAGTTACACCCCAGTCAAGCTTCAGACACTACCTACATACGTTATCGTGAATGAAGCAAAACCATGAGATAATTAACTAGGTATAACCACAAGGTAAAGAAGAAGTTTCATCAGTTCTTTTTAGACGTCGTCGCTTATGTCGTCCCGAGTCGGTACAGGTATAGACATAGTACATAAGGATTTTTTTTCTAGTAGACGCAAGTCACATGCGCGAAAGACATTTTAACTGACGCTTTAACTCGTTTTCTCTCTTTGTTCAATTTCTTTAAAAGTCTTCAACCTTTTCCCTATAGAAAGTATTAACTACCTATTTCTGTAACCGGTAAAATCGGATTTTACCCGAGCCTTGTTTTGGCTAAAATCGGATTATGCCCGGTACGTGTTAAAAGTACAAGGTGTAAAACAGGATCAAAATAAGGATAATCTTTGACTTTCATGGGTAATTCAGAGTCGACTATAGAACACGGAAACATTATAAAAAAATCGACATTTGTTTTTGGAAACAAAAAATCTTCAATTATTTTTGTGTTTTTACAGAGATCCAATTTTTTTTGTTGCGTTTTTTTTGCTGCCCGTAAATTACTACTAATGAAACAATATCGCGCCGGTTGCCGCCGTGCAATATAAAAAAAATCTCGCACAGTTTTTTTTTAATATTTTTCGTGTAGGATACACGAAACATACGATCATAGAACATACGAACAATCTGAACCACCTCAAGTTTGGTTCTTTGTTTTACTTTTTGTAGAACTTCGTAGAGCATGCTACGACGCTACGCCAGGCCCTCGTAGCGTGCAAAGAATTAAAAGCGCACCTTGTTGTCCAGAAAAACCGAGTAGTAGATACAGCCCTATGTCAAAATGAAGTAAGCACATGCTTGTACCTATAAGCGGATTCACAGGCATGCTATTCACCGTCGGGCCAGAAGGGGAAGCGAGCCGCATCCGATGACGTCACGGCGTCGTGGCGACGCGTCGGCGAGAAACTTGCCGGTACGTAGCCGGCGCTCGGGCTGGGAGAGCCTCCTGCAAAAAATATAATTTTAACTTTTTAACCGACTTATAAAAAGCGGAGGTTCTAAATACGTCTGTATGTATGTATTTTTATGTTAAACGACGACCTCAGTGGCGCAGCAGGCGAGAGTCCGCCTGCGACGCAAGAGGTTGCGGGTTCGATTCCCGCCTCGGAACAAATTTGTGTACGATCTGCATAAATTTGATCCGTTAGTCTGGGTGTTTTCTATTTATAATAAAAAAAAACTATCTATGTACCTAATATAATGTATTAAATATTTCAGTTATCTTATCTAGTACCATAACACAAGCTTTGAGTAGCTTACTTTGGGGCTAGATGGTGCTGTGTGGATTGTCCAGCATTATTTATTTATTTATGTTAAGTGATATCTGCCCATGCTTGCCCATGATTAGCCGATTTTGTTACAACCGCATTTGTAAATCTATTTTCGTTGTTGCTTAAACAATACTTAAAATAATATAAAACATCGTCACTGCATAATTTCAGAATCGCTGCTGAGTACAGTTTTCGTCGAATTTTTTTCTTAGACGTATCATCCATGTATTATCATCTCAACCTCGAATTATAACTACAGGAACCCACAAGAAAAATTATATCGCGCTATCGAAGTGTGCTGGGCTTAATACGACTATATTTACTACTACTATTCCCAGCCCAATCCAGCTACACTGATTAACTGATTATTATTGGATATTTGAAATAAGTTTCTTTTTAACACCTCATTATTTATCATGAGAAACCTGATAATAATCTCCTACACACTGCTTGTCCTGTGAAACTGACCGCCGCCGTGGCCGAAAATTTGGATACGAGCATAATATGATCTGAACGTTTTCGTCGGTTCTCAAAATTTCATAGAACCATGTTCGTTGGCAAGCACATTACCCACAGAAGAACGACTTGACCAATTAAGTTAATAAGTGAAAAGTTGCCTAAAAAGTTATAAATTTTGTAATAACGCAAAGTCATGGGATTTATGGACATGCACATTGGACTGGATTTATTTATTAGCTTAGCCGTATTTTTATAAAATTTGGTCGTACAACATTATCAAAGAAAAACGAACACTGCAAGTCGCTGAAAGGTAGGTACCTACACCGCTTGCCATCTTTCGGCGTGTGTTCTCAATCTGGTATAAATATTTATTGATGGAGCGAGCGAAGGTTTTTTGACAAGTTGGTCCATCCGGTAATATTTAATTGTTTGTAAAAAAAAATTGTGTAACTTTCAGTTTTCAGGATCAATAAGTACCTATATCAACGTTATGATCGAGTAAGGAAGACAGACACTACAGTTAAAGCGCTGTAAGTCTTCAAACCAGAGCACCGCCGCCGCCACCTTTTAATTTTCAAAAATCCTTCCGCCTGTTTTTGCTATTTTTAATGCCTATTTATTAGTCTTATTTGATAGTTAAGGTAGAATTTCGAAGTTGCTCTTGGCAGTCACCAAGTGCAATTCTGAAATTTCTGTAAAGAAACAGAAACTGTCGTAACAAAACAAAACTTTAACAGATGCGTTATTAATAGCTTATGATAGGCATGATGGTATAATAATAATAAGGTAGGTAGATATCGTCCAAACGAATTTCGAAAATTCTTTTGAGCATAGTAATAATAATAAAATCGAGGTAGCGGCGCTCGTGTGAAGCCCTACAGCCTCATAACTGAACCCTACTACTAGTTACATCTAGCGTACAATTTTGGAACTTCGTGCTATGCGGTAGGCTTACGAAGTTCCAAAATTGTTATGTGGAAATTTTTTTCCAACTATTCGAATTCAGAGCTTGGTTAAAAGTTCTTGATATTTCTATCAGATGTCGCTGGTAAGAAAAAAGAAAGATGTATGAAACGATTATAGGTACTATGGAATACTGGATCTCCGGCGAACAATTTCCAGAAAGTACAGGAAACCGCTTAACGAACTAACGAAATCACATGATCCCGAATACCACACACCTCACCCACACATCTTTAACCAAGTTTTTGATCGACGACCCCGATTAAACACTATAATAAGATAAAATAGGTGATGGCGCTGTTTTGGGTCGGGGTAGCGCCTTAACCGAAAAATAGCCTTATGATTGGAGATTTACGAAATCGAAGTTTTCTACCGTACCGTGGTGTATATTGTCTTGAGACCGCATTGTCCCATTTCCGCTTTTACGCTTTTCGCACTTTATCGCAGTTCGATGGATCTGTTCTACAGGGGGCGCTGCTGCCCCGCCCCTCAGATGCTTATGATTGTTAGTAGTAAGGTGTTCCAACCTCTAAAATGTTGGTAACGCACCTTCAGTCCAGAACGGGAACCTCGTGACAGCATCTGAAGACGTGACGATGTCGTGATGTCGACTTGGAGAGAAGCCGCCGGCTGACGTAGCGTACGCAGATCCTGGGCTCGGACAACCATCTGTAAATAGTGTCAAATAGCTATGAAATTCTGTCAAAAACCAACAACAACAAAGTGTATCAAACAAAGTGTACACATACAGGGTTTCTCACGGTCATGGGACATGTAGGGCAAGTACCAGATATATTGAAGATACAAAGTTTAACGGGAATGAATCCTACCTCTATTTTTTAAAAATAAGTAAAAATGCATTCACCGAATTTTGCAAAATTATCTTCTTGCTTAATCGAACCCACTAAAATACAAAAAAAACACTTTTTATTTTTTATGACACATGTCGGTAGAGTCAATCATAAGAATCAAATCGAAGCACTTTTTAGTTCCTATGGCTCTCTAACACCAGTTTGAGGTCAGTGACTGATCGTATCGGTCATCTCATCGGAAAATAAAAGTGAATGAATAGATAGTGCACCAGTGTTTGTGCACTCACTTGTGGATTTTAAGTCCACGCGGTGGCTATCTTTGTCATTGTCAAAATTGAATAATTGTACAGACCTCTAAACCAGTGATTGATTTAATATTGATGGTCTCTATCAGCAGCTGATTGGTGTTAATGAGTCAGTCAAAGAGTCTCTCGATCAGGTTTTGGCTGAAAATCAGTATTCTGCTTGCAAAAAAAAATTCACTGAGCCATGGCCTATTTGTCGTGCTGCAGCACACACAAACTTGCCTTACATTATGTTAATCCTAAGTACCTACTTACTTACTTTTTAAAGTGCTCCTTTGATTAATTAGACCTATTGTACTTGTGTTTTTTGTATATTATCTTTGATTGCATGTTTCTGTAGTATCAAATATATTTTTTTATCTACCTATCTATCAAAGTGCTTCATCTCGTTCCAGTTGATGACAGATTTCATGATGTTCCTTTATATGCAACGATTATTAGACAAATTTGATTATTGTAATTTACTCTACGGATCTGTGCCAGAAAAATACAAAGTGATATTTTTTGTATTTTAGTAGGTTCGATTAGGTATATGGCAAGTTATTTTTTAAAATACTTTGAATGCAGTTTTACTTAGGTATTAAAAAAGTAAAGGAACGTTTCCTTTCAGTAAAACTTCCAATCTTCACTACTTCTGGTATTTGCCTTCCATGTTCCATGGTCGTGAGACACCCTGTAGACATTGTATTTTGAGTTTGGCTAGAGTATAGACCTCATCATCATCAGTATTAGTCCAATGCTGGATATAGGCCTCCCCTAATGAGCGCCATAGCGCCCCGTCTTCGGCTTACCGCATCCAGCAGCTGCCTGCATCATCCCATCTAGCTGGAGTGCATCCTACACTACGTTTGCTGAGTCGTAGTCTCCACTCAAGAACACTTTTACACCAGCGGTTTTCGGTTCTTCTAGAGATATGGCCGGCCCACTGCCAGTTCAGCTTGCTATTTCTAAGAGCTATGAATCATCTCCCTGTACCTATCACTTCTCTGCGCATTTGGATGGGATTAGACTGCGGAGTATAGACCTACACATATAGATACACGAAACTCAGATACCTGCGTGTTCGCAAAGGTTTGCAGAAATCAATTGGATAATTTAAAAGATAAAATAAGATTTGGTAAATTGTAAGGATGCAAACTAGGTAAATGCATACCGAGAGCATTTACTCCAATAGGGTTGTATGTGTTCATGGACATCGACTGCATAGGCTGGAGCGGGTTTTGTAGCTGAAAAAAAGCCATAAATGGGTATGATCTTTAATTTGGTCTCAATCAACAAGTCAACTAAAAGGATCCTTTCAAAAGTTTGGGTGTGTAGAATCTATGTAAAATCTTTTAAAAATTAATTTAATCCTATTAAAGACCTACTTCAATCATTCGTGCATGAACTGAATTACACGCTTTTCCAATTAATCTTGTTTTAATTTTGTAAAGAAAATTTAATCCTGATACGCTTAAAACACCAATATTATCGATCGTAAATTAAATTTGTAGGTATACAATTATGTATACCTACTCACTTTGTTTTGTTAATTTCTTGGCCGCTCGTTGTTTCTTGGCCAAGTCACATAGAAAATAAAGCTAAGCGTGTAGGTGAGTTCGGTTGACATCTTCAGAAAATCTTCAAAATATTAATATGGTATACTTTTTTTTTATGTTTTTAGGATGGCCAACCATTTGTAGGAGTGGTCGTCGTATCACAAGGTCGTAAAAGCAAATGGATCTAAAAGCAGTATGTATCCTATTGTGCATACCTGCCCTTGCAATTGATGCGTAGCGAAAGGGTTGACGGCGGTGGTCTGGTGCGGTATACCGGTGTGAGGCGAGCAGCCAGGCGGACTGCGGCCCATGCCTGACGCGTACCCCAAACTGCTTGGCGGCTGTCCAAGCCAGGTCCTACAACAAAAAACAGCCTAATCTGACACTGTTCGTTGTAGTCACCGTAGTTGATCGAAATCGCTTATACCTACCCGTACTTACTTAGCCAAGGGAGATCTACTTTTTACACTAATATGATATAGGTGCAAATTCGTGAAGATGTAAAGTTATGAGATGTTTGGCCTAAAACAACGTCAAAACCACTCATCAAGTCAGTGGTTTTGATGTTGTTTTCGACGTTGTTTTTGATCGCACGTTCAAAAAATATGCAGAGATATAGTTCTAAATCTGGAATCTGATTATTTTACTTTATATCTAGATAAAAGGTGTGCGAAGCCGCTGGCAGGCGCTAGATGTATATAAAGAGGTGGCTGCGGATTCAAACACCTCAAAATTAGCAAACACGACCACTGATAATTGAGGGCGGAGCCGTTTCTCGTTTTCAAATGAAGCCCCTCTAATTAATGATTTTACTGAATAGAGAGGGGGAGGGTAACTACTTCCAATACCAAAATTAAGAATTAAGTCTTGGCGTCTTCACAAACGTGTTCGTGATGATGAGCAGACCTGCAGTTAAATCTGCAGGACCCGCAGTAAAAATCTTCTGTACCTAGGAGTACATGTCCGTACAACACAGGTAAATTCGTTTCCGTAGCAGGCAGAGATGCATTAGCTACAACATTCGCAATGCCGCCGGTGGCTGGCTCGTAGGTCTTACCTGCGACAAGACGCCTGGCCAAATCATATAATTTGACGCATGTAATGGGACCGGCTACCTACAACAAGCTCCCGGACAAAGTTAAGGTCGCAACCAATCTCGAAAATTTTAAAGAAAATTTTTAATTTCAAATTAAAAAAACAAACAAGCTCGTAGAGAGACGTTCTACATCGGTTTACCTAAAGCCGCACAAATTTTCACATCATTTTTGAAAAGATTCATTTAAATTTAATTAATTTTAATCCTATTTCACCGTTGTTGCTTCAATCGCAACGGTGCAATTAGACCTTATGCGCGTTCAATATAAGACAAATTCAGTTTAGCGCTTTAAACGAGTTCAGCGCGTTTACCGGCGTAATTGACTCAGTTGAAGCGCTTAACCGAGTTCAAAAGCTTTCATGTCATCACACAATAGGTATTACGAATTTGAACTCAATCAAGCTAAACTTAGTTTTATTGATCCTAGTTTTGGCAGCAAACGGTGAAATTGGACCTAAGTATATTTCTTTTGGCTTTTTAAAATACATGTTCATATCAGCCATGTCCACACACTTTTTTACACACACCAAGGAGAAATGAAAATAAACCGGCCAAATGCTAATCGAATTACACACGAAAAACCTTTCGTGTGTAATACGGAACCCCGTGGGTACCATACGTTCAAATGTAATAATATAGTGCTTTATAATTTTTTTTGTTTATATTTTTATTATTATACTATTTAAACATATTTCAAAAAAGTTGGCTACACATGTATTCTATCTTTTGCAGAAAGCAGCAGCCCATGTTTATATGTCAAAAACGCTTAAAATTTGAGTTTATTGTGCTGGCGAAGGAACAGTTTTGTGAAGTTTCTGCTATCGAGTCTTTATCGAGTTGATAGATTTTAATGTTGTGATTTTATGTGTATGGAACAAACTTGATAAGCTTGTCATTCTTCTTGGTATACTTGGAACGTCTTCTCGAACGAGTCGATAGTGGGAAACAGTGTCTTGTTTTAATATAAATTGGTTAAATGAACTATGTTCCGATCGTAAACAAGTTAGACTCACTTGCGCCAGGCTAGGTTTACTCTACTCTCTACTATGTGGATACTACTTTGGAATTAAATTCTAATTATGTCTTGTACCATCGAGAGTCAGGCGAGAGTTAGGTTAGGACCCTTGAGTTAATTTTTAAATTCTTATCCCACCGATGTGGGAGGTTTAAGTCAACTAATTCTGGGCTTCTAATGTCAAAAATATCAAAAGTGCGATGGTTTAGGTGGCACTTCAACACACAAAGTGTTTTCGACTGCGTCCCTTGGGTTCGAGCTCGATGATGGGGCGGCAAACGTGGACAAGCTGTGAAAGCGGCTCGGCAGTGCGTGCTACGCGCTGGGCAAGCTGGCGCGTCTGGTGCTCGCTGATATGGTCCACATGTGCTACTTTGTGACCTCATTGTTGCAGGGTGCCGAATTCTTTGGATGCGCTGCCGAAAGCGAAGGCTTCTTCAGAATGGTAAAAGGGCCGTACATCCGACAGTATGCGTCTCGCGGATCTGTGAGACCATATTTTACCCGGCTAAATATCATGACCTTCCCATCAATAGCTATTTATCTTTGCTATATATTTATGCTATTTATATATAGCTATATGCTACCTAGCATTGCATGTCCGTCCGTCGTCGTTCGTTTCCAAAACAAGCGAAAATATTGCTACAACACTCGCAATGCCGCTAGTGGCTGGCTGGGGCCTAGGCAAGACGACTGAACAAATCGGATAAGTTTTTCGACCACAAATTTTCCAAACTCTGATTAATGTGCATTTACACATCACAGGCCATAAGTTGAGTTAGCGTTGGGAGAACGTACAATATCTACAAAATTTTACTTAGATCTATGCTAAAAACTGTTTTGTTTGGTAGATCGATAAAAAAACAAAAAAAACCAACATGACGCGGTCTCCCATCCAAGTACAACGTTGCATAACTTTTTTTTAAATTGTGTATGGCAAAGCATTTTACCATCATCACTCTTAAGGAAATGACGATTTGACCTAGGAAGGGGCATTTTTTCCCAGAAGGAACCTATTCACTCGGGATTTGAAGATACTCTTCCTGAAAAACGAACGCAGGAAGTTAGTTCCACTCTTTACCGGTACTTATAACGAAAGTAGAGCGGAAACGTTTGATTGGCATTGTGGGATGTCGACCAGGTGGTATTTACTAGTGCTTCTGCTTGTCCGGTGGTGAAAGGGGGAGGGAGGGATAAGGTCATGTAAATCCTGAGCGCAATCACTAAAGTGGTACTTATAGAACACTGACAATCTGGCCGTCTGATAAAGAAGCAGTCCCGGTGAGAAGTACTGGCGAACCTTTGCTAGTATGCCCAGCTTCGTGTCAGCAAATTTAGCCTTCGATCTGATATGAGAGCCAAAGTTCAGGTATGAGGTGAGCTCAGATTATGTGATCGGTGTTTAACTTGGTATGGACTTATCCCCCTTTATTTTATTTTTTTATTGTTCAAGATTGGGCGCAGTCAGTAGTTGGAAGGGTGATGGGCGGCGTACTGTTGGCATTTTGCTTTTTCTTCACTCCATTAAATATATCCGTTTTTATGGTTCCTTTTGCGAAATGTAGGATGGTACCGAACCCTCCGTGTACGAGTTGACTCGCACTTGGCCGGTAGGTAGGGTCTTCTGTACTGCCACAGTAAGGAGAAGGTACGTACACATATATTAATCAGGCTTTCATTCACGTCTTATCAGTACTCCTTTGGCAAAGGTCGAAAAAAGACGAAATAATAACAGTTACATGTTACCTACTGCAAGTAAGTTGTTATCGAAAACAAAGACACTTCTGCTCAAGACAAGGTCATATGCTCTCTCTCATAAATAACTATCTATAATTTTATTCAAGGTTGTTATAATGACATTCGACCGATAATCGAGACGTTCAAAAGTTTAACTATTACGGAAAACGGAAGTAAAAATCTTACAATTATCAGAACATCATTAGTGTTTGTTATGTAAACACATGCAAGAAACGTTAATATAATTTATAATTAATTCATTATGGATGAATAATAAACAAATCAAATAAAAATATATTTCAAATTGATTCTCAAATCAATAAAATGTTGATAAGTTTTCAAAACACAAATTGTGGATGGTATAAAAAAGCCTTTGTAGTAATAACATTATATACCTATTGGTTTTTTTTTCTCGCTGATGAAATTGCATTATTTTTCTATCATCACATCACCTAACCATTCTAACTCCTACCTACTACCAACTTACCTGGGTTTCAGACTATCTGGGGTTTCAATCTTGTACTTGCGTGCCTCTTGCCATGTTATATTTATGATTTTTTGAAATATATATAGGCATATTGGTAATTCACTGACACTGTGTTAACACAGTTAACTGCAGGTTCTGCCCACCATCATGAACACGTCAGTGAAGACGCCAGGTCTCAATTCTTAAAATTGGTGGAAAGGGAATGATCTTAGTATGTACATCCCATTCAAAATCGTTCATTATAGAGGTTTTCTTTGAAACGAACCCTAAAAACATCTCTGCCCTGAATTATCAGTGGGTGTGTGTGTGTTCGGCTGTCTCCCAGCCAGGCCAAAGCCACTTAAATCATCTTGCGTAGATATATTAAAAGCCAATGATGATGATGTGGATTTAAATAGGAGTGGGAGATCGGTATTTAGTAATTAATTAAGTTTCGGACGTTAGTTTGTATGCGAGGCGATTTAAAAACAAAATAAGAATTAGGACCTGGCGTCTTCACTTACGTGTTCGTGATAAGGGGCAGGACCTGCATTCCACGTAGTGTCAGTTACCAATAACCAATTCCAATTATTATTATTATTATTATATCAGCCAAGTTCATCCCACTGCTGGGCAAAGGCCTAATAAATAAATAAATAAATAATAATAATAATAATATGTATAGCGACCACATCGCCTACTTATAATAGGCGATGTGGTCGCTCAGCGACAAAGTATTTTTGTTGTGTGGTGTGAAATGTAATGAATGTTCCTGACTAACTCGTTGAATAATGCTTATCAGTTTGTACACTTTGTTATACCTCTTTGCCCCGCTAATAGCATTTTTGAATACAGCACAACATAAGTGTCGGTTCGTAACATAAGGTCTACAAACCGACTGAAGCCCCTCTACAACATTCACACTAATAGGTACCTACTTTAATTATAAAGTTATCTATGTTCGTTTTTATTGTGAAGTAACCTGTTGATATTTCGAAGCGTTAATGATAATAATAGAGGGGTTGTTACGGTCAAGTTGCAGATTGGCGCAAATATCAAGACTATTGGTTTGGAGTTTTACTGTTCAGGGTTCCGTACCCGAAGGGTGAAAACGGGACCCTATTACTAAGCCTCCGCTGTCCGTCTGTCTGTCTGTCAATCTGTCAGCGGGCTATAATCTCATGAACCGTAAAAGGTAGCATACATAGTATGTTTTTGTAGTGTATGTACAGTGGAAAATTCGAACTCTACCTGTTTATAGATTATAGACGTAGTAGTAGCAACTTTCGTAAAAACGAATCTTGATCGCTTTGATCTATACCCGCCTGGCACTCGCCAACGCAACAAATAATAAAAATAAAATAAAGATTAAAATTAAAGCGGGCTCCTATTTAAAATACGTGAATTTTTGGCTATTTTTCCTCTACGATTGTAACATTATCAGTTAACCGTATTTAGTAGACAGTGAAAATTTGCTCTATGTCATCAAATACTAAATACTACAAAACTTTAGACCTTCTAACCTGCTACCAAATTATTGCCGCTATGACATTAAAAAAAAACTAAGGCGCGTCCATACCACGTCAACGTCCATACTACTATCAGCGAAGCTAACTCGTATGGATGACCGCGTCAACTAGGTTTGTTGCTTTTTTCGATCCATTAAAAAAATCTGATTCTCCGTTTCTTTTGCGAAGCGATGGCACGGAAGGCTCCGTGTGCGAGTCGACTCGCACTTGGCCGGTTTTATTTATTGTCTGTGAACATTAAAACTTGAGAGTCAATGGAAAAATAGAGACTATTCATTTATTTGCAGAAATTTGTTCCGTTGGTCTGGGTGTTTACTATGTATAATAAAAAATATCTATCTTTGTAGTGTATTGTATTAAGTATATCAGATAACTAGTAGGTACCCATAACACAAGCTCTGCTTAGTTACTAGCTTAGGGGCTAGATAATGCTGTGTGAATTGTCCAGCGTTATTTATTTATTTATTTTATTTTATTTCATCAATTGGTGTATGTATTAGCGAAGTAACATTCTGTGACTGTCTCACGAAGGCAGTTAATAATCTACTATGCCAAATATGAGCGGAATTTGTTTATTATTTTGACAGCAACAGCCGATTGAATCAGCAGGAAGGTGGGATACTATAGGCACTACATTTCAGTTTCATCTACTATAGTATTCATTATCTGTGATTTCTTGAAGAAATCAATTTTAAAGTAATAATGTACTTAAATTTTACGCACTGGTTATCAAAGGGTCTGAAGATTGAATCGTTTCAATAGATTGGCACCTTGTTAGTGGCAAGGTGACGGAAGACACTCCTCTTTCAACTACTAGGTACACATTATATTTAAATCGTTAGATACTCTCTAAGGCCAGGTAGTCCTGCAGCAGTAGGTGTAAGGGAAAACGCGCGACTGCCAAGCTGCCGCGCTCGTGTTTTTTGTAGTTATTTAAACATGGTGATTAAGAAAATCATTTTATCAAGTCAAACTCTGCGAATTTGTTTAAAAATATTAAGTGTCCTTAGAAGAGTACAAAAAAAGTGTGATAACAGTAGTTCGCTAGTCATAGTATTGAAAAAACGTTAGAAAAAGGGTTAACTTTGGGATCTTTTTCTATCGAGCGAAGTTCATTAGATCTTGTAAGTGAATGCGACTTTGACTAGACTAGATCCTTATGTAATGTATATCTTTTTTTCAGAATTGTAAACACTATTTTCTAAGTATCAGATGATTTTAAAAATCACAAGAATGCGGGCTCTGCTGGCCTACCAAGCCCTAACACCAAAATGGACAATCTAACTATTTAAATCTTTGCTACTACGTATTTTCGACACGGAGACGGTTGAGGCTGACACACACGGTATGTCACGTTGACCTAGGTTAACGAAATCATGAAATTTGGCATATTCTCACAGCTCAAAAAGTCAAAATAGTTCAAATTCGGATGTTGATAAGTTCGTCTATCAGCGGAATGGACTCTAGGAGGTTTTTGGCATTTTTAAGGTTTCGAGATCGAACATCGCTTTCGAAGCTCTTATGGTCTCGCTTTGTCTTTATTTTTTCCCTCCGTAATAATCCCGCAACTACTGCAGCTTTAAGCCTATCCATCTTCATTCTTCTTTGATATGGATATCTCAGAAGAGCGATCCATGCACACAAATGCCATCATGAATGTAGCATTTGTGTGGATGTCTATGTTACAGGAAAAATATAGAGTAAGTTTGTAAAACGAGTATATTCATTTTCTACCTCACCGAGTGGGGTATCAAATGAAATGTCTTGGTTTGTAAATTCCTGTAGTGTACACAATTTTTGAAATATTTTGAATAAAGTTCAATAATTGACCTAATCTCCGAAGTACCTATGCAGAGTTATTCTAGAGTATTTAAATAAGTACGCTTATATATAGACATTAAAAAAAATATTTTGTGTGTGACAAAAAGAACTGAAATTCTCTTATATCAATACTAATATTATAATTTCGAAAGTAACTCTGTCTGCCTATCGGTCTTCACGCCTAAACGGCTGAACGGATCTCAACGAAATTTGACAGGGAGGTAAATTGGATGGACATTACAGTGGATGGACATAGGCTACTTAAAAAGCGCGTTTAAAGCTGCAGCAGCTGCTGCCTGCGTTGTGTCTATATTTATTATTTGCTTGTTCTACCCGTGTTGCCACCATGTTCGGGTTAAAACCGAACACGCAGCGGATACGCGATATTTCTTAGTTTCAATTGGACGTGCCATCACTCGCGGTTAACCGAGACCGCGGATTCATACCAATACCATTTTGAACATTAATTTATATTTTACCGGTTAAATTATATATATACAGGGTGATTTTTTGAGAAGGTCGGTCAGGATGGCCAATTCCGAAACCACGAGAGTTAGAGAAAAGTCGTGAAAGGGGGCAAAGTGAAAGGGGGGTGAAAGGGACTGCATATTTAGTTTTTTTTATTGGAAACCGGTGCAAATGATTTTTAAAAAAAGGATTATTATTAAACTACTATATTATTATAAAACCAATGAATTTTGTTGCTGATTAGAATCAATCTTTGCAAAGAAATGTTTTACTAAAAACATTTCGATGGAAAAAGGAAAAAGTAAATTTATACAAATTACTTTTAATATCTACTCATCTCGATTTCCTTCAAAAGTAAAAGATTTTAAAAAAATGCAGTTATTGTTTTTGAGAGCTTGACTGCTTTCACGACTTTGCCATGCCAAAAACTAGCAACTTCTTATATAAAACTATCACAAACCATATATACTATTTAAACCAATACCCAAAGGGTTTCGGATTTATACGGAAGCTTTCACCACCCTCTATGAACTGTGGTGGCGATTACCGAACACACGCCACATTTTCCTAAATAACCGTTCACCCTCCAATTATATTCATTCCAGCATTATGTACAAGCGAATTTTCTGCTTCTTATGTCGAATGGACTTTAAAGTCTAGGACGTCATGTATTTTATGACCATGCATCACAATTGCAATGTTACCTGCATTGCCTGCCAACGGGATTACAGAGATCAGTTCTACCTGGAGCTTATTTTTCACACTGAGTTGTTGAAGTGGAATTTTACCGTTATATCGGTGAAAAACACTCATCATTTTTTTATCCACAGTATTGATTGCAGCAGATTCAAAATCGTTCATGTAAATTATTGGCTACCTTTAGGAATTTGTAACTTATATATATTATAATGAATCAAATTTCGGAAGGGGTAAGTCAGGTGCGTAATTAGAAAGGGATTTTTATGTATTTCCCAGGCTATACAAGCAATTTAGCTGGCAGTAAGACATTTTTGCGACCACTGAAAGACTTATCAATAATATACCAATTTACGATCTAGACGGGACTTGAAATTTTTGGGATTTGTGGAACAAAGACCAATGTTTTTGATCCTAGAATTTTCCCTAAGTGTGGGCAAAAATTATTATCAGTTTAAAACAAACTTCGAATCAATGGTCGTTTTGTAGTCTTATCGACATTCTGCTGATTTCAATAATAAATGTCTTGCATTTCAATTTAAGCGAAAGTTTTCAATCAACCTGTCATGACCTACGGAGCTGAGACAAAAGACTCTCATGGTAGGGTTGGTCACCAGTTCAAAGTCGCTCAGCGAGCAATGGAAAGAGCTACGCCTATCCTCGTTACGGATCCTATCCTTCAGAGAAACTCCGATTTTCTCTGAAGGATTGGATTCGTAAAGAACACATCCGACAGAGAACCAAAGTTATCGACATAGCCCAAAGAATTAGCAAACTGAAGTGGTAGTGGGCCGGCCATGTTTTGCGAAGAACCGACAACCGATGGGGTAAACGTGTTCTTGAGTGGAGACCGAGACTAGGCAAACGTAGTGTTGGACGACGATATTTCAAAGTTCGAAATCTTGAAAATCACATGCCTTTTTTCCAGATTATGAAAAAAAAATTCTAAGGTATTATGAACCCAGATACCAACTCCAAAAAAATAAACAGAAGTCAACTTAAAATACAAACTTTCACAAATTTTTAAAGGAGAAAAAACTAACATGACGCCATAAAAAGGAACCACCATAAAAAGGAAATTTCTAAAAATCCGTTCGTAGTAGATGCTTACGTCCTAAAAGGAACCTCTTCACCTCAACCAACCTCAACAGCCTATATTGGTCCACTTCTGGACTCAGGCCTCCCTGTGATAAGCGCCTTATTGACTTTTATCTCATGGGGGTAGAGCCCATAATCCCAACGCGCATGCGGGTTGGGGATCGCAGTTCAGAAGTGGAATTGTTCTGCAAGAGGCGCTGTTGCCCACTCCCCGATGGAACCTACCTACACCCTAAAAGGAACATAGATGCAAAATCTCAGCCTTGTAGGTATCTCATGTAGTTACAGAGATTTTTGGATATGTCAGTTTTTTCTCCTTTATAAATACATAAAGAAGATACATATTTATTATGCTTGTTATATTTTGGTAGAATATAATAATCGGCAGTCAGAATAAAGTTTCAAAGTTGATTACTTACGTGTCGTATCTTGGATAGGTCGGGGGATGGTACGGTGATCCGGATCCAAAATAGTTCCTGGCTCCGAGCGGCAGTGGCTGCATGTGTGGCACGTGCTGACCAACATGGCCCACGTGGTACCCTTCCCCGAAAAGGGACTTCGAGTAAGGCGCGCGAAAAGGCCTCTTCATACGACGCCTCCGCCTGAAGTTCCCATTTTCAAACATTTCCCCGCATTGTGGATCTACAACAATACTGCTCTCACCACCGAAATAGGAACATCTACATCATATTCACAGTCTATATCGGACAGCAAGGGTTCTATCTCTGAATTGAATTTGAAAATATACAGAAAACCTATTCTCAAGTAACATTCAACCGTGTAAGACAGACCATTACTGTGTGATTATTTAAAATAAATTGTAGGTTTCAAGTAATAAGCACGCTTGCTCAAATATTTAAGACCTTAATTTTCATGGAGGTTAATATACAATTTAAAATGACTCGCCAGCCGATCGCCATTATGCAATTTTTATAAGCAAGATATGCAATCGCAGTTGCAAAAAAAATCTCGCTATGTCGATACAATTGTAGGAGTTATTTCATACCTAATGTCCAATAGTTTCCTTTCTGAGCTCCTCCTTCCCTGGCCACTTTGATGAAACATTCGTTCAAGCTTAGATTGTGTCGAATTGAGTTCTGCCAGCCTTTCTTATTCTTCTCGAAAAACGGAAATTCCTTGGTGATGTAAGAGTATATCTCGCTAAGGGTAGCACGTTTCGTTTCGTTGTTTTGAATGGCCATAGTAATCAGAGCAACGTAGGAGTACGGGGGCTTCGTGAGTGCCTGTGTAGTTGGAGTAGTGGACTGCGGCTTCATCTCGGAGTTTCCAGGACTAGTGGGCGTTGTCGGCTTGGATCGATTAACTTCATTGCTACGAGAAATACATGAGATTGTGAAAAATAAAACTCAACGCAATTTATAGCTCTTCTGTACATAGATACAGACAAACTAGACAAATATCGGTATTTTTTGTAGGACAATTATTATGTTAGTTACCTAGTACCATAACGCAAGCTTTGCTTAGCTTGGAGCTAGACGATTCTGGGTGATGTGTCCAGCATTATTAATTGTTCATAAGTTTTCTTCATAATATGAATATTGCTACCGGTGTAGTACCTACTTAATATACTACAACGGTAGCAATATTCAAAGGGAATGGGAATCGTTTCCCTCCTAGTCTGTGTTTTTAGCATCAAAAAGCATTTTTTCTATAGTTATACAAGTTTGCTGCAGCTGAACTCTGGAGTCTTTTTCTACATACCTGGTTATAGGACTAGCATCGTCTCTTGGGAGAGACAAAGTTTGATAAACTCTCGAAAGGTCTTCTTCGTTTTTTATAATTTGTGTGTTTGGTGGATCAGCATTGTTGTTGTCTTGGAGACAAATTCCGCTGTCATATGATGATGCGCCTGCGATAACAAAAGGAATTTGTCAGAACATTTGGTAGTACACCTGTTATGATGTCATGCTCCGCCAGCCGCTTCTGTCACATCATTTGTTACTAGTTATAATGCTATTGTAGGTAGCGTTGCAATTTTCGATCGAAGTAAAGCTGACAACGTACAACATCATATTTCAAGGTTCATAATAAGTGTTTAAGTCGGCAATGGCTAAGCAGAGTTTAACCGATGACGTACAACTATACTACGGAATATCGGAAGTCTAAATACCGGAGGTATTTAGTAATGTTAATCCAGAAAGAACGGGAAACCGCATAAAGAAATACAGAACACACAACAGTAGGTACCTACCTATGTCAACAGAAGAAGCTGTTTGTTAGCTATTGCTTAAAGTTTTAAGAGGTTCAAGTGCCTAAATAATTTTCACAAGAAAATTAGGTATTTTCTTAGGTTTCTTAAGTTACGTTTCTTAAGACAATATCCCTATTTCTCGTCCGATTCCTGAACTTCTCATAACGACTGTCCGTGTAAACGGTTTATGCCAGCCTTTGGTAGAGAACTTATGCAGAAACCACGCACCGGTATGTAGACATTGATCCCAAAGTTCGATGTTAGCTCAACAGTGTGTAAGATTCTAAAACTGTATCGCACGTGATAAAGGTTGAAGCTCATTGAAAAGCTTCGGCATGGAAACGGCACGAGACCGGCACGTTCGATTCAGAGAGCCGCAACCATGTCGTAGGATTGCGGTAGGCTTGCCGCCGGCGCGTCTACTCCGACTCGCAGCAAGCACGTCGCAGCTACGTGAGCTACGATCCCATGCCGGTCTCTTGCCGACACAATAAGATGAGCAACGCCCAGTGTTCCCAGTCACTGGCTGCATCATACCACATTATTGTTATGGTGCATTCAACACTTGAGATGTAGCCAATCTTACGCGTACGTGCCTCCCGATTCGGCTTTCTTGGAATCCATCTCCTAACGTTGTTTAGTATCGAAAATTTTATAACACACTCAGTTCTGGATTAATAAATATGTATAGGTAGCTATTCCAGATTTTATTATCGGAAATCGTTCGAATCTTCAGTCCTTATTAATAATTTTATCTTTAAAGTAGGTTTTAAGTTTGTCTTGCATGTTATTTAACATTATCATATATTGACGACCTCCGTGGCGCAGCGGGCGAAGGTCTGCCTGCGACGCAGGAGGTTGCGGGTTCGATTCCCGCCTCGGAACAAATTTGTGTACGATCTGCAGAAATTTGTTCCGTTGGTCTGGGTGTTTTCTATGTATAATAAAAAATATCTATCTATGTAGTGTATTATATTAAGTATATCAGTTATCTAGTACCCATAACACAAGCTCTGCTTAGCTTGGGGCTAGATAATGCTGTGTGAATTGTCCAGCATTATTTATTTATTTATTATTTATTTATTATCGTAGGTATGTAAGTAAGCTCTTCTTGGGTATTTGGTTTAATTATTAAATTCAGATCATGGGCCATATTTCAAGACGAATTGTATGTACGTTTTGTAATTTAATTTATCTAAAAGGAGTAATTTGGTAATCTGCAGCACTTCACCTGCTGTAATATAAAGGATCAGAATGGCTTTTATTTTTTTCAGTTTCAGTTTAAAGAACTTATTTCTTAAAAGAACTAAGTTCACTTAGATGAGAATCTAAACACAATATTTAATTAAGCTTGCTATCTTAACTAATTAAAAAATTATGCTATAATGTAATACAATACATAAGTAGTTACGTAGCAGTTTCATTGATAAGCAGTTTTTAATGTTATCAGGTAAGTTATTATAAATCTGCGCACCTTCATACATGATATTTCGTTTTCCGTAGTTGGCCCGTGGACTCCTCAGTTTTAACTTAATTTTGTTTCTTAAATTGTAGGTGTAGGTTTTCTTTGATAGTGCGACTTGCGTATGTATTATATCAGTTACTATTTTCCTAACAAGGATGCAAGTGAGGTAGGTATATAGTTGGTTGATGTTAAAAATTTTGGTTTCTTTGCAAATAGTATGTGTGCTAGTTAGGTAGTCATATTTGTATAGAACTTTAATTTATTTATTTTGAGATATTTGCAGTGATTTTAGATTTGATACTGGCTGCCGTTCCCCATACTTCCAGTAGATATTGTAAATGCGATTAAGCTAGGGAATTATAAATAGTCATTCAAATTTTACGTGGCAGGCACCCCACGGATCTTTCATATGTATTTTATTGCAATTATTGAGTACGTAGTTCCTAGTATCTAGGCAAGGTATAAGAGACGCAATGGCACCCAAGCAGGGCGTGGCAACATGTAGGTATTTATAAAATATTATGCAGGTAGCAATGTTAAAATATTTAAATTATTATCATCGTTAAAAAGGTCATTTATATCACAATAGCAATAAGTTAGAGGTATTGTTTTAATTTGGTTTCAACTAGGTTTGGACTTTTTACTCATCTTTTAGTACATATATCTGGTATTTTTTCTAGTATTTTATTTTTGGATTTTTGATACCATTTTGGCCCCGTACTTCGCATTTTTAGTTTGCCGGGGTTTATTGCTCTTTTCTTACTGTTTGCCATCGAACAAGGTTTTCGCCGGCGGCGGCGGTCGCGGAATATTTGACCGAAGCTGTTTGCGATTGTTTATTTACTTATGAATGGCCAGTCGTGCACTATTTCTCGTTATTTGTTTAGTAATATACTAAAATGAACTTTGGCAATTAAGAATTGTTCGTTCTGGAATGTGTACATTTCAACATTCAGTCATTACTAGACCGGACCCGGAACCAATTCAATCGAATCGTCGGAATCTACTAGTGCCTCGAGAATGCGATTGGTTCTGTATTCTATTGCGTACTTTATACAAGTATGTTTTTATGTAATCCATTTTAACTTATTATTCATACTAAAACAATAAAGACACTTAAATTATAAATGCTAGGTTTGGGTGTTTAGATGGATGGATGTTTGTTACTTCTTCACGCCAAAACTACTGGACGGATCGGGCTGAAATTTTACATCGATATAGGTCTAGCCTGAAATACACATAGGCTACGTTTTATTCCGTAAATCAGTTTCTTGAAACTTTCAATGAAATATGGCAGGGAGGAAAATGATTTCACATAGGCAGCCTTCTATATATAATATATTAAAGCGGTGCCTACATAGGTATACTTATTTTATTCTGTAGATAGCAAAAAAACTGTTTCGGTTCTTTTTTATAACTGACAACAAACTAAAATTTACGTACAACAAAACAAAATGTAGTTAGATCAAAACGGTTTTATATTGCCCTACATTTTGTAGGAGCTTCCTAGAATGCTATTCTCCTGTAGATTTGATTAATTTCGTTTTGTCCCATTTAATAATCCTACTAATATTATAAAGCCAAAAGTTTGTGAAATGTGAATTTTTGTTACCTAAGTTCTCCAAAACTGTTGAACAGGTCATGATGAAATTTGGCGTACATTTAGAACACGGCGTAACTTAGTTAAGACGCTTATATTATATTGAAAATACGCGTGCGAAGCCGCGGGCAGAAACTAGTGTGTTATATAAAAATTCATAATTTACTTTATTCATAATTACTTTTAGAATTAGAGTTCTCTTCTGCTGCTCCTATACAATATTATTATATTTCTACGACCGATGACAGAATTTACCCACAGTCCGATCATCGTCGTGGGAACTTAAAAAGTCACACTAAAGTAAGTGGCTCACATAAAACGTTTAGAATATTTTAATCGCTGTGATTTAATTCTAATAAACAGGAATAATCTAGAGAAATAACCATATTTTCAAATTATTTAAGGGTTTGTCGTAAATTTTGTTAGTTAGCCATAATGTCAGTATCCTATCCTACTAAGATTACAAAGCCGATAGTTTCTGAAATGTGAATTTCATTTTGTTACCTTTGATGTCCAAAACTACAAAACACATCATGATGAAATTTGTTGTACATTATGAACATAGCCTTTCTCAGATAATAGGCTACTTATTATACCGAAAATACGCGTGCGAAACCGCGGACAGAAGCTAGTTTCTGAATAAAAATATTAGGTAGAGTAGAGTACGTGTAACAGCGTATTTTTGCTACATACCTAGTATGAATCTCCAGAACAAAATTTTTCAATCGTTTTTTTTTTTAATTAAATGTCCAAGGTATTTATTTATAATTATAATAATGCTGGACGATTCACACAACATTATCTAACCCCAAGCTAAGCAGAGCTTGTGTTATGGGTACTAGATAACTGATGTACTTAATACAATACACTACAAAGATAGATATTTTTTTATTATACATAGTTTTCTATCCTCTCTATCATCCAGACCGACGGAACAAATTTCTGTAGATCGTACACAAACTTGTTCCGAGGCGGGAATCGAACCCGCAACCTCCTGCATCGCAGGCGGACCTTCGCCCGCAGCGCTACGGAGGTCGTCATAATGAAATAAATTTGATCTTATGTGTGTAAATGCTAATATTAGCAGAAGAGGCAGATTTCGGTAGGTAATTCAGTACCGACGGAGCTAGCATACAAGAATGTTGGGCAGAGCCGGCCGTATTGCACTCGCATATCGGATTCGAGCCCAGTGCGAACACGGCAAGGTATTGTGTAGCTTATAGAACAATGCCTCGTATTTATAAAACATAAAAGCCGGCGTATCGTTCGTGAAATTAATAACAAATAACAATTGTGAAACGTTAGTTCGGGAGCAGTGCGAATTACCCATGACGCTGAATAACTGGCTTGTGAATGTACCTATGTACATGTGCAGAGAGACATCGATGATTAACGAATAACCAAATATTTACAATAAAATCATTATCTACGTATTTATTGGCAAAAAGCTATTTCTATACAAAACATAGCATAAGAAAACTTAGAGTAACTTTAAATTTACCTATGGAATCCAATCGGCTACTTCTTGATTCACGATTACAATGACATCACCATTTACTGGTTACTTAGTAATAATACCTAATGGAGGACCTTTCACACATCATCACTAAGCCCCAAAGCAGGCAAAATTTGTGTTTTAGGTACTAGAATACTGATTTTACTTCTTACCCCGGTCGTTCGGTTGACTCAGCGCCCTAAATACATTTTACCTATTACTGATAAGCATCTCTTAACTACTAACTACATTTGATACAAAATTAAGATAAGTTCCGAACATTAAATTCTCATCTTGGTATTGGAAAATCTTACTTTTAATAGGTACCTACATACCTAGTTTACCTACTCGTGTGAAATAAAGCCACTTAAAATGAAATCTGTGCCCAACTAACCCTACTATTGATCTAAAAACTTGCTTACAAAATATTGCAACCTTTTTATGTAATAAACTCCCCTAATACGTATTGATAGTTAATTTATCACCGTTTCAGATTTTATTTAGAAAAAAAAAAACATCGATCCGGATGTTTTGCCGTACGTACCCCCGAGCGTAAGAAACCCAATATTTTTCGCCTAATTAGCAGTGAGCCTAACTCTTGATCTCTTTCCATGGGATTAGGGATGCAAACACCTTCAGGGCATTATTATTTAAACACCTGGTTACGACGAAAAAGAAAAACAAATGTTTGGGAAATGGTGTCGTTAATCTGTCGTGAAGGTATTTCGAATTGGTGAAAAGAGAAAAGTTTTAACAGTGTTTGTAAATAATAATACAACGGATTGTAAACAAGATCGTAAAATGTCAAATGAAAATGAATACATTCTGTTTTACGAAGAAATAATGATCAAATGATGTATAGTAAATGTGATACAAAACATGTCTTTAGTGTATTTGTCCTTTTTTATAAAACGTAGTGTTTTTTCACACATTTAAGGAGCGGCCTCCAAATATTTTTCCTGTGAACTATAAAATACACATAAATAACTTTTGTTAAGAAATCGATGTAAATAAAATCGCATTATAACCATATTTTGGACTGTATTAGTTTTATAAATTATTCAGAAAATTTTACTACTTCTTAAAGAAACCCCAACTGTTTAGCTTGCGTTTCGTACATTTTGTTTAACAGTTCATACAAAAATGTAAGTAACGTTCTTTCGGAAATCGCCTAAGCGCCCAAACGTTTTTCAGTGTACGGGAGACTTGTTCATTTAGTTGTAATTTTTTTTGTAAATACATAGCTATTGATTACTAACAGCAAAGTTATCATATAATTGAAAACTACAACTTCAAGAACAATGGGAAATAAGAGGCACCCTGGCAAGTCAAGGAGCGATCGTACGGTAGGTACTTAATTAGTCCGAATTCGATACTTGGAGGTTACCTAACGCGTCTACTGATAAAGGCGTCAATATCACGCTGGTACAAAAGGTAATTGTTCTCCTAAACAATAAAGCTTAATAACGTAAGGTTCTAGGTAAGGTGTATGCAAGCATTGTAACCGATGACGCCGAGTGCCGGCTGCACCGGTGGTTACTACTGTTACGTAAAACCGTGAACGCTCGTTGCGTGTTCGCTTATACTGCATTTTTGTATTCGTTTTTCTTTTCAAGTCTTATAGATTTGAATGCTGCTTTAACAACCCATTAATATATCTTCGTAATCACTTCCACTGCGATTACGAATCCACCAGCCAAGCGTGGTGATTATGTCAAAAAGTCCTGGAAGGTATTTTAGGCAGTGCTAATGTGGCGTCGTTTGGGGGAGGCCTATGTTGAGCAGTTGACATATACGGGCTGATGATGATGATGAATGAAGAATCACTTTACTCATTTATCGGTTGAGTAATCTAGCGCAGGGCATCAGAATTGCTATACAACGGGACAAAACAACCAGCGCTTCCGATCAGTATTGATTTGGATCAGTTGAACTATCTGTTGACTTGTACATAGTATATCACACTATATACATATGTATATTATACAGGTTGCCACGGAAAGGGTGTATTAAGCTGAAAGGGGGTGATTCTGAACCCCGAGCGGATAATATTATAAATGCGAAAGTTTGGATGTTTAGAAGTATGGATATTTGGATGGATGTTTTATTATTTCTTCACGCCAAAATTTTTGGACAGATCGGGCTCAAATATTGCATACAGGTAGTTGCAGGTCTGGAATAAAAC
The DNA here is from genome assembly GCA_949316285.1 of Eupithecia subumbrata. NCBI lineage: Eukaryota > Metazoa > Arthropoda > Insecta > Lepidoptera > Geometridae > Eupithecia > Eupithecia subumbrata. The sequence continues at coordinate 8,939,072 of OX438642.1, read as the reverse complement.
ATAGGCTAATTTTTATCCCATAAATCATTTCCCAAACGTTTCCATATAAACAAAGCGTGCGAAACCGCGTGCAGAAACAAGTTAGTTATAAATGTGTTTTATTAAAAATTTTCTGTCTTCTTTCTTTCAGTTATTCAGTTGAGCTACCTATAGATTGTTTGCAACAGTCTGCAGTTAGCTCAATTGTTTCAATTGTAAATACTAGTTCTAATTTATTTCTATTATTTGATTGTAATTTTCGCTGCAGAGAGAATACTAGTAATTTACAGGGTAAGTAAATCGTTCAGGCAAAGTGGAATGGTAGATATAAGATACAGCAATGCGCATCGAATTAACTATTGAATGAAAATTGTAATAAATTTCGTTGAGGTAAAGTTTTGAAGAAGTCAAATCTCGTACATAATAGCAGTCGAGAGTACTATATAGGCACGCTTGCTACTCTGCAAGTTGGTGTTTTTTTATACAGTATTGTAATCGGATTGAGTTATGAGCGGCTTGCAACAAGAGCGCTCAGGTTAAGAGGACGTGGCCCCAGATGACGTCATGGGTGTAAGACGCCCTGCCGCCCGCTAGATACCAACTCGTTGTTTCAGATAAGCTTGGAGTGCAAGTTAATCGCTATCGACCATTTACGTAAACAAATTAATGAAAGTGATTAGGTAGTGGGCATTCAATAATAAATGATAAACTTTTAAATCCATCATAGTTATTAGCACTAAAGTCACTCATAACGGGATATTTACCATGATTTGAGTTTTGAGCTTTCCAATATTTCGGCGCAATTACATGCGCCGAAATATTGGAAATATTGAAAAGTTCAAAACTCAAATCATGGTAAATATCCGGTTATAAGTGACTTTAGTGAATAATAAATGATGTAAGACAATCCACTGCATCTTCTAGCCCTAAACTAAGTACAGCTTGTGTTATGGATTGGTAGAACCGGTCGTGGTGGTCCTGGTGTAAGCATCACCCCTCCCAACTCAGCCTGTGGATATTATAAGACTAAAGGAACCTATAAGAGGAACGGCACCAGCTTCCTTCTGTGTATTTTTAACGCGGTCACCAATCCACCAAGTGTGGAGATTATAGGAAAATCCCCCTTGTTTTTGGAAGGTACGTTTACTTTTATTACGTTTCTACAGATTGTATAAACATTTTACCCTGCCGCGGGATACTAACCTGCGACCTCGTGCGTCGCAGGCGTATCTTCGCCCGCTGCGCCACTGAGGTCGTCAATGAATAGTGCATTCAGTAAATGTAGGGCCCGGCTCCATCTTTTACTAGTACATTCAATAAATGTAGAGACCGTGTCTATTTATTACGAGTGCATTCAATAAATGTAAATTTCGGGTCCAAATTTTTATTACTACTGCATTCACTAAAATAGGGTCCGGATCCATCTATTACTAGTGTATTCAATAAATGTAGGGTCCAGGTCTATCAATTACTAGTATTACTAGTGCGTTCAAAAAATGTACTGCCCTGCTTCATCTTTTACTAGTGCATTCAATAAAATGAGACTCCAGGTCTATCAATTACTTATGCATTCAATAAATGTAGGGCCCGGCTCCATATATTACTAGTGCATTCAATAAATGTAGGGTCCGGGTCTGTCTATTACTAGTGCATTCAATAAAAGTAGGGTCCAGGCATAGATTATTATACGTTTGTATAGTGCTTTCAATAGAGGAAGTCTATGCCCTCCTCCTGCCAATGCACAGCCTAGTCAAGAAAACTTCATTGATAATTGCAGCCGATAAGGTGCGCGCCACTATGCGCTAAATTTGTCGATAAAATAGGCACTTACCTACTTATTTACTTGTTTGTTATAAACCTAATCATTTCTAAATTTAAAGTACCTACTCGGTAAGATAGTTATTTAACTAAGGTATTTTTTTTAAACTAGAATATTATATGCTATACCTACTAGCTTACATAATAAGCACACCGGTAAATCATGAATTTACTAATACGAGTTGGTAGAGTACAAATTTATAAAAATGGGACGATTTTTAGGCCTTTACCATTGAAATTGGGAGGTACATGCTTAGATTTACCAGTGGTGATTTTCCTATGCATAGAAGGTAATTTATGATAGTAGGTTTGTTTCAGAAACAACACATCAGCGAAGCCACAGGCCTTCTCTACACAGAAGCTATTGATGTAAATAAGTATGTAAGTGCATTAACAGACAGACAGACGCTGAGAATGAGTTTGTTTAATACTATGTAATGCAATATAGATTAATCTATTCACCTCCGACACCAATGCCGACTATGTCCCATCACTAGTCAAATCGGCAGGTAGCGAGGAAATGTGGGTGGTTCATGGCATCCGGCATCCCACCCCTGTTTCACCCCCGCAAAACGATTTCTTTTATTTTTGCTTTTGTCATATTTTACAGACATACTCGGACTTCCAATACACTTATTTTTAAATCCGAATATGCAAAAGAATAACATAGTATTATTTTTGTCGTGTATTGTACTACTTGCTTCTGCTCGCAGCATTACACACGTATCATTCGAGATAAAAAGTAAGACAGACTAGGTTACTGTGATAATGATAAACCATAATTTTTATATACCTTTTCCAATACTTTTTCATGAACAAATCAACTAGTGACGTTATTATATCGGGTTGATAAATATCGAAGCTCTCGTCCCGATTTTTTTCAAGAAAACTGTTTCGCATCCCTATTTTTAAAAAGAAACTGTCTTTATGCACTTGCCTGTCAACAATTAGGGAACTTAGTAGGCGTGCATGTGTCAAAAAGAAAATAAACGCGTAGACGGAATATAGATTCGATCTATAGGTACTTCGTATCCATATCGATATCGACTATAGTTTCTTGTCCAATCTAGTTCTAGGCTTGTAAGTTCTCTTATATCACTTATATGATAATTTATTTGTTACTAAAAAATCGTTATGATCACACGTTGAAACTACTGATGGGTATAAAGTCAACAGTAATAAATTATCTCGGATACTCTTTATGTTCTTTAGTACCTATATCAATTATTTAGTACCTAACCTACCCATAACACAAGCTCTGCTTAGCTTGGAGCTAGATGGTGTGTGGTATCATTGTCTAGCATTATTTACTTATTTATTTTATCCGGGTAAAATGCCATTCGAAGCTAACGGACTGAAGCTAGTTCTTAAAAAGTTCTTATGTTGCGACTGAATCTTACACTTGTTATTTTCGTATAAAACAGAAATGAAGATAAAACAATCGTTAATGAATTATCAGCACAATGCTAATCGATTTCTTTCGATGTCAAATCGATTAAGGTGTAAACTGTGTTAAAGGTGCCTCGGTGCGAAACATTAAAATTGCAAAGTGCGCTTTCGTATTTGTACTGGATTAGTTATGGGCTGCTTTATGGCCGTAATCGTAGTGTACCCTTGAGAGTGAAAGTGCTACATAAAACAGCCTTTACCTTACTATTTCTTGCAAATAAGTGTCCAGGGTAGTCAAAATGGTCCAGGGAAAGGTAATCACTTGTTTCTGGGTCTTTATTATAGTCCGGTCAATTGAGCCCGAAAATTAGGGGTAGGCTTACATAAATTTGCTTACCTAAAGCTGATAATTGGTTATGAACGTTAGGGATTCCATAATAAACAAAATGTGAAAAGTTCCCATCGATACCACGTGTGCAAAAAAATATTCAGTGTTATAGGTTTTTGATGTCTGAGCCAAAAGCAACGTAAGTTTTATCTTATGTACCTATTTAAAATTAAAAATTACTGAAAAAACTATTTAAATAACTATTAAAAAAATTATTAAACTATCAAAAAATTTTAGATCATGCGATTTTATACAGTAAATTATCAAATCCGTAACCTCTTCGAGCCTCAATAAAACTTCCAAGTCAAAGCAATCAAAATTTGCAGCAGTTTATGTCCAAATATTTTGAATTTCCAAGGAAATCACATGCACAAAAACCTATAGGGTACTTCCCGTAGATCTAGAATAGTGAAATTTGGCGAGCAGTAAACTCTCATAAAGTTAGAACTTATATCACAAGTAGAGGAAAGATTCAGTAAACCATAAATTTATACATTATTTACTAAAAAAAATACTTTGATTCTCGCCGCTGACCTAAAATCATTAAATTTGGCAAGAAGCAAGGTCTTATACAGCACAAACAAAGAAAAAAAATCCGAAAGCCATATATTTGTAGTTTATTTACTAAAAAAATACTTTTGATCATGATAAATGGCAAGACACGTCTTACAATTATACGGAACCCTTAGTGCGCGAGTCCGACTCGCACTTGACGTTTTATTGAGATATAGATAGAGATTCTTCGTCCTAAAAGTCGTTCTGACTAACATACATTAACAGTCTTAGCGGCTGGTTTTAAGAGCTTGAAATTTAGATGATGACCACCTGTAAACTGTAAACTGTAACTGTAACTTGAGAGGTGTCTCAAGGTTTACAGTTTTACTAAAAATAATTTATAAATTTCGTACCCCAAACGTTCAAACTAGGGGTTTCAAAGCGCTTTTTCTATTTTTCTATTATCTCGATGCAGTGGGCAAGTCATTTATTAGTTAGTCACTCAGGAGACCCTAAATCTTTTACAATGCATGACATCAAACTGTTGGAAAACATTTGCAAGACAAATTTTCTTTTTTAAACTTGTTATTTGTGACCTTGGCATTGATAAGAATGGAGAAGGGTTAAAAAGTTTTGAGGGTAAAAAAATTCGAAAGTTCGAAAAGTCCAATAACTCGAACCGTGAGATTTTTTACTGGATACTTACAATTTTTTTTTTCAGAACATTTATGTTGCCCCTTACCCGTAGGTAAAGGATTATATACTCTTTACACCACACCCTATATACATAACTGATCTCTTTTGAATATATGATTTCATGTTATTTATTTCCCATGTTTCATTTTACCTATCTAGCTAACTGAAGTAGGTAGGACAATGTGTCAGTAGTAATGTATACATACTCAACGCCGTGAAATTATGATGTCATTAGGTAAAGTATAAGACAAGATGTCTGTGATCATAATGTAAACAATTAACATACACCAGTAAGGGTTACGTTTAGCTTACGTATGCTTCTAGAAGTTTTGAATCTGACTATTAATATATCTAGAAATAAGTACCTACCAATTTTTATCGTGTATAAAAGGCTTTTTGAGGCTTACTGGGATGGGAGTGGATGGCCAAATCCGAAACCATTTGATTATCCTTTTATAACGATCACACGTTTTATTCATTGTTTTCTGAAATTCTGACGGTGTTTTTATATATCCAAGTTTTAACGAAAACAATAAAGTTGAAACGGAAATTCTCTGTATCTCAGCAACCGTTAGTAATAGAAGTACAAAATTGTACATGTAGATTCCCCTTTGATAACGATACAATATTTTATTCATCGTTCATATAACTAAGTTTTCGCTTTGTATCTTAGCAACTTTTTGTATTATAACCACAACATTTTGCATGTACATTTCCCTTACAAAAAGAACACATAATTCGTTTTCTTTTCATTTATGAAATTCAGCAATTGTTTTCCTCATCATGTTTATTCTAGTAATATAATAAATCCGAAAGTATGTGAAATCTGAATTTTTATTACCTAGGATCTCCAAAACATCTGAAATTTGGCGTAGATTTAGAGAAAGCCTAACTTAGGTAATATACTACTTATTATACCAATAATACGCGTGCGATGCCGCGAACAGAAGCTAGTATATTATAAAGGAGTACCTACCTGACTCACTGACAAAAAAATAAAACATTTTACGCAGGCAACATCACTGGCAGGACTCTATCGTTGTTGCTTGGCGGTCTCAGTGTCAAAGTCGAGTATTGTTATAATGTCCTGATGATGTCTCGTGGAGAGACGAAACTAGTTGACGACTTACTTTTGATGAGCTTTTTCATGGTGTAGTTGGTTTGGTCTTTTCTTTTACAAATTAAGTTGTGTTCTTGCTTAAAGTTTGAGGGCAATTTACTTGGCAATTTTATATTGCATAAGTCTGTTGTTTACCTTCTCTGATTGCAAGTGGGAGCAATTTGTGGGAGGGCGGGCGGTACACGCGAATCACTTTTTGTTGGCTCTTGTCGGAGCAGGTTTTGCGCGGAATTGTTACTATATATTGTTTTATCCTAACCACCCGAACCACTGGTTCTAGAGGCTTGTACGCATAACGCATACGAAGTCGCGGGTAACAGCTAGTAAAAAATATTGTTCAAGATCCAGGCAAAGTTAGTTCACCACCTTTAATCTGCAGATAGGTAGGCTTAAATAACCTACAGACTTCAATAGGGCACTTGACCTTTTTATGTCCCATACCTTACCTATATATAACGTAAGTCAAATTATGAAATCTTATTAATTAAAATTGGTATTGGAATCATTGATCACAGACGGTTGCTGGTTCTATTTTCACCGCCGGATAGATGTTTCCATTACGATTAGCAGATATTTAAATATCGCATAGCAAAAAAATCTTATCAAGTTCCTATCTCAATAATTTAAAGTTCTAAATAACTAGTCACACTATGAGACGCTCTTAAAACACTAATTAACAACACAAAAATGAAAGTAAAGCTCTAATGGGTTCTCTATTTCTAAACAGCTGCTAACAAACTCAAGGATCTAGGAAAATAGCATCCATTTTCATAGCCTAAGCCCTAAACCGAATCCCATTGGTCTATGTACCTGTTGCATTGCTATTTTAGACTAAAGGCGAGTAAGTCTATCAATGAATTTGCTACCAACTCCTAGGATCTCGGAAAATAACGTCACTTTTTAGTGCCCCAGCCGAATCGACCGGACGGCATTAATGACTTAGCAATTTACTTCTCGAATCGAATCCTATTGCTGTATTGCATTGCTATTTTAGACTGAAAGCGATTAAATCTATCAATGAATTTCCGGCAGCGACGGCGGCTTGACACTTTTAATATCGCCAATCAGCCGGAGCCGTTCTGAATGAACAATGCTCGTTCGCTCGTAAATTATATACTTAAGTTCTTGCCAACACAGCTGAACCCTCAAGATCGAAGTCGCACGTCAGCCCGGTCGGTGACTTGAAACAGGACGATGGAAATAGGTAGGTACATACTTCCTGCACTCATATATACTTTTAAGCGTAACTTGAAACTTCGTTGTTTAGGTAATATTTACATTGCTTGGCAATGTCATGTTAAAATTGTAAACATCACGAGAGATAAGTTTTTATTGGGGTGCTTTCATTCAAATGCAAGCATAATGTAAATCTGCGAAATATCACAGGAAACTGTTTCCTAATGGTGCCCCAATCAAACAAATGTAATATGATAACATGAGCTCGAAATAACCAGTTGGGGATCAGCTACGTGGCCTGAAGCAAAATACGAGAAAATATCGGGTTCTAGTTTTAAGCGTTGCCGCTTTGAAATGAAATCCATTTATTAAATTGCCTTTGCGTTTAGCTTAAACGTAGGTATAAACTCAGGAAGGTGGGCGGGAGAGTTTTATTTTTCCTCTTCAGGACAAAAAGGAAAACAAAGATTCCGTTTAACGCTCACGTCCTTGTCCGAATGTCTGTCCGTCAAGGCCCTTTGTATCAGAAACGCGTAGAGATTACAAACTTGATATTAATATCTACCAATAATAACCACAAGTATGCAGTCCCTTCGAGCTGTGAAAAAATTAAACTCCTTACAGTCAAAGATACAGAACGGATACTTTGACGGTCGCGAGTGTATCAAAACATATATTAAGTATAGGGTTACTATACCTATTTCCTGCTATTTATTGCCTAGAGTCATGAAATTTGAATGAACGAAGGTATGAACAAAGGTAATATGATCTCGCAATGAAATATATTATCAGTTTCGAGGACCAATAAATAAAACTACAAAAATATGAATATTTTGATATCTAATTGTCTAGCTACATCATACGAGTACGATAATCGCGTGAATGTATTATGGGACACAATTCATTACCATTAAAGTAATATGAAAACTTTCTTAAAGTTTTCTTAAATGGTGCAAATACGCAGGTCTCGACAGAGCCTACACCTTTGCTCCCCTTGGAGTCGAGGCCCTAGGTCCGGGAAATACCGAAGCTCTTCGGGTTTAAAAAAAAATATCTGAGCGTCTGGTCGAAGCGACGCGTAACCTGAGAGCTGGTGAGTATAGCGCAGCGCATCAGCATTGCCATACGGCGGGGTAATGCAGCCAGCATCTTGGGGACGCTTAGGACTTTTATATGTATACTAGTATTTTATAAGGCGGTGGCTGTCACAGGGAGGGGTGGGCTCTGGGGGGGGGGGGGGGGGGGGGCAAATCTCAAAAAGTCGAGATTTTCCCCAAGTCACCCCCGACCCCTCTACACGATTCCGCAAAAAAAAACATACCTTCCCATCCACCATCAGGGAGAACAATCGTGTCAATGAGTCAGTGAATCAGTCAGTCAGTGAGTCAGTGGTAATCGAGCTTCATATATTATGTATGTATATATATGGATCAGTTGAGCTATCTGTAGATTGTTTGCAACAGTGTGCAGTTCGCTCAATTGTTTCTATTGTAAATACATACTAGTTTTTATTTATTTCTATTATTTAATTTTTATTTTATTTGTGAATAAAGGTACATATACTTTTTAAAAAAATTAAATTTATAATAAACCTTAAAAACTTTAACGCAATTTGTAAGTTTGCATACCTACAACGGAGACCATGTGTAAATAATATGCATGGTGATTTAGTGACGTGTTGTTATTGTTGCATATCGATGTAGTTGGACACTTGCATTCATAAAAATCATTGGCAATTTTAATACAGGTACCTATTGACAATTTCATCGCAGTATACACATCAGAAGCGCTTTATTTTCGATGTGTGTGAATTGTCCAGCATTATAAGTATATATTATTATTATTATTTCCGCCCTTGAATCTGTCCACTGCTAGACATAGACCTAGGGGAGGCCATATCGCCCTACCTATAGTTATATAAAACCACTTTCAGCTTAACGCACCCAACCTGCAGTCTTTTGGAGGTAGTCATCTCACCTGGCTGATGACATTCTCTTTCTACATCTAGAGTCTGGTCCATTGCTGGACGCAGGCCTCCCCTTGGTATGCGCCTTATGGGTTTTATCATACGGGGGTTATGCCTATTATCCATAGGTACGCTACGCAGGGCATGCAGGTTGGGAATCACAGTTCGGTGGTAAACGTTTTCTGCAGGGGGCGCTGCTGCCGCCGCCCTGTAGATCCCACACCACCATCACCACCCCACCGTGTCGTAAGAGGCGACTATTAGGGATTAGTCGCCTCTTACGACAGTTTGGGGTGGTGCACCACACTGCCACGGCCGGTGTACATCCTCTACAAATATATAAAACCAGTTTCGGCCCGTAGCTTCGCATGGACACATTTGAAGGTTATTTATATTCCATGGGAACTGATCTAAGGATAAAAAGTAATCGTGTATGTGCTATTCTAGGTAAATAAACCTGCACTATAAAAATTTCAGACCGATCCGTTCAGTAATTTCAACAAACGTACATTCATCCATACACACTTTCGCATTTTTATTAGGACTGATTAATTCTATACCTACTTACCAGATAGATTGACGGAACACAGGTTTGAAGATGCCGCCAAAGAATATGAAGGCTCGTCTTTGGGCTTCAAGAGTTCATGTGTAGATACCGCATGAATCGACAGCTGCTCCTGTAAGAGACATTTTAAATATTATCTTGCATTCATAAAAATCATTTTTTTTACCCGATAGCGGAGCGGAGATTTACATTTCGGTAACAAAAAAAACATAGAACGCCTATAATCAATGTTTAAAACTCAAAAGTCATGCCTTCGAACGAATCGGTAGCAATCTCATAAACACATGCGTACTATGTTCTCTCAGTGTTAATATAAATCGAATCCCAAAGCGATGACCAATAAATATTCTACTATATCTATTTTTAAATACGTAGGATGCTTTCCCCGATCTTGAATGAACGAAGTCGCGACCCTCTTCGTAATGTCTTCGCTTGTTAAGGCGGAGAGCACAACACAAGTTATAGCGACATTGGCATAGCTATGTACTGAATTTAAAACCTAGAAAGTAGGTACTTGTATCTAGTTTATGGATAGATTGTAATGTTTTGGAACAAATATAAATTTTTATTTAATTAAATCATGGATGATTCAAATAACACCGTAGAAAAAGCAACAATAAAATCAAATAACGGATTTAAAATATTTGTAAGTAAAACTAAATTTCAATCGATTTATAATTAAATTAACAAAATTTTGTTCTATGCTTTGTATGAAAATTCAACCAGAAATGTAATAATCAGCCGCTGTCAGACTGTTGCTTGCACCGCAGTGTTAGCTTTTTGACAGTGTCAGCTATATCCGAGCTGATTTGTTCGCAACAGCTGCGCGAGCGCACCTATTAACCGCCTGATACATGTTTGTCAGCCGGCTATTAGGGTGAAAGAGATAAAATTCCAAATCATCTATAAAAGAGCGAGATCGATTCATTTCTTTTTCACGACTAATATTTATTTGCTGCACCGTGCGTGACATCAACGAAAAATTCTTGTACAAAAATGAATGCGAACACTATTTTGTTAAATCGCAACGTTATCTTCAATTACAGTGAGTGTCTTGCTTGGAAAATATATACGATAATTTCAGGTGCCTAAAATTATTCAGATATTCAATGTTAGGTTAATTGTTTGGTATTATTTTGCTGGGTGTTTTATACTAGTTTACATGTACCTAACTGATGTATTTTGTAAACAGACATTTATTAAAGAATAGAATAGAATAGAAAATCTTTATTTGTGTGACATAATATAAAACGAATACTATAAAGCGAAACACAAAGAGGTCACCAGCTCAGCTTAATGCTGTTATGGCACAAAGGCCATAGCAGCGCTGGTTTTCAGCGGTGCCGGATTGTGTATTAGATTTCTATTAGTAAAAGTGCAAATTTCAATTAATGGTGATGGTAGGAGATGATGAAATAAGCCCTTTGTATGCTACAGCATTGATTTCTATTTAATGTAACACACGGAAATTCCAATTACCTAATGTATGATGGTGGTGAGATTTGAATCTGCAGTCGAATATCCACCTTTTTATTTGATAAAACAACAAAAAAATGTTTTTATGAGTATTTAAATTTAAATTGCATGTACATACTCTGTAACAAAACACGAATGAAAATGCTAACCTATTTAATATATAGTAACACCAAAATATAAAATATAAGACTTACAAATCTAAGCCGTTACCAGAAGGCAGAGTGCCTAGAATGCTGACAGCATTGCCACGTTGAATGGCAATGCTAATTCGTTACCGAAATAGACGCCAGCATTCCGATCACCTGTGGACTCCATAAGAAGTTTGGTAAGATCTTTATAAATTAATTAATCTTTAGAAATAGATATAAGTGTATATATTAGTTGTAATTGTTTTATTCTGTTACTGTAATTTTCTATGATTTCTGATAAATAAAGTATTATAAAGACTCACATATTTCATAATTAACTAAGTACCTACTAGTTATTATAATGTTTAGTATTTATATAAAATTTTACCTATATAATATTTATATTAACAATATTTAGTTATAACTTATTTTAGGTCCCAGAGGTTATTTTAAATATTGTTAACCTAGATTAATTTGTTCATATGTATGTCATTTTAATTAAACCCTGTGTTTGTATGAGAAATAAAGTTTTTTAAACCTAAATACTGTAAATCATGCTGGGAAACAGACACATGCCATCTTAGTACACTTGAAAAAAGAACTAGTTATTAAGACTGTCCTAATAGGGAAATGATGCGTACTTCTCAAGTGGGTACATTTATTAGTAATAGGTACTTATGATAATGTCAGTTGAAGAAAAATTAAAAGCTGGCATTGCCGTAAGGACATACCTTACGGCAATGCCAGCTTTTCATTTTTCTGAACAAAATTTACGTCTAATGTTAAATTCATGGTCTTTCTTTTATTTCTGACAGTATGTTATTTAGCAAAAAACAATCCTTATGATGAATCCTTTCGATCGGTATGATAAAGGTACAGGTACCTAATCATCTATTTTTGCATACTGTAGAAGAGTATGGTAAGGCAAATAAATGCATTAAATAAATACCGATCACAAATTAATGTTAATACATTTTTTTGTTTAACCCGGGTAGTATCATTTAAATAAATAAGATTAAATTATAACTGGAAATTACACAGGCAGTAGGTAAGCGGAGATTTCACCACGTCACGATCGTCGAGACACTTATAGAAATTTAAAAACAAAGGCGCCGTGCAACCCATGGATAGTATGAGTTTTCCTTGTTTATCAAAACTATAAAAGTTTACGTTTCCTTCCATACATTTAGATCCTAGCAGCGGATACTGAGAGGAACTTTTCGTACGGCAATCTTATAGTTTCTTACCATATAGGCTGTAGTTTTCCAATGGTTTCTTGATTTTGGCAGTACGAGTGCCAACTTTGACTAAAAAGCCAAAAAGCGGATACTCAGAGGAACTACTTTTCGTACATCGTTCTTAAAGTTTCCTACCATATAGGATATAGTTTTCGAATGGTTTCTTGATTTTGGCAGTACGAGCCAATTATGACTAAGCCATGGTAAACTATAACGTTATTGAAAACTTTTCCGTTTTGATATAATGCAAACTAATACTCAAATTTATTTAGGACTAGCTAAAAATTGCGATATAAACGATCTTTTTTTAACAGTTTGACAATTCTATCATTAGTATAATTTTTTGTTTTCATAAAAAATGTCTAGTGACATCGAAATGGTGACGAGACGACAGTGGACCGCAGGGTGGGATTATACGAAAATAGCTTGGTAATTAATGGGCGTTTCCAAGCCCACAATCTCAAAACGCGACGCATTACGAAAATTCCACATCGTATATAATAAAATCATCAAATATAAATAATATAAATTTACAACGGCTAATTTTGTGCGAGTGTAATAGTACTCGTATGAAAACCACATTCTGTGTTCTACAGTTCCGTAATACGGAGCTTCTTTAAAGAAGCGGAAAACGATGATCAACGCAGTTTAATCCTGACAAACGATTTAAACCACTGCATGAATCTCAAGAAGCCTGGAAACGAATTATCACACTATTTCTCCAGTCCAAATCTGAATCTACCTCTTCTCAAGACATTCTCATTATTTTATAATTTGAAACTTTCGCAGTTCTGGGATATTTTTGCATGAACGCTTTTCAGAGACAGAAACGTTTAATACGGAGTTATTTCTGAGCTTGTAGGTTTGAGTGCAAGTACTATTTTTTCCTTAAGCTTTTATCAGAAGAATTTAATCAAGATAAAAAAATGCAACAATGTGAATTAGCTCGTGAAATAGCTCCATTGTGCTTAGTACTCGACCGATTTAGCAATGTGCTTTAACATTATTCCCGATAAGTAACTTTTATAAATCTTATTCACAATTGTGCTCCTTCACTGGCTTTGTTTAGAGTTCAATCTTGTTAGTTGGACGGGAATGAAAGTTGACGTCCGAGTAAAATAATACACATGTAAAAAGTAGTGGTAGGCCACCCAGAAGCGTTGAATGCTCTGTTTGCACGTACTGAGTACTGTACAATTGTACATTTACATGGCTTTGCATATTACATACAGTTAGGTTGGTAACCACGCAGAATTACTCGTCAAACTAAAAATATTTCCCCTAAGAAGTACTGAACGCATGGTTCTCTCGTAGTACGATGCCATCAGACGCAACAATGAACACTTCGTGGAACGTGGTGTAACCGCGTCTTCGGGAAATGCATTTGATATCCTATAGGTGATTCCTGTCCATGCGGCGCCAGTCAACAACTTGTCTAAAAAAACCTTATTATCCAAGTCAAATTCAGGAAATTCCTCAATAAAAAATCTTTACAATCCAATTTTTCAATACCGGTCTCATGTAAGGTGGACAGTTGCGAGCATAATTTAATTCTTCGTTTCACATTTCACATTCGTTTTCTAACAAAGCATTGAGTTATTTTTATCATCTTTTGACTCATATTCTTCACTATTTTTCCTTTATGTACTTATTAAAAGTTACATCACAGAATACGTATACAGATTGAATTTTTTAGTACGATGTAGTTATGTTCAAGTTAGCGTAGTGGCAATATTGCAGATCTAAGCTATCCGACCTACTTACCAGGTCAATCTTCAGTTTCGACACAGTAACATTGGCATACTTATTTTAGGTATAATTTATTTGTGTTTGAAGACAAATCGGATGTTGCGACACGGCACTGATAAAGTACATTTACGAACTTTAAATCTTCCCTGATTTCGGTGGGCTTCTGTGACATTAGTTATGTAAATATTTTGTCTACTTGATTGATTTTTTGAATTCTGAGTCTCTAAAGAAACCGATAGATATAATAAGTTCGCCATGCCCGTCCGTCTGTCTATGAGAAAGTGAAAAATTCATTTGAATTGTAGCTATTAATTAAGTAATAAGTAAGATAAGTAAGTAATATTAATTAATAAGTAAGTAAAATATAAAAAGAAAGTAAAGTAATAAGTAAAAGTAAGTATTAATATTAATAATTATTATATAAGTATAATAATAATAAATAAAATAATAATAATAATAATAATAATATTAATAATTATTATTAATTATTATTATTAAGTACCTACATTACAGATGGATTATTTACTTTATCACAGACAGAAAGTCGTAAGTAATTAAAGTAACAATAAATTAATAAAATTTACGCCGTAAGTATTTAGTTCAATTGTTAATATTTTTTTAATGGGTATGTAATTGGCATTTTGAAGTATTAAGTAAAAAATATTTATTCATGTTAACGAATAGGTATATATTTTGTTTGGGTAGATCTCATCTTTTTAACCAACTTTATATAAAGAGGGAAGTTCTATGTTCGGCTGTGTTCTTTTTATGTATGTTGGCCGATGTCTACGTCAATTTTGGACCGATTTTAATGATTCTTTTGCTATTGTGTAAAGAATGATGCCGAGAAGGTTCTATGAAAAATATTGCCGAGAGAAAAGTATTTGTCCCGCAAAATTTAAAAAACAGAAACTACTAAGGAATTTGATGTCAGTTCTTAGATTTTCAAAACAAGTTATTTAAATGTAAAATATTTTATACAAAAATAATCCAAGGAATAGCATACTTACTGAAGCTTTTTCAGTGGATCGAAAGGTCCAGAAATATTATGTATAAACTTATAAATCGGCAGCTTTCTGTTTCGAATATTGGCTGATGTTGCCATGGCGATTATTACTTTGATATATATTTATTTTAATATATGTACATAGAAAACCAAAAAGAAATATCTGCAGATCGTACAAACCGAGGTCCCGAGATCCTAGGAGGCGGGAACCGAGTCCGCAACCTCCTGCTTCGCAAGCGGACGTTCACCCGCTACGCCACAGAAATAGTCAAAGATTGTAATAGGAAATTGATTATCCATGTAATTCAAAAACCTTATTCCAGTCAAAAGGTTCACAGGCTACGTACACATGTAGAGATTTTAATAATAATCTTACAGTAAATAATAAAATAAATAAATAAATAATGCTGGACAATCCACACAGCACCATCTAGCCCCAAAGTAAGCTACTCAAGGCTTGTGTTATGGGTACTAGATAACTGATATATATAATACATTATATACATAGATAGATATTTTTTTATTATACATAGAAAACACCCTGACCAACGGAACAAATTTCTGCAGATCGTACACAAATTTGTTCCGAGGCGGTAATCGAACCCGCAACCTCTTGCGCCGCAGGCGGACTCTCGCCCGCTGCGCCACTGAGGTCGTCAACAGTCCTCCTTTTTCGTTAACAAATATAGTTATCATTTATAAAAAATAGTAGTTCGTAATTCTAAGTAAAAGTTTTGGAGGTTAAATCAATTCTCAACTCCACGAATCTAGGTGAGTATGTAGACTAGAGCATTTGCTAAAGCAACCGTGTATTGTCACGAATTGCGAATAATGGTACAATACAGACAGATACGTTCAGATTCCTAGGGCATTTCCATTAATGTTATGAAACGTTCTTGCGAATGCTCGACGCTGTGTTCGACGTGAGTACACGGCGATTGAGCGCACTTCATGCCCCACCGTCTCACGTCACCAGCGCTTATATCTTTTCCTAATAAACTCTTAAACCAAAATGCTCGTTGGTTAAAAAAACATCGAGCGTCATGTTTGAAATGTGGCTGAAAGTTGAACCGCAAATGCTCTATGTTCTGTTTCAAGAAAATGCTATAGTCTATACGTAGGTATGTCTGCGACGCAAAATTTCCTCTTGATAATTATTATTTCCTTTTATAGTCTACATTGCAATGCTGGTAGGTAGGTTATAAATATGCTTACACTTGACATAGATTTAAAACGATTAGTAAGATATTGCTTACTATGGATGGTTTTAAACTCTGCTGTCGCGCAGTGCATGTCTCGTATTTTAGAGTACCGTGCTTAAAATGGGCCAATGGTAGCCCATGACTGAAAGATGGTAGGTACCTAGTAGATATTAGAATAAACGGATAGCCGTTTATCCGAATATCTACTACCTACCATCTGCTCGTCACACCTGTAAGACCAACAATAGATTGTAGATACCTAGTCCTTTATTACATAGCATTATTCAGTACGTACCTAACTAAATTAAAATCCTACTATAATATTATGTGAAAGTTTGAGTGAATGTTTGTTACCGCGTATCTCCGTAACTACTGAACCGATTTAGATGAAATTTGGTAAGATATAGTTACGGTTCTAGAATAATACATAATTAAAAAAAAAATAACCTCTGAGCGAGTAAAAAAGGGTGGTAAAATATCTATGAGAAAATTATTATTCCCTGCTATTCACTCAAAACTCGGTATAAATAAACTATAAAGTAAATAATGAATTACGTATCATTTAATTTTACAAAACTAACCCTAGGGATGCAATAAATTTCCGAAATTTCCACGCAAGCTGCGGGGCGTTGCTATTAGCTTGTTTTCTTATAGAAATGCAATGGAATTGACGGCATTATAATAGAGAAGGATGGGAAGTGGAGAGGGAGGCTTTTGGCCCTGCAGTGGAAGACTATTGTCTCTGAATATTAATAATAACAATACAGGGTGCCACGAAACATGTGTACTAAGCCGAAAGGTGAATTACTCCCACAAAGAGATCAACTTGTGAATATTTTATTTACTATTTGGTGGTACGGAACCTTTAGTGCGCCAGTCAGACTCGCTTAACTTAGCAGGCTTACTACAATAGGTATTTATCGCATTAACGATCGGGTTACATTCCTATACCCTCGTGTTATAAGTAAACACTAATAATATTCAGACAAACTCATATAACATCACAATTTTTACTTAGAACTTTACTTTCTACCTCTTTCATCTACCTATATACTACCGACTAAGAACGATATGTGCACAGATTGAGGAAAAATCACTTATATCTAGTCATGTGATAAGGTTTGACTTTGTGTGACAAAATTTTCATGAAAAGCTAATTCTACAAAATTAAAAACTATCGGTAATACCAATTTATTTATTGATGATTCTAACGATGCCCCATAAGTACATCCAAATCTTTTCAAGCATTTATAGCCTTATCACACAGGCGATTTACGAGCGTTTTCAAAGCGGGGCCAGTGCTCAGCGAGCACGCCGCGACGACGCGCGACGCCGCGGGCCCGCAGCGCGCTCGCCATGTTTATCAATCGCAGCGAGCTCGCTGTGCACCCGCCTTGAATTCGCTCGGAAATCGCCAGTGTGATATCGTCTAACATGTGTCTGTAGATAAATACTATATCTATGAACCCTGAAAACATTGTCTGCGCTTCTTTTTAGGGCAGCTGACTTGTTCTAAGAATAGCTAAAAACGGACCAGATATTTATCTAATGGGTCTACTGTCCCATCCAATCCATCTGACGAACCACCAAATGGCATCACATAACATTCACAATCGGTAATGTTTTGGTTTTGGGCCACAGCATCTTAGTATTAACGCATTCACTGCCCAGTGTCGGCAGTGCGACCTGCAGGGGCGCGACGTCGCGTCGCATCACTGAGCCACAGGAGGACATCTACGTCATTGGCCATGAAAGTGTTAAGCTGCAATGCAAGTACCATTGCAAGACTAGTAGTGGGAAAGTCGTTCAATCGTTCAGCGTTCATTCTGTTCTGAAGCAGATTAAGAGTGCGGTTCCACTGACCCGGAGCTGGGCGTAGTGGAGCGGAAAAGAGCAGTGAAAAGTGGCAAGTGTTTCCATTGCAGCGGAGCGGAGTCCATTGAAGTCGAGCGGCACCACAGCCTGCTCGACTCCGTTCTGTCTGGCTCGGGGCCGCGTGTTCACATAATATTTTATTTGAACACTGCACATGTACGTGGCAATTTTCTGATTGAACTTGATCCTCATTGTCAGCTAGGGTTATGGAACCCACTAACTGTAGTAGGTAGATATTGTTTTATTTACATTTGTAATCTTCGTAAAACAGGAGTCTTTTACTTCTGCTGGTCTCTATAAATTTTATTTATTCTTTTGCATCGTTTGTACACGTCACTAATTGCAAAATCTGCCTGAGGTACTTACGAGTATTCCGAAACAGTTTCCAGAAGGCGACGTACGACGCCCGAGGATCTAAAATTGTTCGTATGAGAAAATTGTGAAATGGGATGCTAGGCACTCGACAATGGAAAATAGTGGTAGTTAAAACTCACTAGCAATATTTACTTTGCTGCCGCCTGTTCGAGTAAGGTGAGGTAAGCATTTTGAGTCAAATTTTGAGTAAAATAATAGTACATTTTACACCTAGGCGAGAAAGTGATCGATTCCTACCGAGTGTGTCGTTTTGGGCCCGAGGCGCAGCCGAGGGCCTTTAAACACACGCGGTAGGAATCGCACTTTCTGCCGAGTGATAAATAGTGCTTTATACTACACCTTCGAGGAAAATAAAAAGCAGAATTAATTATTACCTAATTGAAATTTAGAAGAACTACCGCGCCCAATGATGTTGGTAAAACTTCATTGACCGCGCCAGCCTTTGGGTTCTTTTTTCAAAATATTGTTCGGAAATCGGAGGAGGCCTAATGGACTTGGAGTAAAAACTTTTTGTCGTTTGACCGAACGAAAATAACCATAGCTACCGGCCGATCTTTTAGGAAATTAAAAAAAATAACACGTTAGAAATGGATTTCCATACACTTTTTCCTCCCGCTAAAACACGTGAGAAATGAAATTCCATAGAGTTTTTCCTCCCGGTTTCCTATAGGCCTGCAAAGACATACTTTCTATTCTATTAATGGAAAAGGAATAGGCAACTTTCCGAGCAGGTGTAGTATAAAAATCATTTTAGTCCCGCTAAGTTACGCAGCTTAGCGGGACTAAAATTCGAATTTAAGCTCTAGGCTTTTCAGCCTAGGGGCTGAAAAGTTTTTTCTTTTTAATTTTTGACTGAAATCATTAGACAGTACAAGCCATTCGTAGACTCGACATTTTGGTTTTCCATAAACAAAGAAAACATTTTTATTTGAATTCTATTTTGAAAATGGAACTGAAAGCGCCCTCTTGTTGTTTGTTGCTTGTTTCTAAGAAGGGTGATTCTTCCTCCCTGGTAAAATGCGTAGGAACGTTGCGTTGCGCTTAACAAAGACATTAAAAAAGTTGGTATTAGCGCGAAATCTTTCTTTTTACTATATGTTGAATTGAAGGTGAACGTGGCTTATTTAAATTAATTGAGAATGTCATCAAGCGAGAATTAAGATAACAACATGCAAATGGTAGGTACACGTAAATGTATACAGGAATGTATTAAAACTTTCGAAAAATTCCTGAAGCAGAGAAGTGAAAAACTTTTTCATTAATTAGAGTGTTTAACTCGGGTCATAACCTCCTAATACAACTCGATCTTGTAATCACAGTGAGGGATCACTGTGCTCGGGAGTATAACAACCTATACTTGTATTTTACTCTATAAGAGAAGAAATCTAAAAATATATTATTGAGATAGCTTAAGCAAAAAGCAGTCGGAAAACGTTAGATTTAGTTCATAAAATAGCAAACTAAATTTTAAAATTCAATTTATAGGTTTCAGCTTTTTTAATCTGTTTCATAACACCATTAAATAGTAGTCGCCATGTTATTATGTCATATGGCTATGTAAACTATCAGCGTACCTATAACATTCAAAATATCACTGCATTTGTTTACACAGCCAACTGACGTCATGACCACAGAGCAATATGGCGTCCACTGCGTCTAGCGTTTTCGTCAAATAACGCGCGAAATTTGAAAATGCTAAATTAAAATGCATTTATATGGCACTTAACAATTGAATAAAAAATTTGTGAATTTTTTAGTGGTTCATTAGCACTATAGAATCTAATTGAGACACTTTTCAAAAGTGGGTGTAATACCCTATTGTGTTCACAGCACATCAGTTGCCTACACTCTCAATACCTGCCTATACGTCGTAGCCATGATTGCCGGCTGTCAGACGATGGTAAGCATGAGGCTTCATTGGCTGACCTGTGGCACAGTCTGCGATTAAGCTACCTGTAACACGATTTAATTTTTTCCGGGAGCAGAAAAAAAATATGTTTATTTCTGACTTCATTGCGTGGCTCAGTCAGACAGGAGATGACTGTGTATTCCTAACAAATGATAGGTACCTAAGTAAAGATTTATCTACCGCTCTCGGTTACCACAAAAACATGGTGGAGAACCACCACCTCTTATCTCACAATGGGTCCATGTGTTACATACCAAAATACGTCGCAAACTTTGGCACGCGTACCTATTAAGTATACAATTTAGATGCAAAAAGATCGCAAATAGGTAAGTATATTTAATAATTTACAAAACATAATTGTTTCGTCATAAAAATAAATTCAAATTGTATAGTTAAATCTTATTGACAATCTGACGCTTGTGATGAACTTAAGTCAGGGGCAGGAGATAAAAGCAAACCGGTCAAGTGTAGTCATGAGAATCCGTGTATGTATAAAAAGTTAATTTTTTACATTCCAAAAATCGATATTGCAGTTTGTGATACCTATCATAATCTTATTTTTAATGCCTCTGTAAAAAAATTTTTTGTATAGTGTAGGTATGCAGTGATGCGAAGTTGCTCTTTTTGGCCACGATGCATGGTGAGAGAACTCTTCGAAATACAGCTATTAGCCATTCAGAGCTCTGACGAAGAGTCGCAAGCCGAAGTGAACTTATTTCCGTTAAAGCTAGAATCTAAAATGTATTTTTTCACGACCTAGAAAGATGAGCCAGAAAGACTAATGTATTTTGGCCAAGTCGTAGCCATAAAGCCAAAGCCCCCGCCTTTTGGCTACGACTTGGCTAAAATACAATTTAATACGTTCCGCTAACGAAGGTAAAAGCAGGCGATAATGCGCCCCTGGCGAACTAGGGGGCGCAGTATCGCCCGATTTTGGCATTGTACCTACAATACGTGGCACCTTGTATTTTTAAATAAGTTAAGTTTGATAAAGCTAGAAGTCAAATAAACAAGGACGGTGATGTAACAGAAGTGACGACGATTACAACAGATAAGTGGAGCTCAGCTATGTTATACGATTCAGAAAATTCTGCTCCTAGTCACGTTAACAAGGTACCTACGAGTATTATGCGTTTTTTTATATAGAAAACTTTAATTAAATATTAATACTGAACGGCAAGGTATGAGTCATGAAATGATGATCATAGGAGTATCATTCGCGTTACTATGCGCTGTTCTAAAATCCAAGACATTTTGTGTTAATAAAGACATTTATGTGGGAAATATGTACGTATAAAAATCAATTGCTGTTCGTTATTCTCGCTAAAACTTAAAAATGTCTTGTTCTATTTGAATAATTATTTTTGATTTGTTTGCCTATACCACCTTCGGGGTGGTTTAAAGTAAGAAAAATTGGGAAAAAAATGTTTGTGATACGAAGTTCACGGGGTCATAATATAGTCTTTAACAAAACTGATAACAGTAACAGACCACAACAAAGTTACAAAGTGACCACTGAAAACAAAAACATTAAAAACGCTGAATTACACACAATTGCACAATTACGCACACGCATTGTAAAGAAGGTGCAAATTTAAGTTCGACAATGTACCAGAGACGAATAGAAACGGTTGAAACCAAGATTGTTTGGAACTTTGCGAGTCTCGTAAAATATTTTCCACCAAAATTTTTTTGGTTATTAACCTCTTTGTTTACAAACGTGACCTTTCTTTGGGTGCAAACTACGAAAAGAGAACGTTTCTTAATGAAGGTTCGTAGAACCCTGTTCACAATAGGTACAGAGACCGATCTTAGATCTACCTATAATCGCAATAGAAGGTCAACTATACACTAGCCAAACTTGATGTAGAATGATCGTAAACAAACCACAACACAACTAACTAAATCTCACTTGTTTGGCGTCCAGTTTAAGATATAATTGTAAGCCATATTTTTGAAGGAATGGTCTCAAATCTACAAGGAACATAAATTTCGCATAAAAAGACGCGACACACACAAACTGAATTTTAGGTTAAGTATGGGCGGTTTGTTTACAAACATTCTTCATGAGTTTCGCTAGTGTATAGTATCTATGCCATATTACATGCCACAAGTAAATTTATGTATGATATTAATTGAAATCGACTTATGAGATGTGAATGTCTAAGTAGTCAGCATGGTCTTCGTGTTGATTTAATTTTATTTCACTTACTTACATGTGCATGAGGAATATCAGTAATAAACTTTGGATGGAAATCCCAATAATAAGTCTGAATTCGAACAATACCCCACTCGTGTCGACCCAAAGCGAGTCGAATTGCCAGCCGAAGAACAGAAACCCTACACCCAAAGGTACCTACTGTTACTTCAAATCGTTCTTATTTTCGCGCCTTGCTCCGTATTCCATCTTACGACGTTTTTTTTTATTTTATTGTTGACGTTTTTATTACTTAAAGACGGATTTGTTTTGTCGCGGTTAAACGGCTAATGCTATAATATGTGCCGATATGTTTTATTTGACACTCGCTTCTGCCCGCGGCTTCGCACGCACTTTACCGAGATAAAAAGTAGCCTATGTCCATACCTGGGATACGGTCTACCGCCGTGCTAAATTTCATTGATATCCGTTCAGCCGTTTAGGCGTGAAAAGGTAACAGAGACACAGACTTACTTTCGAATTTATAATATTAGTATGGACGGTTTGGATTTGTTGTGACGAATTACTTATGGTAGAAATAATCGTTATATTAGCGAGATACCTACTGACTTATCCGAATTTTACAAATTTTCACACAACAGGTTGCATAACGCCAACTAAATGAAACCTCTATACACGAAATCGCACCACGCCTACTTTTTTATTATTTCACAGATCAATAGCAGCTTGCCAATACTAATACATTCGAAATTAACTCTGTGTGTCTGTAACCTTTTTACGCCTAAGCGGCGGAACGGATTTCAAAGAAATTTGGCAGGGAGGTAATGCTGTCCTGGGGACCTGGGATAGGCCCCATGAAAAGCGCATGCAAAGACGCGGGCAGTTAGTAATATATAAAAACAGATTAGGTAGGTACGTACCATCCACGGCCGTACGATATTCGACCTCCAGATAGCAGGCCAACCGTCCTCCGAACGTCACTAAGTTTCAATATCAAAGAGCAGATAATAGTGCTAGGTGTGGAAAACAACTGTTTGCATGGCACCCCGTTCTAAGA
Source organism: Eupithecia subumbrata (assembly GCA_949316285.1). Taxonomy (NCBI): domain Eukaryota; kingdom Metazoa; phylum Arthropoda; class Insecta; order Lepidoptera; family Geometridae; genus Eupithecia; species Eupithecia subumbrata. The sequence continues at coordinate 8,915,307 of OX438642.1, read as the reverse complement.
TTTTCGATAGGAACGAGCGTTTGTATGAAAAATGTTTATACGATCTGCAGATATTTGTTGCGGGTGTTCTGGGTTTTCTACCTCTATGTTAGTACTTATATAAATTTTCTGCGTATGTAATATATCTAAATATGTAAAGGGTCGATGCAGCCAGCGTCTTGGGGACGCTTTCGACTGGTATTGATCTATATCCATATGAGAGAATGAGAGATCGCTCTTGAGCGATAAGACCGCCAATTGTCACTTAGGTTATAATTATTTCTTTTTAAATTGTTTCTTAGCTTGTGCAATAAAAGTATTTTCTATATATCTATCTATCTATCTATCTATCTATCAATTCTAATTAGTTGAGCTACCTGTAGATTGTTTGCTACAGTCTGCAGTTAGCTCGATTGTTTTAATTGCAAATATTAGTTCTCATTTGTTTCTTTTATTTTATTGAAATTTTCGTTGCTAATTAAAGAATAATGTCTTTGACATGATATGTGTTAATATAAATAGATCAGTTGAGCTACCTGTAGATTGGTTGCTACAGTCTGCAGTTAGCTCAATTGTTTCAATTGAAAATACTAGTTGTAATTTATTTCTAGTATTTGATTGTAATTTTCTTTGTGAATGAAGATGTCTTTGATATTAAGTAAGTCATATCAGTTGTCTAGTACCTACTAGGTATTACCCATAACACGAGCTCTGCTTAGCTTGGAGCGAGATGAATTGTCCAGGATTATTTTTATTTATTTATAGAATACTTTACCCTGAAAAAGATTAACCTTTCAGTTGGAATGTTTTCACCAGCACCGGAATTCAATATAACGATGCCATCGCTCTCCTAATTACTAGTTTTATGGATTACCAAAAGTATACCTACACTGCACCACATTTACCAAAAATCTAATTTAGTGGATATTGGTAGATACCAGACTAACATCCACAAAATTAGTTTTTTTGTCACAAATACATGACGCTGCCGCCGGATCATAAAATCAGCCTGTTTGTAGAATTGCTAGACCGCCGCCAACAAAACGAACGCTGAATTAATGGGAATACATTTCATTCGACAACATATCTAAGTGACGTTAAAACATCATTTTGAACGTTGATCGTTCAACCATCGGCATAGGAATTTAATAGTGCCATATTGTAAACCGCTTAGCCATTCTAAAAACGGGCTCATTCTACGAGCGGATCGGTTACCTTAGGGTTAAGGCTATTTCGTTGGATTCATAACCGCATGCATATAATTTACAAATCTTTAAAATAAGTGAGAAGAAGTCATACCTATAGGGGTACATAATAGTTGTTGACGCTTAAAACTTCAAAATCATAAATTCCGTGATTTAAACATAAATAATGTTGGACAATCCACACAGAAACATCTACAGTACCCCCAAAGTAAGCAGAGCTTGTATTATGGATAACAGATAACTTATATAGGTTCTTAATACAAGATATTATGGTGTTATGCAGACTATCGAAGATAGAGCAACTATTGTAGTGTTGTAAACGAACAACGAAAAATATTTAAAAGCTAATAGTTTTTTCAACTAAATTTGCTCTATCTGCATAGCCTTACATCATCGTTAAAGACTGCGAGCGACTCATAGAAGCAGTAGGTAGGTGAGGTTGACTCACCGTTGGATGGATATGCGGATGTGAGTAGAGCTGCATTCTGCGCGTGTCCAGGGAGTAGGAGTGCGGTGGCAGCTCGTTCATGTCGAACGAGGGCCGCGAGAGGTGGGCAGAGTTCAGCCGCGCGATGTCCTCACTGGCCCCATCGAGGCCGCCCCCATCGGACCCTCGAGCCACTGACAACAAAACAATAAAACCTTAAGTATTCACTTTTAGAAATAAAATTACAATAAACGCTTTCATTGCTACCAATGCACATGGATGAAGTCCACCTGTTACTCCGACGGAATAATAGGTAACAAATCTTAATTAGAATTTACTATACCTACAAAATTCACTTTGCAATTGATTTGGATCAGTTTTACCTTCTCTGATTGCTTGGCATTTCATGATACTTCCACGGGCAGTGCACGCGAATGCATTTTGTTGTATCTCTTCAAAGAAAGTTTTGCGCGGAATAGTTGGTACGAAATATTTTTTATCCTTTCCGTAAAATAACGCCTGTATTTATTTCTTTATCGATTTTTTGCAACAGCCTGGAGCAGCCGTCTGCAGTCTGCAGTGGATTTAGCTCAACTGTTTCAATCTGATAAATTATTTATTCTCTTTTACTTGTATTTTTTTAGACATACAGGGTGGGGTGAATTTTTGGCCCCCTAAGGGTTTTTTGGTTGTTAGAAGGTTTTGTTCTTAGGAACCTATTATATTTTGAAGAAAAAAATATTGCCTTTTATAGATTGGTGAAAATAAGTACGGTTCGCCCATAAAATTACATTTGTCATAAAAACCAAGTTGGTCTTAATCGACTCTATTTCCAACTTTTCCCAAAGTAACTTACCAAATCAAATCGTAATTTTTGGCAAAAATTAAAAAAACAATTCCCATACATTTTTCCATTCACCGCAACAAAGTCATGCATACCATTCGAACACTTTGTTATTTAACCTTATTGGTAGAATGATATACCACCTCTTTGACAATACCGCTAGAAAAAATTGGCGGGAAATATTTGTTTAAATTTTACATCCAAAATGTCTCTTACGAATCAACAGCGGCAAAGCGTAATAAAAGCTTATTTTCAAAATAACTGTCGTGTTCAACCAGCGTTAGAAGCATTTCATAGAGAAAATGAAGAGATACCACTACCAGACCAGAAAGTTATAAAAACCATGCTAAGAAATTTGGTTGAGCATGGGAGCTTTCGAAAACCTTACAAAAAAAAAATGTATTAGTTATGATATCGAGCTAGCAGTCCTCACATACTTTGAAGCAGATTCAAGCAAATCTGTACGTGAGGCAGCGGATGATCTAAACCTGTCTACTCGCACTATTGAAGAATTTTAAAAAAGTAAGTAGGTATCTCGGTATTAAGTACCTGAAACTTTTATGTAGCGTCATTATTTAACTTTATTTACCTAGACGGCCTTAGTATTTGATATAATAGCTGTTACTTACATATGATTGAAAATTTAAGACAGTTTTATGGTTTTAGGTATAAATACAAGAGCTTTCATCGAGGACGTCTGATCCAAAAATTGTTACTGGGAGACGACCAACGACTGAGTTTCTGCAATGGCTTATCCAATTGCAGAAACTCAGTCGTTGGTCGTCGAACGAAATAGCGAATCGCTTGATTCTTTAAATAATTATTTGGTCAGACGAGACAAACTTTAGCAACAATGGAATTTACCTACAATAAGCGAAATTCTCACCACTGGTCTCGCGAAAACCCATTGCTGGTTACGGAAACAGGTAACCAGATCCGCTTTTCGTTCAACGTGTACTGTGCTATCATGGATAACAAGATAGTATCCATACAATCCTACAACGATACGCTCAATACCGAAAAATACTTGGTGTGCTAGAGCAGTTACGAGAAGAACTTGAAGACCTTCCAGTGGCAGTACATAATGCCATGATTTATCAGCAAGATGGGGCACCTGCCCATAATAGCATAAGGGTTCGAAAGTATCTTGATCAAAACCTTGGTATGAACTGCATTGGGACCCACAGCAGACTTGTCAAGTGGCCAGCACGATCTCCCGACCTTACCTCTTGCGATTTTTTTCTATGGGGTCACCTGAAAGATAAGGTATACGCTGGGCATTTCGAAAGTCCCGCCGAACTGAAAGATGGCATTCTAAGTGCATTGCAAAATATGCAATACATGAAGGTAAGGGATGTTCCTCAAAGTGTGTGAACGCGTGCCAATCTGTGTAGTCAAGTAAATGGTCTACACTTTGAACATCTCAGGAATTAAATTTTTTGTTATTTTTTATTTTTATAAGCAAAATATTTACTTACAAAGCATGTACTTTTTTATTTAAACTCAATAAAGTGGGTGTGTTTTGCTACTAAGAAGTAACTAGGTAGGTATGTTTCTTATTTTGGTCTGGAGACATTTTTACGTATAAACCATGTAGTTATATACGAATTTAAATTAAGAACCATTGAATGAGTGACATTGTTGTTTTCACTTACTCGTTTTTTCATAGAAAATGTACGCGAATGGTTTTTTTTATTATTATCAAAACTTACGATTTGATTTGGTATGTTACTTTGGTAAAAGTGTTCCCGGTTGGAAATAGAGTCGATTAAGACCAACTTGTTTTTTTGTCAGATGTAATTTTTTGGGTGAACCGTACTTTTTTCAAAAATCTAAAAATGGCAATTTTTTTCTTCAAAATAAAACAGAAAGTTCCTGAGAACAAAACCTTCTAACATCAAAAGAACTACCCTTACGGGGCCAAAAATTTGCTCGACCCTGTATACCTTTTTAAAAGCGGGAAAGAGATGTTTATTTTGCTTACTATTGACTCTCTGAGCTCGGTGCCCTCGATATTCTACGAAATCAAAATTGAACCAATATTATTTCCTACTCGCACCGCGCTACGAGTAGGAAATAATATTGGTTTAATCAAAAAATATAAATACATTATAATCTATACTTATAATAAAACTGTAACAGGTCCAATTCTGTACATTGAAGATATTTTAAAAATTTTTTTTGGAGGGCATTCTATTATCGATACTGAAGCCAAAACTGTAATTTTTTTCATTCATGTCTGTCTGTCTGTCTGTCTGTCTGTCTGTCTGTCTGTTTCTTAAACGCGCATCACGCCGAAACTACTGAAGGTATTGAAATAAAATTCGGCATGATTTTAGGTCATATTACGAGGAAGGACATAGGATACTTTTTATCCCGGAATTCAGTCAGGTTCCCCTGGGAGAGGGGATGAAAGTAAAATTTCTTCACCGCGTATCACGCCGAAACTACTGAAGGTATTGAAATCAAATTCGGCATGATTTTAGGTCATATTACGAGGAAGGACATAGGATACATTTTATCCCGGAATTCAGTCAGGTTCCCCTGGGAGAGGGGATGAAAGTAAAATTTCTTCACCGCGTATCACGCCGAAACTACTGAAGGTATTGAAATCAAATTCGGCATGATTTTAGGTCATATTACGAGGAAGGACATAGGATACTTTTTATCCCGGAATTCAGTCAGGTTCCCCTGGGAGAGAGGATGAAAGTACAATTCTTTAACCGCGCATCACGACGGAACTACTCAATGAATTCGAATGAAACTCGGCATAATTTGAGTTCTACTCTTTGAGTACGAGGAAAGATACATTTATCCTGGAATTAAGTAAGGTTCCCCTGGGAGAAGGGATGAAAGTAAAATTCTTCACCGCACATCACGCTGAACTGCTGAATGAGTTGGACTGAATTGGTATGATTTGAGTTCAAACTACAAGGAAGGACATGGGATACATTTTATCCGGTTCCCTGGGAGAGGGGATGAAAGTAAGATTCCTTCACCGCGCATCACGCCGAAACTGCGGAATGAGTTGGAATGAAACCTGGCACGATTTGAGTTCATACTACAAGGAAGGACATGGGATACATTATATCCTGGAATTCAGTAAGGTTCCCCTGGGAGAGAGGAAAAAGTATAATTATTTAACCCCACATCACGACGGAACTACTGAATGAATTCGAATGGAAGTCGGCACGATTTGAGTTCATACTACGGGGAAAGATACATTTTATACCGGAATTCAGTAAGGTTCCCGTGGAGGGGGATAATAGTCAAATTCCTGGGTCGCGCATTACGCCAAAAGTACAGAATGAAATCAAATGATGCATTTTATCTAGGATATCAGTAGGCACGGTTCTCTTGGGAGAGGGGTAAAAGTCAAAATGTGTTCTTAGTTGTAATTCATTAACGCGTCGCCGATTTCATGCATTCTTTTTATTAGAAACAGTGTTGCAAGATCGAATTTGACTAAATCAGTAGAAAGTCGAGTAGAAAATCAGTTCATTGAAACAAAAAAATCAGTAGATAAAGGGTAGGTAAGTTCCTATCCATTTATTATTCCAAGACGCACCCATTAGTTAGGGTTCTACCTTAGTAGGTAGGAACCTAACTAATGAGTGCGTCAATGCCTATTTCAGGCAAAGTAAAATGTACAAATGGTCCATGCAATATTCATGAACATGATATTTGGTGGTTTAGCTGGTCCAGTTAACTGTACCACCGAAGTTTGGTTGGAGTAAGTGGTCCAATTAAACTAACTGGACCACAGAAAAATATTTTTGACTGTGGTACACAAACAACTGTACCTACTTAATAACGAAAAAAAATTACGGTGGTCCAGTCAAATGGATCAGGAGCCCAATTCTGTAATACAATGGCTTCACTATGACAATGGAATCGTCGCAGAATCATTACGTAGAATCTTTAGATTAATAAAACTCCAGATAGTGCGTGCGAGATAAATTAATAGTTTCAAACTTGACGCGCGTCTCTACATCTGCATTCATCATAATTTCTTTCATCTAAGGTAGAATACCAAAACGTGTCATTCCGTGACATCTGTGACGTCCCTGTCATAGTGAAGCGATTAATTTAGCAGAATAGGGCCCCAGCTGAACGGAACCATGAGTAAGAAGTGAAACGAGTATGACACTTCTTAACACTAACGCTGGCCGAGTCGTAGCTGAAAGTATTGTCGATAAAGAATGGGATTGAAGATGACAACATGCTATCCGCCGTAGACCCCACATGATTTATACACTATTTAACTATGTACCTAAATAAAGATTCTTATATTAAAAGTGTAACAGGTCCAATTCTGCGCATCGAAGTTTTTTTGCACGGCGGTGTATCATAATATGAGAGAAACTGTGGTTAAATGTGAACTTAATTAGTCGGCAGGTATGGCAATCGCGAACGAAGTCGCGGGTACAGCTAGTTACATATATAGAGTTTTAAACACATTTCAAATATCTGCCCGAAACTAATTCAGATTCAGATTCTTTTATTGCCATACAACTTACAAACAAGATCCGTCAAGTGCGAGTAACTCGCGCGCCGAGGCTTTCGAACGTTTGTCAACAAATATGTACCAAAAGTACCGGTTAGAGACTTTGCAATTTAACGTGTACCTAAGAATAGTAGGTACCAACCTACATTTCAGATATCTCTCTGCTTCAGATTATCTCTGCATGCTTCGGTTCAATGGGTTCGGTTCGGTTAAAGGTTTGGTTTGGTAATGGTAAATTTTTCGACTTTTTCCAAAATATTTCAAAAAGTATGAAACTTTCAGAAATTTGAAAACTGTTTCAAAATGTCCAAACCGATACCTTTCATTTGATACCCACTCGGTGAGGTAGCCCCTCCTTTTGAAAATTATTCCCTCCATTTGACCATTTTTCAAAAAGTGTTCTTTTTTCAAACTTCTCTATATTTTTCCTGTAAAATATAGATCCATGTCTATAAACGCTCCATACATTTTACATGGATCGCTCTGCAATCTTCGGAGAAAGGGGGGGATGGGTATTTTTTCGACTTTTTTCGAAATATTTTAAAAAGTATGAAACCTTCAAAAATTTAAAAAAACTATTTTGAAATGTACAAAATTATACCTTTCATTTGATACCTCATATGACTCTGTAGGTATCTTTTAAAATTTCGGCATCACAATTTGTATGGAACATATTCATGTTCATTTTTCATTTATTTTTCTTTAATCTGTACAGGCGCACGAAATGTATTATTATTTTAAATTTCAAGTTGATAGCTACAGTAGTTTTTGAGTTATTAAGGAGGGAAAAAAGGACAGACAAAGCGAGACCATAATATGGGTTTCGAAACCGATCTTTGTACTTCGAAACCCAATTAAAAAAATTTACAAATTATTGTTGCTTAAATTAAATGATGAGGCTATGACTCGTCCAAAGTACACTAAATACAATTTTGCTGTAGAGGGGCAATAGTTAATGTAAATGTACATTATATGCATAAAACTAAGTTTCTTGAGAATCTATCACTTGATTCAAAGAAGATGTCAGGTAATTTAGGAGATTTGACCTTAAACTGACTGTAATCATTTTCCTAAATTTTATGGTCGTCTGGAAGATATCTCTGCAAGGGATAAGACCACCAATTGCAGGATACGGATAGTCAGTCTTTATAAACATCCTGTACTTACGTTAGTGTAGTCATTCCTGCAATCAGCTTCTTTTATTTGTTTGATTTTAACTCGACGGACTCAAACTAAATAATGTCGGACGTGAGCAGGCTTACGTCCGACAGTATTTTGTTAGTCCGTGTTTACAGTCCGTATTTACAGTATGTTGTAATTCTGCGAAATGAATTTCGGGCATTCCAAATATCATATCAGATTTCCATGTTGCAGGCTCGGAATATGTCACGAATTCGCGCGAAATTCAAATACCAACGGTGAAATTGAAATTTTCAGCGTTTTTGTTGCGAAAAGTAGTTTACCGCAAATCGTAAACCATTTTCTATGAACAAATATTACTAAATAAAAGAACAAGCGATTTTCTGGTAACAACGCCAGCCGTTGAACCTAGAAAGCTGAAATTTATGACTTGATATTTTTCTTTATTTCTTTCAATATTTTTCTAAATATTTTTGACTCTTATTACACAATTTCCCGCTTAGAAGGGATTTTCAAAATATTCTTGAAGATGGGGTAAAACGGATAATTAAAGTTTGAAATTCATAGCTTGGAAAAAGTCACAGTGTGATTATGGGTTACTGTCATACTGTGCCTAATTACGGTGACCATAGAGCCACTTTATGAGCAAGTGTGTTGAAAAATAATTAAACACGTGTATTATCAATTTTTGAAAATATTCCTGAAAATTTAGTAAATAGGGTTATTAAAGTTTGAGATTCTTAGTTTGGTACCCTATTGAAATGGTTGTTTGTAACGTACGTATGACAGGATTAACTTCCAACTCAATGTAAAAAATAAACAAATAAAATGACGGGAAACAGCTTTCAGATTTTTTCAAAACAACCAATGAAATGAGATTAATCGGGATTATTAATTAATAAAAACGGATTTCAGGAATTTCCGACTCTTTCAATAGGGTTTCAGTTGATATCGAGAAGTTTTTACCCTAAAATCCGAAGAAGCGAGAAATCGCGAGTGGGTAAGCTAGTGTTAACTTCAAGAAAACCTGATTTTTTTTATTGAATTAGAATAGCTCTGGCCTGGTGCCTTCCGACGGTCTGGTTTGTGGAATCCATGTGTGCATAATGTCGGAAAAAAATACCTGACTTATACCTTCTACGAAAATATTTGGGTAATCGTCGATGCGAAAAATAAGATCTGTGATGCATTCTCATTTTACCCTCCTGGGGTTAACCCCAGGATCAAAATAAATTGCGAGCTGAAATCCTTTGATTTTTTTTTACATGTTTTCTCGTTTCTGTTTCAGAAAAAGATCGCAGCGTTTAGTTTTCAGACGTCTCATAGAAACAGCCAATACAGATTCGAGAAAAAACTGTGCTAGTCGTTTCTATTTCACTTCTACAGTTGTTGTGAAGAGTAGAAAAACCGCAAAACTCTACCAAAGATTAAAGCCGCGTTCATACTTCTTCACTCAAACCGACTCTAAACAACCAATAAAAACAAGAATTGTATTTAAGTGTAAGTAATAAAAAAATAATCCTGGACAATCCAATTCACATAGCATCATCTAATAAGCCCCAAGCTAAGAGAGCTTGTGTTATGGGTAGGTACTTAGTGAGTGTTAATTAATGTCCTCCTAGCCGAATTTCGACTACGGCGGCCAGTCTCTCGGAGACTAGCCAGATGCGCAGGACATATTATTGTGCACAAGTGTGTGCGCAAACACAGGTGCACTCTCTGTTCCTTCACTCTCATAATCCGATGGGACGACAGATCGACACGATCGGGGAGAGGTTAGGCGCAGGACCACGGGCATTAACGTGCTTTCCGAGGCACGGGGGTGTAACACCGCCAACTTCCTGACTCTGGGCTGCTACTGTGAATTTTTCTTGCTAGAAAAACCCCAATAACAACTATTGGCCCGACCCGGGATTCGAACCCAGGACCTCATAATCAGCGGTTGAGCAAGCTGACCACTAGACCAACGAGTGTTATACATAACGCATTACATTATTATAGATAGATTTTTTTAATAAATTTACCTTGAAAATACCCAGAACAACCGGAATAAATATTTGCAGATCGTACAAACATTTGTCCCAAGGCGGGAATCGAACCCGCAACCTCCTACGCCGCAGGCGGACCTTAGCCCGCCGCGCCACATCGGTCATCGACAAGACTTAATTGGATAAATTAAAAACTGGCGCGATTGTCTTTTGTTTTATCATAAAATTATCCATGCTGATGTCACAAATCCAGGCCTCCAGTAAAATAAAACAAGAGAAGATCGAGCCAGCTTTTAAAAATCCACCTTTACACAGAATACATATATATAATTAAACTAAAAGGACAAAAGACTCTAAGGTGAAGAAGAGAAAGAAGAGTAAGCTCTGTTACAAAATTGGCTCTGCCTAAGCAGAATTGTTTCGTACGTATTGTTAGTAGCGGTAGAACACCAACGAAAACATTTAGTATTTTCAGAAAACATCTTAGCTTCAATAATAGTTCGAGCAGTTAACAATTAAGTCCTACCTACATACCAACATTACAGCAGGTACCTAATATAACTTACTTTGTTTTCGTTGCGATACAGTCAAAGATTCCTAATAAAGGTACCTACCGTGCGACTTCCATTTAAATAGGTCAAACAAGACGTTTATTTCCTAATTTACTGAACTTTTACGAAAGTTTTGAGGAAGAACTACAAAAACCTTGAAACGAAGCCCTAAAACATCGACACGGAGTAAAGTGATTATGAATTCACATAAAGCGAACCAAAAAATAAAAAAACCATAGGGTAAAAACCCCCTGCTGTCTAAGCAGAGGGATAGTGTCTTTCAACTATTAGATAATTTGTGCAGCCAAAAACCGATCCGTGTGTGTTTTGCCAGCACGTAAATACAGTGCCTACATTCACACATTCTTAAGATTGAATTTTGCAAATGAATGGCATTTTCCTAAAAAATTTAGTAACTGCAGCAAAGTTTCAATTTAGCAAATACGTCATGAATTTTATCACTTACTGTTTATTTTTCTAATTATTTTATTGCAATTTACTGCAAGTGTCAATTGTTAGGTGGAAAAAAAAGAAAAAAAAAATGGACGGGCATCCATTACTATCGTCTCGTTTTTTTATTTTATTTTAGGAAATATCACTCAGTAGCTTTGGTCATCATTATTCCTTGGTCAAACGACAAATAAGTTTTACTCCAAGTCCGCCAAAAAATATCGACTGCTCCAGTTTTCGGAACGAAAAAAAGAACAGGCTTTTATTCTACGACTTTTCAGCGTTTGTAAAAATGTTCTTATAGAGCTGGTGAGTATCTGGCGCAGCGCATCAGCATTGCCATACAGCGGGGCAATGCAGCCAGCGTCTTGGGACGCTTCCGACTGGTATTGATATGGATCAGTTGAGCTACCTGTAGATTGTTTGCAACAGTCTGCAGTTATCTCAATTGTTTCAATTGTAAATACTAGCTCTAATTTATTTCTATAGTTTGATTGTAATTTTCTTTGTGAATAAAGATTGAGTTATTATGTAGTACCTTTTGTATATTTTATAAAATAAATATATTCATCATACGTATACCCAATGGATACGTATGACATATTAGTATTTTTATAAAATATATATTATACTAGTACAAAAAAAATTCAGTAGTAGTCCGGGGTCCAAGAAATTGTGGAAACTACGGAAAGTACGTTAAGACGTTTGTCCTGCGTCTGACCTCTCCCCAGTCGTGACGGTCTGCCATCCCATAGAATTATAAAAGTAGGGAAATTGATAGTGTACCTTTGCACACTTGTGCACTTTAATATTTCCTGCGCACAAGGCCAGTAAGTTGAGACTGGCCCCTATGGTCAAAACTTCGGTTTGGAGGATTTCATCATATAATTTTAAGAATTTAGGCACCAGAAGTGACTATTGGCTTATGCTAGACCCGACCAGCTGGAGACAGGGCTCTTTGGGGCTCATTGGAGCTGGCTTATGTCCAGCCGTGGACTCACATAGGCTGATGGTGATGATGACTCAGCATGACAATATTTAAAAAAAAACTCTCAGGGACGCCAATAAAATAGCATCCCAAATTTTCAATACCGCTTGTAATGCGCGTTATGCAGTATTAATTATTCGATGTTCCGAAGATTCCAATCAATGGAATTTTCGGGACCACATTGATACACACACATTACACGTACAGTACAGGAATTTTTCACAATATAGACACCAAGGGCTAGTCAGGGTGACCACTCAAATGTTTGAAAAGAAAAGTGCTGCTTTACGTTATCGACTTTACTGAAAATCTCCGTTAGTGTAACTTATCAAATTTACGAAAGTTTACGAAGCCAAAACCGAAACTTTTCATTTCAAAGAAACACTTTAAAAAATGCTTGTCCGCTTAAAAGATTTATTAATTTCAAATCTGATGTATTATATTATCAAGATACTCACTTACCCCCTTTTTTAAAAACAAGGTACTCCTCCACAGCCGTTTTGACGCCGAAAAGTATCTGTTTCGCAACAAAATGCGTTTCACAAAATTCACAAGTATTAGTTAGTCGTCTTGACACACAATTTTTTCAGGTTAAGTTTTAAAATAGTATATTTTGTTTATATAAAAAAGTTTTGTTTATTAACAAGTTCGCGATGTCGTTTGATTTTTGTGGTAGGCTCGTATCTGGAAAGCTACGGGCTGTGCTATTGACGCGCGTCGTGTGCGGTGGCGGCGGACCTACCGACTGACTGATGCTCGGACGTTGCGTGCTCGATGCTCCGGCTGAATCAATCTCGCCTCCAATCCAATCCAACACTGCACCTAAAGCTCGAGGCTCCGCATTCACCTATACGCGTACCTCATCATTTTAATGTAATATTTCAGATAAAAAGTGGTAAGTATGTACTATCATTGTAAAAGTTAGACCGTAGAATCCGTACCTGATAATAAAAGCGATAGGCAACATGTGATAGGCAGTTTGTTTGTGAATGTTAAAGGCGTTTTTATCTACCTATATTGTATCATCAGTAAGCACGATTATAGCGTTTTTTCTAAAACTGTAAAACCGTAATCTTAGAGTAACTGCAGTTCTGCGAGTGGGGAACGTCGCGACCTCATTGGCGGAGCTAAGAAGCCCGAAGCCAATAGCGATGGAAGGAGGAGCCGCATAGCAATCGCTTTAAAGTTCGGTGAGACAAGGCGCTGGCCTGTGCCTCCCTAATTTCCTTTTTCCTTGAAGCACCTTACGAAAATAGGACTCACTCCCGACTCGGACGCTAGAATCTTGCGTCTGAGTTGGCCCGCCTTCAGAGCAAGTACGTAGCTATTATTATGCTGCGTGCATATGAGAACAATCGTCTCGTGTCAACTTCAAGTAGGTAGCTACTACCAACACCGATGACACAGTTTTGCCTGTTTTAGGATTAAACGCTGGACATTATTTGTCACATACTTCACTTTTTTGATTATTTACCTTCATGAACGATTTTCTTGCAAGAAAATCCCAATAACACAATTCTTGGTCCGACCCAGGATTTGAACCCGGGACCTCATTATCATCGCTTGAACTCGCGACCGCTACACCGAATTCACAGTAGGTACGTACCTTGCAGCCCGGAGTCGGGAAGTTGGCGGTGTGACACCCCCGCGCCTCGGAAAGCACGTTAAGCTGTTTGTCCTGCGCCTAACCTCTCCCCGGTCTTGTCGGTCGCATCGGATTATAAGAGTGAGAGAATAGAGAGTGCACCGGTGTTTGCTTTGTTCACTTGTGCACTGTAATATGTCCTGCGCACCTATATAGTCTTCGTTGAGGCTTGCCGCGATGGCCGAAATTCGCCTAAGAGGGCATCATCATCACATGAATGAATTTATTAATGACAAGTTGATTTCGTCTATTACCACCGACTAACCACGCTGTCCACCTAGTTGGATGGTTAATAAATTTTTCTTAACCGACAATCTATCTAGTTTGTTCGTTAGTAATCTCCATTTTAAATCCTACCGACAAACTATCTGGATGAATTGATGGTTTTTTTTAGTTACAGGAAGGTAGGTGCTATGAGCTAGGAATAGGAACCTTCATCGTTCTGAGGTGTGAGTTTATTTGACATTAGTAATGGTTATCGTTACGTCTCCTTTTTCCATACAATTTGGTACAGCAGCGGCGTGCGGACAGGAACTACGGAAATCTCATATAATAAGGAGACGTCACGACGATCACGTCTCGTTACTAACGTCAAATAGACTCAGCCCTCTAAATTCAACATTATCTTTGACAAATTATAATAAAAAATAACAATTGATATTCGATAGTAAAAGATAATAAAAAGGTAATACTGTATGTTTATAGAGTCCATTTTTGATCACTGTCTAATAATATCCGGACCACAGTATTGGGCATAGGCATATTATGACTTTCTTTAAAGCTGAGAGTGCACAGTAAAAAAAATTGTACCTACTTATCACCTTTTAAAAATACCTTAGCAAAAAACAGTCTGTCCCTATTTGTTAGTTATCTATACAAATAGATAGGTACAGACTGTTTTCTTGAAGTTGATTTGAAAGATAAGATGTGAAGATACAATCAACAATTTTCAGGAAACCATGGTCAACATTTTGCACCTTTTTAATATTCGGAAACTTGTGTTGCTTTCAAGTCCTGACTGACTGTCATACAACCCACAGCGAGATTTCTCGATTAATACTAATCGAGAAAAAATCTAGTCTTTTATGAGTGGTGCCATACAAAATGTTCTAGATTGACATTATGTAGGCGTAACCATTATTTGACGTAAAGTTGCTAGTGATGGAGTCATTGTCGGTAGGTATTTGAAGTTTATCGATAGCATCAGAATATATTTTTATTTAAATTTAACGAAATTTATATGACAGATGACATGTGTTCTTATAATAACCCCCATCAAAGGAACTATGAGTAAATTATAGATGAATTATACCGAAAACATTTTTTTAAGTACCTACCCAACTCTACATTTAATTGTCTTGTGACACTTCAGATAATTATCTGAATTGTCACAAGAAAGTTAAAGGTAGAGTCAAAGGTAGAGTAGATGTCATTTTATTGCCATTAAATAAATTTCTGCAAACTCAATGTCATCAAATAATTATCTGAAGTGTCAAAAGTCAAATTAAAGGCAGTAAATTCAGCCAGTATAATAAGTATTTTAAGAAGATATATTTTATTATTACCTATCGCTATTTTGTGCAATTTGAGTGCGTTGACTTTAAGTTTTATTTATATCGCGGCTCCAAGAGCTTACGAACTTGAGTATTTGACGTTAATTTCAACTCGATGCGTCCACGCGTTCCTGAAAAGAGGGTTGACAGACGGACAAACAGACAGACAGACAGACAGACGGACGTACAACAAAGTGATCCTGTAAGGGTTTTTTTTCCTTTTGAGGTACGGAATCCTAAAAATACATTGGATCAGTATTCTTGTCCTACTATCTTACCTCTATGCATGACGCCTTCTCTTGAGGTCAGCTCTGAGCTTATTAATACAATACCACTACCACATAGCACAAAAACGTGCATTCAAATATGGGCTTAAACTCCTAATCTTAAGATACAATTTACAGTGACAAAACAGCAAGCTTCAAATGTGTGGTCCGCGAGCTGTCATTTGCTGCCGTCAATATCATTATATTCATCTATGTATTATCCTACAAAACTACAAAATGGGCGCCTAAACTAAACTGCGAGATAAAAACTGCAGAAGTAAAAGAAAGAACAGAAAGGGGCCTTACCTAAGTTTATAAATGTGAAAAGGCCTTTAGCCAAGAAGGTGAACGATTATCAAAAGAAAATAAGCCTTAGGCGCTTTACGAGAATGACTAGTGATATAGAGAATATCTGGGAGAAAGACTTAAAAAAAGCCTATCCAGTCTGGCTTTTTCGTTTACATTACAATTTTTTTAACATTGTCGCAAAATGTTGCTACCTAGGGATAGTTTGGCAAAATGAGTAGAAAATAAGAGGGCCTGTTTGTATGGCAACCCGCTTCAACCCTATAGCGCACCTACTTAGACTTGATACACTATGATGAACATGCTCATGTTCACACATAGTGTATTAACATTGGCAAATAGGTATTGTTTAATTGAACAAGAACGTGTGTTGTCGTTTTGTAACTGAAAAAAATTAATCGATACCTCTAGGCTCAAAGGGTGTAACGGACAAAAGGCGTTTTTACAGGACAAGCAAAACCCAAAATATAACTTTATTTCCTCTAGGTATAGTTTTTTTTTTGCGCTTTGAGCTATTTAGACGAAACCTAGGAAGAAAGTACCTACTTCGAATTTGTGGTATTTTCTAAAACTGTGTTGATAAACTGTCCTTGTGTTATAAACAGTGATCGGAAATTCGGGCGCTTATTTACCTAAAGTTGGCGTGAAAAACATGGAGCGGTTAAAACCACCTCTTCCGGGAATTTCCGGGACACTAAATGACACCTTTCAAAATCAAAAATTAAAAACGAACGGATCGGTCATCCTTTGTTTTATGCGATCCGCCATCCGTCAACTTTGCTATTTGTTTTTTGTAGGTAAACCTCTTGTTTACGTCCGTTTCCATTCCATTAGTTAAATTATCATGCGATGTGATGTGATGTTGCGAGTCAAACTTTTATGGGACCACCTAAAAATCAACCTTTATACAACAACAGCTCATCAATTATCAAAATCTATCATGAATTGGCGAAGATACCGTTGTGATTTTTCAAATATATCTTGTTGTTTTTTAAGCTTTACGGGATTAATCCCAATCACTCAGGATCAGGAATAACATTTTTATCGGTCCATTTCGAGATCATTCTATACCAGTGTTCCGCAAACTTTTGGTGTTCAAGGTAGGTACATCTAAGAAAACGAAAATTTTTGGGGGTAAGGACACCATAATGAATAATCGGTTTGGAATTAATGATAATGATAAATCAATTTATCAATGGCAGAAGCCTTTATTCACAAAGAAAATTATAATATAATTATTATTTACAATTGAAACAATTGAGCTAACTGCAGACTGTTGCAAACAACCTACAGGTAGCTCAACTGATCCATATCAATACCAGTCGGAAGCGTCCCCAAGACGCTGGCTGCATTGCCCCGCTGTATGGCAATGCTGATGCGCTGTGCCAGATACTGACCAGCTCTCGGGTCACGCGTCGCTTCGACCAGACGCTCAGATAATTTTTTGAAAACCCGAAGAGCCTCGGTACCCCACGGACCTAGGGTCTCGACTCCAAGAGGAGCAAATGTGTAGGCTCTGTCGAGACCTGCATATTTGCGCCTCTTGAGATCTTCGGCCAAATTTGCCGCCGCGCCTGCCCTCACGGATGTCCTCGGAAGATGGGAAGGCGCAAGTGTGTCGACGCATGTAGCGTCCCACACAATGGGCCTCCCCAACTCCCATGGGACTAGTGTCATACCGTCGGGCCTTTTACCATCGTCACGTAACAGACCATTCGGTTCGAGAATAGCTGGTACGTTAGCGGTGACAAAGGCCCGCCGGATGATGTCGTTAAGGCTGGCGTGGCGAGATATCCGACCGGCTGCCCTAGTACACGATAATCCGTGATGACCAAGCTGTTCGACAGCAGTACCGCACTGGCATTGATGAAGCGCGCAACACCTTGCACCCAACCGAAGACATGTTGCGATACGGAAAGTTACGGGATCCAATAAAGTACCAGTGTTATATGAAGGAAATGCTTGCAACCAATGTCCTGACTCCCATTTAGAAACGGCCAGGAGGCGGGCACGATCCGTAGAGCTGGAGCACGTTTGTAACAAACAATTCCGTGTCAACTCACACAGAGGCCCGTCCCATTGCCGTTGGGACAAAAGTGATTTTGGGGGAGCAGCATCGGGGCAAGCATTATGCCAAGCCGTTCGAGCTTCGTCTAAAAATGAAATTTTTAATGACATTCGAGGCGGGACCAAACGAGAAGGCTTTAAAATTTTGTCAACTAAAGAACTAGTGCTGTAGACAGAAGACAAGAACGCTGGCAGGGCTACACTTGAAATTTTGCGTATACCTAAGCCTCCCAATTTGACAGGCAGGGAGGCCTGCGACCATGCCCTGTCATCTAAATCAATATTCAAAACCGATGATAAAGTATTCTTTATTATGTTGTCTAAGCCTTCCAAGAGCTCGCTGTGTTTCCACAGTTGACTACATCTCAAAGAATACGTAAATTTAGGTACAAATAGACAGAACCGAATAATTGTAAAAGCCATATGACTATTAATTTTGAGCAATCTGTCCGAAGTTTTATTGAAATTTTGAATTTTCTCATCTACAAATGACTGAAAAGACTCATCAAGAATTGGTGAACCAAGGAGTCGAAGTGAACATTTATCTACAACTGTAATGTTGGGGGCTAAACTATTGAATTTTCCAATGATATTGTTTTTGTCTACACAAGAGTCCGAAATAAAAAGCTCGCATTTTGAAAAATTTAATTCCAAACCTATTTTTTGAAATTCGTCTGTGATGATTTTTAGATCATCAAAAACTGTGTTCACCTCTCCACCTAATGTTCCATCATCCAAATACCAAACATTGAGCTTGGATTGGAGACGTTGAATGATTGGTTGGATGGCAAGGCTAAATATGGCCGGACCAAGAGGGTCGCCCTGCTGACAGCCAACTGCGGACGAAATTACTTTGTTCCTGTAAATTAATTTTGACGGTGAACCATAACATTGCCAAAGAAAAGGGTAAATTTCTGGAATTTTGTCTTTAATTTCTTTTAGCAAGGCGCCCCTGTCTACGGAATTGAAGGCGTTTTTGACGTCAACCTTCAGTATTACCTCCCCATAATTTTGGTCTAAAAATGTACGAAGGGAATGTACTGCGGCCTCACAACCGCCTCGCGAACCAAAGCCTAGCTGAATTGGTCGGAAATAGTCGCCTAGATAGTCGGCTTCTTTCCGACAGCAGACTTTAGCCGCAAGGCGGCGGTAGGTTGTGCCCACAGCTATGGGTCTAATTCCGCCATCCTTCTTTTTAAGGGCACAAAGATTCGCACCGTAAAGGAGTTCAGTGATCTCGCTGTTGACTCGGCCTGACAACATCAGGTTGATTAGAGATGTCAGATCTTCCAGAAGGACTTCACCTGCATGGCCAGACCCGCCAGACAGAAGATCTTTTAGATGCTGTGGAGTCACAGCATCCAGGCCACCGGCAGAGCCACTCTGGAATGATATGACAGCTTTAAGCACGTCCTGGCTGGTCGTGCCCACAGCGACATCACTCTCTTCCGGTGGATCGGGGAGTCGAATATTGGCCCCTGCGGGTGGATGCTTACTCTCAAGAGATATGAGAGTAGCATCGTCATTTGGTGCCATCGTGTCACTTGAAAATAGAATGCGAGAGGCACCTTTGATATCACCATCACTGAGTTTACTCTCAACAAGTCTGTAGATAGTAGACTCAGATAATGGTTTATTAGTTTTTGAATTTTGTTGTGTGTCCTGATCAACAATTAAAATAGGCTGACCTTCGCGAGCAGTGTACCTCACACAATTTTGTTTTATCCTAACCGTCATTGAAGATTTGTTCGCCAAATCTTTTTTTACATGCAGTACACTGTAAGGGAATACTAGTAAATGCTCCCAAGCTCGCTTGGTGTTTTTGGTTACAGCATTCCTAATGGCCTCTGAGAGAGCGGAAGCGACAGAGATGCGGGCACCTCGAGGAATACGCTTTAAAATAGGGGTAGTAGTTTTGTACTCACTCAGAACTTTCCAAAAAGGGCGTGTGTCAGCCACATAATCCGAATTTTGCGTCAAAATATCTACCGCTACTGCAACCGGAGCAGACAACGGGATATTGGGGTCCTTATGCATTCTTGCTTTATGAATTTTGAGGCCTCTCTGTCCCTTGAAAAAGCGAGCCCGGGGACATTGTGTGCACTCTAAGAGAGGCTGCACAGACACGATGGGATGGGTCTCCGTCACATTCCTAATCGCAATCAACGGTTGCGTGCATTGTATCATCACAATAATTGAAACTTATAAATGTAAATAAAATTCTTACAAATCTAAATAAACTAACAGGATGACAGCGGCTGGCGCACGCGTGGTAGCCCTCGGCTAGCGGCTCCACGGCAAGCGCCCTCCTTACTGTAGACAGAAAAATAACAAAGAATAAGCTTCTGTCAAAACCAACGTAAACAAACTACAAAGAGAGAATCCACCTTTTCAATTTATGTTGCGCTGAGGTTGTCCCCGACCTGGAAAACAATACCTGATGCGCGCTAGGTGGTGGACCGCCGGCCCTAGAGCTTCAAAGCTCCGCAAAAGCCGCAGAAAAACTTTTTCTGAAAAAATTCAAGCAAAGATAAGTTAGTAAGCTGATTATTTATCAAAATTTATAGTTCATCAACAAAAGAATATTTATTATTAAACAACAAACTCAATTTTAAATTGCAGAAAAGGTATTTATAACCAAACATGAGCCTGTTTAATTGAGCGTAGACGGTGTAAATTTGGAGTAATCGTTGACAGGGCTGCTCTCATCTCTTCGTCGATCGTCCTGAGGCGTTCCCTTTTTTTGGTTTTTATTGGGGTAAGAGTAGAAAATCCTAATTCTCATAAATAAGTCGTTGCAAATGGCAAAAGTATTGCAATAGCATGCTTAGAAAGCAGAGGATAAATATTTTTTCACACATAGCCAAAATAGTTCTAAATCTGTTTCAGAAAATTTTAAATTTAATATGCCATTCGTTTTCATTTCTATCAGTTCTTCCTGCTCAGTTATTGGTACCTTACCTGTTCTGGAATCCTTACAGCGATGCCAAGTAGACTGTCGTTATATCGAGGTGCTGAGATGTCTCTACGAAGCCGCCACAATGAGTGTCCAAGTACAGGGCCAGCAGTCTAAGCCCATCCAATTGCGCACAGGGTAATGTCATATCCCGAAACTGTTACACAAGTGCGTTGGAAGATATGTTTTAGACGCTAGACTGGAAAGGCAAGGGCATCAACATAAACGGCTATTACATCTCACCCCTGCATTTGCGGATGACATAGTTTTAATGGCAAAGTCGCTAGATGAGCTGAACCAGATGCTTGACGGCTTAGCTTCATCCTCGCGATGCATCGGTCTTGGCATGAATTTGGATAAAACCAAAATCATGATAAATGGCCATATTGATCCAAGACCGGTGGTCGTACATGGTCACCTTCTCGAAATCGTTTCCGATTACACATACCTCGGGCAGGTTCTGCAGTTAGATAAAAACCATTTTGAGAAGGAGGCCAAGAGGAGAATCCAGCTAGGCTGGGCAGCATTTGGGAAACTACGTCGAGTCTTCTCGTTACCCATACTGAAATGCTCGAAAACGAAGGTTTTCAATCAGTGCGTCCTACATCATGACCTACTGAGACGTGGACACTCACCGTAGGGCTGGTCCACCAGTTTAAAGTCGTTCAGCGTGCAAAGGAAAGAGCTATGCTCTATGAGTGTCTAAGAAGGATAGGATTTCGTAACGAAAACATCCGACAGAGAACCAAAGTTATCGACATAGCTCTAAGAATTAGCCAGCTGAAGTAGCAGTGGGCCGGCCATAAATCGCGAAGAACCGATAACCGCTGGGGGAAATGTATTCTTGAGTAACCTTCTCGGCAAACGTAGTGTAGGACGCCCTCCGGCATAACGACCTGCAAAAGACTGCTACCAGATGCTGGATGCGGCAAGCTGAAGACAGGGCGCTATGGTGCTCATTATTGGAGGCCTATGTCCAGCAGTGGACTAACAGGCTGATGATGATGATTTATTGGTAAGTGTCCAAAAGGAATGCTCTCGGAGAATGGATTTCGAACCCAGTCCATAGGATACAGATCACGCTTAAGGAAATACATAGTTCAGAAATTCATTTTCTCTGCAACAAGCTACAAATGTTTGAGAATTAAAGCCTCTTTTATCTGGATCATCTGCCACCTTTGGGAACATTTTATTATTACCATTGGTAGCGAGTTGATCCATATTTCTAATTTAGAGTGAAAGCACTCTATTTTATCCGACGAAGTTAGAATATTGGAATACTGCCATGCATTTTTATTGGGATAAATTAAGTGATCAAATATATCCGCCAGATTTGCAGTGCCATTCTTCTTTTTAAATAGATATGCATAATCTGAACTCCGGGACAGCAAAAACGTTTCAGTCTTATTTTTAAACTCATAAATCCGGAAAGCACTTTTCCACGAGAAAGCCATCGTACTTCTGTATGTAACAAGAGTGACTGATGATCTGCCCCATTTCTTGACACACTGCATTAAATAGACGATAGTTCAGCGGTCGTGATTTGATGTACTTGACGATTTTGATGATTTCTTGACGACACACAATATAGTTCGTCAGGCAGAGACTTCGTCATCAGAGTTTCCCTCTGTAAAAAACAGCTCTGAGCAAACACTTATTAAACAGTTATGCCATTCCAAATTATGCTCAGTGAAATATTCTTCCGTTATTTTAAATATTTCCGATTTCAGATTTTATATATTCACCATCTTATAACAATTTGTGCTATATTAGGTAAGTCTAAGAAATGTCCATTAGGTACAGTTTTATTTGTTCTCCAGTTGTATGGTTAAGCAGTGGCAGACAAAATAAAGTCTTTTTTTAATTCACATCTATGAATGTATTTACCTAATATTTGAGATGAGATGCGCGTGACCACGGATCTCAGTAGACTCATCAACTTGTAGCGCAAAAACTTCAATAACCCTAGACTAACCCTCAATTTTCAATCACAAGATCCGTCAAGTGCGAGTATAACTCGCGCGTCGAGGGTTTCGAACGTTTTTCAACAAATAGGTATGTACTAAAGGTACCGGTTAGAGACTTCGCAATTTCCTCAATTTCTTTATTTATTTGATCTCTCTGCTTGCTTCGGTGATAGGGGGTACCTAACAGTAAATTTTTCGACTTTTTTCAAAATATTTCAAAAAGTATGAAATGTACAGAAATTTTGAAAATAAATTTTACCCATTTTCCCCAACCAGCCCCACCCCCCCCCTGTTTATCTCCGTAGATAGCAGAGCGATCCATGTGAAATGTATGAAGCGTTTGTAGACATGGATCTATTTTTTTTTTAAACCAACAGTTTTCAAAAATGGTCAAAAAGGGGGATACCTCGTCGAGTGGGTTATCAAATGAAAGGTTTGCACGTTTCAAAACAGTTTTTGAAATTTCTATCATGTAATAACCCGCTTTTAGGGGTAACCCCTTCAAAACCCAGTCGAATGGGTTACCCTTTGAAAGGGTTTCGAGTACTCTATAGTTTTGATATCCCCTTTGTTTGGGGTTACCCTTTCAAACACTGTAACCCTTTGCATTTTAAAGTATTGTAATACATATAATCTCTATTTTATTTGCGTGAGGTTGAAAATAAGGTTTTTCATCATCTAGAACCAAAGGTTAATAGGAACACGGTAATATATTAAATACTAGCTGTACCCGCGACTTCGTTCGCGATTGCCTCACCTGCCGACTAATTAAGTTCACATTTAACCATGGTCTCTCATATTATGAAACGCCGCCGTGCAAAAAATCGTGTAGTGTCTACGGGGGATAGCATGTCGTCTTCTTCAATCCCATTCTTTATCCACACGACTTTTACCTACGACTCGGCCAGCGTCAGTGTTAAATGAAATGAAATGAAATGGTGCCCTATTCTGCTATACTAATCGCTTCACTATGACAGGGGTATCGACACAGAATGACACGTTTGGGTATTCCACCTCAGATGAAAGAAATTATGATGAATGCAGATGGAGAGACGTGCGTCAAGTTTGAAACTATTAATTTATCTCACACGCACTATCTGGAGTTTTATAAATCTAAGGATTCTACGTCATGATTCTGCGACGATTCCATTGTCATACTGAAGCAATTGTATTGCAGAATTGGGCTCCTGATCCATTTGACTGGACCACCGTAATTTTTTTTTCGTTAGTAGGTAGGTACAGTTGGCTGTGTACCACAGTAAAAAATATTTTTCTGTGGTCTAGTTAGTTTAATTGGACCAC
The DNA here is from genome assembly GCA_949316285.1 of Eupithecia subumbrata. NCBI lineage: Eukaryota > Metazoa > Arthropoda > Insecta > Lepidoptera > Geometridae > Eupithecia > Eupithecia subumbrata. The sequence continues at coordinate 8,891,166 of OX438642.1, read as the reverse complement.
TTACTGCAACCAAACTTCGGTAGTACAGTTAACTGGACCAGCTAAACCACCATATATCATGTAAGGTAGGAACCTAACTTATTTTTCCAAGACGCCTTAATAGGTAGGAACCTAACTAATGGGTGCGTCTTGGAAAAATACATAGATAGGAACTTACCTACCCTCTATCTACTAATTTTTTTCTTCTAACTACAGATTATTTCATCAATCTACTGATTTTCTACTCGACTTTCTACTGATTTAGTCAAATTCGATCTTGCAACACTGTTTCTAACAAAAAGAATGCATGAAATCGGACGACGCGTAGACCCGTCGTGATGCGCGGTTAAAGAATTCTACTTTTTCCTCTCTCCCAGGGGAACCTTACTGAATTCCAGGATAAAATGTATTCCATGTTCTTCCTTGTAGTATGAACTCAAAACGTGCCAAGTTTAATTCCAACTCATTACCTATGTAGTTTCGGCGTGATGCGCGGTGAAGGAATTTGACTTTCATCCCCTCTGCCAGGGGAACCTTACTGAATTCCGGGAAAAAATGTATCTTTCCTCGTAGTATGAACTAAAATCATGCCGAGTTGCATTCGATTTCATTAAGTAGTTCCGTCGTGATGCGCGGTTAAAGAATTTTACTTTCATCCTCTCTCCCAGGGGAACCTTACTGAATTCCAGGATAAAATGTATCCCATGTCCTTCCTTGAACTCAAATAGTACCAATTCAGTGCAACTCATTCAGTAGTTTCGGCGTATTGCGCGGTGAAGGAATTTTACTTTCATCCCTTCTCCCAGGGGAACCTTACTAAATTCTGGGATAAAATGTATCTTTCTCGTAGTATGAAATCAAATTATGCCGAGTTCCATTCGAATTCATTCAGTTGTTCCATCGTGATGCGCAGTTAAAGAATTTTACTTTCATCCTCTCTCCCAGGGGAACATGACTGAATTCCGGGATGAAATGTATCCCATGTCCTTCCTTGTAGTATGAAATCAAATCGTGCAAGGTTTCATTCCAACTCATTCAGCACTTTCGGCGTCATGCGCGGTGAAGAAATTTTACTTTCATCCCCTCTCCCAGGGAAACCTGACTGAATTCCGGGATAAAAAGTATCCTATGTCCTTCCTCGTAGTATGACCTAAAATCGTGCCGAGTTTCATTTCAATACCTTTAGTAGTTTCGACGTGATGCGCGTTTAAGAAACAGACAGACAGACAGACAGACAGACAGACATGAATGAAAAAAATTACAGTTTCGGCTTCAGTATCGATAATAGAGTGCCCTCCAAAAAAAATTTCTAAATATCTTCAATGTACAGAATTGGACCTGTTACAGTTTTATTATAAGTATAGATTACCGTGGTATGAACCTACTTGGGAAGACAAATCCAACGAACCCAAACTTGATGGGGCTAGGCAAGTACTACGTTGTTTCGTGCCTCGGAAAGAATGTTAAGCTAAGTCCTGCGCTTCAATAGGTAGGTACAACCCGGTTACATTATCTCCAGACCTCGCTGGAATGCAAATCTCTGCCCCGTTCTCCTTTCACCTCCCCGCGCTCGCCACGGCGCGTCAGTACGGTTAGCACTTTCGTTGCTGATACGCGTCGACTTGTTTTCGTGGTATATTTTTAAACATTCGAGCGCCGACGCGACTTGACACATCGACGCCAGGTCTGGAGATAATGTGACCGGGTTGTAGGTAGGTAGGTAATTAAATATTTATGTAATAATTAAATATTTACAAATTCATAAGTAATTAAATATTTACTAATCCATATGGATTAGTTGAGCAAACAATCTAGGGGCAGCTCATCTAATCCATTTATGGATTAGTTGAGCAAACTATCTAAATGCAGCTCAACTAATCCATATAAATTATTTGAGTAAAAAAATCTAGAGGCAGCTCAACTAATTCATCAAACAATCTAGAGGTAGCTCAACTTATCCATTTATGTATTAGTTCAGCAAACAATCTAGAGGCAGCTCAACTAATACATATAGATAAGTTGAGCAAACAATCTAGAGGCAGCTCAACTAATACATATAGATAAGTTGAGCAAACAATCTAGAGGCAGCTCAACTAATCCATATAGATTAGTTGAGCGAACAATCTAGAGGCAGCTTCACTAATGCTGAATATGGATTCATTCTCTCTAGATTGTTTGCTCAACTAGTGCATTTTCTATTGCCTCACTCTCATAATCCGATAGGACGGCAGACCGACACGACCGGGGAGAGGTCAAGCGCAGGACCAACGGCTTAAGCCGTCTATCACCGCCAACTTCCTGACTCCGGGCTGCTACAGTGAATATTTATTGCTAGAAAAGACCCAATAACGCAAATCCTGGTCCGACCCGGGATTGGAACCCGGGACCTCATTATCAGCGGTTGAACACGCGACCGCTTGAACAAGGCAGTCGGATAAAAGTATAAAATATCATGCCACAGAAATAATAGATAGTTACCTACATTAACTCTACGTTTATCCCAACATGTTTAAAAATAAATGTCCACCCGTGCGAAGCCGGGACGGGACGCTAGTGTATGTATAATCGACAAACGTTCGAAACCCTCGGCGTGCGAGTTACACTCGCACTTGACGTTCTTGTTTTGTTATTAAAGTGCGTAACCTCATACTCAGGGAAGGATATGTATTTGATTATTTAAGGTCGTCCACGGCCAGGGTGCCTATTCCGAAAAGGAAAATCAAAGTTTCATTTTGCAAAACCAACTCTTATGTCGCTTGCATAAGATTAGCGTTTGCACTACAACGAATCCGAAACTTCGATTTCGTTTTTAGGAGTCCTTGCTCTACTTTCACTCAGACCCCACCCTTTCTTAATCAAATAAGCGAAAAGCAAACAATTTTCCGTGAGCGCGGTGGATGCGCGCAGCTTTCAGTAGGTGTTACCTGTTAGTGACCTAGGCATTACAATGTAGGTATGTGTTATTGGAATTATGCTGAGTTATCTAGGGCGCAGAATGCGAGAAATCCGAATGTTTGTTTGGATTCATCGAATGTTTAGTATGGATTATAGAAAATCATTATTAAAATAAGTGTATACGTATATTAGTTGTAATTGTTTTTAGGGTTTCGAAGATCGAAGATCGGTTTCGAAACCCTTAGGTATGGTCTCGCTTTGTCTGTCCTTTTTTCCCTCCTTAATTAATAACTCAGCAACTACTGCAGCTATCAACTTGAAATTTAAAATACATTTCGTGCGCCTGTACAGATTTATAGAAAAATAAATTAAAAATGAAAATTAATATTTTCCATACAAATTGTGATGCTGAAATTTTAAAATATACCTACAGTGTCATGTGGGGTATCAAATGAAAGGTATCAGTTTGTACATTTCAAAATAGTTTTTGAAATTTTTGTAGGTTTCATACTTTTTAAAATATTTCGAAAAAAGTAGAAAAAATACCCATTCCCCCCCCCCCCCCCCTATCTCCGAAGATTGCAGAGCGATCCATGTAAAATGTATGGAGCGTTTATAGACATGGATCTATATTTTACAGGAAAAATATAGAGAAGTTTGAAAAAAGAACACTTTTTTAAAAATGATCAAAATGGGTGGAAATAATTTTCAAAAGGGGAGGATACCTCACCGAGTGGGTTTTCAAATGAAAGGTATCGGTTTGAACATTCAAAACAGTTTTTGAAATTTCTGTAGGTTTCATACTTTTTGAAATATGTTGAAAAAAGTCGAAAAAATACCCATCCCCCCTCTATCTCCGAAGTTTGCAGAGCGATCCGTTTAAAATGTATCGAGCGTTTGTAGATATGGATCTATATTTTGCACGAAAAATATAGAGAAGTTTGAAAAAACTACACTTTTTGAAAAATGGTCAAAAAGCGGGGAAATAATTTTCAAAAGGGGAAGCTACCTCACCGAGTGGGGTATCAAATGAAAGGTATCAGTTTGTACATTTCAAAACAGTTTTTAAAATTTCTGTAGCTTTCATACTTTTTTAAATATTTTGAAAAAAGTCGAAAAAATACCCATCCCCCCCCATCTCCGAAGTTTGCAGAGCGATCTATTTAAAATGTATGGAGCGTTTGTACATATGGATCTATATTTTACAGGAAAAATATAGAGAAGTCTGTAAAATGAATACATTTTGAAAAATGGTCAAAAAGAAATAATTACACTAAGGAGTAACTACAAAAGGAGTAAATAAATTCGAACAAATTGTCAAAACCTTGCTGTGCAAAAAGGCTTACTATAAAATATCAGATTATCTAGAAGATAAAAAACCTTGGCACGGTTTTTGCTCCAACTCGAAAAATAACAACTAACACATAGAGTAAAAACTCGCTGCTGTCTCAGCAGAGGGATAGTGTCATTCAACAATTTGACAATTTGTGTAACTAAAAACCTCACCAAAAACCGATCTATGTGTGTTTTGACAGCTCGTAAATAGTGCTTTCACTCAACATTCGTATGATTGAATGTTGCAAGTAAATGGCATTTTCCCTAAAAAAATGGGTAATTTTGTCGACCTCAGTGGTGCAGCGGGCGAGAGTCCGCCTGCGACGCAAGTGGTTGCGGGTTCGATTCCCGCATCGGAACAAATTTGTGTACGATCTGCTGAAATTTGTTCCGTTGGTCTGGGTGTTTTCTATGTATCATAAAAAAAAATATCTGACTTTGTATATAATGTATTAAATATATCAGATATCTAGTACCACAGACCAGTATACCGGTCTGTGCTAGTACCCATAACACAAGCTTTGAGTTATGGGTACTAGCACACTTTGAGCTTACTTTGGGGCTAGATGGTGCTGTGTGGATTATCCAGCATTATTTATTTATTATTATTATTATTATTTTTTGCTTTTGCATATTATCTGGTGGGTGTCAATTGTTAATTCTCATATTTAAAAAAAAATCACAAATGAGGTTTAAAAAAACAAGAACATTTGTTCGTAGGGAAAGTTTGGATGTTTAGATGTATGTATGGATGGATGTTTGTTACCTTTTAACGACAAAACTACTGAAGGGGTCGGGTTTTTTTTTTTGTAAACAGGTAGCTTTAGGCCTGGAATAAAACATAGGCTACATTTTATCCCATAAATCAGTTCCCACGGGATTGAAAGAAATAACCATAAGGCGTTTCCATACAAGCAAAACGTGCGAAGCCGCGGACAGAAACTAAATAAATAAATACAATAAATAATGCTGGACAATTCACACAGCATTATCTAGCCCCAAGCTAAGCAGAGCTTGTGTTATGGGTACTAGATAACTGATACTTAATACAATACACTACATAGATAGATATTTTTATTATACATAGAAAACACCCAGACCAACGGAACAAATTTCTGCAGATCGTACACAAATTTGTTCCGAGGCGGGAATCGAACCCGCAACCTCCTGCGTCGCAGGCGGACCTACACCCGCTGCGCCACGGAGGTCGTCTAGTATATTATATATTTCTACCTACTTATATGTCGCACTCCCAGATCTAAAGGGAGTCAACTCAAAAATAGAGTTTTTTTAGTTATGCTCACCAAAGAATTCTAAATATCATTAGCTATTGACCAACAAAACAGATTTAAAAATATTTTCACTACTCGGCGCTAGAGGCCGCCTTAAACCTGTTTTGATGAACGAGCGGTCCCCACTTCCCCCCCACCAAAACAGGGACATCACCAATTATAACCAGAATGAGAATCGGAGTGAATGTGTCCCTCGTGAACAAAAAGGAATTATTTTGAGTTGCATCCATACTGTTGAATATTGCTGATTATATTATTTCGAGTTGACGCCGTATCGATGATGAGTGCATAATAAATTAAGACTACATTTTGAGTTGAACCCGTACTGCTGGAAAGGTGTGTAAAGTTTTTGTTTTTATTTAGAATTAGTACCATATTGTTGAAACAATTTTGAGTTTGTAGTTGAACCTGTTTTGTTGAATCATTTTTTAAACTGCAAAATCTCTTTTAAAAACAAATTTATGTTGACCTTTTTTGTTGGATATGATTTATGTCTTTTCATTTAATAAAATGTATTCTAACTAGACAGTTTTCCCCGTTTTAACTGATACATTTTTGAGTTAGATCTCTTTAGATGGTGTCCGCAAAATACATTTAAATAATCTGGTTAATGAGACTTAAAAAGCTAAACCGATGGCTTATCATATCGATTTGGCTCACAAGATCCTATAATTATATGAAATATGCGTTTTCTATTTCAGACAAACTATAAACCGTGGGCATTTTTTAGTGAATATGATAGAAGAAAGGGATAACGAAAATATTCCTTCTAATATCGAACCCTGAGTGGGTTCGATATTAGGAGGAATGTTTTCGTTATTCTCTAGTAGGAGATAGATAGGAAACTCTTGTAAATGTCCTCAAAATTTCATCAAGCGATGAAGTCTCATTTTAGCAAACCCAAGCTGCCTTACCCGAAGTAGATGAATCCATTACACACACGTCAAAACAAAGGACCCCTGAAAAACTATTACATAAATAATTAAATTTTATCAATTCGAAGCGATGAAAGTGATATCGATGACTGCGATGAAATTGATGACAGGAACTAATTGGAAATTGGGATCTGCATTGCGATGCAGATCTCAATTGCGATGCGGTCCCGTAAGTAACGCAATATCTAAGGTAAATCCTAATGAATCATCTTCCTATTCGTCCAACACCAGCAGTAGCAGCTCGAGTTCATCAAGTTCGTCGGACACCGAAGATTTTAGTGAGCAAGTAAACCCTCAAACTGCTGCAGTTTCTGAAACTAATTCTCAAGAACCCCAGATAAAAAACAATGGTAAAAAGAGAGTGCGTAAAAGAGTGCGTAAACCAGCGAAATGGAAATCAAAAGTTGTAAAAACCTGAAAAATTCTGGCAAAGCCTACCAGTCGTTGTCAAAATCCAAAAAACAAGTGCCATAGAGAAGAGTTTTCTCCACAGGGAGGCTATGGAGCAAAATGTAGGCTTAAATGCAAAAATAAGATGGATGAAATGTTAAGGCAACAGCTTTTTGATGGATTTTGGGGGCGCAGAAATCTTGAAAGGCAGAGAGAATTTGTAGTGCAACATTCACAAGAAATAAAGCCTAAATATCGATACTATTTTACTTATTTTCATATACACAGGCATATCCTAAGAAAATGGCAGTGTCGGAGATGAAAACGAAAGGCACACGACTTAATTCCAAAGTGATGTTAAGGGCGTTCTGAATGTTGAGGAAAACTATTGTTATACTGTAGACATTTTTGATTACCTTATTAGATTTAAACTAAATGAGATATATATCTCATTTAGTTTAAATCTTATATTCTTAATAGTATGTATACTTACTATTAAGAATGATTTTGATTTTAAAATCAGTGATCTCAAAATGCCAAGAGTTTTAATTGTAATTATGAGTAGAAAGTTGATTTGTCAGATAATCTACTTTTGTAACTTTTTTCATTACTACTACTTTTTATAGTATTATCATGGACTAATATGGTATTATGAACAAAAAATATAATGTTGGTTAAAGTACTTTTGAGTGTTATTTTGCTAATCCATTACCGTTTGTTGGCCACAGACTGCTCTATGATTTGGACTAATTATAAATTAGAAGAAAAGCTATTACTTTTTTAATTAATGTGTCTCTTCAAAAGAGAGGTAACTCAAAATTTAATTCACCAATACAGAGTCAACTCTAAATAATAAAAATATATGCACTTACTTGTTAAGCAAAAGGGAAATAACTCAAAAAATCCAATTTTTAGCCTAAATACATGCCTATATCACAAAAATCCAATAACATCTTTCTTTTAGCTGCACATGTATATCCAAAATATTTACAAAATACTCCTCCAGTGCATAGAGATTATGGTAATCAGTTTTTCGCCTATTGTGGAAAAAGTGTTTTTTTGAGTTGAACCTGTTTAGATCTAGGGGTGCGTGTTAGAGCTGAAACTAGATTGATACAAAATTAAAGAAGACCCGTCAAGTGCGACTGTGACAAGCATGCCGAGAGTTTTAAACATTTATCAATTGATGCCATTATGTTGTTAATTACACACACAAAGTATTTAATACTACACCTGCAGGAAAAGTGGCTTATTCCTTTCTACACTGCAGAAAATACAGCGTTACTAACTGCGGCTAAACTCTATGCAAAACCATTTCTAAAGTTTTTTTTACAAGTTAGTAGCCGGTAGCTATTCAAAAAGGTTTTACTCACAGTCCGCCAAATAATATTGGCTTTTCCCGTTTTCGAAACAAACATTTAAAAAAAGAACCAAGTGAAAGCGCACTCGCGTCTATTGCCACAGATTACTAGATAGAATATCCTCGAGTGATTTTGAAAAATACTAAAACGATGTTTTTAAGTAGGTAGGTACCTTACCTATGAGTAAATTTGGAGAAAGTTAAATTCCTACCTTTCACACGAGACACCTTTCCTCTACTACTTTATAGGTACTTAGAACCAAACCGGGGTATTTTTTTCCCCCACGCATAGCAAAGCAACATTTTCACGAAAACTGCTTTGAAAAATTTTCAATTTATTTATGATTTTAAATGGCTGTTTTACGCAATATTACAAGTTTAATATGAGTACTCACCCATGAAATTACCTTTTTGCATTGTTAGTTTTCTTATTAGTGGTGTTTACACACCTTTGCACCGCACAATACACCATTTTTATATTTCTTTGTCGAAGCTGCTTTCCGCGCCATTTGAAGTATTGTACTAGGTGTTAGAAATTGAAATTGCGACGATTAGTCGCAATTTTTTAGACTTACCTCGTTTGTGTCAACTATCATTCTAAGCCTTCTTATTCTAAGAACTAACAGGCTAAAGGTTTCTTCGTCGCTTCTTTACTTTAGTTTACATACCGAAGCGACAGAAAACAAAATTAGATAGATAGATAGATAGAAAATTCTTTATTGCACACATAACAAGATAATTCACAAACAATAACAACATTTACAGAATATGTGACAATTGGCGGTCTTATCGCTCAAGAGCGATCTCTACCAGACAACCGTGGATGGATAGGATTGTTGGATTAAAAGTGGGGATCTGTGTGCATTATTACATAATACAAATTTTACAACAAAAAGAAAAGAATATCGACTAAATTATAAATATACCTTATTATAATATATACCTACATATATATACATATATAAATGTAAACATAAATATATATCTTTATAAAGGGTGAGGTCAGTGACAGCAGGACAAATAGTATTCTTTTACCATACTCTTGAATATTGGTAGTGACTTTGCACGCCTTACTGAGACTGGTAGTGTGTTCCAAAGCTGTACAGCACGGGCAGTAAATTATCACTTTATTTCCGTGTCAGTGTACTATAGTTTTATAATTTGACCTTTTTAAGTTTACATTTATATTGTACTAAGGAAATAAAGAGTTTTTGATTTTGATTTTGATTTCCTGCCGACTTGCACTAGTCGCTTTGGTTGGGGTGGTTAGCTTCGATCAAAGAACACAGGAAAATATGAAAATTTAGAACAAATAAACAAAAAAGTTGCAAAAAGTTTGCTTTAAATCCTAACAGAACAGGATCAATAGGTTGTAAGTGCGCAAGTAATAAAATAAGATAGTTTGGGGGTAAAGGTGGATTTCCCCCAAAGAGGAGCAGAAGGAGATCTCCTCTGAACCGGGCCCGACCCATCTGGTCCACTGAGCCCGGTGGTCTTTCGACCGACAGTTGATGTCGGATAGGTAGTTGTTTATAGTCAGTTGTTACTGAATCAAGTGTTTGCGCGATCTAGGAATAGCTTCTCTTTTTGCTTAGTTTATAACGACATCTAACGGATGTTTATTGAAGCGCTTAGGTAGGTTTTTACATGCTTCATCGTTTTGCTGTTTGCGTTGCGCCTCTATTGACAAGTTAGCCTTGTAGTTCGGCCGTTGTCGCCTAGAGTTCGCCTACAATAGTAAGAAGTACTAGTTCTTTTGACTACTAAAAGGTTCAAAATTAACAGATTCATAGATTTACATACACACAAGGCTCAAAAATAAAGTTTTACGATAATTTTCATTATTATAACCTAACATTGCGAAAATTTAGGGTTGCCTGCTCTCGACAATAAAATTCCCCAAATGGCGCGTTGAAATATTTTTGAATACCCACATAACGAGCTACATTATCTTAAAACTAGTTTATACCCGCGGCTTCGCACGCGTTGTTTCTATGGAAACGTTTAAAGGTGTGATTTCTATCCCATAGGAACTGATTTATGGAATAAAAAGTATGTTTGATTCCAGGATTAGAAGTAGGTAGAATTACCGGTATGCAAAATTTCAGCCCGATCATTTCAGTAGTAAGTAGTGTGAAGAGGTAAACATCCATTCGTCCATCCATCCAAACTTTCGCATTTATCATTTTAGTGTAATGTTTTTATTTGTTACAGATTTCCCGAAGATAAGCATTTACGTTTGCGTTGGATAGAAGCAACGAGTCGCAAAGATTGGGGACCCAAAATATCGTCCAAAATTTGTAGTAAACATTTCTATGAAAAATTAATAATAAAAAGAAACAGCGAACTTATCTTTTCCCTCATGCTGTTTCAAGGCTGGTACGTAAAATTATAAAAAAAATGAAAGTCTGTTTAAGACTCGGAGAAAGTTTGTCATACCTTCTTTGTATTATAATCTACCTACCAAAAAAATATAGAAATAACCAATCAAAATATTTAAATATTGGGTATTATTACTTTTTATATAGGGTGTAAGAAAGAGTAAGGACCAAACTTTAGCTTCGATCAAAGAACACAGGAAAATATGAAAATTTAGAACAAATAAATAAAACGAAATTATCACTAGACTGGGTAATTAATGACTGTTGTCATTTGCTTATTATCATAGAACCGAGGAAAAATGCATTTATAAAACCTACCTACCTATCACATCTAAGGGGCGTTGTCCGTGAGGAAGGTGTTTTGTGTTTTAAAGGAGTTATAAAGAGGTACGTAGGCCTTTTTAGTTTATTTTACCTGAAAACAAGCACAACATTTAGTATAGGTACTTTTTTTTCGAAACTATTCGGGAATTTTTCCTCGGTTCTATAATCAAGTCGGAACCCACCCATGAAAGTTTTTTAGAGCTTACTTTTTGTTACAACCTGTATATTATTCATATTAATAATTATGATTCAATATTTAATTTCAGGCATGTAAGAATACTATGGAAACGGAACGTATGGAGAATGATGAGAAAATTAAATCTGAAAATGTAAGAGAAATGCACTCCAGTATAAAAAATAAAATAAAAAATATTTAACTAAAGACTATGTGATTAAGAACATATTGAAATAATCGTCTTAAAGACTGATCATACATACTTATTAATTATAACAGAATATAAATATTTAGATTAGTAGGCAGGGATGTAGGTAATATTGTGGTGTAAAAGTGTCATTTAATTTTGTTGTCTCTGCACTTTTTCCTTTTTAGCTGCATAATAATTTCAAAAGAACCATTAAATTTCGTATTAAATGTTACCTTAGCAATATCTAAAGCGTAAGATTTAATTTACTAGAATATAAATTGATTGAATATATGTGATTTCGAAGTCTGTTGGCTAAGCCTGGTTAACGTGTAAGAATTTAATTCCCTAATAAAAATGTTATTTATTAAGTAGTAACATAAAACTATTGATATAATTTTTCTATATTCTAGTGTAAAATTATTTCTACTCTTATCGTAATAAGTGCCTATACCTAACCTACATAACAAAAAAAAAATTGATAGGTACCTAACTAAACGTTGTTTCATTTCAAGGCTTAGTTAAATTAAATGTTTTCCTATTCCCACATTCGTACCTAATTTAAGTACCTACTTATATATATTATTACTAGAAAACTATTTACTTTACTGGAACTGGAACGATTAAACTCAACCAAATACACAAAAAGTTAAAAGTTTGCTTTAAATCTTAACAGAACAGGATCCATAGGTTGTAAGTGCGCAAGTATAAAAATAAGACCTACCGCACGGAGGAATACCTGCTGGCTGTAACAAAAAGAAAGGACCTAAACCCACTAGTACTTAAAACATTCACTACAAAGGTAAACCAAGGTTTGGTGGAATTTTCTGTTCTGAATTTGAACACCCAAATTTATGAACTGGAAAATCGCAAATCCAATCCACCAACAAAGACATGAAATAAGAAACCTAAAATCGGGGTAATAAAATTGCATGGCAACACTTTCCCCCCACCACCTTGCATACTTTGGTCTTGCTCGGGGCCATGCTTGCCAAAGATCTGGAATCTGTGCATCTGGTTATATTTAATCTGTGGGCGGCGGCGGCGGGCGACACTGTGCACTCTTCTTCTTCTTTTTACTCTGCATCTTGTTTTGACACAACAGTCGAACGTACTTAACTTTACATTTACACATGTATTCCTTCGTTCGTGATCACTGATCAGTAGACGTGGGTCGTTACGTCATTTTCAAGAAACGTAACGAAACCAGTGACTTGATCGGCCGGCGTCACCTGTTTTAAAACTAGTGATTTTTGTAACCAGTTTCTTTTATTCTGCTACTGTGATTGTTTGTATAAATAACTCAATCACCAATACAGTTACTTGCGAAACGAAAATTATTGAAATCACATAACTGTTTGTTTGTAAACAGTTTAATCAATAACGTAGGACAAACAAATTAACTTTCCTTCATACTTTATTCAGTTATTGCTTTTTATAGTAATTATGATTAGTGCTAACTATAAAACCATGATTTTAATAAAATTTTGTTTACAATAATTATTGATAAAAATTACAGTTTTTTTACACTATTTGGCTATTTACATTTTTTTGTTCATGCATTGTTTCAGTTTCATAACTGTCATTTGTTTATTTCACTTATTTTACACTATACAATAGTTTTGTTTGGATATATACAATTTTTTAATGTTATAGGTACAATTTTTCAGTTTTTTTGCGGTAGCGCGGTGCGAAAGAAACTAAACGCACAGGGCAGAGTACAGTAACGCATTCCAAAAATCACTACTTGTCATTTGACTCGAAACTAGTTATTCGGTTACATGCTGCGTAGCTAGTTACTGTAACTAGTGACGTGAAATAACGCCCACGTCTACTGATCAGACGGGACGTGCAAGTGCAATGCAAAGAGATTAACGACGACGAAAACGTAAAGATTTTACCTTTTACTTTGTTTGTGGACGGGACGGACGATGGACTGTGGGATGGATAGGTACCTAGGTTCCTTTATGTTTAATATAACTACCTAACCTTCTTTAACCAACAAACAGCTGAGCGAACGTAAACGAAGCCGCAAAGAGAATACAATACAATACTCCGACCGAACGAAGCCGCTCGAATCTAAATTGTTATTAATTTAAATAGCGTATTCTGAATATCTTCACCTTCAGAATAGAGATTACTAAAAGGACGCCAGCGTCGATTACAAAAACAACAACCACAAACACGTTCCTCGGAGTAGGTACCTACATAAGTAAATAAGGTAAGCACCTTTTATTTACAAAATAATTTCATATTGTCGTAGCACTGAGTTGTTAGGTTAAAGGTACTTTACTACTAGTTAGGTAAATATTTTCATTCGGCGAACTATTTGAATTTTGACAAAAAAATCTATGTAACCTTTGGAGTTGCGCAAGAGTGATAGAGATTATGATACCCACGTTGCTATGAAGAAGTAAGCTTGGTGGGTAAGTTGGTATTAGCATGGACAATAGTTTTAATTCATCTATGGTATTAGGTACTGGTTCTCATGCATCTCAACAGGTGCCCGTGTTTTCTATTCACAAAGCTAACATGTTCAAATTACATTAACTGCAATTTGCTTTGGCATTTGTCAGATCAACTAATTGATAGGTCTTCCTAAAACGCTACAGCAGTAGCTATACCTAAACTAAATACCTAATATATCTTACTAAGTAATTGTATGATGTTCTTTTTCAGAATACCCATATGCCGGTCAATATGTTATCATCCAAAATGAATGTCAATAAAAAGCTGCTGCCAATTAAAGGACATTATTTCTTTTTCAATGCAGGTAAAATTTTGCTTATTCTTTTAATTTGAATGAGGTTCAAGAGAGGAGAGTGTTGAACATTACAAACTTTTATAAGAATCAGTTCTTTTGAAAACTTTTAAACCAACATCGTCATCAAAAACTTTTCCCCAATTTCTTCTTGGAAATCTTTACAACTTCAATGAAGTTAAAGAAACCAGACCTCGCATCATAGTAACAGGATTTCATGCATAAATCTCCAAGTAACAATATTTTTATCAACCGAATCATGATAAATAGTAATCACTGATTAACTCTGGATATTTATTACAAGCCCGTTAAATTCAGTATCTTTATGGCACAAGCAGTAATCAAATGATAAAGCCAACCTACATTTTGGTAAATATCATTATCAGTATTTTATAACACATCTTTGTGCAAAAAATGATCCTAAGATGTAGGTATCTGTTGACATTTATGATCAACTCTATTCAATGAGATATAATTATTTTTTATAGGCACTTGAGTTTTTTCATACTTTTATTATGATTTAGAGGTAACATTATTATGGCAGATTTATGATTTGAAACTAGTTTTTGTAGGTGGGGCTACAAACACATGTAGTTTTTTACTGTTTCTATAGAAAATAAAGCGTTAAGTGCGAGTCGGATTCGCGCACTAAGGGTTCCGTTTAACTGGAAGACCTTGTTTCTTGCTAAATATCATGATTCTAGGACAACATGAAGTAGGTACCCTGTATATTTTGGTCGAGGGAGAGAACCAAGAATTATAATTTGTTTGTTAATAAACTTCAAACACTGGGACTCCAACTAGCGGCAAATGATATGCTTCTAGAAACAACCATCAAAGAGCCAACCACACGGATGCAGCTGGTCTTCAAAACAGACAGTGCTGCACTTATAAACGCACTCAAAAGGACAGACACAAGATCAAAAGCAATTGTAGAATGCCACAATGCTCTACAAGATCTTTCTCAACATAGCAAAGTCTGCATAGAATGGACAGAGAGTCGATCCTGCCCAGGCAACATAAATGCTGACAGACTAGCAAAGGAAGCGGCGAAACAAACTCCAACACAAAAAGATATAGGTCTTTCTAACCCGCCCACAGCAGAAGTCAAAAACAGACTAAAACTCAACTCAGAAAAAGAACACCAAAAACTATGGGAGCGTCGTACAGACTGCAAGCATACTAAATCAATATTCCCCTCAATAGACAGGAAAACCACAAACACGATGCTCAAGATGAGCCGCGAGGACCTAAGAACGATGGTGGGTATCATCACAGGCCACTGTGAGCTGAACCACCATCTTTTTAAGACTGGAGCCACAGACAGCAGCTTGTGTCGTGG
Organism: Eupithecia subumbrata; assembly: GCA_949316285.1. Lineage (NCBI taxonomy): Eukaryota > Metazoa > Arthropoda > Insecta > Lepidoptera > Geometridae > Eupithecia > Eupithecia subumbrata. The sequence continues at coordinate 8,875,810 of OX438642.1, read as the reverse complement.
CTGCTTCCAAGAAGAAGAGACTGTGGAACACGTTGTATTACACTGCACGGCCACAGAGGAAGTCAGACACAAGACGGGGCTGAAGAGTCTCATTGAGGAATCAACCCCGTCCACACCCGCGGAAAAACTGAAACGTAGCTGTCAGTCACCAAAAGTCCTGCTCCGGTACTTCAAGGAGCTGGGCTGGTTAGGGCCTGTTTAGGCAGGGGGATAATGCACAATACACTCCCATGCGAGATGTCCGTGCAGATCTCAGTTCCCCCAATCAGAATTAGAAACTTCAAATTTACGGATGTCAGATTTTTCTCGTTATTTGTGCTATATGACCTTGCTTCTTACCAAATTTTATGATTCTGGGTACCTACACTAAAAGTATCCTATAGGTTAGCAAGAATCATGTTTTCGCATTTTTCCCTTTAATTGTGCTATAAGGCCTCGCTTCGTGCCAAATTTCACTGATTTGCATAAAAAAGTACCCTATAGGTTTTGGTCCATGGCGAGCATTAAAAGTATTTTTTTAGTGAATAAAGACAAATTTATGGTTTACGGATTTTTCCCTTTACTTGTGCTATTAGACCTTGCTGCTCACCAAATTTCATGACTCTAAGTCTTCGGGAAGTACCCTATAGGTTTCGTGTGCATGTGATTCTCTTGCAAATTTCAAAATATTCGGACATTCACGGCTGTAATTTTTGAGTGCGTTGACTTAGAAGTTTTATTTATATCGCGGCTCCAAGAGGTTACAGATTTGAGTATTCGACGTTAATTTCAACTCGATACGTCCACGCGTTTCTGAGAAAAAAGTGTTGACAGACAGACAGACAAACTGACAGACGGTCAACAAAGTGATCCTGTAAGGGTTCCTTTTTTCCTTTTGAGGTACGGAACCCTAAAAACCAATAATATCTGATGTTTGTATTTATTTAGGTTATTTGTTATACAGGCACTGCACCACTGGTTCCATATTTGTCAACATATGCCCGACAACTCGGATTCACAGCATCAACCGTGGGTTTGATCTACACGGTCCTACCAATATTCGGGCTTTTTGCTAAACCACTGTTCGGAGTCATAGCAGACAGGTATTTAATACTTTTACATTTTCTAAAAATAACAATTGTCAAATGTTATTAATCTATGAAACAAATTAAAATATAGCTTAGGCAACAAAATGTTTGTAGTTGATCTTGATTTGGGAAGCAAAGCCAACCACTCGGTTAGGTGGGTGTCATGGGCATCCCACCTGTCACTTAGAAAATGACAATTTACTGGGTTGACTGAGTAACTATGGACTACATTTCAACTGGTTTCATAATGTTATTATTAGAAACTGAAAGCATGGGTACTTTTAAAGAAATTTCTGAAGTTGAGCAAAAAAGAGTTTTATGTTATTTTGAACTCGTCATTGGTATGCCATAAACATAAAATTCCTAATTATTAGGCAGTGTTACATAAACTTATGTAACTCTACCTAATAATTAGGAAATGTATGTTTATAAGTTACTAGTTAACCAACTATTATTATTGTACCTATATTATTGTTCTGTATAATTTATTGTAATACACATTTCCTGGGTATAAGCATGAATAAATAATATGACATTAATTTTTCAGGTTTAAAATCCAGAAATCAATATTCATACTATTTCAAATTGTGACGATTGTGAGCTTCTTTCTGATTTACTTCATCCCTTCAAATGGAAGCTCTCTGTCTGTGGAGTTGGACTGCAACAAAGTCACTATGCTGCGCAGCTGTTTCAATAGCAGTGATCAAGTGGATACATGTGCGGTGGACACCCTTGCAAACATGAATACTTCAGCATCTTGCAAAGTAAGTGTGGTCTTATCTTAACCATACTGCACGTATGAGATACAATTTTCATACTCATGTAATTTGAATTTTTGTGACATGTCCAAGAGTCTTGTAAGGTCTAAAGAAAATAAAGCACTTTGATATTTGATATAAACAACCCACACTGTAAACACTTAAAATTCATTTCCTTTGGCATAGAGTGTTGATATTTATTGAAGTATGGTTGGTTGTAGAATAAATATAGGCTAGGCTACCTTATAAAAGGTGCATCAGGTGATTCTAAACTACTTTTGAAACTTGAAAGCTACATCGAAGCTATTACCTTAAACTTGGTCAGTTTGCTGCCCTAAAATGATAAATAATAATAAAATAATAAATAAATAATGCTGGACAATCCACACAGCACCATCTAGCCCCAGAGTAAGCTACTCAAAGCTTGTGTTATGGGTACTAGATAACTGATGATATATTTAATACATTATATACATAGATAGATATTTTTTTATGATACATAGAAAACACCCAGACCAACGAGATAAATAAAGAGTGCTTACATGTAGTACTGGTGTATCTGACTGTATTATATGATTACAGCATGGAAAGTGTACTGCATACTAATAACAAAAAATATTTACAGATGAACTGTGATATGACATCTCCTAAAATGTGGCAGACAGTATGCGAACACTGGCACATACCACAATATTGCTACAGCGTGACCAACACCCTTGAGTATGCAGCACACATCTCGCGGTTACAGATGAAAGAGGAATGCGCTTATCTGTCTGCTAGCAATGTTACTCTGGATGGTAAGAACATACCTATACTTAATATTCTTTATTCTATATACATATATATAAAGATATTCTATACCTACTCTATATTGTAATTCTAGTCTGTTTATCTGGATTAGTTTATAGAAATGGAATTTGATATCTAAAAATCAAAGATATCTGTCTGATCTGATCTATCTGAAACAGTTTTACACATTTATATTTACAAAAAGTTCACAAGCAAGTTGACAAATAGACACTGTTTCACATGTCACAATAAGTAAGAATTGTTCTCTAGGGTAGAATAGACATAAATGACACTGGAACCTCATACATTGCGTAAACGATTGAAGTTGAAGGAATTAATTTCAAACATTTACTCATTTGCTGAACATTATACGAGTTTTTCTCTTCTACTCTATACAACAATCGGTGTGCTTGGCCTACAGAGAGCCTTGTTGGGTCTTCTGGTCGCGCTAATGACACTTCGTGTGACATGATCAGTTAAATCTTCTATCCTGACAGTATTTTCAACGGACGTTTCTGTATTATATTTCAGGATACCAATACACTCCAGGCTGTCGGATAGGGCAAGGCTTTGTGGCATAATTCTACCATGTACAACAATCGGTGTGCTTGGCCTACAGATAGCCTTGTCGGGTCTTCTGTTCACGCCAATGACACTTCGTGTGACATGATCAGTTACAATTCTTCTATCCGGCCTGTATTTACAAAGAAGGTTTTTATATTATATTTCAGGATACCAATACACTCCGGGCTGTCGGATAGGGCAAGGCTTTGTGGACGTGAACGAGCCCTGTCATCTGAACTGTACCGTCGGCAAACTGTCTGCTGTGTTCGGCAATCAGCTGGCCAATATGACGTGTTTGGACAAAACTCTCAACTTCCGCGTCTGCAACGATCCTAGGCTTGAGGCGCTGGCAAAAGAGCCGTGGCCAGGCGTCGAGTGCCAGGTATATTTAAAATAATAAATAATGCTGGAAAATTCGCAGCATCTAAGCAGAGCTTGTGTTATGGATACTAAACACTAGCCAAACTCGATGTAGAATGTTTGTCAACAAACCACGACACAAATAACTAATATTTTATTAATATAAGTTATTGTAAGCAATATATTATTGACGGAAGGATTTCAAATCAACAAGTAATGTAAATTGCGTATCAAAAAACGCAGCAACAGGGTGAATTTTAGGTTAATTATGGGCGGTTTGTCTACCTACAAACATTCTTACGAATTCGGCTAGTGTATAGATTGATATTTTCTATTATACATATAAAACACACAGAAAACTTAATTATTATCCACCAAATGGAGGATGTATATGGAGCGGAGCCTAGATACTATGATGATTTCCTAGCCGAATTTCAGAGATGGGGCTGCAGCGGCGGCTAGTCTCAACGTAGATTAGCCGTGTGCGCAAAATGTATTAGGTATATAATATATTTAATTTAGTATACATTAAGTGTATCATTGCAGTTATCTGGTAACCATGACACAAGCTCTCCTTACCTTGGGCCTAGATGATGCTGTCTGAATTGTGTAACATCAATTATTTTATTCATTTATTCCAATGGTTATTTTACACACCTGCCTCTCCTTTCCGTTTTAGTGGCATTCGGGCGTAAATCAGCCAAAATACTTTTTATTACATTTACTTGTAGTTACGAGTAGATATCAAAATATTCTATCATACAGGTCGTGATCACCAGTGGTTTTCACCTTTCACTGGTGAAAACCGTTAACCGTTAACTGGTGAATACTCAGTATCTTTTTATCGTGAATAGACATTCGTTAGATCACGATCTCACCTGTTTCTTAAATGACGATGTGGCCCAAGATACATCACGAAGGTCTAGGAGACACATATGTGTACTCAGTGTATTTGTTCAGGTGTCCTGCGCATTGGAGAAGGGTGCTCCCTGGCGGCTGATGGAGATCTGCGAAGGCTGGCACGCAGACATGGCGTCGACCTGCCGCCCTCGCACCCAGGCCGACGCACACTTCCCTTCGAACCTCAGTTTCGTGGGCTCCGTACCACTGTCCACCACTATTGCTGAACACAACTGTGTGTATACTCAGCTTAACCACATCACGCTGCCAGATGGTAAGTAGATAGTACATTACTGACGAGGTCTGTAACGGGTGGGTTGCTGGCCGCGATGATGTAGCACAGGTCCAGGCCATCACATCGCGGTCAGCATTGAAGTTCTTTATGGACAAGCTGAAATGAACAGCGCCGACAGCAAGGGCTACAAGCCAAGCTTGACGACCGAGACCGTAGTTAGCTTAGATGGAGGCCATCATAGCGTGGCAGTCATTGCAGAGCAAGGCTTGTAAAGTGCTTTACTCAAACAATGCGAGTAATTTAAATAAAAATAAAAAGGTTGTCAAAGTATTCACATGTTTATGTCACGTGTTAGAGCAAAGATATAAATGTTATAAGGAAATTTATCTACGGCAAGATGTAGCCAGCGTCTTATAGTCTTATCGTCACCAAATTGCCGTCCGTAACGTCAATTAGTATTAACGTCTTTGGCTGAAACTCAGCGCTGAGCTTAAAATGTTCAGCACACGCTGAGCCAACGCCTATTTTGGCGAAGGGACGTGGTGAGCCACCTTATATTTCAAACTACCACCCTTTCGTGTCACTTACGTCCATGTTATACCGTTTCGGTTTTCCGTTTGCTTAATAAATGTGTTTTTTATTCTATTTTCTTCCTATGGGCGCTTCCGACTGTTATTGATTTGAATCACTTGAGCTAATCTACCTATCTCTAGATTGTTCGCAACAGTTTGCAGTTAGCTCAACTGTTTCGATTGTAAATACTAGTTCTAGTTTGTTTTTATTCCTAATTGTTATTTTCTTCGTTAATACTCTGCTTAAGTTTTACTTTACTGATCTGAGACTTTCTGATATTTTGTTTCTATATCCTGTACTCCAGTCATACCATGATCACGGCAGTGTGGAACTTGAGCTATAGTGAAATGGTTTCTAAAGCATATAGTTTTGACTATGGTCAGAGTTCTGACTTCAAAACATGTGTAATTAGGTCATCGAGTCATGAATCTAACTCAGGTTCTTAACACCTTTCCCGACCGATAAAGAAGTTAATCAATCAAATAAATACAGAGAAACTTTACAAGTTGCTCTATATTTATTTGATCTGAGATTTTGCAGTATCATCACAACACAGAAGGTGACCATGTCCATGGCTGCCTACCATATTATTATTAATACCATATAATTAATACCATATAATTAGTATTCATTCACTGAAATGTCGCATCAACCCGCCGCGCGCAGCTGTGTTGACAGTTCAATTCCATCAGAAAACAAAAATTTTGGGCCTTTATTGAAAGCTTGTTCAGTCTTCCATCTATGCTTGAGCAACGCTTTTCTCAGGCGTAAACGTCACTCAAGCATAGATATGACTCTATGATTCTGATTAGTGCTCTCAAATTAAGCTCCGTCTACGCATTTTTTCTTTGACTGAATGAAAGAGTGCAGTATATCATAGACTCTGCTTCTTTTTGAGAACAAGAGCGATATTTATCGAGCTGACAGAAAAATTGTATTCTTTTGTAAGGGAAGACGCGGGGCGTACCGTGTACGTGGCCCAGATGAGGCACGTACACGCACGCCTTTATTATTATGAAATCATATGTATTAATACCAAACATTTTCCTGTTTCAGGCACAGTACGGTATCCTATGTGTGAATCAAAAGCACAATATCAGATGGAAACTGAACTTTTCCAATCATCCTGTGAAATAAACTGTGATAATGCATTGGTAAGAACTGATATGCACTATATAATGATACTAGCTTTTGCTCGCGGCTTCGCACGCGTAGACTACATCCTTCTCCTTACTATATTTTAACAGTATGTAGAGAAAAAGTAAAAAAATAATGATGATAAAAATAATTCAATGTATCACAGAGTTATACTTACCTACTTTATCATCAATTTTTAATCTTCAGCCTAAACCCAAAATATGAAGATCCTGACTTTAAAACTGACGGATTTTCATATAAACTTTCATCCCCTATTTCACCCCCTTAGGGGTGGAATTTCCAAAAATCCTTTCTTAGTGCTCACCTACACTACCAAAGGAACCAACGTGCCAAGTTTCATGATTGAAGCTTCAGCCGTTTGGGCTGTGCGTTGATGGTCAGTGAGTCAGTCAGTCACTTTCTTCTTTTATATTTATAGAAGTACATGTTCGGTTTTCGTTTGTCCCAATTATGAATACCTACAAATTTAAATTAATTTATTAATAACTTTCGCGCGGACCTTTCACACTAAACTCATTGTAATAAAAACTTGGCTAAAATAAACACATAATTTGCTTTTACAGTTGAACGAGATCATTCAAAGTGCCACAGCGAGCCAACCGTCTGAACAGAGCACTTCTGAATACACGACGGAATTTTGGCTGTTCTTCCTGATGATGATCATCAGCTGGATTGGACAAGCCGTGGTGGTTACTTTTGCCGATGCTATATGCTTCAACCTACTAGGTAGGTGCATGGTCAAAGAAGAAAGGTCTTCTAGCTACTCCCACGGGCGCCTTCACGACACGTCTCAATTTTTTTTTATTTCAATTTAATAAAAGTACTTTATTCACAAAGAAAATTACAATCAAATAATTAGAACTAGTATTAACAAATATACCTACACTTTATATTATATTATATTATAATATTTACTTTTATACTTTAACTTCTTTACAGTATTTCACTTAAATTAATACGCACAAATCACAATTCAAGTGTCGGCTATCCTTGTTCGACAAATGTCTCTCAATATTTTTATCTCCCTCTAAATTACCATTGATTGTGATTAATGCTAAGCTATATGACGTAGTCGTGCGGGCTCTCGCCTCCATCAATGAATGTAAGCGGGTTAGCTACGAATCCCGTTTGTGTTGGATTAACACCAACTTTTATCCCTTATCGATGGTCTGAATGGCGTCCATCCTTAACGATGAAAGAAGTCCCTCGTTAATGGAAGAAACGTTGGTGTTCTTCCAACATAAACGAGGTTCGCAGCTAACACGGTTACATTCATAATTTATTTATTTATTATTAAAAAGTACACCTATCCTTACAGGCACACCTAATGCGATAGGGTACATAATTATTCTCAATCTTAATAGGTAGAGTCATGCATGTCATACAATATTTAGTCATTTTTAAAGTAACTTATTACAATTCCAAGAATAACATAAAACGATACAAAACGATACAAATTAATTAAAAATAATAATAATAATAATGAATTCACTATGAATGTAAGTGGGTAAAAATTCTTCAAACTACGATAGTTTTTATGGTAAAATATAAAACCTGGTGCAGTTATTTTACTATCCGACTTCTAAAAAAGAAAAAAGTTTTATGTTCGGCTGTATTTATATTGTTTTTTGTATGTTGGCCGATCTCCGACATTTGTCTTTGATGATTCTTTTCCTATTATACTAAGAGAAGCTGATTCTAAAATGATCTCATAAAAATATTCCCGAGGGATTGGTATTTGTCCCTTGATACTTAATAAAACAATTAAAGTCAGTTCTGAGTTTTTTCAAAACAAATTATTAAACCAAACTTGCTGTGCATCTTTGTACATACTAGGCTTATAGCTTTCACGTAAAGGCATTGGATAGCTAACACAAATGCGTCAGAACATTTGCTCGAAAAACAATTGCGCAAAGGATTGTGTAAAGGCATTTTCAAGCCGGATATTACCTTTGTCCGAAACCTGGTCTTAATCATGTCATAATTAGAATTAGGTTTACCTGCACTTGTACATGGATAAAACGACCTCCTATGCCACACAGGGATAATGAAGCTTGCTTTTAATCAAAAAGTACCAGTAGATTCAGAGATTAACCCCTACTGACTTTTGAAATAGTGCGATGACAACACCTAAAGTACTGAACGGATCGGGCTGAAATTTTGCACGATTGAATTTCTGGACCTACTAACCTGGAACCTATAGGCTAATATAAATAAATAATATGTGGGTAGAGGTCAAAATAATCGTACACGATTAAAAAAAATATTTGTCCTCGACCGTTTTCAGCTTATTTAAAGATTAGTTCGGGTCATAACAAGTTATAACCAATTTTGTTTAAAGGACAATTAATTTCTAGTAAAACCAAACATTCTAGAAATGTTTAGCATATAATATATACCGAAAAAAATATTAGAAAACTAAAGTCACTAATTTCAGGTCCATACAAAATGAAAGTGTCCTATTGCGTAATGAAAATTTTCATATTATAAAATAATCAATACTAGGCAATTTTTTGCAATATTATGTACTGTTATGTAAAAACCGGTGACTTAAGTTTTGTTTTCATTTAATATAATCGTTAATTTATATGTCTTTAATTATTTAATTACTGTTTATAATAAAATCCCAAAAATCATTCCTGTGAATAACTCCAGGTAGATAACGGTGTTTTAAACGCTACCGAAAAGGAATTCTACCATATCGCAATTTTATTGTATGCTAGCAACACTGTTACATCACATCACCTGACTTTTAGAGCGCCATGTTGTCATTCCAATTCGTTTTATTTGAAAAAGTGATTACACAATTTTTTTTTTCCAAAATATTCCTGTGAAAAACTAGTGGGTGAGATAAATTCTAAAGTGAATTTCGCGGGTCTGGATACTCAGTCTGAAATAGAATGTTTGGGTGCTCATACAACATAGAGACATTGTTTTCAAGGTAAGATATTTGTTGCATGACGATGGATTTTAGAGGATAAAATCCACATTTTTCCTTCCTGTGGATAACGTAACACGACCTAAGGCTAGTTCATACTGCTAATTGTTACTCACAGGATTTTATAGATTTGTGAGTAACACTTGGTAAAACGAATCAGTTTGTATAGTAACTGCACCTGCAATCAATAACGAGTAGTTCACTCCGAACGAAAACCTCATTTCATCTTCCGAACCGCTTGGTTAAGTTTGTTCGTATTTATTATTTAGCCGCAGCATTTAGCCGACTTCAAAAAAAGGAGGAGGTTCTCAATTCGTTGGTCGGTTTTTTTTATATAGGTAGGTATATTTTATACTGACTGATTGACATAGTTGTTCTCCTTGATGGTGGATGTTTTTTTTGCAGAATCGTAAAGTGGTGTTCAATATGACCGGGGAAAAAAATCTTACTTTTCCCGATTTCCCCCTCTTTCTCCCTCAAAAGGGGGTAAACGTGAAAAGTGATGTATCTCGGGGTGGGTGTGAGCTGGAGCGAAAATTTTTGGGGCGATGAATTGATGCGGAAAGCAGGGCGGCTCGCGAAGCGAGCCGCCCTGCTTTCCCCCCACTAGGCCACCCCTCTCTGCGTGGCGAGCGAAGCGAACCACGGGGTTTTGCGACGCGGTGAAGCATTACGGCTCGCGAAGCGAGCTGCAATGCGCCAGTGGTGGACCGCAGGGGAGGAAAAATGTGGATTATAACCTCTAAAATCCATCGTCATACAACAAATATTACCTTGAAAACAATGTCTCTGTGTTGTATGAGCACCCAAACATTCTATTTCAGACTGTGTATCCAGACCCGGGAAATTCACTTTAGAATTTATCTCACCCACTAGTTTTTCACAGGAATATTTTGGAAAAAAAATTGGGGCGGGGCGGGGTGAAGTGGGGTATATTTGTGCATAAATTAAAACTGACATTGAAAATTGACTTTACATGCTAACCTTTAGATGGCGCCAATGTCGAATGCAGAAAGACAAAAAAAATACAGAGAAAAAATAAAACAAAATGCAGAAAAATACGAGGAGAAAAAGAAGAAGCATAGAGAATATATGAAAGCTGCTAGAAAACCAATTGCAGAACTGACTGAAAAAGAAAAGGAAAAAAAGCGAAGAGAATGGAGACTTGCCAAAAAAAAATTTAAAAATACAATTTATTGATGTTAGAAGTTGTGTCAGTAATAACAATAAATAAAAATATGTACCTATTTGTTGTTTCAATGTGAAAGCATCCTATTATTCCTGTGAGTAACATTTTCTCATCAGGTGAGTAACGTTACTACCCGGACTTCATGTGAGTTGCGGTCGATTATTCTGACCTCTACCCATGTAAACCGGAAAAATGCACGCGAAACCACAGATGCTAGTACGGAAATTTACTTTTAAGTCACGGATCATGAGCCTAGTCCGGAGCCGTAGCCGATCCTTTATTATACACTTCCGACGACCTATTGGGCTTTTTTCACTGACCGGCACAAGCCTGGCAGCCGAGGTAGCAAAAATGTATGAAGCCGTGCCGTTGCCGGCCGCCTCACGGGGGTAATGCCCATAGTCCCCTCGCTGGGCATGCGGGTTGAGGATCGCAGTTCGATGGTAGAATTGTTCTGCAGGGGGCGTTGCTGCCTGCTTCCGGTTTATATCCATATTTGACGACCTCAGTGGCGCAGCGGGCGAGAGTCCGCCTGCGACGCAAGTGGTTGCGGGTCCGATTCCCGCCTCGGGACAAATTTGTGTACTATCTGCAGAATATTGTTCCGTTGGTCTGGGTGTTTTCTATGTATAAAAAAAAATCTATCTATGTATATAATGTATTAAGTATATCAGTTATCTAGTACCCATAACACAAGCTTTGACTAGCTTAGTTTGGGGCTAGATGGTGCTGTGTGGATTGTCCAGCATTATTTATTATCATTATTTATTATCTCTTATTGGCCTCTTACGACACTCGCGCGAAGAATTGGGGTGGTGTGAATTCTAAGCCGGGCACCACACAGCTCTGCCTGCCTTAGTATACCTAAAATGTACTTTTTGATGGAATAAATAATTGAATTCTGATTGTTACGTTTCAGGTGACAAAGCGTCGTTGTACGGGAGACAGCGCCTTTGGGGCTCTGTCGGTTGGGGGATATTCTCTCTGCTGACAGGCTCGCTTATAGATCTGTTCAGCGACGGAGCTTACAAGGACTACACGGTGGCATTTGCGCTGATGTTTGCACTAATGTCGGTGGATGTCATCGTCTCTATGCTACTCAAGGTGAGTATTTGGCTGCTATCCCAATCGCGCCGGCACTGAAAAAAATGTTTGGAGCCATGCCGTTGCCGGCGCCGTTATAACTCGATGAAACCTACTAACAATTGACGACATAATCTTGTTGACGACACTGTCTCTGTATTCCTTTCTAAAACGCAAAATTTCATCCTTCTATAATTGGTCCTATCGAGCGGATTCATAAAAATACACATTTTATGTTTTTATTTTAGCGGGTTCGGTTAAAGCTTGCATTTTCAAATGTACATGAATGTGGTTTTACTCCAAAATAGTATAATTCATTACAAGTGCGGAAAGGCTGTCATTGAAAAGAGTTCTGACAAATGTCTACCCGAGCAGAGGCGCAGCCGAAGGCGAGGATTGACAGTCAGAACAAGTTGCAATGACGGTTCCGCACGTGTACTGAACGACTTTTTTTAATACAGCTGCGAAAAAATTTATACTAACTGGGGAAGTTTTAGGTTGCATATTTACCGTTTGAGACAAACTTTTATTAATTTCGTATGATTGTTCATGTATATTTGTCATACAATGGCGTTTGCTAGTTGATGGAGTTGGATCTGATGAATTATCATTATCAACGAACGTTCTCTGCAACAAGTGAAGGAGACGGACTGGACTTTAAATTAATGGATTGTGTAATTTTTTTCCCAGTTTCTAGTTTGTTGTTTAATGAATCACCAATATAGCTTTCTGCAACTTTGTCCAATTTCCAACCTCCTAGTATCTTTAAGGACGTCAAATTTGCTCATGAATCTGCCAATAATGTGGCAGAGGTCCTCCTGAATCTGTGCCCAGTATAATACTCAGCATCCGGCAGACCAAGAAACGTAGCTATTTCTTTTGGCATATTCCAAATTTATTTATCCCGATTGCTTGAGCTGTACACTTCCCTTTTTGGTAATTTTGAAAAAAACGGTCGGGTTTTCCTTTTTGGGACCGCTGATTCATATATTTTTGCACTATTCTAAGAAAATCTCCTTCAACAACAAAGCTTCTCGGTATCTTATTTTTTGTGTTCGGAATCTTGATTAGTAGCATTTCTCCATGGGCTTCAATATCTTTTAAAGTAATATTGGCTAACTCCTCTCTGCGGCAACGCCAAAAATCAGAGCAACCTACAAAAAAAGGGATTTGATTAATATTTTTTTTTTTAATAATGTATTGACTGTATTTTGCGATTTCGTAAACTGATTACTAAAGAAAAATATAAGTACTTATTAATAAATTACCCTTGTGGCTAAATAACGATCATCGGGAGCTTCGTTCTTCGTTTCTAAAACCTTTCCACTTCATTCGATGTTAATATTTTCGACTTTTTACTTGTAAAACCGTCTGATTGTCGTTTTAAGATAGCATTTAATTTTGGGTATTCACTTATATCCACGTTGTTCCTTATTTTCAGCATACTTTTTATCATCGAAAACCTCGACCATAACGTAGGTTTTAATTTTGCTGAGAGTTCGGAAAAGTATGCCAACATAACATTTTTTGAAAAACTATTTGCTTTTTTCTCTTCTCTCCACGCAATAAATTCGTCGTATGTAGATATGTAGCGACTTTTTGACTTTTCCGGTAAAATGTTCTCCGAAGCATTTTGTGCAATTATACTGAGTTCCGGTGGTGTTAATTCAAAAAAACTAGGGTCGAAATTACTCATTTTGTGCAACAAGCAACTAAACTCGCAAAGAAAATTTCTGAAAAATGGCACCAACCGTAGAATATAAGCAGAGTTTTTTTTTCTTCACCCATTCTGGTAGGCAAAGGGAATTATGCCCATACAGCCAAGTCGTCAGTAGATTTTTTTTATTGATATGATGAAAATGAAATTTAATGAGATGAAATGAAAAGAAACCTAACCTAACTCATTCAATCAAATCATTAAATCTGATATTGAAACAAATTAGTAGCTTCTTTTTAGAAATATACGTATTTATGCATGAATCATAAAAACTTCTATGATTTTTTTTTAGTAAAAACTTCATGGTTGGTTTTTCTTTTTAATAGACATTATTTTGACAGTTGGGAAAGAGAACGCACGAGTTCGGGAAAGGTAAAAAAAAGCACGAGTATGTAATAGCCCACATCCCGAACGCTATACGTCCCTGCAATACGCCACTTTTTGAGCAACTGTATTAAAAAAATCTTATCTTTATTATCTATATATATAAAAGAAAGTCGTGTTAGTTACACTATTTATAACTCAAGAACGGCTGAACCGATTTGGCTGAAAATTGGTGGGGAGGCAGCTTAGAACCAGGAGACGGACATAGGCTATGTTTTATCCCGGAATTACCACGGGAACGGGAACTACGCAGGCGAAGCCGCGGGCAGCAGCTAGTCTTATATAAAAATTGTTGAAATGTTTCCTATTAGTCAAATTTGATTTTTTCAGTATTTCGAGTACTTGCCCTGGAGGGCACGTTAACTTGAGTTAACGTTCGTTTTTTCCGCCCAGATTATGGGTGGTGTCAGTGTCGTCTATTGCAATAGTGTGAGAGTACATGAAAAAATGGATCCCCTTCGGTATAAGGAAGGACCCTAACATAGAGTTAGTATGAAAACTTCATATTACATGGCCAGGTTAGTCTGGCTATGTTTTGAAGTCCAAAGCTGTTTTGTTTCGTGTTTTGATCTGCTATCAGTTGGTGTTTTTTGCTTGAAATATGCCGCCATGTTGAGAAGTTACATTGTTTTAGGTTATACACGAAAATTGTATATATGGGGCCCATCTAGACTACTCGAATACTCAGACACAACTAAGAGTTTTGACAATTTTCAATGAAAATTTTACAGAAAATCGTCATAGACCTGGGCCCGTATTCGTAAAAACTAAATCGAAGTTTCTGATTCGTTTTCGTGCTAACGAAAACGAATAAGTAACTTCGATTTTCCTTTTACGAGTAGGCTAATAAAAAAATTAGTGTTATAATTTTAAAAATTAAATTATATTGTCATAAAGACCTCTTAGAGTCTCTTGGATAATATAATTTTTAAAAGAGTCGGCGGTTGGTATAGCAACAAAAAATAACTACAAAATACTTTTAAAACTCCTAAAATAGGAATTTACTTGACATCTACCAATTATACTAAGAATGTAAACATGTGTGTCTGTAAGAACTGGTTGTTTACATTCTTCAAGTCGCACTCGAAGATTCTCAAAAACACGTTGACAAGATATGTATGGCAATGCTGATGCTCTGCGCTAGATACTCACCTCGAGTCACGTGTCACTTCGATCAGACGATCAGTTAATTTTTTTATAACCCGAAGAGCCTCGGTACCTCCCGGACCAAAGGTGCCTACTTTTTAAATATTGATAGGACTTTTGTAACGGTGATTGACAACGCATTTTTTTATATTATTATAAACATATATAATGTGGTACAGAACCCTTTGTACGCGAGTCTGACTAGCACTTACTGCGTTATTTCACCTTTTTCCTGCCAAAAATTAAAAATCATCCAGAAATCGGTGGTAAACATATTATATACTGGCATTTTAAATAATTTAAACTTTCGATCTCAAAATAGCATGGAAACTGACCGAACGTATCAAAAGGCATAATATCGTTAGAAAGCCAGTCGCGTGGGAAAACTAGTTGTTAACGATGTACTCGTGCAAGGGTATGACGCGAAATAATTGAGAAAATGAACAAACATAACATACAGGAATTACAGGCACATGAGGCATGTTACAATGCAGCTTTTAGGATTTCTAGAACGGAATAATTTGCTATTATCCGTCGATGCTAGACGATGTACTCATGACGCGAAATAATTGAGAAAATGAACAAACATAACGTACAGAAATTACAGGCCCATGGGGCATGTTACAATGCAGCTTTTAGGATTTCTAGAACGAAATAATTTGCTATTATCCGTCGATGCCTTCGACTGATTAAATCGTGATTTGGATTTGTGGATTGTCTACCTATGTTTTGCAATCTCTACGGTTAAGATGCACAATTTATTACTATCATTGGTTTTCTCTCCTCAGTTTAAATTTATTTTCTAAAGAAGAATCATTAAGAGGAATCCTTACATTTATCTATCGTAATGATAGGGTATTCAGTATTGTGCACTAATTTGAACAACATCCTATATCAAAAGGTACCCATAATAAAATCTACTTAGTAATGAAAACTTCAGGTATTACCGCGAAAATCATTACCTACCACGATTGCTAAGAATATTAGCGGCAACTTGACTTTTTAAAAATGCTTAGAAAACAATATACATATTTCAATCCTCAGCTCACTTCAACAGCCTATATTGGTCCACTGCTGGACGCAGGCCTCCCCCTTATTTTTAATTACTAAACGAATATACAACGAATTAATTGGTAGGTATAACGCAACTCGTGTATTCATTATTCACACATACCTAGCTAAACGAACTTATCGCATTCACGAATCACTGTCGCGATCGTTATGATGAATAGATAGTTATTGAATCGCGACTTCACGTTATTTTAACGGAATTCCGTTAACCGTTCATTTTTTAACTATCGAGTGAAATAACGCCAAACTCCTAGCATGCGGGTTAGGAATCGCCGTTCGGTGGTAGAATTGTTCTGCAGGAGGCGCTGCTGCCCGCCCCCGGTGGATATCTCTTACGACACCCGCGAGAAGAGTTGGGGTGGTGCAAATTCTGAGCCGGCACAACACGCAATACCGTATATTTCATTATCATTCATATTTCAATACTTTATGGTAAGTATAGGTACTTCCCCGAACGAGCCCGCCCATGTGACTAAAGCTCTAAATATCACATTCACTGCCCAGCCTCGACAAGGAGCTGCAGATAGACTAGGTGCGTCACGGGCCATGAAAGTGTTAGCTAATAAAACATCCATAACCTTGATTTCAATGGATGTGTCACATTTAGACGGATTTACAGGGTTATTATAAATTTTTGTTGACGGAGATAAGGCGAAAACATTGTATAACATTTGACAAGGTTTTTGTTAAGGTTAGCTGTTGCAGATTTCCGTATTTGGAGATTTTTTTGAGGTCACGGTAGATGGTAGATTGGCAGTACATACCTGGAACAAGAAAACACAATATTAGAACATTCAATATTAGAACAGAAGAGTAAACCATACGAACGATCCAATACTCAAGCCATTCTCAAAGTACAATGTTTGTAAACTTACAACACAAAAATCCTAAATTCTCAGAATTTTGGATTTTAGTGTTGTAAGTATGAAAATTGTCAGCATTATGCATAATGGGAAAGAGCTTAAATCGACAATAAGTCTAAGCTTGTCAAAAAAATTACCAACAAAAAAGTGATTTTTCCCTGTCCTGGCGGGAAACTGCGCAGGGGACAGCGAATATGGCGACTTCTCGTATCGGAGGCCAAGACACTTCTCGCTGAGCAAAAAAAGTAAGTAAAGTGTTTTGAGGTTAAGTAGGCATTGTTTACAACCATTGTATCTTGAGTTTGGCCGAAGTATAGGTATCATAATTCGATAATATACAGGGTGTAACAAAAATAAGTAACCAAACTTTCAGGTGGGGTGTAGAATCGAACACTGAATTCAGGAAAAATATTAAAAAAAAATCCCGCCCTTTACTTTTCGAAAAATAAAATAAATACGGAATTTTCACTACATTACGCAAACGACTGATGCACGAGTTTATTTGACATTAAAATATGATTAAAAGGTCTACGTACCTTGTGTACACCTTTTTAGCAGATAAACATCTTTTTACGGGGGGCACCCACGACCGGACACGCGATATCGCAGCAGCGCGCGCGGCGGCGGGCTGCACGTGTTGTAGTTATGTAGGAAGCTAGCCAGCTAGCTCTTGAACTGGCGTTGATTTCCCGCACAAGGTTTTGTTTGTTTCGACTATCGTAGTCTGTTCCAACTGTTTTTGGATTGACTTCATTCATACAGTCTTGATTTCAAGTACTAATCCTTACAGAAAATCATCATTTGGAGTGAGATCTGGACATCATTAAGTGTCTCATTTTCGTAGGATTACTTTCCCCGAGAGACATCTTCAACAGGTCTTGTAGACTGGTATTCTGCGTAGTGGCTACATCCTGCTGAAACAAGGTCCAGGGGCCTAAATCTGCTTACCAATCACTTTACCATGACACTGGTATCATCGCAAAATCGTCCAGAGATGAAAGAAGGATAGTATACTCTAGATAGTGCGTGCGGTGCTATTTGCACGCGATAGATCCTTGAAACTTTTAACACGCGTCTCTCCAACTGTAGTTTCTCATCAAAGGTAAAATGCCAAAATAAATCATTCTGAGACGATACCGTTGTTAAGGTGGAGAGATTTATTTAGTGGAATTCGACCCCTGAAATTTGTGACTTAATTACACACTAAATAACTATTTTTGATTTCTAATTATTCCCATATCCGAAATTGCAACGGGCACAACCACATTATACGGCTATATGTAAGCTTTTACTGCTTCTGTCTGAGATTAGTTTCAGACCAAAACCGATATTTTTGTTTTCACACCACCTGCTTGACAATGTTTTATTGTTGTTAGCTGCGCCCCGCGGCTTCGCTCGCGTGGAAATATAAGTGTCCCACTTTCTTAATTCTTTCTTTCATAAGAACCTTGCGAGCGAGGAGGAGCTGGTCTATTTATCCGCCTCACCCATCATGATATTATAATCCAATATCGGGATGGTTTTGGTGGAGCCTCGGATGGTTTGCTGACGGTTGCCATGGTATGTCGAGATCATAGATAGCCTATTGGTATCTCTCCATACCATGACGTCAACGTCCCCCAAGGTAAGACCAGCAACCTAGCCCAGGCGCAAATATCTCTTCGTGAGACTGTGTAGGGCCTGCGGAACGAACTTTCGATCGGTCCGCAGGGTTCCTACACAGTCAACGCCCAAGCATTTCAGGCGTCAAGAATGATGAATTATAGAAATTATCCATCCACGACATATAACGTTTGTGTTCAAGTCCTTTAATCAGCCGCAACATCATTATGTTGCGGCTGATTTAATGGTGTAGATGCTGCTAGTGCATCTTGATTGTGCTGCGGCGGGGTCTTCTTATGAGCGTGAACTTCCAACCGACATTAGTAGCCGGTTTGAGATTCACAAATCTCGTACCTCTTAATGCTCTTCTTAGCCACTTTGTTTGGAATAAGCTGGCTAATTTCGAGCCAGTCTTCCCAGAATTACAAGGGTGTGTCTCCATTACACTTCGACACACCCTTAGAATTCTAGGAAACACTATGGTGCCCTCGTCATCGCTCTTTTCCGATTCTTCTTCGCTTCCTGTAACAAATGATAGATTGGTTTCAAATCTGGTAAAAAACAAGTTTGGCCATAGCCCTAGACTAAGCTAAAATCAGCAAGTCTTTACCATAATTACCATTCTGTATGTTTCTAAGTAAAACAAAAAATATCTATTTATGTTTATTTTATTAAGTATATCAGTTATCTAGTACCCATAACACAAGCTCTGCTTAGCTTGGGGCTAGATAACGATTTGTTAATTGTCCAGCATAATTTATTTATAATTATATTATGTCTGCCATCCGGAGATGCTGAGGGCGACGACGAGGAGTTGGAGGTGAAGGTGGCAATTGCCACCCCACATCCTCATTCCATAAACCTAAAATAAAACCAGTTTTCTAGTATCCATATCTTCACTATCGATACTCGTTTCATAAATTCTCTTTATTTGTTATCTCTTATGAATGAAATCATCATCATCATCATCATTAGTCCTTCACGACCCACTGCAGGGCATAGTCCTCTCTATGTTTATTCGTTCGTCTCATTCGTTCGTCTCATCATTCGTCTCGGTCCTGCACTAGTCTGGGCCAGGTGTAGCCCACAAATATAAAATCAATGATATCATACAGGATAAAAAATTCTTCATTGCACACACAAGTTACATAATAGACCTTCACGATTCACTGCAGGGCAAAGGCTTCTCTATGTTTATGCCATTCGTTTCGGTCCTGCGCTGGTCTGGGCCAGGTGTAGCCCACAAATATAATATCAATGATATCATACAGGATAACAAATAAAAAATTCTTCATTGCACACACAAGTTACATAATATACTTTCACGACCCACTGCAGGGCATAGGCCTCTCTATGTTTATGCCATTCGTCTCGGTTCTGCGCTAGTCTGGGCCAGGTGTAGCCCACAAATATAATATCAATGATATCATACCGGATAACAAATAAAAATTTCTTCATTGCACACACAAGTTACATAATAGACCTTCACGACCCACTGCAAGGCATAGGCCTCTCTATGTTTATGCCATTCGTCTCGGTCCTGCGCTAGTCTGGGCCAGGTGTTGCCCACAAATATAATATCGATGATATCATACCGGATAACAAATAAAAATTTCTTCATTGCACACACAAGTTACATAATAGACCTTCACGACCCACTGCAAGGCATAGGCCTCTCTATGTTTATGCCATTCGTCTCGGTCCTGCGCTAGTCTGGGCCAGGTGTAGCCCACAAATATAATATCAATGATATCATACCGGATAACAAATAAAAATTTCTTCATTGCACACACAAGTTACATAATAGACCTTCACGACCCACTGCAAGGCATAGGACTCTCTATGTTTATGCCATTCGTCTCGGTCCTGCGCTAGTCTGGGCCAGGTGTAGCCCACAAATATAATATCAATGATATCATACAGGATAACAAATAAAAAATTCTTCAGTGCACACACAAGTAACATAATAGACCTTCACGACCCACTGCAGGGCATAGGCTTCTCTATGTTTACGCCATTCGTCTCGGTCCTGCGCTAGTCTGGGCCAGGTGTCCACAAATATAATATCAATGATATCATACAGGATAACAAATAAAAAATTCTTCATTGCACACACAAGTTACATAATATACTTTCACGACCCACTGCAGGGCATAGGCCTCTCTATGTTTATGCCATTCGTCTCGGTTCTGCGCTAGTCTGGGCCAGGTGTAGCCCACAAATATAATATCAATGATATCATACCGGATAACAAATAAAAATTTCTTCATTGCACACACAAGTTACATAATAGACCTTCACGACCCACTGCAAGGCATAGGCCTCTCTATGTTTATGCCATTCGTCTCGGTCCTGCGCTAGTCTGGGCCAGGTGTTGCCCACAAATATAATATCGATGATATCATACAGGATAACAAATAAAAAAATCCTCATTGCACACACAAGTTACCTAATAGACCTTCACGACCCACTGCAGGGCATAGGCCTCTCAATGTTTATGCCATTCGTCTTGGTCCTGCGCTAGTCTGGGCCAGGTGTAGCCCACTAATATAATATCAATGATATCATACAGGATAAAAAATAAAAAATTCTTCATTGCACACACAAGTAACATAATAGACCTTCACGACCCACTGCAGGGCATAGGCTTCTCTATGTTTACGCCATTCGTCTCGGTCCTGCGCTAGTCTAGGCCAGGTGTCCACAAATATAATATCAATGATATCATACAGGATAACAAATAAAAAATTCTTCATTGCACACACAAGTTACATAATAGACCTTCACGACCCACTGCAGGGCATAGGCCTCTATGTTTATGCCATTCGTCTCGGTCCTGCGCTAGTCTGCGCCAGGTGTAGCCCACAAATATAATATCAATGATATCATACAGGATAACAAATAAAAAATTCTTCATTGCACACACAAGTTACATAATAGACCTTCACGACCCACTGCAAGGCATAGGCCTCTCTATGTTTATGCCATTCGTCTCGGTCCTCCGCTAGTCTGGGCCAGGTGTAGCCCACAAATATAATATCAATGATATCATACAGGATAACAAATAAAAAATTCCTCATTGCACATACAAGTTACATAATAGACCTTCACGACCCGCTGCAGGGCATAGGCCTCTCTATGTTTATGCCTTTCGTCTTGGTCGTGCGCTAGTCTGGGCCAGGTGTAGCCCACAAATATAATATCAATGATATCATACAGGATAACAAATAAAAAATTCTTCAGTGCACACACAAGTTACATAATACACCTTCACAACCCACTGCAGGGCATAGGCCTCTAACAAATAAAAAATTCTTCATTGCACACACAAGTTACATAATAGACCTTCACGACCCACTGCAGAGCATAGGCCTCTCTATGTTTATGCCATTCGTCTCGGTCCTGCGCTAGTCTGGGCCAGGTGTTGCCCACAAATATAATATCGATGATATCATACAGGATAACAAATAAAAAATTCCTCATTGCACACACAAGTTACCTAATAGACCTTCACGACCCACTGCAGGGCATAGGCCTCTCTATGTTTATGCCATTCGTCTTGGTCCTGCGCTAGTCTGGGCCAGGTGTAGCCCACTAATATAATATCAATGATATCATACAGGATAACAAATAAAAAATTCTTCATTGCACACACAAGTAACATAATAGACCTTCACGACCCACTGCAGGACATAGGCTTCTCTATGTTTACGCCATTCGTCTCGGTCCTGCGCTAGTCTGGGCCAGGTGTCCACAAATATAATATCAATGATATCATACAGGATAACAAATAAAAAATTCTTCATTGCACACACAAGTTACATAATAGACCTTCACGACCCACTGCAGGGCATAGGCCTCTCTATGTTTATGCCATTCGTCTCGGTCCTGCGCTAGTCTGCGCCAGGTGTAGCCCACAAATATAATATCAATGATATCATACAGGATAACAAATAAAAAATTCTTCATTGCACACACAAGTTACATAATAGACCTTCACGACCCACTGCAGGGCATAGGCCTCTCTATGTTTATGCCATTCCTCTCGGTCCTGCGCTTGTCTGGGCCAGGTGTAGCCCACAAATATAATATCAATGATATCATACAGGATAACAAATAAAAAATTCTTCATTGCACACACAAGTTACATAATAATATGAACCTTGTGTGTGCAATAAAGATTTTTTTTGTGATAAATAAAAAAGTCCGTAAGCAAGTGAGGGTGGTGCCACCGATGGCGATGGTGAGGTCGGTGCCACAGATGGCGATGGTGAGGGTGGTGGCGCTCTTGCTTGCATAGATCTTTATGGACATTTAAAACAAAAGTTTAAACTTGTTAGGAATTGGTATTACAATAAAGATACCGACTGAAATAAAACTGCTTGCGGTCGCTACATGCGCATTCTTTTTGGGTGCAAGGGTGTCTCCAGACCCTGGCCTTCCGGCAACCCTTCAATGTCGCGCACTATGTCTTTAGCACTAAGTCTGAAATTTAAAACGATTCATTGTAATACTCAAAATAATTTTAGCTTGGAAAAATGAAGAAGGGTTATTGAAATTATTTAATAAAAAAACTACATCATACTTCATACAGCCGAACAAAGAACCTCCTCCTTTTTTCGAAGTCTGTTAACAATAAAAAGAAAGAGTTAAAACAAAAAAACCAATCTCGTCATTATTGCGAGGTCCTGGGCACTTGTGCCAGGTAGCACAGGCTCCGTGCCCTCTGCGGCGCCCGCTAATAGCCCCACCGCAATCCACAGCCACTCTCACTTCTTCCACCACCTCCATTACCACCACTCCACCTGGTCCCCCTCGTCCTCAGACACGCACATCCCTACCGCGTCGCGCTGTCGATTTCTGTTACAGTTATGATATCGTCGTACCCTTCTAGGTACGAGGACTTCATAACAGTAACAGAAATCGTTCAGTTCAGGTCCCAAAACATTTATATTGCTTGTCTTGGATATTAAACGACAACTTTGCGAGATTTCTATGGCTGATCGCGCGAACCGCACACAAAACCGTTCACACCGCGCGCTTTACTTAACTGAAGTGCCTTTGAGGCAGGCAAAAAAACCGACCAAAAGTAAAATTAATTTTGCTAATATCACAATGATACGTATTTTGAAAATTAGCACATGAATGACCTAAAAGCTATTGCCAAATATTCTGCCAAAATAAATGATTTTTTTAAATATTTTACGAGAAATTAGAGCCAAGCTCCAGAGCAAGCCATAAAATCTAAATTTACACATACCTACAGCTTATATATTCATCTTGAATCAGATTAAAGCCAAATCCATTTCACTTGAGCTATATTCTTCATATCATTTCACTTTCCGAACTATTGTCATCAGAATCTGTCTCTAAATTAATGATCAGTTGGGTCTAGTTTTATCTAAAAAAAATCATGTTGATAATTCTCATCATCGATTTCTCTATGACTCGATACGCAGTTTATCTATCAAATAATCCCGAAGGTAAAAAACCCGCTAAATTCAAAATAGCCTCGAACTTAGCGCGAAAAAATTACATGAGATGTGAAAAATTAAATGATCCAATGTAACTTTTTTGGCGCTAAATTCGATGCTATCTCTTTTCGGCCCTTAATGTCCCCAGATACCATTTCTGCACCAATCATGACCATTTTGCTTAAGTATTTCGACAATTTTGTAAAAGTATTTGTGCAGATTTGCATTTTTGCATAGTTTCGTCAAATGATACGTTATGACTTTGTAAACGCCCTTTTACTGACGCTTCTTCCACTTGTAAACAAAAAATTAAATGAAGAGAAAATCAAATAACAACTAATTTCTTCTTTGATCATTTGAAATTGTTTTAATTGGATCTGGGTACTCTACTATGGTGCCGTGGTCCAACTGCAAAGATAGTTGGACCACGGCCCCTAGTAAAGGCTTGTAGTCCAACCAATTGGACAGAGCAGTTGGACCACTGCCCCGAAACGATAATTTATAGTTTAAAAATTTTACTTGTCTTAGTTAATAATAACGTATGTGGTTGCTATAGTTGGTTTTTATCGTCTGACATGGTATGCTGCGTTATTCATAACAAATCAACACTCGTGAATCAAATTTTTGTATACCACACCCCGGTATCATCATTTATACAACTGCAAAAAAATTCCAAATCGGTCCATAACGGAGAAATCGACGAAACAACCTCCTCCTTTTTTCGAAGTTGGTTAACAATATTCTTGCGTCTCTGCGATGTTTTTTGACGCATCCACTGCCCCGCCGCCTGCAACGCCTGTTCGTCGGGGGCCATGAAAGTGTTGACGTAAGTCAGCACTTGGGTCCCCAAGGTGGTATATTTATGGCTGTACCATAAGCAAGAACATTTCTTATGGGGTGAATCCCAAATCACGTAGTAATATTTGCTGCAGTGTGTCAGTTTCTTCTCTGAGTGCAGCATTCAAATATTTAAAAGTTGGGACTTTTCTGTTGACCGTATAAAATTGATACAACTCCTTTCGTAATATCTTCTACTTGTATTTTTTCCTTCCAAATCTGCTGAGTTTTGTATCCGAGACTTGATAGTTAAATAAATAAATACTGCTAGACAAGTTGTGCTGTTTTCTCTTAATATTGCTTCTTGTTGTACTATTCTACTTACAGATTTTGGCGAGAGTCCAGTTACTTTTGCAACAGTTTTGTTTAAATTGATATCTTACTCATCTTCAATCGAGATTGGAATAATTCTTTCTGTCACTAAACTTAATAAATTTCTGTTCATTGACTAATTCAGTACTTTCATCTATCCAGTTTGTGTATAACATTAGTTGCTCTCTGTAGATATTGGCAGGATCTTGGGCGTATCTACGAAATCGTATGACCTGGGATTCCTTCGTTTATGCACGTTTCCATCAGTATTTAACAACTCTTTCCAATTTCCAACACTTTCATTGTCGCTGTTTTCATACGAAAAAGTATAGAACACAGCAAAATAAGCTAAACTCATTGTATGAAACGTTTTGTCACATGGCCGATTTTGATAATGATCCAGTATTTTTAAATATTTTGTTGGCAATGGATACATGGTCTGTAAATCTAAAGATTTAAAAATAAGCACTCGTTCTTTGGGGTACCCTGTGTTTATGTAAACTTCGCTCTCAGATGTTTGTGACATAGGAAGTCCTGCAAGAGAGTAAAAATTAAATAAATGAGCTGATATTTCCTAAGAATTTAGAAACACTTACGATTAAATATTTTCGATATAGCGAGTAAGGATTCTCTAATGCTTCTTTAGTTCCGTTAGTTTAGTTTCTTTAGTTTCGTATAAATTGGCAGTCTAGATTAGCTCGCTGTAATTCCAATATTTTTTTGGAAAATGTAAATTTATGAATGACGTCTTTCGAGCGTCGTTATAGATATTTTTTGGAAGTGTTGAAATTACTGCCAAAATGATCGTATTGGTCGATAATCGATATTTAATTCAGTCCCTGTTAAGTATTTAGACATTTCTTTGAATAATGTGGAAAGTTTTTAACCTTTGGAACGCCACCGTCACCTATTATAGGTGAGGACCCGCAAATGCTGGTCATGTATACATGACCAGCACTTGCGGGTCCTCAGCGTATAGGTATTTTTGTTTATGTATAGGTATTTTTGTTTTTGTTTTCCACTTTGTGTCTTGGCGTAGAGGGCACGGCAATGCGTGGCGCTCAAAAGGTTAAAATAATATAAACTGAGTGTAGCACTCACATAACTTGGTCGGAGCAGCAATGAGTTTTTTTTGTTGTTGTTTTTCGTAGTAAAATTGCAGACAATGAGCGACAATTGCATGAGTGATACTCTCACGAATACATCTGGAATTGGTAAATTCAGATATATTCCTGAGTGTTTCACTCATACTGAACTGAACTCGCACTGAACATCTCAGACGGTAAAGTTGTTATGCCACCCCAACTGGATTGCATAATAACTTTACCGTTGGAAAACTTGTCCCATACCATACCATAGTATGTTGGCATTGTTTTAATAAAATTATATGTTCTGCAAATAAACAAACTTTAGTTACGCTAATATAAATTGATCCACATTACATGAGGCAGCTTACTTGCAGTGTAGTCTTTCTTTTTTTCAGTAGCTTTCTTGGTTGTTTGTACGCTTTATTTCGTATATCTTATTGAGTTTTACAAAAAAGCGTAAGATTTTTACCCTTGACATTCACTTCATCTGTGAAACCAGATATAGCATGCACAGTCTTGTTGCTTCAACACTCTGTAACTCCAACCAACTTCTGCTCTCCTGCTATTTTGGCACATTTACATAAAAATATTTTGATTTGTTCAGGTTATATTTACACAAAAAAACACTTAGGAAGTGAATTTTGTTTCGCATTTTTTACAAAGCGTGACCATAGATATCTTTGTTTAATTGCCGTTGAAATCTACTAATGAAATGGTCGGTTTCCCTTCGTTTTTGCGGCACAATTTTATTTGGATTACCAGGTGCATTACCGTAAGGTATTATTTTCAGCATCTTGTTTATTTTTGAATGAATTTATTCTTAAATGTTTTTTGTTCGATGACGTTCCCCAAACACGCTGAACATGTCGGGCGAATGTACTGTGAAACAAAATGTTTCCATAATGCTACGTCTCCACCTGCGTCCTAACGCGTTAATTAACGCGCTAATTTGGGCGTCACGCAGATGTGGCCAAGTTTTTAACGTGTTCATTTATTGACGACGCTAAAAATGCACCTTGGCTACAACTAGTACAATATGCATATTTAGCGCATTTTTAACGCGTTAATGGACATAAACACAAACGTCAACGCTAACGCAGATGAAGCCGTGGCATAAGCATTATAAATTTTTTGGTGTTAATGATATTACAATAAACAATAATAAATAATAAATAATGATAAATTATGACAATGATACTAGTGTCCTATTATCATTTTCTACCACAAGATTAAGAGAAGCACTACGGTAGTAGGGTTTCGCCCCGGCCTACCACCAGGCTTGGTGGTAGACCGGGTCGGTAGCGTGGCGAGACCATGGCTTCCGCAATATTCTGAAACACTGCCCAAATGGAATCGATCACGTCCACGGCTGTGAATTATAAAACCGCATTTAACCTTGGACGTAGACGTCCACGTTCAATCGTGGACGTCAACGTCCACGTTCAATCGTGGACGTCAACGTCCACGTGCAATCGTGGATGTCAACGTTCACGTTCAATCGTGGACGTCAACGTCCACGATAACGTGACGTGCAGAATTATAAGCTCACTTAGGCACAGTCTAGAAATCGCGCATGTCTTGCGAATGACAGGACCACTTTGAGCGAAAACAAGATTGTTCCATTTTATACTTAATTTATTATATTCAGAAGTAGTTGAGGAAGAAAACCAGGGACGATTTTGATGTTGTGCCAAGTGTGGTTCCTCACGGGTTGCGGTATATCTGAACTTGCCCGTTTTCTTTCCTAGGGGTGGTCTTCGGTATTTTCCTATCAGTATAGGTTGTTCATTTGTTTATGGTTTCCTGAATGACAGGTCGTCGTTGGAGACAAAACTGATGATACTGAGTTCAAAACTGGTAGTTGATCATATTGTGCTTCTGGTGGGAACATTTCGCTAGTTAAAGTGTGCGAGAGGGACAGATGCCATCCAGATGATGCAATTGACAAGTTAACCATTGTAGTAATGCTGCGTCCGCACCCGCCAAATGAATGCCAACGATCGTTCGTTGGCGTGCGCCGGCGATCCGAAGCATGGCGGTAACATAAAGGAATCGAGCCATTAGAACGAACTAAGCGTGGAGGGTCGCCGAAGGCCAACGAGCGAACGCTTCGTTGAAGCGATGTTTTATTTTCACTACCCATTTTCATTTTATAGTCCGCCATCTCCACTTTATTTTTATTTGTCTTGTTTTGGTAACTTGTTAAGGTATATAAAACTAGCAATTATAATTATTTCGTCATCGTCTAATGAACTTGACAATGCGAACCGGAATCAAGTGCCAACGATTGTTTACTCGACCACTAAATGTACTTGGACATTTTGGACGCACCATCGAAGGCCAACGAGCGTACGGTAGCCAATGCTGCAACGATTATCATTCATTGGCGTTTGTTTGGCCCGTGTGTACGCAGCATAAAGGGAACGGTGTCCAAAACATTAATACATTATTTGGTCTTTTTTTGATCTGCTTAATCCTAAAACACTACACCAAATCATGTTGATATCAGGTCTATTTCGTTTTGAGCTGTAATAATGTCATTACAATCAGTCTACCACTTTTATAAGAAGATAGTTTTATTTTAGGTCAAAAACAACAGGAGGTACCAAAGTCGAAGTTCGTCGAGGGCCCGCCATAAGTGATTACGCTGGCTACATGAAAAAGAAGTGAAGATAAAATGGGTCTTTTTTCAGAGCCAGTTAGAAACCATGAATTTGATTTTTTTTTATAATTAATTGTTTGTTCAGCAGATCACATGATTTATAGATTTGAGAATAAAAATCTGGTAAATTTAACGATATCAATAAACTCAAAAGTAGCAACAGCATTAGCAACTGCATTGCTAAATGTAGGTATGCTAATATTTTACTTGGATAATTAATCTGTTTACCGAAATCAACATATTGCCTTTGAGGGCGATTAGCTCTATAAATAAGGTTTCCTCTTAGCCTTCATTTTCTTTGAGGTTGTTCTATTTTTCAATACACTGCCATACAATACCTCCTTTTTCGCGAAAAGCTCGCAGTTTTTTGTGCCTGTCAGCTGATTATGTAGTCCTGTGCAATTTTTTTCGCATCGTTCCTGGTGTGTATGCTGGTTACTATTGGTGACATTCCCTGTATATAAACCTAAAGTTATAGTTCAATATGTGTGTGAAATTTGCATAACATTAGTCAAAAGAAAATATGAAAATACAATAACATAACTCATTATTGTATTTTCATTTAACTCGGCACTTTAGATGTGATCTACAGTTGCAATCAGCAAAGCATTTAATTCTTCTATAGCCTTAAATGTCCAAGATTTTTTTTTACCTTTTGCGTCAAAATTTTTATAATAATAAATAATAATACTAGACAAATATGGACTCATTTTCAAGAAAGGTAATCAAATAAAGAAAGCAGCCACTTAAAGGGTTTATGTGGAAAGAGTAATTGTTATGTTCAAAACTTTTAAAATCTTGCAGCAAAAGATGGTGGAGGACATACGCTACTTTAAAAACGGTTACGAAGCCGCGGGCAGAAGCTAGTAGGCTATATTTTTGGGTAAAGAGTGAGCGAAGTCGCGAACAAGAAGTTAGTTTTGAAAATACCTCACAACTTTAGGGTACGTTCACACAGCAGTCCGTTTTATAGGCCAGTTTTATCGTATACCTACGTTTTTATTCGGCGATGGCGGATGTTGTATGAGCGAGTTCACACATTACCTGGGTCTGGAATACTGTCATACGTGTGAACTCACGTACACTTAGTTTGCAATACCTCTGACTATTCATAAGCAGTCCCGTAATGAAATCTCTGTTTCCAGATAGATGCAACTAAAATGTCCGTAAACATTTTAGCAGACGTCGGCACGCTCCTCTCGTCTCTCCCAACATTCCTATTCTTCGCGTGGACGGTCGCAGTAGGCCTGTGCACCGGTCTTCTCTGGAACTTCCTGTTCTGGCTGATCGAGGATGTCACGAAGGCGCACCAGGTGGAACTGTGCGGTTCGGACTACTCGAAGACGTTGCAAGGACTGGTCAGCGCTATTCAGACCTTCTTTGGAGAGATTCCCTTCTTGTTTGTGTCAGGTTGGTTCTTTTAACGCTTTACCTGTAGGCGTTCCCTCATCGGGAGCATTCGTAAATACTATGACCTTTTCATTTCAGTCCACACATTTTATCGACCTTTTTCTTTATGTAAAATAAGGGTAAAAGTCAGACTAAAACACAATGTAATGGCCATAAACCTCACGCTGGGCATGCGGGTTCGGGATCGCAGTTCGGTAGTGGATCTGTAGAGGGCGCTACTGCCCACTGGTGGATATCCCTTAGTCGCCTCTTACGACGTACGCGGGACAAGATCCTATTGTGCTGTGCAGCATATTATCTTATGTACTCCACATAAAATATATTCTGCACAGCACAATAGGCTAGTTCACTCTTTTAAAGTAGGTCTTAAATTGTCCGACATAAAATATTACCAAAATTTAAAACCGCAAATCTTTAAAAGTCTACTTTTCGTAAACGGGCGATACGTTGTCAGCCATATTTATCTGTGCTGTGACGTCATACGGGTAGAAAACCACATAGGTACATAATACTAGCTGCGCCTAAAATCAAACAATTGACGATTAGCAAACGTCCATCTTTGTAAAAATATAGACAGACTACATAGCGAATTTCACTCGTGTACATAAGATCCCACATGAAATTTGCTTCGAGGTCTATGACGTCACAACATGGCCAACAGCGTTTTCAGAGTTAAAAATTAAAAAAAAACTATTTGTTAATTTGAAAATATCTATTCATCTTACACTTTTAATATCAGAAATCTATAAATAAATTGGGTTATTACGTCCAATACTACAGAAAATATTGCTTTATTGCGCTAAATTTGATATGAGTCAATACCTAGCCTATTCGTTACAGTTACATAATCGTCCATAGACTTAGTTCATCATCATCATCAGCCAGCGTATCCTCCACTCCACTGCTGGTCATAGGCCTCCCCTAATAAGCACCATAGACATAGTTGACAGGAAGATTTAGGCGCGGAGTGCCGACTTTCGCACTTTGCCGACTTTTGCAATATTCAATACAGGTTACAGCGGACTGCCGAATTTTGGAAAGTCCTATGCAACTAATCGCTTATCGACGACTTTCGCGGAGTGCCGATTTTTGTTATGTTTATGCAATTAGTAGCGTTTTGTAGACTATTCAATTATGTCGTGTATATTTTCGCAGTCTGTCAAATTTATGTACAGTCAAGAACATTTCACGTAAAAATTAAGGCAATCAAAATATTATATTGTAATAATAAAGTTGGTTATAATGCAGTTAAATTTTATTTTAGAAATCTCACTTTGCTGAGTCTCATTAAACAAGTCTTTACATCGATCCTATTTGTTAAATAATCTTCAGTGATCTTTATACGTTCATCTCTTAATTTAAACTTGTTTAATTGTTTTTTGGAAATTGGTAAGTGCATGTTATTCATTCTAACGTTGTAATCGCAATGAACACTTTCGTCTTTTAGAACTTTTATGATAGGGAAAAGATGTAGTTTCTTAAATCCGACGATCTTATTTAATCTGGAGTGCCATCCTTCTACGATGTTTGTGGTTCGATGAGGTCTTCCGTAACAGCTCATGATTGCCACTGTATCATATCTCATCCACTGTTTAACGTAGTAGCCAACGAAATCATTCCAGGCAGAGGTGTTGTCAGAAGAAATTTCAAAATTAATCGAAAGGAAGCCCTCGGGAATGTGTGCCGGTGGCAGATGTGCTAAAGCTGTATATAACGCTATTGTTTCCTTCTGTTCTTTGGTATTATATAAATTTGCTTTCTTTGCGTTTTTACGTAAAGCCTGAGCGTAATGGAAAAAACATCCGTGTACTGTTACACAAGGAAATACTTTCTGAAAGGCATTCATTGCTGCCATTTCAAAATCACTGTGGAAATGTAATGGGTTCATTTGTGGCAAGTGCTGACGAAGTAACGTAAATAATCTCTCATATGTTGTTTCTTGTTTGTTGGGTAACAGAGCGAATACCAAGGGAACGATAATCGGATTACCTCCGACTTCCCCATGAAGTGAGTAGATTTGCGTGAACGGTTTTGGAGCCACTTTGAATGTCCCGTCAGCATAGTAATCAGACACTCTGTTTATAGTATCTTTGGCTTCAGTGCTACAGAAAACAAAAATTTTGTCAGTAGAACCGTCTTCTATTAATAAAAAGTTCTCTGTTAATCTTCGTGGCAACACAACTGTCTCTAAAGTCTTGAAAACTGTAGCGTGTACTTCTAAATGCTTTTTTCTTGCTCTATACAAAGTATCTTTGACTGAATCAAAAGTTGGAATTATTCCGTCATACTCTGTATTTTTACGGAATTCCATAACATACTTTTCGAAAATTTGTTGAATCGGACCGTAGTCATCACATACAGCCTTTTTTAATTCTTCCATGATTTTCGCCACTTTCAAAGCATCAACATCGGGCATACAGCTGTGATCAGAATCTCTGGCAACAGTTCCATCTTCTTCCACCCACGTCACAGAGCCAGGACATTTTCTATTAGAACATCGCCAAAGCGACGAGTATTTGTTCTTTTTCTCAAATGTGTGACTGTAGCCCATACGCCAAAGCGTCCGTCCACCCTAAGAACATTAACCGTTAATTAATATCATATATACCAGATATACCTACACCTTCACGCTTACGGGTTCCTTTTAGCTTAGTCAATTAGTTTTGTATATAAGTTAATAGGTATGTCGGGTGGTTACATTAATACCTTAAAAATAAGAAATATTTTACATATTTACCAATCTATTCCTGAGAAAACACACATTTTGACTCATTTTCAAGATCACGTCCGTAAATTCAATTCAATTCTTAATAATAACATACAATACCAAAGAGTATACAATAAACAAGAGAGCAATAATATGAATTGACGTAAGTCAATTCTTTATCTTTGACATTGCATCAAATAACAAAAAGGTTATAGTCTGATCTATGAAATAAATATAATCTCAATGCATTCTAAATAGAAACAACACAAGCGTGTCCATGGAAGTATAAAACTGAAGTAACGGGTGTGCGCTACTTGAACCCCCCAACATTTTTTAACTTAATTGTACCACAGTCGGTATCGTGCTTTCAGAAGTAACGAAGTTTATAATAGTAGGCAAAGTACTCATAAAATACGTAAATTTATAATAAGTCGACAATCAGCGAACAAATACATAGGATTTTTTTAAAGTCGGCACTCCGCTAATACTTACATTGAATATTGCAAAAGTTGGCAAAGTGAGAAAGTCGGCACTCGGCGCCGAAATCGACAGGAAACAATGCCTACTCCGGGTTAATTAAACAGATAATGATTTAGATTTGTATTTCTTTCAGGCTACATCCTCAAAAAGATCGGTCACGTGAACATGATGAGTATAGTACTATTCGCATTCGGTGTACGCTTTATACTCTATTCGTTCCTGAGCAACCCCTGGTGGGTGCTGCCCATAGAGATGCTGCAAGGTGTCACTTTCGGCATGTTCTATCCGACGATGACTTCGTATGCCAACATCGTGGCGCCACCGGGGACTGAAACAACTGTGCAGGTTAGTCTTACTACGGCGTATCATTATTTGATGATGTCAAAGACTAAACTTGACCAGAATTAGCACAGGACCTAGGCAAATGGCATAGAAGCCTTATGTTTGAGTAAGTAAAT
Source organism: Eupithecia subumbrata (assembly GCA_949316285.1). NCBI lineage: Eukaryota > Metazoa > Arthropoda > Insecta > Lepidoptera > Geometridae > Eupithecia > Eupithecia subumbrata. The sequence goes on along the minus strand of OX438642.1, from coordinate 8,841,985 downwards.
CATTTACTTCTAACATAAAACAAACATACAGTTCACTCATTACAAAGTGGCTTTTAAATGTCAAAATTTAAACAAAAGTATATCTACGCTAACCCCGGTTCGCTTAACTTACACCAAATCAACACGCATTTTGCTGCGAAAATTTGAGTTTTCGACATTTTTAACGATTTTACCATCATGTAGATTATAGGAACGTACCTGCCTACAACTAGGGAATGCAAAATCGAAAAACCGGAAATCGAAAAAATCGGAAATCGGTCAAAATTCCTGGATTTGTTAAAACCGGTTTTCAAAGTCAAAATCGGTGTTTTTCGATTTTTCCGATCTTTACCATTTTTATAAATTCTCCGGCAGTGGCAACACCACACCACACTCTAATTTATTCTATGTATTATTTGTTAATTAAAGCTTGATACGCGGGACATTGACGTTGACATACACGTAGTGATCACGCGTATGAAGTTCCATATTTTTATTCCTTCAATATGTACGCAAGACAATAATCATACTTTATTGGTGGTAGGGGTTGGTTTACCATAGAGTAGTGCGTCATCTTAACCACAGACTAAAATGAATCGATTATGAAAATGTGAAAATCGAAGCAATTTGATTTAATTAGTTACTTAATTATTTAAAAAGTTGTGGTTAATAATATGTTTATATTATGTTATATACAGAATACAGGGTGTTTGGTGGAGGGTTAGACAAACTCGGTGGGTGTGTAGGTGGACCTATTTGTGAAATACAAATTGAAGGAAAAGATCCTAACTGTGTTAAATTTTTTTTTATCCTGTTTTTTTTTTTTTTAAACCGAAATTTTACCTCTCTACCCTTAGAATTTTTTTTTGAACGAGTTTTCTAGTAAATTTTTTACTTGTTTTTGGTCTCGGATGTATCCTTCGTCTTTTGAAGGCATTATGTATTTGAAAGAACTTGTAAATAATTAGTTATAAGCTCTCAAAGTTAAAAAAAGTAAAAAAATAATCAAGAAGGACAACTTTGCATCGTTTAAAAAAAAAATAGCGATCGAGAAGTTCAAATGCTTTTAAAAATTTCTCTAAACATCGCTTATTACTACGGTATACCACATGTAGCCGAAAAGTCTATAAACTTGTCAAAAATTATCACTTATAGGGAAAATGGAGTAAAAACGCTAAGAATAAAACATTGTATTACAACAATTTTGGTTCAAATATCACTTCCCTATTTCTAATACAAAGGTAGGAACGCTAAATTAATTAAAAAAAAACCTATTTTTATCATACCTAGGTATCCGACTAATTCGAAGATTCGAAATTCGAAATCAGAATTTCGAATTCGAACCAATATTTGTATTTGTTAAATTTCGTTCTTATTTTGGTTATTTGTTATGTTTAGATAAACTGTTTGTTGTTCTGTTTTGTTATCGTTGTTTTTGTCACAATGGCGGTATTCAGCATTGAAGAATACGCTGATATTATTTATGCGTACGGTCGATGCGATGGAAATACACGTGCAGCACAGAGACTGTACAGAGAGTTGCATCCCAATAGACGTGTGCCACACCATAGCACATTTTCTAATACCTTTCGGCGACTTCGAGAAACGGGAAACTTAACTCTTCGAGAACCACGAGTCAGTGCAACGCAGCAGCATGTTGGTGTGGACGAAGCCATACTCCAAGCGTTCAACGAGGATCCCACTACCCGTACTCGAAAGGTCGTCAGAGATCTGGGTCTTTCCATGTGGAAAGTATGGTCTGGTGTCAATGCAGATGGAAGGCATCCTTTCTACTACACTCCGGAGTATTTCCATCGCATCGACCGTACACATAAATAATATCAACGTATTCTTCAATGCTGAATTCTGCCATTGTGACAAAAATAACGATAACAAAACGGAACAACAAACAGTTTATCAAAACATAACAAATAACCAAAATAAGAACGAAATTTTACCGATTACAAATATTGATTCGAATTCGAAATTCTGATTTCAAATAAGTCGGATGATAAAAAAAGGTTTTTTTAAATTAATTTAGCGTTCCTACCTTTGTATTAGAAATAGGGAAGTGATATTTGAACCAAAATTGTTGTAATACAATGTTTTATTCTTAGCGTTTTCACTCCATTTTCCCTATAAGTGCTAATTTTTGACAAGTTCATAGACTTTTCGGCTACATGTGGTATACCGTTGTAATAAACGATCAAGTTCTTTCAAATAAATAATGCCTTCAAAAGACGAAGGATACATCTGAGACCAAAAACAAGTATAAAAATTACTAGAAAACACGTTCAAAAAAGATTCTAAGGGTACAGTACAGAGGTAAAATTTCGGATTTTTTTTTATATACAAAAAACAGGATAAAAAAAATTAAAACAGTTAGGGTCTTTTCCTTCAATTTGTATTTCACAAATAGGTCCACCTACACACCTACCGAGTTTGTCTAACCCTCCACCAAACACCCTGTATATATAGACTGGGAGAAAGTGGTTTTTTGGACGAAACATGGCTCAACGCAAACCACACAGTATCAAAATCGTGGACAGATGAGAAAGCGGAATTTTCCACCAAAGTACCCGAAGGCAAAGGACAGAGACTCATAATTGCTCATGCTGGGACTGCTTCAGGTTTTGTGCCTAATTGCCTTCTGGCATTCGAGTCGATGAAGACCACAGAATATCATGAAGAAATGAATTTCGAACAATTTAAGAAATGGTTTTTGATCCTATTAAATAATTTAAACGAGCCGCATGTGATAATCATGGACAACGCTCCGTACCACTCAGTGCAAAAAAACAAACCGCCGACGTCCAGCAACCGAAAAATGGAACTAATCGCATATCTGCAAAGCAAATGCATAGAAGCCAACGAGACGATGCTGAAAAATGAATTACTGAAATTAGTTAATAATATACACAAACCTGTACGCCAACTTACATTTTAGATAAGATCGCTAAGGAAAAAGGCCATACAGTCATCCGTTTGCCACCATATCACTGTCAATATAACGCGATTGAACTGATATGGGCCTACGTGAAAAGTCACGCAGCCAGACATAATACTAAACTTCCTTTTACGGCAAAAATAAACAAGTATTTTTATTTGTATTTAAACAATAAAAATCGAAAAAATCGAAAAAACCGAAAAAACCGATTTTAAAAATCAAAAATCGAACAAAAACCGGTTTTGGGTATTCTTCCGATTTTGCATGCCCTACCTACAACACAAAGCACTGTTAGGTTATTTATCTTAACCAAAAATACGTGTGTGTAGCAGTGGCAAATGTGTAATAGCTATGCCCAACAGTGGGTCGTCAAAGGGCTGATGATGATAAAGGTGTCATAAGTTTATTATCCACCGTAATGCCCCGGCCGCACTGTAAGCGCATAGGTTCGCTAACCGCCTGGTTTGCGACGGCTGTTGTCTGTTTTTTTCTCTCGATAGACGCCTAGCGTATTCGTATAATTATTTACGAAATGTTGTCAACAGCAATCAAAGTTGCTAAGGTATGCGCTCAATTACACACTAAACTACGCGCATGCAGTGCGGTCGCAGCCAAATAAGGTCATTATAGTATACACCACTGTACCCAAGTTAATTATACGCTCGATTTATTATTGCAGGCGTGGAAAGATGTTAAATATTGGCAAATGAGTAGAAAACGTGTATATTAGTTGTTATTGGACTAAAAAGAACTTTTATAGTTCTAGTTAGAACCAGAATTAAATTTCCTTTGTTTACTTTTACAGGGGTTGGTAGGCGCTGTGTTTGAAGGTGTGGGCACTTCGCTGGGCAGCTTTATTGGTGGGCGGCTGTACACTGCGTACGGCGGCGTACTTACGTTCCGTTGGTTCGGGTTCGGTGCGTTAGTGTGCTGTGCGCTCAACGCTCTGGCACAGTACTTGATACGGGACAAAACCGCCAATATCAGTCAAGGTAAAACTGCATAAGGTCAAATATAGTATTTTTTAATGATTACTAACATTCCATTTGTGGAGTAAAAGTGACGGTATATGTAATTTTTTAGTTATAGTCTTTTAAGGTCACATAAAGTTAACTAAATATTAAGAGTTTTATATTGCGGCGCTGGCATCGAAAGCCTACATAAAACAATTTAAACTATTATGACCATTTGTAAAACGAATTAAGTCATTTTACACGTAAAAGGTAATATATTGGGTTCAATTCAAGTTTGATGTTACGAAAACTAAACTAATTTAACAGCAATGATGCTATCCTTTTTTTAGTGATGAGAGAGGGACGGGTACATTTTTGGTGCTGTAAAACTAGTTTAGTTTGTCCAATATCTTAATTGACAGCAGTGGCTAATTAAATGAAATAAATTGACATAGTCAAAAACTAAAAAAATATGTTATTGAAATACCGCTAATTATGTAAAATTACTAACGTACTTAAGAAAAGACTCGAGGAATATTTAAAACTGCGTCAATCGGGCAGTTGTGATACATAAATGTAATATTTATCTAATCCTATTTTAATAAAAATGACTTTAAATAGCATTTAATAATATGTAATCTCTATCATCTCTGAGAAGCTGCTATGTTTAGAAACAATATTATAATTTTTGTTTCAATTTTCTCTTGACCTACTCGTCCTGGTCGTCCTGGTCGAGAACCCTGTATAAGCTACCTAGGGTAACCCATACTCTAGGTATACATTATACAGGGTTACTGGTTAAGTTGATTTAGATCCTTGAGGGGGTTGTGGTTCCCATAATTTCTATGAAACACCACAACTTCACCGCTTTCAAGATATTGGGAATTTAAGTTTTTATAGAAATTGTCCACTTCTTGTGTAGTACAACCCTTATTTTTAAAATTGTGCATTGTTTTTTTACTGACATTAAATAATACAATTACAGAATAAAACAATTTCAACAAGTATTTACACTTGTCTTAACAATCGCAGCTGTCACCAAAAGGCACGAGTGCCCAAAATGCTGGCGGCATTGCCACGTTGAATGGCAATGCTAATTCGTTGACCGTAATAGAAGCCAGCATTCCGATCACCTGGAGACTATATCCTCGGTAAAGGTTATCGTATTTTTGTGTAGTAGACGATTGAAAGTTGCAAAAAGAAATAAAGGACAACAGGTGGGAATAAATATATGGAACTTAGTCCAAGAGCCTGCCTCCACTGATGAGACTTGCTTGGGAATGAAAGGGTTGTCACAGTCTTGAGATAGTGGTTGCTGTCCTTTCAAAAGTCATTTGCACGGCCTATGAGGAGAGCTACCCGCTAAAGTCCAAGACCACAAAGCGACAAGTCACATGGTGAACTCCACGTTAAGCAAGCTAAGGAGTAAAACCAGGAAACTTTTCAATAAGGCTAAAAGGACTCGCGTATGGGAGGCCTACCATAAAGCCTTAACGGAATACAACATAGAGATTAGGAAAGCTAAGAGGGCATCTTGGAGGAAGCTCTGCGAGGAAATAAAAAGTCTTCCTCAAAGTGCTAGACTTCACAAACTGCTTTCTAAAGCGAAAACTAATCAAAGAGGTTTCCTTAAGAAGGAAGACGGCACTTTCACAACAAACGAAAATGAAACCCTAGAGTTGCTGGCTTCGACCCACTTCCCTGGTTCGCAGGAAAAAAGGTCGCACCAACCAACTCCTGCTAACCCCTATAAGCCTCGGAACGAAGACTGGAGCAGGGCGACCAGGATTATAAGACCGAATCAGTTAACTCTCTCAACACAAACAAAGCGTGTGGTGAGGATGGAATACTCCCTGTTATCCTACAGCGAGGAATCGACGTCCTAACTCCATATCTGGTAAAAATCTTTAGGGCGAGCCTGGCCTGGGGATGTGTGCCAGAACTATGGACTAATGTAAATAAGACAAATATGCCTTTCTTCTTTCCTTCTTAAGACTATGGAGAAGGTTGTAGACATTTATATCAGAGATGTAGCTCTAGCTGCAACTTCCATCCACCACAGCCAACATGCCTATCGCAAGGGCAAATCCACAGAGACGGCGCTGAGTAGCCTCATTGACAGAGTGGATAAGGCATCGGAGGACAAGGCAATCGCACTCTGTGCATTCCTTGACATTGAAGGGCGTTTGACAACTCATCTATCTCCGCTAATGAGCGGGTTGATAAATAAAAATGTCGATCCGACCACCACCAGATGGGTACAGGACATGCGTACAGGACATGCGTACAAACAACATCAGGGGAGCAAAACTTCCCTTCACCAATCAACTATTGAGATATCCGCGGCAAGGGGCTGCCCCCAAGGCAGAGTCCTATCGCCTGTCCTCACCCTAGCAGTGGACTCGAAGGATATCACGTCCAGGCTATTCGAGGACTGTCTGTCACGCCTAAACGCGCTGGGCTCGAACATCAGAGCCGTCCTAAGATGGGTGCCGGGGCATGTGGGAGTCAACGGCAATGAATGTGTCGACGAACTCGCGCGTTCCGGGGTCAAGGGGACTCAGCTGGGCCCCGAACCGTTCTGTGGCACACCGAAAAGGCTCTCAGAACCCTCTTGGATTCCTGCTACGAGGAATCGTCCAAGATCTGGAAGAGTTCCTCGGGCATGAGCCACTCAAAATCGTTGAAAAAAGCCTTCAATAAACGGTACACCAACCGAATTCTAGCGCTAAGCGGAAGCAACCTTCGCATCATGACAAGCGCCCTAACTGGACACTGTTGCCTCAACAAGTACATGTTCAAACTGGGGCTAAGCGGCACACAATCCTGCAGGTTCTGTGAGGAGGCGGAGAAACGCCTCTCCATCTTCTAGGAGAGTGCGGAGCACTGATGCAAAAATGTAGCATCATATCTGGGCAAGCACCTGCTTAGTCCAGACGAGCTAAGAGACTCCACCCCGAAGAAAATCCTACAGTTCCTAGCAGCTGCAAGGGTATGTGGCGAATTGTGAACGAAAAAAAATATTATAATTTTACGTTCATTTTGACATGGTTTCATTGTCCCTTAATCTATCTTGAATGCGATGTCCCTCTCATTTGCATAAGTAGGTACCTATTATAAATCTAGTTAGTCTAAATATCATTCCGTCTGCGTAGGGCATTCAATATTAGCTGTATCATTATCATTTAGCATTACGTACCTACGTGTATTATATAGGGTGCCACGAAAAGTATGTCGAACGGGGGTAAGTCTGGACATCGAGGGGTCTACGCTTGTTCTAAAATTTTTAGGAATGCAATTATTTTTTACAATTTTTGAAAGAAATTGGATCGTTTTTTATTCATATTCATGTTATTACGTGTATTCTTGCATTAAAATTAATATTTTGAAATTTCAAAGGATTTACATAATTTTTAACATTTTTTGAACCCAAAAACCCGTGGTGCCAGGCCTCCAGGGCCTCTCATACTAAAATATATGAAAAGGTGTTTAACCAACGATACACTGGCCTGGTAAAAGACCCCGTTGGTGTATCGCCAATGATTTAATGAACACTAGCTCTGAACGTGTTAAAAACTAAAGGGGGAGATAAAAACTGTGTAGAAGTAATTTTCTTATTATTAGTGCAAACAACTAGGTATTAAGACATAGTCTTTAGTAAAATTAGTTTGTAAATGTATCAAGTATACTATGTAAGTATGTATGTTTCTGTAATTATGTTCGTACCTATTTCTATTTTAATACGAACTTTTGTAAATATAGTCGCAATAATGTTGTTAAGCTTACACTATTAATCTTAACGTTTACCTTGGGGGAGATCAAGACTTTTTACTGTAATACAGACACTGCTTTATCCCTTTGTTGCATACTACTCTTTTAGTAGAAAGTCCGCTCTACGTTGATAAATTCATGTTGTACAAGTCCTCTTTTTCGTACACATATTCTCATTCTTGTTTAGCCCATTTTTCACTACACCAGTTGTTACGCCTTCTTTTTTCCATGAATTCCGACATTACTCTAGAAAGTTATATCTTGTTGGATAGCTGAAGTAACGTAGTTATTTTTAAATACTTCTACAACATAACTGCTATATTTATACTGCAGCATAGTTTTTTAGTACTTCTCAAGGAAAAGATAATTTGTATAAATTTATTTCTTTTGTTCTACTATCAATCGTCTACTATGACCCAATTTGTAAATTCTCCTACAATTTCGGTGTAGGTAGAGAATAAAAAAACATCTTACCGCTAAAAATCGTGTAAAACTAAATGCACAATTTACAAAAAGGCATAAAATTAGTAAAAATTGGCAATAGTTATAAAAACTTAAAATCCTAACATGTTTAAAACGGTGTTTCACAGTAAAATCAACCAGAAATTATGGGAACTACAATCCCCTCAAGGATCTAGGTCAACTAACTTACAGACTTAATGTAGATTAGTGAATACTAATCTACATTTAGTCTGTAAGTTCCTGGTTATAGGGTCTGTATATTTTATTTAATGTAGACTAGTGAGTACTAACCTACATTAAGTAAAAAATACAGGGTCATGAGTATGACAGACACAGGGGCTTCATATTAACCATGCCCTTTTAAATTGGTGAATGCAATTTAATACGTTAAGACATTAACCCCCGTATTCATAAAATAATCTGTTGACTTAAAACAGTTGCTATTTCTTACACTCGCTTGTTATGACAGAAGTCAGAGTAAAAAATAACAATTAAAACTAGCGTACAAAGAGGACAGCATAAGAAAGGACGTCATTTTCAATCCTTTTCTCTAAGTACGTAGGTCAAATAGTTTGTTATGGCGCTACCCCGAGCCAAATCAGCGCCACCCACACCACATAATTTATCTTAATATTCTGTTCAACGAAGGAATTTTCAAAAATCGATTAGCCCGTTTGTGATACCTATCTTAAGCTTATTTTTAAAAGTTTTAGTTTGGATAGTGTAGGCAGAGATGCGAAGTTGCTCTTTTTTACCATGGTGGCCAAAAAGAGCAACATCGCATCTCTTCTTAAAGTTAATAAATAAATCTTTTACAGAGGCATTAATAAAAGCTTATAATAGGCATCACAAACTGGCTAATCGATTTTTGAAAATTCCTTCGTTGAACAGAATAATAGGATAAAATAGGTGGGGCACTGATTTGGGTCGGGGTAGCGCTTTAATATTAAAAACCGGATAAAAATACAGTAATTTTAATTAAATTAGTAAATAATATAAGTAAAATGAAAGCCAGTGTTAATGTAAGCGATAATTTGCCAAAATCAAAAATGAGATTTCTTTATTATTTAAATTTTATTGAAAACGTTATATTATACTCATTATTAATGCACAAATTTCAAATTTGGACTGTTGATCTTAAAATATCTGTTTATTTATGTACTTAACATGTACTTTTGTTTTAAAGTATGTACTTATGTGTAATATCCATAATGTAGGTATGTACATAATTGTGATATAGTAAATCATATCTAATTGACCACGGTCTATAAAATCTAATTAAATTTGTGATGATTTTAATACGCAAAAAAAAATAGAAGGTACAAGTAAATACTGGCCCACCACTGTTCAGTACGTATGTCGCCAAAAGTAAAGTAATCTACCTAATTTGTCCGTATAAAAATGATGCTAACCATTTTATTGCAATTATGAAAGGGACGGCAATATTTTAGTGCTGACAAAATAGTTTGGTTTATTTTGGGTAAGTAAACGCACATGAATGCTAAATACAATCCCATGTGTAATGTCAATACAGATCTCAGCCCCCCCACATAGAATTAGAATTAAACGCACATCAAAAATTTTCATTTTTCCCAACAAAATAATTATACTAATCGTACATCAAATATAATGTTCGCGCACATTTGCCCAACTAAATAAATAAAACTTACCGTATTTTATGAGATTAGGAACAATTAGTTATGAATGACTATCTAATATTTCTGTTCAACAACAAAAATAGCTTCTCAAATGAACCCAAAATAAACACTTTAACCTAAACAACATTTAAATGTCTAACAGAATATTGAAATAAAATACCATTTACTGTACATGTACATAAAATAAAATAAAAATGGCTTTTATTTAAAACTAAACAAAGTGACATCAAATGAAAAAAAAATGTTTCGTAATGAGGTGGGTAGATAGGTATATATCTGTATGTACTTAAAATTATATTTTATAATGAAGGCTGTTCTTGATTTACTTGGACGTCGACTTCAAAAAGGAGGTTCTCAATTCGTCTGTATGTTTAGTTTTTGTGTCCGATAGGGATATTTTTTGCTTCTGTAGGAGGTACGACACACTTCAACCGTAATGCAACTTGTTTGCACAAAGATAATGCGCCAATCTTATTTTAAATTAAATAGCGAAGCATGAATAAATATTGTGGTCGATATGTATTAATTGGTGAAGGATTAATAAATTTGTTCAACGTATTTTGTCGTACAAACCTTTATAATTGAGGAGATAAAATCGCATTAAAGAAATTCTGTTGAGAGATTATAAGGTGCGCGTTTGCTATTTTTGATGCGCAATCATTATTTTTGATATTTAATAATTATTTATGTTGGGACTTTGGAAAAAAATGATGTTTAAATTAAAATTATTAACAGTACAAGTTTTGATATTTAATTATTTACATGTAGATTATTAGGTGTAAAGTATTTGATGTATGAATACTTTTCTGGTGTGCGATTAATAATTCCCCGTTTATTTTGGTGACACTTGTATTGATGTAATGTTACAACGATTCGCCAACTTGTATGTACATGTAAATTGACTAAGTGTGAACCTACACATCGAAAAACATAATAAACTATAGTTCGGTTATTTTATTGACAAATATTTATAAGAAGATCTTGCCAATTATTCTAATAAGTTGTATTATGTATGTTCCTTTCTCTATCAGTATTATTTATAATATAATATGTACAAGTTTAAATTGTAGTTTAATTTATACATCCCTTTTATTAGATTTTTATTTCTACTTTTTATGTTGGGATTAAAACTACCATAACGTGGTGAGTGACGCTCGTAAAAATAATCGGGTTATACTAATTTCTAGGTTCTACAAGAAATTTAAATACGGTAAGGAATTTGCTATGAAACAACTGTAAACCATCAATGAATCCATGGCCGTTTTTGAGTCTATTGACATTAAGGATTTTTCACTAAAATCAACATTATATCGATAGACTTCAAAATTACAATTCATTCCAAGTTTCTTTTAGCAAAAGTTCATAGCAAATGGCTTCCCATGTTCGTAAAACTTCTTAACTGCTATCTAAATTACTTGTAGAGCATAGAAAAAGGTAAAACCAATCACTAACCACCTTAAGCTTACGCAGTAAAGAGTACAGAGCAATTTTTTATTAATTTACTTTAGTTTTTTTATCGTGAAAATTTTCGTTAAACCACAATCTCACCTGGTGGTAAGTGATGATGTTGTGTAAAACGAAGGTTTGGAAGACACCTATTGACTCTCGTCTTGAAGCGACAGGTTGTAGTTGGCCGTAAAACAGTTACCTACGTTAAATATAGAAAAGGTTCTTTACATTTTAATGTATACTTAAATAATGTTGAACAATTTACACAGCATCATCTAGCCTTAGCTAACCATAGATAACTGATATATTTCATGATATATTAAATAAACTCTGCATACCTAGTTGTAGCTAGATGATGCTGTGGAAAATGGTGCAGTATTTTTAGACAAATACAAAATATGTCTACGTTTAGCAGTAGAGAAGTATAATTTCAAAACAGAAATGACAGTAACAACACCGTTTGACTATCAGAGTTACAGTTAAAAGTTAGTTTCCGAATGAAATAAACTAAATGGAGAATTCTTGCTTTTCCTAGTCTAACTGAAACATCACTGAGCGTTACAAGTTTGAGAACTTTCTTTATCCATCACATTATCTAAATAATACCCAACAAACCTCTTATCAGAATTATAAAACATAATTGTCGGTATTTCAAATAAGACTGATAACATTTTTATACCTGGATTAGCAGTACTTACTTGACTTCGCCCTGGGGCTTACCACACGATTGATGGTAGGGAAGGCTCCAAAATTGGCCCAAAATAATAACAGTTGATGTGTCTATACAGGGTGCCATGAAACATGTATGCTTAGCCTAGAGGGGGTGATTCTCGACTCCGAGGGGATAAATTTTTGTTCTTTCGATATTTTTACATATTTTAGAGAAAAAAAAATTGGGACTTTTGTTTGTTTGTGTTCTTTTACGTGTATTTCTACATTATTAGTATTATTTCAAATTTCAAAGGATTTACATATTTTTTTTGTAATAATTATATGACAAATACCCTTTCTTTGCTGAAAAAACCAGAAAAATCTATGAATTATTTTATAGTGTTAAATAATGCGATGTTTTCGTTCCATTCCAGATAGTACATAATTCTGGATATTAGTTTTGTGGCCGAACCGTGGTCTTACTGAAATGCAGTTCCATACAAGTAAATTAATAGCCGCGATCGGAACCAGTTCCGTACAAGTAATTTAAAAGCCCCGTATGGAACCAGTTCTGAAACTCCGGTTCTGTAGACGGCCGAAGGGTGCACAAGAGAGTCTATTTGACGTTAGTAACAACGTGATGATGACTTCTTCTTTTTGTAAGAGGTTTGCTTAGTTCCCTGTCCGTACGCTAGAGGCATTGCACTAAATGGTATGAAAAAAGGTGATGTCACGATCACGTCTTTTTACTAACGTCAAATAGACTCACCCCTCTGTTTAGTCCACGGTTAAGTTTTACCTGTGGTCTAATTCATTAAATATAAACAATCATATTATAAAGGTTATGGCAGAAGCCTTTATTCACAAAGAAAATTATAATACAATTAGTATTTACAATTGAATCAATTGAGCTAACTGCAGACTGTTGCAAACAATCTACAGGTAGCTCAACTGATCCATATCAATACCAGTCGGAAGCGTCCCCAAGACGGCTGCATTGCCCCGCTGTATGGCAATGCTGATGCGCTGTGCCAGATACTGACCAGCTCTCGGGTCACGCGTCGCTTATATTATATTGTATAATATCTTATCATATTATTCGTATTATTCCATACTTTTTTATTGTTTAATGTAGTAGACTCTATACTAATTGTTACAGGATATACAGCTGTGATACGCTACGAGCAACCGAGCGATATGGTTTATATGTTGGAAGATGTCTACGAAGGCAAGCTGTAACTCGCTCAATTATCTTGTGATAAATATATTGTGGTAAATGTGAAAATTGTTTTGTGGATTGCATTGGTAATGTTAGGTTTGATACCCTTCAGTAAGAAAGAAAAATATGCCTTAAAAATTGGTTGATTGTAACGTTGCAGACGATATTGTTTTTTTTTATGTTGTTTAATTATATAATTAAGAGTACGTTTTCACAAAAAAGTTTTATCAGCTATCTGGTTATCTTATGACAAACTTGGCTTGATCTTGGGCTAGATGGCGCTCGCATTATACGAGTAAGAATTGTTTTAGTGTGTCAAAATGACAGCTTAATTATAAAAATAGATTTAATCGAAATTTGTTCCTTTAGTTTTTTGTGTGCAATATCATAATGGATAGTTATGTACTTAGCCGTTCTAGTTGTAGACGGGGAAATAGGTGTTTATTTTATTAGATTAAGCGATACAAACCCCATTATTATAATTATGTACTTAAATTGTTTCTTGAGTATATTGAGCAGATTGTAGTTAAACGCGTAGGAGATCTGGCAATCATGAAATTAACTTACATTCCTACACAGAAGTGTATTTAAACCGCCTTACTTAACCCTACTTTGAGAATTGAGATGTATTTTATATAGAATCGTATGACAGGTTTCTACCAATACCAGTAGATACCGCAAATATCATTGTGAAAGTACTTAATCATTTATTATTACCAGTTTTTTATGCGGGATTTAGCTAATAAAATGTGCAAAACGATGTGCGAACGTCGATGTACTTAAGTCCGTATTATGTACCGCTTTTCTAAAGAATAATATATGACTGAGCAAGCTTTCATAATACGGGCCTGAGTGACTACTTAAGAAGAACAATAAAAAGGGAATTTAAACATCTAGTGGATTTTTATTTACAATTATAAATGCCGGTTTTGTCCTCTATTCGAAGGTTTCAAGAGAAACTGTACCTGTACTTCTGGTTATGGGTGGGACACACTGTACCTACCAGTTAAAATAAAACGTCAAGTGCTAATCCGACTCGCGCACTAAGGGTTCCGGATAATTGTAAGACCTTGTGGATTGCCAAATGTCATGATCTAGGTCAGGGGTCGGCAGACCGCGGCTCGCGAGCCGCATGCGGCTCTTGCCATAGGATTATATGGCTCTTACAACTCACTCACTGCGTAACTGCGCCGCCTTAGCACAAATAAAACACCTTAAAATACAAGAACGTCAAGTGCGAGTGTAACTCGCGCGCGGAGAGTTTCGAACGTTTGCCGATCGCCATTTGATGAATACCTACCTAAAAATAGTAGGTACTTACCAAACTACATTTTAGATTGATCGCTCTGCGAGATTAAGCCAATTTATTGACTTTATTCAAAATAATTCAAAAAGTGTACTCTACCGAAATTTCAAAAAATGTTTTGAAACGTGCAAACCTTTCGTTTGATAACCCAACCGGTGAGGTAGTGAGGTAGGTATCCCCCTGTTTTAAAAACAACCCCCCTTTTTGACCATTTTTCAAAAAATGATCGTTTTACAAACTTCTCTTTTATTTTTCCTGTAATATTTAGATCCATTTCTATAAACGTTACATCCATTTCAGAAAGATCGCTCTGCAATCTTTGGAGATAGGGTGGGAATGGGTAATATTTCGACTCGTTTCGAAATATTTCAAAAAGTATGAAACCTACAGAAATTTCGAGAACTGTTTTGAAGTGTACACATCGATACCTTTCATTTGACCCCACATGACCTTGTAGGTATCTTTTAAAATTTCGACATCACAATTTGTATGGAAAATGTTCATTTTAATTTTTAATTTGTTTAAATGTCTATATGTAAATAAATATATTTTTCATTTCTTACATGTTTTATAACTGTAATAGTGTCATTATATTTTTATTAAGATTTGTAGTATGAAGCAAATTAGACTCATTATCAATTCATGTTACGGCTCTTTGAAGGCATGGGAAAATCTACGACTTGATATTTGGCTCATTTGGTTGGTAAGTCTGCCGACCCCTGATCTAGGTCAACGGAAAGTACAGTATAGGGTTTGGTCCATCGCAAGAATCAAAAGTATTTTTTGTGAATCTACTACAAATTTATGGTTTTCGAATTTTCCCCTGTATTTGTACTAAAAGACCTTGATTCTTGCCAAATTTTATGATGCTAGGTCAACTGGAAGTACCCTATAGGCTTTGGTCCATGGCGAGAATCAATAGTTTTAATAAACTACAAATTTATGGTTTTCGGATTTTTCTCTTACTTGTGCTATAAGACCTTGCTGCTTGCCAAATTTCATGATTCGAGGTCTACGGGGAGTACGTCATAGGTTTTGTCTGCATGTGATTCCCTTGGAAATTTCAAAATATTCCTTCAAAATTTGTTAATCTTCTATATAAAAGAAAGTCGTGTTAGTTACACTATTTATAACTCAAGAACGGCTGTACCGATATGGCTGAAAATTGGTGGGTAGGTAGCTTAGAGCCAGGAGACGGATATAGGATACTGTTTATCCCTCGTTTATCCCGTTCGACAGCGTTCCCGTGTGACTTGACATAAAACGTCAGTCACTATAAAACGTGGTATAACAAAAAGAAACAGACTTGGAATAACCAAACGCAAATGACAGTTATGTAATGGACGTATGGATGCCGGGGAGCCGATTCTGTAGTATATTTAGTATCAGCATTTGCACCCGTGCGAAGCCGGGGCGGGTCGCTTGTATAGAATACAGAGATCTTTTTTTCTCTCTTCCAGTCATTATAGCTTTACGACAGTAATTTTATTCAACGCAACTGTAAGTTGTTGTACGAATTTGTGCATTTCACTGGAGCAAATTTTATTTTCAAGCTCACTCCTCAGTTGTATAGTTTCTTCGTTAATTGACCATTTAGCGACACCTGTCTGAGAATCAACGCACTAAAAAGTGCCTGCATTCCATAAAAGCGTGAGGACAATGCTGCCAGGCGAACCATTTCGGTTTTGGTTCTCGGTCGCTCACAAGTGCCACAAGCTGATGTTTTAGTACCTAATCAGCAAACAGATGTCGTGTTTCTCTGTTATTATATATTTTTGCTAGAGATCTTCCAAGATTCGTTTTTTAGATGTTTTGTCGGTCTTAGTAGCTGGTAAAATTCGTTGTTGTTAGAATTGGGTTATATTAAATAAATAAATAAATAATGCTGGACAATCCACACAGCCCTATCTAGCCCCAAAGTAAGCTACTCAAAGCTTGTGTTATGGGTACTAGATAACTGATATATTTAATACATTATATACATATAAAGATATTTATTTATTATACATAGAAAACACCCAGACCAACGGAACAAATTTCTGCAGATCGTACACAAATTTGTTCCGAGGCGGGAATCGAACCCGCAACCTTCTGCGTCGCAGGCGGACTCTCGCCCGCTGCGCCACTGAGATCGTCAAATATATTGTATAATGGAGTTGTACTGATGAATCTTCATTGATCAATTGATCATTCAATGATCCTTCTGTTTGTTCGTGACACACATACTCGGGGTTTATTGAAAAATATCAGTTCAGTTGCCAATTATTTTTCTTAACATAATAGAATATAAGATAACAGAGGACTAGAGTGTACCTAGATTTTATCCTAATACCTACCAGGAAACATAACTTACCATACCTACTTGGCTTGTATAAAAACTTGTGAATATTATAATAACTGCATAAGTACGATCTATAGCATAAAGAATATAAAAATCTGCGATACCTACCAGCATACAAAATATTATAAACATTTATATTTTTTGATAATAATTACTTTTCATTTAGACAAGTATCTAACACCTACCTAGTCAGCTACATTATTTTGTTAATATGTGACACGTTTTGCAGTAGACAGATTTTACATGTGCAGCGGGGGGTGCAGTGAAAATTAGCAAGGGGTTGCTATTGCAACGGACGGGTGCAATTTAGCTGCGGTCAAAATGTTGAGCGCACCTGGCCGTGACGTTACGTCATCGTTGACCCCGAAGTCATTTGCGCTCTTGGCACTTTATGTAATTGAAATGTATGGAACAATGCGTGATATTTTTCGCACGGGAGTTTTAATTTTGTCATTGAGCATGGAGAAAAAAAATACCGTTTATTCCCTGTCAAGTTTGGTTCACTGGGCGGAACGGAAAACAAAATGAATACTTCTTTGCGAAAAATTTACCGGGTACCTACCATTATCAAGATTTCTATGGTTGCAAGTTTGCAACTATACCCCAATAAAGAAAAAAAATAAGATAACTAGTTATCTACGTGTAAAGAATTTTCCGCTGGGATAAGTACACACGTTTATCCTTAGCGGTTCTCGGTTCTTTGCGAGATTTAGCCGGCCCACTGCCTCTTCAGCTTGCTAATTATTAACTATGTCAACTTTGGTTCTCTGTCGGATGTATTCGTTACGAATCCTATCCTTCAAAGAAACTCCGAGCATAGCTCGCTGAGCAACTTTGAAATGTTGGAACAGCCCTACCGTGAATCAAGAATGAACTTTTCACTCAACAATAACTACGTAACAGTCTAAATCGCTAAACGAATCAACAACATATGAAATATGATATGACGCAGCTCGCGTATTTCACTATTCACACACGGTTAAACGAACTTATCGCATTCACGATTCACTCACTGTTGCGATCGTTAAGACTAATAGATAGTTATTGAATAGCTGTTTCACGTTATTGTAACTATCTAGTGAAATAACGTCACACTCCAAGTAAACAAGTTCATTCACTACAGGATATTTACCATGATTTGAGTTTTGAGCCTTCCAATATTTCGGCACAGTTTCATGCGCCATGATCACGGAATAACTGAATTCACTGCGAGTTAGTTTTTATTGGCAGATAAACTCGCAGTGACTTCAGTTATTCCGTCCGAAATATTGGAAGGCTCAAAACTCAAATCTCAAATCATGGTAAATATCCCGTCGTGAATGACTTTAGTGGTTTGACCTAGAATCGTGATATTTGGTAAGAAACAAGGTCTCATCTAGAATAATACGAAACCCTCAGTACGCGAGTCCGACTCGCACTTGATGTTTTATTTTTCTCGTCTCTCGCACAAGTGGGTTCTGGAGATCAAATGGGCACCTTGTCTTTTCCTCAGTTGTCCTTTCCATCAGTATTTCTAGGTGAAAGCTAGATTAATATTTCTAGGTAGACTAATATACAGGTAGCCATTTGTATGTTTTTTTTACATATTTGTGGACACACGTTCGAAACCCTCGGCGCGCGAGTTACACTCGCACTTGACGGATCTTGTTTGTAAGTATCACCATAGTATCCCGCTAATAAGACAAATGAGTTTCACACTTAACGACCAAAAAGTTTGGATAGGAGGTAATTTTTCTTCCGTGTTAAAATAATAAAATAGAGAAAATTTGCTATTTCCTTTAATTTTTAGTAATAAATTTCTTTGCAATGATCCTTATCAGCAACAAAATCCATTGGTTCAATAATACAGGGTGTCTTTTTTTGAAAAAAAAAATCGTGTCCATTCCCGTCAAAAGTAAAAGGTTTAATTAAACTAAATATGCCGTTATTGTTTTCTTATAAATCGAGGGCTAGACTCCTTTCACGACTTTTCTCTAACTCTCGTGGTTTCAGACTGGGCCATCACCGCCCTTCTCAAAAAACCATCCTGTATATACCGATATTCAGGGACGAGAGAAAATATACCTATATGTTTATATTTTGTACTAATCTCCAAATAGATCTTTCAAAATTGCATTATACATACAGAATAAAATTGACACATTTTAAAGTAAAGAAAATAGAACATTTTATTTCCAAAATAACGTTCACAAACAGATTGCATAATTAAAACATTGCGCAGGTAAAGGTGGGGATCTTCGTTAGCTTTAATTAAATCGTGGCTCTTTCGCTTTAATTCCACCGTTATTAACGCTGTTAAAAACTGAGTAGCCAGAACAATGGAGCTGTGGAGTCGTTGGTTAACCTAAAAAAGAACAACGTTTGGTGAAATAACCATGCGGGTAGTTAAGAATTACACTATAATTGACAGGGTCTACTAACAATATGTGAATAAATAAAATAAAATAAAAACTTGAACAGTCGTTAAAATCATTCTATTTAGGTTTTTGTTCAATTTCAGGCATAAATTATGCATCGGTGTCATAGTTCTGCCGGAATGTAAAGGTACAATTATACCACTTGGTATATTGCATACCCAAATACGGTAACGGTAGCTTTGTAGTAGATCATAGCTAGCTCTACTTACGAGGTAAAGACTACACTGTATCTAAGCTTACGACGCGGTTGTTCCACAGCGTACCTAGGCTATACGAAGCTCTACTGTGTAGCTATACTCTTCTACGCTACGATGTAGAGACAACATCGTAGATAGGCTCTACGACGTAGAGGCGCTACAGCGTAGCTAGGCTCTACGACGTAGAAGCTCTACGACTTTCAACAGCGAAGGTTCGTAGTTCAAGCTCTCCTAAAATTATTACGGCTAACC
The DNA here is from genome assembly GCA_949316285.1 of Eupithecia subumbrata. NCBI lineage: Eukaryota > Metazoa > Arthropoda > Insecta > Lepidoptera > Geometridae > Eupithecia > Eupithecia subumbrata. The sequence goes on along the minus strand of OX438642.1, from coordinate 8,822,383 downwards.
CCCTTACATGTAAACTCTTTGCACTACTACTAGTACTTGTAACTTTTGATCTTACAACTTTGAGCAATAGCTAGGAGTCGTTTGTTTAGTTCTGCTGACGTTGGGCAAAAATAGACAGCACTTGTTATCGATTGCTCAAAGTTAAGAAGGTTTAAGGGGGTAATGCTCCTTATAAAGCTTACTATATACTTATTCTTTGGTATAGCTGGTAGCTAGATACAACTAATACGAAGATACAAAATGTTATGATGCTGCGGTTTGTATGGAAAATCGTTGGAGCTGAGTTTTTATAAGTATAGTCTACTCCACGGTTTCAGAGTAGCACTAAAGCAGGCGGACAAGTGGCCGCAGAGTTTCCGGACCGCGATAAGACGACGCTCATCACCCCACCCCAACCCCCCCCCCCCCCCCCCCCCCCAACTGGTCGGATTTTAATATTACGCTTAAGTGTTGTTCTAAAGACGTCCTCGTCTAAGTACTAATTTGTCTCGGCTTTAAACGATTCAGATGTTTCAGTTTTCCCCTACCGTTAAATTGTAAGGTTTTGTTGATTGTAGGTTATTGTTGTTTCGAGCGTCCGACTATTATAAAGGACTCGAACCCGGCAACATTGCCGCCACACAGCCCGGCGGGTTGGTGTCAGTGTCAATTTTATAAAATCTTATAGGCTTATCCGCGACACTTCGCGATTTGTGTAGGTAACCACGCACTCAATGATAGGCGTTACTGTTTTTATTACAAGCGTATGTTTAACTTGGTGTAGTCTCAGTAGTCCGGTTACAATTAAGTCAACCGGACTGTTGACTTAATTGTAACCGGACTACTGAGACTACATCTTTAACTTCAAGTGTTTTTATGGTACATCTCCGCGACCCCATCACGCCGTGGTCATTGATTAGTACGGTATCAATTACTAAACCATACCCACCAATTAATTATAAAATGAAATGTATTTTTTTTTCCTCATAGCGGGCTACTTTTACCTATTCAATAATATTCTCATAGTTGCCTTTGAACGTATTGATATCTATAGCTTGGCACTCTCCAGGGTTAATGTAGAAATAGTTTGAGATGTGGCATACTATTGAATGGATCTCTCATAGTTATTTGTCTTTAACTATTCTGGGCCCAAGAATATTATTCAGTATATTTTAAATTTACGGATCTCAGTACAATCTAGTCGACTGTCTTCAAATCCTTTATTATTTAACTACTGTAACGACTGCGACACAATTGGTCTTACCCAAAAATTTATTTTATTGTGATTTGAAGAGACGTTTTGTTAACCATTTTTTTATAAACTTCTCTGTTGCTATTTTGCAGGTGAAAGTATTTCCGAAACTGTCATAGTTTTGGCATGTTGTCCATCTTTGGGATACGCCAAATGCATTATGTATATATTTTAGATTATATTTTTAAGGTATTCACAAAATCCTTTACTTCTCGCTGTGGCTTGTAGCGGCATAATGCTGAGACAGGGACCTTTTTGGCCCCTTTTATGTAATTTTTATTCCTTATATGTCCTTTGTATGTGTGTGGGTTAAATGAATGGATTTTCCTTCTTTCTTTCTTCTTTAATAAAGATCTTTTTTCCACAACGGCGCCTCCGCTTACAAGATGCCGCAAAGAAGAGGGCTGTAAGTCATGCCTCCAAAATTTTTCTCAGGACTAACATGTTGGTTTATTGTTTATTTGGTGTATTTATTTATAAATGTATTATATCTTCTTGTGTTTTATCCGCTTCCGGTAAAGACCGGTCGTTATTATCACTCGTACTTTCTTCTTTCGTTTCTTTGCACTTTGCTCACCTGATTTAAAAGATATCAAATTTATCATCTGCACTGATTTAATTAAATGGGTGTATTTTATTGTTTCGGTTTGTATTTTAAGTGGTTTCGTTTGTACAAACCCTAAACATATAACATATGGCACAACAGGAAAACATTAGGTATGATTTAGCAAAATAATTTTCCTACCATCCTATTCTACTATTATTATAAATTCGAAAGTAACTCTGTACGCCTGTCTATCTATCTGTCTTTTCACGCCAAAACAGCTAAACGGATTTTAATGAAATTTGGCATGGAGATAGATAATAATAATGCTGGACAATCCACACAGCACCATCTAGCCCCAAAGTACACTCAAAGCGTGTTATGCGTACTAGATAACTGATATATGTATATAATACATTATATACAAAGATAGATTTTTTTTTTGTTATACATAGAAAACACCTAGATGGAGGTATTTCCTCGTAGCGCACCCAGATGAAGCGCACCAAAGTACTTCCACATAGCGCACCCGTTTTGGTGCGCTTCATTCAGTAGGTATAAATCCCGGGGACGGACATACACTACATTCTATCCCAGAAAAACTTGTGCAAAGCCGAGGGCAGCAGCTAGTGTTTTCATATGGCAAACATTTCTCAGCAATAAGTATTGGTGTCAAGTATATCAGGCGGCGGCAAAGACAATATGGTTTGCGACATATGAATGATAGCGTGGGCATGAAATCGCTCCAAAACTGAGTTTGCGTAACCCTGTGGTCAGTAAGCAGGCAGTAAGTGGTCGTGGCTATTAGTTAGCGACCACGGTGCGATTATGCGGGCCGGGGGCAGCGACGGATCACGTGACGCGGGCCCACGTCAGCGATAGCCGGCGCCTGATCCCGTGATTTACGACACCGCCCGGCTAATGTGCACGCAGCCTTACCGCAACGCTCCTAAGGTGTTTGCACACGACTATTCGGGTTGGTCGTTGGTCTGGGTGTTCTCTGTATATAATAAAAAATATCTATCTATGTGTATTGTATTAAGTATATCAGTTATCTAGTACCCATAACACAAGCTCTGCTTAGCTTGGGGCTAGATAATGCTGTGTGAATTGTCCAGCATTATTTATTTATTTATTCCGCTGCAAAGTGCATAATTGAAAGGAAAATTCCCCTCTATTTTTTAAAATAGGAAATTACAGTTGAATAAAAAACAATTAGGAACTAATATTTAAAATTGAAACAGGAGTTAACTGAAGATTGTAGCAAACAATCTACAGGAAGCTCAACTGATCCATATCAATACCAATCGGAAGCATCCCTTAGACGTTGGCTGTATGTTCTGCGGTATGGCAATACGCTGTGCCAGATCTTAGAATTTGTATAAAAAAAATTCAAACTTTTTACTACCTTAATTTTTTTGTAATGTTTCGGTTGGGTTTTACTCAAGAAAATATTTGAACAGCCCTTTTTTAAGGTACGATTTTTCAACATAATCTTCATCGAGGTTAATACAAAGGAAAAACACCATTTGCGTGTATAAAATGTCTGTCGCCATTAGTGTGTTACCTATTAGAAAATCTTTGATATAAAATGGTATATTAAACATAATATATTATGTAGAGTTAGCATACTTGAAACGAACACGGTGTTCAGTGTGCACACTGTGCACGCACCGTTATAAACTTGCCATAAGGTGCGTTATTGCTTTGCTAATAGTCGTGATGACTTTGAGATTCTCACAAGTATTATTTAAGCCACAGCCCCACTGTTGCGCACGGCGAGGCTACGCAGGTGTGTCTAGCTTCGCTTTGTAAGAAAATGATGATAACGTCCACTGCAAGTCACAAACACGCTACGCACGAATACGAGATTAATGCCGTCGTTGCACCATGCGTGGCTGGCTCGAATATGGCGCCCACGCAGCTCAACGCTGTCAACGCTATATGAACGCGGTACACGCGTGCGTAGCGTAGCGTATGATTCAAAACTGTGCCGCGCTACAGTTGTACATAGTCGTGGGTTAATTTTCTTGTATAGAGTGTATAGTGCTGCAGTGGAAACGTAGACCCATGTTGTCAAACAAACGAACCCACGCAGCTAAAATGTGCCACGTGGTCGTACACTGCGGGCGCCGCAGTGGGCCAGCGGCGTTAGACATATGTAAACTTGAACTATGTAAAGCAAAAGCCAAATCCACAGTGACTACATTTTTAATCACAAGGTTTGCACCATTGGTATATATATAGGTATGTAATGAAACGTCCGTCTTACTCGATAGCTAGTTTATTACTGAATAGTTACAAGTACCCCCAGTAGTTTTATAGATACAGCACATCCCTCCAATATTAATTTAGGAACCTGTAACAAGGCAAAGGCAAAGATTCCTATAAAATACACGAACTCCTTAAAATTACTTATTAACTACTCAATTACCTAACTTAACAAAAGAGTTTATAGTTAACAGGCTTCTTGGGTCTCCTAGTGCGCCCGGCCGGGCTGGAGTTTGCGTTGCTCGGGTTCATAACTTCAACACTAGGATTGACCTGCAGCTCCGCCGGCCGCGGCTCGTCCATCATCACCTCAATTATTAGATCAGATTAACATGTTATACCTGACTGCGAGGGATTATTATTTATGTTTCGTAATCATTCCAAATCACAATTATTTTATTCTATCTTTATATTTTGCCAAGTCCCTACGACGTTGACAGATCTATCAGTTTAGATGCCATTCTTGGCAAATGTAACGGCTAATAATCAAATCCGAGATTGTCGATTGCATCTAACACCTGTCAGAGGATGCGTCATCATTAAAAAACGGACATCGGAATCGCGCGCATATCGCTGCACCAAAAACAACCTTTTTTCTAGTTCTTCGTGAAAATAATTATATCGTGCGTTAGCCATCACTTCAGTGTACCCCCCTGTGCAGTGCTTCAATCATCGCCCATCACCATCCATAATCACCAGCTCAACCAGCCACCGTTGGAGATCCTCAGTGCATTCGCACTCCAGCATAGTCGCTCACATAATATCCTTTTCTGTGGATTGTCATCATATCTTGTGGACATTGCATTTAGTTTATTTCACGTGTCAGACCAGCAGATCTGGTCTCCCAAATCTAGCATCCCATCAGCAGATGCCACATTTCTTTTGGTGCCAGGGAGCGTCGGTAGCTTCCATCTTTAAAATATGAACAAGTAATTTTCATTTAGCGCATTTTTCTGGTTACGAACAACGTTAAGAATTATTTATCACAACTCGAGTTAACCTATCAATAGCCTATAATTTGTAGGTGAACTTTTATCCCATTTGGATTTGAAACTATCCCATCGCATTAATCGCCAGAAAAAATAGCTTTTTGAATAAATCTCAAGTATCGCCATTGAACCTATTCAATGGCGATACTTGAGATTTATTCAAAAGATTCACGTTTTTCTACCTGTCTACTGGGTATCTGCTTTGTTTCTTCTTAGGATCAAAGTATTGCGAATTAATAGAATTGAAATCAAATCGTTTCCATCGGTGCATATAATTTTGTTTCTCCTCGTGATATTTTTCTCTATACAGAGATTGTAATTGATTAATTACAACTACAATATTCACATAGCAATACCTATTGAACAATTATTCTAAAAATTACTAAAATACGGAATCATCAACCACTTTTTACCTCATTCCATAACTTTAGGGTAGTTTGCAATATCACTAACCGCTCTAAGCGGCCGAGCTTGATTTATAATATTCTTATCGTATGAATTACCGGCATACTTTATAGTTAGTACGAGACTCCGGTACGGTCTTATATCACTCCCGTAGCGGGAAACTTGTAATAATACTGCATTATTTTCAAAATCAAGGTTGCAGGTGGTAGGATTACTTTAGTGACGAATACACTTTAGGTGGTGGTTATGGCATCGTATCCTATTTTAATTTCGTAACATCTTAGCAAGTGCTTTATTACATTCATAGGTAAGTATCAACTCGCCTCACTGGAATTTTGTTTATTTTATTAAATAAATCATTGTATTAAAAATGTCCCTTCTAAAGAAACACTCCACCCGTAAAGGTAGCTTAAAAAATCTAAATCGGTCGACATCGAAGTCAACGTTAAAGATTTACCATGTTTTCAGAAAGCGAACCATAGGATACAAACGAATAACGAAGGCGTTAGAAGTAGGTATTTTAGCCGTAAACGAACCATCACAACAAGACTTGTTTTTTTCATATTATCAAGAAGTAAAACAGCTGGCGGCTACTTTTGAAGAGACAGATGTTAAAATTCTCGAACTTGTGGAGGATCCCGAGACCGATGACAAAATATAGGAACGCTTTGACGAAATGTATTATCAAGTTTTATCGATTAATCGTAAATTAACGGAAGCGGATCCCATGAATACAGCTCAAACCATCTGATTCTGATTCTGATTCTGAGTGGGGGAACTGGGATCTGCACTGACATCTCGCATAGGAGTGTATTATGCATTGTCCCCCTGCCTAACCAGGCCCTAACCAGCCCAGCTCCTTAAAATATCGGAGCAGGACCTTTGGCGATTTACAGCTTCGTTTCAGCTTTTCTGTAGGCGTGGACGGGTTTGATTCCTCTATGAAGCGGATCCCATGAATACAGCTCAAACCATCACATCATCCTCTTACAAGCGAATAGAAGTTATAGAAAATATTTTAGAGACAAGGGGATACATAATTCTGACGCGCACTGTACTAACTCATTAATTTGTAAGTTCCTATATAGATATAAGTTATTTTTTGGTATATTATGTAATCTACGGGCAAAAAATTATTATCCTATTCTATTTCTTCTTAAAATCATTTCATCGTTGTTGTTCCCCAAACTAGGATAAACCTATATCTTGGGGAGGAAGGTGTGTCCTTGGGTTCTTTACATAAAACATTTGAATTAATTCAATTACAAAAAAATATAGCGTGACTGCGTTGTATTAATGAAAGTAGTATGAAGCAAAACCTAATTTACAATTCTTTTATTTTTCTTTATCTGTGTCGATTGTAGTTAAAAATAAATGTAATTCTTTCATTCAAACTTTCTTACATGTCCAGTCCACCCCAAAGTTGCCTGGAAGAGATCGCTCCTAGCGATAAGGCCGCCTTTGTACTTCGTCTACTCTTAGCATTTATTTCTGAATTGTTATCTGTCTTTGTGTGGTACTATAAATTATTATCTACCAAAAAACAAGCTTTAGAAACTAAAAAAGCATAATAACAAAAATAATATTTTGTAAATGTATGGCACACTGAGGCACTATTTCTTTTAGACAATTACTACTACATTGCCTGCCCTACATTTTCAGAAATGTATGTGTAAATGCTTTTCCTTGCTTCTGCTTTTATTAAACAGAAAGATTTTAGTTTTGTTTTTCAGTAATTTAAAGAGGTATAGTCAGTTGAGACGAGGTAACTAACTTAAAGTTTACCTTTACCGTATTACTCTGGCACAAAACTCAATAATATACCCTTTATTTTTATTAATCAAAGACAGCCGCGGCGGTTAGAATCCAAAAAATGAATTCAACGTTTTCATTAAGGTGAGACTGCTCATTTGCAAAATGATAAATATGGCATAAATTATTTCATTTAATATTCAATTCGGTTCTTTCTCTGATATTACGTAGCGTAGCGAGTAGGTACTTTGAGAGAGACACCCTTTTTATTTTTTTTATGACGGCAAACGATACTGTTTGCTTACAGGCACTTAATTTTGCGTTCAAATATGGGGGAGATACAAAAAGTGACAATCCTAGACTGTGCACACAGAGCCGATCACCTGAGACCTGCAGTAGCACAGAGATTTAATAATAAAAACATTTGTAGTTGCCTTACCAATGTAGTTGCCTTACCAATGGATATTGAAATGGTTTTAAAAAGACTACCAAGGTGGCTGTAGGGTGTATTGGATGGTGATTTGAAAAATTAAATGTATCCTGTCTCCGTTAACGCTTTATTTGCACTCGTGAGGTTTGGAACTACGAAATAAAAGGTTTTGTTGGATATACAAAATAAAAACGTTTTCGTTTTAAATCGACAAGGGTTAAAGGCCTAAATAGATTCATAAACGTAACAAAACACCAACCACTTTCGATCCGTTATTAAGACGTTGTAAGACTATAATATCTAAGTCGCGCGTCATAAACGGATAGTTTGTGAAATTTACGACATGTTATATTATAATTTAGTGTTGCGAACGCAGTAAAGTTGGGCTTAAAAGATCAGGACAAAGGCCAATAGAGGCGGGGACCAGAGGGCACTCTACCTCGCGACATAAATTGTAAATTGGCTCCATAAATATTTGGTTTATAAATCTCTCTCTCTTCTAGGAAACTATATTTACGAAAGAAGATGAAAAGAAATCTAATTGCCAAAAATTTGACAAATGTCGTGGAATTGCTAGGATACAAATAAAATACTAAAAGCGCTGAACAGATTAGTTATCTTAGCTCAATTCTAAGCCACGTTTGTAGGCATGCTCCGACTAAATTTTAACATTTGGCAAAAAAACGAGATCCCTTGGACAAATTATGTAACCAACTAAAACAAAAGAACCAACGCCTCGCCGAGTCGCAATCAAACCCCATAGAAGGAGCCTTTTATCAAATTTTAAAAAGTTCGCCTCCTTGCGCCGGGAAAAATGTGATTAAATATGTTTTGTTCAAGAGCAAGACATTAAAGCGATGTTAAGGGTGTGATAATGAGGGTGTTGATAAGCGTTTATTAGCCGGGCTCCGCGGGGCCAGCGGCCACTCGCCGAGGAAGTGGAAAAAGTTGCCAGCTCATTGTTGGTTTTGATTTAAATAGCCATTTTTAGGCGTCTGTAATTCTTTTCTCAGGAAAAAAGTCTCTGAAATGTATTAAGTTTGTTTTTTTATAATAAGTATTGTTATAAATGCAATATTATGTAAAAAATAAAACTAATATGATTATCAGATTTAATAAAACAGTAGGTACAATCACAAAATTAAGATTCCCCTTATTTTATAGAATTCAGCTAAAAGACTAATTATTATTAAAACTAACTTACCATTCACTTTAGAAAATATTGAGGGAAACAATAGTAATTCAGATGCCAAAACTAAACTAATTTAACACCGCTATAAATGATGCCATCCTTTTTATTTCGTCGTTACGAAACGGCCATATTTTAAGTGCTGTCAAATTAATTAAGTTTAGTTTTGGCGACATCTGAATTGACACCAATATCAAAATAGCATTTTATTTCCTTCCACTCTTTAGTTTTTAAAACCTGACCTATTGCAAAAGTTTATGTAGTGTTCTAATGATAGTAAATAATTTTAAAATTATTTGATTTGATTCTTTTTATTGAAAATCCGTACAATAAAGTTCTGGCAATCTGGCAACCGGATTACCACCGCAAGAGCCAGTCTGTAATAATAACGCCGTAACGCTATCTGAGGGGAATTAAATCATTTTAACGTAGTTTGCAGCATCTTAAGAAAAACTCTGAGCAGGCTTGTCCGTGAAATTGCGCTCTTGTACAAGATGGGTAGGTTATTGTTGTAAAAGTAATTATGTGGTGTTTTTTAGCCCGATTAAAAACAGGGGTTTAATAAGTTGGAGGCTTAAGGGTCCGGCGACGGATGAATTTCCTATACAAACGTAATACCAAAATGATTTGTAATTTGAGCATATTTTCACCATGGTCTGCTATTATTTGTATTAAAATAGTATTTATCTAGGTTCCTGACACATTTTATTTTCAAAATACCTTTCTGAAATAAAATTAAACCGAATCGCAATTTTACATTAAAGAATGAATGTATTCTTAGTTTTTGTGTAGATAAGTATTTTGAAAAAAGCTTGTGGCAGGAACCTAAATAAATACTATTCTAATACAAATAATAGCAAACTATGGTGAAAATATTCTCAAACAACAAATCATTTTGGTAATACGTTTGTATGGGAAATTCATCCGTCGCCGGACCCTTAAGAGTCCTGAGTTCGGAACGACAAAAAAAACACAATGTAACTATAACCATACATTTTGTGTAAAATAATTTATTTGGTAATTAAATATTTTACGTCCAATGCCAGCGCGGTTAAAAAATTAATAAATAAATAATGCTTGACAATCCACACAGCATCATCTAGCCCCAAGCTAAGATGACTGATATTATAAACAATATACCGTGTTGTAAATTTCAACAATACATTACACATATAGATATATTTTGTTTAGTATTTGAATCCCTCGGGGCCAACTCACACTTTTCGGTTTTTCTTCAAACCTCATCAGCATAGTCATAGAAAGTGATCAATCCCGGGGGCGCAGAGTTGTTGGCTTAGTGGACGCAGGTGTCACAAAGCCCCGGCTCACCACAGCGCCCTCACACAAACACGTCGTAGTGATTCGACCAATCATGTTGTATTATTAGATAGTTGGCTGGTATTATGGTTATTGTTATTGAGTATTCGTTTATAATTTGATTTTATATCCTAGAATCTTTCCTATCCTTCCTCCTTCCTCATGTTCGACTAGAAAGAATTACTCTAAAGCAACATTAGAAATCATTGTTAGCTCTGTTTTCTTATTTTGCTTTAATGTTAGATTTTTTTCTAGACTGCTTTACGATTAGTAATGGGCCCAGTCGACTAAAGAAAAGTAATAAATTAAATGCATTAGGTCAACTGGCCCCGTAGGGCCAGTTTATTCCGGGGCCAGTCGACTAAAGAGCCATTATTTTTATCAAATGCTGTTACAGTTAAACGTCATTTTATACGCAATCGTATCTTTCCGAACTAGGTTGACTCGGGAAAAGCTAGCAAAATCTCTAATAACTCCAGAATGAAAATGTTTCACTGCATTTTCAAGTGTCGTTTAGTCACGCAACCGTCACCCATCGGATTAAATCTCTCGTAAAACATGTCTACCGCAATTAGTGGTCTAAAATTTCAATTTGATTGGTGTAATTGCATCTCTTCAGAGCGGCGGCACAGTTGTTATTAAGCGTTTCTAATTTAATATCATTTGCATAGGCGTGACCTGCGCGCCGCCGGCTTTTTACGACTTTCCACGTGTTTACATCACGCTCATACTTGTAACTAGAAGTAGCTTTAGCGTTTCATTAGGGTTGATTTGAGATGAACTACAAAATATTTTTGTATCTAGATGTACCTGTTATAGCTAGTAACTACTAACAGGTATAATTTGCAATATTTCGGTAAGCTAGAAATTCATGGTACCCTAACAATATCCGTATTGGAAGGTTAAACTACTTACGATTAAATTAATTAAATAGTGTTATGTTTATGTAGCATCTTTATATAAGATAGGTTGTAACTTTATTAAAATTTGTAAAAATAGCTTTCTTTATGCAACCATCACCTTGAAAAATCTTCTTCCGTAGTTCATTAAGATTGTATCACTACGAAACGGGCGATAGAGAAGAAAGAAAAACATAATTTCAAAAACCCACGGACATTTTCATAACTCTCAAAGGCGATAAGAAAATGGGGTGAGCAATAATAACGACGGACATTCAGAAGAGACACTAATGTGTGTTACAAAAATATCTGCCGAATTAATTGTGAAAGGAGCGGGGTGAGGGGAGACCCGCGTCTTGCTGTCACTGATACAAATCGCGCGGATTTACGCACACTCGAGCCCCACCGGAATTTATCTGACGCTTCTATTTACGTATCCTTTTATTTGTTTCTCTCCTATTAGTCCCTATAGAGAATTTTTTATGTTCGAGACCCGACGCCCGACCTCGTAAAGCGGCGACTTGCAAACGCTTTACAGCGGGGATAACACAATTTTCACGAACGATCTGCGTTTATCGGATTATATTGCAATAAGTTAGCACTAGATGGGGGTAAATATTTTCGTTTGTCTGTACGCTGAGCGTGAGTAATTGCTTTTCCAGTCGCCTACAGGAAACAGGTGTTCTGTTCTAGTTAATCCGTAGCGTAAGCGTCCAAGAAAGGTTTATCGACATTGTCAACACAAATAAAGGTATCAAAATTATTTAATAGTGTGAAAATAAATGGGACGGAGATAGCCAATAACTGTGTTTATGTTCGTTAGAAAAATACACAATACCTACTCAATAGATCATTCTAGAAATTGTATATTTCGAATACTTTTTTTCGTACTATATTTACATTACACATAATTGATTACTGATACATTATTTTCTAATATACATGCGTTACGAAACGAACGTTACCTGGAGGGCAGCTACCCGACATATTCAAGCAAATTTTACCGAAAGGAAACATTTCTTTATTTTTTAAATAAATAAACATTTATGCGTTCACAGAATTTTGTGAAACTACTGGCCTTATCCGGTAATCTTTTTTTTATTAGCATCAAACCTACTAAAATCTTAAAAAATAACACCGTGTATTTACCACCACCTTGTATATTAGATTTCTGCCTTTTCGTGCAACACGTTAGTTGTGGTACCAATTACACAAATCAATATTGCGTCCTCTGGTCTAGTGAATATTTTTTCCTATCATTTCAGATTAGTAGTATGTGGGGCTTGTGTAGCTTGATAACGCACACATAACAACTACAAAATATAGCACTCAATGTTTGTATAACCGAGGCAGACTGTACCAATTAATCGTTCCAAACGCATATAGTACCTACCTACCACCATGCTGTAGCTACCGCAACATTCAAGCTAGTACAAATGTATGCAATTGTACATTTATCCTGACATTCTAAAGCAGCGTTGATCAGAATAGCGGATTTATTTATGTCGTGTTGGGGATGAGGATCCGCGGCACAAACATTTAAATTAATGTAATAAACACCCGTGAAATGCTCGGCTTTTGCGGATCGAGGGATTAACAGACGGGGCTTTGTAGCTAGGATACCATGTATTTGTATAATCTGTTTTTTTCTTTTAAGGGGCGAACCTAACGGATACGTTTGTCAAACTAGGCCTAGATCTCGGTACTCTAGGGTCTCCGTGAAAAAAAACTACTACATAAAATTCAACATGTTTTCTTTGGTTCCTTGAAAGTGAAAATACGAAAAATAATTAAGATAAAAAAAATCTTGCAAGTGCACTGTTTCGCACATCATTTGGTCGAGATCTTAGGATGCCTTGCAGTCTATTGAAATGACGCATATTTGATTCGTAGGTAGTATGTTTTTAACTAATTATTTGGTTTCTTGAATCAGGTTCTTCATAAGTTTTCTTGTAAATATACAATAACTTCATTTTTGCACTTACACCGTTCTAAAAACGAATGTTTCGTCCCGTTATGAACGCGAAATCCTATACCTATTCTTTGCAAAAAATGGCGCGCATTGCGCCCTCTTATAAAAACTCAGATTAATATTATAAATAAATAATGCTAGACAATACACAACTTTTTTACAAATATGTTTCTTTCTATACTTCAGCTTTAGACGAAATAGAATACCATAATAATAATTCGAAATCGTAGCTTCGTAGGCACTTCGTAGATAATCCGTAGCATCTTGCTACGAAACGCTACGAATATTGTCAGATTCTGCCAAAATTATTTTCTCTTGACTTATTTTTAGTTCTCATATTTTCCGTAGAAGGTAGTGCAAAAATCTAAGTTTTTTCTCTTATTATAAAAATAAAACATAATCTTGTTACATTTCATACAGCATCATCTAGCATCAAACTAAACAGAGCTTGCCTACTAGAAAATAAACATATATAAATAGATTAAAAACATAACATTTTAAGACAGCTTGGACTATTTTTGTTATGTTTGTTATTAGCGATCCCAAGTTATTACTAAAATTCATATTCATCCCGCGGCAATAGTTTTTCTCCGGTCACGTAGTAGAGTGACGGCTTGTTGTCAAACTTGTGCAATAACTGAAGGTTCGCGTCGGTTTTGTATCTGGTGTCACGCACACTGCTTTTGCAGTTGTTTTGATGTAACAACAGCTTGGAAACTTAAGTCTGCATATACCTTTATGGCTATTTGACTAAGCTACACACTTATGTTCCATACAAAGCTAGAAAATATAAAATTTTTACTTGTAAAAAAATTAGGATCTTCATTATGTTTGTTACTTTTTTGCCATTATCATCAGTAAAATATACGACCAACCACCGGTGTGGCGCGCGGGTGAAGATCCGCCTGCGACGCAGGAGTTTGCGGGTTCGGTTCCCGCCTTGGGACAAATGTTTATACGATCTACAAATATTTGCTATGTATAGTAAATGTTCTGGGTATTTTCTATGTATAGTTAAATGTTTTGTATTAAGTATATCAGCCTTCTAGTACCCATAACACAAGCTCTTAGCTTGGAGCTAGATAATGCAGTGTGGATTAGCATTAGGTATTATTTTAATTTATTTTCCTGAAAAACAGTGCTTACCTAACATTAGTACTAATCGTAGCACTGTTTATAATTTTCGCGTTTTCCATAATTAACTTTACTCAACCACACAGTAGGTAATTATAGTTGTGTACACCAGGGCCGGAGTTTTAAGTCCTGCAGACGTGTTAACCCCATTATCAAACGTGGCTTACCCCTAAGCCGCGACGACAGCGGCTCGATTTATGCGAACTGCAATTTGCCGAGCTGATTCCAATCACCTATTGACCAAACCCTTATTAATGGCAAGGTTAATTGGATCGCTTACCTCTGCACGTGATAGGTTTGGTTGATAGTGAAACTACAACTAGGTATCTACAAAAGAAGTACTGTGAAAAATGCCAGAATCTTGAGTCGCACTTGAAAATAATGGACGTTTTCGTTCAAGCAACAATTCAGGTCTTAGAAATGGATATAAAACTCGCTAGACTATGGAAGCTCACAGCATTTCGTCTTTTTGATCATGTTAAAGTCGAATACCATACAGCTTCAGCCGTAAGTTTAATTTTAAATGAATAATTAATCTAACACTCATTATCACACAGATTAACCCTAAATCTATAGGTACTAATATTATAAATTCGAAAATAACTCTGCATGTCTGTTAACTTTTCATGCCTAAACGGCTGAACGGACCTTAATGACATTTAGCAGGGCGGTATACAGTATCCCGAGGATGGACATAGGCTACAATCTATAATAATAATAATAATAATAATAATAATAATAATAAAAAAAAAAAAAATAAGTTAAAAAAATTAGTTCCTCCCTCTGTAGCCCTATAGTACGCGCGCATGACATTTTCGTTAATTCTTTGTGTCCACTTCATGCGCCGCACTCTTCCGTCAGCGGCGGGGGCCGGTCTGGACTCGGCGCGCATCGTCAGGAAGTTCCTCTCTTTGCAGCCCTAGTCACCGGCCGCTTGAGCCTAGCTTCGCGGCCGGTGATTCACCGTTTTGATATATTTTTTACTGTAGAATAGTTTTATAACATTTTATTTTCTATAGTAAAAAATGTATTTTATAAACGAGATTTAAGAATAAATGAGTGTATAATAATAATAATAAATAATGCCGGACAATTCACACAGCATTATCTAGCCCCAAGCTAAGCAGAGCTTGTGTTATGGGTACTAGATAACTGATATACTTAATACAATATACTACATAGATAGATATCTTGGTAAAGTACGCGCGAAGCCACGGGCAAAAGCTACTACTTTATAACGAGGGGAAATAAACTTAGCACTTATGTTTGTTCATTACTTTGCCAAACGAGTCACCAGTCAGTCAAATACCTAGGTCACCCAGCTCATCATCATCATCATCATCATCAGCCCAAATTAGTACACTGCTGGACATAGGCCTCCCCTAATGAGCGCCATAGCGTAATAGCGCCATAGCCATAGCGCCATATGCCACCCAGCTCACATTTGGGTAATATATAGTCATACCTAACCTACCGATCGCTACGTGAGGGTCAATCCCTTTTACAATATGTAAAGCAATGATAATATTATGTATATGTCACGCTACTCACTTATTTTACGAGAGGGCATCTCATAACGTCACAGTTGAGAGGTAAGAATTTTGCAAACGGCCTTATAAAACGCGTTACGCGCAATAAGCCTTTGTTATTGTGGGGTCCAAACTTATTCATCCGCAAATCCTCGCATGTAGAGCCAAATCCCGCTCGGTCACCGCTGATTGCATTGTCGTGTCTACCGGACCGCGGCTCCCCACTATACTTTCAACTTTAGGTGGGTTGTATTAGAGATTACTTTATGGGTGAAGTGGATCGGTCGGTATCGGTTTGTAAAACAAGCGATCCAACGTGAACGGAATGTTTTATTCGACCCTTGGAACATATGAGTCCGGTATGATGTATGTTTTTCCTTTTGATGTGGAATTTATCGGCCGTTTAGGTGACAATGTGATTAAAATTGATCGATTCGTTTGATTTGTTTCTTTCCTTGATAAATGTGAGTGCAAATATGTTAACAATAACTATTTTGAACTTAAAATATTTGTTTAATGCCAAACTGTGATTACTCGAAAAAAAATAATCATTTTTATACATAATAATTTCCTCTTCAAATCCCCATTGCAATCATCTAATAAAATAAATATTTATAACAATGTGCATCACTATTTACGAGTAGGTACAATAAGTTAGCAGAATACTTTATTTTAGGAAAAAGTTAAGTTTTTACTTGAAAAAAAAATTCTACATATACAATGAACCATACCGTAAACAAATATTTATAAATTTGGTTTATAACATACTAGCTGCATTCTTTCTAGCCTTTGTCCTATTACCCGTTTTCCGTAGGAATGAAGCATTTTCCCGCGGTAAAAAGTAGCCTATGTTTATATGTACATATATGGAAATATCTATCTATGTAGTGTATTGTATTAAGTATATCAGTTATCTAGTACCCATAACACAAGGTCTTTTTAGCGTGGGGCTAGATAAAGCAGTGTGAATTGTCCAGCATTATTTATTATTTTATTTTATTTATATTCCGCTTATCGCGGGTTAAGAATCAATACCATCTATCTCAAAAAAAGTTAACTTTTCACCAGAAGATAAAAACATTTACTGCCAAGAATGGAAATATATTGGAAGTGTTTAAATTAAAAAGAGTCGTATAAAAAGGCTGAAATACGATAGTAATGAAAACATCGCCCTAATACTCGCCTAAATAAACATAGTGTGAGTTAGGTGGTATTGGTTTGGTACTAGTCGAATTAGTTAATAAATACCAAGTCGTTTTTGAACTACAGCAATAAAATGAAAATGTTTTGTTATTTCAAAAGCGAAATATAAATAAATGCAGGCAAATGAATGACACGATTAGTCAGCTTTCTTTCGATTGCACTGTGCACAGAATCGCACTCCATTTGCGTGTGACCACGTTCCAGAAACTTTTGAGTTATGCTGACATTGTGTTTTCGGCTGAAATTTAAAAGCGATTTGCCATTATGACATTCCGGTTTTGATGAGTACAGCCGTCGGAAAAAATTATAATTAGTTTTTTCAATGGCAAGCAATGCCGCTTTAAATAGTCTATCACAAATGATACGAAAGTACTTGCAGTGAGGTGCACAGCTGTTTCTGTAAACCAATAGCATGTGCAATGACGCGAAGTCAAGTCAAACAAAGTAAAATTGTGGCATGTCAATTTGGTTTTGAAATATAACGCGCTTGCTGTTGAGTAAGGACAAACTTTGACGGCTTCTAAGTCCATTGTCAGTAAGACACAATTTCCTATTCGTATTAAATAAGAAAACACAAAATTAAGCCAAATTAAACACTTTTTGGTAATGTTACAAAAAGAAACAAAATTTCACTAAGCATAATATGTTTACCGTGCAGCATATAGTAATAATGTTAGACTGAAATTAGGAATTAGATGAATTTACTATTTTAAATCGCATTAACCTTCAACCTAGAACGATCTTTTCATCATCATCATCAGCCTGTATTAGTCCACTGTTGGACATAGGCCTCCCCTAATGAGCGCCATAGCGCCCTGTCTTCAGCTTGCCGCATCCAGCATCTGCCTGCAGTCTTTCGCTCTTTTAGGCGCGATCTTTTAGGTGTCTCCAATTAAACCCCAAACGGTATATGTGAGCAAAAAATAAATAATTAGTCTTCTTGCTACACCAAGTTCTTTTACTACATTGTAGGTATTTAATTGGCCTCTGTGAATTCTAGCAAGTGGTTTGCAATATATTGCGTCATATTTCAAGGTATTCCGATCCTATACCTAATAATAACTGTAAATGTGTTCAAAGTTATCTGGATATTGAATAATTTTCAACGGAAATATTAAATTTGAAAAAAATTCCATGTTAAAGAAATCACCTTATTTTTTCTGTATGTTGTACTGAAAACTCCAATCGGCTCACAACACATCCAATAGTAACCGTACAAAGGCAAGAGTGGTCATGGGGCCGAAATACCGTCAGCGACCGGATATGGAGATGAAACGGCTGTAAATCACGATGCTGCTCTATCCGGCTGTTTGATTGCACTCTTACCTCAAAGTCGGTGATGCCAACTTTTAGTGAAATCGTAGCTAGATTCCATTTAAAATCTACCTAAGGTCGTAAAATATATTATGTTCAAATATCATGTTCCAATCCCATTTTATTAATAATAGCGCCAAGAAATTTGCAGTGCGATTTAGGCAAAAAAAAATAAATTTCATGTTTATCCTGTAGAAATGCGTGAATTGAATTGTCATTACATATTTATGTAATGACATGTCAATGCATTATTTTATTTTTTAGTTTATGTATTGACAATCCAATTATTTTTTTAACTACATGTTTATATTGAAGTGTCATTCATGACATGTTTATCCTGTAGAAATGAGTGAAAGCTTGCAAGAATAAATCAGTGGCTCTGTATGTATTTCATATAAAAATATTTTTAACGATAACTAGCCAGTTTTCACTTAATTTATGGGGCAACATTCAACAGTCGCGGCAACATCGACGTTGCGGTGAAAGATTAATGTCAGCAATCTAATATTCTGACGGGCGCGACTGTAGCGAGCATAACATGAAACCAATGTTCTTAGTTTCAGTACTTTCATTTTAAGCTATGATATTTTTACGGACAATGTTCGGCATGACGAGGAATCGGTGCGCTGCGCCCACTAAATGATAAGGTCGAGAGCCGTACTGAATCTAAATTTTAAATAATAAATAATAATAATAATAATAATAATAAATAATGCTGGACAATTCACACAGCATTATCTAGCCCCAATCTAAGCAGAGCTTGTGTTATGGGTACTAGATAACTGATATACTTAATACAATACACTACATAGATTGATATTTTTATCATAAGTACATAGAAAACACCCAGACCAACGGAACAAATTTCTGCAGATCGTACACAAATTTGTTCCGAGGCGGGAATCGAACCCGCAACCTCCTGCGTCGCAGGCGGACCTTCGCCCGCTGCGCCACGGAGGTCTACTTAACTAATTTATTTTAAATAACATATCTAATTTATTTTAACTGCCACCGACATCAAGAAGAAGAGGTATATGTGTTCTTCCTTACTTTTTTCTATTATTTTGAACCAAACATCCACCATTCCTAGCTCCACGTGATAATAAATAACCTATTCGCGAGGTATGACAGCTGCCACTAATCGGTCGCGTGGCCCGGTGTGGCCCGCCTTTAGGTCTTGTCTCACCGTGAGCGAATAATTCGCATCCAGTTGCCTATTCACAAGATATCACTGATTGGGAGTTAAGTTTAAGATTCCTGGAATAGTTATATTTCACTGTTGAACCTCCTCCTTAACAGCCTTTATCGGTCCACTGCTGGACGTAAGCCTACCCCTGATAAGCGCCTTACTGGCTTTTATCTCATGGGGGGTAATGCCCATAATCCCCACGCCGGGCGTGTGGGTTAGGGCTTGGTAGGATTGTTCTGCAGGGGCGCTGCTGCCCGCCCCCGGTTGATATCCCTTAGTCGCCTCTTACGACAGCCGCGGGAAGAGTTGGGGGGAACAACGGAGGAACTCTGCCAGCCTCTGCTCGGTGCCTCTCACATCCAGGTTGAAATATATTTCTACGTCTATCATAGAAATAGGAATAGATCTTAAGTATTTGCTTTTTACCTATCATTTTTAGATGAGTAAGTACTTATTTACAAAACCTAATTTGGGCTTCTGGATCGAGCTAAGTGCTCTTCGTTTGAAAAGTCGTAATCGAGTTATATTTCACATTGGAACAAGCGCTTTACCGTCGAAACAAGCTACACCGCGGAACTTCGAAAACACCATTAACTCAATCTGTTTTACAGATGTTATCGCGATGTCAGAGTTTGGCAAAGGCATTAGTTTTAATATTGCTGTCGGCGCGTGCCTATGTCGGCACAGAGGTTGGTCCCTCTCATTGACTTGCGCACGAGTGAATTTAAAGTAGGTATACTTAAATTTAAGAACAATGGTTCTTAAATACACAATGGTGTTTCATCAGTTGAGTTTAAAATGTGAATATATGAGTCATAAGACAACAAATTGGAGCTTAAAAACCCTACCAATACTTACTTTTAAAGCTTTACGTGAAAATAACATTTTCCCTGTCACATTTCTGTTACGTAAAGTTTTCAATTAAGCCTCTTGGCTCACGGCTTAAATCATTGAGGATCTAATTGGCAAAGCGCCCAAACTCCTTTATTACAATCACCCCCACTACACTCCACAACTGGATATCACAACCAATTTAATGCTCATTGCTTTGCGTTTTCGAGGATATCGGTTTTTATTTGAACAGAAGTGAGCATTTGATGCAAAAATAAACAATATCGGTAAAAATATTAAGATACCAGCCAAATTCAAGCAATTTTCGATTAACTGCAGCTGTCTGTGAACTTTTTATATTATGAGATTAGTAGGTATTGGAGCAAAGGCTTCCTTCAGTTTCTTCCATTTTTCTCTATCCCTTGATATCATGGGCCGTATTATTTTTCCACTCTAAACGCAGAACACCCCTCTCGCCAAAATTATTGATGGGCAAACGTGATTGGTAAACGTTTGCTAAATGAATGCGGAAATCAGAAACAGATTTGGAGCAAGTGCTGTGCAATTAAACGTTGCTTCGTCCAATGGCTGGTTGAATACTAATTTGTAACGATGATGCATTAATTTTGCAATTTCATTTTATGTAAATTGTTTTGTTTTATATGACTTTTGTTTTTCTTTTTGCTCCTAATCTGCTCTCCTCTTAAGTACACATACGTCCATTGCTGAGCATGCCTCCCTTCCTTGGTTTTGCCATAATCACCATAGTTTACGCAAAAAGATGCTGCTGCCGTTCACTTCTTTTAGTCGACTCCCACGACATCTCCTTTTGAAAATATTTACAACTCACTGTTTGTTTTCTTTTGTTTGATATTAATAAGTGTAGGTTATGGTAGGTCTGGCATACTTTACCACCAACCTGCTCGCATGGGATAAGTGGAAAACTAGTGGATTGTAAATCAGCTGCCTGCTTTCAATTCCGAGCGCTCTTCGCTCGTCAACATCTCACTTATTTATGATATCCTAACGACCACATGTGTGCCGCTGACTTCGCGTTCTGTTGGCTAGGAAACTGCACGGTCATAAGTACAATCAGATTGGTGTTGCTATACTTTAAGGGAATTTAATCCTACTATTAATATAAAGGCGACAGTTTATGAATATATGAAGTTATGTTATTAGACGCATCCGTCGTGTATTGATATGGATCAGTGGAGCTACCGCTAGATTGTTTGCAACAGTCTGCAGTAAGCTCAACGTTACTAGCTCCTGCCCGCGGCTACGCACGCGTATTTTCTGTATTATAAGTAGCCTTTTGTTTAAGTTAGGCTACGTTCTAAGCGAATGCCAAATTTCATCTTGATCTTTTCAGTAGTTTAGGAGATCCTAGGTAACAAAAATTTCACATTTCACAAAGTTTCGCAATTATAATATTAGTAGATATTTGGGTGAAGAAAACGCCTTAAGGGTCCGGCGACGGATGAATTTCCCATACAAACGTAATACCAAAATGATTTCTAATTTGAGCATATTTTCATTATGATCTGTTATTATTTGTATTAAAATAGTATTTATCTAGGTTCCTGCCACAATTTTTTTTCAAAATACCTTTCTGAAATTAAATTAAACCTAATCGCATTTTTACATCAAAGAATGAATGTTGTCTTAGTTATTTTGTAGATAAGTATTTTGAAAAATTTTTATGGCAGGAACCTTTAAAAATACTATTCTAACCCAAATAATAGCAAACCATGCTGAAAACATTCTCAAATTACAAATCATTTTGGTACTACGTTTGTATGGGAAATTCATCCGTCGCCGGACCCTTAAGATCGGATCGAGTTAAAATTATGCAGACATGTACATAATATACAAAGTAATTGGTAATTCGCTGGCACTGTGTGAACTGCAAGTTCTGTTCATCATCACGAACACGCCCGTCAAGACGCCAGGTTGTAAATCAAATCCGTTATAATTACATCAAAAAATAAATTACAAATCACCTCTTATAAAAAATAAAAAAAACAAGTGTTTCTGGAACCCAATGAATTACTGAACACCGATTTCCCACTCCCACACTTCAAGTTAGAGCCGTTTTTAAGTTTATTTCCAATTAAGCCTCTCAAAAGAACGATAATTGCATGTACTAGGTACCCCACCTACTACCAATTTCAAATTCAAGAATTAAGCCCTATGGCGTCTTCATAAACGTGTTCGTGGTAATGTGCAGAACCTACCGTTAATGCAGTGTCAGTGAATTACTAAAAAACTTGTACAGAGATCATAAACTAAAATTAAAAAATTAAAAATACCTAATTGTCAATTTTTTTTTCAAAAATGATTTTATCAAATATGAAATCTAATCTGTTTAAACTTCATTTTTGTAATACATTTTTTTCATGAATTCATCCATTTCATCACCTACATCATGTAATTATTCTCATTTAAAACCATATCAAAACTAAATCACATTCAAAATTTCGTAGATAATAAAAATTTGATAAAGCTCTACGCACCAACCGCCCGCGCCGTAGCCGGTGCTACGGCGCGTAGCCCCGTAGCACCATCTGCGTGCAAATTGCTTAGACTCGATAATGGCGTATTCAATTTGCGGGGATTTGCAACTTGAGCTGTTGAACAGACGTTGAAATAAAGACTGATTTAAACATTTAATATTGGGCAAAGTTATACCTACCTTTAGGGATTATGATGGTAATGCGCACTTGGATTCCACTTGAATTCCGGAAAACCCAACTTTTTTAATAACGTCAAAATATTGTCCTTATTGTAGTTATCGCTTAGCGACTTCGGGTCAAATAGCAATCAGATCACAATAACACCTTAACATGAAAAAACAAAAGTTCAAACACCAAAGAATTAATAAAAAATACATCGGGAGAAACATCTTATTACAGCGCGTCATATCACAGGCTTGTATAAAACACGTTGATACGGATAATCCGCGAGCAACATAACCGAGATTGTATTACAGCAATAAGTCCGCCTACGAGCTCGATAAACGGGGCCTTAGAGTGCACTATGCCAAGCTGTTTTCGTACAAACGTACTTTTTCACTTTATAAAATCATAGTTGTTCAAAAGTAACATTAAATTAAATTCACTAAATTTGTAATTTCATTACTATAGTACTCCAACCAGAGCAGTGGTGCAGCTAGTTGGTGGCTAGCTCTCGTTAAGTTAAGTTAAGCCTCGCCCTTGGCTTAAAAAGGTATACCAGAGGCAAGCGGGAGGGGTAATTGAAAAAAAACACGGCTGTTTTTGTAAAGCGAAGAAAAGGAAATTCACAACAAAGACGTACATAATGTAAGTAACGTATGTATTCCAGAATATGCCTCAAAATAATGCAGTTTTCAATAAAAAAAATTGATTATTTATAAAAACTTGCGTGAAGATTGTACTTTCATATTTTAAAACTTTATTTTCACGAGTTTGTATGAAATGAGCGCTATCAAGTAAACACGTAATCCGGGTAAGATTTTTTCACACGTCGACTGAGGGGCTTGCTCGGGCGCGCCTTTGGCAAAACTAATAAAGAAACCATCTAGCAGTCAGCTGAAGCATGAAATGTATTTTTTATATAATTTACCGCGAACTGATTGAGCGAGAGTCACCATCTGAAAACCTGACTGAAGGTAGATGTTGCGTAAAACTTACTTAAATCAATACTTAGCGAAGAACAGGTTTTAAACGCTTATAATCATAAAGGTTTATTTAAATTAATTCATACACATAGTTAAAAATATTTACAGTATTTGAAAAAAAAAATCCAGGTCTACTTAAACCATTATTCTTCTTCGTATCACTCTTGTCAGTGGTCGTGGTCATCATGTTCATTCTTGATGGGTGGTTGTGATTCGCCTGACGATGTTTCGCCATCTTTCTCTGATTTAGTCTTTCTACAGCACTTGTGTTAGGGATCGCCCACTGCGAATCTAACCTGGCCGGTCCATCGCATGGGTGATCATCTAGTGCCTACCAGTCTGCCCTGCACGACAAGACTCTCAATAGAGTTACCGCCCCGCCTTGAGAAGTATTTATGTCCGAAGTATTTGAGGATCCGAGTCTGTACCAAGACAGATGACGCTATTAATGCCGAGTTCTTGGAGTATCTATACAGACATTCGAAACTCGGTTCATGATACCCCAAGCATTCTTCTCCAGTACCACATCTCCAGAGCGTCTATTTGTTTCTTCTCAATTTCTCGCAGGGTCCACGTCTCAGCAAAGTACAATGGGGAAAACCAATGCCTGAACCAGCCGGATTTTAGTGGTTTTGAAGATTTCTATTCTTCCAGCGTTTCCTCAACTTACACAAATACCTGTTCACTTTATCAAGTTTCAAGCAGGCAGAGCGAGCTTTTATCCTGATTATTACAAGGCCTTTTCATTTTTTATCGTAGCAGTACCAAAAATGAAAACCAAAATACAGTGTTCCGTGTGTCCACCGCAATATGAATGTAAAATGGAACGTGTTGTCGGCAGTTTGCGGGGGCGGCAGCCGGCGTTTTGCACTCGCTTTTTGTTCGCTGCGGCTGCGGACAGGCGTGACCACTGGCCGCTTTGGAACAAATAAGGTAATCTGGTGTAACTCAGTAGTGGAAACAAATGAAAACTATTACTAATGAAAATCCCCTAGCAATAACACCGAAAGCTACTTTTAAATTTGAACGCACATTTTATTTACTAACAAAACTCGCCGAGGAACTCAGATATTCAGTTTCTGCTCCTTTCTGCGTCTAGGGTTTATTTATAGGTAAACTACGGTTCAGCCAGTTTATTTCCTTTTACATGCGATGCGTAATTAGTCTGCAAAACCCTCCTTCTAGCTCTACGCATGGTAGCGACATTTGTTGAAATAATTTCATTAGTTTTCATCTTGAATTATAAAATCTTCTCGAAGAGTGGCAGCAAAGTCCGTGACTCAATGGTAAATAGAAAATACCGGGACAGAAAATATCAAGCCAGATAAAAACGCTTTAAAATTGTAAGTGAATCGTGAACAAATTCTCTTCACAAGGGGCGCACCGCTTTGATTCTCGCCGAGAATTGCATTACACTTGCGTGAAACGACCGCCTCAAAGCCTTTAGTGCACTGTTTCATTTATTCTAATGGCACTTGTACATTGGTAATTACAGTTCTGTTTTGCAAAAACTGAGCATCTTTCATGATCAAGGTGAGAGCACCAGGTTTGCATTGCTGAGGGTGTAATTAGCAGTCTGTAGGGTCGCCGGTCCTTTACGGCTTTGATCTGTCGACGAGCCAATTACATCACAATTTTATTTGTGAAAGAAATTGTTTGGCTAAACAGATTACTTTTCTGTCTGGTTTGTTTATACGAAACAAAAATACATGGTCAATCAAACCCGACGTCCGTATGTCCGAATTAATTTGTGATTCAATTAAATGTCGTTCGGAGCCGCGGAAGCGGACGAATGGGGAAAAACTGGGGAAAAATGTCGCCATTAGATCGTGTTGATAAGTGGATGACTTCTCGCATGGCTCGCTGTCAAAGGGCGCCGGGCAGTGAGGCGCGAACCCGGCAATGCCTACGCTTTTACCAAAAGTCCTGATAAAAATTCCGTTAGAACTCAAAGCAAAATTGAAAACTCAATCTTACAAAGTTCAAAGGAAATATGCGATATATCTCTATCATAGAAAATGACTTATGGTATCATCTCATGCACGCTCCCATAATAACTATTAATAAAAGCCATCGGCTACCTATAATCCAAGTTCCGCTCTCCCCGGCCGTAAAGCAAATCCTTTCTAAATTGCAAGCTCTTCGCACACCGTCGATATTTTAAAGGAACACCAAACGACATAAAAAAAGATACGAGTTAGGACTTAGTATCCATTTGCCGAAATTGGCCTCGTTCGAGATAACAACAAGTTTTCGCACCCTCGCTGCTAAATGTGCAATTCATACGTGTGTAAATCTACACACATGCTTCACGTTATCGACCCTATGCTACCTCTGTTACAGTGCAAATTGCAATGCCGTGTTGGTTTTAGCATATGTCATTGCAAATGCTATCAGATGTTGTCGGACAACGTGCGGTGAGCACCAATTCTTTATCGTTAGTGAAAATTCGAGAGAAGTTCAGTTTGAAATTGGATTTTGATAAAAACGTCTCCTATGGGTTAAACGTGAGGGTAAAGAAAGTGCCTCTCAACGTTTGCGCTTTTGTCTGTAAGCTAACCGGTAAGACACACTTACCATCATAACAATCAGTGTAAAGCTTATTGAATTTATTGAAAAAAAATAGTCAACTGCTTCATTTTCTATGACAAGCAAATCGTTACTAATTAAATTACTTTGACTTGGAAGATTACTTTCTTGAGTTTGCAGCCGGCTGTATATGAAAGAGAAAGTACTTAATACTTTCTCTTTCATACACAGCCGGCTGCGGAAATATGTAAACCCTTCTAAATTTTTCAGTATAATTTTAATGTGTGTACGTATGTATGTATACATAATTGTGATACCGCATTCATACAAGTAAGATGAGTACATGCAACAATAATGTTTGCGGCCACTTTTATTAATTATGTTAATTAAGTTACGTGTAAAATTAAAGTAAAAGTGTACTAATACACGACACTGGCTTAAAGGCTATGACTGCGATGACGTAGAATAACTGTTTTTTTAAATGACTTAATATCATGTTAATTCAAATCCACTAAAATCAAAATTATAAAATCTGATCCTATCTATTTATAAGTACACAAAAATGTCTTACAATCACATCTATACACAAGTGTCTATAGGTATTATTTTCTTAATACCTACAACTACCCATATTACTAGTTTTTCATCGTTAATTTTTTTTTTGTACATCCTATATCTAAATCATGTATAAGACAAAGATTTATTTGTTTGCTAATTAAAAATATAAACCTAGTACATAAAGCAAATGTTTAGTAATAAGGTATATGTAAGTAAAGATCAGAAGGTACAGTGCATTCACCTACTTACTCATTATAATAGTAGATAAGTTATTATTCAAATTCAGATTAATTATGTCAAGACGACTGGCGACCTCCGTGGCGCGGCGGGCGAAGGTCCGCCTGCGACGCAAGAGGTTGCGGGTTCGATTCTCGCCTCGTGCCTGTTTGTAAGATCTACAGATATTTGTTCAGGGTGTTCTGGATGTTTTCTATATATAATAAAAAAAATCTATTTATGTAGTGTATTGTATTAAGTACCTATATCAGTTATCTAGTACTCAATAACACAAGCTCTGCTTAACTTGGGGCTAGATAATGCTGTGTGAATGGTCCAAACTATTTCTTTATTATTTATTTAAGACATAACGGAAGAAACTGTTCGCATGTAACACACATCTATATATATATTGTAGCTTCCACAGTGTTCTAACTCAATTGTTACACATATTTCTGAAATAAAAGTTTTGTATTTGTATATATTTTTGCAGCTGACTGGTACGTGCCCAGCATTCATAAAAAAACTCAGAAATGTCTTTAAATTTTTTCAAATCTGTTCGAAAAAATTTAAAGACATTCACTATATAAATAATGCTGGACAATTCATACAGCATAATCTAGCCCCAAACTAAGCATATCTAGTGTTATGAGTACTAGATAACTGATATACATCATACAATAAAATACGAAGATAATTATTTTAATATGCACATAAAACCCCAAAATCTAGTGTTCAGAGTTTATTCCTAGTGGTACGTACCTAGTATTAAATTATTTGTAACGATAGCCCGGTACCTACGAGTAACTTTCCACTTTGTTTGTTTTAACCCCCTCACTGCGCTACAGAATAAATTAAAATTGTGTTTCTCATATCGCTGCTCGCTCGCTGTGCATACAATTACACGGATGAACGAACAAAGAAAACTATTCAAGCTTTGTAAAATTCTTTTGAATATTGCTCTACGGAAAATAACGTTTTGGAAGAATCATGAATTGGTACCTGTTTACTTCAACTTAACATTGAGTATCTGTGGTATTTGTTTTTTTTGGATTCCGTTGTACCAGGAAACCTACCTACGAATCTTCACTGATAAAGGCATCGTTGGCATCATGTTAGTAAAATTCGGGAGATTGGAGCTTCTCGGATGTGGAACACTCAAGTTAGGTCCACCCACCTCAGTCGCCACAAGTGTTCGTGTTTCGCGTACGTATTATTGTGTCGGTCGCACTTCGGTCTAGCTAGGTAAGTCTTTCCATCTTTGCTATTCATTAGGTAGGTATATCCCTCAGGAACCATCGGTCTATTTTCCCTATCGGTCTACTTGTTCAAACGGTCTAATTGTTCAAACGGTTTACTTGTTCAAATAGTCTACTTGTTCAAACAGTCTACTGTTCAATCAGTCTACTTGTTCAAACGGTCTACTTTTCTGTTAGGTCTACTTCTTCAAACGGTCTATAAGTACTTATGGGTACCCATCAGAATGTATTGCAAAAGATTGTAAATAGCAAGCCTTTGCGTTCAGTTGTAACACAACACACAGGCTATTTTATGTTGATTTTATAGTTGAGCGCGCTGGGTGAACGTACCATTTTTACAGAATTTTACTTATATCTATTGATAAAGGGGAAACAAATTTTATGTTTGTTTGTGAGTAGGTGTAATCTCTGGTACTACTAGTCAGATTTTGAAAATTATTTCATAGAACGCAAATTTATTTCTGAGCAATAACTATACTCAAGCCATTTCTAAATTATGTTTGTACACACGCAACTCACAACACAAACATCTAAAATTATCGTTTTGGCGTCGAATTTAAATTGTCGGCACTACGTATTTTAGAAAAGAGCTCAAATCGACAAGTGGTGCAAATTCTGTTAGCAATAATGGCCTGCTTCCAGTTGTGGACCAATACAGGCTGTTGATGTGTCGCAGACACCATCGCCCTCCTCACAGACAGGGTGTTCCATTAAATAATTTTTATATAACAACTAGCTTCTGCCCGCGGCTTCGCATGCGTATTTTCGGTTCAATAAGTAGCTTATTATCTAAGTTAGGCTTTGCTCTAAGCGTACGCCAAATTTCATCTTGATCTGTTCAGTAGTTTTGGAGATCCTAGGTAACAAAACTTCGGATTTCACAAACTTTTGGCTTTATAATGTACTAGTTAATGACCGTGGCTTCGCACGCGTTGTTTCTATGGAACGTTTAAAGGTGAGTTCTATCCCATGGAAACCGATTTAAGGGATAAAAAGTAGCTTATGTTTGATTCCAGATTAGAATTACATGTAGGTATGCAAAATTTCAGCCCGATCTGTTCAGTAGTTTTGGCGTGAAGAGGTAACAAACATCCATCCATACATCCATCCAAATTTTCGCATTTATAATATTAGTGTGACGTAGGATGGGTACCTATGATTTATGAATAGATGTTTATCTTTAATGTTAATAAATATTCAAAGCAGGTACAAATTTAAATTTATTTATCAGCGTTTATGCGAGTGAAATTAGGTGCGTGTGTGTTTGAGTGTGTGGTGCTCCTGAGGACACCGGTCTCTTAAGAGTCCGGGCAACAGGAGCTACCGGGCAACAGGAGCTTGTATGTATATATGTATAGCTCCTGAGGACACGAGACACAAGATCTACTAGTGGGTGTATGAGTGAGTAGGTATAACATCTCACGATCTTACTTTAAACAGTTCTTATAACGCTACCCTGACAGAAAGCAGCGCCATCACCTATTTTATTTTATTATTCTGTTAAAAGAAGGAATTTTCAAAAATCGATTGGCCAGTTTGTGATGCCTACCATAAGCTTTTTTTTAATGCCTCTATAATTGTTTTAGAAAGTATAGTGTAGGCAGAGATGCGAAGTTGCTCTTTTTAGCCACCATGTTGGCTAAAAAGAGCAACTTATCTTCTTAAAGTACCTAAAAATGTACACAATGATTGCAATAAATATATATGAATATGAATATGAAGTATAATAAATAAATTTTTTTACAGAGGCATTAAAAAAAAGCCTATGATAGGTATCACAAACTGGCCAATCGAATTTTGAAAATTCCTTCGTTTAGCAGAATAATAAGATAAAAAAGGGTGCGCTTATTTGGGTCGGGGTAGCGCCTTAAGTGGAATCATACGTCAAACATAGGAGCCAATTGTTAAGGATTTGTAACTATTACTTAACTGTATTTAATAATCTTATTTAAGTTCGTATACCTACTAATAGGAATCACTCTTACAGTAAATTGGCAATTATATGTTTATGCACCTGCGTGAAATTCAGGTGGGTTAATTAGGGTTAACAATCCAATGCTATGCGCAATCAGATTGGTCACGTTAATTGTTACCTGCTTATATTCAGAACCAATCATAAATCAGTAAAACTTGTACTAGTTTCTACCCGCGGCTTTACACGCGTTTTTCCGGGATGGAATTAACCTATAATGTTCATACAGGCCTAAAACTACATCTTTGCAAAATTTGAACCTCATCCGTTTTATAGTTTTGTCGTGGAGAGGTAACGAAAATTTAAACATCCATGCTTTGTGTGAAGTGTGGTAGGTAGTTATCAATTTGCATACTAGTAGGTATAATTCAATAAAACGATGTTATCGGAAAAGGTAAAGCTAAAGCGTAAAGAGCGAGAAATAAAAATGGCGATAAACAAGTTTTAGGGTGTTGTAGAAATGTAACCATACTACTTCTCTTGCACAATATAGGTACGACTTTTATAACACTCAGAAGTCGCGCTCTAAAAGAATAAAGACTTATTTGCTCTCTTCCTATTTCTATTCAGTCCTATTTTTCTAGGTCCATACGTCCACGGCATATAAAAAGTGTCCTTAAATTATTGCGATTTAAAAGCAAGGCGAATTCGTGTAGCGAGCATGGGTAGAACGTATTCCGATGATTTCTCCTTAGTTTGCCTTCTGCGTTGAACCTCCAATCTATTTTGTTATTATAACCCGCCCGCCCTTGCGCTTCGCCCTTCATAACTGTCATCTTGTCAAACTATAACATAGCAAATCCCTACATTTCCATACCGCCATACTTAACGGCTCAACAGAAAAATAAATAAGACCGATATTGCTAGATAAATTCTGCCTGTGACTTTGCTCGCATGGTTTTGGAAAAAAAATTCTAACTGAACAACGTGAACAAAATATATAACTGCTAGATTCTGCTACTGCTCACGGCTTGGCATGCTTCTATCAGGGATCAGAAGTAGTTGATATGTTATTTCGAGGTCTAGAACTTTATAAAGGCAAAAAACAGCCTGATCTGTTAAGTAGTCTTGACATGAAGAGGTCACATGGGGTGAATATTGTAAGATGTCTCTTTCCATAAATATTTATTATATTCATTATTATACTTATATAATTTATTTTGTCGATAAAAAAAATACATGTTTACACTTTCGACCAACAATATTATTAACATTTGTCGTAGGCTTACACACATATCAACGAGTCGCCCAATCCCTCGTCGAATATTATTTGATATCATCATTCCACGAACCTATATCGAAAGGAATTTTCATATCAGTTGCTGACGTGAAAATCCTGCAACAGAACTAATACTAGCGTTGGGGTAAAATATCTGTGGTAAAATTTTGCTCTCTGCACAGATGATAGGTTATGAATGCAATATTAAATTTTTATTTATTTTTTAATTTCAGTTTATTAAATTCCTAAAAAATGAATAAATCTAAAGCGTCATAAATGGCAAATAAAAACATAGTAAAGTAGGAACGAAAAAAGCCTTGTTTGTGTAGGAAGAACAACACAAACAAGGTTTGTTTGTAGTTAATCCGCTCACATTAATGATTTATCAAACCATGATATTTTGGTGATGTTACTTCGTAAATTGGCTTTAATCCGATCTTAAGAAACCTTTATGACCTTTTTATCCTTTTTGTAACTAAGATTTTACAGGGTAATTGGTAATTCACTGACACTACGTGAATTCCAGGTTCTGCCCACCATCATGAACACGTCCGTGAAGACGCCAGGTCTCAATTCTTAAAATTGGTGGAAAGGGAAGTTATTAGTATGTATCACACAACATTTGAAAATCGTTCAATATAGGGGTTTTCTTTGAAACTAAACCTAAAAACGGCTCTGCCCTGAATTATCAGTGGGTGGGTGTGTGTGTGTTCGGCTGTCTCTCAGCCAAGCTAATGCTACTTAAATCATCTTGCGTAGATGTAAAATATGGATTTAAATAGGAGTGGGAGATCAATTACTTAATAATTAATGAGGTTTTGGATATTATTTTGTATGTGAAGTGATTCACAAAAAATATAAGAATTAAGATCTGGCGTTTTCACTAACGTGTTCGTGATGATGGGCAGAACCTGCAGTTCAAGTAGTGTCAGTGAATTACCAATAGCCCTGTACATATTTGTTTACAAAGAAGTTACAAGTAAGTAATATACATTGTATACCTACAAGTTACTAAGTAATTTACAAAACATACATGAAACTGTTGAGCCTTCTGCAGACTGTTGGAAACCATCTAGAACACTACAGATAGTTCATCTGATACAAATCGATAACTTTGTTTCAATTTAAACAAATAAATAAGGTACGTTCTTAATTGAAAGCTATAAAAAATGTGATTTGATCCCCGCTCCATCACGTTTTTGTACTTTGCAAAGGCTTCAAAATTCGCCGAGATAATAACCCTCCCGACGGTTTTTACCTCGTTCATCAATATCGCTTTAAACAGCTGTTTTGTTGCTGTCAGTCCCAAAAAACCACATAAGTACATAAATTGATTCGCACGGAAAAAATATATACCTACACTCGCGGTAAAAAAAGGTCCATGTCCCTTACCCATAGGTCCGGGAAAGTATCTCTGGCCGAGCTTATTTCAAACATTTTTGAACTTCTCTGACTGAGGCTCAACTCTAAAATGATGCATTTCCTTTCTGTGTAGGTAGTAGGTAGGTAATAGAAAATATTTGACTAGCGCCAGACACATTCGTAGTGTAGTACGCACTGCAGCATTGATAATGCCGCAAAAGGATTGTGCTCTTTCATTTCGTGGAAAATCGAAATGGCGGTTTGGGCGGAGAGTTTTCAGCTGGGCGGTGTTAGTGAGAAAAATTCCGCCTTGCCGCTGCCACGCCCTCTGAGTTCCAATTTTGCTTTTTATTGCCCATAATCTCAGAACAGGGAAATATGTGCACAACCAAGGTTTAAATTCGGCTTAATATCTGCGTCAATGTGTGTGGTCAATCCAGACAATAGGCCTTATTTGAGTTCACATGTTAAGAATTTATTTTGCTAGCCTCGCAACCTTGCTCTCATGGTACCTGCATGCGACGTTGCCTATGCCATGCTTCATGGCATAGGCTACGTATGTATTTTCAAATATGAGCTAATATTATTTTGACGGCGGCGTCGGATAGGTAACAGACAGCTCGTGGGCCACTGCTTGTGGTAAGTCATTTTGTCACTGTAAAATGTATCTAAAGATTACGAGTTTAAGTCCATATTTTAATGCCTTTATTGTGCTGGATGTGTGTGTTGAGTCCTTTACACGGTACATATTAGGTCCTTACATATGAAATTGGCGTTTTGTAAGAGAGAAATAAAAAGTTTATATAGGATATTTTAAAAATATGAGATTTTAAATTTCAAGATTTTCATTTCGAGATTTTAGATTTCAAAAATTTCAGCATATGAAATACCCAAGACTTCGGATTGTAAACATTTTCCGCTGCAGCACCAGAGCGCTTCGAATTTGTTATTTTTTTTAAATTATTTTCTGTAGTTTGATTTCAATGAGTTAATCTTTGCAATTACGTCTTTAGTTGTCGCGCCTGGTTTAATTTTCTTAAAAATTTCAAGCAGCTGCTCATAGGCTTTCGCCCTTTTCACTTTATTGAGACTGTTCGCATTTGAACTGTCTATGGGACAGTTCAAATGGTCCTCAGGTAGTGTTTCTAACACAAGTATGAATTTTTTCAAGTGTTTTTGATCGTTATTCGTTTGAAGTATGGCGGGCGCCGCCGCCTCCATATGCGTGTCTTCTTCCAACGCTGACGGAATCAATACTGACGCGATAAATATCGATTAGAGACTAGACGCTCGATATTTATCGACGAAACTACACTTGCGAGCTTTAAACTGGAATCGCTTCAAGGGTTGTTCAAGACTAATTTTTACAATTTCTTTGCAGTGAACTATGGTTATGTTATGTTTTCCCTTACGCAGGATTTATTGGCGACGATAAATTTTGATTTAATGGACGATAATGTCCGCTGCCACACCGCAGCAGTGACTAGACAGTACCGACAGACGTCTTCCATCTCGGCATTCCCACACTAGACTGGCCAGCCCTTATTCCTGACTTGAACCCAATCTGGCATATGTGGGACGAGCTAAAACAGCGGATACGAGGGAGAAATCCAGCTCATCCAGCTCCGGCGCCGATAGAAGCCGATAGATGCAACTTCGACCTATTGCAATAATTCCCAAAATTTAGGTAGCCAATTTAATTAATTTTAAATCTTCTTGATATCACTTGAAAGGTAACAAAATTACCTTTCAAATGATATACCACAATCTATAGTTCATTGTACATAAATTGTAAAAAAAATGTTTTGATCGACTCGCGATGAAAGCGATTCCATTTTAAAGCTCGCAAGTGTAGATACAGATCGTGGATTTTTTCCGTATCACGATACGTGATACGCTATACTACACACTCGATAAATATCGTGATCCTGGATTTCGATCCAAATATCGCGATACATATCGAGCGTATAGCATTCGCCATTGAATTATGGTTTTCAAAACACAAAAGCGTGAGTAAATAGCTGTATAAAGAACAATGGCAAGAATTATGAGCTATCATGAGGAAAGATCGCATGGGTATCAATCGATAGCTCAGGAAATTCTGGATAAAACTGTATATTTAGTTTTTCCATAATTTTTGCACGAAAAATTAAATTAATTTTTGAAAATGTGGATGAATAGCAATTTGTGCGAAGCTAGGGTGATAAAAACTCGTAGAATCCGCCATTTTGTTTTTGACGTTGACAGCACTACCAACCCTGCCTGTCATTATTCTGTTTGTGGTCCAATCCGCGCGCTTTTGTAATGTTTTTGTTGACAAAATAATTTTCGAAATAAACTTACCTATCAAAATTATACTACCGGTTAAAGATGCGCGACTGCGAATGATCTAGTTAGTCGAATGATCTACAACTACTAATTTACTTAAATAAAATCCAAGTGTAGCTAATGTTGTTTGGGAGTAATTTCACAAAAAGTGAAAAAAACCTAGGCATGTTATAGAAACTCGTCTCAAAGAATATTTTCTTTCGTGGGTGCCTAATAACTACAATACCCTTTGCCATTGTAAGTTATTTATTATAAATCGAGAGTTTATTTTGTTTTTATTGTTTACCTAGTTCATTCATTAAGATTGCCGGTATGTGCCTTGCATAGTCTACATAACCACCACCACCAATAGTAAAAGTTAGTTCCCTTAGGTATACTCCGTACGTACGAGTATGTGCAGTGTTTGTATCGTACCATTACTAAAATTATCTCTTAGATTTCAGTTAGTGGTACCTACAAACACTGATCATTCCTTTCCCTCTATAAATAATGTGTTTATTTTTCAGGTATTTACTATATGACGTTATAGAGGAAACCGAATAACTACCTACAGATAATGGAAAAAGTTACTAAGATAAGAATTGAACGAAACCAAACCCCAAGAATGAATACTTACCCTAAGTACCTATTCTAGAAATGTACAATATTACAATGCATTATTATAATAATGCATAAAAGTGAAAATAATAAAAAATAAAATAATAAAAAATAAAATAATAAAGTATAAAAGTGCATTATTATAATAATGCATTGTATGTGTTCATGTGTGTGTTCACATAAGTGGGTATATTATATCATTGTTTAACACGAATTTGGACATTTATAATCTGCTTAAAATGGACATTTCTTTAAAATTTTTATCTTATTGTATTTTTATTTCGACATACATACATTTTAATTCAATTTTTAATATTTCTGACATACCTAATAATTATGATAAACCTACTTATAGGTGATGAATTGATGAATTGTGTATCCTATTCTGTATCTTAACTAATATATGCTTGAGGACTAAATTAATAATGTAAAATTGTAGACTATTTAATTGTACTTACTTAAGAACTCTAACTTAGAATGTTGCAACGCCCTTACAGGGTTAATGTAGATTCTACCAAAAAATGTTAACACCTTATAATGGACATGAATGCAATAAATAAATATAAATATAAATAAATAACAATATAGAACCAAGTTAAAAAAATGTTTCGTTTATGAGTCTCCCTGCGCGTAAGCTACAATGAGCGACATAGGTTTTATTAAGGTATTTTACATGCAACGATAGTAAAGCCGCGGGCAAATGTTAGTTAACATTACATTATTACCTTGTGATTGTGCTATCAACCAAAATAAAACAAAAGTTTGCCTCTTCTACAACAGATAAATTTTGCATAAGTCTATGTTAAAAATAAGCGCCTCTGCCGACCACATTTGGTAATATTGACATGCAATCTGATAGTCTTAGTTTTCCATGCACAGCGCCTTAATAAAATTATACGATTCCACTGACCAGTTACTTGAATGCTTTCTTATCTTCTGTATATACACTAGCCAAACTCGATGTAGAATATTGGTTAACAAATCACCCATACTTAACCTAAAATTCACTGTGTTGCCACGGCAGATTTTATGCACGATTTTATACTCAATTTACATAACTGGTCGATTTGTGATCCTTCCTTCAATAAATATTGCTTACAATTTATTATACTTATTTGAAACTCGACGCCAAGCAAGTGAGTTTTAGTTTTAGTTTTGTTAGTGTCTAGGTTTGTTTACAAATATTCTACATCATGTTTAGCTAGTGAATAGATATATTATTGGTAAAGCTAGAATAACGTAGAACACTCGATCCTTCTTCTGAGATATTAGGTAGGACTTATTTCCAAATAAGGTATCTACTTTGCTACCAAAAAACATTAGGCATGACGAATAAACCTAGGTAACTCGTAAAGTTGAAGACTCCAAAACCGTTTATGTGCACACAGCAAGAGAAACCGCTAAACTACACTTGTTGCAAGACAACAGAAGCTGCTCGGTGCTTTGGATTGGAATCTTTATCTGTTCATCGGCGATGACTGTAGGTGGGTCCGACTTTTACTGATATTAATAAATAAATAAATAAAATAAATAACGGATAATTGTATGTCTTCACTTCAGGTAAGTACGGTACGATACCTACAATACAAAATGTGTAGGTTAAGAATCGAAAAGCACTGGGGTAAACGTGTTCTTGTCTTGAGTGGAGACCGCGACTAGGCAAACGTAGTGTATATAGGACGCAATTGGTAGGCAGATGCTGGATACGGCTAGCTGAATACAGGGCGATATGGCGCTCATTACAGAAGCGAACCTATGTCCAGCTATGGACTAATATAGGCTGATGATGATGGCCTTAACGCCACCGGGATTTTATTTGTACAGAACAGGTAGGTGACACGTTCTTGGAACGAATTGTGAAGCCGTGGCAATACGCCTAAGCAGGTTTAAGTTAGCTGGGCTAGGTAGGTAGGTATACAGGTATACAGGTTAGGTATAGGTTAGGTACCTACCTACCTATCTAGTTAGAAAAACTATCCTAAAATGTAGCAGGGCTTATGATGTTGGCGTGTTACCTTCCAAATTATTAGATTAGATAGCTATTTTCATCCATGGCCTTAGTCCATGGCCGATAAACCTACTCTATTCTACCTACCAACTGAAAAAAGAAGGTTGGTTTTAATCCCGAAACTAACCTCTAGAATTGAAACCTTTTTGGTCAACCCGCCGCCATTTGCAATGTGGAGTCGAACCAAAGGACATGAAATTATTCTCCCAATCTTCAAAAAAATATTTAATTTTTTCTGCAAAAATTACGGAAAAACTAAAAATGCAGAGTTCCTCAAAATTTTGAGATGAATCGAATGGTATATTTCATATCTTTCCTCAAATTTTTGGACAGACCATAAGGGAAAGTTGCCATTGTTCTTTGAAATTAGAATTCCTAACCAAAGAAGAGATATTAGAGATCAAAGTGGCCAGTACGACAAAACGCCAGTTTCATATGTAAGGACCTAATACGATAATGAGGGTTGCTAAGCCGTACTTTATAATTTAGTATTGTACGTAGGTACCCTATTTGTACATGGCGTCATAAAAAAGGTGGCAACGCTAAATATAATACGGGTATGTTTAAAGGTCTTAGCACCTTTGTTTAGGCACACAGCGCCACCTACTAATATTATAAAGCCGAAAGTTTGTGAAATCTGAATTTTTGTTACCTAGAATCTCCAAAACTACTGTACAAAACAAGATGTAATTTGGCGTACGTTGAGAGCAAAGCCTAACTTAGGCTTTACAATTATACAGGTGATTTTTTGAGAAGGACGGTGATGGCCAAGTCGGAAACCACCAGAGTTAGAAAAAAGTCGTAAAAGGAGTCATGCCCTCGATTTATAAGAAAACAATAACTGCATGTTTATTTTTATATATTATTTTTGAAGGAAATCGTATTACATTAATTCGTAAAAATTAGCTTTTTCCTTTTATTTTTAGTAAAACATTTCTTTGCAAAGATTGATCCTTATCAGCAAAAAATTTATTGGTTAAATAATGCAGGTGTCTTTTTTTTTTAAAGTCATTCGTGTGATTTCCGTCACACAAAAGAAAAAGGCTAAAAAACTAAATATGCAGTTATTGTTTTCTAATAAATTGAGGGCATGACTCCATTCACGACTTTTCTCTAACTAAAGTTTTTGTTTTTATAGTGCGTAAGCCTCACACTCTGGCAAATTTGTAAGAAATTAAATAATATCACAAAAATTTTCGACTTCGGCGGGACTTGAACCCGCATCCTTCCGTCAGTACCGGAATGTGCTAACCACCTACACCACGAGTCAATTATTTAATTTTCCCTAAATCATGTGGTTTCCGACCTGGCCATCACCGCCCTTCTCAAAAAACCAGCCTGTACACGCGTGCGAAGTCGCCGGCAGAAGCTAGTAATTTAATATAAGTAGGTATGTTTAAAGGTAGGTAGGTAAGTATGTGAATGTGCTAGCGCGCGGTCCCGCGGCATTCTGAAATCAACTAAAAACTTTTTCATTACCTACATACAAATCAAACCTCAACTACAAACCTTCGTGGTAGGATACGAATGAAAAGAAAAAAAGTATACCTATTTGATTTCATTGTTCCCTTCGATTCTCTTTTGTTATACAGGCAGAAGACACATTCCAAAAAGGATATAAATGGGTTTTAAATAATGACGTATAATGTATACTGTTCTGTCAAAGTCAAGAAAACATGTAAAATGAAAACAACCTTTAAGATAAAATGTAGGTAGGCCTACCATAGGCTCAGCGAAAGAAACTTGGCCTACGGCCTACCTACATTTATTTTGTGGTGGAATCTTACCAACGCATTATTGCAGTCGGGATATAACAGTTTTACTTGAGAGATCATTCGATTTTTG
Source organism: Eupithecia subumbrata (assembly GCA_949316285.1). NCBI lineage: Eukaryota > Metazoa > Arthropoda > Insecta > Lepidoptera > Geometridae > Eupithecia > Eupithecia subumbrata. Next base: position 8,782,630 of record OX438642.1, on the reverse strand, counting down.
TCTTTTTTGTACAGACGTTTTGTGATAAGTAATATAGTGTAGTGTTAAGTAAATTAAAGTTATTGATTAACTATTAGTGCTTACTTATTCATAAGTGATACACCTGTTCGCTATACTTTTGAGTTCCTTTGTTCGTCTAACTTCTGAGCGTCGTTCATAATTATGTCTGAACCAGTTTGGATTCCAATTTGGATGAAAAGATTCGAACAGCAGGATTTGGATGAAGGTACCTACCTAATCTATAATAATCTATTATACAGCCGAAAGTTTGTGAAATGTGAATTTTTGTAACCTTAGATCTCCAAAACTAATGAAGAGGTGACGATGAATTTTGGCGTACATTTAGAACAAAGTATAACCTAGATAATAGGCTACTTATCATACCGAAAATAAGCGTTCGAAGACGCGGGCTGACTCTAGTCTACACTATGATAAAGAGCGAGTCCACCACAATCCCCCAGCTTTATCCCCTGGGGGGTCCTGATGAACTCATGAGTTTAATTTATTAATTTTTACCTGATTGTTTAGTTTTCATGCATTGTTATCGTTTACAAAAAATATATAGGATCAAATGTGTCAATCGATACCAATAAAAATAATTGTTTAGTTGAGCAAGCTACTTTAACAATTAGGTCTATGTGTCACTACATCTACAAAAAAAAACAGTAAATGTCCCGAACTTCATCTATGCAAAATTTCAGCCAGATCCGTTCAGTACTTTTGGCGTGAAGAAGTAACAAACATCCATCTATCCAAACTATCGCATTTATAGGTAAAAATATAGTTTATAGCAAAAAAGTTTGTGCTCGCGTGATCTGATGATGATGATGCTTCCAAGCCGATTTCGGCTACGGCGACTGTATGCATGATTAGGCGTTTTTACTTACATATGTACATTGAGGACTTCAATCATTAGCGTGTAGTGTAGGTTTTCTGACCTTTTATGCGCTGCGCTCTTTCGTGGCTCTCGTGTCCAAGCTCGTTGCTGTCGCGTGGTCCACTGTTCATGGAACTTCTAGTATTAAACATTTGTTACAGAGAAAGAAGCCATAGTGAAGCTGCTAGATCCTAAAGCCCGTTCTTTCATCTGGTGGCTCTGCAAGCAGTATAACTTTATGATCAATGGAGTGATGGGGCAAGTATGCAGCTTACTCGAGCGGTACATGGCGAAAAAGTCTTTGAGCTTCTTTTATACAGCACCGCGTGAGTAACTATTAAATCTGGTGGTCTACTCGGAAAACGAAAATAGAAAGTTTACGTTTACTTTTCAAGCAAAACTAACTCTCATGTCACTTGCATAATGCTGCGGCTCCACCTGCGTCCTAACGCGTTAATTAACGCGCTAATTTGGGCGTCTCGCAGATGTTGCCAAGGTTTTAACGTGTTCATTTATTGACGACGCTAAAAATGCACCTTGGCTACTAGTACCCAAGGTGTATTTTTAGCGCCTTATTTAACGCGTTAATGGGCATTAATACCAACGTCAACGCTAACGCAGTGGAGCCGTGGCTTAGATAGCGTTTACACGAAAACGAATCGGAAATCGATTTTCGTTATTGCGGGTAGACCGTGGTTGAAAATATTTTAGATTGTTATTTTCACTAAGTATACAGACTTACCTTTTGCTAAGGTGGAACGTAATGTAAAGAGTGAATTCCAGGTTATGTATGGGTAGTTTCTTTACAAACATTCTGCATCGCGTTTGGCAAGTGTATAAGTATGTAACGTGTTTGTTTTGAATAAAATATTTACTTTCTATCTACGTCACTTAACCCGCCTTCGAAAAAAGGAGAAGGTTCTATGTTCGGCTGTATATATGTATGTTTTTAGGGTTTCGAAGATGGAAGATCGGTTTCGAAACCCTTATGGTCTCGCTTTGTCTGTCCTTTTTTCCCTCCTTAATAACTCAGTAACTACTGCAGCTATCAACTTGAAATTTAAAATAATAATACACGCACATCGAGTGTAGATTCTGGATAAATATTTATCCCGTTGAACATAAAAACAGTGTAGATAAGGGATTCGAAGTCGGTTGTTGGTTCTTTTAGAGCAATCTTAATATTTTTAATGTTATTTATCTTGTTGCTTTCCTTCTAGGCTTGCTCGCAAAAAGGTGTCGAGTTAATCATGGCCTGTCTAGCCGAATCCCGCTGCTGGCCAGCGTGTGTGTGGCATTGACAACAAAAATGATGAGCTCGGAGGCACAGCTCGATGCGTCCACTATAAGGAGTGTTCTCTTGCGTCTCAATGTGGACGTGTCTCTGGACATGATCAATGCTGCTGAGCTGGATGTGTTGGCCACTGCTGGTGAGATATTTTTTTTACCCAATTTTTAGTGTACCTTACCTATTCTCAACAAAATTGAACTAGTATTTTTTCGTTGGTTTGAATTCGCCTTTGTTTTTTTTTATTTTATGCATTATCTTTTTGTCGGTTCGACTGGCAATCAAATACTCAATAATACGTTACCAATTCGATCTTTTATGACTATCGATTATGTTTGAAGATGTTGTAATCGATTTTATTATTTTTACTCAACATTTTCAATTATTTTACGGACAAACTCATTCTATTTTAAATTTTTAATGAAAAAAATCAACAACGAGTAAATATAATCAATCTTCGTTAAGTAATCTGTCGACACAATAAAACTGGAAACTCTCGTAAGTTCCGATATTTTTCCAGTCGACAGATTCGCATCTCTATTTTTGAAAAGTAACTGTGTCTATGAAATATTTCGTTCTTTCATTCACTCACACCCCACCTGTCAACAATACGGTCATTTCATAGGCGTGCATATGACACAAAACAAAGGTAATAACTGCGTGACATGAGTAGTTATAGCGGGAACAGAAATACACACTGATAAAATCAACTGTCTTCCTACTACGGTTCATGAGATATAGCCCGCTGACAGACGGACAGGCTAACAGACAGCAGAGGCTTGGTAAGGGTACCGTTGGCACCTTTTGGGTACGGAACCCTAAAAATGAAAAATTGTCGCTTTATTTGCTTCACCTCGTTTGTGTCTATCATAAATTCGAAGCCGCCTTCTGCTAAGACCTCGAAGTTGATGTGTATGATTCAAAATCAAATAAAGTTATTTTTAGGCTTACAAGATAAAGACATAGACGAAGTAAATTATAAAACTAAATTCATTTCGTGGGGCGATCCATTTATTTCGTAAGACGATTTTCGCTAGTTTTTCCAAATCGTCTTACGTAATTAATGAATGGCCCCTTGGACATAACCACGACTATTCCAGGTGGCTACATACCGTTGTTCACGAACGTGGAAAAAGCTTTGATGATGTCAGTGGCCGTCGGCATGAAGACGGTAGCGCTCCTGCACGCCGTCGCGCTCGTGACCGATATCGCGGAATACTACCGGTCGGAAATCCAGCAGGAGGTCATCAAAGTCGGCTTCGCCATTCGCTCGGATAAATATGAACTCATAAGGAGACATGGTAACAACCTCTTGAAGTCTTTATCAGCTATCAAAATCAGTGCAAACAAACAGACTGACAGACAAACTTTTTTTTGGTTTCTTTATAAGTACGTACCGTGTACCTATACTTTCAGGCATTTAGTAAATTTTGCTGTTATTTTGACGTTACAAGGACACTACAACTTTATTTATTTGTAAGATCAATACCTCAGCGATGCTTTGCTAAAGTATTTCAAGGCGATAGCGATCAACCAAGTTGAACCATCCGATTGCTCCTTAAATTTTGAGAATAAAAAGACATGGGGTATCTTTGACGTTGACGTAACAATTGATTGATAATTAATATTTATTTATTTATTTAGAGGAAAACCAAAGGCTTAAAAACTAACAGAATAACAAATTAATAAATACCAGTAAGCTTATTAAAGGTTTTCACGGATAGGAATATCTAATACTAGTTTCTGCCCGCAGCTTCGGACGCGCTATTTCTTTGGGATCGTTGAACTATCAAAGTAAGGTTATTTACATCCCACGTGAACTGATTTTATGTCCGATAAAAAGTACCTAGCATATGTATGATTCCAGGCTATATCTACGCAAAATTTCAGCGCGATCCGTTGTGAAGTTTTAGCGCGAAGAGTTAACAAAAATCCATCCAATCTTTCATTTCTATTACTTAGATCTAAGACTCTTCTTTCTTCGTAGCAATCACGAACGTGCGACACGTACACTTGGTGGCGGGTGCTGTGCTCGCCACAAGCATGTACTTCAAGTTCGACGGGCCGGACCCTTTGCCGCGGCTGTGTCACCTCACCCAGGCCACGAGCCTGTACATCAAGTGCCTCGGGACCCTCATACACAAGCGGGTGGCCCCAGGCTACGTGGTAAAGCCATCGTACCGGGAACCCACGTGCGGGGAACCCTCGGCGAGCAAGCGAAAACGGTCCGAGGATTGATGTGGAGTCGTGGATGTTAGCCATCTTGTAGGAAGTAGCGAGCTTGTTGGTTGGTCCCACCATAGGTTTATTTTCTTTAAAAACAACAAGTCGTGTAGTTAAAGAACGGGATTGAAGATGACAGCTCATATTTGATCTAATCTGATAAGCGGGACAACATTCTTTCGCGCTGTCATGTTCAATCCTATTCTGTTTACTTTGTTGACTTATAGATTTTTTTTTGCGATTTTTTTAAAGAAAATGAGCTTAAGATGGGATCAGATATCAAATGGTTCGACAGTTCTCACATAAATGGATGGCCATGTATGAAATGGTTTGATTGTACACAGATGTCACGAATCAGTTGTTTAAATAGTACATAATATTTCTATATACGTACCTCTTGTTTTTTTACCCCCCATTCGTAGTGTGCGACAGAGATAACGCTCTACGAAGCCGAAATTAGCCGATTGTCTCTTTCCAAAGGTCGATGTGCAATATTTATCGCCGGGTACTGTAGGTCGGTAGTTCGGTACCTACGTAGTAGGCGGGTAAGGTAGATATTGGTAGCTAAGTATCTACCTTCTTGAAAGCTTGGATTTTATTTCGTATGTATGTATAAAAGATGTAGATGGCCGTCACAGGTTGGGCGTCTACGATAATCATGCGTTTTTGATGGACTTTCCTTCGAAAAGAGGTTTCGTTTGCTTTCACACAGTGTACCTAGTTCAAGTATTTCTTGTCTCTTTTTCTATTCCTAAAAATGAAGGTGAAGTAGATTAGGCTTCATCGTCATCTTGTTGAGTCACACGTTCCAAGACTTAGGTACCTTATTGTTGGATCAAACCACTGTTCAGACGTAGGTAGGTAAGCCATTGTTCCACCAAGTAATTGAAAAGTATGCTAATCTCGTGTGTTGTTTTCCGCCTCAGCAATAGCACCATTTATGTATAATGTACCTACACTCGGTCATAGTCGATGTGCTCTTTCGGAGGCAGTGGTGAAACAGCAGCGAAAGAAAATATAGTTTTGTCTCGAGAGATTTAGTTTGCCCAAGAGACATAATATCTCTTGGCCTAACGAAATCTTGCGATTGCTATAATTCCATACGCATTGGGCTGAGTAAAAATAACAACTCGATTGTTGTATCTGGGTATCCCGCCGCTATCCCTGTCCGTTGTCGCGTTGAAACTGGACGGTATTTAAGTGGGGGCTTCAAACTAGTTCAAAAAATGTTTGATCTAAATATCAACGTCTCACCTGACCTGATCAATTCATAAGCGGTAGGTATAACTGTGCTCCGGCGATTATGGTCAATGTTTCCCAAAACCGCATTATGATTGAGAAAATCTGCAATATCTATAGATATCGTTTAAATGTTCTGCACCCTTTCCATACAAGAAATTAGTATTTGTCTCGCAGTCTTCATATGTGCCAAGCAAAAACTTTTGACAGTTTTGAAATTTGTTTTCCTCGCACCGCTGTTTGTTCGTACTCTTCCCTGATCAACTCACCTACGTCTGCTGAAAGTGCCAAGCATGGGAGTTTGCAATCACCACGATAGGCAGGCGGATTGGTGATCGTAAACATAGACGCACAGTCCGGAGCATCATTCGTGGAGATTACAAAATCCACAGACGGCTTCTCATCTTTGACATCCACGGGCTTCGGGAGGAGTCGATTCTTACGCGGTTGGTGGTGGTGGTCGGCGGTTACCGCAGCCTATGGACGCCTGCAACATCAGAGACATTATACGCGCGTTGTCGACCCTTTAATTGTCTTTGAAGACCCTTTTTGACGAACCCCATGTTCTTCTTCTTAAGTGTCACACTGTACTTGTTGTATCTACCTAGATACACATTAGGGTAGCATTTTTAGATGAGTATGTATGGCCAAAAGCGAAACCATGAAAGCTAGAGAAAAGTTGTGTAAAGGTCATTTCTTTTTGTTTCAAAGGAAGGAAAAAAATTTAAAGAAAACCAAAACTCCATAGGTTAGGTACGGATTGTTTCAATGGAGTTTTCTTTTGTTTAGTTTTTTACTATACTATACTATACTTGAGCGGGTCAGTAATTAATTTTGAATTGACGATATTTTTAATTACTGTTCCGTACCTCAAAATTAAGTAAGAATCAAGGTCTTATAGCATAAATGCGACGCAGGAGGTTGCGGGTTCGATTCCCGCCTCGGAACAAATTTGTGCACGATCTGCAGAAATTTGTTCCGTTGGTCTGGGTGTTTTCTATGTATAATAAAAAATATCTATCTATGTATTAAGTATATCATCAGTTATCTAGTACCCATAACACAAGCTCTGCTTAGCTTGGGGCTAGATAATGCTGTGTGAATTGTCCAGCATTATTTATTTATTTATAAATATAGGGGAAAATCCAAAAACCGTGTTGTTTATTCACAAAAAAAAACTCCTGATATTTTCAGCTTGGCGTCTGCTAGTAGGTAGATATTAATGTCTAGCTCGTGAGATTATTTTCGTAAACTAATAAAAACGAATAACTGAGACATAATTCTTGTCTTGTTTACCTTAAAAACTAGACTAACAACCAAATTCGATCGCTCCTTTGTAGTTTTTGATTTGACATGTGAGTTCGAGTTTTAACTATCGAGATGATCTGGGAATCCCCTTAGGTATAGAATACCAAATGTACATCATTCTTTAGCGTAAATGTCAAAATCTCACCCAACTTAGTTCATTTCATTACCACGCTCCTCACTGAGGCGCTAGAGGCATTATCGAGCTTTACAGAATACAAAACTATAAACTCACTGCGGATTCAGCTTAAGGCTTGGTAGGCCAGCAGAGGCTGAATTTTTGTGATTTTTAAAACCATCTGAGACTTAGAAAATTGTGTTTAAACTTCTGAAAAAAAGATATATATTACTTAAGGATCTAGTCTAGTCAAAGTCGCATTCAGTTACAAGATCTAATGAACTTCACTCGATAGAAAAAAAATCCCAAAGTTACCCCTTTTTCTTACGTTTTTTCAATACTATGACTAGCGAACTGCTGATATCACACTTTTTTTTGTACTCACCTAAGGACACTTAATATTTCTAAACAAAGTCGCAGAGTTTGACTTGGTAAAATGATTTTCCTAATCACCATGTTTAATTAAATAACTACAAAAAACACGAGCGAAGCGGCTTGGCAGGCGCGCATTTTCACTTACACCTACTGCTGCAGGAAGGCTGCAGGACTACCTGGCCTTAATGAGGTTCGTAAAGACTTTATAGAATGAGCCTGCAGAACGTGGCCCGGTTGGTACATCACTTCTTCGGTTTTTGCACACTTTAGTGTTATTAACCATGATGGATTTAATAAGTTCTAATAAGTTCTATTCTAACCGGTTCTGAAGGAAAAGTTAAAAAATAATTAAATACCTTTTCAGTTTTTTGTTTATCTTAAATCGAGGTCAGACGAACTCCTTTGTTTCTCATAGTTTGGATTTGGCCATGCATTCCCACGTCAAAAAGCCATAGAGCCATATAAAGCTGCCTGTTCTACAGGATAACAGGCAGGCGCAGGCAGATATTAAATTTGGTGGTTCTCGCTTTGACCGCTGAAGCGAACAATATGGATGCACCCCAGGAACTCGGATATGTAGCAATAAGGGGTTGTTGCTGCGCCATTTTATCAATTAATAACTTTCATTTGAATAGGTACTCGTAGTTTTATTGAACAGGATGAAGTGTGCAAAATAGGAATACGAAAAGTTTTCGTGAGCTCGATAGACCTTATAATAGACCTTAACTTTTATAAATATATGATAAATATATTTTGTTAAATTATGCAAGAATGCATGTAAAAGAACACGAGAAAATATATTTAATAAAAAATACACTTATAAATGCGGCCCGGTAGACTTAATTCAGCTGGAGCAATTCACCTGGGTGCATTAGTGCTACGCAAGGTGGACTTTGTGATTTGTCCTGTGCTGTAGTTTCTGAGCACGTGCACCGAAAACATATACCTAGGCAGTGAAATTCAACCTATTGTCAAAATGACAGCATATGTCAAAAATGGCATAAAATGTCAAAAATGCGACATGTCTCCTGACATTCCAGACTCTCGACGATAGATAACGCGGCAAATACAAACCAACCACCTTTATTTGGTAGCAAAGCAATTAACATTATATTTGTATAGGTATTAATACTTCCTATATCATTGTATAATTATTCATTGTAAAATTACTGGAATGGACGGGGAGTACTTTTAAAAGTGCCATTGCCACGATAGAAAGGGTTTCCCGAGCTCAGGGACTACAAAAAATCCAAATTTAATATTTAATTTAAGTAAAAAAATTACATGAAATTACTTTATACGAAACTGAAAAGGCTTAACTATGCAAAATGCGATTAAGTCCTTTCTTACTAGGAATTTTAGCTTTGTTGTAAGAAAAACCTTGTTTAAAAAGCGTTAACTATAGAATTATGTTTTTACTTTGTAGAAAACTTTAACGATTTTCATTTTAAAAGCTCGTGTTATTTCAAATAAAAACAAAATAATTAAGAAACTTTATTTATTGTTAATCAGTCCAAATGTTATTTGAAAAAAACAGCAGTCTCTATCCTATTTATTTATCATGTTTCAACATAATCGAGGTTTCTTGCAGGGCTTCGTGGTAATTCTGTTTCGGAAGTCGATAATTTGAGCATATGAAAAGCTCTGATCATTCTCTTCAGTATCTAAAAATAAAAAAATACATCTTAAATATCTATAAACTGATCCTTCTTACTTAGGTTCAATATACCTACACCGACGCGCAATGGAAGGGAAGCTTCGAAATTTGATTTAGCATAATGAACTTTATGTCAACTGCATAACATTCAAACTAAAAAAAGGCCGCGCGCCTTTCGGGGAATCTTCGCGCATTTTCGAGAATGTTATGGCTCGTACGGGTCGTAATTAGTTTGTATGTTATACAATTGATATAAAGTTTATTAGGCTATGTACAATTTCCTAGCTTCCTTTCCATTCCGCGGCGCGGGCGGTGTAAATTGAGCCTTAGTCTTTATACATACCTACATTAATTTAGCTTACAAACACGTAACGAAGGAACACAAGATGTGTAGGTACTACACAATTACAAAACACGGATGAGAAAAAACACGTAGCTCTACCTGTTATAAAGTTCATTTCTGTTTGAACTTTGCAGTCTAATGTTTGACTTTTGATACTGGGGTCATTGACCTCTAGTTAACAAAACCGAGGAGATAATTATTTACCTAATTGGATACCTACTTTATCTACACGATGTTTTTAACTAGATATAAAATAAGATAACAGTGTAAAACTACGACGCAGGTGTAGGTAGGAACTCAACCTGCTATAAAATTCATTTAGGTTTAACCTTACTTTCTGCCGAAACTTTTTATGATCTCAAATGATAATAATTAAGAATCATTTATGTGTATATACAAAATCAATTTATAATTCTTAATTACCACAGTTTTTCATTATTCACATAAGGCCAGGTAGTCCTGCAGCAGGGAAAACGCGCGCCTGCCAAGCCGCCGCGCCGCGCTCGTGTTTTTTGTAGTTATTTAAACATAGTGATTAAGAAAATCATTTTATCAAATCAAACTCTGAGAATTTGTTTAGAAATATTAAGTGTCATTAGTTGAGTACAAAAAAAAGTATGATATAAAGTGTTCGCTAGTCATAGTATTGAAAAAAACGTTAGAAAAAGGGGTTACTTTGGGATCTTTTTCTATCGACCGAAGTTCATTGGATCTTGTAACTGAATGCTACTTTGACTAGACTAGATCCTTAAGTAATAGATATCTTTTTATCAGAATTTTAAACACTATTTTTTAGTATCAGATGATTTTCAAAATCACAAAAATGCGGCCTCTCTGGCCTATCAAGCCTTAAAACGGCCAGCCGAGCAACGCCGCACACTCGCCGCCTCCACCTCCGTTCCTCCATGTAACTAACTAGCATAAAAGACACGACAAAGTAACGCTTTTTATTTTAAGGAGACCGAATTTGTGTTCATAGGTATGCTAATCAAAAAAGCCCTAATTCAAAATTAGGGCTTTTCAGACTCTTAATCAGTAAACCTTCGTTTGTCCGCAATCTCCGCGATGAAAATGAAATGAATTCCTTTGACAGCAATGGAAAAGCAAATAGGAATGTAAATAGTTTATATTATATTTGTCGAATTGTGCATCAAGAAAGAATCATAGCTACGAAAGTACCATCCACATTTTTGTACCGGCTCACTTCATAGTTTTTCCTGGAGGTGATTCTCCCGTAGCATCAGTTCAATTACTTTGACGGGACATTATTTAATAGTTGATGTCTTAGCGAGTAACTTGGCTACTTTATTGTAGAAAAAGAATTAAAGTTCCGCGCAAAAAAAATTAAACCAATAAAATTGTAGATTCTACGTGGGCACAGCTACATCATATAGGTATTTACGAGAGAATTCTGCATCCTTAATTTACCGCATCAAAGACAACAAACGGCTTCTAGCATTGATATTCGCAACATATGTATTATAATACAATCATATGTATATGCAAGTGCCAATGTTCCTTTTGCAACAGATAACGTACCTACCTAATAGTTAGGTACACAGTAAATTTATGTTCGGATTAACTTCGGTAACCGCAATAACCCGCTAAAACGTAGATTATGCGAGGAGAGTCAAAAAATGTAACAAGTTATAAAAATTATGAATTAACGTCAGACAAGGGTCCAAGGGAGGGCTTTGCTACAATAGCCGATGCTGTAGGGTGGCCAATAAAAACTTGACAAATGGCGTTTCATAATCGCGCAACATTCCTGGCGCTACGCTCGCTCGTCAGCCAACCTTGATTGTCCTCTCCTCCCCCGTAAAATATGTCAGACCGTCGACGTTACTTTGTTACTGATATGTTACGCCGCGGTTCCATCTGCTTACGTCGTAACGTAACATTCATACCATAATTGGTGAAAAATTGGCCCAATTCCGCTAAACTAATCGCTTCACTATGACAATGGTCTTGTCACAGAATGGCACATTTTGGTAATCTACCCAAAGGTGCATCCATATTAAGTAAAATGTTGTCAACCTTGTATTGACAAGGTTGAAATCATTCTATCAATCTCTCCGTGCGCACTATCTAGTATTTTCATTCATCTAACTAAAGGTTCAACGTGACGAATCAGCGACGCTACCATTGTCATAGTCAAACGATGGGTTAGCAGACTTGGGCCCCAGGGGCTCAATTCTGCGAAATAATCATCTCGGAATTATTGCCGTCGAGTCGATCGAATACAATCTTTATTTCAGAGTATGGCCTCTTGTTTGTTCACGGCATGGTTTCTTAACCGTCGGTATGGCTTGCTAGCCTTGCGAGCTTACCTATACATAAATGATACGGCGAAACCCCGAACGTGACAACGGCTGTACAAACAGTTATATTGTCATTTTCTTCACCACTTAAATCTTCTAACTTGGGGATGTAATCGAGCTAAGATTTAACCAAAAAAATAGGCGGCTTAAGCATGATTTTCGAAAGGGAAACATGCTTAAGCCGCCTATTTTTATTACCATATATATTATCTATATTATATTATATATATATATATATTCCTATATTAAGGTCCTTTCTTGAAATCTACATATGTTCATTTTATTCGTAAAACAAAATGAGCGTATGTAAACTGTCCCGAAAACAATTGCAGCCGTGGAAAACAGCCCACGGGCGGCGCAAGGGTATAATTGTACCTATTGCACCTATTTATACTATAAATAGGTGCAATAGGTACAAGTTCAAGTTTGATTTATGGCAGGTAGAAAATAAGAAAGTGGTTTACTTTCTAGTAAAATTATCTCATTTTATCTAGTCAAACTCTGCGGATTTGTTTAGAAATATTTAGTGTCTTGAAATGTAAAATATCAGTAGTTCAGTGACTCATAATATTAAAAAAACATTAGGTACAAATGGGGTACCTTAGGGATTTTTTTATATCGAGTGATGCTCATTAAATTACTAGACTAGTCTAGTCAAAGTCGCATTCAACTTCAAGATTAGACTTATGTAATATATTTTTTTTCAGAATTTTGAACCCTGGTTTCGATCTAGTCTAGGCAACAATCCGTCACTGCAAAAAAGTTTTCTAATTGGTCACAAAACGCCAAAAGCATTAGCAATTGTGAGATTGTTATCATAACTAACCCGTTTTTTCCCTGGCTACTCTATACCTACGATTTGTTAATGTCCACAACACGCTCCAGGTAGGTAAAATTAAAAGAAAAGACCAAAACCCTTGGGATTAACTCTTATTTTGTATGGATATGTTTTAAGGAATGTACTTGAATATCTTTATTTTCTACAAATGTTAGGTATTGTCTCCCCAAACCTTTTTCCAGATAAACTCTAGCTTTGTCATATCTATAGATAATATGCAAAATTCTTAGGTGAATGTGGTTGATAATAATTTCTTACCTGAATTATTCAACCCTTTTGTTATGTCGTGTTTTATGAACAACAATGTTATGTGAACAAACCAGTCACCCTAACAAAATCGTATCCAATTTAAGATAATGATAAAACAGTTTTATAGATCAAAGATAACAAACGTGTCTTAAATAAACTTCTCCAACATAGACATGATATAATTTATTTTTTTTAGCCCTTTTTCAGTGTGGGGCTCATAAGGTACGTATGTAGCATTGTTTTACATCATATCGTCATGAACACATGCGAGCCATTAATGCAGATTTCGAAAGTAAATAAATATATATTATGTATGGCACGGTTCCACAAAAAATCATTCGATGGGTCTCTCAACACTGAGTCTATCTGGTTTTGTTATTTTTTCCCAAGCTTATAGTTTCGGAGTAAGTAACTAAAAACTAATTTGACGTAATTCACTAAAAACTAATTTAACAGTATATGATTGCGGCACAGTGCTACACTCATCCCATATAAGTTTCAGACGGTATAAACGTGAAACGCGCCTTCTATAGCCATTTTATAACTGGCTCTCGTTGAGTAAGATCAGTTGTTTGCTATTTACTCCTAAAATATAAGTCTGGGCTAAAAAAAAATTAAAACATAATATACGTTTTTAAGATAGATATATATCTATCGAATAGAAGAATAAATTTGTTATGCTTACAGACCAAAAAAAAATATTATTTCGGTTTTGGTGCCATAACTCAAAAGGGCACAATTTGGCATTTGACCATCTGTTCCATGATTAGTTGATGCCAAATAACGCCACAAACAAACAAAAAAAATTCAGGCCGAAACAAGGTGAAATACGTATACTTATTCAACTTTTAAGGTTGCCTTCCATACAAAAAAGCAGTTTTTTGCCTTTAACTCCTGAACTATAAGGCCTAGCCAAAAGTATAATAGGACAAAAGTTAGTTTTAATACAGTTATCGAATGGCGAAACCAGAAAAACGAAATTCGAAAAAAAGTCCTATGTCCGCTTTTTAGCGATTCGGGACCACTGTGGCGCCTCGGCAAAATTTTGACCGTCGTACACAACTAGATGTCGCTGCTAAATGTCACCGAGGGCTAGATCGCGCTATCGAAGCGTTTCACGAGTAACATGACTTTCCAAGTCTCGCTCTTCAGTCGTTTGCATGCGATGCTGCGTAGTTTTGCAAGCATGGCATGAAAATGGCTTTAAAAAAACTCATTAAAAGTACCAAATAGTGTACGATAGATAGATATCGATAGATTCGATAGATAGATATCGATAGTTCGACAAAAGCTAGCTAACGATATTATCGAATATTTCGTATAAATGAATTTAGGTATCATACCTAAATTCGCACTAGTCGTATTATTAAATGATATTATCATACATAAGATATGTTATAATTTAATAAAACGAATAGTTTTAATGAACATGATAAACATTTTAATCAAAATATTGTATGTTAAGTTTCAAGAAAAACAGAAATAAATTAGAACTAATATTTTCAATTGAGCTTACTGCAGACTGTTGCAATGCAAACAATCTACAGGTAGCTCAACTGTTCCATATCAATACCAGTCGGAAGCGTGCCCCGCTGTATGGCAATGCTGATGAGAATGAGAACAACAACATGTTTACATTTTTCTCCATAAGCCTTTTTCGGCGTTCAGTTAATTTACCGACTTTTGTCTGACCGACTTTAGAAAAAACTCGTTCTCAATGCACAGATGGATATGCTTAACTTGAACCTATATTAGTCCACTGCTGGACATAGGCCTCCAGTAATGAGCGACATAGCACCCTGTGTTCCGCTTGCCTCATCCAGCATCTGCCTGCAGTTTTTCGCAGGTCATCATTCCACCTGGCCGGAGGGTGTCCGACATCTCGTTTGCCGAGTCGCGGTCTCCACTCACTAACTCGTTTAACGCTGCGGAGGTCTGTTCTTCGCGAGCTATGCCACTTCAGCTAACCTACTAATTCTTTGAGTTTTGTCGATAACTTTGATGTATTCTTTCTTAATCATTTTTAAAATTTTCCTGTCTAACACTTATTTATTCAAATCACACGCATAATGTTTTTTAAAAGTGTTATTATGTTAAATAATGCAAAAATACTTGTAAAAGAACACGAATAGAAACAAAAATTACGACGGCCTTTGTGGCGCAGCGGACGAAGGTCTGCCTGCGCGCCGGAGATTACGGGTTCGATTCCCGCCTTGTGACAAGAGTTTTACGATCTGCAGATATTTTTTGTGGGTGTTTTCTATGTTAAATATAATAATAAATAATGCTGGACGATTCATATAGCATCGTGTGAATATGTCAGTAAAAAAAATGCTGAGCAATCCACACAGCACCATCTAGCCCCAAAGTAAGCTACTCAAAGCTTGTGTTATGGGTACTAGATAACTGATATACTTAATACATTATATAGGTACATAGATAGATATTTTTTTTATTATAAATAGACAACACCCAGACCAACGGAACAAATTTGTGCAGATCGTACACAAATTTGTTCCGAGGCGGGAATCGAACCCGCAACTTCTTGCGTCGCAGGCGGACTCTCGCCCGCTGCGCCACTGAGGTCGACAGTGTTTACTTATTTAGTACGGCGGGGAAGTTAGGTCAAACACACAGCAGGTTGAACCGAACCTACAAGACCCAGACTGAGGTTCGGTAATACTACCTATTGGTATGTTAAGACCTACAGGAGAAAGAGGATAGGAGTATAATTAGAAAAGGAAGTTTTCTTAATTAATATAGTGTCCTCACAAGAACAGTCAGTTTAATAAGCGGGTCGATCCCTATGCAAGCAATGTCGGGTCAACCCAAGGAGCGTGCGCGTGTCTCTTCAAGTAACAGTAAGTAGTCGTATTAACGTGTTGGCAATTCAAAAATTTTAAATTCAAATTCAACTTTAACAAAAAAACTACACGTTGAAACTTATAAATAATAGTAATTGAACTTCTCAGAGCAAGTTGAACTGGAACAAAAACACTTCAAATTTCAGTAAACTTCTTTATTTGTTTCTAGAACAAATAAGTGTGATGAAGTTCGGCGGTGGTAAGGTATGGTCCGAGGTGTGTGGTCAGTAACGAAACTTGTCAGAACCACTGGAGTCTGGAGATGTCAGTCCTCGATAATAGCCATTGGAGGGATAATTCCCGTTCATGGACTATTCCACACATAGAGACCAGCATGAGGCATGGGCAAAACTACGAAAACTCAGTAGTTTTGAGTTGTAGTACTGAGTGAAATACAGTTATTTCACTCAGTTATTCGGCAATTCGATGCTGCTTTGATACTTTATCAATAACATCTAGATTCTGCCCGCGTCTTTGCACGCGATATTCGTTTGTTGGATTATATTCTACGGGTTTCATAACTTAAGATCAATATTCATTTTGTTAAAATCTACAATTTCAACGCTCCTTGATTTCAAAGTCTGGAGTAGTAATCCTTGGTTGTTGGTTAGTAGTCCTTCGTTAGGAGAGTAAAATTAAGTACTAAAAAGATCTTGGGTATGAAACCCGTTTTCTACACCTACGCCAAACTTCGAAATTATCCGTTCAATTGTGTATTCTAACTGTTAAAACATGGTCACATCTTCACAATTATTGGCATTTATAAAAATATCTACATAATAAACTAGAATGGGATACAATGGTAAAATCCACAATCGGTAGTCATCTTTCTTCGCTTTCCATCTTATGGTACAGTCAGCGTCAAATTGATATGAGCGTCTAGAGTAGTCAAAATGATCTGAAAAACATAAAGGCAATTTGATATACGCAGTTCGAATCACCATAATGTTGTAAGCACCCAAATTGTTCAAAACTTCTTACTACCTACTCATTATTTCATATTTATATGAGCAGTCAGTCACCCTGACGGCTCATAATATAAATGTGAAACAAGGAGTAGTAAGATATTTTGAACACCTTGGATGCTTACAACATTATGGTGATTCGAACTGTGTATATCAAATTGCCTTTATGTTTTTCAGATCATTTTGACTACTCTAGACGCTCATATCAATTTGGTGCTGACTGTACCTAACCTACGGGTGTATAGGTAAGACCTGGCGCGCTTTCGCTACTCGCTAACGTAAAACTTACATAAAACTGTCGGTACTGGAATCCTACTCCAGTTCTTTTAATCCGTAGTTGCGAAGTACGCCCGCAAAACTCAACTCTCGCTTACTTACGAAAGTCCCGTTTCGGACGAATTTTATAACTAACTTTTAAATATATTTTTAACTTATGTAGGTATCTAAATACTAACACGAAACAAAAACTATATAACAACGAACTTGCGATGCTTTACACGTCCTACTGTCGGCTTAGGTAGAAAACTCATTCAAAGAAATTCAGATATAAAACTACTACGATTAACACTTTGTTCCTGCTTCGTCCAAAGTCGTAAACTAGCTGCCTCAACTCAACTATTATTATCCACTTCGCCGCTAAAGAATGTCCTTAAGGGGTAAAGATATTGTGCGTAGTCACCCCCGCCCGCCCCTCTGCGTTATTAAAAATAATTTCTCATTTTTATTACCCCCCTCTAGTGGCGTAATAAATGATTACGGTGGTTTAGCTAGTACTGATTTATAGAGCATTTTTCGGCAAAGGAATGTCATATTATTGCGCGCAGTCATCAATTAATTATTGTGCGCGTAATGTCCAAAGTGTAATCGTAACGGTAGGTACGGTTTCAGTCTAGATGTTTGTATCTATGTATTTCCATTTGATAATATTACCATGATGATTAATTGTTTTACAGGCATTTAATTTATAGTCCGTCTAAGCTTTTTATTTGGCTGAATGAAGGAATGCAATATTTTATACTGTTTCTTTTTTAAAATAATGATGCTTATCTGTTGACTTGAAAAAAATTGGGACCAACTGAGAGAGCTGACAGATTACGTGTCTATGAAATATTGCGTTCTTTTCTTTCATTAAGTCAAAGAAAATAAATGCGTGGGCGGAGTACCTATAGGTGATAAAAATTAGGAAGCATTTATCAAAATAATCTTTGCTCGTCTCAAGTAAATAACCCGATGTACGTTTTTGTGACGTGCCCAAGAGTCCTAAAGCACTTGATATTTGAAATACTACAAAAGTCCTCTTGTCTACAACGGCTTAACACTTTCATAGCCCAAAACGCACACAGTCTATCTATAGGTCCTTGATGCGGCGAGGAGGCTGGACAGTGAAAGCGTTAACGAATATTCATGAGGTTAGGAATACTGCGAGTCAAACCTGTATAAGCTTTACGTACCTACCATAAAGTATTTTTTATTACCTTCCAAACATCCCTAATTATTAAATTAGGCGAGCTCGAAAGGAAATACTACTGTAAAAGCAGATGGGTAATTAATAAAACCAACAAGTGCGAGCCGCCTCGCACACGGAGGGTTTCGTACCATCATACAGAACTTTCGCAAAATAAACGGACTTTTTATTGGATCGAAAAAAGCAAAAAGCCAACATCCAACCGGCAATAGAGATACACATTCTGTGAAAATTTTAACTGTCTTTTTCTACCCTTTACGGCAGACAGATGAAGAGTTTGGCAATCTATTATAAAAGTCAACATCATTTCCTATTGATAAAATACCTGCTAAAGACTTAGTAAATTAATTTTTTGTACCTAAGTATCCACTTTATGAAAAATTCTAGGTCAAGTTTTCGAAACAGTAGGTACCCCTTAATCCCTTTTAAAACAATTTTAAGCTCGCTACAATCGTAACTAAAGAGAGACATGAGATACCGTACGTAAGTACCCTGCGACTGCAGCTCTCTTAAAGTCCGTTATTGTGCGTTTCGGTATTATAATTTCTGTCGGTGAGAAAGCATCTAATCATCATTGTCACTAAGACAAGTGGTAGCAAATCATTCTCGAGTGGCCAGTTTACATATCAACTTCAAGAAGTTTATATATGTACTTACACAACAAAAAAGTACAAACTGTTCTATAGTACAAATAGGGACAATATTTTCTCAAATTGTTCTATTACGTCATGTTCCATAGAACAAATGGGACCTACTCCAACATAGCATACACATTACATACACATATATAATTTAAGTAGCGAACTCTTTTTTAACTAGTCCTGTTAGTACTATGTATGTGTGCGACAAATCTTGCAACTGAATTTAAGATCAGTTATCCTTACCCGATTGATATGAAATTTGGCATACTTATGTAAGTTCGGTGATGATGCATTGTTATGGTACCATCGAGCTGGTCTGATGACAGAGACAGAAGGTGGCCATAAAAATTACTAAACGAAACAACGTAACCCCTTTGAGTTTGGGCTCGTCAGATTTCTCTTCCCAAATTCGAGTTTTTTTTTTTATATTAAATGTCTTTTATTTTATTTTACTACTCAGCTTTACCCACACAAAAATATCACTTTCAAGCGGTTAGGCCTTGCGCTGTAGCGATAAATAACATTACCCTCCTATTTGCACACTCGGGTAAAAACTAGCGCCAACCCATCGATCTGTGTTTATACCTAACTAGCGACCCGCCCCGGCTTCGCACGGGTGTAACGCTGATGCTAAATATACTACAGAATCGGCCTCCCGGCCGGTACCGCTGCAACCGCTATGTCCCTACATTTTAAATCTGTGATATCTTCGAAAATATTCATTTATATTACATGCTGTAAAGGGCCATATTGATCTATATTAAATGCACATTTTATTTAAGGTACTTAATTGGATAAGGTTAATGCTGTATTGCTTATAATCGCTTCATAAATAAGCCATTATTTCTCGTAAAAATTAAAGGATAAAAAATGGTTATTTTGGGTTATCCTTAAGAGGTAGATGTATACTCTCGGAGAATTTTTTGTAGACCTTTTTAAGGTGTACAAACTGTAGGTAGTACATTATTTTAATCTATCTCGTCGGGCTTAGCCAGCGTTTGCAATGTAAGCGCAAAAAAATGTTTGTTTACGAGATCACATTAGAAACCTTTAAAATTATCAGTGTTTCTCTACTATATTCATCATCATCATCATCATCATCTAGTCCACTGCTGGACTAGGCCTCCCCTAATGAGCGCCATAGCGCCCTGTCTTCAGCTTGCCGCATCCAGCATCTGCCTGCAGTCTTTCGCAGATCGTTATCCCACCTGGCCGGAGGGCGTCCTACACTACGTTTGCCGAGTCGTGGTCTCCACTCAAGAACACGTTTACCCCAGCGGTTGTCGGTTCTTCGCGAACTACTATATTATGCACGTATTATACATATAAACCTTCTTCTTGAATCACTCTATCTATTAAAAAAACCGCATTAAATCCGTTGCATATTTTTAAAGATTTAAGCATACATAGGGACAGACAGACAGACTGGCAGCGGGAGTGGCTTTGTTTTATACTATGTAAAGAAGACTTTTGCTCATTACAATTTTATCATTCTCTTTCAAGTTCCATTTCGACGACAACAGAGAGTTTAGGAACGATTGCAGGAAGCTTGAGTACCTGACTTTTTCGGAATTTTTCCTTTACTTGTGCTATAAGACCTTGCTTCTTGTCAAATTTTATGATTCTAGGTCAACGGAAAACTAGGTTTTGATCCATGGCAAGAATCAAAAATTATTTTTGCAATACAAACAAATACTTTATTTTACACCAACAAAAATACAATACTTACAAGAGACATTACATAAGACAACAAGTACAATGGGCGGCCTTATTGCTTAAAAGCAATTTCTTCCAGGCTATTATATTTTACATATTTTTTTATTTGTACTATTATTTTTTATGTTAATAAACTACAAAATTACGGTTTTTGCATTTTTACCTTTACTTGTGCTATAAGACGCTTTTGCCAAATTTCATGTTTTTGGGTCAACGGGAAATACACTATAGGTTTTGCGTGTATGTCTTCCCGTTCATGAAATTTCAAAATATAAACAGCTGTTAGTATGTCGATTTCAACGCGTTCCTGAGTAGGTAAAGGACAGACAGACGAGAATGACAAATGGACAGACAGACAGACGGACTTCAAATTTATCCTTTAAGTGTTCCTTTTTTCCTTTTGACGTACGGAATCCTAAAAATGTCCATATCTTCAAGCCTCAGAGTATTATCTCCTTGAGGCTTCTAAAAAACTTACAGTAGATTTTCCTTTTTATCTCTGGGCAGTTGGGTTAGGCATGATTATTCGTAACAGTGCAACCAACAATGTCTGTAAGTAATAATTAACCTTAGCTTAGTAATTATTGTTTCCATCACTTGTAGGTGAGCGTGTTCGAACGGAGACGTCTGGTCAGCATCTATCTAGCCGTTTAGTGACAGCGCGAACAAAGCCCCAGGAATCCATTGAACTACGCATGCATTTTTTGTAGCTTGAATAAATTAGCAATTCACTTATATTTAGCTATTGGATTGAGTTACAATTCTTTGTAAATTTAAATGAGACTGCTGGGTTTTAAATAAAGGTTTTTGGTGGTATCCGCGTTAAAATAAAAGTTCATATTCTCACAGGATCAATTTGTTTTTGGTAATCCGCGTCTGGCTGGGAGTGGTCTCGCCCCGCCTCCTACTTTTCTGTCTCTAGCACAGTTTTCTCTCACTCACTTGTTACATTCAGTACGAAAAAATGGAGACAGTTGGAAAAAACTTTCCCTGATTGTAAATAAAAATTCTTAGGTTAAAATTTTTATAATAATAAATATTAAATGGATTTGAAACTTGCATGCATTATACTTGGCAATTCTAAGAATTTGACTGTGCTTTCTTATATTTGTTTTAATTTTTTTTATCAGTTTGGTTGAGTAGGTAATTTTTGTATAAAAAAATATTTTCACTTAAGTATTTTGAGTACAATTACCTTTTGTTAATACATACAAGTTTGTATAATTCATACAAGTTTCATATCCAAAGGATGCAAATACGTACTGACCGCCCTTAAGTTTTTTGACACTGGTAGTTCTTTGTTTTATGTTTGTCACATTGCCGCACTCAGAATCGTAGTTTTCCAGATGGTTTGTAATTTGTAGTCGTGAAAAGTGTTTTTGCAAGGGAGGCGTGGTATGCGAAAGACCGCCCAACGTGCGCCGCGACGGCAGTCGTCAGTAGAACCTCGCGGAGGCAAGACGTGATTTGCCCAGTTGTGATCGTGCCGTGTCGTTTCGAGTCGTTTCTGCTGCCGACCGCCGACGGTTTAGGTAAGTGCAATACGTATACATACATACATATAAATGTTTTTTTTTTCAATAATATTTTTTTCTTTCTCATATAAAAGACGGATGATGGTGTGTGGATTTAGTAATTTTAAGTGTTTTTTCTAAACTAATTTTTATAAAATCTTTCTATAAAATTATTTTTATTTATTCGAGTTTGCGTCGTAATTGTTATTTTACTGACTGACTCATGCCTAAAAAAATTCATCTAATTAAAAATTTTGTTTTCAAAGTGAGTTCTAATATATTTCTATTATTTAAGACTGCTCCGCGTAAAATGGCCCAAACCTTTCCTGACCGATTCATTACGGATGTAAGCGGGTTAACTACGAACCTTATTTGTGTTGGAAGAACACCAACGTTTCATCCCTTAACGAGGGACATCTTCAGGGTCCTGACCGTTTTAATGATACAAGTAATTAAACAAATCACAGACTATGGACCAACATCATATCAAAATATAACCAATAAGGTTGTTTATTTGTAAAATATGAAATTTGTCTTTAATTATTTCCTAAGGCGCTGTATAAAAATTATTCGGGGTTTAATGCATTGAATCTTAAAAAAATCATTACGGAAATCTTTATAACTTAAAGAAAAGATATGATATTGAAGTAGGTAGTAGTTTTCTATTTTATTTATTTAGTTTTCTGTTTTATTTATTTATTTGGTGATTGTGAGGGCACAGGAAACAGAACACACTAAATAAAATGAGAGCAGGGTTTTTGTATTTTCTACAGTGATTCAATATAAATCTAAAATAATGTAAACTGAAATATTTACCGTGTAGGTATTGTTCGTATTTTGTGATTTGTTTCATTACTTTTACTAGATTCGTTTTATAGAAATCTGTAAAACGCTCAAGACAGAATTTGGCAATTTCACGCGGAGTCCCCTTTATTGTAATTTTCTTTGTTAATTAGTTTTACTTTATTTTTCTCTTTTACTCGTTTTATTTCCTTACTTAATTTTTTCAATACTATTTCTCGGACCTTTTGAATTTGGGTTGTGATTGCTTTTTAAAATATTATTATTATTATAAAATGCTTCAAAAGTTTTACTTGTGTTCCTATTGGCTCTTGTCTTTGTAATTTTATTTTTACAGCATCCGTCGATCCTGTCATGGGGTACCTACCATTCGAAAAAATTGGCTTTTGAAATGTCATAATAGTTGATGGTAATATAACCCAGAATATTATCTTCGCCAATAGCGATGGAAAAACAGTATAACTTGGGTTGAATACATGTAATTCGGCTAGATTTGTTAAACTCAATAATTTATATAGATTTTAATAAACCTGGCTTTGCGTATATTTAGTTTGAAATACTGGTATAAAACTACGAACAAATAACTGGTACATAGATATATTTTCAAGTATTTTCTAATCTAATAAAACAAAAAAGGCCTACATTTTGCTTAAATCCTTACCATTAACAAAACTGCTAAGATCCAATTAGAAATAAATAATACATTGGTAAGTCCATTGTCCAATTTAACAAACATCCAGAATTTTAATGATTAAATATATACAGGTAACACTACCTATAAATATTTATAGCTGTATCCAGTGTAAATTAAGCAAATGGTTAAAAAAGTACGATTAATTACATAATCGAGCAAGCCATGTTTAAGACTACTACTATGAAATAAAAGTTCAAATAAGTGTAGCTCAACCCTAGTTGATGCCAAAGCGACCTGTCTTTTAAAATTGTCACTCCTTAAAAACAATAATATTTTCTTGACTTTTCAACATTAATCATAAACACAACAATAAAAGGCGCGCTTCTCAATAATTTTCGATTATACGACGGTATTGTGAATATTTAATAACAGTAAAATAATTTTCATCTTACTCGCTCGAGAGCAATAAGATTGCTGCTCAAAAACAGTTAGCAAATCGATCTTTGCTCTTTTGAGTAACACTGTGATAATACAGGGTAGCTTTTTGAGATGGGAGTGGAAGGCCAAATCAAAAACTTTGAGTAAGAGAAAAGTCGTGAAAGGAATCATAGGTTTTTGACATGACAGAATAAAAATGCATAATATTTTTTTCTATTATTTCACTACCTCAACAGCCTGTATTGGTCCACTACTGGACGCAGGCCTCCCCCTGATAAGCGCCTTATTGGCTTTTATCTCATGGGGGTAATACCCATAATCCCCACGCTGGGCATGCGGGTTGGGGATCGCAGTTCGGTGATATAATTGTTCTGCAGAGGGTGCTGCTGCCCGCCCACGGTGGATATCCCTTAGTCGCCTCTTACGAAACCCGCGGGAAGAGTTAGGGTGATGCAAATTCTAGCCGGCACCACACAGCTTATATTATTTCATTAATGTTTATAAAATTCATTACGAATAGATGTTTTATCGAGGATAAACCTCATTCAA
This sequence comes from Eupithecia subumbrata, assembly GCA_949316285.1. Taxonomy (NCBI): domain Eukaryota; kingdom Metazoa; phylum Arthropoda; class Insecta; order Lepidoptera; family Geometridae; genus Eupithecia; species Eupithecia subumbrata. Next base: position 8,758,210 of record OX438642.1, on the reverse strand, counting down.
AAACAGGATAGTCTGTTTGGTAGTAAGTATAATATAATGTTGACTGTAGTTTTTATAGGATTTTAGTTTACTTTGCTTGTTGCTTTTACTTATGCAGGGTCGGCACAACACGGTTTCTTTTTCCATACACTTTAAGCAAGTTTAGCTGTTGGTCCTGCGCCTGACTTCTACCCGGTCGTGTTGATCTTTCGTCCTATAATATGTCCTGCGCATTCAGCTAGGCTCCGATGAGACTGGCCGCCGGTCGAAATTCGGTTAGGAGGACATTATATTATTATTATTACTCCATTTCAGATAGAAACCGTTACCTAACAGGTCACTTTGCCTTTGTGATACCGAATGAATTGACTTAGGACTGACTAATTTTGGAACAATAAAATAAAACTTATGATGTTAAATAATATAATTACCATCTTCACCATCTGATGATGATGATGCATCCAGCATCTGCCTGCAGTCTTTCGCAGGTCGTCATTCCACCTGGCTGGAGGGTCCTACACTACGTTTGCAGAGTCGCGGTCTCCACTCTAGAACACGTTTACCCGAGCGGTAGTCCGTTCTTCGCGAGAAATGGCCGGACTACTGCCACTTTAACTTGATCATTACCATCTTAGTCAATTTATACTGCGTGAAATGAAGCAAACGCGTCCTTTTCTAGTTTATAGTTAAATCTTTCTTATTAGTAGATACGCTTGGTACCTACTTACCTAAAATGTTATTGGTTTTTAACTCCAAATTCTTTCTCACTTCAACACTCCACTTTCAAAGATTTAATTGCATACCAGTGCAAATCGCGCGGCGATAAGCAATGATTTTATCAGATCTTATTGAAAAAAACAGGGTGTTCTAAAGTTCAGCTAGCACACTCCGTAGCTGCTACGCCCGTAGCGATTATTCGTAGCATTTAGCACAATACAGTCTTGTATGTATGTATGTAATGTACAATACCGTCTTGTCAATACAATACAGTCGCTCTTGAGCGATAAGACCGCCAATTGTCACTTAGGTTATAATTATTTCTTTTTAAATTGTTTCTTAGTTTTAAGTGTGCAATAAAAGTATTTTATATCTATCTATCTATCTATCTTGTATGTATGTGTATGTAGCACAATACAGTCTTGTATATTCAACAGTTAAGTAAAAAAAAATACCTAATACAGATAATAATATTATAACGTCTACTATGTTGTGATAAAATTTTAACATTTTGCGACTGTGTCGAAATATTGAAAAACAGAACAATAAAAACAATTTTATAAATTCCGTTATTAGTGATTTGGATACTGTGGTGGGATAAAAATAATCATATATTCGGATAATTATTATTTTAGGTGCCTTTATTCACAAAGTAAATTACAATCAAATAATAGAAATAAATTAGAACTAGTGTTTATAATTGAAACAATTGAGCTCACTGCAGACTGTTGCAAACAATCTACAGGTAGCTCAACTGATCCATGTTTTTTAACGAGAAGGGTCGGTCGATTTAAAAAAAAATTAAAGTCGTAAGACTTAAAATTTTTTCCAGTTTTTACAGTTTTTTGTGGTAATATGCTACGTCCACTCTAATCGTAAAATTAATAAATTGAACCCCAAGACGCTGATTGCATTGCCCCGCTGTATGTCAGTGATGATATTTTAGGTTGTATTTAGGTTGTAGAATTTAGGATTAATAATTTTATCCTAAATAGTTTTGAATTCATGTAAAATATTGTTTTAAAAAACTAAATACAACATTCTCACATAACTTTGAAGTAAAAATTTTCCAATAATTTTGAGCAGTAAAACTTGATTTCAAGCTTTACTGTTGGTATGGCAAGTAGGTTATTTTTAAATAAAATAAATAATAATAAATGCCGTCAAAAACAAAATTCCGGTCCAGAGGTAGAGATATCTGCCATGCTAGTTATTTATTTATTCTCTTCTTATTAGGGAAACACTGTTAAAAATTTTAACGTTCATAGCGGAAGGACCGTGCTTAGTTTTTTGAAGTTGGCGTGTAGTGAGCTAGCTCTCCCCACCCGGGCCGGGCGGATTCCTTCTGCGCATAAATCAGGCGGCTCGCGCACTTTCCCCGTTTTCTTTTTATTGCCGACTTATTGGCCTTCGAACTGATATATTAGTTTTATTAGTTCTGATCGTTCTCATGTTAACAAAGATTATTCTTTACTTACTTATATATCTATTTTTATTTGATAATCTCATCAGGATACATTATGTACGTCCACTGCTAAACTGAACGTACAGTTGCGGTCATAATTGGAGACAAACCTTAAAGATCGTACTTGCTTGAAGGTTACTACGATTTAAAGTAGTAAATAAATAAAATAAATAAATAATGCTGGACAATTCACACAGCATTATCTAGCCCCAAGCTAAGCAGAGCTTGTGTTATGGGTGCTAGATAACTGATATACTTAATACAATACACTGCATAGATACATATTTTTTATTATACATAGAAAACACCCAGACCAACGGAAAAAATTTCTGCAGATGCGTACCTCCCAAAATGTGGGAGGTTTAGCCATAATCACCAAATATAAAAACACAGAAGGAAGCTCTTGCCCTTCTTATGGTAGTGTTTTCTTAGTCTTACGTCATCCGCGGGCTGAGTTGGAGGGGTCGATTCTTACGCAGCGACCGCCACGACCAATTTACTAACAATATCAGTTATGTACGTAAGGATTATGTACGCTGAGAGTGAGCTTTGCAGAGCTTGAGCTTGCAATGTTATACCAGATCTTATTTATTTATTTATATTAGGGGATCTTTCAGCAGAATATACATAATAGCAATGTGTGAAGAGACAGGTGGCTTAACAAGTTTACTAACAAGTTCCCACTTATAGATATAGTATAAAATTTAACAAAATACACAAATATAGTAATAACAGGCTAATATTCGCGTTTGCCATAATAAATATACTTAAACTATAGTTAGGTAGGTACATAATATCTGGTATAGTTTTATACTATCTGTAGTTAAAATAATAATAATGACTGATATCGTTCACTCATTTATCATCTAATTTAAATTTATTGAAGAAGTAATTATTGAGTTTGTTTTTTAAACTAGGAATACTGCCGTTGAAGAGGTCAAGGTCAATTTCACTATCCAAAAGGTTACATTTTTTTCTGGCTCTGTACAAAAAGCTATTTTGGCGGTAATTAGTCGATACTAAAGGAAGATGAAAAAGGTTGGTTTTCCGAAAAGATCTGTTCGAAACATAGAAATTAATTTTGCTCAGCAGCTGGGGACAATTTATAGTAGATGATAATATTTTTCCGAAATAGACTACATCTACAAAATCACGCCTTAGATACAGTGGAAGAATGAGAATTTACTATAAAATTTATATTTCTCCTTTAACACTTTCTTCTATGCTGCAGTGTACCATGGTGGAAATCGGCTATGCTTAATTACTCTGATGGAACAAATCTATCACGCAAAGACTTTAATAGTGAATAGAAATATTCGATAGCTTCCTCAAGTGAGTTTTTTGTTAAATTAAGTTCCCAATCTATTTCTGATGAACCAAGTTTAAATGCATTGAAGTCAGCCTTGTCAAAACAATATTTGGTCCGAGGTGCTGGTTTTAACATCTGCGTTATACAAATCTTAACAGTCACCTCCAGTGCATTATGATGAGCATCCAGAGGTACCAGTGGGTTGTTGCAGTTAGAGATGCTGACATCGAGGTTGGCTAAAACTAAGTCTAAAAATCGACCATGCCTGATTAGGAACGCAATTATACTGATGAAAATCAATAACATCAAGCTCATCGGTCAATTCAACTTCCATTTTTCCTGATGGGTTGATTGGAACAAGATAATCCAAACCATCCATTAAATGCCATTGAATCGATCCAAGATAGAAGTCACCCATTACTACAAACTTATCATCGGGGTTGGCTATAACAATATCACGAAAATTATTTAAAAAATTAGTAGTAGTGTTTAAGAAATTCAATCCGTTATTCTGATTACATAAGTACAAAACACAAATGTGATTGCAGCTATTGTGGCGCCAGTATCGGGTAGACCTAATCGTAAGCCATAGATCCTCTGCGGTAGAACGCCACTCGGGTCGAGATAATACTTGGTATCCCGTTTTAACCGCCAGCAACACACCGCCTCCAAGGGTTTGGTTAGTGACGTTATACCTACACCGTCTCGACGCCATACGAAGTAGGACAGTATTTCAGATACGGAACTTTTTGACAATAGGTGGCAAAAAGTTCCGTATCTGAAATACTGTCCAATAACCACGTTTCCGTATGGGCAATAACATCGTAGTTAATTAATTGTAAGTTACGACGTAATATTGGTGTTTTCGTACGTAGGCCACGGACGTTTTGCTAGTTGGTAGCATTCAAGTTTCCTAAGATACATTGTAGTGGTGAATCAATAACAAGCTAATTTTATAGTTAATCTCAGTAACAGACTTTAGGGCCGTATTCAGAAAGAAAGCTGGAAACTTATAAGCGCTTACCGGCGCTTGACAGCGCTGGTAACCCGCGTAGGAAAATGTATGAACGCGCGCCGATAAGCGCTGAACGGTGCCGACAAGTTCCGACAAGCTTCAACACGCGCTGGTCAGCGCTGGGCGCTGCCATTTAAAATTAATAAACAAATAAGCTTGAAGCTCCTTTCTTTGTGTAGAACGGACCAGCGCTGTCAAGCGCCGGTAAGCGCTTATAAGTTTCCAGCTTTCTTTCTGTATACGGCTTAGAGTGTGTGACGTGTGTTACTGAGTGTAGCGGGTAATAGGTAGTTTTGCGGTAACAGATAAGCGATGCAAGGGAAGCGAGCACGACCTTGACATTCCAGGCAGCAGTGGAAACAATAGGTAGTAGCAATAAGTTATGAATATGAGCAAATAGTGTTCTTGCATAATGTCATTATTAAGTGAAATTTTATGGTAAATGCGAATAAAAAAACGTAATAAGTGAAAAATAAGTAATGAATTGCGGATAAAACGTACAGAGTTCGTAGTTACAATGCATGTTGCAACAATAACAAGTAATAAAGTTACGATAAAAGCACTTTAAAGTAAAAAATGTTGTGTTACATATTAAGAAAAAGAAACCAAACTTAACTAATTCTAGAAGGCAAAATATGAAACATATTAAATAATTTTTTTTAAATATACCGGCGACTTGATTGTAATAACAGGCGATGTGTCATTTTTTCTAACGTGTGTTTTAGAGTTTTTTACCCAAATGTGTTATAATATTAGTCGGAAGAATGATAGGATATCCTATTAACCTATCCTTAGATAGTTAGGATTAAAGATGGAAAAATACTTACCTACTATTCGAGTTGCTCCTTGTCTCATTATTGTGACTACTAGTCATAATCATAATAATTCTCGTCAAAAAATAAATTCGTCGTGGCTTTCATTCTTTTCAATGAAATTCATTTCCATGAATGTTACCCAAGTAGGTACTAACTACTTAACTTACAAAATAATTATGAAGTAAGTACCTGTGTACATGTACCTCACATTAACAATATGCTTTAACAAACAGCCTTACGGCTGTAATTCCAAAATTTATGAATTCCTTCATTAGCTAGTCGACCGACTTAGTCGTTAGTATGGTATCCGTTTATTAGCGATCAAGTCACTAAAAGCCGTGCGTTCTCGTCAGCGACTTTTAATTTTTCTAGTGCTGACATCTAGTTATTAAACGCGAACCACGTGCGCCGCCACCGAAGGTTCGTCTGCGACGCAAGGGGTTGCGGGTTCCATTCGCCCATGGGGCAATTCTTTTTGTTTTTGTTTTTTAAATATTTATTGATTTTTTTTTTAATATTTTATTTATTATTTAAATATTACACTAAAGTAAAATTAAATTAAAATAAAATAAATTATTCATATAAATATTATATTTCATATAATTACATATAAATAAAATAAAATTAATTATTCGTTTAATTTTTTTTTTAATTTTATATAAATATTATATTTAATATTATTTAAATATTTACATTAGGTACCTATTTAAAATTAAAAATGCATTTGAAATAAAAAACATCAAAAAGCATTGCCCCGAGGCGCGAATCGCGAATAGAAGTTTGTTAAGATGTGATTATGTTTGTTAAATAAGATAGATAAGTTGTCCAAAATTGAAGCAAGAGGATATTTATCGCCCGTAAAGAACATTCTTATCAGCACGTACCTATAAATCCAACTGCTGAACCAGCCTCCCTCAATCAAGGGTGTAATAGTTATTTGTTATACAAGAGTGCAAAGTTGCTTTTTGGGTTTCGAAGATCGAAAATCGGTTTCGAAACCCTTATGGTCTCGCTTTGTCAGTCCTTTTTTCCCTCCTTAATAACTCAGCAACTACTGCATATATCAACTTGAAATTTAAAATAATACTTAATACATTTCGTGCACCTGTACAGATTTAAAGAAAAATAATCCGTCCGATCCATCCTTTATTAATTCATTTCGCTACTCATGTTCTGCAGCGGAGGTGTGCTACTGACGGCGCGGCGGCGGGACTCATCTAGCGGGTCCGCTACTCATGTTCCGCGGCGGAGGTGTGCTACGGGTGTAAAAAAAGTACCTACACCAAGAAGGTTCCAAGTCTGAGCTTTTACCAAATTTAAAAAGGTTGTATGATAAATTCGGCACCAATGGAGGTTGAAGTAAATATGTTTTGAATCACAAACGTAGTGCACACGATGTTCTAAATTCAATTTTACTTTATCTTCTAGCTGATAAAAACGACTTTTGCACTCAGATATCGAAGAGCAAAAATACTCTTTCCGAGATGGGGGGATGAAAAAGATCTTTTAGAAGTAGGTAGGTTGAAAACAAAAGTATAGGTACCTACCTATTTTTTTTTAAGTTGTAAACTGTTAGAAGTATCAAAATAGGCAGGGACGTGGTAATAAGTACTTGCGTAGAACTGGACTTAGTAATAAAAGTTGACTCAAAACCGACCATAACTTTTATGCGAACGCTTCAAATTAGAAAAGCAAACCATAACGGTCCAGACAGACGTTTCCATAAAGGCATAGTGTCCCCTGTCACACGAGTTGCATTTTGCTGCACGAAAACGTATTTCACTTTATATTATACTAGCTGTACCCGCGACTTCGTTCGCGATTGACATACCTGCCGACTAATTAAGTTCACATTTAACCACAGTTTCTCTCATGTTATGAAACGCCGTGCAAAAAAACTTCGATGCCCAGAATTGGATCTGATACACTTCTAACATAAGTATCTTTATTTAGGTAGGTACCTAGTTAAATTGTGTATAAATCGTGTAGAGTCTACGGGGGAAAGTATGTTGTCATCTTCAATCCCAGTCTTTATCAACACGACTTTTAGCTACGACTCGGCCAGCGTCAGTGTTAAGAAGTGTCATACTCGTTTCACTTCTTACTCATGGTTCCGTTCAGCTGGGGCCCTATTCTGCTAAACTAATCGCTTCACTATGACACCCCTGTCGTATCGTCAAAGAATGAGACGTTTTGGTATTCTAACTTGAACAGAAATATTATTTTAGAGTAAAAAGTATATTTTTTGTTAAGTATGTAAGAATTAGAATTTTATTTTTAATGTAAAAGAGGTTTTTCTATTTCGAGAAAAATAAATCGAATTATTTACCATTTTCATATTTTTATTTCTTCCAATTCACTTTCTGAGATCGATACTTATGGACCGTGCCAGGAACGTATGTGTCAGATATGTGAAAATTATGAACCGGTTACGGAATGGTCTGGTGGGCAAAGTCATAATATAGAGGTACGTTTCATTGCAAATAGTACTTGTCCGTTACGTTCCTAGCATGGTCCTAGTTGTTGAAGTTAATTACGAAACAGTGAAAAATAATTCTTTTTTCACAGTCAATTGTGAAACTTGATTGCGAAAACAGAAAAGAATTTCTTGTTTGACAGTTAATTACGAAACAGTGAAAAATAATTCTTTTTTCACAGTCAATTGTGAAACTACAATTGCGAAAACGGACTAAACCGATGATTCTGCGAAGATTCCATTGTCATAGTGAAGTCATTTTATTACAGATTTGGGCTCCTGATCCATTTGACTGGACCACCGTAATTTTTTTTTTTCGTTAGTTGGTACCTAGGCTCAGTTGGCTGTTTACGACAGAAAAAAATATTTTTCTGTGGTCTAGTTAGTTTAATTGGACCACTTACTCCAACCAAACTTTGGTGGTACAGTTAACTGTACCAGCTAAACCACCAAATATCATGTCCATAAATATCGCATGAACTATTTGCACATTTTACCTACTTTGCCTGAAATAGGCATTGACGCACTCATTAGTTAGGTTCCTACCTACTTAGGTAGGAACTTTACTAATGGGTGCGTCTTGGAAAAATATATAGATAGGAACTTACCTCCCCTTTATCTACCGATATTTTTCTTCAATCTACAGATTATTTCTTCAATCTAGGTATTAATTTTCTACTTGACTGTCTACTGATTTAGTCAAATTCGATCTTGCAACACTGTTTCTAACAAAAAGAATGCATGAAATCGGACGACGGTGAAGGAATCTTACTTTCATCCCCTCTTCCAGGGGAACCTTACTGAATTCCGTGATAAAATTTATCTTTCCTCATAGTATTAACTAAAATCATGCCGACTTGCATTCGAATTCATCAAGAAGTTCCGTCGTGATGCGCGGTTAAAGAATTTTACTTTCATCCTCTCTCCCAGGGGAACCTTACTGAATTGGGATAAAATGTATCCCATGTCCTTTCTTGTATTATGAACTCAAATCGTACTAATTCAGTCCCAACTCATTCAGTAGTTTCGGCGTGATGCACGGTGAAAGAATGTTACTTTCATCCCTTCTCCCAGGGGAACCTTACTAAATTTCGGGATAAAATGTATCTTTCCTCGTAGTGTGAACTCAAATTATGCCGAGTTGCATTCGAAATCATTCAGTAGTTCCGTCGTGATGCGCGGTTAAAGAATTTTACTTTCATCCTCTCTCCCAGGGGAACCTGACTGAATTCCGGGATCAAATGTATCCCATGTCCTTCCTTGTAGTATGAAATCAAATCATGCTAGGTTTCATTCCAATTCATTTAGCAGTTTCGACAACATGCGCGTTGAAGAAATTTTACTTTCATCCCCTCTCCCAGGGGAACCTGACTGAATTCCAGGATAAAAAGTATCCTATGTCCTTCCTCGTAGTATGACCGAAAAACATTCCGAGTTTCATTTCAATACCTTCAGTAGTTCCGGCGTGATGCGCGTTTAACAAACAGACAGACAGACAGACATGAATGAAAACAAGATCCGTCAAGTGCGACTGTAACTCGCGCGCCGAGGGTTTTGAACGTTTGTCATCAAATACGTACCAAAAGTACTGGTTAGAGACTTCGCAATTTAACGAATACCTAAGAATAGTAGGTACCAACCTACATTTCAGATGGATCTCTCTGCATGCTTCGGTTATATTGGTGGTTCGGTTAAGGTGGGTAATGGTAAATTTTTCGACTTTTTTCGAAATATTTCAAAAAGTATGAAAGCTACAGAAATTTGAATAGCTGGTTTGAAATGTCCAAACCGATACCTTTCATTTGATACCCCATTCGGTGGGGTACCCCCCCTTTTGAAAATTATTCCTTTTTGACCATTTTTCAAAAAGTGTTCTTTTTACAGACTTCTCTATATTTTTCCTGTAAAATATAGATTCATATCTACAAATGCTTCATACATTTTAAATGGATCGCTCGGCAAACTTGGAGATAGGGGGGGGGGGGAATGGTTTTTTTTTTCGACTTTTTTCATAATATTTCAAAAACTATGAAACCTACAGAAATTTAAAAAACTGTTTTGAAATGTCCAAACCAATACCTTTTATTTGATACCCCACTCGGTGAGGTAGCTCCCCCTTTTGAAAATTATTCCCCCCCTTTTTGACCATTTTTCAAAACGTGTTCTTTTTTCAAACTTCTCTATATTTTTCTTGCAAAATATAGATCCATATCTACAAACGCTTCATACATTTTACATGGATCGCTCTGCAATCTTCGGAGATAGGGGGGGGGAATGGGTATTTCTTCGACTTTTTTCGAAATATTTTAAAAAGAAATGTACAAAATGATACCTTTCATTTGATACCCCATATGACTCTGTAGGTATCTTTTAAAATTTCGGCATCACAATTTGTATGGAAAATATTCATTTTCATTTTTTATTTATTTTCATTTATTTTTCTCTAAATCTGTACAGGCGCACGAAATGTATTATTATTTTAAATTTCAAGTTGATAGCTGCAGTACTTTTTGAGTTATTAAGGAGGGAAAAAAGGACAGACAAAGCGAGACCTCCGACATCAAAACTCTGGTAACCTTTGTCCTTGGCCAGCTGTTTGGTCTCTGTGAGGAGTTTCTTGTAGTCTGGGGACAGATGGTCATTGACATAAATCCTTCCACCTCCGCTTATACGGTGCCGACAAGGATTTCTGCAGGCGGGTCGATGCAATAAAATTTTCCTTTACGTAGCGATTCAGGAAGCTCAGTATAGGTCGCGACTCGCGTCACGTAAAAAGAACGCTGGAAAAAAGTGGAAGGGGTGTGTTCGGGCATGGGTACACTCGCGCACGATAGTACTATGCCAATTTAAACCAATTTAAACCAATAGCGCACCGGCAAGCATGCGGCGCGTGACCCGCCCTCCCCGCGCCCCACTGCATACCACCAAATAGACCTATAAATCGCCTACTGCGCACCTTACCGCCAGCGTTCTTTTTACATGACGCGAACTATACTATGGACTTATCCTTACCGTTGAAAGATGGAATGCGGCTCACATAATTGATTTGTGGTTTAGCGACTTGATAGTTGATGCATGACCCAATCTTCTCAATTATGTCGAATAAATTCTCGGCTTTCTTTTAAGGAACCCCCTTTATCTCGACATTATTTGGACGCGATATTTAGTCACGTTAAAGATCATTGCGTTGGCACATAAATAATTATGATTTAACCTCGACCATGTCACATAATGAGCCAATGCTGAGGTACGAAGTTGTAGGTAACAGCGAGCTGAAAATGTATTTGTTGGTCTAATGAAAACTAGTTTACATTAGGCCAACAAATATACTACAAACTAACAAAAGTGTAAAACAAAACTAAACCGGTAGTATAACGCTTTGTGATCTCCGCTCCGCATGTATCATTTCATAACATTATCTTGTTTATCGCCTACCACTGCGGAGCGGGCGGCGCGGCGCACTATTCTTTGTTTACAAGTTTGCGTCCATCCATAGGATAACAAGTACCAACTGGACCACCTAATTCTAATGAATACTGCAGAATACATAGATCTTAGTAAAATCTGGTAAAATAGCACTACCTACTACTCACATTGACGGCACTGAAACCACAGTAAGAGAGAAAAAACCGAACAAACGATTTTACGAGGTTGCAGTTGTGCCCACATTTCGTACAGTGCTTATTCTTGAAGACCTGTAGATAACCAGCAGTCGGTGAAGTCGTGCTGCGGATGATTATGATGGTTATCAACAAAAGGAAATTCACATGATGTGTGTACCTAGTTTTCGTTTCATCATCATCATCACAATCAACCTAAATTAGTCCACGGCTGGACATAGGCCTCCCCTAATGAGCGCCATAGCGCCCTGTCTTCAGTTTTCGTTTAGTGGCATGAATTTTAACAAAAAGCTTTAGTTGGGACTTACGTGTTACCTACCTATGTAACCACATTACTGATTGTGAAATCACAAAGACGAAAGACGGATGACCCTCAACCCTATATCAATTATATCCAGGATTGACATCACAGACTGTATTCTGTCCCTATTGACCGCGACGCCCCGCCGGTCAGATTGTATTGCTAATTGCACAAAGACCATTCAATGCTAACCGATATGGAATCATTGGTACCTATCTAATTATCAATAGATTGAATCAATTGATACCTGCTGTGACGCTTCCGTAGCTAAGTAATTGTAATCAGGCTTATGTTATTAGAAACCGACATATTAATTGGATCATTATTGTGTTTGTGAAATCAGAGGGGCAGTGAGGTATGCCTAGTGAAATGCCTAGTCCCTGTGTAGGTATCCCATGTGTAAAAGGAACGGCGATTGAAAGGCAAAAAGGTAAATTCCATTTGTACTTTCAAAAGAGGATTATCGTATTTAAAGAACATGATTGTTTCTAAGTCCTTATGCGTACCTACAATCTTATAATATGATTGTTTTGTAAAACTATAATTTGATTGTTTACAAAAAACTAAAAATCGACTACGAATCCCTTAATTTAACATTTTTTTTAAATTTTCGGGACAAAACCTCTCTATACAATAGCGAATATGAACGTTACATCTGAATTTTCAAAATTCGTCCATAATAATTGACGGTGAAATTAAGGAACATGCGTAAAAAAACATTGGTATAGCTGGACATAGGAACTAATCCTTTTTTGGAAGTCGGTAAAAAAAACTGGACACACGTGTATCCAGTCTCTTGAATCTAGTTAGTGAATAAACCAAAAAAACGACTTAAAATCCCTAATATTTAAAATGTTTTTTATGTTTTGTTGGACGAATACTACCGGGAATAAAACTTTAATGGGACGATCTCGAGTCAATTTTTTGGCCAAACAGAATCTAAAAATCTACGTTACAATAGCCAAATCATTTTTAAAATCGGTTCACATTTAACGGATGCCATCGGTGAACATACCTACATAAAAAACATACATTCAGCCGAACATAGAACGTGCTCCTTTGAGGGTTAAAAATTAAAAAAGGGACCCTTATAGGATCACTTTGTTGTCCGTCTGTCTGTCTGTCCGTCTATCCGGCTGTCAACTCAGTTTTCTCAGGAACACGTGGAGGTATCGAATTGAAATTAACCTCAAATGTTCAAGTCCCCAACTCTTCCCGCGGGTGTCGCAAGAGGCGACTAAGGGATATTCACCTGGGGGCTTGCAGCAGCGCCTCCTGCAGAACAATTTTACCACCGAACTGCGATCCCCAACCCGCATGCTCAGCGTGGGGATTATGGGCATTACCCCCCATGTTACAAAGGCCAATAAGGTGTTTATCAGGGGGAGGTCTGCGTCCGTATAGGCTATAGATGTGAGATGTGACTCAAGTCCGTAACCTCTTGGAGCCTCGACATAAATAAAACTTCTAAGTCAACGCAATCAAAAGGGCAGTGGTTCCTCCCGCAGTCCATGTAGTGTCAAGTTCCCCCGACGTACCGGCGACGATGGCAGGGGTTCTTTTTCGATGGAGCGCGTGACTGTCATAACGATATCTTCAATACTGGCTTCATATTTTGGTTCTTCGAGCCCGATAACTGTTCCTCAGTTATCGGGCTCGAAGAACCAAAATATGTGCGTTCCCACTAGAAGGGCCTTTTACGAATAATGGTTCTGTGAGAAGAGCTTATATATTTCCTTGCTGCAGTACTGGTTTGTTTTAACTATTGGTTCATAATTTACTATCCACTGTTCACTCGTTCGTTGCTAAAGAATGACAGTTTACTTAAAAGTATGTGTTATTAATTAAGTTTTTTTGATTTATGTATGTTAGTTTTAAGGTAAGTTTATAGGTATTACTATGGACTGTAGAATAAGTTTAATAAGATATGTGACTTTTCTATAGTCAGAAATAAATGAATTATTATTATTAGGTATTAAAATTTCACTCGATCGGTGCTTCAGAAAACTTCTTCTATTAATGTTCACGTCGATCTTTGCTAAATACTGACTAAACCAGCGGACAAGCCGGAGCCTTAAACAGTTACTTATAAAACTATCCTAGTTTGAAGAGAACTAGCCTTGTCTCGCTCATTTACCTATGTATTGTCCGCCGTCCTTATCTTACATTTCTTTGCTTTTTCCGGAAGCTACACACGTATCTCTTTCTTCACTCTAGAACATTTTGCTGACGTTTTCCTTTTTTTCGATTCGTTTTAGAAATTAAATAGGTTCACAAGTATGTACATGCGAGTCGGTTGTCGACAACTATTACATAATCTATGGCCTATTGTTGACGGAAACAAATACTATCATCTTAAAGCTGAACGCATTCATTAGGGAAACCAGCAATTGGCATAAAGTTAAACGAGTCGCTCACCTTTCCATACAAACGTGGAACGGTAACAACTACGCTGTTTGATGTTGACCATCCAAAATTAAATATAATATCAATTTATCTGGTCACTATCTATGTTTGTATGTATACAAACATAACACATATTAAGTATAAGACACCCAAAACCATACAAAAGTATACAATTGAAAAATACAAGCTTTTATATTTTCGTAATTGACCTCTGAACTTAACCCAACTTTGGGCGAAAGTAAATAATATACGGAGAAAGAAAACTCAAATAAAGCCCGTTCCTACATATTTTAGTTCTTCAAAAGTTGATATTATTTGAAAAGATCACAATAGTTTTCTTTTATAATCTTTGTGCCAAAAGTCTGTTCCCATACTTACTGAATTATGAGCATGTTGTAAAAATTACAACTTAGATAGTTATTAAGCTAAGTTGTAATTATTAGGTACATTGCGTCCTCATGATGTAAGTATTATTAATAATAATGAACATTATTATTAATACATAAGTATAATAATCGTCGCGATCGCGATCCACGAGATAAAGATGCGCAGAACGCAATTCTTAGGCCAAATTGGTGGACGGTTACCTTCTGGACAGTCGCGTTCTGTATATTACATCCGACATGTCAAAAACCATACATACATAGACAAATATTGATTGCACACTTAACTTACAAACAACTAGTTCAGCCAGATCCGTTCAGTAGTTTTGGCGTGAAGAAGTAACAAACATCCATCCATCCATCCAAACTTTCGCATTTATAATATTAGTGTGATTAACAAACAAAAAAACAATTACAAAATAATATGACAATTAGTGGTCTTATCGCTCTAGAACGATCTCATCGTCTTCATTCTCTATATGGCACGGGCATAGCATACATAGATATTGGTCCACTGCTGGACGCAGGCCTCCTGCTGATAAGCGCCCTATTGGCTTTAATCTCATGGGGATACCCACAATCCCCACGCTTGGCATGCGAGTTGGGTATCGAAGTCTAGCGGTAGAATGGTTCTGCTGGTGGCGCTGCTGCCCGCCTCCGGTGGATATCCTTTAGTCGCCTCTTACAACGCCCGCGGGTAGAGGGTGGTACAAATTCATAGCCGGCACCACACGGCCGATATACCTACTTAACTTTCATACATACTTAACTTTCATATGCATGGCGTATAAACTATGCGCGAATTAACCGCATTTAGGTAGATGTTAATTCGCGCGTAGTTTATAATAGGCGTTCTATACTTACTTAGTAAGAAAGAGTACGTTAGTACTATGCATATAGTTATTATGTGATAATAGCAAATATTTAGCAATACCTAGATACTTGGTTTTAGAATCATCATCATGAGTAATAGCGAGGAAGGGATTGATGTAGACCACCGACGGAGGAGCCACAAAAAGTGATTATTGTTTCTGGTTGGTCACTCGCCGCCACCGTATGGTCGATGCATTGAAATCACTCTGAAAATAAACACATTTTTCTATTCTTGCGGCAAGTAGTAAGTAAACAAACATACGTCATGTTTGTTTACTTGGCTTTTTACAACCACTTTCAATAATTGCTTTTACAGTGAAATCATAAATCTACGGTTTAATGCTGTGCGCTTACTATAGTTTGAGTAGGCATGGTAAAAGTCCAGATAGTTGCCGCAGCGACGGTACTGGAAAAAGCTTACTTCTGGAAATCTTATATTGATAAGTTATGTAAGTAGAATATGTACTAGCTACATGATTATGATTATCAGCAGGAAGGTGTTTTGACACTAAGTCTCGCTACACGTAGTACTCTAGGCACGTTTTCTGTAATTGTGACATACGATAAAATCCATCGGACTCCACTGAAAATTAGCACTGGGTGGACCCACCAGTACCTATCCAGCACAACGCTGAGTGGAAGCCATATTTGCCTCAGGCTCTGCTGCGCACACAATAAAGGAATTTTACATAGATTTACTTAGTTACTTTTCGTTTTGTATATTAGTTTTTGAATAAAAGAACTATATCGATACAGATCGATGAGAGTTTAAGCTACCATATGCGCAGCCGTTGCTAAATAGGTCAGTTAAAAAAGACAGGACCGCAACCTTACGAGTCCAAAAGGATATGTCTAGTGGAACAGAAGTTCCACCAAAGCTTATGAGTGGTGTTATACTGCTTGATCTTGTTTTCTGCAAAAGATGACCCCATTGTACTGGCTGATTCTTAGGAGGCGTCGTTACGTTACGCATGAACGATTGGCACAGAGCCTCACGGCACCCAGCGTAAGGTTCCTGTGTAGTGGATGGCGAGCACTGAAACTAGATGTCATTAATGAGTGATCCGGATTTAGATAAAAAAAAACATCGAAACCGACAGCTTCCTCAAGTGAGGAAACCATGGCTGAGAGGGCCACTAAACAAAATCCAAGATACCATTTGCCTCATCCTCAATTATTTTCCTAATGGTTCTTAGTATTAGAGAAAAAGGTTAGAAAGCGTATTAATATTCTCGCTGCCAATTTAAAGTGAACGCGTCTACTGAAACTTCGTCGGGCCCCTTTTCCAAGATACATATCTAACGCACTTGGCATTATCCCTACACGCAAATAGATCTATTTCAGGTTTTCCAAAACGATGTATGACCTCCTTTAAAACATTATCGGAAGGCGTCCATTCAGTGTCCGAATAAACTATTCTTGATGCGGCGTCAACGTGGTTCTCCTTGGTATTTACGTAAGTTAAGACGCAACAATCCAAAGGCTACGCTGTTCGCACCATTGATGTGGGTATTGGACACCCCCCATACAGTTTAAATAACTAATAGCGGTGGTAATCAGTGCGGTAGCAGTAATCTATTCGAAAAAAATTAAACTGCTTGATAGCGTGTTAACAAAAGTCTTTAGGCCTAGAGAAACCGCCGTCAGTTCTAACCAGTTAATTTGGTTTTGCTTCTCGGAGTCCTTCCAATGGCCATGGGCGCTGATGCCGTTTTAACCGGCCCCCCATCCTGCTAAATCAAACAAGATGCTACCTGATGCCGGCTTTTCACTATGGGATATAGTATAATATATATTAAATCTTGAGATATATCTAATATATTATCGCTCGTCATACATTTTGTATGAGACCGTTCACACTGTGCTATAATATATATGACATCTCAAACTATAATTTTTTTTTCGACCGAGTGAGCGATATTTAGAGGTCATTTGAAGGTGTATATTTTACCTCAAGTCCCCGGACACCGCGCCTCCCCCTACCTGGCCCTCAGTTTGAATGTTGGCGTTTGTGTGCAGACATGTCAACTGATCATGTGTGTTCCAAAATTGTGGCATATAGCAATTATGCCGAGGCCTAGTTGTACTTGCGAAGCGGATAACGTCTTGTCTCGATATCGTTCCATAACAGGAACGGTTTGGGCGCATAAGGTCCCATTCGCAGAATGTCCTATAGTCCCGTTCGCAAAACGGCCCCTTTGTAATATTTCCCCTTCTCAAAACGTCCCTTTACAAAAAATCGTCTTATTCGCAGAATGACATTTTCACACAGTCTCTTTCCCAAATGTCCCGTCACCTTAATTCTTAGTTAATGAAATTAAATACAGAAATATGCTATTTTATTCAAATCTAAAGCTACTTTGTAGCTAAAAGGGTTGATTGTGACGCTTAATGGCCGGAAATTTTTCAGCTTGTGTAGACCCGCATGATAATGTCTAGAGGCTTCGAGAAAGCTTGGTTTTATGATCATTGCCGAGTATCGCAAATAAAAGTTTATTTTACTTTTGCTTGTATTTTATTACAAAAAATTACATATGTACTAATAAAAATAATAATACTACAAAAAACTAAAAAAACATCCTCTACTTACAGAAAACCTTCAATTAAAATTATCCATGTTCACCCGAATGCCCCAAAAGGCGGGTAGTGTTTTTATGTTTTGACTTTTTGCAACAAAGTTATTGAAATTATGAAATCTCTTACACTTATTTTACCTCTTAGTAGTTTTTACCCATTTTGTTGTACCTTGTGTATTTGTTGTACTTTGTAAATGTAAACGTCACGGTTTCTTCGGTTTTTCCTGAGTATACACGCCATGCCTTTTTGTAGTTTTCGGTCTGAGCGTTTCGCTTCTTGTAAAAGCTTTTATATTACCCAAAATACACGAATAATTTTCGTAAACGAAAGATTTTTTGTAAATTCTTATTAAATCGGCTATTTCAGACTTCTACTGGATATGTACTCCGGTGCAATTGAGCTTAATAAGACAAAACCAACGGGCTGTACCTAGGATACTTTTGCCGTTGGAAAGCCTGAAAAGTACTTATTTCAGCGATGTCTGGCATTGTTTGTCTTTTAAAAATGTAAATAGGTTTTGATTTGCATGCCCTTATGGTTGACACACACGTACGTACATGCGCGAGCATGTTTCATCCGAGCATGGCTATCTACAGACATGCTCGACCCTGCGTCTACACGTAAAAACCTTGCTCGAAGAACATGTTTAGTATCCATTGGTGTGGTTGGCTTCGAGCATTTGTATTGAGACTTGCATGGTTCACACGTTCGTACTTGCTCAAGATCGAGCAAGTATATCGAGCATGTAAGTAAGTACGTGTCTAAATTTAATAGTGGGTTCACACGTACCCACTATTAGTTTTAGGCAAAATATATTTGGTACTACAGCCTTGGTACATCTTTGTGACCCTTATTTGAATGATGTTAAAATGTAAGGTGATGAGGTCTCTTTCATTTTGGCGTAGGGATTATTATGTACGTCTCTCTCATCCATGTTCGGAGGTCTAGTTTTTCAGTAGGTAGGTACCTACACCTATTTTAAACAACCTCATAACCTCTTTATAAGAATCTTGCAAAAGAGCCGTTTTGCAACTGGGTCATTTTGCAGACGGGGAAGTTCTGCAAGAGGCACATTCTGCAAAGGGACGTTTTGCGAAAGGGATGGAATCTTTTGAGAAAGGGACGCTTTGCGAATAGGTCGTTTTACAGAAGGGACCGTTTGCAATGGGGACGTTTTGCGAATAGGGTGCTATTTTGGTGAAGGGACGTTTTCCTAACGGAACCTTATGCGCCCAAACTCTTTTGAAATGTTTCCTCTTGAATCTCTGGACAAACCCTTCTTAAGAAAAGGCATCCAGAGCCAGGCTACTCTTGTTCGTTGTTTTTGTACGATAGGTTCTGATAATGTCAAAGTCAGAGACTATCGGTCAATTCCAATGCATTGTAAAAATAGTCACTAGACTCTCGGTCAATTCCTATTTATTGTTTAAAAAGTATTATACTGAACCTATCGAATGCGTTTTTTTATAGAATGTATAAACACGCTACGTAGTAGCAGAAAAGCATGTTAATTTCAAGCAGATGCTTTTTAGTAGCATACAATTAGCACGTTATACGAAAAGAGCATGCTTATGAAAAAGCACGCTACCTAATTGCAAGCCGGTCTATTTTTCGTGCTTATTAGCACACAGAATGAGACGGGGGTGGGCGGGGAGTAACCCGAAAGCAAGTCTGAACGCATTCTCTGCGAGCATACTTACTTGAGTGCGTCTGTTTGATTTTTCAATTTTATATTTTACTTTGGAGAGCGATGTCTCGATGGGGTGATGAAAAGTTACATAGATAAAAAGTTTCTTTACTAAATGTATTTCAAGGACTATTTAAATTCATTCACGCTAAGATACCCATTTATCATTAGGACCAGTTTACTGCTTGGTATAGTCTGTCCGTTACATCTAGTGACCAAATTCGTCAACTTCCCTTTTAGTCTATTGCTCCGTTTGCTTATTTCCTTTTTAGTCCAATTACTTACTCTAATGTCTACTGGACCCACTGCGGACCCACCATACCCCAGGCCAAAATGGACGTATCTTTTCATTAGGTTCCTTAGGAACCTAATGCAAAGATACGTCCATTTTGAATGTCAAATAATGAACATACTATGTATTTCAGACGAGCTAGAAACTAGTGTGCTTTATGTCTGCTTTTATCGAGCTAATGTAAACACACCCAGAGCGTTCGTACTAAGAGACGAATATTATCTAAAAACCAAAAAATTACGTGACTTGTCTCGCACAAAAATGGAATGAGAACCATAGATAGAACGACCATCCTTCAGCCTGACTGACCATAGGAAATTCTTCTAACTCTATGAATTTCTAGTAAGAAGGTGCGATATCTTGCCTGTAGATTATGGAAACTACGTTGCGACGAAATAAAATTGCATGCTAGAACGGTAAATAATCAAAGGCTAGAGCATAGTGAAACATGGGCACATTTGTTATAAGCAATAAATATCTGTGAACCCTATTTATTATCCTGTAATAGCGTGATACCAGTGCGTTATTAAGGTTGTCGCTCACACGTCCAACCCCACTGCCGAAAAACACAAAAATGAGCATTCAAATATGGGCTTAAACTAGTAACATTAAGATTAGAGATAGACATTTCATAGTGGCATACTTGCTTACCGCAAGTTTCTAGCTACATCGTAAATGCCGTGACTGTAAAATGTATATAAAGGTTAAGAGTTTAAGCCCACATATTTTAATGCTCATTTTTGTGTTATGGTGCGGCATTAGAGTTTGACGCGTGAGCGCCTACCTGTATCCCGACAGCGCGAATACCATTACAATAATTGCATATCACCACTTAAGAACTTGTTTTTTAGAACTGATTGAAGCATGGAGGGTTTTCTGCATCATATGGCTCCGCAGTTCCTGCACCCAGCTCTGCAAAGCTTCGGCTGTGGAGCATTCAGGCCTATAGGCGGGGCTTTCCATCCTCTCTACCCGGGCAAGGCCTTCGCCAGGCATCTCGGCGAGCAGTACGCTTTGGGACAGAGCGTCGGTCAAGCGCTCAGGGTAAGCTATAAGCCTGTGAATTCTTAGCTCAGCCTTCAAGCATGTAATTGTCTCAGCTTGTCGCAGCGCAGCCATCGATGTCGTACCTACGTCTTTTAGGTTCTGATTCTCAAGTTGATTTAGTTTTGTAACTCTGTGTTTCTTTTATAATATCCAGGTATAATCTATACTAATATTTTAAAGAGGAAAGATTTTTTTTTCTAACGGCGCTTCAGTCCGTAGAAAGTCGTAAAGATTTTCGACTCCTACGTCACTTGACCTCGTGGTGTAGTTGGTTAGCACATTACGGTACTGACGGAAGGATGCGGGTTCAAGTCCCGTCGAAGTCAAAAAAATTTGCGATATTATTTGATTTCTTAGGAAAGATTTGCTTGTAAGTTTGTTTGTATTGAATAGGCTCCGAAACTACTGGACCGATTTCAAAAATTCTTTTACCATACGAAGCCCATATTATTCCTGATGAACATAGGCTACTTACCGCGGGAAAATGCTTAATTCCTGCGGGAAAACTTGTCAAAAAGCTTATTTTGTAAGCCAAAAGAAATCAAAATTATTGATTTCTGATTGTGTCCAGTCCATGTTAATCAGCACAAAAACTATTTTATATAAATTACTTACCTACTTCACTCAGATGGCGATAACTATCTTCTTATATTAGAGCGTTTTGCTGTCAAACACATGGTGTGTTTGATTTATAATCAATAACTTAATAGGTACTTGCCTCACATTTAAACTCTCACGTTTTATTATTTGGAGATAGTAGATTAACATTTTGTTAATACTAGTTCTTATTTGATTCTATTAACTTAACTTTCGATGAACTCTGTGGAGCTATAGGCGAAGGTCTGCCTGCGACGCAGGAGGTTGCGTGTTCGATTCCCGCCAATAAATAGCGAATAAATAGAGTATAATTACTGCAAAAGTAAAATAAATAGCATCTCTTTGGCATAAGAGATAATGACCATTGTTGACGCTGTTCATGCTGATCCTACTGGTGTAGTAGGTATGTCGAGGTATTGTATTAATTAATGGTAAGAGCGGGGTCTCCTACCTAACTCTAGCTAATTTTGCTTAAAGCGTGACTCCTGAACATGTTTGCATAGTTTTTTAAGTAGCTGTAATGAAGATTTATCAATAAAACTAATATTATAAATGCGAAAGTTTGGATGGATGGATGTTTATTACCTCTTCGCGCCAAAACTACTGAACGGATCGGGCTGAAATTTTGCACACAGGTAATTATAATCCTGGAATCAAACATAGGCATTTTTTATCCCCTCTATCTATCTATTTTATCCCCTTATAATCAGTTCTCATGGGATAGAAATCACCTTTAAACGTTTCCATAGAAACAACGCGTGCGAAGCCGCGGGCATAAACTAGTTTAGTATAATAGAAGATGCGTCTGACCCCCAGAGCGTCCGCGATGACACCAGCACCCCGCCGCTGTACCGGCACGGGCACGGCTACGGCGGCGGCGCGAGAGACGACACCAGCTCACCGGGCTCCGCCGCCTCCTCGCCGCGCCCCTGCAAGGACGACGAGCGAGAACCCGCGCCGCCCACTTGCACCGACTCGCATCACTTCTTCTCGCGTGAGTCAACATACGGAAAGCCTGAATGTATACTGCCCCAGTCCGTACTAACGAACCATCTGCGGCTGTATACTGCCGGTTGATTTCATGAAACATTCAACATGCTAGCCCCCGAACCCGTTACATCGTGCGCAACGAGATATTCAGCACAATGCACGCGCGCGACTACAACTGCAATCACCCTGAAAATTTCCCTCGTGGGAATGGTGTTTCTCCAACACAAATTCAAACATATCCTTTGAAAAGGTTTACTTCAAAATATCAGATTATCTAGAGGATAAAAAGCTTGGGACGAGTTTTGCTCCGTAGGCCAAGCACGGAGATTGTTCTCTAGAGTAGAGTAGACAATAATGACATCGCACTGTCATACATTGCGTACATTATTGAAGTTGAAGGAAAAAAATTCTAATAATTTACGCATTCGATGACAACGTGACGTAATTTTTCTCTATTCTACCCTAGATAACAATTCCCGTGCTTGCCTACAGCTCGAAATCTAACACCCTAACAAGGGAAAGGTTTCATGTTCTCTTCTTTACATAACCCTAAAAAGATTGAAGTGAACAAATAAAACTGAAATTCAAAGTCATCACTTCATTTCCTGGTTTTAGTCTTGTCAGGTCTAAAGGAAATAAAGCAGTTTGATATTTGATAGGTATGTCAACGACCTTCCAGTTTTGTATGATATTTGCGTAGTTCCATATCCTCACGGTAGGCGCTGTAGTAACTACCTACTATCTTAGAGGATACATACTGCCGGCCTTTAGCCCAAAGATATACCTAAGGTTCTAGCCCCAACTCAATATAGTTCATTCAGCTATATTACCTAACGTGCCGTCCTCCGAGTCTCAACAAGGCAGAGGAAATCAGAAGCAATAATGTATTTTTTTTTGTTACTTCATTAGAAGGTACATATGTCAGAAAAGCTCTTAGAATTCCAATGCGAATTTTTATTAAAATTAAATTCAGGTAACAAAAGTCCTAACTCGAAAAGAATTAGTATTTGTATTTACTTATTCCACCGTAGGTACACAATATGTTACACTTGATGTCACTACAGTTCACTTCTAGGTGATAAAAATAAAAGCGGGCAAGTGCGTGTCGACTCGCACACAAGAGTTCCGTACCATCGTACAAAACATGATGATTATTCTTTTTAACCCCCGACGCAAAAAGAGAGGGGTGTTATAGTTTAACGTGTCTGTCTGTGGTATCATAGCCCCCAAATGGATGAACCGATTTTCGTTTAGTTTTTTTGTGATAGACAAATCACGATTTTTCTTAGCCGTGTTTCATGAAAATCTGTCGGGGGGTTTTTAAATTTTTTAATTTTGTATTTGTTATTATTATACCTTCGCGAAAGAAACAAAGGAAACACCAAAAAACAGAATGTTTTGATGGCTTGTAAAAAATGCAAATAACAACCTAACGCAGTCACCCATCCACGTACTAACCGCGCCCGACGTTGCTTATTATGATCAAGTGATCAAATCACTTAACAGTATTCAATTAAAATTTTTATCATTTGATGTAATAGTGGCAATAGAAATACATACATTCAAAATTCAACGGTTCATGATATAATTGATAGGGATCAATTGAGCTACCTGCAGATTGTTTGCAACAGTCTGCAGTACACTCAATTGTTTCAATTGTAGATACTTGTTCTAATTTGGAGAGCTGATGAGTATCTGGCGCAGCGCATCAGCGTTGCCATACAGCGGGGCCATGCAGCCAGCGTCTTGGGGACGCTTCCGACTGTTATTGATATGGATCAGTTGAGCTACCTGTAGATTGTTTGCAACAGTCTGCAGTTAGCTCCATTGTTTCACTTGTAAATACTAGTTCTAATTTATTTCTATTATTTGATTAAAGGTAGATTCACAAAGAAAATTGCTATCAAATACTTAATAGCTGTAATTTATTTCTATTTGATTGTAATTTTCTTCGGGAATAAAGATTAATGTTTCTATTATTTGATAGTGATTTTCTTTTTTCATAATAACTTTACGAAAATTGTTGGATAACAATATGGAAAAATTTAAACTACGAAAGTCATAAATAACGGGATATTTACCATGATTTGAATTTTGAATTTTCCAATATTTCGGCACAGTTTCATGCGCCATGATCACGGAATAACTATAATATCCCGTTATTTATGACTTTAGTGTTAATAACCATGACGGATTTAAAAAAAAAAATTTAAACTATTACTTCATCTTTGCGTAATTTTCGCTGCCGTATCCGTGCCCGTGCATGTGGAAAGACGCTTACTGTGAGTCTGTCCACCAGCGGACGGCGAGCGCAAGTCTTCGTGCGGCGTGTGCGGCACGCGGCTGGGGCCGGGCGTTGCGCAGGCGCACTTTCTGCAGGAGCTGCAGCATCTCTACAGCCTGAGCGCGCTGCCGAGGGACGCCTCCGCGCCCACGCACGCCTTGCACCATCAGGACGAGGACGCGCGCTGGGAGGTCAGTATATGAGGCTACGAATACACTGATTCAAATTATTTTTAACCCCCGATATTAAAAGAGGAACGTTTGTGTATAGTTACGTGTATCTGTCTAATGCTAGGCCTGGTTCACACGGCAATAGGTATACCGCACGTTTTAAGCTGTATTCGATTTTGACCGTACAAACTGCGGGCCTTTTACCATTTACGATTTATTTATATTTGTTTACACTTCAGACCGAATCCGTTTTAAGTTAATTCGGTTCGCTTGACAAGTCCGTTGATTATTCGATAAACGTATTCAGCTGTGTACCTACGTTTTTTTTTTGCAGTACAAACGATACGTGAACGGTTCTTTACTCAATTATGCGGCACTACTTATTCTTTAAGATACATCTTGCAAAAAAACGTGCGGTACAATGCCGTGTAAACCTAGTCTTAGTTCCCAAACATATGAACTGATTTCACTTTGACACTTATTTTTGATTTAGAACTAAGCGGCTTTGTAACTGATGTTGAGCTCGAAAACAGCTATTGAAAGATGTACCTATTACACGTTGCTGTTGGAAGAACCAAATTCAGGATCATCATTTAAATCAAAGGAACTTCATAACTTCACCAATCATCATCGTCGCTCTAGCCCGGGATCACAACTGTTGGATTTAGGCCTCCTTTCGCTTCTATCAGCCTCCTGTCCTTTGCTTCTCGCATCCTAATATGCCCAACGACTTCACCAGTAACTAACGCTTTTCGGCAGACGTACCAACGCATCCGCGCGAACCGACAGCGGCGCCTGAAGCTGCGCACTCGCAAGCGGCACCACACCGTGGAGAGCATGCTGGGCTACGACCTGGACGAGGAGCGCCGCGAGGAGCGCCCGCGTGAGCCGCGAGCCTACGACGCCGAGGACGAGCCCGTCGATGTTGAGGGAGACTCGCTGGGCTGGCCCGAGACCGCCGCCGTACACGGTAGGCACTCACCTGTTTGTTACACTGACAGGCTGGACTAGGATCCGCGAGCCTACAACGCCAAGGACGAGCCCGTGGACGTGGAGGGAGACTCGCTGGGCTGGCCCGAGACCGCCGCCGTACACGGTAAGCACTCACCTGTGTGTTACACTGTCAGGCTGGACTAGGATCCGCGAGCCTACAACGCCAAGGACGAGCCCGTGGACGTGGAGGGAGACTCGCTGGGCTGGCCCGAGACCGCCGCCGTACACGGTAAGCACTCACCTGTGTGTTACACTGACAGGCTGGACTAGGACCCGCGAGCCTACAACAAGAATCAAGAATCAAGAATCAAGAATTTATTGGTAAATAAAAATTTACACGTCGAATTAAAATTATAAATAACACATGATCATTGCAATTACATTATTATAAACTTATTTCCGAAAATTATATATCACTTATTAATTAATTAATCTTATCTGCTAACTTAGGTAACTACATATATTCTTCACTTCCTATAGATTAATTTTATTATATTTTATTACTATTATTTCTATATTATATATTGTATATTTATTACTTATTATCATAATTTTCTTTGAATCTTGGCACGGAGACTGTATTCTACAGTTCCGGTGACTCTAGGAACTCCCCGAAGCTGTAGAACACTTTCCCCAGAAGCCACGTTTTAAGTCGGTGCTTGAATATGTTGGAGGAAGCGGCATCTCTTATTTTGTCGGGTAATCGGTTATAGACTGCGGGGCCCATTATGTACACTGATCTCTCCGACTTACATAATTTGTGTGAGGGTGTTTTAAGTCTGTAGTGGTACTCGTTGCTACGGAGTGCGCGGTTCGGGTTAACTCCACGGCGCTGGAACAGGTCCAGATTTTGATGGGTGAACAGCGCTACCTGGTAAATGAGCTCGCTTGGTAGCGTCATTATTTTCAGCTGTGCGAAGTATTCCCTGCACGATACATCATCAGGGACCCCCACAATGGCGCGGACGGCCCTCTTCTGCATCACGAAGATGCGCTCGGTGTCGGCGGCTCGCGCCCATAGTTCCGTCCCGTACGTGACTATACTATGGACGGTCGCAAAATAGCACGAGCGGACCGCGTCCGGAGACGCGGTGTTAGCAAGCCTTCGTAATGCGAAGCAGGCTCGTCCCAGTTTTTTGCACAAGCAGTCGATGTGGACGTCCCAAAGCAGTGAGCTGTCTAATATGAATCCCAGTAGCCTGGTATTCTGGACCTGTTGCAGCGGCGTCTGTCCGGCAGATATTCTTAGGGTTCCTGGGGTACCCCCATTCAACCTAAAGTTCATGTAACATGTTTTTTCTCTGTTGAGGGCAAGGCCATTCGCACCGAACCACTCCTCCAGGCTCGCAACCACCGCATTCAGTGTTTGCTCTAGCTGGTTTTCTGTGGGAGCAGTGACAACAGCAGCTACATCGTCCGCGTACATATATATTTCTGCGTTGCGGACTGTGTTTGGCAAGTCGTTCAACAATAAACTGAACAGGGTGTTCGATAGGCATGAGCCCTGTGGGACCCCCATTACGTTCTCTAGTTCGGACGATTCTACTCGGCCCGCCTCACCCATCACCACCTGCTTTCGTTGTGACATGAAAGAAGTAATGATGGATTCGGATGGGCCTCGGACGCCGTAGAATCGAAGCTTGTCTGCGACCAGAGAGTGGTTGGCGGTGTCGAAGGCACGTGACAGGTCGCAGCACAACAGAGCCACGCGCAGCCCCGCCTCGCGCGCACTCAGCACACGCCACACTACTTCTCGTACCAGGTCCGTGGTGGCGCGACCGGGTCGGTAAGCGTATTGCCGGTCGGTTAGGATTTCTCGCTTAGTTACATACTCTAAGAGTCTGTGGTTGAGACCAACCTCCAACACCTTACTGAACGCTGGGACCATTGATATCGGTCGGTATGATTTTTTATCGTGCTTACTACCCTTACCCTTATATAGTGGACAGATTTTTACCTTTTTGAGGGAGGTCGGGTATGTACCTTGCTTTAAACAAGTGTTGAATAGCTCTGACATAATTCCAGCGAGCGGTTCCACGGCTACCTTCATTAGGCTCGCGGATATACCGTAGAGGTCGGTGCTAGTTTTAGCGGCTATCTTGCAGTGCACTATTTTCACGACTTCTTCTGGTGTAAAGGGTCGTAACCAGAGTGACGCGTCACTAACGCTTAGCTCCGCAGACATCACGGCTGACGCGCGGTGGATGTCGGCGGCCGGGGCGCCGCACTTGCTCGCTGCTGTAACGAATTCCTCATTAAGCGCTTTTAGGAGAGAATGCTTGGAGGGGTACGGCTGTCCGTACTCGTCCTTTATATAGTCGGTGAAGTCGAGCCGCTCGCGACTATCCCGTCCTAGCTCTATATTGACTACTCTCCACATTCTCTTAAACTTGTTGGGATCGTTACTTATTAGGTCGGAGTAGAATTGTGTACGTTTGGTTTTGGTCTGTGTGTTATATCGTGTGGACAGGTCTTCGGTAAACTTCGCAAGGTCTTCATTGTCCGGGAATTTGTTTTTTAACTTTATAGTGTCGAATAAAAAATCCTTTAAATTAAGTATTTCGGTGTCAACCCACTGATTTTGATGTTTTGCGCAAGGCCTATTTTTTACAGGGAAGCACAGATTGTGTTTACTTACGGTTTTGGATATTAACGTATCAGCTAGAATGTCGCAGTTCCCTTTCGAGTCCTCCAACACTTTCTCCCAGTCTACTGACTCTAGAGCCGCGCTGAAATTGTGGATATTTATTGGGCTGTAGCTACGTCTACATGTGAATGCAGGTTTCCCGACCGTGCGCGATACTATCAGGCGCTGGGCTTCATGGTCGCTGAGGTTTGGGTTAATTGCGGAGATGCTGGCAATTTGTTCCAGCGGTAGGTTAGTGTAGGCATGGTCTAATAATGTACCATGTCCGCCTTGGGGCCGCCGGGTGGGGAAGTCTACTAATTGGTTAAAGTTATGCAAGGATAAGATGTCAGAAAGGCGCTTTGTTAGAGGTGAGCTTACCAATGTATTTATGTTGGAGTCCCCCATAATTATTGCGCTAAGTCCCTCATTACTTATTTTATTTAATAATTTTTCGAACAGTGTTAGATACTCATGATGGTTTGTTTTGTTGGAGTGATATAGACCAACAATAAGAATATTGTCGGGCGTTATTTGGACTGCACAAATATCGAAAATCTGTTCTTGGGCTAGCATACAATATTCTTTATTATTACTGACTTTAAGACACGATTTTACATAGATGCAGCTTCCTCCACGCTCTACATGTGGTCTACAGTACGAAGATATCAGGTCGTAGTTACATAAGGTCACTGAGTCTATTTCATGGCTGCGAAGGAAGTGTTCGGTAATTATCAGCACGTCGCATGCGAGTTCGTCTGCGAGTAGCACTTCTAGCTTCTTAGTTTTGGTGTTTAGTCCACGTATATTGAGATGGCACAATGTGAGGAGTTTGCTGGTTGGTGTGCGTGATGTTTTTGTCCTAACGGGAGGTGGTAACGGCGCTGGGCTCTGCGTCTTCGTTGCTAAGGCCCGCGGTGTAGTTAGGACGTTTAACAGTTTTTTTGTGTTTCTTGCGTTTCGTGACTTGGTAGAGTCTGGGCTGGCGAGCCCAATTGGGCAGGTCGTAGATCGTTTTTCATAGTGACTGGTTTCTGCTTTTTTTGTACCGGTCTAGTATTCTCGTCGTTGCTGTTCTTGATCCGCTCCGATGACTCTGGAGACTCCGGCAGTGTTCTTTTATTGGTTTTTTTTTCGGTAGGTACTCCACGTGCTGGAATTCTGCTATTCAACGTAACTATTCTGTCGTGACGTAGGACTACGTTCTTACCGGCTTCTCTTTCTTTTTTCAACTCTTCTTGGAGCTCTTTTCGTATCTGTAGTACAGCAGGAGAGTAGTCCTCTTTTAAGTATATATTAGTATTATTCAAGTATTTCTTATTCCTAATTATTTCTAGTTTTCTACTCATAGTCGTGAATGTTGTTATGACTGGTCTAGTCTTTTCATCGTCTTGTTTTCCTTTCCTTGCCACTGACTCTATCTCCCATTTTTCGCAGCGTATTTTCATCGAATTGTTTATGATGCTAAGCACCGAGTTTTGTAGATCGTCATAATTTTTTTCAGTTTCCATCATCCCAAAGAATACAATGTTTTTCTTTCTCATTTGTTTATCTAAAAAATTTATGTGTTTTTCTTGTTTATTAATTCTTTCTTCTAGTTCCTTTGTTTTGGTTTCCATAATTGTGAATTTTTCGTTTATATTCTTATTAATTGAGGTTTTTATGCTCTCTTCCATATTTTTCATATCAATTTTTTGTTGTGTCATTTCTTGCTGAATATTATGAAGTACTTCCATGATTTTTTCCATTTTGGTGACTGCAGTCGCCCTCTAGCGGCAGGGTAGTTAGTAATAGTTGTTCACGAGCCGCGCACCTCAGAGATTATATTACTCTTGATGCCCTCTTGTGGTTGTTCTCGGTACTAGGCTGGCTGGATGGATTGTTCGATTTTATATCTTCTGTCAACCCTAGATGGCGCTGTTAGTTTTCTTGTTTGACTTATTATTAGTTATGGCAAGAATTTCTTTGGAAGATACGTCAGTGTCAACGCCAAGGACGAGCCCGTGGACGTGGAGGGAGACTCGCTGGGCTGACCCGAGCCCGCCGCCGTACACGGTAGGCACTCACCTGTGTGTTACACTGACAGGCTGGACTAGGACCCGCGAGCCTACAACGCCAAGGACGAGCCCGTGGACGTCCAGGGAGACTCGCTGGGCTGGTCCGAGCCCGCCGCCGTACACGGTAGGCACTCACCTGTGTGTTACACTGACAGGCTGGACTAGGACCCGCGAGCCTACAACGCCAAGGACGAGCCCGTGGACGTGGAGGGAGACTCGCTGGGCTGGCCCGAGCCCGCCGCCGTACACGGTAGGCACTCACCTGCGTGTTACAATGACAGGCTGGACTAGGACCCGCGAGCCTACAACGCCAAGGACGAGCCCGTGGACGTCCAGGGAGACTCGCTGGGCTGGTCCGAGCCCGCCGCCGTACACGGTAGGCACTCACCTGTGTGTTACACTGACAGGCTGGACTAGGACCCGCGAGCCTACAACGCCAAGGACGAGCCCGTGGACGTCCAGGGAGACTCGCTGGGCTGGTCCGAGCCCGCCGCCGTACACGGTAGGCACTCACCTGTGTGTTACAATGACAGGCTGGACTAGTACCCGCGAGCCTACAACGCCAAGGACGAGCCCGTGGACCTGGAGGGAGACTCGCTGGGCTGGCCCGGGCCCCCCGCTGTATAGGCACAGACCTTGACTGCGATCTGCGCTGTCTATCCGCGAGTTTTGCAACTACGTCTGTGTCTGATCTGGCCCTTATCGACGCAAAATAGCTCAGAAAAACAAACTTGTCTGCGGCTCAATTAACCTCTAGTAGTAGCTGAGCGACACTAGGCCAAGGGTGTATTTGGGTGTAATTTGCCTACGTCTTTCGCATCGTCTCGGTCGACATGACGTGACGAAGTGACCTACAGTTTACTAACGGCGAAAAGGCCTAATTATATCTACAGCATCTTAAATTCTAAACCACGATAAAATTGTTAATAGGTACCCCGTCTACTTTCTTATTTGCTGTTTGGCAGTTCGATTGACAATCATGTCCTGTCATGTATGAGTGGAATAACTATAGAGTTGGTTATTAACTTAATGACTTTAAATTTTACAGAGAAAGAGCAGCGAAACGATGGCGAGAAAATTCACTTGAACTACGCGGAAGACCTCGAGATATCCAGCACCAACGACGCCATGCAATCGCCTGAGCGCGTGAGGTATTTTTTGTATAGGTGTCTTATTTACTTTATTTACCCACATTTCTCTTCCTCCCTTTACGAATGCGTGTCTAATAGATTGTTTATTTTCGTGGAGCTGATAATCATTGTTGTAACCTTATAATTTTTTGCATGACGAATAAAGCACTGCTTTCGTTATCAACCTCTATTTCTAGTTCAATTTTGGCACGTAGATATGTGATGCGTGTATTGTATTGTACCTCTATACTCATAGTAGGGGAGCCCAGTAGGGGACTTTGGGATTTTCTATGGAATCGTTTAAAGATCTGTTTAAGTAGTTTTGGCGTTAAGTCACAAACGTCCCTACATCCATTTAAACGCATCTATAATATTAGTGTGATTATAATTATTAAATTTTAATAATATTGTAAAAACAAACCTTGTGAATACACAAACTTTGTTATTTATTACACCCCCAGTGTATGGTCAAATCCGATACTACGCATAATAGAGGAAAGATTTATGAGATATCAATAACTCTCCTCTTCTTTTACGGCAATCTCAAAAAGCCAGCCTGTATAGGTAGGTATATTAGATGATTTTGTGTGAATTGTTCAGCATTATTTATTTATTTATTATATTATAATAAAAGGAAAAATGTGTTTTTTCTTTCAATGCTATTTATTCGACATATTCAATACGAATATTTAAGGGCAGAAGCCTTTATTCACCAAGAAAATTATAATATAATTGGTATTTACAATTGAAACAATTGAGCTAACTGCAGACCGTTGCAAACAATCTACAGGTAGCTCAACTGATCCATATCAATACCAGTCGGAAGCGTCCCCAAGACGCTGGCTACATTGCCCCGCTGTATGACAATGCTGATGCGCTGTGCCAGATACTGACCAGCTCTCGGGTCACGCGTCGCTTCGACCAGACGCTCAGATAATTTTTTAAAAACCCAAAGAGCCTCGGTATCCCACGGACCTAGGGTCTCGACTCCAAGAGGAGCAAATGTGTAGGCTCTGTCGAGACCTGCATATTTGCGCCTCTTGAGATCTTCGGCCAAATCTGCCGCCGCGCCTGCCCTCACGGATGTCCTCGGAAGGTGGGAAGGCGCAAGTGTGTCGACGCATGTAGCGTCCCACACAATGGGCCTCCCCAACTCCCATGGGACTAGTGTTTCATTAAAAAAAACTTGCTTTAAGATCCGTTTATTTTCAGGTTGTACATAATTTAACTAAATTAGGTACCTTTGTTGATATATAACACGTACGAGTAAATCACAGTAACAGAATAAAACATTTACAACTAATATATAAAAATGTCAAACTAATATTTTATTTAACTAACTAAGGGTTAAGCTAGTACTTTGACCTGATCAATTCATAATTCACAAGGTCAAAAGCCCGGCTAAGGCGTAAAAAGCACGCATAGACCGATTTACCAAGTGACGTGTAGTAATTCACAGTGCTTTTCAAACTCTTTATGGCTGAATCCGATGAGACAGGGATTGCAACCAAATTGAGCATCGTTGATGTTAATGCAGATTTGGATGAATAAGACCCGAGTTCACCAACGGATGGTTAAATTTTAAACAGTTGTTTTATCGTTTTTGACACAAGTTTTCATATATTAAACGTCAACGTTAACCGACGAAGCAGTCTAATTGTCCGATTATCTATTGGTGAACACAGACGTAAGTCGCTCGAGCACCTTTCCTAAAACTGTACCTAACGATATAGGACGATAATTTGCAGACGAACTAAGATCTCCAGCTTAATTCTTATTAATAGGTAAACTACCATTATTAGGTAAAAAACTATTTTCACGAATACCTACATTTTGGCAAATAACTAAATCTTATAATGTAATGTTTAAGTGTACTGTGATAATGTACTGTGATGAAGATGTACTGTGTGTAGAGACTCTGATTGTACTGTACAATTACTATTTCAACTGTTTTTTATCAGCCTATCGAAATAGCGTCGAAAGGCTTCTCGCATAAATATCCAATCATTTCGATAACACATAACTAACATACATTACAATATATCCAATCATTTCGAGAACACAATATACCTATTAACTTGAGTTCATAACTCCCAAAGTAATGTTTAGTAATAAAGAAAATTACAATTAATTAATACTAATATTTTATTTATTTAGTAAAATTATGTAGAACCTGAAATGGCTAAGAAATCTATCGAATTTTACCAACTAGGTAGGTACCAACAACACCTTTTCAATAATGCTATTCTTTTTTGAATCAATAATTTCATTTCATTCCCTGTTTTTAAACCCGTTGAATGAATGGGGACCGCTAGCGGGGCGGTCCATTCCAAGGATGGCCATAAAATAAAAGTACCTATTGCTATCTATTTTCTTAACCCTCAACCCTCGCATGGTATTTCAGGAATGAGACCCCCAAGCCGCTGTCTCTGGAGTGCGGCAAGGAGCCGGAGCGCCCGGCCGAGGTGACCACCACGGAGGCCTGGGCGCCCCCCGCCGACGCCTGGCCCGCCCTAGCCGCGGAGGCCTATATGCAGGCCGCGCGCCACAAGATCGACGGCGAAAACCTACCCTCTTCCACTGATTCACGCAACTAGACGAATAAGAAACATTTTTACTGCTAGGAGTAAAATTCATGTTTCCTTAGGAGGAAAGATCTCAGTAAACCAAAGAGTAAAAATTTGTCACTGGGAGTTAACTGTTCACCCACTGTAGTAGTCTCTGTATTTCGAGTAAAAATCATGCATTTCTTGCACTAAAAATCTCTGTCTCTAGGAGTAAAGATTTCTGTAGAAAGGTATACCTATCTAGCAGTAAAGTTGTCTGTATGTCAAGGAGAAAATATCTCTATAACTCGAAGTAAAGATTTCTTTTGGAGTAAAGTACGAGTTGGCAGCAGACGA
The DNA here is from genome assembly GCA_949316285.1 of Eupithecia subumbrata. Taxonomy (NCBI): domain Eukaryota; kingdom Metazoa; phylum Arthropoda; class Insecta; order Lepidoptera; family Geometridae; genus Eupithecia; species Eupithecia subumbrata. Next base: position 8,723,498 of record OX438642.1, on the reverse strand, counting down.
CATGAGGCAGCGCGGACGACGCGTCGCAGCGACACTACTGGTTTCTATGTATTTCTATGAAATTCCCTCCGTAGTTAGCGACACGTCGTTAGCGACACATTTCATAGAAATACTTGGAAACCAGTAGTGTCGCTGCGACACGTCGTCCGCTGCTGCCTCATGTCATCCGCTGCCAATGTTAACGTTATCTAAGTACAGAACTATATAGTAGAAAACATCTCTGTATGTCAAGAAGTAAAGATTCTAGGGCTAAAGGTGTCTTTATCTGTAACAGTAAATAGATAATCTGTACTACAATTTCATTAATGTCGTGTTATGTCAAGCAGTAGAAAACTCTAAATTTCGTAAACTTCTCAGCCATATCAGCAGATCTTTGTATATTTAGCAGTACCTAAAAATAAAGAAGTCACGGTAAATCTCTGGATTAGAAATGTACGTGTCTCTCTGCCTAATAAATAAATAATGTTAAACAATTCACACAGCATCATGCAGCCCCGTGGTAAGCAGAGCTTGTGTTGTGGGTACTAGATAACTGATATACTCATAGATTTATATCGTATCTATCGATATACTTACCTAAGGCGTTACCCCGAGTCACACTAGCGCCACCATCTATTTTATATTATTATAACGTTAAACAAACGAATTTTCAAAAATCCAATGGGCTGTTTGTGATACCTATCCAAACTTGTGATCCTTGATGGCTCTAGGTGGCCACCAAGGGCAACTACAAAATCAAACGATTACCGAGGCATAAAAAAAAGTTTATGATAAGTACATAACACAAACCGACCAATGGATTTTTGAAAATTTCTTTGTTTAACGTAATAAAAAGATAAAACAGGTGGCGGCGCTAGTGAGAGTCGGGGTAGTGCCTTAATACATTAAATAATATCGATGGATATAGAAAACAGCCAGAAAACCCCAAACAAATATCGTACAAAAGTTTGTGTGGTAATCGAAGAGTTAAGGATTAATATTTTTGTTTTACCCGACATCCGCTTTCGAGACTCTTTAATCATTGTAAAGTTTGAGCTCGTTCTTTCGATTTAGATATAAGATTTATTTATTCATTCATAAGGTACCTATACATTTAAATAAAATCTGCTTGTATAAGCTTATTTATCGATTTATACAAACGAACAAGTTTTTGTTATGTTCGTTAACTTTGTAAATTCAATTTTATTCTTATACTTACACATACGAGTTTATCATCTCTTTAACTAAAATAATTGTGTGTCGTACTATCATTACTTCATTATACACCTAAAAACATTGGATGTTTTCGTGTGTAAATAATGACGTATTAATATTATATTAATTATTTATTTAAAAAAACTTGTTATTTATCTAGAAATTATTGTTAGGTCGCTTTTCGTTAGGGAATACTGAAGTTTTTGTTATTACTAGGTATTTTAGATCTGTCAAAAATCACTACTAGTGAGTAGGTGCTTACTCCTATTTTTTTGGAATGTATAGATTGTATGCCAAATAAATATTTTCTCTAGTGCCAATAGCAAAGATAGTTGTGTATCTACAGATGCCTCGTCATAAAAACATAAATGTGTGAAATTAAATGACTATTATGGAAAAATTGATTTTTATTCAACAAAGTAACATTTCAACTTTCGCTGCAAAAGGCAAGTAAGTGTTCAATTAATTTGAGTATAGCGAGCGTAATTATACAAAAAATATTAAAATCAGGCTTATCACGTAATTATACAGGCTGTTATTTGTATTAGTGCGCAATACCGCTGGAGGTTGTTCAGGTTGCAGAATTATTAATTTTATTACAAACTAGCTGACCCGGCGAACTTCGTATCGCCTAACAGTCGATTCTTTAATTTTTTTTTTGTTTTTTTTTTTAGAATTTTTCTCTCCGTAAGAACCATCCTCGTACTTCAAGGAATATTTTAAAAAAAGAATTAGCGAAATCGGTCCAACCGTTCTCGAGTTTTGCGCTTAGCAACACATTCAGCGACTCATTTTTATATTATAGATAGATAATGTCCTATTTTTGTACCAAGCCATCCCAAATATCGCGACCATCACTTTTGTGCGTTCCGCCCATTTTCTCACTCGACGGCCCACCACTAAGTACCTACGCGGTCATTGACAAAAAGTAAGCACCCACTCCATAATTTAGACGTGATAACGAGACAGAGTTCAGGTATCATCGCACGTGTAGGCGCGGTCAGCTGTTTGTCACCGCATTGTCAATGCCCTATAGGTTGTAGGAACAATCTGTTTGATCGGACGGTATACCGTATTATGAGCTTAAAAAATGAGTTGGTGGCAAATTTTTTGGGTAGGTATGATATTGATCTTGACCTGTTTGTTGATTTTATATTATTCTATGGCACTACCGGAACGTCCTCCCCCCCCGCGATATTGCGCACTAATTTAAATAACAGCCTATACAGTACTTATTAGAAGTACCAAATAGTTCTAGCGCAGCATAGTTACCTTATTTAACTGAGTCTAACTTAAAGCGTGTTTTAGGAAGTAATCTCCTAGGATAAAAAAGCCTAAGTAGGTAACGTAACGCACTGATAAAGGTATCTAATAACAAGCTGCGCATATAATTTAAACCTGTACATTCAACCTTTGAGTATGTATTACATATTATTTATTTTCAAATCATTGACACTGTAGATGTCATACACACACACCTAAGTACATTGAAAGAATGATTTTAAAAACAATCGTATATTTTTCAAAAAGTGGTACCACTGGTTTGTATGCGCATAGGCAGTACGGAGCATGCATCAACACTGTGCTACAGAAAATATTTAAAGCCGTACCAAACGAACAATTTTTGAAAACAAAATATCGCATACTGACGAGGTTAGGACCCACCGAAGCCTAGGGGATGCGCTAATTTAGACTAGACCGAGTTGGCGGCCGGCGTGTTTAGTCGCCGACGTTGAGTTTGAACGTTGAATGTTTGTAACAGCTGTCTTCCGCGTTGGAGACGGTCGCCCGGAGCGTTGACTCGCACTTCAACGGCCCGTTGATGTCTTGGACCACCTGGATGAACACGCTTCATTGGTTATAGGTACTCTTTTCCGTTATTTTTAGGCACCTCTAGAGGGTCGTGACGTGACATGATTATTGATGTTTCCGCTGAAAACCGGCGCTGGGTGTATACTGTATACATCAGTGTTTACAACGCTGAGCGGAAACCAATTTGGAGCTCTGCTACGCACAAAATTTAAATCATGTAACAATAGCAATTTTATGGTTCAACTTATTGTGTAGTAAGCAGTAAGGTAAATAAAACGTTCATTCATTCATTCATAGGTAAAGGTAGAGACCGACCAAAGGTGGGTACTATATCGTTGATCATTAATTTAACGAAACAATTTCAACGTCTTTAATTATTTCCGTTTAATTGATCTACCGCTATACTGGTTAACTTTTAACACGGGGTAATCTTTACGTTAAACTTTCACAAACATTGCGAAACTTTCAGATTTGGAAATAACCAAAGACGAAATTAACTTTTGGCTTAATTATACGAAGTTAACATCACGCCATGAACATAAAGTCCTTTTTTAGTCTTTAAACAAACCTTAAAACCGCCAACGACTAACAAGCGTGGTGGTTATGGCAAACCTATGATATGCGTATGTGTGATGGAGGAAGCCTATGTTGAGTAGTGGACGTATATGGGCTGACAGGATATGATGAAGACAACCAACACGTTTCTTAGTTTACCTTTCGAATCTGGTCTTCTCTGAAAGAGAGTTCTTTCGCAATAGCTTCCTTACGCTTCGCCAGCTCAGGTGCATAGCTTTCCTTCAAATATTTTTCTACGAGCTCATATTCGCGGTAGAGATTCGTGTATTCGGCTAGACTCTGTTTCGCCTCCTGGCTTCCACGACCTTTGGATGTCGCCGCGTCAAAGTCTTCCTCCTGATTTGTTGCCAAACTGAAAACATAATAGTGACGATGTTGACTGTACTAAAAACAGTCTGTCCCACAGCTGACGTTTGCCCAGCAGTGGGACACTGTAATAGGTAATTAATTAATACTTACATACATAGCCAACATCCCTGTTGGTCAATGGTCAATATTTATGATATGGTTTTGAAAATGTAATTGCCTACCTATCGTCGACGATTTTGCTGATTGACGATATACCTAGTATGAGTTGGTGAGTATCTGAAACATATGGTCAACTTAGCAAGAATAAACTAAGAATTAGGAATTAGGATATTAATAGAACGTCATTGTCGTCAAAAACTGATCACCAACTCCTCAGAGGCTCCCTGAATATCAACAAAAGGCTTGAAAGAAAGAACTCCAACACACGCCACATTGAACTGGCGACAGAGCGAAACCGCCGGGGGTCCAAAGTAGATTGGCAGGAGCCACCTATGAAGTTTAAAACGCACGACGGGAGGAACGTACTGTCGGAGCCGGAGATAGCCGGCGAGATAGACGATTTAGCCAACACTCCAAGCCCATCCAATTGTGCAGAGGAGTGAGACAAAGGAATGTCATATCCTATTACTGAAACTGTTCACAAGCTTGTCAGATGATATTTTTAAGATGCTGGACTGGAAAGGTATGGGTATTAATATGAACAGCGAATTCGTCTTACACCTGCGATTCACTGAGGAGGACTCATAGTCATAATGGTGGAGTCGCTAGAGGAGTTGAACCAGATGCTGGATGGCCTAGCTTCAGCAAAGCGGTGCATTGGTGTTGGCACGAATAACGATAAAACCAAAGTCATGAACAATGGCCATATTGATCGAAGACCGGTCTTGGATGGCCACTTTCTCAAAATCGTTCCAAAAAACACTTATCTCGGACAGATTCTGTAGTTAGGGAAAAATTGTTTTGAGAAGGAGGCCAAGAGGAGGTTCCAGTTGGGCTGGGCAGCGTCATCTATACCGCAATGCTTGTAAACCAAAGAACCACCCTACTTACCCGTCATGGCTTACCAAGCCGAGACGTAGACACTCACGGTAGGGCTGCTCTACCATTCCAAAGTCGCTCGGCGTGCTACGGAAAAAGCTATACTTGGAGTTTCTCTGAAGGATAGGATTAGTAACGAATACATCCGACAGAGAAGCAAAGTTATCGACATAGCTCATAGAATAAGCTGAAGTGGCAGTGGACCGGCCATATTACGCGAATAACCGACAACCGCTGGGGTAAACGTGATCTTGAGTGGAGACCGCGACTTGACAAACGTAGTGTAGGACGCCCTTCGGCCAGGTGGGATGACGATATCTGCGAAAGACTGCAGGCAGGTGCTGGATGCGGCTCGCTGAAGACAGGGCGTTATGGCGCTCATTAGGGGAGGCCTATGTCCAGCAGTGGACTAGTATATGCTGATGATGATGATGATGATATGGTCGACAATAGATCGATTTTTTATTTTTTAGGTTCAAAGCATTTCTAAGGATTGGACAATTTACATTTTGAAATGGAGATAAATATTTGTCGTGCACACTTCGTAATATGGCTGTGGGATGATCAAATGGACTCTAAAAATGGTTACTTCGACATGATGGAATGGAGTACTTAACCCATGGCGTCTCACACCGTCGATTCAATGTCTTTCGCGTGGCTGTCAGCTCTTATGTAACCTCTATCGATCAACTCTTTTTACATACAAGTGTAAAAGTAGTGCGGGCTGATGATATAAATCGAAGTGGAAGAGTAACCAAAATTGTGATGTCATATCTATATTGACACGAATGATTACTTATGGTATTGCTTATTATTATACTGTATATACAACATAATTTATTTTTCTATATTGGGTACATGACAATTTATAATTATTTTAGTATTTAAAATTGAATTTAATTTGTTATTATGTACCTCATTTTAATTTTATAGACTTGTAAACATTATTTTACCAATAAAATGACTATCTGACTATCTGTCACACTTTAGGAACAAAGCACACTTTTGAGAGGCTGTTCTGTAGGAAAGATACCGCCGGCTAGTGATGGAATGGTTCTAACGGACGTGGCAGATAGGGAAACACAAGTCGCACACTTTAGTAACAAAGCACAAGCGACAGCAAGTCGTTTCTTAACCGTCGACACTCACTTGTACATCGAGGTGTAGAAGTAGTGAGGTCGGCTGATGGCGCGCAAGAAGCGCGGCACCATGCCGTCGCCCTCGCGGTACATGTCCAGCAGGCGGTTGTACGACATGTACTTGTAGGTGGGCAGCCGCAGGAGACGCGGACCCAGCTTTATCACGTTGATCTCTCGGTCGTCCATCTGCGCACACTGACAATGTATCAATTAACATTTAAGGGTAATTGAGGTTTGTCGGACCTAACATAGGCTTAACACCCGCGCTGGCATCTATTGAGACTGAATACACTGAATTTTAGATGTTTTGTACTAAAATTTAAAACCGACATTAAATTCCAGAATATGAAGGTAGACGCGGACCCAGCTTTATCACGTTGATCTCTTGGTCGTCCATCTGCGCACACTGACAATGTATCAATTAACATTTTAGGATAGGTAATTGAGGTTTGTCGGACCTAACATAGGCTTAACACCCGCGCTGGCATCTATTGAGACTGAATACACTTAATTTTAGATGTTTTGTACTAAAATTTAAAACCGACATTAAATTCCAGAATATGAAGGTACCCTGGTGCCTATCTTGTTTTTTAAGACATATGGGACCATTAGGACCTTGGGATTAAACTTTTAGAGGACTTACTCGGGATGATTCTTTAAACTACAGAAGCAATTTTTTTCGAGACCATCTTATACTATTCGAGTAACTAATACGAGTCTATACTCCTTAATCTTTTCATCTAAGTAACATTGAATGAAACTTTTGACTGTTCTGGATTAGTAAAACGCTAATAAATTACTTACACCGTTACTAAATTTTGAGCCGCAGTTCGGCATGTGGCGTAAACCTGCAACAATGTTATTGTGAGAATGGGGGTTCTTTCATTGGCCGACCCGACCGATATAAATTATCCTATTAATTTTATTAAGTGTTAAATCACCATCACAATTATGCGTCCACTGAAGAAGGCGGTGTCGGGTTGGAGCGGTCAATGAATAAACGCCCAAATGCAGTTATGCACCTCACGGTTCGAAGTTCGACCGACATGATCCCTAGTTCGTACATACATAACAATCACACTAATACACTATAGGTACTAATGCACTAAATGCGAAAGTTTGGATGTAAGGATGTTTGTGTGTTTGTAACATCTTCTCGCCTAAACTACACTTGCGAGCTTTAAACTGGAATCGTTTCAAGGGTTGTTCAAGACTAATTTTTACAATTTCTTTGCAGTGAATTACTATGAGTTAATGTTTTCCCTTACGCAGGATTTATTGGCGACGATAAATTTTGATTTAATGGACAATAATGTCCGCTGCCACACCGCAGCAGTGACTATACAGTACCGACAGACGTCTTCCATGTCGGCATTCCCACACTAGACTGGCCAGCCCTTATTCCTGACTTGACCCAATCTGGCATATGTGGGACGAGCTAAAACAGCGGATACGAGGGAGAAATCCAGCTCATCCAGCTCCGGTGCCGATAGAAGCCGATAGATGCAACTTCGACCAATAGGTCGAAATAGGTTAGTAGGTTGCAATAGCAATAATTCCCAATTTTTAGGTAGCCAATTTAATTAATTTTAAATCGTCTTGATATCACTTGAAAGGTTACAAAATTACCTTTCAAATGATATACAACAATCTATAGTTCATTGTTCATAAATTGGAAAAAAATTGTTTTGATCAACTCGCGATGAAAGCGATTCCATTTTAAAGCTCGCAAGTGTAGATACTGGACGGATCGGGCTGAAATTTTACATACAGGTATTTTTATTTTCCCAATTTATGGGATATAGCTTCTGCCCGTGGCTTCGGACGCGTATTTTCGGTATAAAAAGTAGCCTATTATCGAATTTAGGCTATGTTCTAAATGTACGCCAAATTTTATCTTGATCTGTTCAGTAGTATTGGTGATCCTAGGTAGCAAAAATTTCACGTCACAGAATTTCGGTTTTATAATATTAGTAGAATATGGTACTGATTTATACAAATTAAATCAGTACTATACATCCCATAAATCAGTTCCCATGGGATAGAAATAACCTTTAAACTTTTCCAGAGAAACAACGCGTGTGAAGCCGCGGGCAGAAACTAGTAATTATTATTTTTGTTTTAATTCTGATGTATAGTTTCCGTTATATTTTTTAATTCCGTTTTATAGTACTAATGGTGAATTTAGCGCATCATGATGGATGCCACGTCACGTCTTGAATCTTGATCAATTGCTTTGAAATGATGAAGTCACGTGTGAGCCAGGTTACATACCCATGTGATGCGCAATAGTTAGAGGTATTCCAGACAGAGGTTGCTGCTTTTTTAACCCGTTTAAAACCTGAAACAAACACTGATTTATTCGATCATTTCAGGTTGTCATCCGCAACCGTACTTTTAACGCATCGCTGTCAGGCGTGGCCGCTGCTGGCGCTAGAGATAATGTTAAGGTCCTTATGCCTCAGTTGTTTCGGAGAATACGTTACATCTATCTAAAAGAGTCGCCAGAAGACCTGTTGGTAGGAGAAATTCGTTGGCTGCGCGATATACATAAGGCAATATACAGGGTTATTGGTAATTCACTGACACTGCGTAAATTGCAGGTTCTGCCCATCACAACGAACACGTTAGTGAAGATATTAGGGTTTCGAAACCGATCTTCGATCTTTGAAACCCTAAAAATTAAAATGAATATTTCCGTACAAATTGTAATGCCGAAATTTTAAAAGAGACCTACAAAGTCAAGTGTGGTATCAAATGATTTTTTTTTTCGAATAGTCGAAAAAATACCCATCCCCCCCTATCTCCGAAGAACGCAGAGCGATCCATTTGAAATGTATTAAGCATTTGTAGATATGGATCTATATGACGACCTCGGTGGCGCAGCGGGCGAAGGTCCGCCTGCGACGCAGGAGGTTGCGGGTTCGATTCCCGACTCGGAACAAAATTTTTGTGTACGATCTGCAGAAATTTGTTCCGTTGGTCTGGGTGTTTTGTATGTATAATAAAAAATATCTATCTATGTAGTGTATTGTATTAAGTATATCAGTTATCTAGTACCCATAACACAAGCTCTGCTTAGCTTAGGGCTAGGTAATGCTGTGTGAATTGTCCAACATTATTTATTTATTTTATTTATTTATTTTATATTTACAGGAAAAATATAGAGAAGTCCGTAAAAATAACACTTTTTGAAAATTGGCCAAAACGGCGCACTTGACGGATCTTGTTTTAAAATCAGCCAGCCGTATTGTGATTGTGAGCAGTTTGCATGCACTACAATTTATTTAATACAATTACTTATCATATTATTATTTGATCATGCAATTTTAATAGGAAAATGATATGTAAGTAATACGTTATTTAAGATGTTAGTTGGAAAAATATAATTGTAACGATTGAGCCTTTTGATCGGTATCGTTAAATTAGGTATGATTTTTTTTACAATTTGGCGGGTTCGATTCTCGGTTCAGACAGGCGTCAATTAAAAAAGTAGTAAGATAAATCAGGGTGAGTGACGTTTATTTCCTTACCGCCGAATACTCAAACGCATCTCAGATTTAAGCACGTCTCAAATGACGATTTTTTGACAGTTTTCAATGAAAATGTGTCAAAAATTCGTCACTTGAGACGTGCTTATATCTGAGATGCGTTTGAGTATTCGGGGGTCTGGCTTACAAAACTGCGTTCCTGCGTCTCACCTGCTGAATGTTAACACCGATGTTGTGCGAGGGCGCCGTGCTTATACTGGCCACAAACGGTATGTTTGTGTAGTTGGTGTTGCCGTTGAAGTAGCGTATCCCGGCCTGTTTCATCTGAGAGGCTACTGTCGGCTTCTCATAGCGCCGCTTACGGTACTTTGATCGCCGGCTTGGTTGCCAATCCTGCAAACGTTTATACTTACAAGTACCAACTTTACAGATATTGCAGGTATAGGATTACAGGCTTTACAGAATTAAAACAAAGAAAAGAGGTAGGAAGTTCAGAGACTAAAAGAGTGGCATGATTAGAAGATTAAAATCCTCTAATCATGCCTCTCTTTTAGGATTTTACCTGTTTAGAGTTTACCATCGGTGCATAATTATCTTGGAGGGCTGTCTCTGCACTTTGGTAGAGGTTGTGAAGTCGTGCTGAAATAAATGTGTTTTGTATTTACAGGTTTTTCATAAAGGCAATATGAGTTGCAGTAACATATATTTTATTTTCTTTGACAATAAGGAAATACTGAAAGATACCTGGCCTGGGTCGGACGCTTTGAGAGGCGAACCCCGAAGCATGATGCGGTGTTGGTTTGAAAAGTTCCACTACCGGCTTCTCCTGTTGGACTGGTTCTGAAAACCGTCATGTGAGTAGTTTGTAGGCTAGTATAAATATAACTTTCAAAATCTTGCGTGATCTTACGTTCATGCAGATTTTGTATTATTTATAATAAGTAATAATTAGGTGTACTGTTTTTGTTTGTTTTGTAAACGCTTTTATTTTTAGATTTAGTAGGTACCTAGTCTGTATGTCTCTATGTAGGTAAAATATATACCTACTTATATTTCTTGTTCTTCTTCTGTTAATACATAAATCTTTTATAAATTTGTAAGGTACCTAAATTTCATAAAATACGCCGCGATCTGATACAAAGAAAATATTTGAGGTTCGGGTTAAGCCGTTTAATTTCAGATTTTTTCAAATCATAAATTGTGCAATTTCAGAATTGGACGGTTTCAAGCTACCAAGACAGTTACCTTCTTTCATTTGCTGCTGAAACTTGCTGGGCAGTCGACGGCGACGATTTGACGGCACCGAGGCCGCATCTGAGTATGACCACAAGCTTTACGTCGTTATACACGACCGTAAACTGCTGGTTAAAGCTGATACATATTTTAATTACGGCCGTGAAGGTGGCAAGCAACGACCCTTCCGAATCCGACCAGAAAAACGTAAGAGCTGATTAACGACCTACCAGAGGAAATGCAGCAGGTTCCTTCTGTGATCAATCAACATCTTGTTATCACCACTCACTTGTGACTACGACAAAATCCCCCTCGTTTGGGAGAGTTCATGTTCAGTTCAGCAATGGGCATGTATGGTGTGGATCATAGAGAGTCACACACAGGCTGTGACTTTTATGAATAACGTTGTCTAGGTAGGGTGAATACCCTAGATACTAGTATATTTATTTTCTGCTTCCTAAAAAAGAATTCAAGGTAACCTGAGATATGTACCTGAGGTTCGTGGTTGCGGCCGATAGTGCTGCGAAGGCGACTCTTTCGTATTCTGCTGGCGACCGCGACGAAGGCCGTCCAAGTAATGTTTACGGATCAGAGGCGGCTCCATTGGTACATTTTCTTCGACTGGTCTCACCACTGAATTATACAATCAGATTTTTATCAAGCGAATCCTGATTTTAACTAGTAGGTTTAGTGGTGAAATATCTTTTGTGAACGAAACGCAAATGAACGGCTTCGTATTTTAGGAGTGACTAAGTTGTATGATGTTGGCAAATGTAACAGTATTTTATCCAATCCATTGTCTGAAGAAGTCCGCATAATTTACAACCATGCCTTAAGTTATTTCTGTAGTGATTAGTTTATAGTTTTCATTTGTAAAATATTGTAAATATGTATAATTAGGCGATGTGCTCGCTCAGCGATAAAGCCTTTTGTGTGGTGTGAAATAAAAAAAAGATATACTGACCAGCCATTGCAGATCCGCGGCAACAATCTTACAGTAATTTAGGCCCTTCTCCCATTACGATACGCACAGACGATTCAAGTTTCCTGCAATTCTCGGAGACTAGTCGCCGCCAAGTACTTATCTCACATACATTTGAATGCAGGATCGCAGACTACGCTGCTGGTATCCTACGCGTCCGCGACTAGTGTCGCGCGACTCGCCGTGTTGGTCGCTTGTGCGTCGCGTCTCTTGCGCGTCTCGACAAGATGGTGGGGAAGCAAGAAATAAATATTAAGTTTGTACAAGAAGTTAAAAAACATGCTTGTTTATATAAAAACAAATTACTAGAATACTATACTAAAATTCTTATCATCATGTTGTGCTACAAAAACTCGACAATTTATAGTATCTTACAAAACTTTACTTCTTGTACAAACTTAATATTTATTTCTTGCTACCCCACCATCTTATCGAGACGCAAAGCACAAGCGACCAACACGGCGAGTCGCGCGATATTAGTCGCGGACGCGTAGGATACCAGTAGCTTAGTCTGCGATCCTGCATTCAAATGTATGTGAGATACTTGGCGGCGACTAGTCTCCGAGACTTGCAGGATATTTGAATCGCCTGTGCGTATCGTAATGGGAGAGGGACCAAAGGTTTTACATTAAAATGCTAACCTTCCTTCGATGAATGACACGAATCATTTTTTCGTTTACTGCTAGTAGTCTTCGTTGAGCTATTTCTGCTGATTACACTGAAAAATAAATATTTCATTTCAAGCAAACTAAATAAGTACGCTAATAACGTCATACATGTAAATTATATATTAATCTCCTTTGATCCGAATCACAGTTTTTTTTAATATATTTGTAGAAATGGTTAACAAATATCTAATAAATATACACGGTGGCACGAAATAAGTTTACCTAGGTACTAAGCCGAAAGAGCCAGAAATTAGTGTTATAAGCGCTCCGATTTAAAAAATTTAAAATATTTCATTATAATCCTTATTAATCCTCTTATTAATGTATTCTTGCATTATTTATTACTGAATTACATGAGACTGGCTAAAGCGAAAAAAGTTGATAGACAGCAGTGGGTGATCCCAGACTAAAATGATGATGATATTGAACGAGAATTGGGCTCAAACTCTCTCGGTTCTCGGGCGGGGCGAACGCGATTTAGCGCGTAACTGAGTTTTGGGACAAATCCGCTCGATGTACCGACGACTTAGTAGCGGACTAGCGGTCGTAACGAGTCTATGGATGGAGACGCTTCAGGACCGTCCATGTATACGTCTGATATGATGATCATGATGAAGGCACTACAGATTTATCTTTGATGGAGCAGCACCCTTACTAGGGGCCTCGCTGGTTGCCTTCGTAACAGTCCTTGTCGCATTCGCCGAAAGCCTGCCGCGGCGCGGACGACGTAGCGGACCGGTTTCGTACCGCGGTGAAACCTGGAAAAGATCGCTACTTTAGCGTTAAGGCCATACAGGTAGGAACAGAGCTGCATCGGTAGTTAAGCCCTAAGTGATCTAACATAGGCTGCTGATGATGATCATGAACTTCACTTCTAACTGCGCTCGATGTTGGTCTAGCCTCAGAGTGCCTCTGTTAAACGTCGCCAGGGTCAGTTTTTTGAGTTTTGAATGGTAGCCTTAAGTAGCCCAGGGATTCCTAGCACCCTCTGCCCCGCCGTTACGGTGGCCGCTACCATGGCCAGGAATAAAGAGGCAGGCACTGGAACTGGGGGCCATTTCTTTATGGTTTTTATCATTCGAGGGTTAGTGCCTATAATCCCCACTCTGGGCATACGGGTTGGGGTCGCAGTTTGATGGTTGATTTGGTCTGCAGGGGGCGCTGCTGACCCCCCCCCCCCGTGTATGTCCCTTAGTAGCTTCTTACGACACCCACAAGGGCTGTTATCGGCTTGCTTTTTGCACGGCTTGTGTTATAGGTACAGTCAGCGTCAAATTGATAAGAGCGTCTAAAGAAGTCAAAATTATCTGAAAAACATAAAATCAATTTGATATACGCCGTTCGAATCATCATATTGTTATTAGCACCCAAGGTGTTCAAAATATCTTACTACTCCTTGTTTCATATTTATATGAGCATTCAGAGTGTTCAAAATTATCTTAGCAAACAAAGCTCTCAAAGGTAGTATGCAAACTCTTTTGAGTGAATACTTGAAAATCTTGAAATATCATAGATATAACCATTATCTGATAAGTTAGATATTTTTAGTGTCATTGTTGCAAATAAAATGTGAATATTAAAATAATTATTGGTTACTAAACTATAAATGAAAACATGCCTCCATACCACTTGACTGAACAAATAAAGCATAGAATAATAAATTTATACTGAGAAAAAGTTTCCATCACCGATATAGCGGATGAACTCGGTATGAGCGTAAGTAATTTTATTTTTAATTGCAAATGTTATTATAGGAGCGCTTTGAATTCCTTTCTGACTCTCACTCTCTCTCTCTTTGCGATCCTCTGAAACACTCGTCTTAAAAGTTCCTGCCCACACTACCACTTTCTACGACAAATCTTTCACTGTACAAGCTACCCGTCTATGGAATGCTCTCCCCCTGGACATCAGACGTGCCAAATCACTTCCTATCTTTAAAAAACTGCTTCATCAGCATTATCTATCCTTGCAAAGTTAGATAACTTTATTTTATGTTTATGTAAGTTTATTAAATTGTTTGTAGGTTATAAATGTAGATATTATAGTATGTAGTGTAAGTATTATTTTATTTTTTATTAATATTTTCGGGTGCCACCGTCTATTATGTTCTTACATGTCCAGTCCATCCCAAGGTTGCCTGGAAGAGATCGCTCATAGCGATAAGGCCGCCTTTGTACTTCGTCTACTCTTAGCATTTATTTCTGTATTGTTATCTGTCTTTGTGTGGTACAATAAAGTATTATCTATCTATCTATCTATCTTATATTTAATTATTTTTCTAAATACCTACTTATATTTAAATATTACTTTCGCTCGCTTCATAAATACATCCCAATTGGCTACTGCTAATAGTTTGTCTCAGAGTACGATTCGACGTAGACTAAAGGGTTATAAATGTAGGTATTATAGTATGTAGTGTAAGTATTATTTTATTTTTTATTGATATTTTCGGGTGCCACCGTCTATTATGTTCTTACATGTCCAGTCCATCCCAAGGTTGCCTGGAAGAGATCGCTCATAGCAATAAGGCCGCCTTTGTACTTCGTCTACTCATAGCATTTATTTCTGTATTGTTATCTGTCTTTGTGTGGTACAATAAAGTATTATCTATCTATCTATCTATCTTATATTTAATTATTTTTCTAAATACCTACTTATATTTAAATATTACTTTCGCTCGCTTCATAAATACATCCCAATTGGCTACTGCTAATAGTTTGTCTCAGAGTACGATTCGACGTAGACTAAAGGAATCTGGCTTACATCATCGTGTGCCAGTTAAGAAACCAATGTTGACACCAAGGCACAAAGCTTTGAGATTACAATTCGCTTTAAATTATTTACACTACGATTTTGGACAGGTCGTTTTTGTTGACGAGAAAGTATTTTGTAATTCTATTCACGGACGAGTAGATAGATAGATAGATAGAAAATTCTTAATTGCACACTTATGAAGATAATTTACAAAACACAGCAAAAATTTACAAAAAATGTGACAATTGGGTATCTAATAATAATAATATAATCGAGTATCTCTATGGAGACCTAATAATATGCGATATAATGAAGAAAACATCTTACACAACAATAGAAGTGGCCGTATATCGCTCGGCTTTTGGGGATGGATGTCGCAAAGTGGACCGGGCGAGTTAGTTGAAATTGGTGGGCGTCTGAATGGAGTACGATACAAGGAGATTCTTGAAGAGGTACTATTGTCTACTGCTCGAGTGTTTTACTCCGATGAAGAGAAAATTACATTCATCCAAGATGGAAGTTCAATACATCATTGCGGAATAGTAAAAGAATACATAGGTGCAAATAGAGAGTTGAGCCTAATAACACTGCCTCCAAAAAGCCCAGACTTAAATCCTATTGAGAACGTCTGGGGAAAAATGGTCCAGATGTGGGATCATGGCCAACAACGCAGTACCGATAACTTGCGGGGGCATGTAAATGCAATTTGGGATAATTTAAGAGGTAGCGAATTTTGTTACAACACTGTTGCTTCAATGAGGCAACGGTTGCTTGATGTAATTAATGCAGACGGTGGTTATACCTACGCGTTACTAATTGAAAGTCATAACTGTATACACGGTGAGTTTGGCCCTAAAAAAACTCACCCTGTATATCAAAACCTTAGGGAGTATGTTACGTTGGTTCTAGCAATAAGAGGTATTTTCTTTAAATTTAAGGCATTTTATAAAGGTCGTTAGTTTTATTTTGTTTTTAATAAAATGCACTATGGAAATATTCTGTTATTATTATAATTTTTTAAAAGTTCATTTTATGCACAAATAACTTTGAGAGCTTTGTTTGCTAAGATAATTTTGAACACCCTGACTGCTCATATAAATATGAAACAATGAGTAGTAAGATAATTTGAACACCTTAGGTGCTTGCAACAATATGATGATTCGAACTGCGTATATCAAATTGCTTTTATGTTTTTCAGATCATTTTGACTACTCTAGACGCTCGTATCAATTTGACGCTGACTGTACCTACTGTACTACTAAATTTAGAATTTATTTACCTACTGGTAAATAAAATAAATTCTAAATTTCTAGTATGGTGTTAGTAGGTTTAACTATTTTCAATCATCAATGGTCCTTACATCCACGAAAGATGGCTCATGTAGTGTTTGTTTGGCGGTACCCACGTATAAATTATCAATACCTACTTGCAAATTAAAGTAATAAAATGTAATAACCATCGCCGCCGTCGGGACACGCCGGCGTACGTCTGTGATTCAGAATTTGCTGTTTTGAAGGTACAGATTCAAGTTTACT
This sequence comes from Eupithecia subumbrata, assembly GCA_949316285.1. Lineage (NCBI taxonomy): Eukaryota > Metazoa > Arthropoda > Insecta > Lepidoptera > Geometridae > Eupithecia > Eupithecia subumbrata. The sequence goes on along the minus strand of OX438642.1, from coordinate 8,706,767 downwards.
AAAGTCTTCTTCCTGAAAAAAATAACAGAAGCTCGCTTTGAGCAAGGGCGTGTCGGCCACTGTTCAACCACACCGCCAATGTCAGGTTTACGCCCCCGCAGAACCAGATCTACCACGTTATAGCGATCTCCATACCTCATGCCCAGCGTGGGCATTATGACACTACCCCCTAATCATAACAGGCGCTCATCAGGGGAGGCCAAATGTCCAGCAGGGGAGGTAGGCTGTTGTCACTGTACGTACATCACATTACATTTACAGCCTGTTGATGTAATCTCAAGTACGTAATTTTTCTAAACAGCAACAAGGGACATCTACCGGCCCTTTCCCACGGCCGTCCAGTTCTGCAGGAACGGTTTTTTACTGGATCCCAAAAATTTAAAGGATCCCTCAAAAATCATTGGTGTGCTCACACAGAAGTGTGCATCCTGTTTTTTGTGGTAGAACAACGAGCGGTTATTAGATCTCCTAAGAAAATTCCACCTCTCCCGGCTCCCCGCACCCCATCCTGCAAAAAATGGTATGCAGGAATTGGGAACACTTCCATTAAATTAAACTGGATCCTGTTTTATACTGGACAACGTTTGTCGTGGCAAAACTGAATGTCAAATTAACGGATTGGTGCGCCATGCGACATCTAGTTATAATCTAGCGAACTACCTATAGCTGGTCCTTAAATGTCTCGAGGCGAGCAGGTGTGCCGCAAAGCTTTTTCCATTTCAACTCCCCCCGTGGCCCGTGGATGTCAAAGAGCCAACTCAGAGATCCTACCAGAGGAAAGGCAGCAACTGCCGACTGCTAGAGGTTCAAAAATACACAGGACTGTATTTTAGCATCTCAAATGCGGTCACCAATTCGCTTGCCAAGCGTAGTGATCATGGCAAAACATGTCTCGCCCGAGAGGAGGTTTGGGGAAGGCAAGTTTAGCAGTGGGCGTATGTTGGCTGAAGAGGGCGCAAACCTGCAGCGTCTGACTGTAGTCGTGTCCCAGGGTGCGCATGTGGCCCAGCATCCGGTGCTGTTCCACCGTGGCCTGGTCCACAAACGCCCGCGCTGGATTTGAACTTTCCAACCGCTGCATACGAACGCTGGACGACTGGAATGCCTCTGTAATCACAAACATTCGCATTCTAAAACTTATACATAACGACTACGAAATATAGAGCTATTTTCAACCGACTTAAAAAAAGGAAGAGTTTCTCAATTCGACTTTTGATTATCGGTTTCGAAATCTTTATGGTCTCGCTTTGTTTGTCCTTTTTTCCCACTCTATTAACTCAGCAACTACCGCAGCTATGCACAACTTTAAATTTGAATAATAATACATTTACATTTTTCATTAGCTTTGGGCTAGATGATGTTGTGTGAATTGTCCAGCAATATTTATTTATTTATTTCGTCCGCCTGTACAAATTTAAAGAAAAAAATTATAAATTAAAATTTTCTATACAAATTGTGATGACGAAATTAAAAAAAAACCTACAAGGTCAAGTGGGGTATCAAAGGAAAGAAAAATATTAGCTAATTCATTTCAAAATATTTTTTCAGATTTCTCTGGGATGCATACTTTTCGAATAATATGAAAAAAGTCGAAAAATAAGCAAAACATATTTTTGTTTGTTAAGCATGTTTTTAAAGAAAAAGTGTTCCTGTTTCAAGGAACCAAACAATTTTAGTAATAATAATAACCTACGAATCAAAACATAAATCATTTCAATAGACTACAGGGTTCCTGAGATCTCGACCAAATTATGTGCGAAACAGTGCACTTTCATGATTTTTTTATCGTTATTTTCTTAGCAATCGTGTTTTTACTTTTAAAGAACCTGCGACTTCCGACGGACTCTAGCGCCGTTAGCTCCAAGTGGTGTTTCCCCTGTAGGTGGAGCTAACGGCGCTAGAGTCCGTAGGAAGTCGCAGATTTTCGACTCCCATGTCACTCGACCTCGTGGTGTAGTTAGTTAGCATATTCCGGTACTGACGGAAGGTTGCGAGTTCAAGTCCCGTCGAAGTCGAAAATCTTTGCGTTATTATTTGATTTCTTAGACTTGAGAAGTATGTTTTAACTTAGTATGTTTTACTCACTTTTTTTAGGCTGCGTGCGCACTGTTATTGTTGGCATTGCAGTTTCAGTGATTGGTTGCTCATTCACTCTAGTCAGGCTGAAAAAATGTAGTTACATATGAAAGGACTAGCTTCTACCCGCGGCTTCACAAGCGTATTTTCGGTATACTATGTAACCTATTGTTTAAGTTAGGCTGTTCTAAGCGTACGCCAAATTTCATCTTGGGCTGTTCAGTAGTTTTGTATATCCTAGGTAACAAAAATTCAGATTTCACAAACTTTGGGGCCATTCATTTATTACCTACGTAAGACGATTTTCGCTAGTTTTTGACCCCTCCCCCTATTATAAGAAAAAATAAGAATAAGCCGACCACCTCCCCCTGTTTAATATTTATTACGTAAGAACCTAAGGGAAAAAATTATGAACACACGTTTATTAAACGTTTATTTTAATATTTATTTTTCTAAGTAACAATTTTTAGTGTAAGGTAAAAAGTATAAAAATAAAGTCTTTATTTTAGGAACATATTGGGGGATATAACAAAAAATAGGCAGCGATGCGACCTGCAGAAGTAAAATACTGTGTCGCAGGTACTAATAATTTTTTATTTTTTTATTCATCCTTACCTACAAAAGATTCTCTCTGACTGAAAGACTCTGAAAGTGGATCTGCCACTGGAACAGCATTTTTGTGATCTTACGTAAGAACTATAGAGACTCCCTCCCTCCCACCCCCTTGTAAAAAAAATAAGACATTGTCGACCCCCTCCCCCCCTAAATCGTCTTACGTAATAAATGAATGGCCCTTTTCGGCTTTATAATATTTGTAGGATCTTGGAAACCTTTATAAGGCGGCACGGCAATACACACTGGTCGACCCGTCTCGTGATGTCTCTAGCGCTCGTTAGAACGAGTGTGTAAATGAAGCCTCTCGTAGCTCTCTACGAGAGGCTTCATTTACACACTCGTTCTCACACTTGGACCGTGGCTGAGTCATGACGATATCCTACGAGCCCCCAGGCGAGACGCGCGCCATGTACCTACGTACCTACACATTGATTGAGAATTCTTGCAGATAATTTACGAAATAAATTATTTATTGATAATGCCTTATGTAGGCTGAAAGAACAAAATGAATTGTCGACTCGAACCTAATATTGACATACCTTCTTTTTTTGGAATTTCTTTTCCTCTTCAACATCTTCACTTGTTCAAGTTTTTCCTGTAATTTTAGGCATCGTGCTTCGGCTAACGTGAACTGGTTGTGGCTGTTGTCTGATTCTGCTGCATGAAAAAATGAGGGATTTTAACCAAGCTGTGGCAACATCCCCATATAGTCAAAATATTGTAAAAATCTCAAGAATCTATCCATAAACATGTTCTGTATTCGTGGAAGAATATTTTTTTAGTACCTAGGTTTTGGTAGCATTTTTAGTACTTTTCCTATATTACTACAACATATAGTTACCTATTTTAATATGGTGATTCTAAGGCCCGTAGTATGAAAGCATGCTCAGCTTGTGTGTTTATACACACAATACATGATACCTACATGTTATTTATTTCTCACAAATAAAAGAACCAAATCTCACAAACAAAAAACCGATCTGCAACGACATAAATATGGCGTTTTGGGGCACAAACCACCTCACCTTGAGGTGAGGTAGTTTCTGCCCGCTGCTTCGCACGCTTTGTTTCATCTATGGAAACGTTTAATAGTACATTGTACGCCTAGGCGTGAAAGTGCCCAATTCCTATCGAGTGTGTCATTAAAGGACCGAGGCGCAGCCGAGGGCCTTAAAACACACGAGTTAGGAATCGCACTTTCTCCCGAGTGATACATAGTGCTTTATACTACACCTTCGAAGAAAATCATCGTTTAGGAATCTTCAAAATCACTCGAGTAAATTTTAATTGTAAACTGAAATTTAGCAACAAATACGCGCACGTACGATTTACACAGGCATGCATAGTTCTTTTTTTGAATTATTGTTCCGAATACGGAAGAGGCCGATATCATATGGCGGATTCGGAGTAAAAACTTTTTATACTACACCTGCTCGGAAAGTTGCCTATTCCTTTTCCATTAATAGAATAGAAAGTACCTATGTCTTTGCAGGCCTATAGGAAACCGGGAGGAAAAACTCTATGGAATTTAATTTCTCACGTGTTTTAGCGGGAGGAAAAAGTGTATGGAAATCCATTTCTAACGTGTTATTTTTTTTTTATTTCCTAAAAGATCGGCCGGTAGCTATGGTTATTTTCGTTCGGTCAAACGACAAAAAAAGTCCATTAGGCCTCCTCCGATTTCCGAACAATATTTTGAAAAAAGAACCCAAAGGCTGGCGCGGTCAATGAGGTTTTACCAACATCATTGGGCGCGGTAAGTTCCTCTAAATTTCAATTAATAATTAATTCTGCTTTTTATTTTCCTCGAAGGTGTAGTATAAAGCACTATTTATCACTCGGCAGAAAGTGCGATTCCTACCTCGTGTGTTTTAAGGCCCTCGGCTGCGCCCCGGGCCCAAAACGACACACTCGGTAGGAATCGATTCACACTTTCTCGCCTAGGTGTAAAATGTAGGTACTATTATCGTTTGAACTATTATGAAAATAACCATAGCTACTGGCTGATATTTAGGAAAATTAAAAAAAAAATAACATGTTAGAAATGGATTTCCATAGACTTCTCTCCCGCTAAACACGTGAGAAATAAAATTCCATAGTTTTCTCTCCCGCATTTCAGTACGCCTGCAATGACGTACTTTCTGCCTTATGTTTAGAAAAGGAATAAGCAACTTTCTGAGCAGGTGTAGTAATAAAGATTATTTACGTCCCATGGGAACTGTTTGTGGGATATAGCAAAATAGCTTATATTTGATTCCAGGCTTAGAGCTACATCTATGCAAAATCTCAGCCCGATCGGTTCAGTTCAGTCGTTTTGGCGTGAAGAGCTAACAAACATCCATCCATCAATACATCTTCTGCCTGCAGTCTTTCGCAGATCGTCATCCCAGCTGGCCGAATGATATCCTACACTACGTTTGCCGAGTAGCGGTGTTTACTCAAGAACACGTTTACCCCAGCGGTTGTCCTTTCTTTGCGAGATATGCCGGCCCACTGCCACTTCACCTTCCTAATCTTTGAGCTATGTCGATAATTTTTGTTCTCTGTGGGATGTATTCGTTATGAATTCTATCCTTCAGAGCCTCCGAGCATAGCACATTCCATAGCTCGCTGAGCGACTTTGAACTGGTGGACCAGCCCTACCTTGAGTGTCCACGTCTCAGCTCCGTAGGTCATGACGGGTAGGACGAACTGATTGAAAACTTTAGATTTCAAGCAATGCGGTATGAAAAACGAGAAGTCCTGACATAGTTACCCAGACGCTGCCCATCCTAACTGGATCATCCTCTTGGTCTTCTTTTCAATTTTTTTTTACTAACTGCATTACAAAACTTTGTAAATAGTAATGTTGTGTCCGCCTATTATTAGCGTATATATTAGAACCAGCTTAGATAATATTATGTTAACTTTAAGAATTCTTTATATATACGCTGTTGGTGTTCCTTATAAATAAATAAATAAAGAAAGTGTTGCTAGATCTATCTATTTTTAATTCCTGTTTCTAGACTTTTTTGCCAAGCTATAAATGCGTGGACGGAATACCTAGGTTATTTAAATAGATACTTACGTCTAAAGGCTAATTTTCGTTCGGAATGCGTCCCTTCCAAACAATACCTAGAAAGGCTGCTCGTGCTCCTACGGAGATTTTCTGAAAAATACAATATAACTAATAATTTTAAGAACACTTAGTGGTCTGGATATGGCAACATAAAAACAGATTTAGGTTATGTCAAGCGTGGAAATTTTCAATTAAAGTAGCGAATGGCAATGGGGAAAACAACAATAGGTATCATTTTGGCAGTCTTAATGGTATCTAAATCTTATAAAACTTGAATAGGGGAAACTTTTTGGCTTAAATATTCCTTCTTTCAAGTTTCAAAAGATTTGGACAGCGCTAAGGCTGTCAAAATGATCCCCATTGTTGCGTTTCCCATTGCCATTTGCTACTGTAATTGGTGGGCTGGTATAGGACTACAGCGCTTCTTTTCACAATTAAGGTAAAAATCCAAAATTCAATTTTACTAGTAGCACAGATAACTAGGTAGGTTCACTTAATAGTTAGTTAAGATGTCTTACTAAATAACTTCATTCTGATTCATCTCGTTTGGTCTGGCAGTCTGGGGGACTTGCCAGAATTTTTTAAGTCTCGTGTGCCAAGACTTAGACACTATCCAACTTCTGGGGGTCCTCACCAATTACTATTATAACGTCTTCTCATAACAGAACTCACCATTTGTTAATCTTAATCCGTCGCCCATAATTTCAACTTGAAATTTTCATAGCACAGAATTGCTTGTACTTTGCCAATACTTTCATTTACAATATTCTATAAATTATAAAAGGGTTTTTCGCACATACAAAAGCACTAAAAAATCATAACGTCAAAGTTGTCAAAATAATAATCAATAAAACATCGATAGTCGTAGCTTTCTTCAAAATCTATGAACTCAGTTTTGCACAAAATATTACTGGCAGATGTGTTAAAAAAGTTTCATAGACAGTGCTTCACAGAGTTTGTACAAGCTGCTTCGTAGGTGGGTTTGATGCTTGTTTGATGCGATGCGACACTGTGGCGTGACTGTGGGATGCAATGTCTTTGCGATGTCGATGAGCGTCGCGCCGGAACAAATTAAGTGACGCGATAGGATGGGAGTCCATGAGAGAAGAAACTCTGAGTTCCTAGAATTTTGCTGCTCAGGTATATTTTTATGAGCGGATAAATTCTGAGTTCTATGGTGGAATCATAAATTGAAATGTATTACGAGTATTCCACCAAGTACAAGAGTGGCTGGGTAACGAAATGCCTCCTGAAATGTGGGGTTGGAAGCGAGGAGGATGGAACCCTCGAACCAATTACCACCACTGATCCTCCAGCTCCGACACCGTATTTTTTGTTGCTGCTAAAGTGGTTGCACTGGAAAATGCAAATGTCGAAAAGCCGGTATTTCATGCAGTCTAGCTTTCTAGATTTCTTCAGCTGCTTGGGTTCATGTACAAACAGTGTGCCTACCTGTAGATGTGATAGATGGAGAAGACGAAGATGTCAAAGTAGAAGACGATGAGTAACATAATAAAGACAATAAAATTTTAAAACCTATTTCGTTTTTACTTCTTAAATCGTCTATATATTTTATCTCCTTGTTAACTTAAACACAAGAGATATGAGCAATTATCTGAAAAAAGTACCTTCAACCCCCAGCACATCCCCTACCCTTGAGGACTTTTAGTATGTCTCTTCTGGATACCGCAAGGTATAACTGTACCTATTTATAAAACTACACGAATTATTTCCCCTGATTTTATTAATTTTCTTTAACTATTATATCTTTGGATAGAAGACTCATCATAAGCAAATAAAAAATATAATTATTTTCTGTGAATACCTAGGTATCTCAGAAACCTGACGATTTAGGACATTATTTGATTTGCTGTCCTCTATCCAAATATATAACTTTATTGTGTATCATAAACCTTAAATTTTAGATACCTAGTATGTATATTATTTATTAGTGTTGCTATTAGAATATATTTGCTGCCTTTTTCTTAATTTAGAAACCATGTGTAGGACTGGTTCTCTGACACAAAGTAAACTCAAACAGAAACCAGAGATACCTGCCACTAGTAGGTACTATATTTAATTTTGAAATAAATGATTTTGAATTTTTTGTTGTAAGGGCGAGGGGTGCGAACGAAACAGGTGCGCCATCACTGGGTCGCTAGTGAGTCGCTCCTCTCTGACCACTAGATGCAGCTTTGTTCACTTTTTCTGGTGGCAAAATACATTATTCGGCTGACCAAAACCTCGAATTTGCCGACCGAATATATGATACCCTAAAACTTTTATGAGAGCACCTGGGATCATTGTCATTATTTTACGTACAAAAAAGCATCGACCAAGGTATTCGCCGTGCGGCAAATATATCTTAAAACTGAACGACTGAAAATATTTAGAAGCTTTATTTAGAAACGATTGGTATCTACTACCTCCTTTATAAAAAAATACAATGTTTCTTTTCGTATTATATTTATTATTTAAATATACACCTATAAATACATACTCGCACTTATTTATTATTGACAGTAGGTATATACGATATTCATCAAGAACGATCTCTCTTGCGCAACTGCGTTGACTACATTTGAACGCTAATTACAAAAGACAGCATAGAAAATGTTGTAAAAAATTATATAACATTATATTTAAATAAAGCATGTTGACGTTACGTACAACGTCGTTGTTAGGCGTTTATTCGTCGTTTAGGGGAAGGACCACTTGAACATGTTAGGAGGAAGTATATAAAAGTTCGTAGACATGGAAAATTCCAGTTTAGATTTATGTGAATTTTCAAAGAACGATGGCGAATATCCTCGTCCAACACAATGCGCGAATTGCGCGATACCCAGCTTGGCTTTGCGAAAGAAGAACCGATCCCTAAAGAACCCAATAATATTCTCTTGTCATGCATAACATGACTGCTCCATAGATTAAATAGCGCTTGAAAATGATTGGTTGATTGGAGAAAAAACGATCCGCATAAAAAGCTATAGAGGAGAAAAGGCATTTTGCATGTAACGGAACTTTTTGCGAGCATAATAAAAGTATTTATTCCGCGGCCACAAAAGCTGTTTTATTTCAAACACGAAATTGCGTTGTCATCATATCCCATGAAAACGCAATTTTCTGTACAAATTAAACAAGTATAGTGCATACTGTCTCGATCTCAGTACTCTGTGGCCACTTCAGTCATCAGTTTATAAAACACATTTACTTTAAAATAATTATACATAAGTATAAGTAAATACTACATATATTTAGATGAAGCAGTGATTGTCCAGCATTATTACAGGCCAACAAAAAAACTACCTTTATACAGGGCGTGCCTCGGCCATGCCACATAGAGGGAAAGTATCTTAAATATTGTAGATAGGCAATTTTACTGAAAGTAGATTTTTGATTAACCAGAGACTAAATCATAAAGATTATTTATTTCCAGATAACATAGCATCTTAAATAAAAGGAAAAACATAAAATTTTACATTCAAAATTTCAGGAAAATTAATACTTAGCCTTTTTTTTTACTTTGCCGTGCTTCTAACAAATGATTTCATAATTTTTAATTTTTATTACCAGTAAGTATCTACTTGAGAAATACATATCATTTCCCTATATAATATATGCATGATAAAATAAAAATGTGATTTATAAATTCACCTTGGAAAGATAAATAAATCAACAGGGAGCGAAATTGTTAAAAGAGCAAGAATTTGTATACTACAATGGACACATTTTAAGTATTTGCTACATTAATTGCAAGCAAAACGTACTTTCATGGTCTTCCTTTTATTTAAGACGCTATGTTATCTGGAAAAAAATAATCCTTACGATTTTTCAGACAGGCAATTTTTCAAAAATATTTGAACGCAGTTTAATTTTTTTTAATCAAACTGAAGTCTTTATTCAGTTAAATTTTCTATCAAGAATGTTTAAGATACTTTCCCTTCATTTGGCATGGCTGTGGGACGCCCTGTATACTCCAGCCAAATTCGTAGCGAAATGTTAGTAAACAAACCAAACACTTATTCTCATGCTTGGAATAGAATTTCAGTTTAAGATTTAAGATGTTGATTTGCCAGAGTATATATGTTCCAATGTAGGTTTTCAAAATTATAATATGTCCAGTTATTTTCTACTAACTTGGGCATGCAAATATTGATCTTCAATTACACAATATTCAGATTACTATTTTAAATTACAAATATTAAATTAATTAATTAATATACAAATGTCAAAATAATTATAAGTCAATGAAAATGAACATATTCCTCTAAATGCCTGTAATTAAAATATTGTTTCATGGAATAATATCATTTACTTAGTTGTTTATTAAATAAATTTCCAGATAGGTTCTTTAAGTCCTCTAGTAGATTATTAAATATTTTTACTGTCATGAAGCTACGGCAGTAATAATTGTTGGCAATATTTATTGAAGTAAATATCTCAAATCAACAAGGAATGTAAATTGCGTATAAAATTACAAGGCAACACAGCTAATTTTAGGTTAAGTATTGTCGGTTTGTTAACAAACATTTCGCATCGATTTTGGCTCGAGTATATATGTTATTCAGGCTTCCGATTACATTCTACGTTTTGAAACATTTATTGCGGGGATTTTCTAACAATTCGGTGGATCGATTTTCTTTTAATACCCGTAGGTACCTACTTACATTTAGTTAATAATTGATTATGTAAATGTTAATAACATTCAATTTAACTATTTCATTGAAAGATAACGTAGTTATTTATGCTTAATGGAATCAATTTTTCAGAATTTCCTTTCATAAGATTTATTAACACTAAATGGAATTAGTACAAAATTTATCAAATAATTATTATTATATTATATTTAGTATCATTCTAAGGAAATTTGTTATAAATTTCATTTTCATTGAATCATTCTGAAAAATTCGTAGTCCAAATATAATAAACTACCATTTTTACAATTGAATAATATAAAAGTAATACACTATAGAAACTTGACATAATAAACATTATAAATTATCGAATACAAAACGCGAAAATCATTGTTATAAATGTCTTTAGCTCTCTATTTTGAAATCATTGTAATAAAAATAAACACCGCAGGCTGAATAAATGACTTAATAGAAACATCCTGTAATATTCATTATATTTAGAGTTACTTTCCTTTTGAAAAAAGGAACACACTTTATATGGCGTATGAATGGTAAAAATAGACTGAATATTACAGTATTAGCTTATGCCGTGGCATTAAGGGAGCATAATGCGATAGCGCTTAAGGGACGCGTTGCAGCCGGCTGTAATTGTTAAGTTACAGAATAATGCACTTCTTTTTCCTGGCAGGTTCTGGAGGCTCAAGCGCCGCAAGTATGGCCTCGTCGAAAACATTCTTCAATCCTTTCTGCAAAATAACAACACACTGATTATCCTTTCAACCAAACAAAGTCATCTTTTATATCCTAAGTTCACTAGTAGAGGGAACACAGGACAACATAATAGTTTCCACACCAGGAATGCGCAGTTGCATTATAGCACCTGTTTTTATTAAACTTATTAGGGATATTGCCGATTACAAATAATTTATAAACATAAAAATATTACCCACAAATTACTCTGAAATAAAATCTGTACCATAATAGTATCATTTCTAATGTCAATGGCCAGGATAATATGAAACTAATTTCACTCATATAACTCAGCTAGTATACTTGAATAAGCTAAGATTTCAAAGCAAAATAATTACCTGCGTAAGAGCAGAGCACTCGACATATTTGACTGCTTTCAGTTCTTTCGCGAGTTTCTCTCCTTGTTCGAGTGAGACAGGCTTCTGTTTTATTTTTGCCAGCTTTTCCATGGTAGCTGGGTCATCTCTCAAATCTATCTGAGTTCCCACCAGCAGGAACGGTGTCTTTTGTTGATGATGAGTTATTTCCGGTACCCACTGAAATAGTATAACTTTGATTTACTCATAACAGGACTTTATCATATATTACCTCTTAAATATAAATAAGTAATGCTCTACAATTCACACAGAATTATCTAGGCTCAAGCTAAGCAGAGCTTGTGTTATGGGTTATCCAGAACACAATAGTCTCTGAACAAATATCTGCAGATCGTACAAACATTTGTCCCGAGGCGGGAATCGAACCCGCAACCTCCAGCGTTGCAAGCAGACCTTCGCCCGGCGCGCCACAGAGGTCGTCAGATACAGTATCTCGTGAAGTTGTTGTCATTTTTACAGCCTTTTACAAGTTTTAACACAGGACTTTCGAATTAGAAACATAGAAAGCTAACATAAAATGTGGTCACACATTATACCTTAACATAAATTTGTCAGTCTACATACCTTTTCCTTTACATTCTCAAATGAACTAGGACTCACAACACTGAAGCAAACAAGGAAAACGTCAGTTTGTGGATAGCTGAGTGGTCGTAGCCTGTCGTAATCTTCCTGGCCTGGAAACACAAGTAAAAAGTTAATAAGACTATAAAAAAAACTTTCCACAACTATCTTCCATTCCGAATGAGTAGAAAAACGTAAATTGATGTTGCTTTTTCATTACACACACAACACTGCAATGTTCTTACATGGTGGTCCCAAAGAACAAGCTTATAATTTGAAAATAGACATACTTCATCCAAAATTCAATAAGTATTGCTAGAAAGTCATGTTCAATTAGTGAAGTTTTTTTGAAGGATTTTGAAATACTTTTCAGACTGCGCATTATGGTTATTAATTACTTACCAGCAGTATCAAAGAGCCCCAGAGTGTAGGGTTCTCCTCCGATCATGACGGTGACGGCATAGTTGTCAAACACAGTTGGCACATACTCCGACGGGAACTTATTCGTTGTGTAGCTGATGAGCAGGCAGGTCTTACCGACCGCACCGTCGCCCACCACTACACATTTGATGGTCTGCATACTGATATTTTCCCCCCAACAGAAAATGGTTCTAACTTTAGTTCCACCCTTTAAGAATGAGCCCTCTCGACCATAGCCTCACGGGCTACAGGATTCACTATAACAAAAGACTTCATTTTACTATAAAAACTCATAGTTTGACGAATGCATTATGAATGTAAGCGGGTTAACTACGAACCTAGTTTGTGTTGGAAGAACATAAATACAAACTGCTGTGGTGTTCTTCCAACACAAACTAGGTTCGTAGTTAACCCGCTTACATTCATAATGAAAAGACTTCATGTTGTGGATAGGTAATGAAAGATACACAATACTAAGTAAAGCTGAAAATGCTTGAACTAACTTTTTAATTTGTTAAATATATTAATGTTTAGACAATTATATTACAAATTCTCTTGTAAGTCAATTATTCCTAAATAAAATTACTTTAACAGGTTGTACCTTTTATATTGATTTTTTTAATGCTATTGTTCCTGATCATTACTACATGAAGCAGCAACCTCACCACCAATGAATCAAGTCCTTTATTAAATATATCTGTGTACCTATCTCTACTTATTAGTGTTGTACTGTATCTCTTATATTACTTCCTCAATAAACCTTTAGTATTGCATGCACTTTCATGAAGTCCTAATAAGATGTAGAGAATATTGGTATGAAAACTTTAGGTCTTCCCTTATAGTAAAATTATGTTTTGATGTGTACAGTAATACATAAAATGATTCTACAAGATTTTACATGAGTGCTACCAATATTGTGCAAAAAAAAATTCGCTTGCATTGCATGGTCAAAGCTAAAATCATAAGCAAACACATAAGCCTAGTATTATAAAGGCCAGGCATACATTATGAACAAAAAACAATTACTAAAAACAACAACTACTACTAGGAAAACTAACATAGGTAGAGGAAGCACCTAAATCAGCTGCAAAAGATACATGCATAACCAGGAGTGTAATTGAATCTGCCATATTTATAAGCACAACCATTGTTGTTATTGTTACATATTATTTAATCATGACAATGGTATGTAGTTAGACATATCATTGTTAGAGTCAATGTTGATAACTTCCATTTTCTTTATCTTTATGGTAAGGCCATAATCTCTCATGGATAAGTGAAGATGTGGCCTAAGAAGGCCACATCTTCACTTATCTGAGTAAGCTTTTCCAGAAGGAACTTATTCTAGCTAGATTGTTCTGTATTGCAAGAATAAATAGGGTTTTGTTTAGGATGCACAATTTTTTCATTTTGAAGGAGTGAATGAAAGAAAAATTAATCTTTTCTTTTTTATCAATCAAATAGTCTACTTTTAAGAATGGAGTTTGGAATTTACTTATTTTGCGGTATGAGTTTAACGTCATTTTGAGGGTTTGCTGTAATTATGGAGTTATAGCATAGGTGGACTAACAGAGCACAGCAAAGAAAAGATAGTTACAGTCAGCATGCGAATGACTTTTTTGGCATAGCAAAGGCAGAATCTAAAAAACAAAGTGACTTTTACACTATTTTTGTACCTACCTATTATGTTTTACAATGTCCCCAGTGATAATAGTTTTTTAAGATTAAGATTTTACTGAATAAAATATATCCTACTAATATTATCCTACTATATTATAAGCCTGAAAGTTTGTGTAATCTGAATTTTTTGTACCTAGGATCTCCAAAACTACTGACCAGATCAAGATGAAATTTGGCATACATTTGGGCTTAAACAATAGTCTACTTTTTTTAGGGTGTTGCCCCCGATTTGGGATTTAAAGACAGGTTTGATAAATTTACTCATGACGTCCAAGGAGAAAATAAATTAGACAAAAAGTCCATCTACGCAATGTTATTTATTTTTGTCAAAATAGTGATAGCGCATTTGTGATGTTGTCAATAGGTTATGAACCCTACCTACCAAGCTAACTAAAATTGGGAGTTTAGCTAGTATTTTTATAAAACTAGAAGTAATATAAATTTAGAAATATTATCAGAGCAGTTTTTGAGTACTTCATATGCAATTGTGCATGTTTAAACTTGAGTACAATAAAACAAATGACATAGCTTTAGGCTGTTATCCTAATAATCTTGCACTGTGCTTATCTATACTTATAATAAAACTGTAACAGGTCCAATTCTGTACATTAAAGATATTTTGAAAAAATTTTTTGGAGGGCACTCTATTATCGATACTGAAGCCAAAACTGTAATTTTTTTCATTCATGTCTGTCTGTCTGTCTGTCTGTCTGTCTGTCTGTCTGTTTCTTAAACGCGCATCACGTCGAAACTACTGAAGGTATTGAAATGAAACTCGGCACGATTTTAGGTCATACTACGAGGAAGGACATAGGATACTTTTTATCCCGGAATTCAGTCAGGTTTCCCTGGGAGAGGGGATGAAAGTAAAATTTCTTCACCGCGCATGACGCCGAAAGTGCTGAATGAGTTGGAATGAATTGGTACTATTTGAGTTCAAGGAAGGACATGGGATACATTTTATCCTGGAATTCAGTAAGGTTCCCCTGGGAGAGAGGAAAAAGTAGAATTCTTTAACCGCGCATCACGACGGGTCTACGCGTCGTCCGATTTCATGCATTCTTTTTGTTAGATCGAATTTGACTAAATCAGTAGAAAGTCGAGTAGAAAATCAGTAGATTGATGAAATAATCTGTAGTTAGAAGAAAAAAATTAGTAGATAGAGGGTAGGTAAGTTCCTATCTATGTATTTTTCCAAGACGCACCCATTAGTTAGGTTCCTACCTACTAAGGCGTCTTGGAAAAATAAGTTAGGTTCCTACCTTACATGATATATGGTGGTTTAGCTGGTCCAGCTAACTGTACTACCGAAGTTTGGTTGCAGTAAGTGGTCCAATTAAACTAACTAGACCACAGAAAAATATTTTTACTGTGGTACACAGCCAACTGTACCTACCTACTAACGAAAAAAAAATTAAGGTGGTCCAGTCAAATGGATCAGGAGCCCAATTCTGCAATACAATTGCTTCAGTATGACAATGGAATCGTCGCAGAATTATCACGTAGAATCCTTAGATTTATAAAACTCCAGATAGTGCGTGCGAGATAAATTAATAGTTTCAAACTTGACGCACGTCTCTCCATCTGCATTCATCATAATTTCTTTCATCTGAGGTGGAATACCCAAACGTGTCATTCTGTGTCGATACCCCTGTCATAGTGAAGCGATTAGTATAGCAGAATAGGGCCCCAGCTGAACGGAACCATCAGTAAGAAGTGAAACGAGTATGACACTTCTTAACACTGACGCTGGCCGAGTCGTAGCTAAAAGTCGTGTTTATAAAGAATGGGATTGAAGATGACAACATGCTATACCCCGTAGACACTACACGATTTTTTGCACGGCGGCGTGTCATAATATGAGAGACTATGGTTAAATGTGAACTTAATTAGTCGGCAGGTGAGGCAATCGCGAACGAAGTCGCGGGTACAGCTAGTAATAATTAAATTTTAAGTAAAACCTATGTGAAGAGGAAATAAAGAAATTCTTATTAAATTATTAATCTTACCAATATTGTTAATGAAAAGCTTGACAAATGTTACGATGTGTGTTTGTCCCAAAGACAATGTCAAGCATACTGGACAGATTGATTAGTATATTACCTATGAAATTCAGGGCCCTTACTTGTAAAAACGAAAATCAGAGTTTCTGATAAATTTTCATGCATATCCTAAGTAACTAATGAGAAGATTTTGCACAAATATTAATCAGAAGCATCAGTTTTAGTATTCCGAGTAGGGTCCCTGGACCAGGAATAGCTTAATGTAGGCTACTTATTATCCTGGAAAACTCACGCAAAGCCCGGCTTTGCCCCCAGGGCACGAGTGTAATTTATTAACCTATATAAATCGCAAGAGCTAGTGAAGTATTTTCATTTTAACAATAGCTATAGGCTATAGAAACAATATTAAATGTGAGCAACAAAGTAGGTTGCTGTCAAATAATCTTTATTGTAATGTGTAGCTATTTAATGGTGTAATGAATATTAAGAAGTCACTTTGATAAAACAAGCAGTCCCGAAATGTTGAACCAGGTTGGCAATAGGTACATAGTTCAAGAACAACTTACTAACGAAGAATAAATAGACCATAGCAACAACAACTAGTAGGTAAGCTATCAATTGAGGACAATGACCCAAATAAGGTTCATGTAAATAAAACTGTATACAAAAACACTTGACTCTTTAAACTAAACAAATACATGCCTCTAAACGTAGGTGCTTAGAATTATTATTGTATCCCCTCAAACGCGTTACGAGTCACGGTCATGCCTTCCTGGCTTGTATGATGACAAATTATGGGCAAACTATACAAACTATGCTACAAGGTGGTGATTTCAAAACATCATCTACTAACCTCCCAGGTGATAAGTACTGAGTTTTATGATATACCAGTAATTGAACAATAATTCACTATCTGCAACAAGTTTACAACAATCTGCTACCTGTTTTTTACATAATCACGTCACCAATTGACTTGACTTGACGTCCATTTTGTGACGGGGAGCCCGAATCGAACGTACTTACAGAAGGAAAGTGATAGACACGCAGTCGACAATGTTGATTACAAGAAGATTTGAAAAACTTACCACAAACAGATGTATATTTCTTTACTGAAAATAACAAATACACCTTCATAAACTTATAACTTTTATTCTGAACTATGTATCAAAAACTGGGTGGGTCGGCAGTCAGTCGGTCCAACACAGTATTGCCGGCAGTCAAAATGAAAAAGCTCCGACCCGAACGCAAATGGTCCGAAATTTAACAAAAATATCTGTTTTGTAAATTATCAGAAAATTAGTAAAACCTGAAAATTATGGTACATTTAGCACCTCTGACGCTTATTTAAAATAGACAATAATTTATAATTTTGTTTGTGCATGCTTGTGTGAGTGTGTGTGTTTGTCACGCGCCTTCACGCTCAATAAGCTAAACGGATTTGGTGAAATTTGATACCAGGATAGCTCCTGGATTAATACTTCTGGCTTCTTTTTATCCCGAATAATGCAGTGTTGTGTTCTACAAGGAAGGAAGAAACCAGCGATAAAATAAAATTGTCGTAAACAAAAAAAACCAAGACGAACAAGATAAGTAGTATTTAAACGATTTACTGTCTATAAAACGATAGCTAGCCAAGTAGAGCAAAATTGGCAAGAAAACGATAACAATGAGCCAATGTGTTAACGGGCAAAATTACTTACCAAAGAAAATAATAAATAAATAATGCTGGACAATGCCCACAGCATAGCCCCAAGCTAAGCAGAGATTGTGTTATGGGTACTAGATAACTGATATACTTTATACAATACACTACATACATATATTTTTTATTATACATAGAAAACACCCAGACCATAATTTCTGCAGATCGTACACAAATTTGTTCCGAGGTGGGAATCGAACCCGCAACCTCCTGCGTCGCAGGCGGACCTTCGCCCGCTGCGCCACGGAGGTCGTCGTTGTTAAAGATGGAAGGAAGTTAAAGACCGGAAGTAATAGTTGAGCGATATTAGGTATAAAATATACCTACTATTTCGATAGGCGTTTTGGTCCGCAAAAGATCCGCAGAGGTACAAAAAAATCCGAAACGTATCAAAAAGATCCATAGATAAGCAACGCTGCATATTAGAGGCGGAGGCAGTGTTGCCGGAGTGGATTTACGATTTGGTGTTGCCAGATGGAATTTGACAAAATCAGTGGAATGGTGGAGGCGTAGAAAGAGAATGGAAGGTCAAGTAAAAATATGTAATTATTAAAATATTTCCTTTTCTCCTTGGAACACATGATTTTAATGACAAAACTCCTAGCTACAAAATAACTGGCCGATAAAATTAATGAGAGCAATATGCAGATAAGGGGCTTCTACAAGGGCATAATTTTACTGCAATAATGTGGTATCAGGACACTTGCGCGAAAGACACTTGCGCGAAGGACACTTGCGCGAAGGACACTTGCGCGAATGGACATTTGCGCGAATGGACACTTTCGCGAATGGACACTTGCGCGAATGGACACTTGCGCGAAAAGACACTTGCGCGAAGGACACTTGCGCGAAGGACACTTGCGCGAGTGGACACTTGAGCGAATGGACACTTGCGCGAATGGACACTTGCGCGAAAAAATCACAAAACTCCTAATATCTCTCGAAATAGACGTCGTAGAGAGTTGCGGATTTCACCACTGTGTAGGTAATTTTGCCCTCTTTCTTGTGATATATTTCACTTTCCCCTACCCCTCCCACTTCCTTCCCAATAACGAGAAACCAACTTTTACGTAGACGTTCGTAGCACGTGCTACGATTCTAGGAGGGAATCACAAAACTCCTAATATCTCTCGAAATAGACGTCGTAGAGAGTTGCGGATTTCACCACTGTGTAGGTAATTTTGCTCTCTTTCTTGTGATATATTTCACTTTCCCCTACCCCTCCTACTTTCTTCGCAATAACGAGAATCCTACTTTTACGTAGACGTTCGTAGCACGTGCTACGATGCTACGAGGGATCGCCGTAGCATACAAAAGACTTCAACGCGCACGCACCTTCTTCCTACATTTAAATGTAATTTCGTAGATCAACGTAGCAAGTGCTACGATGGCTACGGGTGGCTTAGCGGCGTGGCTACATTCAAAGCTGCCAAGGAGTATTCAGTACATTGGTGACTGGTATTCTTTTAGATCTCTTCTCTTGAACATACGAGTAAGTGAAGTTACCATTCACTCCACTTTACATACAAAAAAATGTCGTAGACCTTCGTAGCACGTTCTACGATGCTACGAGGAATCGACGTAGCATACGAAAGATATCAACGCGCACGCACCTCCTTACTACAAAAAAATGTTAGTTCGTAGACCATCGTAGCATCGTAGCTACGGGTTCACGTATTCATGTCAGTGTAGAGTCTGTGACCCATTCAGAGCTGTCAATTGCACACAGTAAAGAGGTGACACGGACTTCTTGTTTACTGAAAACTGGATTTATGTACTGTACTTAGTCTTAGTCGCTTTCAACTAGCTCTTAGGTGTAGATTACGAATTGGCTTATTCTACAAAACCACTGCGACCACTTTTGTCCCAGTAATTCTTGTAGCTAATGAATGAATAAATGATGAACACTTTATTATACAAAATTTATAAAATAATTTATATTTTATTGAAATAAAAACGTTCAATAGGCAGCCTTATTGCTTAAAGCAATTTCTTCCGGGCCACCTCGCTGTGTGACGTGTGTGTATTGCAGTTCGCTTTGCTCACCGCAATCCGACTCACGCCAACAGATTTCGGGCTTCGCTCACCGCAATCCTCACCCCCATATTAGTCAAAAACTATACCTATATCAAATTTTTGGATGTGGGTTCAAGCGGGGCTGGAGGCGCGGGAGGTCGTAGCATGGCTCGTTTCGGTCGCCATGCTGTTCCCCGTAGTCGCATTACTCTCCCCGGATTCAGAGCGAGGGGGTTCTGGAGGGGCACGGGAGTGTAAAACCGCGCCAGCTCCGCTTGAACCCTCATCCAAAAATTTGATATAGGTATAGTTTTTGACTAATATAGGGGTGAGGATTTCGAATTTCATGACGGTGGGGTAGCATTGCGGTGAGCGAAGCCCGAAATCTGTTGGCGTGAGTCGGATTGCGGTGAGCAAAGCGAACTACAATACACACACGTCACACAGCAAGGTGGCCTGGAAGAAATCGCTTTAAGCAATAAGGCTGCCTATTGAACGTTTTTATTTCAATAAAATATAAATTATTTTATAAATTTTGTATAATAAAGTGTTCATCATTTATTCATTCATTAGCTACAAGAATTACTGGGACAAAAGTGGTCGCAGTGGTTTTGTAGAATAAGCCAATTCGTAATCTACACCTAAGAGCTAGTTGAAAGCGACTAAGACTAAGTACAGTACATAAATCCAGTTTTCAGTAAACAAGAAGTCCGTGTCACCTCTTTACTGTGTGCAATTGACAGCTCTGAATGGGTCACAGACTCTACACTGACATGAATACGTGAACCCGTAGCTACGATGCTACGATGGTCTACGAACTAACATTTTTTTGTAGTAAGGAGGTGCGTGCGCGTTGATATCTTTCGTATGCTACGTCGATTCCTCGTAGCATCGTAGAACGTGCTACGAAGGTCTACGACATTTTTTTGTATGTAAAGTGGAGTGAATGGTAACTTCACTTACTCGTATGTTCAAGAGAAGAGATCTAAAAGAAGACCAGTCAACAATGTACTGAATACTCCTTGGCAGCTTTGAATGTAGCCACGCCGCTAAGCCACCCGTAGCCATCGTAGCACTTGCTACGTTGATCTACGAATTTACATTTATGTGTAGGAAGAAGGTGCGTGCGCGTTGAAGTCTTTTGTATGCTACGGCGATCCCTCGTAGCATCGTAGCACGTGCTACGAACGTCTACGTAAAAGTAGGATTCTCGTTATTGCGAAGAAAGTAGGAGAGGTAGGGGAAAGTGAAATATATCACAAGAAAGAGAGCAAAATTACCTACACAGTGGTGAAATCCGCAACTCTCTACGACGTCTATTTCGAGAGATATTAGGAGTTTTGTGATTCCCTCCTAGAATCGTAGCACGTGCTACGAAAGTCTACGTAAAAGTAGGTTTCTCGTTATTGTGAAGGAAGTGGGAGGGGTAGGGGAAAGTGAAATATATCACAAGAAAGAGAGTAAAATTACCTACACAGTGGTGAAATCCGCAACTCTCTACGACGTCTATTTCGAGAGATATTAGGAGTTTTGTGATTTTTTCGCGCAAGTGTCCATTCGCGCAAGTGTCCATTCGCTCAAAAGTCCACTCGCGCAAATGTCCTTCGCGCAAGTGTCTATTCGCGCAAGTGTCCATTCGCGCAAGTGTCCATTCGCGAAAGTGTCCATTCGCGCAAATGTCCATTCGCGCAAGTGTCCTTCGCGCAAGTGTCCTTCGCGCAAGTGTCTTTCGCGCAAGTGTACCAGATCCCAATAATGTGGCTGCAATACTGTGGCCAACCATCATATTGCAGCTATGGCTGAGCTTTCTATGGCTGAGCCATGTTTTGCATGCAATGATACTAATGCAGATAGCATTAGTATGGTCAATGATTGAGACTCGTAAACGGGCTAGACAATCGGGCAATCGCTCAGCGATCGTCCGGCAACCTATTAAATAACATTGGCCATAGGTACTGGCTATGATGCCCGGACATTAACTACCTACTGCAATATTGCGAGTCAGGCTGGTACATGAACCTATACCTAACCTGGACTGTGAAGTGTTTCATAAAAACGAGCCGAGTGAGAGGCCCCAAAGTAGAAGTTCATCTCTTTCTAGTAGGATGTAAATACATCTGTACTTTTTTTTAAATTCTAATGAATCTGTGATGTGTTGGTAAATACAACTTTAAAATAACATATTAACTTGATAATTAAATTTCTACTTGGTTGTTGTAGTATTCACTGTCTGCTAGCCAGTATTACGTACTACTTTTATAGTGCGCAAAAGATTTGAAAACGTTCAAAAGCCCTGTGATATCGTATTGTTTCATGGACACCCTACACCATGTTGCACCGTGCTAGACAAGGACAAACTACTTTAAAGCCCTCTCACTCGGCTCAACACGAACGTCACAAAGAAAAATGAGCCTTAGGTCCATAATTTGATAAGATTACAGGGTAATTTTGAAAAAATGAAACATGTTCGTGCGCGATCCAGTTTACTCTAATGATTCATGGGCGTATTACTTGCATGCAAAGATCCTATGCATGCCGGCGATGGTTGCCGGTCACTGTGATGCAGCCACATCCACTGCAACTTTCGGGCCAGAACGTGGCATGGAGCCCGCACGTACGGTGCCTCGGCGCGGCATCGAGATTGAATGGTCGTTGAGGATGCAGCCACAGCTTGACCGCGCGCTACAAGAAACGCGTGTCGCCCAAGAGCTGCTCCGACCAGTCCTGGGATCTCGCCTGTCTCTGAGGACAAAAAGTGCGGGTCTACAAAGACTACGTCCGGTTCCGACTCCCGTATGTAGCGCTGGCGGGCCTGGTCTCCCAGACGACATGGTATTGTCTCCAGGCGCTGCAGAACGTGGCCCTGAGGATCTGCAACGGCGTGCGTGGGCCAATACTTAAGGAACGACGTCATCGCCCGCGACCATTGATATAAAATTACATCTATGCCCGCGACTAATCCGTGGAAGAATTTGTTGTCCAGTCGGCGCGTCCGATTGACGACCGCGCCGATAGCGTCCACCAACTTCCACCACATTTCGCCTCACCAACCTCGGCCCCCAATGATGACCGCCCGTGGCGGCCCCTTCCGCGGGACCTCACCCCCGCGGAACCACCCGACACTGATAATCCTTGGAAAAAAAATAGATTTGTTAGATTAGATTCTGTTACATGAAATATGAAATAGCAAACTATTTCATTTTCACCTCGGCTCGGACGAAGGAAATCGCCTCACCCCTCCCTCACCCACACACGACGATTGTCATTAAATTTGAAGTTGACAATTCATGCCACAAGTACTTTGACAGCATAATAATTTGACAATTACCACAAATCTTTCTGTGTTACCTACCTACCGTTCAAGCCGGCTTTTCACTATGGGATATAATATAAATTACATCTTGAGCTGTATATTACATCCCGCGATTGCTGTTCACACTACTGATATATATTTTGGAACACACATGATCAGTTGATACGTGTGCACACGAACGCCAACATTCAAACTGAGGGCGCGGCAGGGGGAGGCGCGGTGTTCGGGGACGTGAGGTAAATTATACACCTTCAAAGCCTTCAAATGACCTTCAAATATCGCTCACTCGGTCGAAAAAATATTTATAGTTTGGGATGTAATATATATTATAGCACAGTGTGAACGGTCTCGTACAAAATGTATGGTGAGCGATAAAATATTATATCCCAAGATGTAATATATATTATATTATATCCCATAGTGAAAAGCCGGCTTTAAGCCGGCTTTTCACATTCTGTACAGAATGCAGTGCACCACACACTTAGACCACACACCACCGGTGGTTGTAGTGTGGTGTGACCACAGAGTGCCTACTGAAAAGTAACAACCTGACCTTAAAGCTACACTACCTACAGCCGCAGCCGCATTTTTGAATAAAGAACGTAGCTGTGACACCTTTGACTTGTTAAAAAAATCATTCAACAGAAAAAATAAGAAGAAAAACTCACTACCGTTGTATTCTTTTTGCTGATTACTAGAATACCAGCGTTTTCCTTGTGGGATCGCTAATTCTCTGCAACAACAAAAAAAAAACCTAAAATGTTTCTTGGCGAAACTTTTCCAAATTTTTCAGCGGATAGTACAGAAGGAACAATCAACTTTCACGACTGGCTTGGTGATTCGTAAGTAACTTATAAATATTGCTTGTGGTACATTGTACATATTTTATAACGTTTAAGGAAGTCTGTTATAAAATATATCTGCTTTTTAATACTTATTATACCTTACACATACATGTAGGTATAGAATGAGTGTTTTAAATTGTCGTGTATCAATCTGCTCTGAATCATATATAATGTAATTGGTCATATATTTCAGTTGGGGCATTCTGTTCACTCATCCTTCTGACTTTACACCAGTCTGCACTACAGAGCTTGCCAGAGTGCTCAATCTCTTCCCAGAATTTCGCCAGCGAAATATTAAAGTCATTGGATTGTCTTGTGATTCAGTTGAGTCCCATAAGTTGTGGTGTGAAGACATCAAAAACTATGCAGGTGTGTTTTTTCTAGGTTTGTTTAGTTATTTTACAATAGCTTCTGCCCGCGGCTTCGCACGCCTATTATCTAAGTTAGGCTATGCTCTAAATGAACTCCAAATTTCATCTTGTTCTGTGAAGTAGTTATAAAGATTTAGGTAACAAAAATTCACATTTCAGAAACTTTGGGCTTAATAATATTAGTAGGATAATATTTTTAGGATTACAAAAGAACAAGGGTCCAAGAAGTTCATATCCTGACCACAAATGGGTGGTGATGTAGTCTGAAAACAATAATAATGTAGTTGAAAAATGTGCAGGTTTGGCAGTGAAAAAAGCATACCCTCAGTTGTACAACCAACCACACATTAAAATACCTCCTTTTTTATTTTTATGATCAGAAATAATTGAAATAAAGTTGAGAATTGGTTCTGTACTACTGATACTAAATATATCACAGAATCGGGCCCCCGGCCAGTACCGCTGCAACTGCTATGTCACTGCATTTTAAATCTGTGATATCTTCGAAAATATTCATTTAGATTACATGCTGTAAAGGGCCATATTAAACGCCCATTGTATTTTAGGTACTTAATTGGATAAGGATGAATGCTGTATTGCTTAAAATTGATTTGTAAATACCTACGCCATTATTTCTCGTATAAAGTAAAGTATAAAAAATGGTTATTGTGGTATCATCTTTCTTAGGGATACCTAAGAGAGACATATACTCTCGCAGACTTTTTTGTAGACCTTTTTAAGGTGTACAATACTGTAGTACATTATTTTGATCCATCTCGTAGGGTTAAGGCAGCATTTGCAATGTAAGCGCAAAAAAATTGTATATTTACGACATCACATTAGAAACCTCTAAAATTATCAGTGTTTCTCTACTATATTATACATGTATTACACATATAAACCTTCCTCTTGAATCACTATCTATTAAAACCGCATCAAAATCCGTTGCATAGTTTTAAAGATTTAAGCATACATAGGGACAGACAGACAGCGGGAGGGGCTTCTATTTTATATTATGTAAAGATATAAATACAAGCATTTCATGCAAAAATAAATAATTTAAATTGTGCTTATTTCAGGCCAAAACAAAGATGAAGCATTCCCATACCCAATAATTGCAGACCTGGACCGAAAGCTGGCTCTCAAGCTTGGCATGCTGGATAAGGATGAATTGGATAACAAGGGGATCCCACTTACTGCGCGAGCGGTCTTTGTCATCGATCCAACCAAAAAGTATAGACTGTCTCTTCTCTACCCTGCTACTACTGGCAGGAACTTTGAGTGAGTTATGCTTTGGAATATACCTCTACTTTTATTGCATGATTAATAAATAATACTGGACAATTTCCACAGCATCATAGCCCCAAGACAAGCATTCTTGTTATGGGTACTAGATAACTAATGTACTTGATGCAATACATTACTTCTGATAGATACGTTTTCTAAGCATATGCAAAACACCCAGAAAAATATCTGCGGATCATAAAAACAATAAGGTACCTAATGCTTTGCTGGTCTAGTTGTTCAGAATTTTTTATTACTAGCTGCGCCTTACGGCTTCACCTGCATGGAAATCATACAAATATCAGAAATTTATTGCACCAGGGACAGTTTTGTAAAAACAAAAAAAATAGGTACCAATGTAATTAATAACCAAGTAATAATAATTTTCCATAGAAACTTTGCTACCCTTTTTAACACCCTCATAGATTTATTTGTGAAAGATTAGATTAGCCTGTGTATTATTCTAGAACCTAAACAATCGACATACCAAGTTTCGTCGGAGTTTTCGTTACGGAGATATGTACCTAGTAACAAACATCCACAAAAGTTTGTACTTTTGCATTTATAATATTAGTAGGATAGGATATTTTCAGTGGTCGTCAAATAACCTGAATGTGACGACATTCCCACTAATATTATAAATTCGAAACTAACTATTGTCAGTTACCTGTTCACACCTAAACGGCTGAACGGATCTTATTGAATTTTGGCAGGGAGTTAAACGTTATCCCGGGGACTGATATAGGCTACTTGAATAGCGCTTGTGAAGCTGCGGGCAGAAGCTTGTTATCTACAGATAACAAGCTTCTGCCCACGGCGCAAAGTTTCACCATGCTCCATTCAGATATACATATCTGAATGGAGCATGGTCCATTCAGATATACATATGTGAAGTTGAGAATCAAAGACAGCTAAATCCGTATTGACCAATACGGATTTAGCTGTCTTTGATTCTCAACTTCACATATATAAATGGAGCATGAAACTTTGCGT
This sequence comes from Eupithecia subumbrata, assembly GCA_949316285.1. Lineage (NCBI taxonomy): Eukaryota > Metazoa > Arthropoda > Insecta > Lepidoptera > Geometridae > Eupithecia > Eupithecia subumbrata. The sequence goes on along the minus strand of OX438642.1, from coordinate 8,680,069 downwards.
AGATGTAGTACCTCATCTGAAATACCATCCAAGTTACATTGATTATCTCGGAAACAACTGTGCAAAGCTCTGGGCAGCAGCTATTCATAAGATACTTGAGTTATGTATATATGAGTTAAATGTTTATAGACAACATATATTCAACATCCTTGAACAATGGAAGGCGAGTCATTGAATTGAAACCTTTTATTTTCATAACTTTCAATGTGAGGACGTTGAAAGTTATGAAAATAGTCAATTCAATTTACAGTCTGTTTTTATTTGATACAGTTTCTGCCACAGGCTTCGCACGCGTTGATTCTATGGGAGCAAAAGTCAGGTCTAAACCTACACCATCTATGCAAATTTTTTGTAGTTAAAGTTCAGTAGTTTTTGCGTAAAGTTAAAACATCTATCTTTCCATCCAAAGTTTCACTTAATAGGGAATATTCGTGTGACTAGCTGCGCATGCGGGTTCGCCCGCGTACAATTCACATTTTCATGGGTTTTATTTTATTTTATCTTATGCAAACACAAACTTTACCTCATTATAATAGTAGTACATATCAGGGTTGTTGTTGATGCAGTTTAAAGACACATCAGCAGATGCTGATCTTATGCTGATTTTGGCCAAGTGCGTGTCTGACTCGCAAACTGAGTTCTGTTTCTTTAATGTAGAAGGTCCTTCCATCATCGAAACCGAATCTCGATAAGTTATGCCGTTTAGAGTTCCGTCCCCAAAGGGTGCCAACTGCACCCTATTAGGTATTAAGCTTCCGCTGTCTGTCTGTCTGTTTGGTCATATAGTCTGTCAGGGGGCTGTATCTTATGAATCGTAAAATGTAGACAGTTGCAATTTTCACAGAGCTTCTTATACAAAATTCGACATAATGTATATAAGCGAGGTCTGGCTAAGCCAATTAATTAAAAAATACTAAAGCTTCCATCCCACAGCCCCGGGTTTATTGTGTCAAGAAAAAGTGCGTGCGAAGCCGCGGGCAGAAGCTAGTATAGCATAATGAAGAATGCGTAATGGCATATTGGCTGTTATGCATCAATGCATAATGACTGTAGGGTAAAGGCCTCCACTCTTCCTATTTTTGTCTGTCTACAACAAACATCTATTTAAACTAACACTATCCATTTTATGATGAATATTCCTTTTCAGTGAAATACTGCGTGTGATGGATGCACTCCAACTGACGGATAAAGCCAAGGTTGCCACTCCAGCTGATTGGAAGGTAAGCAATTACTCTCTAACCACTTGTTATTCATTATCTCATTACTGAAAATACATATGTTTGTTCAGAACTGTCCAGACAGAACACTTATAACGTAATTTAGCTGAAGGCTAGAAGTTAAAAGTAGATTCAACTAGCTTCCACCAATCGGCGTTGCATGAATGTATCCTGGATAGTTAGGTAGTTATGAGCCATTTTACAACTTAGAATTTTTGCCACCCCAACACCTCCGGTTGAAAAAGAAAAAGAAAAAGTCGACCGAGGGCGCGGGCGCGCAGCAGCCTCGCAGAACAGATCATCCACCGAACTGCGATCGCCAACCGTCCGTCTATCAATATAATGGCAAAGGCGGGTGGATAACCATTCGGCCCTTTCTGTTTAATTGCGTCATCCATAGGGAAAAATCGCCACGAGCATGGAACGGAAGCGCCGTGGTACTGCTCTTTAAAAAGTGTGTTTTAACCGTGCTGATTAACTATAGGTCTATTTGACTGGAGCCATGGTATCTCATTAAGCTGCTTCCGAGGGTGTCATACACCACATACATGCGTTATAAGGATATACAGAAGACCTGAAAGTATAACCTGCCTCGGCCCATTTGTCTAGCGATTTGGACTGTAAGAAAGTCTTCGATTTTGGTAACTATCGGGTTGAAGCGTTTGTACGAAAATGCCGCCCTGTCAGTAAAGACCAGCATTGGTATTTTAATTCACTCGATTCGTTTCCGAATCGAATCCGACGGATCTATAAAACAGTTTTGTTTATTTTGCCTCTGGTTGATGATCGAAAATCCGAAGCGAATCTGTTGACTATTGGCCATGTCAATGAGAAGGAGCTCCTCATTTCGATCGATGATACAGACTGTTTGGTCCATGGAGTGACATAATTCTTTGGGGGTTTGTGGGGGTCATGCGCTACATTTCGCTGGCAGACTCGATTGTCCTAAGTGTCACGGTAGTGAGATATGATTAAAGATCGATCTATGCTTGAGTAACGCTTATGCCTCAGGCAGCGTTACTGAAACATAGACAGATGACTAAGTAAGCTTTCTTAATGTGCTTTATTAAGGTACCAGAAGAATCTATACTTATAATAAAACTGTAACAGGTCCAATTCTGTACATAGAAGATATTTTGAAAATTTTTTTTTCATTCATGTCTGTCTGTCTGTTTGTTAAACGCGCATCACGTCGAAACTACTGAAGGTATTGAAATGAAACTCGGCACGATTTTAGGTCATACTACGAGGAAGGACATAGGATACTTTTTATCCCGGAATTCCGTCAGGTTCCCCTGGGAGAGGGGATGAAAGTAAAATTTCTTCACCGCGCATGACGCCGAAAGTACTGAATGAGTTGGAATGAAACCTAGCAGATTTGATTTCATACTACAAGGAAGGACATGGGATACATTTCATCCCGGAATTCAGTAATGTTCCCGTGGGAGAGAGGATGAAAGTAAAATGCTTTAACCGCGCATCACGACGGAACAACTGAATGAATTCGAATGGAACTCGGCATAATGTGAGTTCATACTACGAGGAAAGATACATTTTATCCCAGAATTTAGTAAGGTTCCCCTGGGAGAAAGGATGAAAGTAAGATTCCTTCACCACGCATCACGCCGAAACTACTGAATGAGTTGGACTGAATTGGTATGATTTGAGTTCAAGGAAGGACAAGGAATACATTTTATCCTGGAATTCAGTAAGGTTCCCCTTCGAGAGAGGATGAAATTAAAATTCTTTAACCACGCATCACGACGGAACTACTTAATGAATTCGAATGCAACTCTGCATGATTTTAGTTCGTACTATGAGGAAAGATACATTTTATCCCGGAATTCAGTAAGGTTCCCCTGGCAGAGGGGAAGGTAATGAGTTGGAATAAAACTTGGCACGTTTGGAGTTCATACTACAAGGAAGGACATAGAATACATTTTATCCTGGAATTCAGTAAGGTTCCCCTGGGAGAGAGGAAAAAGTAGAATTCTTAAACCGCGCATCACGACGGGTCTACACGTCGTCCGATTTCATTCTTTTTGTTAGAAACCGTGTTGCAAGATCGAATTTGACTAAATCAGTAGAAAGTCGAGTAGAAAATCAGTAGATTGATGAAATAATCTGTAGATTGAAGAAAAAAAATTGTAGATACAGGGTAGGTAGGTTCTTATCTATTTATTTTTCCAAGACGCACCCATTAGTTAGGTTCCTACCTACTAAGGTGGTGCTTAGGTTCCTACCTACTAAGGTGGTGCGTCTTGGAAGAATAAGTTAGGTTCCTACCTTACATGATTATATGGTGGTTTAGATGGTCCAGTTAACTGTACTACCGAAGTTTGGTTGCAGTAAGTGGTCCAATTAAAGTAACTGGACCACAGAAAAATATTTTTTAATGTGGTACACAGCCAACTGTACCTACCTACTACGAAAAAAAAATACGGTGGTCCAGTCAAATGGATCAGGAGCCCAGTTCTGCAATACAATTGCTTCAGTATGACAATGGAATCGTCGCAGAATCATCACGTAGAATCCTTAGATTAATAAAACTCCAGATAGTGCGTGCGAGATAAATTAATAGTTTCAAACTTGACGCGCGTCGCTCCATCTGCATTCATCATATTTTTTTTCATCTGAGGTGGAATACCAAAACGTGTCATTCTGTGTCAATACCCCTGTCATAGTGAAGCGATTAGTATAGCAGAATAGGGCCCCAGCTGAACGGAACCATGAGTAAGAAGTGAAACGAGTATGACACTTCTTAACACTGACGCTGGCCGAGTCGTAGCTAAAAGTCGTGTGGATAAAGAATGGGATTGAAGATGACAACATGCTATCCCCCGTAGACCCTACACGATTTTTTGCACGGCGGCGTTTCATAATATGAGTGACTATGGTTAAATGTGAACTTAATTAGTCGGCAGGTAAGGCAATCGCAAACGAAGTCGCGGGTACAGCTAGTGTATAATAAGAATAGAATACCTACAGGGTTAAGTCGACCTACAGATCCTTGAGGGGGTTGTAGTTTCGATCTTTACTGACTGATTTGACTATGAAACATCATACCCCAAACATACCGTTTTCGAGATATTAGACTAAAGTTTAAATAAAATGCCATTTTTGCTTCAATGTTGAATTATCTCATGATTACAAAAAAATATTTATAAGTAGGGAATAGATATTTTTTGTATACAAAGAAACTTCTGGAAATATTGTAGGCGCAGCATAGCTATGCAAAATTCTTTTTTGATATCCAGTTGTGTAACATGAATCATGGAAATGTAAAGAGCACAAACGAGAATGTTGTGTTGGCTCCCAGTCATGTCTTCTCAAGTTTCTTTCCCATTTTTCTTTTGTGAAAATCTTTTGAAAATCAAGACGTGAAAAATAAAAATTATTTGTGAGCTTCTAGCTATACATTGCGATACCTTTCATTTGATACCCCAAACGGTGAGGAAGCCCCCTTTTAAAAATTATTCCCCCCTTTTTGACCATTTTTCAAAAAGTGTTCATTTTACGAACTTCTCTATATTTTTCATGGATCGCTCTGCAATCTTCGGAGATAAAGGGGGGGAATGGGTATTTATTCTACTTTTTCGAAATATTTTAAAAAGTATGAAACCTACAAAAATTAAAAAAATCTATTTCGAAATGTACAAACTGATACCTTTCATTAGATACCCCACACATGACCCAGTAGGTATCTTTTAAAATTTCGGCATCACAATTTCGAAGATATAGATTTGAAGAAAATAAATGAAAAATAAATATGAATATTTTCCATTTATTTTCATTTATTTTTCTTCAAATATATACAGGCGCACGAAATGTATTATTATTTTAAATTTCAAGTTGACAGCTGCAGTAGTTGCTGAGTTATTAGGGAAAAAAGGACAGACAAAGCGAGACCATAATGGTTTCGAAACCGATCTTCGATCTCGAAACCCTAAAACGAAATGTGTGAATATAATTCGTTCACTACCCTAGGGAACTTAGTCATAGGATCTTTGGGTTAGATAAGACCATTGATGACTTTCGACCTTCGTATAATGGCCGGGGGCCACGGCAGAGCCTCCGATAGATTTGGTCCACATGTAGTAACAACTCTCGTGTCAATAGTAGAAAAACATTATGAATAGGAGCAGATTGTTAAAAAAACGCCAAAGTGAGTCGAACAGGCCCTCGAAAGTTCTACCTACGGAAAACCACGCGGTGTGTCTTCGTCGAAAGATTTTCGTAAGAAACGAAAATCTTTAACTTTTGTGTTTCCACTTGCCAGTTGATGAAATACGGCAAAAAAACATGGTGCCTTACTTTGGGCCTCATAAGAAGGCTCAAGGTCACAGAGAGCAATGGTGATTGGTGAGGGATATGCTCGAAATTAAGAGTTTCGTAAAAGAACCACGATAACAACTAGCACTCAGATTTGCGAAAGTAGCTGTGGGCAGGCCACAAAGCTTGCAGACCTTATTGTGGTTGGGGCATTTGGCTTCTCGAGCGGGGACCACGTACCGGCAGGCACCGATGATGCGGGTAACCGGTGCCGGATGCAAGTAGTGCAGGCGCGGTCATTGTGCCGATCTTTAGGGAAGGTCTTTTGGGAATGGTGGATGATCTAAAGCCGTTTTCAGTTTAAAACTTTCTGTGAACATAGTGTAAGACGACTTTAACGACGGGTTAAACGGGTTGGAGCTTGAACACACATACTCTACCCGTTCACTGCCTACCCTCAGCGGAGCAGTGCGACCCGCAGGGGTGCGCCTTGCAAGACTCGCTCGCTAGAAATATGCTCTTTTCGTCGATATCAGCGTAATTTATGTAGAGAGTGCCCTGTGTTTGTGCACACGCTTAGGCCATTAGGCACTACAATACGTCCTGCGCACCTGGCTAGCCACCGTTGAGACTGGCCGCCGTGGCCGAAGATTCGGCTAGGATGACATCATCGTTTGTTCTCACTAGTTCGATTCGTTAGTTGGATCATCGAACTAGTGAGAAGTTTTTTTTCCATTCGTTTCACTAGTTCGATCGTCGAACTAGTGAGAAGTTTTTCATCACATGTATGTGTAAATGAAATCAGTAAGTAAAGCACGGGGATTGTTATCTATGGTAGAAGAGACAGTAATGACATCGTCATACATTGTGTACATTATTGAAGTTGTATGTATGGATTTCAAATAATTTACGCATTCGTTGTCAAAGTGACGTAATTTTTGTCTATTCTACCCTGGACAACCATCACCGTGCTTGTCCTTTTGGTCCCATCAAAGTGAAAAAGTAGTTAGTTGATATGCTCGCACACTCATATAAAAATATCTCGTAAAACACTCCTCCGCAATTTTTAACATCTTTTATCCTGTGATATCATTGGGCCACCTACGTCTACCAGAAATTTTTTAGGGTTGAATGAGTATCTATTTATTTTCTTGCAGGTGGGTGAAGACTGTATGGTTCTTCCGACTGTTCCCGAAAACAAGATCGAGATGGTCTTCCCTCAAGGAGTGAAGGTGCTGCCCATGCCTTCGGGAAAGAAATATCTCAGGACAACTGCATGCCCTAAAGTTTAGAAATGCTGTAGCAGTGCCAAAGCCATCTCTATACCATAGATGGCCTTTCCATACTATCGATATACTTGCATGCGTTATTACTTTCCAATTGTTACTGTTTGAATATATTTGATAATAAATTCTAAAACTCATGTTTTGGTATCATTTACTCCTAATCATTTAAGATTATAATATCATTATATAATCCGCAGGCTTTGTCGACAATTTTGTTTCCTTAGGTTAAACACGGAGAAAGTCCAATTTAGGTAGGTAAATGATACGAAAATTAGTCGTCAGATGATAATCGAATTCGAAACCTGCTGCATGGCAGACAGACCTTCTCTCTGCGCCACAGAGGTCGTCATTAGTAAATATGCACAGCCTATTCTCCGAAAATGGTTTATTTTAGTCACAGATATTATAATACTATAACTACTACTATAAATACTATAACTAGTATCATAACCTATCAACCGTGATGTGTTGTTAAAACAAGACTTGATTAAAATAGTTCTTTGTTCAACAAGTGGGCAAAATTATTTTTTGTTAAACGTGCCGATATTTAATCCCAAGCTAGCGAACCAGTCTAGAATAGAGTCACGAGCGCAGCGAAGTAGACTACTGAAACTGAACCCTAATGTAGACTGCTGAAGTGCTGAAGTAGCGAGGGATTTGAAAGGCACGAAAGGAAAAATATTTGCCCTCGAGTTAAAAACACAACTTTACACCACGACTAGCGAGAAAATATTTAGTAATTTATAAAAGAGGTCGAATGCCGGAAACTCATTTTACATACAACCTTGGGGGTAAAAATGCTAGTAATGCTACAAACCTCTTTCATACCATGAACGGACGAAATGTTTTTTCTATGAAATTTGCATTGTTCTGAATTCAAATTACTTTTTTCAACAAGTTTATATTATTCTTTATTCCACATGTGAGCAAAACCCGGTTTTACTCACTGTTTTTGAGCAACAAAGTCACCATTTTCGAGCGAGAATGGTGAAAAGTAATTTATACTACACCTGCTCGGAAAGTTGCCTATTCCTTTTCCTTTACTCACTGTTTTTGAGCAACAAAGTCACCATTTTCGAGGGAGAGTGGTGAAAAGTAATTTATACTACACCTGCTCGGAAAGTTGCCTATTCCTTTTCCATTTATAGAATAGAAAGTATGTCTTTGCAGGCCTATAGGAAACCGGGAGGAAAAACTATGGAATTTCATTTCTCACGTGTTTTACTGGGAGGAAAAAGTGTATGGAAATCCATTTCTAACGTGTTATTTTTTTTTTATTTCCTAAAAGATCGGCCGGTAGCTATGGTTATTTTCGTTCGGTCAAACGACAAAAAGTTTTTACTCCCAAGTCCGTTAGGCCTCCTCCGATTCCCGAACAATATTTTGAAAAAAGAACCCAAAGGCTGGCGCGGTCAATGAGGTTCTACCAACATCACTAAGCGCGGTAAGTTCTTCTAAATTTCAATTAATAATTAATTCTGCTTTTTATTTTCCTCGAAGGTGTAGTAAAAAGCACTAGGTATTTATCACTCGGCAGAAAGTGCGATTCCTACCTGGTGTGTTTTAAGGCCAAAACGACACTCGGTAGGAATTGATCACTTTCTCGCCTTGGTGTAAAATGCACTATTTTATGTTTTCCTGTTATAAAGGTACCTATGTAGAATAGAAGAAATAGAAACTTCAAGGGAACCCCATCATGATAAACTCTGCAGTTCTTAAAAATGCAACGCGAGGTAGGTATAATATGTTTTTTTCCTCTTTGCAAACCTATTTTTTCAACATTATAGTTGTAGATAAATAAAAAATAAAAAATTTTTTTTGTTTATTCAGTCAACTTAGTCTGTTTTGTTAGTAAACTTAGGGTTAGAGGTTGAGTACTTAATATTAAACAGGGATTTTGTCCTCTGATGTAGGGAATACATCAGAGGACAATCAAATTTGACAGATATAGAATTCAGCTAAGGAATTCAGGATACTGTTGCTGCTCCCGCGGGTTCTGCTGAGCAGTGAGGCTGTCTTTTTGTGCCATATTGCATCAAAAGAGTCGGTACGAGCCTCGGCGAACATACCCGAAGCGCTGCAGAACCGCGGCAGCCGCAACAGCAACCTAAATGAGTTATTATTCTGGATACGCAAAGCATTGTACGCCTTAAAGGTATAACTGACCCACAGACTCCCTGTATACAAAGATGTACAGAATGCTTTGAACAATGTGATTTTCACAGCATCTGTACATCGTGCGAATCTGCGGGCCAGCATATTCGCCCTGACGGACAAGGCTCTGCGTTCCCTCTCCATATCTGCTTCATCCTTCAGGTCTTCAGTGACAATATGGCCTAAGTACTTAAACTTCCGTACCCTTTGAAGTTCCAAGCCATTTAACTTAACTGGCGGTACATAAATCGGCCTTTTGGTGCCCGCACTGAAGACCATGAATTCTGACTTCCTGGTATTGTACTGGAGTCCATATGTCACATGACTCAATGTCCACTTCGACTCTTTGGTTCACCAATTCTTGATCATTCTTGATGAGTTTTTTCAGCCATTTGTAGATGAGAAAATTCAAAATTTCAACGAATCTTCGTACAGATTGCTCAAAATTAATAGTCATACCTATGACTTTTACAATTATTCGGTTCTGTCAATTTGTACCTAAATTTATGTACCTACCTATTCTTTGAGATGTAGTCAACTGTGGAAACACAGCGAGGTCTTGGAAGGCTTAGACAACTTATTAATAAAGAATACTTTATCATCGGTTTTGAATATTGACTTAGATGACAAGGCATGGTCGCAGGCCTCCCTGCAGGGAATTTGGTGATGACCAAGCTGTTCGACAGCAGTACCGCACTGGCATTGATGAGGCGAGCAACACCTTGCACCCAACCGAAGACATGTTGCGATACGGAAAGTTACGGGATTCAATAAAGTACCAGTGTTAAAAGAAGGAAATGCTTGCAACCAATGTATTAACTCCCATTTAGAAACGGCCAGGAGGCGGGAACGATCCGCAGAGCTGGAGCACGTTTGTAACAAACAATTCCGTGTCAACTCACACAGAGGCCCGTCCCATTGCCGTTGGGGCAAAAGTGATTTTGGGGGAGCAGCATCGGGGCAAGCGTTATGCTAAGCCGTTCATAATGACAGTACCATGTCAATATATTTATGAAAACTTGTTGTACACTCATAGAAATATCAATCTATTCCCTAAAAATAGCGACATACATATTATAAATACTAGAAATAAGGATAAACTCGCTGTGCCCACAACTAGGCTACACAAGATAAATGTATCTTTTAAAGGGCAATGTATACGCTTCTACAACAAAACTCCAAGTGAGTTGCAAAAATTATCAATAAATAAATTCAAACAAATTGTCAAACATATCCTTTGTAAAAAGGCTTACTACAAAATATCAGATTATCTAGAGGATAAAAAAGCTTGGGACGAGTTTTGCTCCAACTCGAAAAATAACAACTAACAGGCTAAAGGTTTCTTCGTCGCTTCTTTACTTTAGTCTACATACCGAAGCGACAGAAATCAAAAATATCACTTTATTTCCGTGTCAGTGTTTAGTTCTATGATTTGACCTTTTCTAAGTGTACATTTATTGTATTTATGGAAATAAAGAGTTTTTGATTTGATTTGATTTGATTTGTTCGAGCTTCGTCTAAAAATGAAATTTTTAGTGACATTCCAGGCGGGACCAAACGAGAAGGCTTTAAAATTTTGTCAACTAAAGAACTAGTGCTGTAGACAGAAGACAAGAACGCTGGCAGTGCTACACTTGAAATTTTGCGTATACCTAAGCCTCCCAATTTGACAGGCAGGAGGCCTGCGACCATGCCATGTCATCTAAATCAATATTCAAAACCGATGATAAAGTATTCTCTATTATGTTGTCTAAGCCTTCCAAGAGCTCGCTGTGTTTCCACAGTTGACTACATCTCAAAGAATACGTAAATTTAGGTACAAATAGACAGAACCGAATAATTGTAAAAGCCATATGATATGACTATTAATTTTGTGCAATCTGTCCGAATTTTTGTTGATATTTTGAATTTTCTCATCTACAAATGACTGAAAAGACTCATCAAGAATTGGTGAACCAAGGAGTCAAAGTGAACATTTATCTACAACTGTAATGTTGGGGGCTAAACTATTGAATTTTCCAATGATATTGTTTTTGTCTACATAAGAGTCCGAAAGAAAAAGCTCGCATTTTGAAAAATTTAATTCCAAACCTATTTTTTGAAATTCGTCTGTGATGATTTTTAGATCATCAAAAACTGTGTTCACCTCTACACCTAATGTTCCATCATCCAAATACCAAACATTGAGCTTGGATTTGAGACGTTGAATGATTGGTTTAATAGCAAGGCTAAATATGGCCGGACCAAGAGGGTTGCCCAGCTGACAGCCAACCGCGGACGAAATTACTTTGTTCCTGTAAAATTATTTTGACGGTGAACCATACACAATTGCCAAAGAAAAGGGTAAATTTCTGGAATTTTGTCTTTAATTTCTTTTGTCTACGGAATTGAAGGCGTTTTTGACGTCAACCTTCAGAATTACCTCCCCATAATTTTGGTCATAGATAGATTGTTTCACGAAACAAATTTCTGCAGATCGTACACAAATTTGTTCCGAAAAAGATACTAATAAAAAAATACTAGTTCCCATTTATTTCTATTATTATATTGTAATTTTCTTTGTGAATATGTCTATGTTTTCCTTAGATGTTTTCATATTGTAAATATACGATGTTATACATTTTAAAATTAATATCTGATAGATATAACAGCCACTGCATGACAACTCGTGTTTTTGCGTCAATGGCATGGTAGGTAGGCTATATTTTCAGATATGATACTATTACAGGTTGAAAATTATTTACAAGATCGAGTTTTATTTATGTGAAAGTATTCGCATCACTATTATTTTGAAGTGGTTCATGGTCACTGTCTCCTCTCCAGCGAGTGCAGAATGCCTGTGCGCGCTTCTGCTTCCATATCCCACCGCATACTCATGTCACCCCTTAGGTACCTACCTCAACTCAGAGGACATGCCAAAAATGAAAGCTCGCAGGACGCTTCATCTTGCTATACTCCTCTTTGGCCTAGCCAAAAATATGTTCCCCATTACTGTAGTAATTAGTCGGAAATTAATACCAATATTAACTTCCGCTACCTAAGACTTGAGTGCACAAATGTTTTTGAAACGTCCCAACACAGAACTTTTGCATATATAGGATCGTTGCTTTATGTATAATATGTATAATAATGTAATATGTATAACTGACTAGAATATCCGGCCGCGCCGTTGCAGTGCGGTAAGGAGAGGCCGCGCCGCGCCGCTATAGTGCGGTTCAAGCTTTAACTTCAAAATTAAACGATACGTAGTTGAATACCGAAGGGTGAAAATAGAACCCTATTAGGTACCTACTAAGCCTCCGCTGTCTGTCCGTCTATCCGTCCGTCAGCGGGCTTTAAGGCGCTGCCGTGGAAAACTAAGACTGTCAGATTGCATGTGAATATTACCAAATGTGGTCGGCAGAGGCGCTTATTTTTAACATAGACTTATGCCAAATTAATCTGTTGTAGAAGAGGCAAACTTTTGTTTTATTTTGGTTGATAGCACAATCACAAGGTAATAATGTAATGTTAACTAACATTTGCCCGCGGCTTTGCTATCGTTGCATGTAAAATACCTTAATAAAACCTATGTCGCTCATTGTAGCTTCTCAATTATAATAAAAATTACATTCATCGATAGTTATTCATAGAAATCAGAAACACTTAAAAAAATAATATCATCTTCATGCATGTTAAAATGCCGACAATATCACCGACCATTATGATAATACTTTATACATTAAAAAAATATACTAATTTAGTCAAAACAACTGAGGTCTAAATGGATTACAAAAGTGTCAATCGTTGAAGATATTTCGATTTGGTTTTGGAGGGCTTTCTCAAAAAAAAATTAAAATATAAATAATGCTGAACAAGCCACACAACATCATCTAACCCCAAAGTAATTAGAGCTTGTGTTATGGTATACATATTTTGATATACTTATTAAATACACTACACAGATAGATATTTTTTATATACATAAGACATGCAATAAAGTGATTATGATTATGATTATGATTATGATTATGACATCCAGAACACCTGGAATAAATATCTGCAGATGGTACAAACATTTGTCCTGAGGCGGGAATCAAACTAACTGTAAGCTCCTGTGTCGCAGGTGGACCTTTCCCCGCCGCGCCACAGAGGTCGTCAATCAAATAATCAGATATAAAATGAAATATAACAGTGCTTTATTTCCTTTACCCCTTACAGGAGTCTTGGACACGTCAATAAATTCAAATAAGGTTCAAGAGTAAAACTGGGAAATAAAGTGATTACTTTAATTTATTGTTCACTTCAATCTTTTTAAGGTAAAGTAAAGAAGCGAACAAGAAATCTTTACCTTGTTAGGGTGTTAGTTTTCGAGCTGGAGCAATACTATTAGCAATACCTAAGTTTTTTATCCTCTAGAGATAGTCTGATATTTTGTAGTAAGCCTTTTTAACAAAGGATATGTTTTACAAATTGTTTGAAATTATTTTTTGATAACTTTTAACTCTTTAGGAGTTTTGTTGTAGAATCGTATACATTTCCCTTTAAAAGATAATCTATAAATCGATACTATAAAAATATATAAATATATATCTATAAAAATATTCGTAAAATAAAATACGTGAATGTTGGAATGCTGAATGATGAATTTCACGGATATAATTTTGTACACAATCTCAGTACCACTCGCTTACATAATTAATTTTATTTTCCGGAAATAAAACGCAACAATCATGAAGATAGTTTTAGTTTAGATTGTAATTCTACAAAATAATCATAAAAACCACAACAGACCATGACTTGCTATCCAAATTGATATTCATACCGATATAAAGTATTCTTTATTATGTTGCTGCCTTCCAAGAACTCATGAGTGATTATGATTAACATGAGTGATTAACAATAATTTTGACAACTGTCATTGGAAATACAATTGTTTTGCATGTTTATTACATTTTTAGCGTCTTTAAACATCTCCTTTACTTGACTTCTATGTTACGCTAACAAAAAAATTATTATATTGATGTCAATGTACACATATTGCCAATAACAAAAAAGTTATGACAAACCGCTCCGTTGAGGTTTTTCTATGAGTTATTAAAAATTTAAAGTAAATTATTATTTTTGAGTATCTGTCCTTTTGAGAATCTCTCTTCTCTAAGAGAACAAACCGATAGAACTACGAGTAGTAATTTAAATTTGCCTGTAGTTCTACTGGTAGAACTACGAGAAAAAAAAATGCAAATGGTTGGTCCTAAGTAAATCAGTTATCTAGTAAGTACCCATAACAAAGCTCTGCTTAGCTTCGGCCTTGGTGATGATGTGTGAATTCATCATCATCAGCCTATATAAGTCCACTGCTGGACGTAGGCTCCTATTTGAATTTTTCAGCATTGTTTATTTATATATAAGGTCATCAAAATCGCCCTACCTAGTTAACATATTTTAACTCGACCAATACTTTTCGTGCTGTAAACATGTTGAGTAATACCTACCTATCTAGCTACCAGAGATAAAACCACTATAAACCTATTCTACTTAATTGGTAGGTCTGTCAATGAATAAAATTCCTGCAAATTTCTTTTGGCTTAGCTTCAATCAAATATAGACTTTATTTCAATGACGAATGAACCATTTAACCCGCAAAACAAAAGTTGTCGAAAATCGTAATTCGTCCGTCGAACCCAGCTGTCATCGCGAAAAAAGTTACATAACCTCACGTCCGTCCGAGGAGGCATCCAGCCTCCGAATGAAGCAACTGGAAGCTATTTTGAGCATATATTGAAAGGGATGTTTGAGTAATAAGGTTGAAATTCTATTGGCAAAATATTATCATTTTTGCAATCACTTCGCTAAACGCCTTACAAAAATGTGTTTTTTGGGTTTTATTATGTTAATGGTTTTATTTATTTAAAACTTTTTACATATTTCTTTTGTTGATAAAATTTCCTTTCATATAGTATTAAAATAATTAATGGTTGTCACTCAAAATATTGAGCATTTCGAGACGAAAAATTTTTTTCTTGTTCTTTCTTGTGATTTTTTTTTTCAAGATCCTAGATCGTTTTATAAAATATTTTTGTATAAGTCTTTTTTCCATACATTTGACTATACACTGTTTTTTTTTTGGGCTTGTAATATGTCGGAGAACGGCTAACGGTGCGACGAAAAAGTGTACTTTCTACGGTGTCGCTGTTTGGACAGCGTCTTAATCTCATGAACCGTAAAGGGTTGAAATTTTCATAGAGTGTGTATTTCTCTTGCCGCTACAACAACAAATATCGAATAAAAATTAAATAAATGTCAAAATTAAAGGGGGCTCCCATATACTGAATGAAGAATTTCATAGAGACTGACAGTTATAGATGCGAATTTGTGGACTCGACAACGTTTCGATTTTTATCCAGCCGACATATTAAGTAACGAAGATTATTTTAGATGATTTTTCCATGAAAAAGTATTGAAAATAGAATAAACATTGTAGGTAGTTTACCAGAGTACCTACCTACCTAACCCAATCTGTCTTAATTTTTTATTACGGAAAAGCGTTTGCAATGCCATGCAATACTTTTTATTATCAATGCAATACTTTTTATTATCAATGCCGCGAACATGACTGCCTCCGTCATGTCCAAGTGCAAGAAAACCTCAGAAGAAAACACTGAAAATCATTCGAAAACTATAATCGAGTTTGTAAGAAACAATTCAATCGTTGTCTTAAATATCATTCTACGAAAAGTGGTTCCTCTCGATCCGGTAGGGGCGCTGCAAGGCGCTAAATGTATTCCTGTGAAGGACTCGAAAACAAAGAAGTAACTTATTCGTAATTAAATGCACACAACCCATACCATACTAAGCACTCTGTGAGACATGTATTAAATTATTAAAATCCAATAAAATGTCAACAGTAACTTCCATTCTTCCAACCCCTGCTGTTGCTCTACTTCGAAATACGTAAGCACTTTATCAGCGCTGTTTTTATTTAGCTTTACATTGGTCCAGTTTTATTATTTCAGGATAAAGGTTGCTTTGCTTGAATGCGTCTTCACACAATGTCTTGTTATTTTTGATTTACCTAACCATAATATTTCAAAAGAACTATTTATGTAAGTTAGTAGAATAAATATGAGTGAATGAAAGTAGTCAGAATGTTCGTGAGCGTTTTTTCTATATAGAATCCGGTGGTGAACAGATAATTTAATAAATCGTAATGTGAGATGTGCGACGTGTGTGTTGGAGCGGAGTGGTGCGCGCGCGCTGGCTGTTGGCACGGTGTCCGTCCGTCCGCAGTGAAAGCCCGCACTTTCATGCGAGGTGGGGCGCGCTCTTGTTTAGCACAACAAAAGTGAACGTCGAGTGGCGCGCATTCCGCTAGGCGCTCGCTCTCGGTACTCGGCAGTCTTACGGCGAGTGCTGGACCGCGCGTACACGTGATGACTAGATGGTTGTTGTTGATGGTGGTGGCCGGAGCGGCGGCGGCGGGCGGCCGGCTGCCAAGGACTTCGCCCCCCGCCCCCGCGCCGCAGACGCCCGCGCCCACGAGATTGCCTCCGAGGAACCTCACCCTCGCCTCCAGAAACACTATACGAAACAGGTCAGTCCCATTTCCCCCCTTTACCTTCCGATCTGACCTTTAGCTATTGACATCGAGTTTGAATGCAATTATGAAAAGGAAAAACTGAAATGTTTCGCGAGCGCTCTGTGATAGTACGTTCCTTATTAAGCAACTGCGTTTGCACACAGCTTTTGTACTTAAAGTTGTCAAGTACGACGGCTACAGATTGGTGCGCGAAAATAAACAAGGTATCGATGAAATGCTGCGCCCCAATTCTGCTGTGATTATTGTAGTTAGCTACATTTGTTGTGGCAATTGGCAATGGAATGGATACTTTACTCAATAGACATACCTCTACCCAATTTTTTAGTAAGTACCTACCTACTTTTTTGCCTTAAGTACGTAGGTTTATATTATTAAGAGTCAACAAAACCTACGTTTCTTTTAGTTTATTAATCACTATGCCAATAAAAACACTAGCCACATTAACATTCTAAAAAGATAATGTACCTGTGATTTCTCCCAATCGTCGGCACTCTCTGCTATGATACCTACCGTGTTCCGTTTTGCATAAAAAGGCAATTATCAGCCCCTAACATTGTATTATTGTGACGAAAAACAAAACGTTTCAATTTTACTGCGCAAGAATAAATAAATAATCTTCGAACACATTTTGTAATAAATAATGAAAAACCTTGCTCTTGTGTTACAAAACCAACGAGATAGGCATTTTGGACGATAGTTTCCGATTCACAGATGTTTGGTAAAAATGAACATTTTTAAAGGTCAAATAATGTTTGTTGTTGTGGATGTTACGTAAAATACTCGTATCTGTTTCGTACTAGGAATACTAATTTATTTAAATGTTAAAACGTGATAAACGGTTAAAGTGTCAATTTTAAGAATTATTTTAAACATAAAATTTTTGCATTAATAAATTGTACAACTTCACTGATTTATTAGATAAAAAATACTAAATCTAAATTTTTTTTGTAATAGGACTGAGCGCGTTTATATCTATTACAAGGTGAGACGTAATACTCTAGTTTTATTTAAAATTCATTGCTCATTTCACGCGGCAATTTAGTTTTGTTAGTTCAAATAACAATATAACTTCGGGACTTTGGTCCAAATAATAGCTATGCCTTGAACATTGAACTTAGAGTCGATCAGTTGCAGCCTGAAGTTGTTAATGAAGAAGCTAATTTAACAGCAGATAACACTTAATCTGCCTAACACACTTTCTTCCATCGCCATTTGTAAAATAAACCCTAAAATTCTTGCTCTGTAGAAGCTCACGTACTATTTATTCCGTAAGTTGTCGGTCTGTCGGTTTTGCATTCAACGTATTATTTACTTGTTTCTTCTCGCGTTTTTGAACTTCCATGGAATATAAGTTATATAAGTTTAAAGGTTATTTCTACCCCATTGGAACTGATTTATGGGATACGCAATAGCTTATGTTTGATTCCTGGTTTAGAGCCACATCTATTTTGTAGTTTTAGCGTGAAGAAGTAACAAACATCCATCCATTCAAACTTTCTCAGTTTATAATATTAGTGTGATATGAACGGGTGTCCTTGCCAATGCCAATGTAGAACTTTGCGGATCGACTTTAAGCTACATACAAAGACTGTACCTAAAAAAATTAGGGGCGCACTATAAAAATGCACTATAAAATTAATATTTGTTTTTTGCCAGATAATTCTCACTATGATTTAAGAAACATTGTGAGAATTATCTAGGCCACTGTGAGCAGTGGTGTTTCTACTTCTCGGATAAGTCAATGACTTCAACTTCATACTATTCGGTAAAAGTCACTATCTAGGTAGGTACTTAACTTCTACCCTCCACCTGGAATAATATAAAGTCCAAATCCTCAGGACGGGACGGGAGGTGTTCAGAAATGTTAGATACCAGATTTAACTAATTTTAGGATCAGTATTTAGGCAAACAAATTCCGTAAAATGCGTTTTATTTGACCATGAATGCGAATGTACCTATTCATTATTGTTTAGGAATCATTCATTTGAATTGGGACAGGAATACCCTATCAGGAAAAGTTTATTAGGTACCACATCGTTAAAATGTTTAGCTCTAATAAAATCACCGAGTTCCTAACAGTTTATCTACGACCTCGAGTAGAAGCTATACTTGGCTTTACCTAGAAATAGTGTCATCTTTAAAACGACGCCACATAGGTAGTAATATAAAGATCTCGACATTTGATAGGCGGATTTGCGCCCACAGCCTGCATATATATCTTTCGTCACTTAACTGACTGTGACTTATCTATTCCCATACATATGCCGTTTCAAAAAAGAATTGAGCTTAGCATTTGACTATAAATAAATGTAATATCTAAAGTCTAAGGTCATTTTGTGAAATTCAGAGCACGAACGCCTTCAACGACGAAATAAAACTATTCTCAGGTAAAACCAACTCAAAATCCAATCAACTGGCATCACAGCTGACCACTATAAGCTAGCTTGACGCATGATAAAAGGAAACAATGGGGAAATGATCGCTGGACCAATTCCTTGAAACGACTCTATTTATACTATGGGGAAATAGCGTAGACTCCAATGATCTGTTCATCTCTCAGAAAAAATGCGTCCAAACCATAGCTAACATAAGAGTACCAGAGACATGTAAACCCCACTTTATCAAACTGAAAATCCTCACCCTAGTTAGTATATACATTCTAGAAATAAGCAAATTCTTAAGAAATTGCCCAATTTTTTCCTAAAAATTAATGACCTCTCCCGCCGATACCAAACTAGATATAAACACAACCTGGTGAAGCCTGAGTCAAAATTAAAAATCGACCAATCCTCCCCGAACTCGATGGCGGTAAAAATTTACAATAGGTAAACTCCCAGATAACATAAAATGTCTCGAAAAAAATAACATGTTCGAAAGCAAACTGAAAGAGATGCTCACAAAAAATGTTTTTACGAACTTGACGACTTCTTCAACGATTCTTTTAGCGACTCGCAAACTAAATTATAAATTAGTTATATTCATCTTTAGTAGAAAGGCACGATAGGTACCTGCCAGTCTTCTATTGCAACACCCTAAATGGGTGCATACTGTGATCTTAACATAAACTCACCTTATCACTAAGACCTGATTGTATGAATGCAATAAATAAAATACTAAATACTGAATACTCTCACCTACATCAAATTTGCTCATAGTCAAGAGACTGACAGCAGATGAGAATGGAACAAAGAAAAAGTCAGAGAGAGCTCATTCATTTAGGCCCGTATTCTGAAATGACACGTTTGGATCAAGACTTGAGTACAGGTTCTTGATAGTTTTCATACATGAGTGTCATTTCAGAATACGGACCTTAATCTTTCATCAGAAAACCAGATTATCATATACTTACGATTTTCTTTTGGCATCTCTGGTGGAAAAGAAAGTAGGAAAGGGATAAAGTAAGTCTTGCGAATACTGCGGATTAATGTAAATGCGTATGCGTGATCAAAATATATTAATTAATTAAAGAAGTATTTACATTGTGTTTAAATATGAGCGTTTCTCGCTTTCCACGACACATCCGACAAAGCAAGTAGGTGGGCACTTATTGAGAATGTTGCCGTGACTGTAAAACTTTTCCGTTTGAGAAAATACAGATTTTTGTGGACGAGCATTCATAAAATACAGTCGAAGGAGCAGAACCTACAATTAAAAAAACCGGTTAATTGTGAGTAGGATTCGCACATGAAGGGTTCCTTACCATCTCGTGCCAGATATTATTATGGTGGAGAAAATCACGCTGTTTGTACGAGACCCTTATAATTATCAACCGACGAAAAACAAAAGGAGAAGGTTCTCAATTAGGCCATATTATGTTTATTTTTTTATTTACCTATGTTTGTTTTGTATGTTCGTTATGTTCGCCAATTGTTGTCCGATTTTGATGATTATATCAATTTTGTTTATAGAATGATTTCGAGGTAGTCCCATAAAAGTATAATTCCTGAAAGATAACGTTTTGCCCCGTTTATATAAATATTTAAAAATTTTAAGTCAGTTTTTAGGTTTTGTAAAAAACTTCGAAATCATTATTATTGGTTGTTAAAGCGGCATTAAAAACATACAATGTGAAACTTTCAACCGTTACGGTTCATGAGCCCTCTGACAGACGGACGGGAGGACAGTTACCTAGTTATTTTATATAGGTATTGCAAAGAGTCCCGTTTGCACCCCTTGGGTAGTGAACCCTAAAAAACTTCGTTTACCAAAGTTTTTTGCAATAAGACTGTAAATTTGGCAAATGAAAAAAAAACAAATACACTTTTATAATAGATTTTCCGATTTTGATGATTATATCAATTTTGTTTATAGAATGATTTCGAGGTAGTCCCATAAAAGTATAATTCCTGAAAGATAACGTTTTGCCCCGTTTATATAAATATTTAAAAATTTTAAGTCAGTTTTTAGGTTTTGTAAAAAACTTCGAAATCATTATTATTGGTTGTTAAAGCGGCATTAAAAACATACAATGTGAAACTTTCAACCGTTACGGTTCATGAGCCCTCTGACAGACGGACGGGAGGACAGTTACCTAGTTATTTTATATAGGTATAGCAAAGAGTCCCGTTTGCACCCCTTGGGTAGTGAACCCTAAAAAACTTCGTTTACCAAAGTTTTTTTGCAATAAGACTGTAAATTTGGCAAATGAAAAAAAACAAATACACTTTTATAATAAGACCGAACCTTAGATCATCTAAAAAGCCTTGCCAAGACTAAACGCGTTTAAATCTTTTACAAATAAATATATTAGGTATAACCTTGTTCAATCTAAAATTCATCTAAACAGCAACTTTTTTAACTTTTGCAAGTTTAATAGACATTAGTAGCCATCGCCATAAATATATATATCACCGTAAATAAGCTGTGAAAGCTTACCTATGCTACGGATTCCTGTCAATGGGTGCTGGCGCCGATATTGATGACATTCTCATCCTCCAACAAGAACAAAATTAAAAATTTTATAAAACCCCCTACAGATTTTCATGAAACATGGCTAAGAAAACTCGGGATTTTACCTATCATACAAAAAAAAATTATACGAAAATCGGTGCATCCGTTTGGGAGCTACAATACCCCAGGTACACAGACAGACACGTTAAACTTATAACACCCCTCTTTTTGCGTCGGGGCTGGTTGCAAAAGTTTAATACCTAAGTTATTCGTAGGCAACTCTGCTCGCTTTTACAATATAATATTTTGTCACTTAATAAACTTAGGTACCTACCAGAAAAAGCATTCAAGAACTAGGTACACAAAAACGTAACAAAAAAGGTTATTATTGCATCAATGACTATGCACTAACCAAACTCGATGTGGAAGTGGAATGTAGGCAGGTACCTATGTAAACAAACTCAGTTTTAAGCTGCTACCCCACCGCTACGCACGGAGAGGCTACGCACGTATATCAAAGCTTCGTTTTGCAAGAATACGAGATGAATGACGTCATCCCTACACGTGTGGATTGCTCGAATATGGCACCTACGCAGTTCAATGCTGTCAACGCTATGCACGGTACACTCGTGCATAGCATCACTGCGGGAAGTGGGACATCAAACCTGAGCTGCGCTACAGTTATACATAGTCGTGGGTTAATTTTCATCTATAGTGTGTGCTGCAGAAAGACGGTGCATGAAAGTGTACCTACCTACATAATATGTTAGGTTCGTAGCTACATACTCAAAGTCTGTGTAACAGGAGCAATGAAACCAAAACGAGTAATCGTTAGAAAACTCTAGCGATGATGAAAGCCACTGCAAAAGCAAATATTAAGCTAAATTGCTCTTATTTAACTATAAAAGAGGAAATATTTGATTGTTTGTTTGTATTCAATAGGCTCCGAAACCACTGGACCGATTTGAAAAATTCTTAGGTATACCATTAGAAGCCCACATTATTCCTGATGAACATAGGCTACTTTTTACCGCGGGAAAATGCTTCATTCCTACGGGAAAACGGGTAATAGGACAACAGGTAATAAGAATGCAGCTAGTATCTAATAAAACTAAGAACGCCACGCGCACAGCGTGCGCCGCGGTGGGGTAGCGGCTTTAGCCGGAAGACGGTGCATAAAAGTGTACCTACCTATGTTAGGTTCATAGTTACATACTCAAAGTCTGCGTACAATGAAACCAAAATGAGTAATCTTTAGACAACTCTAACGCGGTCCTCTAACGATGATTAAATCCACCGCAAAAGCAAATATTTAGCTAAATTGTTCTCATTTAACTGTATATACTATAATAATATTTGTATGTAATAAAACTAAGAATGTCATAAATCATGCGCCTTGCTTACGAGCCAGGCGGACGACACTAAATTACAACCTGCAATTTATATACCATTATTAATGCAATAGAAGATTATCTACCTAAGCAGTTTACTTTCCAAGCTTGAAGTGGTCTTGTTTTTTATTAAGTAGGCTGATAATAAAAACAGGTGGACTTATCCGTCTTATCCGAGGTGCAGCCCGCTCCGAACGAGATCAAGGTTACTGGCTGCTAATGTTACTGCTCTAACGCTAATTATATGAGCTTTAATATCGGTAATCATTGTATGGCTTCTAATAAAACACTGCAGTGTACTGTACATGTACATACATTGCGAATAGCTTGATGAATTGTAACGTCAGGAGCGTCTTCGTTTCGAGATGCAGCGGTCGGACTTATCTAATGGCTCGACCGTTTGATGCGTCGATTGGAATGGGCGCTCTCTGGCCAAGGACTCGGCGATTGTGAACCATACTTTACGGTGGATTTTAAACATAGCTAAAGTTGCTACAAAAAATATGCATACAACTTTGATTGCACGTTTTGTGCGGCCTTTTAGTGCGCATGTTGGCGGACCTATGCTGTCCCATTCCTAAATGTCAATGTCGCACTGGTCGCTATACAGGAAGAGTTGGGCGTGCCGTTGCCACTTACGTATGTATAACAAGGACACCCGGCAAGGATTCATTGCTTGTTCATAGACACTGGCTTATTTGCGTGTAAGCTATTGGCTATGACTGGGTCGAGTTGGCGTCTGTTTGTGTGCTGGCTAAATGCGTCGTATCAAGTTACACTCGTTTGAAGGCACAGGCCGGCCCGTACCCTAGATACATTGGCTATTGACCGAAGAGCGAAGGTTTTCCAGTATTATCTGCTTACCTAAAATATTGTAATACGCTTAAAATCTCTATCGTTACGCATCGGCTAAGAGCATACACCTATATTCCTTATAGTGTAGTCTTGATATTAGCAGTTCCTGTTTTCTTTGGTTCTATAGCAGCACCCTAAGCATAAGCACCCGTCTCGTATGTTCTCTTTCTCTAAGTTGAGCAATTTGCTCATAAATCTAACGAAATGCCTTGGCATAACCAAAGGTGTTTTTCAAATGGTTTCGGCATCAAGTCGTTATTGTTGCGATCGTGCGATGGGTTTCCGACATGTTACTGCACCGCACGGGTCACAGAGGCCCAGGGGCTGCGCCTCCAGGGGTTTAATTTAGCATAAGAAATAAGCAGGTGCCCTTAGAAGAAGTAGGCTTAGAATGATAGTTGACACAAACGAGGTAAGTCTAAAAAATTGCGACTAAACGTCGCAATTTTCATTTTGAGCCGTTAGTACAATACTTCAAATGACGCGGAAAGCAGCTCTCACATAAAAATATAAAAATGATGTTTTGTGCGGTGAAAGGGTATTTAAACACCAGTAGCAAGAAAAATAATACTGCAAATATCTCATTTCACTGGTCTACACACATATTACATTTGTAATTTTGCCTAAAACAGTCATCAAAACTCATAAATAAATTTAAAAATTTTGTCCACCATTTTCGTGAAAATGTTGCTATACTCTGGGGAAAAAATACCCCGGTTTTGTTACATAGTATAGGTATATAAAAATAGTACCGTAAAAATAGTAATAGTACCCGTGCCTCGGAAAGCACGTTGAGCGTTGGTCCTGCGCCTGACCTCTCCCCGGTCGTGTCGATCTGTCATCCCATCGGATTTTGAGAGTGAGGGAACAGAGACTGCACCTACGTTTGCACACACACTTGTGCACTATAATTTGTTCTGCGTATCTGGCTAGTCTCCGATGAGATTGGCCGCCGTGGTCGAACTTCACTCAAGTTAGGACTTAGGAATCAAACTACGCTACTACGGAATATCACAGTTTTAGAATTTCTGTCACTGGACGAAATTCTGAATATATTCATATTGTAAACTCAACTTACTATTTTACAAAGAAAATTGTACATTATTACTATTAACGCTGAAGAAGTCGTAGGAAATCCTGGTTTTATTTCGGTGTAGGTGCTTGTCTAACTTGGGCATTATTATTCGTGGAAAAAATGCTGGTCGTAGGTGGTGTGAATTTTAAAGGAAAACTGCACAGCTACAATATATTCGTTGAGTACCTAATAGTCCTAATCAACTTAAAATATGTAACTTGGTGGGTAAAAAGAAAAATTTGAACAAATTTTGTTGAAAATAACTTTATTAAGGTTGTTCGATATGTAAAACACGTAAATAAGTTTGTTTAGATAAGACATGAACCGTGCAATTAGATACTTACACTGCACGTGGTCGAACGCGCACTTGACCGTCTATTTAAATTATTGTTCCGAACACGATCGGAGCCCATCTTACTTTGCGGACTTGGAGTAAAACCTTTTTGTCGTTAGACCTAGGAAGAATGATAGTAACCAAAGCTACCAGCTGATATTTCGTAAAATTAAAAAAGAAATAAGATAATATCGAAAATAAAATTTAAGGTGATAAAAATACAATGGCTTATTTTTTAATTGGAACTTTGCTTTAGTTACCCATTTTTTTAGGGAAAATACTATTCACTTGCAACATTCAATCATACGAATGTGTGAGTGAAAGCACTGTATTTACGTGCTGTCAAAACACACATAGATCGGTTTTTGGTTACACAAATTGTCAAATTGTTGAATGAAACTATCCCTCTGCTGAGACATCAGCGAGTTTTTACTCTATGCAGGTGCCTATTTCCTAGTTGGCTTTGTGTTAAAGTAACACTTTCACTGTGGAATTCCCTCTGAGGTGGGACACATATGCGAATGGGCGTTTTAGTCTAACTTTTGGCTTTAAGATTTTATTACCTACCTGCCAGGAACTTGTAAACACGAGAACAATGTCTACTTAAGTTTTTCTCACGTAGAAAGTAGTATTTGCAAAGTTTTTAGTTTTGAGGTGTTGACGGTGAGGCGCGAAAAGAGCAAAAATAACCAATTACATGGTGCCAAATTAGCTTCAAATTAGATATTCTATTGGTACATTCTTCTCATCCGATTTGGTGGAAGGAAACCAGAGCTTTGATATAATTCAGATCGTATAGGTTCGCTTTAGATGGTATACTAAATACACATACTTCCTTAAATCTGCCTCGAATGTCTATCTTTCTTTGTCATAATTTTCCATTTCATCAGCCATGTTTGGTTTGTGAATAGTTTAAAATTTTCTTTGCATATTTCCTGCATATCAATGTCTTTGCGTATAGACCACGTAGCCACTTATTTAAGGACTCATGAATTTTTTAATAGCTGATACAATACAATACCTGGAATTCTTTACTATCTGGTCCAATACCTGATTGCAAATAAATATTGTACAAGCTTTATACAATGCCTAGATAAATAATAAGCCTAGGATTTCCCAATCATTTCTCGGACAAAAACTAGGAAGTAGGTATCAGAGTTTTCATAGAACAGCGACTTGGCGTATTTAGAGTACGAGAATGCCAGAGCCAATTATGGTTCCGTTTATTAATAAGTACCTGCTTGACACTCGCTGTGGGTACCTTTCACCTGAGGTAAGTGAATTGTTACGTAATACTGGGAAAATATTTGACACCAATAAAACAAAACTTGGGCCTTCATCTATAATAGATTGATTTCCTTAACTTAGTAAATTAGGTGGAACACAGTGCTTAGTATGAATACTAAAAACCTAACGTGTTTGTATCGAATAAATATCTGTATTTCATACATAATAGTAATATTTGGGATACCATCTATCTCCATGCCCAATTTCATTAAAATTTAGGTCCGGCGACGGATGAATTTCCTACACAAACGTAATACCAAAATGATTTGTAATTGGAGCATATTTTCACCATGGTCTGCTATTATTTGTATTAAAATAGTATTTATCTAGGTTCCTGCCACATTTTTTTTTCAAAATACCTTTCTGAAATGAAATTAAACCGAATCGCATTTTTACATGAAGGAATGAATGTTTTCGTAGTATTTGTGTAGATAAGTATTATGAAAAAAGCTTGTGGTAGGAACCTAGATAAATACAATTCTAATACAAATAAAAGCAAACCATGGTGAAAAAATTCTCAAATTACAAATCATTTTGGTACTACGTTTGTATGGGAAATCCATCCGTCGCCGGACCCTTAAGGCGTGAAATTGCAACAGACAGACAGAAAGATAGATTATTAGTATGTATAGTATATTTAATGTAGAGACACTGTGTCTAAGATATGATAAAGATCAACCATCTCTCGCTGCCCCGCACGTAACTAACAAGAACATTGTTTTTATTGCGTTTATTTTATAAATTTTGACAAAAATTTAAACCTTTTTTTTTCTGTTTGTGCAAATCATTCATGTAAAATGGTCTTATTGCTTCTTGAAGCATGAAAATAAAATACTCTCCTATGGCAGGCAGTTCTATTAAACAAAATGGCCCCATTTCAGTCTTTTGCTCTCTAGGATTAGTTAATAGCGAGTATCGGTAACCGTTTAAGTTTACCATTTACTTTTACGTAATTCGTTGCCGGACGGCGTTTGCGGAAGCCTTCTTATGGTAATATTGTGCCACCACTGTCACCCTGGGGCCCAATTCTGCCAATCGCTTCACAAAACCAATCGTTTCACTATGACGATGGTATCTTAGCAGAATCGTCTCACAATCCTTAGATTAAAGAAACTCCAGATTGTGCGGTGCGTGCGGTGTTATTTGCTTGCAGGGAGAGATTGATAGAATGGTTTCAACCGTGATACTTTTGACGTGTGATCTGTAGTTTTTTTCATCTACGTAAGAGTACCAGCATAATATGGCTGTGACGATTCTATTTTTTGTCGTGAAGTATATCAGAACAGGGCCCCTGCTTGTGCTCGGCTAGCTCCACCTGAATTGTTTATGTAAGCA
The DNA here is from genome assembly GCA_949316285.1 of Eupithecia subumbrata. NCBI lineage: Eukaryota > Metazoa > Arthropoda > Insecta > Lepidoptera > Geometridae > Eupithecia > Eupithecia subumbrata. The sequence continues at coordinate 8,652,394 of OX438642.1, read as the reverse complement.
CTAGTTAATGCCCGCGTCTTCGCACGCGTTGTTTCTATGGAAACGTTAAAAGGTGATTTATATCCCAAAGGAACTGATTTATGGGATAAAGAGTAGCCTATGTTTGATTCTAGTTTTTTCGTGAAGAGGTAACAAACATCCATCCATCCATCCATCTATCCATCCATCTTTTAAAATTTCGGCATCACAATTTGTATGGAAAATATTCATTTTCATTTTTCATTTATTTTTCTTTAAATTTGTACAGCAGGTGCACGAAATGTATCATTATTTTTAATTTCAAGTTGATAGCTGCAGTAGTTGCTGAGTTATTAAGGAGGGAAAAAAGGACAGACAAAGCGAGACCATAAGGGTTTCGAAACCGATCTTCGATCTTCGAAACCCTGAAAAGCGTTTGGAGATGCCATGATGAAAGATCGTCAGCGACTCAATACAAACAGTGTGGAACTTTCTTTAGGTTGTATTGTATACCTACTGTAGCTATGTGCAAAGGCTCTGTTCGCAGGGCGAAGGTTCTTAAAATTAAATCATGCCTTGGCAAGGTCAACGCGTGGCAGTCGATAATTGCAGTTGTGGTAGCATTGAAATATGAAATAAACTATGTTTATGTAGTGGTCTTGTTACGGAAAATAAACGGCTCTATAAGATACATAGATAAAGCATGAATATTATCTAATAGTTTATTACGCAATAAAATATTTTTATAATCCGTTCCATACGTCTAAATAAAAACGGAAACCATTAAGGAGCTGTCTGGTGTGTCTGTCAAAGTCTGTTTGGTTGGTTTTTACTAGGTACTCCTGATTTTTTCCGATTGTACTGGTCCGAACGTCGCTCAGACGGAGCTCTCTTCGAACACGTACGACTCAGTAAATTTTTGTTTTAGCAATTTTAAACCGACGAAAAACGGAGGAGGTTTTTTATGTATAACCACGTATATTTTTTTAAGAAGTAGTCCGTAGTTAAAGAACACCCCCTATAGGTACGTTTATCTTAGGTGTAATCAGAAGAAACCGTAGATTCGGTAGAGTACTTATAATTTCTCTTTAGTTACATTAATACAGATGACCGATAAACGGAATTTAAAACACTTTCGAACCGCTTTTGCCCAAAAACTATTGTATTTTATTATACAATAACGTTTATAATGTAATTAAATAATTACACTTTATAGCATAACCTTTGTGAGCAACTCTCTCCGCGGTGACATGCTTGCAGTGCCAACAACTTAACAGAACTGTGCACAAAAGAGGAACACGTTCTACTAAAATAAATTTATTATAAACTAGCTCTTGCCTACGGCTTCGCACGCGCCTAACAAGTAGGCTATGTCAGTCCCTGAGGTACCGTTTACCTCCCCGCTAAATTACATGAAGAACCGTTAAGGCATGAAAAGGTAACAGACAGACGGACAGACAGAGTCAAATTATATTTGTAAATTTATAATATGGTTATTATGATTTTTCTTGCAAGAAAAATTCACAGTAACAGCCTGGTGTCAGTAAGCTGGCGGTGTTACATCCCTGTGCCTCGGAAAGCATATTAAGCCATGGGTCCTGCGCCTGACCTCTCCCCGGACGTATCGATCTACCGTCCCATTGGGTTATGAGAGTGAGGAAATAGAGAGTGCACCTGTGTTTGTACACACACTTGAGTACCATAATATGTCCTGCGTACCTAGCTAGCTAGTCTCCGTTGAGACTGGCCGCCGCCCGCAGCGCCGGTGCACGCTGCGGCTTTAGCCGCTGGCCCACTGCCGCCGCCGTGCACAGCGTGCGCCGCAGTGGGCCAGCGGCTTATATTCCAATGTCAACGAAAGTTTTAATATTCAATGAGTCTTTTGTTCGTACCAAATTATTATTCCATTCAAATATCATAATTACACATTGTGCAAGCATTTATGTAAATTGGAATATTATTGTCCACATGGGCTTTAAATTTTACTTTTCCGCTCAGAATCGGTATGAATCAAAACCATAATTAATGTGACTTATAAATTTATTGAAAAGTTATGCAAATGTAAGGAAAATTTCAACAACAGAAGAATATAATTAGAGGTTGATATACTTATTACCAAAATATGTAGATAAGTTATTTATTACCTACATAAAGCGAACAGCGCAATAGGTAGGTACAAGTTTGAGAATATAACTTGATTTTTTATATTTTTTGCTGACTTTATTTCTGACATTCTACGAATGCGAGCCTATCAATCCAAAAGTTTGTCTCAAAAAAGATACAGGGAACTTTATCGTATTAGTTCCATTATTATTACCCATGTAAAAATAAGTAGTATACACCTTGATTTCTACCTCAATATCACGAATGAATGATCCAAATGAATTATTTATTATGGGACCCCTAAGTTATTCTTTTATTTCCTACTAGTAAGTAATAGAAATAGAAACGTTTATTTGTAGCTCAGACACATACAATTTACAAGAAAAGAACATAGGCGGAAGAAAAGAACAGAAGAAGAAAAGAACGGCCCGTCTCAGCATGAGTTGGTTGTATTTGCATACAAGTTACAACCAACGCTGGTCTTCCGAATGAACCACTTTGTGACGTGACGGAGTAATAGAAATACAGAAATAAATTTTATTGGTAAAATCAATTTACATGTCAGATTTTCTTCAAACTAGTTGACATACATATTGTAAGTACTTAGTTAATGTTCAAAAATTCTTTGTATACACAAATTAAATAAAATGAAATGAATGAAAAAAAATATATAAAGTAAAAATCATAAATGTAACATCAATCAATTATGAATTTACTGGTCAAGTAGTTCGAGGAAGTTTGTATAGAATGATAGGCACAAATTAACTTTTCCTACGCTTTTTCTTTCGCCACTAATAGGCACATTTTGAAGCATTTAAAGGGGTTAGGCCTCTCCTGATAAGCGCCTTATTGGCCTTATCAGGGGGAGGCCTGCGTGTAGTGGTGGACCAATACAGTAGAGTCTCTCATAGAGTCTCTCTCATAGAGTAGAGTCTCTCATGTCATCTTTATTTCTATAGACAGAAGTTTCAAATTCACTGAAGCAGTTGATAAACGAATAGGTCTGTCATTCATTTGGTTATTCATAAAAAAATAAAAAATAAAATTAATAATCGTAAAAACTGACAAGCAAATAATAATCTTATTTATTTAACCTTAAAGTTCTTAAGCTAATGTAGGTATACCTAAGAATTTTTAACGGTTAAGAAGTAAAATGATACCGCGGTTTACCGCTCTGTAAACATTGCACAACGAAGTCAAGAAATAGGTCCATGATGGCTTGTTTAATTTTAATGTATTCTTGTGGGTAAATATAACTTGTAAAAGCCTTTATTCACAAAGAAAATTACAATAAAATAATAGAAATAAATTAGAACTAGTATTTACTAGAAAAATTATTTACACATATCACAGAATAGTCATCATTCAATAGAGCAGGAAAATGCGGCCTACGAAGCACTGCGATGCGCCCACCCCTCCGGAGCCTTTATAGCTCTGTGCTCATTCATCTATTACCGCAAAAAAATGTGGATATGAGCATAACATGATAAATACGTCAACATTGGATTATTTTATACACAACCACAGCGCTTTAATTCCATTTTAATTAAATTAAGTGATATTTAGTACGACAAAGTACTTAATTCTATAATATGGGTCCCAGAGAATCCCTACGTAATAAATTCAAAGAAATAAACATAATGACAGTACCATGTCAATATATTTATGAAAGCTTGTTGTAAACTCATAGAAATATAAAACGGTTCCCTAAAAATAGTGATAAACATAATTTTAATACTAGAAATAAACATAAACTCGATGTGCCCACAACTAGGCTACACAAAATTAATGTATCTTTTAAAGGGCAATGTATACGCTTCTACAACTAAACTCCTAGTGAGTTGCAAAAATTATCAGTAAATAAATACAAACAAATTAAACCTTGCTGTGCCAAAAAGGCTTACTATAAAATATCAGATTATCTAGAAGATAAAAAAGCTTGGGACGGGTTTTGCTATAACTCGAAAAGTAACAACTAACAGGCTAAAGGTTTCTTCGTCGCTTCTTTACTTTAGTCTACATACCGAAGCGACAGAAATCAAAAATATTACTTTATTTCCGTGTCAGTGTTTAGTTTTACAATTTGACCTTTTCTAAGTGTACATTTATTGTATTTATGGAAATAAAGAGTTTTTTATTTTGATTTTTGATTTTGATTTTCATAGCGTAAAGCCGACTCTACCTTATTTATTAACTTCGTAAATTTTCATCATCTGCATCGCTATATTCCCCTGCTAAATAGCTAGTTGCCGGTCGGCTGTCGAAACGATTCCGAACATAATTTCTTAAATTGAGTTCGACGAAAGGTGATTTCGACACTTGTGTTAGTGCTTTGAGCTCGACACGACAGATCGTGCTAGCAATTGTTATAACCCAGGTCCAGGTCCGTTCATAACCTACAACTTATCTTTGTCGTCACACAGAAACTTGTAAAAGCTCCCCACGTAGCATGCACCGCGCAGGCGTCGTGAGTACCAAGTACCTTAGCGGCCTCCCAATGACGGCGGCGCATACGCATAACCAGCGCAGCCATTATTCGATGCTTGAATAACGAACGAACGTGTATCTATACCTACCTTCCCAATAAATTCAAACATCATTAAAAACAGCGTAGGTAAATAACAATTGCATTTGCAGCACAACACGTTAGTGGTTCTATAAAGCTCGAGGGGATTAGTATTTCAAAATTGACCTTGAAACATCAGATTATCTAAACTTTTACATTCGAGAGACCGACATTTGACTGAATGGAGGCTGATACATGCGGCGAATTAAGTTGACATTGTGCGGTCCAGAACCTGCTTGGGCAATTCGCGATACTATATGCACATCTGTTCTAACATATTTATGATATGATGGCTGTAGAAACTATGTCTTTTTTAATAATAAAATAAGATTTTTTGAAAAACTAAAAACCGAATTTAAATTTCTCTATAAATACCAACACAGTTTTTTTAAGTTTTGTTGTGTTTTTTAAGTTTGTTAAATTTACTTACACTGTTTTTTTTTAGTTTTGCGGACAAATACTAACTCCAAGGGAAAAAATTCAAGGAATAATCTCGATATCATATTTTTATATTCCATACAATATAAAAAAACATGAAAATCAGGTCCACAATTGGGCCCACAATTGACGGAGAAATCGGTGAACATAGACCCACCTCCTTTTTTTGAAGTCGATTAAACCAAACTAAAATAAAATTTAGAGATGGACAGAGATCATCATAGTTGGAAGTCTATGGGGCTTGCCTGTGTGCGGCTGTGGGATAAGCCAACATACGCTTATTAACATCAAATAAATAAAAATAATCTTCGTAAGGAGATAGGTATTATATTGCATCATTGCACCGACAAGATAGCTCTTGTCTTGTCTTGGCTCTTTACCACATTTATGGTCCAAGACACATATTCCCTTCTCCACCACCGTGTTGCGGCGGCGTCGGACGGCGCGCGGGGCGTGCCCCAGCGGGTGGCACCGCCGAGGCTGGGCAGTGAATGCGTTAATCAGATCACACTATCACACACAATATTATAAATGCGAACGTTTGGATGCTTGGATGGATGTTTGTTAATTTTTCACGTTAGAACTACTTAACGGATCGGGCTGAACTTTTGCATAAAGGTATTTCTTATCTTATCTCATAAATAAATGAATTCCCATGGGATACAATACAAATAGGTTTTAAACGTTTCCACATAAACAACACGTGCGAAGCCGTTGAGATGAGGACGCTGTTTCGTATCGAACAACATAAGCATCATAGGTACCTAGTACATACCTACTTTATCATCTTATTAAGATGATTAAGTACTTATGATGCATATTAAGTAGTATATACATAATATGTATTTACTACTGCTACCGTTATGTACCTAGTAAACTTGTTCGCATGCAATATTATTACTTCGCTAAAACATCTTTTACTAATTTCCGCCCGCGGCTTTGTCTACAGCAGCGCCTCCGGCAGACCAATTTTACCTCTAAACTGCGATTCCCAACCCGCATGCCTAGCGTGGGTATTATGGGCACAACCCCCCCATGTTACAAAGGCCAATAAGGCATTTATCAGGGGTAGCCTGCGTTCAGTAGTAGACCGGTAGACACGTAGAGAAGACGTTATTTGTCTAGACCTGACCTGAAATTTTGCATAGATGTAGTCTACAAAAGACTAGACTTGGAATTTTAGTGCAATCTCAAATAAAATCAGTCGTTTTGGCGTGAAGATGTAACAAACATCTAAACATCCAAATTTTCGCCTTTGTAATATTAGACGTGAGTTTGTTATCTAAATAATATAAAAAAAAAACTATTTTATACCTAGATCCAACATTCGTACCTGTTCTGCAAACTTGAGTAATAAAATTATTATGCTAAAGATTCGCTCGCTAATCCTGTTAGTCTACTAATGACTTATCACAATCATTTTATTTTAAATTGCATTATACCGTTATTAGTGTAAGTTAATGTACTTTAGATGACCTTTTCAACGTGGACATCTTTCACAATGATTACCCATTAATTCACACTGATTATTTTTTCACTGAAAACACTTGGTCCTTATAATATTATAAAGATGAAAGTTTGTGCTGTTGTAAAAATGTTAAGATAGATACCTAATTAACGCAGAAATTAAGAGGCGAACCTAACGGTCTTGGTTGTCAAACTAGGCCTAGGTGTCAGTATTCAGGGGATTCCCGTGGTAATAAACTCGAATTACATGGAATACAAAATAAATCTTTGGGGCTATGTCACTTTACTATGAACGGAGGCGTTTTCATAATTATATTTATACATACTATCACCAAATATTCATATTCATATGAATATGAATATGAATATGAATATTTGACTAGCTGCATTCTTACTACCCGTTGTCCTATTACCCGTTTTCCCGTAGGAATGAAGCATTATCTGTAGTAGAAGTAAAAAGTAGCCTATGTTCATCAGGAATAATGTGTGCTTCTAATGGTAAAATAATTTTTCAAATCGGTCCAGTAGTTTCGGAGCCTATTCAATTTATTAAATTTTATTTTTTTATTAAATTTATTTCAACAAACAATCAAATCTTTCCTCATTATGATATCAGTATAGATACATCGCTCGCGCCCGCCGCCGCCGTCGTCGCAACCACGCTAGGCTCGCATTATCGTTTCGGGGTAGTGGTCCAACTGCTATGTCCATTTAGTTGGACTACGGGCCTTTACTAGGGGCCGTGGTCCAACTATCTTTGCAGTTGGACCACGGCACCATAGTAGAGTTCTCAGGTCCAATTAAAACAATTTCAAATAATACAACTGCAATGTATGGTTGAAGCCTAATTTTGTTTCTAAGCCAGCAATGGGTCATCAAATGTCAATTTTCACCGATCTCAAAGTTCATCAAACATACCCTTGACCCGCACTCTACAAGGCCGATTTCTTTTCAATTCCTCAACAGTTATACCTATTTGTGATATTTAAGTACCTACAAGCTTACTATTCAAGATTCTGTTGTAAGTTTCATCTAGTATTGTTCCGTAAAAAGATATTGTTGTTGCGAAAATGTATACCCACCTATTTGGTCGGCCTTCGGTCGATGTCTCGGTCACGTACATTTCGATACGACATCTCTCAAGTAAATCAATAAGTACAAGCATTCATAGTTTTTGCTGTTGTCGAAATAATATGAGTGATTGAGTTGCGTGGTGAATTTGATGTTTGAGTACTGACTGAACTTCAACCTCTTATTATTTATTCGCATATACATAAATAAATAAATAAAACGATATATAGAGATATAACATGGGTATGACCTATTTACACAACAGGTGATCCTAAGATACAATGTGTCACCATATTCTGCTTTTCGACCATACGAATGTCAATAGGATGAAACTAAATAATACATAACAAGCTACAAAAAAATTAAACCACATTTAATATCTCATGCATACAAAGTATTACAAAAAATTATAAATATATTCAATAACATACATATGTTTTAACTTTTAATGTTAGCTGGTACTTATAAATTAAGGTCAGGGTAGGTGTATACCAAATAAAATCTACCAATGTCTTCTAGCTTGACTACGCGACGCGATAGAATCCAGACTACGGAAATCCGCAGCGGAACCAAAGTAACCGACAGAGCTCTCTGATTAGCAGGATGAAGTGGCGGTCGGCAGGCCATATTGTAGCTGGCAGAACCGATAACCGTTGGAGAGTAAAGGTTCTCGAGTGGCGAACACGATGCAATGCAAAACGTAGATTGGGAAGACATGCCCGATGGGCCGATGAAGTTGTAGCGGTCGCAGAGTCGATGGATGCAGGCGGCTCAGGACCGCTATTCGTGGCGTCGTTTGGGGGAGGCCTTTGTCCAGCAGCGGACGTACACGGGCTGATGATGATGATGAAGATGATGCAGCAAAGAGAATTGGAGAAAATTAAAATTGTATTACAAAGTATTGATGGCTGGAACATCAATTACATAATATATAGGTGGATTTAAATTACTTCGGTACATTTTTATAACCCTTACATGAACACAATGGATCAATAATAATAAATAAATAAATAATGCTGGACAATTTGTCTTGTATTTTTAGGTTTTAATGAAAAACATCGAAAAACCTCGCGAATGTTGCAATCAAGTTATAATCTAACTTTAAGTAACCTCATAATATTAAAGTGATTGCGATGTGTTTTGTACGTTAAATAAATAAATAAATGAATGAATGATAAAATTGAATATAAACCAAGTTTGATTAACCGTAATGTACACAGGCACATTCGGGTACAAGAATAAATTTGACGTCAGTCTAAGTTATTAGACTGAATATGGTTGTGGTCACCATTCCATAGCAGCAGCTAGGCGGCTTGCATTTGTCCTTGCTAAGGTTGTTGTAACTTGGACAACATTCACAATGTTTATTGGATTGAAGTGTACTTAGAATATAACCCTGTGTTGGTAATATCAGGATCTACTGAACCAATAATTGTAAGTTATGGGTACATGTTACAAGATTTATTATGTTGTTAAAGCTGGTAGATAAGGAAGTAAACAGGAATGAGCCCCACTATGCGTGAAGGGTATGCGAGGCGGAGAGGGGTGAGCAAAAAAAAAATACTGGGCAGCTTTGCAGCCAACGAAAAATATAAACCAGGCTATAACTACTTGTATTATAATATCTATAAGAATTCAATCTATATAATGAAAACCCAATACCTAGGTACAAAAAGAATCAAATGATTTTTTATAAATCTAATAATATTTTAATTAGACTCAATCAATTTTAAGCATGATTATTTTAATTACGGTTAAGGAATAAATGGCTTTTTTATCTTATTTTTATTATTTTATTTATTACTTTTTGAAACGTTCGGCCGTCGACGCTGGCATGGGTCCTAGAAACTCAGGAAGATACTAGCTCTCGCAATCTTAGGGACCTAATTAAAAGTTATCGGCACATTTTCTTTGCTCAAACTTAGCAAAGCTTTCTTAAAAATTTCTTATAATTAAGTGTATTGAAGAATTTTCAAAACTCTGATTATTGTCTTTTCACTACATTTAATTTAGAAGAGAACCAACTGCTTTACACTTGTTAACTGCTTTTTTTTATTTCAGAACGCCTCTTTAACTTTTCAGAACTCCTCGAAAACTCTTTCTTGTTTATACTATCTTAGTAACATTAAGTTGTTGTTTCATCTAACTAATGAAAAAGCTCTGCTTAGCTTGGGGTTAGAGCTGTGTGAATTGCCCAGCAATATTTTTTTCATTATTATTATTATTTTTTATAATTGAATTCTGAATATTTTTTTTGTTATAAGTCGTGCAGAAAAGGAGTCAGTTTTAAAAATGACAGGTCAAGCTAAAACCTGCTGATGTAGAGCCATCCGGGCTGTGTGCGGGCTAGACTTAGCTTGACTATTGGTACCATTTTTCGAAAAGCCATTCTTAATGGTCTGGCCAGCTAGTTATAAAAAAAGTATCTATATCCATTGTAGAATTGCGTGCTCGCCGCAGTGCGTGTCGATATTGTAAAAGAGTCATCTCATCTGTGCGGGGTACCATGCCGCATACCTACCTAAATACCTAAGAGAGTAGAGATTGTAATGCTGTGGTACAAGACGGCGAAATTAGTTTATTTGTTGGCTAGAAATCGAATATAACTCTCTCTTTTATTAACTTACTATGAAAGTGGGTTTTTTTAGCAGGCTTAATTGTAGTTGGGTAAAGGTTTTTATTTGTGGATTTTCGAATGTAAAAGCGTATGTTTTAGCTGTAAAATCATTTACTTAATTAACTTTAGTCATATTAGGGACTCTAAAAACGGACTTCCTACCAAAATGTTTAATGTGTAATATTAGTAGATAAGTGATTAGTTTAATCTTTATTAACAAAGAAAATTATAATGAAATACCAATCGAAACAAATTAGACCTAGTTTTTACAATTTCGTTAGAAACAATGTACAGTAAACTCAACTGACCAGTCGGAAGCGTCTCTAAGACGCTGGTTCCATTGCCCCGCTATATGGCGATGCAGATTAGTAAGTTAAGTATAACATAAATTATGTAAGCATATTTAATTTATGACCAAATCATAAGTTTTTGGACCACAAAGAAATCCTCCGAAATCCCTTCTGGAAAAGTGGTAAAATAGTAGGGGATTTTTTTAATACCTCTTTACCTTTGCCTTATCTTTTTTAGGTACCTGGCCCTTTTTAACGTTTTGTGTTGAGTATGACAATAGTCCCTGGTCAGCCCTAAGATCCTTCATCTTCTAGCAAAGTCTTGTACCTACTTTCTCGTGCCACTTAAAAAAACCTCATAGTAAAAGAACTAAAAGATTCACTAATAATAATAACGTTTCGTTCGACGACGATTTTATAAAAAAGTAAGTCTATAGATTATTCACTTTACTGAGTAGAGAAACTTTAGATCGGTCGGTAGTAGCATTGTGAGATCCGTGCTTCCAGTCATTACGTCGATACAGATAAAACTATTATTGCCGTTTCCATTGTTTTGTACAGCACCGGCGGCGGTAATATCAGATGAACAATTTGAACCTTATCGCCTAGCACCATGGTGGTAATGAAGTGCTAATCGGGTTTGGTCTGTATCTGTATAGGTACTTAACTAGTCTATAAGATACGCAGCTTGTGGAGATGATGGCTAGGTCAAACCTCCTCTTTGTGGCAGTAGGTTAATCCTAAAACGGAGTTCCAAACTCAGTTAAAAACTCGCCGACTTGATCTGTAAGGCTTGCTTTCGGTGCAAACAATGACTTCTCCTAGAATGTCCTTCTGAAAATGCAATGATTTTCCTACAGTAAAACATTGTCCATGTTCTCAACATTCTCGGCTAATTTAGAAGAGATATACAGGGTTATATGTATTTCACTGACACTGCGTGAACTGTAGGTTATGCCCATGATCACGTCATGGGGAGAACCTCCGCGGCTCACTCCGCTCGCCGATAATATTTTGTCGTTTGTATTTCATTTCATCTAGTGCTTGAAACCCATTTAAGATCACTTTGCCTGTCACCGCGAATTTGAACAAAAAAAATTCATATTTTCATTTGACAAATTTTCGTTTTTGTCATGGCCCCGAGCTTGAACCATTTTATCACCTTACCTGCCATCACAAAAAATTACATCAAAACTAAACACATTCGTGGCTATTAGTGTGGCTACGGCGGCTGACCGCACCTGTCGTGATGATGGGCAGAATCTGCAGTTCACACAGTGTCAGTCACCAATAACCCTGTATAGTCGTTTTGTGGTTCAGCATAGAATGTTCTAGCTGTTCTGTGCAGGATGCGGCCGGCCTCGCCTCCGAGTGAGATATACGATAACAATACAATTGTTGAAAACTTAAATTATGTTCGCCGAGATACTCCAAGGAAGGTTATTTCGATTGTATAACTATTTGAAAATTGTGGGGTCTGCTTATCTACCATTAGCGATTAGATATATCTAAAGTACCATTATAATATTATTGTTCCCATGGCATTATTCAAACAATTATTATGCGTGCGGATTTATCTAGATTTGTAGGATAATAATCTGCAAAGGTATTATTCATTATGCCGAGACAACGACATAGGTGCTAAAGAACTTGCATTCACAATTATTGCATACCTACGTTATGTAGGTACATATGCATAAACACTTTAATTAATTAGTTTTTTTATTAAGTACTAGCTGCTGCCCGCGGCTTCGCCTGCGTAGTTCCCGTTCCCGTGGTAATTCCGGGATAAAACATAACCTATGTCCGTCTCCTGGTTCTAAGCTGCCGACCCACCAATTTTCAGCCAAATCGGTTCAGCCGTTCTTGAGTTATAAATAGTGTAACTAACACGACTTTCTTTTATAAATATAGATGATCAAAAAGCATACAAATCATTCAAAAAGTAAAAATAGAAATTCAGTTTAGATCTATTCAGCTGTGATCATTTGTAAATAAAAATCTAATAATAGTTACCTCCGTTATTGGCCGTAAGTCTTGATATGTAACATACTTGTATTAATTAAGGGCTGTGGATTTTGTTAAACCAATAAATAAATAAATAAATAAATAACCTAGAACAATAATTATCATTTTATAAAAAACAAAAATTCCTCTACATTAGATGAACTGACCTTAAGCATGACACAATGAAATTATTTTCATTGAATTAACTCATAGAAATGTGTTATAACTGTTTTATAAGAGGTTAAATATTTCCCATAAAAACAAAAGCTATGTTTAAAACAAGATCAAGGGTACCTTTTGTATAATAAATAATATAATAATACATACAAAGGCCTACCCAATGCAAAACAATCAACACATCATCATCCACAAAGTAGAGCTCGTTAATGGTTACTAAATAATGAGTTGCTTTATTAACTGTAATAAGTACATTTTATAAGAATTTTTAATATTAAAATTCATAATAAGAATTTTTATCGTAAAAATTGTGTACATCATATAAGTAAGGGTCTTTAATTCAATTAAAGTCGGTACCTATCAACAATCTTTTCCAATTCGGACCTACAATAATATTTTAACAATTGAACCGTATGAAATTATTCGGGTACATAGCAAATACCTAGGTTTACTTTCTAAATACCTATCAAGAATAGATCTAGGATAGTTAGTTATCAAAAAACTCCTTATTGCCTACTAGTTAAATGATAGGTATATCCCGGGCGAATGGTACTTCCCTGCTGCCCAGCGCGTCGCCCCGCCACCGCCGCCATCGTCGTACCCTCGCACGTGAAATTTTTCGAGATTTTCTCTGTTATTTGCTATTATTATTAGTTGTTAACTTTTGGTTCGCTATTCGCATTGCATATCAATATTTTACTACATTCATAGAAAACACCCAGAACCTATCCGCAATCTCCTATGGGTCACAGGAAACCCTTCATTCGCTACGCAACGGAGGTTTACAAATTCTAATATGTAAGATCTGTATAAAATACATATATAAGTATAATAAAATACCTACGCATCAAAACAAATTGATTTAAAAATCGTCTCTGTGAGCGTCTGCTTCTACATTTAGACTAAAAGACGAGTTTCCTAATATGGTATTTGTCACCGATTATTTTGTTCAGTTGTTTTGAGTTTGTTTTCGATCTGAGTGATTAGTATGGGTTGTATTTGTATGTACTACGCATTATTTTACGAATACTGCCGTCATTTTCGAGTCCATAGGTAGTCATAGGTACATTTAGCGCCTTGCAGCACCCTACCGGATCGAGAGGAACTTCGATATTTAAAATCTCAATCGCAAAATTTCTAAACGCAATGCTATTAGCAAGACCGAACCGTGACGTCACACCTCACATTTTGTATTGTCATGAAGCTTTGGCGGGATATCTTTTTGTATTATTTCTCGGTTGTTTGGTGTTTTCTGTAAAGTTAAATTTAAGTTCTTATTATTTATTGAAAAATCAACGAATTTTGATTGAAAAATCAACGAAGAAAGAGAGGCACTTGGAGTTGACAATGTGAGGTGTGACGTCACAGAACAAGGGCCAATATAGCAGCGTTTTTATCAACCGAAACTGAATGCAGTTTTTCTTTTTGTTTTTTACCTTAATAATTTAAAATGTCGTGGGTGTTATATTTTTATCGGTAATGTATTAACCTGAACAATCGTTTATAATAATAAAAAATCTATGCATATAGGTATATAAAATAAAAAAAATAAGAACACACAGGAAAACATTTCACTCGGCACTTGCACCGAATCTAAGTTTTTCCCTTGCGATCTATGAGCGTACCAAGTCTAACTCAAACACGTCAATCTTATAAATCAAATCAAATCAAATCAAAAACTCTTTATTTCCATAAATACAATAAATGTACACTTAGAAAAGGTCAAATCATAAAACTAAACACTGACACGGAAATAAAGTGATATTTTTGATTTCTGTCGCTTCGGTATGTAGACTAAAGTAAAGAAGCGACGAAGAAACCTTTAGCCTTTAGGTAAAACACGCTCACTCAACAATTCTCTTGATTTCGAAGGCTAAAACGAATCTATGTGTGAGTTGACAAACATACCTAATTTTAACTTCAGTACTTTCACGCATACGAGCGTCCAAATACGAATAGGAAAATCAGACGTATTTGTAGCATTTTTTAACTACACCTCGTTTGTGCCTATTGCCATTCTAAGCCTTTTTTGTGTAAGACATCAATAGTTCTCGATTCCTTTTATCGAATGTTTTTTGTATTGACTCGGACTAAGGGTACTGATGACCTTGTTTTATCGTCATTTAAATGCTGCTCTGACGCACCGCGTAGCTCTATTTAACTTGCTCGTAAATGGAGCCCCCCACCTACACAGGTTTGGAAGCCCTAAGTAATAACTTAGGGCTGAAAAGCAGTACCTAGACTCATCTGACGCGCGATTGTTACACTTTGATGACTGATGTCTTGTGAAGTTCCAAGTTCCACTGCTTCCCATAGGATCTACTTAAAAAAGCTTTAGGTATACAGAGGTTCCACTGCGTTAGACTTTATTTTATTACGTGCATTAATATGTATTATGTCGCCCTTACTTACATTTTAGTACCTTCTGTACCTAGGTGCGTTTACTAAAAGAACGCGGTCGACAATGGAGTAAGCTGTGAAAAAAAGTGCAGTGAATAAAGAAGTGTATCCATATAAATGTAAAATAAAATACAGCACAATGAAATAAAAAAATGTGATTGTACGTCGGCCACATCAATAAAGATATTACAGCTACCTTTTTGCGTAAATCTCCAAGATAAGTTACTTTTAATTTTAACCTGTATATTTAGTAACATTGCAGCAATAAATGTCTTTTGGCCCTATCATTTGCTCTACATCACTTCATTCGTCTTTCGTGTTTTGCAAAATGCCGCAACGTAGGTTACCTAAACGAGTGCGTCGGTCCTTGTAACCACTAGCCTAACAACTGTTTTTTTTTAATGTGGTCTACCTACGTAACTGAGACATAACGAGAACAGCTGACTGCCAGCGGTCAGCTTATTTGTAACTTTTGAATTGATGATTGAATATAATGTAGTTGCACATTATTATTGTACGTGGATAAATCATCATCATCGATACGTAAGTAATATTCGGGAGATCGTTCGTGTTTCACGTGCGTAGGTATTGTTGTCTTGGTCGCACTTCGGTCTAAGTACGTCTTTTTATCTTTGTTGTTTAGGTATTATAAATAAATAAAATAAATAAATAATGCTGGACAATTCACACAGCATTATCTAGCCCCAAGCTAAGCAGAGCTTGTGTTATGGGTACTAGATAACTGATATACTTAATACAATACACTACATAGATTGATATTTTTTATTATACATAGATAACACCCAGACCAACGGAACAAAAATTTATTAGTTAGGTATATTGCAAAAGATTGGAAATAGCGTGTCTTTGCGTTTAGTTGTAACACATACCATTTGTTGAGTTAGAACGTACTTTAACTACAGAATTTTACTTATATCTATGGGATAAATATAATGCTGGATGATTCACACAGCATCATCTAATCCCAAGCATATCAGATCTTGTGTTATGAATGGTAGACTATTGATATAATTAAAACAAACATAACATACTTTTATGTCCAGCATTATTTATTTATTTAATAAATAGATTTATATATGTATATACCTATACAAAAACAGTCAGAACACCTCGATAACAATGAGGGTCAGATCTTCAGATTCAGATTCTGAATCTGACCGATACATCCGATTGAAGTTTTTGGTTTATGGAACAGGGGCATCAAAAAAAGCTTTAGTGTAAATAACTCATTTTGCTATCCCCGTAGACGGGGAACAACAATAAAATGAATTGAATGAAATTCAAAATTCAAAATAGTACATGTGAATGAAAATTTGTCAAAAAAGGATTGTCTCATAAGGCTGCACGAGTCATCCAGTCCAACTCATCAGTGGGCGCGGCCTAAATGTATGCCATCTCATCTGACATATTAACAGACATTCTCGCGTGGTTGATGAAAGCCAAATAAATTTATTCGTAAAACGGCCGCGTAAAGAAATGCGAAAAGACATATTTTAGGGTTTATTATATTATAGGGTTATTATAGAAAAACGATTGAGAGTATCATTTCAAAATAAATTTATTTCAACTTTTGAATAACTAAGCTATGTCTGTACGGGCTTTATTTTAGTTTTATTTCTCCGTATGTTATTTATTTTCGCCAAAGTTGGGCTAAAATCGATATTGAAATACGAAAGTTTAGAAGTTTGTATTTTTTTAATTAATACTCTTTTTACGGTTTCGGGTGCATACATAGATAATGACGAGATAAATTGATATTATCCTTAGTTTTGGATGGTCAACATTGTAGTTACCCTTCCACGTTTGCATGAGCGACTCGTTCAGCCTTAAGACCTGTAGCTACAACAGTTGAGGTAACTCACCCATACCGCCGAAAACATCCACCTGTGTATGTTCTATTGTAAACTTAGTTTTCATTTCATTGTTTTTCGGAGTGGGAGAGATATGGTGGAAAGAGGTAGTGTTCTAGTACCACGCCACGCTTCCAACGACGACGATGTACGACCACATAGACAATAAAATGACGAGAAAAAAGAAAAAGACGATAAAAAAGAAAACAACCATAATTTTAGATAACTAGAAAGAGATATTACTGTGTAAAATAGTTTTTAACGAGTAAAAGAAAGCGAAATTATAATGACCTATTAGAATAAAGGCTTGCATGATTTGATCAAAACATACAAAATCTTGTAAAAAAATAAGTAACTCAGGAATGAATTCCAATGACAATTCAATATTTATCTGCAATTATATAAACCTTTTTTGATTGAGTAACATACATCTAAACATCCATTTAAAATTATGACCACTATAAAATAGAGTTGCGAGCTGCCACTCAAAATATGATTTTGTCATACCTACTTCTACGATTCAATCAGACTTTCTCACGACGTTAATTAATGCCGTTCATATCAGATACTGTATTAATGACTATAAACACCAGAAATAACTGAATTAAATTAATTTTTATGATCGATTTATATCAGTTCTGCAGCACCATGCGACCTGGGGATTGTGCAATTCGATTAGTTCGTTGAAAAGCTAAATTAGCAGTTGTAGGAACATAATACTCAAATTCTATAAAACTTGCAACACGGGTAAGGTTCCGTTCCGACTCAAGGACAATCTATAGAATATATAATATAATTATATAATTTTAGTAGGTATTGCCTTGCTTTTAGATTGATAAACGACCTTTATCTTGAAGGATAGGATCTGGAAGGTAGGTACTGTTTTCGAAATCATGTAGGATTAACTAGCCCATTTGGTAAGAACTTTATGCCGTACAATTGAAGGACGACATACGAGCTTTATACTTCTTTGCATACGTGCCTCTGTGCCTGACGACCTGTTAGTAGTAAAAGGGCCAATTCATTCATCTAGTAGAGTACGCAACGTAACCTTACGAAATCACGCCTCGTAAGTACGTGACGTAACCTCCAAAGCACCCTTCGTTACATGTGTTGGTAAAAAACGAGTTATCCCTTCAAATGTTCGTTATTAGCTTGAGTGTGTATTGGTTTAGTATGTTGGTAAGGTATATGTGCCAATCAGTCGGGTCATCGTATACCTAGTACTCGATATAGGATCAATCCCATAACGAAATAACATTGTCCCAAATTGACTGAGTTCCAGATATAGGTAGAAACTTAAAAAAAAAACATTCCATTCTTTAAAAAATTATCTTATTAATACGTCAACCATCTCATCAGAACATTTCTGAGTGGGAATCAGGACTTTGGTTACTTGCTCTGCAGTCCAAAAATCTAGGTATCCTCCTAGATACTTGTACTAACTCCATTCGGGTGGCCACCTATTTGCATTTAGGTTCTCCCTGCCTAGTTGCACACCGTTGTCAGTGTGGTGAAACCGTTGATAAGTTTGGTCACCATGCACTGGCATGTGTCTCTAGTGCCGGACGTGTAAGTCATAGTTCAATTAATGACGTCATCCGTCGGGCTTTTACCAGCCTCAGTGTAGCAGCTACCCTCGAACCACGTGACCTTATGCAAGATGATGGTAGTCCTGATGATTGTAGTCCAAGACCTGACGGTATGACTCTGATTGATTCCCGGAAAAATATGGATGGTTGTGAAAGAAAATTGTGAAACAAGTCCTCTAATAAATAGGGCAGAAGCCTTTATTCACAAAGAAAATTATAATAGTATTTACAATTGAAACAATTGAGCTAACTGCACACTGTTGCAAATAATCTACAGGTAGCTCAACTGACCAATATCAATACCAGTCGGAAGCGTCCCCAAGACGCTGGTTGCATTGCCCCGCTGTATGGCAATGCCGATGCGCTGTGCCAGATACTGACCAGCTCTCGGGTCACGCGTCGCTTCGACCAGACACTCAGGAAATTTTTTAGTCAAGTCCTCTAATAGCTTTTTTACCCCGGATTTAATCTCACTAGAAGGAATTCATTCTGCATGAGTGTTAATATAGTTAATTCTCTACATGATGGATTCAAGGAGCTACCCATCAGTAGACTGAAATCAAAGTTACATAAATGGTTTCTCGACTGCTGCTTTTACTTGCTTGGTGAATATTTTGACCACTGCAAAAAAACTGACCCGAAATATGAACAAGCTGAGAAGTTCAGTAGTTTTGGTGTGAAGAAATAACAAACACCATGCATCCAAGCTTTCGCATTTATCAAATTTGTGTAATTTAGTAGAAAAAATGTTTAATTTTGTGTCGTGTCCTTTCCCTTACATTGTAAGACACTTTACTCAATTAAACATAACCTTTTTTGTAAAAAAAAACAAATTAATAATCTCACAAAATAAATTATTCAACCAGTTTCTCAAGTACTTGAACCATCTACATAGAGAGCAAGTTCGTATTTAACTATAATTACATTTTTCATCACATATTTTATTGTTTATATGATTATACCTACGTATGTATGTAATATGAGCAAATCGCACCAGTTCTGTAAACGTGTTGCGTCAGTTTTCGACACTTTCATAACATTTCGAACACAGCAGCTTTAAACTTGAGATGACCATAATAACGAACTGTTTTATGATATCGTACTCCATATACTCCATCTGTTTCATGTGTTTTAGTATTCTCTGATTGGTGACCTTTATCTCGATATAGTTTAATTGCCCATTTGATAAAATAACTACGCAAGAATGTAGGAGGTAGGTACTCACTTCAATTTCAAACCATTTAGATTATTCTTGGTGGGAATGAAATGTACAAGCAGGGCGAATTAACATGGAGTTCCTGGTTCGATCAAAAACAATAATAATAACAAATAACGAGAGAGAAACTCGAAAATTTACACGTACAAGGGTTATTGTGATATTATCGATACAGCCCTCGGACGGCGACGGTGGCAGCGGGGGAAGTATCGAGCCAGGCCAACCTCAGTGGCGCAGCGGGCGAGAGTCCGCCTGCGACGCAAGAGGTTGCGGGTTCGATTCCCGCCTCGGAACAAATTTGTGTACGATCTGCAGAAATTTGACAACTTTGGTCTGGGTGTTTTCTATTTATAATAAAAAAAAAAACTATATTTATAATCACTATTACATATATCAGTTATCTAGTACCCATAACACAAGCTTTTTGCAACTTTTACGGGATATAAAGATAAAAGTAAATACTTATACGTTAGGTTTATAATATTAACAAAGGTAGTCTATCTGTTGAACGTAATTATTATTTGCAAGAGCTGTTTACAGGCTCTGCTCTGCACAAGGGTTTATTACTTAGGTATGTGTCCCAAAGGTATGGAAGCAGCGAGAGAAGGGAGAATGATGGTTCCTGATGATTCACGAAATAATAACCATTTTCGTAACTTTCCCAGGCCAAAAATCCATTATCTATCGAAGTTCTTGCCGTGTTTTAATCAGTCAATTACATTATTCATGACCTGCCATGATTACCGTTCGGAAGCAACCTTCAGCGCACTTATTGTTCCTTCTAGTAATCAGAGAGCCACAGTCACGAACAATCCTATTCCCATCAAGTACGAGGTATTGTCGGCTCCTCTCTGCACGATCCCATTATTTCCAACAAGACAGGTGCTATTACTTATTATTCTCGCAATAGAATTAAACTTAAAGCTCAATGGAGCATTAAATTGGCTCATAGAACATAACATCCGTGATCGGCATATTGTGAGAGCCAGGCGAAGCACACATTTTTGATTTTCTAAATGTTTCAAGTTATTTCAAATATGGTTTGTATGGTTTAGGTCTATTTATATTAAAGGTCCTTAGAAGCAGACTTTAGAAAAAAAGACAAATAAAAAAAATGCGACAGTCATAAAAATAACGGATCATACGATTCAGTGTATCCGGATGGAAACAAGATCCGTCAAGTGCGAGTGTAACTCGCGCGCCGAGGGTTTTGAACGTTTGTCAACAAAAATGTACCAATAGTACCAGTTAGAGACTTCGCAATTTAACGAATACCTAAGAATAGTAGGTACCAACCTACATTTCAGATAGATCTCTCTGCATGCTTCGGTTAAATGGGTGGTTCGGTTAAGGTGGGTAATGGTAAATTTTTCGACTTTTTACGAAATATTTCAAAAAGTATGAAAGCTACAGAAATTTTAAAAACTGTTTTGAAATGTCCAAGCCGATACCTTTCATTTGATACCCCACTCGGCGGGGTAGCCCCCCTTTTGAAAATAATTATTTTTTGACCAGTTTTCAAAAAGTGTTCTTTTTACAGACTTCTCTATATTTTTCCTGTAAAATATAGATCCATATCTACAAACGCTCCATACATTTTAAACGGATCGCTCTGCAAACTTCGGAGATAGGGGGGGGGGGAATGGGTATTTTTTCGACTTTTTTCAAAATATTTCAAAAAGTATGAAACCTACAAAAATTCAAAAAACTGTTTTGAAACCTACAAACCGATACCTTTCATTTGATACCCCACTCGGTGAGGTAGCCCCCCCTTTTGAAAATTATTCCCCCCCTTTTTGACCATTTTTCAAAAAGTGTTCTTTTTTCAAACTTCTCTATATTTTTCCTGTAAAATATAGATCTATGTCTATAAACGCTCCATACATTTTACATGGATCACTCTGCAATCTTCGGAGATAGGGGGGGGGGAATGGGTATTTTTTCGACTTTTTTCGAAATATTTTAAAAAGTATGAAACCTACAAAAATTTCAAAAACTGTTCTGAAACATACAAAATGATACCTTTCATTTGATACCCCATATGACTCTGTAGGTATCTTTTAAAATTTCGGCATCACAATTTGTATGGAAAATATTCATTTTCATTTTTCATTTATTTTCATTTTTTTTTCTCGAAATCTGTACAGGCGCACGAAATGTATTATTATTTTAAATTTCAAGTTGATAGCTGCAGTAGTTTTTGAGTTATTAAGGAGGGAAAAAAGGACAGACAAAGCGAGACCATAAGGGTTTTGAAACCGATCTTCGATCTTCAAAACCCTAAAAAGACAAATAAAAAAAATGCGACAGTCATAAAAATAACGGATCATACGATTCAGTGTATCCGGATGGAAACAAGATCCGTCAAGTGCGAGTGTAACTCGCGCGCCGAGGGTTTTGAACGTTTGTTAATAAATATGTACCAAAAGTACCGGTTAGAGACTTCGCAATTTAACGAATACCTAAGAATAGTAGGTGCCAACCTACATTTCAGATAGATCTCTCTGCATGGTTCGGATTAATGGGTGGTTCGGTTTAGGTGGGTAATGGTAAATTTTTCGACTTTTTACGAAATATTTCAAAAAGTATGAAAGCTACAGAAATTTTAAAAACTGTTTTGAAATGTCCAAACCAACACCTATCATTTGATACCCCACTCGGCGGGGTAGCCCCCCTTTTGAAAATTATTATTTTTTGACCATTTTTCAAAAAGTGTTCTTTTTACAGACTTCTCTATATTTTTCCTGTAAAATATAGATCCATATCTACAAACGATCCATACATTTTAAACGGATCGCTCTGCAAACTTCGGAGATAGGGGGGGGGGAATGGGTATTTTTTCGACTTTTTTCAAAATATTTCAAAAAGTATGAAACCTACAGAAATTCAAAAAACTGTTTTAAAATCTCCAAACTAATACCTTTCATTTGATACCCCATTCGGTGAGGTAGCCCCCCCTTTTGAAAATTATTCCCCCCCTTTTTGACCATTTTTCAAAAAGTGTTCTTTTTTCAAACTTCTCTATATTTTTCCTGTAAAATATAGATCCATGTCTATAAACGCTCCATACATTTTACATGGATCACTCTGCAATCTTCGGAGATAGGGGGGGGGAATGGGTATTTTTTCGACTTTTTTCGAAATATTTTAAAAAGTATGAAACCTACAAAAATTTCAAAAACAGTTCTGAAACGTACAAAATGATACCTTTCATTTGATACCCCATATGACTCTGTAGGTATCTTTTAAAATTTCGACATCACAATTTGTATGGAAAATATTCATTTTAATTTTTCATTTATTTTCATATTTTTTTCTCGAAATCTGTACAGGCGCACGAAATGTATTATTATTTTAAATTTCAAGTTGATAGCTGCAGTAGTTTTTGAGTTATTAAGGAGGGAAAAAAGGACAGACAAAGCGAGACCATAAGGGTTTTGAAACCGATCTTCGATCTTCAAAACCCTAAAAACGACTGTCTTGAGTAAACCACCTTGCACTAATTAAGTAGGCCTACACACACTTTTTATACTCATTGTAAATGTGGATTTTATTTTAAGTCTTAATTGGAAGAAGCTTGCTGGGCTAAAACGTTTACTAAGATAAGGATTTTATGCAGTCCATCGCATTCGTTTCAATGGCAAAACGCGTATTCCTTACCAGATTCAGAATGAAGACAAAACGAGTTGGACTTACACATGATGGGTTCCGTGCCATTGAATATTCGCCCAAAACACGTTTCTTGTACATAGGGCACCTTACCATCTTGGTATATACAAGATGTAAAGGACCAAACTCTCAGGAGGGGTTCAGTTCAGATACGTTCATAAAACAAAATCTATATAAATAAAACAAAGTCGTGCCATTCTTGAGTTATAAATGGTGTAACTAACACCATTTATAACTAAAGAATGGCTGGACCGATTTCAAAGATCTTTATTATTTTTAATTTGTCTCTGTCCGGGATAGGAGAATAACCATCGAACAATTAGGGTTCCGCGCAAAAAATTAAATTCTACGCGGGCGTAGCCGCGGGCACAGCTAGTAATATATAAAACCGAATTTTCTGCTAGACTATACAAGGACCGTTACAAGCGCCTGCCTGTCTTTAAAAAAAATATCCTAAGGCTTTACGTACCTTACTTGTGTATACCTTGCGCTACAACACCTTATTACGGTAACAAATTGACACAGGTGGTCTAAATACCTAAGTACCGTTGTAAATCATTCGAACTAAACACTTAAGACTAGATAGATATGAAATAAAGTGCTAGGTATATATGATTCTTTTTACTACAATCTACCTATAACGAAAAAAGTAAAAGGGAAAACAGCCAGCGTCAAGTGTTTTCTCCTTCAGGATGCAGCAGTCGTTTACAATTTTGCATGGAGGTTCCTTTCAGGACGTAGGAACCCGCTAATAACGGATTTTTGGAAAATTCGTATTCTATTCTAAGGTAGTTGAAATGGAGTCGTAATCGAATAAGTAATTTTTTAAACAAGCATTCTTAGAAAGATGAAATGGGATTTAAAGGTTTTCTTATAATAACTTTAAAATTGTAAAGGATTGGTTGTTAAACTTTGGCGTTAAAAGTTTACATGGAAGCCAATATTACTGGGGTATTAGTATTACTAAAGTCCACGACGCGAATGAAATCGCGGCGGGTCAGCTAGTATTATGTATATTACACTCTTGTCCGTGGTGACTGCTATGTATACAGCTGTGAATGTTGCGATAGTCCGGTTGACTGGGCACTAAAGATCTACGTATAGATACGAATGTAGGCACTCTGGTCGGGCAATAAACAAGGAAATGGATTCGTTCAGTTTAAGGTCACTTGTTTAAAGTACCTACGAGCACATATACAATACAGGGTGGTACAAACGAACGTTACCCGGAGGGCAGCTATCCGAAATATTCAAGATAGCAAACTTTTACTGAAAGGAAACATTCCTTTATTTTTATTTATTTAGGTTTAATATTCGTCTCCACTCCATTAGTCGACTGCAGCAGATTGGAGTGCCTAACTGGTGTAACCAAACCATCCTATATGCTAGTCTCTGATAGAATGTTTATTTGACAGATTCATTCCATGATTGACTCTACCGATCTTTGGCATAAAAATGATATGGCCAGACGTTTTTCGAAATTCAGTGAAAGCAGTTTTAGTTATTTTTAAAATTAAAGGCATGTCTACTTTCAGTTTATTTAGCTTTCTTTAATATTTCCGGTAGTTGCCCTCCAGGTATCGTTCGTTTTTACCACCCTGTATACCTACCCATGTACTTGTTTCGAAGTTAAGGTGCCACCGCGCACCGGTGTCGCTTTCCTACTCTATCCTTTATTATAGCCTACGCTATGACTGACTAGCTCAGTACATAACCATTTGTCAGCAAATCAGCTAAAACTCCTGTAGACAATTATAAGATAGCTACCTATCTACTTCACCTATTATAAATTTATGAATTGCTTTTCGTCCTACCTAAAGGTACAACGCGACATTGCTCTACAAAAATCTTGGTTTCTTTACTTTACTACTCACTCCTTATTTTTGGGAAACAAGATAAAAACAGTCGGTTTAATTACCTGGTAGTTGGCACATCAATAAGTACTAGCCTATGTAAACATAAATTCGCAGTTGGAATCGATTGCCAGATTTGGTGACGCCAAACGCGGTTCTAATGAAGTGATGTGTGATACGTTTAAATTAACCCATAGATTATTCCACAGGTGGTAATAAAAAATGCTAGGATATGTAATGTTAGCCCTCGTTTTTGTACTACATAATATCCTTCCGTCTAGTAAAGCAACACTGTCGGAATGTTTGCTGATCCAATTTAGTTTTGTACTGATTACGAAACTCGACGGGGTATACTGGTGTAGTATTGCCAACATAATGTGTTTCTTTTGCCAGAATTGTAAGCAATTATCGAATTATATCTGAACAACATACCAGTTATTTTATTATATGTAATTCAATTACATTTCAGAATGCCAAGTTCTGACATTTTAGTAGATTTACAAAATGTGTGATATAAAAAGTAGTTTTGTGTTAACACTTTTTGGAGCTCTTATTCCTTCCATGTCGAAACTGGTAGTTGAAGCCCTTCTTTAAAATTCGACCCAGGAAAAGGGGGATGAAAATCTCCCCGCATATGTAAAAATTAATAAAGTGTATTGGAAAACTCAAAATTCAAATCATGGTAAATATCCCGTTATTTATGACTTTAGTAATAAAGTGTATGTTGCCAAAAAGAATCTAAGCGTCGTCATTTCACTAACTTTTAAATAAAATTACCTCAGACTGCACTGTCTAACTAATTGTAAATTAATCTCCTACCTAATTACGATATACAAAAGAAAAAAATGTTCATTGAATTATTATCAAGATTATGGAACAAAGAGTTTCCTCAAAACATCTCGCTTTGGGAACGTTAGATCTCTCACATCACATGAAGGCCATGTCTTGTGTGTACTTATATAATGTTTTGTCATAATATTTTTACTTATAACAATCAATCGCCACCATAAAGGGCGTTTCTTCATTGGCCGGCCCGGCCCGGCACCGACACCGACACTGCACCGACAGCTACATTCTTCATATATCCAATACGACACGACGTCTTTGTAATTCTATAGAGACCTCGCACGCACGCCCACATAGAAACTTGCGTAGGAACACAACACATATGTAAGTACGATGCCAGGCCAGCCCAACAGAAGTGGAAGACTTGCTGTGACGACGTGTCGGTGCCGACGCTGGCATGTCAGCGTCGTCGGGCCGAGCTTATGTGTGCGATACAATTTCATAGAATTATGCGTCCACCGATGTCGGTGCCGCTATCGGTGCCGGGCCGGGCCTGCCAATGAATAAACGCCCATTGACGGGTTTGGCCGTGGTAAATGATATTTTATTGCCGTTGTAATGGTTCTTATTTGACTTCCGTTACCGGAGCATGACTACCTATAGCTACCTAGGTACCTACCTTGCTTTTAGTTGGAGCTGGTTACTGATAGGTAGGTACTATACATTGAAATGAAGTGAGATTTTCGTGTCCTGTCGCAGATAGATGTTCTCTTTTGCTATGAGGTATTCATAGCAAAAATATCTATCTCGAACTCTTCGGTTGCAGTAAAATTGATGCCCTACTGCTCTTAATGGATTACTAGCGGCCCGTCCCGGCTTCGCACGGGTGGACATTTATTTAGAAGTATAGCCTATGTTCATCATCATCATCATAATCAACCTATATTAGTCCACAGCTGGACATAGGCCTTCCCTAATTAGCGCCATAGCGTCTTCAGCTTGCCGCATCCAGCATCTGTCTGCAGTCTTTCGCAGGTCGTCATCCCACCTGGCTGAAGAGCGTCCTACAATACGTTTGTCTAGTCGCGGTCTCCACAAGAACACGTTTACCCCATCGGTTGTCGGTTCTTCGCAAGAGATGGCCGGCCCACTGCTACTTCAGCTTGCTAATGCTTTGGGCTAAGTATGTCGATAATTTTGGTTCGCTTTCGTATTCGTTACGAATCTTCTCCTTCAGAGAAACTCCGAGCATAGCTCTTTCCATAGCTCGCTGGCTGAACGACTTTGAACTGGTGGACCAATCCTACCGTGAGTGTCCACGTCCCAGCTCCGTAGGTCATGTCATGAGTCATGACATGACCTACCCGTCATGACTCATGACGGGTAGGACGCACTGATTGAAAATTTTCGTTTTCAGTATTGCGGTATGGATGACAAGAAGACTCATCGTAATTTTCCAAACGCTGCCTTCTCGAAATTGTTTTTACCCAACTGCAGAATCTGCCCAAGGTAAGTGTACTCGGAAACAGTTTCGAGAAGGTGGCCATGCACGACCACCTGTCTTAGATCAATGTGGCCATTGATTTTATCCAAATTCATGCCAAGACCTTAGGTCTCCGCCATTAAGACTAAGTTTATACCGTTAGCCTATGTTACTCAGGGATAATGTAGCATTCTAATGGTATAAGATTTTTTGAAATCGGTCCAGTACTTTTGAGTTTATTCGAAACAAACAAACAAAACTACATCTTCAATCTTTATAATACTAGTGTCTCAGAATATTTAGTAGATTAGTGGAGAGGCACCATACCTAGTAGGTAAGGTACCCTCTTTATTAATAGCAAAATCTGTAGCTCATACGCACTGTTCACCGCTGTTAACATGGGTGGTGACAAAACAGCAGCCACCGCGTGTAATCGCTAGTGCGCGGTGCGTGCGAGCAGAGTGAAGCCGCTGACCCACTGCGGCGCACGCTGTGCCCGCTGTGCACGTTGTGCACGGGGCAGTAAGACGGAGGCTTTAGGCGCAGCGTGCACAAGCGTGCCTCAACCTCAACCTAAACAGCCTGTATTTGTCCACTACTGGACACAGGCCTCCTTATAAGCGCCTTATTGGCTTTTATAACATGGAGGTAATGCCCATAATCCCCACGCTTGGGTTGTGGATCGTAGTTCGGTGGTAGAATTGTTCTGCAGGGGGCGCTGCTGCCCGCCCCTGGTGGATAATGTGGATATGCCTTAGTCTCCTCTAACGACACCCGCGGGAAGAGTTGGAGTAATTCTAAGCTGCAAATTCTAAGTAGGCACCGCACAGCTAAGCACCAGCGTGCACAGCTTACCTAATCAACATGTACCGCAGTGGGACTGTGGCTTAAGTCATGAATAACTTATCGCCAATGTCATGAGCTCGCGTGAATGGAAACGTTTTGTTTCGGCGTTTTGGTTACTAGGTACAAGGTGAACACTGTGAATCTGTTTAGTTATTTTGCCTGTGCAGGCTTAGAAATTTACAGCTTAGATATTGTAAAGCTTATATATAACACACATTCTTTATAACTAAATTCCTTATAATATAACACACATATCAAAATAATTTACAAACAAAATAAACAACAAAAATTACAAAATATGTGTCAGTTGGCGGTCTTATCGCTCAAGAGCGATCACTACCAGACAACCGTACAAGCGTACCAGATAATCCTGAAAAGAAAAATAATTTTTGAACAGGCGGAAGGGTGGAGGAACTTTTTGTTTGGCAATGTGCGACCACGAGTGATAAAAGTAGCTAAATGTCTCATGTGCTCGCAGACTATGAAATTTCACATCAAAATTTCGTGAACACATTCACTCGTACTGGTACACTAGCCAAACTCGATGCGGAATGTTCGTGAACAAACCACGACACAAAAAACTAAAACTCACTTGCTTGACGTCGAGTTTCAGTTGTATTAACAACTAGCGACCCGCCCCGGCTTCGCACGGGTGCAATGCTGATACTAATTTAATTATACTACAGAATCGTCCCCCCCCGGCCGGTACGCCGCTATGTCCCTGCATTTTAAATCTGTAATATCTTCGAAAATATTCATTTAAATTACATGCTGTAAAGGACCATATTGATTTATATTAAATGCACAATTTATTTAAGGTTCTTAATTGGATAAGGATTACTGCTGCATTGCTTAACATCGCTCCGTAAATATATCTAATAAAAAGACGCGGCAACATAGTGAATTTTGGGCTTCTTTACCAACATTTCTACATCGAGATTAACTAGTGTCTAGATATAAAATTCAAACATTTTAGACAGAGGTTTTTGATTAGGAAGGACTCGGCATACGAAACCTTTGGAACCCGGTAACGCAATAATTATGGAAACCATAATTTGTGGGTGTAGAGTTAAGTCAATTTGCTTTATGAATGCATAATGAATGAGGCAAGCTGCGGTTTCCACGAGGAATTGTTTATCATAAGGTGGATCGTCTATTATACTAACAGTTAGTGAACAATCACAAGCTTACTGTGTAAGTAACTAGTTAAAATTATCATATTAATAATTTTCACTTTTCCACTGCCATTACAAAAAAATATTCAAAAAAAAAAAACAATTATTCATCTAATAATTATTTAATTTTTCATTCAATATCCTAGTTATTTCAGATAAATATTGTAGGAACATCTGTAATTAATGCACAAACTGATATTTTTGTAAGATCTTTTGTACACAGGTCGACAGTACATAATCTTTGTATTTAAAAAATATATTTTTCAAAATATGTATTCGTTTTATGAAAGAAATATTGCAATATTATTGCTTTTGCGACCGTTACAACACCAATTTATAATTCGCGACGCTTTATAATTTTCTTTTTATGCGGTTTAGTTATCTAGTTAGGATCAAATAGGTACCTACTTTTTGTATGGGAGACGTGTAGTCATGAAAGTAAGGTACGGAAAGGTAGGTGACTATAATTGTTACTATTAAATTGTTTCCTAAAAATATCCCGAGATCATAGAACAAAAACTCTATACAATATTTCTCGTGAGACTTAAGTAGCTTAGGTTAAATATCTTACCCAACAAAAATTAAATAGTAACATTTTAGTATTTTTTGGTTGCGTAATATAGGTATCAACCATAATTATCTAGATAGATATTTAGGTAGTACCTATACCTACCTACCCTACTTGGTCAAGGTACTTATGGTCTAGGTACATCATGATTTAGGTATAAAGTGTCCGTACCTTTTAAGCTTTCGTTAGTTCGTTAGTTTTCTGCTTCAAAATATTGTAAATACCTATTTATCTATCAATTAGGCGATTTGATCGCTCAGCGAGCGACAAAACCTTTTGTATGTGGCGTGAAATAGAAAAAAATACTTTGTCGTAATTAGGTAACCTAATCGTACCTACCTAAGTTGTTAATCTGCTATAAGTTTGCGGTCAAACAAACCCATAGGTAGGTACGATGACCAATTCAACACCTAAGTAATTAATTAGCATATCAAATCAACCAACTTACATAATGAAATAAAAGCTACTACGACGAACCGAACGATCGAGCCCGGGCGACGGAATGGCAGTTAGTTACGTCGGGGATTTGATAGGTAGTCAGATGCGAAATCGCTTTTTTGAGAAAAAAGAGCAACTTCGCATCTCTGCCTAGACTATACAAACTAAAACATATACAGAGTCATTAAAAAAAGCTTATAATAGGACTCACAAACAGGTCAATCGATTTTTGAAAATTCCTTCGTTTAACAGAATCATAAGATAAAATAGGTGGTGGCGCTGATTTGGGTCGGGATTGTGCCATAATTTAATCTGTTCTACGTGGTTCTACCGAGCGAAATTTCATTTTCAAATAGGATGAAAATCATACTTACTTCTAAAAGTGAAAATGCAGCTCGGAAGCTACTGTGTGAATTACGAACTTCGTGCCAAAATTTCAGTTTTCGTACGTTCACTTTCATAATTTTCATGGAACGAACGGCTAAATTCAGCAATTCACGTACAGGCCTAGCTCAGTTGTTTACAGCGGAGATAGGCCATCTGAATGCACTTTTTGGACCGGGATCGAACCCCATGGCGCTCCACCCTTCTTTTTGTACTTTATTTTTCTCTGAAATGTCCTTACAGTAGTAGAGCTACAGAATACCTTTAGAAGGCACCTTCGATACTCAGGGCGCATCCTTCTTTTTTTTTATTTTTTGAGCCAACGAATGTTTATACAGGGTAAAATAGTTGAAATACCTATGTCGGGCTAAGACATAGGCTTTCAGAGCTTATCGGGCGTAGGTACTTAGAGCATCATTCGAAAGAATTAAGAAACTCGTGTTTAATATACCTATTTATGACCTACTACCCAATGTATACGTATTTGTGTTCAATATATTTTATAATTTATAGAACATTCAAGGTGACCGCATTCTAATATCTGTTTTTTTTCTTTACAGGTACTAATTAAAACGTAGAAATAAAAAACAACATTCATTTTATGGAAGAGGTGTGGCTGCACCAGGCACTGTGTTGGTAAGATTAATAAATTAGTAAATTAGTTAAAGCAACGTTAGGTAAGTAGGTAAATGTATAGTTTTCCTTGTGCTAGAAACATTTGGAAGTACTTTCAATCATTACATTAGTAAAAAACAAACAAGTGACCAACAAGCTAACAAGCTGGTGCTTAGAAAATTACCTAAAAATTAAAAAAATACAGCAAGTCGTTTGTAGGAAATCAGTCTATATTAAAATATATCACCGAATAAGGTAGGTTGAGTTAATAGAAAGACAATTTAAAAATGACATGTTTTCTTTTTTTTTTTCTGTTAACTTTTTTCGACAACGCCTTTAACCGCCGATTATATTATTTGTCTCATTATATAATTTGTTCCATTTTTTCTATTTAATTAAGGTTCTATTTAAACCTCAAAGAAAAAATACCAGTCATAAAACAAAATGGTATTCCAAGTCACCTCAAGTCCTCTGTAAATATAGGTACAGGGTTATTGGTAATTCAAGATCCGGCATCTTCACGAACCTGTGATGTGTTCGTGATGGATGATGGGCTGAACCTGCAGTTCACGCAGTACCAGTAAATAACCTGTAACCCTATTTTTTGAGTTTATGATAACAGAATGTAGAGCAAATATTTCTAAGTTGTACTTATTGAGCGCTGCCTTCCCTCACACTAGCGCCTCAACCTATTTTATCTAATTATGTATTACGTCTATGAAAGGAATTTCCAAAAATTACGTTAGCTATTTAGACATAGAATAGTGTCGCCCTCCTCCGCAGCGGCAGAGAAGAGGCTGTGCCTAGAGAGTGACGATGCCGTTGGGGCTCCGGGCGCCGTCAAAGAGAGAGCCGAGGGGACTTCGTCGTATGCTGAGTCCGTCAAATCCCACCTAAAGGTGGTGATTATGGAAAAGAGCGGTGTGCATATCGACGAGGAGCGCGCGACTCTACTCCGTCGACACCTGGACGTGAGATTCACAGCTCTATGCCAGGAAGATATGTACAAATTCGACCAAGAAGCCCCGGGGTTCGAAGCCATGCCAAAACCGGCGCACGGTGGTTTGAGCGTGATAGCGGCCGACGACCACAGTCTGGAGTGGCTCACCACTACGGTCACTAGCCTGCCACCCCTGTGGCCCGGAACTAGTGGACTGGTAGTGGTGCCTCACCATAAGCTACCCAGATACCACAAAGGAGTGGTATTCGTGCCGGACTGCGACCAACCCCCAGAGGACATCCGTCAAATACTTGCGTGGTGCAACAACCGGAGATTCCCCCCCCTGCGTATCGACCGATGGCCAATCTTCGCCCACAGGCGATCCATGAACGGAACCATGACCGACAACGTCATGGTGTTCGGGATCCCGGTGGAGGAGCTCTCGGCGTTGGCGGCCAGGAGGAACAGGTTGAAATACCGACTGGCCAACTTGCATCTGACCATAAGAGCCCCCAAAGCATCCGACGTCAAGAACCCCATTGTGGCGCCGACGGCCCAGGAAACCCCCTGCGCTAGCGGAGGCGTGTCTGGAGCCGTGTGTGGCGCCACCATGCAGGTCGACGTCGATCCTGGTACAGGTGAGAGGGAACTCTCCGAGGAGGCCATAGATAAGCTCCTAGGTGATGTAGGTGACGAATTAGGCCTTGCGGGCCTAAACCTACTCTCACCGGCGCCAGAGGTGGACATGGAGCTCTCTGTGGCATCCCCGACGGGTTCCCTCACACCTCAACATATGTAGATCTGCCTAGGCACCCATCTACTTCCCCCTATACCCCCTCATTTTTCTTTTCAATTATAATGTCTGTTAAAAATAAGGTAACTAAAAAAACTCACCACAATCCCACACCAGGGATAACCAATTTAACCAATAACCATAATCCCATCTCGCGACATAAAAACGATGATCGGAACAGTTTCAATAACTTAAATCTGAACAGCTTAGACAGAATAAACAAAATCTCAGTAGTTCAAGCTAATATCCAACACAGCGTCACAGGGTTCGCCTCGCTGAGAAGAACCCTAGAAGAGCAACCACATACCATTGCACTGGTCCAGGAGCCCTACATCGTCCGGAAAAGGGTATGTTTTACTTCCCTACCGGGTACTGTATTCACTCCACCAATTAACAACAAGACAAGAACGTTAATTTACGTACCTAAAAACATGAAGGCCTCACTAGTTACACACCTGTGCACGGATGATCTCACCGTGGTGCAGCTGACAACTGGACTCGAAGGTAAGCTCAAAACCATTTTAATTGCCTCGGCATATCTAGATAGCACCATGGAGGCACCACCTGAAGAACTAGAGGCACTACTCCAATACTGCAACACTCAAGGTATGGAATGCATTCTGGGCTGTGATGCCAACGCACACAGCACTGTATGGGGTTCCCCGGACACAAATGAGAGAGGTAAAGACATCCTAGACTTCGTACTTCGACACAACCTCAACATCATAAATAGGGGTTCTGAGCCGACGTTCGTAACTTCCTGGGCTCAGACCATTATAGATCTAACTATGGCTACTAATGCCATTGCAGAGCACATACAAAACTGGCATGTAGCGACACAGGAAGCATCATGCGCAGACCACAGGCGGATAAGATTCCAACTCATGACGGGAGAAATCCTTCCCCGGACATATAGGAATCCAAAGAAAACAGACACCGTTTTATTCGCGGAAACTTTAAACAGAAGACTGGATGCTATGCAGGGACCAACAATGGGTCCTCTACTAACTCCAGAGGATATTGAACACACGCTGACTGAACTGACGGCACATATAACCACCAGTTATGAACTAGCAAGTCCCCTGATAACCGAAAGCAACAAGATTGCTCATCGCAAAGACAAATGGTGGAACAAAGAGTTAACCAAACTCAGAAAGAAGGTACGTCATCACTTTAACAGAGCGATGAACACAAAAAGTGAAGAAGACTGGTCTAACTATAAAATAGTCAGACAAGAATACAAAAAACAGATTCAAAGTAGCCGTAAGAACTCATGGAAACGCTATAGCAACTCAATAGCCACCCAGAGTGAAACAGCTCGCCTAAACAAAATTCTATCCAAGGATTCGACAACAAAACTGGGCTCACTAAAAAAGCCAGATGGTTCATACACAAAAACCGAGCGCGAACAGCTCGAGTTACTGCTGAAAACACATTTTCCGGACTGCAACCTGGAGGAGAACACTGACTGGGAAACCAGAAATCATCAGAAACCCCAAAATAACGACTGGGAACTTGCAAACCTTATAGTAACAGAAGAAGCACTAGTCTGGGCGGTTAGAAGTTTTAAACCGTACAAAGCCGCTGGCACTGACGGCATCTTCCCAGCACTCCTTCAGTGGAACCTCACAAGAATCACACCAGCGTTAGCCTCTATATTCAGAAGCTGTATCGCTTGGAAATACATCCCTCGGACTTGGAGGGAGGTCAAAGTAATCTTCTTACCGAAACCCGGCAAAACAGACTACACCCAGCCAAAGTCATTCAGACCAATTAGCTTAAGCTCGTTCCTACTGAAGACACTAGAAAGACTTTGCGACAAGTACATCAGAAGTGGGCCGCTACTTACAAACCCAGTGAATAGAAATCAGCACGCCTATCAATCAGGTAAATCTACTGAAACAGCTCTGCACCAGGTAGTCCACAAGATTGAAGGTGCGCTCGAAAGTAAGCAATCATGCTTGGTCACCTTCATAGATATAGAAGGTGCCTTCGACAAAACAACCTTTCCATCAATAGAAAACGCCTTGCGGAAGCAAGGAGTTGATGATAACCTGAATCAATGGATAACTGAAATGCTATCCAGCAGAGCAACCAAAATTGAGAATTCAGAATCCCTGGGGCAGGCAGCCCAATGCAGGGTGACACGGGGGTGTCCGCAGGGCGGGGTTCTTTCACCGCTCCTGTGGATACTGGTTGCGAACGAACTCCTCGACTCGCTGAACAAAGAAGGTATTCTTACGATCGCATATGCTGACGACCTGGCAATCATGATATCAGGGCTTTTCGAAGCAACCTTGTGCGAAAAGATGCAGAAGGCACTGCGGATTGTGGAGACATGGTGCACCAAACACAGTCTGTCAGTGAACCCGAGTAAAACAGAACTTGTACTCTTTACTCGTAAAACCAAACTACCCAGACTTGAACTACCGACATTGCTAGGTACAACACTGACGCTGAGCAAGGAGGTCAAATATCTTGGCATATGGCTAGACAGTAAGCTACTGTGGGGCAAACAACTAGATCATGTTATGACAAAGGCAACTAACGTCTTATGGCAATGCACGCGAGCGGTAGGCAAGGACTGGGGCCTAAAGCCTAAGCTGTGCTTATGGCTGTACACAGTCATGGTCCGCCCAGTGCTAACCTACGGTGCCATAGTATGGTGGCCTAGAACAAACTTAATCACCACCATAAACAAACTACAGCAAGTCCAAAGACTGGCGTGCACACTTATCTGCGGATGCAGGAAATCAACTCCATCAGCAGCACTGGACATAATACTAGGACTAACGCCTTTGCACGTTCACATACAGCATGAAGCAATGGCAGCGTCCCTAAGAATAAAATCAACAAACCAGTGGAAAGGTGAGTCAGGCCTCACAAACCATTGTAGAATATTAAGCAAAGCAATTGCTGCAATTCCGGAGGCAGCGAATGGCACTGACCGAATAGCGTCTACCTACTTAACAGGTAAGACCTACGAAATAGCGCATGAAGAGAACGCAGTGGCCATCACCACACATGACGTTATCACACACCACATCTACACTGATGGGGCCAAGAACAAAACAGGAGCTGGCTGCAGCTATTCCTGTCCCGAAAGCGGACTCTCAAGAGCCCAACCACTAAACTCAGCCACCACGGCCTTTCAGGCGGAAACACTGGGACTCCAACTAGCGGCAAATGATATGCTTCTAGAAACAACCATCAAAGAGCCAACCACACGGATGCAGCTGGTCTTCAAAACAGACAGTGCTGCACTTATAAACGCACTCAAAAGGACAGACACAAGATCAAAAGCAATTGCAGAATGCCACAATGCTCTACAAGATCTTTCTCAACATAGCAAAGTCTGCATAGAATGGACAGAGAGTCGATCCTGCCCAGGCAACATAAATGCTGACAGACTAGCAAAGGAAGCGGCGAAACAAACTCCAACACAAAAAGATATAGGTCTTTCTAACCCGCCCACAGCAGAAGTCAAAAACAGACTAAAACTCAACTCAGAAAAAGAACACCAAAAACTATGGGAGCGTCGTACAGACTGCAAGCATACTAAATCAATATTCCCCTCAATAGACAGGAAAACCACAAACACGATGCTCAAGATGAGCCGCGAGGACCTAAGAACGATGGTGGGTATCATCACAGGCCACTGTGAGCTGAACCACCATCTTTTTAAGACTGGAGCCACAGACAGCAGCTTGTGTCGTGGCTGCTTCCAAGAAGAAGAGACTGTGGAACACGTTGTATTACACTGCACGGCCACAGAGGAAGTCAGACACAAGACGGGGCTGAAGAGTCTCATTGAGGAATCAACCCCGTCCACACCCGCGGAAAAACTGAAACGTAGCTGTCAGTCACCAAAAGTCCTGCTCCGGTACTTCAAGGAGCTGGGCTGGTTAGGGCCTGTTTAGGCAGGGGGATAATGCACAATACACTCCCATGCGAGATGTCCGTGCAGATCTCAGTTCCCCCAATCAGAATTAGAATTAGAATTAGACATAGAATCGAAAATAGAGTTTGGTGGCCACCAAAGACAACTTTCTTTTCTCTGCCTAAACTATAAAAAATAAAACTATTACAGAGGCATGAAATAATTAGATTATTATACGTAATAATTAGATAAAATAGGTGGCGGCGCTAGTGTGAGGGGAGAGATTAAAAAGCAGGCGTCATGCGAAGGATGATTATAACTGCACCAAATTCCTACAGAGACGTATCTGAACATGAAACTATCAGTAACGTTTAGGTACATATTACTACATAACCTGATTAAAAGAGATTTGATAAGCATTTTGTAATTCTTAAAGAATAATTATTCTTAAAAATAACACACTAGTATGAGTTTTTCGAATTATAATTCGAAAAACTCATTCCAGTGTGTTATTTTTTAATGAAATGTTAATTTATTGAATATAAATTATAAAACGATATGAATAGTCCAAAGATATAGGATAACAAAAATGTTTCATTTATTCAATGTTTTGATGAGCAATTTATTAAACTTCTAAAAATATCATTGGTATAGACATTATCTTACCTAATTGCTATTCTAAAGATCGGAATTGTGACCGAAAATTCTAAAATTCCAAAAAAACATGTTGAAAAACAAGTCGATTATCATCGATCACGATATTCTCTTAATCGAAGCTAGATTAAATTAATATCAACTGGAATTCCTGACGCCGAAAAATTGAAGAAAACCATTAAAATGTGTTTTTTGTCCGTCGATTTCTCCGTCCGATTTCTTTTTACAATTGAAACAATTGAGCTAACTGCAGACTGTTGCAAATAATCTACAGGTAGCTCAACTGATTCATATGGTTATTTGATATGGATAAGTAGAGCTACCTGTAGATTATTTGCAAAAGTCTGCAGTTAGTTGGAAGCGTCCCCAAGACGCTGGCTGCATTGCTCCGCTGCAGCTGTATGCAAATGCTGATGCTCTGCGCCTGATACTCACCAGCTCTCGGGCGTATCCTGTATAGAAAATTATCCCGGGGTAATCCCATAAAATTTTTAGTCCCGTGGAATTAGTTTTCATCCCGCTAAATTTAAAAAAATATTTTGAAACAAGGTTATTTCAAAACAATCAAAGTATTTATGTATCTTAAACTTATGTTAATAAAGATTAGCTCTGTTTTGAGTTGTAAAAAAATCCAGCTTAATTTGAATACATTATTTAGATCAAAGATTATTTTCTGTATATAATTATTTACGTACCTAAACGACGCAGAAACCACGACCAATAACTAATGGTTTACTTATTTACATAAAAAACAATGCTGGTGCTTGTTAGAAAACAACAATGACTTGTCTCAGGCTAACTGGCCGCCGATTTATTAGAGGTTTACTAACAATCGCAATATCTAGCAATCGTGTCTTAATAGTTGCATTTGTCTTCAATTTAAATCAGTTACAATTTGAATACCACCACGTACTTTAAACCACATAATCATGAATCCCGTCATGACTAGGTAAGTTGTCATAGAATTAAATATGGTATGTGCATTTAAATTTTTTTTATTCTTTTGTTTTGCTTGTTTGCCTGCCTTTCGCAACATTTTAAAGGCGAAAGAATTACATTAATTCACAGTTGGTAGTTTTTCAAAAAGTACCCACACGTATGTATAGAAGACCTTCCTTCGATCTTTGCGAACAGGCGAACAATGGTCCACTTATTATTTTCATAAAGGTACATAAAAATTAAGGTATTTAGCAGATATCAACAACAGTAGTGCGGGGCCATGACTTATGCGGTCAAGGTAGACGCTTGGTAAAAACTGGACCGAGTGTAATAAATCACTTAACTTTTTTTTTAAACAAAGGGTATTCCCATAAGAAACCTATTGTTTAAACATTTATTTTTTTAGGTAAGTACAATACCTTAGAATACTTACATAAAAATAGGTAGCATTAACTACACATTATTACTCCAGATTTTGTTTAATGTTTAACCGACTTAAAAAAAGAGGGGGCTGGTTTTGTTTTAAATTTCTTTTTTAATTTTTATTTGTCGATTTCTATGATTGTTTGTTTCTAGGACAGTCTGCAGTTAGCTCAATTATTTCAATTGTAAATACTAGTTCTAATTTATTTCTAGGTGAATTATGGACCGTTTTTGAAAATTCTTTCGCTATTGTATTGAGAATGATCCCACGGTGGTCACGTCAAAGGTCTCCGAGGGTTAAAACTTAAAAAGTGTAAATATTGTGAAAGAAGTCAGTTTTTAGTTTTCTCAAACAATCTGTCGTGTGTTAAT
Organism: Eupithecia subumbrata; assembly: GCA_949316285.1. Lineage (NCBI taxonomy): Eukaryota > Metazoa > Arthropoda > Insecta > Lepidoptera > Geometridae > Eupithecia > Eupithecia subumbrata. The sequence goes on along the minus strand of OX438642.1, from coordinate 8,612,803 downwards.
TAATGTAATTAAAAAAATTAATGTAATTTTAATAAATTTTCTTTTTTCCGTCACGTCGGCTGGTTATCAAGACTGGTTAAATTGGTGGTTGTGGCTACTGTATCTATGGTTGGAACGGGATTGATACTATGAAAATTATTCTTTAGCTCAACGTCTAGACCATGTAGTCAACTGTGTAAACACAGCCAGCTTTTGGAAGGCTTAGACAACATAATAAAGAATACTTTATCATCGGTTTTGAATATTGATTTAGATGACAAGGCATGGCCTCCCTGCCTGTCAAATTGGGAGGCTTAGGTATACGCAAAATTTCAAGTGTAGCACTGCCAGCGTTCTTGTCTTCTGTCTACAGCACTAGTTCTTTAGTTGACAAAATTTTAAAGCCTTCTCGTTTGGTCCCGCCTGGAATGTCACTAAAAATTTCATTTTTAGACGAAGCTCGATCGGCTTGGCATAATGCTTGCTCCCGATGCTGCCCCCCCAAAATCACTTTTGTCCTAACGGCAATGGGACGGGCCTCTGTGTGAGTTGACACGGAATTGTTTGTTACAAACGTGCTCCAGCTCTGCAGATCGTGCCCGCCTCCTGGCCGTTTCTAAATGGGTGTCAGGACATTGGTTGCAAGCATTTCCTTCATATAACACCGGTACTTTATTGGATCCCGTAACTTTCCGTATCGCAACATGTCTTCGGTTGGGTGCAACGTGTTGCGCGTCTCATCAATGCCAGTGCGGTACTGCTGTCGAACAGCTTGGTCATCACGGTTTATCGTGTACCGGGCCGCCGGTCGGATATCTCGCCACGCCAGCCTTAACGACATCATCCGGCGGGCCTTTGTCACCGCTAACGTACCAGCTATTCTCGAACCGACTGGTTTGTTACGTGACGATGGTAAAAGGCCCGACGGTATGACACTAGTCCCATGGGAGTTGGGGAGGCCCATTGTGTGGGACGCTACATGCGTCGACACACTTGCGCCTTCCCATCTTCCGAGGACATCCGTGAGGGCAGGCGCGGCGGCAGATTTGGCCGAAGAGGCGCAAATATGCAGGTCTCGACAGAGCCTGCTCCTCTTGGAGTCGAGACCCTATCTCCGTGGGGTACCGAGGCTCTACGGGTTTTTAAAAAATTATCTGAGCGTCTGGTCGAAGCGACGCGTGACCCGAGAGCTGGTCAGTATCTGGCACAGCGCATCAGCATTGCCATACAGCGGGGCAATATAATACTAATTATGGTATAATTTTCTTTGTGAAGAAAGGCTTCTGCCCTCTAGACCAGTGAGTCTTTTTGACGTTAGTAACGAGACGTGATCGTGACTTCTCCTTTTAGTATGGGATTTGCGAAGTTCCATGTCCGCACGTATTATACACTCGTATTATAAAGAGGTAGTATATCAGTTTATCTACCTGTAGATTGTTTGAAGCAGTCTGCACTTAGCTCAATTGTTTCACCTGTAAATACTAGTTCTAATTTGTTTCTATTATTTTATTGCAATTTTCTTTGTTACGAAATCCTTTCTCTAGGTATCTCACGTGAATAAAACTATAAAATCTAGTGCACATTTGTGAAACCTCTATACTACAGGAGTCTCGCCTTCCTCAGTAAATTCCTGTCCTGGCATTCGTTACGAAACGGTAACCTACATTGTGAAATGGCAATCTGCTAAATGTCCGCCAAACTTTCACTAGAAAGGGCTGGGCTGGCTCTGTTCGTTAACCACTTAACATTTTACTATTATTTCAGTAATCGTGATAATATGAATTTTTATTTTATTATTAGATAAGAATATAAAATAGGTACATTTCAATTAAAAAATAATAAAAATGCTTCGCTTTATAAAAAGCTGAAGGCCTTTTAATTCTCCAAAAAACGCATTTTTTTGCAAATTGTTACTCTAATTCGGTGTACCTAATAATACGTACCTACACCAATTGGCAGAAAAAAACATGAAATTTCGTGTTGGAGAATTAACATAGGCCACCTGGTTTTCTATCCCAATTGTTATGAAAAGACAAGACGATGTAGATAGAGTTATTCCTTAATCTAATCTAATCATAGTACATGGAATTATGAGTGTTGTGAGTGTTGGAACCACCTGATATTAATCATGCAGACGGACGAGGTCGAGAGTTGCGACAATCATTCAATTCTCAGCTAATCAGTCGCAGAGGTTTCGAAAGCTCCTACCCGTACTTTTGTACCGAAACCTTCCCGAGTAATCATAATATGGACTTAATATTCGGAAGTAGGTACCTATTATTTTTACTACATGTCATATTTCTGCAGAGGGTTATTTAAAAAAAGTGAATTTTAGGCAAATTAGCGATGTTTGCATTGTAAATTCTTGTTCTATGACTCCGTTATTTCACTTTCGATTTAATAACCAACATTAAACTTAACATAAGCAAGATTCGTCAAGTGCGAGTGTAACTCGCGCGCCGAGGGTTTCGAACGTTTGTTAACAAATATGTACCACAAGTACCGGTTAGAGACTTCGTAATTTAACGAATACCTAAAATAGTAGGTACCAAACTGATACCTTTCATTTGATACCCCACATGACCCTGTAGGTATCTTTTAAAATTTTGGCATCACAATTTGTATGGAAAATATTCATTTTCATTTTTCATTTCCATTTATTTTTCTTTAAATCTGTACAGGCGCACGAAATGTATTAATATTTTAAATTTCTAGTTGATAGCTGCAGTAATTGCTGAGTTATTAAGCAGTAAAAAAGGACAGACAAAGCGAGACCATAAGTTTTTGAAACCGATCTTCGATCTCGAAACCCTAAAAACTAGGAATAAAATCACACAATGAAAACGACTCTTTCATTTCAGCACACTGGTTATGTGCTGAAATGAAAGAGTCGTTTTCATTTGTTTACTCAAAAGTGACAAAATGCGCTGGTTTATCATAATTATGGCGGATTCTAAAAATAAAAAAAAAATACTTAAATGTAGTTAATACCTTTCTACGACTCATGTTTAATAAGGTAGGTAAATAAATACATAATCCACATGTTAACTGAGAAATGGCCAGCCTTGACTTGAACTTGTCCCAAAACAAACAAACAACGTTTGTGATCGGCCAGCATCAGTATTAGGTATGTATAATTTAATTTAAACCACTGAATCTCGCTTCGAGCTTTTGCTGTCCCGAAATAAGCTGGGTAAAAATAATTAATCGAAATCACGGACGAAGAAACCAAAAACTATATTACAAAGATTTTGACTGTCGGTTATTGAGTTGGTTGTGGTTTCCTTATTGGCATTTTTGAATTGAAACACTTGCCTATAATTTACTAACAAATTATGTATATTATGTGTATTTTACTAACAAATTATGGATCTGTTTGCTGTCCGAAATAAAATATTTTTATTTTATTTATTTATAAGTCATTAACATAATATAAAAATAATCAATGAAATCCTTAAGTTATCTCATTCACGTTCAACGTAGGCAGTGTTGTGACTGGCTAAAATACAATATAATAATTTAATTTGTATTTATAATGTGTATAGCCTGTCCAATGAAGTAAAAGTACTGGTTTTAAAAGTGGTTTTCTTGGTTTATAGGACGTTGAACTTTTTGTTCCAAAGATGTTACGCAATCTATAACGAAATATTAATTTGTTTTCTCTTCATTACTGTGTCATAATCATAGCATTAATGCCTAATGTAATGGACACATTATATGCCAACTTCAAACAATGACGACAGTCTCGTTATATTGACAAACATGTACTTCTACCTACTTTTAAAGCGACTGGTTACCTTTTGGTGTTCATTGCTTTATCTTAATTTCTGTATATATTTATAGGTCCCTGTAAGGCCATATTCCAAAATATCACCTCTACTTTTAATTCACTCACCTAATTAGTAGTTACTTATGGTCATATTATGCGACACAACCGAACTAAAACTTAGCAAATCTTTATTCAACATGTCCATGTCCTTGTATGCATAAGGCTTTACCTGAGTAACTTGTTTGCGACTTGATTGAATCAACATTGCTCAGTTATTTTGACACACTGCTGCTAATTAATCTCGGTAAGAAAATCTTACCAACCATTTCCGTTAGTGGAAATATTAAATCTAGTAGCAATATTCTAGGCCACAACAAGCTAGTCTTTACAAACCTAGGTACTTTACTATTACAAGATAGGCCACCTTCTATGGTATGTCATGTATTAAGTACTTATATCAGTTATCTAGTACCCATAATACAAGCTCTGCTTATTTTGGGGCTGGATGATGCTGTTCAGCATTATTTATTTATTATTTTAGTAAAAGTAAAAATGCGTTTATTTTGTAACCATTATATATAGGTATACATATATGAACATAGCACACACAAAAGATAAAATTTAAAAGAAAAAACAACATATAGGTCAAAATAATGGCCAACACTCAGCAGATGCTATGGAAGGATGTATCCTGACATAGCGCTGGTCTTCCGTGGAGGCCAGAATGAACCGCGTGAGTCGCGACGTAACTCACACATAAATAGGATAAATTAGAAGAAAACACAAATGAAAACAAATTGGAATAAACCCATAAAAAATCAAAAAGGTACAACAGGCACTTACAGGATATGTCTCCTTAAATAACATAAAAAACATAAAATTTTAATAATATAATATTTCATTGAATACCTAGAAGAGGTGCTGAACGTAAAAACTAAATAACTACCTAAACTAAAGGAGTGTCGGATTGTGTCAAGGCATAGAATGCAAGCATGACATTTTTGGGAATCAACGAGATATTTTTTTTTTTTAAACATTTTTTAAAGCCCAAATTTTAGGAATGGAGCTGCTAGTAGCACCTCCATTCAGATGTATTCGTGAGTGTAGGTATCACTCATACTATTTGCGCCTCACATTGGGTGCATATCGACTATTTTTGATTAAGTATGAATAAAACACAAAAGAAAATAATGCAATGAACAGCTAAAATAGTATGAATGAGACACTCATAAAACATAACATTTGAATAGACCAGCAGGCAGATAAGGCACCTATGTAACGTACCTATTTAATACAAATATTTTGTTCGGGTATGAGTAACGTCTAAAAGACGACAATATTAATAAAATAATGGAAAAAAATGCGAATCACATATGCGAATAAATTACAATCCTCTGTGGTTATTAATCATTATAATTTATAATTCAAAAGAATAAAAAATCATGGTTGTTTATAATTACATATCTACAATAGATATTTTGCATAATGTGTTTACGAAAATAGTTTTTCTTAAAAGCCACTGCTCAGTAGGTTGTAAATACTTATGCGCCTTTAAGGGTAATATTTTAAATTCCTTATAGCCAATATAATTATCCAAAGTGGACATTAGAAACGAAGACAATTTATATTTATATGGTAGATTCTTGAGAGGTACACCTACTAATATGTTAATACTAGTTGCTACATAAATATTTATAAAATTTACTGAACTCTTATTGCTTTACACACACATGCTTTACGGCACAAAGTATTTAGTATAGCTTAAACGGTATACCTACCTTCCCACTAGTTGTTTATAATATAACTGAATTAAAAAGTTTGAAAAAGTAAGTATATGAATTATAAGTTAATAATAATAATAATAATAATTTAATAATAATAATAATTTAATAATAATAATAATAATTATTATAAGTTCACCGTCAACATTTTGTACTTAATTAGGGATCTATTTATGTTTCAAACTTCAGTGAAAAAAGGCACTCTGCTTGGCACGCAGGCCCCTGATTGAGCTCATATTGTTACTTCTTCGTCCCAAAACATGTGTACGGGCTGAAATTTAGCGTACCTAAAGGTACCAGAATTTAGCGTACCTAAAGGTACCAGAATTAAGCGTACCTAAAGGTACCAGAATTTAGCGTACCTAAAGGTACCAGAATTTATCGTAAATATAGGTACCAGAAATTAGCGCACCTAAAGGTACCAGAATTTAGCGTACCTAAAGGTACCAGAATTAAGCGTACCTAAAGGTACCAGAATTTAGCGTACCTAAAGGTACCAGAATTAAGCGTACCTAAAGGTACCAGAATTAAGCGTACCTAAAGGTACCAAAATTTATCGTACCTATAGGTACCAGAAATTAGCGCACCTAAAGGTACCAGAATTTAGCGTACCTAAAGGTACCAGAGGTGATTAAAAAAATTAAGAATTAAGACCCGGCGTCTTGAAGAATGTGTCCGTGATGATGGGCAGAGCCTGCAGTTCACGCAGTGTCAGTGAATTACCAATAACCCTGTATACTGTATAGTGGTACAAAGTAGTTGGTTAGAGAAGTTATTTAATCTGTGAAACGGCGGTCAGGTGGTTCACTTCACATTTATACAGTAGTGAGTAGTCTATCGAGGTAACGAGTAGATTGTGATCGATTTATCCATCTGTGCACGCCGCGCCGCCGTTACGAAATATGCGCACGCGGCGCGATTGCGTCGCCCCGGTCCATACTTAAATCACTAGCTACGCCCTCCGGCAGTGGCCGGTTTTTTGCGTTCGCGTATCCGGCAATTTGCTATATAGTAGGTACGACTTAAATGGAAACGTTTAGCTTAGATTTTAGACGATCTTGCAAATAAGATTATAAATTCTTGTAAATAAGATTACAAGAATTTATAAGGGTTTTTCCTAATACAAATTTCATTTATTTACGAAAACAAAAAAGCACGAACAGTTTACTGGTGGTCCCCTCACTAAGTTGAGAACCTGTATCGCGGAAAACTGAACTCATTTCTTATGTTTATTCAAGACTAGGTAATAAACAGGACAGCAGCTAACTCTAAAAATAATACATTAGAAAAAAAACCCACTAATAATAATAGGGTGGAGGGTAAAAGACCGAGAGGTAGATCGCCTATGAGATGGACCGATCAGATAAGATCTGCCGTAGGCCATGCATGAATGTTCCAGAATGACCACCAACAGGGAGAGATGGCGATATATCGTAAGGCGGACGATAACAGCCTATACAACAAAAGTTTTTTCATGACGACCACGACCATTTTGCCAAGAACGCTACGAATGAAAAAAGACTAATTATAAAAATAAAGGAGAAAATAACATGTAGGTTCATTTTTAATAATATTTTAGAAGTAAACTAAATAAATAATTCTGAACAATATACACAGCATCATCTAACCCCAGAGCTTGTGATATGGGTACTAGATGACTGATATACATAATATAGTACCTACATTAAAAAAGACAATCTAATGAAAAACTGTTTGATAAAATTTTGATAACGACAAAAACCTAAGATTACGTTTTTAACTAATGAATATTATTAAACAGAATTCTTAAAAATATTATTTTAATCGGGGAAAACCCGATAAAAACAGACTTCGATCTGTTTTTTGCAGGTCTACTATTTTAAACTGAAAATGATAAATCATCACCTAAAAAAAGGTCGTTAAGTAATTTAAATAATATCAGCATAATAATACACTTACGATAATATAGGTACTGATGTTTTTTACGTTCTTGTACCTAACTTTTTAAAATAAGAATGTAGTATAAGTACCTACGTAGTTAGATTTATAGGTACCAGTTTTTAAAGGTTAGAATAAAATTATATGCTTTCTAGTTCAAAACAAACAAGTTCTAATTACCATTTCTTTATGAGTTTGACATTGACACATATAGGTACTAGTATTTTATTAATTTGATTATAAATAGTAAAAACTAGTAAGGTAGGTACTCGGTTCATGGTTCTTGTTTATTGTGAAATGCGATGTCCCGAGGTCAACAGTTCGATGACTTCTGCTAAAAATCATCCATGAATGACAAACATCAACCAGCAACGAATACCAGCTCTAATAAAAATAATTTTATTCATGTATCTATCTACATAAATATAAAAATGAATCCCTATTTCCCTTGGTCACGTCATGTCACGGCATCACACGTCGGCGGGACCAATTTCGCAAATTCTTTTTTTTTGTTTATCAGCAGAAGGTTCATACTAAAGAAAAAATTAAAAAAGTTGAAACAAAAATTTACACGCGGGTCGTAGCTAGTCTGATATAAATGTAACTTTAATATATATATGTAAGTTTTTATTCTAGATCAGTATCTTTCGTTACATTATTAGATATTCGTTAGTATTAATAGATAATTTATTATCACATCCGTTTAGCATACTTTAACGATTTAGTTTATTATTGTACTTATTATTTGACTTTAAGTATTTTGTTCTTTTTTTATTATTTCATTAGGAAGAAAATTACGTAAAAAAATTTGAAACAAATTAGAAGTAGCATATTGAATTAAATTTATTTTTCATATTGGGTACATTGACAATGTATAATTATTTTAGTATTTAAAATTTGGTTTAATTTGTTAGTACCTTAATTTTAATGAATTGACTTGTATTTATATTTAGTATTTTACCGATAAAATGACTATCTGAATATCTATCCGACTACTGGCCGGTTTCGCACGTTGTCCCCGGATAAAAGTATATTCTACCTTCTATAATGTAGGTTTAATTTTAATCTGTTCAGGAGAGCAGTACTAGTACCTATAGTGTTTATTTATTATTATCTGTGTCGAACATGATCTTGATCACATACAAATTCACTTAATATTATATACAGGGTGTCCCCCGAAAAACTGCGATCCTCAAAACAGGTGAAACTAGATCAAAAATGATCGAAGAATATGTTTGAAAAAGGTTACGTTCGCACTTAACTCGTCATATATCTTCAAGTTTTAGTCTCAAGTAACCTTATTTATGAAAAACTAGCTTCCGCCCGCGGCTTCGCACGCGTATTTTCGGTATATTAAGTAGCCTATTATCGAAGCTAGGCTTTGCCTTAAAAGTACGTCATTTTTTTTTTTGAGAAACAGTAGTTATCCTATGTCCGTCTCCTGGCTCTAAACTACCTACCCACCAATTTTCAGCCATATCGGTACAGCCGTTCTTGAGTTATAAATAGTGTAACTAACACGACTTTCTTTTATATATATAGATTTACTATCGATTCTCAACCAACAACTATGTAGTTAATTTGTAAAACTATTCAAAATATACACAGAAACTCGAAAAATTCTGAATAAGTTCCAGATTTTCTATGGTTAGTCCTACTGCAAAATTGAGGCCGTAGACCCTTTTTTGTAATTAATTCCTTAAATGAGGATAATGCTATAATTTAAACGTAAGATTACTATTGTACCTAGATCATATGCACATTGAGATATTGTTGTTTAACCTTGGCACACTCGCCCTAAAATTCAGTTCAATGATTCTATAAAAATTTTGCGGTCAGTATTCAAAAAAGGGTGTGATAAGATGAAGGAGGAGGAATTCTATTCTTAACATTAAGTAACAGAATAACTATCAACGAACAAACAAAACAGCTCCAATTCTTACTACTTTTACGCCAAAATTTTAAATGTCTGCCGTTTAGTGAGGTCTCGCCACTTTTCAAAAATACCTATTCGCCGATAATTTTAATCTAGTTTTAGTAGTTTCACCTGTTTTGAGCAGGGCAGTTATTTGGGGGACACATGAACACCTTATATAGTATATACAACTGCCAATCTTTTTAAAAAAAATGTGTTATTTTTATATTGTTTTCTCGCCTAAACTTTTAACAGGCATCCTGTTTTACTTGATAGAGTCATATCTGATGCCTATTTATGGCTTTAGTCAGAAATAACACAGGCTATATAAGAGTCTTTATTTGCTCGAATGTAAAGGGTTCAAATATAACTATCAACAAATTATATAGACCATAAAGCAATAAAACGGCAGGATACGGCGATATAAATGAAGACATGATCGTTACTTGGCACATGTTAATTGTGTGCGTGGCTTCTTTATCGCGTAGTCCTGCAGACAACTCGTTTTTCTGATAGTATAATAAGCATTAATCTTTATGACATCGTCGTTTATCCATCGTTAAACCCACTGAGCTGCGCATCTTTACTTCTCAATTTCCATTTCGTCTTCTTTCTTGGACTTACATACTATACAATAAAACCTACGCCTACAACGTACATTTATGTAGGTATAAATTAAACTATTATTTACTCTGGTGAATGAATGAAGAATTACTAACATAAGAGTTTTATTTTGTGGGTACTTGTACAAGAAGTTAAAAAGAAGACACATTGAGCCATCGACCCGATAAAACCAAATCAAAATCTAGGAGAACTAAATAACTGGATGCAATGTACCCTACATTTATGTAACGTAGATAGTAGCTAAGTTAAATAGTTCAAAAAAATTAAAATTGTTCGCGGCTGTGCAGCATTATACGGTCAAAAGCACATATTATGCACTCAGAGGCTTTATTCTGGTAAACTAATAGCTTCACTTTGAATATGGTATCGTTACAGAATGACATTTTGGCATTCTCAAAGACTGTACAGATAGCACGCACGCACCTCAAAAGTAGGTATCAAAGATGAAACCATTCAATTAAACGGCTTATTCCAATAATCCCCTGCCATAATTACTCTTTTTTGGAGTTTTTTTTAGTTTCTTTCATGAAGGGTTCTACGTGAGTCACGTAGATTCAGTAACGTGACGATTACGCGACGATACCTTTGTTATAGAAAAGCGATGGTTTAGCAAAATTAGGCCCTGAGCCCTAATTCTACTCCCCAATCGCTTAACATTATTTGATATTTCATAGATCTGGCCTACGTGAGATGAAGCCGCGCGTAATTTAAGAGCTATAATTTTTGCAGTACAAAAGATTTCAACGCGCTCTAATTTTTTGTTCGTTTGCTCAATGTTGTTCATTCAGTCTAGTAACTTTTTATTCATAAATCTGTAACGAAAATTATGATAAGGCCCAACTTTGTTGAAGATTTAGTAATTGAGCAACACGTTGATCAATAAAGTGTCTGCGGTGATGTGAATATTTCGCTATCTTGTAAGTTCAGTTAAGAAGTTTAATAACACTTTTTAATGTGAGACAATGAAGGTTTGAGGGCACATTTTGATAAGTTATCTAAATATACTTTTTTAACTTACTGTAAGAAATTGGAAATCCGTAGAAGAACCGAAGTAACCTAAAAAGTTCTCAAAAGTAGTAGGCTGAATGTGGTAAATATGGGCAGGCCATATAACATAGAATGAACAACGTTGGGGAGCAAAGGTTCTTGAGTGGCGATCACGAAGCAATGCGAAAAGGAGTGTGTAAAAACCTCCCGCTCGATGGACCGACATTTACAAACATTGTATCGGTTGCAGGAAGTCGATAGATGGAGGCGGCAGCTCAAGAACGCTATTCGTGGTGTTGTATGGTACGGTATGCACCTATGGGTGGGGCTCTGAAATCCGACACAAACAGCAGGGTGTTAACGTGTGTTTTTTGTGAATTTGTGGTATCGTAGTTCAAAATGGATCAACTGATTCTAATTATTGATTTTTATTTAAACATTTAATTGATTGAAATAACCTATTCCCTGGTATCTTTGATGAAAATCTCACCTCACCAATACTCACCAAAGCATTAAAAGGATGGCTCCTTTTAATGTTTATGTGAGATTAATCTCTGTATTCAACTTTCAAAAGACATTTTAAAATGAACCTATAAATTTATAAATCAGATTGGTCTATTCAGATTTCAGATGTTGCAAAACTAACCTTACTAATTTGGCAGCACTAAAAATGTTGCCGTCTCTTTCATAACGATCGAAATAAAAATTTTGGCATCATTTTAAGTCCTGAAAAATTCGTTAAGTTAAGGTTTGGCGACATCTGAATTGAAACCATTTACACTCTGTTATGTATTTATCTACATTTTTGACGTTTAAAGCCAATAAATTGATGTTACTGATGATACTATTTAGTGTATATCAACCACAAACACTTCTATCGAAATGTATCACCTTTTGATTATTCAAAGAGGATAATAAAGCAAAAGAAAGTGTGAGCCGAAAAGAAAGTAGATCATAAAACGAAACGCTATTGTATGAGATATTCACACAAAACCTTTGGAATACAATAACATATATTAAACAACACGAACAATTGTTAGAAATTATGCCCTTATTATGTAAAACTAAATGTTATTACGAGAAAATATGTAAACCAAAATATGTCCATTTAGTACATAAGTACTAAAATCACATTTTATGATATTAGATGTAAGAACATAATATCATGCAATAGTTTAGTTTTTAGCTTTAGTAGGTATTTTGGTAAACTTATATATATTTACTATAGTTAGGTAGTTATATTATATTTGTAATACTAATATTAGCACGCAAACCCCTCTAAATACCTGTGTTTGTGGTTGGCAGGTAGAAACTGCCTCGGGATTAAGCCCACCCTTTTTACCTAATTTAGTGCAATAAAGTTTTATATAATATCTAGCCTTATAGTATTATAATAATCTAACCATAAGGAGCAGGCACGTATCATCATTTCAGCTCACAAACGTCCACTGCTAGAATTATGCCTGGTTATTTATTTACGGCAATGCAATACCAACTTAACATAATAAAACATTAAGGTTAGATATCTAGGGTCTACATAATATATCTTAACCTGGGATTACCCATTATTGTAACATAAAAACTAAGTTAAATGTAAAGGTCAGGTCAGAAGTTATTGTAAAAGCAAGATTCATTATCTATGTGTCCATTACTGGGATTATTGTTTTTGTAAATGTGGCCCTTGCCACTGTAATTATACAGAGTGCGATCTATGCGATTTATATGATTTAAAGTAGCCTATGTAAGATTCCAGGATTAGAATTACTTGTAACATTTCAGCCCAATACGTTCAGTAGTTTTGGCGTGAAGAGGTAACAAACATCCAAACTTTTGCATTTATAATATTACTTCCGCCCGCGTCTTCACATGCGTTTTTACGGGAATAAAAATAGCTAATATGATATTCCAAGTTAAGAACAACACGTATCGAAATTTCTAACCAGTCGTTTCAGTAGTTTTGTGAAGTGGTAGCCAACATCCATCCATATTTTTTTGCATCTATAATATCCTAACACTAGCTTCTGCCCGTGGCTTAGTATTGTTTCCTGTTAACAGTTGATATATGTAACTATCCTAAAATTATGATTTGAATAAAATACTTTCACAAACACACAAAACACTTGGAGCAAAGATTTGACACAGTTTTTATTCTTCGAAGCGCACACATCAATTTGTAACTTTGTGTGTTCTTTTGAGGAAAAGAAAAAGGAACAAAAACTGTCAAAATAAGTGACTTCTTGCTTGTACGTAGAACAGTTTGTGAAGTAGGCAATGTAGTAGGAGTTCAAATTACGCGTCGTGTTTTGATTGATGAAATATTTAAACTGAGATGTACCTTTATCAAGGTTTCCTTCCAGTCTCTTTGTCCGTCTGTTTTTGTCGTGTTGTCCGAGGGTCAGTCAGTTTACATAATTTATTAAGATTGAACGCAAAATGACACTATTTAGGTACAAGTTTAGACGTGGCCACAAAATTCACCTAGGCAAAGTAGGGATGTCGTACTTCTTGTATCGGCGTCTCAGCGGTTTAGGTTTTTCTGGAGTACCTAACAATAAAGCTTGATTTTAATTCCTACCTAAGTGATGTTTTGAGGACACGTAGCAATATTGTACATACTGCAATTAATGCCATTATACAGGGTTATTGATAATTCACTGAAACTGTGTCGACTGCAGTTTCTGCCCATTTTCACGAACACGTCCGTGAAAACGCCCAGGTGTTTATTCAAAAACTTGGTATTGGTAGTGAGTACCCCCTTCATTTACCAATCGTTTATTAGAGAGATTTCTTTGAAACTAAACTTAAAAACGCCTCTGACCTGAACGAACAATGTGTGTGGAAAATCGTTCTGTAGTAGTTCATTTGGTTCCGGACAAAAGTAAATAATAAATAAATATTGCTGGACAATTAACACAGCATTATCTAGCCCAAGCTAAGCAGAGCTTGTGTTATGGGTAGGTACTAGATAACTGATATACTTAATACAATACACTACATAGATAGATATTTTTTATTATACATAGAAAACACCCAGACCAGCGGAACAAATTTCTGCTGATCGTACACAAATTTGTTCCGAGGCGGGAATCGAACCCGCAACCTCCTGCGTCGCAGGCGGACCTTCGCCCGCTGCGCCACGGAGGTCGTCTAAAGTGTTTCTACATTTTGTAGGGAAGTTGATTTACATTATAATTTTAGAAATAAAGACCCGGCTTCTTCACGCACGTGTTCGTGATGAAAGGCAGAACCGACAGTCGACGCAGAATCAGTGAATTATAAGTAACCCTGTATAGCTTGTGTTATTTTTGTTAGACATACCTGCGTACTTTTATCTAGGTGAAATGGCACACGTGTTGCGTACGATCGACTATGATAATCTTATCAGTGATCAGTGATTGATCGGGCCACATTTAAGAGATCAACTCTAAATAACAGATGACTGACCATTGACCCGAACATTGGATACATTATTATTGCTGTCATTTGATCAATCATGATCGCAGTTGCAAAGTTGTGCTTAGCTGTCACGAAACATGGGACCACCACATGGTGGTTGACATTGTCTCACGGAGAATCGATGTAGTCTACATACCTATGTAGACTACACTACCTAGTTATTGTGTGATTCTGGTAGAGTAGCAGATATATGATATGAAGTAAAATTGGTTAAGGTACCTATTAGGTAACTTAGGTAGATTGTTTGCAACAGTGTGCAATTAGCTCAACTGTGTCAATTACAGATACTATAAGTACTACTACTATATCGTTCTAATTTGTTTCTATTAATTGATTGTCTATTTATTTATTAACTTAGGTAAAGTGTGATTTGAGTGGGCATACCCACTCCACACATATGTGGTAGTGGTAAATGTGGTAAATGCCAAGAAGCTGCGATCAAGTTTGGAAAAGTAGGACTCTACCTAATCATACTTCATAGGTTACGTTACGTCTTAAGCGGATCATATATCATTTTTGGTGTTAGGTTTTATAATATAGGTTATGACATCTAATAAATAAAATAAACAAACGACTTGATACTTAACAACACCAACCCCTTACCCTAATCCCCTTTTGCTAAGCAGTTTTTGTCACTTATCAAATCCTAGGGGATGATTTCGTTAGTCCAAAGCAAAAGTCATTGCTAAAGGCTTTTATATATGTGAGAGGGTAAATTTCTAAGGTTGCATCTACGTATAGCTAGGCAGTCTAGTAGTATAGTATCTAACGTGTGAACGTTAAGTGGTTTCACAAACATCACTATAACGAGTGATATTGTACAGTCACGTTAGCTAACCAGCATTACGTTGGATTATGAGATACGTCAGTATAATAGTACTAAAGTGTATTATGTCTGTATTATTTGGCGCAACCTCGAATAAAATGCAAGTTTGAGAACAATGCGGGAATATTTCGACATGTGCCTTTCTGCTAGTTGTGATAGTAATGAAATAGAGGTGGGTGGATGTGAGGTCGAAAGATTCACTGTAACAGCTCAGGAAGCCAATTCTGCGTATCACCACCTGGTATTTTGTCGAATGATACGCAGTATCACGGGAAGTGATAAATATCAAAAATATATTACCGAGTCCCGCTAAAAACTGCATTCTCGTGCCACTTATCGAGCAACTAATCGAAGAAAACCCCTCGATAAATGTCGAATTGCAGATTTTAAGAATACACTTGTTTGCTATGAAGCTGACTCGATATTTTGACAGTTCTTGTCATGCTTGAATAGAATTTAATTGCGAGAATTGCTCTCCTGCCTTTGACAGAAGTTTCACACAAAGTCACGTTTTAATCGATACGCGCGATAGAGCATCAGCCAGTGTTAAATTAATTTAATTATGCAAAAATTAATTATTTTAAATTTAGGTTTTAGGCATCAAGTTTGACAATTTGCCTTATTTTGTGCTTGATAAAGTCTAAGCAAAAAGGTACCTTCATAGGTGAAGAACATATTCTTATAGAGAAAAAGTTAAGGTAGGTAAAGAACATATTCTTATAGAGAAAAATCCTAAGTTCCTCGTAGCCATAGGTGGCTACGAGGCTACGGAATTTAGGAATAGGTACCTACATAAACACAGTTTTAAAATTAGCGTAAAATAAAGACCCCAAAATTTTATTTCGTTAGCGACATTATTCAGTCCGGACAAAACCATGTTTGACTTGCAACAACCAAGCATAAAATGGACTTAATATGGTTAAGTACCTAGTACCTAGGTCCTAGATAATTAATCTTCTGGTTGCTTGTGCACTATATTTTGCATCGAAAGCTCAAGACTACACGTTAACGTAACAAAATCTTAACCGTACATTCTAATTCTAAATAGTATGCCTACTGGTACATATAACTTTATAGTTATGCAACCAGGAAACGAGGGTTTATGAACAAATAGTTCACGCTACGCCATAACTGCACACTGCAGAGATCTGCAGAGACGCCCATCGCAATTGCAACTTGCAATACCGCGTTCGTAGCCTACCAACCGATTTACAAAACACACACATTGATTATAGGTAGGAAGATTTCGATATATTTGATCGATTCGATACACGTTTATGTGCGTTAGGTATACAATACAAGGTACCTAATAGGCGAACCTTTTTTCTCAAGGTAGGCCGGATATGCAACCTACCTACGCATATTCTGTGATAAGTGGGAAGGTGGGGAGGTATAGGAACGTACATAGATAGTATAGGCGAGTCTTTTTTTCCTATAGATATAAACCGGACGTAAGACATTAGGTATATGGGTGTGTAGAAGACCAAGTTAACGCATTCACTGCCGATAGGAATATGAATAGGAAAAATCGAATATAGAGATAGAGAAACATAATAAAAAACAATATAAAATAAAAGATACAATTAGAACTAGTATATACAATTGAAACAATTGAGCTAACTGCAAACTGTTACAAACAATCTATAGGTAGGTACCTAGCTCAACTGATCCATATCAATATACGGAGCGTCCAACGGCTATGCCACATGGTGGGAAAGTATCAGGCCAGCAGAGGCCGTATTTTTGTGATTTTTAAAATCATCTGACACTTAGAAAATAGTGTTTAAAATTCTGAAAAAAAGATATATATTACTTAAAGATCTAGTCTAGTCAAAGTCGCATTCAGTTATAAGATCTAATGAACTTCACTCGTTAGAAAAAAATCGCAAAGTTACCCCTTTTTCTAACGTTTTTTCAATACCATGACTTGCGAACTACTGATATCACACTTTTTTTTGTACTCAACTAAGGACACTTAATATTTCTAAACAAATTCGCAGAGTTTGACTTCATAAAATTATTTTCTTATTCACCATGTTTACATAACTTAACTACAAAAAAAACGTTCGCGGCGGTGGCTGGCGGCAGGCGCGCGTTTTCCTTTACGCCTACTGCTGGTCCTGGCCTTAAGTATTGTAGATAGTAAATTTTACTGAAAGAAGACTTCATTTTGATTTTGAAAGTAATCAAAGATTTTTAATTTCGATTTTAGATTTGGCCGAAGATCTCAAGAAGCGCAAATATGCAGGTCTCGACAGAGCCTACACATTTGCTCCTTTTGGAGTCGAGACTCTAGGTCCGTGGGAGATAACTAATTGGTTTATCAAGGTGATTTAAATCTACTAAATAGTGTACTTAATGCACCCGGAAATAACCAGGGTGAATCAAGTCTACTAAAAGTGTACTTAGTGCACCCGGGTGAATAACCCCAGGTGAATTAAGTATACCGCCCCGGGGTACCGAGGCTCTTCGGGTTTTCAAAAAATTATCTGAGTGTCTGGTCGAAGCGAGGCGTGACCCGAGAGCTGGTCAGTATCTGGCACAGCGCATCAGCATTGCCATACAGCGGGGCAATGCAGCCAGCGTCTTGGGGACGCTTCCGACTGGTATTGTTATGGATCAGTTGAGCTACCTGTAAATTGTTTGCAACAGTCTGCAGTTAGCTCAATTGTTTCAATTGTAAATACTAATTATATGAGAACGTTTAAAGGTGATTTCTATCCCATGGGAACTGATTTATGGGATAAAAAGTAGCCTATGTTTGATTCCAGGATTAGAATTACATGTATACAAAATGCCAGCCCGATCGGTCCAGTAGTTTTGGCGTGAAGAGGTAACAAACATCCATCCATCCAAACTTTCGCATTTATAATATTAGTGTGATGTTTGAATGCAGTTTAAATTGTTTTTAAAATCAAAATGAAGTCTTCTTTCATTAAAATTTTCTCTCTACAATAATTGAGATACTTTCCCTACATGTGTGGCATGGCCGCCGTGGGACGCCTCGTATATTTATAAAATTTATAAAGGAGTACCGGACTCACTGACAGACAATCACAGCCCGAACCACTGGTTCTAGAGGCTTGAAATTTGGACTGTTTGTTACTTTTAGGGCTTTTACACCGGCTTTACAAAGCATTAAGAGAAAGGAATTTAAAAATTCTCACTCTAACAGTTTCATAATAAGAGTTGCAAGTTTAAACAAAACTGCTCCGTATTTCAGTACAGTAATCATAAGCCAGCTCTCGGGTCAAACGTCGCTTCGACCAGACGCTCAGATAACTTTTTAAACCCGGAGAACCTCGGTAGATACTTCTCTGGCTTTTGCAGGTATTCTGGGTGTACTTTGGGTGGAGTTATAGTTAGATATACTATCTACTAACAGTTGTGTACGGTTGTGTACACAACCGCGAAAAATTTATAGTTAAAGTTATAAGTTTCTTACCTATTACCGACGTATGAAATGAACCTACTACATAGTTCAGCCGCCGGATACCAATAATTTATAGTGATTTATAACAATGAGAATAGGAACAAGGTTTTGAGGATAACAATGATCAGTCTCTCCATACTGACTCTTACGTTAGGTAGCTAGGAAGTTGCCTTAGGAAACAATTTAAAGTATCAATCGACACTGTAATGTTAGGCAAGGTCAAATGGAAATTTAATGGTACCTTGATAATCTGTAATATCTAGTAATAATATTATATTTTATTCTACCGGTAACCAAAATTCCACATAAGTCAAATCAAATCAAAAACTCTTTATTTCCGTAAATACAATAAATGTACACAGGTCAAATTATAAAACTAAACAATGACACGGAAATAAAGTGATATTTTGATTTCTGTCGCTTCTGTATGTAGACAATATTCTGTATGTAGTAAAGAAGCGACGAAGAAACCTCTAGCCTGTTAGTTGTTATTTAAGTTAAAGAGTAAAGTTGTAGTTGTTATTTAAGTTATTAAACGGGTGAATCAAAAATTTATTGCCGAATATTACCTAATGAAAATACTTTAATACTAAACCGGGCGAAAACAACAGAGTGCCACGAAACATGTATACTACATTGAACTACTATTACATTAATTTTATTTTGGAATAAAAAGTGCGAGTTGAACTCGCGCACTAAGGGTTCCGTAAGACCTTGTGTCTTGCCAAGTTATCATGAATCTAGGTCAAAGGTACCCTGTAGGTTTTGGTCCATGGCAAGAATCAGAATTTATTTTTTTGTGAATATACTGAAGATTCACAGTTACTGGATTTTCCCCTTTATTTATGCTATAAGACCTTGCCTCTTACAAAATTTTATGATTCTAGGTCAAATGGAAGTATCCTGTAGGTTTTGAGCAAGAATCAAAAGTATTTTTTTTTTGGTGAACTAACTGCATATTTACGGTTTAAGGAAGTACCCTATAGGTTTTGTGTGCATGTGATTCCCTTGGAAATTTCAAAATATTCGGATAGAAACAGCTGTAACTTTAGAGTGCGTTGACTTATAAATTTTATTTATATCGCGGCTCTAAGAGGTTACGGACTTGAGAAATTGACGTTAATTTTAACTCGATACGTCCACGCGTTCCTGAGATAAAGCGGTTGACAAACGGACAGACAGACAGACAGACAGACAGACGGACAACAAAGTGATCCTATAAGGGTTCCTTTTTTCCTTTTGAGGTACGGAGGAACCCTAAAAAACTTTTTTCTTCGTCACCCAAAGAACAAAGAAAAAAAATGTCACAGTAGGTTATTTTAAGTGTAGAACAACTATCAATATGTAATGCAGGCATCGATCAAGGTTTTCGCTGGCCCCCCATAGATTCACAATGTGCTCCCTGAAACCGTCTGTATCAAAAGAGAAGCCTTTTGGCATGATCAGCTACCATTTCAACTAGTGTCATTTGAGCGCTCGTACAGAAAGCATGGCCATGGAAAAAAATATGAAATTTCTTATTTTCAGTAAGTTTAAATGTATTTTTTACCTCTGTATAGAAATATTTGCCATTTCCTTAACAAATTAGCACTAAATATTGTTTGTTCTGCATATGTTACAATTATTTATTTTGTTCTAAGTTGATGAGTAGAGCCGCTATTGTTACTATTTTTTTTTTTTTTTAAATGTAATTTCAGGCAGGCACTTTAAATTAAAATGAACTTTTTTAATTTAAAGCGCCTGCCTGAAATTTGTTTTTTACGTTTATTTCACTAACTTATTTAAATTATTGGTTGTCCAAAATGACCCTTTTGTATAGGTTCTGTTGAGACCAATTTAGTTTTATCAATAAATTATTCGTTATCTTTATCTGAATATATATACCACAATTATATTAAAAAAAAAATCGACTCCACTTATCTCTTGTTCCGTATGCACAAAACTTGTTAGGCTCTGCGCAAACTGTCTGCGTCAAAACAGGAAGGTCGTAGATAATTTTGAGTGTCATTTTTGTAAGGTTCTAAAAGTAGTATACGGAGGAGACCGCGGAATACCTTGTCGAAGAATGTACGCTGGACCGAAAAGAGTAGAAATTAATTAAAATGGAACTAATCTAAACCTTTGCTCTGGCAACACATGTAAATAAACATTGGGTGCCTCAGAGAAATTTGCATGAAAATAATTAAATGTGTAATAAGGTGTTTAGTCCTTAGTTAATCCAGCATGGAAAAACTAATCGCAGTGCGTGGAACAAGACAAGTTATTGATAAAGTTTTCAAAGTTTCAAACGTTGTTTAGCCGAATTTCAAATGGGAAAGCTATTGCCCGATGTTTCAGGCAGTTATCAAAGAACCTCCGAGATCACTGATAAATACTCGATTCAATGGTCTTTAAATAATAAAATCTGCCGCTCTCAAACGATGAAACCTGTGGATTTGATTGCCTGAGTAATATTTATGTTGTTTTTTTGCAAATTGCGTTCATGGTATTTTTAATGTTTATTTCCGTTTGTATTGGAAAAAGTATAGTCCACTTCCATATTTTGAGTCTTTAAAACAAAATCATCATCATCATCATCCGTTTTTGCCATTTGTTGACCTCGGAACCCATCTGCCATTCTTAACGGTCCTGCGTTACATTTCAGTATAATTTAAATTTGTTTTAGGTACATCCGTTATGTATCTGGGATTGTAGATTTTAGGTTCTACTAGCAAAACAAAAGAATATTCAAAACTCCTGCAGAAAAAGAAAGGAAGACCTTATAACAATTTGTGAATATCATTATCAACAAAATAGGTATATTTTATTAGATTATTTTTAAAAGTGTTTTGTAAACTAGTTATGCTAAACTATATCTATTAATTTGAAGAATTAATGATTACGATAATATCATAATCAACAAAATAGGTAGACCTACCTATTTTGTTGATTATGATATAATATTAGATTATTTTTAAAAGTGGCTTAGTAAACTAGTAGTTATGCTAAAGTATATCTATTATTTTGAAGAATAAATGAGTACGATAATAATTAGAATATGAGATTACTTTTGTAAACTCATTTAGTCTACAAACAGCATTCATAAAGAGTTGCCAGTTTACAGTAAATTTTAGTTTCTTGATAATTAATTTCTACTATTTTTGGTCGGATTGGTACCTACTGACAAATCTGACAATTGACATCCACGTTTTCAACAAAATAAATAAATAAATAACGCTGGACAATTCACACAGCATTATCTAGCCATTATCTAAGCAGAGCTTGTGTTAAAATTTAATTGCTAAACGCAAGGATCAAGACTGTTTGCGTCGTAGTCTTCGTGTTGCCATCTAAACGACAGCAGCACCCTCATTTATTTTCTACTCTTTTCGGTCGTAGGTACTGTAGGTAACGATTAAAATTGCCACTAGAATAGAAACAAGATCCGTCAAGTGCGTCTGTAACTCGTGCGCCGAGGGTTTCGAACATTTGTCAACAAATAGGTATGTACCAAAAGTACCGGTTAGAGACTTCGCAATTTAACGGATACCTAAGAATAGTAGGTACCAACCTACATTTCAGATAGATCTCGCTGCATGCTTCGGTTAAGGTGGGAAATGGAAAATTTTTCTACTTTTTCAAAATATTTCAAAAAGTATGAAACCTACAGAAATTTGGAAAACTGTTATGAAATGTCCAAACTGATACCTTTCATTTGATTTAATCCCCTCTTTTTGACCATTATTCAAAAAGTGTTCTTTTTACCGACTTCTCTTTAATTTTGGTGCAAAATATAGATCCATATCTACAAACGCTCCATACATTTTAAACGGATCGCTCTGCAAACTTCGGAGATAGGGGGGGGGGAATGGGTACTTTTTCTACTTTTTTCAAAATATTTCAAAAAGTATGAAACCTACAGAAATTTGGTAAACTGTTATGAAATATCCAAACCGATACCTTTCATTTGATACCCCACTCGGTGAGGTAGCCTCCCCCTTTTGAAAATTGTGCCCCCCTTTTTGACCATTTTTCAAAAAGTGTTTTTCCTATAAAATATAGATCCATATCCATAAACGCTTGTTTTACATGTTAACAATCTCAACGTTTTACATGGATCGCTCTGCAATCTTCGGAGATAGGGTGGGGGGAATGGGTATTTTTTTGACTTATTTCGAAATATTTTTAAAAGTATGAAACTTACAAAAATTTCACAAACTATTTTGAAATATACAAACTGATACCTTTCATTTGATACCCCACATGACCCTGTATCTTTTAAAATTTCGGCATCACAATTTGTATGGAAAATATTCATTTTCATTTTTCATTTATTTTTCTTTAAATCTGTACAGGCGCATGAAATGTATTATTATTTTATATTTCAAGTTGATAGCTGCAGTAGTTGCTGAGTTATTAAGGAGCGAAAAAAGGACAGACAAAGCGAGACCATAAGGGTTTCGAAACCGATCTTCGATCTTCGAACCCTAAAAACAACAATAACAGTACCTAGTTATAAGAAATCCTAAGTAAAATAGATGAAAACCCTTTGCCTAGACAAACCTAACATAGGCTTTAAGGCATTAGTTAACCAACCTATGTAATGATTTTTTACGAATAAATGATATATCTATCTATCTATCTAACAAGGATCGCTCAAGAATTTACTGATGTATGTAAATTGAATAATTATTATTTATTATTAGGTATGTTGATTAATTAGTACTTAACTCATATTTGTTATTTCAATTCGCCGTTGTAATTATAGGCCCACTGCTTGTCGCCCGCTTAGTTTTTCAGTGAGGCATTTTCAATATTTTGAAATATTTAATTTTAATTTATTTTTGCTCGTTTAAATACTAATGATTAGAACCTACGCGTGAACAGAATGGGACGAATGGATCGTTCGAAATGGTTAAGGATCGCGCGCAAATTATATTGAAACAAATTCATGGAGGTAGTATCGCAGTTTGAATGAAAAGTAAAGTTTATTGACGCCCACGGCCATCGAAAGGTGTTATGTAATGCAATAATTACGACAGACAACCCAAACGAAAACGAGAGTCGTTCGATGGGGGCATTGTGTCCCGTAGTACTAACTGTGTATCTCTCTGTAACTGGTCGATTCGGCCCTACAGAGGTTTTACTTTCATTCATATCTTACCTGTTAGGATTCTTTTGAGATCTGCATACCTTATTATCAGTGATCGGAATTAGGTGGGCTAAAATACCTAAAGTTCAAAGAACAGAGGCAAAAAAAAATGGAGACTTCCTTACTACAATAATTTTATTGGACCCAATTGGGACGAAAATGGAATACATGTCGCAGTTAGCATGTATATTTAATATTAATGTTTTTATAATATAACGAACTAATTCAAATCATTTTTAACAATCCAACCCAACCAACCATCTATTTAACCAACTGCAAGAAGTTTAATATTTTATAACTTAAATCTCTAATTGTTATTAGCTCAGGTAAAAAACTGATTCACCTCATTGTTTTCTTTTCCCAGAATAGCCGAAGCTTGTTGTCTCTTTCTAGATTTTGCTGTCTTTTGTTTGTCACTGGTTTGCAGTGTAAGCAATAAACAATAACAAAAAGGTTGATGAGTAGGGTTGAATAAAATGGCGACAAACTTACCGAAGGGATTGTACTGTCGTGGATTAAATAAATAATAATAATAATAATAAACGTTTATTTCAGAAACAAAACAAATTGTAAATTTTCTAGTAAAACCTTTAAATGTGGTAACAAACAAACCATTTTTAATAGCTTGCAAAATGTTAGAAAAGGTGAATGGAGAGACAGTAGCTCAATTTGTGATTAGATGTTTAGAAAATATGTGGGGAGAGTCCTATGAAGCCGAAGTAGGAGATGTTTTAGTATTATGTTCTGATAGCGTAGCATATACTTTAAAAGCAGGAAGAATTTTGAAAAACTATTTGCCGAATATGATGCATGTAACCTGTTTAGCACACGCTCTTAATCTCGTTGCAGAACAGACAAGGTCAGAATATGTGGATGTTGATAGGTTATGTAAAAAGATATTTTTAAAGGCTCCCAATAGAATAAAAATATTAAAGTAAAGGTTTCCGAACATGCCATTACCACCAGAACCTGTCATAACATGGCTAGAAGCAGTCTCGTATTATGCCAAATATTACGAACAAATTAAAACGATTGTAAGACTTCTTAGAAGCTCTGAAGCTTTATCCATCAAGCACGCTAAAGCTGTGCTAGAAAAAGAAACTTTAAAAACCGATTTAGATTATATTGACGAATATTTTAAAATCATTCAAATTTCATTAAAACGATTACAAAAGTCTAATTTATTGTTAAAAGAATCTTTCCAGATATTTGACGAAACCAGAATCATTTTAAGCTGGTGTTCATCTGAAAGAGTCAAAATAAAACTAGAAAACGTTATGGACAGAAATCCCGATCTAGATGCATTAAGAGATATTTGTGAGAATTTAGAAAAAGAATCGGAGAATGAAAATGAATCTTTGTCATACTATAAATATGTACCTATAACTTCAGTTGATGTTGAAAGGTCCTTTTCTACCTATAAATGGATCTTAAGTACAAAAAGAAATCGTTTAAAGATTGAAAATAATTATGGAAAAACTCATGATAATTTATTTTAATACTTCAGACGAAAATACATCTGACAAAGAAAACTCCATTCTCTCTTAACTCATTTAGCTATTCAGATTAACTGACTAATTTCTACATCAACTGAAATAATATTCTCCTGTGTCTCTTAACATTTGGTTACTTTCATAATTTTTACGTAGATTCCAATGATTGTACAACATGAATAATTGGTGTGAAAACTATAAAATTGTTTTTTTAACCTTTACCTACTTTGTTAGTCACACTAATATTATAAATGTGAAAGTTTGGATGGATGTTTGTTACTTCTGGGACGAAAAAATAAACGGACGAAAACTTGGGACGAAAAAATATTTAGTCCTAAGGCGTCTCCATTTGGTCTCTGTTATTTTTTGAACTTTAGGTATTTTAGCCCGCCTAATTCCGATCACTGCTTATTATGCATGCAGATCACCGAAGAAAATGAGTGTTTTAGTTTGAGTTAACAAAGCATTAGCACGGCTTTTAGCTATTGAACACTGTCGGTGACGTAGAAAACAAATATAGGTATTATTTGAACGCCTGCATCAAATTTGTACAAACAGAGCACTCGATCAAATCATCTTTTATTTGTATTAAAAAGAAGTAACTCAAATCGGTTCAAAAGGCGGCGCGACACATCTATGGCAGTGCGTTCATATCCTACTTTGAGTCGTGTCACGGGTGAGGCGAAGGCGCAGCGCGGCGCGGACCCGAAGAGCGAAGCGTTCGCGGAGCGAAGCGCTTGTCGTACCTCTGAGAAGCATTCTGCAGCGGTACCTTACCTTCTTACAAAAAAATTGTGGCTTCCTTCGTTAGAGTAGCACGCTCGGCACAGGTTTATGACGCAGATGGTTAGCCACAGCTTGACTAAATTCATCTCTAGGTACGTAGGTACTCTAGGTACCTACTAGGTACTGATGAAAGTAAGGTACCTTACTTTTACTCTGTTTGGACCTACCTACTACGATCTTCTTTCAGCGTAAAATGGGTAGGTAGGTATTTAAGCTTATAATATAAATTCATATTTTATTTATTTTGCTGCTCAGTTGGCTGGCTCTCCAATGTTGCCCAGACTCTTATGAGATCGGTGTTCTCAGAGGAGAGTGCATCCATCTTATAGTTACATTTGCAATTAGTATGTAATAGATTATAGGTCTTGTATGTAGTGTAATAATAAGCTCTCTCAGCTGTCAGGCCCTGCTCGCCGTAAAATCCGTGTTATGGTATGGACAGACGTGTGTCGCTGGGCCCGCCTTGTCTCGTCACCCTGAAGGTGGTAGCTGAAAATCAGTGTTTGCTCATAGAGCAATATTATCACTGAGCTATTACCCATTTGCCACTGCTACACACTATTATTGTTTAAAATAGTCAACAGCGTTTTGTATTGTTAGCAGGTACTTAGTGTTTCAGCCCGGTTTCTTTAAACTACTATATAATCATGTCTATTTCAACGTCGAAAACGTCGTTAGTTTTGTAAATAAATTGTAAATAAATAAAAGAAAGTCGTGTTAGTTACACTATTTATAACTCAAGAACGGCTGAACCGATTTGGCTGAAAATTGGTGGGGAGGCAGCTTAGAACCAGGAGACGGACATAGGCTATGTTTTATCCCGGAATTACCACGGGAACGGGAACTACGCAGGCGAAGCCGCGGGCAGCAGCTAGTTGTAAATAAAAGGAACCTAGCGGTGGGATTAGCACTGGTATGAGGTGCCTCTACTTTCTGTTTTTACTTTTATTTTTTATAATTATGGTAAATTTTGCCAACTTGTTATAAGTAAACCAATTGTACCTTATGTGTGTGTTTTATGTGACAAATAAATGATTTACTTTCTATCTTAAAACGACCTCTGTAGCGTAGCGGACGAAGGTCCCTACGATGCAAGCGGTTGCGGGTTCGATTCCCGCCTCGGGATAAATGTTTGTACAGTCTACAGATATGCAGTTCAGTGTTTTCAAGTTTTCTATTTATATAAAATATTACATAAATTCTATGTATGTAATGTATTCAATGATTGAATACATTACATACATAGAATATACAATCTCACAGTTATTTAGTAGGTTATAGTTATAGTACCTATATATCACAAGATTTACTTACTTTGGGGTTACCTAGATGATGCTGTGTGGAGTGTCCAGCATTATATATTTTTACTAGCGACTCGCCCCGGCTCCGCACGGGTGCAATGCTGATACTACAGAATAGGCCCCCCGGCTGGTACCGCTGCAGCCGCTATGTCCCTGCATTCATTCATCTGTGATATTATCTTCGAAAATATTCATTTAAATTACATGCTGTACAGAGCCATATTGATCTATATTAAATGCTCCGTGGCGCAGCGGGCGAAGGTCCGCCTGCGACGCAGGAGGTTGCGGGTTCGATTCCCGCCTCGGAAGAAATTTGTGTACGATATGCAGAAATTTGTTCCGTTGGTCTGAGTGTTTTCTATGTATAATAAAAAAAAAATATATCTATGTAGTGTATTGTATTAAAGTATATCAGTTATACCCTTATCACAAGCTCTGCTTAGCTTGGGGCTAGATAATGCTGTGTGAATTGTCCAGCATTATTATTATTATGTATTTAAATGCAGATTGTTTTTAAGGTACTTAATTGGATAAGGATTAATGCTGTATTGCTTAAAAAGTTAAAATCCATTCGTACCTAAATAAGCCATTATTTTTCGTAAAAAGGATAATAAATGGTTATTGTGGGTTATCCCTAGAGATAGATGTAGACGTTTTTAAGGTGTACAATACCTACTGTAATACATTATTTTGATCAATCTCGTAGGGGGTTAAGCCAGCGTGCAATACAAGCGCAAAAATGTGTTTGTTTACGACATCACATTAGAAACCTCTAAAAATATCAGTGTTTCTCTACTATATTATGCATGTATTATACATATAAACCTTCCTCTTGAATCACTCCATCTATTAAAACAAGATCTGTCAAGTGCGAGTGTAACTCGCGCGCCGAGGGTTTTGAACGTTTGTCAACAAATATGTACCAAAAGTACCGGTTAAATGGGTGGTTGGGTTAAGGTGGGTAATGGTAATTTTTCGACTTTTTTCGAAATATTTCAAAGAGTATGAAAGCTACAGAAATTTGAAAAACTGGTTTGAAATGTCCGAACCGATATCTTTCATTTGATACCCCACTCGGTGGGGTAGCCCCCCTTTTGAAAATTATTCCTTTTTGACCATTTTTCAAAAAGTATTCATTTTACAGACTTCTCTATATTTTTCCTGTAAAATATAGATCCATATCTACAAACGCTTCATACATTTTAAATGGATCGCTCGGTAAATTTCGGAGATAGGGGGGGGGAATGGGTATTTTTTCGTCTTTTTTCAAAATATTTCAAAAAGTATGAAATCTACAGAAATTTGAAAAACTGTGTTGAAACGTACAAACCAATACCTTTCATTTGATACCCCACTCGGTGAGGTAGCCCCCCCTTTTGAAAATTATTCCCCCCCTTTTTGACCATTTTTCAAAAAGTGTTCTTCTTTCAAACTTCTCTATATTTTTCCTGTAAAATATAGATCCATGTCTATAAACGCTCCATACATTTTACATGGATCGCTCTGCAATCTTCGGAGATAGGGGGGGGGGAATGGGTATTTTTTTGACTTTTTTCGAAATATTTTAAAAAGTATGAAACCTACAAAAATTTCAAAAAATATTTTGAAATGTACAAAATAATACCTTTCATTTGATACCCCATATGACTCTGTAGGTATCTTTTAAAATTTCGGCATCACAATTTGTATGGAAAATATTCATTTTCATTTTTCATTTATTTTCAATTATTTTTCATAAAATCTGTACAGGCGCACGAAATGTACTATTATTTTAAATTTCAATTTGATAGCTGCAGTAGTTTTTGAGTTATTAAGGAGGGAAAAAAGGACAGACAAAGCGAGACCATAAGGGTTTTGAAACCGATCTTCGATCTTCAAAACCCTAAAAACCGCATCAAAATCCGTTGCGTAGCTTGTCCTATGAGTACTAGATAACTAATATATTTAATACATTAGGTATATTCATAGATAGATTTTTTTTATTATACATAGAAAACACCAACGGAACAAATTTTTGCAGATCGAACACAAATTTGTTCCGATCAGTGAGTTGTAAGTACCTAGTAATAGTAGTATACGCTAGTAATAGTAGTTCAATGGTTCCAATGGTAGCGAGAGAAACAAATTTTAAAATGCCACACCCCGTTTAATGTTACGTAGGTTGTAGGTTGGTACCTAAACTGTAAAGCTTGCCTGTTATAATACATAGTAAATTGTTTTACAAGGGACTAAACCATCCCATTATATACGAGGTTGTTATTGTTTGTTGCGAGAAAATAAAACAATTCAAAATTAAACAATTTTCAGAAATTTATTAAAAATAATTGCATATTAGCATCTTCACTATCACTTGGTGACATTTTTCACGTTCACAATTTGGAAGTAAAAGTCAGGAAGTTTTATGTAAAAGTTTGTGATTTGGAATGAAGAAAATTCTAGAGATTTAGCGCCAAAACCTTCTTTTTTTAAATCTCTATCTAATCCGCAACGAAACAGTTCGCATTCTACCGTGAAGGGAAGAATCAACCTTCATAAAACATCACCAAGAAGGATCTATTTTCAAAACCAAAGATTGACGGAGCACCAAGAAGTCGAGTTTTTAAGTAAGAGAACGAATGCTTTGTACGGTCTGATTTTAGAAAAAAAATAAGAAGAAAAAATATTTTTTAGCCCTAGGTATTAAACTCGAGTTTTAGGCCCGCTAAGCTACACAATTATGATACACTTTTTGAGCAAGAGAAGTGAAAATATACAAATAAATAATACAGGACAATCCACTCATCATCATATGCTGAGTGGATTGTCCTGTATAGCTTGCAGATGTAGATCTGTGATCTAACCGCAACCAAGCTAAGCAGAGCTTGTGTTATTTATGGGTAGATACAGATGATATCTATCATTGGATCCTTGAAGTTATTTGGTAATGTTGGTCTACTAAAATATTATCTGATTTAAATAAGCCTTACAAACTAGGTATGAGTACCTAGTATAGTAAACTAATTACGAACGTGTCCGTATCCGAGACTGATAGAGATCGCATTACCTCGTTCAAGTATATTCTACCCAGTAGGTTTATTTAAATAGGCAGGTACCTTCTGGTCTTCAGGTCTTCAGGTACCTACCTTCTGTATAAATTATATACATAGTAGAGATGGGGTATTAGGATTACTTAGGTAATTCATAATCATATTAATGAATATATCGCTTCTCCTCTGAAAAACTGTCACAAGACAGAAAATGTAGTTTTCAGAAAAACGCATTTTAATATTTCTTACTTACCTTATACTATCGTGATGTCGAGATTGTTTATTTTATTATACATTTATTATTTACGTGTGCAAAATTGATAAAGCTTTTAGATTTTAATAAAATATAATTAGATTAAAGCAATTATTAATAAAAATAAAACGTTAAGTGCGAGTCGGACTCGCGCACTAAGTGTGCAGTGTGATTCTCTTGGAAATTTCAAAATACATATTCTGACATAAACGGCTGTAACTTTTGATTGCGTTGACTTAGAAGTTTTATTTATATTGGAGCTCCAAGAAGTTGAGTATTTGACGTTAATTG
Source organism: Eupithecia subumbrata (assembly GCA_949316285.1). NCBI lineage: Eukaryota > Metazoa > Arthropoda > Insecta > Lepidoptera > Geometridae > Eupithecia > Eupithecia subumbrata. Next base: position 8,581,835 of record OX438642.1, on the reverse strand, counting down.
ACCGACTTGAGTATTTTGACGTTAATTTCAACTCGATACGTCCACGCGTTCCTGAGAAAAAAGGGTTGACAGACGGACAGACAGGCAGACGGACAACAAAGTGATCCTATAAGGGTTCCTTTTTTCCTTTTGAGATACGGAACCTTAAAAATAAAGAACATAATTTCTATGAAAAACAACAAAACATACACAATAATCAACTGTTTTATTATATTTTCGCATAAATCTTAGTCCGGTCACAAAAATTTCAAGAAATATTTTGAAATGTACAAAATGATACCTTTCATTTGATACCCCATATGACTTTGTATTTCCATATGAATTTCGGCATCACAATTTGTATGGAAAATATTCATTTTCATTTTTCATTTATTTTTCTCTAAATCTGTACAGGCGCACGAAATGTATTATTATTTTAAATTTCAAGTTGATAGCTGCAGTAGTTTTTGAGTTATTAAGGAGGGAAAAAAGGACAGACAAAGCGAGACCATAAGGGTTTTGAAACCGATCTTCTATCTTCAAAACCCTAAAAACCATAGTATGGAAGGTACTTATACATACATATCCTATTAGATTACATCTGCCTGAAAGTAAATTACGAAGCTCCCCAAAGCGAAAGCTTACGAAGTCCCACACCAGCGGCTACTATTAAAACTAAACCAATTTAGGCAAGGTCCGTGGCAAACACTACAATGGGTTGCGAACTACCTCAGTGGCAGGACTTTTCAAGTACAAGAATAAAAAAATATATCTTTCTTTTATAAATAGGACTTAGTTGCTTAATAATACATATATTATATTATATATGTCCATAAAACTTAATTTAAAGAAATATGTGTACTTAGGTCAGTTTACAAAAATGGACCTGACTCAGCATGAGTTGAATGTCTAGCCAGCATCCAACGCTGGTCTTCCGTCAGAACCACTTGTTGGCGTTACGGATAAATTACTCACATCACTCATAATGATTTATAATTGAACCAAAACACACTAATAAAAAATCAGTATTTTATTGATTTTTGATTAGTGTGTAAATCAAATAGGTACACATACACAATTCAAATAAAATGTAACTCACTAAGTGAATGGAACTAATAGTAGGTAAATAAAACAAAAAAAAATACGATCTACAGGTGCTGTTACACCATTCATAATTAAACTCACTAAATAATGGCTTTTAGTATACTACTATTACAAAAAAAGTATTTATTATTAATAAGATGTAGTTGTAGGTGGTATGTATGGTAACAAACATCCAAACAACTTCATAAACTTTAACTTTTTTAATATATTAGTGTGATTATATTATTATTATTATTATTTCAATGAAATTCAAAGAATTCATAAAGTTTCTATCTATCTATCTACAATACCGACTGACCCCGGCTTTGAAGATTTTACATCAAGCTCATTCATTATTATAATAACTAAGATATTAAGTACCTACATAACAACTTAGTAGCTCTAGCTAAATGTAAAACTAGCCAAACGCTTTCAAAACGCTAAATTTATTAAGTAAGCTACTACTTGCGTAGTATCCTTACTAGCCAAAAACATTATGTATAGATCATAGATCTATATCTATGGTATAGATAACATGTGTCTGAGATTAGGATACTGAAGCTTGATTATGGTTCTCGGACCACTCATTTTGTGAAACGCTTCGTAAGCGCGATCTAGCGCTCGTTCACGTTTAGTAGCGACATCTAGTTATAATTTTACGTACTTTTTTCAAAAGCTCAAAAACCAACATAAATAGCATATTTGTTTTAAATAGCGAGCAATATTGTGTAAGTAAATAAAATAAATAAAAAATGAAATGAAATACGTTTATTCTGATATAATAGTACACAATGTGAAAACAAGTAGCTTAGAAATTATAGGTAGGTACCTAGGTACAGATAAATTAACAGAAATCAAAAAACGAGGACAAGTAAAAACTATCGTGCTATAATATAAAAATATAAAATGCTAATATACATATAGTATTATAATAGGTAGGTATCTGTGGTCCGGTCCACTTAAAGTAACCGAACTACTGAGAATACCTACACTATACGATTTTTATTTTTTTGTAGAAGTCACTTTACATCTTGATGATCTAAAAATCATCACTTGAACGACGATGACGAATTTCGACAAATAGGTTTGGAATTAAATGCGAGCTTTTTATCTCGGACTCTTGTGTAGACAAAATGCGGTTGATTGGACGATTCAATAGTTTAGCCCCCAACATTACTACCTACAGTTGTAAATAAATGTTCACTTCGACTCCTTGGTCCACCAATTCTTGATGAGGGTTTTCAGTCATTTGTAGATGAGAAAATTCAAAAAACTTAGCACAGATTGCTCAAAATTAATAGTCATATGGCTTTTTTTTACAATTATTCGGTTCTGTCTATTTGTACCTGATGTAGTCAACTTGAGATGTAGTCAACAGTGGAAACTAATCGCAGTGTTGCCAACCCATACCAAATTTTACCCCCAGTATTTTTATTAAATCCCCCTAAAAACCCCTAAACATTTTTTTTTTCAATTTTCTATTTTGTATACTGCAAATCACTTATCAAATTTTTTCAGAGACATGAGAGCTTAGAACTGTGATCACCTATTTTTCTATAATTTTAGTATTGTAGTCCCCAAAGCCTTAAACTTTGCAAATTATTACAACAACCGACAGAGACGCTTGCATCTATGAATGGTAGGTATAGGTATGCATGTCTTTTTAACCTTTACTTGAGTTTCTGTCGAAATTTATTTTTATAAAAGACTCTTAAAAAATAAAAGACGCTTATATTGAAATTGAAATTTTATTGAAAAAATATAACAACAGTATTTTATCTGTTGATTTCTTGTTGATTAACATTAAAAAATGCGAAACCAAACAAACAGATTAATTTGACTCTCTGTCACCAATTTCTGAATTTGGAAAAATAGTAATGCTCCACTATTTGGTTAGGATGAGAACAGTGCTAGAAATAATTAACATCCTTATTGAAAGAATATAATGAAAGAAATCAAACCACAACACGTCGTCATAGACAAACAATAACAAACGCTACATTGTTGTCGGACTCGATCGTGTCATCTCTCTCACTGCCCTGTTTATTCACTATTTGAGTGAGAGGGACGGACCATACGATGTGAAGTTTGAACGAGGCTTTGCAATACCAATACATAATTAATGACATGTGTGATCGTGTCGTGCGATCCGTTCTACGCACGAGACACATGCATGACACGCAGGCTTAGTTTTATTTAATTTAAATGCAGGTTTTGTCAGGCCCCCCCCTAAAAAAAACCCCAAATATTTTCTACCCCTAAAATTGCCCCTGTTTACATTTTTTACCCCTAAATTTAGGGGGAAAACCCCTAACTTGTCACCACTGACTAATCGCTTGTTCCGTATAGAGTTCCGTAGGTTATAGAATTCCGTATGCACAAAACTTGTCAGGCTCTGCAAACTGTCTGCGTCAAAACAAGTCGTAGACAATATTGGGTGTTATTTTTGTAAGGTTCTAGGTATCTACGGGGTAGGCCGCGGAATACATGGTCGAAGACTTTAATACAATGTAAAAAATTGACATAATCCATGATAGGTAGGTACCTACCCCATAAGGCTTAGCCGTGGAAAACTAAGTCTGTCAAATTGCATGTCAATTATACCAAATGTCGTCGGTAGAGGCGCTTATTTTTTACATAGACTCATGCAAAATTTATTTATTGTAGAAGAGGCAAACTTCTGTTTTTTTTGTTGATAGCACAAGGTAATAATGTAATGATAACTAACATTTGCCCGCGGCTTTGCTATTGTTGCATGTAAAGTACCTTAATAAAACCTATGTCGCTTATTGTAGTATATCAATTATAATAAAAATTACATTTCTTGATAGTTATTCATAGAAATCAGAAAAACCTAAAATAATAATATCATCTCCATGCGTGTTAAAGTACCGACAATATCACCGACCATTATGATAATACTTTATAGATTAAAAAAATATACTAATTTGGTCAAAACAACTGAGGACTAAATGGATTACAAAAGTGTCAATCGTTGAAGATATTTCGATTTGGTTTTGCAGGGCTTTCTCAATTTTTTATTAAATATAAATAATGCTGAACAAGCCACACAACATCGTCTAACCCCAAAGTAAGTAGAACTTGTGTTATGGTATACTTATTTTGATATACTTATTAGAATTTAGAATTTTTAACAGGACTAAGACAACACTGTAACAAAAATGGCGATTATTAAATTTATATTATTAAATACACTACACAGATAGATATTTTTTAATATGCATAAGACATTCAGAACACCTGGAACAAATATTTGCAGATGGTACAAACATTTTCCCTGAGGCGGGAATGAAACTAACTGTAACCTACTGTGTCGCAGGTGCACCTTTCCCCGCCGCGCCAATCAAATAATCAGATATAAAATGAAATATAACAGTTATTCCCTTTACACCTTACAGGAGTCTTTTACATACACGTCACAAAATTCAAATAAGGTTCATGAGTAAAACTAGGAAATAAACTGATTACCTTAATTTTTTGTTCACTTCAATCTTTTTAAGGTAAAGTAATGAAGCGAACAAGAAACCTTTACCTTGTTAGGGTGTTAGTTTTCGAGCTGGAGCCATACTATTAGCAATACCCAAGCTTTTTTATCCTCTAGAGATAATCTGATATTTTGTAGTAAGCCTTATAGCAAAGGATATGTTTGACAATTTGTTTGAATTTATTTTTTGATAATTTTTAACTCTCTTGGAGTTTTGTTGTAGAATCGTATACATTGCCCTTTAAAAGATAATCTATAAATCGATACTGAAGTAAAACAATTTTTGCCTGTATCTTAGCCGCGCATCACGGCGAAACTATTGCATGAATTTTTTTTGGGATGAGTCAATCTTCGGTTTTTAGTGGCCAATTAGGTGACAATTTTAGAGACTTGGTGGGGTTTGAAGAAGTCGTTTCGATTTTGACAGCTATCATCGAAAATGTAGATTTACTTCTCACACAGTCAGGAAAACACAGGGAACAGAGTCGTAAGGACCTGTTACGACTATTTCAATGTTTTTTTCATTTTTGACATCCTTAGATGAGTATCTCACCTAATGACAATTTTTTTTATTTTTAGCTATGAAAAATATTCATAAAAATACGTGAATGTTTGAATGATGAATGATGAATTCCACGGAGATTATTTTGTACACAATCTCAGTACTACTCGCTTACATAATTGATTTTACTTTCCGGAAATAAAAAGCAAAATCATGAAGATAGTTTTAGTTTAGATTGTAATTCTACAAAATAATCATAAAAACCACGACAGACCATGCCTTGCTATCCAAATTGATATTCATACCGATATAAAGTATTCTTTATTATGTTGCTACCTTCCAAGAACTCGCTGTGTTTCCACAGTTGATGACATCTCAAAGAATACGTAAAAGGTACAAATAGACAAAACCAAATAATTGTAGTCATAATATACCGAATAATTGCAAAAGCCAAATGGCTATTAATTTTGGGCAGTCAGTCTAAGAACTTTTGTCGAAATTTCTAATTTTCTCATTTAATGAATGAAAAGACTCATCAAGAATTGGTGACCCAAGGAGTCGGAATTAACATTTAAGTACCTACAATTGGAATGTCAACTATTTAATTTTATAATGATAAATGGAAAATTAAATTTTTCTCCCCTGTTCTTAAGTGTCATTGCAGCAATGGGGAACTAATAATTGGCTTTACATTATGTTGCACTAAGGGACAGGCCGGCATGTCATTGTACTTACATGTCATGACTTGTAAGCGAAGTAAGTTTATTTTTGATAGTAACTGTGTGTTATATCAGTGATTAACAATAATTTTGACAACTGTCATTGGAAATAAAAGTGTTTTGCATGTTTATAACGTTTTTAGCGTCTTTACACATCTCTTTTACTTGACTTCTTTGTTACGCTAAAAAAATGTTTGTTATATTGATGTCAATGTACACATATTGCCAATAACAAAGAAGTTATGACAAACCGCTCCGTCGAGTTTTTTCTATGACTTTAAAAAAATTAAAGTCAATTTTTTTGAGTATTTGTCCTTTTGAGAATCTGTCCTCTTTATGAGAACAAACCGATAACTACGAGTAATTTATATTTGCCTGTGGTTCTACTGGTAGAACTACGGGCAAAAAATATGCACATGGTTGGTCCTAAGTAAATCAGTTATCTAGTAAGTACCCATTACAAAGCTCTGCTTAGCTTCGGCCTTGGTGATGATGTGTGAATTCATCAAGTCCACTGCTGGACGTGGGCTCCTATTTTAATTTTTCAGCATTGTTTATATATTAAAGTCGTCAAAATCGCCCTACCTTCTTAACATATTTTAACTCGACCAATACTTTCCGTGCTGTAAACATGTTGAGTAGTACCTACCTATCTAGCTACCAGAGATAAAACCACTACAAACCTATTCTACATAATTGGTAGGTCTGTCAATGAATAAAATTCCTGCAAATTTCTTTTAGCTTAGCTTCAATCAAATATAGACTTTATGTCAATGACAAATGAACCATTTAACCCGCAAAACAAAAGTTGTCGAAAATCGTAATTCGTACGTCGAGAACAGCTGTCATCGCGAAAAAAGTTACATAACCTCACGTCCGTCCGAGAAGGCATCCAGCCTTCGAATGAAGGTAGTGGAAGCTATTTTGAGCATATATTGAAAGGGATGTTTGAGTATTAAGGTTTAAATTCTTTTGGCAAAATATTATCATTTTTGCAATTACTTTGCAAAACGCCTTACAAAAATGTGTTTTTTGGGATTTATTATTATTGTATTACATCCTATAAAAATTACGAATATTTAATGGAAAGATAAAATATTGAAGTAGTTGTTTTAATATTTTTAATTCATTTGGAGTCATTATATTTTCTGTGAGGCCTAAAACGCCGTGCTTTTTAAAGTGTTTTTCTCCAGTGATTTATTTTAAAACTACACCAATTATCGTAAAATGAGGGATAAACTTTCAAAGATCAGTTCTTTGTTTACACAATGTGATATTTTTCATCACATAAATTACATGCGCTTTAGAGAAACCTTAAGGACGGCAATGTATGTCAATGTATGCATGGCATTCTTGTAGCCCCTAAAAAATTCAATAAAGTAGGTAGCATAACATAGGTTGTAACAATTTAAGTCATTGTAAGGCCATAAACAGTTAATGACGTTTTTCACGAGCACCAACACACGAACACACACACGAACACACATCGAACACAATATGACACAAGCTCTGATGCGACACTGTTTTCGAGCGAAGTCCGCGTATACCTATTACGATCATAGATTATTTATATCTATGATTACGATTATATGTATCAGTCAAATCTCTAGTACAGAGTAATAAAATAACTCTGGTCCAGTGGCAGAAGGCACGCCTGCCTGAAACGCTGAAGGTTGCGAGTTTGATTCCCGCCAAGCCAAATGACAATATTGTGATATGTCATATGTATGACATAACTAGAGAATTAAGTTATGGTAGATGTGTATTAAGTATTTTATTTTTAGCGACAAAACCAGTTTGGCCAATGTACTTATCAGTCAGTCATCTAGTTTCCATATTGAAAGCTCTACTTACATTGGGGCCAGACTTTGATTATACTCATACTTATATATATATATATATATATTCGCCATAGGAGCACAAGCCACACTTGGTTTCGTCAATTTGCATTTCACTATTATAATTAGAGATATCTATTTCACTGCCCAGCCTCTCAGCTACCTATACGGAGACTGGAGCTATACGGAGAGCTATACTCCAGATGAGTGAGTGTGTCGATGGCAATGTAAGTGTTAAGACAAAGCAAATAGTCAAAGGAACACAAAACAAAGAAATTAATACCTACCTATAATCTGCTGTAAATGGGCATTGTAAATAATCAAGTTAAGGCGCTATTTTATCTTATTATTATTACCTATATAAACGAAGGAATTTAAAAAAATCGATTTTGCAGTTTGTTAAAGGTACTTATGCTTATTTTTAATGCCTTTGTAAAAACTTTATTTTTACTTATCTATAGTGTAGGCAGAGATGTGAAATTACCTAGTATTATAATATCTGTGCCTAGGTACTCTTTTTTGGCCACAATGGTTTGCAAAAAGAGCAACTTCGCATATCTGAATACCACAGAAATATTTCTAGATATATTTCTGTGCTGCATAACATACTATGCAAAATAAAACATTTACAGAGGCATCAAAAATAAGCTTATGAATAGGTATCACAATCTGAAAATCAATTTTTGAAAATTCCTTAAATAAAATAGGTGGCGCTGATTTGGGTCGGGTTACAGAATAATTATAAAATTTATTACTAGAGCATTGCTGCTGTAAAAGAGCATTGACAAAATTATGATTCTGAATTAAAATATGAAGAAAATATCACAGAAGGGTATGTAGTATCAAGTTGTTTATCTTTATAATCAAAGTTTAATTATTGGTGTTATTAAAAGTAAAGCATTATTATATCAATCAGTATACTTACTAACTTTTGAGGCATTTTATCTTTTTTACAAACACCAGGCAATTCCTATGGTTATATTTAACACATTTTGCCGCTCAGCTTCATAGCAAACACATCTTCTCCAGTGGAAAGCACCATTACAGGTTCCTCATCATCATTATCCAGATAAGTTTAGTTGCTGATGCCCCATGATACTACTGCAGGGGTTTATTAAAAGTATGTACTTGGTCTTAGATCATAAGTCCAAAGTGCTCGGTAGAGGTATGTCGGCCAGGTCAGGTAGCAAATGAAACACATTATTGGTTTTAAGAGATTAAAATATACTCTTAACAAAATCTTACGAGTAGATACAACAAAAAAAGTATAATCTTATGGACTAGCAATTAAAACTTTGAGACTAAATTTTTTCTTTGTAAGATCATAAATGGTAATAGATAGTTCATTTATTATAAATGCATTTAAGTAAAAATCCAATGAGATCCTTTGTCTTAAAAATTATCAAACTTTGAGTTTGACCATGAGATTACAATTTTAAAAGTAATCAATCACTTAATATTAACAACATAATATAATATAAACTTATTACAAAAATCAGCAGTGTGATTTGCTACAATTTATCTATTAGACTTAAAAGGGTACTTAACAAGAGTAACTATGCTTTTGCATACCTATTGGGGTAATTATTAGTTAATCTTTATCATAATCTGTAGTCCATTCAGCATGTGATCTTTCTTAAACATCTAATTTTGTACGCGAACATTGGTTCCCAACCAAATGTTCTATGGTATAAGCCTGATTCCAACTATGGTCTGTTGACATCGACACATCTTAAATATAAATTACTTATTTTAATATCATTCAAATTTTGATGATTATTTCCATAAATTGTTGTTTGACTAGAGATACAACATGGTGAATACATTAGGCTTGTAGGTATTTTACTACTTTAAAGCATCACCATCTTCAAGCACAACTACACCTTCTTCAAACACAGCAATCTTTTCAGGAGTGGCTTCCATTTGAAGCAGCAATGCTTGCTTTTCTAGTTCCTCCTGCAAATATTTATTGTATCGTTCTCGAGCAATTTGGCTTGCAGAGGATTGAAGAACACCGACCTCGCCCGCTAAGCAGCTATTCAGGACCTCCACGAACTTGCCCAGCTTAGACGCATCTGCTTGTATGTATAAATCATGTGGTGGTTTCTCAAACGACACCATCATTTTGCCCTCAGTTAGGCATTTTGTAAATATTTTGGTGGGATTGCATTTCAAACGGTACTTAGTGAATCTAGAACCTACAATTGAACCACGCTTATCGTTCGAGAAATGTAACAAGAAGTAATCATTGTCGGTGTTCGTTTCTTTCCCCACTGCTATGGTCGATAAGAGGTAAACGTAGCCACTCTTGGATCCAGGGTTTCTGTTTACAACTCGGACTCTGCACTCGAACCGCATATTGCACACAAAGAGCCCCAAATTTTTGCCCCCTTTTTTCACAGTCGTTGTATTACTTAGAGAATTGAAGAAACAGCAGTGCGTCGTAGCTGAAAATTCATTATGTCGGTTATTTCATCGAACGATGTTGATATTTAGTTGCTGTTTTGTTTATTTGCACGGATTTAGTGAACAACCGTGAAGTGAGGCGAGGTTCGTCTGGCTTATTTAAAGGTTATTTGTCAATTTTCCTCGTCACGCAACGCTAGACCCGATATTAATGATCATAGAGTAAAAACGCGCTGCTGTCTCAGCGAGGTCTCAGCAGAGGGATAGTGTCATTCAACAATTTGTCAATTTGTGTAACCAAAAACCGATCTATGTGTGTTTTGACAGCTCGTAAATACAGTGCTTTCACTCACACATTCGTATGATTGAATGTTGCAAGTAAATGGCATTTTCCATAAAAAAATGGGTAATTTTGTCGACCTCAGTGGTGCAGCGGGCGAGAGTCCGCCTGCGACGCAAGTGGTTGCGAGTTCGATTCCCGCCTCGGAACAAATTTATGTACGATCTGCAGAAATTTGTTCCGTTGGTCTGGGTGTTTTCTATGTATCATAAAAAAATATCTGTCTATGTATATTATTACTATTATTATTATTAGCCGTGTTCATCCCACTGCTGGGCAAAGGCCTCCCCCCACTCTCTCCAGACATCACGATCACTGGCCAGTTCCGTCCAGTCGGCCCTATGTCTATGTATATAATGTATTAAATTATATCAGTTAACTAGTACCCATAACACAAGCTTACTTTGGGGCTAGATGGTGCTGTGTGGATTATCCAGCATTATTTATTTTTTATTTATTTTGTGCTTTTACTTAACTGGTGGGCGTCAATTGTTAATTCTCAAATTTCAAAAATATACACGAATGAGGTTTAAAAAACAAGAACATTTGTTCGTAGGGAAAGTTTGAATGTTTAGATGTATGGATGGATACATGTTTGTTACCTTTTAACGCCAAAACTACTGAAGGGGTCGGGATATTTTTTTTGTAAACAGGTAGCTTTAGGCCTGGAATAAAACATAGGCCACATTGGCGGATTGAAAGAAATAACCATAAGGCGTTTCCATACAAGCAAAACGTGCGAAGCCGCGGGCAGAAACTAGTATATTATATATTTCTACCTACTTACATGTTAGAGCTGAAACTAGTTTGATACAAAATTAAAGAAGACCCGTCAAGTGCGAGTGTGACACGCCGAGAGTTTTAAACATTTATTAATTGATGCCAATAGGTATGTGGTAAATTACACACATAAAGTATTTAATACTACACCTGCAGGAAAGTGGCTTATTCTTTTCAACACTGCAGAAAATACAGCGTTACTGTCGTTCTAAACTGCGGCTAAACTCTATGCAAAACCATTTCTAAAGTTTTTTTTTACAAGTTAGTAGCCGGTAGCTATTCAAAAAGGTTTTACTCCAAGTCAGCCAAATAATATTGGCTTTTCCCGTTTTCGAAACAAACATTTAAAAAAAGAACCAAGTGAAAGCGCACTCGCGTCTATTGCCACAGATTACTAGATAGAATATCCTCGAGTGATTTTGAAAAATACTAAAACGATGTTTTTATGTAGGTACCTATGAGTAAATTTGAAGAAAAATAAATTCCTACCTTTCACACGAGACACCTTTCCTCTACTACTTTATACTTAGTACCAAAACGGGGTATTTTTTCCCCCACGCATAGCAACTTTTTCACGAAAACTGCTTTGAAAAATTTTCAATTTATTTACCTATGATTTTTGATGGCTGTTTTACGCAATATTACAAGTTTAATATTAGTACTCACCCATGAAATTACCTTTTTGCATTGTTAGTTTTCTTATTAGTGGTGTTTGCACACCCTTGCACCGCACAATACGTACACCATTTTGATATTTTTTTGTCGGAGCTGCTTTCCGCGCCATTTGAAGTATTGTAGGTAGGTACTAGGGCTTCGAAATTGAAATTGCGACGATTAGTCGCAATTTTTTAAACTTACCTCGTTTGTGTCAACTATCATTCTAAGCCTTCTTATTCTAAGCTTATGATCTTAATTGGTGCTTGACAACTTATATTAAAATATCATTGTTGACAACATTATGCGCAGGAGTTCCTTTACGAAGAGCATCGAATTTTGTCTCTGGAACGAATTTCACCATACAACCACCACCTTGTACCTAAGCAAAAACAGAGAACAATTATATCTTAAAGTTATTGTTAGCAAAATTTTTGATCAGTATTTCTTCCTTTCTTTAAAATTAGAAAAACAATTTACAAACAATTTAGTTAGCTTAGGATTAGCTAAAATTAGGTAGTAAGTAGGTAAGAAAGAACCTACTACTTGGTCTAGCATAAGCAAAAAGAGATCCATGCTACCATTCTAAATAAGCTATCGTAATTCGTAAGCTTCTTTCTTTGTTACCATTCCCCTTTTATTTAAAACTAGCTGTACCCGCGACTTCGTTCGCGATTGCCTTACCTGCCGACTAATTAAGTTCACATTTATCCGTAGTCTCTCTTAATATGAAACGCCGCCGTGCAAAAAATCGTGTAGGGTCTACGGGGGATAGCATGTTGTCATCTTCTATCCCATTCTTTATCTACACGACTTTTAGCTACGAATCGGCAGCGTCAGTGTTAAGAAATGTCATACTCGTTTCACTTCTTTCTTACTCATGGTTCCGTTTAGCGGGGGCCCTATTCTACTATAATAATCGCTTCAATAGGACAGGGGTATCGACACAGAATGACACGTTTTGGTATTCCACCTCAGATGAAAGAAATTATGATGAATGCAGATGGAAAGACGCGCGTCAAGTTTGAAACTATTAATTTATCTCGCTCGCACTATCTGGAGTTTTATTAATCTAAGGATTCTACGTGATGATTCTGCGACGATTCCATTGTCATACTGAAGCAATTGTTTTGCAGAATTGGGCTCCTGATCCATTTGACTGGACCACCGTAATTTTTTTTCGTTAGTAGGTAGGTACAGTTGGCTGTGTACCACAGTAAAAATATTTTTCTGTGGTCCAGTTAGTTTAATTGGACCACTTACTGCAACCAAACTTGGGTAGTACAGTTAACTGGACCAGCTAAACCACCATATATCATGTAAGGTAGGAACCTAACATATTTTTCCAAGACGCACCACCTTAGTAGGTAGGAACCTAACTAATGGGTGCGTCCTGGAAAAATAAATAGATAGGAACTTGAACTTACCTACCCTTAATCTACAATTTTTTTTTTCAATCTACAGATTATTTCATCAATCTACTGATTTTCTACTCGACTTTTTACTGATTTAGTCAAATTCGATCTTGCAACACTGTTTCTAACAAAAAGACTGCATGAAATCGGACGACGCGTAGACCCGTCGTGATGCGCGGTTTAAGAATTCTACTTTTTCCTCTCTCCCAGGGGAACCTTACTGAATTCCGGGATAAAATGTATCTTTCCTAGTACGAACTAACATCATGCCGAGTTGCATTCGAATTCATGAAGTAGTTCCGTCATGATGCGCGGTTAAATAATTTTACTTACATCCTCTCTCCCAGAGCAACCTTACTGAATTCCAGGATAAAATGTATTCCATGTCCTTCCTTGAACACAAATCGTACCAATTCAGTCCAATTCATTCAGTAGTTTCGGCGTGATGCGCGGTGAAGGAATTTTACTTTCATCCATTCTCCCAGGGGAACCTTACTAAATTCTGGGATAAAATGTATCTTTTCTCGTAGTATGAACTCAAATTATGCTGAGTTCCATTCGAATTCATTCAGTTGTTCCGTCGTGATGCGCGGTTAAAGCATTTTGTGCCGAGTTTCATTTCAATAACTTCAGTAGTTTTTGACGTGATGCGCGTTTACGAAACAGACAGACAGACGACATGAATGAAAAAAATTACAGTTTTGGCTTCAGTATCGATAATAGAGTGCCCTCCAAAAAAATGTTTAAAATATCTTTAATGTAGGTACAGAATCGGACCTGTTACAGTTTTATTATAAGTATAGATATTTTAATAAAATGATAAATATTTTAATTAATGATGGTATAACGTTAGGTTTATAGGTATGTATGTAGTGAACCATAACTACAATAAAGTTGATAATTTATTTCAAATGCACATTTGGTAGTAATAAATAAAGTCGCTAGCTAATCATCATCATGAGTGACCGAACAAACCTACTAACACATTATCTGATATCAGTAATATGGATAGGTAGGTTAGGTACCTATCGACACTTCTACATTATTTACGTACTACCTCTAGACCAGGTACACGCGTTCGCGAGACGTCAGTGCGTAAATAATAGGTACTTACTTACGTTTTCTTGTTACAGGGAGCAGTACATATTCAACGTGTTTGAAGTAATAGTAAGCACATTGGAAACAAAACTCCAACGAATAGAAAACCTTGATAAAGCAGTCGAACATCTTATGAGAAGAGTAGAAGCGCTCGATTCTAGAGTCAACGATAACATACACAAAACCGATGCCATAATTTCTAAACTAGGAAATTTAGATCTGAAACTGTTCAGTCAACTTCAACAAGATAGTGAAGATGGCACCACCAAAAGGCAGATTGAAGTCAGCAACGCACAATTACTAGACAGAAAACTTGAATCACTTGATCAAAAGGTGTCCAACATAGACACAACTTTAGTCGGCCTGAAAACACAAATAGACAATAACTTTTTACCTGTTGATGATATCAACGCAGAGGCCAGCGAGAAAAAACCTATCAACTTGAATGTTATAGAAATCGCTAAAGGTTTGAACAATGAAGTGGTTAATGAAATTACGAAAGAAGTGGACCAGCTGCGAACATCCATGTCGACAGTCGATAGAAAGTTGCAGTTTCATATCAATCTCGTTTCTGAGAATTTGGGCAAAGTACTGTACATGATGGCGGACGTGCATGCGGCTATCGTGGAGCCGGAGGCCGCATCCATCAACGTCAACAGCCTGTTCAAGAACCGAACGGCGGCCACTAGCACGCAGGCGCCGCTCGCCCGGAACAGCAAGATCGACACGCTCGTCAACAAGATCATACCAATGATGAGCGTCTCCGAGAAGATGGACGAGGTATGGGACGTCGTGGTCGGCACTAAGAGCTCGGTCGACGACCTCGTGCCCAAGTCGGACGAACTGCTCACGCAAACGCAGAGGCAGGAGCGAGCCATCGGTCAGATCCACAACGACTTGCGCCTCAAGACTAATTTGATCATAGAGAACTTGGATATGGTGGAGAAGAGGCTGAAGAAGCAAGAGGACGATGTCGCGACGCTGGCACAGCGGCCGGTCTCCGCGGAGCTCCTGCTAGACCCGACGTTCGACAAGCTGGACGAGGCGGCCAACCGGTACCGCGTGGACGAGCCCTCCACCGACCCCAGCACCAGCACCGTGCCCGCGACTACCTCGCCCGCCTCCTCCTTCCTCAACAGGTGACATCTATCTTTATCTAACTGATACCTAAATAGCGAAATTTCCAATTCCAATTGACTTTATAATTTATGTGCCGTGGCTTTGCAAGCGCGAAATTTATGTTCATTTGCAAGCGTTTTTGTGTGCTTGCTTGGTATGATGACTAATGTTCTGTTGGTGTTCAGCCCAAGCAGCGGTGGCGGCGGTGCCACGGTGACGGTGACGCCGGCGGGAGGCGCGCTCACCTCCCCGCGTCCCGCCACCAGAAAGGGAGGCATCATCTTCCCCAGCGTCAAGAACAAGCCGATCATCGGCAATAACACATTCGCCTCCGAGATTGTCGCCAACTATAAAGACGTGAAAGTGAGTCATGCCAGGTTATAAATTACCTGCACACATTAGATGTGTCATTTTTAAAAATTAACTCGGTATTTATAGTAGAGCACACATAATAGTAAATAATACATAAACAAGCACGGGTTAACAGATATAAATAATGGTAGGTAATGAATCCATGTACCAATTGAGCCAGTGTGCGTTGTTTGTTGGAATGTAAAACAAATCACTCTTATTATAGCTGGCCTGTCCAAAAGGGACGGCCCAACGCGCTTTATTTGGACAGTTGGAAACTGGCAATAAACTCTTGATTTAGTAATATCAATCTGACTTTCATGGTTTAGGTAGGTAGGTAGGTACCTAAAATAGGAGCAAATCAACAATTATAATGCGGCACGACTGACGTCTTTTCAGCCAAACTGGAGCAATATTTTCGCAACATTCAACGTATCTGAACTACAATCGCAAAGTAAATTTTCGCAAGAGGTTGTCCCGATTGCACAGGTTCCTTATCTTACGTCCTCGGCCTGGGTCGGATGTTCAAAGATCTACCGCGACGTTTCCGCGCAAGGAAAGTTGCGTCGGCCGTTACGTAAAAATGGTTCAGTTAACAGAGGTCCGTGCTTTCCGCGCTTTGTAGGCGCGAGCAAAAACCTGTTGTTCCCACCGAATGACAATTACCAACCGATGATTATTACACCGTGTTTATTGTCTTAACTTCTTAACGCACGAGAACCGGCGCGCGGTTATGTCGAGCGGTGATGTAACACGCGTAACTTGTTTACTCTACCCTGTGTCATGCAAGTGCACGAAAAAATATTGCGTTCTATTAACTGCTTGACGTTATGACGGCAATAACAGCGTACCGACCATGTTTATAATAATACGATTTAAGCAAACCCAATCATCGAATACTTACACGCGGCTCTGATTCACATTATAGACATTGTTGGTTTGCTGCTATAATCAGAAAAACTGACGGTTCGTGACAACGATGATGATAGAAATTTGCGTGCATTTCCTTAGCCTAAGGTATCAATTGAACGCGTAGAATGGTAACGGAGGCCAGCCCATACTATAAGGGCCGGACTTCATGTAGAGGAGACGAGCGAAGAAGCGATGTCTTTTAAACAACCAATAGAACGTCGACGATATAGCATATTATTTGTATGCAAAGATAACAAAGAAAGATCGAAGTGGAGATGTGAGCTGTGCCTCGCAAGCTGCTGCATCACGCATCGGAGACGAGGAGAGGTGTGAGCGGCGTGCAGTGAGCGGCGCCATTTTAGCTAATGCATATAATATGTCAACAAACATCTGGCGCTCGCCGCACGGTCTCGGTTCCGCATCTCCGCAGTTTCGGTGGAGACACCCTAGCTGAAAAATGTCTCTTCTCATCTCCGCTTCGGACATTTCTGCACATCTCTGCTTTGGTGGGGTCTGGGCCTTAGGTACCTACTCGATAAGATAACAATCATTGCATAGCTGATTTGCTTATAAAGGTTTCCGTAGAGAAAGGTAGCAACTATGCCAAAACATGTAATTTGGTCTAAGGTAATTAACGCAAAGGTTCGACTCAATAGTTGGACTAGGTGACCGTATACAATGCTGGCTTTCTAAGCTAATATTTACAATCCGTGGTCCACGTTCAGCGAGAGCATAGCTTGCGCAATCTGCGACTAAGATTTATGAATAATTATTGTCTGTAGGTAGGTATACAATGGAACCCCAGCTTGCCACAATTCGGGACATAAAGGAGACCATTTAGCAACGCTGTGCAGCACTAATGATATGCCATAAAGATCCTCCACAAAAGTTTTGTAATGTGTGACAAATGTACGATCTATTTTTTGTAAAACTAACGTTTTAAGTTCGTTACCGCTGTAGGTACTCGTACGTAGGTACTAGGAATGAAAGTGTGTTACGTAACAAATTACCTCATAGAGCTGTCTTAGATATCGATAACGCATTGATGGGTGTATTGTCTTCGGGAAATCTACAAACTATTTATAATTCAGACAACGTTTACCTATAACATGCCTTAGCCTACTTTTGGTTGCGTAACCACTGTTATAAAAAAGTATTTTTTAAGCTCGAAATGCTACAGCGAATTTATTATTGTCAAAAATTTTGTATATACCAATCAGTTTTGAAGAATATTGGCTAAGTAGGTACCTAAAAGACCTGCTAAGGCGGCAAGAGATGCAAAAGACCGCAGATGCCCAGCCACCATAGCTAGCTAATCTTGGACCTAAACTAGGCTTCAATACGCGTAGGTATCTACCTAAATGAAAATCAACCAGTTTTCTTAATTTGCATTGCCATCTTTACTTTTGCCTAGAAAATTATATTAAGTATTTCCTACAATAATGTACTTTTACAGGGATTTTCGTGTGTTGACCTCTTGAACGCGGGAATGCGAGAGTCAGGCGTCTACTACCTCCAGATCCGAGGGACCACCTACTGGTTCCTCAAGGTCTACTGCGAGCAGAACGTCGCTGAAGGCGGTTGGACGGTTAGTAAGAAATAACTAGAATTGGGGCTATAAAATTGGTGGCCGAATGTCGAAAACTAACATAGCGCCAACTCTGGTTGCGTTACCTACTTATATAGCTATTGACAGAAGCCATCAATTCTAATACTAGAAAATCGCTCACACTATTAGGTATGGCCAGCAGCGATGGCGATCTGTGAAAGACTGCTAGCAGATGCTGGATGAGGCAAGCCGAAGACAGGGCGCTATGGCGCTCATTGTAGTAGGCCTGTGTGCTATTAGTACCTACCTATAAGCTGATGATAAATCATATTTGTAACTTAAGTATGACGTGAAATACTCCATTTAAAATCAATTTAAAGATTTAGCGTTTATTTGGATCAAAGAATCCCGTTCCATGAGTTCCAAGTTCCTAAATATTCTTCCTGAATTTGTTACTTTTTCCTCCTAGGTGATCCACCGTAGAGACGACTATGGCATCCCGGCAGAGAACTTCAACCGAGACTGGAGCGATTATAAGAACGGGTTTGGAGACCCTAGCAAGGAGTTCTGGCTCGGCAATGAAAACATCTATATGCTGACCAACAACGATGACTACATGCTGAGGGTCGAACTTGAAGACTTTGACGGGAATAAGAGGTAGATACTAACTAAGTGGATATAGACACTTAAGCACCCAGACTCGAAACAAATAGTAGGTACCTACTTACCTGCAGATCTTACAGATATCAATGGCTTACCTGCGGCGGGAAACGAACCCACAACCTTTTGCGTCGCAGACGAACTTTCGCCCACTGCGTCACTAAGGTCTTCAGATTAGATGTATTTTGTAGAAGGATTTATATACATTTAGATATCTAACGAGACAGAAATTCTAATTAAACTACATTAAACCTTTTAGTAGGTACCTATAACGAAGATCTTTTTGCAGCAGTCTGAACAAGCAACCCGAGAATCAATTTTAAATATCGTTCTCAGGTTCGCACAGTACTCCCACTTCAAAATATACTCAGAAGCGGAGTACTACAAGCTGGAAATTGACGGTTATGAAGGCAACGCGGGAGATTCGCTCAACGACCCGTGGTATGGCTCCAACAACAGTCCCTTCTCGACGTATAACAGGTAAAAAGATGTTCTCAGTCATAATTTTAAAACGTTTTCTGTCGTCCTTCCATTCTTCTTTAATGTTAGTCAGTTGTGGGCACTCTTTAGTATAGGCGCCTAGTTCGTCTTTCTATCTTCGCCTAGCGTGCAAGGCACACGCCGGCTTCGCTCATTCGGAACCCAGTCCATACTGACTTTCGCCCAGGAGGCTAGGCAGGGGCTAGCAGGGGACCAGCAGGGGTATTTTAATTCACCGATTCGTTTCCGAATCGAATCCGACGGATCTTTAAAACGCTATTTTGTTTTCCCCTCGGGTTGATGACACAGATTCGCGAAAAATTAAAAATTTGTAGCGGTTTTTAATATTTTCTGCATTCTGCAGTAAAAGTAGTTTTCCATAAATATTACATTATTTTCTTATATTATGAACCCATGATTTAACAAATTTCGATTTAGTGCTACTTTTAGAGCAATTTATATTATGAGCTATATCACAACATTAACAACCAACCGCTTATAAATTTGAATTCCGAATCGGTGTCTGATTCCGTATCAATGAATCGGTAGGTGCCGGAGAGTGAATAACCCTGCAGACCAGACACGATTCCAGCTAATCCCAAATCAATACGGTAGGGCAGACTACCGAGGCCGTCATTGCATAGCATAGCCGTTTTGGGTGTCGATGCTTTGCCAGTGGCGCCAGTGCTGGGAAAGATATGTCCTTTTGATACCTACATCTTTGTTCTAGCAGCATTATACACCTAGTTCGTCTTTCTTTGATAGTCGTTTATGGCTTTTTTTAAAATGCAACGTGGTTTCCCTAAGACTGAAATAATATCAACTAGTACCTATAACTATTAGTTCTCAAACTTATTTTTCTATGCTAATAAAATCACATATTTTTAAAAACATCCGAGTTTAAACACCCAAAATAAGAGTAATTTTTCAACCATTGGGAATTTGGTCGTTCCTTCGACTAAACGAGTGCCAGTATACTCCAGCCATTTTCAAGATACAATTTCTAATATTTTTTTTAGTTTAAGTAGTAGTTAGGTATACTTAAGATAAGTATTTTTAGGCTGTGTCCCCAGTAGGCAAACTGTGAGCGGCCGACTGAGTGTGCCGAAAAGAAATTCTAGTTATCTGCAAACTCGAGAAAAACGAGAGACGGCCGGTAACTGAGACAGTCGGCGCCAGTAACGCTGCAAACTGCGTACAGTGAGCGCTAACTAGCAAACTGTAGACACTCAATTTAAAATATATAAAAAGGGCGTACTGAACCGATACGCCGCAAACTCAGTCGGCCGCTCACAGTTTGCTTACTGGGGACACAGCCTTAGGGGCTTGTTTGACAAGTTAATCTTGAGTTTGACTTGAGGTAGGTAGTACCTATGAAATAAAACATCCGTAGAATTTTATTTGTTTTATTGACCGAATAATTATTTAACTGAATACATATTTGCTTCTACAGAGACAATGATAGATCCTCCTTAAACTGTGCATCGATGCTGAAAGGCGGCTGGTGGTGGAAGTCCTGTGGGCGAGGCCTCAATGGCCTATACCTACACGACCCGCAAGACCTCACCGCGAGGCAAGGTGAGTGCACGCCATATCACTTGAAGCCGTCACACACAGAAACCGTGGCCGGGCCGGAGGCGAAGGCCCCGGTTTCTGTGTGTGGCGGGTTTTAATGTTATGCTTTCCTGTGTTTTACAAGATTATGGACTATAAGTCATAACATAATCAAACCATCTTAGGCTGTTGCTGCACTCACATAGGACCTGCGTACTTATAGAACTTACATAATATTTGAGACTGACGTCGTCGTATCAATCTCATTCTTTAACAACGCAGATTTCACACGGCTTATTAAATCCACATAGGTATCTAGGCTTGTTTAAGGAAGATCTCAACGGAACGCGTTATTTTATAAGCAATTGGAAAATATTATATTATAACCCCCGCCACTCTGCACAGTGCAGACAAAATTTGGCAATTCATTAGTAAAAAACCGCACGACAGCAACTTGATAATAATTTTTGACGAAGTCAAAAAATAGATTTTTGAATTGATTTGTTTGATAATTATTTATAGTTCATAAATTTACTTTTCTATTATCTTATTTTCTCATTAAATAGATATTACTAATTGATTACTGACTGTTATCAATAATTATGCCAACGGGTACAACATACATTAATATTTTTTACCTTTGATCAAACATATTATTATACTTAGGCACCTATTATACATCAAGAAAAATTTTAAAGGGCCTATCAAAATAAGTACGATGATGTTGCGAACAATGAATCAATACATACATACCTCAAAAACCTGTCTAATATCATGATTTAGGACTTTTATTCAATACAATTACATACCCTTAGATTTAAAGTACAGAGGTTATACTCACTACTCTACTACAAGTAATCGATATAGGTATATGATATAGGTTAATACGAGTATATCAATAAAATACCACCATTACTGGTTAAATCCACAAGTTCCACTTAAGATCGTCTACAATGAGCGGGAAAGTAGGCGCAAACGTTTTTATCATACCCAAAATACAATCCATCCTAACCTCTACCAGACACTGCCAATAAATAATTTGTGCCTCACTTGTGCTTATCATATCAAGTATTACAAAAATACACATTTCCCCTATAGGGCTCTTATATCAAATTTAGCACTACCACAAGTACTGTCGGAGCATAAATACCCGTCCGTCGAAATGCACAAACAACATAATGATACTTTTATGAATATCACAAGAGGTGAAAAAATGTTCATGAGATGGTATTGAACGCACGGTTTATTAAAGTGCTCTCTGTAATTTTTTTTAGAGAGCACAAAAATATCATAGGCTTAATAAGTACAATAATTACATCTTTTAGATGCAATCGTGACCGTTAAAGAGGTCGGACTACATTTTTTTTTGTTTAAAGACATTTTTTTCATTTATGACTGTCCCACAGCAGCTAAAGAATCACCGTTATAAGTAAATCCTGTTTTAGATAGATTACACACATACAATACAAAATATCGTTATAGAAGTAGGTACCTATATCCTAATTTAAATAGGTTAAATCCTGATAATAGGCTTGTGTCTACTAAGAATAAATCGGATGGATTAGAGTTTCATATTATTAATTATGATACGCAGTTAGGCAAAAACATAACAATTGATCAAAAAAATACCCGATTGTTTTTATTTTTAGAATAAAAATTTGAAAAAATAGGCATTAAGTCTAATGGTCAGAAAGTGTGACGTCATCTCTTCCTAAACATCATTGTTGCGGTCCACCAAACGATCCGCACGCTGCGCTGGTTTACCAGCGGAGATTTAGTTAAACAAATCTCTGTAGAAAAATAGTAATGTTTCGAAAGAAGTTATGTCATTCAAGACGCCATGATAGTCTTGAGCGTATTCGAATGAAACTGAAATTGTTTTTTTTTTTTTTAATACGAAATAAATATCCTAAATATTCGATTTTTGGAGTAAAATAGGTATTGAGGTACATTGTTAACCAATTTTTCAAATTTATTCAACTAGCCATGACAGTCTTGAGCGTATTCGAATGAATCTGATTTTTTTTTTAATGCAAAATAAATATCCTAAATATTATTTTTTTGAGTAAAATAGGTATTTAGGTATATTATTTAAAAAAAATCACATTTATTCAACTAGCCTATTATCATTATCATTCACCGTAGCAGCTAAATACCGAACATCACTGGAATAACTAGAATCCTGATTTAGATAATATTAACACACAATATATGATTTCATAGACTGCTGCAGCTTTATATTCTGACTTAGATAATAAACACACACGTTACATGATTTCAATGACGTAGATGTAGCAGGTAACAAATTAACACTAGGAAAAAATCCTAATTTAGTTAGTTGATAAATGGTTTTGTTGTCTGTCAACTCTAATCTAGAAGTAGGTAAATCCTGATTTAGATAGATAAATACAATAGGGATATTAATTAATTTGAAGACTGCCCGCTGCTAAAATATAACTCATCACTACAAGCACTTATATCCTTGTCTACACATTAATAATATATAACTACCTGCTACTTCACTTACATAATATATGAATGACGCTTATACAGAGTTAATTATAATCATATAAGTAGCTGATTACACAGTGCACTCATAAACGGCTACTTGAGTAATATCTAAGTATTTCATTATGAATAATAAATTAGCGCAAACTACTCTGAAGTTCATAAGTTATTGTAACTATTATAAGTGCACTCTTATAGGTACGGCTACTTGAGTAATATCTAAGTATTTCATTATGAATAATAAATTAGCGCAAACTACTCTGAAGTTCATAAGTTATTGTAACTATTACAAGTGCACTCTTATACGGCTACTTGAGTAATATCTAAGTATTTCATTATGAACAATAAATTAGCGCAAACTACTCTGAAGTTCATAAGTTATTGTAACTATTACAAGTGCACTCTTATACGGCTACTTGAGTAATATCTAAGTATTTCATTATGAATAATAAATTAGCGCAAACTACTCTGAAGTTCATAAGTTATTGTAACTATTATAAGTGCACTCTTATACGACTACTCGAATAATATCTAAGCAGTATTAATAAATAGGTAAGCAAATATGGAAATATGCGAATAAGAAATCTGAACATACATATTTTTACAGGTATTGTGTGGTTCCGTTGGCGTGGTTGGGACTACACATTAAAGCGAGCAACTATGATGATCAAGCCAAAAGGGCTGCAAGCCAACACGTGAAATGCCGCCACTTAACTCCTGTGACTATCTTTAACCAGCCTCTGTTCACTCATTACGTGGATTCAACGTACAACACTAACAATCCTTCAATTTATCTCGAGACCCGTGCAAAACCGCTCTGGCAAGTGAGCAAAGAACATCTTTGATGGGTAATAAGTTTTCGACAAAGATTTCTTTAACATAATTCACTGTCATTATTGAATTTAATTGCAACATTTAAAACTAAATGTTTCTAATTCGAATCGTTTAGAAGTATTTTAGAGTAGAATCCATGTAATGACGCAGAACATAGCAGGCAGCTAAACGCTCAAATTATGTACTATTTCTGTAAATATATTTACCCTAATTCATCAATCATGTCACAAATTCGTCGACTTCATTGTGTCGTTCCTTTTTCATGACGATTGTTTTACAGTTCATGTACTTATTTGAAATTAATTTGTGATATTTGGACTTAAAAAAAGGTAATCAAAAATCACTGTAAAAAATATATCTTTTATCAAATCAAAAGCGTTATGGCTTTTGATTTGTTAAAAGCATTTTTTTTCGCGTCGTTTCACTATATCTTTACACAACACCTATCTCCGAGAAGCCGTTTTATTTTTGAAAAGTTATTGTACATATCCGAAATTTAGCTATGTATTATCGAAGTGCCACATCATACCCCAAATTCATTAATTTATTACTCATTAACTTGACATAAAACTTCGTTAATTAGGTTTATAATTTTAGGTTTAAGAGTGAATCCATTTATGTGTTAAGATGTAAATAATAATTATAATAACGCTGACGAGTTGCAGACAGAATGACCATGACGTGTGACGTGTAACGTCACTTGAGACCCCATGTTTCCAAATTTAATACTTTTAATTTTAGGATTCCCCTCATTTCAATACACTATATGTTTTCAAAAAGTACCTGTTAAGTAGCGACATTTAATGTGTCAAAATGTAAAGCTTTTTTGCGTATTATTCACTCAGAAATTTGTAAACATCTTTAAGCAATATAAGAATTAAATTGTAAACAACATAGGTATTACTTTGAAACTTGCTTGATATGTGTTTGCCCAGTAAGTTTTCATGACAATACTATATTTTTTTTTACAAAACTGTATGTTTGTGGTTTTATTTATACCTTAAATTATCACGCGGTTTTATAGTCCAGTATCTCACCCACCTCTCACCTAGTACAAGTTGAAGAATTTTCATACTTCTTTTTTGTTATGCTTGTATCATGTCTAATTTAAACAACCACATTTATTTCCAGTACTAGATGAGACAAGTGTGCCGACTGCATAGGTTAGTTTAGTTCACTCGTCATCTGAGGAATCCAAAGTAACGCCTTGCAACTGCAGGGCGAGCATAAGCACCTGTCAGTCAAGATCCTCTCTCTCGTTTTCCATGGGCCTGTTATCCGGTCTGTCAGCTGGCTGAACATTTGGCTCATTCGGTTCTACTAAATCTACATTCAAGTTGACTTCTCGCATATTATTTACTGGCTGATCAAATCCGTGAGGCTCGATTGGGTTCAAGTCTTCATTGCCTGCCATGTGGGCGTTCTCGTCAAATATTGCCAAGTGGGCGTTCTCGTCAAATATTGCCAGGTGGGCGTTCTCGTCAAATATGTTCAGTTCGAGAACGTTATGGTGGTGTCCGTTTATCACCTCTTCTTCGTCATCGTCCGTATCGTCATCTTCGTCGTCGAATATGTTGATGTTGAGGACGTTGGGGGGAGGTAGCTGCAGAGCGTACGGCGCCCGGCGGTGCTGAAGCATCAGCTCCTGCACGTGGGGGTCGGGCGGCGGGTTCTCCTCCACCTCCGGCTCGTCTTCGGCTCCGCTCACGTGGTTCGGACAGTCGATCACGAGCACCCCCGGCGAGTCCGGACGGTCCGGAGAGGGCGGGCGATTCGGATCGTCCGCGTCGTTCAGAGCATCGTCGTCCAAAGCCTCGAAAAAATTATCAGGAAAATCTGGCATATCGAATATGTTGCTGTTCAGCATCTGCGGCGGCAGTATCACGTCCAAGCTGTCCTGTGAGAGGTTGACTTGCGCGAAGTTCTCCTGAGATATCTCCTCGACATCGATGATCTCCTCTTGGCTCTCGGTATCTTCGCCCAGGATATCGGCCGCAAACGAATCGTTGGTGTCGGGCGGCGTGGAGTCGCGGTCCTGGTAGATGGCGTGGAGATCAGCGAGCGTGGAGCCGATGTCGCCTGCGGCACCCGGCGACAGCACCGTGGAGGGCGAGGACTGCGAGGCGCGCGACGCCTCCGACGGGCCGGGTGAGCGCGACCGCCCGCCCAGCTCTCGGATCGGCGGCCACTCGCGTGGCGAGATCACCCGCGTGATCGGCGGATACACGATGAAGTGGGTCGGGCTCGGCCCGCGGCGTGCGCGGCCCCGGCGCGATCCTCCACTCGTCGATCTTGACGCTCTCGGCTTCGCGACGCGCGGAGTCTTCTGAGCTTTTGGTGTCCTCGGAGTCCTAGGAGTTTTCGGCACCTTCGGAGCTTTAGGAACCTTCGGAGATTTGGTAACCTTTGGAGATTTCGGAGTCTTTCTGGGCGTGCGGGGCGGCGGCAGCGGCGGCAACGGTGGCGGCGACTGCGGCACCGGCACCAGGACCGGGGCAGGGGCGGGTGCTATCGGAATCGGAACAGAGGGCGCGGGGACGGACCTGGAGACGCGGGAGCGGCGGCTGCGCGTCACGGGACGGCCCAACTTCGGGACCTGGTCCGCGTCAGGGGCGGCAGGCGCCAACGGGATGTAGTAAACCTCCTCGGGTGCGGGGGGTGGGACGATTATCAGATCCTCGAGGGTGGGCGGTGGGACCACGATCAGATCCTCGATGGAGGGCTCAACGCGCGGCAGGGGCGCGGGGCGATGACGCAGCGGGCGCGGGTTCAGGTACTCCGGAAACGGATACGGATCCGGATCGGTGGATCCGGATCGGCTGTAGGACGACGTCGATCTGGATCTGGATCCGGGCGCGGCCGGCGGCGGCTCGCGCCCCTTGCTCTTCTTGTGCTTCAACTCGGACTTGGACTTCTTAGACTTTACGGATGCCGCTGCGGAGGTAGATGCAGATGCGGCGGGGGCGGGGATCTGGGACGGCGCGGCGCCGTGCTTGCTGCGGGGGTGTGGCGCGGACGCCGCGGTGCCCCCCGCAGAATGCGCGTGTTATGTCTTCATGCGCTTGACGCCGCGCTTCTTGATGCGGTGCCGGGCGGAGGCGACGATCTGTGTAAGGCGCTTGTCCTGGGCTAGGATGCGGAGTAGTTCTACGATGAAGGGCATGTAGTTGTGGCGGCGGCGTGCCATCTCTTGCGCGTAGCGGCGCATCTTGACCTCCTCGTAGTCCATGAGCTGGCGAAGACGCACCACCTCGCCCTCGACCTCGTCCGACTCCATGCCCAGCAGTGGCGAGGAGCCCACCAGCTCGTGCATCTGCCGCGTCAGCACTGCCTTGCGGTCCGACACGAGGGCCATTAGGTTGAAGTGGATCTCTCCTTCTGTGTACCTGCAATACGACACTATTACAACGAGTTCAAACATCATTATAAAAGTAGAAACACAGTGTTGTTGTGTTTTATTGTCACGCGTCAGAGGCGTATGGTTTCATATCTAATTAGAATTTTATTCAAAATTGTTTCAAGTTTCATTAATATTAAATACTCATTTCCTCAATGTTCCTGTTTAAAATTATACAAACAACTGGATTTGTGGAAAGAGCAGTGGCGTGAATTTTTAGTGCGTAGGTGAAACTAACTTATTGATCCGTGTACGTATGATGGGGCGCACGGCATCCAGCCAGTCGCCGTCCGGCGCGATGGGCCCGTGATCGATGGGGCCGGCGCGCAGCCCGTCTAGCTCGTACAGGCGGCCGTTGATCGGCATGTAGCCTATGAAGTGGTACACTTCATCGTCCTACAACAAAGAATGATAATGTTTTATTTGTAACTCAAACTAAAACAAATATAATCTTAGTGTGATTATAAATGCAGTTTGGATGGATGGATGTATGTTACTTCTTCACGCTAAAACTACTACACAGATTGAACTGAAATTTTGTATAAGTGTAACTATTTATCTGGAAAAACAAGATCCTTCAAGTGCGAGTGTAACTCGCGCGCTGAGGAGGGTTTCGAAGGTTTCTCAATTATACAAATATGTACTAAGGTACCGGGTAGAGACATCACTATTTGATGAACACCTACCTAAAAATTGTAGGTACCAAACTAGATTTTAAATGGATTGCTCTGCATAGGTACTTCGGAGATTAGGTCAATTTATTAACTTTATTCAAAATATTTCAAAAAGTGTGTACTCTACAGAAATTTCAAAAACTGTTTTGAAATATAATAACCAATACCTTTTATTTGATACCCCACTCGGTGAGGTAGCCCCCATTTTGAAAATGATTCCCCCCCTTTTTGACCATTTTTCAAGAAGTGTTATTTTTACAAATTTCTCTATATTTTTCCTGTAAAATAATAGATCCATATCAACAAACGCTACATCCATTTCAGATTGATCGCTCCTCAATCTTCGGAGATAGGGTGGACGAAAAGGTAAAATTACGATTTTTTTAGAAATATTTCTAAATACATATATGAATCTTGAAGAAATTTAAAGATGGGGAATGAGTATTTATTCGACTTTTTTCGAAATAATAGTATAAAACCTAACAGAAATTTGAAAAACTGTTTTGAAATATACAAACCGATACCTTTCATTTGATACCCCACCTGACCTTGTAGGTCTCTTAAAATTTCGGCGTCTCGATTTGAATTGTTTTTGTTTTTTTTCTGTATATCTGTACAGGCACATGAAATGTTTTATTATTTTAAATTTGAATTTGATAGCTGCGGTAGTTGCCAAGTTATTAAAGAGGGAAAAAAAAGACAGACAGAGCGAGTCCACAAGGGTTTCGAAACCATCTTTAAACCCTAAAAAGCCGACTATGAAGCAATTTTTTATGTCTTAAAATTCACTTACTTTCTCAGTGCTGGTCTTGTCGACTTCAAACAGGTATGTGTTGCCCATAGAGTTATGGGCAGCACGTATCACTTGAGAGTTGCTGATTGCATTCCCAGCAAGGTACGGATCGAAATTCCTGCACAAATAAAGAATGTTATAGTCGGAATTGCAGTAATTTATTGCATACATGTTGTTACACAAGGTCTTATAGATAATTGCATTCAAACAACCTGATAAAGATAACATAATAGTACCAGTTGTACTTTTTAATTCCAGTATAATACATCCATAGCTATAACAATTTCAGAATTATGAACTATCACCGATTTTTAAAATTTCTTTTCATACTGAACCAATAAAAGTTCTTTACTTATAGTTGCCATTCACTAGATAAATAAAAAAAGGCTCTAAGAATAATCTAGGACATCTTACTTGCTGAATTCCTTAAGCTTAGTCAGCTCTTCGCCAAGCTCCAGATCTGGATGATTGCAGTTTAGTAGAAGACTGATGATGGCTTGTGTTGCGCATGCATTATTTATGGTCTGAAATATGTACAAACAATTAATTATTGTAATAGTAAAGCCTTTTTTATCTAGAACTTTCCTTGATATAAATTTTCTAGATCCAAAGCTTTTTGTTTCCCAAACATAAATAAATAAATAAAAATAAAATAAATATTTATGCAAGCAGTGAAACCAAAATATTAAGAAGGCTACGAACCTCTCCCAAATTTCAGCGGCCGGCCCATGCGGATTTGTTGTTGTTTCATGTCGAATGAAATGGGGCGCGTTATGAGTAAGAAAGCGCGTCTAACCATCAAATGCAAAGCTGTGGCTGTGTGTGTGTACAGAGTGAAGCCTGTGCGTGTGCTCGGTGTCGCCACAGAATAGGAACTATTTAGTTCGTAGTCGGTTAATGCAATAATTTACAATAGGTAGGTAATACAGAATAGGTAAGTATGCCTGTAGGCCTAGCACGGGGATTGTTGTCTAGGGTAGAATAGACAATAATGACATCGCATCGACATACATTGCGTAAATTATTGAGGTTGAAGGAATGAATTATTATTTTTTAAATTATGTATTATTATTATTAGAATTATTATTTTTATTATTATTTTTTACAAGTCTGTTTTTCTCGGAATATTCCGGTGATTAATGAAGCTCACGTGCCTAAGCCAAGTGAGTATCACTTTATTATTGTATTGTATTTTGGTCGTCCTGCAAAAATTTTCGGACTGTTCTACAGGTATTAAGTATTGCAGCTTTCTGCATCGTTATGAAAATGTTTTGTTGAAGTCCAAGAACATTCAGGTAGTGAGCGAGGTTTTTAGGAATAACGCCAGTACTGGAGAGCACCAGCGGCACTATGTAAACTTTGTTCATTTTCCACATTAATTATTTCTTCTTTAAGTTCAGTATACATATTTATGTATTTTTTCAGTTACTGTTTTTTGAATGTTATGTGTATTTGGTATTGCAATATCTATTAAATATGTAGTTTTATTGGATTTATCAATTAGTGTTATATCCGGTCTGTTGTTATGTACAGTTTTGTCCGTGAGTATGGCTCTATCAAAGTACATCCTGAAGTCACCACTCTCCAATACAGGTTTAGGTGTATATTGGTAATAGGGCAAAAGTTTTCCAGAACCACATGGTGATGTTTTATAGCAAGTTTTTGGTGTACAATATGAACTACTTGATTGTGTCTGTGTGTATAATCGGTTTGTGTGAGACTTGGACAAGCGCTAGTAATATGTTGGATGGTTTCGGATTGACGGTGACATTTCCTGCATTTATCGTTCTGGCTATTAGGGCTCTTCAGTATGAACTTCTTGTAATGTAGTGTGTTTATTACTTGATCTTGTATTGCTACCATAAAGCCCTCTGTTTCAGGGAAGAGTGAACCAAACTTAAGGCAGCTGTTTTGCTTGTGCTTGGCGTAGGTATTAATAGCTTTAAAAAGATTCTTTGAGTTCAGAGGTTTCTTGCATAAAAGATTTATTCTATGGAAATATTCCTTTTTTATATCTGTTTTAATTTTAATATGGTCAATTGTTCTACCTTGATGAAGTCCTAAATATTTATATGTTTCGTTTTCCTTCATGACTTCAAAAATAAATTCTTCATTATTACCGCTAGTCGATATTTTGCCTCTGTGTAAATTTAATGTTTTGCATTTTTCCAACCCAAAGTTCATATTTATATCCTTACTGAATTCTGATGTTATATTTATCAATTTGTTCATTTCCATTTTATTTTAGCAAACAGCTTAATATCGTCCATGTACATGAGATGGGTAATAGTGGTGTTTGTGGTAAGTTTGTATCCAAATTTAGATTTATTTAGCAAATGTGATAGTGGGTTTAATGCAAGACAAAACCACAGAGGACTCAGTGAATCTCCCTGGAAAATACCATTATTATTAGTAGTAGTATTATTATTTATTATTATTAGTATTAGAATTATTATTATTATTAGAATTATATATCCTTTTCGCTGAAATCCATAATCGTTTTTTTTAAGATCTCAATGTACTACCTAAAACATAAGTAGGTAGGTAGGTAGGTAAGTAGTTACCAAGTACCAATACACAGGCCAAGTCGTAAGTTTTCATTGAAATCTGTCTTCTACAACTCTTGGTCCCAACGTAATTGTCTGCACCCATCGAGTATTTGGTCATTTTTTGGCTTCGGCCCTGGCTTCATTTTTTAAGTATGGGTACCATAATGTGCTTTGCTGAGTTCATTTATCAACATAGTTAGGTTTATAGCATGTATCCAGTCCAGCCATATTTCTGGTGGTCAATGTAAGTATAGTGGTATTGGTGACTTACAAACAAGGTTCAGTAACAACTCACACAGGAGTGTATTGTGTATTATCCCACTGCATAGCCCGGCCCCAAACAGCCCAATCCTTAAAGTAGCAAAGTAGAATTTCTGGTGTTTGACACCTTTGTTTCAACAAGTCAGTTTTTGTAGATAGAATTTTATTGTTTTCAACTCCTTTTATTATGATGGCAGAACATTGTAAGCATGTTTGTTTCTCTATAACTGTATCTGTAGATTCTGTAGCATAATGATATAAATACACACCTGATGTGCAAAGTACATTTTCTCGAATGCCTCCCCAGACGTTATTACTGGTCCAGAAGGAGGTTCCTCCTCTTTGTACTTGAATAGAAATATCAATCCATGTACAGGCCTGAAAATAGAAATCCAGATGAAAATAGTTTGTACTTTGTTTTGTTACACATTGGTAGACACATTTTGTGTATTTCTATAAAATTCAATTAAGTGTCCGGCGACGGATGAATTTCCCATACAAACGTAGTACCAAAATGATTTCTTATTTGAGAATATTTTCACCATGGTTTGCTATTATTTGTATTAGAATAGTATTTATTTAGGTTTCTGTCACAAGCTTTTTTCAAAATACTTATCTACACAAATACTAAGAAAACATTCATTCATTAATGTAAAAATGCGATTCGGTTTAATTTCATTTATGAAAAGTATTTTGAAAAAAAAATGTGGCAGGAACCTAGATAAATACTATTTTAATACAAATAATAGCAGACCATGGTGAAAATATGCTCAAATTACAAATCATTTTGGTATTACGTTTGTATAGGAAATTCATACGTCATCGGATCCTTAACCACCTACTTCTATTCACACTACAATGATTGAACACTTTAATGATTATACAAACCTCAGATTTTCAAAAATGTCTTCTTCGAAAGCCCATAACTCTTCAACTTGAACACCGCTAGCACCTGAAACATGCAAGATTAATATTATTATAAAAAAACACATTTGTAAAGGGATGATCAAGTTATATTTGTGGGTAGATGACATTAAGTTAAACTAAAACAAACAAAGATCTCAGTGGAAGGTTGGGTTATTTGGCTGGTATGGTTAATAAACAGTCACCTCGACCATAACTGTCCAACCTTTGATCAAATTTGTTTTTGGGAAAAGAGGGTCCATAGGGGGTTAAAATTAATCAATTTAGGCAAGTGGGGGAATTAAGATATGTATAATTGAGTACATTTCAAAATTGTTGTTATTTTTTCTAGGTGGATTTTTTCATCAGGGCAGTAAGAGCAGGTACCTTAACTGGTGTAGCTACCGAATAATGGTCTTAGGAGACTATCCATATTTTTTTGATAAATTTTCATTCCAATTTAATTAGCCCCTATACTTATAGGGATTTTATATGTAAACTTTTTTATTGCCAATAGATCCTGTTTTTTAAACGAATCAAAAAATATATATTATTATAATAATTAAAACTTGTATTGGACCAAATGAGGTTGAAGTAAGTACTAAAAAAGTTAGAAATAGAAAAAAACTATTCCCTAAAATTGAATGAAAAAGAACTAGTCATATAATTATAATGAATTTGAATACAAAACAAGAAAGAGTGAGATAGAGAGAGAGAGTAGTGGAGAATTGATTTTGATTAAAATAAATTAAACTCTACTCCACCAATATCTTGTTCTGTATTCACACTTGTCATGGCTCTGCACATACATACTGTCTGCCTCAAAACAAATCATTTAAATCATTTTCGAGTGTCATTTTTGTAAGTTTCTAGGTATCTACGAATGAGGCGGTGGATGTCTGCCTGCCGTGAACACATCGTGAATTTTTTCTAAAATCTATATTTTCTAAATTTTTTTATGTACTTTGTTTTATTGTTAGTTTACCTTAAACCTCATATCAGCAACAAGTTTTTGTATACGGACATTAGGCTAAACACAATGAAACAGGAAATTGAAGCCTTCAGTAAAAACTACCTGCTCCAGCTAGACAATCATAAAAACAAACTCGCCTTTCAACTACAAGGATCTGGAACCCAAGCGACAAAGCCTTTTGTGAGGTGTGAAACAAAATAAAAAGGCTCTGGAACCCTTGAATTCTCTAAACTGAACAGACACAGTATCCCAAACATAGCTGAAAGATTGACAGACAAAAGCAGAGGTGACTCACTGGTTTACCTTACCTTGAACATTATAATTAATTTTCTTAGATATTAAGGATAAACTAGCTAGACGAACTTCACAATGATATTGTTGGGGCTAACTACTAGATTATTTTAATAAACTTACCAAATGCACGGATGAGCTGCGTGAACACACCAGGGTCACTCTCAATCAAGCACCAAGAACCAGAAGCCTCCATAATCTAAAATATAGAATGATATTATTTCTTCAATGGATAGGATCTCTTGATTGATTTGTCAAGGGTGCAGGTAGTAAGATGTACATGCATCAGCTTTAAAAGCTGCCTCTGTATCACAGATAACCAAATATGTAAAACAAAAAAAAATTCACATTCATGAATATATACACCTACAGAAAGCACTAAGGACTTATGTAGTTATGTACTATTTAAAAACTCTCGTGGCTGAAGCTCAAATAAAAAGTGTATGGTTGCATTTGCATATGCGCCTAAACAAGCATGACGCAACTAAAATAACAAAAATAAGACAGACATAGCTAGCATATAAAGATTAATGTGCAATGTAGGAAAGCACATAAAAATTAACCTTGTCCAGCAATTTGCTCCGCCGTTTGGCTGCTGGACCAGCCCTTTTTTTTGGCATTACGAAGGCTTATGGTAGCATAATGGTGTATCTGACACTGCTTCTTCCCTGAGAAACAATGTTATGATACAACCATAGTGTAGTTAGGTCGAAAAACCCCTAAATATAACGTGTAGGTCTCATATTAGAACATAATACTACAGAACATATCAACTCCATCTAAATCAAACTAGTGATCACGGTGTGGGAGAGTTGTTTGATTCAATCATCATAGTTCTGGCCTAACAAAACCATTGTAGAAGCCCCCTATTTTCATAGACCAACAATGACGAAAGCATGGGCGTGGGCATGATGGGACATCATGGCGTCTGTTGTGTGATTTGAGTCCCATTCATTTTCTTTTTTCAAGGTGTAGGATACATAGAGTTGGCTCGGTTTAGCCCAAGCCTCCTATATCTACCGGGTAGGTACCTACCTTTTACCGAACGCTTAGCTCTGCGGTTTATCTATACTTAGACTCCCTACACAATAATTATTTAGAGGAATTAACGCTTACCTTGAAATACTTATTCTATCTGAGACAAACTAACATTATTTTACGGAGCAAGAACAAGTAAATCACGAATGAGATGAACTGACTGATCATGAAACTATGGTAATTCGGCAGGATGATGCAGCTTTTCTTCGTCGTAACGCCAATGGATGGAAAGAAAGAAGGATCAATCAATAAAAACAAAAGCGTTCCCGACAGTCCACGTTTCATTTCTATTGACTAAGATCATAGTATTTCGAAAACTTAAATAAATTTTATTTCCCTTTCAAAGCAAAGGTAAAAAAACGCCACTCAAATTATCAAAAACTAAATTTTTAAGCACCTCCACAAGGAATAAAATAGATAAAAATAGTTTTTCAATTAATCATACACATTCGTTTTGCGTAGAACAGAACGTAATAGAGATTATATTATACGTAGAAAGAGTGATATTAAATGATTGTACTGCTAAGGCTGCGTTCCGTTTCTCGCCTAAAGGGCGCGTGTGCGTTGTATCATTCGAATTTATACGAGAGACTCCACACACGCCGCCCGACGACGGTGTATGTGTAGTATTTCATATAAATTCACGCATTACAACCGTGATGGCTTTTATATAGCTACATAATCATCCGACAAAAAGCCAGGAGATATTTCGGGTTGTTGAGCCCCTGCTGAGCATCGCAAGTATACCCTTAATTGGATACGAACCCGTTTTAAGGTCGTCACACACTGAAGCAAGAGGCGGAGATGGCGGACGGTACCCGAGCCAGGCGTGGCGATCGCGGTGCGGATGTCTTCACATTGCAGGCGTGCGAGAGCCGTGGCGTCGCGGAGGCATTTTGGAGTCTTGTGTGTGTAGGTCACGGCGTCGCATTATTGTAAATATGTCCTTTTTATTGGAAAGATGTCATTCTTATAATCTTTTATACGACTGCTTTCGTACTAGTTCAAACTAGTAGAAATATGAATTTTTATGAATTTTTCGGTATAGTCCATTTTATTTAGCGCCATGTTCAGGTCACAAGCTAAAAATTTTGTAAATAAATACAACTCGTAACTCCGCTAATGGCACGCCTCCGCACCACAACGCGTGGCGCGAGCTCTGTGTGAAGACACTCCTTAAACTAGCTGAAATTTAAACAACGCCAACACGCCACGCACAGTGTTATAAGAGAGCCATAGAATTAGGTCGGGATATTATTAGGGCACATGTAAGACACATTAAGCAACCGTTTGGTGAAATATCTCGTCCTAATACGGCGGATTATTGAGTAAAAAAAATAAAAACGTAAAATGAAAAAAAATCTAATAATTTCGTATTGGTTAAACTTAGGTATTTTCCTATTGCATTAAAATGTGCGCCGTGGATGGTTTTATCTGCCAGCATTATCGATTTGATTATTGTTTTTAGTTTTTAGAAGTTTTGATTTTTTTTTAGTAGTTATCTGGTAAAAGAATTATAATTTTCAAAAATTAATTTCTATATAACTATGACTAATAGACACGCGGGAGTTTTATTCTCGCATTTAAATTTATTCAAACTATAGGAATCTGCATTAAAAATGGGATGTCACCAAATCGGCTCTCATAAAACACTGTGCCACGCCTCCGCCTCGTCACCGCGCGCCGCCACGGCATCGGCACCGCGCCGCGTCGCGCACGCTGACTGTTTATGTGGCTGAGCCGGCCTGTCACGGCCGTGCACCGCTTAGCCACCGCCTGCGGTACAGGGGCGGATCCAGGATTTCATTTTAGGGGGAGCCATTTTGACAAAGTTCGGAGAAAGGGTTAAACATTACAAGGAAGCAAAAAGGTTTTATTAGTATTTTTACAAAATCAATCATCAAGTAACGCGCGGTTGAGAACTCTAGTTCTTTGTCCTTTGTTCTTTGTTCTTTGTTCTAGTCCTTTGAGAACTAGAGTTCTCAAATTCTTTTAGGGACGCAACCCTTTTTATATAACATATTTACGGAGCCCTAAAAAAAGCCTCCAAATGTTTTAAGACATTTTAGCGACGATTGGATTTTTTATGAGAAAAGGAAGAAAAGACGATATCAAAACGGCGAACGGAGCGAGACTAGATATTTTAGCGACGATTGGAATTTTTTGTGAGAAAAGGAAGAAAAGACAATAAGACGCCAAAACGGCGAACGGAGCGAGGCTCGAAATTTTTTAAGGTTTTGATGGCGACTTTGTGAAATTTGTTAGTGAAACGGATAAAAAGACGATATAAAAACAGCGCGGCGAGCGAAGCGAACCTCGAAAAGTTAAGACATTTTAGCGCGGACTGGGACATTAGTGAAAGAAAAGAGTACATTAATATAATATAGGAGAGCGGAGCGAGCCTCAAAATTTTAAAGCCTGTTCTAGCGACGCGACGATTGCGAAATTTGTGAAAAGAAAACAAATATGAGACTGATGAAGAGCGAGCCTCGAAACTTTTTTTGGGATTTTTTCTTATATTTCGGAAAAATAAGCAAGAAAGAACCCACCAATAACAAAAAAAAATAGATAGCGATTTGAGCGAGACTCAAATAATGAGGAATATAAAAAGATGTAACGGCGAGCGGAGCGAGCCTCTGATATTTTTTGTTACTTTTTCGGACGGTCACAAACTAAACCATTCCAGAAGAGTATGAGAAAATGAATAACAACGAGCCCTGAAAATTATGGAAATATTGCAATGCTTAGAAAATTTATATCAGCAAATGGAATGAGCCGCAGCCTTTTTTGAAATTAGTGAGGCATGCGTAGCCGGACAAAAAAGCTAAATAATGAGCTAAGAACAATTTATACCTAATAAAAACTATCGTAGTTTTATGAATTCATTACGTCTCCCGTTAAGGAATGAAACGTTAGTGTTCTTCCAACACAAATTTCGTTCAGAAGGTTCGCAGTTCGCTTATATCCTTAACGAACAATGAATGAATGAATTAACACTTTATTGCACTAGTAATTAACATGAATAAAAAACTTATTTCTAAATGAAAAAATAAACATAGTGCAAAAGGCGGCCTTATCGCTGAGAGCGATTTCTCCCATGCAACCTTGAAAACAATCTATGAGTCTATATAATATCTCAACAATTTATGAGTTTGTCGAATATCAACAAAGGAAATACGAGGACAACAGACTACAACCTATAAAATCAACGACGAGTGAAGCGAGCCTTGAAAATTTTTATGCTCTGGCTGTGCGTGTGAGTTGTTTGGCAAGCAAAGCATGCCGCGAAAATTTGTTTGAGTTTTGGAGTATTTTGCATACCTTACCTCAAACGAGGGATGAGCCCATGACCAAAAGCAGACAATAACGTTGCCGGCGAGCCGCGGCAATTTTTGATTTTTGTTAGATTTTTAGGTTAACTTTTTATCAAATTTGGTAAAGTCACCTAAAGCGGGGGTCGAGCTCTGGACCATAGTCAGAAGGAACAAAATTTACAATATTAATACATTTTTGTGCTATTTACTGTGGTGGTTGGATTGATAAAAGCTGACTATAGCAGACCAGCTAGAGCACTTATGTAAGTTCAGTTCAGTTCTAGTCATACCTACGTAACGTTGGTTGCCTCTGCGGTGACCAAAACATACAGCACAAAATGGCAGTTATGTCGGCGAGCGAAGCGAGCCGCGATTTTTTTGGTAATCTGAATCAAAGTGATAGCAGTAAACAGGAAAAACTAATCAAGCTGTAGATTCCAATTTTTAAGTCCCTAAACTAAGATTTTAGGAGGGGTCACGTCCACTGTGACAACTAACAAGGACCGCGCCTGAGTTAAATCCATAAAATTTAATACTTAGGTAATTTAGGTATTTATTCAAGAATGTAGAAATTACGATTTATGTTCATTTCAAAGTCCCAAGTGGACGTAGTGGTACTAAGAAGTAAAAATTCACCTCTTGTAACCTTAAGTTGTACCTAAAGAATTTATTTCTGTTTCCTGATAATTATAGGTACCTACCTACCTAACTAACCAACCGATGAGTAGGTATGCCGTGTAAAAGTGCACCTTAATTGACTCGAAAGCATTGAATTCTTAGGTCTTTTGGGGGGGGGGGCATGGCCCCCATGCCCCCCCTGGATCCGCCAATGCTGCGGTAGGTGTGTAGTCTTGCAAATATATTCATATGACACAACTCACACGCCTTCGTATCCGGCCCGGCCACGGTTTCTGTGTGTGGAGGCTTTTAGTGAGTGGCCTTTGGTTTTCATTTTGACTGCCGGCAACACTGTCACCTGCATGGTCGATGCTTAGGGATGTCAACGTCACGTCACTCTTTCTTTGGTCATTTTATGGTCAACTTCAAGACGTCAACTCATCTCATCAGTCATCATCAAGGAACATTTTACCCATTTTACGAATAACTCTATTCATTCAGTCATTCATCACCAAACCACCGTTTGTGGCACTCGCCGATCTTCTTGCTGCTCGCTGGCGCTCTGCATTTGGTCCAGTGTTTAAATACTTGCTGTTGAAGAACATTCTTTGCAAGGTGGACTTTGGTAAGTTGATAAAAGTAACAGCGTCTTTTATACTTTTATTCGTAATAAACCTTCTACCTTCATCATACAAATAAAGTGCTTAGGTACCTATTTGAGGAAGGAGGAGGATAGAAAGGATTAGCTGGACGGACAAGGTTACTAATGAAGGATAATAATGGTCTTCCTTTTAATATTTTCAAACTTACGCGATCTGAACACATTATTATTAGTATTGTTAAACGGTTAGTGTTGTATGTCGTCCGAGTGTGCAGATGGACATATCTAGTGTCGAAAACCAAGTGAGGGTAGTTTCAAGTAATGCTGCCTCCGCTTCGCAGAGGCGGTAGCTCCAGTACTCCAGTCATCCCGTGACCACGACAGTGTGTAAACCTGTTGAAACAAAAATAGGTAAATAAACGCGATAAATACCCGTTTAACAATACTAATAATAAGGTCTTCCTTTTATTTCTGACACTATGTTCTTTAGCAAAAAATAACCCTTATGATGAATGCTTTCGATCGGTATGATAAAGGTACAGGTGATTATTTTTCTCGTGTAACGGGTTCGATTCCCGGTTCAACCATGTAATTATTTAAATATCTATGAATGCAGTTTAAAATGTTTTTTAAATTCAAATAATGTCTTATTTTAGTAAAATGTTCCATCTACAATATTCAAAGTACTTTCCCTCCATGTGGCATACCCGTGGGACGCCCTGTACATTTTAGGGTTTCTGTATATCTGGTTATTTTTTTTTATAGAATATTACATTTACTTTAGGTATATTCTAGAATAATGTCTATGACAAGTAAATTGTGGGTAGTAGTATTTTATATGTCACTCACTTATTGCCCGGGCACGTGTTCCATCTTGCCTTGCAATTCAATTAGTGCAGATAAGATGGAGCATGTGGCCGGGATATAACAGACAAAATCACAATTTATACACATAAAAACTAATATACTTAATCTTGTTTCAAACTTATCTCACTTAAAAGAATTCTTATAACTTTGAATCCGGTTCTTTTTTCCTGTAATATTTTTACAGTGGCTCCATAACGGCACTGACTCCCATGATAAATAAATAAATAAATAAATGTATTGAGTTGTGTAGTTTATAATAAACACAATAGGCACATTAAATAAGTATCTAAACATTAAACTAATAATTAAAGAAGAGTTTGGTTATTAGATCATAGCAACATGATTGCAATGTACATAAACCATTTTGTTGTGATTTGTATCATTAAGTACCTATGTTATTGTTACAACTGTAATATAATTATTGTGATTGTCAATGTTCATGAAAAGACTAGACAAAGCACTTGCTTCTGTATTACATTTTCATGGATAGAGGATCTGTAATTTTTTTGTATATTGTTGCAGGTGATAAAACATGTGGGGACTAGCTCTGAGTTTTTTAACCTGGGTGGGGATAAATCCCCTGCCCTTTGTGGCAGGCCTTATTGGAACAACCGAGCCTGCTCTGAACCTACTCATAAGCATCATCATGGCATACCCCCTCGCTAGTTTCTATCATAAGAATGTGAGACAACACAGACAGTTCAGAAATATCTTTTTCATAGTCACAGGGGCAGATATGGCCTTCTTCAATTTTGGCCTGTCCATGTATCACAATTTAATACCAGCATTGGTTATGTATCTGTCAACCCTATTTCTGGGTCAGGGAAAGATCAATGCATTATTTTCTTTTGTTTTTAACATGGGATACCTGCTAATTGGATATGTTGTGACGGAATCTGAAGACTACGATATAACTTGGACTATGCCTCACTGTGTGCTCACGTTGAAACTAATAGCTCTGGCATTTGACCTTTGGGATGGCCAGAAGATGGTGGCTGGTGAAGAGATTTCCGCAAACCAAAAGTTGAGTGCTGTGATTGAGAGACCTTCTTTGTTAGAGCTCATTGGATTCGTGTATTTCCCGGCATCTTTCCTGGTGGGCCCAATCTTCTCCTTCAAGAGGTACAGGTCATACATCAACGACGTTTTCCCGCTAGACGAAGCTACCTCAGTGTACGAGGAACATTCCAAGAAGAGGCTGTTTCAAGGACTTGCATATTTGGCGGCTTTCCAAATTGGTGGTTCGTATGCTTTAATATTGATTTTACTAGCTTTGGCTGAAGTTTGAGGACAGGCAAGATGACCGTGGACCTAGGCGTGGCCTATGCTATGCATAGGGAGTCTAGCTGGCTAGATAATCGTCTAGTCTCACGCCACGCTGATTTACGCCCATGCCCATGCTTACGCCGTTTATGATTAAATAAATAATGCTGGACAATTCACACAGCATTATCTAGCCCCAAGCTAAGCAGAGCTTGTGTTATGGGTACTAGATAACTGATATAGGTACTTAATACAATATAGGTACTACATAGATGGATATTTTTACTATACATAGAAAACACCCAGACCAACGGAACAAATTTCTGCATATCGTACACAAATTTGTTCCGAGGCGGGAATCGAACCCGCAACCTCCTGCGTCGCAGGCGGACCTTCGCCCGCTGCGCCACGGAGGTCGTCGATTGTTTCTAGTTATCCGTGTTGTAATTTACAATGTTCTAACATAATTATTTCTTTAATATTTGCAGTGACCGTATTCAGCATAAAGTATATGATGTCGGAGGAATTCTCAGAGACGTCGATATTCTACCGTCAATTCTACTGCGGACTTTGGGGTCACTTCGCTCTCTACAAGTACATCGCCTGCTGGCTTCTTACTGAAGGTGAGTCGCTTATTCTTATCAAGATACTGTTGGTAATATATTTTTCTGTGCCAAATTATGACAGTAGAGATAACAAGAAACAGATATTGTTCTCATTGAACACAAGCGCAAATAAAAACATTCAGTTTAAAGAAATGTAGATGCATACAACATTGGTTTGTTAGTAGTGTTGGCCTATAAATTTTAAGCAGTTTGGACTGTGGACCTGATAGAATACTTGCGTGTTAGTTTTGTGCATAAATCATTATGTTCCTAATGATTTCTG
Organism: Eupithecia subumbrata; assembly: GCA_949316285.1. Taxonomy (NCBI): domain Eukaryota; kingdom Metazoa; phylum Arthropoda; class Insecta; order Lepidoptera; family Geometridae; genus Eupithecia; species Eupithecia subumbrata. The sequence goes on along the minus strand of OX438642.1, from coordinate 8,539,119 downwards.
AAAGAAACTTCCATTATTTTGTCAAACGGAACAGTGTATGCACATGACTTAAATAGTTTATTACTTTCTAAATCTATCTTGAAGTATCGACTGGTCAAGGAAGTTAGATCAGTAAGGTTGCTCCCCGGCACCCCATTCTCACGTTTTTTAATTACGTTTAAATCCTACGGTTGCCAAGGACCATGCTAGTTCAAAAATTCGTCACGTTGTTCCTTATTATGAGCTTTGTCCCGGCTAAATCGCATGTGCGATGCGATTATGCCGCCGTTTCTTTCACTTTATAGTGTTTTAAATCTAACCGGCAAAATGTTAATCATACCTCGTACTTATATTGAGCTGGCCTTGTTATAATATTCAACTCTTATTGTTAATTTGCGTTATCGTTCTTTTGAATGTGCGACTTAGCATGTGGTACTAATATACCTGCAGTGTTACTAGGTAGGTAGGTACCTATTATTGTATATATTTTTTTCTAACTCGGTTTTTATTATTGTTATGCTATAGCTTCTTCGCTTACGTGGTATGGTATCGGAATAAAACGTAGCTCATGGCATCCTTGGATGTATAGGTAACTTAAAAATTAATGTCGAGGATTTTTATCTTTAAAATTTCCTGTGCTCCTTACTTTTTTGTGTGATAAAAACAAGGCACCAAACTTTCCAAAGTATATATTCAATAACCAGATCCAGATACCAAACAAACTTTAAAAACACACTAACTAGTTATAGGGTACCTTTAGCAAAACGCTGGTTGATCCAAGTCAACCAGCGTTTTACACATATTAAGCTGCTTCTAAACGGGCTACACTTTTCTGCAATATGTGGCTGCAATACAATGGCCGGCAACATTGCTAGCAATACCAGCCTGACTATGCAAGATTGCAGTAATGGCCCGGCAATAATTGCCAAACATTTTAGGTGTGGCCAGTATGGCCGGTATGGCCGGGCGGTCGCTGACCGATCGATTTAACTGCAATATTGCCCAGCCAGTTCTATTGTTGTTTCAGTCGCTCCCTATTGTAATGGCATAGTACATCTTTTCTACCGACGACATGAAGTTTGTTAAGAGTGATGCTTTGACTAATTGCTATGTTCTGTGCTTTGTTGTTTGTTTTTGAACGCAACACATGGCCCGGCCATAGCGTGCTCGGACATCAGTGTTCGAGCAACATTTTTGTAATGGCCGGGCAATTAATTGGCAATAGTGCAGCAACTAATTGCAGAAAAGTATAGCCCGTTTAGAAGCACCTTTAGGCTATTAGTGCCATTTTCGAATGAAGTATTTTGTCAAGGGTATCATTTAAACGGTCAGCAGATTAAATAAATGGGTTTTGGTTAGACGAAAAATTGATTTTGCGAGCAAAAAAATAAATTATGCCGCATCTGGTGGTCGGCAAAAATTAATGAATTGGTCAGCAAGTAATGTGACATTGGGCAGCCTAAAAATTTATGTCACAGTGAATTAAATATTTCTGCAGCAATATATTAGTGAAGCAGCAGCAAATCGTGATTCAGATTAACTGAAATTTTGGCAAGCCTTTAAAATGATACTGCAGCATTGTATGAATGAAAAAGATCAGCAAATCGTGGTTCGGATTTTTATAAAGTTTTGGCAAGATGTCAAATTAATTTTGGTTAGCTAAACTTAATACACCTACCTATATTATTCTTCTGTACCTACCTATCTACATGTGTATGTCACTGAACTCCTCCTCAACGGCTGGACCGATTTTGATAACATTTAATTTATTGGTGTGTTTTAGTGGGTCACTGGATGGTCTAGATTTGCATCTTGACCATCCAGTCCGGGAGGTGGCGCTGTACTGTTCTCGGATTTTTGATACGTAAATATTTGAGATACGTAGGTAGGTAACGCATGTGGGAGATACGTAGGTAGGGTACCTACCCTCTACCTACGTATCTCCCACATGCGTTTGTGTATCACTACCGTGCCGGTGTCACAAACACGGACAGACATAACGAGCAAGGGTCCTTCAGCTCCTTGAAATTACTAACATCTTACAAAAATAACAACGCTAGGTAAGGTAGAAATAAGTACCTATCTCCTACGTGCATTGTTTAACACTTTCATGGCCCAAGATGATATCTCCCAGCCTGGTGTAGCAACGGCGGCGGTGCGGCCTTGCGAGTCGCAACGCCGAGGCTGGGCAATGAATGCTTTAACCGACTATTGCTCTTTTTCAATAAAATCGCGGTTATTTTAAATTTGTAGTCGACCATACATTTAAAACGCAAACCCATTGATTTTAGCAATTTTTTTTCTGCTTGACGAATTTCTAATTCGGCTGACCAAAACATTTATTTTTGCTACTAAAAAAAATTTTTTTGGCTGATAAAAAAAGTTGTGTAATGCTGGTTGTTCGATTGCTAGATTTATGAAATGGTGGATAAATGGACTGTAGATTTTTTGTTAATGAATGTTTGTGTGACTCCGAAATTGCGAGACACGAATGCAACGAAAGTGATTACAATCTTGGAGCGAGAATATGAGAGTAGGCGTGAATTGCGTGAATGAGGTGTATCGAGGGTGTTACGAAAAACCACTAACCTTTGAATCAGAGGCGCGTAGCAGTATTCAGCTCTTTCCAGAGTTCCTCGGGGCGTCACGGCTAAAACTATACCTTGGAGATCTGTACTTCACTGGGCGGGCAAGCTTAGCGTTAGCTTAGAGGGGCCGGTCGGAGCAGTAGAGCTAATATGTGGAGTCTCGTACAGCGTCGAAATTCACGTCAAACGCAAACAATTACACGCACCGCACAAATCCGTATCGTATTCTTATGATAATTACAACAACGACAATAAGTTATAAATACACCGAAAATAATAACGTAAAAATGTGTACTTTCAACTCGACTTTCCAAGAAGGAATGACATTATTTATTTCAAATCGCGGGAAAACCTAACGGTCATAAATGTACGCGGCGTGAGAAATGTCAGAGTCACGAATGTCAGATACGTCAATGACAAGTCGCAGCGTTACCTATAAAAAGGTGATAGCCAATTCTGAACATTCCGACCACCAAAATGCGCAGTATTTTCCGCAACTTAATAAAAAAAAAGTATAATTAATCAATTTATAGAATTATGATACGAAACAATTTATCAACAAAAAAAAAAAAAAAACAAATTTACAATTAACATAGCTAGATTTACCTAATCCTTTCAGCTAGAATTAGGTGGACTGGGCATCAGGTTCGATGTCCTCGTTCATGGGAAGGACACACAATTTGACCACAGGCCGTTTGCATTCTCCTGAAGCCGTCCTTAGAGTAACTACTCGGCAAACATTATCGGCTCCAAGATGGAGCTGCGTTACCCGACCGAGTTTCCACTTCATCGGACTGCATTGCTCGTTGGCAATGAGAACCAGAGTTCCAAGGACTATATTTTCTCGCGCATCCACCCATTTATGTCTCTGCTGCAGCGTGTGCACATACTCGAGGTGCCATCTCTGCCAGAAGTCCTGGTGCATTCGTTGGATGAGCCTCCATCGACGAAGAGGACTTACGTGCTTTTCTAGGATTGGTTCCTCAGGCAGAAGAGTCAAAGGCTCAAGTGTAAGAAAATGACCTGGGGTCAACGCCGAAAAATCATTTGGGTCGGAGCTTAGTGGTGAAAGTGGCCGTGAGTTTAACAAGGCCTCGATTTGAATCAGCAGCGTGTTAAACTCCTCATAAGTCAGGCGTTGCAAACCAACGACACGAGCGAGGTGAGTCTTAACCGATTTAACTCCTGCCTCGACTAGCCCCGAAAAATGTGGGCTACCAGGAGGGTTAAACGTGAACTCCACCTTCTCGGCCTGCGTCGCCTGCGACATTAAGTCTTTTAACAGGTTACTTGCTCCGACAAAGTTCGTCCCTTGATCAGATACCAATCTAGAGCAACGACCTCTACGAGCTATAAATCGCTTCAAACATGCCAAATATGCCTCCGAAGTGAGTTCTGATGCGAGCTCCAAATGGATTGCTTTGGTGGCTGTGCAAACAAAAACACATACATACGCTTTGTATGTTCTGACGCCACGACCACGACCAAGGGCTATGTCAAACGGCCCTGCGTAGTCCACTGAAGCCGATGAAAACGGTTTCAGTTGACTTAGACGATAACACGGTAAATTTCCCATCCGGGGAGGTGCGGACAGTCGTGGTTTTGCACGGAAGCATTTGACGCAGGATGACACCACGGAACGAATTGCTCGCTTTGACGAGAGGATCCAAAAATCCTGTGCGAGAAGACTCTGTAATGTCTGCGGTCCTGGATGTAAAAATTTCCTATGGTACTCGTCGATTAGTAGATAGGTCAGACGGTGAGTTCGAGGAAGCAGCAGCGGATGCTTCTGGCTATAACTCAGATCGCTATGCACGAGGCGGCCGCCCACCCTGAGCAACCCATTGGCATCTACGAAAGGACATAATTTTCTTAAGACTTTGGGGAGCAAATTTGGGTTGCCTTTATTTAGCGCACGAAATTCTGAAGCAAACACGACTTCCTGTACATGCTTCACTAAGAACTGCAACGCATGGTTAGTTTCGACAGCCGATAAGGCGCCAGTTGATTTCACCGATGCCTTTAAATTTTTAGAGAATCGGTAACAGTAGGCGACGATATTCACTATACGCGAAAGTGACGAGAACTTGTTTAAAAGTCCGTCGACAAAACCAATATTGTTTTCTGTCATAAAAGTCAATATTCTTCGCTCCTCGAGTGCGGACTCATTGTTTGCAGCGTACGAACTTTGCGGCCATTCTTCACGAGGGTTCAACAACCAGTTCGGACCCGACCACCATGACTGACACCGGATTAAATCTTCGGGCAGTAAACCTCGCGAACCGTGATCGGCTGGATTATCGGCTGTAGGAACATGTTGCCAGAATTCGGAGGGTATACCGTCTTGGATTTCCGTAACACGGTTGGCAACAAAAGTTTTCCAACGCGACGGACAGGAATTGATCCAGGTTAATGCAACGCTGGAATCTGACCAAGCGAAGAGGGCACCGACACGATGAAGACCATCTAGGGCGAGGGTTAACGAAGACATAAGCTCAGTCAGCAAGACAGCTGCCATCAACTCCAAACGAGGGATCGAGCGTTTGCGGAGGGGGGCAACTTTCGACTTGGCACAACAAAGTCGGACCTCAGTTGTCCCGTCACTGCACGACGCGCGGCAGTAGACAACAGCGCAATAACCTCGCTCAGAAGCATCACAAAAGCCATGAAGTTGAAGAGATGCAAACGAAGGAACCATTCTCCGAGGCAGTGCCACAGCACTCAGCGACGACAGTTGGTTCTTGACCTTAAGCCATTCAGACGAAATGAATTGAGGAGCATCCTCATCCCAGTCAACACCAGACAGCCACAATAGCTGCATTATATATTTGGCAAGGAATACGACAGGAGACAAAAGGCCTAACGGATCGAAGATCCGAGCTATGTCTGACAAGATGGACCGCTTTGTACACCTCTTTTCGAGCGCAGCTGTTCTGAATGTGAGCTGGTCTGCGGTGGGAATCCATAACATTCCGAGGATTTTCAAGGACAAATCCTGAAGGTCTTCAAAGTTGCACATCTTTTCCGAGTACAACTCGGACGGCGGCAAGTCGCGGAGGAACTCTTTAGAGTTCGAAGTCCATTTTCTCAAGTGTAGACCGGCGGATGACAGAATTAGCGTAAGATCACGACGAATTTGAATCGCATTCTCCACCGAGTCTGCTCCCGAGACAACATCATCCACATAAGTGTCCCGCTGTAACACCGATGCTCCAAGGGGAAAACGGGGTGCAAACTCGGACGCCAGACGAGACATGCACCAAAGAGCCTGGTACGGCGCACACGAAACCCCATATGTGACCGTAAGTAGCCTGAAATCGCGAATAGGTAAATCAGCAGATTCGCGCCATACTACTCGTTGGTAATCAGCATCATCAGGGGTTACCAGGAATTGACGATACATTTTTTTTATATCTCCCGTGAAGACCACTTCGTGCCATCGAAAACGTATCAAAATATCAAAGATGCTTTTTTGGAGTTTGGGACCTGGCAACAACACGTCATTCAACGACCTACCCTCAGCATCTTTGGCGCTAGCATCGAACACTGTTCTTAGTGGCGTGGTGACTGATTCTGGGCGCAGGATACCATGGTGAGGGATATAGTAGAAAGGACCGACATTGGTGGTAGGAGGCTCCACTTCCTCCATATGACCACTCTCCAGATAATCTTTCATAAAGTCGACGTACGCTGACTGGAACTGGGCGTTCACTTTAAATTTACGCTCTAAGTGAAGGAACCGTTTCACAGCAATATCGCGAGAGTTAGAGAAGACTGGTTTAAGTTGAGGATCAGCAAAGGTCAGCGGGACAACCAATCTTCCCTCAGAATTTCGATAACTATTTGCTTCCATAAGCCTATCGCAAGCCACTTCAGTTTTCGAAAAGGCTACTGGTCTGGGCGGCTCGACACTTTCCAATTCCCAGAACCTTTTTATTGAGTTGTCTAGTGACAGGTTGGACACAAAAAAACAATTTTTACGACTATTGGCATTGTTGCCAAGGCGAGCGAATCCGGTGCCAATAGTGCACTCGCCCATCACTATCCACCCGAAGATAGTGGGGATAGCGACGGGTTGACCTGATGCACCCTTAACCAAACCAGGTCTGAGTGCCGACGCCAAAATGTTGACACTTACAAGCATGTCAACAGGCCCTGGTTTATAAAAACTAGGGTCGGCAAGATCCAAGCCATCTAAATGCTCCCATGATGAGGTATCAATAAAACCAGGTGGCATGTCGTGACAAATAGTCTGTAGCACAGCAGCTTCCACAACCAAATTGCTTGAGAAGTCCTGACTCTTGGGACTCAATTCACACATAACCGATCCAAGTGTTCTGGTAGAAGCTCTGCCAATTCCATCGACAGATTGGGCTTTTGGGCTCAGCTCTAGTCCCAGCCGGCGTGCGCACGACAAGGTCATAAAATTACAAGCGCTGGCGCTATCCAGCAAGATTCTAATTTCAACAAATTCATTATTATTATTTTTTGCCAAAATCACAGCGGTAGAAAATAATGAATCGGTACTGGATGAATATGCGGCCAGAGCCACTGGCGGTGCCAATTCTTGGGATGTAGTGGAGATAGGAGCAGCTTCATCAAAATGCAACAAAGTATGGTGCCGTTGGCTACATTTTCCGCATGTTACTTTAGAGCTGCATTTTTTGACCGAATGTGCAGGCTTTAGGCACAAAATACACAGTCTCCTTACCTTCACATCCCGGAACCTATTTGCTGGGTTCAATTTCAGAAACTCCGGACAATTTTCTGGACCATGGCCTTCATTGGGGCAGAACTCACAAGTGGAGTCGGGGGATACAATTAATGATGTTCGATTTTTTGGTGCTGGCTTAGAGGTTGCGGGTGGCCCATGGCAGTTTTCTAGAGCCCGAGCACGTTTGTCCAAAAACTCCATGATGTCTTCGAACAGCGGAATGTCAATATCCGGGCTAAGTTGAAGCTCGAACGCTTCCCGAGTAGCCCCATCCAGCTTTGACCATACCAACTGAAACAGCATGAAATCCTGACTTGGAAGGGTGTACCTTGACAGTATGGCCAAATTCTCTGTGAATGTCCGATGAACCCGTTCCAACTCCGAGGCACTTTTATTCTTCACCAACTCACATTTTAATAACTTTTCATAGTAGGTGTTGGCAATGGTTCTCTTCCTATCATAGTATTTGTGCAGTGCATTGTATGCTGCCATATAGTTGCTGCCTGTCAGTGGATAATTCTTTATAAGATCAAAGGCAGCACCCTGTACACTTGACAGCAAATAATGTAGCTTCTCTACATCTGGCAACTCCCTACTGTGTATGAGCGAGTCGTATAGCTCCTTAAAAGACACCCAGTTCTCAAACCTTCCATCAAATGGCTTTAAAACTATCTTGGGCAATTTTGCCAACATACTGCCATTCTGGATAGTTGGTTTGTTTATCTGCTCACGTATTTTTGACAACCTTGACTTGAGACCTAATAATTTCTTATCAAAAGAAATGGTGTGCGAAAATTCATTGCTACGATCTGCCTTAGACGTACCTGACAATACGTAGATTTGCGCCGAGTGAAACTCTTTACTAATTATGTTGAGATCTTCTTCTGTAACCCCTTCGAGATCCGAGGACTCCAGAAGTTCGATCCGCATATAGGAATAATCTCGAGCGATCCTGTATTTATCTCCGCCTTCGGTTTCCATTATTATTGAGTTGAGATTTCAAAAAAGTATTCTATATCAAATGTAAACAAAACAAATACAAAGCTACGGCTATTTTGCCGTTTCCACTTCTTTTTTAGTGGCTACAACTGACGCCTATTTGTCAACCGAGCTTAGCAATACAAATAGATAAAACGAAAAAGAACATTTATGACCGTTGGATTGTTTTAAATACGTACCCTCAATATTTTTAGCGAATCTAAATAATATTGTCGGAACGGTAACAAACGACAAATTTACCGATTCCGATACTATCTTATAAACAAAACAATGATGCGAAATGAAATGATAAAGCGAAAATGAAAGCTAGTTAAATCCGGTTCGAATGACCAAATGTTCGATTGCTAGATTTATGAAATGGTGGATAAATGGACTGTAGATTTTTTGTTAATGAATGTTTGTGTGACTCCGAAATTGCGAGACACGAATGCAACGAAAGTGATTACAATCTTGGAGCGAGAATATGAGAGTAGGCGTGAATTGCGTGAATGAGGTGTATCGAGGGTGTTACGAAAAACCACTAACCTTTGAATCAGAGGCGCGTAGCAGTATTCAGCTCTTTCCAGAGTTCCTCGGGGCGTCACGGCTAAAACTATACCTTGGAGATCTGTACTTCACTGGGCGGGCAAGCTTAGCGTTAGCTTAGAGGGGCCGGTCGGAGCAGTAGAGCTAATATGTGGAGTCTCGTACAGCGTCGAAATTCACGTCAAACGCAAACAATTACACGCACCGCACAAATCCGTATCGTATTCTTATGATAATTACAACAACGACAATAAGTTATAAATACACCGAAAATAATAACGTAAAAATGTGTACTTTCAACTCGACTTTCCAAGAAGGAATGACATTATTTATTTCAAATCGCGGGAAAACCTAACGGTCATAAATGTACGCGGCGTGAGAAATGTCAGAGTCACGAATGTCAGATACGTCAATGACAAGTCGCAGCGTTACCTATAAAAAGGTGATAGCCAATTCTGAACACTGGTGATTACTTTATTTATTCTGCTGAACAAAACATTAATTTTGCCAATCAAACAGTTATTTATTATTTTTATAATTAATACTCATCAAAAATAATTTAGTTGCTGGTGGTTTTTATTTTACAACCGATCAAAACTTAAAAATGCTGCCCAAGTAGTTTTTAAGCTTGACTTTTACAGCTGATCAAATATTTAAAATAAATACCAATAAATTTACTTCCCTTTGTCAATTTCACCGCAATCCATTCAATTATGATTCAGACCATTCATAGCAAGTTATTGCATTTTGTTGAAGGTATTTATCAAAGATTCTTGTATAAAGCAGCTCCTTTGACTCCTTTTAAAAAATCCATCGCACACTTCCCAGTTCTATGGTGATTCTTGCACGTTCCAGGCCACCAGACTTTGGGCCTTCCTGTTTCTAATCACCACGCTAAATCTCTTCCAATCTTCAAGAGTATGGTTTAATAATACTATCTGTCCACTCTTGATTCTACCTGGTGTTTTTTAGGGTTCCGTACCTCGAAAGGAAATTGATCCTCGCCATGGACCAAAACCTACCTACAGGGTACCTACTTACCGTTGACCTAGAATCATAATAATTTGGCAAGACACAAGGTCAAGGTCTAACGGAACCCTTACTGCGCGAGTCCGACTCGCACTTGACGTTTTTTTGTTATTAGTTTAATTATTCCTGATTTTTGGTGTCATTTTACTCTCTTTTTATAAATAATTGCCGTTTCTGTTTTTATTTAAACACTTGTGTGGTAAAATATTTACTATTATTAATAAGTCATCAATTACGGTACCCCGTCTGTTTTAATAGATAGGTACTGATCAAGTACCGATACATCCATAGTTTCTCTGGAAGAAATCGCTGTTTGCGATAAGGCTCCGATTGTGCCACACCACAGATATTATAATACTGGCCACACTATAGTTAGTATTAAGTTCTTGTTTCATTGTTTTATGTATTGATGGTCCAATAAAGTAATAATCTATCTATCTAACGTAGGCTACTAGAACCCTTGGTATACATCTTCCTGCATACTATTGCCTAACTGATCGAGCAATGAAGATGTCAGGAAGATATTTGTCAGTGGGGTCATTTGCCGTAGATCAATGTCGAAATTTTAAAAGAAACCTACAAGGACAAGTGGGGTATCAATGAAAGGTACATTACATAACCGTTTTTAAAATTTCTGTAGGTTTTATACTTTTTGAAATATCTTCCGTCAAGTGCGAGTGTAACTCGCGCGCCGAGGGTTTCGAACCACAGATATCATCTCTATGTTTTGAACGTTTGTCATATAAGCATAATATGTACCTACTAAAAGTACCGGTTAGAGATTTCGCAATTTAATGAATACGTACCTAAAAATAGTAGGTATACCAACCTATTTCAGATGGATCTCTCTGCAGGCTTCGATGATAGGGGTAATGGTAAATTATTCGACTTTTTTCAAGAGATTTAGTATGTAACTCACAGAAATTTTAAAAACTGTTTTGAAATGTACAAGATGATTTCTTTCATTTAATACCCCACTCGATGGGGTAGCCTCCCCTTTTAAAAATAAGTCCCCCCTTTTCGACCATTTTTCAAAGTGTTCTTTTTACAGACTTCTCTATATTTCAAAAAGTATGAAAACTACAGAAATTTGAAAAACTGTTTTGAAATGTCCAAACCGATACCTTTCATTTTATTCCCCACATGCCTGTAGGTCTCTTAAAATTTCGACATCACATTTTGTACCTACTGAAAAATTTTAATCTGTACAGGCGCACGAATTTTAAATTTCAAGTTAATAGCTGCTCTTTTGGCCAACCCGACCCAAATCAGCGCCACCACCTATTTCATCTTATTATTATGTTAAACGAAAGAAAAGTACAAAAATCGATTAAGCAGTTTGTGATACCTGTAAGTTTATTTGAATTTCTTTCGTTTTACATAATATTAAGATAAAATAAGTGGTGGCGCTGATTTGGGTCGAGAAGCGCCTTAAAATCAAACAGCAACAGTTAGCAATTAAAAACTTACAATCTAAGTAAGTAACATTATTCACAAAGAAAAATTACAATCAAATAATAGAAATAAATTAGAACTAATACTGAATTGCAACAATTAAGCCAACTGCAGACTGTTGCAAACAATCTACAGGTAGCTCAACTGATCCATATCAATACCAGAAGTGTCCCCAAGACGCTGGCTGCATTGCCCCATAACTTTAAGCACTCGGTATTATTGGTCCCTTTTGTTACAGCCTCCTGCATCAGATTCGGGCTATCCTACAATGGCTTGCGTAAGAACGAGCTCGGCGAAGAGGTAACCACTTGGGACGGCTGCAACAACATCAAGCCATTCCGCTTCGAGAGCGCCACCAAATTCCAACACTACATCGACAGTTTCAACTGCAACACAAACCACTTTGCTGCCGAGTACGTCTACAAACGCCTAAGGTTCCTGGGCAACAAAAACGCCAGCCAAATCCTCACTATGGTGTTCCTAGCCGCCTGGCACGGCACACAGTCCGGTTACTACGCAACTTTCTTCAACGAGTTCATTATAATGATTATGGAGAAGGATCTTGAGAGAATATTATCTAAAACGGAGTTTTACCGCGCCATGTGGGATAATATTTTTGGGCGGTGGGCGCTTTACATGATTCTGAAGACATATACCATTGTTTTCATGGGCTGGAGCCTCGTGCCCATAACCCTGAAGACTTTCTCCAAGTGGGGCTCCGTTTATATGAGCCTGTGGTTCTCTGGTTACCTCTTATTCCTGCCGTGGCCATTCGTCTACAAGCCGCTATTGATTAAGGCCATTAAAAAATTTAATAATGAAACTGATAAAAAAGATAAAATAAAAATAGAATAAGAGAACGGTAATAGTTCCCTTGCGTCACTGCGTCACTGCCTGCATAATGTAGGCATGGGCACTCGTACCAACATTGCTCAATATTACCCTTTCATTGGGACAAGCGTTCTCGATCACGTTGGTGATTCGAGTCGGTCTCAAATGTGAACTACTGGTAGTATGTAGGCTATAAAGTACAACATTCAATGTTTTTTTTTATCTAGATAAATATAGTTCAGTGCCCGGGACTTGTTAGATAGAATAAAGCTAGAAACAGACTGGACTCACGTGTGTAACCTATGCGAGGCATTACATGGCCTAGAGACATTTATCGAACGCCACGCCATCGGATGTTTCCCACATCGCGTACGTTTCGTGTCGTGGGCTCAGACTGTTCCTATCCTACTATAAGGCGTACCAAGCATCATAATACTTCCAACCTAACATTAATCCAAAAATCGTAAGGAGACAATTGGCGCCCTGACCCATATTATAGGGTGCCACGTCACTTATTTCGAAAGGGGGTGATTCTGAACCCCGAGGATTCAAATTCTACGATTTGTTGAATTTTTATTTTTTTAAACTGTACACCCGCCATGTATAACCCTTGAATATAAACAATATAAATTATTAATATTGTTTATATTGTGCTTTTTACGCGTATGTTTACATTAGTAAAAATTCTCATCAAATTTGCTAAAAACTACCTTTGTCGGGGTCCCGAATAACCTCTTTTTGGCTCTGTACCTGTATAAAGTGATGTATATTAAAAATATTACATATGTCACTTATTTCGAAAGGGGGTGATTCTGAACCCCGAGGATTCAAATTCTACGATTTGTTGAATTTTTATTTTTTTAAACTGTACACCCGCCATGTATAACCCTTGAATATAAACAATAATAAATTATTAATATTGTTTATATTGTGCTTTTTACGCGTATGTTTACATTAGTAAAAATTCTAATCAAATTTGCTAAAAACTACCTTTGTCGGGGTCCCGAATAACCTCTTTTTGGCTCTGTACCTGTATAAAGTGATGTATATTAAAAATATTACATACCTAGTATGCGAGGGTGGTCGTTACGATCAGAATTGTATAAAGTTACTTCCATTTCTAGAAACAGAGTGAGAACACTTAGGCGCGGCGCCCATTATCGGTCAGCATCGGTAGAGTGCGAGCACCTTACGGCGGCTTAAGACGGCTTAAGACGGCTTAGGGCGCCTGAGAGCTGCTTCGGGCGGCTTCGGGCGCTTGAGAGCTGCCTCGGCAGTCGGAAGCCTATTTAAGGACGCCGAGGCTGGTTTTAACTTTGGCCGCCTTATGCCGCCGTAAGGCGCTCGAGCTCTACCGATGCCGACCGATAGTGGGCGCCGCGCCTTATAATACTTCCGGCTTGTTATTAATGTATACAGTGTGTTTTAATGTTTTTATTTGTAGTATTTATACTTATTTTTTTATTTATATGTAATATTTATAAGGCCTCATGAACTCATAATTGTTTTTAGGGTTTTGATGATCGAAGATCGGTTTCAAAACCCTTATGGTCTCGCTTTGTCTGTCCTTTTTTCCCTCCTTAATAACTCAAAAACTACTGCAGCTATCAACTTGAAATTTAAAATAATAATACATTTCGTGCGCCTGTACAGATTTAGAGAAAAATAAATGAAAATAAATGAAAAATGAAAATGAATATTTTCCATACAAATTGTGATGCCGAAATTTTAAAAGATACCTACAGAGTCATATGGGGTATCAAATGAAAGGTATCATTTTGTACATTTCAAATTATTTTTTAAAATTTTTGTAGGTTTCATACTTTTTAAAATATTTCGAAAAAAGTCGAAAAAATACCCATTCCCCCCCCCCTATCTCCGAAGATTGAAGAGCGATCCATGTAAAATGTATGGACCGTTTATAGACATGGATCTATATTTTACAGGAAAAATATAGAGATGTTTGAAAAAAGAACACTTTTTGAAAAATGGTCAAAAAGGGGGGAAATAATTTTCAAAAGGGGAGGCTACCTCACCGAGTGGGGTATCAAATGAAAGGTATCGGTTTGAACATTTCAAAACAGTTTTCTAAATTTCTGAAGGTTTCATAGTTTTTGAAATATTTTGAAAAAAGTCGAAAAAATACCCATTCCCCCCCCCCTATCTCCGAAGTTTGCCGAGCGATCCATTTAAAATGTATGAAGCGTTTGTAGATATGGATCTATATTTTACAGGAAAAATATAGAGAAGTCTGTAAAAAGAACACTTTCTGAAAAATGGTCAAAAAGGAATAATTTTCAAAAGGGGGGGTACCCCACCGAGTGGGGTATCAAATGAAAGGCATTGGTTTGGGCATTACAAAACAGTTTTTAAAATTTCTGTAGCTTTCATACTTTTTGAAATATTTCGAAAAAAGTCGAAAAATTGGTAAAAAAGGTTGGTACCTACTATTCTTAGGTATTCGTTAAATTGCGAAGTCTCTAACCGGTACTTTTGGTACATATTTGTTGACAAACGTTCAAAACCCTCGGCGCGCGAGTTACACTCGCACTTGACGGATCTTGTTTTATTTTGATGGTTCTAAACCATTGTTTACAAAAGTGTTTTAGTGTTTATCATAGCACATTTGCTATGGTATTTTTGCACTAAAACACTTTTCTTCTTTGTTTGATCTTTATGTTCAAAATTAGAGGCAATGTTAAAATATTTAAAGCTATACCATCAAATTGTAATTTATAAACCATTGTTAGGTTAGGTTAGGTTATTTTGGTTTTTCATGTAACTTTAATGCCTCTACTAAAATTTATATTATACACTTCTATTAACACTTCTTGCTTATTAATAATGTATACAGTGTGTTTTTTTATGTTTTTATTCGTACTATATTTTGCACGGTCTAATTACATCGAACTCATCAGTAAGGTCAGTAAGTTAAAATTTTTACTTTGTTCGTTATTGTTTCGTTGATTCTTTGTGGTCCTAAATCTTTTATATTAGTGCTAGGTATTTTTACACTAAAACGCTTTTTAGTGTATATAATTACAGGCAATATTAAATTACTTGAGGCTAAAATAACAAAATGTAATTTACCATTCTCTTGCCTATTCTATTCGCATCTATCGTCATCTTAGCACTCGCTTCATTCTTACTCATGCGATCTTCACACAGTCCATCCATCTTTTCCTAGGCCTGTCTACTCCTATATCCATCCATCCACCTTCATATCTTAGACTCTCCTCGTAACATGACATGCTTCCCTCATAACATGCCCATACCACGCAAACCTATTGCTTCTTATCCTTAGGGTTCATAGACACAGGCTCACGTCGACGACAGCCATCGACGGCGACGTGGCGTCCGTGTATATGAGCCCTTATATCACCCAACGAGTGTAATTTATATCATGAACCTATTGTTAGGTATTTTTGCTAGTCGTTGATCTTTGTAACTTCTACTCGCTATAATGCTTCTACTAAAATGTATGCAAAAAATTTGTAAATTGAAATAGGGATAGGTACTAGGTTTTTTTTTTATTATTTATGCTTGATTATATTAATTAATAATATAGAGAGGAGGGTTTAGAATTTTTGTCAATTTTACAAGCTCAGCATCAACGATCAATATGCTTAGTAATAATGTAACCTTCTTTGTGCTTTC
The DNA here is from genome assembly GCA_949316285.1 of Eupithecia subumbrata. Lineage (NCBI taxonomy): Eukaryota > Metazoa > Arthropoda > Insecta > Lepidoptera > Geometridae > Eupithecia > Eupithecia subumbrata. The sequence continues at coordinate 8,523,342 of OX438642.1, read as the reverse complement.
TTTTCCAATCATAACACGCTGTAGGTAAGTAGGCAAGTGTAAAATAGTTTTTGTTCCTATATAGTTCAAATACCTACCCCGTAACACGCTTTAAAACTGAGTATATACCTAGGTACTTTGAATAAATTATGTCTTTAATAATTAATAATTATAATAGCTGCTTGTTTTTATTAAATAAAAACTTTAAATAGAACTGTATTTTGTTTCATTTCCTATATATTTCTATAGTTAAAAAGTCAGTGGGATAGTTTAGGTAGTTTAGTTTAATCAAATCAACAGGGTGAACATTCCCATCCACCCCATTGACTTGAGTAATGGGGTGGATGGGAATTTTGTAAAATATCTATAAAACAGGTACCTAGGTACTAGGGATTAGACCCGGGAATATCCGTTCCCGAAATTCCTGGGAATTCTCGAAATTTAACCGATTTAAGAACCGGGAAATCCAAAATCATTTCCCGGGAAAATTGGGGAAAAATATTTTAACTTTTAGTATTATTACATTACCGAAATAACACAACTCACCATAGAGTAAAAACTCGCTGCTGTCTCAGCAGAGGGATAGTGTCATTCAACAATTTGACAATTTGTGTAACCCTAGTGTAACCAAAAATCGATCAATGTGTGTTTTGACAGCACGTAAATACAGTGCTTTCACTCACACATTCGTATGATTGAATGTTGCAAGTGAATAGCATTTTCCCTAAAAAATTGGGTAACTGAAGCAAACTTCCAATTAAAAAATAAGCCATTGTTTTTTATCACCTTACATTTTATTTTTCATAATTATCTTATTTATTTTTTTAATTTTACGAAATATCAGCTTTGGTTACTATCATTCTTCCTAGGTCTAACGACAAAAAGGTTTTACTCCAAGTCCGCAAAATAAGATGGGCTCCGATCGTGTTCGGAACAATAATTTAAATAGACGGTCAATTGCGTGTTCGACCACGTGCAGTGTAAGTAATTGCACGGTTCATGTCCTATCTAAACAAACTTATTTACGTGTTTTACATTTCGAACAACCTTAATAAAGTTATTTTCAACAAAATTTGTTCAAATTTTCCTTTTTATCCACCAAATTACATATTTTAAGTTGATTAGGACTATTAGGTACTCAACTAGTGAAGTATATTGTAGCTGTGCAGTTTTCCTTTAAAATTCACACCACTTACGACCAGCATTTTTTCCACGAATAATAATGCCCAAGTTAGACAATCACCTACACCGAAATAAAACCAGGATTTCCTACGACTTCTTCAGCGTTAATAGTAATAATGTACAATTTTCTTTGTAAAATAGTAAGTTGATTTTACAATATGAATCTATTCAGAATATCGTCGAGTGACAGAAATTCTAAAACTCTAAAACTAGCGTAGTTTGATTCCTAAGTCCTTTAGTGAAGTCCACCCTCTCCTCAACCATTTTAATAATGTCCTCCTAGCCAAATTTCGACCACGGCGGCCAATCTCATCTGAAACTAGCCAGATACGCAGGACATATTATAGTGCACAAGTGTGTGTGCAAACGTAGGTGCAGTCTCTGTTCCCTCACTCTCAAAATCCTATGGGATGATCGACACGACCGGGGAGAGGTCAGGCGCAGGACCAACGCTCATCGTGCTTTCCGAGGCACGGGTACTATTATTATTTTTACGGTACTATTTTTATATACCTATACTATGTAACAAAACCGGGGTATTTTTCCCCAGAGCATAGCAACATTTTCACGAAAATGGTGGACGAAATTTTTAAATTTTTTTATGAGTTTTGATGACTGTTTTAGGGTAGAGGTCAGAATAATCGACCGCAACTCACATGAAGTCCGGGTAGTAACGTTACTCACCTGATGAGAAAATGTTACTCACAGGAATAATAGGATGCTTTCACATTGAAACAACAAATAGGTACATATTTTTGTTTATTGTTATTACTGACACAACTTCTAACATCAATAAATTGAGATACATCACTTTTCGCGTTTACCCCCTTTTGAGGGGGAAGGAGGGGGAAATCGGGAAAAGTAAGATTTTTTCCCCGGTCATATTGAACACCACTTTACGATTCTGCAAAAAAAACATCCACCATCAAGGAGAACAACTATGTCAATCAGTCAGTATAAAATATACCTACCTATATAAAAAAAACCGACCAACGAATTGAGAACCTTCTCCTTTTTTTGAAGTCGGCTAAATGCTGCGGCTAAATAATAAATACGAACAAACTTAACCAAGCGGTTCGGAAGATGAAATGAGGTTTTCGTTCGGAGTGAACTACTCGTTATTGATGCAGTTTGGTGCAGTTACTATACAAACTGATTCGTTTTACCAAGTGTTACTCACAAATCTATAAAATCCTGTGAGTAACAATTAGCAGTATGAACTAGCCTTAGGTCGTGTTACGTTATCCACAGGAAGGAAAAATGTGGATTTTATCCTCTAAAATCCATCGTCATACAACAAATATCTTACCTTGAAAACAATGTCTCTGTGTTGTATGAGCACCCAAACATTCTATTTCAGACTGTGTATCCAGACCCGCGAAATTCACTTTAGAATTTATCTCACCTACTAGTTTTTCACAGGAATATTTTGGAAAAAAAAAATTGTGTAATCACTTTTTCAACTAAAACGAATTTGAATGACAACATGGCGCTCTAAAAGTCAGGTGATGTGATGTAACAGTGTTGCTAGCATACAATAAAATTGCGATATGGTAGAATTCCTTTTCGGTAGCGTTTAAAACACCGTTATCTACCTGGAGTTATTCACAGGAATGATTTTTGGGATTTTATTATAAACAGTAATTAAATAATTAAAGACATATAAATTAACGATTATATTAAATGAAAACAAAACTTAAGTCACCGGTTTTTACATAACAGTACATAATATTGCAAAAAATTGCCTAGTATTGATTATTTTATAATATGAAAATTTTCATTACGCAATAGGACACTTTCATTTTGTATGGACCTGATATTAGTGACTTTAGTTTTCTAATATTTTTTTCGGTATATATTATATGCTAAACATTTCTAGAATGTTTGGTTTTACTAGAAATTAATTGTCCTTTAAACAAAATTGGTTATAACTTGTTATGACCCGAACTAATCTTTAAATAAGCTGAAAACGGTCGAGGACACATATTTTTTTTAATCATGTACGATTATTTTGACCTCTACCCTTTAGGCAAAATTACAAATGTAATATGTGTGTAGACCAGTGAAATCAGATATTTGCAGTATTATTTTTCTTGCTACTGGTGTTTAAATACCCTTTCACCGCACAACACATCATTTTTATATTTTTATGTGAGAGCTGCTTTCCGCGTCATTTGAAGTTTTGTACTAACGGCTCAAAATGAAAATTGCGACGTTTAGTCGCAATTTTTTAGACTTATCTCGTTTGTGTCAACTATCATTCTAAGCCTACTTCTTCTAAGCAACTCACTATATATTTCTCTTTCTCTTATAGCATTTCGCTTATATCAGGTACCTACGCGGTATTAGGCAGGGTTGACAACCTACCCATGCTCCACACAACTTGCTACCATAATTGTAGGCGTGCAATCGCCCTGCCAATACTTCCTCTTGAATCACTTCATACATTCAGTGTGTAACCTTGAGGTACCCTATCGTGGGATTAAATGCAAAGACGATGGGTAAAGTTAACATAAAAGTATTTATTAAATAAAGAAGAGGGTAGAGGTTCTATGGCCCGCCTAACTTTCACTTTGCCTTATTACGGCACTTCCCTGTAGCGGATGGTTCTGGAACGCAGGCCGCAGGTCCGGGTCCAGGGCGAGCGCCGATTTGGGGTAGGTGTGGCAGTTTCCAGGAGGGTGGGTGGTGATGGCCTCCAAGTCAGCGAAGGGGAAGACAAAGGGTTCCCACGTCCGCTGAGAGAGTCAAAACACCAGCCTTGTGAGGACGAACCCAAGCGTAGCTTATCGATGGGTGGTGATGGCCTCCATAGTCGGCGAAGGGGAAGACAAAGGGTTCCCATAGTCCGCCGAGGGAGTCATAACACCAGCCTTGGTTGAATGAACCCAAGCATAGCTTGTCGTGAGCTCGTACTCATAGTGTGGTTCCCTGGAATCAATGTTCTAGTTAAACTTTATGCCAATATTCATGATCCTGTTCTCGACCGCCGCAGGTGATAATGATAACACGTCACTACTAGGGAGGCCGCAAGAATAGATCGTATGATGTGTGGCGGTCCGAGAAGGGGTCAGACAGATCGGAGTTTACAATGATAGAATATTAATATTAAATGTAGGTACGCAGCACATAGGCATACACACAGACGACGACGTGTAGGTGCAAAGCAGGCACATAGGCATGTACATAAGTTAGGCTAGGTAGAAATGAACACTGTGCTTAGCAACTAAAACTAGGTAGGCATGTAGGTAGATAGATGCAACCAACAGTGATTGCTAGTTTATAATAATAATAATTCATTTATTTCAGGCAACATTAGTCTAAGTACAGGATGTAAAATACTTAAAAACTACGGCCCATATAAAATATATACCTTAGTCTAACATAAAATAAACCTACCTATTTACTAGCACGTAGTGTCGGCGACGTGTGACACGCGATATGTGCTGCGGCCGGTAATCGTCCCGTCGTCCGCGAAAACGCCGGAACAGCACATTCTTCGGCCAGAATTCTTCTTTAGTGAAGGTCGAAATATTTTCAGTTGGAATACGCACCACAAATGATTTAAAATCATTATGACGCGACTCCAACCGCTCGACCCTCACCAAGGTGTTGGTCTTCCTCTTCACATACTCCACGATGTCCTCCACCTTCGTGGTATAGTGAAGCCTAGACACGTAGAGCAACGTCGAAGGCACAGCCGGGCGCAACAGTATATATATAGTATTATAGAAGGTAGGTATGTACCTAGGCACAGCGTGAATGGCTAGCGTTACATAATACAAATTTATTATTATTGCTGGTTATTCCACGCAGCATCATCGTGCCCCAAGCTAGGTACAATAGCAGTTAGGCATCTATTATTGAAGCTGCGCAGGCGTGGATTACAAAGATGTAGGTAGGCAGTGCAGTACCTACCTACAGATTAACAGCGTGAATACATAGCTAGGTACCAAGGCTAGATTCTGGAGACAAGGAGTACAAGCACTGGAATGTGGAACTAGATAATGTTACACACAAAATTAAATGGAATGTCTAGAAATCCTAACGATAAATAATAATTGTGCACACTTACCCAATTAGGGGAATAACAACACATAAAACAAGAGTGGTGATTGACTAGGGTAGTAGGCTACATCACCTTGAAATTAATTACTATAAGAAGAAGCGTCAAAAGAAAACGCCTCTCAGTTCTGCAGAGAAGCTCACGATTATTAATATTTATAAACTGGTGGAAGAAACTTGGCCTCGAGACCAATTTCCCTATAAGCAGGAGATGGTGAAAAGGACTGCCGATACCGCTGGAGTTGGCGTCAGTACGGTGTGGAAAGTCCTGAAAGGCTATTCTACTGAGCATCGCGTTCAGTCACCAGCACCTCTACCTCCAAGAGTAGCCAAAATTGACAAACTCTTGGACTTTGAACTAAGTGCCATACGAAGAAAAGTGCATGAATTCTTCTTCAGAAAAGAAATCCCCACACTAAACAAAGTGTTAAATTCGGTTAACGAAGATGATGACCTACCAAATTTCAAAAGGAGTACATTTGCAAAGCTTTTAGCAAAGTTAAAAATAAAACACCTGAAAAGATCACGTAACAGCAGTCTCATTGAAAAACATGAAATAGTAAGGTGGAGGCGCAATTATTTGCTAAAAATTGCCAAAATGAGAGAAGAAGGTCGCAAGATACACATGAAACATGGTTAAACGAAGGTAATTTACTCTTTGTTTATTAACCTTTTTAGTAAATAATTATATTAAATATCAAACATGTAGTCGTTAAACTGAACTGAACTGAACTTTTGTATGTTATGTTAACATTGTTTCTTGTTTTTGTAGGTCATACGAAAACGAAGGTGTGGCAAGACATGACAATACAGTCAACAAGGCAGGCACACCTGGAAGGCCTTTCTACAGGACTCAAAGGGCCTTCTGGAAAAGGAAAACGCCTAATAATAGTACATATTGGTATGTTATCTGTTGTATTTTCATGAATCAGGATAATTTATTTAAACAATAGCATCAACATATCAAAGAAGTAGCACCATGGTCAAGTATGAATATGTATAGATTGAGTATTATTATTGCATCTTGTAATATCATTGATATTTTTATGGGTGGTGATGCAATAAGGTCGGTTTTCACCAATAGATAATTGGACAATTAGGCAGCTTTCAGTTAAATGTATCAAAACTTGTGTCAATAACATAAAATCAACTGTTTAAAGTTTAATATTTGTTTTTTTTTTTCTAGGAAACGAAGATGGATTTTTGAATGGTGGAAAATTAATATTCGAAAGCAAAAGTGGTGATGGAGATTATCACAAAGAAATGAACGCAGAAGTATTTGAAAAGTGGTTCAAAAAAATTATAGATTTAATTGAGCCAGAATCATTTAATTGTCACATGTATACTAAAGAGTAAAGACATAAAATGATGATAACTAAATTAACTAATGATGCAACAATAAATTATTCCTATAATTTGCATTTATAGTCTTATTTCATCTCCTTTACCTTGTATTTCCTTTTTAAGGATAGGTAACAATAAAAAGTAGTACTGATTTCACAAGACTACCTTATTTACTTATGCCAACTATTATTCACATTAAATATCACTACCCAGAGACATCTATCAAAGCTCAAAATAGCCGCCATATGAGTATAGCTTGGTAGGTTATGTACTAATTTGTTCAATTTTAGTTAGGTTTGTCATAGGTTTTATAATTATTTCTTTCTTTGCGTCAGTTAGAAATCAAATAAGACCTAAATTATGTATATCCTAAATACGCAAACGAAGCCGCAGGCAAGAGCCAACCACATTATTAAAAATGTTTTTCACCCCTGCATCAGCTGATTGAACTGTCAGTGGCTTTGTTATTGAAAATTCTACAAGCTCGATGGATAGAGTATAGATAAAAAATCTAGAGAGAAACGGGACCTCCGCCGTCTTTAGCAGTTATAGTTTGTCGAAATGGCGGCGGTATTTATGTCGAGCGTCTTGCGTTTTGGGGGGCGCCGGCGCGGGCGGCGCGCGGCGTGAAGATGAAATCGCGCTTACTAAAACACAGCGTTGTGTAAGGAATCGCGCTACAAAATCGCAATAAAAGCCTCCACACACAGAAACCGTGGCCGGGCCGGAGGCGAAGGCGTGCGAGTTATATCCTATGAATTTATGTGAAAGCCTACTCACAGACGCAGGCGGTGGCTAAGCGGTGCACGGCCGTGGCGGGCCGACTCAGCGACACAAAGAGTCATCGTGCGCGACGCGGCGCGGAGCCGTGGCGGCGGCACGGGGTGGCATGGCGAGGCGGAGGCGTGGAGTGTTAGCGTTTAGTTTAGCGTTGTATTTGAGCTAGTCTTTATAGAGTGTCTTCACACAGAACGCATGCCACGCGTCGCGGTGCGGAGGCGTGCTACTAGCGGAGCTACGAGTTGTATTTATTTACAAAATTTTTAGCTTGTGACCCAAATAAGGCTTTAAATAAAATGAACTATACTATACCGAAAAATTTATAGTATACTAGTTCAACAACATCGTTGTTTAAACGACTGCCGTATAAAAGATTATAAAAATGACATCCTTTATCCTTACAATAAACAAGATCCGTCAAGTGCGAGTGTAACTCGCGCGCCGAGGGTTTTGAACGTTTGTCAACAAATATGTACCAAAAGTACCGGTAAGAGACTTCGCAATTTAACGAATACCTAAGAATAATAGGTACCAACCTACATTTCAGATGGATCTCTCTGCGTGCTCCGGTTAAGGTGGGTAATGGTAAATTTTTCGACTTTTTTCGAAATATTTCAAAAAGTATGAAAGCTACAGAAATTTTAAAACCTGGTTTCAAATGTCCAAACCGATACCTTTCATTTGATACCCCACTCGGAGGGGTAGCCCCCCTTTTGAAAATTATTCCTTTTTGACCATTTTTCAAAAAGTGTTCTTTTTACAGACTTCTCTATATTTTTCCTGTAAAATATAGATCCATATCTACAAACGCTTCATACATTTTAAATGGATCGCTCTGCAAACTTCGGAGATAGGGGGGGGGGGAATGGGTATTTTTTTGACTATTTTCAAAATATTTCAAAAAGTATTAAACCTACAGAAATTTAAAAAACTGTTTTGAAACGTACAAATCGATACCTTTCATTTGATACCCCATTCGGTGAGGTAGCTCCCCCTTTTGAAAATTATTCCCCCCCTTTTTGACCATTTTTCAAAAAGTGTTCTTTTTTCAAACTTCTCTATATTTTTCCTGTAAAATATAGATCCATATCTATAAACGCTCCATACATTTTACATGGATCGCTCTGCAATCTTCGGAGATAGGGGGGGGGGGGGGGAATGGGTATTTTTTCGACTTTTTTCGAAATATTTTAAAAAGTATGAAACCTACAAAAATTTCAAAAAATATTTTGAAATGTACAAAATGATACCTTTCATTTGATACCCCATATGACTCTGTAGGTATCTTTTAAAATTTCGGCATCACAATTTGTATGGAAATTATTCATATTAATTTTTCATTTATTTTTATTTATTTTTCTTTAAGTCTGTACAGGCGCACGAAATGTATTATTATTTTAAATTTCAAGTTGATAGCTGCAGTAGTTTTTGAGTTATTAAGGAGGGAAAAAAGGACAGACAAAGCGAGACCATAAGGGTTTTCAAACCGATCTTCGATCTTCAAAACCCTAAAAAGGACATGCTTACAACAATGCGACGCTGTGACCTAAACACACACACAAGGCTCCAAAACGCATCCGCGACGCCACGGCTCTCGCACGCCTGCAATGTGAAGACATCCGCACCGCGAACGCCACATCCGGCTCGGCTACCGTCCGCCACCGCTCCGCCTCTGGCTTCAGTGTGTGTCGGCTTAAAATCACGCAACACAAGACGCGCTTCAAAATCGCTGCTGTGGGGCAGAGGCTTTATCGACGCTTTATCGAGTCGAAGTTGACACTTGACAGTTGCGTGACGAGACAGATGGCAGCTGGATTGGGTTGCCATTTAAAAATCTTAATGTTAGTTCACCGTAACGCCGCGGCGCGCCGCGGCGCCGACTTCTCTTTTTGCACAGACTGTAGATGTAAATTCGCAGGTAGGTAGGTAGCTTTTGGTTTTGTGTGATAGGTAGTTAGCTGTGTCCGTCAGGGTAGCGTACCCATATTCGAATTCAGGTTTATTGTTAATATGCCAATGAATAGAGTATAAATAGCGTATAATTCGTGCAAAAGTAAAATAAATAGTGCCTCTTTGGTTTAAGAAATAATAACCATTCTTAGTGGGTACGCTAGCTTGACGTCAAGCCAGCGTACACATGACCGTACTCGAAATAGGCTCATACTACAGCAATAATATTTACACACAAAAATAGAGTATGAATACCGCTCGCGCTATGCATAAGTTCATAATAATTGCTCTTATATCCCTAGATGGATGAATATAACAAACCTACTTAGATATATGAATTCTTAGCTTTAGAAGTGGCTAAATATAGTTAAAAATACTCTAAGAGCTATCATAAAGGAGCAAAACTGCCTTTTCCCATCTACTTACCTACATTGTTCGGTGTTTTGTTTCACTTATAAATTATTTGTTGTGTGAGACTCTACCACAATGCATTTGTTCCTAGAACTTCACATCGACTTTTTATATTGTTGCACTACGAAATTGCTTAAAGTATGACTACCTACTGACAGAAGCGCTATTTCAAAATCTATTTATACATTATAGCATTTATGATAGATAAAGAAAGGTCGTTTTCTATTAGTATTTTGTTGGTTAATGCGTACGCTGCCTTGACGTTAGCCGGAATGTTTGTGATAATGAAAAGTCTTGTTCAATATCTCCGTTCCTTTATGATGAGCAATCATTATGAAATTTTGCATAGCTCGTGCGGTATTCATAGGTACTCTATTTTTTTTCTAATTATTTATTTTTATTTATTTATTCAAAAGTACCCTGTAATCTCATGTTTCTAAGGCAAATTTTTCTTTGTGACATCTCGGAGTAGAAAAACGAGCCGAGTGAGAGGGCTTGAAAGTAGTAGTTTGTTTTTGTCTAGCACGTTGCAACATGGTGTAGGTCCATGTAACAATACGATGTCACAGTTATAGCATTAATAGACGATCGACTATGGTGCGCTTCGAACCGCGACCTTGGTGCGCTCCGAACTATATTCGATAGTGTGTTCAGCGGTCCGCCACACATAATTATTGTTATTGGCGGTGCGCTTGGTTCGATGGTATTTCTACTGGATTTGGTGCGGTCCGCACCAAGTTCGCTCGTATGGCCGATCCACCGCACAATTTCCAACAATTCAGCAAATAATCGGAACTCATGCGAAGATACTACCTATATACGAAAATCTTCATCGTCAAGGTATCTTATAAATAAGTCGCATATGACTGTACGATTCACTGTTTTTTAAATAGAATATTGCCCTTTCTTTTCTCTTCTTTTCGGAGGTGTAGTAGCTACAATAGTTGCCGCAAATAACGCGATTTTGGCCTGTTTTGATAAAATCGGAGGCATGTCGACGAGATCACGATGCAGTAGCACGGAAATTACTGAACCGTCTGTGGTGTGATGCGGTGGTGTGGCGTGTCGAGCGCACCGTACCGTCTCCGTTGGTTCGGTCGGACCAAGTTCGATCGTCTTTCAACACTTGACATTTGTAATTTTACCTAAAACAGTCTTCAAAACTCATAAATACATTTAAAAATTTCGTCCACTATTTTCGTGAAAATGTTGCTATGCACTAGTGAAAAAATACCCCAGTTTTGTTACTTAGTACCTAGGTAGATATATAAAAATAGTAGAGGACAGAGGGTGGACTTCACTCAAGTTAGGACTTAGGAATCAAACTACGTGGAATATCACAGTTTTAGAATTTTCAGTCACTCGACGATATTCTGAGTAGATTCTAATTGTAAACTTAAATTACTATTTTACAACATTGAACTACTATTACTAGAACTCACTGTTTTACAAAGAAAATTACAATCAATGAATGGAAACAAATTAGAACTAGTGTTTATAATTGAAACAATTGAGCTAACTGCAAATTGTTGCAAACAATCTAGAGGCAGCTTAACTTATCGGTACCTATCTAATACCAGTCGGAAGCGTTCCCAAGACGCTGGCTGCATTGCCCCGCTGTATGGCATGGCAGTTGCACTGCACTAGATACTCACCGGCTCTCGCGTTACGCGCCGCGCCGTCGCTCGTCGCTTCGACCAGATGCTCAGATATTCTTTTAAATTCCGGAAAACCTTGATACTGCACGGAACTAGACCTCTCTCGACTCGTAGGGGAGTAAATGCAATAAACTCAAATTGAAAATTGCAATCAATCCCATCACCTTATCTGCAGCAATGGCAACCTGCACGTGGACTTTCACTTGGTTCTTTTTTAGGGTTTCGTAGTCAACAAGGAACCCATAGAGTTAGCCATGTCCGTCGCTCCATCCGCAGCTTAGTCCAGAGACTAATAGTAATAGAAAGCTGTAATTTGGCATGGGTGTAATAATATCTAAGTACATTATTACTATTAACGCGGAAGAAGTCGTAGGAAAAAACCTGCTTTTTATGCAGTGTATGTAAGTACCTACTTGTCTAAGTTAGGCATTATTATTTGTGAAAAAAATGCTTGTAGAAGGTGGTATTAATATAAAATGAAAACAACTCAGCTTTAGAATGCTTTACTAGTTAACACGGGCGAATCCGCGTGCGGAAGCTAGAATTATACGAAGCCATAAGCCTCATAATAATAATATTGTCCTCCTAGCCGCTTTTGGACCACGACGGCCAGTCTCATCGGAGACTAGCCGGATGCGCAGGACATATAGTCCACAAGTATGTGCGCAAACACAGGTGCACTCTCAATTCCCTCACTCTCATAATCCGATGGGACGACTGATCGACACGACCGGGGAGAGGTCAGGCGCAGGACCAAGCCAGCCTTAAGCCTATTGAAAAGGGGAGAATCTCTTCGTTACACAGGTTTTGCGGGGATCGGGAAAGGCGCCCGTGACGTCACTCCAGTCCATGAGAATATACCATGTGCCACCAATCCGTGACTGCCTGCCGCCGCCGTATTGATCGCCGCAGTCGCTCAAATAACCTAGCTATAGTAGGTACCTTTTTGTACAATCCTTACAGAGTATTTGCGCTATAAATCTTTTTTCTTAGTGGTAAACGAAAAAATATCGTTTAAAAATACTAAAATCCCACCACGTAAAAGTGATATATGTACGTAGAAGCGTTGACGATTGTCCGTCGAGTCCTATTTCTTTGATACTTGGGTAGTTGGAGGCCTTTGTTCCTAATTGTTCCTTAAGTAGGTATTATATGAGGGGTAGCCTCCGACTAATCAAACAAGTATCAAAGGAAAATGTTAAGGATGGACAATCGGATGCGAAAGTGAAACAAAAACGGTTATTTTTCAATTTTGTGGGTCGTAGCTGTAACACAAAAACGACACCTGATCGAATCAAATAAATATGGTGATATAATGAGGGTTAAAATTAATCAATTAATCAAAAATAAAAAATTCATAAGCACCTTTCTTGTTACAAAATTTTGTTGAGCAGTGAAATCGGCGACATACAAACATACATAGGTAGGAAGCCAACCTCATTTAACCCTCCTCCGTTGATAGTCGGGTAAAAATTATATTTTTTGATGCTAACCTACCTAACCTAAGTACCGTACCTTACCTACCATAACAATACTCAAATTCAATAGTTTTGTGCATAGATATAAATAAAATTCTGTTTTGTGTGCAAAAGTAAGAAAGTTGTGCCTTGTGGTAATGTTGTTTATGAAATGAATGCTATACCACTACCTACTAATTAAAACCCAATTTAGGAATTTAAACCCCACATTAGGTTCCTAGTGTTCCTACTACCAAGTAGATAGGTTACTACCTACTAAGCTTCCTTCGAAGTTATTTTACTAAGTAAAATGACATTAAACTTCCCTTAATCAATGGCTCATGCCAACGACATTAAAACCATAGATGTACCTATACTAATAAAAGTTTTAACCACGGTTACCAGTGGTTAAAATGTCTTCGGCTCATGCCCTAGGAATAGGGTACGTAAGTATAACAGTATAACCTATGCTATAATTTGGTGTCCGTAATCTGCAGCCCGATGGTGTTGTTTAACCCTCCCCCACTGTGGGAATAATTACACCTGCTGGCATGCCCCGCTGCTGGCTTAGGCAAGATATTATTATGCATAGAAATAAATCTATACTTATAATAAAACTGTAACAGGTCCAATTCTGTACATTGAAGATATTTTGAAAATTTTTTTTGGAGGGCACTCTATTATCGATACTGAAGCCAAAACTGCAATTTTTTTCATTCATGTCTGTCTGTCTGTCTGTCTGTCTGTCTGTCTGTCTGTCTGTCTGTCTGTCTGTCTGTCTGTTTGTTAAACGCGCATCACGCCGAAACTACTGAAGGTATTGAAATGAAACTCGGCACGATTTAAGGTCATACTACGAGGAAGGACATAGGATACTTTTTATCCCGGAATTCAGTCAGGTTTCCCTGGGAGAGGGGATGAAAGTAAAATTATTTAACTGCGCATCACGACGGAACTACTAAAGGTTTTGAAATAAAACTCGGTACGATTTTAGGTCATACCACGAGGAAGGACATAGGATACTTTTTATCCCGGAATTCAGTCAGGTTCCCCTGGGAGAGGGGATAAAAGTAAAATTTCTTCACCGCGCATGACGACGAAAGTGCTAAATGAGTTGGAATGAAACCTAGCACGATTTGATTTCATATTACAAGGAAGGACATGGGATACATTTCATCCCGGAATTCAGTAATTTTCCCCTGGGAGAGAGGATGGAAGTAAAATTCTTTAACCGCCCATCACGACGGAACAACTTAATGAATTCGAATGGAACACGGCATAATTTGAGTTCATACTACGAGGAAAGATACATTTTATCCCAGAATTTAGTAAGGTTCCCCTGGGAGAAGGGATGAAAGTAAAATTCCTTCACCGCGCATCACGCCGAAACTACTGAATGAGTTGGACTAAATTGGTGCGATTTGAGTTGAAGGAAGGACATGGGATACATTTTATCCTGGAATTCCGTAAGGTTCCCCTGGGAGAGAGGATGAAAGTAAAATTCTTTAACCGCGCATCACGACGGAACTACTTAATGAATTCGAATGCAACTCGGCGTGATTTTAGTTCGTACTATGAGGAAAGATACATTTTATCCCGGAATTCAGTAAGGTTCCCTGGCAGAGGGGATGAAAGTTAAATTCCTTCACCGCTCATCACGCCGAAACTACATAGGTAATGAGTTGGAATATAACTTGGCACGTTTTGAGTTCATACTACAAGAAAGGACGTGGAATACATTTTATCCTGGATTTCAGTAAGGTTCCCCTGGGAGAGAGGAAAAAGTAGAATTCTTTAACCGCGTATCACGACGGGTCTACGCGTCGTCCGATTTCATGCGTTCTTTTTGTTAGAAACAGTGTTGCAAGATCGAATATGACTAAATCAGTAGAAAGTCGAGTAGAAAATCAGTAGATTGATGAAATAATCTGTAGATTGAAGAAAAAAATTAGTAGATAAAGGGTAGGTAAGTCCCTATCTATTTATTTTTCCAAGACGCACCCATTAGTTAGGTTCCTACCTACTAAGGTGGTGGGTCTAAAATAAGTTAGGTTCCTGCCTTACATGATATATGGTGGTTTAGCTGGTCCAGTTAACAGTACTACCGAAGTTTGGTTGGAGTCTTACTCCAACCAAACTTCGGTAGTACAATTAAATTAATTAATTATTGTGGTCCATTTAAACTAACTGGACCGCAGAAAAATATTTTTTATTGTGGTACACAGCGAACTGTACCTACCTAATGGATCAGGAGCCCAATTCTGCAAAACAATTGCTTCAGTATGACAATGGAATCGTCGCAGAATCATCACGTAGAATCCTAAGATTAATAAAACTCCAGATAGTGCGCGCGAGATAAATTAATATGTAGTTTCAAACTTGACGCGCGTCTCTCCATCTGCATTCATCATAATTTCTTTCATCCAAGGTGGAATACCAAAAAGTGTCATTCTGTGACGATAGCCCTGTCATAGTGAAGCGATTAGTATAGCAGAATAGGGCCCCAGCTGTGAGTAAGTCAAACGAGTAGGACACTTCTTAACACTGACGCTGGCCGAGTCGTAGCTAAAAGTCGTGTGGATAAAGAATGGGATTGAAGATGACAATATGCTATCCCCCGTAGACCCTACACGATTTTTTGCACGGCGGCGTTTCATAATATGAGAGACTATGGATAAATGTGAATTTAATTAGTCGGCAGGTAAGGCAATCGCGAACGAAGTCGCGGGTACAGCTAGTTAAACTATAAAATCATAAAACCCGACCCGTAGCAAGTAACTGAAAAGTAAAAACAAGGATAGGTATTATACTATAAAATCGAAACTTTAAAGAATTTAGGTAAGCACACACAACGTAGGACTAATGTCTTTGCACACAATACATACGGGGCGGCATGGCATGCCTGCCTACCATAGAATATGATTGATACTCGTCGAGCAACATTAAAAACCGCTTTCATCGTTAATTATTGAATATTTGAGGAGGTCAGGAACAAAAGGTGACAATATTTACGCATTCGGCTCGATGGTTTTTTTAATCGGTTTCACAATCCTGAATTTTATCGATTTCCGAATACTTTTGGTTCAATTGGTGACTTATTTTAAGAGAAAATAGCATTTAAAAGCATGTAAGAAAAGTATTATGTTCAAAAGGTAACATTAACATCATCTATACTTATAATAAAACTGTAACAGGTCCAATTCTGTACATTGAAGATATTTTGAAAATTTTTTTTGGAGGGCACTCTATTATCGATACTGAAGCCAAAACTGTAATTTTTTTCATTCATGTCTGTCTGTCTGTCTGTCTGTCTGTCTGTCTGTCTGTCTGTCTGTCTGTCTGTCTGTCTGTCTGTCTGTCTGTCTGTCTGTCTGTCTGTCTGTCTGTCTGTTTCTTAAACGCGCATCACGTCGAAACTACTGAAGGTATTGAAATGAAACTCGGCACGATTTTCAGGTCATACTACGAGGAAGGACATAGGATACTTTTTATCCCGGAATTCAGTCAGGTTTCCCTGGGAGAGGGGATGAAAGTAAAATTTCTTCACCGCGCATGACGCCGAAAGTGCTGAATGAGTTGGAATGAAACCTTGCACGATTTGATTTCATATTACGAGAAAGGACATGGGATACATTTCATCCCGGAATTCAGTCATGTTCCCCTGGGAGAGAGGATGAAAGTAAAATTATTTAACTGCGCATCACGATGGAACAACTGAATGAATTCGAATGGAACTCGGCATAATTTGATTTCATACTACGAGGAAAGATACATTTTATCCCAGAATTTAGTAAGGTTCCCCTGGGAGAAGGGATGAAAGTAAAATTCCTTCACCGCGCATCACGCCGAAACTACTGAATGAGTTGGACTGAATTGGTACTATTTGAGTTCAAGGAAGGACATGGGATACATTTTATCCTGGAATTCAGTAAGGTTCCCCTGGGAGAGAGGATGAAAGTAAAATTCTTTAACCGCGCATCACGACGGAACTACTTAATGAAATCGAATGCAACTCGGCATGATTTTAGTTCATACCTACTATGAGGAAAGATACATTTTATCCCGGAATTCAATAAGGTTCCCCTGGCAGAGGGGATGAAAGTCAAATTCCTTCACCGCGCATCACGTCGAAACTACATAGGTAATGAGTTGGAATTAAACTTGGCACGTTTTGAGTTCATACTACAAGGAAGGACATGGAATACATTTTATCCTGGAATTCAGTAAGGTTCCCCTGGGAGAGAGGAAAAAGTAGAATTCTTTAACCGCGCATCACGACGGGTCTACGCGTCGTCCGATTTCATGCATTCTTTTTGTTAGAAACAGTGTTGCAAGATCGAATTATACTAAATCAGTAGAAAGTCGAGTAGAAAATCAGTAGATTGATGAAATAATCTGGAGTTAGAAGAAAAAAAATTGTAGATAGAGGGTAGGTAAGTTCCTATCTATGTATTTTTGCAAGACGCACCCATTAGTTAGGTTCCTACCTACTAAGGCGTCTTGGAAAAATAAGTTAAGTTTTTGTATTTTTTTGTACCTTACATGATATATGATGGTTTAGCTGGTCCTGTTAACTGTACTACCGAAGTTTGGTTGCAGTAAGTGGTCCAATTAAACTAACTAGACCACAGAAAAATATTTTTTACTGTGGTACACAGCCAACTGTACCTACCTACTAACGAAAAAAAAATTACGGTGGTCCAGTCAAATGGATCAGGAGCCCAATTCTGCAATACAATTGCTTCAGTATGACAATGGAATCGTCGCAGAATCATCACGTAGAATCCTTAGATTTATAAAACTCCAGATGGTGCGTGCGAGATAAATTAATAGTTTTCATCATCTGCATTCATCATAATTTCTTTCATCTGAGGTGGAATACCCAAACGTGTCATTCTGTGTCGATACCCCTGTCATAGTGAAGCGATTAGTATAGCAGAATAGGGCCCCAGCTGAACGGAACCATCAGTAAGAAGTGAAACGAGTATGACACTTCTTAACACTGACGCTGGCCGAGTCGTAGCTAAAAGTCGTGTGGATAAAGAATGGGATTGAAGATGACAACATGCTATCCCCCGTAGACACTACACGATTTTTTGCACGGCGGCGTTTCATAATATGAGAGACTATGGTTAAATGTGAACTTAATTAGTCGGCAGGTGAGGCAATCGCGAACGAAGTCGCGGGTACAGCTAGTCTAGAATAATAGTTGAGGCTTTTAGACCAAAACGTGTCATTTTTGTAGATAAAAATGTCCAATGACGTCCGAATTGTATCAAATACGGTACATTTTGTGTAATCAGAAATTAGCGCCGCTGCCTTTTCTTTCTGATAATTACCTACCTACATTAATCAAAGGAATTTTTGAAAAGTCCATTGTACAGTCATTTTTGTAGATAAAAATGTCCAATGACGTCCGAATTGTATCAAATACGGTACATTTTGTGTAATAAGAAATTAGCGCCGCTGCCTTTTCTTTCTGATAATTACCTACCTACATTAATCAAAGGAATTTTTGAAAAGTCCATTGTACAGTCATTTTTGTAGATAAAAATGTCCAATGACGTCCGAATTGTATCAAATACGGTACATTTTGTGTAATAAGAAATTAGCGCCGCTGCCTTTTCTTTCTGATAATTACCTACCTACATTAATCAAAGGAATTTTTGAAAAGTCCATTGTACAGTCATTTTTGTAGATAAAAATGTCCAATGACGTCCGAATTGTATCAAATACGGTACATTTTGTGTAATAAGAAATTAGCGCCGCTGCCTTTTCTTTCTGATAATTACCTACCTACATTAATCAAAGGAATTTTTGAAAAGTCCATTGTACAGTTTTTGATATATATATATTAATTATTAGCTTTATTTTAATGCCCATACAATATTTTTCTTTTATTTCCTCTATGCAGAATAGCGAAGTGGCAGTGGTCCTGCCATATCTCGCGAAGAACCGACAGCCGCTGGGGTTAAAGGTGTACTTGACTGGAGAGGAGACCGAGACTCGGCAAACGTAGCGTCGGACGCCCTCCGGCCAGGTGGGATGACGACCTGCTAAAGACTGCAGGCAGATGCTAGATGCGGCAAGCTGAAGACAGGGCGCTGTGGCGCTCATTAAGAGAGGCCTATGTCCTGAAGTGGATTAATATAGGCTGCTGATGATGATGATGAAGTACAGTAGCGTTCATTGTTAGCTGACCCCCCTGACAGGTTCCAATTGTCGTTAATTACATCAGTTTTGGTTTTATATCATTTTTGTTGTTTTGATATAAAACGGCTTGCATTATACGATCTATTCCTTTCTAATACCAAAAAAGTAATACCAAATGGTATTTGTTTAATATCCTCATTAAATTCTATTCCTAACGAATACCACTCACAAACGAATCCCAAAATAAGATAAATGGTATGAGGTACAGTCAGTAACAAAAATGCTCAAGTAATTTAAAGTAGTATTTATTTAAACAAAATCATTCTTATCGAAATAAATTAAAGTGATTTTACTATTGGAATTATTATAGTAAAACGAACAATCAGAAATACTTATGTAATTAAAAGTAAGTACCTACATACCTAAAAATAAAGCTTTTACAACAAATCCTAATGATTCATTTTTATAGTAGGTATTCAAATTTCACAAAAATCCATTTTTATCGTATTTACAACATCACAACGTATGAAAAAATAGAAAAACGATTATAAAATATCGGACAATCAAATCAACTATTAGCATACAAAAAAATCTACTTAAAAACGTTTTACGAGTGGTGCTTTTTTCTCAATTTGAGTAGCAACCACTGTTAGTAAGTCTGAGTCTTCTTTCAGCGCTATCAGAAGCTGATACAAATTAGCGTTTTTTGGAACAGTCGTGTTTAATTTAAAATGCCAAGATTCTGTGGCATTTGTGGTTCGATGACGTTCACCATGAACACACCAAATATCTACAAAACTCTCGTCTTCTAGCCACTGGGACACCATGTAGGTATTAAAAATTTTAACTGCTTCAGTATCTGGGGTGTTTGTCTTCCATGATGTAGCACCAGCCTTCAGAGATATATTGTCGTGGAAGTAAAGGCAGTAAAGATGAAAGTCTTACACGTCTCCGGGTGATGGCATTTTTTGTTAGGTTTAATTCTTTTGCTTTTTTCCATACTTTTTGGAATAGTGAAAATAGCATCCTTTCTTTCCACACAACCAACGGAAAGACGTTTATTCCACCAAACAAATAAAATAATTTAAAGCGCTTCGTTTGCACGGCGCTTGAGTTGATTGGTTGTTTTGGATTTTGAAACAATAGGACACAGTTTTTTACAGGTAATTTTTTTATCAAGTGATTAACTTATGGTACTCGTACATAAAAATGCCGGAATGAAATGAATTTGTATAGGTTATAAATTATGATCGTAATAATAGGTAAATTATTTGAAGGCAAAATAAATTGTTTCTGTGACTGTACCAAAATTTCTGTTTTGGTATTCGTTGGGAATAGATTTTTATCACATTACCGAAAGAAATAGTTTATTATTCATAGAAATTGACTTCGAACGTAACATGGTCAGCTAACAAGGAACGCCCCGCTGGCTGTACCTACACGCCTAAAAAGTGGGTGTTGATCTTTCGAGGAACTAATTCTCTAACCTACTTACTGTCGCAAGTAATTTAAACTTAAAAGGTAGGTAGTAGCAAAAGTACATATTTTACAGCGGGATATTTAAGGGAACGTACCTATACCTACCCATTACTACGTGACCTGTTCAGGGGGGAGGGAGATCTTCAAAATACTACGCTTGACTCCTCCCTGTGACCAAGCGTGGTGGGGGGCTTAGATTTTCGTCACGTATTCAATATGCTCCAGGGAAATCTCGCATTTTTCGAGCTATATTCATGTATGGAGCGCATAAATAAAGTTCCTGTTATAATACGTTAACTTAACTTTAACTTTCTGTTTGCAAAAATATGATTGAAACCCGTATTTAGAAATTAACTAGCGACCCGCCCCGGCTTCGCACGGGTGCAATGCTGATTCTAAAAAGGTACCTATACTACAGAATCGGCCCCCCGGCCGGTACCGCATTAATACGGTATTAATTTTATATGTAACTAGCTTCCGCCCGCGGCTTCGCACGCGTATTTTCGGTTTATTAAGTAGCCTATTATCTAAGTTAGGCTTTGCCTTAAAAGTACGCCAATTTTTATTTTTATTTTTTTATAAACAGTATCCTATGTCCCTCTCCTAGCTCTAAGCTACCTACCCACCAATTTTCAGTCATATCGGTACAGCCGTTCTTGAGTTATAAATAGTGTAACTAACACGACTTTTATATATATATATAAAGATAATAAATAATAAATATAATGAATAATGCTGGACAATTCACACAGCATTATCTAGCCCCAAGCTAAGCAGAGCTTGTGTTATGGGTACTAGATAACTGATATACTTAATACAATTCACTACATAGATAGATATTTTTTACTATACATAGAAAACACCCAGACCAACGGAACAAATTTCTGCAGATCGTACACAAAATTGTTCCGAGGCGGGAATCGAACCCGCAACCTCCTGCGTCGCAGGCGGATCTTCGCCCGCTGCGCCACGGAGGTCGACATAATATCACGACAGTCGATATAGGGTAATAAAACAATTTCTTATATGTTTTCTTTTCTTTATTGACTAAGTAGATTATTTTTGAAGACTTCCTTCAACCAGCCCACGGAAAAGATTCTAAATAAAGTTCCATAATAAGCCGTGAGACTAATGGCTTCTATCCGTATTAACAAAGAAAACTACAATCAATTAATAGAAACAAATTAGAACTAACAATTGAAACAATTAAGCTAACTGCACACTGTTGCAAACAATCTACAGGTAGCTCAACTTCTATCCTAAATATGTATATAATAAACAGATCAAATAGATAAAACCTAAGAACATAACAATTTTCCTATTGATATAGAAGTACTAAAACTATGACTAGCCAATGGGTTACCTACTTAACTATATTTTTGTTTCATATTGTTGATTAATTTGATCATCTAGGAATAGTAGGTAGGTAAAGTGCTAGTACCGGATTAACCAGGAAGGTGCTGGTGCATTAAATTCAAAAATTCAACGAACTGCGGACTCGACTATACTAACTCGAGCCAGTTACCTACAGCTACACACACTGTTATTTATTGTGAGTTAAAAATTGGTTCAAAAATCCCGTGACATGAAATGAAGCGGAGATCAAGTAAAATTGAAAAAATCTAGAATATAGACAAAGTATTCTAAAAGTAATACTTACAATAATACCTAAAAATGAGATCAAACAAAACACGCCCGAGCTCTCGTTCACACACGTTTTTTTCGCCATGTGTAGGCACTAGGCACCTAGGCACGGTCGTCACTGGGGGAGCTGGCAAATTAACCGTAGATTTTTACGGCGAAAAAACCTGTGTGGTTACAAACTTCCATTAGTGATCCATACCATACAACACTGGCGATAGTGCCTACGCCAAAGATTTAAATATCTACCCTACGTTCGGCGAAGTAGGCGTAGATTTTTACGGCGGCCTACGCACGGCGAAGTAACTGTAGATTTTTACGGCGAAAAAAACGTAGGTACAAGATCCCTAGGGTGTCTTTCCATCAGAGATGGTGCCTAGCCTACTAAGTGTTGAATCCGCGGAGTGGATTGAAGGAAGAATGGTGCAATTCTAAGCTGTTTATCTCAGTTCTTCCTTTTGGTTTTGAATGACAGTCACAGAATGGGAGAAGGCCCTCGGGTCTTCTGGGATCCAAATCTTGGCGCGCATGGTGTTCCCGGGGGGGCGCTCCCCTCGTCTGGACCACGACAGTGAATGGACTTGGCTGTTGGTGCCTGTTGAAAGAGTTCTTGTTAGTATCATAATAGGTAGTCGTATTGGTAACTTACCTATGTATAAAATTCCACACGGTGGCTGATATCTCAAAAGCGCTGTTATTATTTAAATGGCAAAACCAATGGTCTTACGCAACCTACCTATTAAAAAATATTTGGATTCTGACGCAGCTTTGACGCAGCATGAGAGCGCCGGCCAGAGTAAGTCTTTTTTTCTTAAAACCTATCCCAACTACCTATTTATGTTTATGTAGTAAGTGTACCATACCACCACTCACTTGTAGCCTGAAGGCCTTAGATACACTACCTTAGGCGGATAACACACTGCCACGCATCACGCTGCGTCTTGCGTGTCGGCTACGCGTTTTCTATAACATAAAACGGGCCCGTTTGTATATAAAACGGGCCCGTTTGTATATAAAACGCGCAGCCGACACGCAAGACGCAGCGTTAGTCTATGAGCCGTGGTCTTTGATCTGAGCTTTTTTGTAAGTCATACATAACATAACATAACATAAGAAATGAACGTTTTTGATTTCTGATTTCTTTTCACTCATAAAATAATCCTAAAGTTGGAGAAATAAGCATGAGATTTTATCTGGCAACAGCTATTGCGAAGTCGCTGGTAGACTCTAGCTAGTTTACAATTCCAACAACACAAATTTTTACAATGTTGTAAATAGAATTTGTTTTTTTTATCTATGTAGTAACTATTTGGCTGCCCAAGAAGAATAAATGAATAGTTAGATTGATTACAAAATAAATAATATAATTTATGGGATGCTACGAAAAATGTGTACTAAGCCGAATGGGGTGGTTCTAGACCCCGAGGGCAACAACTTTTGTTCTACGATTTCTTTAATATAAAACTAGGTGCTGCCCGCGGCTTCGCCTGCGTAGTTCCCGTTCCCGTGGTAATTCCGGGATAAAACATAGCCTATGTCCATCTCCTGGTTCTAAGCTGCCTCCCCACCAATTTTCAGCCAAATCGGTTCAGCCGTTCTTGAGTTATAAATAGTGTAACTAACACGACTTTCTTTTATATATATAGACATGTAAAAAGAGCTTTTTCTTCATATTCGTGTTCGGTATCTTCTTACATTATTATTGTTTGGACATTTCATAAGATTCACAATTTTTTTTGTAACTGTTTCATGACAAGACACTGGTTTTACAGAAAAAAACAAGTAAAAAACCATGAGCGAAATATTTTATAATGTTAAATAATGCAAGAGAGCGTGTAAAAGTATTCGGAAAAATCGTTATTTACAAGTTGATTCCCTCGGGGGGTCCAGAATCACCCCCTTGCAGCTTAGTACACATGTTACGTGGCACGCTGGCTGTGGAATATTATATAAAATTCCATAAATGGTGCTATATGACAACAAAAAATGCTGGACACAGCATCATAGAGAGTTACAATAAATAAATAAGGCTGGACAATCCACACAGCAATGACTGTTAATGTTAGAAACTATAATACCTACTTCATTGCATTTAATGGTTAATCTATCCAACTTTTAATTACTTGCACAATCGCCTTAGCACCCTACCATGAATTTGAGGTTTATTTATCGACGATTATTATTGTTGGACTCATGGGGGCATTCGCAAAAGCGGTATGCATATCGGGGTGTTATTTCAAGGGTGTTCCCCCTAGGCCTACACACGTGCAAGCAGTTACGACGTTTTACCCCACAATTTACCTTGGCCCTGAGCGATAAGTATCGATAGGGTTGATCTGTCCTGTCGAATGGTTTTTTGTAGTATTTATTGATATTTTAATTTAACGTTTCCGTAGTTTCCTTGTGGAAAGTCGGCACCTGACTACCACCTGAGCTGGCTTGAAGAGACTGGCACGGAACGTAGGCTACCACAATCTTTGTACCTAATACTTATAGGTACTATACCACTTTTTCATATGAATCGTCGATAATTTTTTATCTCATAGTTTGTTATATAATATCATTGCATTTAATCTTGTTTTTGGACAGCAGGTATTCGGGGGACACCCTGTATATACCTACAGTTAAAACTTTTGAAAACAAAATATCATTAGGGTTTTGAAGATCGAAGATCGGTTTCAAAACCCTTATGGTCTCGCTTTGTCTGTCCTTTTTTCCCTCAATATAACTCAAAAACTACTGCAGCTATCAACTTGAAATTTAAAATAATAATACATTTCGTGCGCCTGTACAGATTTAGAGAAAAATAAATGAAAATAAATGAAAAATGAAAATGAATATTTTCCATACAAATTGTGATGCCGAAATTTTAAAAGATACCTACAGAGTCATATGGGGTATCAAATGAAAGGTATCATTTTGTACATTTCAAAATATTTTTTGAAATTTTTGTAGGTTTCATACTTTTTAAAATATTTCGAAAAAAGTCGAAAAAATACCCATTCCCCCCCCCTATCTCCGAAGATTGCAGAGCGATCCATGTAAAATGTATAATTCTATGAAGTTTTATAATGAGTCTAATTTAAAGCCGGATAGTTAGGGAACATCAGCCCAGAACAGGTCAGCTGAGGTTGGAAATAAGAAGAAAACAGGTTCTTCATAAATCAATGGTAATTATACTAATTCAAAATATTTCACAAGATAATAAAAAAAGGTTAAAAAAACGGGTGAACTACGGCATCTCGACGCACGTTATCTCGATCGATGCACGGAATCTTGACAAATATCGACAAATGTTAGATCGAGTTTACTTTATAGACAAAAAGTGCTTACAACCTAAAGTTACTACTCTACACTCTGCTATACCTACCTACTCTTGTCCTGATCTTGGTGAACTCATGAGTTCACAAGGATCCCCTGGGGGATTTATGTGGGGAACCCTGGTGGCCTTATCCTCTACTGTATGGCCGGAGTAGGTGAGTTTGCCCTCCTTCCTCCAATTTATATTCTACTTTCCCCTAGCCCTTCCTTCTCCACGAAGAGTGAAACTTATTGTAACATAGACTCACTCATCCCTTCAACTAATCGTAGCGCGTGCTACGATGCTACGATGCTACGGCGAACCTGCGTAGCATACAAAAGATTTCAACGCGCACGTAACGTGTACCCACTTTTGTGGTATGTACCTACCTACATGTAGTACCTACAAACATACTAAATTCCTCTGGAGGTCGTGGACTCGCCGAGGTCAAAGGGCGTATACGGAAAAGATAATTAGAAGTTTCGTTTGCGTTGTCGTGCAAAACCAATGTCGATTGCATAAGTTTAGCGTTTGCCCGAAAACTAATCAGATATTTCGATTTCGTTTTTAAGAGAACGGGCTTAGATTTTTTTCTTTCAATGTTTAAGAAGCATACAGTAGGCTTAATGCAAGGATAAATATAGATTTACAGATTTCGTCTAATATCCCTCTGGTCATTAGCTTACCTAATGCTTATTTCGCCAGCCAGGCACTTGCCAGAAATTAGATACTTATCAATCAGGCAAGGTACTTCAAAACCGCTGCTCCTCTAATTTTTTTTTTTTTTATTTATATCTTAGTAAAGGGACTTTGTCGCTTAGCGACCACATCGCCCTATGAAGATAACATGAAATTATATTATAAATAATTTTTGGGTTATGTAAGTTTTATTAGTAAAATTCACAGTTCATACCTATAATTACTTAGCATCCCCTTGTCCCCTATAATTTTTACCAGCGTATTTTGATAATGCCCCTAATTCTTCTTCGATTCTGATAATCTGATTGTATTTGCCTATACGTTCGCTGCGTGCTGGGGCTCCACATTTCAACTGGCCCGCAGACAACCCCACAACCAGGTCCGCAAGGAAAAGATCATCTGTGTCTCCCCATCGGTCGTTGACCACCATTGCGAAGCCATTACTTTTAAGAAGTTTATAGGCATCAATTATTTCAGTCACAGTGCCCGCTTGATTAAGCCTCAGCGCAACAGTGTTTCCAGCTTTTTTTTCCACGGCTAGTCCCACCCTGCGCAGATTGGTCTGAGTCAGGTCGTTGGCGATCAGCTGACCGGCGCAACGGCTCGTCAGCAACGACCAGGCGGCCCAGTCGTCCTTCTCGAAAGGATCCTCAATAGAAGCTACCGGAAACTCTTTCATATTATCCAGATATATCTCAGCCAGCTTATCCGAAGACATGTACTCTTGCGGATTAGAGTTTGGATTTTTAAATTCTAAGTCGTAAGCACCATCTTTAAACATGTCACTGGCAGATGCATTGATACCAATCTCGACTTTTCCAAAGTAGCCGCATTGCTTAATGGCGTCCGTCATGAACAAGAGCGCGTCCCTGTTGCTGTGCAGCGGCACAGCGAATCCTCCATTGTCGCTCACGTAAATGTAGTCGGGACCAAACTTAGACTTAATCGCATTTTTAACAAATGCATAAATGTCAGTACCCATACGCATGGCTTCTACAAAAGTTGCAGCTCCTGTGGGCATTAAGAGGTATTCCTGGAAAGGCAGGCCGTTCGAAGCAAGGGTACCTCCTGTTAATATGGTGAAGTGAGGCACCGGTAGTATGATCGTAGTGACGCCCGCCATATCCGAGATGTGCCTGTATAGAGGCACACCCTTTTTGGCAGCTCCGGCCTTAGCTATCACCAGCGATACCGCCATTATAGCGTTGGCTCCGAGACGGGACCTGGTCTCTGTGCCATCGAGAGATATCAAGAACGCATCGATCTCTCTCGACATGGTTACTTCAAGATTCTGTTTTATAAGCTCTGGAGCTATGATAGTATTGATGTTCTTGACTGCATTTAGAACGCCCATGCCTCGGTACTCGGTAGGGATGTTATCTCGTAGCTGTAGGGCTTCAGCCGTCTTCTTGAGGTCGGTGGATGGAACCCCGATCCGGAACAGTCCTAGTTCGGTTACCATGTCAACTTCCACCGTCGGTGTACCGGTAGCATCAAATATTTGGCGGCCTACTAAAATTTTGATCGGCATTGTAGTAAATTACGTTTTGTAAATTTTAATAGTCAAGAATATTATAAAAATTTCCCCCCGCCCCAACAATGAATTCGGCAACAAAAAAAATAAACTTTTCCAAATCAATAAAAATCACACAGTCAAATTAGAAAAACAATGTCAAAGAGAATAAATGAATAAGTGGAATAAACAAAATCCAAACAAAAACATAAAAAAAGTTTAGCGGCCAACGGCCAGTGAAAGTCAAGGAAACCAACCTCTTTGGACGTTTATAGATCGAACCTCAGAAAACCATGAGTAGCAATTTGTAAAAAAAAAATATGTACGTATTCAAAATAACTTAGGACTAAAAGGATAACAGAGTGCTAAACTTATATTTTGGAAAAAGTAGCCCATCATTTCCCCAACCCCAAAAAAATTGGTCGCAACACCACCTGTCATACGAAGAGGTTTAAAGAAAAGTAACCAAATTCTTCGATGAGTTTTCCCAACACTCACACGTGTTCCAAGTTCCAAGTACTTAGGTAAATCCTACTCTATGTTGATAATTGAAAAAAAGATTAGCGGCGGCCAGCCCTCACAACGAGCGGGGCTTTTTTATCGCCCCATCAAAATAATATTGTGATAGTGTATCTTTTGAAGTGTAATATGAAAATAATGAAGAGAAGTTGAGTTACACTTGTCCGCCAAAATAAAGATAATTTGATATATTATAAGCATATTATAAGTATAATAAGGACTCGAATCCAGAATATCTAGAGTATTTATACAGATGGAATAATGCTTTGTGTAATATAAATTCTGATTATAAATAAATTATTCTGGCCACCACCGCTGGGCGCGTCTGTCTGGGAGACGTGTTTATTATGTCGTTTTAGGTAGATAGGTAAAGGTACTTATATTTAATTATTTAAATAAATAATGCTGGACCAGACAGATCTGGCCAAATTTTAAACAACAACGTTAGATCTTAATGTAATCTTCTCGTCTTTAATGTTAGTTTACCTACTGTGTTTAATTAAAAGGTGATCGTGGGATGACTTAGAACGAAAAACGTTTGTTCATACACCGCAAGAACTTACATTGGGCTGCCTCCAGTTGAATATATGTATATTAATAATAATAATGTATAGTAGCTGTTGAATATATTGATTGAACGATTGATTGATTGAACACTTCACGACAGTCGCGTATGCTAGCTGAGATCTTTCGAGCGATTTGTAAGTGTATGCATGGGCATCGCCAGGATTAATTTCAGGGAGGTGCATCTGTATCTACACATAATATTATTAAAAAATTCAAATTCAAATCGCGCGGGTATTTGATTGAATATATTTCGCTCCTCGAAAGCATAACACGTAATCTCTGTAGTCGATGGTTGGGGTTATTGCTCTGGGAATCCCCGCTATTCTAGCAACAACATAACCACAGATGTAGGGTAGGAGTGAACGTGACATGTCGCCGATGCATATAGTATTGAACGTAATTTAGCACGTTACGTCACAGTAGATAAATATATCTACTGTGGTTATGGTTACGTGTCAAGACGTGGAATCACTCAACGATGGAAGATGCAAGGCTAAGCGGCCTGTGCATGCTCAGTGTTCACAGGAATAGAGGCGCATACTTATTATTATTATTATAATCAGTTTTTATTCAAACAGTAAGTATTTAAAAAAACAGTAAGTATTTAAAAAAAAGCAGTAAGTATTAAAAAAAAAACATACTATGTACTTTCTTTCCTGACAAGGTGCAAGTGCACCTCCTTGCACCCTACTGCCGGCGCCCATGAGTGTATGGATGGTGTAAGTAGGACGCTAGTTTTTTGAACGGAATACTTGTGAGCATTACAAAACGATAAAATTTATAGGCTTTATTTGTAATGTGACTCCTATGGATATCATAATGAAGCTTGGAATCCATGAATAGTCCAAACTATGTTCCTGAAAAGTATAACTTGTGTTCTAATTCTAACAGCACTTGAAACAATGGGAACGAAAAATCGATAACGCCAAGGTAGACTTGAGTTTAAATGGAGTATTTTGTTATACATTATGTAGCGACGCGGTCTAGATCATTTATTAGTTTGTAACAATCGATAACAGCCGTTATTTCACAGAAAACCTAGGTCGTATTGCTTTTCTTCGATTATTATTTTGTGAAGGGATAAATGAAAGTATGAACTATGCGTTTAAAAAGTTTCGATAGGGTGGACAACGAAGAATATGGCGGTTATCGATGTGATCTTTTAAACAGCCTTTAACAGCATGGTATAACTTGAAAAGCCAAATAAAGTATTTTCGCGTACTTTATTGTGGTCATAAAGTAAACAGTACAATACTTTATATTAAAAAGTACGGGTGGCACCTAGTCATGTTGGCCATTTCCATCTATGCGGAAGAATACTGCAGCTAAGACTTTTATTGTATGATCTGTTTAATGGATAAAAGAGAGAGCTAGCAGCTACTCAGGTGTGTGCTTTATGAAAAATTGTCGACATAATGTTGATTTTTGTAAAAAATCTTAAAATGTCGACAACGACGACGTCAAAACGACAAGTGATTCATAGATTGTTATCCCATGGGCTTTCAATGTGCGCAAAACATCTTACAAGTAAAACTTTTAAATCCATCATGGTTATTAACACTAAAGTCATTTACAACGGGAAATTTACCATGATTTGAGTTTTGAGCTTTCCAATATTTCGCACAGTTTCATGCGCCATGATCTCGGAATAACTGATTATTTAATAACTGATAACTTATTCCGTGATCATGGTGCATGAAACTGTGCCGAAATATTGGAAACCTCAAAACTCAAATCATGGTAAATATCCCTTGGTAAATGATCTTACAAGTATCTAAATTATTTTGTAGAACCTAGAAAATATTTATGTTTTTGAGCGTCACTGACCACTTCGTCACTTAAACAATAGAAGAAAGCAATTTTTCCTAAGAATTAAACGCCCCTCATTCGTTTGTAACATAGAATGGGGTTCAAAGAGCTTAATAGCGTTCTAATGCACTCGAATTCTATTAACAGAGGGAGATATCTCAATTCGCTTCGGTGTTATTCGCAAATATGTTCCACATTTTGTTTACACTTTTAGATGTGCTTATTATCTTGTCGACACAAGTGTACATTGTTCAAATTACGAGGGTATGGGCAGAGAATATATAATAATTAATAATACTTAGGCAGCTATGACCGATTATTTTCTGCATGTGAACTTTGAGCGTCTTGGGGACGCTTCTGATTTACATTAATATATACATACTAGCTTCTGCCCGCGGCTTTGTACGTATATTTTCGGTATAATAAGCCGATTATCTTAGCTAGGCTTTGCTCTAAACGTACCTACGCCAAATTTTATCTTGATCTGTTCAGTAATTTTGGAGATCCCAAGTAACAAAAATTCAGATTTCACAAACTTTCATCTTTATAATTTTAGTAGGATGTGTGACTTGCTATTTTTTTCTACATTAATTAACACACAGAAAAAAAAAACATCGAACATACTGTGTAGGTAAGTAAAGATATTACTTACACATTAAATGATGATGATCGATGTTTTTTTTTACTCCGTGCATCTGTTATTCCTATTCCTACTGACCGTGCTATGTGGGATCTGCCCAAATTAATAAAAGCAAGCGTCATCGCGTGGGAGACATCCCCTGACATGCACTCTGGTGGGATATGGAGGCGCATCACGCAAGCCGTGAGAACGCACCTGGGAAATACTCCCAGCCAGTGGGGTCCATAGGGCGCAAAGAATATACAATCAGTAGGTACCTACGTTCCTAATTTACAAAATAAAAAAATACAAAACTAAACGTTCCGAAATTAGTAAAGTTCAAAAAGTTATAATTTTAACGTTTACATTATTTATTATACAAAGAACAATATTGGTATCTTTAGCTTAGGTAGGTATTTGGTAAACAAATAATTTTTATATTTGTAAATCTGACCACTTTTCTAATTTAACATGACAAATTTATCTCAAGGTCTTACTGATGTCAAATAGTAGCAGAGAGCTAATAAAAGTACATACAATCCGCCTATTAGGCGTATCTTTACCCCTTCTTTCCTTACATCGATATAGATAGGTGGATCAGGTGAGCTACCTATCGATTGTTTGCAACAGTCTGCAGTTAGCTCAATTGTTTTAATTTGCAATACTAGTTCTTATTTGTTTCTATGATTTGATTGTAACTTTCTTTATTAAGATAAAAGATTTTTATACTTTGATGTAGGTATAAGGCTATCATTGTCGACTCCATAATTTTATAACCGCGCTGACCGTCGCTACCTAGGTAATGCAATATTGATGACGGAGCAAGGTTACCTAAGAATCAATAGAGTGGTTAATTTTATATGTTCGTTTGTGACAGAAGGTGGGTTGGGTATCTTCGAAACATGGGGGACTCTAAAACTTCTACCGCACGTACGTACCTACATAAGTATTGGTTATAGTTTTTAGTCGTTTTAAATTGTTAAGTTTTTAGATTTTTTACAATTGAAAGAGGTTGGGATTCATCACGGAACTTAAATGAAGCTGGGCCGCACAACCGGAGACAAGATTGAAGTATAAATGAAAAGTTTCTGATTCGTTTTCGTGCAAACGCTAATCTTATCTATGCAACCGACGCGACGTAGCAGTTCGTTTTGCACGACAATGAAAACGAAACTTCGATTTTCCTTTTCCGACTAAGCCTCCAGGATACAGAACTGTCGAGATAGGCAGAGGCAAGGCCGGATTTAAGGGGGGGGGGGACACACACACACACACACACACACAGGGGTTTGGGCGGCTTCGCAAGCGTTGTTTCTATGGAATCGTTTAGAAGTTGTTTCTATTACATTGGAACAGTTTACAGGATAAAAATTAAGTTTGATTCCAGGTCTAGAACTAGGTAGTTATTGAAATTTAATAGAAGTGTAGGTATGCAAACCTTCAAACAACTAAACGAACATCTACATCTAAACTGTAATATGAATTTCTAAAAGTACTCATATGAATTTCTTTGACAAACTCAAATGTAAAATTTGTTGCCCTCCAAATAAGTCGGCACTTTTTAATAAGAGCATATTTTGTATGGCACCTCGTAGGTACTACAAACATTAAAGAAAGCAATACTATTCATATTTTTATAAAATACATTAAAACAATTGTTAATTGAGAAGGCCTATTACAATATTAATGAATATCTGATGGATAAATTCTAGAATAAGACAAGTTATTATTTATTACTAGCTGCTGCCCGCGGCTTCGCCTGCGTAGTTCCCGTTCCCGTGGTAATTCCGGGATAAAACATAGCCTATGTCCGTCTCCTGGTTCTAAGCTGCCTCCCCACCAATTTTCAGCCAAATCGGTTCAGCCGTTCTTGAGTTATAAATGGTGTAACTAACACGACTTTCTTTTATATATATATAGATTAATTAATTTAGATATATTTTGATTATTAATTAATTTACTTACTTACATATACACTCAGAGAAAAAACCGGTCGCAATGTATGCAGTTTTACATTGCGAGCCAAGTTTTGCGAAAATTACAAAATAATTTTGAGATATTAGCAAAATACCCTATGTTGCCGCAGCAACTTTTTTTTTGCGAAACGCAAAAATTGTGAACGCAACAATAATTTTTTTGTTGCATTAACAATTTTGAGGCTCTTTGCTATCGCCGCAATGTGGTAATCTGCGGGGTTCACATAGTTATAGTTTGTGTGGTTCACAATGTAAGTTGTACGTTGATTTTATACGTTGTGGTGTTAGCAAGTTTTGGTCCCTCTGATAAAATCACAACATAGTAATCTGCGGGGTTCACATAGTTATAGTTTGTGTTGTTCACAATGTAAGTTGTATTTTGATTTTATACGTTGTGGTGTTAGCAAGTTTTGGTCCCTCTGCTAAAATCACAATGTAGTAATCTGCGGGGTTCACATAGTTATAGTTTGTGTTGTTCACAATGTAAGTTGTATTTTGATATTATACGTTGTGGTGTTAGCAAGTTCTGGTCCCTCTGCTAAAATCACAATGCAGTAATCTGAGGGGTTCACATAGTTACAGTTTGTGTGGATCACAATGTTAGTTGTATTTTGATATCATACGTTGTGGTGTTAGCAAGTTCTGGTCCCTCTGCTAAAATCACAATGCAGTAATCTGGGGGGTTCACATAGTTACAGTTTGTGTGAATCACAATGTAAGGTGTATTTTGATTTTATAGGTTGTGGTGTTAGCAAGTTCTGGTCCCTCTGCTAAAATCACAATGCAGTAATCTGGGGGGTTCACATAGTTACAGTTTGTGTGGATCACAATGTAAGGTGTATTTTGATTTTATAGGTTGTGGTGTTAGCATGTTTTGGTCCCTCTTATAAAATCACAATGTAGTAATCAGCGGGGTTCACATAGTTATAGTTTGTGTGGTTCACAATGTAAGTTGTACGTTGATTTTATACGTTGTGGTGTTAGCAAGTTTTGGTCCCTCTGCCAAAATCACAACTTAGTAATCTGCGGGGTTCACATAGTCATAGTTCGTGTTGTTCACAATGTAAGTTGTATTTTGATATTATACGTTGTGGTGTTAGCAAGTTTTGGTCCCTCTGATAAAATCACAACATAGTAATCTGCGGGGTTCACATAGTTATAGTTTGTGTTGTTCACAATGTAAGTTATACGTTGATTTTATACGTTGTGGTGCTAGCAAGTTTTGGTCCCTCTGCTAAAATCACAATGTAGTAATCTGCGGGGTTCACATAGGTATAGTTTGTGTTGTTCACAATGTAAGTCGTATTTTGATATTAAACGCTGTGGTGTTAGCAATTTCTGGTCCCTCTGCTAAAATCACAATGTAGTAATCTGGGGGGTTCACATAGTTACAGTTTGTGTGGATCACAATGTAAGGTGTATTTTGATTTTATAGGTTGTGGTGTTAGCATGTTTTGGTCCCTCTTATAAAATCACAATGTAGTAATCAGCGGGGTTCACATAGTTACTTATAGTTTGTGTGGTTCACAATGTAAGTTGTACGTTGATTTTATACGTTGTGGTGTTAGCAAGTTTTGGTCCCTCTGCCAAAATCACAACTTAGTAATCTGCGGGGTTCACATAGTCATAGTTCGTGTTGTTCACAATGTAAGTTGTATTTTGATATTATACGTTGTGGTGTTAGCAAGTTTTGGTCCCTCTGATAAAATCACAACATAGTAATCTGCGGGGTTCACATAGTTATAGTTTGTGTTGTTCACAATGTAAGTTATACGTTGATTTTATACGTTGTGGTGCTAGCAAGTTTTGGTCCCTCTGCTAAAATCACAATGTAGTAATCTGCGGGGTTCACATAGGTATAGTTTGTGTTGTTCACAATGTAAGTTGTATTTTGATATTAAACGCTGTGGTGTTAGCAAGTTCTGGTCCCTCTGCTAAAATCACAATGCAGTAATCTGGGGGGTTCACATAGTTACAGTTTGTGTGGATCACAATGTAAGGTGTATTTTGATTTTATAGGTTGTGGTGTTAGCAAGTTCTGGTCCCTCTGCTAAAATCACAATGCAGTAATCTGGGGGGTTCACATAGTTACAGTTTGTGTGGATCACAATGTAAGGTGTATTTTGATTTTATAGGTTGTGGTGTTAGCAAGTTCTGGTCCCTCTGCTAAAATCACAATGCAGTAATCTGGGGGGTTCACATAGTTACAGTTTGTGTGGATCACAATCACAATGTCAGTTGTATGTTGATTTTATACGTTGTGGTGTTAGCAAGTTTTATTACCTATGGATCTAAATGATGCAATGGACTTCAATGTAGGTAGGTAGGTATAGGTGAGGACTTAATAAAAGAAAGGCATTTTAATAAAATAAATAAAAATTAGGTAGGTACCTACCTAGTTAGTAGGTATCTAATTACAAATTTAGAAAATCATAATTTGTTAGTGTAGGCACAGGTGTAGGTTGGTACATGACCACAGTACCTACACATTTTCACAAATCCATAGTTGTGAAAATCACTACGTTACAACATTTGAATAATTATACAAATTATGAAGCGCTAGCTCTATCAATGTTTAGGTTGTTAGAAAATCAGTTTCAACATAGCGAGAAAATAAGTAACTTAGATAAAAAGCATTATTCATGTTTGTGAAAATCACAACGTTCATTCCTAGACATTGATAAAAGCACAAGCTGACGTATTAGTCAATTTTGTAATGTTTAAACATTGCGAAAAGAGCATAATCAGAACGCTGCACATTCAGTCAGTTTCGGTCATTTCATTGGCAACACTTGAACGGGAAGACCGCGCGTCCGTCGAAGTCGAACTGTCCGGCCGGAACTTTCTAGCACTTTGTGTTAGAGTATCATTTATCTAGTTTGTGCCTTTGGTTTGTGCTTGTGTTGTGCAAAGAGAATAAAACCACTCCGGTGTTCTGTGACAATCAAGCCGGCTTTTGACTATGGGATATATATTACATCCCGAGATATAATATTTTATCGCTCACCATACATTTTGTATGGCACCGTTTACACTGTGCTATAATATATATTACATCCCAAACTATAAATATTTTTTCGACCGAGTGAGCGATATTTGAAGGTCATTTGAAGGTGTATATTTTACCTCACGTCCCCGGACACCGCGCCTCCCCCGCTTCGCCCTCCGTTTGAATGTTGGCGTTCGTGTGCAGACGTGTAAACTGATCATTGTGTGCTCCAAAATATATATCTCACAGTGTAAACAGCAACCGCGGGATGTAATATATAGCACAAGATGTAATTTATATTATATCCCATAGTCAAAAGCCGGCTTCACAGTAAAATGGATAAGGAAGACCCACTGGTCGATTTTTTAATTAGCAACGGTTTATATCATCTTCTGCGACCTCTCAACGGTAAGTTCCTTTGTTTATGTAATAATTTTATGCACATGCACATTGTTTTTATAACCTATAAATGTTTTATTAGTTTGCACGTTTTATCAGTCAAAATAGTGCAAGACAGCCTAGGGGGTGAAAATGGGTTTATTTACTGCTTGATGTATCCTAGATGCCGGAATTCAGAGTAATTTATTAATGTCTACCTACTGATGAATTGAACATTCAAACTCAAACCACGTACTTACCGCTTGCGACCCGCGCATGGGCTGATAAATCAGTGGTAGTACAAGCCGGCAGTGACATTATCATCAGGCTATACTAGTCCACTGCTGGACATAGCCCTCCCCTAGTGAGCGCCATAGCGCCCTGTCTTCAGTTGTTTGTGGCAGCCTGCCGTAGCCCGGTGATTCCTAGCACCCCCTGCCCCGCCGTTACCATGGCCGCATGCCATGGCCAGGAATAGCGAGGCAGCCGGGAACTGGAGCCATTGGTTCAGTCTCTTTATCATTGGGGGCTATGGCGCTCATTAGGGGAGGGCTATGTCCAGCAGTGGACTAATATAGCCTGATGATGATGATGATGATGATCATTGGGGGTAGTGCCCATAATCCCCACGCTGGGCATGCGGGTTGGGAATCGCAGTTCAGTGGAGTTGTACTCCAAGGGGCGCTGCTGCCCGGTCCCCGGTCTGTGCCACCATGGCTAAAATAAAAATGCTTTTCTAGATCAGGGTGCAGATCTAGAATTCCTGCTTGATGCGAACGATCACGAGCTTTCGCTTTTGGTCGAAGGGGTGGTTAATAAAGGAAAACTACGCATGGCACTGGATCGATTTAAAGAATGTGTGAGTAGCTTTGACTGCATATTTACCTTATTTTTTTTTACCGACTTTAATAAAGGCGGAGGTTCTATGTTCGGTTGTATGTATGTTTTTGTTAAATGTAATGTAATGTCCTGTGACTTGTCTATGAGCATTGATATGTTATTTCACATCAACCTTTTGCATGTCATGGTCCCCCAAGGGGGATTTAGGCCGGTAGTCCCCATGCTGGCCAAGTGCGGATTGGCGACTTGATAGGTATATTGATATATTAAAATATGTGTATTTTTCCTGACAGAAGAAGCAAGAAAATCTTGCTAGCCAAATGACAGTGGCTGCTCCGTTGAGGCTAGACGAGTTTATATTTACTCCAACTTCACCAGCTCCAGATACTTCAGCCACTGCTCCGACTGCTACATGTATGACATTTTTGTCACCTTTGGCAAGAGATTCTTCTGCAATTAGTTGCCCTGGTTCTA
The DNA here is from genome assembly GCA_949316285.1 of Eupithecia subumbrata. Classification (NCBI taxonomy): domain Eukaryota; kingdom Metazoa; phylum Arthropoda; class Insecta; order Lepidoptera; family Geometridae; genus Eupithecia; species Eupithecia subumbrata. The sequence continues at coordinate 8,485,559 of OX438642.1, read as the reverse complement.
GCTCATCAGCTTCCGATGGACCAGTAAGTTAAAACATCATAATTGTTATAATAATTGACTTTTAATAAACTTAAATAATTGTTTTTTTTTTGGGTGAGATTGGTTTTGATGTTTTTTCTGTTCAAGGACTTGTTCCAAAAACGGTATATTCCCATCCACACCATTAACCTCCCCATCAATGGGGTGGTTGGGAAAAAAATTGACTTGAGTAATGGGGTGGATGGGATTTTTTGCCCCATTGACTTTTTAATTATATACAAGGTGTTAGTCAAATTAGCGAACAATACCGCGGGGTTGCGACATCCAAGCGCCCAACACATATATAATACACATACATCTATAATATTATAAATATTTAGCAACTTTGTATGATTGTTTATTATTAACTACGCTGTAATGACTGAATAAATTTTGTTGAAATTTGGAGCTGCTCTACGTTCCTCTGATCATCAATCGAGAACAAGCATAAAAAAATAATATGAATTTTCTCTACAAAAGTGTCACCGTCATACATACCAATTAGCAGTTTACTTTTTGGCTATCAGAAAGAAAATCAAAAACGTTTTTCAGTTTTAATAATGAATGATGCTCACATTAGTTTCTATAAAACATTTATTAGAAAGAAAAATGTGCCAAATTGAAGTTTTTTTTGCTTTTCAGGAATGGGAACTTACCAATTATGAAGACGAAATAGCGACCATTGACTTTACTAGAGTCCTGGTTGGTGGTTCGCTAAAACATATCTTGGAGTCAACATCAGCTGGGAAACCGCTTCTTACAAAACAGTTCCTATCTACGAAAGACAGAAAAATAATTACAGCAATCATAGTGGAGGCAGAAGTCCGTAAACTTAATAAGATTACGGACGCCATAAGAAAAGAAGTGTGGGAAAATTGGACGACAGAAATAACCACACTTTTCCCATCAGAAACAAAAGCTGTATATTACAGTCCCTTCCGAATCATTGATGGCCGGATTATACAGGCCAGTGGCCTCATTGTGAATCGGCTCATAACGGTCCGAAGAAAGCTATTAAGTGCAGAAAACCGACGTAGCAGGAGTCTCAGCAGCAATGAAAGCACGTCTAGTGAAAATAAGAGAAGGCGAAAAAGTGGTACTCCTGGACGAATTCGGCCTTTGCCTGAATCATTTGTGTTCAAAGAAATTAATGAAGATGGTGATAGCTGCGTAGAGTGGCTGAAGGCTTCCTCTTCGCCCCGGGATCTAGTGATCTCCAAATGGCAAAGCTGCCTGCGGGAAAGACTCTCTTTATTAAAAGAAATTGACTATTTCCAGTATTTTAAAATATTCCCATCACTGCAATGCCCATGGGGCTATGAATTGGTGAGTAACTAGTACCTAATAAACAAATGACTAAAATGAAGACAGCATATATACGACGACCTCTGTGGCGCAGTGGGCGAAGGTCCGCGGGTTGCGGGTTCGATTCCCGCCTCGGAACAAATGTTTGTACGATCTGCAAATATTTGTTCAGGGTGTTCGACTGGGCTAAATATTGCTTAACTTCAGTAATTGTTTATAATCACCTAGGCCAGCTATGCTATGCCCTATGGCTCCTTGTAGTGTCATTTTAACAATTGTGGTGTAAGAATAATTTTACATACTAGCAGTACACCCCGGCTTCGCACGAGTATATTCTATGGCCTATGTTCATCAGGGATAATGTAGTTTCCCAACGGTGATAGAATTTTTCAAATCGGTCCAGTAGTTTCGGAGCCTATTCAATACAAACAAACAATCGAATTTTTCCTCTTTATAATATTAGTATAGATTTTTGTGTACCTGCATAACGTATGACAATCATTTGTTTTGTGCAGCTTGCTAGTGACTTCGATGAAATCCACCCAGAAGTGAAAGGAAAGTTTGAAGAAAAATTCCCTTTAGTAAAGGGTCGTCTGCTAACATTATTGGACGAGAAGGCCCAGCAACTGGCACGACCTGACATCTCTATTCAACTTACTTTGGATCTTGGAACCTGTGAGTTGTCTCAAAATTGTTAGAATTTAGATTATAAGGCATGAATAAGTGACTTCAGGCTTCTAAAATATACACACAATATGTCACAATTTATTATATTGTGACGACCTCTGTGGCGCGGTGGGCGAAGGTCCGATGCAGGAGGTTGCGGGTTCGATTCCCGCCTCGGGACAAATATTTGTACGATATGCAAATTAGTCCAAGGTGTTCTGGTCGTTTTCTATGTATAATAAAAAAAAACTAATTGTTTCGGCAAATCAAATCTTTCTTCGACTTCTTGGTAAATGGCAGCACAGATCACTATAAACTAGTCAGAGAAATTAGAGTGTACTAGTGAAAAATCGTGTCGATAAATAAAGACCGAAACGCCACTCGATTTATAGGTACTTGATTTAATAGGCTGGTGATGATAATGAATTATGAAATCTATTTTCAGTTGGAGAGGAACAAGCTAATGTTGCGGCTTTTCTGTCCATTCCATTGCTGCTGAAGCAGATGCACACAATACCTGTGAAAGGCGTCAGAAAACCCTGGAATCCTTCGCGGACGGAAGTAAGCAGCGCCTTTCTTAGTTTGGTGCCATCTAACTCTGATCTCGAAACCCATTGCTCCGAGAGAGAAGCGAAACTTGCACAGAAGAAGCTACCTATACTTCCATATATTGTTGCCATCGGTCCAAGTTGGAAAGAAGTTGCGCAGTATGATGTCATCATAGCCAAAGACATTAGATACACCTTTGATAACATTTGCGAGGCAGTTTTGAATGCTTTTAAAATCTTATGGACATTAGATTTGCCCTATTCCAAAGACTGTGTGCCAGTTTGGATGTTCATCCAAAGAAGTATTTTTGTCATGAAAAGCAAATACGACACTGAAGGTGTTCCTATGCTAGATTTACTTGCTTCTGTTTCCAACAGGCATGATGGTGCAGTGCGCAATATGTAAAGGATCTTTTAGTAATTTAAGGGAATTTAAAAGTCACTACACATTTTATCATCCGGGCAATGTGTATGTCTGTCCAAATACTGGATGTGGAAGAAGTTATCAACTCTACACCTCATTTAGACGTCATTATTTGAAATGCCATTTGGCCTCGGAGGCTTCTGAACTTGAATCCTGTTCATTTAATATGGACCCTTCACATATGCACACTACACCAGAGTTACAAGGTGAGGATAAAAGATGCTCTATATCAGGTAGCGAAGAAATCAATGTGAAAAGTCAAGGCAATAATTTGCGCTCTGTTTCACTTAGCTACACCTTGGCTCAACTTTTTTCATCTCTTTATCGTAATCCTAATTTGCCAAACAATGTGGTAGATACAGTTTATAGCGGTATTGAAAACATGTTTAACTTATCAATCAAACCTTTATTACCAAGTACACCAGATTCTGCTGTAGAAAAAATGACGAGTGATTTAGAGAGTTTTAGTTCAACACATAAAAGGTTGCAGTACTTTGAAACAAACAGGTCTTTAATTAGTCCTCAGGGTTATGTGGTAGGAAAAAGATTTGATTTCGTAAAAAAAAATGGAAGGTCTTTTTACCAGACAGTAGAATGCATAGCACATAAAATACCCATACGTGATGTGTTGCTCAAGTTTTTCTCTTTGCCCCATTTACTACCTGAGACTATAGATAGTATGAAAAAACTAATGGCCCACGATACATCAAAAAGTATAGAGCATTTCATGCATGGTTCATTTTGGAGACAAAAAGGACATGGGGAAAAATTTGTCATGCCAATGTTTTTACAAATCGATGATTTCGAGACTTTAAACCCTTTAGGCAGTCATAGTGGTATACATAAACTGGGAGCCGCCTACATTTCTCTTCCTTGCCTGCCTTACTATTATGCCTCTCAGTTGACTAACATTTTTTTGGTCTTACTTTATCATTCGAATGACAGAGTTCAATTTGGTAATCAGATCATATTTCAGCCCTTAATTGATCAGTTAAATGACATAATTCGAAACGGAATATATTTTGATCTGCCAGATTTCAAAGGAACTATCTACTTTGAGTTGGCACTAATTTTGGGAGATAATTTAGGTTTGCATAGTGTTTGTGGCTTTGTCGAAAGTTTTTCTTGCAATTTCTCTTGTCGGACTTGTAAAATAGAAAAAAAAGTAATGGAAAAGCAATTATACGAAGATGTGTCTCTTTTAAGGACGGAATCTAACTATCAGGAAGATTTAGCAATAGGTAATCCATCTCTGACAGGCGTGAAAGAGAAATGTGTATGGCTGCAGATAGAAAATTTTTGTTTGTTTTCACAAATGGGTTTTGATGTAATGCATGACATGCACGAAGGGTGTTCGAAATATATAATGTGTTCATTGCTTCTGGTATTTGTGGACAAACTCAAATATTTTACAATTAATACTGTTAATGACAAAATCTCTTCTTTTGAATTTGGTCCTGATAAAAAAGATAAGCCTGTTACATTGGTAATCTCTAATTTACGAAAGGGAAACATTCGCCTAAACGCAGCCGAAATGTACACGTTTTGCAAGTATTTTGGGGTGATGTTCGGCGATTTCGTCCCAAGAGGCGACAGGTATTGGGAACTATATATTCAATTAATGAAAGTTCTACATTTTATTCTGTCGCCTGCGTTTGCACCTGAGCAAGTTCAGTTTTTTCAGTTTTTAGTTGCTGACCTGTGCGAAATGTTTATCAAATTGTTTAATCAAACTCTTAAGCCCAAATTTCACAACCTGTTACATTACCACTCGGCAATGTTACGATTTGGTCCCTTACAGTTTTTATCTTCTATGCGCTTTGAAGCTAAACATCGCCCCAACAAGTTAGCCGCAAAATCCTCAAATAATCGAATGAATATGACATTAACAATAGCTCGAAAACATCAGTTGATGTTAAATGATATTTTTATTCAACGAACAGTTGGTTCGCCTGTCTCTTTTGGAGGTCAAACAGAAATATCCAGTAGAGAAGTTGAACAAATTTTAGACAAAATAAAACTATCTGATATTAAAAAAATTTACAAAGTCACATGGGCTGCAAAGTGTTCTGAGCGGTATAAAGTAAATTCTATAATTGTTTCTTCGATTGAGGAGGAAAGTGTTTGCTTTGCCATGGTAGAAGATGTTTATGTTGATGGAGTATGTAAAATAATAATTAAGGCTAAGCTGTTAAAAACACTTTCTTTTGATGAGCACTACTATGCTTACAAAGTACAAGATTCATTATCTCAAGAGTCAGTATTCATTAATCAGGAATCAATGCAGCATCCATTTGTATGTAATCGCGTGTTCATAGGATGTGACATTAATCTATCTGAGTTCCATGTTGTCCTTACCAAGCCCATTTAATTCAATTTAGCACTGTAATATACTATACCGGGTGTTTTTTTAGACGAAGGGCATACTTTAGGGGGTCATTGTACTCATCATTACAAACAACTTGAACCCTGAAATCGCAAAAAAAAAATCAGCTGTTTTGCACAACTGATTTTTTTCGCGATTTCAGGGTTGGTCCCATGATAAAAGTTGTTCGTAATGATGAGTACAATGACTCTATAAAGTACGTCCGTCGTGTAATAAAACACCCAGTATAATACCATAAGGATCATTCTCGAAATTCTCTTGTTGTTCACTCTGGTGTGAAAAAGAGAGTGATCAATAAACTATAATAATACGTATTATAATCTATTGCAAATAGCTAGATTTTACTTAATTTTATTTGTAAAAGTAAGAATACTGCATTCATAGCAGCAACCGGTAGAGTCAATGATATTGTCTTAATTAGGTACCTTTAGTAAACATTGATTGAAACATTGATTGTATTTAACAATATTAATAAGAGGGCCCTTCCTTACTTATAATCGTTACTTAACCTTAAAAATCAATGCTTAAAATGCTCTGTCAACTTTATTTAAAACATCGATTAAATTTAAGTAACGATTACAAGTAAGGCCCTATGATGTGTGTATAAAAATAAGTTTTGTTTGTGTTTAGGTACTTCTAAGTAAATTAAGTACTCATAATACCTTGATTTAATAAATATTTAATAAAGACAGACAATTTAAAACATTGATTACATTTAAGTAACGATTACAAGTAAGGTTCTATTATGTATGTATAAAAATAAGTTTTGTTTGTGTGCTAAGGACTTTTTAGTAAGTAAGTTAGATAAGATAAAGAGTAAATTAAGTAACTCAAAATACCTTGATTCAATAAATGTTTGTGTCATTTTCATAAGCTTTTTGTTTTTATTTTTCAGACGGTGCATTACCATTGTGAGGATACCAATATTGCCATTTCCAATGCTACCATTGCGATACACGCAATGTCGCCTACGCGCCTTGTCGCTCTAGCAATATGCGCTTTGCGTTATTGGCAACTTTTAAGTTGTGGTTCTAGCAGAGGGAGCATGTAACATTGCGAGGAAAGCAATTTTACCATTGCAAGGATAGCAATAATAACAATGCATTGCAATCCTTGCAATGGTAACATTGCTATCCTCGCAATGTTAGATGCTCCCTCTGCTAGAACCACAACTTAAAGGTTGCCAATAACGCAAAGTGCACATTGCTAGAACGACAAGGCGCGTAGGCGATATTGCGTGTATCGCAATGGTAGCATTGCTATCTTCGCAATGGTTACATTGCTATCCTCGCAATGTTAGATGCTCCCTCTGCTAGAACCACAACTTAAAGGTTGCCAATAACGCAAAGTGCACATTGCTAGAACGACAAGGCGCGTAGGCGATATTGCGTGTATCGCAATGGTAGCATTGCTATCTTCGCAATGGTTACATTGCTATCCTCGCAATGTTAGATGCTCCCTCTGCTAGAACCACAACTTAAAGGTTGCCAATAACGCAAAGTGCACATTGCTAGAACGACAAGGCGCGTAGGCGATATTGCGTGTATCGCAATGGTAGCATTGCTATCTTCGCAATGGTAACATTGCTATCCTCGCAATGTTAGATGCTCCCTCTGCTAGAACCACAACTTAAAGGTTGCCAATAACGCAAAGTGCACATTGCTAGAACGACTAGGCGCGTAGGCGATATTGCGTGTATCGCAATGGTAGCATTGCTATCTTTGCAATGGTAACATTGCCATACTCGCAATGTTAGATGCTCCCTCTGCTAGAACCACAACTTAAAGGTTGCCAACAACGCAAAGCGTACATTGCTAGAACCACAAGGCACATAGGCAATATTGCGTTTATAGCAATGGTATTATTGCTATCTTTCAATAGTAACATTGCTATACTCTGCTCCCTCTGCTAGAACTACAACTTCAAGATTGCCAATAACGCAAAGTGTAAATTGCTAGAACCACAAGGCTTAAACGTAATATTGCGTTTATCGCAATGTTATCCTCGCAATGTTAGATCGTATCTCTATTAAAACCACAATTTTAAGGTTGCCATTAAAGCAAAATGTACATAGATAGAACCACAGTTTTTAAAAGCTCAAATATAACAAAGTAAACATAGCTAGAATAACAATGTTATACGTTGTGCAAATCCAAATGTCAAAGTTGCTTTTATAGCAAAATATACGTTGCTATATTACCATAGGCAAAACACTGCAATTTTATTCAAGTTTCACATTGCTAAATGGGAGCCGTCAGTGTAAATTTGTGAAAACATGCGTTTGTGAAATTCGCTATGTAGTAATTAACAAAGTAAATACTTCTACATTGTCATAATCACAATATTTTTTCGCAAAATTAAGGTTGCTGCGCTAACAAACCAACTATGACGGCTCCCATTTAACAACCTTTTCCTGTTGATTTCACAACATTTTTTTCTCCGTGTATATACTTATGGACATTGTATTTATTTTTAGTAAAAATAAATACAATGTCAATAAGTATCTAGTAAGCTTCACAGCATGCAAAGTTAATGTGTAATTTTTTTTTACACATTAACTTTACATGCTGTGAAGCTGATCATGGATGTGCTCATTCTATTTCGATTTAACACAACTTTAACCCATGTTTCGCAAAATACCTAAATGAATATGAATTTGAAACTTTCGTGTTTTAATAATATAATAATGATAAAGTGATTATTAGAAAGTCCTAAATTATTAGTATAGGACACTTGGTATTACGGACGGGTTAGTATCATTTCGTCTAAAAAGTAGCAAGTGGTATAAAAAGTAGTTGGACTAAGCTTTTTATCAAACTAAAAATTAAGTAAAAAGTAAGTATATACCTACCTATTATTGGCAGACTTATGTCGACCAGACCACAGATATTATAATACCAGACGCAGAGCTATTAACCAAGAATTGAATTGAATTGAACACAAAGTTTGACACTAAATTCTTGTATGTCAACAGGTCAATGATGATGATGTCAGCCGACCCCGAGCAATTTGTATTTTTTTATGTATGACATGTACAAGGTGCACAAACACAGAGCGGAGGGCGCGGGGTCGTAACCTGGCACTAGGGTTCATTCATCGCTCCATTAAGCACGATGCGGTTTCTGATGCACAAATTCGTATTTTGTATTTAATTTAGAACTACCTATCAGGCTTTTTTAACCCTCGACGCAAAAAGAGTGTTATAAGTTTAACGTGTCTGTCTGTGTATCTTCAATGTATGAATTTATCTAGTAGGTATATTATATTGTGATCATGCTTGTTTTTTTTTTGCTAAAAATAAATTTATTATTATTATTAAAGTTATTATTATTATCTGTGTGTGGTATCATAGCTCCCAAACGGATGCACCGATTTTCGTTTATTTTATCCCGAGTGTTCTTAGTCATGTTTCATGAAAATCTGTCGAGGGGTTCTTAAATTTTTTTATTTTTTTATTGTTAATAGCTTACTTAAATTTATTGAAAAAGAAAATTACATATACAAATAATTGAAATAAATTAGAACTAGTACCTACTTACAATTGCAACAATTGAGCTAACTGCAGACTGTTGCGAACAATCTACAGGTAGCTCAACTGACCCATATCAATACCAGTCGGAAGCGTCCCCAAGATGCTGGCTGCAGTGCCCCGCTATACGGAAATGCTGATGCGTGCGCTGCGCCAGATACTCACAAGTTCGCGGGTCACGCGACTTAGATAATTTTTTTAAATCCGATGAGCCTCGGTAAACCATATCAGGCTTGATTATTCTGAACTAGCTTCTTCCAGCGGCTTCGCACGGCATATGCCCTACCCCAGGCAATATCATTTCTCAGTATACAATCTTTCTATTTTCATACCGAACATCATTATAGGACCCACTCAGCTGTTTAGAAAATCTAATAGCCAGAGAGATAGAAGTAGGTAGATAAATAAGTAGGTAGTTATTTTAATATATTATGAAAAGATGAAAAGCGTGTCAATTTTGAGGGTTAAAATAGGCTTTCGATATCCGGGGTTTTGGTTTATGCTGGCTGTGTTACCTCCCTCAAACCTCAATAGCGTATATTGGTCCACTGCTGGACGCAGGCCTCCGCCTTATTGGCTTTTATCTCATGCATGAGGGGATTAGCCCACATGAGATAAAATTTGCTAATCTTAGAAAAATTAGGGGAATATGAGCATCAGGACATAATCCCCACGCTGGGCAAGCGGGTTCGGGATCGCAGTTCGGTGGTAGAATTGTTCTGCAGGGGGCGCTGCTGCCCGCCCCCGGTGGATATCCCCTAGTCGCCTCTTACGACACCCGCGGGAACAGTGTGTTTATATATGTAGGTACCTACCTAAATATTTAAACGACACATTTTGCACATACCTCGAATAGTAACTTTCTTGTCCTTGTTCTCAACATCGGTGTCTCCTGTCAGCATCATGTCGTTGCCGTTGTGATCGGAACGAACCTGATAAAGAAAGCCACATCATCATTCTAGCACGTTAATATCGAAAGAAGCCATATAACCTTCATAGGCTGACCAATAGGTCTATAGGCTTTCTTCCGCTTTTGCCTTCTGCTTTATGTAAGTTTAGAACGGCAGCACCCAGAGTAGTTAAGCTTGTAGGTACCAAGCTGACCTAGTTGATTGTCCTTTTTGCGTACGATTTTATTAACATGTATAACGCATATTGGACGTATTCAAGTATTTATTTTAATCCTAATGTAAGAATCCTAAAAATTTGACTTATATGCTAGGAGTAAGAGCTCTGTTAGGGCGCCATGCATTTTAAGAGTAAGCTACCTCTTAACTAATCACATTTTAATTAACTCAAAGTTTACTTAATTTCTATACCTAAGTATTGCACAAAGTTAATGTAAAATCCAGCTTGATCTAAGTTAAGTTTATATTAATCTAATGTCAATATTGACCGACAGAGCAGGCCTAGTCTATCAGCCAACTCACCAATTCAGCAAGAAAAGCGATGTAACCAATGGCCAATTTCAGCGTATCTAGTTTGGACAGGCGTTTCTCGTAGGGCAAGGTGGGTATATGCGCTCGCAGTCCCTCGAAGGCATCGTTGATGGACTGCATCCGTCGCCGTTCGCGCAGGTTAGCTGCTTGCCGCTGCTGGATTTGCTGTTGAGGACAGGCGGAGCGGCGGCGTAGTCGACGTATGACCGACCTGGTGATGAATGTATAAATGAATACCCTGTACATAGTCCTCCTACCCAAATTTCGGCCAAGGCGGCCGAGTCTCAACGGACACTAGCCATGTGAGCAGGACATGTTTTTTTATTTATTTATTTATTTATTTATTAAGTAATATATTTACTTTATCATAACAGTGAAGCACCAAATCGACAAAGAAATATAAAAGAGATACATTGATAAAAACACACATTAGTAAAATTACACCAAACAAGCTACTAACTATAACATAATACTATTTTAAATATTCCTGTGCGTCCTATCCAAAAAAATTAAAACCGCATCCTTGAATTTTGGCAAGGACATAGAGAATAAATCAACATCCTCATCTGCACATAAACAATTAATAGCCCGAAGGGCCCGTGTGAACGGGGACTGGCTCAGGAGGTTAGTTCTTGCCTTCGGAATCGCAAGTAGCCTAGGTCTTCGGCGTGCGTACACATACTTGTTAGGTACGTGCAGTCCTATGTTCATTAAAACAAGAGGGTTGTGTACCAAGCCTCTAATCAAACTAAAAATGTACATTATTAACGTTATTTCCCTTCTAATTTCAAGTTTAAAATAACCTACCATACCCAGAACGAATAAAGTAGGATACATTAGTGGGAAAAATGGGTAAACTCCGTATAACTTTAAATAAAGAAACCTTAAATATTTATTCTGAATTTTTTCCACCATACTGCTGTACTTTTTAGGGTTTTGATGATCGAAGATCGGTTTCAAAACCCTTATGGTCTCGCTTTGTCTGTCCTTTTTTCCCTCCTTAATAACTCAAAAACTACTGCAGCTATCAACTTGAAATTTAAAATAATAATACATTTCGTGCGCCTGTACAGATTTAGAGAAAAATAAATGAAAATAAATGAAAAATGAAAATGAATATTTTCCATACAAATTGTGATGCCGAAATTTTAAAAGATACCCACAGAGTCATATGGGGTATCAAATGAAAGGTATCATTTTGTACATTTCAAAATATTTTTTGAAATTTTTGTAGGTTTCATACTTTTGAAAATATTTCGAAAAAAGTCGAAAAAATACCCATTCCCCCCCCCCTATCTCCGAAGATTGCAGAGCGATCCATGTAAAATGTATGGAGCGTTTATAGACATTGATCTATATTTTACAGGAAAAATATAGAGAAGTTTGAAAAAAGAACACATTTTGAAAAATGGTCAAAAATGGGGGGAATAATTTTCAAAAGGGGGAGCTACCTCACCGAGTGGGGTATCAAATGAAAGGTATTGGTTTGTAAGTTTCAAAACAGTTTTTAAAATTTCTGTAGGTTTCATACTTTTTGAAATATTTTGAAAAAAGTCGAAAAAATACCCATTCCCCCCCCCCTATCTCCGAAGTTTGCCGAGCGATCCATTTAAAATGTATGAAGCGTTTGTAGATATGGATCTATATTTTACAGGAAAAATATAGAGAAGTCTGTAAAAAGAACACTTTTTGAAAAATGGTCAAAAAGGAATAATTTTCAAAAGGGGGGCTACCCCATCGAGTGGGATATCAAATGAAAGGTATCGGTTTGGACATTTCAAAACAGTTTTTAAAATTTCTGTAACTTTCATATTTTTTGAAATATTTTGAAAAATGTCGAAAAATTTACCATTACCCACCTTAACCGAAGCATGCATAGAGATCCATCTGAAATGTAGGTTGGTACCTACTATTCTTAGGTATTCGTTAAACTGCGAAGTCTCTAACCGGTACTTTTGGTACATATTTGTTGACAAACGTTCAAAACCCTCGGCGCGCGAGTTACACTCGCACTTGACGGATCTTGTTTTCATGAGGGCTCCATATCATGGCTCCACACTCCAACCTACTTCTAACTAGCGCATTATATAATACCTTAATGGTGCCGATATTGCGAAAGTCGCCAGATTGTCGCAATACAAACCCCAGATTTCTGAAAGCCTTTTTACAAATATCGACTACATGGCTTCGGAAATTTAGTTCCGTGTCCATCTGAATGCCGAGGTCACGAACTGAATGCACTCGATCTATAGGACCTGAACCCAGCGTATAGTCATGTATAACAGGATTTTTTGCACGGCCGTAGGTAATAGTACAGCACTTGGATGCATTAAAAAAGAGCCTGTTATCATGACCCCACTGGGAAACACGGTCTATGTCACGTTGCAATCGCTCGCAGTCCGATGTTAAAGTTATAGTGCAACGATAAAAGTGTCTGTGCAAAAAAAAAGATGTGCATCTATTATAGTAAGGTAACAGAGAGTGCTCTCTGTTACTGTACTCTCACAATCCGATGAGACTGCAGACCGACAACAATGACAGTAGCAGTCCGGAGAGAAGTTGGCAATGTAACATCCCCATGCCTCGGAAAGCACGGTAAGCCACTGATCCTGCTCCTGATGACTTCTCCCCGGCCGTGTCGGTCTGCCGTTCCCTCGGATAGATACATAGACAAAAAAAATCTGATGATAACGATCCAGAACTATTGCAATAATATCCCTGAAATCACTGGCATAATGACAAACGCCCCTAAATCCCAAAACGTGCATGAAAACAGAGATGCCGACCCATATCAGCGCCACCACCTCTTTAATCTTATTTATTATGTTAGACGAAGAAATTTTCAAAAAACTATTTAGTAGTTTGTGATTCCTAATAAAGGCTGTCGAGGTCGAGGTCGAGTAAGTATTTGTATGTTTATAGTCAATTGAAGAGTTGCTAGTAAATAGGAGAGATACGTCAGCATACAAAATACTTTTTAATATTGGGAGGTCAAAAATGTTAATTGACCCGGCTAACTCGATAAGTTTAAAGTTTATGGTGATCTCCATCATATAAATATATCTAGGTAGATCTCGATAATATTTCTGCGGTTTTTATGTTCAGTGTGTAAATAACGCTTTACAAGCAACTACCGGCCCGTCCGTCCGTACCGGCTTTGCTCGGGTGGACATTTATTTTTCTAACATTTGGGATAACCGTAGTGTAATTTTGTTCTATCATCGATAGTTTCCGCAGCGCATGCGATGAAAGATTTTTTTTTTATCTGTGATTTTATCGCAATTTTTTTTACACCTTGCGTTATATTTTTAAGTTTTAGTAGGGATCCCTTATTTTTTCTATATAGCCTATACAGCCTATGTTACTCAGTGATAGTGTAGCATTCTAATGGTGGAAGAATTTTTGAAATCGGTCCAGTGGTTAACCGAAGAATGTGAATTTCTAAGAAAACTGTTGGCAGGTGCTCTGCTATTTTCAAGCAAAATTTCAGCCTCGTATCTTTTCTAGTTCCTGAGATTTCTTGATAAGTCAGTGAGTGGCCTAACTTTGACTTCACACCATTGACCGTTAGGGTGCGAATTTCAAAAAACCCTGAAATACGTGTCTGTTTATATTGAGTCATCTTCCTACCCCACAAATTTTGACGGGCCAACAGTTACGGTTCTGAAGTTATTTATTATATTATTTATACTAATGACATTTGACACCCTTAGAATACGTATTTCCGAAAATCTGTTCTAAGCCTCCAGGAGGAACCTCCATGAAAATTTCAGCTTCGTAGCTCTTGAAGTTTCAGAGATCTCTTGATGAGTCACCCAGTTTTCTCTTCTCTTTTATTTACATAGAAGATATCTAAATTGCACTAACTAAGTGAACCCTGGATTCTTGACGAATAAAATAAAGATATTTGAGTTATTATTTCTCGTTTCACGGTGGACTGCACACCTTAGTAAGTGAGGTACCTAGGGTTCCCACCTCTCCCGGAATAACGGGAGTCTCCCTGAATTTTGCAATAAAAAGCTTATATATTTCCAACTGAAAGCATATATCTCTAATATTATTAAAAACCTTTCGTATGACTGTACCGAGGACTTGCTGATTGTTATGAAGTGAGAAAAATTTCTCGCATTATCCTAAGCTGTTAATATGACAATTATTTATTAGAAGGTAACTCATAAACTTTGCCCTAATTAGTGAAAGTTTATTATGTTTAATTCATTTAATCACTAAATTTTTTTACAGTTTCAACATAGAGTCAATTTATTTAATTTTATGTTAATTTTATTTATGCTAACAAATCAATTTTGAATCAATTTCTAATTTTTAGGGTTTTGAAGATCGAAGATCGGTTTCAAAACCCTTATGGTCTCGCTTTGTCTGTCCTTTTTTCCCTCCTTAATAACTCAAAAACTACTGCAGCTATCAACTTGAAATTTAAAATAATAATACATTTCGTGCGCCTGTATAGATTTAGAGAAAAATAAATGAAAATAAATGAAAAATGAAAATGAATATTTTCCATACAAATTGTGATGCCGAAATTTTAAAAGATACCTACAGAGTCATATGGGGTATCAAATGAAAGGTATCATTTTGTACATTTCAAAATATTTTTTGAAATTTTTGTAGGTTTCATACTTTTTAAAATATTTCGAAAAAAGTCGAAAAAATACCCATTCCCCCCCCCCTATCTCCGAAGATTGCAGAGCGATCCATGTAAAATGTATGGAGCGTTTATAGACATGAATCTATATTTTACAGGAAAAATATAGAGAAGTTTGAAAAAAGAACACTTTTTGAAAAATGGTCAAAAAGGGGGGAAATAATTTTCAAAAGGGGAGGCTACCTCACCGAGTGGGGTATCAAATGAAAGGTATCGGTTTGAACATTTCAAAACAGTTTTTATAATTTCTGTAGATTTCATACTTTTTGAAATATTTTGAAAAAAGTCGAAAAAATACCCATTCCCCCCCCCCTATCTCCGAAGTTTGCAGAGCGATCCATTTAAAATGTATGAAGCGTTTGTAGATATGGATCTATATTTTACAGGAAAAATATAGCGAAGTCTGTAAAAAGAACACTTTTTGAAAAATGGTCAAAAAGGAATAATTTTCAAAAGTGGGGCTACCCCACCAAGTGGGGTATCAAATGAAAGGTATCGGTTTGGACATTTCAAACCAGTTTTTGGAATTTCTGTAGCTTTCATACTTTTTGAAATATTTTGAAAAAAGTCGAAAAATTTACCATTACCCACCTTAACCGAACCACCTATTTAACAGAAGCATGCAGAGAGATCCATCTGAAATGTAGGTTGGTACCTACTATTCTTAGGTATTCGTTAAATTGCGAAGTCTCTAATTGGTACTTTTGGTACATACATATTTGTTGACAAACGTTCAAAACCCTCGGCGCGCGAGTTACACTCGCACTTGACGGATCTTGTTTAATTAAGTTATTTACACAACAATCTGGAATCATTTTAGTTATTTTACACATTATTATTATTATTATGTTGTAATTCTTTCTGCTTATTTGAGGTAATCAACCACGCAGAATATTTTGTAAGTCCTTTAAAAATGTTTATAACAAGATTAGAATCATGACACTTTAACTTAATTTCATTATTTTATGTTTTAAATTATTATTGTATGACGTCATCTTCTCGAACTATATTTTTAACA
Organism: Eupithecia subumbrata; assembly: GCA_949316285.1. Classification (NCBI taxonomy): domain Eukaryota; kingdom Metazoa; phylum Arthropoda; class Insecta; order Lepidoptera; family Geometridae; genus Eupithecia; species Eupithecia subumbrata. The sequence continues at coordinate 8,469,563 of OX438642.1, read as the reverse complement.
TAGTAGGGGAGCGCAGCTGCCTATATTACAGACTTTTCAGTCTAGTTTAGGCAACTAAGGCTACATAATAGTTTGAACAAGAAAGTTATTATGTACTTAACTTATTTCATAATGTAGACAAATGTATTATGCTATGTTTTGAAATGATTCTTTTTGCAATAAATTTATTATTATTAAAGAAGAGAACAACATACAATTGATTGAACTTCCATCAGTCTATTTTTTCAACTGATGCGTCGAAATGTGCAGTATTTTCATACGGAAAGTGGTAATACCACAAAACAAAATCTATACTTATAATAAAACTGTAACAGGTCCAATTTTGTACATTGAAGATATTTTGAATTTTTTTTTGGAGGTTTCTATTATCGATACTGAAGCCAAAACTGTAATTTTTTTCATTCATGTCTGTCTGTCTGTCTGTCTGTTTCTTAAACGCGCATCACGCCGAAACTACTGAAGGTATTGAAATGAAACTCGGCACGATTTAGGTCATACTACGAGGAAGGACATAGGATACTTTTTATCCCGGAATTCAGGTCAGTCAGGTTCCCCTGGGAGAGGGGATGAAAGTAAAATTCTTTAACTGCGCATCACGATGGAACTACTGAATGAATTCAAATGAAACTTGGCATGATTTGAGCTCATACTACGAGGGAACATAGGATGCATTTTATCTGGGATTTCAGTAGGCACGGTTCTCTTGGGAGAGGGGATAAAAGTTAAAACGTGTAATTCATTAACGCGTCGTCCGATTTCATGCATCCTTTTTGTTAGAAACAGTGTTGCAAGATGGAATTTGACTAAATCAGTAGAAAGTCTAGTAGAAAATCAGTAGTTTGATGAAATAATCTGTAGATTGAAGAAAAAAATCAGTACTTAGATAAAGGGTAAGTCCTATCTATTTATTTTTCCAAGACGCACCCATTAGTTAGGTTCCTACCTTAGTAGTAGGTAGGAACCTAACTAATGAGTGCGTCGATGCCTATTTTATGCAAAGTAAAATGTACAAATGGTCCATGCGATATTCATGAACATGATAGTTGGTGGGTTAGCGGGAAGGTAAGTGGTCCAATTAAACTAACTGGACCACAGAAAAATATTTTTTACTGTGGTACACAATCAACTGTACCTAACTACTAACGAAAAAACATGCGGTGGTCTAGTCAAATGGATCAGGAGCCCAATTCTGTAATACAATGGCTTCACTATGACAATGGAATCGTCGCAGAATCATCACGTAGAATCCTTAGATTATTATTATAAAACTCCAGATAGTAGTGCGAGATAAATTAATAGTTTCAAACTTGACACTTTGACGCGCGTCTCTCCATCTGCATTCATCATAATTTGTTTTATCTCAAGTAGAATACCAAAACGTGTCATTCTGTGACGATACCCCTGCCTGTGAAGCGATTAGTTTAGCAGAATAGGGTCCCAAGAAGTCGCGGGTACAGCTAGTAAATATATAATGCTGGACAATCCACAGAGCATCATCTAACCCCAAGTTAAGTAGAGCCTAGCGGGAACTAGATGACTCATATACCTACTTATTACAATATATTACTTAAATAGAAATTTCAAGAAATTGCCTGTCAAAAAATAGCCCTGCGTGGCAAGCGACCATATTATGGCCGATTTGCGTGATTTTCAGCTTGCCTTTTGTTTCGTCGAAGTTCTGTTACGTAGAGTCAACTTTTGAGCCGTGTCAATGTCTTAAAACACGGTCTACTTGATTTTTAAAGAGATTCTCAAGTTATGAATGGATGTGCGTCCTAATTTTGGACGCCTGCCCAGGAAGAGGTTAAAGTGGACTTCAAATAGCTGGTCTCGAACCAAATCTGTTATTTGGTTGGAGACCAGCTATTTTGAAGTCCGTAACGTACTTTCAAATGATAAATATACCTAAGTGTAAAATAAAATAAAAGTCATGAAAAATCGCTGAAAAAGCAAATAAAATTAAATATTTTAAGAGGTGGCAGCCCTAAGTACCTCTGGCGTGATAAGAAGTGTTCAACAAACTACATAGTTAGGGCTTAGTTTGAACAAAATAAATAACATTTGAAGAAGAATAATTCACAAACGATGTAAGAATTTATGAAATTTTAAGTACTACTTATAGCTTGCATGCATTCTTACATGTCTTAGTTAGGGCATATCTATTGCTTTACCGATTCGATTCTTTATTATAATCGATTTTGTTAATCTGTCAATTGGTCGATTTTTTCAAAATATTTTAAAAAGTAACAGGTAGCCTACAAAAAATTCAACAGCTTTTGTGAAATATACAAATTAATAATATCCTCTTGAGCTTGTTGGTCTTTTTCACGATTTGTACTGATATTTTAATTTTTTATTTATTTTCATCTATTATTCTCATTTCATTTTATAATTAAGAGATATTGAAGAGGGAAAAAAGGACAGACAGTCGAGACCATAAGGTTTTCGAAACCGATCACAAATTTTAAAAAAAGAAAAAATAATAGAAAACCACTCTAATTTGATGAAAATACTTACAGAACTATTGAAGGAAAAACTTATTTATTTTTATTTATTTTAATCTATTGCGAGACATGCTTTATGGATAGCATAGATCTTAAAGTAACATTATGATATCAATCAAGCATGCATCCTTATAGGGCACTGCAACATAGGTATTTGGTAAGTGGCAAAAAGATAAGTTCTAAGTATTATGAAAGATATATACTTAAATAAATTAAATAAGAAATATAAACATCATATTGTGTAAACGTTTACCTACAATTAAAAACAGAATTAATTTTTACAAGTCCTATCTATAGTACCTAAACCTACTTATCTTAGGTTTTTAAATGAGATCGTAATTAAATTTCCGATTTTCAATTTCTATTTTCAATTATTGAATTATCAATAGTAACAAATATTACGCTTTTAGGTATTTATCAAGACTTTTAAAATGTAATTCTACGAAAATTTATTTTATTCATAGAAATAGAACTCTTAAAAATTCTTGCAGGGAATAAAAGCTGTTGTGCTTAAATATTTTAGTGGAGATTTTAATTTATGATATTTATATATTTAGATGTTTTCTGTTTGAATACAGAAATTATTTAAAGAAATATTTTTATTATGGCATGAGGGCCGGAGACCGGAGTGGAGCATAATTGTAGTTTAGAGAAAGGTAGATAGGTCTAGCTAGTGTGGTCTTAAGTTTTGTGGTCTAGAATATACTTTGAAAAGGGATGTGTTCTTTTTTATCAATAAGCTGGACTCTAGAATGTGTATTCCAGGGAGAGTTACTATTTTGTTTTTTTATAAACCATTTCGGTTTAGGTTTTAGATAAATCGTACACCGTTTTTGTAAAATAAATGATTTATTGGCGAGCTTACTGTTTGCCCCAGAGTGTTACTCCATATTGTAGCGTGGGCATATGTACTAAACCAGATTATTATTGTTTCTTTTTATTTTTGTACGTACCTAATATACCTTGATTTTTTTAGCGAAAATAAAAAATCATACGCTATCGGCGATGTATTTCCAAACATTGTATAGTCAATATGACTAGAATATATAGGTGTTATTTATTTGTGGGTCGCTCAGCTCGCGCAAGAACAAGCGACGAGCACTTGTTTGTTTGCTACCTAATTTTAAAGACAGGTACATTACCTTTTCCTCTGGTAAGAATGGTTCTCTTGATCACTCGCGTACAAGCTGCCGTCGGACATCGAAGAATCATCGTAGAGGTAACAGTCGGAACCGTTTGACGGAGAACCGTCTGATGCCACGCTGGCACCCTCCGTCGACGACCCACGCCCGACCGCGTCGTTCATATCAAACATCGTCACTTCGACTACACATTAGTGAGGAGCTCAGCATTCTACCGCGGCCTAGCTAACAATGGGGGATGCCTCGCGCGCAGGCCCCGCCTACATAGCTCCACTCCGCCCTTCAACACACGTTAAAGCTAGAGCTTTCCCTCGCGGTCAGAGTGATGCCATCTGCCAGGGTCGGACTGGCCATGTAGTCGGAGTGGCGATTACCTGCCGGGCCCCAGCCTGCGCGGGTTTGCGGGTCTTGAAGCAAGCCCAACGGTAGGTACCAGGGCCGGCCCGGATCCAGTCACAAACAATTTCGCGGCTCGCTTACACCTTTTAACTGTTTTGTCAAGTTATTTAATTTATAAAAATCACCTGGGGCTCGCTTCGCTTTCTGTTGTTTCGTTTGTGTTTGTCATAACGATCTTGGCGTTTTACAAACAGCCGCAAAAAAAGATCCAAGATTTTCGCAGCTTTTATTTCTTAGCCTTCATAACCCTTTATTTCTTAGCCTTCATAACATTTTTATAAACCACCACAAGGTCTTATACAGTTTCGGGGCTCGATTTGATCGGTGCTATTTATGTATGTCTTAGACTGCTAAACATATTACCAACCACGGCAAGAACAAAAAATATGCGATCATGGCTCTGCTCGCCGTAATTAGGTAGGTACCTAACTACCTACTCTTTTCTTTGTCCTCGGTGGGTTCTATGTCACACATAATACTAAAATTTTGTATTAAAAACACCTATTATAATTTACGCGTATCTCATTAGCTGGGTCACGATTTTTCCAATCACACACAAAATAACACAAAAAATTCCGCCTCGCTGCGCACGCGGTTATTTCCATTGTATTTCTATGTCCTCCCAACTTGGCATAGAGCCAAGCGACGCTAAAATAACAAAAATAGCGGCTTGCTTGTGCAGCCACCCGGGCCCTTTCGGCCAAGTCCGATCCTGCCCTAAACTTGCGACCTTATAGCACCCGTACCGAGGGGTGGAGGAGCTCAACTCTTTATGGTAGGTAAAGTTTCGGGGAGACGGTTTTTCTTTGCCTTAGGTAGGCTTCATAAGACAAGGAAAACAAAGGAATACAAAAATGTTATATGTATAACTAGCTGCGCTCCGCGGCTTCATCCGCGACGAAGTTTCAGAAATTTATTGCACACGCCCTAGGGTTAGCTTTGTAAAAATATTATATAGGTACCTACCTACCTAATATGATTCTGTGACCTTTGTCGTTTATTTATATCGAATGGAATAATAACTTTACCAGCCCTTTTTAACCCCCTCGTTAATTTGGATTCGCGGTTGATTTTTGATAATTAGATTATCCTAAGGTGTTATTCTAGAACCAAAACTATCTACATAGGAAATTTTATTTAAATCGGTGAAGTAGTTAGGTACGGAGAAACGTGGTCACAAACATTCACACAAACTTTTGCATTTATTAAATGAGTAGGAAAGAATAGGAAGTAGGATTAGTAGACAAACCGGCCAAGGGCGGGACGGGCCACGCGCTGTGTTAGGTTCCGTAGTTACACGGTCTTGAACAAAATTACATTACTTTACCTACCCGTTTTACACAACTATCAGTAAGTTGTTATAGGTATTTTCATCGAAGCGAATAAGTGCCCAATTCCTATCGAGTGTAACGCACTTGCTTCACGTTTCAATAGTCATCATTATCATTCACCAGGCGGCTAAAGCCGGCGGCTTTAGCGGGTGCGCATTGTACATGGGCGCCCTGCCCTGCGATCGGCCATCGCTGCGCCGCCGGCGGCGGCGGCGCGGCGGCGGCTCGAGCGGCGGCAACGATCTTGCTCATACACTAGTTAGGCATCCATGTCGTCGCCGCCGGTGGTGAATGCATAGTTCTGTTTTAATTTGTTTGTAAAATGACGTCAATTATAATGGGTAATCATTACGCCTTAAACTATATGAGATGTGCAGGGTCGATTTTCAAAGGCCCTTGTACGAATGCCGTATCTTGTGTTTTACCGCTAAACTGTTTTAGCGCCCGCCCCGGTCCTAGGGTAAGGCGAGCTGAAAGGTCGCTAGGTTCCAGAAGTCATGGAGCGCCCTAACGCGAATTTTTGATGAAAAAAATCATTCTAATGCAAATTCTAATACCTACCTAGTTTGATGGGCCCCATGTGGTAAATTATATCTGAGAGAGGCGTGGCCTGCGCGTGGTAGGTGCCTTTATCACCGATCGTCACAAAGTCATAAAAATTTATGGCTCGCTTCGCTCGCCGTTTGTTTGGTAGTTTTTGTCGTCGTAAAATTTTTAGCTTTAATAATAAAAAAAAATCGCCTTTGTTTTACCGAAAACAGCACCAAGTTACGCGATTCGCCGTTATTTCCTTAACGTTTTTATCTCAGGCCCGCTTTGCTCGATCTTACCTACTTCACTTGTCGTTATTTTTAGTTACCAACCATCGCAAAAGTTCTAAAACAAAATTGTGGCTCTCTTCGCCTGCTGCCATTGTCTTTTCCTTTTGGTTTTGTTGCTCACTACCGGAAAAATCATTATACTTGCGCGCTTCGTCGCCGTTGTCTTTCGTTTCCTATCTTATTCAATAACAATTATTGTTCATTTCAGCTTTGTTTGTTTCCGAGCGCTAAATGGCTAACTGCGGACTGTCTGCGTTGAAATAGAGGGCATCTCTTTCTACACCATGCAAACTAAGCGAGACTTCTGACCCATAAAGATAGCACATGCACTTGTAATGTACCTTGTAACCTTTGTAACGCATCCTACTAATGGCCAAGAACCAAGGCCTTTTACCCTACCTAACAAGCCCTACCTAACAAGGTAGGGTAAATGGCCTTGGTTCTTGGCCATTAGTAGGATGCGTTACAAAGGTTACAAGGTACACTACAAGTGCATGTGCTATCTTTATGGGTCAGAACCAAGGCCTTTTACCCTACCTAACAAGGTAGGGTAAACGGCCTTGGTTCTTGGCCACATAAAATAATTGGCTCACTCATTTTTGCATAGTTTATTAAATGCAGTTTCGAAACGTTGTTATCGGTTTACAAGAAAGCGAAAATACCATTGATTAGATTATTTGATAGACTTACAAATAAAATTCTAAATTCATAATGAAAAGACAATTTTTGTTACTATGAAAATAACATTTGACCTAATACAGTTATTGGCCACCCTTTGTACAGTACTTAGCCACTCATTCATATGCATAGCGTTTCAAAAATAGGTTCGGTGAATCATTTTAATCTATAATTATATATTATAGTGTATATGTTTATGCTCTTCCTTGAATAGCGTAAAAATAACTATCTGAAGAGGTGATCAAGAGTCTGCGTCTATTATATGTATAGTCGTAACAACCATTGCACGGGTATTGTTTTCTAGGGTAGAATAGAGAAAATTATCGTCACATCTTCATCGAATGCGTAATATGTTTGAAACGCATTCCTTCAACTTCAATAATTTATGCAATGTATGACAATGCGATGTCATTCTCTTATATTCTACCTTAGACAACTATCCCCATGCTAGGCCTACTGATGAAGTTAGTAATCGTTATCATCTGCAGGAAGAAATATTACTTTTGTGGTAAGTTGGGTTGCAATTTTTTGTGGTAGGTAGACCTGCTGCTTTAAGCCTCCACCCGAAACATTCAACAGTTTCAAAAATGGTCTGGGTTAGGTATTCCTGTTTCCATTCCATTCCCTGCTCTTTTCAGGGTTCTGTACCTCAAAAGGAAAAAAGGAACCCTTATAGGATCACTTCGTTGTCCATCTGTCTGTCTGTCCGTCTGTCAACCCCCTTTTCTCAGGAACGCGTGGACGTATCGAGTTGAAATTAACGTCAAAAACTCAAGTTCGTAACCTCTTGCAGCCGCAATATAAATAAAACTTCTAAATCAACGCACTCAAAAGTTATAGCCAAGTACGAATATTTTGAAATTTCCAAGGGAATGCACATACAACCTATAGGGAACTTCCCGTAGACCTAGAATCATGAAATTTGGTGAGCAGCAAGGTCTTACAGCACAAATAAAGGGAAAATCAGAAAATCATAAATTTTAAATTCATTCACAAAAAATTACTATTACAGTTCGCCATGGACCAAACCCCATAAGGTACTTCGCGTTGACGTTCCTAAAGAGATCCTAAAGCACAAATAAAGAAAAAATCCTAAAATCGTAAATTTGTAGTTTATTCACCAAAAAAATCCTTTTGATTCTTGCTAAAGACCAAAACCTATGGGGTACTTCTCGTTGACTAAGAATCATAAAATTTTGTAGGAAGCCAGATCTTATAGCACAAACAAATGGAAAAATCCAGGAACCTTAAATTTTTAGTTTATTCACGAAAAAAATATATTTTCTTTCTTGCCATGGATCAAAACCTACGGGTGTATAGGTATATAGGTTCAGCATATTACTTACTGCCCGTTGACCGAGAATCATGATAATTTGGCAAGACACAATGACGGAAACGGACCTGCATTTGACGTATTATTTCGTATGGGGTTAATTTTCTTTTACTTTTTTCATAAATTTTCCTGTCTTATACGTACGTATTTTACTCTCCTTACGGTTTTTTCTGCATTGATATCGTCTTTATTTTGTTATATTTGTAGCATGTATGTATCTTAATAAGCCAATGCCAACAACTGCAAAGTGCAGATTTTTCATACTGTTTTGACCACTCCTTATTTATACACTAATAATTGTAATAATAAATAGATTGAAAATATCACAAAGTATCGAAAACTCTATTGATTCGACCAACAATTTCAATGTTTCTATGTTTTAAAAATATTTTCCATTTTTAGTTATCGATAAATTTTGACAACCAGACGCTGAAAATTTTTCCCGCCAGGGTTTTTTTGGTGATCGGGTAAATTGTTACTTGTATGTTGGAATCATGAATTGAAGACTAAATAAAGAAGTATTTTTTTAAACAATAAATCATAATATTGCTTGTGAACGCTTTCGCTCATAATTTCCGTTATATTGTGAAAGTGGCCAAGTACCGAATGGTGGCCAAGCACTGTGGTAAAACAAAACCACTATTAAAGGCTGGCTGGTACACGTAATAATAGCTCCTTCATAAGCTGGCTGATTTGACACGTAATAATAGCTCCTTCCTTTAAATAAAATAATTAATGATCCCTCCCACAAATGATCCCGTCTTTCGTTGGGTATTGGATAGATACATTCATTGAGTGTTCCTGACTTTATATTATGAACCAAGCACAGACAGAAGATAAACATAATAATTAGGTAGTTTGTAATCTCTTGTTACAGTAGTAGTTCACATGTAATAGTGATACAATTATTTTCTGCCCGACTCGATAAGATCGACTTTTAATTGTGATAGTGCTTGTCCGGTGCGTGGTACCGGGAAGTGCTTTAGTTTGAAAAGATAGAGCAAGATTGCCGTATTTTATACCTACTCGATTTATTCCAGACCAGACCTTCGTTCTGTCGTGTACCTGAGAACTAGCTGACAAAGAGAATACAATACTCCCTAGCTGACTTGACCCTATTTCCAAACATGTTTATCGTGGGCCTAACTGGAGGTATTGCTACGGGAAAGAGTACAGTACTTTCCATCTTCAGGGAAAATGGTATTGCGGTAATTGATGCAGATATAATAGCCAGAAAAGGTAGGTAACATACCCCCCCCGCTAAGGTTCAGCCAATTCGAAGCTTGCATGCTATTTTATAACTGGTGAAAACTAGTTTTATAGTGTGTTGTTCACATCCTGTTTACCAATTAGGTGATTCATCTGAAGAATAGAGAATAAGTATGATATTTTTGTTATTCCATCCAATGCTCAAACAACTGTCATGCAAGTGCCTCTCAAGTGACAAATTTTCTACAGATTCTCGTTTAAAAACTGAGGGGGTTGATAAAAATCATGTTTTGTTTTAATTTAAAACTAGCTGCTGCCCGCGGCTTCGCCTGCGTAGTTCCCGTTCCCGTGGTAATTCCGGGATAAAACATAGCCTATGTCCGTCTCCTGGTTCTAAGCTGCCTCCCCACCAATTTTCAGCCAAATCGGTTCAGCCGTTCTTGAGTTATAAATAGTGTAACTAACACGACTTTCTTTTATATATATAGATAGATGATGTATTTCATATAAATGAGATTTTTTTATTTTCATTGTAATCACTTTGGTCTATCCAGTTTTAAGATTTTCATGGGTAAGTAAGTACGGTAGGTTCCAAGTTTAAATAAACAAAGTACTAGCAGACAGAGAAGACACCAAGATTGAAACATTTTCATATCGTCTTACAAGGTCCGTTATTTTTTTTTTTTCAATTTCCTGTACTTAGTTCATTTATTCTTCATTTCAATTATAAAACAGCTGACTTGCTACTTAAATATAGGTTCAGCATATTCCATTAATTAACTTAAATCATCTCAGTCCTTGATAATATTCTAGCAATTGTGACTTGAGTCATTATTATTTACCAAGTTGCGTTTGAGTATTGGGGGTAATCTAAGAAGAATAATTAATGTTCTATTTCTCAATTACCACTTCAGTCACCTGAACAATATAGTTTTCACTGACAAAACAATGTTTCACGTTTCAGTTCTAGAACCGGGAACAAAAGGATGGCAAGAGTTGAAGGAGTACTTTGGTGATGAAGTTCTACTTCCCGATGGGAATGTCAACCGAGCTCGCCTTGGAGAGCTCATCTTTGATGATGTTGAGAAGAGAAAGAAACTAAATGCTATCACCCATCCCAGGATACAGAGGATAATGCTCAAAATGGCTCTTGGATACTTTTTATCTGGACACACATACATTGTAATGGAAGTGCCGCTGTTGTTTGAAACAGGGAGAATGCTCACATTTATGCATAAAATTATTACAGTGGTTTGGTAAGTGTAAACGAAAACATTAATGTTAAAATTATAAGCCCAAGTCTCATCTCATTATACTTCTGTGTAAAAAGTGTTGATTACATGAGAAGAGCCAAATCAGCCATTTTATTACCTCAAACTATAACATTGGCAACTTGGGTGTAAGTGGATAGATAACTTAATAAGAGATTCTGATACTGCGGTTGTTACAAACATTTTGCTGCGGACATGGCCTACCACCAAGCCACCAAGCCTACCCCTGGTGATAGGCCGGGATGAAACCCTACCACCAAAATATTGCAGTCACATACCATTTTACATCACAAAATTTCCAAACTAGTTAGCATAAACATGAAGGAAGATTGTAGATTTTATCAGTCAATCTCTAATTAACTCTCTGTATCTCAAATCAACTTCTGCTTTCCTGGTACTTTGGGCACTATTCAATAAATCTTCTCAGTACCAATTATATTTACACAAAATAAAGAACAGTTCAACAGCTTGTTTACTTTTGAATGGAAGCATTCTAAAATGTTTGTATCACAATGGTGTTCCCCAAATACGCTGAACATGCCGGGTGAATGTACTCTGAACAAAAAAAACTACATTTGGTTCAAGTCCTCACATTCTAATTTCACAGTCAAGGCTACTATTCTTCTCTCAGATTTGGTTGTATTTACGTCTATTCTCCTTTGTGACTATATGTAGAAAAAGTTCAAGTATATGAGTAGAATTTATAATGAAACAATACCTTTGACCAGTAGGTACTTTTAGCATTCAAAGTACCAGGAGAGCTGAAGTTTTTTGGAGAAACAGAGAGATGATTGGAGATTCACTGGTAAAATCAAATGACTTACATTTGATTTTAGGTACCTACTTCCTTCATGTTTATACTAGGTACCCTAGTACCTAGTTAAGTAAATCTTGTGTGTATGTAAATGTAAAATGATACTAGGACAGCACTAGTGGTAGGGTTTCATCCCGGCCTACCACCAGGGGTAGGTTTGGTGGTAGGCCGGGTCCTTCACGAAACTTATTATAGAAGCTTTTAATATACAAAATACTGTATACAACTGCTTCGTGTCCATCCCAAGGTTGTCTGGAATAATCGCTTTTAGCGATAAGGCCGCCCATTGTGCAACTCTGTATCTCTCTTTTCCTGTATTTTTATTTTTGTATTTTCTTGGTGTGCAATAAAGTGTTATTGTATTGTATTGTATACTGACGACCTCCGTGGCGCAGCGGGCGAAGGTCCGCCTGCGACGCTGGAGGTTGCGGGTTCGATTCCCGCCTCGGAACAAATTTGTGTACGATCTGCAGAAATTTGTTCCGTTGGTCTGGGTGTTTTCTATCTGTAATAAAAAATATCTATCTATGTAGTGTATTGTATTAAGTATATCAGTTATCTAGTACCCATAACACAAGCTCTGCTTAGCTTAGGGCTAGATAATGCTGTGTGAATTGTCCAGCATTATTATTATTATTATATATATATATACTAAGTCGTATAGATAAAGATGGGATTGCAAATTATTTTGATCTAAGAGGACAGCATGAGAGAGGCTGTTTTAAATCTCAGTCTTTGCCTACGCTACTTATAATTTGTTTGTATAAAACATCTTATATTTTGTTGTTAATAGACTATTAATATCTGTTTCAGTGATGATCACCAGCAACTGGAGAGGTTGTGTAAAAGAAACGACATGTCCGAAACCATAGCACAAAAGAGGATAGGCAATCAATTACCTCTTGAATACAAGGTGTCCAAATCCAATTTTGTGATTGATAACTCTGGAGACCTGAACAGCATGAGGCAGCAGACTGAGAGCATAATGCGAACACTCAAAAGGTCTAAATTTACGTGGTGAGTCTGGAATGTCTCGATTTTGTAGACAGAATAATGCTACTTCCAGTAACTCATAGGTTGTGTTCATATGCAGCAGCCCAACTGTAGCCTTACGCGCACTACCCACGCGCTACTCGCGCTCATATTAACACGTAACTTTATTTTAGAGTTCTCTTTCTCCGTATATTTATTTTCGTCCAAAGTTGGGCTAAAATCATCGTTGAAATACGAAAGTCAATAAGTTTTTTTTACAAATGTATACTTTTTACAGTTTTGGCTATAAACAAATAAATAAATAAGATAAATAATGCTGGACAATCCACACAGCACCATCTAGCCCCAAAGTAAGCTACTCAAAGCTTGTGTTATGGTACTAGATAACTGATATATTTAATATATTATACATATACATAGATAGTTTTTTTTTAATGATACATAGAAAACACCCAGACCAACGGAACAAATTTCTGCAGATCGTACACAAATTTGTTATGTGGCGGGAATCGAACCCGCAACCTCTTGCGTCGCAGGCGGACTCTCGCCCGCTGCACCACTGAGGTCAACATAGATAATAACAAGATAAATTAATAGTATTCTTAGTTTTGGATGGTCAACATCAAACAGCGTAGTAGTTACCCTTCTACGTTTGTATGGAAAGATGAGCGACTCGTTTAGCCTTAAGTATAGATCTGTAACTGAGCAAGTGAGCTTTCATTAAAGGAGCCTAAGACTTTTTAAGATTTGTACCGAAACAACCGTCAAGTCGTTAAAAGATAAAAGATAATTACTATCCCATTTAGACATTTTAGAATATTACATGTGTTTTAGTATTTTACCTAATTCAAAATGATTGCTTTTTTGTTTCAGGTATTTCCGGACAATTAGTCTGATATCTCTTCTCTGCGTTTTATTTGGTGCGGTGCACATATGCCGGAAAATGTCAGTAAAAGATAAGTGAATGCATAGTAAATATAATAATACCTAATCGTGTAGTGTATAACTAGGAATGTATTTTGAATATTGTATCACTAGTCCAGTCATTTCAGCCAAAAAATACGATCAACCTAACCATTTGAGCTAACCAGCTGAAAACTCGTATGCCTTCATTTTGGCGTTATAAACGTTTTCTAAGAAGTCATATAAAATATGGTGATCGCAAGTTCGTAAGTTATTCAAGGCCAAATGTCACAAAAATCGTTAGTGACATTTGATTTTGTGGTCCCACAGCTTGGAGCAATTACAAAATTTTGTAATTGCAAGCATGTTGTGAACCAAGTATCTTATTTAATAAGGTTTTTAGTAATTCATCTGGAGCCGGTGGTTATAACTTCAGGAATTCATTAGGTGATCCAAATCAATCCAACCCATTCTTGGGGCATCATGCCCTAACCATTTTTGCTCCTCGTAATAAACGCGGTTTGTATATTGATGATGATATAATAACTTTATAAAGCGTAAAAACCTAGCAGGGGGATGAACTCGCCTAATAATAATATTATAAAAAAAGCGTAAAATTCACATAGATTCACAGTTGACTGACCTTGCATTACAGTATGGACCTATGACTGCGCGCTGCGCGGTCTCTCTCAAAAACTGTTGAGAACATGAAAAAATAACGGGAACAAAATTGATGCAAATTTTACAATTCTATAATAGATGTCAACATCATTGGAGCTATAGAAACCTTAGTAAATTGAGAAAACCGATTTTGTGACAACCTTGTATAACTTACGAAGCGAACACGATATTTTATGTGACCTTTGATACTAACGTTTAAAACGCCAAAATGAAGGCGTGTACAAGTTTCCAGCTGGTTAGCTCGAATTGTTTGGTGAAATATGACTGGACTACACCTTAAGTTAACAGCTGTTAACTTAATAACTTTCATGTAGAACTACATTAGGTTATGTAAGTACAATATACCAAATAGGTAGATAGGTACCCGTAAATACATGTTGCTTGTTTAGAGACTGCAATTATTATTGCGAAAATCTGTAAACCACCTAGCGGGGAAGCTCTGTTACCAAATGATTACAATACTTTGATAGGCTGTGCTTTCGTAGTCTTATTATATTTTAGCATCAACATGTTTTAGTACAAAATATCTTATAACTTTTTCTTATTTTATATGTAGGCGATAAGTATACACTATTATTTAACTCCTGTCAAAAAGTAGATGGGTTCTTACTCGCATTTTACGTACAAGTTATAAAAATCACTTATATATGAAGTATTATATTTACTAATTAGTAGCCATTAACTAGATATCTAATAATATTAAATGTGTAAATATATACGTGAAACCAATAAATTACTTTCGTGTTGTTATTTACGCAAATTCAATCATTATTCATTATCATCACTTAGCCCACCCAGCCCGCCAATCCACTCGCAGCGCAGTGGGTGGATAGGTACGGGAAGTTTTGACCTAGAGCTCCAATTTATACGACTCAAGAAATGTACCTATATTTGTAACTAGCTGTACCCGCGACTTCGTTCGCGATTGCCTTACCTGCCGACTAATTAAGTTCACATTTAACCATAGTCTCTCATATTATGAAACGCCGCCGTCCAAAAAATCGTGTAGGGTCTACGGGGGCACAGATATTATAATACTATACACGGGGGATAGCATATTGTCATCTTCAATCCCATTCTTTATCCACACGACTTTTAGCTACGACTCGGCCAGCGCGTCAGTGTTAAGAAGTGTCCTACTCGTTTGACTTACTCACAGCTGGGGCCCTATTCTGCTATACTAATCGCTTCACTATGACAGGGCTATCGTCACAGAATGACACTTTTTGGTATTCCACCTTGGGTGAAAGAAACGTGATGATTCTGCGACGATTCCATTGTCATACTGAAGCAATTGTTTTGCAGAATTGGGCTCCTGATCCATTTGACTGGACCACCGTAATTTTTTTTCGTTAGTAGGTAGGTACAGTTGGCTGTGTACCACAATAAAAAATATTTTCTGCGGTCCAGTTAGTTTAAGTGGACCACAATAATTAATTAATTTAATTGTAAACAAAGTTTGGTTGGAGTAAGACTCCAACCAAACTTCGCTGGACCAGCTAAACCACCATATAATATCATGTAAGGCAGGAACCTAACTTATTTTTCCAAGACCCACCACCTTAGTAGGTAGGAACCTAACTAATGGGTGCATCTTGGAAAAATAAATAGATAGGAACTTACCTACCCTTTATCTACTAATTTTTTTCTTCAATCTACAGATTATTTCATCAATCTACTGATTTTCTACTCGACTTTCTACTGATTTAGTCATATTCGATCTGGCATCTCTGTTTCTAACAAAAAGAATGCATGAAATCGGACGACGCGTAGACCCGTCGTGATGCGCGGTTAAAGAATTCTACTTTTTCCTATCTCCCAGGGTAACCTTACTGAATTCCAGGATAAAATGTATTCCATGTCCTTTCTTGTAGTATGAACTCAAAACGTGCCAAGTTACATTCCAACTCATTACCTATGTAGTTTCGGCGTGATGAGCGGTGAAGGAATTTAACTTTCATCCCCTCTGCCAGGGCAACCTTACTGAATTCCGGGATAAAATGTATCTTTCCTCATAGTACGAACTAAAATCACGCCGAGTTGCATTCGAATTCATTAAGTAGTTCTGTCGTGATGCGCGGTTAACGAATTTTACTTTCATCCTCTCTCCCAGGGGAACCTTACTGAATTCCAGGATAAAATGTATCCCATGTCCTTCCTTGAACTCAAATCGTACCAATTCAGTCCAACTCATTCAGTAGTTTCGGCGTGAACGTGATGCGCGGTGAAGAAATTTTACTTTTATCCCCTCTCCCAGGGGAACCTGACTGAATTCCGGGATAAAAAGTATCCTATGTCCTTCCTCGTGGTATGACCTAAAATCGTACCGAGTTTTATTTCAATACCTTAAGTAGTTCCGTCGTGATGCGCAGTTTAATAATGTAATTTTACTTTCATCCCCTCTCCCAGGGAAACCTGACTGAATTCCGGGATAAAAAGTATCCTATGTCCTTCCTCGTAGTATGACCTAAAATCGTGCCGAGTTTCATTTCAATACCTTCAGTAGTTTCGGCGTGATGCGCGTTTAACAAACAGACAGACAGACAGACAGACAGACAGACAGACAGACATGAATGAAAAAAATTGCAGTTTTGGCTTCAGTATCGATAATAGAGTACCCTCCAAAAAAAATTTTCAAAATATCTTCAATGTACAGAATTGGACCTGTTACAGTTTTATTATAAGTATAGATAACGTCAATATAAATAAAGAAATATAATATTCTATTCTTTTCTATTACTAAAACCAACCTCAAACATCTTTATGCGCCAGACCAGTAGGACAACTGAATAGACGTTTGCTATAGCATGGGTGCATACAAAATAATAAAAAATATGCGATAAACTTAACACTAGAGTGCACGCGCCCATAAATACTCCTTAAGCGCACGCGCGGGCTACAGGCGTAGACCACTTATGATTCAATTAATTCCCTAAATCAGACATCAAATGGGTTAAAAACAGTATAGAATTACGAAACATCTTTATTTTTATTAAAATGGCTTAAAGATATAACAAAATTTAGCTCTCTAATTATAATTAGAAACAAAAATATAAACATCTTAAAAATCAACTTTATTTGGAATGTAAGAGATCTATGAGTGTTATTTTCATTCAGGAACATAAAAATCACTCCAAAATTGGTTTCTAATCATCTTACTGAACCAATTATCAATAAAATAGTAACAAATCATTCTGTTTGCATGCATTCAGGACACACGACTGCCTGATGTTCGGTACAAATGCGCCTCATACATTTGCTGCATTGCTTGCGCGTGCTGCGGTCACGAGCCCTGCTACAAAAAGCATACCGGCCAACTCCTCCCCGAATAGGCATATTATGTTGCGGGGGTTGATCTGCCAGTCCTAGAAGTAATCTACCTTTCAGTTTTATACCTCTGGGTTTATTTTGCTGGGATATACGACGCTCAATAGAAGGTCTTGCAAGATCGAATCCAACTTCTTGGAGGTATTGCCCCGGCGGCAATCACTTTCATTTGAGGGTTATTCATCTGATATATCGCAAGACCATTTATGCCTGCCACGTCGATAGCGGCACGTTTTCATCTTCATCATCATCATTCTCCTCACCTTCTTGTTCAGTATCAGAATGATGAGGTGATCCAAGCGAGGCACTTTGTTGTGTGATTTCTCTATCTTCCTCACTTACGCTCAAAAGATCGACATCTGCGTTATCCTCCAGCAGGCATTTCTGAATTTGTTCACCGAAATCATTCGAGATACCCGCCATCTAAAAAAGTGAACAAAACAATAAAACTACATGAAACATCCATAATTACAAACAACAAATACATACAATATGAACTTACAGTATTTTATACAGTAACACTAAAGAAAATAGATCATATTTACCATAAATTTACCACTTGTTCACTGAACACTAAATTTCCTCGAACGCTCGCGCGGGGTACAGGCGTAGCCCACCAACTTCAAAGTCGATTTTTGAAGACGTCCGTTAGCCGCAAGTGTCGGCACGCTACTGGAGGGAGCGGGGGTTTATACTTGAGGAATACACTAGAGGACAGCACTGTAATACGCCTAGATAAGAAAATATACAACACTATTACACGCTGGGTTGCATATGTAGCCCGCGCGTGCGCTCTAGTGTTAAGCTAAAAAAGTCATGTGATAGTTAGCTTCAAAAAACGCACGCTTTGGGTCCATAGTACATCTTTGTGTGAAATTTGAACAATATCCATTATCCAGTGAGATAAACACAAATATATCTCTTTATATAGGTAGTACCAAGTAGACCAGCAGGCGATTTGTACCTACTATAGGGTAAACCCAGGATAGAAGCCACACTTTTTGAAAAAGCCTTGTAGTTTTAAAATTCTTAATTAGACGTGAGTAATTTTTATGAATATAGATAGTTTAATCTTTTATCTCACATCTATAACGGTTGCTAGTGACCTAAATATCACTAATTAGACAGGAATTGAGTTTTTGCAAACCCTTTTTTTGGGGATAGATGCCTATCCTATATGGATAGATGCCACAGCATGAAAATGCTATGGAGGATAGATGCCCTATAGAATGAATAAAAGTAAAATACAAATGAAAATCATTTATTTGAGCATTCCTATACAATAATAATTGAGCTTGTGCATTTGTCTAACAAAAAATAACAATAAAGAAAATCAACAGTAAGAAAATTAAGAAAATCAACATTAAGAAAACCAACATTTACGAAAGAAGAAAACCAACATTTTTGTACTTTTGTGGCATGGTTCCCCTACAAACATTAGGTATTGAACACAAATAGGTATGTACGAAATGTTTCCGACGTAAAATATAACAAAATTATGTTTTCCAACAAACACTGACTATGTTTAGAGTTCTGGGGGATAGATGCCTTTAAGGGCAACTATCCCCCAGATAAATTGAGGCAACTATACTTTTTGATACGGATAGATGCCTTTCATAAGTAGAACTAAACTAAATACAATAGAGAGGGTATTGACATTTAGGTGTGTACTCAATGTACCAATGTATCAACGTTAGTAAAATTGAATAAAATTTATGACTATATAAAAAGTTATGCAACACTGAATACTCAAGTTTAAAACTTTGACCAGTAAGCCTGCGTTCGCCGCGGAGATAATCGCACGCACAAGAAAAATACGTCCACTCTGCTCAACCGCCTGCGGGGAACTGAGGGGTGTGGCACGTCCGCGCCTTATTTAAACTATTAATTCGTAGTTGCGATTTCGGGAAGTTATGTTTTTTGAAACCGAGGCATCTATCCCACTGAGGCATGTATCCTGGGTTTACTTAGTGATTTCTGTGGTAGTATCGTCAGTGTCTCCCAGTGTCCTCAGTGTTATTTTAAGGTTAAGTCTTCGGTTTTTAAGTCTCCAAATGAGTCCCGATCGATTTTTTTATTGATCATGGCAAAGCATTTGACCACAATCACACATAAGAAAATAATTAATTCTTATTAATTTATGTTTATGGGTGTAGGTACGCACTTGTCGCCTCCATTAGATTGGCCTTTCTCCTAGGCGCCCGAACATTTTAGCCGTAGGTATACCTAGTCTGTTTGTCTAGATTCGGTAGAAAGATGCGGTAAGAATACGATAATTTTGCAATGGATAGTTTTACCTTACGAAACTGGCAACACTGCGCCTGCGCGAGACAATCTTGCGTTTCTTTAATTCGCCGATTTTGGGGCGTAGAGGTTATAAAGGTTGGTATAATATCCTAGACTTAAAGGAGGTTGGCGATCATTGGGCAGTCAGGAGGTTTGATCATGTATAAATTTAAATCATATAAAAGACAAATTATCACAATGTTATTTATAGCACATCCGCTCCCATAGGTACGTACTTAAAAATCAAACATTCTGTTTTGTGAATGATCCTCATTGACGTAAAATACACCTTTCATCATCATGATGATAAACAGACCTTTATGGCTACACACCTATTTATTTTGTGAAGATAATCATGGTTATTGTTAAGTGATATCTAGGTACATTGAACACAATGTTTATGTAATTTTATGACATGTCTAAGTGCTTTGAATTAGTTTAAAGATGAAATAAATTACTTAAAACCTAATTCCAGTACAGCAAGCATGCATTAAAAAATACAGGAACTTTACTTATGTTTCTGTGTCCTAAATAAAAAGTCGGGAACCACAAAATGGCTTCAGAACTCAGTTTATTTCATTTATTTTGTGCGATGAATTTTGTTGAACTAAGGTTTTTGATATCATCTCTTCGGGATATTTTCTTTTTATCACCTTTGTTTTGATTTTTTGGTTTTGACGGTGTATTAGTAGTTGTTGTCTGCCACCAAATCCTCGTGGCTTTATGCTGCGCTCTTAGTGAATCTGACGCTCCCGTTGGCGTCTCCGTTGATGATATCTCGGGCTGTGCCCCCTCCGTTGTTGACATCCCGGGCAATTCCACCGTTGTCACTGCATCTGGCGCTGTACCAGACTCGCTCATGGTTACCATTGTTGATACCGTAGCTAAAATCGATGATGCAGGCTGCAGATAAAAACCTAATTAGTTTAATATACCTAGGTATTTAGCGATGATCAGATGATAATACCTACTTCGGCTACTTACAATTGCTGGGCTGGTTTGTGCATTGTTGACGCACTCGAATTGTTGAAGAACTGGGTTGTACTTTTTGGATCCGAAGATGGGTCTGAATTAAAAACATAATATTGGTTCAACGAGAGAGCAAAACAATTTTTGTTGAACGTGCCGATATCAAAACTCGAGCTAGAGAAGCATTCCAAAATAGAGTTACGAGCTTATCGAGTTGCTCTAAAGTACTGCTGAGCTCTAAAGTAGGTACTTACTGCTAAAGATTAGAAGGTTAGTTTAGTGGACTTACAAATTATATAGGTACTTATGTCAATTTACAGTTAATATCTTGTTTTTACCAACACAAAAACAACAGCTTATCACCAGGCCACTGCTGAACTAAGGCCTCACCTCCCCCAATAAGCGCTCTATTGGCTCTTCTATGATGGTGGTCCCCAGTGGTGCATAGATTTCTTCGCACCGCCGACGGTGCTACCCTTCGATGCTCAAGGGCAACCGCAATCAGTCGGCCGGGGGAGGTGAATATGGGACAGACAAGCGGGGAACCCCCCCCCCTCTCCTCTACGATCCGGCGATAGAGGAGTGTGGCATTACTAGCTTGAGCAGTCAAGTCCCAGGTATAGCATAGCACTCGTAGCGAAACCACATATCGGACAGATGCTTGCTGGATTAATCCTCTGAACGAAGTAACTACTTATATTTAAATTTTGTGAAAGGCATGCCTGCTAAATTTGTAATACCTACTGTTTCACATTGTCGTCTGGTATGAAATATCTTTTATTTCCTGCTTCTTCTACATGCTCTGCTTCTTGAGCATAACTGCTGAATCTGAGGAATATACAAATATTAAAAGTAGGTACTGATTAGACCATAACTGTCATCACAATGCCGCCGCTGGTCATAGGAAGGGAATGGGCCTATATCCGAGATCGGATCAAGACAAGGCAATGATAATTAAATGATTTTATCGGGTATTTATCGCGTACCTTTTGTTATTTTTTCCCCTACGTTTCTAACGCGTAACAGCGATCATAATCACGGTCACCCGATAAAATCATTAAAAACCTATGATAAATTAAACTAAACTAACAAATCGCAAAGTTAAAAGTGTTAAAAGTTTTAAGGCTGATGATGGCGGTCAAAGAAATTTGAATTTTTACTCTTACCGCAATATTATGTAAAAATATAGATAGTACAAAAACATTTCGTTTACTATGTAACATGTAGAAAATTACCTACCTACCGCGAAATAAATAATAATATTTTATAGGTTTCGTTTATTGGCACCTTAGGTAGGTATACTAGTAGTTTATTATATAAATATATTTAGGTGTTTGTTTTTGCACGATTTCTTGGAGAATGTGATTTATTACAAGCATAGAAACAGGCATTGGTGATAGTGACAAGTTAGTTAGATCTGTAATCTATCATGACAAACTGTTCTTCATAAATTTAATGTGCAGGAACGTCTTGTGCCCTCTACTCTCCCCTGCACGACAAGATGTCTGTCCGTCCGTCAGCAGGCTGTATCTCATACATAATATCATAAACCGTAAAAGATAGACAGTTTAAATTTTACAGAATGAGTTTTTCTCTTGCCGCTACAACAACAGATAATAAAAATAAAATATCATAAAATTAAGGGAGGCTCCGATCATCGATCGTTATCCGCCAACCCCCCATAGATTCACAATGGGCACCCTGAAACCGCCTAGCCTGTTCCAAAAGAGAATTCATTTGACAGTTTGGGTTTCCATTTCGTCTAGTCTCATTTTAACGCTCGGACAGGAAGCATGCCTAGCAAAATAGCAAAATCACACGTCCAAGACACAAAAAGGACGGGATTTTCTATAAGTTTTATTGCAAGGATATATTTACCATGCTAAAGTTTTTATTACTTAAGGAAAATATGTAATAGGTAAATGGTCTTGTTTAGGAGTTAAGGTACCTACTTATCAACTTTTTACTAAAGAAGATCCGTCAAGAACGAGTGTAACTCGCGCGCAAAGGGTTTCGAATGTTAGTCAATTGTACAAAAAATATTAAGTACCTACTAAAGGTACCGTTTAGAGACTTCGTAATTCAATGAATACCTAAAAATAGAAGTAATTCAATGAATACCTAAAAATAGTAGGTGCCATCTTAAATTTCAGATGGATATCTGCATACTTCGGTGGATAAGGAATATTAAAGATTTTTTCAAGATTAAAAAAAATGTAACTTACAGAAATTTTAAAAACTGTTTTGAAATGTACAAACTAATACCTTTTATTCGGTGTAGGGTAACCCCCTTATGAAAATTATCCCCCCTTTATGACCGTTTTCAAAAAGTGTTCTACTCACAGACTTCTCTATATTTTTCCTGTAAAATATATGTAGATCTATATCTACATACGCTCCATACATGTCAAATGGATCGCGCTGCAAACTTCGGAGATAGGGGGGGGGGGGGGGAAGGGGTATTTTTTCGTCTTTTTGCAAAATATTTCAAACAGTATAAAACATACAGAAATTTCAAAAACTATTTTGAAATGTACTTTTATAATTTACTAGCTGTACCCGCGACTTCGTTCGCCATTGCCATACCTGCCGACTAATTAAGTTCACATTTAACCACAGTTTCTCTCATATTATGATACGCCGCCGTGCAAAAAAACTTCGATGCGCAGAATTGGACCTGTTACACTTTTAATATAAGAATATTTATTTAGGTACCTAGTTAAATAGTGTATAAATCGTGTGGGGTCTACGGCGGATAGCATGTTGTCATCTTCAATCCCATTCTTTATCGACAATACTTTCAGCTACGACTCGGCCAGCGTTAGTGTTAAGAAGTGTCATACTCGTTTCACTTCTTACTCATGGTTCCGTTCAGCTGGGGCCCTATTCTGCTAAATTAATCGCTTCACTATGACAGGGACGTCACAGACGTCACGGAATGACACGTTTTGGTATTCTACCTTAGATGAAAGAAATTATGATGAATGCAGATGTAGAGACGCGCGTCAAGTTTGAAACTATTAATTTATCTCGCACGCACTATCTGGAGTTTTATTAATCTAAAGATTCTACGTAATGATTCTGCGACGATTCCATTGTCATAGTGAAGCCATTGTATTACAGAATTGGGCTCCTGATCCATTTGACTGGACCACCGGTCGTTAGTAGGTAGGTACAGTTGGCTGTGTACCACAGTAAAAAATATTTTTCTGTGGTCCAGTTACTTTAATTGGACCACTTACTCCAACCAAACTTCGGTAGTAGTACAGTTAACTGGACCAGCTAAACCACCAAATATCATGTTCATGAATATTGCATGGACCATTTGTACATTTTACTTTGCCTGAAATAGGCATTGACGCACTCATTAGTTAGGTTCCTACCTACTAAGGTAGAACCCTAACTAATGGATGCGTCTTGGAATAATAAATGGATAGGAACTTACCTACCCTTTATCTAATGATTTTTTTGTTTCAAAGAACTGATTTTCTACTCGACTTTCTACTGATTTAGTCAAATTCGATCTTGCAACACTGTTTCTAATAAAAAGAATGCATGAAATCGGCGACGCGCTAATGAATTACAACTAAGAACACATTTTGACTTTTATCCCCATCTCCCAAGAGAACCGTGCCTACTGATATCCCAGATAAAATGCATCATTTGATTTCATTCTGTACTTTTGGCGTGATACGCGACCCAGGAATTTGACTATTATCCCCCTCCACGGGAACCTTACTGAATTCCGGTATAAAATGTATCTTTCCCCGTAGTATGAACTCAAATTGTGCCGACTTCCATTCGAATTCATTCAGTAGTTCCGTCGTGATGCGGGGTTAAATAATTATACTATTTCCTCTCCCAGGGGAACCTTACTGAATTCCAGGATATAATGTATCCCATGTCCTTCCTTGTAGTATGAACTCAAATCGTGCCAGGTTTCATTCCAACTCATTCCGCAGTTTCGGCGTGATGCGCGGTGAAGGAATCTTACTTTCATCCCCTCTCCCAGGGGAACCTTACTGAATTCCGGGATAAAATTTATCTTTCCACGTAGTATGAACTAATATCATGCCGAGTTGCATTCGAATTTATAAAGAAGTTCCGTCGTGATGCGCGGTTAAAGAATTTTACTTTCATCCTCTCTCCCAGGGGAACCGGATAAAATGTATCCCATGTCCTTCCTTGTAGTTTGAACTCAAATCATACCAATTCAGTCCAACTCATTCAGCAGTTCAGCGTGATGTGCGGTGAAGGAATTTTACTTTCATCCCTTCTCCCAGGGGAACCTTACTTAATTCCAGGATAAATGTATCTTTCCTCGGACTCAAAGAGTAGAACTCAAATTATGCCGAGTTTCATTCGAATTCATTCAGTAGTTCCGTCGTGATGCGCGATTAAAGAATTTTACTTTCATCCTCTCTCCCAGGGGAACCTTACTGAATTGCGGGATCAAATGTATTCCATTTCCTTCCTTGTAGTATGAAATCAAATCGTGCTAGGTTTCATTCCAACTCATGCAGCACTTTCGGCGTGATGCGCGGTGAAGAAGTTTTACTTTCATCCCTTCTCCCAGGGGAACCTGACTGAATTCCGGGATAAAAAGTATCCTATATCCTTCCTGGTAATATGACCTAAAATCATGCCGAATTTCATTTCAATACCTTCATTAGTTTCGGCGTGATGCGCGGTGAAGAAATTTTACTTTCATCCCCGGTCCCAGGGGAACCTGACCGAATTCCGGGATAAAAAGTATCCTATGTCCTTCCTCGTAATATGAA
Source organism: Eupithecia subumbrata (assembly GCA_949316285.1). Classification (NCBI taxonomy): domain Eukaryota; kingdom Metazoa; phylum Arthropoda; class Insecta; order Lepidoptera; family Geometridae; genus Eupithecia; species Eupithecia subumbrata. Next base: position 8,444,121 of record OX438642.1, on the reverse strand, counting down.
CTAAAATCGTGCCGAATTTCATTTCAATACCTTCAGTAGTTTCGGCGTGATGCGCGGTGAAGAAATTTTACTTTCATCTCCTCTCCCAGGGAAACCTGACTGAATTCCGGGATAAAAAGTATCCTATGTCCTTCCTCGTAATATGACCTAAAATCATGCCGAATTTCATTTCAATACCTTAAGTAGTTTCGGCGTGATGCGCGTTTAAGAAACAGACAGACAGACAGACAGACAGACAGACAGACAGACAGACAGACAGACATGAATGAAAAAAATTACAGTTTTGGCTTCAGTATCGATAATAGAGTGCCCTCCAAAAAAAATTTTCAAAATATCTTCAATGTACAGAATTGGACCTGTTACAGTTTTATTATAAGTATAGATTACCTAATGATTTTATTATAATAAATGAATAAACAGAAATAGAAACAAAAGTACCGCTTGTAGCGCTGCTGGTCGCTTACATTATTAATTGGAAAGAAATAAGTAATGTAATGACGGACAATCCACACAGCATCATCTAGCCCCCGAGCTAAGCATGACTGATTTCCATAATACAATACACTAGCGACCCGGTCCCGTTTCGCACGGGTGCAATGCTGATACTAAATATACTACAGAAGCGGCCCCCCGGCCGGTACCGCCGCCGCAACCGCTATGTCCCTGCATTTTTAATCTGGAATATCTTCGAAAATATTCATTTAAATTACAAGCTGTAAAGGGCCATAATATTGATCTATATTAAATGAACATTACATTGTAAATACATTTAAGGTACTTAAATGGATAAGGATTAGGTAATGCTGTATTGCTTAAAATAGCTACGTAAATTATTTTCGTAAAAAGCAAAGGATAAAAAATGGTTATTGTGGGTTATCCCTAAGAGATAAGACATAAATAATCGCGGACTTTTTTGTAGACCATTTTAAGGTTTACAATACTGTAGTACATTGTTTTGATCTATCTTGTAGGATTCAGCCAGCGTTTGCAACGTAAGCGCAAAAAATCTGTTTATTTACGACATCACATTAGAAACCTTTAAAATGATCAGTGTTTCTCTGCTATATTATGCATGTATTATACATATAAAAGTTCCTCTTGAATCACTCCATCTATTAAAAAAACCGCATCAAAATCTATTAGCGTAGTTTTAAAGATCTAAGCGTACATAGGGACAGACAGACAGCGGGAAGTGACTTTGTTATATACTATGTAGAGAAGATTACATAAATAGATATTTCTATTGTACATAGAAAATACCCAGAATAAAAATATATAATATTATATATTTTTTTTAGAATATTTATAGATCGTACAAAAATTTGTCCCAAGGTGGAATCGAACCTACTGCGTCACATTCGCCCGTGACGTTATTAGTTCCCCGTTTTTAACTAGATAGCGCTGCTAACTTTGACCGAGGGCTAGATCGCGGTGACGAAGCGTTTCGGGTTCGGATTGACTCTCCTCCCGTACTTCGATACATTTAGTGCAAGATAAGGGTCGATTAGAGTTTTTGAAAGGTGTACACACGTTATCGTACTGTCGCCTATTATACTAAATAATAAGCTAAGAAGCTCCGGCTCCACGTTTTGTGAACGTTGTACCGGGGATAATAATGCTTGGTTTTTCAACATTTACGAAGTTTTAATAATAACGATTATTGCAATATCACTATCTATAATACAGTAAGGTAGACAAAATCACACTAAAAAGTTTCTGCATCAAAACAAGGAAAATTACAATCAATTAAAAGAAATAAATTGCAATTAGTATTTACAATTGAGCTAACTCTGTGTGTTTTTCTATGCTAAGTCAATCAATTAAAAAACTCTTTATTTCTATAAATACAATAAATTTACACTTAGAAAAGGTCAAATTATAAAATTAAACACTGACACGGAAATATAGAGATTTTTGATTTCTGTCGCTTGACTATGTAGACTACTTTATTAAGATGATAATTTTATAACATCATTGTTTTAAGTAGTTGTTATTTTTCGAGTTACAGCAAAACTCGTCCCAAGCTTTTTTATCCTCTAGAATCTAGATAATCTGATATTATATGTACTTACAGCAAGATTTTGAGTACATACCTACTTAGTTACCTTTATTAACATACTTACCTACTTGTTTTGTTATATAGCAGCTTCGAAGATATCCTCATACCTATATCTTCGAAGCTCAATCGCTCTGAAAGAACATAGGTATAAATTACCTGGAATAAATTACCTGGTGAGTTGAAATTAATGCTATAAAAGTAGGAAAAAACACCTACACAGTAAAAAATTTACTATTACATTGTTTTTCTTTACCTATAAGTACTTCCATAGTGTTGTGCAAAATTGTAACATTTATAAATATGAACAGTGCAACATTTATCAGTATCACATATGCAAGGTGCCTTGTATAAGTGATAAATGGTGTATTAAGGAGGTGATTCTGGACATCGAGGTGTTCAATCAACGTTTGTTCTACAATTTATTTAAATTACAAACATTATTTACTTAGGTATTTAGAAAAAAATTATAAACATTTTTCTTCGTATTCGTGTTAATTTACGTGTTTTCTTACATTATTATTGTTTGACGACCTCCGTGGCGCAGCGGGCGAAGGTCCGCCTGCGACGCTGGAGGTTGCGGGTTCGATTCCCGCCAAGAAACAAATTTGTGTACGATCTGCAGAAATTTGTTCGGTTGGTCTGGGTGTTTTCTATCTATAATAAAAAATATCTATCTATATAGTGTATTGTATTAAGTATATCAGTTATCTAGTACCCATAACACAAGCTCTGCTTAGCTTGGGGCTAGATAATGCTGTGTGAATTGTCCAGCATTATTTATTTATTTATTTATTATTTATTGTTTTAAAAATTCAAAGGATTTTCATCATTAAAAATGATTCCGTACGTCAAAAGAAGGAACCCTGATAGGATCACTTTGTTGTCCGTCTGTCAAACCTCTTTTCTCAGGAACGCGTGGAGGTTATAAGTTAAAATTAACATCAAATACTCAAGTCCATAACCTCTTGAAACCTTAATATAAATAAAACTTCTATGTCAACGCAATCAAAAGTAACAGCCGTTTATGTCCGAATATTTTGAAATTTTAATTTGAATCACATGCACATAAAACCTATAGGATATATAGGGTCCCATTGACCTAGAATCATGATATTTGGCTAGAAACAAGGTCTCACAATTAAACGGAACCTAGTGCGCGAGTCCGACTCGCACTTGACTTTTGTTTTAATGATTTCATAACAAGACACGAGTTTTCTGAAAAAACAAGCAAAAAAACATTTAGAAATATTAAATAATGCAAGAGTGCGTCGTGTCAAAGAACACGAATATGAAAAAAACTAAAACTTGCCAAAAAATATACTACCTATATGAAAAAAGTTATTCACAAGTTGATCCCCTCGGATTCCAGAATTCCTGCAGTTCGTACCTTCAAACATTTTGTCCCGCCCGCTGTGGGAATCGAAACGCAGGAGTTCAGGAGTTCGCGTCGCAGGAGGAGCTTCGCCCCCTACGCCTCTGAGGTCGTCGATCGTCATCGTATCATCGTATGATGTCGGCTTGTAAAATTCTGGCGTCTACTGCCTAATGCACAACCAGCCATGTTGTGTGAGATTTATTTATTTATTTATTTTGATTAGTAACTAACACGATTTTTATAAACCAATTACAATAGTTATTTAAGATTAAAAAACATAATTTATCTAATTACTTAAAATTATTGTACAATTTTAAAACATTTCATAAAATAAATCAATAAAGAATAATTATAATTAATATTGAAAATTTTCGATGAGACAAATAAATTAATTAATTGAAATAATAAATAAGATTTTCATAAAATTAACATGATTAAGACAAATTAAATTAACATTAACAAAAACAAACAGGCATCCTTTCAGTCATTATCACTCGCAAAACCTCAGGCATACCAACATTAAACTCTTCCATTCGTCTGCGAAGATATCACAGTCTGGGTTCTGGTCAAGAAGTCTGTTGAGCCCGGCGAGGGTGCGAGGCAGATCAGGAACGTCGATCATACCACGGAGCACATTGCACATTGTTGCTGTCTGATCGTACGCTCTTCTGGTCTGTAGGGAATTGTACCCAAGACACCCTTGGAGAAACCTAGTTGGGTACATTACATATATGGGTAATACCCAAATTCTCGCTTGTACTGAGACCTGAGAAACGCCTTCTGCACCTTTTCCAGTAACAGTGCGTACGTACTTTCGTGCGGGTTCCAGACGGAACTACTTGACTCTAGCTTGCTCCGTACTAGAGCCCCGAACAGAAGCCGCACAACACTGTCACTGCGAAAGTCTCGGGCGTTTCAGCACAAAGCCAAGTCTTTGAAAGGACTGCTTGGCGACCTTAGTGATGTGGTCGTGAAATGTGAGTTTTCTCTTACGACGCCCGCGGGAAGAATTGATGTGGTGTAAATTCTAAGCCGGCACACAGCTGGCCGGAACAACACAAAACAGCGGCACCAGCTTTGTACCTAGATGCTCGCGGTTTGCATCATAGTTTGTGCCTAACCCATCCAGAATCCAGGCATTTTAAAAAGGAAAACAGTGCTAAAAAAATCTTTATTTTATTAAACCTATCAGAAAGAGTAGGTACCACCAAAAAGTATGTACCTAACCTACCTACCATTTTGCCTAGCCTTTTGTGATAATGATAAATGAATCGATGATACAATTTATCACAAAATGCTAAGCAATAAGCCCTTAGGAAACCATCTTAAAGCTGCATTGTCATTTTTCCTGCCAGTCTTTGAGCGCCTCGATACCCTCTCCCTGTATTTTGCCATCGACGTGGTGTAGGTGTACCTTTCGGACCCACATTCTTTAGTAGTGTCCAACCCGGTTTGGGCCATTAAACCATTTACGACACCTGCTTGGTCAAAGGCTTGGTCAACAGCTTGGTCAACAGCTTGGCCACCTGCTTGGTCATACTTTTCGAATTTTTGGTTAACTGGGTTGTACTTATTCGACCCGAAAATGGCTCTTTAATAAACAAAAGAAGTTTAAGTTATTGTCGGCGTTTGTTTGATACATTCTGCTCAGTCCCTGTGTAGGTATTACTGATTAGTTAATTAGGGCTAGAAAGAAGAAATAAATAGAGTAGGTAGGTCCTAGAGTCGGTATCCATAACCATCCACTAGCCTGCCATAGCTGCCAGCAAGCACGAGCAAAACTCTCCAGGAGCGCGTGCACGGTTCTCGATAAGGATCGCTCAGCAGCACCGTGCTCGCGGTCCAGTTTTAGAAGTCGACAGAAGACGAGGGAGGGGATCAATTGGGGAAGTTCTCATCCCATGGGGATGTGCCTCATCAGCACAGCACACATACCTACGTCCGTTGCTGAACTGCCTCTCGCAGACAAGGGGGGTTTTGTTATAATCACGCGTGTCTGCCAGGCGGATTAGTGATCGCAGTGGGGGAGTTAAAATACACAGGAGACGCTGCTGCCCTTCCTTTTGTAAGTTCACTCAGTCGACTTCCACGGGCTAAGTTGCAGGGGTCGATTCTTACGCAGCGACCGTGCCGCCCCGCCACGGGGCGGCGGCGGCGGCGGCATGGGGATGATAGAAAAGTCGCTGTGATTATGTGTAGTATTATTATTAGGTACCTACCGTCTCTGTTTATCTTGGATGTAATATCTTATGGTTTTGGGAGACCCTTCTTCTTGTATTGCTTGAGCAAAATTCAGTGACCTGGAAAAATTAAGACTGTCACGGCCTCGTGGTGAAGTTGGTTAGTAAATTCCCGTACTGAGGGATGGATGCGGGTTCAAGTCCCGTCAAAGTCGAAAATTTCTGGGATATTATTTGATTAGGTAGGTACCTGGAAAATTTGTTGGTACCAAGGTAGTTTTCAAAAAACTTATGATGTTCGTTCACAACTTATCACGCACCTTTCGGTTAGGTTGGTACTTAACTATACTACTGCGACAAGCAGTAAGGAAAGTTGGTACTTACTGCAATAATAATGTTATGTGAAAACAAGACGAGGTTAAAATAAAAAACATTTCAATTCGCAGGTTTTACTACATGGCATGAATAGAATTGAATTTGTTTATCGGCTTTCTAGGCTAGGCTGAGTTACATAGCTACTTATCTTACATAATATATGTAATTTTTTTTAATAACTTTACAAAAAGATAATCTGCTCCAGAGACCTACGCAGGGGTAGAGCTTAGATATTATGTAGATGCAGTAAATGAGTTACTAGCAAAGATTAGAGATGTTTATTTGCCAGATTAAATGTTACAGTGTAGGTCTTAAAACTATAAAAACGTCCAGTTTAAGTATATTCTACCTAATATACCTAGGCATCCAAATGATAAATTTTTCAATTGCACAATATTACAATTTCTATTTCTAAATAACAAAATTATTTAAGTAGGTAATTAAATAAATAACAAATTTAAAAAATAATATAAGTTCAAATATAAAAATTACTAGCTGTGCAAGCAAAGATTTTATCTTATGTATTTTTTATTAAGGGCAACCTACTAGAAGTGCCTAACACAAGAGAACACAAAATTAAAATCTTGTTTCTCGTATTTTTGGGTTCTCCAAGCTGATAATAGCCTAAAACTAGCGACCATTGTAAACCATTTGCTAGAAGCCCATGTCGTTTTGGAGTGACCTCTAAAGGATTGTTAGGTTCTTGTACGTATACTTACATGTACATACCTACTTAACAATCCTAGAGAAAGGAGATTTCTTTTTTATTTCGCGCTGCTCATGTCACTTTCCACCGAACCACTACCGTTCTGGGTAGCGAATGCCGGGTGGGTACCTACGATGAATAGGCCCTCTGTAGGTATACCTATAAAGTGATACAATTTACCTACCTATAATAATACCTAGGTACTACTTTAATACTGTGCGCTCATTTCCGTAGTAAGAAGTACCTACATAATATTAATTGTTCGTCCCTCTCGTCCCCAGGACACCGTCTACCTCCGCTCCAAAGTTTTGTGGGCGGCGATGTAGGTAACAGACACACAGAATAACTTTCGCTAATTAGTAATGGATAATAATAATAATTTTATTATATATTATAATATATATTGACCATATTATATGGTCAATACAATACCTAACTTCCTTTAAATAATTTTCAATTTGTATTTCGTGCAACGGAAATTGATCGCTGACTCGGGCGGTGGCGCACTGTCACTATAAAAGAAGAGTACTTTTTCGGCCTTGGACGAACGAAATCACGAAATAACTGACCAACAGCAGCGATAATTATGTGTGGAAATAAAGGGCATCTCTTTCCACACTATGTGTCACAAACTGAATGAGGCTTCAGGCCCAGAATGATAGCTTAGACTCGCTTGAAATGTAAATCACTACCTATAGGTTTAACTGCGTACAAGATCCCTAGGTCCCACCAACAAGGTCCCTTTCCCTCGATCGGGGAAACTAATGGATGAACTATAAGGGTTGATTTTGCATAACTTTATAAACAGACAGCTGTCCGTGTAGTAAGTTATTATGTAATGTTTGACTCCTATTTTTATTATATTTCTCTATTTTCCTTTAGATTTTTTGCAACATACAGTCTGCAGTTAGCTCAATTGTTTCAATTATAAATACTAGATCTAATTTATTTCTAATATTTGATTGTAATTTTCTTTGTGAATAAAGAATAATTTTTTTTCGACATCGATTAAAATTTGTCAGCCAAAAATTAAAGATCTAATAATCTACATACGAAATAAAGCCTTTATTCATAAAGAAAATTACAATAAAAAATAGAAATAAATTAGAACTAGTATTAACAATGAAACGATTGAGCTAACTGCAGGTTGTTGCAAACAATCTACAGGTAGCTCAACTGATCCATATCAATACTAATACCAGTCGGAAGCGTCCCCAAGACGCTGGCTGCATTGCCCCGCTGTATGGCAATGCTGATTTTCTGTGCCAGAAACTGACCAGCTCTCGGGTAATAAATTATTTCTAAATGCTTTAAAAGTACCATTGAAAGTTTGTGGCTGATATAGAATTGATATAAATTGTTTACCTACTATTTTTGGTAAACTCTGTCCACTGCACATAATATTTCTTGTATAATACAGATTTTTTTTAATACCACATAAAATTTTAATCTAGCGCGCAAGGTAAATCGATCCACATCCACCTTATAAAAGTGTCTATCTAGTAGGTAAAAATTATTATAAAGTAATAAATGTGTGAAGAAATTAATTGTATGGTATCTATCTTCTATACTTATAATAAAACTGTAACAGGTCCAATTCTGTACTTTTATCTATACTTATAATAAAACTGTAACAGGCCAAATTCTGTACCTTCATTGAAGATATTTTGAATTTTTTTTTGGAGGTCACTCTATAATTGATACTGAAGCCAAAACTGTAATTTTTTTCATCCATGTCTGTCTGTCTGTTTCTTAAACGCGCATCACGCCGAAAGTACTGAAGGTGTTGAAATGAAACTCGGCACGATTTTAGGTCATACTATGAGGAAGGACATAGGGTACTTTTTATCCCGGAATTCAGTCAGGTTCCCCTGGGAGAGGGGATGAAACTAAAATTTCTTCACCGTGCATCACGCTGAAACTACTGAATGTATTGAAATGAAACTCGGCAAGATTTTAGGTCATACTACGAGAAAGGACAATGGATACTTTTTATTCCGGAATTCAGCAAGCTTCCCCTGGGAGAGGGGTGAAAGCAAAATTCCTTCACCGTGCATCACGCTGAAACTACTGAAGGTATTGAAATGAAACTCGGCAAAATTTCAGGTCATACTACGAAAAAGGACATAAGATACTTTTTATTCCGGAATTCAGCAAGGTTCCCCTGGGAGAGGGGATGAAAGTAAAATTCCTTCACCGTGCATCACGCTGAAACTACTGAAGGTATTGAAATGAAACTCGGCAAGATTTTAGATCATACAACGAGGAAGGACAAAGGATACTTTTTATTCCGGAATTCAGCAAGGTTCCCCTGGGAGAGGGGATGAAAGTAAAATTCCTTTACCGTTCATCACGCTGAAACTACTGAAGGTATTGAAATGAAACGGCAAGATTTTAGGTCATAGCCGGCCCGCCACGGCCGTGCACTGCTTAGCCACCGCCTGCGGTATGTGTGTAGTCTTGCATATAAATTCATATGATACAACTCGCACGCCTTCGCCTCCGGCGCGGCTTCGGTTTCTGTGTGTGGGTGGAGGCTTAAAAGCAAACACGAGGAGTAGCTTAGCTACAAACTTGCCAGATTTCGCGTGAAAATGCCAATAACAGCTGGAGCGACTTTAAAACCTTTTTTAGCGCCACATTGAACTGTGTTTGAATGATTTCAATTAGGATTAATATTATTATCATGAAATCATGCAGAATTTTAGAAAAAATCATAATTTATGAATAAATAAATAAATAATAAATAAATAATGCTGGACAATTCACACAGCATTATCTAGCCCCAAGCTAAGCAGAGCTTGTGTTATGGGTACTAGATAACTGATATACTTAATACAATACACTACATACATAGATATTTTTTATTATAGGTACATAGAAAACACCCAGACCAACGGAACAAATTTCTGCAGATCGTACACAAATTTGTTTCGAGGCGGGAATCGAACCCGCAACCTCCTGCGTCGCAGGCGGACCTTCGCCCGCTGCGCCACGGAGGTCGTCAAATATTATGAAAATTACCGTTTACTTTGATCAAGGACATTTTAATTAATAGTTTAATTTAATTAGCATTTATTGATTGCATATACCGGTCCACCCAAGAGAGATGATTTCCTTCGCCCGAAGCCATCCATAGAGTATAATGTTCCTTGCCCGAAGCTCTGCGAACTAGCCAATGTAAAGATCTGTCAATTTTGACAACTTCTGTTCAAGAGTTGCCACATTAGTGACGAGATTTCCCTAAATAGAGGCATTTAGCCAGTAATAAAACGAAATTTTTCAAAATAGAACAATGGGGCTATTTCTGAATCAAATACTTAATTAGGTACTAGTTTATGCCCGCTGCTTCGAACGCGTTGTTTCTATGGAAACTTTTAAAGGGATCCCATCGGAAATGATTATGGGTTAAGAAGTACCTAAATAAATAAATAATCCTGGACAATTCACACAGCATTATCTAGCCCCAAGCTAAGCAGAGCTTGTGATGGGTACTAGATAACTGATATATTTAATACAATGTACTACATAGATAGATATTTTTTTATTATACATAGTAAACATCCAGAACACCCTGAACAAATGTCTGCAGATCGTACAAACATTTGTCCCGAGGTGGGAATCGAACCTGCAACCTCCTGCATCGCAGGCGGACCTTCGCCCGCTGCACCACAGAGGTCGTCAAAAAAAAGGAGCCTATCTTTTATTCGAAGCCTAGAACTACCTAGGTATATGCAAAATGTCAGCCCTTCAGGAGTTTTGGCATGAAAAAGTAACAAACATCTATACATCTAAATATTCAAACTTTCACAATGATAATAATAGTGTGAAATTAAATTCAATCGCAAAAATTTTCTACTTCAACGGGACTTCAACCCGCATCCTTGAATTTTTCAATATTAGCGATATTATTTGATATCTTAGAAATTACCCAGAGTGTGGGGTTACACACTATAATAACAAATAAACTTTATATTAGTGTGATTTAAAAACTCAATAATAATAGTAAAACTGGTGAACATGACATGTGAAATCTTTTTTAGGGCCACATTGAACTGTGATTGAATGATTTCAATTAGAAATAATATCATTATCATGCAGAATTTTAGAAACATCATAATAATATGAAAATTACCGTTTGCTTTAATCAAGGATTTATTTATTAATTATTATTATAAAAAATACCCATTATATGGGTACTTCAAATAATAATATTATTAATTATTATGAAACATCGTTATAACTAATATCTCATTAATTTTGAATTTAATTTATTTTTATAATTTTTTAATATCAGCAACATAAAGAAACTGAAAATTTCAACTACATACCGTCCCCTAAACGGTTCATTGTTTATTTTTGAACCAACAACAAATGGTACCTTACCTAATCAAACGTGGATGATCTAAAAATGATATTTACTTGCCTAAGACATAAACCAAGAGGTCAAAAGCTTGCTTCATTAATCATTATACATTGCATGAATCTATAATAATAAATATAGAGAATTATTAAAATAATAATTATAGAGAATTATTATAATAATAATTATAGAGAATAATTATTATAGATTCATAGGTAGGTGCTACCTCTAGAGAATAATTTTACGATTATAACAAAAAACTTTATAGGAGAAGAAACGGGTAAAATTTTCTAGAACAGCTTGCCACCCAGTGTTTGGATACATTTATTGTGCGGAATAGATTACCTATGTACCTATGGTTATGTAGATACGTTCGTTTTTGTTTCTGCGTAAATTGAAAAAAGTCCTGTCATCCGTTCCGTGTGGTTTCTTTTTGTAATTTCTTTGGTTCGTATTGTGAAGTTTCAGTATTTTATTATTTTACTAAATTCGTCGTACCATAATTATTATCTGTTACAAGTTGCTACCAAAATGTGAAACGACCTCAACCACAGGAAAAACATATCATGACGAATCCTTTGTATGCAGTGTTTAGTTTTCGTTTATAAAGTTTAACGTTTTATATGCCAAATGCCTTATTAGATCGTAATTAATTAGTAATAACTAGAAATTGATAAGATGTCTCACTTTGGGAAACGTGATGTCGCTTACTCGTACTGCGCATTGAATAATGAGCCTGCTCCGAACCTGGGCATGCTTCTTGAACATGCAAATACAACTGTGCCTACTTTTAACCTGGATTACGAACACGAAGAAACCAACAACGTTATCATCCACAAAGTGCCCAAAAACAAAGGTAAACAATATGACCGAAATGTCTTTGTTCCTGTGTCAGAACATGTATATGAAAAATGTAAATATGTGGAGATAAACAAGTCTGTTGAATGTTTACACAGAAGTAAAGTTAAATGTTCTGCAGATTTTTATTAAAATTTGCAAGCAGGTACTTATTTAAGCAATGTTGAAGCTTGTTATTGTTAAATAATTGCTTCTGCTTGCGGCTTTGCCCACATTCTCTGGAATAAAAAGTAGCCTATTTGTTATTCCTGGTCCAAATCTTTATGTGTGCTAAATTTCTGCCTAGAAAATTCATTAGTTTTGGCATAGCCTTTGGCCAAACATCTTCACAATGGGAAACGTCACAAATTTTCACCTTTTTATTATTAGTAGGAGAGTGAAGTTTTTGAACCTATTTTATTTGTCTGTGTTAGTAAAAAATATGAGTTGTCTGAAATCGTGTTAAATTCATTAACTAATTCATTAAATGGATTTCAATTTCAACAAAATCATTTCAATCAAGCTGTTCACACAGCAGGTACATTATGACGGACAGTTAATTGTAGAATATTACAATCAATTAATAGAATCAATTGAGCTAACTGTAGACTGTTGCAAACAATCTGCAGTGAGTCTCCCTATCTCCCAAGGGGACTAGTGTCATACCCTCGGGCATCTTACCATCAACATGCAACAGACCATTCTACATTAGAGGTGACAAAGACCTGCCGGATGATGTTGTTAAAGCTAATATCCGACCAGTAGCCCTAGTACACAATGTACAATTCCTTTGATATTTCCAGGCATTTGCATTCTGGTTTTAACTGTTTTCTTAGATCATATATAGATGCAAAGTTTATAAATTTGTTTCAGGAGGATGGACCCACATAGAAGACCTAGACTCATTTTTCACAAGAATGTACCGATACTATGTAAGAGGAGGTTTTTACCCTATGGCATTATCTGATTTATTTTGCCTGCTGCAATTCATTTTCATAATATGGTTCTCTACATTTCTTATACACTGTGTAGACTATCCACGGCTATTCCGAAATGATGCAAATGCAAATAGAAGTGAAAAATTAACATTAGATGATGTTATACTCCCGACTACTGTCTGCGTGAAAAATGTTTCATGGAAATGGTAATAATGTAATGTAAATGTACAACATCGTTGTTGTTCATTCATATGAAAGATACAACAGCGTAGGATCATTCCTACGCTGTTGTATCTTTCAATAATGTTTGTTATGCTTTTAGGTGGACACTCATCGCCTTGTGTTCAATTATATGGTTCCTGCGATTATGTCTCTCACTTTATCACTTGTACTATGCTTACGATACAAAGTTATTTTACAACAATGCATTAAAAATTCAAGAGGTATGTCGCAACTCCAGTTTCATATATATGGTTGATGTGTCTATAACACAGTGTTGAAATTATGAATTGCATCTCTTTTTTGAGTTTGTCCTTGTCTCATAACATAACCAGTTGTCGAGTTCATTCTTTGTCATCTTAATATGTTTAATATTTTGTTACAGAGTGATTTAGCATGGATTAACTGGTCTGCTATTCAAGAGCGAGTAAGGGAGGCTCAGTCAGAGCATCACATGTGTGTTCACAAGCAAGAAATCAACGAACTAGATATATATCATCGAATACTCAGGTAAGAATGTATATTTATGTACAGTTATCTTGAAGTCTATTAACCCTTACACTCGCGCGGCGCATCTGTTGCAGTATGCAGTTTTGCGTATGAATTCATTCGCAAACGAGTCTAAAGGTTAATCCGGGTCACAGTCTAATCTTTGTGTTAATTTCCATGTGAATCTAGGCTGTAATTTTTGCATGTTGAGCTACATAATGTATAACAAATTCATATAACTAATGCAAATTATGGAGCTTATCAAGGCAGTTGATGTGATTTAAGTAGATAAGTATCTACAATGACTCTTATACCCATATAAGCGTCATTGTAGATACTTATCTGGTGTGCACAGTCATTGGATAAGATGTCCCAACAGCTTATCCAATGACTGTGCTCACCTAATGACATGAACTCTAATATGTGACAGGTAATTCACATACACCCATCTATATAATCACTATAATGTGCCCTGGCTCCGTTTGCGCAGAATTAAGTTTATAATAATAAATTCATTTTATTTCTCTTCACAATAGGTTTTACAGTTTATTGTTAAGGTTAGGTGTAGACTATAGCGTACGGATACCCGTTTGTAAGAGACTGGTGCCAGTGATAGGTTCAAAAAGTTTGTGATAATTGTGGATGTCATAAGCCAACTAAAGGAACCTACAAGAGGAAGGGCAGCATCTTGTGAATTATTCAACATCTACACTGAAACCACGAATTCGCCTGCCAAGCGTGGTGATTATGCAACCTCCCTCCTCGTTTGGAGAAGACATGTTCAGCAGTGGATGTATGGAAGACATGTCTGTCTTCAATACATCCACTACTACTGTCGTAGCAACTTTGTTTTATACAATGTGTAGATATAATTTTGTTCCAGGATAAATAATTACATGGTTGCAATGGTAAACAAGAATCTACTGCCTCTGCAAATCCGCGTCCCTTTCATTGGTGATTTTCACTATTTGTCGCGAGGTTTGAAGTGGAATTTGGAATTCTTGTTATTTTGTAAGTATAATGACTGTATTTTACGAACAGTGTTAAGGAACTTATTTGTGGACTCTGTGTAATGTTCAACACCTACTGCGATGACCAATACACACACACGCCGTGATTTTGAAAACCTTTCTTGTTTGGCACCTGCAGAATGGACGTATCCTCCAACTTCAAACTTCAACTTCCAACTTCAACAGCCTATATTGGTCCACTGCTAGACTCAGGCCTCCCCCTGATTGGTGACTTTGGCTTTTATCCCATGGGGGTAGTGCCCATAATCCCAACGCTGGGCATGCGGGTTGGGGATCGCAGTTTGGAGGTAGAATTCATTCGCGGGGGGCGCTGCTGCCCTCTTCCATGTGTAAATCCCTTAGTCGCCTCTTACGACACCCGCGGGAAAAGTTGGCGTCGTCGTGCAAATTCTAAGCCGGCAGCACACGGCCACGGCGGAATAGATGTATGTGTATTGTATATCAGTAGCAATAATCCTTATTTCCTCTGCAGCCAGCCCTTGGAGTCCGTGGGAAAGCTGCTGGCAGCTCCGCGAGGCTTACAAAGACCACTCGAAGCGAATGCTGCTGGCAAGACAACTTGAAAGGCAGATATTGCTGTTGGCTCTATTCAACCTGCTCTTTGCACCGTTTATACAGGCGTGGCAAATACTCTACTTCTTCTTCAATTACGCGGAGGTTTGTACAAATGTAAACGCTTGAAGCTCAGAAATAATCACTATTAAGGTTTGGGAGCGAAGGAATAAAAATACAGTTTTCTTCTGCTTTCTATAAGTACTCTGCTTTTTATAAATATATAATAGTTATATATTTATAAAAAGCAGAGTACTTATTGTTATGTTAAGACCATTGACTCGATATTTAGTGACACGCCGCTACCTTATCAAGGATCAGGTATCATCTAATTCTCCCAGGCTTAAAAGACAAAGCATTCTTGACCTGGTGACTCACATATTTCCTTCCCTTTATATTTGATGGAAAACGACACAGCAAAATAACTCTTAAAGTCATAAATAACGGGATATTTACCATGATTTGAATTTTGAGTTTAAGTTTTTTCTTTAGTGTTAATAACCATGATGGATTTAAAAGTTTTAAAATAACTCTTTACTTCCATTCCAGCTAATAAAGCGGTCCCCTGCTTCGCTTGGCCTCCGCACATGGTCTCTCTACGCCCGAATCACCCTCCGACACTTCAACGAGCTCGAGCATGAACTTAGGGATCGACTTACGAGAGCCCACAAACCTGCCACCAAGTATCTGAACAGTTTCACGTCGCCGACCACTACTGTTTTCGCCAGGTAAAAAAGTAAAAATGTAAATAGACAAACAGTATAAACTCCTTGTCCTTTCCCGATACATATTCTATCTCTTTTAATATATAGCTTGTCGAGTGAGCGACGTTATGACTCATAACGTCGCTCACAGTCGCGAAGCAGCTAGCACACTAGCTAGTCACTCATAACTTATGAGTGACTAGAGTGTGCTAGCTGCTTCGCACGCGCCATTCCCGGATAAAAGAAGATGTCCTTCCCCGAGACATATTCTATCTCCAACATTTTAGCTGATTGAGTAATGTTTATGTTATGAGTGACTCGCTGCTTCGCATGCGCTTTTCTTGGATAAAAGTAACCCTTGTCCTTTTCCGTGGTGTGGAAGCACATGCGCTTTAACTGGATAAAAAGTAGCATATGTCCTTTCCCGAGACGTAGAAGGTATTTTATCTTCTAAATTTTGTCGTTTGCTGAGTAAGCAATGTTCGTAAGTGGCAAGCTGGCAAGCTTATGCCAGCGGCGTCGCGGGTGCTTTAACTGGATAAAATACTTTTTATCCATGTAAAAGCGCCTAGACAAGCCTTGGTAAAATTCAGAGAGATTGTATCCCGAGAAAGGACATAGGCAGTAGCGTAATGTTTCAAGTGGATTTGGCTGATTTTGACATCAAAGCATTTATTTAAGAATAATTATGGGATAGTAAGCATAATAAGTCAAATTACGTCGTTCATCTTCATCTTGATTATGTTTTTAGCGAAATAAAATCGCGCGCGTTTTCTCGTACCTACTTACCCTTGTTATTATAGTTGGGAATGAGCCAAATAGTCATTCAGCTTGCTTCAAAAATAAATAAACTGCGCAGAGAAAAGTATAATACAGTGTTTGAAATCGTAGGCGGCCGTATATCATGGCAATTGTAATACAAAGACTACCAGCATCTTGTATTTATTAATTTGACCTCGGCTTAAAGGTTGTCGTACACTAGGTACTAGTTCGTAAACGTATCATCGCCGCCTCAACTCTAGTCGTTCAGTATTATTTGTAAGGGAGTTCCCTGTGGACATGGTGTACTTGTACACTTAGTCCAGTAATTTCAGCGAATAAATAGGGTCAACCTGGCAATGCCGAGCTAACCATCTGGAAACACCGAACAAAAACCGAAACATGAACGTTGTCTCAAAAGAAAAATTAAATATAGTGTTAGCTTCGTAAGTTACCTATTCAGGGTCAAATGTCATAAAAATCGGTGTTTCGCAATTATGTAGGTTTCTATAGCTCCAATGATGTTGATATCTATTATAAAATTGTAGAGCATAGTGTAGAGTAAAGTTTGCTACAACTTTTGTTTATAATTTTTTTATGGACAACTTTTTGTGTCAGAGGGTGAAGAGCGCGCAACGGGCTGTCATAGGTACATCATAATAGCTTAAATAAAGAATTTAAGGTTTCTAAGACAGTTTCCAACTATCTCCTCTGCATTGTTTGGTTTTCCCCATTATCAATAATAATAATATATATTATATATTATTAAACCTTTACTTGCAAAGAAAAAATTAATTATTTCTAGTTTTAAGGCTAGGGCCGCACCGCGACATCTCACCGCGCTGTGTTTATAATATTTTATAAGGCCTTTTTATAAGGCTCATTGCACTGCGAAAAAAATGGTCACCTTCGACAGAGTGTGGGCCCAACTTGCTTAATATCGTAAAGTGCGTGACGCATCGACGCATGAAGATTCCTTTGCCCAACAGTGGGTCGATTCAGGCTGATTATAATTGAAACAATTATGCATGAACATGAACTCACGCAAATAAAATCTGTGATAGCCAACTTTATTTAGGAGAAAAACGATGATCGCGTGGTGAGATAAGGCTGTGCAGCCCTAGACTTATGCTATTGCAAGTTATTTTTTTTTTATTTTAATCCTTTTTAGCATCTGCCCGCGCCTTCGCACGCGCTATTTCCGGGTCGAAAATAGTATTTGTCGTTCCCCAGGATCTCAAAAATATATCTCCATGCGAAATTCCATTAAGATCCTTTCAGTCGTTCGGCCCTAACAAGGCAACATACGGAAAGACAGAGCTACTTCAGAATTTTATAAGTATGGTTGTTATTTTATCTTTACAAAATAATTAATGGCATTAATACATCTGTTAATAATACAAGTGATTGGGCCTGAGTGGACGCTTTGTATTGTATGTCGCAGACAAATTTGTATAAGATGCTCCTGCATAATTCGACGCCTGCGCCGCTAGCCGACAGTAGTCGAACGTACTTGACCTGCGCCGAGCGTAAGTGCCTATATGCCATGGATGCCCACATAAACTATGTCCCACTGAAATGAACAGGATGCGCGCATTTTGACTTCCCTATTCGCATTATTTCGTCTAGGCCTTATTCCACAAATAAAAGGATAGTTTATAGTGTTTTTGGCGACACTTACGTAGATGCATGCCACTTATACAGCTTATATACGGGAACGACAGATGCGGTTGCAGTATTGCCCTAATATACGTACCTAACAGGCAATAAGGCATTTTTGGGTTGACGGCAATGATGCCATGTCAACCGAGAATCAATACGTCTCTCTGATTCAGGAGTACATATGGGTGGGCCCTACCGACAAAATTTGCGTGTTTGTACTTGAAATATAAAATGGCGGCCTTGCTCATTGATATGTGTTTCAAGCAAATCGAGAAAAAACACCGGTGGATGGGGCTTCTCCTTATATCAAAGGGATTTTCCTTTCTCTGTGATTTGTCTCGTCTAGTCTGTATCTGACAGATTCCCCGCCGCTCTCAGCGCCCTCTTTTCCGTTGGGTTAAACTTTTTCATTTTAAGTAAATACATAAAATATACTTATTTGCAGCAAAAATAATTGTATTACAGCATATTAGGCATAGATAGGTAGACTCAATTTCATTGATGACCATTTTGAGATACATTATATTATGGCCTATACCTCTAAAACTGATAAAAAATTATTGCTGAGGGCTACGATTTTACCGATGTATCTCACAATAGGCCGAGCCTGCGCCGTGAGGTGCAAGCTGATTATTCTTACAAAAACGAGAAGGTACTCTGTCTCGGTGTAAACGTATAACAAGCGAAGCCTAAACAATCCAATTAATGTGTATTTGTTATCTTTCGCAGGAACATCGTGTTTCTCTCGGGCAGCGTGCTGGGCGTGCTAGTGATGCTTTCAGTTTACGACGAGGATGTACTAACGGTGGAACATGTGCTGAGTATCATCACCATTCTTGGCTGTATACTGGCTGCGGCGAGGTATGCAATAACTGGCTTTGTGTCATCATCAGCTATTCCCGGAAAGAGCCTTATGTTCTTCCTGACTTCTGTGGCGCAGTGGGCGGAGGTCCGCCTTAGACGATAGGGTCGCTTCATGGGTTCGATTCCCGCAGAATTTAAAAAAAAATTGTTTCGAGGGTGTTTTCTATGTACCTCGGCATTAAAATAAATAATACTTGACAACCCACACAGCATCATCTAGCCTCAAGCTAAACTGAGTTAAAAAAGTATTAAAGTCATCGTTCATTATTTTTATTAGTCTTCTGGTACCTTTAACATGGCTAGATAGAGGATGCTGTGTGTGAAATTTCTGAACAGACGTCCCGCATAGGAGCATATTGTGCATTCTCCCCTCGGGTAATCAGGCTAAGACCAGCCCTTCTTTTTATTTCGATCGATAAGAAAGGAACTGCATCATTTTAAGTCCTGTCAAATTTATAGTTTTACTATCTGAGAACGAGTTAAATGACATGACACTAAGTACACGTAATAAAGTTAATACCACAGAATAACCCGACTCTGACCCGGCTTTTAAACATCAGCTTCAGTTTTTTCTGATCTAAATTTAATTTAATAAAAATTATGTAAGAACACGCATTTAATTTCATATTCCTCGTTTACCAAATTCGGATATGCTGTTTTGTTGCTTTGAGGTAATAAAGAGTTTCAGACAACTACACATACGTGTATGTACAGACAGCGCAGCGTCAGAATTAAGTAGCCCCCCCTGCATAATACATACATGTTTAAATCCAAACCTGTTAATCGTAAGAGTTTTAAAAGTCGAAAATAAATTATATTTTTATTTAGGTAACATAAAAACAGAACGAAAAGATAAAAATAAATAAAACATCGGATTTTAGCCTGCACTGTGTTATGCAGGGGGGGTTACTTAATTCTGACGCTGTCTGTACACGCGCTAAAAACGTATCACGTATACCCTATGTGGGTTATAACAACAAGTTGATTATTGTTTCAGAGCACTGATCGGTGACGAAGAAAGAGTTGGGTGCGCGGGCCCTGCCCGGGGAGAGGAACTGTTCGTGCAAGTGCTAGGACACGTGCACTACCTGCCCGCGGCGTGGCGAGGCCGCGCGCACACCAAGGACGTGGCCGCGCACTTCCAGCAGCTGTTCCAGTTCAGAGCGGTAAGGAGATAACTGAGCCCTGACTGAGAGAGCTCTTATAGGTTGTGATTTTTTTATACGGTGATAAAAGGTGTGAGGCCCGCCTGTTGGAAAGCGGTTACAGCGGCCTATGGCCGCCTGCAATAATTGGGACATAACACTCGCGTTTACGAAAACATTAAAATGTTTTCGTTTCCTCACATTCATTTAGCGCCCAACAGCGCCCCTACCGGATAGAGGGGAACTAGTTTTCTTAGTATATCAGCTCCATTATAGTTTTCAATGTTTTGAGTAATTTGTTAGATGTAAAATTTTATGCCAAGTCAAATTTATATTTCTAATTATTATCAAATAAAAAATAATGAGATTGTCCAGCATAATTGATTTTATTTATTTTGTGTAATATACGCAGGTTTACATAATATTCGAGCTGCTGTCTCCTCTACTCTGCCCATTGGTGCTGTTGTCTCTGCGTGCGCGTGCACTAGACATCGTGGACTTTTACCGCAATTTTACCGTCAGCGTGCTCGGCATTGGCGATGTCTGCTCGTTCGCGCAGGTATTTATGAATGAATGAATGAATCTTTTTATTTTTCAGACAACATAGTCCATAATTAATTACAAACACACATTACAAAAAAGAAACAATATAGGCACATATTACAACTCTAGAATTATAATGAAACTTAAATTTAATTACATAGAATCAAACATATTGGAACAAAAAAAGGAACATAGGTAGAAAGATATTATATCTTATTATGAATTACAATTAAAATTGACTATTGACTTTAAATTACCTTTAAGATGATGATGATGTCATTTTGGTAATTCTGATGATGAGTAAGATACATTTGAGCACGGCGCCCTATCGTTGAATCAACTCGAAAAATTTCTAACAAAGTGGTTTTAAAGTTGCAATTGTGCATCCACACGCGTTGAAGGCACTATGACTTAAGGCTTCACAAGTCATCCGGGCGAACTCATAAAGATGGCGTGGCGTAAATGTATGCTATCTCACCTGACATAATAGACATACCCTCGCGCTGGGATGAAATGCACAACGATTTATTCGTGAAGGCGCTAGCTAGGGTATCTACAAACGTGGCATCTCAAACTAAAGGCCGAAAAAATTGTAGTAGAATAAATGGCTTTTTATTTTTTTATTATACATTATATTCATTTATTTAACGTCCCTAAAATATTGTTTCAGTTGGATATCCGTCGCCATGGTCACCCTGATTGGCAAACGCCCGGAAAATACAAAGAAAAGCTAAAAGGTAAGAACCCTTTCAAGCTATAAAAATAATCTAAAATTTTGGTTTGTCGAAAGAGAACGTGTAAGTAATTAATAACGAATAAGTTAGTAAACAAACCACCCATACTTAACCTAAAATTCACCCTGTTACCGCGTCTTTTTTTACGGAATTAACATTACTTATCTATTTGAGATCCTTTCTTCAATAAATATTGCTTGCAATTATATCTATGTTAGTTATTTTGTGTCTTGGGCTGTGTACAAACATTCTACATTGAGTTTGGCTAGTGTATAGGTTACCTAGGAGAATAAAAACATTTAAGGTTTTGAATTTGCTTTCTGTGAGTTTCACCGACGCACGCACACGCTTAGTCAGCGCCCCAGCGGTTCGCCTCGCATGGCTGAGGATTGACAGTGAACGCCTTAATTTTATTTATTTCATTCCCCCTCTAAGAATCTTATTTTATTCACTTAAAACAGTGAATAAAAAGCACTTTTAATCACTTTTTTGTTGTTTGAATTTAGAACATACCAATATATTCGACCTCCATCTCAATGCTATACAACTTCCTTGCGCAAAAAATACTCGAACCAAACTCCTTGTGCAAAGCATACATGAAATACAAAATCCTTATCCAAATAACACCTCGAAATTTGATTGGTTCTTTTTCTCGTAGTGATGATATAAAGTATAGTATGCATCTATACTCATTATTTTACCATTAGAAGCCCACATTATTCCTGATGAACATAGGCTACTGCTTTTACCGCGGGAAAATGCTTCATTCCTACAGGAAAACAGGTAATAGGACAACTGGTAGTAAGAATACAGCTAGTAGTGCAGCTAGTAGTGAATAAAGGACGGATTTATATCGAGGGTCATAAATAACTCGCGTCGCTCAGGATTCTATCTAACACTAGAATCATAATCACATACGGTCGTGATTACCGTCTACCTATAAGTATAGTTAATCTTATTATTCGTAATAAACGGACTAAAAATCAAAATTTAGTATGTTAAAGACACTGGTGATGAAATGTTGTCTTAGTCCTACTAAAATGAACTGTTTTACATTACTACAAACTTTATAATTTTATTGACTCAGACTAGACAAGTAGGTACTACTCACCTTAGTACCTACATATATATATTTTTTATCATAAACAACCTCGGCCTGCCTTCCACTTGTTGTTACGCCCAACAGGGTTCACATTGTGATACTTACCTATAGATAATTACCTACCTACCAATGTAATGACAACAATAAATATATTGAGTATTGAGTATTGGGTGATAAATATATAAAATAATAATTAGTCAAAATCTCTTTATTTCCATAAAATACAATAAATGTACACTTAGAAAAGGTCAAATTATAAAATTAAACATTAACACGGAAATAAAGTAGTACTTTTGATTTCTGTTGCTTCGGTATGTAGACCAAAGTACTAGTATAGTATTATTATATCTGTGACCAAAGTATAGAAGCGACTATGAAACCTTTAGTTAAAGCATCCTTTTGTTTCAGCAGTAAACACCCAATACGACCAAGGCGAGGGTGGTAAGACAGAGCTGTCCCTGGTCGCGTTCTCGTGCCGGCACCCGGGCTGGCAGCCCGCGGAGCCGACGCAGCGGCACTTCCTGCGCTCTCTGCGCCAGAGCATGCACCAAGCACTGCCGCTCCACAACCAGCTAGTGAGTACAAGTGTAAATAAAGCTGGGCAATATAATAGTGTCCTAAAAATTCTAACTAGGTAGTCCGTTAGTTCAATTATAAGAAGATATTGGAGACGTATGTTCTCTGTTGATGATTAAACAAAGAATGATGAAGATATAGCCAGTTAAAATTCCGCCTGACGTCACACCTTACGACACTTTTTAGGAAGGTGTGACGTCACTAGCCCCCACTCCCAAACTTTGACGCCCATTATTACTATCATTTTTTGTTTTATTGACAAAAGAAAAAAATATGTGTACAATATTTTCTGATAATCTAACTGGCTATTTTTTTATCTAGGACACTACCGTATTCATTCAGCATCATCTAGCCCCAAGCTATGCAGAGCTTGTGTTATGGGTACTAGATAACTGATATACTCTATACAATAGATATTTATACATAGTAATTACCCAGAACACCTGGAACAAATCAACAGAAACAAGTCTGCAGATCGTACTAATATTTGTCCCGAGCTGGGAATCGAAGCCGACACTGCCTACTAGGCGGACCTTCGCCCGCTACGTCCAACTAGTTTAGTACTAGTGGACAAACTGTCTCTTGTCTCGGATAGCAGCCAATGAATGTTTTTTCTTATTCTGAAACCGTTTATGCTGCCGTGGACTCAAAGATCAAGGGGTCGGAAAAGGACCTGGAACACCCGACAAAGCAACAGACGCATAGGATTGGAAGCTAGGCTTCATTATATCTCCACGTACTGACCTATTATCGGTCGAAACTGCCTATTATTCCATGTAACGAGAGTTTATACTATCACTTATGGTAGAAGTTCTGATAACTTGCATTTTGTTGTAGAACAAGACGATGCTGGGCTCATACATCCAGCAGAGCCTGTTTGGAGCCATGACGCCGGTGCCCGCGGTACTGTCCTACTACCCGCAGCAGAAACAACAGCCGCAGTTTAGATTACCGGTGAGAACATCGTCTTTTCGTGTATTTTTACTTACCTAATTATGTATATGTGTACTATTTGAAAGGTGGTTAAAGGTAGACCACACAACTGGCGGATCGCTGTAGAAAACAAATAAACGCCAAAGTGGCGTTGGTTACTGTGTTTGGCGTTTGTTTTCTTATTGTGACAAGGTTCTACAGAGATCCGCCAATTGTGTGGTCGAGCTATAGTTGTCTTAATTTTCTTAAAACAACCAATGGGGAGGATTTCACTCTATCATAGAGATGCAACCTTAGTTTAGCGCGTATACTGACAGGCGGCGTCTCGCGCAATATAAGTTTGCAAGTGTGCGCTCACTAACAACACAGCCATGCTATGGTACATAACTTCCTTATCCTCATTTAGACCCAGAAACAGCCATGCGCTTACGCAATCCACTTGCGCTGTGCACCGTCACTCAGGCAGGCAGGACTCAGGGTTCCCGCTAAAAATGTCTCTTCTCCATGATATAGCGCAGATATAACACTTATAACCGGTGTTTGTGCAGGAAATGGACGAGACCAGCGACGAAGACGACGACCCGCAGGCGGACTCAAGCAAATCCTCAAGTCAATTGGATTCGGGGCTGCAAGGCACGAGTTCGGGGCTGCAAGGCGTGAGCTCGTCGCTCGGAGCGAGCGTGCTCGGGCTCGCCAGCGCTCCGGCGCGGGACCTAGGCGACATGTCTGCCAGTGCGCTGCATCTCTACGATATGCATCTATCACAGGTCATTGTCGCATCTCTTAAGTCTACCTCCCTCTACAGTCAGGTGTAGTCGGCGCTCGCAGCGAGCATGCTCGGGCTCGTTAGCGCTTCGGCGCGGGGGGCTAGAATCTATATTTGCGGTTCTTTCCCTCCATTTAACGTTTGAGATATTCGAGTACCCATGCATGGACGCAGAATCAAAAATCAAAATCAAAACTCTTTATTTCCATAAATTCAATAAATGTACACTTAGAAAAGGTGGAACTAACGAGTGTGTACTTTGAACCAACTTCATTAGTTGGTTGGTTGGATTGGTCAGTGTAGGTAGACGCCTCCTTATTCCACCCTGGATAATTTTATCATCTTGCCAGCCTAGATACATAAAGTATACGATGACTTCTGTAGATCAGCAGGTGAAAGGCGTTCACATACGAAGCAGGAAGTTTCGGGTTCGATTCCCGCCTCGGGACAAATGTTGGTATGAACTGCAGATACTTGTTCCGCGCGGTTTCGGGTTCGGTTCCCGCCTCGGAACAAATGTTGGTACGATCTGCCGATACGTATTCCGCGAGTTTTATATGTTTAATAAAATAATATAAATAATAATGCGCCTGCGACGCAGGACCGCCTCTATATATCCCGTCTGGGTGTTTTCTATGTATAATAAAAATATCTATCTATGTAGTGTATTGTATTAAGTATATCAGTTATCTAGTACCCATAACATAAGCTCTGCTTAGCTTGGGGCTAGATAATGCTGTGTGAATTGTCCGACATTATTATTATTATTAATAATAATATCTATCTTTGTAATATAATGTATTATGCATATCAGTTATCTAGTACCTACACCACAAGCTTAGCTTAGTTCGCGGCTAGATGATGCTGTGCGAACAATCCAGCATTATTAATTTATCTCTTCAAATTCCAGGCAAGCGTGTCAGTATCAACGTCAGCATGTTGCAGCAACAAATGCAGCGAACGCCGCTCCGAACCCCGCCGCAGCGGAGAGAACACGCCTCTTCTCCCGCGCCCCTAACATTGGTACCTGCGGGAGTCGTGGAACTCCCCAGCTATATGGGTGTAGCCAGGACATAGACCCGCGTCTTCGGACTGCCCTAGTAACTTCTCTCTATACTACTCTTTAATCTAGCATACGAGCTTGTCATCAGTGTGTTAAATACGAGCGTTGAGAGGAAAGTGATAAAATACTGACAGCTTTTTCCATCTTTAGTGTCATATGTTGCGTAGGTAACCGTTAAACGGACGTAATGCGATGCCCACTTCCAAAAAATAAAGTAAAAGATCTTATTTATAATTGAAAGGTGGAACGTGAAGCTAGTTCGTAAATTTTTCTGGTTTTTTATGCTTTAGATCTCAATCACTTGTAGAACTCGGAAAATTGGAAAAAGCGGATGAAAGGTTGCTTCCGCGGTCATTAATTTTAGTGTAGTCAATAAGTTCGTATATTGCTTTATCGAAACTGGGCGTATCGTAGCCTCGCATCGCGTCGCTTGTCGACTCTCACAGGACTCTGTCACATAGAACAACGGGTTAAACAAGATACGAAAGCAAAAAGACGTTTATATCATTTAACCTCTAAAAAGCTTATTTTATTCACTGAAAACAGTGCATAAAAAAACACTTTTTATCACTATTTTGGTGTTTGAATTTAGAACACACCAATATATTCGACCTCCATCTCAATGCTATACAACCTCCTTACGCAAAAAATACTCGATACAAACTCCCTGTGCAAAGAATAATCGACATTAAATCTTTCTTTTTCCCGTAGTCATGATACTAAGTATAGTATGCAACTCTTGAATAAAACGGGTTTATATCGAGGGCCATGAATCACTCGGGTCGCTTAGGATTCTAAAAATCACGAGCGCAGCGAGTGATTCCATCATCATGAGTCACTCCCTACGGTCGTGATTCAGTCGTCAGAATCCTTCAATTGCTCGTCATTCATCTATGGGCCTCGCTTTACATCCGTTAAATATCTATTCACTAACTGCATAATATATAATTTTGTTTTCCGTAGCTGTTTTATTGGCTGCCAGTATTTTAGACATTACCATGTTCTTCACCGCTCGTACACCGCCGGTGATGACGAGCTCTATGCGTACATTAATGGTCTAGACCCGGGGAAATCTAACGTACCATATGCAAGCGTGATTTTAATCCTTATGACACGCGGTCTTGTATGAATGTTAACCCTAGATCACTAACCATTCGTAAAAATTACGAGGCGTACCTGGAGCATTTAGTGTTTCGGTATGTTCCCGACCTCTGCCACCCCACCCGTTTCTAATACCTTCCTAAATTGTATTATTAGAGACCTGCAGTCACTTATTGCGGATGCACATATGTTGAAACGAGAGATAACGAGTTATAAAAATTTCAGACTGTAATTTTCCAAACAAATATGAAGCCAAATCATCGGTGAAATCATGAATATTTATGGTTTTCAGGTAAGCCCAGAAGGTGTTCCCAGAAATTTTAAAACTTGCAGCTAATATCCTACAAAAAAAATCATAAGACCTCGAACTTCTGTAAGGCAGTAAACAAGCGATTTGCAGGGAGCATATTGTTTCTGGGTCTACTTGCTATTCATATAAGTTATTTCCGAAATAGACCCTTAAGTTTTACTCAGAGAAGGCTAAACCTTCTAATTATGGTTGTTTTGTCTCATTAATAAAAACTGAATAACAAAATATTGATGTTTTAAGTCGTCGTAAAATTTACGAATGGTTAGTGATAACGTTACTCGAAATTAAGATTAGTGAGCTAGGGTTAAGTACGAGTTTTCCTGGTCTTATCTGATCCTTTATCTGACCAAGGTGGTCACTTAAAAGTTTACCTTTACTCACAATCGATGACACAACTCAATGCGAAAGACAGGCTTCCTTAGCAGAATGTAAATATTCTGGAGATAGGTTTAGGGCGGCTTTCAGTGTAAAATGTTCTACGTAACGGCGGAGTGAGGCGCTAAATCTTATGCATTCCGCTGGTTAGTTCGTACTACATTTCTGGGGAAAAGGTAACCTTAAACTGGCCAAGACAAGTTATATTTTATGCCTTTTTTTACAACTACCCCTTCGAACGAGTGTAGGAGATGCGGGCCAAAGTGACAAAAACTCTTCCATCTTGCATAGAACTAAGTGCGTCTAGAGAAAATATTTGTGAGCATGTAGCGCGGGTTACTGCACAAGGTAGATTTTTAAGTATACGTAAGCACAATAAGGCGTATGCGGTAATGTCAACCATACGGATCTTGTAGTTTTTAAACGTCAAAAAACTTTGCGCACCAAGTTATACCAAAGGTAACTTACACCTTGTAACATTTGGTATACACTAACGAAATTTGTGGTCTTAAATTTTAAAGCGTGTGTCCGTTTAGTGTTGTGATTTTTTATTATAACTTTACTTCTAAATTTAAGGTTTTTAAGCGTCGCTTTGTCGATTGCATTGATATAATATGCTTCAGTTTTATGAGAATATTCATATTAGAAGTTTACAACATAAATATTTTTTAAAGTAGTAAAATGTTCGCCAATATGCAGCGGTATATTTACCTACATTAGATAAGATATCATTAACAGAGATGCGTTAAATACGGGAATAAGTGGTGAAATGTGGAGAACCTTACTAATAGCGCAGATACCAATAGTATTGCTTACCTATGGAATCAAACGATCCAATAAATTGGGATCTAGTTACCTTGCAGTATGAATTTGAATGGAACCGATCAACGTACGCATCGTCTCGGCGACGTCCTGCAATGCAGCAG
Organism: Eupithecia subumbrata; assembly: GCA_949316285.1. NCBI lineage: Eukaryota > Metazoa > Arthropoda > Insecta > Lepidoptera > Geometridae > Eupithecia > Eupithecia subumbrata. The sequence continues at coordinate 8,415,434 of OX438642.1, read as the reverse complement.
CTAATGCGGCAGCCGGATGTCGGAATCGGCCTCATATAACCTGCCGTACTTAAAGAACGGGATTGAGAATAACTGCACTGCTCATGCTGTCCCTTAAGATCGGATTCGAACAAAGCAGGACAGCATGATAGATGACCTAATTTTCATTCTATAAGTTCGCAGGTTATTCTCGTATTGATTTTATTGGTAAAAAAATTACACGTCAAAAATTTTAAATTTAAGTACATTGGAGGTACCTGTAGATTGATTGCAACAGTCTGCATTTAGTTCAATTCTTTCAATTGTAAATACTAGTTCTTATTTATTTATATTATTTGATTGCAATTTCCTTTTTCAAAAGGTACAGAATATTCTTTTAAAATAATAATAATATTACCATACACAATTGTAATTAAATCATTATCTAATTAGTTTATCAAAGTCATTGCTCTATCAACCCCTTTTCGGGCTTGTTTTGGAATGATTGCGTGGAGGCGGCATTTAAACACACACATTTCCGGTTGTAGACGGTGGGAGCCGTCAGGTGCACCAGCCTCGACGTTTTTCAGCCGCACTCCGCATCTGCGCCCTGCGCGTGTTATACGCATGGCTATCGCATAATCTCGAAAAGTAATAAAGTCTTCCGCGTCAAACAGAATCGTTCCTCGCACACGTAGTTTGGAACTTTTTGTGACGCAACGTTTGTAAGCAATCAGGTCATGAGCAATAATATATTATAATAAATATCCTTAGAAAACTACTCAAATGTCACTGGAAAGTGCTTTAGGGTTATGTATGAGGCTCTACAAAAAGTAGCTTTGGTGTGTAAATTTCTAAAACTTTTTATTTCGCCACGGACAGTTGCAACTACTCGCAACATAATGACGATTTACTAGAATTTAGGAATACAAAATTATAGTTCCCAAACAGTTTAGAGACTATAAAATCGTATTGACATAATTTAAGATTTGTTTGGATATTAGAAGTAATATTTATAGTGATACTTACAGTTGATTGCAATTGTCCATACTGTTCTTATTGTTAGATTGTATTACAAGCAATATTAAATTAGTAACCAGTGCCTATACTTATCCTCAAAATATAATATATCTTTACCGACTACTTTATTGGAATCATCATAAAAAGAATACAATTTTGTTATATTAACTGATTTATTCTTATCATCATAATAATATATTTATATAAAAATTTCTACAAAAAATATATGTATCTTACCTCTTCTTTAGACTTAGTGCTATGATATATGATTCGCAGGCAGGTGGCCTGAAGATTTCAATATTAATATACAAGTTTTTTCATATATATTACACTACAATGAGTTCCTTTATTACCATAGTACCTACATAGCCATTCGAAAGTAGTCTCGATAATTCAAGTGCTAAACAATAAAAATAAAAATTATTTATTCCCAAAAAAAGTTGATGGTTTACAGAGTCGGTACATAAATATCTAATTAGGTTTAAGATAAAATAAACAGTAAGTACATAATACTCTAACCACAAATGTGATCACTAGCCGCGCGGCGTGGATACTGATTTTTTTGAAGTCGTGTTGCCCGTTCCCCCGCGCCCCTGTAAACTCGCCAAGACTGGTCTGAGTTATTATCAGGTTTGCCTATAGTTATTGGTATTACTTGGCAACAATTTGTTTTGCATAATTCGACAGAATTTTCACTAAACACAAATAAGTATATAGATAAAAATAATAAATAAATATATAGATATAATAGCCGAGTATTTTTGTGAAGTTGAATTTTTGAAAAGATGAAAGTACAAAGCTACCAACATTATTTATAATGCTTAATCCAAAGATATACTTACTGGCCTGCTGAATCATATATTTATTAGCGTTTATACATTATAGATATTATATGCCAGAACACAGTGAGATAATAAAAGATAGAACTGTTCTATATTATGTATCCTTAATTGAAACCGTAGAATAATAAATATGTATGACCTATATGCCATTTCATATTTTGCTTATTCCATACTAATAAAAAACAACATAAACATAATATATAGAAGCAAAACTAACTATCTGTCGAAAAAGAAAGAAGGCTTTATTTTTTAGACAAAACATGAAATAGCACGTAACCAAATGATAGAAGGTAACATAAAGTATAATTCTGTTCTTCCTCTTTGATATTTCAAAGAGGAAGAACAGAATTATACTTTATTTTATATTTTTATATATTATTATATAACAGCCATTATGATGTTTGAGCGTTGATGCAGTTTCTAAATAATAGAAAACTATTTTGAAATCCTTTATATTAAGCAAGTTCGACTCGTATCTCTTTACCTACGTTATAAGAAATCATTGCCAAATACGTTTGTTTTCTCAATGCCTTATTTCTTTTCAATCATGAGAAGTCTTATCTCAAGAATAATTTTAGGCTATTTGACAGCAATTCCATAGAAAATATGTCAACCAGCCATATTTACAATTAATAAATTAATAATATTTATATATATATATATATTATTATATAAAAGATATTTGACTATTGTTAAATCGGCCATTATACTGGTGATATCCAACTCAATCATAAAGTCTTCACTTTGTTTGTGAGATTAGCAGCTAACTTCATACGAATAACAACATATGATTCCTGTTACATTGATATACTATAATGTTCTTAGATTTTCTAGATTGTAGTCCAAGTCTTATGAATAAAATGTACAAATGCTTAAACATAAACACATTTTAGATTTGATATTTATATTTTATGTAAATCAAAATGAAATTTGTAAATAGGGTGTAACAAAAAGTAAGGAATGGTTTAGACTGGGTCACAGAACAGAGGAAAAATATTTTGATTGTATACTGACTTTTAGTTTTCGAAAAAATAAATAAAAACTAAATGACCAATAGACAAAGCAATGACTGATGTATGTGCAAATATAAAGTTTAGTCCTTACTTTTTGTTACAGCCTATATATTGTATTGTTATATTATATTATAATTATAACTCACAAAGCTTATGTATGTTATAATACTGAAGATGACTCGCAAAATAGTGTCAAAATATACGCTATGTGATTGCTTCTCACAATTGCTGTCACGCAAAAATTTCATTCAATATCGGCTTAACAGCTTTAAGGACAAGCTGTCTCGTCAGCAATCCTTACTGAGTAAAGGCTAGTGTGTATGGTGACTAGCGGTGTCTTTAAAAAGATAATTGGAGGATAAACAGCTGTCGTCGGATCACTTCTAAAAATTGACAAGCTTGTTTCCTTCCAATTATATTTTATCCGTTGTGTTTTTGTATTGCCTTAAACTAACTAGCAAGCAATAATTAGAGACTAAAATAATAATCGTTACAAAGCCTTATCAAGAAAAGCCTCAAAATGTACCTACTGTTAAAAATCTATCAACTTTAAGCAATGGCTGAGCAGTATTTTCATATAGGTACACTAATATAATAAGTATTTTGATTGTTTAAACACGCTAAAGTCTGGATCTACCAGTCGGATTCGGAAAATTATATTTGTATATCTGGGTTCATCAGGAATAGTACCTCTAGGTTATGCTCTGCCCGTGCGAAGCCGGACCGGATTATTTCTGACAAAGTCAACACAATAAACCACTTTTATCTATTGCCATAGATATACGGGCTAGTGCTTAAAGTTGAGAGAGATTAATATGTTTATGTCGTGTAGATGAAGATTGTGATTGAGAGTGCTATGCCGTTCCGCTAAGATCATATTTGACGAATGCTGTAATTGGCATTTTTCAAATATGATCACAATCTTTATCTACACAACGTATAAGGAGTTGACAGTTGAAAAACAAAATAATTTGATTTTACGTCACTGTTCAAATGTCGTTTACATTACAAAAATAAGATCTCTAAAACAAGCCTTACTATAACTGAATGTACCAACATATGCCTCATCAATACATATAAATTATATATTTATTACACATAAATTATCTATTTACACATACATAGATTAGCTTTTACACAAAGTAGTGTTTTTCTTACCATGTTAAGGTTTTTATACTAATTGGTACGCGTAGAATATTCATATGATAAAATAGACGCAGCTGTAAATTAAAGTATGCCAATATTTTGTGCAGGGTGGAATCCTTAGTAACCTCGGATTAATTAATAAACATAAGTCCCATATTCGGTAAAAAGGATTTATGGTAAACTGTGCTAAGAGTTAATGTTAAATACTCGCAAGAGTGTTATTTGGGCACCGCGAGCATTCGCCTGTAATGTAACGATCTAAAGGTGGATTAAGACCAAACAAGCGAATGATAATTGAATCCGCATTCCGTCAAATACTTTTTTGTAAACAGAGACATAGCATTCTTTGGTTGCTGTATTTATCTTCATCGAGTTTAGAAGAAGAGGATAAAAGAACGGTTTAAACCGAATATTCAATTTTGAACATTCTGCTGCTGTGTATAAATTAATTATATGATGCTGGACAAGACTGTCCGCACAGCAACATCTAGCCCCAAAGTAACCAAAGATCGGTCGATTCAGTAACCAAAGCTATGTAGTCGGTCGATTCAGTTGTTTTTACAATGTCAGACGAAGCGGCTACCGCGTTACTTTAAAGGCGGGCGCTCGCGGTGGGAGAGTGCCTTTAAATTATTATTTTTTATAATATAACCTTGTTTTTTGTAAGTCAGTTCTTATTGAGTTACAGTTAATCATAGTACTAAAATAATGAATCATTAATTTCCAAATTCAACATTAAACAATAGTGTACAAAAATATGTGCCTCAATGAAAGTGCAGATAGTATAAATGATAATAGATAACCAAAAATATTTTTCTATGTAATTATAATGAATTGACCGCGATCAAATAATACAGGTTTCCACCCTGTGTATTTTATACGGAATGTGTTCGGGTTGAAATAGGCAAGGGTTAACACCACTATAAATATATTTTGCTATATAAAATTTTATGCATAATAACGTATCTCATAACTTTACTGTAGGCTCGTCTGCATGTTGTAAGGTTAGTTGAACGAAGTTTCGTGATGTGTTCAATTATTTTAAAGTTTCGTGCCATTTTGCATTGCACACTTTCTTGTTAGTATTTAACGTTTTCTGTTCAAAAATAAGTTCAGTGATAATAAAATAATTAGCCCAAAAATGTTTAGTTTTTGTACAATATGTGTTGTGTGTATTTGTTATCGGCATGGATGTTGAGTTCTCGCGTGCGTGGAGTGTAGAGTATTGCTGCTTTGTCTGTATGTTTTAGAGAGAAGGTTCAAATTCGCTTGTACGCTCGTCAGAGTCTGGAACCAATATCCGTGTAGATACGTAATGGTTTTGGTGGTATTTTTTCCTATTTGTGTTTATTTAATAAGTTTATTGCCCGTAGCCAACCTGCGTGATCCACATTGGGGAACACGAACTCATTTTAGGTCACCCATTCAGTTCGGACCACGGAAAAACAATTTCCCGTTAACCAACAGTTGACCAAGCAGGTGGACCACGGAAAATATACGATTAAATTCAGATTCAAATTCGAAATGAATATGTTAGTTTTGCGTTGTGATATATCGTTGCTCGTATTGTTATTAGGATGTTGTAGAATGCCCTTACAAATAATCATGATGTTATGCAATCAATTGTGCTTCCACAAGGGTTCTTGTCACCCTGTATATAGTTTTTATTCTTGTTGAAGTTCAAACCTCAAAGAAATGAAATGCCTTAACTTCATGTTTATTAGTAATAGCCTAACCGTATCTATAACCTTATATACAGGGCGTCCTACGGCCATGCCACGTGGAGGGAAAGTACCTTGAATATTGTAGATAGAACATTTTACTGAAAGAAGACATTATTTTAATTTAAAAAACAATTTAAACTGCATTCATAGATATTTAAATAATTACATGGTTGAACCGGGCATCGAACGGCTTCATCATAGGTAAGGATTATTCTAATATTCTAATCCTTATGATGAAGCCTTTCGATCGGTATTATAAAGCTACGGGATGATTGTTTTTCTCGTGTAACGGGTTCGATGCCCGGTTCAACCATGTAATTATTTAAATATCTATGAATGCAATTTAAATTGTTTTTTAAATTAAAATAATGTCTTCTTTCAGTAAAATGTTCTATCTACAATATTCAAGGTACTTTCCCTCCATGTGGCATGGCCGTAGGACGCCCTGTATATTATTGAATTGAAATATTCAGTAGATGATTAAACTATACATTGTATTTTTACTGGGACAGTATGGAGGTACTCATAACTTGATTAAGTACAAGTACACTTTATTACACTTCTTTCTACTCACGCTTGACTATTTTATTTTATTCGGTTATTGTTTTCTACAAAAAGAGTTGATGTTTCCTAACACATCTATGGCCCAAGGCGATACCAGTCTTCTCCCCCGTGTCGCGTAGGCTGGGCAGTGAATGCGTTAAGATCGTGTACCTATACCTCTGGATAGGGGGCCCATACAGTCCCAGTTCACAAAAAACACTGTACCTATAGGTTGATAATATATCTATTTACTGTCACGTAACTTAAGTAAGCGATGTTAATAAATAAAGTTAGTAAATATAATTGTATTTTGTTATTTATCTTCACCCTCTTTACTAAACAGGTCTCGAACGTTTGTCAATTACCTATACAAATAAGTAACAAAAGAACCCGTTAGAGTACATATGCGCTATTTAATGAATACCCAAAAATATTAGGACCCAACCTACATATCAGGTGGATCGCTCTGAATACTTCGGAGATTATGGGGTAATGGAAAAAATTTCGATTTCAAAATATTTGAAAAAGTATGTACCCTACAGAAATTTCAATTATATACATCCCAGCTAGCAAGGGAATCCTATAATAAAATACATTAGGTAAAATTAGACTAAAAAAGCTCTTATGGCTTTTCTTGAGACTCTTGCTTTTAAGTTTACTAGTACACTATTTTATAGGATAATTACAAGACGTCTCTCTTTATGTATATTGACGAAGTCTAAATAGTCCTAAGAAAATTATAGTCTTATCAAAGCATTGTGTTACATTTCCAGAATTTATAATAATACTTGTCTGAGATCATTACAAATATGCAGCAATTTCATTTTATAATGGCATTGTGTAAGATTCCCAGATTTTATAACATAGTAGCTGCATTCTTACTACCCGTTGTCCTATTACCCGTTTTCCCGTAGGAATGAACCATTTTTCCGCGGTAAAAGTAGCCTATGTTCATTAGGAATAATGTGGGTTTATAATGATAAAAAAAAATTCAAATCCGTCCAGTAGTTTCGGAGCCTATTCAATACAAACAAACGATCAAATCTTTCCTCTTTATAATATTAGTATAGATTTAGTAGTCTTCTACAAGACAATTAAAGTAGCTTTAGTGCTTCCAAACACTGGTGCAAGCCAGTAATTAGACTTATTAGTTATTAGCATTCTGTTAGCTCATTGTGGGAGCTTAACAAGAACTTGTGCTCCAATAAATGGGCCCAAATCCAGCGTTGTAGTATACTAGTAGACTGTTATTGGAGTGTTGAAATGTAGTCTTGAAGACAGTTATTGGATCTATTTTACTACATGGCATACGAATGCATACAATACATTTGATACCCGTTCTCGGTGATGTAGCCCCCCCCCCCCTTTTGAAAATTATTTCCCACTGACCAATTTTCAAACAGTAGTCTACTCACAGACTTCTCTATTATTTTCCTGTAAAATATATATCCTTATCTATAAACGCTACATACATTTCATTTGGATTGCTCTGCAAAGTTCGGAGATGGGTGAAATTTCGATTTTTCAAAAAGTATTTTGAGATGTACAAACTGATAAGGTACCTTTCATTTGATACCCCACTTGACCCTAATGGTCTCTTAAAATTTCGACATCTCAATTTGTACTGAAAGACGAAAAACTGCAGGCCGGTGCTGGACGCGGCAAGCTGAAGACAGGGCGCTATGGCGCTCATTAGGGGAGGCCTGTGTCCAGCCGTGGACTAATATAGGTTGATGATGACGATGAATTTGTACTGAATATATTCATTTAAATTATATTTTTTTTGTTGGTTACACTTTTTTAACACAGGCGCACGAAATATATAGAAAGATAGAAAATTCATTATTGCACACTTATCAAGATAATTCACAAAAATCAACAAAAATTTAAAAAACATGTGACAATTGGCGGTCTTTTCGCTCAGGAGCTCTACCAGACAACCGTGGTTGGATAGCATCGTTGGATAAAAGATGGGGATCTGTGTGCATTATTTTATTAGTACCTAATACAAATTTTACAAATAAAAAAAAAATCGACAAAATTACAAATATACCTTAATATAGTACTACCTATATATACCAACATATACATACTTATATATTTATAAACATAAATATCTATATTTTATAAAGGAAAACAAGGGTGTGGTCAGTGAGAGCAGGACAAATAGTGTTCCTTTACTCTTGAATATTTGTGTGACTTTGTATAATTATTTTTAATTTCAATTTAATAGGTTAGTAAGTTTTTAAGTAAATAACTAAATAGTTGCTGAGATATTAAGGAGATTTCGAGTTAGTAACTAAATAGTTGCTGAGATATTAAGGAGGGAAAAAAGGACAGACAAAGCGAGACCATACGGGTTTCGAAACCGAACTCGGAAACCCTAAGAAGATTAAACTAAGTACAGTATTGTTCTAGCTACACCCACATTTTTTTGTGGCAACGTGAAGTCTTCCTATTGTCTTATGTAGGTACTTTTTTGGAAGAGTACGTCATAAGTAGTGGGCAGTCATGGTAACTGGGGGTAGGTGGAACCAAGTACAGTAGCTTGGCGGCGAGGTTTTGGTTACGTAATAAAATCACACCCAATACAAATATCGGAAAAACATCGAAAAATTTATGAAGATGAGGGTTTAAAAAGACACCATACAACATTTTTTTATAGGAGGGAACTTAACGCGTTCAACTAACTGTCAAACTAGGCCCATATCTCAATCCCTACTGAGATCTAGGCAACCAAACCCTACCCCAAAAGATAAGCAAAGCCATCATTTTAAAATAAGCAAAACCATCATTTTTTTCAAAATAAGCAAAACCATATATTTTGCGCTTACGCTGTTCCAAAAACGTATGCACTATCCCGCAGCTGTGTGAACGTGGCAACCAACTTTAGATATTCTTGGTCCCATTTGATTGTACTGGGTTTTTACCCCGAGCCTCGACAAGCTTAGAACAAAAAGTCGTGATAATTCCCCCTTTCATTTTTATTTATTTTACTTTTAGTATTTGTTGTTATAGCGCGCTTTATGGGTCCGGCGACGGATGAATTCCCATACAAACGTAGTACCAAAATGATTTGTTATTTGAGAATATTTTCACCATGGTTTGCTATTATTTGTATTAGAATAGTATTGATTTAGGTTCCTACCACAAGCTTTTTTGAAAATACTTATCTACACAAATACTAAGAAAACATTCATTCTTTAATGTAAAAATTCGGTTCGGTTTAGTTTCATTTCAGAAAGGTATTTTGAAAAAAAATTGTGGCAGGAACCTAGGTAAATACTATTTTAATACAAACAATAGCAGACCATGGTGAAAATATGCTCAAATTACAAATCATTTTGGTATTACGTTTGTATAGGAAATTCATCCGTCGCCGGACGCTTAATAACAAATACTAAAAATAAAACAAAAATAATAATAAAATAAAAATAATAATAACGCATTCTGTGAAAGTTTCAACTGTCTAGCTCTTACGGTTTAAGATATTGAGCCTACTGACAAACGGGCAGACCAGTAGTGGCGGATTAAGCTAGCAGGAGTAGGAAATGCTTCGGGCCCGCGCTTGTGGCCAACATAATAAAAATTAAAAACATCTTAAGTTGCAACATTACCTATTTCAGACACGGTTCCAAATAAAATAAAGTCAACGTATAAAAATACAAAATGTCATTGGAAAATAGACTTGATTCACAAAGCACCTTTAGAATCATCCAGCGCACGTCGTCGATTTGGGTTTCATTTGACGCACAATTGATGGGTTTGGTTGCATATCTAGGTGTAGGTAACGTGGAGCCTCTGCCAAGGACCAAATTTTTATAAGAATACCGTTGTGAAGCTTCTACACCACAGCCGCGATTTTGAAGCGCGTCTATTGTTGCGATTTGTTGCGATATTTGTTTGTAGTACATTTTGTACTAAGACGCATACGATCTTACACACCGCTGCGATTTTATCGACGCGATAAAAGTTGGACAACGTCTTTCCGCATCCTATCATCCGCGATGCAAAAATATTCATGAAACATTTTGTATTAGGACGTATGCCATCTTACACACAGCTGCGTCTTGCGTTTTGGGGGGCGGTGGCGGCGTGCGGCGTCTAGGAATCGCGCTACAGAATCGCAACAAATCGCGCGACACAAGACGCGCTTCAAAATCGTGGCTGTGGAGTAGAGTCTTAAAGCTTACAAACCTTCCTCTCTTGTTTATTGCTAGAGCTGCTACCGTTCTTGTTATGGCTGCGAATAAAATGTGTTTTTACTAAAAACAGAATAAGTCTCAAAGACGACGACAATGATGAACAGTTCACTCTGCTCACCATTGTCGTAGCCCTAAGCTATTTAATTTGCTGATCGCCTCACCCTAACTCCTCATAATTTTTTGGTGATCGCTCCGATCACCGTCTTTTTTTGTGTTGGTTTCCTTTATTATTTTTCCAACAGCCGCAACAGTCTAAAAAAGTGTACCTACAAGTCGTTCCGTTCACCATCATCGTCTTAGCTTCCTTAGCTATTTTATCGATCGCCTTACACTAGTCTCAAACAAGGTTTCGCGGCTCGCTCCACTCGTCGTTACGTTGCTTCCATTTTTTGCCAAGAGCTGCAAAAGTCTGAAACATGTGTGCAGTTTGTTTTGTCTTAGAGATGAGTTCAGCTAGCTCCGCTCGCTATTGTGTTCGCTTACCAGCTTTTTGTTAACCACCAAATACCTGCACAAAATATTTACTGTGAAAAACACGTAAATTGTGCCCAAGGGTAAGTGGGGGTAGGTAAAACCAAGTAGTATTGTGGCCTTTTGAACATTCAACAGCACCAATTTAAGAGGGCGCATTGCGCTATTTTTTGAAAAGGAGGAGGTAGGAGCGCATAGGTTCACGTTCATAGGAGCTAGGGTTTGTTCCCGGGAATTCTCGTCCCGGGAATTCCCGGGAAATCGATCGGTCTCGTACCCGGGAAATTCAGCTCGAGAAAAGTCGAGACATCGAGAAGTTTAATACATAAACATTTTTACGCTTAGCTTTCTTTGTAAATGCGAGGCGGCAGCGGCATCCTTTGACAGCACGGCTCGTGTCTGTCGGTATCCTTTGTTTTTGCCGACAAACGCAAGCGCGACGCGGCCCCAGTTGTATTTTGTTCATTCGTGTTTCAACTCCCGCCGTGTTCGGATCGGTCGGATCATAAACCCAGCATAGTGAGTGTATTTAATTTACTATTTAGTGACGCACGAGTAATAGAATCGCAGAACAAACAGGTAAGTATTGTTATTATTTATTTAAATAGTTCAAGTGTTTGTTTTGTTTTGTAAGTACTTTTGTATTACCAAAATAATATTTTTGTTTAAAATGAATAGGTATGTTAAAGAAATAAAACTTTTGTTTTTAATCAAATAAGAGAATTGTTAGTGCATAAATATTTACCGATTTCATTAATTGCATTTGTATTGCAGATGTTGTAATAATCCCACAAAAGCCTAAAGTTCTAAACTAAACACATAATATTAAGACGTTGTTTGTAGATAGATATCTCTTATTTAATTACATTAAAACTGCCAAAAATTGTGATACCATACCACCCACATAGTGAGATTAGTGAGTGATCTTTAGTTATGATGAGAAAAATTATGATACTAAAGTCATTTATAACGGGATATTTACCATGATTTGAGTTTTGAGCTTTTTTGGACGTGTTGGTACAGGTTAGAGATAATGGAAGCGTAGGCCACTCGGTGTATAGGAAGCCCACACATACGGACCGGTACCTCCATGCCGACTCACATCACCACCCTCGGCAACTTAACTCGGTGGTAACATCTCTAACGAACCGTGCTTACGACCTGTGTGATAATAGAAGCCTACAAAGTGAGTTGGCTCACGTCAGAAATGTTTTAGATAAGAACGGCTATAAGGTACGATCACTGCCAGCTCGTTCCGGCACCAGCCATAAACCGCAGAGGAGTACGGTGGAACGCAAACCAGCATTCTTGCCTTACATAAAAGGAGTGACGGATAAGGTTGCAAACATCCTGCAAAAATCCTCCATAAAAACCATTTTCACGCCTTTCAAAAAGATTACACACTACCTGCGTACACCCAAAGACACGTTCCCACTAGAGAAACCAGGTGTGTACAAGATTGACTGTAGCTGTGGAAGCTCGTATATAGGCCAGACGAAGCGCTCTATTGCCTGCAGAGTCAAGGAACACATACGAGCGGTAAAGAATCGGGCAACAGAGAAGTCTGCCATAGCGGAGCATCTTCTGGAGTGTGGTTCAAACCACTGGATCGAGTTACACAATCCACAAGTAATCTCAACAGAGCGACATTACATACCAAGATTGGTACAAGAGGCCATTGAGATTACCAAACACAGGAACTTCAACCGAGAAGAAGGTTTCCAATTATCGGGAACCTGGAATCCTGTTGTGAGAATGTGCAAAAACCGAAGAAGTGATATACCAACCGCGCCGCGTTCTGATACCGTCAGTGTTGTGTGTCGTGATCGAGTTGCGTTCGATAATGAAACCGGTGGTAGTAGTAACGTTCGTAGCAAAAGACGAAAAATGAGGGTAGATCGATATGTCTGCCAATAACAACTCACTCGCAGTGCCGTCAGTTATTCCGTGATCATGGCGCATGAAACTGTGCCGAAATATTGGAAAGCTCAAAACTCAAATCATGGTAAATATCCCGTTATAAATGACTTTAGTGTTAATAACCATGATGGATTTAGAAGTTTTAAAAATTATGATTGTTTTTAGTTAAGATGTTTGTTTTAAGCTGATTGTTAACAGAGATTTTGGTTTTTACTAAAGATTAGTGAGATTAGTTATAATAAGAAGAAGTATGATTGTTTTTAGTTAAGATGTTTGTTTTAAGCTGATTGTTAACAGAGATTTTGTTTTTTATTACAGATTAGTGAGATGAGATTAGTTATGATAAGGAGACGAAGTATGATTGTTTTTAGTTAGCAATTTTGTTTTGAGCTGATTTTTTATTGAGAACTTGTTTTTTTTGTTAAAAATTATGTTGATTTTTTCATGTAAAATAAACACAGTTAAATTAAAGACTCTTTATTAATTAAACAAAAATTTAGACGTATTTTATTTTTTCTCGACAACCCGAGAAGACCCGAGAAATCAGGCTCGAGAAGTCTCGACACCCGAGAACTAAAAAACCTCGAGAAATCGGAAACCCTAATAGGAGCGAGAAACCTTGCATTGAATGCGTCAAACAATCTAATGATCTGCAAATAGAAAAATAGGCGACAATAAGCAGTACGAGATAGATAAAATGTACAAAACTATGGTAAAATGTGTAGGTATCGACCGACAGATCAACCCTGATATTAATCAGGGTTGATCTGTCGGTGAATACCTACAATAATTGGCTATTTATATAATAATGATCATAATATTGATTCACAAAAAGAGCATCAGATTTAGTGATCACGCCACCTTCTTCACTAATTTCGCTTACGTCGACATTTTCTTCCGATGTATCAGTAAGTGTGACGATAAGTTATATTCGATCGAATAGACATTAATTTAACATCCTTCAGTTAGTTAACGATTTCGATGTGTACGTGCAAATAAGCTCCAATTGCGTTCCGAAGCAGCTGATTATGGAGGAATAGGTACTCAGAATGTTTATAGGTATTTTAGCTATATCTTGATTATAAGCGAACGTTTTCACACATTAAAGCTAGCAGTTAAAACGTTAGGGTGCGCGTTAACAGGCCGGTATCGAGCTATTCGCACTGGCCCCATCAATGGTTTGCCATACAAGATTGAGCCGTAATTCCAATAGGTAACCACACTTATCACACCGTGATCGCCACCCATTTCATGTGTTGGAGCCCAAATGACTTTGTCTTCATCAAACTCTTTCAGCCTCAATTCTGCCATATTTGCGAGCATTTTAGCTACATCAATGCTCGAATTTTTTGAAGCTAGCCTTAAATATTCCGGAGCTAAACATATTTCGTATTTTTTTATACAAACGACGCAGTATCTAGGATCCAGTTGTTGGTGTGCCGCGCAGTGGATCGTTTACAAGCAAAAATCTTTTCGCTTTTGAATGACGGATAGTATCACGATCTGGTCCGTCTCGCTCAGGATAAGCTGTTTCCAATTTGTGAGTTACGTCTTGTGTAGCGATTGAATAATAAAGGGCACTTCAGAGAGCAATGCACTGTCCTTTATAGATATGAGAATAGCGTTGCCAATTGGCCGGAAAACTTTAATAGACTAAGAGCCCGCAAATGCCAGATCTTCTTTATTTCATGAAAGCTGAGAGTTTGTCTGCGCATACCCCCACTCAGGTAGGAACGCTCAGCGATTACGAAGACGGCTTAATCGGTGAGCGTTCCTACGTGAGTAGGGGACCCAAATTTAGTTTGGCCGATATCTACCAAAGCTTTGGCAGATATCAGTTTACATAATTGTTGAATTTGCACCAAAAATCCGTCATAGTATAATAAATAACACAAGCTCTGCTTAGCTTGGTGCTAGATAATGTTGTGTGAATTGTCCAGCATTATTTATTTATTTACTTAAATATTTTGTTCTTGATAGTATTATGTAGAATCAAGTACTTCCACTGCCAGACACTTTTCATAGTTGCTTTAGCCTGCCAGGCGTCTTAAACTTTCATAAAATGAAGGTGAACTTTCGTCATAGTATAAAAGCTGAATTTTATATAATGTTACTTGGGGAACTACCAAAAGGTGTTTTCTAGAACGCCAGACACTTTGCATAGTTGCTTTTCCCTGCCAGACCCTTTCAAAATGTGCCGTAGGTACTTGAGCGAGGTAATAAATCTCAAAATCGGTATGGATAAAGCTCATATTTTTGTATTTTCTTCGGGATACAGTATTAGAAATCAAGTACTTCCATTGCCAGACACGTTAAAAATTAGGTACCTATGTAGGTAAGTGAACTTTCATAGTACAAACCTGAATTTTATATTATGTTATTTGGGGAATCAAAATATGTTTCCTTGAAAGCCAAACACTTTCGATATTTCCTACGGCCTGCCTCCCAGACATTTTGAAATTCTGCCGTAGGTGCGAGGTTAAAGTATATAGCTCATTTTTTGTATTTTATTCGGAATAATATCAGTAATCAAGTAGGTACTTCCATTGCCGGACATTTGCATAGTGGCATTCCCCTGCCAAACGTCTTACGAGGGCGCATTGCGCGCCATTTTGTAAAAATAATATTCATAGGATTTCGCGTTCATAGGAACGGGACGAAGCTTAAGTACGTTTATGGAACGGCGTAAGCGCAAAAATGATGTTTTTGGTTATTTACAATAAAACTACACGACTTTTGAACAAACTGTATTAAGGAATCAAATAATTAGTAATAACTCTAAAAACTATTGTAGTTTAACGAATTCATTACGGATGTAAGCGGGTTAACTACGAACCTTATTTGTGTTGGAAGAACACCAACGTTTCTTTCAAATAAGGTTCGTAATGTATATTCGTAAATTCCGTAGTGAATTAGTAATAACCTACGAAGCAAAACAATTTTTTTTCTATGGACCGCAGGGTCCCTGAGATCTAAACCAAATTAGGTGTAAAACAGTGTAATTTCATGATTTTTATATCGTATTTTTTTGCAATTGTATTTTATTTATATTAATGTTTTATTTTTTTATGCAATTCAAGTTTTTTCCAAGGGGATCCCGTGAGTGCTGAGATCTAGGATCTAGTTTGACAATCAAACCCGGTATATTCGCCACATTCATAACACCACCAACATCGATGATATTTATAATTTGCTCAGCTCGTTCAGCTAGATATTCGCCCGTTTCTCTTTTTATTTCAAGATAAACCGCATTTTAAAATTTAGGGTCGGCGTTCTAACAATACAATTTATTACATACCTACACCTTTTCCAGTAATGTTGTCCAACCATCACATTATTATCAGAACTAGAGCCATGTTTTTTTTATGAATTGCATTTTGAATGCCTGCATACTCTGCTTCTAAAAACGGGTTACTCAAAGAATCTCTAGGTGGCACTGAATATGACGAATCGACAGTTTGAAAACATCTTGCCAATATTCCGATTCTAGCAACGACAATGGTACCCTACTAGAACAATATCTGTCTTACTAAAGTGGTATCTAGGTCAGCTTGTGTATCGTGGATAACCATCGCGTCCTTTGATAATGGCACATAAGCGCCGTTATCATAATGGCGGCATGTTTGAAACGCAAAATAATTTTTTAGTTCTTGTGTTGATGATTATCTACGTAGGTATACCTATTGAGGTGCGCACGTGTAGGTACCCGCAAGCGCTTGCGGTTTCAACAAAACGGTCAGCCCTTGCACTATAGATAGAGATAGATAGTTTATTGTAACAAAACATGCGCCTACGGGCTCCAAGGCCGGTCTAGGAGGGGCCAACCCTAAGCGCGCGCCTGATTGATAAATCGCATCTGCGTGTGATTTGCAATCACGTTGCAATTCACGCGGCAGGACACTTGACTCAAATCAACACAAATTGGACCTCCTTCTGCAATAAGGAACCAACCCACAGATGAGCCAAAATTGAGTTTAGTAAACCGAAAAATTGCATTTTGCGCCTTTTATCAGCCCTGTGTTTTATAACGATCTGACAATTATAACCTAACAAAGTAGTACCCACAAAAAACCCACAAACACCAGTTTTCTAATAAACGAATAGAACCAAGCCTCATGAGGCTTGGTTCTATGTCTTCGATGCTTCGATGAACCATGGTAATACGGAAGGGTTTTCAGGTAAACTTTCTGATTTAAAATGAAGAATCACGCGAAATAAAATAAAAAATGAGTTCAATCTTTCAAACCACCATAAAAATCTTGCACTGTCTTCGATGTTTGAATTTCTTTGTTAATTTTTAACCGACGAAAAACGGAAGCTCTCAAGTCGACGCGTATTTTATTTTATGTATGACCAAGCTTGACGCCGCCGACTCAAAATTACTTACGTATACTTATATTAGTTTAAGAGCTTAGTTATTAAGGTTACATAAAAAGGTTTACTATTTTTTGCTTTTTAGTTTTGACGGCGGTTTTTTTGTTACAAAGATTTTATATAAAAAAAAATTGTGGCTATAATCTACTAATTACCTATAAAAAGTCACACATAAAAAAAAGAAAATATGCGTCGACTTGAGAACTTCCTCCGTTTTTCGTCGGTTGATGAAAGGGAATGTAACAGATTTTGCACAATCCAGTGCTCTGTTATGCACATATCATGGTAATTCAAAAACAGTTCTAGGTTTTTGCTAGGTAAGCCTTTTAAATTCTGATGGACTATATGTATAAGAAATGCTTTAGGCTTTCCTGTTGTCGTTGTGGTCAGCTTTAATTTATATATACTGATACTGTCGCTTTATTGCCCTCATTAGTACTACTACTAATTACAAATACAGCCTCGTCAGGTTATACAATTTATACTCGTTATACTATTTATAACGGGATCAAAAATATTATATTATACTAATAATTTTGCAATTATCATTTTGCTTTCTTTGTTTCGTTAGCTGTGTGCTGTGGGCTTAGAATTTGCACCACCCCAACTCTTCCCGCGGGTGTAAGAGGCGACTAAGGGATATCCACTGGTGGCGGGCAGCAGCGCATCCTGCAGAACAATTCTACCACCAAACTGCGAACCCCAACCCGCATGCCCAGCGTGGGGATTATGAGCACTACCCCCATGTGATAGAAGCCAATAAGGCGCTTATCAGGGGGAGGCCTGCGTCCAGCAGTGGACCGATACAGGCTGTTGAGGTTGAGGTTGAGGTTTGTTTCGTTAGTTAGGTACCTAGGTAACGTGAAAGTAAGACTTTTTTGACTAGGGATACTAAGAGGACGAAGCATAGAATTAGTTTCCCCAATCCTTACTGTACCTTTTTAACCCCCGACGCAAAAAGAGAGGGGTGTTATATGTTTAACGTGTCTGTATCTCTGTAGCTCCCAAACGGATGAACCGATTTTCGTTTAGTTTTTTTTTTTTGTGTCATATATAGATAATTTTATCCCGAGTGTTCTGAGCCATGTTTCGTGAAAATCTGTCGGGAGGGGTTTTTAAATTTTAAATTTTGTTCCTGTCTAGAAGTACTTTACCAAGCCTTGTACTGTGACCGTTTTACATAATTTTTGTTTATAGAGTCATCTTTCTGAATACTATCAATTATTCTGTTTATAAATATTTGCATTCGGATAACAATTATTTACTACATTTGGTAAATATAAGTATCAGTGAAAATTATAATAATATTAGTATTTACAATTAAAACAATTGAGCTGACTGTTGCAAACAATCTACAGGTAGCACAACTGATCCATATCAATACCAGTCGGAAGCGTCCCCAAGACGCTGGCTGCATTGCCCCGCTGTATGGCGATGCTGATGCGTTGTGCCAGATACTGACCAGCTCTCGGGTCACGCGTCGCTTCGACCAGACGGTCAGATAATTTTTTAAAAACTTGAGGAGCCTCGGTACCCCACGGACCTAGGGTTTCGACTCCAAGAGGAGCAAATGAGTAGGCTCTGTCGAGATCTGCATATTTGCGCCTCTTGAGATCTTCGACCAAATCTGTCGCCGCGCCTGCCCTCACGGATGTCCTCGGAAGATGGGAAGGCACAAGTGTGTCGACGCATGTAGCGTCCCACACAATGGGCCTCCCCAACTCCTACGTAACAGTAAGTCACTCAGTGTAGGAGCCATCCCAACACCCAACTTATCTGAGCATATCACTTTCTTCCGAGTATTTTGACTGTGGTCTAGATCTAAATCCTTAACCGGAGACGATACAGCTCGAACTGATGGAACCCCTGTGGGTGCAATAGGTGTATTGTTTCAAGAGCTACCACAATGGGGCTCGAGCGTAGGTGATGGCGGCGCCCTCCGCCAGCAATAATATTGTGGTAAGTTTGATGTATAAGTGGAAGAAAAACAGCAGGCTGATTTATATGAATTCGTGCACTTATTGGCTGCATTCTAAATACGAAAAAGAAAACAAAGGAAAAAAAATCGTTTAATGAGCGGGAAAATGGCTAATTTATTGAATTTTATTTTATTGACCTTATTGAGCTTGTTGGTAGCTGTGTGGTGCTGGCATAGAATTTACAGCACACCAACCCTTCTCGCGGGTGTCGTAAGAGGCGACTAAGGGATATTAACCGGGGGCGGGCAGCAGCGCCTCCTGTGGAACAATTCAACTACCGAACTAATCGCAGTTGGGGATCGCCACACGCATGCCCATCGTGGGGATTATGCGTTTTACCCTCATGAAGTAAGGCGCTTATCAGGGGGAGGCCTGCGTCCAGCAGTGGACGAATATAGGCTGTAGATGTTTGAGGTTGAGAACCTTGTTGAATTGGTTCGTTGCCACCAGTAGACATCATTAACAGTTCCATGATGGAACTACTGATTTTTTTTAAATCACTTGTTCCATTTTAAAAGAGTTTGAAAATAATAGAACTAATGTTGAATTTTGCTATCACTAGTTCCATGAAAGGTGTAAAAAAATTATAAAACTAAGTATTCTTAATACTTAGTTTTATTATAGAAAATCAAAAAATATTATCAAAAATATTTTTTCATCTACGATTTGGATTCAGTGGATTATTCATCATATATTATTTATAAAGAAGGATGGAAAGTAAATCCCAAGAAGCCCGAAACCGAATAGATTTTATCGAAAATCAAAGCAAATGTCAAAGTGACAGCAAATGTCAAAACCGACAGAACATGAATGTCAAAAGCGACGGAAACTGTTAATATTGGCAGATTTTATTAAAAATTACAGCAAGTGGCAAAAATAACAGGAATTTATTTTCATAAATATAACATAATTAAAAATTAATAAATAATCACCGAGGATGCGTTAAAATCCATTCCAGAACGATTATCATACCTTTCTCGTTCCACTTTTTTAAAATTGAAACTAAACTCGAACTATAACTTTGTTCACTTTTAAACATTTTGCATGCCCATAGCGGCTTTATTTTCCTAGATCTCAGGTAAATATTGATTTAATAGTATGTACTAGCATTATTTCAAATAAAAATTATTATCTAACATCCTAATATTTCAACGTTTCTGCTTGTTTATAAACTTTAGCGGAACTTTTTAGTAACTACCTCATACAGCAATCTGTGAATTGCGCCGTAAGCTGCATTATTATTATCTAAGATCATATTATGTAGTCTAGATAAATAACTATACATTTTGTTAGCTTTTCATGAAAAAATAAAATAATATACAATGACTGATGTAATAAATAAATATTAGCCATGTTATTTAGGACAAAATAAGTTACAGCAATAAATCGATTTATATAATTAAGTAATATAATCAGATTATAATTTTGGAAAAAATCGAACAATAGAAATAATAATCTTAAAATAGCTGAGAGGCTTTTCAGGGCTAAAAAAGCGGCCAGGCTATTGCACGTGGTTCCACCTACCCCCT
Organism: Eupithecia subumbrata; assembly: GCA_949316285.1. Classification (NCBI taxonomy): domain Eukaryota; kingdom Metazoa; phylum Arthropoda; class Insecta; order Lepidoptera; family Geometridae; genus Eupithecia; species Eupithecia subumbrata. The sequence continues at coordinate 8,394,710 of OX438642.1, read as the reverse complement.
GTTAAAATATGGCACACGGTCTGCCATACGCCCTGAATGTTAAGGCGCAAGCCCGACCCAAATCAGCGCCACCGCCTATTTTATCTTATTATTCTGTTATACGAAGGAACTTTCAAAAATCGATTCACCAGTTTGTGATACCTGTCATAAGCTTTTTTCTGAATTAGTAGGTATGTCTAAATCTTTGGGCTTATTTATGAATCTTTGGATTCTTTGTTTGAACCTAAGGTATGTCAAATATTATCTCGCTCATATTCTCATAAATTACGATATTTGATAAAGTCTTCATGATATCGTTCAAAGTTGACTCAAATATATGCAGCAGATACCTAATTTAGAACTTGTTTGACCTGTGACTATTGTTGCCCTTGACTTTTCAAGCACCGATGAGTAGAGGGCAATACAGATCGCGATATAATATGTGTAAATATATATACTTACGTCAAAATGTAAGTGACCTAGGATTGCACACAAATCATGGAAGTTCCTTTTAACTTTATCAAGCTTTGGCAGCAGTAGAACTTTTAAGAAAAAATATTATACCGACTTTATACATATTCTGAAAAAAGCAAATTGAATATACTTATTTAAAAAAGAAAAGAGCGTATACAGGGTGGTTGATTTTTGAGATGAAAATGTCCAAATCCGAAACCATGAGAGTTAGAGAAAAGTCGTGTAATGACCTCGATTTATGAGAAAAACTGTATTGTCTTACGAAATTTTTCATTATTCAAAAAATACTAAAATAAGTCAAAACCTGGGAATGGTTTATTATTGGTGGTCTCCACTCAATCATTCAACTGCAGCAGATTGAAGTAGGTAGGTGTCCTAAGTGGTGTAACAAGCCATCCAACGTGATCCGTCTCGTCCTTGTTTCAATTGTAAATAGGTACTAGTTCTAATTTGTTTCCATTAGGTATTTGATTGTAATCTTATATATTTCTTTATCTATCTATCTTTATCTATTTCTTTGCTAATAAAGTCTGATAAGACTTTACTGATTTTTTGACTGATTTTAAAAGCCTCGTATGGAACCAGTTCTGAAACTCCGGTTCTGTAGACGGCCGAAGGGGATTAGTCATTAATGATGGAAACTACAACCCCCTCAAGGATCTAGGTCGACTTAACCAGGGTTACTCTGTATGCTTGGAAAAAAATTACGAAAATTAATTAACAAAAGTTCCCTCGTGTCATGTCATGGCTCACCTTTCTTAATCTCATAGAAATTAATCTATATCAAGTTAGTAAACAAGCTTATTTATGTCACTCGCTGTGACCAAAAAATAACTAGGTAAATACAATTGTAAATACTAGTTGTAATTTATTTCTATTATTTGATTGTAATTTTCTTTGTGAATAAAGAGATTTTTACTATGTACAAACGAACATATAAAGTACCCACAACTGTAACGTTATAAAATAAAACAATTTACGTAGGAAGTAAACTTTTAGAAATGCTTTTTCCTTTTATAGATATGTATGCAATAATGAGAAAAATAATAGAATTTATAAGTTAATTGCGACGTTCTTAAACTTCAAAAAACCTAAATTACTTTATGTTAACGATGCGCTTAAAGCGATTTTTTTCAATTTATAGCTTAGCATCAATAATTATTTTTTTGTGAAAACTCGGTTCGAAGGTTTACGAGCCGTTTAACTCTATGGAGGTGAACATTTCACAACTTCCAATAAAGCGTGTAAGTATCCACATTGGCAATTCTCGAAAATCTGTGACTAACCGTTATTGCCTACCTATTTTCAGATTGGCCACACTCATGACGACGTCCAAAGTTTCTACAATCTCCTTTTGAAAAAATCCTTGATAGCTTGCTCCGAAATGGAGTTGCGGTTTGGAAAAGAAATGCAAAAAAACTTTTAGTTTTATATATTTTTTTATATTTATAGTTTAGTTTTATCAAGCTCATTATTAAACTAAGAAAAGATGCTGTATTAGAAGTGACATAATTTTCAAATAACCCCGCATGGTCCCTTCAGCTTGCGGATTAAAAAAAAACTATGTAGGTAGGTAAGTAACCAACAGACTGAAGTACCTACATAAACTTGCAAGGGTTCCATTATTACCATGCAATATCAATTTAGGTCAACTAAAACAAAAATACGAGTTCTCTCATTCCCTGTTATTCAAAAATCGCAATTTTAAAATGCACTTTTCTTTAGAGTAACAGCTTTGCTGGTTTTAAAAATAAAGGGGTAATATTTCATCTTGCAATATACGCCGCGCTCAAAAACCCTTTATGGGCAAGTACGAATGTATTGTGCTTTTTTTAATACCCGGAATCCGACAAGGGTTTCGGTCAACAACCTTATTAGTACCTACTTGTGGTTATGGGAACGCGTCTGTTTTCCTTGTTTCCATTTACACTTTTATTACATTATCCTCAGAGTTAGGTATCATACCTACCTGTCATCACATCAGTTTACCATTACCAATGTCTCCTGTGTCCACGAAGCCAAAATAACGTCGTATGTCGTTGTCTTCGCTTAGTGTAGATACCTAAATCTTAACAACTCCGTTCGTTTAACGAACACATTTTAGATATTTATACAGAAGTGCATCCGTGTATTTATGCATGCGCAATATCCAAGGATTTCGATATAAGTTAATTGATTGAAAGACATCATCTCTTTTTGAAATAGGCAAGGGCAACAAGGGTGGTGGTGGTGGGTGGTCGCGTTGCAGAAGCTGGGGTGCGGTGGTGGCTAGCGGTGGGCGGGCGGCGCGGGCGCGGGTGGGCGCGCGGCTATAAGTAAGAGCTACTCACGCGCCGGCGAGGTTAGTCGCCGAACGGCAGCGCGTCGCCAGCGGTCTACCCGCTACCCCCGTGCGTCCACCCCACCATACGCACTCGCCTTTCTCACACGAACACAGGCGATCATCGGTTGCGCAACACGACTCCGAACTGAAAGGTCGTCGCTATTGGCATTTAAAGGCTCTCTGGCATTAGTGTTGCATTTAAATGTGCGATGCAGCTTCCTCGTTGAGCTTCACTGTCGCAACCTGTGTCGCTTGGGAAAGGCGCGTGTGTTGACGTGAGCTCTCTTTTGCAGTCAGCACCCAGCAGCCCGAAGGAACCGGGCAAGCGCGCACGCGCACCGCTCCACACTGTACCACAACGCAGCGCCACGCGCAACACGCATCATGATCGCCAGGATTGCATTGTGAGTACAATAACTTACTCATAACAGCTCTAAACACGAGACATTGACATTTTAATCCGCAATATTATCATTTAACGCCCATTATGTACCATGCGTTAATGAATATTACATTTAAGATGTGGTAATTTTTTACACAATCACTTTCTAGCGTCTACTCCGATAATTGCTATGTGGCCACTTGTGTTTAGATCTTTCGGCGGGTCGTCGTTCACTTTCCTCCGTTGTTTGCATGTGCGTCTCGAGCTGTTTACGTAACATTATGTTTAGGATGGACGGAAGCATGTTTAATGTGACAAAAATTTGATCTGATTTCACTTGTGGAAATCAAGTTTTCATTGCTCAACGATAGCAAACTGACATCACGAATGGGGACACTGTTTCTCAATGAAGGCTGCGAAACATTGCTTTAAGAATATGCACGACTCGCGCATACTGTGCTCTCCGTGGCTGCAACCTACGTATTATTTATCTTACCGTTTTAAATACGCTTAAAATTTTGAATTTTGTACAAGTCTGTTAATTTACACGAAATCTATAACTTCCCTAAAAAAACCTTAAACTAAGTTTTTTTGTCGGACAATCATTCAATCTTCAAGAGAAGGTAAATACAGAACTTACACCGTTTAAACGTTAAATCTTTTTGCCTTAACAAGTTCATACCCACAGCGTTATTGGTAGTTGATTGCGTGAATTGCAGGTGCTGCTCATTATGACGAACACGTTTGTGTAGACGCCAGGTCTCGAACGGTCACGAAGTGTTAGTGAATTACCAATATCCCCGTATAGATAATGCATTTTAATAAAGTGATAAATTCCAAATACGACTAGCACCACCGAAAATGGTAGGCGTGATGTAGGAATTTGTACTGATGAATGTTAAAGTCAAAACTATTTTTGAATTGTTAAAGAAGTTGTTCCGATTACTTATAGAACAAGCGATAAAAATAGTGTACAATATTTGTAAATACCTAGTGAGCTCCACGATTTCCCAAACCACATAATTATGCATTGCAAAGATGCTTTTACCGCCACAAACAAAACTTTCTGAAGTAAATATGTTGGTTTTCATATCGCGACGCATATCGGTTTCTCCGCAGTATAAATAGTTTTCTAGTAGACCCGAATAGTCTTGCAAATATTTTGAATGTCCACTGAAAAAAAAGTTAGCAGTATAAAATACGAAAGTAATGAAAAACTGCTTTCGTAAACTAAGAAAAGATGCTGTATTAGAAGTGACATAATTTTTAATCTTGTAAATTAACGACACAAGAAAATGATAGAGTAAAGGCAAGTTTAACCCTAAAAAGAGAAAATTCAAGACAAGATATTTTGAGAAAAAGCTAAATAGAGATAAAAAAGCGGTTACTTTCGAAAGCTCAACGTGGTTTAACGGAGTTTATTGCCGTACTGTAAAAATGCCGTAAAAATCTTAGATGCGTATGCTGCACGAATCCACACAGCATTAGCAGTATATCAGTCATCTAGCCCCAAACTAAGCAGTGCTTGTGTTATGGGTAGTAGATAACTGTTATACTTTATATCGTTTACGCGGTGTATACCTATTACGCAGTACAACTAACTCGCGTTATGCCTAAATTACTTTGTATTATACAGGGTGTCACGAAACATGTGTACTAAGCCGAAAGGAGGCGATTCTGAAGTTGATCAACATTTGTTATACGATTTCTGAATAACGAACATTTAATTTTTTTTTGAAAAAAAAAAATAAAAACTTTTTTTGTTTATATTTGTGTTCTTTGACGTGTATTCTTACATTTTTATTATTGTTTTGAAATGTCAAAGGATTTACATGATATTATAAATATTTTTTTGACAAAAACTGGTTTTGCTGTTAAAACAAGCAACAAAAAATTTTTTTTTTTTTTTTTAAATAATGCTAAGTACACATATTACGTGGCACCCTATATAGATAAATGTTGTTTTAATACACAGAGATAAAAACTAGTACCTTGTTATTTTGAAAAACTACAGACTACAAATAAATTGTACTTAATCTGAAATTATTTCATATTTACCTCCGAAGTAAGCATAGAGTGTGCTATGAGTACCAGTGACTCAGTGACTGATTCACTTTAATAGGCGCTAAAAGTATGCACTTTTTTACCACAAGATGATTGGCCAGTTTTCGAGTCTATTGACAATAACAATTTATTATTTAAAATCAAAATAACTATTGATTCAAAGTTTTTTTAAGCAAAGATTCAAAACAAATGGCTTACAAGTTACAATATGCGCAAAACTTCTTATCTGATATCTCAAATTACTTGTAACTTCTATAAAATAGAAAAAAACTTAAAATCAATGTCGATAGATTCCAAAATTACTATTGATTCAAAGTTTGTTTAAGCAAAGATTCAAAACAAATGGCTTACAAGTTACAATATGCGCAAAACTTCTTATCTGCTATCTCAAATTACTTGTAACTTCTATAAAATAGAAAAAAACTTAAAATCAATGTCTATAGATTCCAAAATTACTATTGATTCAAAGTTTGTTTAAGCAAAGATTCAAAACAAATGGCTTACAAGTTACAATATGCGCAAAACTTCTTATCTGCTATCTCAAATTACTAGTAACTTCTATAAAATAGAAAAAAACTTAATATCAATGTCTATAGATTCCAAAATTACTATTGATTCAAAGTTTGTTTAAGCAAAGACTCAAAACAAATGGCTTACAAGTTACAATGTGCGCAAAACTTCTTATCTGCTATCTCAATTACTTGTAACTTCTATAAAATAGAAAAAAAACTCGATTTTTGTTTCACGCGTGACCGTACTATGGTTTACTAAAATTCCACATGACCTCAATCTCAACAGCCTGTATTGGTCCACTGCTGGACCAATACAGGCAGGCCTCCCTCTGATAAGCGCCTTGTTGGAAAGCCAACAAGGCGCTTATCAGGGGGAGGCCTTGGGCATTACCCCCATGAGATAAAAGTATCTCATGGGGGTAATGCCCATAATCCCCACGCTAGGCATGCGGGTTGGGGATCGTAGTTCGGTGGTAGAATTGTTCTGCAGGGGGCGCTGCTGACCGTCCCTGGTGGATTTCCCTTAGTCGCCTCTTACGACACCCGCGGGAAGAGTTGGGGTTAAGCCGGCACCACACAGGTCCACATGACCCGCCTTTTTATTCGTTTTATAATTTATTATTGCCGGTAATCTCGTTTTAATTAGCTCTCATAAAAATCTTCCTAATATTCTCAAGTAAAAACTAGATCTTGTTTTGTAAAAGCATTCAAATTTCGTGAGAGCTGTCACATGTCTCCATATTATATCACAGTTTCCGATTAAATGATCTAACAAAAAAGCTCTCTCTCTTACGAAATGAATGAAGTGTTAAGTGACCATGCGGATCCATGTAATTGGCCTTTGACTTTACTCGGTATTTGATCTTCCGATTGGCATTGTTTGGTGCGCATGCGACTCTACCATGAAACTGCTTATGGTTACGTGTTCCTATATTTATCATGGTTTGAACTTTAATCTATTGTCATGTTTGACATTTTCTGTCCCAGTTGTAACTTTATTACAGAGACTGATCAAGTTAAACTTTAAAACCATGGTTTACATCTCTAACAAGCTGCGATTAATTATAGTTTGATACGGTCAACAGACCATAAGCGTTTGTGTTTCAATGGTTATTTTAATAATCGGGTTGAGTTTAGTGTGTGGAAAATCTAACCCTAACCGTTAATAAGTTTTCTAACGCTATTTTATTTGATTTAAAATCTTGTTTATAGCATGTCTTTATAAGTAAGTATTCTCAAATATGTCTGAAGCTGTACCTACCTGGATGTTTTGGGTACATCCAGGTCATTAAGATTGAGATTAGGCTTGGGTCCTGTCGCTCGCCCCCGGTTGTTTCCAAATGTATCTTAACAAATTGATCTTTACATTTTAGAACGTCTTTATTTATCGTGGTAGAGCACTGCGCTTGTCGTGATTTTAAATCTTGCTCTCTGATATTGCTATCTTCTGCATTGTTCTCGATCAGTTGCTGTCATTACTTTCTTTACGTAGCTAAATAAATAGAAGATATCTTTTATTTGAAAAGTACGCTGACAATGATGACTCGCCTATTTACGGTTTTCCGGACGTTTTTGGGATATAGTCGTTTGTTGACTTACGCTTATATAGAAGTAATTTTAGTATGATCATGTAAATATAAACAATTGTTTTGCTTTCCCCGTCTAAGTATAGTAATGTTACGTCGCGCCGCGTCGTCGTAATTGTGAAATTGCCCCTGTCGTGTATCCGAATACGAATTAGATTGGTAATTTCTCCATGCTACAGATTCGATGAGACATGTGTGAAAAAGAAAGTGATTTGAGCGTGACTATCAATGTTTAAAGACACTATTATGCCCACGTTGGTAATAGTTTAACGACGTAATCTTGATTGTCCGCCCGCGCACGTCTGCAGATGCTTCTTCCGATCGAAAATTACAACATTATTTTGATTGTTTTTTCATGCCTTTTAAAAAACTTTTTAGGAATAAAACCTGTTGCATTGGCATTGAAAATAATTATTGTATCGTTAGATTCGTGAGTCTTTCCTCAAGTATACAAAATTGCAGGAATAAATAGCTTCGAAAACCGCTATAATCTTGTCTCTCGTATTGCCGGCAATAGAATCCTAATCGATTTATCCGCGTTCCTGCCAACATTCCTTTACGATTTTTCATACTGGATTGTTGCCATTCGAAGGATACGTTGGTACCTACGAATTTTCTTTGTTGTCTTAATTATTCGATTATTAGTCATGTAAATAGGACCTAATTGCATATGCAAAAGCACTGTCAGGCGTTGTAGGTCCGGATTTCCCGTCCGGTGGAGAGCTCTAAGCCGGCCAGGCCGGCCAGTTTCCCCGGAACGGGTGCTTGTGTGTAACATCCGGACCATACTCTGTTTTGTTGATATTCTATGTTACATTTGTCAACAGGTATGAATGTAAGTACTTATCATAACTACAATTAATATAATACTATACTTACTGCTTGTACCTAAAAATATAATGTTTTGTAGAGTTCATCCCCAAAATTTGTCTAAAAACTCATATAAGATAGGTACTCTTATAGATTATTTATCACCGTTTTATGAAATAATAACTCAGCCTTTGCTATTTTACTCTTGCTCTCGTTTCATGATTGTGCTATGCCGTTAGCAATCGTGACGTGGATAGGTCTCTGGTAAAGACAATCTAATAGGCCGAGGTCACGGCGCTCGCCACGTGTAAGTTGACCCGCGCCTCTCACTAACTTAGATTCGTGGACACTACATAAAAATCCTAAAGTGCTGTTTAATATTTCAAGGATTTCGTTTAAAAATTGTGGTATGCAGACTATGCAGCCGGGACCGGTGCTACGCGACGACCTTCACTTTCGCTTTCTGTGAATCTTCCACCGCTGCACGCGGCATTTTAAGACACTGTGTTGCAGATAATATTGGTAGTCTTTCTAGTTTTATGCTGTTCAATTTATATGGAGTGGATGTCGCACTAGGTTTCGTAGTTGTTCACGCTAGGCCGAAACGCCCAAATGGCGAAAAACAAATGTATTTCCTATACTTAGGTACGTTCGTATGCGTAGTGATCATCCTGCGAATTGAACGGCCCTTGTTTATGTGTTCGGTAAATATGAGAATATTATATACTACGTGGATTCACCACAACCTATCCCGCATTTTCTTCCAGGCTGTCTTTACCTTCTTATCTTACATGAATGCATTCGTTTATTCGTTTTAGTCAATGGTTTTAACAGTTTCTTTCTTCTCGCATATGACCTCAAAACTGACTCTGACTGACTACGTACCTACTAATTAAGTCAGTAACTATATCATAATTAATGCAATTATTTTATAATCGTCTAATTTTTGGTTAGAGGAACCGCATGTTTATCTGGTTTGTTGATTCGCGTGTTAATCGCATTTTTGACCACTATTTTCACAAGACTTGGGGTAAACGCTTAAATAAAAGCTTTGACCCAGTTTTTTTTTCAAAACATTAGATAAGTTAATAATAAGATAATTAAGATCTGTAAAAATCCACAAAACGTCTCTCTAGGAATATTAAAAACTAGTAAATTCTATAGGCCTATCTAAGAGATGTAAGATTTTATCAGATTTGGACCGTGGCATGTGTATTTTCATTGATGATATACCATGTTTTGGATTAGCTTGATTTTGTCTGCACCATTCGGTTCCATTGGGCATGGTGGGCCTTGCAGATGGCACTCCGCTTTCGCCATCCACTCCCTTTCTACGAAAACAGACCTTATGTAACAGCAGGTGCTGCGGTTTTCTTTTGGCCTGTTTCAAAGAATATCAACTTCTTTATTCTTACCCTCTTTTCGTGGTAGAGTCAGCTGCACAAGGCGTACACTAAAGAGCGCTTATTGACAACGATTCTAATATGGTGCGGCTCACTGTACTTACTTAGGTATTAGCTAAGGTAATACCATTTCATCTATCACTATAATGATTTATTACACGTGTGAGAGTTAGGCAGTATAAATTATGTCGCTCGTTCATTACTAGATGCATAAATCAAAATAGTATTTCTTGTGATATATCTCATGCCAGAGTTGTATTGCATTATAGATGCACTTCTAAACTTAAACGGTTAAAGGTAAAAGGTTTGTTATGTTTTTTCTAGCGTGGTATTTTTAAAAGAATTTTTCTCATTATTCACCATTTTAAATACCTCTCATTTGGATTCTATGACATCGGAGGTCATCTAAAATGAATGCACCGAATATGCTCCGAAGTATCCGTGAGCTCTCATATTGTGAAAATAGGTAATTCTCTTCATACTTTTTCGTTTTTGGACACCATACCATTGCAAAAAAATATATGATAAGCCAGAAAATAAACCCCCCACCCAATATCTCCAAATCCAAGGGAGAAAGACCCCGTGTCGTGTGAGGTGTCTACGTGATCAGCAGAAGGAGCTCTTGGCTCCAACTTGGCTCCAAGGGAATTTCAAACTGTCATAACTCCGGAACCATGCATGAAAGACCCCCGTTGTCGGATCTCTGAAAAATTAGGAGAACGAGCTCTACTACATGGATTAATAACTCCCGCCTTCGAAGAACCCCTCACGACGTTATTGTTAGGGGCTAGGGTACTAGTTAATTTAATAACATACCTGTACCTGCTAATAAATCGGGTTTCTATCTGTGTATAATTAGGTATTATTTTGGAACTGTGCTACGAATATGTTTGTCAAGCATTGTTTGATTCCGGGCTTGACTACACTTTCATTGTTTAGAGTTCCTTCCGTGGTGATGGTCGTTAAGAGATAAAGAGGTCTTAATGTATTCAACTGTTACACAATAAGCCAGCGTGATCGCGTGGGAGTGACTTTGGTTAAAAGAATACGACATAAAACATTGTTTTTCCAAGTTCCTCGAGGTTGTGCTTCCTCAAGGATCACGTAATTTTCGCGAATGTTTTGAAAAATGACATCCGCAAGAAAATTGCTCTTGACCAGCTTTCCGCGACATTTATTTTCACTTAGAAATTGGCTTCGCACGCCGTGGGTACCTACGTAATTTCTAAACTTCTAAGCTCTCAAGAGCTGAATGTCAAAAATAAAGTTGTAGAGTGAAACGTAATAAAGTCTTTACAGAATTGACGGAAACGCCGACTTTTAGTGTATGTAGTATAAAAATTATGTGAGTTCACAACAGATCTATAATTTAGACAAGCTTCTCAAAGGTTTGTCCTCTGAGAAAATTGTCAGCCTGACTGCTGCCTACAATTCCAATTCCCAAGGCCGTGAATTGTCTCAGTGCAACACAAAAACTTACCTACGAGTACATTGCTATTGCATCACCGATACAATGTGACATAGTTTGTGCTTTGCGTGCATCGTTGCACAAAATTTAACCAATCTCAAACATTCCATAGATGCGATTGATAATTATCCTGCTACACAAAGTTTAGAAATAAAAATAAATTATAAGCCAAAATTGCTTTGATTGGTTGTCATAATTATTGTATTGTGCGACAGGACTTGTTTTACTTACATCCTAGTTGCGATCTTTACGGCTGATGATACAATGTAATAGTCCAGCATTGATCAATATTATTTTGCACTTTCTAGTCTGTTGATATGTCAAGGGTAACCGGCGGCGGGACGGGTCACGACCCTTGGGCGATAATCTGCCAGGCGTGGTTGTCTTGCGCAATCCTCCTGACTATTGTCTCCGGTAGGTGCGGAGCTGTTACGCACGGCAATGCACGCTAGGCCTTCTATAAAATGAAACAAAATTTCAACAATATGTCACTTAACTTATTCTTCGTTTTCACCGCTGTTTAACATTCCATTTGCACCTATAGAGGCACACGATTTCAACGATGTCATTGAATGCTTTGACTTACAGCGTCTTACAGCAGTCTTACAGCGCAGCAATATCTAATTAACTATTTGTCTTGTCAATAATTTAGGATTTTGACTTATCAGAATTGAATTAACCTATGTTTACGATACAAGCTCTATCCTGCAGACTCGTGTAGTTTTTTTAGGACACTCATTATGCTACTGAAGCGTATCCGCCTATTCAACCTGGTAACACAAAATTCGCCCTCAGAACCGGCTGAGCAAGATGTGCAATGGAAGCCTTGTCGCAACTCCACGCTTATGTTTCAGTGTCGCTTCATGCGGAAAATGAGAAAACATTTTTCATGGCACGTGCCGCTGCCTATCAGTAGAATCGAAGGAATTGCGATTTCGAAGCTTGTATTTAGATGCGGCACGTGAAGAATGCGGTTAGATCGAGCCCTGAATGTACCTATGTCTGTAGAAACCTCACTACCTGGCCAGAGATAGCCATGTGCATCTATACCTAAATCAGGTTGGCCATGCAAATGTCCTTGGGGACCGAAGTGTGCCTTTACATCCCATCTCGGTGCTGCACGATAAAAATAAACCCAAGTTGTTTGGGCAAAAATAATCCATTAAATTAATGAAGTCACCATTTGCGGTATTTTAGTAATGTGCTCTTTAGTGACTGGTTATACTGGTTGCTTATGCAAGGTAATCTTCAAGACGATTTGATGCTATTGGAATTTGAATAACTTTGTGATATTTCGCAGGTGATAAAATACTTTAAAATTATGCTAAGGATATTTAGGCGGTGGCGAGGACGCAATATATAAAATGTTTTAGCGGCAGTATGAGGAAGGCAAATAGTTTTTGGCTGTGTGGGGTGACATTGTTTGCGCAAACACAACATACATTATATCATTCGGTTTCGCCACAGCGGCGCACGGCGGGTGCTCATCACTCGCGGAGAAAACGCTGTGTCATAATAAATTGACATTGGATTAAGGTTGCATCAGCGGTGGCGCTGAGATGCGGTCCGGGAGCGGCGCCCCGGCGGCCGACTCGCGCCGTCCGCGCACACATAATCCGATATTTATGCTCTTCGTGTTTTGCAAGCATCACTTTCGGCCTCAAGCAGTTTCTCTTTCCTGCTGATGACCTTTGTTGGAATGTGCCGAGATAACGCATGAAGAAATCATAGTTCTCTCTCATGTCACCCGCGGCTAATGCTGCTTCACGCACCATTGTTGTACAACACGGATGTTACCAACTGTAACTTAAAACAATTTGCTTGTTTCTATGCTCTGACTCGGGGAATGTATAACCTTTGCTTAGGTATTGCAGTAAGTTGTGCAACTGGCTTGAAGCCAGTAAATGATCATTGAAAGCGCTAGAAATTCTCACTGCTTCTCTCAATGACCTTGCCTTCCGGCGCCGTGCCATATATCGACGACCACGTGCACTAATCAAGGTAATACACGCTGCCTTATCAAGTCCTATCATCACACCTCGGTATACTTTCGCCTTTAAAACATTTACACAAGTCTTCTGTATTTACTTATATTTTTGTATAGAGTTAAAAAAGCGGGTGCGGCAGAACAGTACCTACGCATGAACGGTTCCTGTTTTACGAAACATGCTTTATGAGCTACATTGTGGTAAAAGTTGATTTTCTGCTTGGGAAGCATTGCTATTTGGCAAGTTAACCTGTCAAGGTTTCTTGTTATCTTTATAAAACAAGTCTTGAGCTGAGCTAGATATCTGACAACGCAGTCGTTTTTGCTCTAGGTACCTATACAGTAAAACAATCTTAACAACAAACTTACTAATAATAATTATAGGGTTCTTCGTAACAAATACCACAATTTCAGCACCAACGTCAAAAATTTACTCATTCCAGCCTTTCGCTTAATGTTTATAGGTAATAAAACTCACAAGCTAAATGCTCCCAGGGAAACTGACTTAGTCCCGTGAATCAGACATCATTAATATTGAACATCCACGACGTCAATAGCAATAATTTTGCTGTTGCCGACGTGATTCGTGCTGTTGATTCCACATTTATGCAATGCATGTCTTGTCTTCACAAAACACATACCGCGTACCTGATTGCTGCTTTGCTAGGTACCTACACATAAAGACATTCGAGAATAGCATTTGCAGGTCCGTAAGTCGATACAGAAGCGCCAACACACACATTGCAACCTGAATTCCAATCACAAGATTGAACAAAGTCTTCGTAAGTGAGACGTCGTTAAAAATATAAATTCCACCAGTTTTTCTTTTTAATAGTATGTTGCGTTTGCTTTTGTTTGCAAAACAATTAACATTAATGTGCTACGAAAGGTGATTAACAAGCGTGGTGATTACGATGGCTGTAAATACGTTCTAGCTAACAGTATAATTTCATGCATTCTTATATAATGTACAGCTATTAAAATAGCAACAAAATGAATCCACTGTTTTGGGGCTCCTCTTAGACGCTAAAGGTTCCTTAGCGCAATTAAGGAAATTGCATTACAACCGAATTTTTTAAGTTCTGTATTGTATCTTGATAACCTGCGTTATTATTATTGATAATGTGCAGTAGGTTATTAATCCTCATGTCGTTGAATCACATTGACTTGTAAGGCACGTACAAGTGTTAATTTTTACGTGAGCACCATTTAACACTTTGGGTTGATGAACCTCAGTACCGTTCATACGATTTATGTACCGGATAACTGCCTATTTTCGTCATTACTAAGGGCATTGACTGGCTTGCGAGTAACACTCCTTCCGTGATCTGAATGCGGCCTTGATGCAAGGAGCTGTTTGGAAACACCTCAAAAATCGGGGAAGTGCATATTGGCAGGATTTTGTATCACTAATTTACCAATCTGATGAACGGTTCATAAGCCTTTTCTACCATTGGATCATTATGATCATGGTCTGTTTTCTCGAATAAATACAATTGCAAATTATTCCGTCAAAAATCAGTTTCAGTTTTAACGAATTTATTTTACTCAAAAGAACAATGTTCACTTAAATGAGTACATACTATAACCTTACTTACTATCTTAATTAATTAATATTACTTTACAAGTACAAATAAGTAAAAGTTCCTTCTCGGAGAGTAAGCTCTATCTCAAACAAATAACACGAAAATCTAACAAAACTCATAAATTATTCACGGCTCGCTGCGCTCGCCAATAAAATATAGCTTGGGGACTTCGTAGCAAAATATGACGTACATCTAAACAAAAAATAAGTGGTCTGTGATAAGCCACAAATATTGTTAATCGCTAAAAAAAGCTTAATCTTCTCAAAATTTAGAGCCTATTTAAACTTTCTATGCATTGGTTATTGCATCTACTTATTATCCCCAAGAAACGATTATATAATTAGCTACTCTGTCATCTCCTAGGGTTGTTTATCATGAAGCATCGGTTAAACATAAACACTTGATTATCGTATGATTGCTTGATTTGAAAGTGCGGACGGATAAGCACACATGGTATTCCCTTTCGATTTCATTTCGCACGATCACGATTAAGATTGCTTTCTTGCGCACGCAACGATTGTCGTATCTGTAAAATCTTCTTCAACCGCCGGTCAGTGGATGCGTCAGAGGACAAAATATGCGTTTTTGAATGCCAAAAGTCGTGGCTCACCACACGTTTATTTTTTTTAGAATCTTGGTTTGTTGGTAGGTATTGTATGGTATAGAGTCACCTCGGTACGTTCACCGGTGACCTCGAAGCTATGCACGACAGGCCCGGACCTTGTGTCAGGACACTCGCCAACTTATTGTAAGCGGTGACCGCTCAATGCTGACGTGCAACATGAGACGTGCAGCATAGAAAGCCGCTTGTAGTTGTAGCGTTATATTTTGCTACTGATTGTTTATCATTATTCACCTGATTTTTTTTGTCATGTCAGGTAGGGAATCTAAACGTTTATTTATTTATTTACAAAATTTTGGAGAAACTTACAGCTGGGTTTACTAAAATTCAGATGAAAATATAGAACTTGCCTGGATAGATCACTGACGTGTTTGTTGACGGCTAATAGTTTCCGCAGAAAGGTAAACTTTAAAATAGCATGATGCAAAGTAAGTTGACGACTTTTTGGAAATAACATAAACTTAATGAATATAGAAGAGAAAATGAATCAAATTTATGGAAAGAAAGATCTTCACTCGTTCTCTTCACGCAAGTCAATGTCAGATCGAATCACCACAACGATATTAACCTATGCTTTACTTTTTCTATACGTTTTCAGGCACAACTTCATAATCCAGAAACGCCTACTCTATGGAACGCTGCCCTTAGGGTGGTTGGTTACGCGTGAAGAAAAACGGGCTTTTACTATTTTCTAGGTTCTACAAGTAATTTAAATGCAGAGACAGCAGATAAGAAGTTATGCGGATACTGTAATAACTTAACAGAACAGTAAAAAAAAATATTGAAAAAAGTAATAACCCCATTATTCGTTTACGTGCCACCAACCACCTTAAGTAGGTAACACCAAAACTTCAAGGGGGAAATTAATGTAGTGGGTACAATAAAAGTGCGTAATCGGCGCCAACAAGCCAGTGAATTTGCGAAATCATATCTGAGTACGCCTTTCTCAATGTTTAACCCTGAACGCCTGCAAATTGATAACTATCGAACCATTTCCATACAAAAACACTTTCTAACAATAAAAATAGCACTCACAAGTAATTAACTATTCGGCAATCATATTTGCTTGTGCGTGGTCAAGATTTATTATCTCTATTAATTAACAACCTATACTCGATTCCATGACTAAAGTCAATGAATTGTAAAATTCACAAACAGTTACTTTTTCCTATCGATTAATGGATTTGATCGGCCTCCGCATGCTTCGGTACTTTACTTACCTACATATCTCATTACCTATGTATCTTAGCTAATATCACTAATATTAAACAAAAACCGGTTTATTATGTAAGTTCGGCATCCGCGTAGAGAAAATAATATTCGAATCCGGGTACTGTGACTCATTACGTATTTTGTGTATTTTTAAGTTAAAGCTGGTATTAAGTTTATAAGGTTTAGAAGATAATCAAGTTAAATAATAGCTTAAACAAGTAGCTTTTGCTCGCGACTTCAGCTACGCGGACTTTGTTTCACATGACTTTATGAAGTAAAGTACCTAATGTATTTTTTTACAAAATAGCCAATGTTACAGACAATATCTTCCTGAAATAGTTTAAAAACTGTGTTTCAGGAGCCAGTGGCTTCTACTAATATTAAGAAATAACTGTCAAAGGAATAGAGTGGGGCAAAGAATAAAAAAAATGTCAAAGCAACTTATTTAATCTTAATTGTAGGTAAGGAAGAATAAGTGATAAGAAATTCTAAAATAATTTATTTATCAAATATAACTTTATGTTACTTTCGTAGATGGTTGCAATGAGTAATATAATCCATTCAGCAAGTTTTTCGTAAAACGCAAAATATTATTTAACTAAATATGAATACGTAACGTGTAAATAATACTAGAGACCCACGTATATGTATAACTGGTTTATACTGTAATTGGTCGCCTACACCACTAAGTGAAATAACTGAAGAAAGCCCTCATAAATTTCCATACTTAGTTACCCAGTGCCAGCGCTCCTCAACTTTGGCCCTGCGCGATATTCATTTGGTTTCTCTTTGCAACTTTCTTTGAAGAGCTTTAGTACAGTCGATATCTCATCCATACTAATATCACAGCCTACCTATGTAATACAGTCGTTCGACGAAGGCGTTTTGACAGGGCAATCGTGCGGGGCCAAGGGACGGGTTGGGAGGGCGGGACGCTCCCGAGTTACTAAGGCGGTGATGTATGCAACTCGGGAGCGTTCCGCCTCCGTCCCGTCCCTTGAGCCTTCACCATTGTCCTGTCAAAACTACGTCAAAATGCCTTCGTCGAACGACTGTATGCAAATAGGTAGGCTGTGCTAATATCATTAAAACAAAAGTAAATCTGTCTGTTACGTTTTCACGTATAAACGGCAGAACGGATGTTTATGAAGTTAGGGGTAAAAAAATATCCCAGTCATAGGCTACTTGAAAAGCTCGTGCGAAGCCGTGGGCAGAAGGTAGTATGAGATAGACGGTTTCCCGAGGACGGGCATAGATTACTTTTTATCCCGGTAAAGTGTATGCAAAGCCGACTGAAACGAGTACCTTAACAAACTTTAATGTAGCACTTTTCAAATCAAAATACATACGTTGTTAAGTTACAAAAGTTTACTGAGAAATAATTCCCTAAACGGGTACAGCACTGCACTGGTAGAGGCAGAGGTCTGTGGGTGGGTAGAGCCAAGCAGTCAAGATACGAGCAAAACCTGCATTGCGTTGATCTTTCTTTATTTCTTCTGAATAAAATTTTTTCCTTCTCGTTTCTGTACCTGCAATATAATGCTTTATTCAGAGAACTTAGATATGAAATAGTTGGGTAAAAGGTAACAGAATTGACGGCCTTATCGCTCAAAGCGATTTCTTCCAGGCAACCAAAGATCAAAGTATGGCGGTGGAGGAGCTAATTCTAAATTTAAAACTAATACAAACCAAAATACTTAACCTATTTAGGTATATATACTTATTACTCGATAGCTATTTTTTATTATAAATACATAGAAAACATCTAGAACATTAATGAAGATTAAATAAGAACTTTAATATAGAGCTATAATTATCCCAAATAAATTATAAGTAGCTATATTTTACTTGGGAGCATATTCTTTTCATAGCCTCAAGTTTTATCAAAACGAGCTATGATTATGATACGGCTGATATCTCGAATGCCGAACACTTATCTCTGGTTTCCTTTCACCTTCCCGTGGAACTGGTTTGCAGATAATTTCCGCTGCGTTGTTGAGGCATAATAAATTAAGGCTAGAGGACCACGTGGACAGTGAGATACGGACCTGCATGATAACTGCATATATTATTAAAAGTAAATAAATATTGATGGCCGGAAGAGTGTGGATCAGGCTCGCATAGGGCCGAGTTAGCTGGCGTGTAAAAGTGCCCAGCAGTGGGTGTCAGCGAGCTGATGATAATTAAAACAAATCATCATTATTTCAGCACCAATAGCACATTAAAATTCGGAGAACATAAAAAACTACAGTAAATTTAAATTTACATAATTTTTAGTTTATTATAAAAAATGTAAAGCTAGCAATGTTCTCGTTTAGGTTGATAGCCAGTAATTTAATATAACAGTTAGTACAAATGACACGGCAATGGGTAAAGTTAGTTAAGGTGCGGGATTCTTTGATGGTTACGCCTACACGGCTAATAGTGTCATTGTAAGTAGCTGGCGACCCTGAAATCGATGCCTTATTTACACTCTCGCTCACCGCGAATTATGATAAAGTTATTTGTAAAGTATACCTTCACTTACTTGCTTAGAAAAAACAACTAAGCCGGATAAGAGCCGGGTTTCCACCGCGAGCGGAGCGGACCCATTTTAACTCGCAAGAGTAAACTGCATACTTGTATTTCCACCAACAAATAGTAAACCTGAAAGGAGAGAGCAGTAAGCGTTGAAATTAACTCCGCCCATCTTTCATTTCCCGCATTACCCTTTGGCGGTGGAAACCTGGCTTTAGAGTGATCTATGCACCTCCATCTTTGTTTTTCGAAGAGTTGACGCTAAGGAATCTTCACTGTACCTAATAGTGTTGTTTATAAAATAGATAAACTTTGAGCAGAATCAGTGATTGTTATCCGTGGGAGCCCAACGATTAGAATAGGTCAAGGACCGAGGTTCAATTCCCAGACATTCAACATAAGTAGCTATAGTATAGGTATATTTGGCAGCACATAGCGCACAGCCTCTGACATTATCACCTTTATTACGAGATGGCATTTGCAAAAGTGTGTAAACAAACAGGTCTCGTAACATCTAGGATACCTTAGATGCAACTCAATTATGCAACGGAATGTAGGTAAGTATGCCGAAAGCTCATAAAGGATACGATTCATACATTGATAGAAGGTAAATTACTAAGTACCTAGTTTCTAGTTGGTACGAGTCGGTTGAAAGCGACGGTAAAATACGCATGGCATAACAGTTTGAGGGTTTTGTTTTGGTTTACAATGTGAGAAATCGGTAATTTAACGTATCTATCTTTGTAATGAAGGAGCTTTTCGCATGCTTTCCTATGGGCTTGTATATTAAAACTAAAATATTGACGATGTAAGTAGATACCTACGCGGTAATTTCGGGAAACGTCGCGTCGTTCCAGTCATAGATAATTTTTTCATAGCTCCTTGGTCTCCATTAGGTGAAATATGCTCGACTTTCTCCATCTCGTGGCATTCCAATCCAATAAATAAATAATGCTGGACTGTATCTAGTACACCGCAAAGTACCAACGCAAAGCTTGTTATATGATAATTGATAAGCTGAATACACTTACACCAACAAAATACAACTTATTTTGAGTAGCTTGATTTATAATAATTATTCAATATAATCCTGCTAAAAATGTCAAAACAATTCAAATGATGAAATCAAAAGTGAATCACGAGCAGCTTAGTCCGGTATTTCTAGTGATCTTTCTTATTATCTTCTATTGTTGCCAATATGTTAATGATTGCAGTTGCCAAGCCGAATTCCAATCTACAAACCTTAGCAGTTAAATTAAAACTTGTTTTGCATGCACTTTCAATTGCATCATTATCGCTCAAACCTACCAAATCATTAAATCTTAAACGTCCTTATGGGTGTCTACAACAGCACGAACATGGGGATGGATCTGTCACTAAAGTTTAACCATGTACTTTTATATCCCGACGACATTTGAACCACATGCAGAATCAACAATATTAACTTACACCTACACATCCTCATCTCGTATTTCATAGTCTTCTTAACGTTAATTGCATTGCTGTCAAGGCATTCTTAATCTTTTGTGTCGTATGGACAACTGAAGAGGAAGTACTAGGTTATGGGTTTCTAAAGGTCTCAGTGCACTGGTCCTCTAGACTAGGCACGCTCACTAGCCTTGCATACGATGCGACCTTACCAGTATATCTAGTGAAATTGAACCGGTTTGATCTCCGCAACTTATAGAGCCTGAACTGGAACAATATTCTTACCATTTTAAATTCACCAGGCCAGGAAGTGTACCTACCTACCTACTGTAGTCAAACACCAAGTTTAATATCTATGCTAATTTGATGATGCTTATAAGGCTATAAATATGTATTTTATAAATTACATAATGTTATATGAGGTCATTGGGAAAATATTGACTGTCTTAAAAGTGAAACTAGATTTTATTGACCTACGAACTTGCTTGCCCTATTTTCATGCGAAGGCATATTGAATCATCGAAGGCTTGCTCTACTATGATGTTCCTTTAAAAACGGCTGATTAATCATGCATGCATCTACGTGGGAAATGCATTGTTCATTTCCTTTGCCGTGAAATAATTTCCGAGTATGTGCCCATCGCTGTCCCCTTGTTTCCGTGTGAGTGTCCGAGACAGTAAGAAACTGCGGAAGCCACACTTCCGACTACGATAATTGAATAAACGTCAAAGCAAACGTGCCGTGATACATTTCTGTGACCCCAAACAGGATATTGTTGTTAACACTACATTGTACAGACTAGTGATTGCATCGCACATATTGCAATCATCATCTTCCGGTCCTTATCCCACCCTAGGTGGGGCATGCACATATTGCAATTTAGATACCCAATATCTGCGGCACCTAAACTTTGACCTAGTTCAGATGCTTATGGTATCGATAGATTAGAGAGCTCGGTTTGTGTTGGGTGGTTCGCATGGACGATAGGTGCTAAATCTTCGGTTTCTCGCAGCAGTCTCAGCGGGACGCGAGTGGGCTCGGTTCAGAGGCGAAAGTGCTCGTCACCGCAACATTGCCTCATCGAATCGCTAGCAGAATCTGCATGCGTAATACACCCACGCTCCGATTTTCGCTGTCAATTTCTCACGACTTCATCAGCGTTTGCAACTGTTGCAATGTTCGACAATGCTTGTTTTGCTGTCATCAAATTTTCACACAACTTCTTTGCCAAAGTTGCAATCGGCACGCATTGAACTCTATGCAAATCGATAAGTGTTACAAAAGGAATCTTTGCAAAAAATCGTGTTAATGCATGCCTACGCGTTTGCATGAAGAAAAACATTATTGGAACCGTGAACTTTAGTAGCGTTCATGTAAAGGCAACGCTCGCGAGTAGGCACCGTAGGCATACTAAACAATAACAAAGAATGCGGTGATGAAACGCACAGATGAGTCACGAATCCCGGCCGCTGTAGGCGCAGAGCGCCCGCCCAGCTGCGACTTGCTGACTCACGGAGCGACTCCTAATGCAGTGACAAACAGCTTTCGTAACTTTATCATGATGGCGATCTCACAAAAGGTATTTTCTTTGTTACAGATGTTTATTGGTCAGCGGAGTCTGCATTGCACGCGCTGAAGTAGACTTGATCACGGAGCCTCGGCCCGGAGAGGAGTTTGTGCTCGTCAGCTCAGGCCAGCAAACACCGCTGAGGAACTTTGAATCCTCACACAAAATACCCGAGAAACATCCGAACCACAGCGTCATCAACTCAGACGAAGGTGACAAAATTATAAAGAAATTACTCAGCGGAAAAACAAAACACGCGACAGAGGGAATCGTCGCTATCGAAGATGAGAAGAAATCATCCCTCCATAAAAAAAGTCAGAAGAACAGAGCTTCAGAGTCCATTGAAGTCGACATTCCTACTTCAAAAATCGAAGACATCAAGATCAAGGAATTCCCTAAAAATGTAGAGACCAACCCTCAGATGGCAGTGGCATTGGAAGCTATGTCCGAATCTGGCAAACTGAGCGATGCTCCCGGCACTACCACCCAGAAGCCTGTGCTCACCACCGCAGTGCCCGCCACGACCAAAGGTTACGATTACGTCCCCATTAACTTCGACACAATCGACGACATCAACAGCGGTCTTCTCCCCTCCAAATTCAACTTAGAAGCCGCTGGCTCAGAGCAGAAGCAGCACTCCCGCATTCAGATCAAGAAGGGTCCCAACGGCCAGGACTATGAATACGAGTACATCTATTATTATTACGACGAGGAGGATGACGAGAAGAAAGAAGAAAAAATTAAGTCGAGTACCGCTGCACCAGTGAGCAACGCGCACGATGGGCCGGCAAAGGACGGTGACAGCCTGGTTTATAACAAGAATAAGACGAAGAATAAATACAGCAGTATTGATAGGTCGACGGCTGCGCCAGTGGTAGACACTCGGAACGAAGTGCTGCCCCTGAGTGGACGGGTCCGGTCCCGAACACGCGTCACGCCTGCGCCCGCGCCTTCGACCATCAACGAGGAAAATGATGACGATATCAGGTAATCCTACAAACTATAACGGTAATTCTTACTCTCCATATCCGTATGATTTAGGACGATACTTCTGCCCACCCGCTTTATGAATATATATAATCATGAATAACATGCAGTAAATATACGAAATTCTATGGAAATTCTGCATCAAACAGTATATTGTCATTACACGTTTTTAATTTAACCTCTACAATCAGTTCTTATTGCTTACCTTGGACAGACCTCACATCCTGTTTTATTTTTAGCGTAAGGTTGCCGTCAAGCACTCGATTCCCGCCCCGCGGCCGCAACCTCGGCTCCAGCAGCTCCACGACCTACGTGCCTGAGGTCTCTTCCGAGATAGCGAGGCAGCGCGCGCGCGGACAGACCGACAGCGTCGCGGACGAGTCCATAGGCCAGACCAGGAGCCGCACCCGGTCGCATATCAGGTACCTAGGAGAAATAGTTTAGAATTTTGGTAAAACCTTCAGTAGTCATTATTCTGGCAAAAAATCTTTGATTATTGTCATCACACAAACGATAGCCTAATTGAGCCTAGGCTCGCTCTGCTTTAGTCGACCTCGATCAACACGTACCTGAATCTTGTAATAAAATGTACTTTTTTTATCTACGTACAACTTTGTCGCTTATGTTATTAATTCCTTCCAGACGTCCAAGCTCAGAACTGGTAGACCTAGACAGTTTCAAGACAAACTCTGGCGATATCCCCTCGTCATACAAAGAGCCTCCGAGCCGCTATTCCTCCGAAAGCCGCTCCACAACCGAAGAGCCCGAGGCAGAAACCAAAGAGTCCACCTACCAATCAGCAAGGGAGCCACACAGCCTCCTCAGTGGCGTTATCTTCCAAGAAGTACTCGACGATTCCAAACTACCCGCCGACTACAAAACGACCACCACTGAACAAGACACGACGGAATACACCACGATGACAGCAATGGAAAAAGTAGCGCTAGACCTTTACGCATACTTAGCCGGAGAAACTTTAAACAATGAGATCAACCCAACTGTGGATCCGGATTTCGACACGACGACCGTCGACGACGCCTCGACCACGGAGAGCCTAACCACGACCGAGGAGCCTACAACTACTACCACCACGACCACGACGACCACGACCACGGAGGCACCGACCACGACCACGACCACTCAGGCGCCTTCGACCCGTCCCTCGAGGTTCAAGGGCCGCGGTGGCGCCAGGGGTCGGGTTTCCTCCACCTCAGCCGCCACGGAAGCACCACTGGAAACTTCGACCAGAGTTCGCGGTTAGTTACTTTTTGCATTATAACATACAATTACATACCACATTGTAACAAAACGGTCAAGTGTGTGTTTTGTGGGACCACGAAAAAGTTTTGTCCCACCAGTGGGACATCGCAGTGGGACCACGGTTCCGGAGTGAAGGAAAAGTGGTTGAACCTGTAATACTTATACTCCGGCGAAACTGTAAATACAATGTTTGTAAACATTCTCCCATACTGAACCTAAAAATCACTTGTGGTTGGATTTTTGACGCAATATGTGAAAGTTGACGTCAAAACGAGAATTTCAGATTTTTGAGTTGGGAGTTGTTTAGGTACACACATTATTTCTTCAGAATGGCTTGAGTATAGATACTTTTAGCGCCCCATGGATCCGATTTTTATGAATGTGGTGTCAATCGGTACATTATTATGTCATAGACTTTATCCACGAATGGACTCAAATTAGTAGCCGGTTTTTTCCGCGTTCGTGTTTCTGTTTTTATTAAATACCTAATTACTTGACATAACAGAAAATCCCAGATAGCTATATAGAAGATACTTTTATTGCACACTTAAAACTTAAAAACTATTTAAAATGAAATAATTATAACTTAAGTGACAATTGGCGGTCTTATCGCTCAAGAGCGATATCTGCCAGACAACCTGGTATGGATAGGATCGTCGGATACGTACATGGGGTAATTCTGTGGTACTACTTAAAAAATAAATGAGTGATTACTAGGTATTTAGGTACTCAAAAATAAATAATAACATACTTCAGTAAAATTACAAAAATACACACATACTTATACTTCCTATAAATTTATAAATATTAATATAAATACTCCACGTTTATAAACAAAATATACAGATATAAGGTTAAGAATACTGGATACATAACTGTACCAACCTAACGCAGTTTTTACATTGTTTGACGAGACACAATAGGTAATTATCTACCCACAGTAAAAACTATGGACGTTCGTAACACGATATTAGAACTAATGAAATACGTATGTTGGTTGGTACCTACCCTCGTGATCGGGTAACACACCTAAGTAGGTATTTATTTAATTCTATGTTTTAAATTTTAGGAAAACCTAGAGATCAAAATTTTTGTAGGTAAAAAACAAAGTAACTATCGGTTTTATACTAGCTATGTTAGAATTCCCAAGAAGAAATCACTAAATTTAAATAAATTATTATGTGTGAATTATCCACTATTATTTATTTATATTTTAAAATATACATTAACAGATTCAGAATGAATAGGTGATACCAACTAACATAAAAGTCATGGAAACCTTTAGAAAAATTAAACATTTTAAAATTAAACACGGTCTGCTAGCAAGAAAATAGATTTCATTTTGATTATTTTAATCTTTTGAATAGGTATTTTCTAGACTTTCGTGACACATCGTCGGCCTATTGTAGGTCTATTGACTTTATACAAAATCCTAATCTTAACATTTTCATGGTTGAGTTAAAATAAGTCCTTGAAAACTATAAATAAACCGGCCCGGTCTTCGTTTTTTTACTTTTTTCGTCAAATAAGAGGGCGAAGGCCTACAAAATGGCCTTAAACGGCCTTCAGGAGATCAAACGAGTATTTCGATGTAGCAGTTATGATTCTTGGAGGCTATAGTGTCCGCCAACATAATTACACTCCAAAAACAACCCGTGTAAAATAAAATTAACTTCTACATTGGTCATAAAAGGCGATAACTAATAAAATACCTACCGTAGTAAATAATAAATAAATAAATAATGCTAGAAAATCCGCACAGCATCATCCAGCCCCAAGCTAAGCAGAGCTTGTATTATGCTACTTTTTTAATTTATTTATCTAAATAAAATAAAAAAGTAGCACAAAACATAAAATAATCACAGAATATACAAAACTTAAATAATATCGGTTTAGAACTTGATCATTTCACAAATTATCTGCATACAGAGAATTATACGAGCAAAATACGTAGAGCAAAAAATTCACAATATTAAAAAATGAAAAATATAAAACAGAATAAAGGGATCCCTTATGCTAATAATAAGTTACATCCTAAGTAAAGTGTTTAAGCACACCTACCTACAATTACGCCATTGTATTCTTAGAATCCGGAGTTTAATTTAAATGAGCTTAAAGTTCGGGTAAACTGGCTCAATTTTTGGAACAAAAATGTCAAGGACATTGTTGTCCTGATCTAAATTATTGTATTGGCGGGCCATTCGGGTTACCAGAATAATCCCAGAACACCCAACAAATATTTTTAGATCGTACAAAAATTTGTCCCAAGGCGGGAATCGAACTCGCAACCTCCTGCGTCGCAGGCGGACCTTCGCCCACCGCGCCAAATTTCTCGTCAAATAATATAACAAAGAATTTAAAAACAACATTTTATTAAGTATACACACAACACACGAATCTCGTAAGCGTCTAGTTTTGCCGGTTGCACGCCGCGCCGCGCCACCCGGTTAGGTACAATCTCTCTATTTAGATCTAAGTCGTAATAGCGCAGCGAAAGTTTTTTATTTATTATTTGCCTAGCGATGTGTATGCTAAATTAAATGCGAATTTTTATGCTTGTTTATTGCATTCCTGTGGCTCAGCCGTTACATCTCACCTCTTATGTAACTTTTGTAGAAGAATTCAGATTTTTAGGATTCCGTTGCCAAATGGCAAAATAGAATTTTTAAATTCGTCAGATATATAAGTGGCTCTTTTTAGAACCTAAGTAGATAATACACAATAATTATATAACCTAAGGTACCTAACGGTAATAAAACGGTGAAAAAATATTGAAATAAATTAAATAAAAAACAAAAGCGAAACTGTAAAGTTGTGGGCACGTCTTATATTAAACTGAACGGGCTGAAATTTGTCTACTCTGGCTAAGATCAGCATACAATGTTTATACATGGTCTCTATAATTAACCTAAAATCACTTTCTTGTCGCAATTTTTTTGGTAGAATAAGTTGGCACTACTTGTCGATTTTAGCTCTTTCCTCGATTGTTTAGTGCTAACAATTATTTCTCAAACTCGACGACCAAATGAGAATTTAGGATGGTTGTGTTATGCTTATGTGTGACAAAAAGTGTACGAAGCCTTGGGCATAAAGATTGAAAAAAAAATATTGATCTAGAAAATTCTTCAAAGATAGTTTGTTCCTAACAGAATGTTCTTTGGCAGGTCGGTTCGGAAAGCCTGGTGGTGCCCGCAAGACAACCGCTGCCGCCGTCGAAGCCTTCACCCAAGCACCCTCCGCCAACGCAGAAAAACCTTCCATCAAGGTAATTACTGTAACCCTAATAATTTATGTACTAATTATATACTACTCAATCAAATCAATGATAGGAAATGTACCTACAGTTAACAGGCGATTGTCTAAAGCGTTGCGATTTTGTTTTAATTTACAGACTGCTTGCTTTTTAGGTGTGTTAGCGAATTAAACATAACATAGAACAGAATATAATGTAGTTGAAATTTCACGCTGAAGAAATCGCTGAAATTATTTTTCACGTTCCAAGTGAACCTTTTGTGCCCTTACATAGCATCACTCTAGATACAGTATGCCTGTAGTTTTTACAAAGGCAACTGTGCCGGCATCAAACATTGAATTTACACAAGGTGCCAAGAAACGAGTTTTAAGAACAGAAGTTGAAATCCGGGGGTCAACTCCTGCTCTGTATACCCATAAAATGCCACCTGTAACGTTTGCTTTGAGGCCACGGCCGTTTTTATTTGGAAAGGCTACTATCAAAATGTTTCTTTTCAGTATGAGATGTTGGCTACGTGAACTAGAATAATAGAAAAAGCTAATAGGCGGCTGCGTTTCGTTTTTCGTGAGGTCCAAATAATAAGGAAAAAGCGTCTTTTTCCGGTTTGCTTTATGATGATCTTGTTTGTTGCAGTGGTTCGGCCGCCGAGGCCCGTTCGCGAGTCGCCCTCGGCCCAATGTGACGGTGGCGCCACCTACCAGCCCGAATGACAGCGTCTCGCCCGCCACGGAAAAACCCACACCCAGGTTACTAGCCCTCATCCACGCAAACGTCAACAGATGAACCGGCCCTTCCCAAACGGGGGTTTGGTCATGGTCACCACGCTTGATAGGGAGCTTGGTTCACTCATATTCCATTCATAGTGATTTTATGCATACAGGTATTGTTAATAGGTGTAGGTACTGTCAGTTACACAATGCTTATAAACCCTGTCAGGTCGCTACTATTATTTTGGGTTCGCTCTTGTTAGATTGTTGTAGCCGTGGAGGTGTTCAAAATACACTGAAGGAAGTGACTGCATGCCTTCTTTCTGGTAGCTTCCCCTATATCGATTTTTTTACTTTCTGCAATAAAAGATACAAATCGAAAAAGAAACAATGCCCCAGTACATAACCGCTGGGTGTGTTTTGGAGTGGAGACCGCGTCTCGGCGAACGTAGTGTAGGACGCACTCCAGTCAGGTGGGATAAGGACCTGCGAAAAACTGCAGGCTGATGATGGATGTGGCAGACTATAGGCTGGTGATGGTGACGGTCCGAGATAAACCTAGCATTTTCTGGTCTGGTGCCGAATTCCACTTCACCATAACTTCACTTTAATTTGGCATGTAATAATTATTACTACAATGATATCGTCTCAGAATGGACACATTTTGGCATTTCACCTTTGATGAATAAAACTAGAGATGCGCGTCAATAGTCAACGTTGAAATCAATCTATCAATCTCTGTGCAAGCACTGTATACACTATCTTCATCTATGAATCTATCTATGATGCTGCGACGCATTTTCGATTACGCAAATTACGAATTATTCCCATCTGTCACCCTGCCCTGTCCCTCTAAGGGGACAAATGGGAAAACAGTTTGATCTGTCCCGCTTTTTGCAACGGTGGTGGGACAAACTTACTATCTCTAATTATATATATACCGTGATATTCAAAAATATATTAACTCAAATGTTATTTAAGCGAGCTAGCTGACATTTGAATCTAATAAATTGCAACATTGAAAAAATGGCTCGGTCTATTATAGACGTGAGATGATGCATCTTCTTGCAACAGTCAGTCATTGTTTCTTTGATGCAATACTATCTGAAGCAACTTCTCCAGGTCATCTGAGAACGATATCTTAATGTAACCTTCTTTATGTAGATACATTGAAGCCACTCGATAATTTGTTATTGTATTATACTAGCTTCTTCCCGAGGTTTCGCTCATGTGGTTACGTTATTATTTATTTTAACATAATTAAGGAACAAGGAATAACAGGTAGTAATTAGAAACAAATTAGAACTAGTAGGTATTTACAATTGGAACATTTTGAAATGAATAGGTAAATAAACGCGATAAATACCCGTTTAATAATACTAATAATAATTTTGAAATGAGCTTACTGCAGACTGTTGCAACCAATCTAAAGATAGCTCAACTGATTCATATCAATACTATATTTAAAGTCTGTAACAAACAGACAGACAGACAGAGTTAGGTATATTTACTTTTTTCGTGTTACGATTTCGAAGGACCACAATCTCATCATCCCATGATAGCCCAATGTTGGGAATAGAAGTTGAAGGATGAATTTCATTCTACTTAGAATTCAATAATGACATTGATAATAAAATAAGTAGGTCACTTTATTAACATAGTATATTATACTAAAAAAAAAAAAAAAACTAATTAGAGCAGAAACAATTTAAACAGTTGAGCTAACTGCAGACTGGTGAAAACAATCTAGAGGTAGCTCATACGATAATACTAGTCACAATCCAGTTTTCACGAATTTGCTGGCTTTCGAGCAATTTTAAGGTTCAAAGTCGTACTGATGTGAATGAATGCGTGATGCAAAATTAGAATAAATTTCAATTGTGAATAGTGCGAGTTGAAAGGTCATCGCGGCGCCGGCGCAGCGCCGATACCTACTTGCCACGAGATTGATTCGTGATCACTTTGTATTGATTTCGATATTTGTATTATTAGATAGTTATTCAGACGGTAAGGTGATGAAAACATTGTTGCTATGACATTCCCCTTTTGTCATACCTACTTCATTATCATCAAATTATAAAATCTGATCCTCTAGTCTTAGCGCCTTTTCACATGTCCCGGTGGCGGGTACCCGGGGGCGGATTGTATGCAAATCATGCCGATACGTGTGAAAGTGCCGCCGGGTACCTGGTACCTACTGGCTACCCGGAAACCGGGAGGTAAAAGGCACTTAGTCTGGCTCATGGTATATGTTTTCTTAGATCATGGTCTGAGTAGTAGGTACTTTTGGTTCTTTTGTGCTCCCATAAGGAATTAAACAAAACTAAGAAATAATGTTATCAAGCTAGGCTATCGGAATCAGGCCAGGCATGTCCAGCAGTGGACTATGCTATTACGCTGATGATCTAATATAATGTAGTAAGAGTACAAATATTGAAGGAACCGCCTCTTTCAATATTTTCCTTTCTTAAATTCATGATTATTTTTAACCGACTTAGAAAAAAAGGGGGAGGTTTTTATGTTCGATTGCATTTATTTTTTTATTTATCTACAAAGGAATTCGAATTCGTATTTTTTTTTTCAATAATCACTATTAAACATTTACCAACAGTCCCTGGCAAATCCTAGCATTTACCAAAGTAGCAAAAAATATCTTCTTTTTTATAAATTCTTACATTTACTAACTCCTGTCGGTAAATTCTAAGATTTACCGAATATGGGCTTTTACAGTAACATAACTTCTTAATAACAATAAGCCTTTATTGCTTTATTTTACAATTTAACTAGGCTATAACTAATATGGTAGTGTCCTGGGTAAAAAAAATATTATTCTATTTAGTCCGTCAGTTAGATTATCAGAACATTTTTTCCATTTTTTCTTTTTTTCTTTCGTCAATCGAACAAAAAATGACAAAAATAAAGCGCGTCAAAGTTTGGGAGTGGGAGCTAGCGACGTCACACCCAGTTAAAAGTGTCGCAAGGTGTGACGTCACACGGAACTTTAACTGGCTCTGTATTCATAATTTTTTGTTTAATCGACAAAAGAAAACATACGTGTCCAATATCTTCTGATAATATAATATTATCAGAAGATATTGGACACGTATGTTTTCTTATTCTATTTTGATTTATATTATTATTATAAATAAAAATAGAAATATTAGAAATTATAGGAAACTAACATTTATATTTTTAGCGTGTCTTGTGTGACACACTGACCTCTCCCAGTCCATTTGTATTGGTTATGCTTGTTACAGTTTTTTGAAGAATTTTTGTTCTCTTCTTCTTCTTCTTATCATTTGTCGAAATACATAGTATATATTTCTATTAAAAACTATCTCGCTATCTTTGATTGCATTCGTATCTATGTGTAAATATATACACATATCTGAAGGTAACATATAAATCTGCCATCAGACCCCGTCTCCGGACCGGCCTGAGACGCGCCACGCTCAGCACCAGCACGACTGCCTCCAGCGCTCCCGAAGACGTTACCTCGCCCAACTCCTCGGTCGAGGCTGCGGAGACCACGCCTAATCCCAGAACCCTCGGGTAAGAGCATTTTGTACACAAAATGTCAATTGGGATTGTGATTGTAGTGGTGGTGGTGGTGATGGTGTGATACTAAAAGAAAACTATACCTATGTAATTTTGGACGAGTAAAGTCTAAGAGATATATATATACTCTTACAGTACTTTACTCGTCCATAATATAGTAATATAATCTAATATAGTAGGTACTTATAAGAGTATAGATGAACTATAGGTGCAATTGTACATGCACACGACACTACACTTGGGAATTTGCTGACTCACGTACATTTGGCTTTTAAAGATGGGATTGATTGCCCTAATCGCTTTGATTGATGCTTCAAAAACATGACTCCCTGTTTTTTTCATAAAATAGATTCTGTTGCTAATAAGCATCAATCTTTGCAAAAGAATGCATTAATGAAAATGAAAGGAAATGGCTTACTTTTACAATTTTGTACAATATTTTTACAATACATCAGCAAAATTTACGATAAACATTCCGCCAGCTAAATTATATCTATAAGACATAAATTCTGTATATTCTTTTGAAAAAATCAGCAAAAATAATAAAATAGGTATGCATTTTTTGCTGTCTCATAAATAAAGCACACGACTCCATCCTTACACGACTTTTCTGTAATTATCATGGTCTTAAATTTTAACAGTATAAAACAAAATCTTATCAGGAAGGCCTTTTACTCCATAGATTTCATCTATGATGTTAATGCTTTAATGACAATAATTAAATAAGAAATTATATTTTGTGCTTAGCTTTATATGAATAATTCATGTATCTTAATCGCATGATATTTATATTTTTATGCCTAAGCAAAATAAACATGTATTAGACACATAAGTCTTGTATAAATAAATTAGTGGTTTCTTTTTCACTTCTTCCAAGAGTGGACACAATTGAAGTGAAGAGAAAATCAATAACGAGATAAACATTTTACGGATTAATAAGCGAACAATGATTATTGACACCTTGAACTAACTATGGGAAAAATATATAATATTTGAAGGCTACACTTTACAATAGCCTACCAAAAAACATTAAAGAGATTTAATAAATGATTTCATTCAGAAGGCTATTAAAAAGTCGCATTTCAACAGACAATAATTTTAAATTTATAGTTCCAAACTTAAGTACCTATCTAATATATATTCAAAAGTAGTTGTATTTACTGACCCGACGCCACGGCATGAAGCTGGTTTTGTTAAGGTAACATGAAAAATAGTTCTTTATTACTTTTCACAGATGTTGATATTTGGCTCTTCTATAGACGAGGAATAACTAATTACAGTATGTATTTTAGTTATTAACAATTTGTAATTTGGTAGCCCACATTTATATATTTTTGTAAAACTAGTTCGTTTTTATAAATCTCAAATTTCTTATTTACCTAGCGCATTCGTTGGCTACAATGGCCTAACTGGTTTACAACATTTCTAGCGCTGGCAGCCATTGTACTCGTAATCATCAACTACTCGCATATTAGAAATAAAAAATAGTCATAGATATCTTTTGTTGTCAATTGACGTCTAAAGTTTTACATTACATATCTTATCATTTTAGTTTTTAGCACACGCAATATGGCACAAAATTTAGACTATAAGATTAATTTTTAAGATCTCAGTATACGAATTATGTAAATTATTTTAAGAATAAAAATATCTTCAATTGGAATAGCACCTTATTTGTTATTTGATTATAATTACTATATTAAACAGTGATTAAAGTATAAAGTTTGATATCTAAGTTTTTAATAAAGTTATTTAAATCTGAAATCTGTTTCTGATTTGGCAATGCACGAAAAAGCCACCCTGAATATGTACACGTAGCAACGCCGGCCGTATTGCATGTTGTGCCGCGTGCAAGTAAAAAGTAAAATATGAAATCTGCCGTACACGTAGCAACGCCGGCCGCATTGCATGATGTGCTGCGTGCATGGAAAAAGTTAAATTGAAATCTGCCGTACACGTAGCAACGCCGACTGCATTGCATGATGTGCCGCGTGCATGTAAAAAAGTAAAATCTGAAATCTGCCGTACACGTAACAACGCCGGCCGCATTGCATGATGTGCCGCGTGCAAGTAAAAAGTAAAATCTGAAATCTGCCGTACACGTAACAACGCCGGCCGCCTTGCATGATGTGCCGCGTGCATGTAAAAAGTAAAATCTGAAATCTGCCGTACACGTAACAACGCCGGCCGCATTGCATGATGTGCCGCGTGCAAGTAAAAAGTAAAATCTGAAATCTGCCGTACACGTAGCAACGCCGGCCGCATTGCATGATGTGCCGCGTGCATGTAAAAAGTAAAATATGAAATCTGCCGTACACGTAACAACGCCGGCCGCATTGCATGATGTGCCGCGTGCAAGTAAAAAGTAAAATCTGAAATCTGCCGTACACGTAGCAACGCCGGCCGCATTGCATGATGTGCCGCGTGCATGTAAAAAGTAAAATATGAAATCTGCCGTACACGTAGCAACGCCGGCCGCATTGCATGTTGTGCCGCGTGCATGTAAAAAGTAAAATCTGAAATCTGCCGTACACGTAACAACGCCGGCCGCATTGCATGATGTGCCGCGTGCATGTAAAAAGTAAAATATGAAATCTGCCGTACACGTAGCAACGCCGGCCGCATTGCATGATGTGCTGCGTGCATGGAAAAAGTTAAATTGAAATCTGCCGTACACGTAGCAACGCCGACTGCATTGCATGATGTGCCGCGTGCAAGTAAAAAGTAAAATCTGAAATCTGCCGTACACGTAACAACGCCGGCCGCCTTGCATGATGTGCCGCGTGCATGTAAAAAGTAAAATCTGAAATCTGCCGTACACGTAACAACGCCGGCCGCATTGCATGATGTGCCGCGTGCATGTAAAAAGTAAAATCTGAAATCTGCCGTACACGTAGCAACGCCGGCCGCATTGCATGTTGTGCCGCGTGCATGTAAAAAGTAAAATCTGAAATCTGCCGTACACGTAGCAACGCCGGCCGCATTGCATGTTGTGCCGCGTGCATGTAAAAAGTAAAATCTGAAATCTGCCGTACACGTAACAACGCCGGCCGCATTGCATGATGTGCCGCGTGCATGTAAAAAGTAAAATATGAAATCTGCCGTACACGTAGCAACGCCGGCCGCATTGCATGATGTGCCGCGTGCATGTAAAAAGTAAAATCTGAAATCTGCCGTACACGTAACAACGCCGGCCGCATTGCATGATGTGCTGCGTGCATGGAAAAAGTTAAATTGAAATCTGCCGTACACGTAGCAACGCCGACTGCATTGCATGATGTGCCGCGTGCATGTAAAAAAGTAAAATCTGAAATCTGCCGTACACGTAACAACGCCGGCCGCATTGCATGATGTGCCGCGTGCATGGAAAAAGTTAAATTGAAATCTGCCGTACACGTAGCAACGCCGGCCGCATTGCATGTTATGCCGCGTGCATGTAAAAAGTTAAATCTGAAATCTGTTTCTGATTTAGACATACACTCCCATTACAAAAAGCCACCCTGAGTATGTACACTTAGCAACGCCGCCGCCGGTCGCATTGCATGTTGTGCATTTTATTGCATGACCTATCTGAAACTGAACAAGTAGCACACAATCATGCATGAATTCTTATTATTGCAAAGTTAGCAAACAATGCTACTAATCACATTATAAATGCGTAAGTTTGGAGGGATGTCTGGATGTTTTTTACCTCTTCACGGCACAAGTACCGAACGGATCGAGTTAAATTTTTTCGCAGATGTAGTTCTAAGCCTGGAATAAATATAGACTTTTTATCTCATAAATCAGTTCCCGTGGGATGGAAATAACCTTCAAACGTTTCCATAGAAACAACGCGTTCGAAACCGCGGGCAGAAAGTATTTCTCCACATAGGACCCTCCACCTAATCTCTTGAAATTGGATACCTAGGCTTCCCCGAATTGTTTTGATATATTAACCATGACGTAATTAATATAATATGTTATTTGTAAACTATAATATCATGCACAGTGTTCTTATCATATCGCGACTCGGGCGCGTTCATCCAAAAAAGTGAACGTTATCTACCTAATAGATAAATTAGGTACATTTTGATTTTTTCCAACATGCTTTTCTCGATACACATAAACCTAGAAACCATTTGGCGAGTGGACATTTTCGAAATCCTTTCGAAATAGTATGGCCCATTTAGAGTTCGAACGTATTCTTGCTTACTATTCCCTTCCGATTTATATTCTTCCCCTGAATACATTACCAATTAACTAAAAGATAGATAGATACACATATACTGACAAGTTTTATCCAAGTACCTACCTCCCAAGGCAATCCACGAACTAATTGCTCCATCCGTACCAGTGTGATATTATTATCGGACCTCATCAATTCGACTGTATGTTTATTTTGTCCAAACACTATGAACTACTACCAACCGACTAACTATATTTCAGCCAAATTCAAGATACTCTGAATGTAAACATGGCCCCCAATATACTGTTGATTTTTTATCAGAATTTGCACCACTTATCGATTTGAGCTCTTTGCTGCAATGCTAATGCTGGCAAATATTTTTCAAACATGAAAAATAATTGACTGTTTAGTATAGTAGTCTGTAATACGCTACCGTCTATACCTGTACAATAATTACGTGTCCATCCAAAGGTTGTCTGGAAGAAATCGCTTTTAGCGATAAGGCCGCCCATAAAGCAACTGTTTTTGTATTTGTTCTTTTATGTTCTGTTTTTCTATTTCTTGGTGTGTGACAGAGTATTTGTATTGATGCTAAAAAGAGAATTTTGGATTTTTGTGCTGTGTTATGTTTACAAACATTATGTCTCGAGAATAGCTCGAGTATATATAGGACTGGTTGGAATAAACCAACATCAGGCATCTAATAACGTGGTTGTTCTTTTGCGCACCAGCCGTAGCCGACCAGGCCTGAGACCCGCGTCCCTGCGGCCCGGCGCCCGGCTGAACCTGAGACCGGCGCCGCGTCTGCGCCCGGGCGCCTCCAGTGCAGCCCCGGCTGAGACCTCCGAGGCTCCCGCCGAGACCTCCGCCCCTGAAGCGCTTGCCACCGACTCCGATGCTGAGGTATGCTAACATATTAAATGATAAATAAGGCTTTATTTCAGTTTCAATGATCCTTAAAATAAGGTACAAATAATCTAAATATATGAACAAGCATTTTTCTGGTACTTAACAACCGCTGAAGCTAGAAAGCTGAAATTTGGAGGGGAGGAACCTTTTATTACACAATCTCCCGCTATGAAGGGATTTTTGGAAATTCCACCCTTAAGGGGGTCAAAAGGGGGGTTGATGTTTTTTTGGTGATATTTGTAACTCTTAAACCAGTGTCCCGATTTCCTTGAAACTAACAGAGAAAACCACTACTATATGTATACATATAAACGTTTTCTTGGGCTTCAACCACGACTCGACAAACGTAGTGTAGCGTCTTACAGTAGACCCCGGCCAGGTGGGATAATGATCTGCAAAATACTGCAGGTAGATACTGTATGCGGCAATCTAAATGCATGATATGGCGTTCATGAAGGTAAGATCTACATATGTCCAGGAGCCATAGAGAGTAGTGAGCTAGTAAAGTAGTCGGTGATCGCCACAGCTGTGTTTTGACCCTATATGATGTTTCCAGGCTTCCTCACCCACGCCGGGGCCCGAGGCGCCGCGTGGGAGCCGCCTGCGCCCCGGCAGGCTGCAGCTCGCGCCGTCGCCGCGGCCGCGCGTCGCCGTCACCGCGCCGCCGCGTCGCCCCAACCCGCTGCTTCGGAGGAAGCCTTCCACAGAGGTAGGAACATCTGCTCTACATGGACTCTTTTCTATTCTCTGAACTAACTTCTCTAAACTTGATTTAAAATACAACAAAAAAAAATTAAAACGATATTATTACTTATCTTATGTAAATAAAATTTGAAGGGTTACTAAAAAACAAACGTGTTTTTTTATGTAATGAGCTCGCAAACTTCGTGTAATAGACTGAATAGAGAGAATATTAAAAGTTTTTTTTGTTGAGTCCTGGAAGTTTAAGGTTACAAAATGATAGGGTCATTCGAAAGGCCTATTATAGAACTATTTTCACTTAAAAATATAGCGCCCTAGCTCAAGTGGTTAAGTCAACATATTAATTTTCATGGACCAATCGGGCGAAATCTGCCTTTCGCCCGACTGGTCCATAAAAATAATCTCCTCAATTATCCAAATTGGTAGAACAAACACAGGGGTTCAATCGATGCATATTGAAACCCCTTAACACCCCACTTCGCTAGATCCATGTATAAAATGAATCATCATGTATAAATGAATCATCCTGTATATTATTTTTTCTTCAGAAGTGTTGCTTTCTAGGATCTACTCGGCATTAAAATCTGTGCCGCACTAAAATTGGAAACTTACAATCCATTTCGGATTAGAAATCGCTTGATTTCATAAAAAGGCTAATGCAAAAAATTATATCACATCTAAATAAATACAGATCCAAATCTCATACTTCTGCATCGTTAAAGAGGCATAAAACGCCTACGACGGATCGCTTTCACTCAGCAATCATATTTTATAACTCAATAAATCGTGATGCTCATTCTCAATTGCATATTAGAACTCAATTATGAGAATAATTCTTCCCTCAGAATAAATGAAATAACTATTATTATGTGCAATCTACCTTTACATTATCTTTAGTAATTTTATCTTCAGTATAATTTATCCAAGGATTCTGAGCATTTAGAAGCCGATGAAGCATTACTATCTAGGATCTAATATGCTTCGCTCGCTGTCATCAATGAAGATCATTTTGAACACATTTTTTTACTTCTAGGCAACCACGGAAGCCCCTAAGAAGACCTCCGCTGAGTCGGTAGAGGAGAGCACAGCTTCGGCTGAAAAGAGCGAGACGGAAACAGAGCCGAGTGTAGCCGAGACGACGCCGGCGCCTCTTCGGGGGCTCGACGCGCTTATCGCGCGCCGCCGCGCTGCTGGCCCGCGTCCGGCCAGAGGCGCGCAGCGCCTAGGTTAAAACTAAACCAATCAACCAATGGAGGGATCATAAAAAGCGGTATTAGTCGAGAATTTTCTGGGCCCTGACCATAGTAGGTATAGTACGAGAGCTAGCCACCTCTAGCAGTACACGAGCTTCGAGGGCCCTTTCGCCCCACGCATACCGCAAAAGGTGTCTTACTCTCGCGCAACTTATCTTGTTTGCGAAAATCGTTTCTTCTCGGGAATTGTTTCGGCCCCTAGGAAAAGTAGCTCAGATTTCCCATGCTTTTGGTTCTCGTTCGATCCCCCCATTAACAAAAACTGTATCCTACTAATATTATAATGGTGTAAGCATAAACATTTGTTAGATTATTATGCCACTGATCAAATTTCAATGTCCTTAGAACTCTATTAGCAAGACTGAAGAAAGTGGATGATCATCAAATCTTGGAAAGATATTAGGCCAGTGGCATGATTTTTAATTTTATTCTATCATTGACATTCTAATGATGAACGCTTCGTCTAGACTTTATAGAAGAACAAGTAAATACTAATCGTGCTTAGTAGCTTGAAATAATTTCTCAGTACATGGATGCATGTTAAATTAAAATCTGATTTTTTTTAAACCTCCGTAGTTCTCTCTAACATACAAGTGTACAGTTCTACCAATTCAGCCAGATAACTTGCCTAATCTTTAGTTAATTCTGCTATTGCGCAATACTGGAATAAATATATACTGGAATTAGCACAAAATGTCAACTCTCAACTTTTTGCTGAAATTGCTTTTAGCGTATTTTATTTAATTTGCAAATGCCTACCGTGTTTATCCTATGGATCCCATTATCTCTGTCCCCTTACCCTATTACCCCTATCCAACCCATTTTCCTTACGTTTTGCATTCAGTTATCCTTTTCCTATAATCCATTATCCTTATCCGTTTATATCCATTGCACCACCATTATCTTATCACGTGCACTCCATTATCCATTTCCTTTGCACCTCATTATCCTTATCCTTTGCAATCCATTATCCGTATCCTCATTACCCTGTGCACCTCATATCCTTTGCACCTCATTATCCTTATCCTTTGCAATCCATTATCCTTATCCTTTGCAATCCATTATCCGTATCCTCATTACCCTGTGCACCTCATATCCTTTGCACCTCATTATCCTTATCCTTTGCAATCCATTATCCTAATCCTTTGCAATCCATTATCCTTATCCTTTTCCTCATTTCCCTGTGCACCCCATATCTTTTCACCTCATTATCCTTATCCTTTGCAATCCATTATCCTTATCCTCATTACCCTGTGGACCCCATATCCTTTGCACCTCATTATCCATATCCTTTACAATCCATTATCCTTATCCTTTTCCTCATCACCTTGTGCGCCCAATATCCTTTGTACCTCATTATCCTTATCCTTTGCAATCCATTATCCTTTATCTAACTACCCTGTGCACCCGTATCCTTTGTTCCTCATTATCCTTATCCTGTGCACTCTATTATTCATTTCCTTTGCTCATCATTATTCTTATTCTGGACACCCCATCATTCATATCTTTTGCACCTTATTAATATTATTATCCTTTGCACTTCGTACCCCAATATTCTTTTACAAACCTTTAGCCAATCCACAAGACCACTTTCTTCCTCGTTATTCCCAGTACGCCAAATCCTTTGCATCTTTCCATTTGCACCCCTTTTTTTATTAATCGTTGACAGCCATCCATTGACAAATTTTACATCACTATGTATTTTTTTGTATTCCAGTACATACTTACTTGGTAGCCTCGAAGGAAAATATTTTTTTTTAAATTGGTAACTACTCATAAATTTATTCGTAAGAAAAATAAATAATACCTAATTAAGTGACCGAGGCAGCTTCTTTTCAGTTAACGAAACGGCTCGGCTGAAAAAAATTTAAAAACCATTCCATATTAAGTACATTCTTCGTTTAAAATGCACTCAATGTATAAGCTAGGATCAGTAAAAGGATATTAGTCAATTTACTCCCCAAACTATAGTTTTAAGGTCAAAACTACATTAATTTTGAAACTACCAATCATTTATCTGTAATTAGTTGAGATTTAGGGATATTTCGTATAAGTTTTATACCAATAGAGGAGTGATTATACTAAAATGTTGTGTACATAGTAGAGTTAGACATCGTTATAAGTCTTTTTTCAAAAAATGGTATTGGCAAAAGAATTTTAAAAATATATAAAATTCATATAACTGTTCAGAAATCATTTTATACTCTTAACAACCTGTAAGTGTAAGCGAACCAAATTATTTTTTTGTATGTATAATAGACAAAACTATACTCATTTGGTACGTTTATTGATTAAGTTCTACTTCAAGTAAGGTTATGCGAGTCGTACAGTAAGTAACCAACAACATACCGATTCGTCTCTACAACTGAGCACTGACTTCTAGTGCCATCGTGATATGTTTTGTATCTTTCGTAAGTGTGATAATAAAAATTATAATTAAGATTTTAAAGTTTTCATTTTGTTTTTTATTTTACTCCTACAACCTATTTCTTCAGATCCTACGTATCAATATATAACAATGCCTTATGTGTGTATTACTTATCTATCACATAGTATACATATCGCAGTTATACAGGGTTATTTGTAATTCACTAACACTGCGTGACCCGCAAGTTTAGCCCATCATCACGAACACGTTCGTGAAGACGCCAGGTCTTATTCTTTTTAGTGTTGCATATCACCTCTGATACTATATGAATAAACACGGTTGTTTGGAACCCAATGAAAATCTAAAGACCACCACCTCCCAGCAGAAAATGCAGTTCACGCAGTGGCAGTTAATCTAATTTAAAACAATACTAATATTATAAAGAGGATTTGTTTGTATTGAATAGGCACCGAAACTACTGGACCGATTTGAAAAATTCTTTTACCATTAGAAGCCTACATAATGCCTGATGAACATAGGCTACTTTTTACCACGGGAAAATGTTTCATTCCTACGGGAAAACGGGTAATAGGACAACGGGTAGTAAGAATGCAGCTAGTTACTAATAACCCTGTATATAAGTTACCTATCTATCAAACATAATAATAGAAAAAATTATAAAAAATTATAATAGAATATAATATAAGTTACCTATCTATCAAACATAATACAAGCTCTGCCCCTCCCTACCTACCGATCAGAATCTAAATATAACAATTTCTTGAGTGATTTGTTATGGTTTGTGATTTGTTTATAACCGACTTCGAAAAAAAGGAGGAGGTTCTATGTTCGGCGGAATGTATGTTTTTTTATACACTTTCGTTGATTTCTCCGTCAATTCTCTCGAGATGGTCCCTTAAAAATTATATTCCCCAGGAATCAGTATTGCTCCCGAAAAACAGTGTAAAATTAAGGGATTTGAAGTAGGTTTTTTTCAAAACAATCAAATTATCATGCTAATGAATATAGGTAACTTTAGGTAAGTACATTTAATTCATAATTCTTTATTGCACATAATAGGTAGTACAAGTAAAAAATATCGCAAGAAAATTAAGGCAAAGGCGAGCTTAACCCTAAAAAAAGAGTTCTCTTCAAGCAAACCTTATTGGGAGAGAGAGACAAATTTGGAAAAGTGGGTAATGTGCTAAAACATAGGATAGAAGATTTAATTTACTTACTATTCCCTGAAGAAAATATTATGTTTACAAGGAAATGGCTAAATAATCGTTAGGTATTGGAAATGCACATGTTACTTATGTGTAATTTATTTTTTTATGAGGTCACTGTTTGATCCACTAAACAGTGACCTCATAAAAAAATAAATTAATGCGCTTACCTACCACGCTCAGCGCGTCCAGAATCTTCCAGAATAGGACTATCCAAGAAGAGTTGCTTTCTGTGAAATAATGCCGCTGAGATCTCAGGAAGACCCAGACGTTTTCAACAAGATTCTGTGGACCGACGAGTCTTAATTTGAAAACTTAAAAAAATCATAACTCGAAAAATTGGGGAACACACATGGGGTATTTTCGGGTACCCCCGGGGTTGAGGGATTAATTTTTTTGTGACGTCACTGTTTGGTTCACCCTACGATAATATTGTTTACATTACGAGTGTTATTGACATCTTGTAAGTCGTGTGAGATGTTGATGTAATAATTGCAACATCGCTGATAACAATACTGGGTATTCTCCTGTAGTCCATCAACCTCAGAATGAGAGTTATTGTGCTGAACTTTTGTATATACCTTCATTATGGCGTTCTAAAAGTTGACTCGAAAGTCTCATAAAATCTCGTGTCTGCGTGGTCGTAAGTTATTCAAGGTCAGAGGTTAAAAAACAATTTTCCGCTTTTTTAGTTTTATAATCGCGGAAAATTGTTTTTTCATTCATTATTAAACTCAAGTCAAGTAATACAAGCAAATGCATTATCGACTCAAGTCAAGTCAAGTATTATCAACTCAAGTCAAGCATTCTCATTCTTCATGCACTCAAGCATTATCAACCCAAGTCAAGTCATGCAGGCAAACGCACTAAAGCCGTGTGAACGTGCACTAATTCGAGATATATCCTAGTAAACATATTTTATATACAGTGGCGTTCATTGTTAGTTGACTCCCCTGTTAAGTTGGAAGTGAATTTCTATGAATACAGAACTATTTTAAACTAGAATATTTCGGCTAAAAGAAGATAGCTGGCTGTTTTGTATGAAAACAGCAAATTTTAATAATATAATATCAAAACCATATCTTAGAAATCTTTATTCACAAAGAAAATGACAATAAAATAATAGAAATAAATTAGAACTAGTATTTACTATTGAAACAATTGAGCTAACTGCAGACTGTTGCAAACACTACAGGTAGCTCAACTGATCCATATCAGTACCAGTCGGAAGCGTCCCCAAGACATAACAAAACTGATACTAGGTACAGTTACTAGACTTGGAACCTGCCAGGGGGTCAGTTATCGTCGAACGCCACTGTACCTATGTACATCATGGGTAAGAATTTATTTTTCTTGGGTTGCAATTACTGCCAGAGTTTTTTTCACTTCGTCCCCTGCTCGCCTCCCTAATTTTCCTCCTCCTCTCCTTACCTTTTTTGCCTTAGAGGACTAATTCTCGTGCGAAGACTATACCTAGGTTTCAGGGAAAATCAACGTTTTGTGCCGTAAAAAAACTCTATTTTTAACCCCCGACGCAAAA
The DNA here is from genome assembly GCA_949316285.1 of Eupithecia subumbrata. Taxonomy (NCBI): domain Eukaryota; kingdom Metazoa; phylum Arthropoda; class Insecta; order Lepidoptera; family Geometridae; genus Eupithecia; species Eupithecia subumbrata. The sequence goes on along the minus strand of OX438642.1, from coordinate 8,350,859 downwards.
AGAGAGGGGTGTTATAAGTTTAACGTGTCTGTGTTTCTGTGTATCTGTCTTTGGTATCGTAGCTCCCAAACGGATGAACCGATTTTCGTTTAGTTTTTTTGTGTCATAGATAATTTTATCCGAGTGTTCTTAGCCATGTTTCATAAAAATCAGTCGGGGGGGGGGGTTTAACATTTTTAATTTTGTTCTTATCAATGGGTGCTAAACTATGTGGTAGATTTGCTATAACAGACGAGTTTGCATTTGCGCAAATAACGTATTACAAAACTGTATATCTTTAGAAATTTATATAAAAGAAAGTTGCAGGCAAACTCACCTTAGAGGCGAGTCTCCCGGCATTCCTTCCGTATTTCTTACTAGCTACTGCCCGCGGCTTCGCACACGCTTTTCAAGTAGCCTGTGTCCCCATGATACCAGTTACCTCCCTGCCAAATTTCATTAAGATCCGTACTGCCATTTAGGCGTGAAAAGGTTACAGACGGATAGAGCTAGTTTCGAATTCAAATATTAGTACCTATGCAAATACATAGATTAGACTAAGTCCTACTTCTCTTCGTTCAAGAAGACGATTTTCTTTACTATAGAACATCGTAGCGCGTGCTACGAAGCTACGTCAGACCCGCGTAGCATACGAAAGATTTCAACACGCACCCCCTTTTGAACACGAAACTTTTTTCACATTTTGAAGCTAGGCGAAGACGTTGAGTTACTGTTGTGGTTTTGTTCTTTTTTTACTTTCAATTTTCTTTCTTTTCCCAACTCCTCCCATAAATCGCCAAATGATAAAAAAATCTCTCGAAGAACTTCGTAGAGCGTGCTACGACGTTACGCTGGACCTACGAAGCAAGAAAAGTTCAACGCGCATGTGTACCTACCTGGAGAACCTTCCCCTAGCTAGGAGGACGAGATATAGAGAAAAGTGGGAATAAAAAGCTAAGCGCGAGTCACTCTCGCGCACCGAGAAGTTTCCACACTTATAAGTTTATAAACGTAAATCAATAGTATTTTATACATCAAGTCGCGGAAGTAACTGATTCCTAACGTGTGGGTGCTATTTAAAACAGAGGTACACAAGCTTTGCCCGCGTAGGATTCACAGAGGTTTATATTTTTGCGCGGACTCCTATTTCATTAAAACTTTAAAGTAACCTAAGTTGTCTTTTTCTTTTGACTAAATGCCGTGAATGTTTTAGTAATTACATAGGCACAATAAAAATCGGTTATTTTGATATTATCAGACGCTTTAATTTTACATATTTGTAAAGATAGGAACCTACACCAAGGTAGGTACGTACGAAACTGTAGGTAGCTAGCGCTGCTAGGTAACATGTAACAAGGGTAATCATCTTAATCAGTTTGTTTTCTCTAAATAAGAATCTGACGTAATATTACAGACGACAGTATCACACGGTACTAATGTATCTATAGATAGCTGTTTTATCAGAGGCATACAAATACATACAATATTTTAACTAGTCTAAGATCCAAATGGATAAAACCTTATATCACCTGTTTTTTTATAAACAACATGACATGTATTTAAACTGTAAATATTTTCAATTAAATATATTAAACCACTCAACTAAACAAAAAAATATCTAACATAGTAGCTACCAAAAGTATCCGAAAAAGAACCTACAACCCAAACCGTATTTTTCAATAACTATTAAAGTCTACTACTAGAATCCAATGTATTTTATATCAACAAAGACAAGACAGAAGGTTATACCTACCTATTTATACGAACGATAAATAAAATTAAAGTATCTCTTTGTAATGTTAGGGATGACAGCTTTTTACTAAATGCTTATGAAATTAAACACGGTAGGTACTTAAAACAATAACAATAATCTCTAAGGTTGTTGCGGGAAATCTCTAAAACAACCTATTTGAACGGAAATTTCACTCGCTGATGTTACAGCGGGTAACTTATGTTTATATTTAAGAAAGAAGGTAAGTAAGGTTCCTAGAAAAAATAAACCTACGAAATGTGAATTCTACAAGGGTGAAGTCTCGGACATAGCTAGTCTGTAATATAAAAGCCATGCGTGATACACTCTTAAAAGTATTAACACTATAATAAATAAATAAATAATGCATATTAGCATGGGTATTTATTAATTTGACATGTAAAAACATAAAATCTACAAACGGAATTCGTGAAGGCCGTTTACTCTGGGATCCTGCACTATAAGTTACGTTCATTGGCTCGTTCAGCACGCTGGAAGTAATGTACTTGCACTGTGTCAATCACAGTGCGCAAGAATGCAGAGCAACTACACATAAAAGTCGACATACAAGACAAATTGATTTAATTTTAACCGCCAGTTAGTATATTATAAATTATAATCTTTAACAGCATTTTATTTACAGAGTATTCCGTATATTACCTAGTACCTACAACAGTTTTAACTACATTATTTCATTGATAGCTATAAGACCACAACTTGTGGTCCAAAACGTCTAGCCATGGGACATTGTCTCAATGTCCAAAGGCTTTTTTTAGAACAGTTAATCCACAAAGCAAGGTACTTTTCTTATTCTTATGCATACAGATTAGAACGTGTCCTATAAACTGTGGTTTTCTTCTTTGCGCCAGAATCAGGCATAACTGCATAACCATACTTAAAAGTTAGAGGTTTGTAAGAAAGAGGGTCCATTTTCCTACTTGGTTATAGATTATTTATTATTATTTATTATTTATTACAGGTTATTTATTACAGGATTGCTAGATGGGTATCTAGCAATCTATAACCTGTAATTCTGTCTGTTTATCTGTTATCTTTTCTTGCCTAAACAGCTGATCGGATCATAAAGCAATTTGGCAGGGTAGAAACATTTGTCCGAGGCGGGACTCAAGCCCACAACCTCTTGCGTCGCAGGCGGACCATCGCCCGCCAAACCACAGAGGTCGTCCAAATGTTTTGTAAGTAGCTACGTAAGTTATCCTTCTGCGAAACATTATCTGTGGTTATCTAGCAAAGCGTTGACGGTCCAACGCCCGTATTGTTTAGTTTAGTTTGTGTGGAGCCCCGAAGCGGACCTTACATCCTCTGTCAAATAAAATGTGAGTTAATTATATTCATTTTACTCAACTTGGCGAATAAATGTGTCATAGCGAAAACTTGCATGTGTTTACCTAAATTGACTTGTTTTGCTAAGTGTGTTGCTTACGCGCAGAGACAGGTATATTCAAAAGCGCTAGTTGTCATTATAATGTTTTGTGTGTCAAGTCTATCTTGTGGTAGTCAAGTACATACGAACTAATAACTAACTGGCTAATTAGCTAATTAGGGAATCGGTAGCTGTATTCATGATATTAAATTATTTTAAAAAATTACAGTCAACATCAAAAGTTACGAACATGTTGCAAAACCTGTTTTTAGGTATTTGAAACTAGTTGCAATTTCTGTAAAAACAAATATAGAAACCTGTTTATAACAGTCTGGTAGGTACCAGTGATAGGTTGTAAAACCTGTGAAGCCAGTGAAATAAACTCAGAATATATGGCAGGACGCGGGGCGTCTTGCCTGTCAACTCTGCAAATGGTATTCGTAACAAAAATTTTATTGTACGTATATAGGTTGTCCCCCGAATTCCTGTAATCCCCTAAATAGGTGAAACGAGATTAAAAGTGATCGACGAATATGTTTGCAAATGTGGCCAGAACTCATTCTCAATGAATGGAAGCCATTCAAAATTTTGCTTACGATCACGAGTGTTTATGTTCGTTCGTACTTCATTCGTCATACCTCTCTATGTATTATCCCCATGTACACAAGTTATCTTATTTTTCTCTTGGAAATATTATCTATCGATTAATCAATAAACATTTAGGAAATCAATTTATAAAACTGCTATTGAAAAATACACAGATACGTACTCCAAAATTTGTTAAGAAGTTCCAGGTTTTTTGCTATCGAGTCCTACCTAGCATTTGTTTTTTTTTTTCAAATTCGCCGCGCACAATAAAACTATATACAGGTGCCACGAAAAGGGTAAACCTAACACTAAACCGAAAGGGACCCCGAGGGGATCAACTTGTGAATAACGAACATTTAATCGCAATTTGTTGCATAAACGTAGGTAACGTTTATGCAACAAATTGCGACGTTTTTCTTCCTATTCGTTTTCTTTTACAAGCACCCTGCATTATTTAATATTATAAATTTCGCAAATGTTTTTTGCTGGTTTTTCATCAGTGTTTGTTGTCATGAAAAAAATTTAATTCTTTGAAAGTTCAAAATAATGAAGTAAGAATACATGTATAGGAAATCGAATATGAAGAAAAAGCGTCTCTAATTTTTTCCAAAATAATTAGAAAATTTTCGAAATTCAAAAAACAGAATAACCCCTTTTCGGCTTAGTTCACCCTTTTTGTGGCACCCTTTATATTTGGATAGAGGAAACTAAAACAAATAAAATAAAAAAGATAATTGTTATTCTTTGTCAATGCGCTCTATTAAATTAATAATTGTTTATTTATAGAATCTATAGAAGATGGTGGTGGGTATCAAGTCAGTGCTCGTGGTGGACGGCGTGGGTGCCAACTGCGCGGAGATCCTCGGCTCCCATGGCATCGCAGTCACCACCAAAGCCAAGATCTCGCCAGCAGAACTATTGCAAGAGATTCCAGTATGTTGAAGCTCATTTCCGTTTGTTAATTTCATTTATTGTTTGTAGATAAGATGGCTTATCTAATAATACGATGACACCATGGATAAATGGTATTGGATGACACCACTCATAGATCATACCAATTTAAGCAACATTGAAAATTATATTATTGTAGTGTGCTACCGGCATTTACCGGCCGCGTGGATGTAATGGATGGATGGATGTTTGTAACTTCTTCACGCGGTAGCAGTAGTTTGCTACTGGACGGATCGGGCTAAAATAAAAATAAAGGTCTAAAAAGTTGGCTACTTTTCGTCCTGAGAGGCGATTTAGGGATATCCGTCGCACTGCGATCCCAAACTAGCATGCCCAGCATGGGGATTATGGTATTCCCACTAATGATAAGAGCTTACCTTACCAGGGGATGATTATGTCCAGCCGTGGACTATCAAATGAGAGATGTAGATGATGTTGATGTAGGTCGGTGCTCAAAATGTAAACCGACTTGCTTTTGCTCACAAACACTGCTTCCGTTGGTCACTGGTTCCTATAAAACCCCTTACAAGTCAGATGTATCTAAGGGTGTATTTTTTCTTCAGAACCACGATGGACTGGTAGTACGTTCTGCCTCACAAGTCACTGAGGCGGTCTTGAACGCAGGGACTAAGCTGAAGGTGGTCGGCCGCGCCGGCGCCGGCGTCGACAACATTGATGTCGAGGCTGCGAAGAAGAAGGGAATCATTGTCATCAAGTAAGTACCGTGCCTATGCCGAGTGGTGCCGGCTTAGATTAATTATGCTCCAGCCCAACTCTTCTCGCGGGTGTAGTTAACGGCGATTAAGGGACAATCAACGTGGGCGGGCAGCAGCGCACCCTGCAGAATAATTCCACCACTGAACTACGATCCCCAACACGCATGAACAGCGTGGGGTACCTACATGGGCAAGCCATTCCTGACCATGGTAACGGCCACTATGATTCTTCATTGAAGAGGCATGGTAAGGGCGGCGTGGCTAGTTTCTATTCTTCTAATCTATTCAAAACGGGATATTTATCATGTTTTCGAAAACAAAGTAATATGGTAAATATATCGTATTTTAAATGTATACAAATAATAAAAGTAAATTATTGCAAAAAAGTTTGTGCTCGCGAGGTCTATCAAGGGGTGATGAGTCTGCAAGGCGTGATCGAGACGTCGTCGTCTCGATTACAATTTTTTTGGTGTATCGAAGAAAAAGAAAACGTCTAACACGGCCATCCATCCGTACTGGGGGCGCCTGAAGTTCCTTCAGAGATCTTTACTCAATTCGGTACGAATGTTGGCCCCCTTTATTATTGAATTTATTTTATTTTATTATATGTTATTATAGCGGCACAAACCGTGTCCAAATTTCAACTGTCTAGCTATTACGGTTCAAGTCATACAGCCTTGACAAAAGTAGAGCAAAAACAGACAAAAAATCAAACCTCCTTTATATTTAATATTTGTTTTATTTATATTATTTGTTGTTGTATCGGCAAGTAATATACCTACACTTTGTGTGAATATTTCAACCGTCTACCGTCTAACCGTCTTTAAGGGTCGTATATTTTTTATTATACATAGAAAACATCCAGAACACCCACCCTGAACAAATATCCGCAGATCGTGCAAACTAATATTTGTATTCCCGAGGCGGGAATGGAAACCGCAACCTCCTGTGTCGCAGGCGGACCTTCGCCCGCTATGCCACAGAGGTCGTCGTTAGCATTAGAAAGCGTTTTCGCTTCAGAGTCACTTTCGAACCCAAACCCTTTATGCCATTTGTTTAACCTGTTGGGATGGCTTTAAAGGTCAAAGGTTGTAAATATTGGTTGGAAACATCTAAACTGACATCAAATTTTATTATAATTATCTATAGTGGTGAAAAAAAGTCACACTTCTATAGCCGTGGACATGATCGACCTATTTTTATTTTCACTAAAATCAAGTATTCAGATTTTTTTACAATATAAATTAAAAACACACTAAACATGGCACTAAACAGGTTTCTACTAAATCAGTTTTAATTGAAGGTGACTGTGGTACTTACCTATAAAATACACCCAACCTTATTGTTTCTTGGTGGTTAGGTGGTTACATGCCTCCTGCAAGTCACGTCAGGACCTCTTCCAATAAAACACCCGAGCTCCGAAAACACTATAGCTTCGAAAACCCTCGAGCTTCTTCCAGCCTCCTTAATACTTCTTAATGAGACCGCCCACCAGTCCAGACATAAACTTGTATTACGACAATTGCGCTACATTTGACACGCAACACGTTTATCGCTCCCACCGCGCATGTGCGCGCAAGCACGCACCTCAAGGACTCATTACTACACTTCTAAAATTGTGTCCTTGGTGTGCGGGCGCTACAATTGTCGTAGTGAAAGTGTATGTCTGGTGTGCAAGCTCACTAGGAAGGATAGAGTAGACTGGCAGAAGCAAAAGGAGGCCAGCAGTGAGTTATCCCAGGCTAGAAAAGAACGACGATGAATGTAAGAAGAAAACAATGTCCAAGTTTCATGAACAGAGATTTGTTTTGGTTTTGAAGACTTGTTATTTATTGCAATATCCAGCGCTCCAGGTGCAAACGCGATGAGCGCATGCGAGCTGACCTGCAGCCTGGCACTAGTGCTGGCGCGCCACGTGGTGCCGGCCGCGAGCGCGCTGCGCGCGGGCCGCTGGGACCGCAGCCTGTACACCGGCTCAGAACTGCAAGGCAAGACGTTGGCGGTGCTCGGCCTCGGCAGGGTCGGCCGGGAGGTCGCACTCAGGATGAACGCTTTTGGCATGAAGGTAAATCGTCATCACCCTTGCCGCCTATATGTCACCTACTACTGGATATAGGCCTCTTTTAACTCTTGCGAGCCTCCTCTATCCTGTGCTTTTCGCATCCAGGAAGGTAATTCAAAGTCCGTTATTAATTTACAAGCTAAGTCCTCAAAAAATCTAAAAGGTTTGTGGTTTTGTGGCTTTTTGCAAAGTGACGCTGATTGATGTCAATCTCAAGCGCACCAAGAGAAACAACGGTGAGCGAAGCGAGCCGCGATAATGTATATTATGTTTTTGTTTGCTTTTCTGGCGATTGTTAAAACATAGTGAAATAAATCGACAACAGTGTAGCGACTACCTCGCATTTCTCTGTTACCAGAGAAGTAACAGAGGAATAAGAAACAAACGAAAATGTTATAATAATTATTTTTGCAGGAAGGTACCTAAACCGTATTCCGGGACGGACATAGGCTACTTATTTGAAAAGTGCGTTCAATGCCGCGGGCAGAAGCGAGTAACAAATAAAAAGGCAAAAACAAAGATATAAGTAAATAAAAATAGGTACCATTTTTTTTTGTAGGTGATCGGCTTCGATCCATTCGTGTCAGCGGAGCAGAGCGCCCAATTCCACACCACCAAGCTGGAGTTAGAGGAGATCTGGTCAAAAGCAGACTACATCACGCTTCACACGCCGCTCATGGCGGAGACCAAAAGTGAGCAACTCTCTTCTTGATCCTGTTCTTACCGAAGATTGTGGTCACTTTCACATTCACTTTGCGAGTACCGTTAGATTGGAGGAATTGCTTACAGGCTAACCTGTCTTCAGCTTTTTCGCAAGAGTCTTTAAGTCGCGTTATTTCCTTCAGTACTCAGTAGAAGTAAATTATCATGTAAATACCTAAATACTTTACAGTCTAAAATAGTTGAAATATCAATCTTGAAAATCAACTTTTTGATAGTGATTTGGGACATTCAATACTTCTTTTGATACCAGATGGCTCATGTGATATCCATCCTTTTGAAATTTGCAGACTTCATCAACGCGAGCACACTAGCGAAGTGCAAGAAAGGCGTGAAGATCATCAACGTTGGCCGCGGAGGGCTGATCCAAATGAAGGATCTTCTGGAGGCTCTAAAGTCTGGACAGGTATTCATGGAGAAAATCATTGATGTATAAATCGGCAAACATACATTAAAAACAAACATACAGCTGACATAGACCATCCTCCTTTTTTAAATTGGTTAAAAATCATTTACCTACATCACACATGGGTGCTTATGGGAATAATTTTTTGTCAGACGTACGAAATCGAATTTTCTTGTTCGTTTGCGTGCAAACGCTAATCTTATGCAGGAACATAAGAGTTGCTTTCGCACGACCACGAAAACGAAACTTCGGTTTTCCTTTTCCGAGTAGGTCCCCAGAGACTAAATCTCTTAAAAACGAACGGCCTCTGAAAACCGAAATCGAAATTTCTGATTTGTTTTCGTACAAACGCTAATCTTATGCAGGGGACATATGAGTTGGTTTTGCACGACCACAAAAACGAAACTTCTAAGTTCCTTTTCCGAGTAGGCCCCTATATCACAAATTAGGTGCGTTTTCACACACGAGATGCGTATTTACGATTTAGTTATACGTTTTACTTACCCTTTGAACAGTTCCGTCGCTACAGGAGATACCTACATACCTATTCCCATCCAAAGTATATTACAGTAAATGCAATTGTATTTATTGCAGGTTGGCGCCGCGGCCCTGGACGTGTTTGAACAGGAGCCCCCCACAGACCCTCTCACTCTGGAGATCATCCAGCATCCCGCTGTGGTCGCCACACCGCATCTTGGTATACATACATTAATTAATTATATTACGAGATTACATTTTGTAGATCATAGGAGCACTGCTATGTCACCATGCAGCACAAAAATGCAACTAACTTTAACTCGTTAAATTTAAATGCATTTCATATTGACGGCATCAGATGACAGACCAATCGTAAGCTTGAAGTTTGTGGGAAAGCCATTTTGTCACTGTTAAATGCATCTTAAAATAACTATAATAAGCTCTTATTTAAAGGCACATACATATTTGTGCTATGTCGTAGCGGCGTTGAATTAATGTGAAAAAATAATTGTAAATTAAATTCTCATTAGGTCAGTTTGTGAAAATGGGACTTTTATGCCTTCGCTGGGGACAGCGGGACGGTCAGCCTGAAAGGGGGACTGTCCTGCCCAAAGCGGGACGTATGGTCACGTTAACATACGATACCAGAAATAAACATAATTACAGTACCATGTCAATATGTTTATGAAAACTTGTTGCACACACATAGAAATATAAATCGGTTCCCTAAAAATAGTGATAAACATAATTTTAAAACCAGAAAAAATAAAACAAAAAAAATAAACTCGCTGTGCCCACAACTAGGCTACAATTAATGTATCTTTTAAAGGGCAATGACGCTTCTACAACAAAACTCCTAGTGAGTTGCAAAAATTATCAGTAAATAAATTCAAACAAGTTGTAAAACCTTGCTGTGCAAAAAGGCTTACTATAAAATATCAGATTTTTTAGAAGATAAAAAAGCTTGGGACGGTTTTTTCTCCACCTCGAAAAGTAACAACTAACAAGCTAAAGGTTTCTTCGTCGCTTCTTTACTTTAGTCTACATAGCGAAGCGACAGAAATAAAAAATGTCACTTTATTTCCTTGTCAGTGTTTAGTTTTACAATATGATCTTTTCTAAGTGTACAATTTATTGTATTTATGGAAATAAAGAGTTTTGTGATTTGATTTTGATTTTACCAACATAATCTACAAACATTGTATTAAAGATCGCCGCAATTACGAGTCCTTCGCAACCCGCAGGACCTAGGCTTTATTGTGTTTAGATCAAAACTATTGCTTAACACATTTTAATGTTTTCAGGTGCATCCACTAAAGAGGCCCAAGTCCGCGTTGGATCGGAAATAGCCGAGCAGCTTGTGAACCTCGTCAAACCTGGCACATACACCACTCCTCTTGCAGAGGTCACTCAGCTGCTCAACAAATAAACCAGCTACTTTCCTAAAGGCTCTTAACTCAAAGCCTCAAACTCATTAAGCCACTAGGCTGCTAATAAAAAGTATAGTATTGTTTGTAATTAAAAATAAAAATATATAATGTACGTAAGTCTAAGCAACCTTCGCAAGAGGCCTAGTAGCCGGACCGTGCAAAGACTTAGCAACTACGATAAAGTTTTTGTTTGCTAGATTCATGCTAGATTATTCTGATTACTATTTTAGGTTAGGTAATAAAACAGATTTGAATTTTAATTTATTATTTTATTTAAAAATACTTAATAATTATTTATAAAAGTATAAAAATCCATTCTACTTTTCTACATCAATCTTTTTGTTGAGCTACATCAGATTGCGAGCCGCTTTTCATGTTTAGGCAAGAAAAAGATGGTGCTTATAATAACAATATTTCTATGCTAAATTTTTAAACATTGAAGATTCCTATTTGAATTAAGTAAGTACATACAATTCGGTATTTGGGTAAACGGTGTCTTTTTGTGAGTACGTATACAAATTTGGATATTACAGAGTACCGACAATAACTAGCCCAAAGAAAGGGTTTGGAAAATATTTATGTAATATATTTCAAACTGGCGAAACGAAGAAATAAAAATAATACTTATTCAAAACATAGAGGAAAACCTAAGTATGTAAGACTGATATGATACCTAAAAAGCATATGAAGCGGATAAGGGAGTATCTTCTTTCGAACTTAGTTTAAGTGCATAATACAAAATATAAAATTTAAATTCCTGTGTTCCATAAACAAATTAAAGGACCTGCCTGGTGTTGTCATCACAATATGTTATTATAAAAACGAGATATTCTTCGAGACTCGTGTGTAACAAAAAACTTAAGGACTTTTAGGTAAGATAAAAATACTAGATTTTCTCCAATCCGGCACATTAGGAAATAGAGTAAAAAAGTCATATAACTAGAACCTAAAAGCAGGAATACACATAATTTTATTAGGATTAATACTAAATGTAATTTATTGCATAGATATTGGTTTGCCTTCTGAGACCGAAAAACAAACCTACCCATAATTTCGGTTCTAGTTATCTGTCGAGGGTTGTATTGTATTCAAGTCCATTGTAAATTCAACGGGACAATGTTTATAGATTATCGAAATCGTGGAAAACACTAACGTTTTATCCTACATACTTAAATAGGTCTATTTTTTAAATTTAATTTTATTGTAGTGTCAATAAAAATTGGCAGTGTTAGTGTGGGTTTCATAAATCCTTCCTTGGTTCCTTGGTTGAATGAAACCTCGGTGTTTTGTTTTCTCTCATTATTGTAGGTTCGTAGATGTTGACTTTTCCGATGGATTAGTTAACAGTAAGATATTCATTAAGGTTATTGCCTTTGGCGCGAGAAGCGGGAGACGCGAGAGGCCGGCGCGGGCGCGGGCGCTGGCTGCGCGCTCAACTCTTCCACCGCGTCGGGTTGGATGGATCGTGTGGCGGCTGCAAAAAAACAAACTTTAACAAACCTAAAAGCATTATGTCGCTATTTATCGGCGTCAGAATCTCACTAAAGTTTGTTTCTAATCCACCGGCTCCATAGATTAAAAAAAATGCTTAGCTGTGTTTTGTTTTTTTGTAATTACATCTACCAGAAAACAAGGTGCATTATCTTGAACAACTTGCGTCACTCCTTTTATTCCTGAAGTTTGTTACGTTGTCAAGGGTGTATAATTGTGGCGTCATCGTTTTGAGAGGCCTATGTTCAGCGATATGGGCTGTTATGTATACCTACATCAGTAGGTACTTTTTTATACCAGGCCGTAAAAAGGAGAGGTACCTAAGTAAGTAGAACCAAAATGATTCGAGTTCGAGATGACATGTACTTAAACTGAAATCACTCGAAACAAGTTCGTTTAGCAGGTAAACGAACTTGTTTCGAGTGATTTCAGGTTTTATTGACGAAGGCAGTATGTGCATTTCCGCGACAAAGGTCAACTGCAATTACCTATTTACTTAAACTGTAGGTACACTGCAGGGTTCGCTATTATATTATATTGATAAACTGTACATGGATAGGTACCCTTGTTGAGATACCCGCGACATAGGCTGCCCCTGTGCAGGGTTCGTTTCAATAAGCAAGTATTTACAAGTCTAAGACCCAGAGTCCACCAAAGCGGCGATGTGCGGAGATGTCCGAAGCGGAGACGAGAAGATACGTTTTTCAGCTAGGGTGTCTCCGCCGAAACTGTGCGGTATGCGTACTGGCTAGTTTGGAGCGTAGATGTGTGCTGGCTGGACTGGAGTGGAGATGTGTGCTGGCTAGAGCGGCTGATCTGCGCTGCTCACGTTTTTCTCGTCTCTGCTGCGTAACGTCCTCAGCTTGCGAGGCACAACTCACATCTCCGGTTCGATCTTTCCTTGTGTCTTCGCATCCAAATATGATACATCTCCGCTTGGACCACTGAAGCTGAGCGGAGAAGAGATGTGTGAATAACGACGTTCAATTGGTTGTTTAAAACACATATTTTCTCCGCTCATCTTTTCTTCGCTTTGGTGGATCAAAAGGTCCTAAAGTGACAGTTATGGTCAGTCGGTATGGAATGTATGACTTGGCCATGAATAATTTGATGGTAAATAATGTACCTATGACAAGTTAGCTTAGTATAAATAATGTAGGTAAACTAGATAAACATTTGTTCACTTGTCTATGATATTTGCTGGTTTATTTCTGTAGGTTTATTTGACCCAGTTAACGTCAAGCAGAAAAAGAGAATTTCATATTGCAGACTCGTGAACTAGTCAATGTTCAATAGTCAATAGGCACTTCTCTACGTATGTATCTTCAAGATTAGGTTGAATTAGGCCCAGTAACCCAAGATTAGCATCATCCTTATAACTTGCATTGTAGAATTTATGTACCTTCTTACCAGAAAACTTTTCAAAATTTCACAATGATCGAGCAATAATTTCGGTACTTATCGGTTTTCAAACTGTGTCTGATTTATTCATAGGAAACAATAACTGCGTCTGTCAAATTATTTTTCCTCAGATGTGGAATCGATAAAAATCATATTTTCGTAGAATTGACTAAGTGTCATGCGAAAAATGAATTCACGATGGTAAATTATCAGCTCTTGTAAAAAGTTTTTTTGTAGTAAATCGTGACTATTGACTATTGAAAATGAACAAGGAAATGAAGAGAGATAGACAGCAATGCAATAAAAATCTATATAGGTACCTATGATGGTGGTGATTACTTACGCCTACCAAAGCGGCCTCGACTAGGCTTGCTAGGCGCTGGGACCTCTTCGTTGGCGATCTCTTTGGCCGGCGTGTTGAAGCCATTGCGTTTCTTATCTACAATGGATGACACGGTGATGTGAAACATGTGCAAGAGGTTATAGTTGACAGATTGCAGACAATGTAGCTTAGCTTACGTCTTGGTTGTTTGCACAATAACGTAAGCTAACTATTTTATCTTTTTGGAATTATAATAAATACTTATTAAGTAGGTATATAAATGTAAGTATAGGTACTATATAAGTTTATAGGAAAAGTTGGAATAGACAGTTTCTGGATCATGTATCATATCATAAATTATGAAAATGTTTTGAGCTGATTTTCGTCGATCATGTACGCAGTAATGAAAAGTGGCTGATTGCATGAATTCGTGCGATATTGTCGAATAGTGAATTCAATTTGGAAAATGTCGATTTAAGTACATACTGTTGTAATTAGATTTGGGCGATTCGACGGGCGCCTCGGGTGCTGCAGACTGCTCTGAATTTGAGGAAGTGCGTGTTTTTGCTGAAAATACAACAACTTTTAGACCACCATGTTTATATAGCCAATTATCGAAAGTTTTGCATCCTTATCTGCTTATAACTCTTTCGTACCGCGCGCTTTTGCCACTGTTCATTACCGACATTGGAATGAACATTTTCTTGAAACATTAATATAAAGCCTTTCACAGTCCTTCAAATTATTATGTGATTTGAAGGGACTTAAGTACATGTAGCTTGGACGCCAGGAGAACTGCACCTTTATAGAGTATTAAAGTTATTATACCTTCAGCAGCCTGCTGCCTCCTTCGCTTGAGCGACTCCAGCAGGTCTGCGTTGCTGCGGAAAGGTCGCACGCCGCCGCCGACCAGCTTCTTGCCTTCTGTGGACGAGGGCGGAGCTTCCGAGGACGGCTCGGCCTCCTCGGCCGGGTAGTCTCCTTCGTCTTCGTATTCTGCCTCCTCCTGCAAATGCAGAGTTTTCAAGGTGCGTTTTATCATCATTTATTAAGCTTCTGCCTGCGGGCACGCGTGTTACTGTGGTAAAAAGTAGCCTAAACCTAATCCCATTCATTTTTATAATATTAAAAGTAGAATGTTGAATCAACAACTGAGTAGGTAAAACTTAACAGTATTTGATGCGATAGTTCGAAGTTGTGTTTGTCACTTCGCTGATACCAGTCTTAAAATGAGGGGAGAGTGTCATGATGAGCTACCTTGGCAGACCTCAAGGCTAAGAAGTCTGTGCTTAAAAGTACATGGCTTGAATAAACTGAATATGACTGGAACCTTACCTACTATGGAAGCATGTAACTTCAAAACCAAAACACTTTAGCAAAGTTGGAACAAAGAGCCCAATAGGTACATACAGGTACAGTGAAGACTAAGTTTTTATTTCCGGAAGCCGTTAGCAGAAGCTAGATTCACATAGGATTATGTAAGCTCAGTCATTGCGCGACTGACTCACAATCAACGGCCTGCCAAAGGCCAGACTAGGCCACCTAGCTACAACCACCTTTACAAGCGTACTCCCCACAACCGTAAGACACGCCATGATGGTTTATTTATAAAAGGTATTGGTAATCCCGCGTGACAATATGGGCCGGTTCGTGATACCGCCAAAGCTGTCTCGATTGCCGCGAACTGCAGTCCCAAATTATCTTAAAATGCAGGTAGAAATTCCGCAAACGAAAGGAAGGTCTTGCAAAGGTCAACCGCGAAGGTGACCGGAGCATCGCACGCGCGGCCCACTCGCCTTGAACCAGTTGCCACTGATCCAACTGCCACATCATATTTGCGAAACTTGGATAGCGTGATAACACTGTGACGTCATAAGCTGTGGAATCCACCCAGAATCAAGGGAATCCAAAGGTCCTTGGTCATATATATGTCTTGGCCTATAGTAAATAAATAGCCTGGAAGGACTTGGTTTTCAGTTGAAAACCAGGCCGTTATCAGAAATACATGTTTGTTTCCTTTAAAATTTTAAAATATTACCAAAGCGTTGTTATGATTTACATAATTATAAGTTCCTAAACGCGACAAAGTTGCCTTGAGTGCTGATAGTTTAGAGAAGTAACAATCGATATCAAAAAGTCGCTACCAACAAAACCATGAATGATGATCATCAACCTCTAACTAAATGGACTTAACACCATAAAGAGCATAAATATTTACGATTAGTAAATACGCTATCGTAAGACAATAAACTTTATGCCAATTTCGTACGCTTTCAAATTACTTACCACATGCATGATTGCCTTTCTAGACATATAGTTGACTTGTTACATAGCTTCTAATGGTAACGTGCTTTCTACACGGTAGATTAGATACCTACAATAAATTCTACTGACATCGTGGGAAAACCGTTCTATGAAAACTACAAAGTGGCTTACAATTTTCTGAGAAAAATAATATAAGCGACATCTTCCTGCTGATTGGGGTGAAACAGTATAAGACTCCAATATAAGACTCACACTAGCTCAAACAGTCATGTGCGAGTCTCATTCAGTCATCCACGCTGACTTTGCCCATGACAAAATGAAGTAGGTACTTAGTAGTTTATGTGTTATCTCCTTGTTTGTATGTATTGGCTGGTATTGGTCGGTCTCATATCACCCAACCGCAACTTATATTAAATTTTATGCAATCTGTGACCTAATTAATAAGTTGAAGTCGCATTCCGTTCATGTTTGTCGATTTACAGCATTTGCAAGTATTTTTTGAGGTAGATTATGTCAATGTGGAACCTCTGGTAAAAAGGTAAACTCGACAATCATCATTCATTAGTCATTAGAGCCGGACTCCATCAAAGCGGACGAGCGGAGAAGAGATGTGTTTTAAACAACCAAAAGAACGTCGTTATTCACACATCGCTTCAGAGGATACCGCCGAGCAGAGATGTATCATATTTGTATGCAAAGAAAACAAAGAAAGATCGAAGCGGAGATGTGGGCTGTGCCTCGCAAGCTGGTGACGTCACGCAGCAGAGACAAAAGAGAGGTGAGAGAGAACTGTGCAGTGAGCGGCGCCCCAAGTGCATTCATCTCAACAAACATCCGGCGCTCGCCGCACGCAGTTCATCTCCGTTCTAGCTAGTACACATCTCCGCTTTAGCCAGCACACATCTCCGCTCCAGTCTAGCCAGTACGCATATCCGCACACTTTTGGTGGAGACACCCTAGCAAAAAAACGGCTCCGCTTCCGACATCTCCGCTTTAATCGGACTCTGGGCTTCTCTCTCACACCCAGTACTGGCTAAAGTCCTCCACTTTTACACGCCAGGTCCTGTGCGAGTGTGTATGCACTCAACAAGTACCTAACTACACAAATAATAATTTGATGTTTATATTCAAAGTTCCGGCTTCTTTTTGAAGGAAACTACCTATACTGTTCTTTGAGTCTACACAGAAATCTACCAATCCATCGGGAATTAAGCTTTTATGGAACCACCTCATTAGCATCAAAATCGGACAATAATTAGCGAAGATATGTATATATATAAAATAGAGAGAAAACTTGACTCATTAAGAGATCTCTGAAACTACAAGAGCTACGAAGCTGAAATTTTGCATGGAGGTTCCTTTCAGGACGTAGGCACCCGCTAAGAACGGATTTTTGAAACTTCAGAACCGCGACTGTTGGCCCTTCAAAATTTGTAGGGTAGAAAGATGACTTAAAATAAACAGACACCTGTTTTAGGGTTTTTTTGAAATTCGCACCCTAAAGATCAATGGTGTGGAGTCAATGTTAGGCAACTCACTGACATAATCATGAAATTTCAGGAACTAGAAGAGCTACGACGCTCTAAATTTCCATGGAGGTTTCTATTAGGACGCAGACACCCGTTAAAAACGGATTCTTGGAAATTCGTATTTTAAGTGGTCAAAGGTCATCTTTATAATAACTTTTAGAAAGAAGAAGCGAGTGCCTACTCGCGAACGGATTTTGAAAATTCGTATTTAATGGTAGTTAAGTAATGTAATTTTTAAACAAGGTAAGTTAAAGTAACTTTTTAAACAAGCTTCTTAGAAGGATGAAATGGTATTTATAGGTTTTGTCATACTATCTTTAAAATCGTAAAGGATTGGTTATAAAACTTTGGCGTTGATAGTTTACATGGAAACTAATATTACTTGGGGTATAAGTATTACTAAAGTAAGTCCACGCGAATGAAATCGCGGCGGGTCACCTAGTATACAATATATATAAACGATACATCGAGCAGCAAACAAAGTTACATAAAAAACATACTGCAGTAAAATTGAAAACCTCCTTATGATTTCGTCGGTTGAAAAGTGTTAACAGTAATCAAGGTAATAAAATTATGCATTGTGTCGTCATCAAACTCTCTTATGGCCACGCATATGCGATTAAAGTCATATGACTATGATGTCCTTATAGTCAAATCTTAGGCCACGGCGGCAGCCAGTCTCAACGTAGACTAGAGCAGGACAATATTATAGTGCCCAAGTGTGTGCGAAAACACAGATGCACTCTCTATTCCCTCAGTTTCATAATCCGATGGGACGGCATGCGGCAGACCTACACGACCGGAGTGGTCAGGCGCAGGACCAACGGTCAGTCATACTTTCTGAGGCACGGGGGTGTAACACCGCCAACTTCCTGACTCCGGGCTGTTAGGTACTGGGAATTGAGCGTAATCACTACTATAACAACTTACTTGCGGTGCCGGTGTGGTTGTGGTGGTGGTGGCTTTGCCCCGGGGATTCTGCCCTCTCTTCAGTAGTCCTCTGGAGACCACGGGCCTAGGAGCCTCATCGTCTTGAGCGCCCGCTTGCCACGCCACGCAGGCCAACAGAACGAATCTGCCAATTAAACAACAAAAGTAAAATAACTACTCTTCCAAGTTCTTAGATATTAGAAAATTTTATGGTTGCCTTTTCTACAGAGATGTGAGATGCAGATTAGTGGCAGAACGTGTCAAACGCAACTTTTAGGATCGCTTTATTTTCACACCACACATTCCGCCGCTTAACACTATGATCCTTAGCTACTTAGCACATTTTTCGTGAAAAGGCACCCTTGAATTTGGGCGTTTGGAGAACGAGATCGTTCTGAACCTGAATCAGTTCCGTTGGAGTCGAGACCCTAGGTCCGTGGGTTATCGAGGTTCTCAGGGTTTTTAAAATTGTCTGAGTGTCTGGTGGAAGAGACGCGTGACCCGAGAGCTGGGGTGTATCTGGCGCAGCGCATCAGCGTTGCCCTACAGCGGGGCAATGCAGCCAACGTTTTAGAGACGCTTTCGACTGGTATTGTTATGGATTATTTGAACTACATACCTCTATATTTTTTGCAACAGTCTGCAGTTAGCTTAATTTTTTCAATTATAAATAGTAGTTCTAATGATTTTCTTTTATTTGATTGTAATTTTCTGATACTAAAGAGTATTTAACCGATACTAAATTGACATTCATTTAGGTTAGGTACGGAGTAATTAATCGAATAGCATAAAATATTATGGATACATTTAATGGCACTACACCATAACCACCCATCTTTATGTAACCTTCAGGAAGGTACCTACTTAGCTTACATAACCACAAAGCTATAACCACAAAACATTGATTACTTAGATAATTGATTTTAGGAATGCGTTAATTTACTTAAACATAATCATCATTAGGAGCAGTAACCTTAGTTCTATTAGTGGCATCAGTCGATCTCGATAAGTTGATTATGTTGATATATCTGCCAGTTCCATTGCTGTTCTCTACATGTTTCTATGTAAAATTAGTTTTCTATGGTGATGAATAAAGTATTATCTATCTATCTATCGATTTTTAATGATGCATAATACTATTGTTTAAAGTTCGGCACTCATTAATCCAATACAGTTACCATATAGCACAAAAACGTGCATTCACATAATGGGCTGTTTAGACATTTTCACAAGCTTCAAATAAACCAGTGGTCCACGAGGTATCTGTCATCTGATGCCGTCAAAATGAAATTCATCTAACTCAATGTTACGAGTTAAAGCCCATATTTAAATGCACATTTTTGTGCTGTGCAGCAGCGGTGCGACAAGCATATTTTGTTATGGCAATACTCAGAGGAATATAATTTCAAAGTAACCGTAAATTATTAAAATTACGGCTTCAGCGCATTTACTGCCCAGCCCGCAGTGCGACCCGGAGGAGGGGCGCGCCGCCGCGCCGCCTCATCTGGGCCATGAAAGTGTTAGTTGGGATCACTTCTATTGCTTAAATGTGTGCCTATTCCGTCAATGGTGGATTAGTAAAAACCTATGATAGTTCTTAATATAAGTCAACGCATCTCGCGAACTACCAGGAAATATCTAGTGAGAAATGCTTTAAATCGCGATGAAATCTCGATTTATCGTCAAGATGGACTAGAATGTTAAGCGTATAAGCTTCGCGTGCCTTGAATAGTGAATTTCCAGACGTAAGTATTTGTGTACCTACTCTGAACTGGATCTGAAGGCATGTGGCTAATAAATAATGTGGTCATAAAGTTTCAATAGCACCTTGATCTTTACTAGGATCGATTGACCACACACTAACTATCCATCGACAGTAATCAACTGTAGTTACATTATAATGTTCATCCATGTCTCGGTAATTTGTGTCTTGGAACAACACCCCAAGATACAAATTACCGATCGAGCATTAAACTCAGGCCGATCCGTTCAATTGTTTTGGCGTTGTGCGCGTACAAACACAGTTCATCGTAAAAAATTACATGAAAAATTAAAAGCATAATCCTGTGGGGCACAACAAAACGGATATAACAAGGTACACTGGGTACACAGACGATATTTTTTAAGGTTCAAGATCAGTGAATGCTATAAAATGATACATAACATAACCTAGCAAATGTAAAAAATAAGTTTTGCAGGAAAGAAAACCTCAAAATGCATGTCTCATTTTTATCGCAACCTGAGAATGTTTTCGTGAACCCGGCATTAAAAAAGCGTAAATATCAAATCGTCTAGTGTCACCAAGGCTGACAAGTGTCGCCTATGTAGGTACAGTTAGCTTCAAAAGTTGAATCCCAAAGTACACACTTTTGATCTCGGCATACCTAACTTGACTCTTCGCAGTCAGATCGGCATGTGAGAGAATGCTTCGATATGAGAGAATCCTCAGCATCAGAGCACATTATATCAATCAATGTACTTGCCAAGCGTCACTATTATGGTACAGTCCAAGCATTTTGGAGAAAGCTCATATAACATGGGTCATGCATGTCCAATAGTTTACGGTTACGAGGTGTCCATGATGATGAAAATGAAGATCCATAAAATTCTACAATTTAATCGCAGTTTTAATTTGGGTGTTTTTTTCGGGGTTGAGTAAACAGAGACTCTTAAAGTCTAGAGAATGCTCTTACGCCGTCATAGAGTGCGGCTCGGTCGCATCACAAGACATTGCCTGAGCGTCCAGCGTCGGCGCACTCCGCGTGCTAAAGGTCAGCTGCCGCTCTACTACTGATAGTTGAATAACAAGTCTCGCACAGGGTCAGGTCAGGTGGACCATCGATTGATTCCGTATCCGCTTCCGACATCACTCCGCAACACCTTCCCTGGGCTTTCTCTACTTTTATGTAATATCAAAGAGACATGCCATTTTGCTCGATAACGATAAGAGAGATTTAGACTTGCTATTCATCGATGATTACAATTGTTTACATTGAATAGACGATGGCATTTTATTGCCCGTAACTGTGCGTTTGCATTTGTGAAATCTATTGTGAAAGGAATACGACACTCCTGTTTGCTATACGCGTTACTCGAGTAGAAATCAAAAATTGCAATACGAGTCACGTCGGAAAAGTGCAACTTTCTATAGTGGTAGTTCTATGGCGTAGCAGGGGCGCGTGGTCGGCCTGAATGTGCGATTGTAACCTCAAATCACGTCAAGGTCAGTTGGGCACAAACCAGAAGTGGAAAAAATGTAGGCTGACCTCGAAGTGCAATGCGTACGGCACAGAGGCAGGCTAAAATAGCATAACGTGACGTGGATTGGAATAACTGTTCCATTACCATTATCAGTATCTTTTGTCTTGCAACTGAATTACCTATGTACTAAAAAATTTGAGTAGTATTTTTTTATGAATGACCTAATTGCACAACGAACACTCTAGCCAATCAACTGGATCTCAGTATAAACAATGTCAAAGATCGAAAAAGATTGCAAGAGGTTACACCACGAGTCTCGCAAATTCATCTGTGCCTGATGAGTTGGGTAATCCGTGAGAAGCTTTCGTTTCGCGTATGTATCTTCTCACATTTAGTCTAGCATCAAACAGATATGAATGTTGAGCAATAGATGATTGTTGTGAAAACGCCTGGTATGACAGGCCAACCCATGCGACCTTAACGAAACGAGATGCCCCTCGATAAATGGCAATGCTCATGTACACCTAGTGATAGATGCAAAAGAAGCTACGGATTGAAACGCTTGTTGCACGCTCGACGGTTCTTCACGACTTATAGGTAAGTAAATGTCAATCGTCCGCTTGCGCAAACATGTTTTATTACCATACGGTATGTCTACGTGTAAGCAGTAATGCCAGGCCGTTGAGTAAGGTTCAAGTGGCTTTAAGCGCCTCTTCTCTACAGCATTGTTATTCGTGTCATGAGTAAACGTGCGTTGAGCGCAACTTTGCAATTAAGTAAGTACTTGTTGTTATGCCGACGTTTTAAAATCCTCAAATTCATAAACCGCATGCACTGTTGAAAATATGTTTCATATTTTGCTAATACAAGTTCTTTAACCTCAAGTAATAGCAAATTTTAAATGTTTTACTTTAATATGAATTTAATTGAGGCCAGCAAACTGGAAATAAGTACCTAGCTAGTTACGTACACTAAAGAATGTAGAGTAGGCACCTAGCCACCAACCTGCCCGCTGCTGTTGCAAAATTTTGAAATCGTACAATTGTAATATAGTAGTAAAATGTCAATATCCAGTGGTTCTATAATCAACCGTTCGTTACCTTTTAGTAGATCAACATCATTAAATATGAGCAGAGATGAACGCGACCCGTATTAACATGTGATTAACTATGGTATTAACGTTCTAACTGGTTACCTACTCTGATTATTACGCGCGTTATGACAAATTCATTTAAATTAGTTAGGGCCATCGAGACAAGTTTTGAGCACAAATTATTTATGTAATCGGACCATCTCCTTGTTCGTAGATTTACGAAAAGGGAAAACACGTATATAACAAGAATTTTACTGAGCTATCCCATGGACTTGAACATCTTTGTGCTTAGGTACTGCATGGGTGTTACAAAAGGGCTACTGACTATATAAACTTTGATTCGGTTTAACACATTCATTGCCCAAGACGCAAATGCCAGTCTTCTCCCCCGTGTGCCGAGGCTGGGCAGTGAATGCGTTAAGCCCGCATATCGCAATCGAACTAGCTTTCATAGGACACGTCGAAAATCTAGGTACCCAGGTACCTATACATTTTGCAACTAGGTTTGCGAACACACGCGTGTGTGTATTTCTAATATTTAGTAATCTCGTGGTAGATTCATCATTATAATCCGCAGTCGGATTTACCCCCTGCTGGTTAGGTCAGTAAATGTTAAGCTCGAAGTGTGCCTTCCACCCCATCAGGTTCTCACCATGGTCCCACCACGATCTTGGATTAACCGTACTGGCATGGCACCCCATGTGCGTGTCCGATTTCTTCCCATCAAGACTCAAAGCACCTATGCCTAGCTAGATGATCAGATCACTTTCAAGTGCAACGTTCATTTTTCACGGACAGATACAAACTGCTTACCGACCGTTCCTCAGACCAGACAATACCCACTCATTGTCGAGTGGATAATCAAGCTGTTGAAAACAACTTGTCGAAAACGAGACTATCATCATCAACATCATGCTTAGTTATTTAGCCTTATCATATAATAGGTTATTTGAGTTAATTGCAATAGACACGTGTCGTTTACGTAACGAAAGGCGCGGCCAAATGAGGGTGCAAGCCCTCAGGCGCAGTGCGTACCATTCTTCCCACACGACATTATAAATTGCCTAATCGTAGGTCGTCGCGACTCGCAACTTTCAACATGGGACCGATTCAGACAACCGGTTCTCGGTTTCGCTCAATTAATTTGAAAATTAATTGGTTTGTTATACACCGGGTCAGTACGTGGTCTCTCTAACGAGGTTACTAAGTCAACGTAATATATTATGTAGAAGTATGGTAATAGGATCAGTCACACTCGGCATTAACGCATTTTAACACTCCATCTGCCTTTCAAAAACGCAACGCTCACACAAGTTGCTAAAGTGCAGTACCTATCGGCTACATAGGCCGTTACCCGCCTTTGTCTGTTACCACAGCACCCTAAATACTACTGAGAATGGTATTAGAAAGGCAAATAACTTTTAACATTTAAGTAGATAAATAAAAACTCATAGTATTCGTTCACCTTCATAGGCAGTAACCCCTTACCCCACATTAATAGGACGGTTTTTGTGCGAATTAATGCACACCACAACACTTCGTTTATTTTGTTAATATCGCGGTGCACAAATCCATTAGTTGGAATATTTAATTACCTTCCATTCCATTTGGTTAGGTCGTAACATAAACCCGTTACACCTAATTATTAACCCCCGAATTAATTATACAAACAAAACTATCGCAATTGCAATCGCACAGCTGACTTGAGGGAGAAGGGATAGCAAGTTTGAGAAAAATCTCAATTATGAAAAAGATATTAAAAGACTTACATAGGAAGAATCTTCATGGTGGGGCTTCGAATATGTAGGTGAATTGACACTTGTTCCTTTCTCCGCGGGACGGTGGTGTGCAGTGCAGGTCCTCAGCCGACGGAGGCCACGGTTGATCTGCCGTCACCGGGAGCCCTCGCGCCGTACACTCGACTCGCGAGGCGCGTGCCTCCGCGCCCGCCCCCGCCGCCGCCGTCACAGCCTGCATTCTGTAGAAGCACGAACCAATCTTGCGTACCTACACCTTTTTCCGAGACCACAGGCAGATCAATCGCCCGCCAGCCGCCTGCACTTTGTCTGTATACTCAGTGCAAATGCACCTCCTGCCTGCGTCACGCTTAACAGGGCCTCTTAAATGTATGTATAGGGATCCACGAAATGTTATGTGCAATTTGCACAGTGCAAATCGAAAGAACAAAGGCGTCTACCGTATTTGCTTCCCAACCCGGATTTAAAAATAAGTGAGAGAACTCTGATAATCGCTATTTGAGCCTAAGTGCCTTCCGTATCAGGGTATCTATGGTAGTTTTCATAGTGCTGCAAATCACTTGCTATCTTAACACTAATTAAACAGACTAAAATCCTGTAGTGATATTACATAGGTACCTACCTACAACCCGTGATTGAACTACTAACGTAGGTAATAGTAGTAAGTAATGAATAGCTTATTTATCATGATGGATCAATTAAATAGACGCCTAAAGAATTTTGCCAAACATCGCTTACCAGTACGGAAAATGTTCTTAATAAATTTAAAAAGTAGGTACTTGGATAGGTTTCCATTAATTTTAATAAAAGTTTTTTATATGCTTACAAAATCCCAGTTTAAAAAAAACAAAACTGTAGGATTGTGTGGACTTATAAAAAAATGTTTGTAAAGTTCCATTTCACTCATTATCAGTCCATAAATGAACTTAGGCCTCCCCCAGACGACGCCACGAATAGCGGTAATTTTACTCAACATTATGATAAGACCAATAAATTCGGTAGGTCCCATTTGTTCTATGGAACATTACGTCGTAATATAACAATTTGAGAAAATATTGTCCCTATTTTTACTATAGAACAGTTTGTACCTTTTTGTCTCAAATTGTTCCATAGAACACTTTTTTGATAGTGAACTGTACCTGGTATTAACGTCAGTGATTAATGACATTTACCTCTTATATATCTCATCATGGAAGAATTTAGGAAAAGCGATTTCCATTTTCTGTGCGTTCACAGACAAATAAAAACAGACACAAAAGCTAGTGTGTAGTTCTATAGTACAAATAGGGACATTATTTTCTCAAATTGTTATAAGTATCCATAGAACAAATGGGACCTACCGAAATAATTTACCCGTCACATTTTACCTACTAAAATGTGTAGGAACATAAGATGGTACTTAATTACCTCATAGGCGATACAAATGTGTGTGAATGGAGAAATGGGCCATGTTATCACACAATAGCTGTACTAATCTTCCTTATTAGGCTGCATTGCGCAACAAGAGGAATGTAGGCAGGCAATTACTAAGTGGTTGGCTCGTCAGTCAGTTGCGAATGTTAAAGATCATCAAACAGGTCTCTGGTAGGTATGACGCTGGCAACTTTCGTAGAGGTCATAGTTGAGAATCATCTCCGGAATCGGATTAGGTAAGATGTAGACAGACGAGGTCAAATTAAGAGAATCTATGGTCATCATAATAAATTTATGAGCAAATGCTCTTGTCTAGGAGCATGCTTTGGTGTGCCTATCTAACCACTGTCCACCTTATCTTTACCACCCTTTTTTATTGATGGAAAAATGTTGTTTACGGATGGCCTCTGAAAAGGTGGAGCGGTGCGTTGGACAGTTACTGAGTTATGAAATTTACTAATAAAAAAACAATCGAGACTCTGTCTCACAACTTAGCGTTATGCGCCGCGCTAGGGCGTCATCGGATAATGTCGTTCCTTCTTACTGGCTCACGTAGCTGATTGAAACGACCGAATTTATACCCATGGTTATACCTCTTTCTCTTCTTCCACAGTACGGTCTATAACATGACAGCTACATAAAGGAGACACCTTTGTATTCTTATTTTGTATTGAAAAAATACATCTATTCTTACATGTTATAAAAAACACTTAACATTAATAAACACAGAGTACTTTTTATTGACTAGAAAATAAATCACAAACAAATTAATTCAATAAAAATAATAATTAACAAAGAACAAAAATAAAAAAATTCAATACAACTGTCAAACAGCATAAAAAATTGTTCGATACAAATGTTCGTAAGCAAAAAAATTCCGTAGATCCATGAGAATATCAGTAGTTCACAAAAAATTACAATTGAGATCCTCACTTTAAGGCTGCACGAGTCGTCCGGTCCAACTCAACAGTGTGCGCGGCCTAAATGTGGCATACATTCACATCTCATCTTACATCTCATCTTACATCTCATCTTACATCTCATCTTACATCTCATCTGACATCATCATAGACATTCTCGCGCGCTTGATGAAAGGTGAATAAATTTATTCTTAAAACGGCCGCGTAAAGAAATGCGAAAAGACTTAGCACAAGGGTTATTACTTATTATAGAAAAACTATTGAGAGTATAATTTCAAAATAAATTTATTTAAACTTTTGAATAACTAAACTATGTCTGCACGGGCTTTATTTTAGAGTTTTCTTTCTCCGTATGTTATTTATTTTCGCCCAAAGTTGGGCTAAAATCGGTGTTGAAATACGAAATTTTAGAAGCTTGTATTTTTTTATTTAATACTATTTTTACGTTTTCGGGTGCACACAGACATAGATAATGACAAGATCAATTTATATTATCCTTAGTTTTGGAATGTCAACATCAAACAGCGTTGTAGTTACCCTTCCACGTTTGTATAGAAAGATGAGCGACTCGTTCAGCCTTAAAGCGTAATATTTCGCAAACGGAACCCTAATTAAAAAAAATGGTTATAGGATAGGGAAGAAGCCTCTCAATCTGCCCTTTCCTATTATCCATTTTTTAAGTATTCAGTTTTTTTTCTCGGATTTTAATATCTGCGCATGCCAAATTACAGCTCTCTAATAACAGGGTGCCGAGAAAGATGTGTACTAAGCTTTTGTTCTATGATTTTTTGATTACGAACATTGTTTAAATTTATTTGAGAATAATTAGACCTTTTTTTTCATATTCGTGTTCTTTTACGTTTATTCTTACATTCATATTATTGTGAGTAATATTTTATTTACATAGAAAATTACAATTATATAACAATACCAACAACTGACTGAATTTTAGTTTTATTATTCATAACTAAGTGCACAAATTGCATCTATTGTGGCAAGTGTGGCAACTTTATCAAAACGGATATCAGAGTATTTGCGGTAAACTGCCTGGAACTCTGAAGATCTGACTCCGATAACTAATAGGACAATTTTTTTTACGATGGGCAAGAGATGTTTTATGGAGTATCCTGAATAGTAAAACATAGTGGGTGTCCAGACTTGTTTAAGTAATTTGTTGGAAAGAAGCGAGAGCGAGAGACAAATCGCCGCCGCTGCTAGTTCAGAGGGCCTGTAGTGCGCCGTTGTGTACTCGACTAGAGACAGGTCTACCAAATAAATGGCTAAGTGGTAATCCTTCGTACTTCCATGCGCAGCTTTATGAAACCTGCAAAAGACCAGACATTACAGTTTGCAGGTTTAGTAGTCTTTGTTAATCGATAGAAGGCAATTATGTAGAAAATACGGTCTTTAATCAGCCTCTAGCTAGCCAGCAGAATCCGCAGAACTACATCTGCGTCGTTTCCAATGAATAAATATTTAAGCACTATCGTATTCACCGCCCAGCCTCACCGAATTTTTAATTAATTAAATGGTAAACATCATTGTATAAATTTGCGATTGTAAATGGACATATTTAATTATAAAAACTTTTGTACATACATTCTGGCAAATAAATGATTACGATTACGGGCGCAACCCGCAGGGGACGGGCCGTAGCTAGCCAACTAGCTATCAACCCATGGACTCGCAGAAATACATGTACTCGTACTTAAGTCGTTTCCGTTGAAAGTATTAACTGTCACATGGAGTAAGTTACTCATTCTTCGGATAAGATGCACTCGAAGACGCAGGCAGAATTATAAATCTCACCTCGTCAAGAAGCTGAGAGGTATCGGTCTACCGAAACTAAAGTCTAGCTTAGACAACATCTCAAGCTCGCACTGGATGATGTCTTTCTTGCTGCACGTTTTGTCTGTTATGACAAACAATTCATCGAGCCATATCGGGTTGTTCTCTTCGTATTTAGACGCAATGAATAAAGCTGTTACGCACACTAGTTGCAGCTTGTTTCGATGGAGATCTGACACCACCTGAGAACAAAAAACTACTTTAAGAAGATTGACAATAGATAGGCTGTCCCGACATCTCTATCAATGCAAAATAAGCTCAGACCCGTCCAATGAAAAACCATAATTAGGTTACCTATATGGTATGTTTTTTGTTTTTTTTTCCTATGGTTTTCGCCATGTGTTTATACGAATATATAAAAACTCAACATGTCAATTGCCTAGGCGTCAATTACCAATAAACCGAATAGCCTGATAAACCGGTCATAGGTATGGGAAGTTGGTTAAAAAAATATTTTGCTTACAAAAAATATGTTTTTATATTTGTACGTGTTGATCCCTCGAGGTAAGATGGTCTCACACGATTGTGGCCAGACTATTAAAGCCATCTAGTAACTTTCTTCAGTAAAATGTGGCCCCCACACCCCAGAGCGCCAGACAAAACTCCTCCGTATCATATGTACTACTAAGAATTTTTGAGTAAAAATAAAAATAGTGTGAGTTTGATGTTAAGTAGAGTTTGAGCTTTGGTTACTTTTGTTGTAGACCGTGGAAATCAATGGTTCTTTTCTAATGTTGCGTTTTCCATGTTCAATTGTGAGTTTTCACAGTAATTGCACTGGTTTACACGCTTAGAAGTTATTAAAAGTGACTATGAGTGAAAAATTTAGACTTAGGCAAGACGACTTAGAATCAATGTCTTACGTGTCACGGTTGCTAAGATATTTTTTTTGTAAATCACCCAAAATCTTACCTTTAAAACATAATAAATTTTTTGTTTGTGGTTGTAATGCCACTAAGAAACATGTGTTGTATTTTTGCATTACATACCACCTATCACACTCATACTAATGTTATAAATGCGAAAGTTTGGATGTTTAGATGGATAGATTTTGGTAACCTCTTCACGCCAAAACGACTGAACCAATCGGTCTGAAATTTTGCTCAGATGTAGCTGGAATCTGAAAGCCTGGAATCAAACATGGGCTACTTTTTATCCGACGAAAACAGTACCCTTGGGATATAAATTAACTTTAAACGTGTCCAACAACACGTGAGAAGCAGCGGGCAGAAACTAAATTTAAATAAATGATTACTTGATTCCAACCCCTTTTTAAAAAAAATTACGAGCATTCAAAGTCAAAAATCTGTGGAACAACGGTTTAAATCGTGACCACTTCTATTGAACTTGGTTTTCTTTTAAAAAGTTGTTCTCTTACCCTTTTTGTTCTGTTACCCTTTCCAACGACTTGCTACATGCATGACATAAAAAATATCAATTATGTGGTCAAACTAAGAGCTACCTACTTGACTGCTAGGGTCATGATTTAGCAGACACTTTTATTTTATTTTATTTTATTTTCGATGGAAAACAAACTTGTGTAACTTAAATGAGTAGACATTGGTGGTATAACTAAAGCTTAACAGTTTTCACTTATCAACTTAAATATGTTTAAACAAAAATTTAACCAACTTAATAAGGTTGGTAGAAGAAATTAATTAAATGAGCACACTTAGTTTAAAGTGGTTTGCCTGCTCGTTAACAAAACTTGTTAAAGGTACTTTGTAAGAGTCACATAAATCTAGATTAACATTAATATTATAATACATAAAATATAAATAGTGTAGTTTAAATTAGAATACGTATTGTGTACCTACTGACAACAAATAAAAATATTACTTACTGCTTAAGATTGAAGAAATTTGTGTTAACAAGATGTTTAAAAATGTTTTGTTTACTATGGTATAGGTCAACATGTGAATAATTATTATTAAAAGAGTTTATTGTGCGGGGCAGATAAGAGTATTTACGATAGTTAGTAGAGCAAAGGGGTGAGTACAGTTTAAGGTGGTTTCTGCGAGAGGAACGGCGGGAAGGTACAGATAGTTTGATATTAGACAAGAGTGAGGGGGCGTCAATTAAGTTGAGTAGGGTATTGTGTAGCAGTGTTAGGTCAGCAGCTTCTCTCCTCTTCTACAATGGTAATAGGTGGTGGTGTCTACAGCTGTCAGCATATTCCGGGGTATAAATTTTATGCTTGAAGTTAAAGAACTTGAGAAATTTCTTCTGGGGTTTCTCCAATATTGTTGTAACGTGTGTTCCACACTTGCGATGCATACTCCAGATTACTCCGAACTAGTGCGCAATACAATATTTTTAATGTTTTGAGTGATTTGAAGTCTCTAGTTACCCTAAGGAGAAATCCCAGGGTCTTAATGGCTTTTGCGGTAATCTTCTCAATGTGCTGGTCGAAAAGTAATTTAGAGTCTAGAGTAACACCTAAATCTTATACA
Organism: Eupithecia subumbrata; assembly: GCA_949316285.1. NCBI lineage: Eukaryota > Metazoa > Arthropoda > Insecta > Lepidoptera > Geometridae > Eupithecia > Eupithecia subumbrata. Next base: position 8,319,773 of record OX438642.1, on the reverse strand, counting down.
AAATTCATTGATAGCAGTCGGTGCGTAGCTTTGCAACTTGAACTGTTGACATTAGAATACCTATTTCGAATTCGAGTTACCTATTTCTCAAACTAGATTCGTGTAATGAATTTATTTTATTTGTTTAGTTTAGTAATCAATAACATAATAATAATAATAATAATAATCAATAACATCAATAACATATAATAGCAAACCACGATGAAAACATTCTCAAATTACAAATCATTTTGGTACTACGTTTGTATGGGAAATTCATCCGTCGCCGGACCCTTAAGCTCGTATTTGCGTGGTCTGATTGTGCTTAAGACAAATTAACGTCAAATATAAGAACTCGAAGTGAAATAGACTGTCCTATTTATGGATTTCCTTGTTTGTTTAGTGAATCAATATTACCAACGATGGCTGATGTTTTAAAACATGTGTTGTTTATCAGGACCAAATAGAAAAGTGAGAAAAACTCGCCATTTCTGAAGTTTTTGAGATTGCAGGACATGATGGAAGAAAGCTTCTTTGCCTGTTGTTAACATACAGTGCGTGTAAAACTATTATTACAGCGCTGTTATGATAAGTATTTACATTTTATTCGCTTTCCAAAATCAAAACAAACTGAAAACTCTACTGTAATGGAAAACTGAATGCTTAAAAGGACTTTTTGATATTTGTGGTTGCAAATGTTGTGATTTTAACACTTGTAATTGTCCAAAAGAAAAGAAAGTACCTGTGTTAGAACAGATAGAGCATTTTTTGCACACCCCGAAAATCTGTTAATGGAATTATGCTATTCGATGAAAATAAATTATATCAGAGAACTCGGCTTGAGACGAATTATTGCAGCTAGAAAAATCTAACGCCTGGTGTTCGAATATTCAAAATTCTGAAGTTGAACTTTAATGCCAGCGACTATACTGATATGATTATATGGGGTGTCGCAAATCACACCCCTCCCAAGTTATACAAAGTCAGTGACAAAGAGTTGGAAGATTTACTTGAAGCACAGCCACATTATTTATTATCTTGGAGTTTCCGTATTTTCCTTGTCATACTCAAGCAGTTGAGCGATGTGTTAAAATGATGACTGAGGCATCGATGGCTGTGTCTGGTGAAAAAGCCAGAGATGGATTCATTCGCAGTAAAATACAATCGCAAACAAAAATGCCATTGTTCGAAATCTAAAATTATTTAATGCTTCAAATAAAACCTAAAAACTCACAATTTTGTAATTTTTTAATTTTGTTTTTATTTGTTGGAAGCAGAGTATTTTTATATAAAACTTTTGTAATCATAAAATTGATGTTTTATTTACACTACCCTTTTAAAATACATCGTTATTTATCGTTGTGTTTAGTATTAGACAGATTTTAGAATGTTGCGTAAAAAGAAAATATTTCAAATTTCAAACGACGGTAGAGGGCTAAAAATTATATTTATAAAATAAAATTAAAGTATAATTGTTATTGTTTTGCTCTTATGCAACTTTTAGCAGGTATTCGAAGTCGATTACGTTACTTTTTTTTTCTTTATACATTGACGCTCCACCCTAGCGCATGTATATGCAGAGACGCGACTTTTGTATGGAGAAATGGTCGAGTGTCCAGGGTGTGCTGGTAGGTACAATTTATTGGATGATCTTACCTGCAGATATCTATCAATTATTCCAACCGTCAAGTGGAATGTATCCAAGAGAAGGGATAACTTTACTTGGACATCTACAAGCCAATCAATCACTTTTGCCCTCATAGTTGCAGTTATTTGAACCTGGAAATATAAAAGTTTATAAATAAAACATCAAGTTCGAGTCGGATTCGCGCACTAAGGTTTCCGTAAGGTCATAAGGTCTTGTGTCTTGCCAAATTATCATGATTCTAGGTCAACGGGAAGTACCCTATAGGTTTTGGTCTATAGCAAGAATGAAAATTATTTTTTTTTGGTAAATTTATTACAAATTTATAGTATTAATAATAATAATGAGCTAATGAGCGCCATAGCGCTCAGGGGAGGCCTATGTCCAGCAGTGGACTAATCTAGGCTGATGATGATGATGATGATGATTACAGTATTAGGATTTTTTGTTTTACTTGTGCTTTAAATTTTATGATTCTACGTCAACGGGAAGCACCCTATAGGTTTCGGTCCATGGCTAGAATCAAAAGTATATTTTTTTGAGAAAAACAACAACTTTAGAGATTGATTCTAAAAATTAATTTTTACAGGTTTTTGCCCAGCTGTGGGACAGCAGCATGAAAATCCGAAGCGAATCTAATGGCCATGTCAATGAGGAGGAGCTCTTATTACGATCATCAATCCGAGCCGAAATCAAAATAGCGTTTTAAACATCCGTCGGATTAAATTCGGAAACGAATCGAATGAATCAAAATACTCCTGCAGAACAGGCTCTAAAATAAAACTAGATATAAATTTGAGCAAAACCTACCTGTTTTGAGAGGAAATTCTCCTGTATCGGATATTTCACTTCCAGTTCAGTCAAGTGTTTGTAAATATCCTTGGAATAAATTGACATACTCGGAGGATTCTCTTCGTCTCCAGCATCAATATCTTCAATGTCACCTGGAAGCTCTGGAGTAATGGTAGGACCTTCGTGCGACGCCATCTTGCACTGAAGTATATTTTAAAACAAACACTATTACATTTTTACTATAGAGAATCGGTAGGTAGTTGATTTGTATCAGTTGAGCTATGTCTAGATTCTTAGTAACGGTCAGCAAATAGATAAACGGCTTACCGTGTTTTTGTATAATTGTATCAATAAAAAATACGAATGTTAACGCCGCCGCCGCCGCGAAAAATAGGTACCATGTGAATACAGTAGCAACACATAGCTGCAACTTCATGTCAACCGTGATTACGCTGAGCGCGCAGCAATCGGCCCTTTTAAATATAGAAATAATCAATAAGTCAGCCATGAGAAATTTTAATGTTACCTGCAGGAAACAAGAACGTTAGGCCATTAAGTATTCTTAAATTACCTACAGAACACTGGGACGTGCTAATAATTAATATGCATTGTATCCAACAAGTTAGATACGTCCTATTCGCGACAAGTAGGGTCAAGTGGTCAACAGTGGATCACTTTTATTCTGAAAGTCATAACTCGGCTCTGGATAGAGCTAGGACATTGAAATTGAGAATAGGCATAGTGTAGTTCAACTAGTTTGATAGTGTATTATTATTTTCGTGATTTATGAAATAGAATACAAGACAAAAGTGATCAAAAAAAGTCAGAAATGAGCCACTGCGGACCATGGGGTCGACACAGTGGCTAGGCCTAAATACATACAAAGTGAATAAATGGATAATTTAACTAATTTTCATAATATAGAATCAGTCTATTTGCTTATGCGTATACTCTAAGCTACGAGATCAAGGTAGTCATTTATCATAACTAACATTCAAACTTAAGGTGCTGATACACTGCGGATGGCATCGCCATTTAAAAAAATAAATTGGTAGAAAAAAATGCATGCGTTATTCGAGGATGAATTACACGCTAAAACAACCTTGTTGGAGTATATACCTAACACAGTAGAAATAGAGCTTTAGTAAAATTAAGTACGAAAATGACGATGGAACTAGAGATTTCTTGCCTTAAAACTGTTTTTTTTTTTTTTGCGAAATAAAAAATCTCCTCCCACACAAAATCCACGCGCCGGATGCGCTGTCCGACTATTTACAACTTGTTCGCGCCTCAAGCTCTGCCGATCGGTGAATGAGATACCTAGGTAAATACATATCTCTGTTCGTTTTTGCGTACTGTGTTTCTGCACCACTGTGTCTGTTATCGCCACTGTGTACCACTTGACCCTACTGTAGGTACTTGTCGCGAATAGAAGTTTCATCGTAGCATATTAAAATTCCCACTCGCTCTGGCATAATTCAATGCATTTCTCTGAGGGTTGATTTGCTAGAAACAAAGATCCTATGACTACCTTCGGTATACTAGAATCAATTGATGAATAGTCGCGCAGCAAACGTAGGCATAGTGATAGTGCAAGCTCTACGCAATAAGGCTTTCGTCGAAAATTCCTCACATTCAAAGAAATAACCGAGGTCTTCATTGTGTGCGATATGGTATACAGAGTAAGAGTCTGGTAAGTAATGGATAACCCCGCAGGTAGGTACTTGGGGGGCAACGCGGTTACTCAGGAAAATATATAAAAAAGAAATTATCTTGCTGCAGATATATATTTTTTTAATATTTTTATTTCCACGATTTTTTTTGAAGTAGGTACTACATTTGATACCTTTGTTCATATTATTGGGCACTACGGCTACAAATTCAATAATAACGAATTGATTTTGTCTGGGAATAACTCTGAATGATAAATGCATATGATGGGTGGGTATATGCATAGATTTTTTTTCTATTCTTAATCGATTATTTACGTGATTATTATTAAGATTAATTATATTTCCGATATATTTATAGATATATAGATTTCCGGGAATTTTAAATAATTATGGGATTTATCGCTAGTACCTAATATTGATGTAGATTGGTATAGTTAGGTAATTATTCCTGTAAGTTTGTAATATTTCTAAATGTTCTGTTTTTAATAGTTGATTGTGTATGTTGTTGATTTTGTGAGTAAAAATTTTCATTGCATGGTGAGTTCTTTTGTTTTTTCTGTTTTGTCTTGATGAACCAAGATCTAAGACCAAGATGGAGGATCCCTTGGACTGCAACTGGGCAACTGGAGTTTAAGTCGGATCTCCTTCCTGGAATTATTTTGGCCTCGCCGACGTCTCCGGAATATTTTGAGGCATGAGGCTTGAGGATGTTGTAGATACACGGGCAATAGTTCCTTTCAAGAAAAATGAAAGGAAATCGCGAAAGGTATCGAAATCTTCGATGAAAACTTCGGTGAAATCTTCGGCTTCTTCATTAAAGCTAGCATGAAGTCAGCTAAACGAGTTAACAAGGGCTGAGCTGAGTCCACCAGGACCATTGACGTCAACCCCTATCCAGTCTGATTTCCATTAATCCCCTGTGTCCCAGTGCACATGATCTAACTGCGAAAACGCATCCTCCAATAACTAGAGATTTTTATGAGACTAGTGAGTGCGGTCCTTTCATAATTTATGTAGAGCTGTTGAACCACTCATCTGGGGACAGTTCTTCAGTGGAGTTAAACGTGGGTACTATCCTACACCCTCTTAAGTTTGGAGCGTTCCTACACAAAAAATATTGTAAGTCGATCCTTAGTAACGGAATAAAGAAAATTGGACGTGATCGGCTTGAGGTTAGGTTCAATTCTGCCGAAGAAGCTAATTTCTTCATGAAAAGTATGTTATATTTTCACGAATAAGTCTAAGTGAATAAGGGCTTATATCCCGTCACATAAAGTATCCCGAACGGGAATTATAAAGGGTATTCCTGTTGAGAGTAACCATGAAAAAATTGGTGAAGCCATCAACTGTCCATCAGGGGTGAACTCCCAACGAGTCACACCAAATCCGGTCACAGTGTGACTCGTTGGGATTTTTTTTCTTATCAAGTCACACTGTTACACAGGTGTGACACGTTGGGAGTTCTTCTATAAAAAAAAGTTGCAACGAGTAACAGTGTGACTCAATGGGAGAAAAAATCCCAACAAGTCACATCAATTTATTTTCCTACAGGAAAATATAATAATATTGTAATAGTAGAAAGAAAAAGTGCTCCGCTGGAATCAAATGACATATTTATTACCAAAAAGTCAAAAATAGTATTTTTAATAAAATATGAAACAAAAACAACTTTTTAATTATATCTATAACAGCTAATCATCACATATTTATATAAAATTTCTAGGAAATGACCACCTGTCATTTCACCTTGAATGAGCTCTGAATGAATGAGAATGATAAGGGGTGGGCGTGTCATTTTACTGGTTTATACGTATCAAGTAGTCAAGTAGTAACTAAATTTTTTAATAAATTTTAAGGCGCTTAATTATAAGTGCGCGTCCAAATGTAATAAGTAGATAAGCTCTTTAGTTGACTCAAAATGGACGATCAACGTCGCGCGCAAGTGGTTTTTTCTATATTTCACTCGCTTTATTTCTATATTTCACGCTTTTTATGTTCCACAAACATTATCCTTTACTATTCCTCGACAAATTTCACGGTTATATCTTTATTCCACTTTCATATCTTTATCAGGATCTAGGTAGAACTTTATACTTTATATATAACCAAGTTTTGTTGATAATGCTGATGTTATCAACATTAAAAAACAAACCGGTAAACAAAACAGACCGCACCGCCAACATTACTTGTCCATTTTACTAAATCTTAACTAAATTGTACCTGTCCAAACGCGTAAGTGACAAGCCACGCCCCCCGACTTACCCGAAAAATAGAAAGATTTCTATTCTGCTCGTCAAGTCGGTAACTAAATTTTAACTTGCAACTTACCGCTAAATTGACTGTTTACACGCATTAGACGCTTAAAATCAAGTTAAAAATTTAGTTAACTACTTATCTACTTGATACGTATAAACCAGTAAAATGACACGCCCACCCCTTATCATTCTCATTCATTCAGAGCTCATTCAAGGTGAAATGACAGGTGGTCATTTCCTAGAAATTTTATATAAATATGTGATGATTAGCTGTTATAGATATAATTAAAAAGTTGTTTTTGTTTCATATTTTATTAAAAATACTATTTTTGACTTTTTGGTAATAAATATGTCATTTGATTCCAGCGGAGCACTTTTTCTTTCTACTATTACAATATTATTATATTTTCCTGTAGGAAAATAAATTGATGTGACTTGTTGGGATTTTTTCTCCCATTGAGTCACACTGTTACTCGTTGCAACTTTTTTTTATAGAAGAACTCCCAACGTGTCACACCTGTGTAACAGTGTGACTTGATGGGAAAAAAAATCCTAACGAGTCACACTGTGACCGGATTTGGTGTGACTCGTTGGGAGTTCACCCCATCAGGCAATGGCCGTATACCTACTTAAAACAAGGAGGTTGAATAAAGAAGTATTTTATTTTTATTTATTCTATTTTATTTTCAAATTTAAGGGAAACATAAAGCTAGAAAAATTACAAAATATGAAATATACTTCACATTATTGCGTGTGGAGCAGTACGTATTCCCGACGATACAATGTTATAATTTGCTGTAAGTTTGGCCATACAAGGACGCAATGTCGATCAAGACCGAAATGTTTCAAGTGTCTCTCTCCACTTTGGGGACTCGTGCCCCATTTTGGAGTCAGCAGCAGTTTGTATGTTCTTTTCTGGTCACCACTTTGCTACAAACAAGTCGTGCCTAGAGTATCTTAGGCAAGTAGGTAAACATAAAACATCATATTATGTCAAACCATAACGTTCCTTACGTTGAGGCCATCATCGATCAAGGTTTTCGCCGGCCCCATAGATTGACAATGCGCACCCTGAAACCGTCTGTATCAAAAGAGAAGCATTTTTGCATGATAGCATTAAATATTGTTTTTTGATCTGTTTATGTTACAATATTTATTTTGGTTTAAGTTGATGAATATTGTTTCTAATATTTTTTTAATTTCTTTGTGGTAAGCATGTTTATTTATTTTTCATAAAAAGACGTTTAAAATTAATTAGTAGGTACTTACTAATAATAATGTTTTCTGATCGTTTAAAAGTATTTTATAGCTCTTTTTTAACTTGAAATAACTTCTAAGAAATTAAAAAACTTTAATGTTTCCCCTGTAGGTGGAGCTAACGGCGCTACAGTCCGTAGAAAGTCGCAAAGATTTTCGACTCCAGCGTCACTTGACCTCGTGGTGTAGTGGGTTAGCACATTCCGGTACTGACGGAAGGATGCGGGTTCAAGTCCCGCCGAAGTCGTAAATTTTTGCGATTTTATTTAATTTCTTAGAAATTTGCCAGAGTTTGAGGCTTACGCACTATGAAAACAAAAACTTTTGAAATAACTTTTCTTTTTTGTTCCGAAAACAACTCGTGCGAAGCCGCGGTTAGAAACTAGATCTTTTTAATTGAAAGTGCCTGCCTGAAATTTGTATTTTAAGTTTACTTCACTTACTTTTGTTAACTTATTTAAATTTTTGTGTCCAAAATTACCCCTTTGTATAGGTAGGTACTGTTGAGACCAATTTATAATTTTATCAATAAATGATTCATTATCTTTATCTGATTTCTGTTGATTTAATAATCCTTATAAAAAATAAACAGTGTAAGTTTTTATTTTCAGGTTTTCTACCTACTTACAAAATAAAATAAAATAAATTCGACTCCACTAATCTCTTGTTCCGTATGCACAAATCTTGTCAGGCTCTGCGAAAACTGTCTGCGTCAAAACAAGTCGTAGACAATTTTGAGTACTTATCAATTTTGTAAGATTCTAGGTATCTACGGGGGAGGCCGCGGAATATTTGATCGATGGTTGAGGCGGTTAATACTGTGCCCTGGGCTAAAAAATCATTTGCAGACGTCCTTGCAACTCCTGTTCCATCGCAACTGGACTATTCACAGAATCTGACTAACTCACAACAGGCCTCTAAAATCAATTCATATCAGAGTACAATTACACGTCACGTAAAACGGGGTGAATAGAAATGGACGAAATACGAGAGCAAAACATCCTTTTGCAGAGGTCAGATCGACTGACACAGAAGGTGAACAGTCGCAGACTAAGGATACTCCCACTGTTACCATTCAGGCTTTATATGCGTGGAAGGTACCCACTCGGCAAATAATACTCGGATGGACATTATAGAGGAAGGTACTATTCGTTTAGATATGTTAACGTAGGTTTGTAAAACGTTCCAATAAAATAGCTATATGACATCAGATAGGTACCGGTACAGTCAGATGTGTTTGCGGATGGCTGGGAGATGATTGAAAGAGTGTGCCTGCAGTTTTGTGAGAGCGTATAAAATGTCTTGTTTCTTACAATTTTAGTACTTTTGATAATTTGAGCTTTGTAATAGTTCCATCGTTATGGGCACGATGGGCATGCCCACAACCCTTATTGAAATCAAAGAACTAAGTACGCCTTAAAAAACACAATGAATCAATGAAATGGCACAGGAAAGATTATCCGGGTATCCTAAATATACACAAAGATGTGAACCTGGATATCGATGATATTATCAACGTTTTCGCGAAAAAGAAACGTAAGCTTGAATTCGTAATTTAAGTAAGCACCTAAATAAAGTGGTTTAATGTGAAATGTTTCCTAGCATTTAATTTCATTTGATATCCTTTGAAGTTGTAAAAAAAATTATCAAAATCGGTTCAGTACCTAGTTGTGATTGTAATGGTATTGGTAGCCTAATTAAGTCTCTCTTGGTGCTTTTCACTTGCTGGTCATACTAACGACTCCTGAGATAGCGTTAAGATAATTATTTACCCAGTCTAGTGCCTATATTGGCTTACTGGCTAATAGAAAAGAAGAAAAAATAGTTATTTATTGATTGATATTGGTTTTGAATTTAATCAAAACTGTTAGCCTGGTTCGAGGAAGTCAGGCCCGATTTCGTCCAATTAAATGGACGAATTCGGGTCTGACTTCCTCAAATGATTATTTCCATTCCGAAAACCAAAGTCTGCGGAAAAAGGAAATAGTAATCTAATTTAAAACTCGTTCATGAATCATTCATCATGATTGTTCATGAGCGAGTAGGAACCCGACTCACACTTGGCCGATTTTCGGGTGGCTGTGACCACAACTTTTTTGAGGGCTGGATCCGCCCTTGCACCAAGGGCAACTTCGAATCTCTGCCTAAACTATACATAATAAAACTATTACAGAGGCATAAAAAAAAAGTTAATAAATAGGTATCACAAACTGGCTAACGTAATTTTTGAAAATTCCTTTCTTAAACGTAATAATTAGATAAATAGGTGGCAGCGCTAGTGTGACCCCTCACACAGCAGCGCCTTAATTCTAAATCTATTCTATACATATATTTTGTGGGCACCAGCAGAACTTCCGCTATGGCGCACTAAAATGACTAACACCTTATAAAGAAAACACCCAAAACAAATACTTATCTGTAGATCGTACAAACATTTGTACCGAGGCGGGGATCGAACCCGCAATCTCCTGCATCGCAGGCAGACCTTCGCCCGCTGCGCAAGAGATCGTCAAAAAGTTTAATTGGTTCTAGATTATCTATGTTAGGATTTAGGATAAGGTAAGATAGTTGAGGTTAGTAAAAAAAAATACGTACGTTTATTTTCTAAGTTAAATATTTAATTAGGGAAATAGCATCAAAAAAAATTCACTAGCCAGGACATTTCAGATATTTTCTATTTTACTACATATAAATAACCCACTAAAATAGTAATTATAACAAGAATAATTAAAGTATGGTCATGGAAAAAAATAATTTGTTCTATTAAGGGTGAAGCTCCATTTTGTAAATTTAAATTTGATCAATTATCATTAAATTTGAACCTATAACCACATAAAAATAATTATATACGAAATATTAATAAAGGTTTAGGTTAGATGCCTTTAGGTAATGAATAAAGTCGAGTAAATATCGAGTAAAGTACGGTAGTATAGCCTTCCGGCTTCCCTGCATGGATAGGGACTATTTATTATTACTTAAAAATACTTAAACTAGAATTGTACGTATGTAATGTACCTAGTCATAATATATATAGCTAGTCTTAATATAGAGATATAACATATACATCGAAAACATCATTTTGATACATATAAGGTACCGTACTATAACCGATAACCGTACCTACTTTATTTTAATACCTTCTCGGCAGTTTATATCACATAGGGTAAAGTGTCTTATTGTTAATATTCCCCCAATTTATTGAGATATTAAATATTTTCTTCAGACACTATTGTTGTTTTAAATAACAATAAAATGGTATGTTTATTTTTACGAGGCCGAGTACATCAATCTGTCAGAAAAACCATTAAAGCGCCAAGTCAGCTGGTATAAACAGTGCACTTGTGTATTTAAAAAAAAGCTGTTTACTCAGCATTTCGATAAGGTAAGCGTTTTATAAATAACTTTAAAACATGATTTGAGTCTCAATTTTGTTGAATGTTATGTTATGCAGAGTTGTGTTGAATTAAAAGATTTCAACCCTAAAAATCAACGAAGAAACAGAAGCACTTTGAGTAAACAATGTGCACGGGGGCACGTCACAGAAAAGGGGCCAGATATGGCAGCTTTTTTATCACCCGAAACTGAACGCAGTTTTACTTTGTTTTTGATCTTAATAAGTAATTTAAAATTTTGTGGTTGTTATATTTTTTCGGTAATGTATTAACCTAATATCGAGTATTAAAATTTCTTTGCATATTGGTGAAAAGCCTTGTAAGACATTTAGCTTCGCAGCTCTAGGTATATCTGACACTTACTGCTTCGTCTAAAAATCCACCTTGTATACCAATGACTCAAGTTTAAATATCTTAAAAGTTATAAATTATTAAACACTATGCGAAATAAACTGCAGTGAAAGTATGAAAATAAATCACTTAGGTAACTACGGACAAAATAAGTTTAGGTATTATTCTTGAAAAGCCTCATATATCTAGCATGCATATTCTTACGACCTGAGTCCACCTAACCGTAGAGGATATCTGTATGAATTAATGAAATTTAGTAGCAAGAGTAGACAACGACAGGCGGACCACCAATGTAAACTATTCAGATGATAGAAAGTGTCATATTTTTCAGCCGTCGTGCAAATGTTTAGTATGTATAACTACATTGTTGTTAGTTATTAAGTTAACGTTATCACTTATTTAAAAAATAACATTTTATAACATAACGAATAATTATTTAGATTGAAAATGATATAAGTCGTTCCATTCTGTTATTAGCTTTTACACTTTGTCAAATATTTAACACAACATTGTACCAGCGTCTTTCATAAAAATTTCATACACTGTAATATACTACGTTAATCTCATTTAAGTTATATTCAGGAAGTGGTTAGTAACGAATATCACAAATAACTTTAACGTCAGTTAATATACTTTTAGGAGTTATTAACCAGTAGTGGTGCAATTTGATTGACCAGTGAATGTACCAAAGAAATATCAATATTATATCAGTAGTAATTCCTCAATGTTGATATTTTGCAATAAGAGAAACATATTAGAACTAGTATTTACAATTGAAACAATTGAGCTAACTGCAGACTGTTGCAAACAATCTACAGGTACCTCAACTGATCCATATCAATACCAGTCGGACTTATAATAATTGATGTATTTTATATTAATATTATATGGCATGAGTTGTAAGACCGGGAAAGTCAGATGCGGCCGCAGTATTGGCATCCGTGTATCCCGGTGGATAGTGGTGGGACTGCAGCAGTGCCGAAACCCGAACACGACATAAACCATCCTTCGTGGATGTAAAGGCCAGTGATGATGATGATATGGCATGATACCCACTGGTCAAAATGTGTCAATAGAAATTAATGTCAATTGAAGTATGTATATCAATAAATATGATTTTTACCTAATATTGAGCTACAGCTTGATAGTACTAGGGGCAAGATTTTACCGTGAGAATAAAAATAGCATTTAGTCGATATGTCCCTATGAAATTATGCCCTTGCAATCTAAATGTGTAAATTTACCGTAGCGTTTTTGTTTTATAACATAATATTTCAACGAAAACGCTACGAATAATAAATAAACAAATAATAATGCTGGACCGTCCACACAGCATCGTCACTTAATACAATACATTAGATGGTAATACATATATTTTGCGTTTCGTACTCAAGTTCGAACGACGATATGTTATAATAGTGCTAGTGCACTACAATGGATATCGTACACATACATATTTTATTGTTATTTACAATATTTATTCATTATTTTAGCAATTAAACTTGAAAAAATAAACACTAATCCCATTGCTGAAGAGGCGCTTTCGTGTGTAGACGAAACACGCACGAAAAAAAAACAAGAAATAAGAAACTGCAATTACACAAATTTGTAGGAACAGAGAAAATATGGAATTAAAAGACTATTTGCGTTCATTTGCTAATTGCAGGGTATTAAAATACGTTGTCGTTGTACAAGGAACAAAAATAATAATAAAATTAATATTTATTTTAAAAGTATTTTGATTAAAAAAAAGAGTAGATGTAAAAATTAGTTAAATTTGTTAAGTACAATATGAATTATAAAAGAAAGCCGTTTTTGATGATTTAAGTTTAATTGGTAAAATAATTAAATTGATTATAATTTGTAGTTTAAATGTTATAGATGTGTACGATATATATTGTAGTGCACTAGTACTATAACACCATTCAACTATAATTTAAATTTACTTTGGTTTTTATGATCTTTCGCGGTAACGACCCATTGACGAAACGTTCCGTCGAGGTTGAGACATCGAGGTATTAAACATCGATCTATCGCTTTTCGAACTTGAGTACGAAACCCGATATTTTTTATTATACATGAAAAAATAAATGAACGATAATAACAGAATAGCGTCCCGTTACACATTAGTATCCTACATCACAAAATATATATTTGAGTATTGCAACCAGCGTACTAATGGGATTAAGCATGACGTCTTGTCACAGCACATACTGTCGCTGTCAGATCGGATTCCAAACGAGCGGCACACCATGAGAGATAGAAAGAACGAAAGTAGGTAATTTATTTGAACCACCCAGTAACACAATCAGTAGATAAATTACAATAGGTAGGTACAAAATATAACAGACAAATAAATATACATAAAAATACCTACTATGATGTCATTCTCAATCCCATTCTTTAAGTATAAAGGTTATAGGTACCTACCTAAATAAAGTAAGCCTATATGCATAAACTTTGGCTTTAACTTTCTTTCTCTATCTCTAATAGGATACAAATTTATGAGAAAACGTCTGTGGTAAATAGACAGACGAAAATGACAATAATATTTAAAATTTTCTTACAAATGTCTTACTAATAATGGTATATTTTTTCTAAAGAAGTAAAAATCGTTTGACCTCTGATAAATAACAGAGCGACAGAGTTTAGTTGCACTCTGGCTTGTATTGCAATGTCGGCGACGGCGGTTGCTGAAGAATCGAGTACACCATATTCAATCTGTAACGGATAAAATCTCTTATTATTGCTGCTTTGGGCTGAGAAAGTTTTTTTTTATGGTTCAAAAATTAATATCAAAAACTCTTTATTTCCATAAATACAGTAAATGTACACTTAGAAAAGGTCAAATTATAAAAGTTAACACTGATATGCAAATAAAGTGATATTTTTTTATTTCTGTCGCTTCTTCGGTATGTGGACTGTTTGGTATGTAATTGTTATTTTTCGAATTGGAGCAAAACCCGTCGTAAGCTTTTTTATGTGATATTTTAAAGTAAGTAAGTAAGTTTTTTATAGTTAGAGGACTTTATACCTCAAAGGACTTTGTGAATTGAGAACCAACTGCTCCTTATTGGACTCGATTACAATGCAAAGTTGAGAATGCATTGCGACCGAACGCTAGGCTAACAGCCCGAATATCCGGGTGTGTTACCGTGCAACTCACTCAGTAGATAAGGATTTTTTTCTAATCAACACGGAGCTAATATACGCGACCTTCACACTCGGAGTGCAACTGTCCACTACTGGGTTGAGAATGTTGAGATGTGTACCTAATCTTTGTTAGTCATTTATAAAGGGATATTTACCATGTTTCAATTAAAATTTTCAAGTTATCATGTTCAAGCTTTGTTTTGACTTTCGTGTTAATAACCATGATAGTTTAGAAGTTTTATTGTATTTTTTTTAGTTAAGAAGTTTCATTGTGTTAATTGGATAGCGCATAACACTAACTCTCTAAGTACTGGATAGCGGAAGTTGCTTTGAAGTTTTAGATTGATCAATTGATCATAGGTACATAGTTTTCCTTGTGGAATGGGTCCTCGTACATAAACCGCTTCAGTACCAGAACAACACTACCTCGCCTGGACTCGAAGTAGTGTAGCAGAAACTATATTTTGTCTCTAATTTCTTACTTGTGTTGCCGGGATACTCTTGCAAAGTAGACTTTATGCACAACATAGATGGCACCAAATAGAATCAGCCCGATGAGGAAAGAAACACCAAGAAGGACCGGAAACTGAAAAAAAACATTGTATTTCTTTAATTTTTCACACAAACTAGACAAAACATAGCCTATGGTTTTTATTATAATGCGTAAGCCCTCATACTATTCTTTGAACAGGATTGGATTAACTTCAATGTTTTCCCTGTAGGTGGAGCTAACGGCGCTAGAGTCCAAAGGAAGTCCCAAAGTTTTTTGACTCCTACGTCACTTGACCTCGTAGTGCAATTTTTTAGCGCATTCTCATACTGAGGGAAGGAAACGGGTTCAAGTTCCGTCGAAGTAGAATTTTGTGGGATACTATTTTATTTTCATAGCATATGTAACCGAGGTTCTGTTAGTGAACAAAATTTCTAAATTCATCCTATGATGCCATTAATAGAAACACTGCTATTTCCTAGTACCTAGGCCTCAACCAGCTAGAAAGTAGCAAGAAACTTAGGCCTCTAACAATATCGTCGTAAGGGTTTTATTCATAATTTGACGCCACATAAATAAATCAAAGCATGTGCCTGACCAATATTAGGTACGAACTACAATTTCGTATTTCAGAACACAACAAATGGGAACTCGGACACAGTATACTCAAATGAATAATCATTTTACCCACATTCGTAAGGTTACGTAAAAACCCAAAATAATGTTTTTATAATGCAGACAACTAGTCTTTGCATGATCAAATTGATGAATAAATCCGTAAACCGATCAACCAATTACGTCAATAAAGATACATTTTGATTAGTTGAGTTCGATTATTGTTGCAAATGTAACACGCGTGTTATGAAACATAGCGATGAACATCTCTAGGCCCACTTAAAAATTTAAGTACCTATTCCATCTTCTACGCGATTTATTAACAAAGTGAAAAAATGCTAATGTTCACAACATTTTGTATTATATTAAGAGTCTTGCAAATTCATTGCATTGATACGAAATACATAGCAACTCCTCTTGCCAGTCGAGATGCAAGAATCATTTTACGTGAAAGTACCATCAGTATTACATATTAATTGTGATTGATTGATTGCAGATGATTGATTTTGTTTAATCACTATTTATTTTCCACCAAAAAGTGGTAGCCCACGAAATTTCAACGATGGAATATGATTATTTGTTCGGGTATAAGTAGTAATGCTCAGCTCACTTTTAGTGCAGAATCCAGTATACAATTAACTACGAAGTCATGGAAACTCTACCAAATATGAAATCTTGTTATCGGGTCAATTCTGGTTTCTTTTTTCGTATTATTTCAAAAACTATCAACACTAGAAAAATTAGGAAAAAAATTAGGTCATTTAAAAATGCACACTAGTAGCTCTTCCCTAAGAGACCCCACTTGATGCAATTGATTGATTTTAATTATTATTACTTTCCTTTGGATGGGGTCCATTACTGTTACATTTTCACACCTAAACAGCTTAACGGATCTTAATGAAATTTGACAGGGAGGTAAACAAAATCCCGAGGACGGGCATAGGATAACTGAAAAGCGCGCGCGAAAGTTGCAGATGGAATAGTATTTAAATAAATCAAACACCTCAACTGATTTGTCTTACGAAGCTACCAACACATTTGACAAGTCCAATCTACCTATCAAATTTCATGTTAATCGGACTAACGGTTCGTAGTTTGTCTCGAAGTGACTATTGCACGTTAAGCGAAATCGCCCAAGCCACCGAGATATCAATAAAACCGTGCTCAAATATTGACTTAACCATTCATCAGAACCAGGGATGTTACGGAGCTCCGACTCCGATTCCGATATGTCGGAACTTCCGATTGATACTACACCTTCGGTTCCGACTTCGGTTTCGAAACTTTCAATCGGAGGTTTTAATCGGAACTCACTCATTTTAATTAGTTATCTCTTAGATTCTGATTTGGACAATGAAGCTGAAAACAAGTGCGATTTGGAACTACTTTATTGAAGTTTGTGCAGATATAGTCAAAAGATATTTCACGAGAGGCAGTCGACTACTTTGTTTAAATGTCATTTTCAGTCTGTGCATGCTACTGAATACGAAGAATTTATCAATTAGAAACAGAAAAGATATATAGAGTACAGCCTTCGACTACAAGAAACTTTGATGAAGAATCAAAAATGGTGTAGTTCTGAAGCTAAATAGGTAGATGGAAATAGACAGATTGATTTCTGAAATGATAGCTTTGCAAGATCCTCTTCAATTTCGTTGAAGGTATTGGATTTTGGTGACTTATAAAGCTAATTGTGTCGAATTATCAAGGGGAAGACAGTTTTTTACCGAATATATCTGGCGGCACATAAAATAAATGATCTATTGAAACAATAAGAGAAAATCCTGCAAATCAGAAAATCCTGCGCCTACTGGTGCAGCTGCTGCAGGAATATATATGCCATCACCTTCGAATCCGGCTCCGCTTCCGACTCCGGTTCCGATTCCGACTCCGACAAACCAAATTTTAAAACTCCGACTCCGACTTCGGTTCCGTTAAACCACCTCCGTGACATCCCTAATCAGAACTGTCATCCAGTTGATATTATATGGGAATAGGATAAATTTAGAAAAACTGTCAATTACCTGCTTTTCGCACTCGTAGTCCCAATCCACTGATAGCAAGTTGTCGTACAATGCCAGGAAGTTATCTAGAGCACATAGCTTTCCACAGTTTGGTATCTCCAGAACTCGAGGTTCTACAATCTCAATGGAATTCCTGTACGAGATTCTTATAAACTGACCGGATTTTGTGTTATCTGTAAACAAAATAAATACCAAATACCGTCTCTTCGGGATATACACAATATAATACATTGTTTTATATTAAATCTGACAATGTAACGGACCCGGCCTGAGTGTCTGTATGAACACCAGATATATTATGCACTTATAGCATCTTTAGTTTACCTCTTTGTTTGTAGCTTATGACTCAGTGAACTTAGCGAATGATACAGTTCATGGATCGATACCGTATAGAGCAGTTTGTTTTATTTAAGGTGTTAGGCTCACTCCTTTAAAACAAATAGCCTATTTTATAATGTTTGCCACAGGAGTTCCATCAGTCAATATAGTTAAAAACTAAAATCGTAAAAGTTAAAAACTAAAACAGTAAAAACGTAAAAGTTGTAAACAAGCGTTCACCGATCTCGTTAGACGCCCAATTTTGTTTGTCGTCATTTTGTTGGCCTTTAGCTACCGGCATATTGAGAAGAATTAAACGATACTTAATCAGATAAAATCTCACTGATAGTTTCGGCGCTATGAGGGAACCGAAGCATTACGGACACATACATAGGGTGCTAATCTCACAACCATAATTCTTTAGTAGTCAGATAAAAATTAGGTACAGAATTGAAAGATCTATACATTTATAATAAATAATCAATAATAAATAATGCTGGACAATTAACACAGCATTATCTAGCCCCATATATACAATCATATTTATTCCATTTACTCCCAATATTTGTTCAAGGAACTTACGACAGGGATAAGTGCCGAGTAGTATTACTGCGTTATCATTCAATTTATGTGTTGCATAAGGAAATGGACTGTTTCAGTTTACTGACAAGGTTGCCGGAGATCTTCCATTAGCTATTTAGTGCGACAACACTCATGTCATGATGCTCTTACGTGCAGTCTAGTTTTGTTTAATGCAGTTTAAGAAAATGGCACACGTGTTAGGTTTGGTCACCTTAACCATTTGAAAACAAAGCTAAAAACAAAAACAAACTAATGAGTCACACTTACCATGAACAAGTTCAATGAGCACCGTGGCGGTGTAGACAGGCGGTTCAAAATCATACAGGCCTAATGCGTTGAGCACGTTGGCAACGGTCGTGTCATGACCGCTGAATATCAACACTTTCGGATGTTTCTTGTGGGCATCCATCTCGAATTTATCATCCAAAGCACTCGCCATTTTAGATGTTATTTGCTTGAGTAAAGGGCCTACTTTAAATCGCGCCAATCGTGGGGTTAGAGTATCGATGGCAAAGCTGAAATTAAATACTTGAGATCATTTGCTGTGAAATATAATGTAAAATATTATTAATGTGCGCTTTTATTGTCAAACATTGATATTTATGGGCAAGTTCCTTGAGTACCTGTGAACTTTGTAAAGCACTCGCTAAAAACATTCAGTATTTTTACTGGTTTCTGGTCGCGGTTTCGCACGCGTTGCTGTCGGGATAAAAGTAGCATATAAATGCCAACGATATTCTAATCCAAGACAACAAAGATCTTATTACTTTTCTATGGATATTGTAGATTATTCGTTATTCTAGACCTACGTCTAAGAAAAGTTTCAGCTCGATCCGTTCAGTTGTTTTAGCCATTCATCCATTCGTGAATCTATCCATGATTTCGTAATTCCTGTTTTTTTCTATTATCTGTGTTCTACAAATCGTTTAGCTAGCAGATAAGTAGTTTTGCGACCATTGTTACACATGCTAAAATAAACTTCAAATCAATAGTTGTATTGGAGTACTTGGTTGATTTTAATAATGTAGGTAATACTTACATTTTATTATTCAAATAAGCATTATTTTCATAGACTCCCAAACCGAGACACTGATAATACTTAAGTGCTTGTAGAACCCAGAAATTACAAAAACAGTTTTGTTTTTTTCAGGTTTCACCTTTTATGTGCCACTGCTGAGAAATGGCCTCTCCAAATTATCTATTTTTGAAAAATATAAATCATAGTTTTTATTAACTGTAGTTAATTTAACTTTACCAATAGGCTGCTGGATATTTCATTGAATTCGGGAACACTTTGTTGGTCCAACTGGGCAGTGTGAAGTTGTAAAAAGACTCTATGCTCAGTGTTGAATAAATATCAAGGATATCACAGTAGTCATTTACAGTTTCTCCAGTGTGCTCTGTTAAATAGCTGAAATAAAACCAAATAATTTTTATTAAGAATACAAAATGCCTGTCTAGTAGAGGCATGGACAGCCTGGACAAAGCCTTGTCTAGAATAGATAAGACAAAAACGACTTGTCATCTAAATCATAAAATATCTAATTAATTCAATGTGTAATTATATGATATTTTTGTCTATTCTGGCATATACAAGGCTGTCAATTCTAAGCCTACAGGATGTTGAAGAAGATATCTTGTGTCTGTAGATAAAAGTATGTGTTGGGCGCCTTAGTGTTTGCCAATAAAGCTGCTTCGAACTTCTGAAAGGTTTGCTTACTTTACTCAATGATTTGACCAGTGTACTTGAATCACAAAAGAAACAAATGTAGGGAAGGAAAAGAAACTTACTTCAATAAAGGTTGATAACGCATCAGTCTATCTTTGTATGGCTTTGCAGTGGTGACTTTGTTATATTCTTGGTTCCATGCAGGACATGGCTTATCCATGTAAAGAACTTCATCTTCATTCTTCGGGACTGTGTGAACTGGGACCGGCTGCCACATTAGATCCTTGTTCCACACACTATCATTTGTTGGTGGATACATACCTAAAATGAGTTACAATTTGCATATTGAGAGGAGAGATAAGAGTATAGTAAATCTTATTTCTTTATTGTTTACTTCAGACAACAAGTATTTGCGAAAGCTGAGCTATCTGAACAATCTAGCAAGAGATCGCTCAACTGATCCAAATCAATGCCAATCGGAAGACGTTGGCTACATTAAAACAAGATAAAGCTCATTTCAGACCATTAGACCAAACTAACACACTAGGTACACACAGTTTTACTAAAAGAAAGCGAAGAATTATTCTTGAGTGGCATAAGGTATTTCTACAGTCAGCATGAGCAAAGCCGCAAGCAGAAGCTAGTACTATCGCCCAGGGATCTGCCTTCACACCACTAGGATGATTTTTCTGTGAAGTGACCGATTGCCGCCCCCGGCTTGTTTGATTTTTAAACATTAGCTAGCTGACCCGGCCTCTTTCTTTTGTACTCTAATTTTGACCAGTTGAAGACATCTGACATCATTATCAATAGTTTAACATCTGTTTAATTTTGGCTTTTTTAACAATGATTAAATATTAAGGGTAAGATTCTGTCATTTTGTATATTTAATTTTGTTAACTAAAAAGTTAATTTAGGTAGGTATACATTAAATTTAATGAGTTCTAAGTGTTCAATATATAAATTTGTGACTTAAAAAAAGAAAGTAGATATTTGATTAATTAGTTCTAGTAGGTAATGTTCAACAGATAATATGATTTGATAGTATTTTACTGTGCTTTGATTTCAATATAAATTTGCTTCACAACTCATTTTTAGTCTTTTCTATGGCAAATACAACCTTCCAAAATTATGTTGAGCAGATGTTGACTGTCCGGACTCTGTATTGGTCAAACTAGACAACAAAGAAAAGAAGGCGTGACCTGCAACCCAAAACCAACCCAAGGCAAAATAGTTACAAACTGAAAAGGCAGATCCCTGGGCGATAGTACCTATAAAATTCTTGATTAAAATCTCACCAGCTAAATTGGCTTGAGCAGACATAAGTGTCCTATCTAAATCAGAAGACCTCACATAAATCTCTGTTGGATCAAATTTAGAAGATAATAAATGCTGAAAAAAAACACATCATTAAAACTTATTAGGTTTGAAAAAATAGTGTGTCAAGGATGCACACATGCAAGTTAAAGGTGCGCCCTTGCCGGTCTCAATGTTGAAGCCTGACTGACTCTTGTCATAGTAAAATTAAAATATTGGTTGTTATGACAATGCAGATCAGCTCACTGAGATTTCTATAGTAAATTTCTACTTGACACTTTGTACTATGTAAAACAGGAAGGATAAGAACTGGAAAATCAGCAAGTAGAATTTCTAAGGTCAGGCAGGGCGTCTAAACAAGGTGGTTCATAGGAAAACAATGCTCTCGCATAAAAACACACAACTGTAACAGATATTGTTACAATTGTGTCACCTGTATAATGTCACAATGAGTCACATATATTTAAGAACCATATTAATTGTTAATAACTTGTGTTGTGTGAACTCAAGTCGGATGTCCTATTTAATAAATAAATAATATAATTTTTTATTGTATTTGGTTGCTGTAGGTAGGTACTAAAATGATACATACCGAGTATCGTTGCCGAAGCCATATACCTAGAGCATAGTGCTGTTGTTTGCCGATATTAGTCAATTCTCCGAACTTTACTGGCCACAGAGATTCGTTGCGCCAGGGGTCTGTAGGGTAGGTGTCCACTGGTGTCCTATCGCCGTGCCTATACAAAACAGCTGCCAGTCTTACATTTTCATCGCCTACACAATACGTCCCACTAATAATGACGAAAAGTACTACTAGTTTCATTTTGAAAAACAGTGCTCGTTCAGTTTACAATCAAAGATGTACAGTTTGTCTGGTTTTGATTTGAAACAGAATAATATGATCTTTGAACACAAGTAACTCTGTGCGTGCTCAGCTCAATATTCATGATGGTCCAACAGAAGATGTCTTGCTTGTCCATGTCATGTCAGTCACACAGGGATGCCAACTCAGGAATTATGTTATGACATCGGTCTGTCAAAATTATGGTACTCTATAAAAAAATATGGTACGGTTTTTGTTAAGTACACGGAAATTATTTGGTTTGAGATATTATCATAACTCCGCATGAGGCCAAGTACAAGAAAATGATAGAGCGCATATAAAATAAGTTCACAGGATATTTATACTTCAAGGTGTACGGTATATACCCCTTCTACCCTTTGATGTATCCAACCTTGTTCGTTATAGGCATGGTTAATTGGATACAACAAGCTAGAAGTAAGGAGGGATACAGCGCTCGCTCTACATTTGTTAAAAGTGTTGAAGCCTTCAACACTTTTAACAAATGTAGAGCGAGCTCCAAAATACATGGATGTGCGATCATCCCTTCAACTTGAAGGGATGATCGCACATCCATGTATTTTGGAGGAAATGCGGCTGAATGTGCCCTCGGACTTTGTGCACAGACGAAGGCGCCCCGCCCTATTGGCAGTGCCAAAAGGGTGAACCAACCTGCTACTTAAAGCACCTCTGACGCGAAGCATCCGCACGCTTAATTATTTGATAGGGGTGATTGCCGAGAGAATCGATTTTTTTTACTGTTCCCGGAATTCCAAAAGGCTTTGTTTTTTATTTTATGTTATCACAGTTCGTATTAAATGTTTTTTTTTTTTATTTATGTATTATTGATATTGATATTAATGAATGATCTTTGTTGTGTTGTGTGTGTTTGAATGTTATTATATTGTGTAATGTAAATGATGATGATTTTCAGTTTTCGTATAATAAGACTAGAATATAAGGTACTCTATTGCATATTTTAATTGGGTGTGCCTGTTAGGATAGATGTACGTTTATAAATAAATAAATAAATTTTGAGTTAAAAAAAAACTATTTTAGTATCAAGTTGGCTAGGCAAAGCAAGTAAGTAGGTTTTATACTCGGAATATCAAGGCAAGTCACATTTCGAGCTATCGTAATATTCTATCTTATTTTAACATGCTAAGATTGGTAGTAACACACTTAATGGTATAACACTCCAAGCGCACTTTCTATCTTTCTGGTTCTGAAATCTCACTCAGTTTGCATAGTGTAAAAAGAGCTACCTCTATTTAGATGCTGAATGACAGCTGTTTAATATTATATATGGCCCATAGCTCAGCTTTAAGCTCCAGCATGTCACCATATTGTAGCACTGGTATTCTGCTAAGGGCATTTAGGTCACGGACACCTTGGTAATACAAATTAAATAATTAAAATATAATACTTATAACAAAATACATTACATTAAATTAACCAAACACAAAACATACGCACCTAAAACTCCGGTTAAATTTAAAATAAATTAGAATAAAAAGGAAGGACAACACTAAATTACTTACTATATCACACACCCTTGATATTGAGCGAGCCTTTTAAAAGACCTATGATGAGAGGAAGACCTTAAAAGATAGAAAAATCGCTATGCCAGCCAAGGTTGGTTAATTTGTGAAGTTATGAGATGTTTTTTGTAGTTTGTTCTGAAAGTGTTAACATTATTTAGATTTTGAAGAGGAGGTGGAATATAATTCCAACACTTGGTGGCGGCATAGCGAAAGCTGCCTCTGAAGGCTGCGGTTCTATGTTCAGGAATTGCCAGCATAGACGAAGACACTGCTCTGGTTTCACACCTAACATTGTAGTCGCAGAACCATCTTAGTTTTTTAAATAGGTATACTGGCTTACGGCTCTTCATTACACCAAAAAGTAGAACAGAAAGATGTAAGAGCCTTCTGCCATTCATTTTCAGGAGTTTTGAAGCGTTTAAGAATGGAATAACATGTGCTCTAGGGGCAATAAAAAACTAAACCTGGCGCAGGCGTTATGAACTCGCTGAATGAGTTTGTGTTCGTGCAAGCAATCTGGGGCCATACACGGTATCAGCGTAGTTCAATTTTGAGAGTACATGTGATTCACATAAGTTTATACGTATATCTTCGCATAGACAGTTACGAATACGATATAGGACTTTTAACCGAAAGAAGCAGTTTCTAACACAGTCGGCTATATGTTTCTCAAAGCGCAACTCACCATCCATCATTACTCCGAGGTTGCGTGCCTCAGTGACGCGGGTGATTGGCTCACCTTGGATACTGATGTTAGGAGCACTGATAACAATTCGATCAATTTGCTTCCTTGTACCCAAAATTATGTATTTTGATTTGCTAGGGTTTCACCATCATCATCATCATCATCAGCCTATATAAGTCCACTGTTGGACATAGGCCTCCCCTAATGAGCGCCATCCTAGGGTTTAATACCAAACAATTTTTTCCTGACCATAGTGCGATTCGTCGTAAGTCACTATTTATCTGTGCCACAGCCTGTGATGTTTGACAAGGTAGGAACTAAAAGTAGAGTTGCAAGTCGTCTGCTGATATTGACAGTGACGAATGTTTTGAACAATGTCAGAACAGTATAGTATGAATAACAAGGGGCCAAGTATAGAACCTTAGGGTACACCTCTAGGCACGTGGCGCTGAGACGATAGAGCCTTGGTTCCGTCGGTTTTAGTAATCTCTACCAGTTGTGAACGACCCCGAAGGTAGCTATCAAACCAGTTAATAACTGTGTTATGGAATCCATAATAGGTCAACTTGGAAAGAAGAAGGGTAGAGTTAATACAGTCGAATGCGCGAGAATAGTCTAATAGAACCAATATCGAAATATGATGATAGAAAGTTATGGTACATAAGTGTACCATAATGGAAGTACTATGAATAATCTCTCCTCCGTAGACCAAGACACGTTCTTGGTGACCCCGTTGACCCAATCACCGCCGCTAACCCGGAGGTGACGGCAACCGATTCGCTTCCGCACACTACGCAGTCGACCAAAAACCGACCCCGCCGGATGCGCGGTCGAAGAATTCCCCGTTTCCGCCCATAGGTGCACTTGTGCACCTAGGCGCAACCTACCTTCCCTTTCGTAGCATCTGGCAACAGCCCAAGCCGAGGCTCGCGCCTAAGTGGTGGCCCTTGTGCGTGTTGCCCCAACCTAACTTATAACCGGCGAGGCGCCTTCTGCGCCCGCCAAAAGTCCGGTAACGCTGTCATGGCCATCTGCGGTCAACAGCATTCTAGTCCATTCGAAAAAAAAAAGTACTATGAATAATACATGGTACGAAGACCTGGATAATGGTACGTACCTATACCTTATTACGGGACGTATCCCAACAGTCTCAGTGTATGTCGAACGAAATTAGGGTATGTCAATGTCAAATGAAATGATAACAATCGTAAACGTCAAAGTGTACGGATTTGTAAAATTCTTTCGGTGGTTTTCTAAAATCTGCCAGTAGCCTTATTATTACACTAATAAAACGCAAACGCACGCGCGTGCGTTTAGGCTAATTTAAGCGCGCTTATTTATTTGGTTTATTTTCTCACTCGTGTGAATGCATAGCAGCACAACCTTATGCATGAAGCCTGAGAAGAAAAGAGATGGCGATCTGTCTCATCCATCTACGGCAACACGTCAGTGTCTATGCTACATGCATAACAAAATGATGCTAATATCATTAGCATCATGGCAACAAACGGGAGATTTTGTTCGTCCATAGAATAGTGTAATTTTTAACGCACGCGTGTGCATTTGCGTGTGTGCGTCCTTTCATTTGACATTAACATACCTTAATTCCTTGTTTACGCCCTGCCACCAGTCGAGATATTTGGAACTAATACATTTTTTATAGTCAAATCGAAAACCGCTCATTAGGATCAGCAAAGTTATAGCAATTTCAATAGAACTCGTATCCACTTTATTCATTATGACATAAGAATGATACATTTTTTCAAATCGGACCTAATGTACGAAGTTATGACCAAATCACTAGCAAAATTCACTGAGTGACCGCCGCTGGTGCGTGTGACGTCACTGGTCATAACTTCGTCAATTTTTGTCGTAGAACAAAAAATTTTGCACTGTGTGGTGTGGTGTGGTGGGATTTCTTAGCTCCTTAAATCGGCATTCTCAACTAAAAACGTTACGAGTCCTCATTAGACAATATCAATTTTTATGCAATCAGAAAAATTGTACTACCAATTTTGTTGATTATGATTTTTTTTAAGAAGTGTATTATTAAACTTGTTATGCTAAAGTATATCTATTAATTTTAAGAATAAATGATTACGATAATAATAAAAATATTAGATTACTTTTGTAATCGTAAATTAATTTAGTCTACAAAACAAACATCATTCATAAAGAGTTGCCAGTTTACAGTAAATTCTCGTTCCTTGATAATTAATTTCTACTATTTTTGGTCGGATTTTTACCTATTGACATCCACGTTTTCAACAAAATTTTATTGCTAAGCGCAAAGATAAATAAATAAATAAATAATAAATAATGCTGGACAATTCACACAGCATTATCTAGCCCCAAGCTAAGCAGAGCTTGTGTTATGGGTACTAGATAACTGATATACTTAATACAATATACTACATAGATAGATATTTTTATTATACATAGAAAACACCCAGACCAACGGAACAAATTTCTGCAGATCGTTCACAAATTTGTTCCGAGGCGGGAATCGAACCCGCAACCTCCTGCGTCGCAGGCGGACCTTCGCCCGCTGCGCCACGGAGGTCGTCAGATCAAGACCGTTTGCGTCGTAGTATATGTGTTGCCATCTGAACGACAGCAGCGCAGCGCCCTCATTTATTTTCTACTCTTTTCGGTCGCACTGTACAAGCGACATGAACATCGGATGTTTTTTTTAATAATGTTAATGTGTAAAGCTAAAAAAGTTTCGCGTAGCGCGCTCATTACACGTTACTGTAAGTAGGCTGCAGACACGAACCACTTTCCAAGAAGTTGAAAGATTTGGCAAAAAAAACAAAATAAAAAAAAAAAAACTGGAAAACGAAAAAGAAAAAGAACGAACTTCATTATTTCATTTGTAATTTCTTCGTGAAGTTTAGTTTTTATAAAGTTTGCGATTTCTGATCTTAATTTTAGATAACAAAGAGAATAAAATACTTTGTTAGAGCATGGTGTGCGAAATAATTGTTTTAGAAGAATTTACATGACTGACTGACTAGTGTGCGAAACCGTGCTTACTTCTGGTGCAATAGTTCTCGGTAACGTCTCTTTGACTCGTTTTCCTGCGACCCACAAGAAGACTTATTTACAACAAAGATCAAGTGAAATTAATGGCCACATTTATATTTATTGGTAAGTCCTGATCCATAAAAAAAATCAGTACTTTTTGGGTACACTGTACCTACCTGTTGAGTTTGCAAAAGTTAGTCGAATCAACTTTTTTCTGAACTTTCAAATTTTCATAAAAATCTAATTAGGTCCCCTAAAACCGAGTTTCCATAATTATGTAGTCGCCACCCAGTTTTCATAGGACTAAAATGAAATAGGTACAGACAGACCAGTCAAACCCTTGTCTTCCACAAGGCAAAACAATGCATGGTTCACCTTGGCAATCTTGTAAACATAATATAGGGCTTCCCCTGAAAACTTGCAATCCCCGAAATAATAAATAAAATAAATAATTTTACTTTACTTAAGTAAAATACAAAATAAGTGGTTAACATTGTACTTAACTCCTTGATTGTTTAATATAAAAAAAGCCGACAAGATGTTCACTAGACATCCACTCTCTGCTCCTTGCGACTTGGTCATTCTTGTACTCCAGTTTTTGTGGCCAAACTCTAAGAACAAGTCTCAATGGTACCTATGTTAACCTATTACACTATTGATTATCAAAAAACAACTGTGAAATTAATTTATGAAACTATGGAAAAAATACAAAGAATAATTTCACACTTTTTTGTTAATAATCCATAGATAAAATATTTTAAAGCATAAAATGAGAGAAGTAATGTACCTATATAAGCTTATACTTTAAGTGTAAGTTAAGGCAATTCACAGGCATACCCACGTGTGAGATGCAGAATTTATAATGGCTGCTAAAAGAAAACACCATGATTGAGTTCATTACCAAAACTGGCTTTTAATCAACTACCTTCAAATAGGTTACTTTTTATAAATCCACCCTCAACTCTCAAATACATAACAGCTGCCTTTCAATGAGGAAGAGGTTGTGGACACATTTTCAAACAAATTGGTTGATCATTAGGGTTCCCTACCTTAAAAGAAAAAAGTAACCCTTATGGGATCACTTTGTTGTCCATCCATCAACCCCCTTTTTTCAGGAATGCGTGGAAATTAACATCAAATACTCAATTCGTTAACCTCTTGGAGCCGTGATTAAAATAAAACTTCCAAGTCAATGCAATCAAAAGTTACAGCCCTTTATGTCCAAATATTTTTAAATTTCCAAACGAATTGCATGCACAAAAACGGGTAGGTACTTCACGTAGATATAGAACCATGCAATTTGACAAGAAGTGAGGTTTTATAGCACAAGTAAAGGAAAAACCCGAACACCGTAAATTTGTAGTTTTTTCGCACAAAAAATACCAAGGGTTCCATTTAATTGTAAGACCTCGTTCTTGCGAAATATCTTGATTTTAGGTCAACGGGAAGTTACCCTTTGGGTTTAGTCCATGGCGAGAATCTAAAGTTTCAGTTATCCTTTATTTATGACCGCGATATAAATCTACATAAAAATTACGTAATAAGGAATCTTGAAAAAAATATTGAGCTTATAAATATATAATTATCAAGCGATGATGTAAACTCCAATATCCTCCAATATTGTTAGTTGCAATTACACGACTCGATCTTAAAATTTATCAATCTCGTGTATAAAACCCGAGGGAATTCGCGTACACATTGCGCTTGCAATTGCGTTCGTAACGTTTACATGTATTTGACTACACTATATTTTATGGTTTCGTAGACACATCATGTTTTGTCGGCTCGGTATTCTGTATGTTTTTTTTTGAACTACCTGGCGCTGATTACGATATTAAACGGAAACAGGCTAATTTTACAAAATTAAAATCACGTATCGCCATACATTTTTAAAGTTGCATAATTTGTTTATTACTTTAAATATCTATTAGCTAAAGAGCTGCCTGAGTTATTTATTTTAGAAAAACTATGTAGCCCATGTCACTCGGGATAGTGTGGTTCTTCGAACGATACCAATACATCCAAATTTGTTCAGTTTAAAGAATCTACATACACACATGACCCATAACACTCCTTTTTTGGGCAGTTGTGTGAAAATAGTGTTCTGATGAACACCACCAAAAGAGTTCCCGACTAGCTTTCGACTGTAAAATAAATTATTAATTTGAAACAGTAACTAATTCCTACTTCTATACTTAATGCACTTTAGGTATTTCGCTTAGAGTATGTCCTTGCCAGTCGGTATTAGCATATTAGATCGTTAGATACCTGACTGGCGGCAAGGCCTACTAAAGTCAGAAGAGTGATCAATCTCTTTCAAGTAATAAATTGCACAAACGTAAGATTAGAAGGAAAATAAATGGGTACTTATATAAACTACATGATCGACCTACGTAAATATTTTTGTTTTGACTATTCGTCTCTCACTATGTCCCTCCCTACTACACTAGTAAGCCTAGAAATGTGAAGAAGTCGGTCTAACTTGATCTTGATTTGTTTTCATATAAACAAAGCTGTACCGACCGAACCTACTGAAGTTCTGACGTATAGATTGGTAATTGGTCGATACCTACAATTGTGTTGTTGTTACCACACGGCCTTCAATTGTGCCTCTAATGCTTTTGATCTTTTAATTACCTACTTGTATGGATGACTTCCTCACTATGTAGGAAGGTACTTTCAGCTCGTCTATTAAATATCTTGTTTTCATCCAGAGTTCGTAATGTCTGTACCTAATGTCTTCGCAAATATATTTAACATGAATATAGAAAATAATGTAGTGCAAGTTTTGTGGGAATCAAGTTGTTTATCTGTACATAAAAGGAGTTTTTTCAAAAACTGTTTTTCCTGGACTTCGGTTTTGAAAATCAAAATAGTTAGGTGATTTTCTTACTCCTGAAAGCAGTTCACTATCAATTTTCACCTGAACTCGATTTTGTACAATTTTGCTCTCTTGAGTTCCAAGTTAGCACACGTTTGGAACTCGTTCAAATTCGGAACTTCACTGAAATAGGCCGTGCGATTGACATTTGAACTGTGATCGACATTTGAACTGTATTACCTGATCGTTAGAAAAAGCTATTCGTGCATGACTATGGTACCTAATGCGTATTCCTATTTCAGAACCGAGAAATGTTCCCTGAGAATAGTTTACGCTCACACAAAATCGCAGCGGAATGAATGTCTTGATTTCAAACAATCCGACTGTGGGATCGTGCTGCGTCTGACATCACCTCAAACGCTAACATGTGACAATACTTATATTATGTAAATGTGAAATTTAACAGTGACTTACTGTGATCGCCGCTTTATTAGTATCTAAGTTTTGGCATATGCTGCTCAATGGATAACAAAACGGTCAAAAGCCCGCATTTAAAAGTAAAAAAGAACCAACGTAAAAATGAGAAAAAGAAGAAAATTGATAATGGTGAGACGGACAAGACCTTGGATGAGGCATGTCATCAGATGGCTAAGCTAGCGCAAGAGGAGCTGGACGGCAGCGGGTCCGCCAGCTCTACCGACAGCGAAGACTTGGTAAACGCTATTAACTACAACACCATCACATCACTCGCCGCCCTTAAAGATATTATTCAGGGCGAGGGCAACGATACTCCTGAGACTGATAGCTTTTTTCAGCATTATTTTATGAACCACTGTAATAATTTATCGAGTCGCAGCTCAGCGGCACCATTCTCTTTTCCTGAGAGACGACGTCTATCACAATGTCGCGAGGAAGATGAAGATGATGAGAAAAAAGAGAGCGACCCCCCACCTTCCGCTGCTGCCTCAGAGGCTACCTTTAAAGTGGCGTCCTTAGCCAGTCTGACGATGCCAACCAAAGGGCTCCACGTCAACGATGAACGGAATGCCAACGTTCTCAGCACTGCAGCAGCAGATGTGCGTGACTTTGGAAAAGAACAAGACACCCAAGAACGGACTGTAATGGGCGCCAAACACAAATTTCTCGTGACCATGTCTACGCCTGTTCCACCGGCGGAGCCCGCGGAGCAACTCGAATGGCCCCCGGTCCCTCCTGCGCCCATAATGAAGGCTCTTCGTACTCATCATAATAATGCTCATACTGTTCATTTCGGTACCAAAGGTGCGGAAGAGCAGCGACCTACTGCCCGATCTGTCTTCGTAGGAGGAAATCTTCACCGAGACAAACTTTATTTTGATAGTAGTTTAATTGAAATAAGAGCAAAAGTCGATGAAATACAAACTTGCTCTGAAGACATATGGGTCAAGAGGACTGAAGATAAATCCGTAAGTATATCTAGCAAAAACAATAAGTGGAATAGGTACATTCGTAACATAATCTAAATTGTACTGCTTCCATTTGTAACGTGTTAACACTATATTGGTGTGGCATCCTATACCCAGATTGTTATTCTAATCTGTTACGTTACTGTTTAAGGTGCCTGCAAAGAACGAACAACGTGTAGCAGCTGCAGTTGAGACAAAAAGTATACCGAAACAAGAGGATAAAAAAGAAGAAGTACGCTCTAGATCCGGTACCTGGGGTGCGCAATCATTGAGCAAGGAAAAGGAAGTAGTCTTGAGAAAGACTCCAAGTCGGCGCGATAAGGAGGTCCGTCGCAGTACCGAAGACAGGCGTCAGAAACGAGGTAAATATCTTAGCATATGACAATCGAATTCCATGTCTTAATCTGTTAATCTATTTGCACACCTATTTTCTCTTACTTACAGTTTAAAATAATATGCACACGAATAGTAACTAATACACAGTAAGAGCACACCCTTTCTATGTGCATACAGTCGTTCGACGAAAGTATTTTGACAGGGCAATCGTGCGGAGGCCAAGGGTCGGGGGGGAGGACGCTCTCGACTTACTAAGGCGATGATGTATGAAACTAGGGAGCGTCCCTCCCCGTCCCGTCCCTTGCCGCACGATTGCTCTGTCAAAACCAAGTGAAAATGCCTTCGTCGAACGACAGCCTATAGATAGGCTGTGGTAAGAGCTAGCAAACATCCAAACTTTCGAATTTATCCGAAAGTCCCGGAAAACTGCGTGATTTGCTACGGGCAGAACCTTGTGTACATATTATGGACACAACTCTAAATTGTTTTATCTATTACTACTTTCTGCCCGCGGCTTTGAAGGCGTTGTTTCCATGGAAAAGTTTGAAGGCTATTACTATCCCATGGAAACTGTTTGATGGGATAAAAAGTACCTATGTTTTATTCCAGGCCTACAACTACATCTATGCAACCCGATCCGTTCCGTAGTTTTGTCGTGAAGAAGTAACAAATATCCATCCATCCATCCAAACTTTCGTATTTATAATATTAGTTTGATGATGTGATATCTAGGCAATTATTTTTGAGCTGAAAGCTTTTCTAAATTATTGTTCATTTGGTTAAAGTACTCTACGATTGTCGTCGGTAGCTTGGCATAGTGGCATAGGTCCAGCACGGCACGTAAGCGGAATGACATCATCACCATTTGCGTGCAAATATTTACGACGACTTAGTGTTTAGGTATATTTTTTCCTACCTAATAGCATGACTACTGATAATAAAACTGTTTTTCTATTTATGAACTGTAGCTTATAGTTTTAGTAAAATTAGATTTATCACAATTGGAGTGTTGTTGTTGAGGCGTGAGCTACAGGTGGCATGTAGCCAATTTTCTAGCGTTAACGATGTCGATGAAATAACAGTTTTGACTTCATTTTTAGCAAAGTCTTCACTGCATAGTTAAGGTATAAGGACGCTATGGTTATAAAACTACAGGATTAAGTTAGTAATTATTAAGCGATAATATTCATATTTCACGTTTCAAACCGACCTACGCTAAGTGTCGTTTTGGTATTAATTCACACTTGCTCAACCTTGTGGCTGATAACACATCTATTTATCTAAGTGCGGTAAATACTTAACAATATTTTACACACCTTGTAGACTACACGGATTGATATGACACATACAAGTTCGCTTATAGGTGGTCTATATTGCACATAGTATTGACCCCACTTTAGAATCTCATCACATGTATTGTTTTTATTGTTAATAGGTAACATAGTCCATAGAACATTACCTATCCTAGGCAATTGGATATAAATAGGCATTCAGTTGTTGCTTCTAAACATTCTCATAATATTGCTGAGGTTGGTAGGTTTGCACAAAAAGGGTCACACTAAGTAAATAAAAGACATCGAATTTTTTATGTTAGGCTGTGTTAGTTTTGGTAAAGTAGGTTTTGTGCACAATGACGTATATACTTATTTATTTAAAGTTGAATGGATGGGCTTAAAGCTTCGGTATGCGTTGAATCGCGGTCGTCGGCGACCAAACAGAAGGTGAGTGATGTAATCGGCATTGACATTGATGCCGTATTCGCCCCAGTCCAACAACTGAAATATATCCCCCAGTGCCAAGTTAAATAGTTTCGGCGGAATTACGTATCCCTGTCTCTGTCTCCATCCCTTTTTGCAATGGGTTCGGATTTGTGCGCTGGTCCAGGAGCCGGACACATGGTGGCTTTGCTGTACAAACACTACAACACTTGTATATGGCGGTAGTCGATATGGCACCGCTGGAGAAACGCTAGACAGAACGGCTTATAATACTTCTCTTTGTACTGTATAATAATAACTAAAGCCTCTTCGGACCTAGCTTGTTCGGGAGGCTGGAAATCGTCAAATCTTCGAGAAAGACGGCTGTGGATAACTCTCGAAAACAGCTGATAGACGTGGCTCAGCAGTGCGATAGGCCTATAGTTATTTTAAATGGTCTTTTTTACCCTGTAACCCTTTTTATGAAAGTGACTATCATCCACAATCATGCCTCACGCCTTTGGCGTTTTTGCCGGACTGGCATTTAAATAGTATGGCGGAGTTAAACAGCCGCTAAAGGGCTATCGGTGATCCAACCACTTTCAGAAATCTGTTGTTATTCCGTCATCTACCGGTGCCTTTTTGTTTTTGAGCTGTTTAATAACTGTCTTAAACGCATTGCCCAGCCACTGAGCCGTATGAGGACATCTGTCTCTTGGGCCATGAAAGTGTTAACTCTTAAATGCCGACGTCCGGATCTTCATTACAATGGCGGGTAAAACGGGCTCATGCATCGCTTGCTGTTTTGTTGGGCTTTGCAATAAGGCTAAAAATAAAGCTGTCCATAAAACTTTTGGAAATTTGGAAATTATACTGCCGCTAATGTCTTCAGCTTCGTCAGCTGGCTTTGTCCAAAGGACAAATATTTTGCGAACCCCTTGGAGCCGACCGAATACGACCATGTAGCGGTCCATTTTGTTACTTCTACGCACAGTACATGAATCCGAATATTTTAGTGCTTCATGGATGGATGGATTGATGGAAATACTGCAACAAATTATTTTAAGTTTAAGTATTTCGAACTCTTCTTTTTAATCTCTATGTGCTATCATGGTTTACTTAAAATATCTGAATCAGGAATCACAACTATCAATCTCATTAGTATACATCCTATTATCTAGGAAGATATCAGTAGGTGGAGTGATACATATACGGGTCCGACCTGTATTTATTCTCATTATCAAATTCTTATCAAAAACTATTCTAACAAATCGAGTCTTATTAAGTACAGTACTTGACTCTCTTGACATTAGTTATACCTAACTTTCTACCTTATTTTGTAGATCAGCGTCTCGACGTCGCCGTTACCAGAAGCACGCAGTCGGTCGGCGAGCGCAAACGCCGCGGTTCAAATGACGATGGCCAGCCGGATCAGATGTACCAACAAACTATTCACGGTAAATACAAGTACCATTTATTATAATCAACATCCTATGACATTCCTCTGTAGGAAATGAGACTTCTTGGATGGTTGTACGAAGCAGCCTGCAACATTCCTCTGTAGAAAATGAGACTCCTTGGATGGTTGTACTAAACAGCCCCCAACATTCTTTTTTTGGACATGAGACTCCTTGGATGGTTGTACCAAGCAGCCTGAAACATTCCTTTTTTGGACATGAGACTCCTTAGGTGGTTGTACCAAGCAGCCTGCAACATTTTACTTCTGAATCCGAGACTCATTAGAAGGTAGTACCAAACAGATAAGAGACTTCTTGCAGGTTTCTGCTGCCTACCTCAAAAGGCTGGCTGGCTTCCCTACTTCAAAAGGAAAAAGGAACCCTTCTAGGATCACTTTGTTGTCTGTCTGTCTCTCTGTCCGTTCGTCTGTCAACCCTCCCAGGAACGCGTTGAGGTATCAAGTTAAAATTAACATCAAATACTCAAATCCGTAACCTCTTGAAGCCTCGATATAAATAAAACTTCTAGGTCAACGCAATCAAAAATTACAGCCGTTTATGTCCGAATAATTTGAAATTTCCAAGAGAATTGCATGCACACAAAACCTATAGGGTACTTCCCGTTGACCTAAACTAGAATCATAAGTTTGGCAAGAAGCAAGGTCTTACAATTGTACGGAAACCTTAGTGCGCGATTCCGACTCGACTAAATACATTATTGTTCTGCAGAGGGCGTTACTTTTCTACGCACAAAACTTAACAGTAAGCTCATTATATCATTGTTAGGTGTGCGGAAATTGTTCATTAATTTGTTTATTCTGTTTTGTTTTTGCAGGAACAACCGGTGTGAGCCGGCTCCCAGCCCTTTTCGATATCTTCAAGTCAAAATCACGCTCCGCTGATGCTAAAAAGCAGCCCACGATTATGCAGCAAGTCAAAGCGGCAGTGCAGGTATATTCCTACTTTTCTAGCGTTAGTAATAATAACTGAAAAATTGGAATTTTATAGATTTTGCGTCTTAAGCAACTTGGGAGTTATCAGTTCGTAGTTTATCCTGAGAATTTTTACAAAGGCGTTTCATGTTGTCTCTAGAGATCCTAGGTGATCTATAAATTGGGATCTATTTTCATTAAAATAACCAATCGGTGAATGAAGTCATTGGATCTATGTCCACATTGACTTACCTGCATTCAGCGGAATTCCGCCATTTTCATTTTTACCGTGAGTAAAATGAATCATGTTGGTAGAATAACTGACTGGGAAGAATGAGGGTGCGATAAGGATTCAATTTTACCTAATTACGCTGATTATCAACCACAAACAACACTTCAATTTTCAATTGCATTCACATCACTTTGAGACGTCAAGAACTTGGTACTTGATCAGATATTATTTAGTATTTACTCTTCGTAATTCATCGCCAAACGTAAAAGAAGATCCTTAAGTGGAATAGCGTTTTATAATTTGTATTTACCGTGATCCTTACGTATCATCATTTATGTCTATGTCATTCAACTGCTGGACATAGCCCTCACCTAAAAAGCGCCATAGTGTCTTCAGCTTGACGCATCTAGCAAGTGGCTGCAGTCTTTCGTAGGTCACTGATACCTGTCTAAAAAGCGTCCGGCATTTCATCGATTACCTGTCATTTGTATTTCAGAATATGACAAAGCCAGCAGTCCGGGAAACGCCGCGGTCTGAAGAGAAGGCGGAGAGTGCGTCGGCGGTCGCGGCACCTGTTAAGACAAGGGACGGCTCTGCACATCCTCACCCTGGCAGCGAGACCCGGGTACGTCCTTTATACTAAGTTACTACCTTTGTACCACATTAAGAGGCACACTTAAAACGAATCGAACCGTCAATATGATGATTAGCATATTGACCTTCACCTTCTGTCTCCCCAACTTAATGCATATATTTCTACAATTCGGAGTTGTCTGCTCTCGTATGTTATGTATTCCTCCCTAGCTAAACAGTTTTTTTATTATCTACAAAACAACAGTCCATACTTACTTAAACTAAAATTAACTTTTTTGTTATTGATTTTTATTAAACACAATTCAAAGAACTTGTCGCTTTGAGATTCTTTCTTCAATTAAAAAATATTGTTCACAGTTATAATGTTTATCTTGACTCCAAGCATTTTTTGTTCGGATTTGTTGACATAAGTTTTAATTTATTTATAAATAACCTATGGGTTCCTTTTATGACCTGAAATAAATGATTTTATTATTATTTATTATTATTATTATAAGTTACCATACTAAGCTACCATAACATAAGCGCACGCACAGGAGTTTAAGTAGATTCTTTTATTTTATGGAGTCATATCTAGAGTAGCCAATGGCTGAAGTAAAGTAATTAAATTACATAAAAACTATTTGCTCACTCCCAAATTTCTAGGGTACCGTTTTACCGTTTTATCTCGCTAAACTGCCTATTTATTAAGCCCGACGCAAAAAGAGAGGAGTGTTATAAGTTTAACGTGTCTATCTGTGTATCTGTCTGTGGTATCGTAGCTCCCAAACGGATGAACCGATTTTCGTTTAGTTTTATTTTTGTCATGGATAATTTTATCCCGAGTGTTCTTAGTGTTTCATGAAAATCTGTCGGGGGGTTTTTTTAAATTTTAATTTTGTTCATGTTATCTTTGTGGGTGTAAAGGCTAAGCTTGACGAATATTGGGACAAAGCTTTGGGCTTATCCGTTCACTGGGCAGAACATCCTTATACTTCTCGATAACAGTGAATATTGGTAGATAGACCCTAAAGGAAAAACACGAGCCTTCTTAGAACCAGACTGTGAAAAAGACAGTTTGTATTATTTTGTTTTGCTTGCTATCAGAGCAAGCAAAACAAAATGAAACCTCGCAGTTTACGCGCGCGTTTTTCCATAAACGCTCCTACGTTACTTCCGAACATTTGCCCTAAGCATCGCTCGGTATAGGCGGGTCGATGAGCATATTATTTACATCTAAGGAGATAATGCTGGACGATCAACACAGCATTATCTTTTCAAGCCCCAAATAAACATAATAATAATTTAGACACAATTACAGTGCTTCAGTATACATATTGAATTCGTAGGGTCCAAAACTAGCCTGGGCTGTATTCCAGGATCCAGGCCTTCTCCTTTTTAAGTTTTAAACATATGCCTTGTGTAAAAAGTAAGAATAAATAAATAAATAAATAAAATAAAATTAGCCTTTATTTCCTACTTCTTATGTGACTACTTATATAACTATCTATTTACAATTTTACTTAAGCTAGTAGTCGCCTTTTTTGGCGTAGGCGTCCCCCAGCTCCTTCCAAACTTTCCTATCTCTGGCCTTTGTCATCCAGTTAGGACCAGCTCTCTTCACAAAGATGTCTTGCCATCTCTTCTCCGGTCGACCTCTAGGTCTCTTCTTGTTCCTTGGGATCCACTGTGTGATTTTCTTGGCCCAACGGAGACTTCACGACTCTACTCTCCGTTGGGCCAAAAAGTAAGAATACAATAACAAAAATAGAAGCGAAATTAAAAATGAATAAAAATCATAGTAACCTGAGCTTGTGTGTATAACTGATAATATAACATTGTTGTTGTATTGTTATAGTACTATCACACGGTAACCGCATCGACGTCGCGAAGACCCAGCGCCATGGCCAAAGTTATGGACATCTTCAGAGGACGTGCCTCCGTGCCTGGCCAAGGCACGTCTGCCGACCCAGCCGAGAGGCGAAAAGCGGTAAGTACCCTAGTTTTTTTACCCACGACAAAAAGGTGTTTTAAGTTTAACCTAAAATCTATACTAATATAAAACTCTTAGTCCTGACATATAGACAAGCTACAAACTACCTTAACCAGTTATTCTAGAGACTTGAAACTTGCAGGGTGTGTAGGTCTTGGTACGAAAGGAATTTAGTAAATTGAAGGGTTTTAAAATTTTAATTTTGTTCTTGTTACATGTGTGTGTATTGGGTAAGTATACCCAATAATTCACAGCGAACGAAATTAATTATTATTATTAGTATTAGTTTGGTCTACTAAAAATACCGAAAAGAGACTGGGTGCGCTTGCTGATATATTTTTGGAACTTTGACATTTTGTTTATGTTAAGTCTTCAAATGTGCCTTCAAGTGTCTTCCAGGTCTTTAGGTTTTCCTTTGAAAAGTATGGAATAACGAAATAGAGTTCAAACTCAACTCTTCAGTCTTGGAAGTCTGATTCGGTCTTTTTGTAACCATATTTTCGCATTATCCTCGAATAACAAAACAGATGAAGAATTGAAACAAAAGAAAGAAAGAATGCCGAGAAAGGTTTGTTAAAAACCACGCGAGAATTCCATAGGCGCTAAAGAGCTCGCACCGTGCCAAGCAAAATTGGGTCAAACTAACGTTTTTTAAGAGTAAAATAATACAGCGTCTAGTGCGAGTGGACTCGCGCACCAAAGTTTCTGTATATTCGTTGGACATTGTTACTTTCCAAATATCATGACAACAGGAAATATATAGCGCCCTATGCCCGCTACACGGGGCTGGGAGAGCTCATCTGCGTCTTTGCCCTTGAAAGTGTTAGTTTAGTATATAACCTAAATTATAACAAAAAAGTACAAAGAAGTTTGATGTGTTTGTTCTTTTTAATATATTTTTGTTTGTACATATTTCGTATACATATTTTTTCTATTTAAATATTTGTATATGTACATATTTTTGCATTACATATTAGTGAATTATCTTAAATAACGAAACTAAAATAAACTGGCATTACGTACTAACTATGGGCTTTACATTGAGATGCAGTGAACATACACCCTTGCATCCAAATGCCCCCCCCCCCACTTTTAGATGCAAGGGTGTGCTCCGAGGTCACTGGTCAGGCCGGTGGTGAAATTACCCTCCAAAGTGACGAGCTGGGATCCCAAGTGGCAAGTAGGGTATCTCTCTTGATGCTATGGCAAGCTGATAATGGCAAAGTGGCAAGTTGTTGTCGAGGTGGCAATTTATCAATCTCTTCCCGGGATGGAAATAAGAATGATGATTCTATAAAAAACATGGCGTCTGCGGTACACACTTCAATCACTGGCGAATTAGCGACCGGAAGTTCCAGTCCATACTGGAACTTCTGGTCGCAAATTCGCTAGTAACCATTTACTGGAATGAACTAAAGGAATATCAATAAAACAGTTGTTAATAACTAATGTCGCTATTTAGTTACATATACATACTTCACTGAAAGATGGCGTTGCCAGTCTAAATAGGGGTGCACTCAGTGTGGAATTGGGTATCCGAGGTGCCGATTTTCGACAAGGCTTTTAAGGCTCCCGACTCGCCACCTATTTTATCTTACTAATACGATAAACGTATTAATGAGATAAACAGGTGGCGGCGTGTGAGTCGTGGTAGCCCTTCAACTAAGCCTATTAAACTAAGCCTAAGTAGCTAATAGAACCTACCTGGATTATAACGCGCTCTGCAATTCTCAACGAGTAAGTACATTAAAATCCGTGGTACGAGTAAAATCTATATTCGAGTGCGGTTCTCAGGCTTCTCAGGTATTCGGCTATTCAGTTCGTCACAGATGTAAACGTTCGCGGAGCTGACGACAGACCAAATGGACAGATAGGTCATCTGCAGGATGAGCTTTACTAATATTGAATTTCTTTGCTCTTTATCTTATTGCTTAAATATGCAAAATTTGTACGCCTGATGGCAGTTCACAGTGCTCTTATTTTATTTGTGAATATTTTTGTACTTAATACCCGTGTATCACAAATGAATAACGAACTTGTTACTCAGACGTAGGAACCTTCGGTGCTCTCAGGCTATAGAAAGAAAGAAAGAAATAAATCTTTATTTATAGCATAAACATAGCATAAACAATATGTAAGTTACATTAAATTAAAGTACACTATAAAAACTACATAAAAACAACTAATAAATAAAATAGCTTATTGCTACGAAATGGAGTCCGACTCAGTATTATGTTGAAATAGCCATTACGCATAGCTATCGCAATGCTGATCTTCCGTCGGAACCAACAGGAATAGAAAACAAATTAAAAATAATAACAACAAAAATACAGAAATGTGTAAAAAACATGACGTTCCTTCTTGCGCAGTCGATTAAATATAGACCCTTCATACGCACCCCGTGGCCTATGAAAGTGGTAGGGAAGAAAGAGAGCAGCGGTAGCAGAGCTCTTAGTAGAGCTTTCTCACAACAGAATAGACATTTAATTTCTGAGATCTTTAGTGCTTTTTTAGGTATAACCTGCGTACTTATAGAATCGAATTGAGAGTAACGTTTGTCTCTAATGCTGTCCCGCATGAAAGATGACGTCATTCTCACTCAATCCCATTATTTAAGTACGCAGGTTATAGGTGGAAGTAAGCCTGATAGGCTGGATCCATCTTCACCATCCAGTCTTGGCTGTGTAATAAACTCTATTCGAAAGTGATCGAATAATTGAAATCCTGTAACAAAAAAAAAAGTCACCAATGGAAAGATATTCTTGCAAACTATAAAACGCAGTTTTGAGTTTTCACTATTTAAGTACCATCTTGAACAGAAAAATATTATAAATCAGTACTAGAATTTTAATAAAAACAGAAAGGTAAAGTTTGATGAAATTTAAAATAAGTTTGCGTGCAAAAATGCAACATGTGTGACAATGACACCATGCCTGTATGCGAACCTCTGTCTTAACCGTAATGGTTTGCTTTTCAAATTTAGAGTTATTTCTTGGATGTTTTCGAATGAACTTTTTTATCGAGTAATCAGTCCAGTTGTACATACGTAAGTACGTACCATTTCCCTGGTCTCATCCCAGAAAAAGCAAAGAACGTACTTTACTTTCAAGTCACTTACAGTGAAGTTTAGACAGTTGATTCTCGATTTGTAAAATAAAACGTCCAATGCGACTCAACTCGCGCACTAAGGGTTCCGTATAATTGTAAAACCTTGTTTCTTGTCAAATAACATGATTCTAGATCAACGGGAACATTGTGAAAATGGACTCATAAGTCCACAGCATCGTGCCACACCAATCTCTGTCTGTATCTTCCATATCCACTATCCATCTTGCGAACTGGTCATGCAGGCTGTAATTGGCGGCTGTGAACTCCTGCGTTTTTTGAAAATGGTAAGGATGCTTACCATCGCCATGTTACACCCGTCACGTACGCATTTTCGACACGTCTAATGCAACAGCTGCCCGTGGAGTACTGCTCCGCGGGTCCTCTTCAAAATGATCTAGTGGATCCAAAAATCCGTGGACGCCGTCCACATTTTTATGCGCAAGCTTCTTGTCCTCCTGAATCCAGGAGGACAAGAAGCTTGCGCATAAAAATTCTTTTTTTTTCAATCAATCAATCAATCAATCAATCATAATCTTTATTTGCATGAATGTATGTACAAAAGTTCGTAATCTTAAAAATATCCATTATACAAACTACCTATTAAGGTGTGCAAAATCTTAGTAAATACAATTATAAATGTCTCTTTAAGTCAATTGAATTAAATAGGTGATGTCCAATAAAATCCAATAAAAATCAACAGAAAATTAAAATCAACAATAACAGGTCAAACATAAAATTAAAATAAACAAGTCGGATAGGTATGTCAATTAGTTTTAAAATTCAAATATTCTTTTACATCATAAAAACAGTTTTCTAGTAGCCAATGTTTTAATTTGGATTTAAACATGTTTAAAGGCAAATCTTTGAAACTATTGGGTAGTTTATTGTACATAGTAATGGCATGATAGTAGGAGTTCCGTTTGACAAGTTCTAGCCGACAGTGCGGGACGTATAATCTATTTTTGTGTCGTGTATGTCTAGTTAAGACTTCCGCGTGTGTTCTAAAATACTGAGGGTATTGCTTGACAAAGGTACAGATGTCCCTGATGTACATGCACGGCAAGGGAAGGATCTTGAACCTCTTAAATAAAGGCTTGCAGCTATCCGTACTCCAAAGTCCACAGATAGCTCGGACAGATTTTTTCTGTGCTTTAAACGCTTTGATGAAGTCGACTGAGTTTCCCCACATAATGAGGCCATATGCTAGGGTTGAAGAAACATATCCATGGTACGCCGTGAGAGCCGCCTCAATGGATACACGGAGACGCAGACACCTTAAAGCGTAAACAAACTTATCTATTTTGGTACACACTAGTTCGATATGTGCCTTCCAATTCATATGTTGATCTAGAATGATTCCCAAAAATGTCACCGTCGAGACTTCCGCTATATGTGTCTGGTCATAATTAATACTAATAATCTCTTTCATTTGTTTATATGTCCCGAATTGAATTACGCTAGTTTTATTTAGATTAATGTTAAGGTTATTTTGATTTAACCATTCAATTGTCTTACTAAGTGCGTCATTGATTTCTCTCTCGAACGTCAGTTTATTATGTCCTCTAATAATAATAGTAGTATCATCGGCAAATAATATTGATTTATGCTTAGTTATATTAGGGAGATCATTTATATAGATAAGGAAGAGGAAAGGACCGAGGACGCTTCCCTGAGGAACCCCATAGTTGCTAGTTTTGAAAGCCGATCTTACAGGGGTTTTTTTTGAGTTAACAGTCTTTGCTACCTCGACGCATTGTAGACGATTTCCTAGGTAGCTTTGCAACCACTCGTTGGCTTTGCCTCTGATCCCATATTTTTCTAATTTGAAAAGCAACGTTTTGTGATCCACAAAATCAAAGGCTTTGGACATTTTTACGTTTAAGGTGGTAATTGTTACAGCACATTTTGTATACTTAGCACGTCGCCATAACGTCCGTCCCTCATCCTATTGAGAAAGGCGCATTCGTAGGAATTTTCAGAGAGCACTATGCCTCGGCCTCATTTCACTACTGCAATATCAGTTGGATGTTTGATCTCACATATTATCATCGCATGTGAAATAATTTCATGATAGCAATCGGTCAGTTACAATACTTTCAAACAAGTAAATTAATAATTTTTAGGAACCAGAAGTAAATCCAATATTTTAAAAAGAAGTACAGAAATAACCTAAACAATTTATGACGAAAACTACAGCAAACAAATTATCCTCAAGAAAAAAATTAGATGTTAGCAACACACAAATAAAACGTCCGCACACCCCATATTCCGACAAGTCATGAGCCCACGTCAATTGCCTGCTCCATAGACAACAAAACATTATTTTACGACTCCATATCTCCAGACACAGCTTCTCCTGATGCCCTGACGCTCTCGGAAGGCTCTTCATCTGTTAAATCAGCAGTCAAGGAAAGGCATAAGGGAAATCTATAGGGGATTAGGTTTAGTGGTTGTCTGGTCTTGAGGATGGGCCTGGATCAACTTCTGTTGTTATTTCCGGATTTTTTTGTCCACCAGCATCATCATACGCTTTGTTAAGGTTATTATCATCATCATCATCATCGTCATAAAACTCATGGCAGAGGCACTTGCGTGAAAGCAATACGGGTAGCGTACTGACAAAACACATGGTAGAGGCACTTGCATAAAAGCAATATAGGTAGCGTACCGACAAAACACATCACAATACGTGGTGTTTACTTTCAAAGAAGGCCGC
Organism: Eupithecia subumbrata; assembly: GCA_949316285.1. NCBI lineage: Eukaryota > Metazoa > Arthropoda > Insecta > Lepidoptera > Geometridae > Eupithecia > Eupithecia subumbrata. Next base: position 8,274,854 of record OX438642.1, on the reverse strand, counting down.
ACATGTTTCAGGTGTCCACTTACCCTTCCAAGGAATCATAAATTGAGCAGCGGCATAAGTAGTATTTCCATAACATCCTGTTAGTCGCTTCAGCTCATATCGTCCAGTATCAAGAACATTGACTACTCGATATGGCCCTCTCAATGCCGGGGTCCAGTTTTCCCTGAGACTGGGAGTATTTGATCACAAATACCGAATCGATCCGTGTCAAACACGAGGAGGACGCCTATGTTCATTGACCGAGGAATCTTGTTGTGCTTGATTCCTTGATAGCCGTTCGGCCGTCCTTTGTCTCAATATTTCTCGACGAGATTCACGATTAGCCGTTGGATGGTTCGTAGCGACATCTCTGATCAAAGCCCTTATAACAGGTGTGGTACTTTCGTGCCTGATTGAAAAGTTTCAAAGCAGAAGTTTAGGTGGTTTGTCTGGCTTATCAGGGTCATCAGTTTGTACCTCTTTCGGCTCGTTTGTATAACTAGACTTGGCTTCTTAGAACAGTCTCACGACATGTAAAGCACTTATCATGCGAGCTAGGAGGATGAAAAGAACGCATACCATGCGTCTTACCGCTTTGATTACGATGGGCCAAATTGAACTCCTTGCGGGTATCTGCATGTTAAATCTTTGGCTTAACAAACGTGGATAGGTATTTAACGCACTCACTGCCAAGCCTCGCCGCCGGTACACGGAGCTCCAGATGAGCGAGTGTGTCGAGGGCCGTGAAAGTGTTAACCAAATCCTTTAGGTTAGAGTTTGTCGCAGCGGCCTTGACATGTGGGTCTTTTATACCTCGCAAGACAGTATCTGTAACAAGCTCGTCACCGAGGCCTTTAACAATACGTAGGTGAAGCAAAGATTTGCGGGCATAATTTCCATACGTAGCATACCTACCTGAGTCCGTAGACATCACGTAGTACAAAATATTCGCTATATCCACCGTTTTAGTGCAGAGATATTAAAATCTTTCTTAAAGTTGCTCCACAAACGGTCGCTGCTGAACCACTCGTCCACCAAGTTTTAGCATCATCTTTTAGGCAGCCTCCAATTCGGGACAAGCACTCATGATCATCCCAACGATTTACCAGTCGAGCTCTATCCACTTCAGCAAACCATGTGTCAGCATCGTGAATGTTAGGGTCAAAATTTGAAACATAATAGGTAGCTAGGTATTTACTGTTTTCAAAGACTGAATTACTTCTATGGTCTGTTACGTGCCGTTCGCAGAAGCTTGAGCGGCTGAAGTCGGCTGGGAGCGAGATTGCAAGGCATGTAAACGATTCTCAATGAGACGCCATGACTCTGTGCTACGATTCCGGTCACGACTGTGGTGCCGCGGCGGTCATGGATTGGACTCCGATTTCCGACATCACGATAATGAGGGTTACGACCACGATAGCTCGATTTTTGTCGCGACGTGTACCTGTGTGGCGAACTGCGGTCACGATGAAGAGTTCAAGATTCTTCTTGTAGAGTTAGTTCTTCAAAGGTGGTTTGATTATTTCCTGTTACAAAAAATATAATGAATCGAAGTTTGTTAAAGCATAGGTTCATAGAAAATGGTCTAGGTACGATTGGCGGTTAACTATTTGCCCGCTCTTTTATTACCATGCAGATGCAGAAACCACAAAACATTTATTTTATGTAGCTAAATATCGATAAAATTTAAAAACATTATGTAGTATATCACTAATTCTTGTTCCATTTTATATGGACTTTTTATTTATAATAATAAATCTTTATTTAATTTTAGTTTTGTTTTATGATTTATCAATTTCCACCTATGTGTAGTCGGAGCAGAAGAGGTTATATTTTTTTCATAACATAATCCAAAAAAAAACTCAATTTCGGTTGAAAACTTAGCAGATTCTTCGGGTTGAGGTGGAAAGTGCGTGAGGGGCGCGAAATAAACAAAAATGTTTATTGTTTATTTCTACGTTCTACAATAACTAATGCGGCGTCTTCCAAAAAAGAGAATACCTTAGAACTAATCGCTTGGATTTTTTTGTTGTCAATAGGATGTCATCTCCAAAAGTAAAGCTAATTTTCGATGAACCCATGGCAAAAAAAACTTCGAATCAATTATCGTTATGGAGTCTATGGACATTATGTGGTAATAATGTCGAAAGACTCGGAAAATATTTTTTTATTTTCTTTTTAGTTTTGCTATCATTGCTCGGAGTTCGGCACAGTAGATATCTGACGTTATTGCTTGTCCAGATTGGAGAAAGCTATAGTGAATAACACCATGCTGAGACCACCAAACAGTTACCATTACCTTTTTATTGGTAAGCTTTGCTTTAGGAGACTGTTGCGGCGTTTGACCAGCAGGGGTATTTTGATTCGTCGGAAAGGCCGTCGGATTCTTTATCGGAAACGTTTTTCTTCGTAAAAAGTTTCCGATATCGAATCCGAAGGCCTTTCCGACGAATCAAAATACCCCCGCTGGGGTCAGCCGTTGCATTTTTCGCTTACGTTTATCGTAAAGAATCCACTTTTCATCACATGTCACAATTCGATCCAATATTCTTTCATTTCTGTGTCGATTCCACAAGGCAACACATGTTTTCAACTCGCGTTTCTTTCTTCAGATCGGTCAAATCATGAGGGACCCATTTTTCATATTATTTTATTTTATTGATTTGACGCTAATGAGTCAATATTGTTGTTAAGCTGGTTCGTTTGGCTCGAATTGGCTTCCACCATCTCTTTCAATTCATTGTTATTCACTTTTGTGGGTGGTCTTCCATGTGGTTCGTTCTTGAAATCAAAGTTTCCATCACGAAAGCGTTTAAACCAAAATCGCACGGTGCGTTCATTAGCAGTCCCCTCTCCAAACGCAACAATTTTAAATTTGTTTTTATATACCTACCTACTTGTCTGTTTGCTTGTATTTTGTGCTGTCCATTTGTACGCCAAATAAACTATATATCTATCTATCTATCAAACATTGATATTGTTAGTTTCGCGTCGGAATTCGTATTCAAAAATCACTCGAATTTTCGAAGTACCCATCTTTCTTGTCTAAGCCAAATAAAAAAACAACTGAACGTCGATAATCGAATGTTGCACATTTTTAAAAGAAGAACCTCATAGGTACCTTGAAACAAAAGTTTCGCTTAAAAATCTCAAACCATGATCTTTGTCAATTCGTAGTACCTACTATGTACAATAAAACGGCAATTTCATACCTTAACCTCTATTATTTACTAGCTGACCGTAATACCTTGAGAATGGTTCATAAATAATAAATAAAATTAAAAAAGGTTTATTACAAGTTTTAAGAACTCAAATAAAAAAAAACACATACAATACACAATAAAACAATGAAATCAAATAAATCACTACAGTTTTAGATGCTGATTAAGTTGTGATAAGAAGCGGTGTCGTGTTTCCTTGTTAATTCGTATCAGTTAGATTAAGAGCTGCGAGCTGCGCCCACGCATTTCTCACCCCACGGATTCCCGGTTCCGCGTCAGAATCTGCTCTGCTTTGATAGCGTTTACATGATTAGGTACGTTGCATAACAATAATAACGTCGTCTCGTGACAACGATGTTATCTCTCAGTGCTTACAGAGATGCCTCCGTGGTTAGCGGCGTACAACATAATGTTAGTTATTATATACCGTGACACATTAATACACGTACGTTGGGTTAAACGTGAGTGAGTTGAAATGGCAAACTACTTTCGTTGGAAAAAGGGAAAGAAAGACGAAGATGTTTTTTACTGTGAGAAACCTCGTAGCCGGTCTCTTGATCCCCGATCGTTGGAACTTAGTGGAATTAGAGTGGTGGCACAAAACTACCACCAGCAGGAACATCAAAAGGTAAAGGATTAAAATTTTGATAGTTTTTCCTTATAAAATATTTTCTTTGGTTCTGAAACACATTAGGTATTTCCTGCTTCTAAATATAGTTCAGGGTTATTATGATAATATCGTATTAGGTTTTCTTTGTACGTACGTTCTGCGGCTGCGGGAGACATCCCAAATATTATACCTAATCTCAGAAAGGCAATTGGTTAAATCATACAGCACCTTCATCGGTTAACTCTGACGTATAGGTAAAATGTATGAAATTATCTGTCAAAAGCGGTCAATTAAAATGTAATCTTTCTATTATCTTTTAGAACAACACCACCATAAGTGGTTCTTTTATTACGGATTCTGAGTGTTCCTTGTCAAGCTGTGCGTGCACCGGATCGGAATCGGAGCGTGCGCGAGGTGTTTCAGAACCGGGAAATCGTAAATCATTCGGGAAATCGACCACTACCAAAATTAAATAACTTAATAAATAAAAAAATAAATAATATTAGGGCCATTCTAGCGAAGACACACCCCAGGTCAAATAAATAAAAAACGATTTGTACTTGAATCTGTGATAACAGCAAAGCCAATGAATTGATTCAACAAAAATCGACCACTTTTAATATTTTTACGATTTTCGTCATCATGAACAAAGCTGTACCTAGTGCGATTGCCAATAGTATGTTGTCTTCACGTTCGTAATAGTTTTCTTCACTTGCAGCACTTAAATGACTTTAGTATAAATATAGTATTACTTATATTCCGACTAACGGGATTTTATCGCGTTTATTTTCGTTTTTCCCCCGATTTTTCAGCAGGTTTACACTGAGATGTTGTCATTAGAATGACTAAACCGGCTCAAACGTCGGGAAAATAGCTAAATACCCGTTAATAGTAATATTGCGACGTGGACTGACCACGGATTTTTCTGTTATGTCGAACAAAAGTTTTAAGTTGATTTTTTTTTTAAGAGTGAGTTTTATAAGAGTATTTTCTTATGTTTATTCGCGAAATGTACCTATGTCGTAGACTTGTAATAATCGCACACAATCGTTACTCATCGCACCCGTCGCCCCGTCACAAACTGTCCATGGCATTATTTATATAGTGGCATAATTTCCCGCTAAAACGATATCCCGTTTCTCAAATTGGCCAAAAACTTTCAACTCCCGGGAAATTGAGAACCGGAAATTCCGAGTACCAAATCCTACCACGTACGCTCCGATTCCGATCCGGTGGACGCACAGCTTTAGGAGCACATAATACCTACTCCTAATGCTTGGATGGCTCATCAGGTAGGTACAACACTAATTGTTTGTACCTACTTACTTAATCGTCTGTTGTTTACGAGTATCATCAATAATGATTTTAATTATAGATTAAGAATGTATGAATATAAGTATAAAACGGCTGCTGTTGGCCCGCGGGTGTCGTAAGAGGCGACTATGGGATATAAACCGGGAGCGGGCAGCAGCGCTCCCTGCAGATCAATTCTACCACTGAACTGTGATCCCCAAACCGCATGCCCAGCATGGGGATTATGGGCGTTATTTCCATGTGATACTTTTATCACATGGGGGTAATGCCCATAATCCCCACGCTGGGACAATAAGGCGCTTATCAGGAGTCTGTTGAGGTTGAGGCACGCTGGTGCACGCTGCGCCTAAAGCCTCCGTCTTACTGCCCCTGGGCATTACCCCCCATGAGATAAAAGTCAATAAGGCGCTTTTCAGGGGGAGGCCTGCGTCCAGCAGTGGACCATTATAGGCTGTCGAGGAAAACCTGTAACATCATTACATAAACAAAGTCTCCCATCGTGTCTGTCTGCCGCTCTAAAACTATCGAACAGATTTCCAAACGGTTTTTACCAATGAACGGAGTGACTCATGAAGATTAATAATATAAGCCTTTTATTCAGACATTTTACAATATGCAGTAAGATACATACATTTACTTGACTAAAAAAAATCTTCGGCATCTGTCTGTGTGCCCTTTGGACAAAAGCCTCCTCCAATCTTTTTTTGACCATTCCATGATTTCTGGACGTTTAGTTTCACTTTTGCGCCTTTCATGTTCGGTATCCAATCCAGTCAGTTTTGTCTTTCAGTTTCTTTAGCACTTTTTTGACTCCACTGGTTTTTCAATACGAATTTTGTTGTTTTTGTTTTTGATTCAAATGTGCTTGATGTTGGGGTGGGCCGGATGGAAGGTAGTGGTCTTCTTACCCCACGGTGACCAGCCGGCTTGGGGTGCATTTCTCAGAAGTTGTGTTGGATAAGTTTGTTTTATTTATTCTGATTCCGGGTGTTCAGGGCAGTCAGATAAGTTTTTTGGATTTTCTGATGATGAGGATGGCCTAACCAGTTCAACGTAGTTGAGTATAGTAATTATGTCCTTTGCTGTAGTCTTCCCCGTCTGGTATGTTTGATTTTTTCTAACGGTGACTTTCTTCGGCTTCGAGGAGTTAGGAGAAGGTGAGTTTGAATCCGAGTCTTCCCTAGCCCTTTTTGTTGCATTGTTGTCCTTAGGTTGTGTTAATACCATTTTATCATATTTTAAATAGGCTATGTTACCTTTCCTTTTTTCGTCTTCAACTTGTGGCCGTAACAACTTTCCCTTTTCTAGAACCTCTTTGGAAAAATCTTCTTTGACATTATACACCAGTTAGAAGTTTGGATTTATTTTTAAGTAAAACATGTTTTTTCCACTAAGTCGTGAAGGAAACTACGACGGGGCGGTGTTTATTGCTTGCTTTTGGCCCGATCCTATAAATGTTGCTGATTTCCTGGCTATCTAAGTATATTCCCGTTTCGACGACGGTGTCCTTGATGTAATCCACCAAGTCTATTTCACATTTGCCACATTCTTCAATTCCGAAAAAGATCAAGTTAGTTTTACGTTTATCTTTTTCAAAAGTATTTATTTTTTGTTCCAGTTGCTTGTGACACTTTGTTTTTTATATTTTTGTTTTCTTCCAATAGTGCTTTCATTTTGTCGTCTAGTGCTTCCATGACATTTTGTGTGACCGAAGTTGTTATGAGTTTGGTTTGTTGGTCCAACTTCTCATCAAGTTTGGCTAGCAATAGCTGCGTACTTTGTTCCATTTTAGCGAAATTTTTCATTTCGGTGTGGCAGCACTCTTATGCAAATTAATTGTGGCCGTTTTTAGTTTTGAGTTGAAAACACCGGAACCACTATCTTCTTGGTAAATGTCAAAGTTGTTGTTGTGTTGGTACCTTTGTTCGCCAGCTGTTGGACTCAATTATTGCAAAAGGCGGATCACGATTTTTATGTTGTAATGCCGACTTTTAGCTGCAGAAAATTTTTCCAAACGTATGTCCCACACCGTGTTTTTTAGCGAGAAATCGTCCTTGCACTGTTTTTGTGTGTTTTAGTACGAAAACAACGTTGCGCGGACACATTTTTGCACTGTTTACGATAATATGTACGGAAATGTTGACTCAGGAGATTCGAACTAAGAGATCTCATTCGATTTGTTAAAATTTGGTAAAACCTTCACCTTTTTGAGCTAACAAGACTATAATCACTGGCTAAACCGAAAGTTTAGGAAGATACTTTCGGAGATACATGTCGTATAAAGTGCGTTTTACGAGCATAGTGTGAAAAACAATTTTTATCTTTTACGTTGTAAATTTAGATTATCTGACTGAGACTAGCTCTGCCGTGTTTCATTGTCTAAATCTACATAAGCCATAAACTGTCCAGTCGACCTCTTGGTGTTCACCATAGAATGAATATAACAATATTATCTCTACCCATATCTATGCACTTTATGCGTACTACGAGACAACAGTGACTTCGATACTACGTACAAAATATACAAACATGTACTAAAGCTAAAGACTTAACAATAGTAGGCCAAACTACATTTTAGATAACTTTTTCAAATATTAGTAGGTAAGTATGTAATGCGCAGAAATTTCAAAAACTGTTTTGAAATGTTCAAACCAAAATCTTTTATTTGATATCTCGGTGAGGTAGTCAAAAAGCGGGTAATAATTTTCAAAGGGGCCTTCCTTTGAAAATTATTACCCCCTTTTTGACCATTTTTCAAAAATTGTTATTTTTACAGGCTTCTCTATATTTTTGCTGTAGATATGGATGTACATGTTATAAGTAGTCACCAATTCTTGATGAGTCTTTTCAGTCATTTGTAGATGAGAAAATTCAAAATTTCAATAAAACTTCGGACAGATTGCTCAAAATTAATAGTCATATGGCTTTTACAATTATTCGGTTCTGTCTATTTGTACCTAAATTTACGTATTCTTTGAGATGTAGTCAACTGTGGAAACACAGCGAGCTCGGCGAGCGAGGAAGGCTTAGACAACATAATAAAGAATACTTTATCATCGGTTTTGAATATTGATTTAGATGACAAGGCATGGTCGCAGGCCTCCCTGCCTGTCAAATTGGGAGGCTTAGGTATACGCAAAATTTCAAGTGTAGCCCTGCCAGCGTTCTTGTCTTCTGTCTACAGCACTAGTTCTTTAGTTGACAAAATTTTAAAGCCTTCTCGTTTGGTCCCGCCTGGAATGTCATTAAAAATTTCATTTTAGACGAAGCTCGAACGGCTTGGCATAATGCTTGCCCCGATGCTGCTCCCCCAAAATCACTTTTGTCCCAACGGCAATGGGACGGGCCTCTGTGTGAGTTGACACGGAATTGTTTGTTACAAACGTGCTCCAGCTCTGCGGATCGTGCCCGCCTCCTGGCCGTTTCTAAATGGGAGTCAGGACATTGGTTGCAAGCATTTCCTTCATATAACACTGGTACTTTATTGGATCCCGTAACTTTCCGTATCGCAACATGTCTTCGGTTGGGTGCAAGGTGTTGCGCGCCTCATCTATGCCAGTGCGGTACTGCTGTCGAACAGCTTGGTCATCACGGATTATCGTGTACTAGGGCAGCCGGTCGGATATCTCGCCACGCCAGCCTTAACGACATCATCCGGCGGGCCTTTGTCACCGCTAACGTACCAGCTATTCTCGAACCGAATGGTCTGTTACGTGACGATGGTAAAAGGCCCGACGGTATGACACTAGTCCCATGGGAGTTGGGGAGGCCCATTGTGTGGGACGCTACATGCGTCGACACACTTGCGCCTTCCCATCTTCCGAGGACATCCGTGAGGGCAGGCGCGGCGGCAGATTTGGCCGAAGATCTCAAGAGGCGCAAATATGCAGGTCTCGACAGAGCCTACACATTTGCTCCTCTTGGAGTCGAGACCCTAGGTCCGTGGGGTACCGAGGCTCTTCGGGTTTTCAAAAAATTATCTGAGCGTCTGGTCGAAGCGACGCGTGACCCGAGAGCTGGTCAGTATCTGGCACTGCGCATCAGCATTGCCATACAGCGGGGCAATGCAGCCAGCGTCTTGGGGACGCTTCCGACTGGTATTGATATGGATCAGTTGAGTTACCTGTAGATTGTTTGCAACAGTCTGCAGTTAGCTCAATTGTTTCAATTGTAAATACTAATTATATTATAATTTTCTTTATAAGTAGGTAATTTTTTTGGCTAAATACATATATCAAGAGTTAGAAACCTACAGACATTTTAAAAACTGTTTTGATATGTACAAATCGAAACCTTTCTTTTCATAAACCAATTAACCGTGAAGTTATTAAATTTCGACAACAATTTGTAGGTACTTACTAAAAGTTTTGTTTTAGATTTTTAATTTATTTGTCTTTAAATCTGTACAGGCGCACGAAATGTATTATTATTTTAATTTTCAAGTTAATAGCTGCGGTAGTTACTGACATATTAAAGAGGGAAAAAAGGACAATCAAAGCGAGACCATAATGCCCGCCTTCCACTAAAAAAGGGTAATGAGTGGAAACTGAGCTGATGATCTGAGCGGACCGGGTTAAAAATAGTTGTAAACTTCCACTAAGAAAGAGTTTCAGATTTAACCTTCCACTGCCAGAGGGCTTTGAGGTGGGAAATGAGCAGGGTCAGATGAGCGAGTTGTTTGCCTTCCATTGCTAGCGGCGCGGGGCGATGAGCGAGGAGGCGCAGAAATATCTCAGTGCCAGGCGATCCACAGAGGAAGCAAGTCGCGCGGTAAATGCGATAACTATGTCTGACGATTACAGTGAAGAAGATTACGTAAACACTTTAAATAAATGCTTGCTACTCTACCATTATAACGAAAAAAAGAAGCGTAACAAACCAAGATTTTGATAAGCGACCATATTAGAGAGAGACCTATCAAGGATGAATTGATGCGGATGTTTTACGATTTACAAGATGAATATTTCAAAAATTATTTTCGAGACAATAGAAAACAGAGCTGAGTCCGTTCAAAACTCGCGTACGACGGCATGACGCAGGGGACCCATTTTAACTCGCTTAATCCGTTCCGCTTATTCATGTATGAAATTTTGCGTTGCGAGTTGAACTGAGTCCGTACGGAAGTCCGTTGGAAATCCGCCCAACTCTGCGACCACTTTTGTAACTCCTTGTACTCTTTTGATCCGCTCAGTCCGCTCATTCACAGTGGAAGCACTTCTATGAAAAAAGCCGTTGCGAGTTAAACGGAGTCCGTACGGAGCCCGTTCCGCTCGCAGTGGAAGTAGGGCATAAGGGTTTCGAAACCGATCTCGAAACTCTAAAAATAAAATCAAGACGAAATAATTATGTTAAAACATTATTTTAACAGGGACTTAATTTACAAGAAAAACAAGTCCAAGTCGGAAAATTACTCATTCCCCCCACCCCCCTGTCTCCGAAGTGTGGAGAGATATTTTACAGGAAAAAAATAGAGAAGTCTATAATGTGGACATTTTTTGAAAAATGGTCAAAAAGGAGCAATAACTCTCACTCGTTGAAATAGCCCCTCAACGAGTGAGTGAGAGATCAAATGAAAGGTAAGAAATTTCATAGATGTAATTTTTACATCTATGAAATTTCTTTAGGGGTAGGTAGGTACATATATAAATGTTTTGAAAAAAATATCTATCCATAATCTCCGAAGTATGCAGAGCGATCCATCTGATATGGGGGTTAGTACCTACGATTTTTTCTATTCATTAATTAACGATGTCTCTAACCGATACCTATACTAATTAGGTATTTGTATAATTGAGAAAAGTTCGGAAACCTCGGCGTGCGAGTTACACTTGCTCTTTACGGATCTTGTTTTCTTTTATTAACATTTATTTTCATCTCAATCATCGATCATCACGAACACGTTCCCAGAATCAAACCACTCGGACACATTGTATCAGAAGTTTTCTATGACGTGATTATTTGCTCCTCATCGACGGCTTCGACGTCTATCCACTATCCGCTTTCCTCACGACACACAAGACCTCCTGTGGTCTCTTGGAGAAAACCCGCAGAGATCGCATGCGAGACGTTTTTTGCACGCCTGCGAGTTTTAAAAACGCTAAACGCTGCCCCCCATATTTGGATATAGCTCGAAAAAGCGCGAGTTTTCCCTAGTGGATATTGACTACGTGACGAAAACCCAAACGTGCCTCACGGATGTGGCACGGATTTAAAACTTTACGAACATTTTACGTGATGCTGTTTATGTATATAACCTAAACAGCATCACACACGACGCCGTGCGGCGTCCGCCTCGTCCGGGACGCGGACGCCACACTCGAATACCTGTTTCGCACGGGGTGGGCTCGCGCCCTCTACGATCTACCCTTACATAATTCATCCCTAACTAATTAGCTACCCATTTATCTGGTGGTGGTTTACCTGTGATGGTTACCATCACAGGTTTTTTTATATATTGTCGCACACGCACGTATGGTACATGCAGACAGAACCAAACAAGATCCGTCAAGTGCGAGTGTAACTCGCGCGCCGAGGGTTTTGAACGTTTGTCAACAAATATGTACCAAAAGTACCGGTTAGAGACTTCGCAATTTAGCGAATACCTAAGAATAGTAGGTACCAACCTACATTTCAGATAAATCTCTCTGCATGCTTCGGTTAAATGGGTGGTTCGGTTAAGGTGGGTTATGGTAAATTTTTCGACTTTTTTCGAAATATTTCAAAAAGTATGAAACTTACAGAAATTTGAAAAACTGGTTTGAAATGTCCGAACCGATACCTTTCATTTGATACCCCCCTCGGTGGGGTAGCCCCCCTTTTGAAAATTATTGCTTTTTGACCATTTTTCAAAAAGTGTTCTTTTTACAGACTTCTCTATATTTTTCCTGTAAAATATAGATCCATATCTACAAACGCTTCATACATTTTAAATGGATCGCTCGGCAAACTTCGGAGATGGGGGGGGGGGGGGAATGGGTTTTTTTTCGACTTTTTTCAAAATATTTCAAACCTATGCGTACAAACCGATACCTTTTATTTGATACACCACTCGGTGAGGTAGCTCCCCCTTTTGAAAATTATTCCCCCCCTTTTTGACCTTTTTTCAAAAACTGTTCATTTTTCAAACTTCTCTATATTTTTCCTGTAAAATATAGATTCATGTCTATAAACGCTCCATACATTTTACATGGATCGCTCTGCAATCTTCGGAGATAGGGGGGGGGGAATGGGTATTTTTTCGACTTTTTTCGAAATATTTTAAAAAGTATGAAACCTACAAAAAATTCAAAAACTATTTTGAAATGTACAAAATGATACCTTTCATTTGATACCCCATATGACTCTGTAGGTATCTTTTAAAATTTCGGCATCACAATTTGTATGGAAAATATTCATTTTCATTTTTCATTTATTTTCATTTATTTTTCTCTAAATCTGTACAGGCGCACGAAATGTATTATTATTTTAAATTTCAAGTTGATAGCTGCAGTAGTTTTTGGAGGGAAAAAAGGACAGACAAAGCGAGACCATAAGGGTTTTGAAACCGATCTTCGATCTTCAAACCCCTAAAAACAAGATGCCCAGCATAACCGCAGTAAAAAACCTCAGAAAAGAAACAACAGAGCGAACATCTATGTGTGCTACTTCCTGTTTCCCAAAAAAAGAATAACTCAGCTTCCTTTGTTCTTAAGATATTTAATGGTTATTCATCTTTAGATACCTACTATGCTCCACATCAGGATAATGAGGGTTAAAATATTACCTACTGAGTTGGTTCCCAGGAGGTAGTTATTTTCCCCCTCATTTTGCTGGTGTAGTATTCTATGAACACGATGATGGGTTCTAAGAGCATATCGTGTTCTTATAATATGAGTGATTACAAGGTGTTACTCCTTGGCGGCCATTACATCCCTGGTGGCCTTTAAATCTACCTGTGTGAACTCAGTACTTCATTTAATTTACAGTAATTTTTCGATGGTTTTTCATTTAAGTATCCCCGAGAACGTTTTCACCTATTAGGTAACGGAAAACGTTCCCATACTTAGATTAGGTATTGGTGGTATTGTATAATTGTTCTAATGGAGATGGCAAACGTTTTTTCTATAAATACTAATGCGGAAAATAATACGAAAAAACTGTGTTTTTACTTACATTTAAAATTACTAAGAAAATTAAGATCAAAGTTTGCAATTTCGTTCGAAATTATTTTATTACGCAGGCGGCAGTTGATCGCGCGATGACGTCAACTTTTGACTCATAAATCACTCGTGATTGTCAACAAATCAATTTTTCGACTTTCAAAATATTTCAAAAAGTATGAAACCTACAGAAATTTTGAATTTTTTATAGACTTAAAATTAGAAATGTAATAAATAAAACTTCAAGTGCGAGTCGGACTCGCGCACTAAGGGTTCCGTAATTGTAAGACTGCTTCTTACCAAATTTTATGTTTCTAGCTCAACGGGAAGTACCCTATAGGGTTTGGTCCAGGCGAGAATCAAAAAGATTTTCAATCAACGGAATCTAAAGTATTTTTTTTGTAAAGGGAAAAATCTTAAAACCGTAAATTTGTAATCTATTCACAACAAAAAAGATTACTTTGATTCTTACTATGGACCAAAAACTTTAGAGTACTTCTCGTAGGAGACAAGGTCTTATTGCACAAATATTTTGCTCTTTGCCAAACTCTACTTCTGTAATGTGTGACGGTTTGGGGTGGATCCTCAAAAACCTCAGATGCTCTTGACGCCCGTAGCACACCTCCGCTGCGGAATACGAGTAGCGTAACCGCTGGATGGATTCCGCTGTAATCAAGTGAATGTAGTTTGAGTGAGCGGAACTGGGCGTCAGAACGTCATGCGAGTCAGTTAAGTCGAGAGTCAGGAGGAAGCAATATTATTGTGGACTTTAACTTTGAAAAGGATATATGCCTGGAAGAGATCGCTTCTAAGCGATAAGGCCGCCCATTGTACTTGTCTTATGTAATGTCTCCTTGTTATGTTATTTTATGGTGTATAATAAAGTTTTTTTTTTTTTTTGAATTTTTGTATAGAAAATAGGTCTATTTCCGACCCCTTGAATTATTTTTTCTGTAAAATCGACGTCCATTTCATGGAAAATGTAATTTCTCTTTTTATTTTTATTGACTTTCACAAATACGTGCGAAAACAACGCGGCACCGAAAAAAATGGCGACCGGAGCGGAATTGTAATAACATAATTTGTTTAAATCCATAAATGCAATTATGCACACAATATAATTATTCATTATCATCATCCGCAATCCGACTTCACCCACTGCTGGGTATAGGCCTCCAAAATTTTGTGCCACACGGTCCTGCGCCAATCTCATTCAGGTTCGCCCTGCGGAGATATTGTCTGCCCATCTGTCATTATAATAATTATTAGGTAAATATATTTATTCAACACTTTTAGCATGCATACACACATAATACTTACACAAACTCTACATACATAAACACTTTCGCTTAGAGCTTGATCTTTTCTCTATTTACTTATACATATTATTATTTTAGTTTTAGTTACGGTTACAAACGTTTTACTTCAAAATTCGATTCGATTTCGCTTCGAATTGATGTTTTAGTTATACTTAGTTAATTACTTTGCTTCGATTTGTTCAAAATCATCTCTGTACCAACTATACCAATGTACTTACTTTAACCACACTCTCCGGGTCTGTGAGGGAGGCAGAGTAGCCCTCCCGTCTAAACAAGTTAGAGCGAGAAGTCGATGCATTTTCAGCACTTAGGTCTTAGGGTAGAAATACTATACTTAAAGGTAAATTTAATTTTATACATAAAGAGAAAACCTAATTAGTTTTAAGTTCTCTGTTACCGTGTACAAACCATTTTTGGAAATAAATACTAAATAAATATTATTATTATTATTATTACTTAATTCTGACGCTGTCAGTACATACAAATTAAAATTATTAACCTGCTTGGGCCATAATTTTTTACAAAACTAAGCACATTCTTATGAAATACCAATACCAAAATAGTTTTCAAAATTCAAAACCTTCGGTAACGTTGACACCTACTTCGCAACGTAAGAGCGGCAACCTCGCATCTTATTGCACAAGGTTAGCGAAAATCTACCCTGGGCTGGGCCTTTAAGTTGAATTTAAACGTCGTACATAGATTTACGAGTTTTTTGCAGTTATGACAATTTTATTTTATAGTTACTCTAGCTTCTGCCCGCGGCTTTCCACTCTCTTTTCGGAATAAAAAGTTGCTACCTCTCTGCCATATTTCAGAATAAGCCGCCGTTTAGGTGTTATAAGAACAGACAGAGAGAATTGCATTAGTATTATATACGATTGAGGATGCTGCAATATTGACACGTCTTCGCCAAATTCATTCTTTATTAAACATAAGTCACGAGCTTTTTGCAGCAAATAGATGATAGTTACTACGAGAAATAGATGTGAAAAATAAAAAATACGATAAGAGTTTGACAAAGTCAAGCGACGTAATGTGAATGATCTGCCCTTTTGTTGGAAATGAATAAATAGGGCTCTGTTTTCGCAACAACTTAAGGATGTAAAATTGATGACGTTTTTGTTATCGTTGTTTTTGTTATCACACGATAAGGGACGTAAACTATGTCAAAACTAGTTTGGTGAAGTTATCGTGATGTACTACCCGTCCGTTTTGTTTTTTTTTTTTGACGTTGCTGACGACTCCTAGAGGCTAGGCATTAATCAGATTATGTGCCTTTTATTTAAGAACATCATTTATGATCCGTAAATAACTATATTATATCCGTAACCAGCGTAGTCATTCGTAAGAAACATTATCTTTTGGATATTTTCTAAACAGGCAGGAGATAAATCAAGTTATTATAGAAGCGGGCCGATCCAATGTACCAAGACAATAATAGCGTTACATGTGCTTACATATCCCCCTGCGTGAATTCACAGGAAAAGGGCTGATGCTTGGAGATTGAATTCCAATTATTGCTGTGTAACATCCGCCAACTGTGGTGTGGGCTGAATGTAAGAAATGTAAAATCAGGCAGAAATGTAACTGTCTAAAACGGCAGTTGACAGCCACTAGATGTTCAGTAGTCCGTTGAATCAAATCAGCACAGCCAACAAATCAATGAACTGAAAAGAGAGAGCTAAAATTTGGCACTAAGTGCGTCCATCTAAAAATGGTACACTCATGTGTATTGGTATTTAATGTAGCATGTTAAACTGTACTTGCTGATAAAGCCGTAATTGCATCCCGTTTCATCATGATCTATCGCCGTGCGCGATCGATCATTAGTTCATTACTTTTTATACACACAAAGCAGTAGTTTTTCTGACGGTACATTATCGACCTACATACGTAAAAACAAATGACAAGTTAGTAAGCATGTCTCCATAGCTCTGCTTTGTGCACGTCAAGTATGAATTAACCCTGAACATTAACGTACAATCTGGTCGTGATACTTTACCAGTAACAATGCACCATCTGCTACATTAATGTGACAATTACTTATATATTGTCGCTTTGATATACAACATATTTAATACTGTTTATGGGATGTTTGTTACTATTTCAACCTTCTAGAAGTACGTACCTACATATAGCATTTGCATTTGCAATTATACTACGCTAATTTAAATCTAGTCACCTTTACTTTGATTAAAATTGTCGGTTAACTGTAAGTTATAAAGTAAGTTAAATCGATTCTTTTCTTATTTTATGTTATTTTAATAAACTATGCGTTCTTAGTTAGATACCCAAGTAACCCTGAAAATCACGATCATCATAGTGATTCTAGGACACCTGTTCCGATTAGTTCAACTATAAGTTCAACCAGTTAAATTAAAAAATTCCCGTTATTTCAACTTTTACATTTATTTGTAAAAGATGAACTTTCTGGACAACATTGATCCCAATTAGTTCAACTTTATGTGGGTCTATATTTAATGAATGCATGTGCAAGTTTTAGGAACGGTATATGCCTTATACATTTCTAGAACTTGCATATACGAAAGCGCGGCGAGACACTATAGCGCCCTCTGTTCTATTGTGAAATGATAATGGATTTTTGCATTTTGGAATTCGCAGCTGTCGGTATATTGCCGCAAATAAATGAAAAAGCTCAAGCTCTAAGCTTCTAGATGCTGTTGAAAACAGTAGTATAAGACAACTCTGGCTGTCTGCACTCTACAATACCTAATTGTCGTGAACGTAGGAAGGAAACCATAGAAATCTTTATATTATAAGGATTGCTAAGTCGGAGATAAGATCGATTAGACGATTAGATCACTCGTGTTGACGAAAAATTTTAGCTTAATTTAACCATTTGATTCGATTGATATTTCTTGTAGGTCTACCTGCTCTTTAAGCACTTTAATCTAAATATCACCGCCGACCTCTTCGTACAGCCATCAGGGCCCGTACTCTTAAAAACGGAATCGAAGTTTCGGATACGTTTTCGTGCAAACGCTAATCTTATGCAAGCGACATAAGAGTTGGGTTTTTGATCGACAACGAAAACGAAACTTCGATTTTCCTTTTCCAAATAGGCCCCAAGGTTCAAATGTTTCATTGTAAAATGTCAGTTGCAGTATTTAAGCCTATACATATACAGGGTGTATCGTAAAGAGTGGTCAAGTCTTTACCTACGGGTTAGAGGCATCAGAACTGTTCAGAAAATAAAAAAAATGTACCCTGTAAAAATCTCACGGTTTTCGAGTTAATAGACATTTTCGTAATATTAACTTTTTTACCCTTGTCCATTCTTTTCGATAGCACAGTTATCCAAGAATATAGCATTCTTAGTATACATGCAATATACACTCATTCTAAGTCTACGGGAAGTACCCTATAAGTTTTGGTCCATGGCCAGAATGAAATGTAATTTTTTTTATGAATAAACTTCAATTTTATGGTTTTCGTATTTTTTATTTTACATTTTCTTTAAGACCTTGCTTCTCGACAATTTTCATGATTCTAGGTCTACGGGATTTGTATAGGTTTTATATATGTGATTCTGTTGGAAATTACAAGATATTCATATATAAACGGCTCTAACTTTTGATTGCGTTGACTAAGAAGTTTTATTTATATTGAGGCTCCAAGAGGTTACGGATTTGAAGTATTTGATGTTAATTTCAATTCTATACCTCCACGCGTTCCTGAAAAACGGGTGTTGACAGACGGACAGACAGACAGTCAGACAAACGGACAACAAAGTGATCCTCTAATTGTTCTTATTTTCCTTTTGAGGTATGGAACCCTAAAAACAGACAGAGAAAATTCTTTGATTTTTAACCCTGGCATCGAAAAGTGGACAATGGACAAGGGTAGAATATGCTACATGCGAAAATGTCCAATTACAGAAAAATCGCGAGACTTTTACTGAGTTCAAGTTTTTATTTTCTGAACAGTTCTGATGCTCGCTACCCGTAGATAAAGTACTGACCACTATTTTCGCCATACCCTGTACCTCAACAGCCTGTATTGGTCCACTACGGGACGCAGGCCTCCCCCTGATAAGCGCCTTATTGGCTTTTATCAAATGGGGGTTATGCCCATAATCCCCACGCTGGGCATGCGGGCTGGAGATTGCAGTTCGGTGGTAGAATTGTTCTGTAAGGGGCGCTGCTGCCTGCCCCCGGTGGATATCCCTTAGTCGCCTTTTATGACTTTTTTTTTTACACCCGCGGGAAGAATTACGGTGGTGCAAATTCTAAGCCACACAGCTTACCTTGTACATAACACACTCGCGGGAAGAGTTGCAGTTCTGCGTATTCTAAGTCCACACAGCATACTGTATATAGACTTAATTACTAGTCGTCAAAATTCTGTTTTTTAGATAATGTTATTTGTTTTATCTTTAACTTATTTTGCTTATTTTCTTTTATTTGTTCTCATCTCGTTTTCATTATATCAGGACTCAAGGCCTTTCTCGTTAACCATGTCTGGAACTGGATTCTTTTTTTATTCAATCATTCATCGTTAATATGATGTTTTTATGTTAATTCATTTTTGCTTGTTTCTATTTATTTCAGAGGGCGATAGCTCAGCAACAACATTTAGCAGGTAAGTTCAATCATAATATTGTTTAAGTTTTCTGCAACGAAATAGGTAATATTACTCTGTTTTATAATTAAGTTATTTTTGTAAAAAAGACACAAGAAAATTTCACAATAACTGCTAATAACAACAAATAAAACGTCAAGTGCGAGTCGAACTCGTGCACGTTAGGGTTCCGTATAATTAAAGACCTTCTGTCTTGCCAAATATCATGATTCTAGGTCAACGGGAAGTAGGTACGTACCTATAGGTTTTGGTCCATGCCGAGAATCAAATTTTATTTTTTTGAATAAACTACAATTTTACGGTTTTCCGATTTTTCCCTTTTTATGACCATGCTTCTTGACAAATTCCGTGATTCTAGGTCAACGGGAAGTACCCTATAGGTTTTAGTCCATGCCGACGATCAAAAGTATTTTCTTTTGTGAACAAAGTACAAATATACTGTTTTCGGATTTTTCCCATTACTTGCGCTATAAGATCTTGCTTCTTGCCAAATTTTATGATTCTACGTCAACGTGAAGTACCCTAGAGGTATTGGTCCATGGCGAGAATCAAAAGATTTTTTTTTGTGATTAAAAGTTTGGTTCTGCGGTTTTGATAAAATAATATTCTATTATAAATGTATTTTACGCAATGAAACAGAACGTTAAAAATGTGTAGATACTTAAGGAATTTTATGAGTGTTTCTCTGTGTTCATTAGTTTTCTTATTAAAGCTAGTTGCTATGCATACAATGTAAGTTACTTACATCTTTGCATCGATGGTTAATATACTTAATAATATTATGTTTACGGCGATTAGTCTCTTCTCTTCTCATTCATAGCGTTCTTGGCAGAACGGTCGTAGTCGTCATGACGAATATTTTGTTGTATGGGCTGATATGCTCGCCTCACAATATATCGCCATCTCTCCCTGTTGGTGATCATTCTCGAACATTCATGCAGGGGGACCCCTACGGCAGATCTTATCTGATCGGTCCATCTCATAGGCGATTAGTCTGAATAACATTAAATAAAACCGCCGAAAGCATGCCTACTTGTATTCATTGTATGGTGACATGACAGTTGAAATGCTTTGCAAGTAGGTAGGTAGGTACCTATTGAATTTAATTCTGAAGTCGACAGTTAAGTATAGTTCGCGAAGTTTATGATGACAAAAGTTATTTATAACACCAAGACGAGGTCCGCAAGTCAGTAACGGGAAATGTATGAAATAATAGTATCATGAATGAGCAAGCAAGGTCACTATGGCATTGTAAAACGTAGGGGAGCTCGTGGCAAAACTCACGAGAGATACGCGGCCCTACCCTATACACTTCCCCGCGCCCGTCGCTCCGCGCAATCGGCCCCTTCCCACTTCCCGCTCTCTTTGGTTGCTTGCCGGTACCGGCTCGCATCTATCGCTCGCCGCGCTGCTAGGCTAGTATCGTAAGTTAGTACACCCACGGTTACCGCGAGCGATTGTCGTACGCGTTGTCTCGCATTATGAATAACTTTAATTTGAAAATATTCATTCTCTAGTTACTAAAGTTGTATTTTGAATTAACTTAGTGGTTTTTTGCCGTCAGCGGTCAGTGTTTTTTTGTTGTGATCGAATCTTGGCTTTGTGCGCGCCATTCTGTGTTGTTGTTTATGTTTTGGAATTATTGTAGCACATGGCCGGGTTGCACGTACTACGTCTTAATGTCCCCCTAGCGCATTGCGCTTCATATTATTTATTTATTTTGTTTATTTTATTACCATAGTAAACAAACAATTTCTACGTTTTATTTTAGTACTTAATTAAATGTTTTTAAAATATGAAACTAACAATTAATGCTGTTCAATAGTTAAACAACACAAGTAATATTTAAACCAAGTTTTCCGTCCAGCCAACTAAACAAATACAAACCGGTTTCAAATAACACTTTTTAAGTAGCATGCTTAATCGATTGTGTGAAATGTCCAACGTATTATTATATCGATGCCATTGTTACTAAAAACAAAATGAAATACTGTTTATACACAACCCATTTTTTCATATGTCTCGGCTTAAATCAGAACCGAGCGGTTTTGAGGACAGCTAAAAATGGGTCATAGATTTCAAAGGCCTGGCCTTTGTGTTGTGTTTTGCCACCCTGCTCATCTTCCTATTCACTAAGGTTCTTCATCGTACCAGGTTGGAATGCTTTTAAATAATATACCTACCTACAGAATAATCTCTGGCTCATATTTAAAGCTATAAATAGAACGAGTCTCTGATTGATAATATAAGAACGCACGTAAATATAATAATATTGCACACTTCAAATGACACCTGCGTACCTACTTTAGCTCTGCCACTGATAAATCATAATTTATAACAGTAAGCTTTAAAGTTCGTAAAGTAAGCAATTTTAATGCGATGATGACATGACATTAAAGTATATTGCTTGCATAGTAGTTTTACATAATTTTACAAAATAAATATGGGTGGTAGGAACCGCGACAGTAGTTTTGAATCTGAAAAATAAGTGATTAAAAACGAAAAAATTGTCTTATATTTTGGTTTGTAGAGCCTAATTTCAATGACTTGCAAGCTATCCTCATAAATCATAACTCAAAAGGAAGAGCTAAAAACAGACATGTTTTCAGGAAGGCTTGAAAAGGATAATACGTCTTACGTTTAATTTAACATGGCATTCAAAAATGCTTTTCTGAAATCTTTGGAAATTTTCATGTACGCTCAAATGATTGTATAAAAATATCTGTAGTCACAGATAGCTAGGACGTGTGTTTATAGATTACTTAAATAAGATAAAAAAAACAGTTCACCTATTTAAACTGGATATTATTTGCAATTAAATTGAATTTTGGGTTGTCTCCCCAAATTCTAAAACAAATCGCAAAAATCAATAGTGAAACTTCGTCTTAGACAACCATGGCTCGAAACGTTCTAAATGGTCTATTCCAGCTTCCCTTTGAAGCCTTGCCCTCACCTACCAATCACTCGATGTGATTTACTTTGTGGTTTGTACATAGTTTCGGATGTAGTATCAACCGTCTACAGTCTAATGAATTGGGAGCAGAAGGGAGGTTAAACTCTGACTTAATTACGCCTGCGTCTTGGATATAACTTTCGTGACGTTGGATTTTGATGCCAAGGTTTATTGATAAAAACATATTATGCATTCCCGTATTCCGTCGCCTTAAAAGGTTGCACCTATTTAATTTAATGTAAATAGTCCCAAGTAATTAGAATTAGAAGTACATGCTATCGGTATAAAGCTATTATATAGATATTATAAGTTGTGTAATTAAAGTGTGGTACCAAAGCATAATCGCAGGTAGTTTTTATTTTTCGTTGAATTATTAATTTATATCATTAAATAGTACTTTATAAATAAATAGCCAAGATTCGATCAACGTCGCTCAAAGCATCGAACATGTGAAAATGACTCTACAAAACTGAACTGCACTTTGGAACTAAAACCAACGCCAAAATGCATGGATTTTCAAGTTTTCTAAGCAAACATACGCGTTCCCGTGAATCCAACACACCGTTGGAAAAGGATGATAGTGCCGAAAGCTGGCATTCTGCGGTTAGCACTTCTGACTCGCAAAATAGGAGTGCCGGAAAACCAATACCGATCAATCCAAGAAACTCTTATGCTCAGAGAAGTTTACGGGGCCCTACCGGTAGTCCTTTTGAATTTGCATGTAGTCCACGCGATCGCTATCCAAATTTTGCTACCTACTTCCGTGAAGTGATTGAGGCTAGAAACACATCACACCAGCATACTCATCACGCAGACCATGGAAGAAGAACCGATAGCGAACGATATCATACTGGAACAAATGCATATCAAGTTCCTCGTCACGACTATCGTAATTTTTCATCGTCTCTTTATAACGATGCGATGGACGATATCCAGGAAAATGAATGCAAACCAAATGAATACACCAAGTGTGAACGGTATGGTGAGATATCCAATTCAAAATTGGGACACAAAAACAAATTTGACAACAAAAGTTTTGCTCAAAAGTTGGCGGACAGTGCTATCAATGCCAAAGAAAAAGATCATCGTGATTCAAATGAAAGACGTGGGTCGGGTTCTAGCGTTAGCGGTCACCGGCACAAGCATCATTCCATTCAAGAGTTAATTCGTACATTTAGCAAGAAAGTAGGCCACTGGAAGCATGATCATGGTGAAGGTCGGAGAGGATCTTGTGCGAATCCTGTTACCAACACCGAAACCTTACCATCTGAATCTGAAGAGTTTCGATCGCGGTCCAAGTCACTTGATTGTGATCATCTTCACAATATTTCAAAGCGATCTGTACTCGAAGATTGTGGTGAAACTTACAAAATTTATGATCAAATTGTGAGAGAAGGTATGTTTACTATAAAATGTTGCATGCAAAATTAAATAAATATCTTAGAATTTACTTCTTCTGTACGGTTTTTAGGTACCAAATGACAATAAGGGTTTTCATAAAAAATATACCTATGAATTTTTCAACACGCGTGTGTGTTAAATAAATAAAAGGAACTGCTAATTTTCTATGATACGTTTTGAGGTCATACTTGTTTAGTTTAGTCTGTGACCTGCGTCATCAACGTCTAAAGTCCCCGTGTGTGAACTGTTAAATGATATCATTCCTTCGACTTCAAAAAAGTCTTTTAATTTTAGAAACTTTTTTCTAAATGTACCTATGTCATTTATAACAGAATGCCGCGTTATGTGGGTATATTTTCATAATGTGCTTCCAAATAGATACGAATTGCGTCACTGACCACCCCTCTTCCACCCAATTGCCTGCGGGATGACGGTAAGCTGAAATTGGCGCGAGGCTGTGTAATAAACCGGCTTCAAAAAAGTAGACTGTTCTATGTTCGGCTGTATGTATGTTCGCGATTACTCAGTCAATTTGTGGCCCAGTTATTACCTGCAATCTCCAAAATAGGCATAACTAAAAAAGTGGCCAGAACCTCTTTCTCTTTATTGATTTATTAACAGAAAAGTATAGGTTGACAGCCTCAGGTTTGCAGTGGGACTCGATAACCAAAAGAAATCTGGCACTTCTGCACAATTTTTCGAGTGCCTGTGTATTTTTAACCCCCGACGCAAAAAGAGAGGGGTGTTATAAGTTTAATGTGTCTGTCTGTGTATCTGTGTATCTGTCTGTGGTATCGTAGCTTCCAAACGGATGTACCAATTTTTGTGATAGATTATTCTAACCGGAGTGTTCTTAGCCATGTTTCATGGAAATCTGTCGCGGAGTAAAATTTTTAATTTTGATCTTCTTAAATAATTCTATGCACAATTTTATGTTGAAAATGGATACATAATACTTCAAATAGTGAAATGAGAATTTAGAAGTAGTGTACCATTTAGGACTAGGCTAAGTAAGTGTACACGTGAAAAGCAAATTTTCAAATGGCTGTCATTCAATGATAAAGAGGATCTTGCTACTTTTTCAAAGATTTTCGTTAATCATTTTTGATTAAGTTTTCATTTACAAATAAACACAAAATGTACAAAACAGTGTTACGACAACTTTTTTTATTTTACTCGGTTACAATACCTAACCTAAGTGGTGACTTGATTTTCTGATTAATTATTTATAATTATAACAAACAGTGACCTATGTATCCAAAATTTTACCGACGACCTTCTTTTTATGCCCTTCATTGAATATATTCTACGATCAAAATTCAAGGCACAAGTATACCAGTAAACGTTGCAATTGTTTCTAAACTAGTAACCAATTTTAGTGGTCTTCTTGGCTTTACTTTTCCGAACTTCCGTAATGCCAAGTTCTAATTTACCTTCCTTGTAATTTATTTCTTTTTATCGGTTCCTTCAGTAGCTTTCTGACCTTACTTTACTATTGTGTTAGTTTCTGTGAACGATAATTCATTTCGAAATGTATCTAGAACATCCAGATGTATTGTGTCTCGTATTATTGTGTGGTATTTTATTTGTAACACAGTAAATTGAAGTATAATACCCAATTGTGAGGTACACTTGCAGAGTTCAACAAAACCCTTTTAGTTGTTGAATGCTCGGTCGTTGTTCGTTTCCGCAGTACTTGTACTGCTCTCGTTCTAAAAGCATTCATTGTTTTCTTCAAAAATTACCAAGGTTTGAAGAAAATCGATAAACATTATCAAGGCCCGTACTCTGAAAACAAAACACGAACTTTCTGATTAGTTTTTGTGCAAAACCTACACTCATATCACTGACAAAGATTGCATTTGAAACTTTGGTTTCGTTTTAGGAGAAGGCTTGTCTTACTACATGGTTCGATTTTGAGCTAGCCTGAGCCACGTGCACCTGCACTTGGCAAGTGCAACCCAGTCTTGTTAGTTCAGTCATATCGTAGACCTATCTCGCCAATGCGATAGACGTGTATTTCTATATTCGTCTCTCGGCCACCACATTCGTGTCAATGAACTGATTTTGTATACCAACTAGTTTATGTTCGCGGCTTCGCGCTTTTCCCTAGAACTCTGTAACTATGCAAAAGGCTGTCGATCCTGTTGCTTATCTCCATAAAAGAAAGACAAACTAAAGCCTTCACTAGTGCGTATTACCCAAGTATCGGTTATTTAGATAGAAGAATTTATTTCATAATGATCTCGGAGATTTGATACCTAACTAGTTTATGTAATTCAATCTTAGTTACGTTCTGTTGAAGTCCGTAGCGCTCGCCTCCAGTTAGATAATTAATTCTATTACCTCGCCCGTGAGGCCACTGGTCAACCAGGCTGATTAGGTTATAACAAGTCTCGCACTTAAGTATTTCGTTGGTTTGAATATTATTATGTTAAAAGTGAAAATAGGTACCTAATAGTAGATTCCTAACACATAAACGGATAGAATGGAATGTGCCCACTCAAGTACATTAATTTATCTCAACACACTTTTTTATCTTAGAGTATCCAGTTTTTAGTATCCTATTTGTATTGCTTAAAACCTTTTATTTTATTTTATTATTTATATTTTTTATTTATTTATTTTATTTCTACACGAGTTTAGCAGTTTGTATTAACAAACTGCTAAACTTGTGTAGAAATAAAATTGATTTCAAGCTACATTTCATGCACCACACCAATTACTGTTTATTTTATTTATGTAGTTTCCAACTGACCTTTATGTTTCATAATAGAAATCTTAACAAAATCTTAACTATCAGCCAGTTTAAAAAAAAAAAAGAAACTAACGATAAGACAAACAAAGCGCAATTCTGTCACGGTTATCATGAAACTTACTCCCTGACTCAAAATTACTCTTCGATTCTAATACTAATCTCTCCGCTAGTGACGTTTTCCACTGAATAGATTTCAAATATCTTTATTTACATTAAATACGCGTAGGTTATGTATATCTAGTTAGGCTCTGTACTAAGTGGAACGCAGCCATGCGGTGTCGCCAGGTTATGTATGTAAAATTACCCCAGATCAGGTTTAAATTTTCTCCAAAAAGATACTTTTTCCTGTAATTTTCCCCGAAAATTTTTTGTATCTAATCAATATACTATATTATAAAGGAGTACCTGACTCAACGCAAAGCCCGAACCACTGGTTCTAGAGGCTTGAAAGGAGTGTTAATTCCTTTTAGGTTGTAGAGGTGTACTAAAAAAGGATTTTTGAAAATTCGCACTCTAAGAGAAAATAGGAAAATAGGAGTTAAAAGTTAAACAAAAATAGTTTATATTTCAGTTAGGGACCGTCAAAGAGAGAACTACAAAATTTTACACGAAGATTCCTCTTTCATAGCGATCACACGTTTCAATTCATTGTTTTCTAAAATTCTGACGGTGTTGTCCTTTATCCAAGTTATAAAGAAAAAACTAAAGTTAAAACGCAAATGCTCCATATCTCAGCAACCGAAAGAAGTACCTAATACAATTTTACATGTAGATTCGTTGATTTGATAATAATCATACATTTGATTCATCATGCTCTGAAATTGTGACAGTGTTTTATTAAAACTAAGTTTAAACGAATATTCTCTGTATCTTAGCAACCGTTTGCACAATAACTACAAAATTGAACATTTTCAAAATTTTACAATATTTTTTTTAACTTCCCTTACAAAAAGAACACACATTTCATTCATCGTTTTCTGAAATTCGGAAGTTGTTTTCCAAATCATTTATTTATTTATTTAAAAGGAACGCCAACAGAGTATACATGAAGTATTCTTATAGTTAAACATATTTAAGTAGTTTCTAATCAATATCAGTCAAATCTATTATTTTCATTATAAAGGAGTACCTTACTCACTGACAGAGGAAGCACAGCCCGAACCACTACGGTTCTACGATTTCAATTACGACACAGAGAACAAATCTTAGAATATTTTTTTAATTTGTTTAGTCACAATTAGAAATGTGTACACTTTTCGTTTCTCCCCAAACTTTCGCCAAAATAAAATGCGGTCTCCAAAGTTTTCCCCCAGTTTTGATTTCCCCAAAACTTATCCAAAATTTAGATTTTTTCCCAAAATGGGGGAAAAAACCCCCAATCTGGAGACTTTGGAGCCATGTATTAAATTATGACTAACTAAAAGAAGAAACGTCACGTGACATCACGACACATTGTATTTGATATTGAATTGGTTAGTAGATTATAACGTAAAAATCACCGCTCCGCTCGTAATAAATCTCCGCAAAAATAATTCAGAAAACAAAGCACCGCCTCCTATGACGCGCTTGTTACTTGTATTGTTAGAAAGGTCAGTTTCACTGTGAGTTATTGTTATTATCCAACAGGGGCCCACTTACGCCGTGCTGCGTCTCAGGAAGCCGAGAAGCGGAGATCGTCGCTGGGCAATGTCGGCTACAACAGGCACCGTGCATCAGACGCCTCCATCGACCCACATCATGCTGCTATGCTGTTTAGAGACTCGAGAGGGGTGAGCATCAATTTGTATATCAATGTTTAGTTCCTTTCAAGTATGTTGCAGACTTTTGTAGAAGTTTCCTTATAATCCGCGTGTGAACAGAATCGGACGGAACGCTGATAATGTAGATGCCTATGTTACGTCACATTGCTCAATCTGAGCTTTGTCGTAACGGGATGAAACTACACTCGCGTGCAACTGAATCGACTCAAGCTGTTCTTTTGCACAAAAAGTAGATTCAGCAAAACAGCACTGGGAAAACCGTTCCCCTGGACGCCATTGTTCTTTCTTCATTCTGCTCTCGAATAAACAGGACGGAGCTTCATTGCTCAATGGTCAGTTAACGTGTTCTCGAGCAAATTGAAGCCAGGCTTGACGGTGAACTGCGGTCAGTCTAATGAATAGCTACATAATACACTGATAAGAAATATGGGTCACCTGAGCCTTCAAGTTGATTTAGTCTATCAACCAGTGGGTACCGCAGCGAGCTCATTGTGATGTGGTCATGTTTTAACCTCACCTCCACCCACTTTACCGACTGAAGTTAGGACCATAGACAAGATGTCATTTTATAGAAAAATATCAAGTTTTCAAATACAAAAAGTTGTATGTACTAAATCGGAAAAGCTGTTTCCGAACAATCAGATTTATGTACGAATGTACGTGTGGTTTGAGTCGATTCAGTTGCACGCGAGTGTATGTCAATGAAATAGTACTGCTGCTATTGTTTCCGTTCAAAATGGTTCATCCCACTCTGATCACGCTCGGATCATATTTATTTTTTCTTCCAAGCACTATGACTGAACTTGTTACCATACCTGCTTTACATAAAAGAGGACATGTTTCGATAATTCGGTAACTATTAAAAAAGTAGTATCTTTAAGATAACAATTACTACATTACGATAATACTTACCCGCCGCGTCTGTTTTTCTGAACGTGTAAACTCAATAAGTACCGGAACCGTTTTCACATATGGACGAAGTTATCCAAGATCGTTTAGGTGTATAAATACATTGAGGTTTTGTGTGAATTAGCTGAAAAATGTAGATTATTGTAGATGATGTGATTCGTCACTTTCCATGAGGTGAGATTGATTTTTGATTATTGGTCAAACGAAGGTCTATTGACTATAAATAAAACGTCAAGTGCGAGTCGGACTCGCGCACTAAGGGTTCCGTAAGACCTTGTGTCTTGCACAATTATCATGATTCCAGGTCAACGGGAAGTAGGTACCTTGTGGGTTTCGGTCCAAGGCGAGAATCAAAAGTATTTTTTTTGTGAATAAACTATAAATTTGCTTTTTTCGGATTTTACCCTTTACTTGTGCTATAAGGCCTTGCTTCTTGCCAAATTTTATAATTCTAGGTCTACGGGACGTACCCTATAGGTTTTGGTCCATGGCGAGCATGAAAAGTATTTTTTTTTAGTGAATAAATTACAAATTTATGTGACCACGATCGCTGTAACGCGGTAGAAACGTAGGGGATAAAAACAAAAGGTACGCGATAAATACCCGATTAAACCATTAACTATACAAGTTTATGGTTTTCAGATTTTTCCCTTCACATGTGCTATATATTAGGTCCTTACATATGAAATTGGCGTTTTTCGTACTGGCCACTTTAATCACAAATTTCTCCTCTTTGGTAAGGAATTCCAAATTCAAATTTGTACAGCTATAGACTCGTGTATTTGTGCTTCGATGATCGTCATTCATTTGTTTTTTTTCTTCTGTTTTTTTCTGTTTGCGTCACTCATTTTACAAAATGGAAAACTTAAAATATCGCATTATTTACGAGTACGAGTTCCGCCGTGGCACTAGTGCTGCGGAAACAACTCGAAGGGTGAATGATGTGTATGGCGGTCGTGTTGCAAAAGAAAACACAGTTCGTTTTTGGTTCCAACGTTTTCGTTCTGGAAATTTCGACTTGCAGAACAAGCCCCGTGGACGGCCTGAGACTCAAGTTGATAATGAAGAGTTGAAGGCTATTGTGGAAGCGGATCCATCGCAAACCACGTCCGAGTTAGCTGCAGGCTGCGGTGTTAGTGATAAAACTGTTTTAATTCACTTGAAGCAAATTGGGAAGATTAAAAAGCTTGAAAGGTGGGTACCTCACGAATTGACTGAAGCAAACCGGCAAACGCGCGTCGACTGCTGCGTTACATTACTTCAATTGGAAAGTCTAAGACATCCTCCGTACTCCCCGGACCTTGCTCCAACAGATTACCATTTTTTTCGAAATTTGGATAACTTCTTGCAAGGGAAAAAATTCAACTCCGATGGGGCAGTCCAAATCGCCTTCAAAGATTTTATTGATTCCCGTCCGACTGGTTTTTTTAGTAAAGGGATCAATGAACTACCTATAAGATGGCAAAAGTGCATAGAAAATAATGGTTCATACTTTGATTAATTAAATATATTATATTAAAAAATATTCGACTTTTTGTTCCTCCCATACAAAACGCCAATTTCATATGTAAGGACCTAATATAAGACCTTGCTGCTCACCAAATTTCATGACTTTATGTGTACGGGAAGTACCCTATAGGTTTCGTGTGTATGTGATTCCCTTGGAAATTTAAAAACTTTCGGACATAAACGGCTGTAACTTTTGAATGCGTTGACGTAGAAGTTTTATTTATATCGCGGCTCTAAGAGGTTACGGACTTGAGTATTTGACGTTAATTTCAACTCGATACGTCCACGCGTTCCTGAGAAAAGAGGGTTGATAGACGGACAGACAGATAGTCAGACAGACAGACGGACAAAAAAGTGATCCTATAAGGGTTCCTTTTTCTTTTTGAGCTACCGAACCCTGAAAACAAGATTCGTCAAGTGCGAGTGGTTTTGAAGTTTTGTCAATTATATAAAAATGTATTATAAGCAGACTTACAGGTACCGGATAAGACTTCCCTTTGAACAGTCAAATCGACGACTCTTAAAATAATGAAACCTAGAAAATTTTCAAAAACTGTTTTGAAATGTATAAAATGATTTACCTGAACGGTTCATTTGATGCTCCGTTTGACCTTGTACGTCTCTTTTAAAATTTCGAAATTGTACTGAAAATAATAATTTAATTCTCTTTTTTAAACAAACTTTTCTAGGCGCGCTGTATAAATAAATAAATAGTGCTGGACAATCTACACAACATCATCTAGCCTCAAGCTAAGCAGAGCTTGTGTTATGGGTACTAATGGACTGATATACTGACGGACTGAATAAAATAAAATAAAATTAAATTAAGGGTATTAATAAGGGTTTTGTACTCAATCGAAACCCTAAATAGATAATTGTTAAAGATGTAGTTATGGTATGTTAAAGTATGTGTATGAAAACGGACCTATGTGGTACTAGTAAAGTAAAAAAGTAAAAAATCGTTTATTGGCATAGATACAAGGAACAGAAATATTTTTGAGAAACGATGTCATCTGCAGAAGTTTAACACTGTGTCGCAGAATGACAACGCCCTCCTCACAAACCAGTACATTTTCTAGGGTACCAGAACCAAGACTTACATTGATAATATTTAAATTAAAATATTTAAAATCTATGTTTAGGTTATACTAATTAATCTAAACCCAGTGTCATTTAGGGTGAGTACGTAAGTATGAGTGTTAGAGTTTGTGTAAGTGTTGTGTGTGTATGTGAGGGTGTGTATGGGTGTGTATGTGAGGGTGTGTATGTGTGTGTGTGTGTGTGTAAGAGCGGTGCTCCTGAGAACACCGGTCTCTTAAGAGTCCGGGCAACAGGAGCAGCCGGGTGTAAGTAAGAGTGAGTGTTTTGTGTTTTGTGTGCATTTATTTTACAACTTTTAGAAGAGCCTCCGTCTCTTCATATGTCAGTGACTGCAGCCATTCGAGACATTTTTTTTTACACTTGAAGCGGGTAAGAGGGTAAATGTCCAGTTCTTTGTTAAGGCGGTTATATAATCTTGAACTCATGTAGTGAAAGTGGCGCTCAGCACATTGTGTACGACATTGCTCGATTTTGCAAACCTTATCATGTCTACGCTTGGTGTTGATTAAGTCAGCATCGAATGATAACATGGAATGTTTGCGGTTTATGGTGTGCAAGATGTAGAGTTGGCGGATGGATAGGACTTTGCAAATAGAGTAGACTTCGGAAGTAGGGAATAGGATGTGCTTTTTTAACATGACTTTCAGAACAGCTCTTTGGGATCTTTCTGCTTTGAGAATAATCGTTTTTGCAGCACCGCCCCACGCAGTTATGCAATAGGAAGCAACAGATTGAGCCAGAGCGTAATACTGGGATTATATCTCACAAGAAGGTCTATAGAACTGCACTGTGACTCGTGCAAAGCCGAGGCGAGATGCTAGTTAATTCAGAAAAATAATACATAATGTTAAATGTTGATAAGTATAAATACCCACTGATACATTAGTGTATCTTCATATCGATAAGCAACACCTTTGATGTTGTGTACGCGGGTAAATGACCTCAATACATCATCATACGCCTGTTTCATATTGAGATGTTGCGTTCTAAATAAACTCTCGGAAACGAAGTGAAATTCTGTTATTAAACGATGTTATGTGACGTATCTAACCACCTTAAACCGGTAAATTTGATATGGATCAGCCTTGTATCCGATCTCTTTGTTCGACTTTCTTAAATTACAATAATCCTAGGTATTTGATGCAAATAATAATTTAAATACGTTTTATTTTAGCTGCCTGTGGCCGATCCATTCCTGGACAAAGTCAACCTTTCGGATTTGGGTGAGTCAATTATTAAACGTACTTTTGTGGTACGAGTATTATCTCTGCAAAGGACCGAACAGACTGGCGGAACAGAAAGCAAGCCTATACCCAGTAGTCGGTGCTCACTAGCTGTATTCGTAGAACATCAAAGCAACTATCTGCATACTTTAATTTATACAAATGCTAAATAATGACCTGCATACTCATATACTCGTAGTGTTATGGTGGAACAGCGTCACGGCGTCATAACCGTTACGTGCCGCTCCGAAATGACGCAACATCCTTTCACCGCCAACACAGACAACTAAACAAAGTTATCCACTTGGAAATAAACGAACTTAGTTGCGTGTGCGTCGGGCCTAAGAGCGCATGAGTTTCGTTTTAATAACGTTAATATTATCTTTTTTATAAAGTACTCGATGGTTTTGTACTCTTGAAATGTGTACCTACGTCTGATAGGAGAAGATTGTGAGTTATTTATCAACAAACTCGTATTTTTATCTGTTTTGTGGCTATTATTACGTGTGAACCATTATTTTACCAGTTTATCCGTTATATAGGCAGTGTTCTCTAGTAGATTCAGTGTCAGGAAGATGTTAGTGGACTTTCAACCGAATGAACGCGGCTGCTCTTTGTGTAGAGGTAGGTATGCATAATCAGTTTGTCCTATTTTCCTGCTGCGTTTCGCATTGTAATTAAATAAAATATGTTCATGATGTCTTACAACATGCTATCAACGTAGAGTTATTTTGTTATAGTTCAGTCAATGAATTATTGTGGATGGCAAAGTCGAAAGCAGAATGTTTGACTTTGGAACTCTTGTTGGACTAGATAGTTCTTCAATTATTTGAAAGTTGTTTTTATTTTGTTATTGGTTTGCGGTAGTGCGCAAAGTAACCTTAAACGGGTTCGAAATCTAGTCAACAGCCAGATGCAACAAATATTATCGGCAAGCAAAGCAAGCGGTGTTTTTTTTCTTTAGCATATTTTCTCGGTGTGGTGGCTAAGTTGATCTAATGCGGAGTTTGAACCCCGCAAACTTTGCTTTGGAAAAAATGTACACGTTAAGAAAGTCAAGACTAAGGAGCACGACGACGGTGAGCAAAGGTAGACGCGATTTTTAAATTTATATTGTATTTTTTGTATTTGTATTTTTAGTCCTCAAAGGCCAGAAAGGCAAATTATGTAACAAAAATTTATTTTAGAATATATCATTTTATAAAAATCCCCGGAATGCCTAATAATCCTAACATGTCAGGAAAAATCCTGACTTCTGGTAACCCTACGTGTTAAGCTAAAAATAGTTACCAAGTCCCATATAAACATCGGGTAATGCCATTCCCTAAACTTATTCGACAGGATTTATACTGGTAATAAACTAACATTGCGTGAACTGCAGGTTCTTCCCATTATCACGAACCCGCGTGAAGATTCAGGTCATAATTTTAAAATTTCATGGTAATCACCTTCCATTCAAAATGTAAAAATATGTTTAAAAGACCGATGTCCCACTCCCACTGTTCGTTCAGGGCAGAGCCGTTTTAAGGTTTAAGGTTTAATATTCATTTATTCTCAAAAAGAAAAATTATATAATGTCACTTACATGAGAACAGGATTCTTATGTTAAGTATAGATACATAGGTTGTGGTCGTTTTAAAGCCCCCGTAATTAACGAATATTGAAATGGAACGGTAATTATTATTATTATACAGTAGTATTGAGTGGGGGTACCTACTACCAATAACAAGTTTAAAAATTAAGACCCGGTCTCTTCCCAAACGTGTTCGTGATGATGGGCAGAACCTTTCTATTACCTATCATATATTTTTAGTTTACGCAGTGTCAGTGAATTACCAATAACCCTGTATTTTAACTAAGTATTATGTCCCATTCTCAGTTCAGTCGGTTTGTGCATAATTGGACAGAATTGTTAGTTTCTATGCAGGGTTTTGTGCTTGTTATTCCGCTAAATTCGTCACTATGAAGTGCCAGGCCAGAAGAAACCTCTCATTATCAAGTCGTAGTCTGAAGACACTTGGGTTCATATATATTTGAATGTCTTTAATGACGATACGCCTTCAAACGTCCGCAGGTTTATACAGGGTCCGGCAGAAATAACTCCCCTATTTGTCACCGCTGTTTGTATGGCTGTAAATTGTTGACCAAATACTAACTGTGGCGGTAAAAGGGTCGTTATTTATAATGGTCTTGCGAAAATCATGACGTGTTATGGTAAATTTACGAAAGACTTATCGAAGAATGAAATATCTCACAATATTCCCAAGCAGCAAAAACTTGTCGGTTAAAAGTCCATAGAACGTTTTGTAAAACACTGTTTTGGTGTTATAACGTATTTAATGTACATTTTATTCAAAAGTGCGCATTTCTATCTCTGTTCAGTACTAAAACGAACTAATAGCAGCGTTACATGACAAATCAGTTCTATAGAAGCTAGGTAACATTGACTCGGGACACAAAATAACAAAGTAATAGTAAATAAAGGATCTGTTATTGGACTTTTTCATACCATACTACAGTTTATGTTTCCTTTAGCTCACATTATTTATTCACCATTAATTATTTTATAATTAAAATTAAAATAAACAAAATATGTATATACAAAAGAATTCAAGCAATGTGAGGTAGGTAAGTCAAATTTTATCATAGTATTATAATATTTGTCTATATGGTGTGGAAATAGCGTGCGACCGCAATATAATAATATTGCGGTTATTGGGATAAAATATGATAAGGTTTTACTTAAATATATTTAAATTAAAGTAACCCCGGGCTATTTAGGACCATTACAGTACCGTTACAGTAATTGTCGTGACAATGTTTTTACTTTCATCATGGATTCAGATTGATATTGGGGTTTGCAGGACATGATTGTTACTTAGCAGCAATGTTTATCTACTTTTACGTGTCGTTTTTGTAATATTAAAAAAAAATCGCTACACTATCATAGTACCTACTCAAAGTATTATTATAGGAACTAAAAACCATTACGGTACAGTTACATCACAAAATCACTCTATTATATCAGAGTTTTTTGTGACTACTAACGTACTAAGTACTATAAAAACGATTTGAATATCCACAATACGACAAAGTCGCGTAATAGTTGAATGCGCATCACTCCTAAACCGAAAGGTTTATAGCAGCTCGTTTGTAACACTTATTACGCAAATCAGATGAATAAAGGCATTTGTAAACACTTTTAAACAGCAGTATTTTTCTGCAATAGTTATACTAGCGCTTGCTATAGCACCTAACTATAACGGTTGTGTAAAATAGCGTAGTAAACGTTTATATCATTTATTTATAGGGCACCTAACTATAACGGTT
Organism: Eupithecia subumbrata; assembly: GCA_949316285.1. NCBI lineage: Eukaryota > Metazoa > Arthropoda > Insecta > Lepidoptera > Geometridae > Eupithecia > Eupithecia subumbrata. Next base: position 8,238,724 of record OX438642.1, on the reverse strand, counting down.
GTATAAAATAGCGTAGTAAACGTTTATATCATTTATTTAAGGTAATTTTTGCTCTATAAGCTTAAAGAGCAAAAGTGTGTTGTCGAACGCTTTTATACAAAGCGATGTCATCGCTAAAACCTTAATAACTCGTTTACATATTTTAGTGATATAAGCTTAGATAATTGGACTAGGTACTTTGTTAGTTGGGTTGCATACAAATATAAAAAACTCATGTAAATAAATTTTTCGTTAGCTGCTTTATGTAATCTGTAGCTACAGATCTCAAAATACAAGTACGCCTTGTTTAATAATTGACATTGTTGAGGCGTACCAAAACTACACGACAACCATAATATTAGTTCCATGGACGGTCACGCCACTCACGCAAACGCTCAGCGCCAAAATGCCGAAAATCAAATAGCATCATCTGTCATCGATAATGTGACTTTCAGTGTACTTGTGATAGAGCTCAGTGGCTGTAGCACCATTACCTACACAACTCAAGGCATAACGTCAGAGAAACAGCTGTGGCGAAAGTAGACTTCCGTAAGTTATTTCTGCCGAAGCTACGAAGCGAATGCGCTGTGATGTTTTTAATGCGACCAAAAGTATAATAATAATTAATGACGTTACAAACAAAGTCTTAGAGGAGACTTAACAAGAATAACAGAATTCACCCCGCTGAAAATGGCAGATTTTTGTTGTGTTTTTCTCGTAAAAAGCAGGGACTTGGGTACATTTTGAAAGAAATATAATGTTGTATTTTATTAATAGTACATTTCGTTCTGATCGCGTAAGTTTAAAAAACTTTAGTACATTTTGGCCATTACACCACTACTTACACCTTGCTGCTTAGAAAAAGCTTCCAAAGATAGGCCTAAATTGCGATGAAAACGCGTTTAAGTTCTATGAGGTTTGTACGGTAAAACTTATGCCAAAATAAAAATTGTACTTCGCGCGTACGCAAAATTCGAATCAAGTGAGTTTTTTGCTAAAAGAATTTCATCCTTATCAATCAAAGATCGAATTTTCTTTTGTTAAATATTCAAAATCTTTTCCACCAACGTCGGAGACTAGATGCCTCCTCGAACGGACGCAAGGTCACGTTACTTTTTTCGTGATGCCATCTGAGCCGGTCATAATCAATTATGATTTTCGTCAATTTTTGTTTAGCAGGTTCAATGGTTAATTTTTTACAGAAATATGGTAGCTTATGGTAAAAATATGGGTGTTTCCTCGTCGCCTAATTGCTTGAAAATAATCTACTGAACCAATCTGTATGAATACTTTGTGCTGTTTACTGTATGGTGCCGGCTTAGAATTAGCTCCACTCCAAATCTTCCCACGGGTGTCGTAAGAGGTGACTAAGGAATATCCACCGCACACCACTGCAGAACAATTTCAGCCCAGCGTGGGGATTATAGGCTGTACCCCCTGACATTTCAAAATCAATAGGGCGTTTATCAAGGGGAGGCCTACGCCCAGTAGTGGACCCATATATGTTGTAGAGGTATAAATAAAGTACTGTCATGGGCTAAGTACATGCAAAAATACATGTCAACACGTGAACCGGACAGGCTTGCTCTATTTGCTAGCTCGATTTATTTAAATAGACCATCAGATCACAAAACCTTAAAATTGTACTTATCGAATTATTTTTGTTTGATCAAATGGCAGTTGTTGTGAAAAATGACAGCATAAATGTCAAAAGTGAGAAAAATTACTTAAACTTATAAATTTTAATGGCTCTGCGTCTTGTTTGACAAAATTCTTCCCAAAAATTACAGATATTCTAAAAAATCACAGTTACTGTCAAAATTGACAGCAAATGTCAGAACTGACGTCAAATGACAGTTGTCAAAACTAAATCGCCCTTAACTCTGAAACTATCGTGCTAGACTTTCAGTTCCTGGCTCAAATGAAAGGTGATGACGAAATCTACTTTTTTGTTGTCAGCTGTTAAAACCGAAACAGTAGTCATAACTTAAAAAAAAAAATCTTATTGTTCGTATTTACACTCACTTTTGCATTATTTAACAAGCACTATAAAATATTTGTTTTGTCATTAAATTATTACAAAAAATGATGTAAATTGTTTGAAGTTTCAAAACAATAATTATAATGTAGAATTTCCGTAAAAGAACATGCGAATGAAAAAAAAAACAATTTGCTTTCAAAAAATGTTAAAAAGTGTTAGAAGTTCAAAAAGTCGTCGAACAAAAGTTGATCCCCTCGGGGAATCACTACCCTTTCGGCTTAGTACACATGTTTCGTGGCACTCTGTATAGTACTCGTAGATATCCACATTTGTAATTTCATGTAATGTACCGTCATTTCTGTAATTTTACAATTCTTGTCTTTTTTATATTAAGTGTCATATTTGATAACAAACTTTTGACATTAACTGTCAGTTTTGACATCAGCTGTTATTTTTTGTAATTTGAAATGCGCTGGTACACGAGTAGCACGAGGAGTGCGTTCTGAAACTCTAGCACGAGTAGTTGTAGTAGTCAAGGCAGTTTGAGCTATAAAACGAAACTAGCAAGAGTAGTTTCCAAGATATGGCAATTTTAGTTTTGACAGCTGTCAATAAAAATGTAAATTTTATCATCACTTTTTATCCGACGAACAAAGGAGTTCTCAAGTCGACGCGTATATATTTTTTATGTATGACCACGCATAAGTTTTTACACAGTAGTCCGATTTCGATAATTCTTTTTTTATTGGAAAGGGTATACCCTGGAGGTGGTCCCGAAATATGGAAAAAAAATCTTACCCTATGGGAATTGAGAATGAGAAATTTATGGATTCCAATTATTTATTTGTAATAAATAATTGGAATCCATAAATTTCTCATCTGAGTCCAAATCAGACTTACGAAAAGAGCATAGGTTCGTTTCGTCTAGTGGTCCAAATCGACCCATTCCAAAAGATCCCTTGGGCCATTCGCACCGCTCCAACTACTCGTGGCGATAGGACCCATTCAAAAAAAGCTCTTGGGCCATTCGCACCGCGGTTCGAACCGCTCGCGGTGCGAAACGACCAAAGACCCTACAAGGGGTGATTTATTTTTAAGGAATTTCAATTAACTATATATTTTTTTAATTTATTAAAGTAGGAGTCAATGGCTAAAGTAAGGTAGTCAGCTACTTTAAACGTAATCAAAAACAAGCTAGTAATTAGTACATGAAAACCACAAAAAATAACATTTTTTAACAAAAAAATTAACCGCAAAAAAAACTGAAAATCAGTAAATAATTAACCTTTTTGTTTAACCTCAATAACTAAGTTCTTAAACTAATGTAAATATACCTAAGTAATTTTGACTCGGCGACAAACAAGCAAGTAAATTAATTACGTAAAGCGTGATGCGCGGCGGCGCGGCGCGGCGCGGCGCGGCACGACATGTCCCTTCGCCGGAAAATGGTTGGCCCCGATCCAAAATTACTTAGGTATACTTACTTTAGTTTAAGAACTTAGTTATTAAGGTTAAATAAACAGGTTTATTATTTATTCCTTTTCAGTTTTTTCGGCGGTTTAACTTTTTTGTTAAAAAGTGTTATTAGGCCTACAATTTTCTTTTTGGCTTAGAGTACTCGTCTGTGTTATTATTTGAATACTGATAAAATAAGTAAAATTCTCTTATAAAAAGAATCAGATATAAGTCCGTGAGCGATCAGAATGAGACTGTACCATTTCTTTCTAATCAAAAGCAGGAAATTTACTTTGGCAAGGTTCTGTCCGTGGATCAGATGCAGAAGAGAAGTTAGCCTTTTCTAAGTACAAATAGTAAATTTGCATCAGTCTACGTGTAAATAAAGAGCCCTCTGTCGTCTACATTTGGCAACATTTACACTATTGCCATCATTATGAGGTTCAGGAGCGAAGCGCTTGTTAACCAGTTAGGTCTCGTATCAGTTCCGCATTGTTTATTTATTATTGTTCTTTATTATGGAAGAATCAGAAAATTTGCACGTATGAATATAACCTTGGCAAACGTTACGTGCATGAAAATATTAGCAGGTTGGATTCAACTCGGCTGAGCAACGAGCAGGTGGGCATCATTCGTTTCGGCGCGTCTTTTTATACCCCATGCAAGGCGCTTGTACAGCTGCCGCTTTTGTCGGTTGTTATTGTAAACATTGTATAGCTTCAATTTGTTTCTGATTAAGTAAAAATATGGCAAACATCATTTTGCCATAGCTTGATAGAGAGTAATCAATAACAGAATACAATTAAACGAGGCCTGATCGGTACAGCTTGTCGAAGACTTGGGTTCCTTGAGTTCAGATAATTCAATCTATAAATGGATTTCATTTCTTGAAATTTGGTTAAAGAGTGAATATCCATGCATCAATAAAAAGTAGTTTCTTTCGTGGGCGTGTACCGTCTCGGGGCAGAGAGCCAAACGTGAGCGCAGAGCGGCAGTGGCAGCGGCGTTGGACTGCTCGGTGTCAAGTTCGGGTAGGGCGGCGACGGGCGCGGGCAGTCCGGTGGCAGCGTGGCGCGGTAGTGGCTGCGCGGGCGCGGGCGCTGCGCGTATAATTAGCAGTGAGCCGTGATCGGCGCGGCGAGCCGCACCGAGAGGCGACGGGCGATGCGCCGCCCGGGACAAGCGCATGCTGCGCCTACACTACTTCTCGGACAACCCCGCACTCGTCCGAGCAGACGAAGAAGACTCCGTATACTCCATAGATCTCATCAAGGAGTTCGAGTCCGTCGGCCGCGCATGGAAGGCGTTCCTCGATGACTGGCTGCTGAAAGGTCCGCTTGTTTATGTCTTACACCCACGCTAACGTCGGTGTTTTGTGTTGTTGTTTGTTGATGTCGCTCACTTATTCAATATATCAGATGAAGTTAGCATGTACCTATTATATTGTTTCACGTCTGCGGTGCAAAATACTGTTGGTTTGTATAATGTACAGCCCGTTTCGAACGCTGACAACGGATATGACTTGCGAGCAGTTTCGAATTCCGAGTCAAGTTTCTATTTTAACGTTATTATTGGAGTTGGTTTGTCGAATTATATCATTAATTAGCATGAAAACAAAGCCAAATTGAAGTAATGCATATGTTTGATGACGACACAAAAATGTTATGTATAAAGACTGTTTCAAGTATTGTTTGTTTAAATCAAACTTATCATGAATGGAGTCTGAATTTACCTGAAAAAAGAAACAAATAAACTTGTTTTTTTACGAACAGCTTTTCAAGGTTCAGAGTGACGTAGAAGAAGTTTTACGTAATCGAATCGAGGAGGAGACTAACTTTATGCTATAGTTTAGATTAGTCAATCACCAAATATGCTACCTACGTCAATACATTATCTAAAAGTCGGCTAACTAGGCCCTTAGCTTCCCATAGTTATGTATATCGTGTTTAAATAACATCGCAAAAATTTACGACTTCGGCGGGACTCGAACCCGCATCCTTCCGTAAGTACCAGAATGTGCTAACCAATTACACCACGAGGTCGAGTGACGCTGGAGTCGAAAATCTTTGCGACTTTCTACGGACTGTAGACATTCCGGTACTTATGGAAGGATGCGGGTTCGAGTCCCGCCGAAGTCGTAAATTTTTGCGATGTTATTTAATTTCTTAGAAATTTGCCAGAGTGTGAGGCTTACGCACTAGGTATAAAAACAAAAACTTATGTATATCGTGCTACGGTATATGAATAATTCCACTAATATTTGAAATGTGAAAGTAAAAATTTGAACATGTTTGTGACCTAACATCTCCAAAACGATTGAACATATGTAATTTTGTAGTAAATAATAGGTATAGTAAAAGTAAATAATAGCTATAGCCTTGATATCTTGGAATAACGCGTGCAGAAACTGTTGTTAGATACCTAAGTTAGATGGAAAATAAAATAAAGACGTTTTTACTTATTTTTACATATACTAACATAGGTAACTAATAGGTAAAATATGAAATCAGAGAAACTTTATGTGAATTCTATAAAAAGAGCTTTTAACGAGCAGGTATATTTATCGTAAACAAATCGCTGAGCTGTGTTTTACTATGTTGACACAAGCTTAGACAGAAGACAAGACATTTGGCTACTTCTTCCTTTATCTCTCTCTCTCTCTCTCCACAATCGCGCGTGGTTCACGCGCGAACCTGCGAACCACCCGCGTACCATCATGAGTGTTGATCCCATTCGCATATTCGTCAGGACTTCGCGTAGCGCTCGTGCCACTTCATAGATGCAAAAAGGCCAATGATGATTATGAATGCCCACGGCTTTGTACACCATTCCGATTAACATAACAAACGATATAGGTAAAATAAATAGGATAGCGGAAAGTACCTATACACAAAAAGCCTATAGATGACGACCTCAGTGGTGCAGCGGGCGAGAGTTCGCCTGCGACGCAAGAGGTTGCGGGTTCGATTCTCGCCTCGAAACAAATTTGTGTACGATCTGCAGAAATTTGTTCCGTTGGTCTGGGTGTTTTCTATGTATCATAAAAAATATATCTATCTATGTATATAATGTATTAAATATATCAGTTATCTAGTACCCATAACACAAGCTTTTAGTAGCTTACTTTGGGGCTAGATGATGCTGTGTGGATTGTCCAGCATTATTTATTTATTTATAGATGTGTTTTTCGATGTCTTAGGCCCGTTTTATGAAAGCTTGTTCAGTGATCGATAATTTTTTCTCAAGCACGAGTCAAGTACGGGCCTTAGAAGCCTTTTTATGAGAGCTTGCTCAATCATAAATCTTGCTCTAAAGTGATAAAATAAATTAATTGTAGCAAACCGTAATTATTTTAAATAAATATACAAATTCATGGTTTTCCTTTTATTGAAAATGGTATGTTATCTGGATAAATAATCCTTACGATTGAGCATTCAGATTGTATCGTATTTTTACGATACGATCCGAATGCTCAATCGTTTTTACAATTTGGCGGGTTCGATTCCCGGTTTGGACAGGCGATTATACCCAAATCTTTGAATGCAGTTTAAAAAAATTCGGAATCGAAATAAAGTCTTCCTTCAGTCAAATTTTCTATCTGCAATATTTAAGATACTTTCCCTCCAAGTGGCGTAACCTGTTTATGATGTGATTTTATAGTGAGGGTTAGTAACGTGTCCAGACGCAAACTAAAAATTGCAGGAATAGCTTTTCCAGATTGATCCGTACCCACGGGCATAATATCCATAGCAATATATTTAAATTTCAAGTAAAAAAAAAACCTGAATTAAGCCACTACATACACCTGGCTGTCTCTTTCCCGGGCTGTTAGTCCTGAGGTGGTTTTACTTTACTTTTGTTAATTTTTATTAAATTATATTCTAATTTTCAGAGGAGGATGAGTCCCAGATCTTCGTGAAGTTCTTCAAGTTCCACAAGTGCTACGACTTGATCCCGACCTCGGCAAAGCTGGTGGTTTTCGACACCCAACTTCTTGTCAAGAAGGCTTTCTTCGCACTCGTTTACAATGGTAATTATAATACTTAAGATATGGTACGATCAAAGAATTCGACCGCCCTTCTTGGGATAAGAAATGGAAGAGATCATTACTGGGATAATAATCTGAAAAGGAAATTGTGTAGTTTACTTTATGTATTTACTTTGCCTTTGTAGATCTGCTTTTATTGTTTTTCTTTTGTTGGTGTAGATAGTGACTATTTTTATTTTATTTTGTTAGGCTTAGCTTAATTAGTGTAAATTATGGAATGAAATGCAGCGTTGATAAATTCAAATAAATTACAAATTAAAATTCAATTGATTATGCTTTCTAATTAAACCAAATACTAATTACTGTAAGTACTTGTTACCTTAACTAAAAGGGTAAATATTAAAAAAAGTGGTCAAAATTTACTACTAACTTACACTAATATAGAAACTGTGTAAAACAACCACGCTGCTCTATCATAATAATAAATTACATAAATTCAATTATTATGGTCCAATTAATTTACTAAGAAAATTGTTTTTTTGCATGTAATAAGATTGTTGAAAGTTGCGATGTACTCATTCAAAAGTATGAAATTAAACCGTAAAGTCCAATGACTCTGGTAACCAAGCCAGCTCAGACAGAAACAATGGTATACAAAAAATCGAAAACAATGAATATTCTTTCACATTGTTTGACAATGACTTGTATCTATTTATTGAAAACCTTGCCAAGCGAAATGTCTGCCGCGGATGCAGCGAATTCATTAAAATGCTAAAACAGTAATGCAACTTGCTTTGCCTGTTTATTTTAGTTTGCTTTGCTTGAATTATGTTTTATTTTATTCTGAGTTATGTTAATACAGCTGTTTATTTGCACTAGCACGAATAGAACTGTGTATATTTCAATGATTCAACTATTTCTACGGCATTGTAGGAAAATCTGTAGGATGTTAAGGTTATTCGACGACCTTTGTGGCGCGGCGGGCGAAGGTCCGCCTGCGACGCAATAAGTTGCGGGTTCGATTCCCACCTCGGTTAAAATGTTTGTACGATCTGCAGATATTTTTCCGGGTTTTCTGGATTTTTTCTACTTAAAATAAAAATATCTATCTATGTAGTGTATTATATTTAGTATACCTATCAGTTATCTGGTAACCATAACACAAGCTCTGCTTAGCATGGGGCTAGATGACGCTGTGTGAACTGTCCAGCATTATTTTTTACTAGCTGCTGCTCGCGGCTTCGCTTGCTCTTTTCAAGTGGCCTTTGTCCGAGATAGTATTTACATCCCTACCAAATTTAATCAGGATCCGTTCACCCGTTTAGGCGTACAGACAGACGGACAGACAGAATTTATATTATTAATGAAATTATGGATAATTATGGATTTTATGATGTGATGATGATGTAGGTATTAAACTGACATATGAACGAAGACGTGTTTAACAAGCAATCGTTTCGCTCTCTATTAAGTGATAATGGTAACAATCGCCAAGATGCGGACTAAGCGTGTTTTAATTACACGTCATTTTGCGGCCAGGCGTATATTATTAGTAATAAATTAATAATATACGCCTACCCCCTATAGCTCTGGATGTAATATATATCCAGAGCCAGAAATCGTTAAAAATATATAATTAAACAAGTGTGTTTTAAAAATTATCGATAATTAAATTCGAACATATTGTCAAACGCATCATTTTTAAAAAGGCTTACTACAAAATATCACACTATCTACAGCATGCATCTTCAACCTTTTTTTGTGCAAGGGCCAATAATCCATTTTTCATCGCGCGAAGGGCCGCAACCTGCAATACTCTATTTAATTTTACTATCTACCCTAAAAAAGGAATATAAAACAAGCAAGTTTAAAATTTTCAATAGTCTTTATGGGTTTATTTATTGTTAAAAAATATTTATTTATTAAAAACCTTACAACATAAGTACAAGAACTTGAATCAATGCGAAGTTTGACACTGTTTATTTTTGACGAGTCTATGGATGTCAGGCTTTATTTTTGAAGTTGCAACCCGTAGACTACCTTCCAGATGTGCGTCTGTAATTCTTGTCCTTGTTTTAGACTTGACATTTTTCATGCGAGAATACAGTTGCTCGCACACATAAGTGCTCCCAAACAATGATAAAAGTTTTTGCGTATCGACTGGATTAGCGAAATATTTAGCCGCGAATACAGGAAACGAGTCAAAATTTTTTTACCCGCTAATAGAGAAAACGCGAAAAAGGGAACCGTGAATAAGAAGTTATTACTGTAAATAAAATATTATAATTTGCTATGGCCTCCGAGGGCCGCAAGAAAAGACCCGGCGGGCCGCATGCGGCCCGCGGGCCGCGGGTTGAAGACATTTGATCTACAGGATAAAAAAGTTTGAGACGAGTTTTGCTCCAACTCGAAAACTTACAACCTAACAAGGTAAAGGTTTCTTGTTCGCTTCTTTACATTATTACCTTAAAAAGAAAGAAGTGAGCAAAAAATCTAAGTGATCACTTCATTTCCTAGTTTTACTTATATTATTTGAATTTTGTAACGTGCCTATGAGTCCTGTAAAGTATACAGGAAATAAAGCACTTTGTTATTTGATATCTTTTTTTAATTAGCCTATTTCGTCCCACTGCTGGGCCAAGGCCGCACCCTTCCAAACTTCATACATTTACGAAAAAAAACCTATTTATTTCATCCACCTTAACGGAAGCCGTATCTGAGAATCTTGTGGAATTCAAGCTATTGTTATTAGGAATTGCCTCGAAATGTCCACCAACAATGCCAAGAATGGTAATATAAATACCCACCGTTTCTTAATCACTAATGAAACCATTCCAAGCCCCGGGGTATGGATGTATGAGAGCTGGAATGCCTTGCATGTCTAGATGGCACCAGGTAATAGGCGATCGTTATCCCACTTAAGATCGGGAGGGCCATCTGGTTCGGTTTAAAGAATCTTTATTTCTCAAAGAACATAGTTTACAGTTCACTTAAATGAGAAAAACAAAAATTTTGTACTTATATTTAAGTATCTGCTTTGGTTAATTGTAAGTTCGAGTGTGTTTATTTACCAATTAACCCTACTACCCTACAATAAGCCCCTGGTTAACCCTACAGTTAGTAGTATAGCCCTGTGAACTGAGCGAAGCGAGCACACCTTGCTTCGTACGACAAAAAGGCTTAATTACCTGTTAAACCCAATTAAAATGAAATGAAATCGAAAATTCTTTATTTCCATTAATACAATAAGAACTCTTAGAAAAGGTCGAATTAAACACTGACATGAAAAAATAGCACATTGTACGTCTAGGCGAGAAAATGCCCAGTTCGGCCTTAAAACACACGAGGTAGGGATCGCACTTTCTCTCATATTGCTTTATTTATACTTAACCTTCGAATACACTCAACGTTTAAAATCTTCAAAATCACTCTAGTAAATTCAAATTGTAAACTCAAATGTAACAATAAATATGCGCACGTGCGATTTTCACATAGTTTTTATTTTTGAACTATTGTTCCGAATACGGAAAAGGCCCTATATCATATGGCGGATTCGGAGTAAAAACTTTTTGTCGATTGACCTATTATGAAAATAATCTTAGGATCCTCATAAAATAACCTGGGTAATATTTCAGAAAATTTTAAAGTGGGCAAAACGACTTTTTTGTATAAATAATAAATAAATAATGCTGGACAATTCACACAGCATTATCTAGCCCCAAGCTAAGCAGAGCTTGTGTTATGGGTACTAGATAACTGATATACTTAATACATACACTACATAGATAAATATTTTTATTATACATAGAAAACACCCAGACCAACGGAACAAATTTCTGCAGATCGTACACAAATTTGTTCCGAGGCGGGAATCGAACCCGCTCCTGCGTCGCAGGCGGACCTTCGCCCGCTGCGCCAGATTTTGTCAATTTGTTTGAATTTATTTACTGATATTTTTTCAACTCACTAGTTGTTGTAGAAGCGTATACACATGTCTTCTTAAAACTTTCAGTGCCCATGCAGCACATAATGCAAGATGAGCATATGATAGCGTCACGCACCCCTGCGGGTCGCACCATGCTCTCTGGTTGATGCTTAGTACCGATTGTAACTGAAGACGCTGCACTATGCCGCTTGTTAGTGGAGCCGGGACCCAAGGCCTATGTCCAGCAGTGGGCTAGAACGGACTAGTGATTGTATATTCTGTTTGTTGCAGGAGTGCGCGCCGCCCCACTATGGGACTCGCAGAAGCAGATGTTCGTGGGAATGCTCACGATCACCGACTTCATCAAGATACTGCAGATGTATTACACCAGCCCTAATGTGGCCATGGATGAGCTCGAGGAACACAGGCTCGAGACTTGGCGCAGTGAGTTTTTTTGGTCTATTACTGATTAACTTTCTCGCCGAGGTGTACAATGTACTTTACATTGTACACCTAGGCGAGAAAGTGCCCAATTCCTATCGAGTGTGTCATTTGAGGCTCGAGGCGCAGCCTTAAAACACACGAGGTAGGAATCGCACTTTCTCCCGAGTGATGCATAGTGCTTTATACTACACCTTCGAGGAAAATCATCGTTTTAGAATCTTCAAACTAACTCGAGTAAATTCTAATCGAAAACTCAACTGTAGCAATAAATACCGTGCGATTTTCACATGGTTCTTTTTTTGAATTATTGTTCCGAATACCTTAGAGGCCGATATCATTAAGTCGAATTAGGAGTGAAAACTTTTGTCGTTTGACCTATTATGAAAATAAACATAGCTACCGGCTGATATGTTAGAAAATTAAAAAAAAAAGCATAACACGTTAGAAATGGATTTCCATACACTTTTCTCTCCCGCTAAACGCGTGAGTTCGAAATTCCATAGAGTTTTCCCTCCCGCATTTCAGTACGCCTGCAATGACATATTTTCTACCCTTTGTTTCGAAACGGAATAATCAACTTTCTGAGCAGGTGAAGTTTAAAGTTTATTTTTTGTTTCTTACATACATAAACAGCACGGAATAAACAAACTAAGGTAGTAAAGAAAAATCAAATGTTCAGCAGTAAAAGTAGGATGTAGATAGGAAATTATACAAATTATCACTTAAGAGGGCACCCTAGCATATTTGTTAATCTCACAAGACCTATATATATTTTAGATCTTAGTACTCATGGGACCCCAAGGTCAAAAAACTTGAATTACATAAAATTCAACATTATTTCTTTATTGATGTAAAGTAGTCTTTATCCTTTTCCAAGGTAGGTATAACCTTGGCAAATTACATTATGATCCGTTTAGCCATTTCATCATGAAAAGATGACAGACAGAAGGATTTAAGTGACTTTCCCATTGATAGTATCGTAAATATTATATTATATTATAGACGCAGCATCTATAATATTACAACTGCTTCTTGTCGTGAAGTTACTAAAACGGTTACATTACTTATTAAAATCCCGTTCAGTTTTCAGACATAATTGAATAACATATATTAAAAAACTAGGGGCTCTCCGACCTCATAATGACTACACCATTATAGCGCTATTAAAGCAAAAACTACCCATAATATTACAATGCAGTGTTTTAATAGGTAAAGTGACCCCAGTTGTAGTTCCGACCTTCATTATTTGGTCATCTGATTGAAGATTTTTTCTACGATAATGTTGTACATTAGAAGTCTTAAAATTTGGTACAAGTTTCAACATGAGCCCGGGTGGGGAACTGCAATTTGGAATATAGTTATAGTTTCAGATACGAAATGTTATTTTATTATGTAATAAAATAGTAATCTTTCATAAATTACAAATGTTAAAATTTGTGTGAATGTTTGTATGACGTATCTCCGTAACTTCTTTACCGATTTAGATGAGGTTGGTACCTATGTAGATGTATTCTAGAACCTATCTAGAATAACACAGGCTCTCTTACGATGTTAAAAAGGGTGGTCAAGATTCTATGTTAAATAATTCAATTAAGTTTTATTATTATTCACTCCAAACTCGGTATAAATTGACTATAAAGTAAATAATATATCACATATTTTATATTTACAAAACTTCATCAGAAATTTATTGCAACCTGGGGTTTGCAATAAATTTCTGAAATTTCACACGGGTGAAGCCGCGGGGCTCAACTAGTATAACATATTTGAGTTAGATGTTTCTTATAATTTTCATCTACATATATTATACGTACATACCGATGCGTATCGTAGACTATTCCTTAGATTCAAATGCTTAAAATATATATTATCTTCTGACATACCTTACTAATTTCTGTTTAAAAAAAACTGTAAGGCATAGAAGCTTTTTTAATTAGGTAAGACTTTAAAATCTTTTTGAATCTTTAAAAGTTTGATTCATCTTTTATATCTGATTGCGTAGATCGTATTACCCGACTAGAGATAGTCGATACCAAAAATGGTATCAGTAATACGTGGTATCAGTATTGACCTGAATTCTTTGCGGTAAACTGAGATGCTTATTGTATTCGTCGAAATGAATTATGATCCTTTACAATAATTTGTCATGGCATTCAAAATACTTTGTATTATGAAGTCAGGTTGACACAAGGAATTTATCCATAGTTTCTTACTTATATAAATTAGATAGTAACTCTTTCTGGTGCCTCACGATCAAGCTACTGAATGAATCTCAATGAAATCTAAGATATAGGTACGAGATTCTACCTAAATAAGAACTTGTGTTTTAAACTTCCAGATCTAAAATCAACACAATAATGTTGTATTACCTTACCGCTACCGTACAGCACAAAAATAAGCATTCATTTATGGCCCAAAACTCTTAATCCTTAAGAGGGCGCCTTGCGCGCCATTTTGTAAAGAATAGGCTTAGGATTTCGTTTTCATAGGACAACAACAGAGCATACGTTTTTGGAACGACGTAAACGCAAAAATGATGTTTTTGTTTATTCAAGAAAACTACACGAACGAGGAACCAAAGAATTAATGCTTTTGGCGACTTAGGTCTGTCAGGAATAATGACTAGGTATAAAAATGTCGAATTTATAAAATTAAATTGTCGAAGGCTATCTATGCCGAGATATAGAAATGACGATATTTACAAATGTCAATATGTAATAATGTCTATAACCCAGAAAGTATAAGTAAAAAAGTAAGTAAGAAATGCCGATATTTAAAAATGTAAACATATTATTTTGGCAAGATTATGATCCAGAACGTCCAAGTATAAAAATGTCAACAGTACCTTACCAAATGTTCTAAATGATAATTAGGTACGATTTTCTTTTCGAAAATTTTTTTGTGAGTAGGTTCGATAAGTATATAGTTTTTTTTTCTTAAACTGATTTTTCTAAACGTAAAAACTACAAATTTACTCAAAAAAGAGGTCAGCATTGACTGGGTGGTCGTGACAGTTTGCTACAAATTTACTTTCCGTAAACTGTACCTAGTAAAGTATTCGGGAACGTTTCAAATGCATCTTGGACTTTTTAAATGTCGGCATTTTTATACTCAAGGTAATAATCATCTTCGACTTTTTTTTGATATCGGCATTTTTATACTAAGTTAATAATATTTGTCTCCAATTTTCTTTTCTTCTTGACAATACGAGTATCACGTTCTAGTCATTTTTATACCTAGTCATTTTTCCTGATAGACCTAAGACGCCAAAAGCGAATTAATAACCTACGAATCAAAACAAAAATCTTTTCTATACACCACAGGGTTCCTAAATCCCGATATTTGCCCAAATGTAATCCTGAAACTTTTGGGTTTGGATTGCATTATTACGTTTGCAAAGTTTCTAGCTGAAACGTTCAAATATGTTTACAGATTGTTTGGGTAATCATGTGAAAAGTCTCATGATGTTGTTTTTGCATCGTGTGCAATGTGCAACATTACGCAGCGTGTCGATGATATTCGACACAGTAAATACAGTCAGGTTGGCCGAGTGGTCTAAGGCGCCAGATTTAAGCTCTGGTTCCCGAGAGGCGTGGGCTCGAACCCCACACCTGACAGTCAAATTTTAAATTAAATGTCACTGGTGATTTTGAATATTTTGGTCATTCACAAATAGGTACCTAAATACTCAACATTTTTTGTATATTTGTTGTGATTACACTTACAACTCAAATAACTAGAATATCGAACTTGATTAATTTAGCGAGGGTAAATTTCCGTTCCTGTTGGGAATTCAGGTATGCAATATCTCTCAAGGTATCGAGAAGCAAGTCTACATAAAAGGCCTGCACAAAAAAGTAATCGCTTCGTCATACATTGCGTAAACTATTGAAGTTGAAGAAATGAATTTCAAATATTTGACGCATTCGATAACGCCTAAATAGAGAAAGATTCCATAACGACGTAATGTTTCTCTATTTAGGCTTAGCCTACTCTTGAATTTGTGGATATTTGGCATTGTTACCCTGGATTTGGATCGTTTTTATGAAATTTATGAAATCGACTTGATTTTCACAATTCCGTCGAAATTAAGAAGCCTTTCAAGAATCAGTTGACTATATTGGAATTATAGTCTGAGTACTGTTTTATGAGCACATGATCGCTATTTTAACTCCTAGTTATCGTTGCTTGGTATTGAAATATTAACTGAAGTATTTGTTTTCTCATTTGCAGGAGTTCTGAAGGGATCTGTGATGCCGCTGGTGTCAATCGGCCCCGATTGCTCTCTGTACGAGGCCATTCGGATCCTTATCTCTAATCGCATCCACCGACTGCCGGTCATCGACTCCGACACTGGAAACGTGCTTTATATACTCACGCATAAGAGGATACTACGTTTTCTATTCTTATACGTAAGTAGTTTGAATTACTGCACTGTATTAAGAATAATTTGACAGCCGGCAGGCGTGGACTGGTCACCCTAGATAACGATTTGTTTTGTCCAGATGAAACAAAAATTATATCAGATCGTCATCGTAAAATATTCTTCTATCTATTTATTTCTCATTTGTTTTTCTATCACATTGAAAACATGCCATTGCACTCGACTAGGGCAATGTTTTTTGGTACTTTATAATACTCAAGTAAATTTTACGAAAGGGGGTTGTTGGGTTTATTATTTAATAAAAAAGTGAAATGTACCGCTTTTGGCTTTGTAAATAAATTACAATTTTAATGCGTTACAGATAAACGACCTGCCAAAGCCGGCGTACTTGCAACACAAGCTGCGGGACCTACGAATCGGGACGCTGAACGACATCGAAACAGCGACCGAGGACTCGTCGATCCTCGAGGCTCTTCGCAAGTTCGTGAACCGACGCGTGTCAGCTCTGCCGCTGATTGACGCGCAGGGACGCCTCAAGGATATCTACGCCAAGTTCGACGTCATTGTAAGTTTAATTACAGTTCGATCAGGTTAAGACGCCGATGTGTAGTTCTTCATAGGCCCGTCAACGTCCACTGAACATAGGCTTCCTCAACCGACCCCACTAATAGCGGTCCTGGGCCGCCTCCATCCATCGATTCCCCGCGACTGCTACGGTGTCGTCGATCCATCGAGTTAGAGGTCTTCCCACACTCATATTGCATCGTGTTCGCCACTCGAGAACCTTCATACCCCAACGGTTATCGGTTCTGCAAGCTATTTGGCCTGCCCATCGCCACTTTGGCCTGCTAACTTTGAGAGCTATGTCGTTTCCTTTGGTTCTTCTACGGATTTCCGTATTCAAGATTCTATAGCGTAGCCAAGTCTAGCTCTCTCCATAGCTCGCTGAGCGACCTCGAGCTTATGCACGAGGCCTATAGTCAGCGACCACGTCTCGGATCCGTAAGTCATTACTGATAACACACACATTGGTCTGGTCTTGAGGCTCAGCGTTATGTGTTTAGTTACATAACAAATGTACCTCAGGAGATTTCGCTGATTTGGCTTCATTCATGCGGTACCTTGATACAGAGTCTTAACTGTCCCCCGAATACTCAAACGAAACTCAGATTTAACCTCGTCTCAAGTGATACATTTTTTGTAAAATTTTCATTGAAAAGAAACAGAGTTATAACTGACTGAAATAATAAAGAAAAAGATATATTCAGAGAAGCTTTGGCCTATCTTTACATGGGCTAATTTGAGATGATCAAGTTAATGTTCATTATTACTTTAATACTTTGGAAAATGTTTTAAATGAGTATTCTCATATTAAATTAAATTTTCAGAATCTGGCGGCTGAGAAAACTTATAACAATTTGGATATATCGCTGAAGAAAGCCAATGAGCATCGGAACGAGTGGTTCGAGGGTGTTCAGAAATGCACGCTGGATGAGACTCTCTTCGACGTTATGGAGAGAATCGTGCGCGCTGAGGTAACTATACACCATCCAAATGGATGTGAAATGTTTGTAAACAAACCACGACACAAACAACTACAACTCACTTTCTTGGCGGCAAGTTTTAGATAAAATTGTTACCAATATTTATTGAAGGAAAGATCTCAAATCGACATGTAAATTGCGTATAAAAAGACGCGGCAACAAAGTGAATTTCAGGTTAAGTATCAGGTTTGATTACGAATATTATTCATAGAAATTGCCTGGAATATTTCTATTATCCAGGCAATTTCCCTGTGGGATTTATGTAAAGGTTCTTTATTAGTTGAATAATGGAGCTGAACCAATTGAACCAGCAGGATAACGTGGGCAGGCGACCTGCGCAGCACAACGCCGGCTATAAATTGTTGCGTTACAATTGAGTTTAATAGAGAATGTGTACCACTGCACTGTACAAGTCTAGCTAAGTTTATATATGACTAGTTTCTGCCCGCGACTTCGCACGCGTTGTTTCACGGCGAAAAGGTAGCCAATAGATTCCAAGTCATCAAAGATCTAGTTTTTGTTGTATGGAAACGTTATTAGGTTGTTTCTGTCCCATAGGAACTGATTTATCGGATAAAAAGTAGACGTATTTTATACCCATTAATATTACAAATGCGAAAATTTGGATATATGTATGTATAGATGGATGGATGGATGTTTGTTACTTCTTCACGCCAAAACTACTGAACGGATCGGGGTGAAATTTTGCATACAGGCAATTCTAATACTGGAATCAAACATACTTTTTATCCCATAAATCGGTTCCCATGGGATAGAAATCACCTTTAAACGTTTATAGAAACAACGCGTGCGAAGCCGTGGGCATAAACTATTAAAGTTAATTCATTCAGAATTAATGGAGGACCCCTAAAATCCATTCTTTCCATTCCAGGTCCATCGTCTGGTAGTCGTGGACGAGCAAGACAAAGTGATCGGCATTATATCGCTGTCTGACCTGCTGATGTACCTCGTGCTGCGTCCGACAGGCGAGTGCGGCGGCGCCAGTCTGCGCAACGAACACGGGCCTATCGCGGAGACGGACGAGCCCTCCACCAGCGGCGACGCCTCCCCGGACAAATCCCTAGAACCGGAAACAAAAACAGCAGAACCGGATAAACTCGAGGCACCAGACGAAACCGCACCAGACAAAACCGCACCAGACGCCGAAAACCAACTGTGACACTGCACGTGCGAAATGTACGAGTGAGTCTCGACACTTTTAATTTATTCCATTTTTTGTTATTGTGATCAGCCATTTCTATATTGTATGTTACCTTTTATCGTGTATACAATTAGATATCCGTTTTGTAATCTGTAGTTTTAGTGATCGCTACTTAAAAAAATCATTGACTGCGCTATAAATAAGGCGTAGTCGTGTTGTACGTCGGTATGTTTACCGTTTAGCATTAAGCGTTTCGAACCGCTGGTGTGCAATCTTTTTAAGTATTGGCTAAACTCAAAGAGCCTGTTTTTGTGGTAGGTTACTTGGTACTTTTTACCAATGAACATTATGCGTTTCGAACCGCTATGCAATAAGCGTTTTTGAATATTTATTTATAAGTATCATTGTAGTATCTCTAATAAGAATGTAGTGGGTTGTATAATTACGGTATGTGTGATCTTTTGTTAAAGTAATTTTTACTGTTGTTTTAAAGGGGCGTGGACTTAAAGTGTAGCTCCTACATAATACTTACTTCTTAGTTTATTGGTTGTTTTTGATTTTAGAAAAAAATTAACAAATGGAAAGTTTATGGCAGATTTTTAATAGATTCATGTTGGCATTTCTTTTGTATTTAACAAAATATTATCCACCGAATTCATTGTACTTAGAAAGTCTCATAATGTATTGTTTGATGTATGTTATGTATGTACATTTAGTTTAGCCAATATATGTACTACGGTATCTTCCATCATCCTATTAAGTCATTTAGATAAAGAATGCAATTGAAAATGACTACGAGTACTACAGTCCAGCTGCCGTCTTCAATTCCATTCTTTATTTACACGATTTATAACACAAATTATTTATTGTGATTTTCCATATTTGTAATGTTCCAATAACGTTGACATATTGCTTAGTTAAGACGTCGTCCTCTTAAAGCATCCATCATCTGTCAATGGTTGTTTCGTCTCTTCACTACGCAGACGGATTGCGCCGCTGCGCGCGCATCGTATATAGAATATACAGGACGTCCCACGGTTATGCCACATGGAGGGAAAGTATCATAAATATTGTAGATAGAAATAATTGTACTGAAAGAAGACTTCATTTTGATTTGAAAAATCATTTAAAATACATCAAAGATTTTTTGAATAATCGCCTGTCTGAACCAAGAATCGATCGCACCAAACTGATTTTATCATTAGTTAAAAAATATATAATCATTTCCCTATTAAAAGTGCAATCATGCGAGTTAAAAATTCAGAATTTTTAAACAGCATGGTACACATTTTGAGCATTTGCAAAATTTAATTAATTGTAAGCAAAACGTAATTATTTTAAATAAATGTAAATAATTCATGGTCTTCCTATTAGTTAAGATGCTATGTTATTTGGAAAAAAATATCATTACGCATCAAAAGGCGTAATGATATTATAGTAACGGTATCATAAAATTACGATTGTTTTTTTTATAATGTGGCGGGTTCGATTCCTCATTCAGACAGGCGATTATTCAAAAAACTTTGAATGCAGTTTGAATTGTTTTTAAAATCAAAATGAAGTTTTCTTTCAGTGAATAATTGTATCCACAATATTTAAGATACTTTCCATCCATGTGGCATAGCCGTGGGACCCTCTGTATACGAATATTGAAAATTTATGATTTCTTCGATATGTGATGCGCGTGAGGCGCTATTACGATTTAAATAATGGAACTTATATTTTTTCACATAAATTAATCCGATAGGATTAATTTAATATATAATATAAATAATATGTATAATTATAATTATTAAATTTTAATATTTAATGCTTCAATCAAAACTCATTTTCACCAACTCCAAAAAATTACCCCGTTAAATTTTGAGATTCGAAATTCCGTCGATTCGCGGTGAGTAGTCGTTGCGCTGTACTCTTTTCTGTGGATTGCCACCGTGTATTGAGAACATTGCATTTCTTTTTAATACTCGTGTCAGACCACCACATCTAGTCCCCCGAATCTATCATTTGTAATCAGTGTTAGTATTATAAAATAAGTATTGAAGGCATTTTAGGTTCTTTGAATTCGGTGATGATGGCACCGTCGTCGTCGCCATCCAAGCGATCTAAAAATTATTACTAACAAAAAATATTTATGGGTTAGCTCGTAAAAACAAGAAAATTTAATCTATGTAAATTATGAAACATTTTAAAACTGGTCCACGTTTCCTAAAAGTATTATTTTAAAATGTGTTATTAATTTATGAGTACTTTTACTTGATAGATATTAAAAAACCTGCTAAATACTAAAATCCTAATGAACATTACCACTTCAAAAACATGTTGTATAATGTTGACGTAAATCGGACACATTATTTACATATGAATCATAATCACATCAACCTAATAAAAGATAAAGATTCGTAATGAGTCAAAGCGAGTCATAGGTTCCACCAAAAGGCCCGATTATGAAACCATGCTTAGTTATCTATCTATGCTTGAGTAGATAGAATATTGTTACTCAAGCATAGAGCGATGACTGAGCAAATTTTTAGAAACTTTGTGAATGCGCCTTACCAAGTGCGTGCCTATGTCAATTTCATTACGCGGTTCTCGTATTGATTCGTTCACTTCGACACGTCTGATAAAATTAAGCTGGTTTCGTGGGAATAATAACACAATGATATTTAATTAAGCAACTCTACTTGTTTGGAAAACCATCAAGTCTGGGCCTATTATGTGCCAGTTCTGTACTTCGTGACTGGTTATCATATCTGGTTTGTAAAAGCAAATTGTCTAAGAGAATCATACATTAGATTTCATGAATATAGCCAAAATTAACAATTAGGTCTTAGGTAGTCATTAAATTATGTTTATTCAGCATATCGTCGGATACCATTTCATTATTATATTTAGTGATTTCTGTAAGTGCGTCTTTGCATGCGGGCGAGGGCTAGCAGAGCGGTGTACTGCAATTTGTTACTCAGTATCACTTATGGCACAATTTGGTTAGAGTAAAGGTGCCTTTCCACCAGTTTTATGCAAGATCGCTAAGAGGTAAGCGGGATTATGGCTTTGCTACGAACCCTTATTCACGAGAGCCAAGCTAAACAATGAAACATAAACGTTTCTTCTAGTAGGTTTCAAACTCATTTGTAGTCTCTCACATCTCTGGTGGAAGCGCACCTTAAATAACCACCCTTGCGCTGGTACGTAATATTTAATCGTGAAGTTTCTGCCACTACCTCGGTTAAATTATAATTATATTTCCTACATGTATTTTTACTTTGTTTACCTGTTGGAAACAAAGCGAGTTTGTTTTTTATCCTAAAGGTTATTGCCAGACGTGCATCATTTCAAAGCAATGATAACGTCTGAGCCGCATGCATTAATAATGGAGTATGATCGCTCACCAAAGACGTATTCTGTTTTGTATTTTACGTCCATAGCTCAAGATTCATATAAAGCTTGACAGCTGTGGAATGTGTCAGTCTAAAGAGTATCGTGCCAAAATAATTAACATTTACTTTTTTATTGAGAGTTTTCAATTTGCATAAAACTATTAGTTCAAAATAGCTCGATGGGCGGCCATGGCGTGGAATTGCCAATGTCAAATTGATCAACTTCCCATGAATGACGAAATTACTTCTCCAGATTCAACTAGGTTCGAATTCCAATATTTAATTTTGTTCGTCTATGCGAATTTGTTCTTTCAAGTTGAGTATCGAGTTGTTTGGAAATATTTTTTTCATTTCCCCTCACTTCCATTTCAATTAATTATTTGATATTTGTACTGCGCTTCCACTGAAACCTAGCCTGTAGATTTGTTTTTTATTTAATGTAATCGACAACGTTCTTGATCGAAGTCTTGGCTCTGGCCTTTAGGTACCTACTGTGTTATATTTAAAACGCACATGCAAGAAAACAACAAATAAAACCTTATTTCCTTTACTAAATGTCTTTTATTTGACTGTTGCGTTTATTTATTATCCTGTACTCCTCAGAATAGATCCTGCTTTTCAAACATAAAGCTCTATTATTTGATCTACTATCAAAATGAAACTGTTCTTCGAGCAATCTATTATATTAAAATTATACGGATTTGCCTTCTTCTTGTTTCTCAAATGCTTTATCGAATATAGAATAGGTAATTACATGGATAACTCATAAACACGGATCGACTCATAAAAAAGCAGGTTGGGTAAAGCCTTAGTAAAGTGGCCGTTTGACTATAATTTCACTTGATCTTTGCCACCAGCCTAATACAGCGACATTGGGGGGATGGAAAAGATAATACTTTATGGAGTCGTGGAGGTTCGGATGCACGCAGAGTTGGATCGACGACAATAATCAAAAATTAAGCGAGGACATGCCAACGTTACTCGTTAGCATATCCACTTGTCACTTAGATTTTAAGCTGTTTTGTTGTATTGTTTCTATCGATAAGTGTGCAATAAAGAATTTTCTATCTTTCTATCTATCCTCATCAACGACGACATAGTGAAAGCGGCTGGTGGACGATAATCTAACTTGATCTTTAATTTAACTCTAATCGTATTAGTGCTGTCACCTGTCGAAACCTGTAAATAATATTTCTAGCGTTGATCTGAACGGCTATTTAACGTTAGTAACAAGATGTGATCGTGACGTCACCTTTTTACAGACAATTAGGTACAGCGCAGCCCCTCTATCGTGCGGACAGGGAACTACGCAAATCTCTATACAAAAAGGGTCTCTTTTTGTGACGTCTGTCTCTGTCATGATCACGTTTCGTTACTAAGGTCAAATAGAATCACCCCCTGATCTACACACCTGGAAGTTTCTTTACAGAAAAAGTGAAAGTCCGGTTTCTTAGTACACTGTTCATCATGAATCGAACGTCCCTCGCTGATGTGATTAAAGCTCTCTTTGGCTCTCTTTCGACCCTGCCGTGCCTCGTGTGCCTACTATCTCCTCCAGTTTGTCGATATTGTAATTTCAAATTTCGTTTTGTCTTTGGATTTAATTCCTCTTATACTGTCAATTATTTATGGATTTGGTGTGGTATTTATGGTGTTACTTACCGTTTACTTATCCGTCCGCGTTTATAAGGTACCTACTCTTTTAAGCCTTAAGCAAAACAAATTGTCATTTGTTTTGCATATGGCTAAGTTCACATGTTATTAGAGGTCTCGATCCCGGCCCTTATTTCTAATCCCGGGATTTTGGCATTGACTTCAGGTAATCCCGGGATTGTGGAGACAAGCAATGAAAATTTCGTCAGACTCCCTTTGTTGGGTTCTCTACGAAATCAGGAGGATGATATCTATCAAATATATAAGAGCAATAATTCCGTCCATTCAAAAAACCCCTCACGCCATATCTCCGTATCCACGGGGATAGACCCATCTCGTGGGGTATATAAGTGATCAGCAGGAACTACAACTTGGCTCCAAGGGAATTTCAAACCGTCATACCTGGAACCATCCGAGTTAGACCCGCATTGTTGGTCTCTATGAAATCAGGAGAACGAGCCGTATCACACCCTTTTAGTTTTTTTATTGCGATTCATTACTTTTACACAGATATTTTATTTGAATGCTGGTAACTTATTTTATAGCAGCCCCCCACCCGACACGTGGCCTAGTTGCGGAAACGAGTCCGGAATTAAAAAAATATATAAAAAATAAAAATGGTAACTTATTTTCTTTAAGTGACTTGTGACAAGAAGTTCTTTATTTAGAATAAGTATACTTACATTGAAAGATACAACTCAAGTTAATACAACTACGAAAAAAAGATATTCTTCTAAGATACTTAGGACACTGAGTCTACCAAGGAAATGTAGCTCATGACCCACACCACGGAAATCTCTTAATCCACAGTTTGTTTTTAAGTTTTAAATAAAGCCCCCTATTATGATTGAATTTTAGATGTTTCATGTTAGTAAAGTAAAGGTAGAGCCGAAGTAGGTATGTAAGTAACGTTGGTTACTTACATACCTACTTCAGCTCTACCTTACTTACCTCTACCTTACTTTGTACCTTACTTCGGCTTGGGTAAGTCCTTTGTAACATTTTGCTGATATTCCTCAAACGATAATTGACGCATAACTATGGAAACTATTGTCAATACCTGTCAGTACCTGCTTCAGTCGTAGGAGAATTTATTATCAAACACATACCAAGGAGCCGATTATTAATGGTCCCATCGACACACTTCACACAGCATTCATTCACAAGCAAGCACACAGCGTAAATCTATACTAATATTATATTGAGGAAAGATTTGATTGTTTGTTTGTTTGTTTGTATTGAATAGGAAACTACTGGACCGCTTTGAAAAATTCTTTTACCATTAGAAGCCCACATTATTCCTGATGAACAGGCTACTTACCTCGGGGAAATGTTTCATTCCTACAGGAAAACGGGTATTAAGAATGCAGCTAGACATAGATATAAGTAAAATCTGTAGATACGTTCTCGCAGCGCTTACTCTACGATAAAATACAAAATAATTTGTTTACCTTAACGATTACAGATGACATAATGTTACAGTTTATGAGTTAAGTACCTAAGAATTACCTGTGTTGCAACTACACGCAAATACTCGCTCACAGTTACATTTCCAATCTTGTGCAATAATTATAATGAACAAATATGAGGGCATTGCTATTTTAGGCATTGTCATTTAGTCAAAAAATCACACTAAAGTACGTCGTAGTAAGCACGCGTAACACGAACGTCGCAACCAGTGGTCGAGTCTGTTTTTGAAGCTGTTCACAGAGGGAGCTGTTACAACTTCTCCAGGAAGCCGGTTCCAATTGTGCACCACTCGGTTACTCGGGAAGTGATGAGCAATTAACATTGCTCATCACTTCCACACTAACGTGTTTGATGGTGAATGGGTTACACTGATACTATGGCCTCTAGCTGTTTTGAATAACACCTTGGGGGTTTTTTGTAAACCTGTTAAAACGTCGGGAAAAATAGGTAAATAAGCGCGATAAATACCCGTGAATATTTTATAATAATGTATTCTAACCTCGTATGTTTAAAAAACTCTCTTTATCTTTGTTTTCTTGTTGCCCTTCAAAAATTAAAGCCATTTTGAAATTTATGTAGGTATTACATGAAAATTCCTTTCTCGCGAGACCCCATTATTGACATAGACTTTTTATCCTGGAAAAGCGCGTGCGAAGTCACGGGCAGAAGGTTGTAGTCTCTAGTTATTATTGTCGTGTATGAAGATAATAATTTCTGAAAAGCGTATAAACTTTGACGGCGGAAGACTTTTTTGCTACCCGTCCCACTGCTAGACAATCCCTTCGGTCTCCCTGCCGCGCACTTATAAGAATGGACCTCAGTATCGCAAAATAGAGACGTGGAAGGAATATTATACCTACATATACTTAATATAATGATAATTCCATTAATACTGTAGGTACTTACATTTTTGCATGATAATATATAATCACTAGAAAACTTTGATGTAATGATTTTTTTAATGCCATGATGAGCTGTTTTCGGGTTCTGATCACTGACTGCAGCCGTAGATGAGATTTACAAGCCCTCTAAAATAACTATGTTGATTTCCTCTTCTTCTTGTGATCACAATGAATTTCATCCCAACTAACAAATATTTGACACGAGTGTTCTTAGTGTTTTCTATTTACCTAGAATAAAAAAGATACACAATACAAGCTCTGCTTAGCTTGGGAGCTAGATGATGCTGTGTGGATTTTCTAGCTTTATTTATTTACTGAATAAGTGTATTTTTTACCGTAGTGCACAAGAAGGAGGGTTATATTTTTCCGTCCCTATGTATGCTCCAAAGAAATCCCATTCATAATAATGCATGAGGTTTCTTTGGCAAGCTCATCCATCAGTCTACGCGGGTGGATGGATTTTAGTCTGCAGCGCGTCCGAAGAGTTCGATACCCTATGTATTGTGCTGTGAATGAACCGACGCGAAGTAGGTACTTCTCCTTACTATGAGTTCAGGCAAGATCGCAGAAATCGGCCACAGTACAATGCTGGCCAGACCCATTTTCTCACTGAGCTTCTTAATGTGCCTCTCTCACGTCAGGGAAATTTCCAGTTTGAAGCCAAGGAAGGTTGTACAATATACTTGTTCAACAACTTTGCCGAGGGCACAGCTAGTAAAAAACACAATTAACTATGATATGAACATAGATATGAACTTACAGACATTTATATATTCTAAATTACCATTTTCTTTTTTTATATTAGCATGATAGTTTTTAGTTGTCCTCGTTTTTTGATTTCTGTTAATTTATCTGTATAATATCTAAGCTACTTGTTTTCACATTGTGTACTATTATATCAGAATAAACGTATTTCATTTAATTTTTTATTTATTTTATATACTTACACAATATTGCTCGCTATTTAAAACAAATATCCTATTTATATTGGTTTTTGAGCTTTTGAGAAAAGTACGTAAAATTAT
Source organism: Eupithecia subumbrata (assembly GCA_949316285.1). Taxonomy (NCBI): domain Eukaryota; kingdom Metazoa; phylum Arthropoda; class Insecta; order Lepidoptera; family Geometridae; genus Eupithecia; species Eupithecia subumbrata. The sequence continues at coordinate 8,211,432 of OX438642.1, read as the reverse complement.
AACTAGATGTCGCTACTAAACGTGAACGAGCGCTAGATCGCGCTTACGAAGCGTTTCACAAAATGAGTGGTCCGAGAACCATAATCAAGCTTCAGTATCCTAATCTCAGACACATGTTATCCATACCATAGATTTATATCTATGATCTATACATAATGTTTTTGGCTAGTAAGGATACTACGCAAGTAGTAGCTTACTTAATAAATTTAGCGTTATTAAAGCGTTTTAAAGTTTTTAAAGCGTTTGGCTAGTTTTACATTTAGCTACTAAGTTGTTATGTACATATCTTAGTTATTATAATAATGAATGAGCTTGATGTAAAATCTTCAAAGCCGGGTCAGTCGGTATTGTAGATAAATAGATAGAAACTTTATGAATTCTTTGAATTTCATTGAAATAATAATATAAATATAATCACACTAATATATTAAAAAAGTTAAAGTTTGTGAAGTTGTTTGGATGTTTGTTACCATACATACCTTCCCACCTACATCTTATTATTAATAAATACTTTTTTGAAATAGTAGTATACTAAAAGCCATTCTTTAGTGAGTTTAACTATGAATGGTGTAACAGCACCTGTAGATCGTATTTTTTTTTGTTTTATTTATTAGTTCCATTACTTAGTGAGTTACATTTTATGTGAATTGTGTATGTGTATGTGTACCTATTTAATTTACGCACTAATAAAAAATCATTAAAATACGGATTTTTTATTAGTGTGTTTTGGTTCAATTATATCATTATGAGTGATGTGAGTAATTTATCCGTAAGCCAACAAGTGGTTCTGACGGAAGACCAGCGTTGGATGCTAGATAGTCATTCAACTCATGCTGAGTCAGGTCCATTTTTGTAAACTGACCTGTTTTAATAGTAGCCGCTGGTGTGGGACTTCGTAAGCTTTCGCTTTGGGGAGCTTCGTAATTTACTTTCAGGCAGATGTAATCTAATAGGATATGTATAAGTACCTTCCATAATATGGTTTTTAGGGTTTTGAAGATCGAAGATCGGTTTCAAAACCCTTATTTATTATTTATATCATAGTAAAGGGACTTTGTCGCTTAGCGACCACATCGCCCTAAAAAAAAACCCTTATGGTCTCGCTTTGTCTGTCCTTTTTTTCCCTCCATAATAACTCAAAAACTACTGCAGCTATCAACTTGAAATTTAAAACAATAATACATTTCGTGCGCCTGTACAGATTTAGAGAAAAATAAATGAAAATGAATATTTTCCATACAAATTGTGATGCCGAAATTTTAAAAGATACCTACAGAGTCATATGGGGTATCAAAGGAAAGGTATCATTTTGTAAATTTCAAAATATTTTTTGAAATTTTTGTAGGTTTCATACTTTTTAAAATATTTTGAAAAATGTCGAAAAAATACCCATCCCCCCCCTATCTCCGAAGATTGCAGGGCGATCCATGTAAAATGTATGGAGCGCTTATAGACATGGATCTATATTTTACAGGAAAAATATAGAGAAGTTTGAAAAAAGAACACTTTTTGAAAAATTGTCAAAATGCGGGGAAATAATTTCCAAAAGGGGGGGCTACCTCACCGAGTGGGGTATCAAATGAAAGGTATCGGATTGAAGATTTCAAAACAGTTTTTCAAATTTCTGTAGGTTTCATACTTTTTGAAATATTTTGAAAAGAGTCGAAAAAATACCCATTCCCCCCTCCTATCTCCGAAGATTGCAGAGCGATCCATGTAAAATGTATGGAGCGTTTATAGACATAGATCTTTATTTTACAGGAAAAATATAGAGAAGTTTGAAAAAAGAACACTTTTTGAAAAATGCTCAAAAGGGGGGGGGGGGGGAGGAATACCTCACCGAGTGGGGTATCAAATGAAAGGTATCGGTTTGAACATTTCAAAACTGTTTTTAAAATTTCTGTAGGTTTCATACTTTTTGAAATATTTTGAAAATAGTCCAAAAAATACCCATTCCCCCCCCCCCATCTCCGAAGTTTGCAGAGCGATCCGTTTAAAATGTATGGAGCGTTTGTAGATATGAATCTATATTTTGCACGAAAAATATGGAGAAGTTTGAAAAAATAACACATTTTGAAAAATGGTCAAAACGGGGGGGAATAATTTTCAAAAGGGGGAGCTACCTCACCGAGTGGGGTATCAAATGATAGGTATCGGTTTGGACATTTCAAACCAGTTTTTACAAATTTCTGTAGCTTTCATAATTTTTGAAATATCTTGAAAAAAAGTAGAAAATGATTCCATTTCCCACTTTAACCGAAGCATGCAGAGAGATCTATCTGAAATGTAGGTTGGTACCTACTATTCTTAGGTATTCGTTAAATTGCGAACTCTCTAACCGGTACTTTTGGTACATATTTGTTGAAAAACGTTCAAAACCCTCGGCGCGCGAGTTACACTCGCACTTGACGGATCTTGTTTTATATTATCTACGTTGTATAACCCATTCAACTCTAAGATTAACCTTGGAACTTTCCGGTATGATATAAGCAAAAAGTTCTTAGATGGATAACTATTATTTACTCTTTAATTGATTTTATACTGAAACTAGTGTCTGCCCGCGGCTTCGGACTAGTTTTTTCCCGAAGAAAAGCCTCTGTGTTTGTATGTATGTCTGTCCCCGGTATCCAATTTATCCTAATGCCAAATTTTATAAAGATCCGTTCAGCTGCTTCGTTGTGAGAAGATAATCAAGCGATTTTTAAATAAAAAAAAGACAATAAAGATGAAGCATCAGGATGCCCAAGTAATCTCAGCATTTCGAAGACTAAGTGGTTGACGTAGGCGACTTTTAAAATATGTTCATACGTTATATGAAATTTTCGGCGACCCTTTGTCACCGCTAACGTATCTATTCTCGTGCCGGATGGTCTGTTTCGTGACGATGGTAAGAGGCTCGACGGTATGACACTAGTCCCATGGGAGTTGGGGAGACTCATTGTGTAGACCGCTACATGCGTCGACACGACACACTTGCATCTTCCCATCTTCCGAGGATATCCGTGAGGGCTGGTGCGGCGATTTGGCCGAGGACCTAAAGAGACTCAAATATGCAGGTCTCATTATGAAACCGAACACGCCTTCGTACATGGTACGGTATCTACATAATAAATCTATAGTAATGTAAGACTGTTTGTCCTGACTCACAGACACCTCTCCCGGAATTCCCAGAATTTCCCTGAATTTAGGAAGGACTTAAAATAAACGAGATTCTCGGAATTCTAATGCTCGCTGGCCGCGTAAATTTCAAATTTCGCGGGTACTGCACTCGTGCTGGTGCGGGCTTCCGCGAGGCGGCCGTCCGTCTCGCTCTTATTTTCTATCCCATAGCTATGATAAAGATACCGATGCTGCGAGTGAATTTTCTGCTCTAGAATTACCACAAAAAAGACTAAACATGAGCATTGATTGAACTTGCAATTAAAAACTTTCACAGGTTTAATAGTCGGGACTTCGGAAACTAATTGAAAATCTTAAACCTTCTTTGGCAAAAAAGATTTCTTGTGGAAGAACAAAATGTGAAAGTATTTGCGAAATAGTGCTAGCTCGTGCAGCTCAAAAAATACTCTTAAATAAGATTAAGTTGGCGGAGGTTATTTCAGCCGCAATAGAAGCGTCCAGCGTTCTCCGTGGCGCAGCGGGCGAAGGTCCGCCTGCGACGTAGGAGGTTGCGGGTTCGATTCCCGCCTCGGAACAAATTTGTGTACGATCTGCAGAAATTTGTTCCGTTGATCTGGGTGTTTTCTATGTATAATAAAAATATCTATATATGTAGTGTATTCTATTAATCTAGTACCCATAACACAAGCTCTGCTTAGCTTGGGGCTAGATAATGCTGTGTGAATTGTTCAGCATTATTTATTTATTTATTAATAAAGGCAACGTTAAAAGGTTTCCTATAATTGTACAGTATCATACGGAAAGTGGAATTGAAAACGGACTACTTTTACGTAGTGAGAATGTACGTAAAAGTAGTGGAAGAAAATAGTAGTGATATTAAATAACAGATTTGCTAGTACCAGACCAGTTATTTTGTAGTTTGTACATAATGTTGGACAATCCACACAGCATCACCTACCCCCAAGCTAAGCAGAGTTTGTATTATATTAGTTTTAAATAAAATAAAAAGGCACGAAAAATCGCTGTTTTTTCTCCCGGATTTAGAGTAACAACCCTATAGGGGTTGTTACTAACAACCACACAGCCCAAACCACTTATTGTAGAGACTTGAAACTAACAGGTGTCTTAGTACGAAACCGGCACAAAGAAAGGAATTTCGAAAATTCGCCTAGGTTCAAAATAGGAGTTGAAAGTTTAAACGGAAATGCTCTGTATTTCAGCAACCGTTAGCAATAGAACTAAAAAAAAAACTTTTAGATTCCCCTTACAAATCGAACAACCATTTGATTCATCGTTTTCTGAATTTCTCTGAATTTCAGGGTATTTCCTAATCTGTGGACACGGCGGCCATTGGTGATCCGTGGAACCGTTTATCGGTCCCTCCACAGAAGATAGTTTTTCGACAAAAAACTAAAATAAATGAGTTATTCTTATACCCTATGAATTTGCCAACTATATTCGATATAATTGTATTGTATTGAAATCGGATAGAAGGACATTATTATTATTGTATTATTATTATTGAAGAATACTTTAAAAAACCTTCTGGTGATGAATCAAAGTGGATACATGAGGTGACAGACTGGTTTGCAGTTTTGATGATCGAGAGCAGAGTGAGCCTAAGAGCAAAAACCTTCAGAACAAAACGTTTGTCTATGTATATTTGTGAAATTTATCAAAAGTATGAAAATATGTAGGAAGTCGCGGGTAACAGCGGTAACCCGTGACATGATATTGAAATAGTATTTTCCTTCTATGAATATCTACCCACCACCAAGTTAAGCATAACTAGATTCATAAATGTAAATTCTTTAGAAATAAATGTCTTTTGTATTACAATTTCAGCTTGTGTTTTTCCCGTGACTGTATGAGGTGTACTATTGTACTGTACATGATTGTACAACGAAGATGTAATTTCCGCTTGACAATGGAGCGATCTTTAGAGCGATTGCTATATCAATCCAAGGTTCTGTTGGCAAATCTCTTCTCTTTAATGGGTTAGGTGCATTAGGAGCACAGATTAAGAGCAGACACCAGGATGCAACCTTGGCAGGTTTTACATAAGGTTTCAGCGTCCTTATCACATTTTGACCACCATACTTTCGTTCTTAGTCTCCCCTTCATAGCAACGATACCGGGGAGGCCTTCATGTGCTGTTTTCAGAACTCTCTCACGTAATACGGTAGTTATCATCTTTGTTCCTCTCAGCAGTATGTCTTTATGAAAACAAACCTCATTCTGGAAAATTTTATGACCTTTCACTGATTCGTCCTCAAGCAAACTCAGTAACTGCTTGAACATAGTCTTTAATAGGGTTGTTGTGAATATCAGCAACAGTATCTGCTGATGATCAGCATTAATTTAGACATCAGCATTCTGATTTTCAATGCTGATGTTCGAGTAGCAACATGACACGATGGCCCAAAGCTTAGAGCACATTTTTGTATAAATAAGGTGAGTAAGTGCGCGTATTTTGTTACTTGTGTTTTGTTGTGGTGCGAATGCAATGTTTTAATAATGCCATCGCCTCTAAAAAGTGAGATAAGGACATATTTAAATTAATTGCAGAACCTGCAAGGTGTACAGTTTGTAAAAAAGATTATTCTCGTAAACGAGAATTATTTGAAGAGCCTACACCCTATATTTGCAGGAGCTTTGAAATCTTTTATCGCTAAAATATATTTTTGAAGTGGCTCTACACCGTGTTTAGAAAGTTCATGTCCTAATAAATGAGTAAAGTAATACGTCTTGAATCGGGATCTAGCTCAATGTGATGAAAAGCATCTAATGTCTAATTTTTCTTTTTTTTAACTATGCTGGACTATCCACGCAACATTATCTAGCCCAAAGCTAAGCAGAGCTTAGATTAAAATTGCTGAAGATCTTCGCCTCTCTCACTTTCGGTAGCAGTTACTCCATTGTCGGTAATGGGTGAGTCTCCCATTTGATAGCCGCGTTAGCTCGTCGCATGTCGACACACAACCGGATCTTTCCATTATCTTTGACCACAGGAACTATCAGTGAAATCCAGTTCGAAGGACCTTTGACTTCTTCTATTATGTTTTTCTCCAGTAACTCATTCAGCTTCTTTTCCAAAATATTTGTTTCCATCAAATGGAACTCTTTTAGGTGCACCGGGCTTAAATCCCGAAATAAAAGCTGTGCTGCCTGATTCTTTAGTGTCTCTAGACAAGGGCATAGAAAATAAGCAAAATCTTCTTGGGACTGCTATTTCATACACAGCTTTAGTAACATCTCAAATGTTATACAACAAAGATAAAAATAAAGAGCTTTTGAAAAAACTTATGGATGCCAATCGCATACTACGTGATGACAGCATTCTAACTCATAATCAGAAGGATGTTTAGCTTACATGCGCTCAAAAAAGATGTTAAATCACAAATATACCACACTAAAATAGATAGATTGCTATTTGGTGAGAACCTGACGGACACCTTTCGAACAGCCAAAGCTGTTACGAAATATATAAAATAGGTGGGGGCGCTGATTCGGGTCGGGGTAGAGCCTTAATACACTTAGAAACAAATGAGTTTTTCATTACAACTCCATTTTTTTATGGAGCCTATTTCGTCCCACTGCTAGGCAAAGGCCTCCCCCGCACCCTTCCAAACTTCTCGGTCTTCTACAGACTCAAAAGATAAAAATTACAATAATAAACAAGATCCGTCAAGTGCCAGTGTAACTCGCGCGCCGAGGGTTTTGAACGTTTCTCAACAAATATGTACCAAAAGTACCAATTAAATTGGAATGTGTAGACCAGTATATTTTGAACAATATTTTTAGTATACATACATACTTAGTAAATAAGACTCACAAATTTTTCTACACAACTTATACATAAAATCCCCACTATCTCAAACTATCATCCCGTGGATTGGTTCCTTCTATTGTCCGTCGAGCTGCTAAAAGAAAATAAATGAGTGGACGGAGTCTCAGGGTAATTTTCATAGTAAATTGTCCTCGCAAAGAGAGCTTCGCAAAGAGAGCTTCGCGAAGGCAACGTGAAAGAAGATAGGTATTTATAATTGTAATGTTTAGGTATTTATATTAATGCCTTTAGGCATTTTCAAAAACTTCGGTAAGGTCGGTTTCTATATACCTTTTCCATCAATGGCTCGGTACTGAAGGGATATGGTTCGATGGAGTCGTCTTGAAACCGAAACGCTTCGTCACCGCGATCTAGCCTTCGTACAAAATAAAGCACGACATCTAGTTATATACGAGATAAACTAAAGTTCGTAAAATTGCCGCGGAAAAAGCTCGCTCCTGGCGCTGTAAGACACTTTACAAAGTTGTGTTATTGTGAATGTGAATTTTTAAAAGCATGTGAATAAATTAGGTAGGTACTTACCATCGATCAACATTTTGCCGGCCCCCCCGAGATTCACATGTGCATCCCGAAACCGTCTGATTAGTTACCATTTTAACTAGTGTCATTTTAGCGCTCGGACAAAAAGCATGGCAAAGTTCCGAAAAGGCCTGCTACTTTTTGGGAAATTTGAGGATGCCTCCTGGACGAAACACCTTTTAGCGTCATGAAGTTTTTATGTTTTTCTGGCGATCTATGTAGTTCAGGGTAGGATCTGTTGGATGCAAAATGACACCCTGCGCAGTTCTTCATGTGCTTTCATGCTTCATGTGCCACCGCAATTGAGACCGAAAGGGAAGTATGGAATTAAAAGACACGGTTGGGAAGCATTTGACCCCTAAATGTTAAAACGAGCGTTTGCGTAGGCATAGGCACCCAAGAAACTTTTTCATCATCCATCGCACTCTTTCTGTTTAGCCACCGGGCTTTCAAGGTGAAACCACAGCCTTCAGGTAATTCGAGAGAATCTACAAACTCTTCAAGAGAAATGACTACGGGCACATTTCGGACGAGGCCCATACGTGGGATGAGGATTGTGGAAGATTCATTAACTGTAAATAATAGCACGCATCGAGAATTTCACTGTCTAAAAATGAGTTAGCATCTGCAGCAGTTTAAAATTCGACCGTTTCCCGTTGCACCCGACAGCTTTTACTCCGTCGCGATATTTATTTTTAATTTTATGATTTTTCTAAAATTGACCGTATTTTATTGGAAGAGTCAGTGTCAGTTCTGGACACATAGACTTTGAACGGGTCTTTGTCTATCAAATTTGAAGATTCTAAAACTATGATTGTCCTCGAAAGTGTAGTATAAAGCACTATGTATCACTCGAAAGAAAGTGCGATTCCTACCCCGGTGTGTTGAGGCCCTCGGCTGTGCCTCGCTCGAGCCTCAAATGACACACTCGATTCGATAGGAATTGGGGACTTTATCGCCTAGATGTACAATGTACCTACTATTTTTGGTATCCGAGACCGATCAGGAATGGCCTTTATATTACGGCGCTTCACGCAAGAACACATTTCTGTGCAAGGAAATAATACTTTATTTTTATCTGGTGGGTCAGGCGGATCTGGTGCTGGTGGTATTGATGCCGCCGGCAAGAAAATCGACGGGTCTATGGATGATGGACACTGACCTGGGGTTACCAAAATGCGTAAAATATAAAAACTACACTACTTGCGGCTTACAAAATGTACACAATACAAATAAATAAAAACGAATAACTCAGATAATCGAGAATTGAACTCTCTTTATAAGTCGGGTCTTTCGCCTATATTTTTCGCGTGCTAATACAATGCCTGCACTCTTATAAAACACATCTATTTTACCGCAATAAATGGTTGTACCAACCCCTCGTATTCATCGTCCTTGTCTTTATTCGGGGGCATCTTTCGAAATTGACACAAATAGCACGATATCTCAACAAAGTGACAGACAATACGAAAAAAAAATTAAAATTTCAATACGAGCGCATTATGATTTCATTCACGTAAATAAATTACAAAATCATTTATTTAAAAAATATACCTAAAAGCGAATATAAAAACCTTGAATTACGTAGCGGAATTTCGAAAAATTGATTCCGTAATTGGGATCCGGCTCGAAGGACCAAAATGTGCGGAATCGACAGCTACGTAATAAATAAATTAATATTCCCCTAAAAAATTAACTCCCCGAAACAACCTTAACAACAGTTAGTAAAAGCCACAAATTTAGATTAATAAAAATATTTAACCTAAAATGCGAACCAAAAGATAATATTTTTATGAAACACCTCAAAACTATTTATTACAAAAATGTTACTATTCAATTCACGAATTCTTCTCCGATTAGTTTAAAGCGAATAACCAAAAGTTTACTAGCTGACATACTATTTGTTACCTTTAGATTAAGTTAGAAAGTAAGTACCTACCTACCTAATCATGACATACACCTATTTTATGAGAATTTATTTGACGTTGTAAATATGTCATTATCAATTAGTACCTACAAAATAAGCATGCCTACCTTTTGTGACACTATTATATTACCTATCTATACTATTATATTACCTATCATAGATTAAATTGATAAAATTTGACTATTCCAAAACTGACGTTAATTTGCGGTCGTTCTATTAAATTGAAAACCTGATCTTATTCAATTCAATTAATTACTTATTCTTGCCTTTTATAATAACTACTTATTTTAAAAATTACATTCCTAAATTATCTTATTCCATAAATATGAAGTATCAAAGTTGTCAATCTAACATGAGCGAACCCAAATAATTGTAGCGCCCTGTCAGGGTTTTTATGCATTGCGTACCCACTAAGACTACCTACACCTAAGAACAATACTTGTATGCATAAAATCCCAATAAATGATATGAATATGAATGAATAAATTCTGGCCCAGCTTAGAGACTCACCCTTTCGATTTGCTGCAACCAGCCTCTGGGCTCAGGTCTTGAGGATATGGAGAATCCTCTGAATAACAATGGTACAAGTTTTGTGCGTTCTTTCGTGAGCTACTTTCTTGGTTCTGTCATATTGAAGTATTCTAATTCTAATTCTAATTCTGAATGGGGGTACCGGGATCTGCACTGACATCTCGCATAGGAGTGTATTTTTGCATTGTCCCCCTGCCTAACCAGGCCCTAACCAGCCCAGCTCCTTAAAATATCGGAGCAGGACCCTTGGCGATTGACAGCTTTGTTTCAGCTTTTCTGTAGGCGTGGACGGGTCTGATTCCTCTATAAGAGTCTTCAGTCCCGTTTTCCGTCTGACGTCCTCTGTGGCTGTGCAGTGTACCACTACATGTTCCACAGTCTCTTCTTCCTGGAAGCAGCCACGACACAGACTACTGTCTGTGGCTCCAGTTTTAAGAAGATGATGGTTCAGTTCACAGTGACCTGTGATGATGTCCACCATTGTTCTGAGGTCCTCGCGGCTCATCTTGAGCAATGTGTTTGTGGTTTTCCTATCTTTGGAGGGGAGTATTAGTTTTGTATGTTTGCAGTCTGTTCGGCGCTCCCATAGTTTTTGGTGTTCTTTTTCTGAGTATAGTTTTAGTCTGTTTCTTACTTCTGCTGTGGGTGGGTTTGACAGACTGATGTCCTGTTTTGTTGGGGTCTGTCTCGCTCCTTCCTTTGCAAGTCTGTCTGCATTTATGTTGCCTGGATCGGATCGGCTCTCCGTCCATACTATGCTGACTTTCGTTTGGTCAGAGAGACTTTGTAGAGCGCTGTGACATTCTACAATTGATTTTGATCTTGTGTCTGTCCTTTTGAGCGCGTTTAATAGTGCCGCGCTGTCTGTCTTGAAGACCAGCTGCATCTGGCAGGTCGATTCTTTGATAGTTGTTTCCAGCAGCATGTGTTTTGCCGCCAGTTGTAGTCCCAGTGTTTCCGCCTGAAAGGCCGTGGTGGCTGAGTTTAGTGGTTGAGCTCTCGAGAGTCCAGTTTCGGGACAGAAGTAGCCGCAGCCAGCTCCTGTTTTGTTCTTGGCTCCATCAGTGTAGATGTTATATGTGGTAACATCATGTGAGGTGTTCGCAACTGCGTTCTCTTCGTGCGTTGTTGCGTAGGTCTTACCGGTTAAGTAGGTAGACGCTATTCTGTCAGTACCATTCGCCGCTTCTGGAATTGCAGCTAAAGCTTTACTTAATATTCTGCAGTGGTTTGTTAGGCCTAAATCGCCTTTCCATTGGTCTGTTGATTTAATTCTTAGAGACGCTGCCATTGCTTCTTGCTATATGTGGACGTGCAAGGGCGTTAGTCCTAAAATTATGTCCAGTGCAGCAGATGGGGTCGATTTCCTACATCCGCAAATGAGTGCGCAGGCCAGTCTTTGAACTTGCTGCAGTTTGTTAATAGTGGTGACTAAGTTTGTTCTAGGCCACCAAACTATTGCACCATACGTTAGCACCGGGCGTACCATGACTGTATACAGCCACAGGCATAGCTTGGGCTTTAGGCCCCAGTCCTTGCCTACCGCTCGGGTGCATTGCCATAAAACGTTTGTGGCTTTTGTTGTGATATGGTCTAGTTGCTTGCCCCACAGTAATTTACTGTCTAGCCATATGCCGAGGTATTTGACCTCCTTGCTTAGTGTCAGTGTTATACCTAGTAGTGAGGGGAGTTCTAGTTTTGGTAGTTTAGTTTTGCGAGTGAAGAGTACTAGTTCTGTTTTGTTCGGGTTTACTGACAGACTGTGTTTGGTGCACCATGTTTCCACAGGCCGTAGCGCCTTTTGCATCTTTTCGCAAAGAGTTGTTTCGAAAAGCCCCGATATCATGATTGCAAGGTCGTCTGCATATGCGATCGTTAGAATACCATCTTTGTTCAGTGAGTCCAAGAGTTCGTTCGCGACCAGTATCCACAGGAGCGGTGAAAGGACCCCGCCCTGTGGGCACCCCCACGTCACCCTGCATTGGGCTGCTTGCCCCAGGGATTCTGAACTCTCGATTTTGGTTGCTCTGTTGGATAGCATTTCAGCTATCCACTGATTCAGATTTTGATCAACTCCTTGCTTTCGCAGAGCGTTTTCAATTGACGGGAACGTTGTTTTGTCAAAGGCACCTTCTATGTCTATGAAGGTGACCAGGCACGATTGTTTATTTTCAAGCGCACATTCAATCTTGTGGACGACTTGGTGTAGAGCCGTTTCAGTAGATTTACCTGATTGATAGGCGTGTTGGTTTTTGTTCACTGGGTTTCTAAGTAGCGGCCCATTTCTAATGAACTTGTCGCATAGTCTTTCTAGTGTCTTCAGTAGGAACGAGCTTAAGCTTATTGGTCTGAATGACTTTGGTTGGGTGTAATCTGTTTTGCCAGGTTTTGGCAGAAATAATATTACTTTGACCTCCCTCCAGGCATGAGGGATGTATTTCCATGCAATGCAGCTTCTAAATATAGAGGCTAACCTTGATGTGATTCTTGTTAGATTCCACTGCAGAAGGGCGGGGAAGACACCGTCAGTGCCGGCTGCTTTGTACGGTTTAAAGCTGCTAACCGCCCAATCCAGCGCTTCTTCTGTTACTATCTGGTTTGCAAGTTCCCAGTCGTCAATGTTGAATTATTGCAGATTCTCGACTGACGCTGGTCAGCCTTCTTTGCCATACCTGAGATTAAAACCCAACATTTCCGTAGCAATAATTTATTGGTTGGAAACATAAACAAAAACACCAGCTATTTATTAGCAAAAAATATATTATGTTTCATCAGGCTACACTTTGACAAAATAGTCGTTAATTTTGTTTAATTGTTATCATTTGAAGACCGAGACAATTATGTCTCGGTCTTCAAATGATAACATTACTAGCTCGAGATTTGAGGCAAGTGCGCTAACTCCGCACGCTATCTCACGTGTTTATTGAAAAGTCTGATTTTATGAATATTTAATTCATTAGCTTTTACACACAACGGGAAAAATGAAAATAACAGCCAAAATAAGTGTGGGCCTGGTCAAAAGGAGGATCTCCAAAATCTATAATAAATAAATTAAACCACAATCCAAGTACAAAATCATTACTATATTGAATTTATTACGACCATGAATTACAGTTATTTATGGTAAAATTTTAAAAGCTGGCGCGATCCCCTGTTATCTTCGTATACTGAAGGCCTGGATATACATATATCGTCATGTGGATAAATTGTATAACACAAACAAAAGAAATAACGCCAGCATAAAAAAAAATCTATTGATTTTTGACGACTGTCCACAGCCTAGCGATATTTTTTAGTGCCATTAATCTAACATTTTACCAAATATTGTTTTTTATTGCATGATGTTTGCCATTTTATCAACTGATTTCTTTTTCGCAAAGGACAGGACAGATGTGGCTCGGTCTAATAATATATCCATCTGTCTATAATCCATACGAATATTATAAATTCGAAAATAACTCTGTCTATCTGTCTGTTCCCTATTTACACTTAAATGGCTGAATGAAATTTGGCAGGGAGGTAGAGGGTATCCCAGGGATGGACATAGGCTACTTCAAAAGTTTTGTATAACAAGCATTAAAAGTTGCGGCTTTCTATATACATTTTATATAATAATTCATAAATAATTTTATTTTATAATTTCTATATTTATTATCAAAGTCAATGTGTTTTTCTACCATTGTTTTTATATCAGCAACTTTTGTTGTTGATGTAGGTGCCTTACTAAGGAGTACTGAGTGATATGGAGCATTATTATCCATTACAATTTGAAGCCCCATTGAAATTCGGATGTAATTTTTCTTTCACCAATTTTGTACATTTTGAAACATTGTGTTTCATTCCACTAACATCAATGGCGTTTATTCCATCCAGTCCTACTAGTAGTTTGATTATCTGACTGTTAGGACAGAAGTTATCCAAATTGTTAGACTGATTAATCGAACTTTTTGGATCAGTCAATCAGATGGCAGATTTTATTCCAAATAGAACTACTTTTACTATTACGGTACACTCAAGTGGAAAGATGATCAGTTCTATGTATTTATGCATGAACGCAATATAGGTAATTATTTATTTAGGAGTACAGTTTTATAGGTAATAAAATAAAATACCTAAATATTGAGCCTACCCTACCGTACATACTTTCTGATAATTATAGTGTAAAAAAGTTAGTGTTTGTCTTATGGCACATTAATCTAAACTATCCAATTCCATTTTGGGACGCTCGTTTTGTGTTTTCCTGGTGTGGAAAACTGCCCATTAGTACATAGTTGCACCTTTATTCACAATTCTTCTGACGGTACTAAATTAATACTGTCCCACTTATCTCATAATATTCTACTAGTACCAATAGATTTACCTTAGAAAATTATGGGATCAATGAATATGGGACACATGAAACAATACTGAAAAAAAATCAAGAAAAAATATTCGGCTCGGAAGTGCCGTGTATGGCCAAAGATGCCATTAAACAAACGTAAACAATACCTACGTGCACAATGTAATTCTTCAATATTCCGCCGTTTCGTATACAAGAGTACAAGCCTCGAGTCTTAAGAGTCCTTACCACGGGCCGCATCTCGCATTGTTCGTGCTTGCGAGGTGAGTGTTCGTCGTATCGCAGGAACTGAATAATTTTACTGAAACGCGCAGAAATGTATAGCACTCATGATCAGTGCTCGTACTCGCTTAGTCTATAATAATAACTAGCTGAATTCTTACTTCCCGTTTTCCCGTAGGAATGAAGCATTTTCCCGCGGTAAAAAGTAGCCTACGTTGATAAGGAATAATGTGGGCTTCTAATGGTAAATGAATTTTTCAAATCGGTCCAGTTGTTTCGGAGCCTATTCAATACAAACAAACAATGAAATTTTTCCTCTTTATAATATTAGTATAGATTGCCGTTTCTGTTTTTATATAAGCACTTTTATGTGGTAAAAATATATACTTTTTATTATTATTACTTTTAACTTATTTATTTATTTATTTACTATAGATAATAAACGTATAATTCAAAAGGTCTTAACAGTAGCAGTACAGAGTTTAGAACTAGTTTCTTAGTCTTGGTTCCTACCCGTCGCTCTATGTTCGAAACTTGTAATGTAGACGCGAGGGAACTCTATCGATATACAGGGCGTCCCACGGCTCTGCCACATTGAGGGATCTTAAATTTGGCACAATGCGCGCAACGCAACGCTTGCACTCATGAACCCTTATTTTGATAAAAAAGTTTTGTCATGTGGATGTGCTGCTCCGTAACTTGTCATAGTGATTTGGCATCAGTCAGTCACTGATGATTAAAATTATAAGCAACAGATTTGACAGACACCGCCAAAACAACAAGACCGCCGCAGCCTGTCAACATCGACCCATCCCTTTTGATTAACGCATTCACTGCCCAGCCTCGGCGGTGCATCCGCAGGGGCGCGTCGCCGCGACACGGGGACCGAGACTAGCACTTCCGTCTTGAACCATGAATGTGTTAAAAACAACATTTTAGGGCTCATATAGACGGACGGCATGTTGCCGATGGCAAGGCAACTGCACCCGTGCGTCGTGCCGTCCGTGCATATGAGCCCTTACAGGAAAACTACAGCAATTCTTTTCTTTTCAATTTTCTTGTTCCAACTATAAATATTAGTTCTTATTTGTTTCTATTATTAGATTTTAATTTGCTTGAAAGTTTTCCCCACTTGGTATAAAGATCTAGAACACACGATGTACACTCACTTGCAGTCGGCAGTTCGGCAGGTCTTTTGTTCAACCAAATTCTTTCGCTTTTGTACTGAAAAAGAACTCAAGGTGTTTGCAAAAAAATAAGAATTACCTAAAGATAATTTAACCCGAAAAAAAAATAGACAATGGATCCAGGATTTGAAGTCTATTTTCAGCTTTCTGTGAATGCTTTCTATACAAACGCAGATTTGATTTTTCTATTGAAGTAGGTGCCTGACATGCAAGACATTTTTACTTTTAATCGAAGATTGTTGCCACACTGTTTGTGCACTAAACTATTAATTTCTGGCTTTAGAACTGGCTTGTAGAATTGTAGAACACAGAACATTTATTTCTGTTCCTTGTAATTGAAGAACAAAAATAATCTCCTTGACGTTTCACACGTTGACGTTGTAATTAGGTAATAATGTTTTAGTAACGTTTTATAAGTCTCTATTTTTTAGCAGAAGCATAAACCCATCCACCCCTCTCGACTTCTATCAACTAACAACTCTTATTTCTCCCTCCAACAATGACGCTCAAATATTAGCATTGCATTTTATTTTATTACTTGTCTCCGTACATGTACTCGGAACGGAGAAAACGGAGTAAGTACTTTGCTCTACTTACAAACCAAATAAATCAGCATCGTTCTCTGCAATATCCACGATATTATTGTTTGCTTTTCTGGACGTTGTTGGACTTTTATTTTTATTGCACACGTCAAAAGGATTCAATACCGCCATCGCGGAGCTCTATCAACACTACAAAAAATTGTAAACAACACGGAACTGCACTGCATTTGTGTTGATATTACAATATCTCTCGATCGAATTGAGGACGAGGAGAGGAGCAGTTCTAAATGATCTTGACAAACTTAGTGCAAACTTAGTACAATACAAACAATTATTTCAGAACGCGTCGTGTTCTTCTTCTAATTTATTGGCTCTTTTGGCTACTGTAAGTTATTTCAAAACCAATAACACCATGAAACATTAATCAGGAAACTACATCACAATGGAGTAAGGAACATCGGATCATCTTACATCTTGTTTGAGTGATAGGATACAAAGAGTTGACATTAATAGGAAACGGTCTTCGGGGTCTGTAGTTACAATAAAAATTATATATTTGGATAGCAGACACAAAAACAAATAAAAAAGTTTTACAACATAATGTCTTTCAGGTTTCTGAGATTTTCACATGAAGAAAAATAATAGTTATTTTCATTTGTGAATATCTCGGGAGCCTGACGCTTAATTAGGACATTATTTTGCAAGACATGTTTTATTTGTTTTAATGTCTTTTATCCAAATATATAACTTTTATTGTGCGCGGCGGTTTTGAAAAAAACATGAAATTGCTAGGGCCACCCTCCATACAAAAATCTTCAAACCCCTTTTAATTAACTTGTCTATCAGATAATTTGCATGAAAAAAGGTTTATAATTCTTAAATGTAAAATCTCTTTTGTTATCCGGCATTGTCAGCATACAGGAAATAGTAGATTGTATCATTAGGGAGCAAAATAATATTTTTACGAATTTAGTAGAATCCTTAACGTAGCGAGGGATTCAAAGTACGTCGCTCGAGCAAAAAAAACTCTACTTTTCATCACCCACTATGAGAAAATAAAAGGCGCCTCATATTTTATTGTAATATTATTACTTAATAAAACATAGAGTAACTATTAAATTGAAAATAAATAGTATCTAATAATAAAACTACTAAAACCTTTTATATTTTCATTTGAGAAATTTTCGCAATAATGAAACAACGCGAATGAACGCGTTCCAGTTTTATTAGGAATAGAGATTGTGGTAGTATACCGGCGGACGGCGTGATTATGGGCCGTTGTACCATCCTGCAGTATTTATTCAAACAATATTTGCGTTCGATTTCTTTGGCGCTATACACTAAAGTTTTCCGAATCCAAAAAGTGCGCGGCAAAGATAATTGCGGTACATTTATAAAGAGGATTAAAAACTCATTGCTGCCCGCTAAAAGTTTCTTATATTAAAACCACCTTTGAGCGCACTTAAAGGCGAACCAAGTCATCCTTTTCGAATAGATGGGATGAAAATTTATTAAAATCATAGAATAACAGTATAAGCTATTTTGTTTAGTAATTAGAAGATTGTTAGATTTGTATAGACTATAGATAGACCATCCAAAATTGCTTATTTTTGATGATCAAAACAAATGCCGCGGTTCCTAACAGCGTCACGGGCCCGTCTTTTCAAATTTGAATCTTAGGAACTTTCTGGATATTGGCCAATAAAATTACCAAGACATCGACATTGCTCTGACCAACTTTCGAACTTCAAATAAAAAATAGGCAGAGGCACTCGGCCAATTCCTATTTATTGGTTTTCATGTTTAATATTAAAATCACGTCTGTGTTTTATCTTACCTTCGCCTTCTGTTGACAGGAAAAGACGTTTACGTCTCTTTTTAAGTTTTTATTTTTTTGTTTCCCCTTGCCCTTTGCTTCGGCTTTGCTGCTACCGCGGGAAATGAAGGGAAATGGACATTTCCGGAAAAACAGTGATTTATATCACGATTACATTGAGACTTAAGGTCCGTGCGCTCATCGCCTCGCAGAAATAAGGAATCTAGTTGAGGAGCGTAGACTACACGACCACCGTCAGTCTGGTCATAGAACTTCATGAATAGTTTAGGGAGGAGGTGCAATATTTAACTGTAGATTGAAGAAAACTAATAAATTGAAGAAAGCTTGATTTTAAAATTATTTTTTTCTTATTGAAGCGACTCATAAATTAACGATCGAATTTCACGTCAGTGAAGTTCATTTCATCAACTATTTTTCTCGTATTCGGTTTCTTCGCACTTCATGACGTGGTCTCCGACTGTAAAATACAATTAAATGAGACTATGCTTTCATTCTCTACAAACCATGTGTCGCATGGAGAGATAGATTTCTGTGTTTGGACAAAACATTAGACAATTTCTTAGTAACCTTCTTTCAAATTATCTTTGTCAGCTGTTGATTCGGATGTAAGCACTTCGGTATGTGGCTTTGAGTCTAGCTCCACTGCTTGACTCGTTTGAGAACTACTTTCAACACTTGACCTCACCTAGAACAAACAAACTACAACAAATAGTCCAGTAAACTTGTCGCCTGAAAGTACGGGTTAATTTGTGTCAAATCCGATAGGTAGTTTGATTTTTTGCAGACTTGTTTATGACGTTGGCTCAATGAATAATCCAAGTTTGTGACCTGGAGCGCCGAATGCAACTTTGTCAAAAATCTAAAATGTTGGATTTTTTTTTTCAGATCTTAGCGATTATAACCGTAAAGAACTAGTTTTTGATAGTACTTTCTCAGGACGTTTTTAAAAAAGACTAAATTTGCTACAATATGAGACTAGAATTGTCTCTGTAGACCTTTGGGTCTTCAAAGTTTCTGAGATAAAGCTTTTCAAAATATATAATTTTTTCGAACTTCTAAATTTTTTCTCACACTCGTCACTCAGTGTCTAGTCTACGTCTCTCAGCTCCGTAGGTCATGACGAGTAAGACGCACTGATTGAAAACTTTTGTTTTCAAGCATTGTGGTGGATTACGAGAAGACTCGACGTAGTTTCCCAAACACTGCCCAGCCTAGCAGACTTTCTATCGGCCGTTTGTTGGCCATGTTGGGCTGCTAGTGCGCACACCGAGCCAAATAAATTATCTGGTTGGTGATGAGTGCGCAAACTCGAGTCGGGCTTGCTAGTTTGTATCAGATTGTTGAAGAGAGCGGTCACACAATGTAAATTAATACAAAATTGTCCAAAAATATTATCAGGAGGAAGTTGTGAAGCTGTCAGGAATCACCAACTTCCTCCTAGGTTTTCGTTCACATTGACGTCAGAAAACTACGTTAACAACCCTCTTATTATTATGTTAATCGAAAGAATTTTCAAAAATCGATTGGCCAGTTTGTGAAGCCATAATAGTGATGATCTTAAGCTTTTTTCAATGCCTCGATAAATGTTTTAGTTCTTATTTTTATAGTGTTGGCAGGCAGAGATGCAAATAATAAGTGCATTATCATTTTCCGACAAACCCAAATCAGCGCCATCACCTATTTATCTTAATAATATCTTACACAACGAATTTTAAAAAATCGATTTTGCACTTTGTGATACCTATAGGCTTATTTGTAATGCCTCTGTAAAAGTTTTATTTGTACACTGTACTATAGGCAGAAATGCGAAGTTGCCCTCTTTGGCCACGATGGTGAGCACAAAGAGCAACTTCGTATCTACACTATACAAAATGAAGCAACTGCACTGGACCAACTAAACAGTCGAGATGGTGGTGAGTGCGCACACCAGATAACAGTTAGCCGACTGCTCTCGAACGATTTGCTATTTCTGAATGGAACTAGCAGCTTGAGACGCTGATTCCATTCAGGAACAACTGCTTCACATTGTCCCATAGGAACTTATCCCAAAATAAACCTTGTAGAAACTTTAATCTAAAACAGCCGGTATATTTTTAAATTTCTTTAATTTATCTTTACGATTGCGGAATAACATGTTTTTACTTCGTGCGAATGCAAAATTAAAACAAGCCATTTTTTGGCTGAAACAAGTTTCATCCGTATTGTTCGAATATTTTATTGTGCTATACTCAAAAACGACTTTGGGTCATTGACTGCGGGCGCCATCAAAATCGCTTAAGGCCAGGTAGTCCTGCAGCTGTAGGCGTAAGGGAAAATGCGCGCCTGCCAAGCCGCTGCGCTCGTGTTTTTTGTAGTTATTTAAACATGGTGATTAAGAAAATCATTTTATCTAGTCAAATTCTGCGAATTTGTTTAGAAATATTTTGTGTCCTTAGTTGAGTACAAAAAAAAGTGTGATATCAGTAGTTCGCTAGTCATAGTATTGAAAAAACGTTGGAAAAAGGGGTAACTTTGGGATTATTTTTTACCGAGTGAAGTTCATTAGATCTTGTAACTGAATGCGATTTTGACTAGACTAGATCCTTAGGTAATATATATCTTTTTTTCAGAATTTTAAACACTATTTTCTAAGTCTCAGATGGTTTTAAAAATCACAAAAATGCGGCCTCTGCTGGCCTACCCAGCCTCAAATGATGGATAAGACAGAAGTCATATTAGAATGGATGTTATATCTGAATTATTGAATTTCCAATTTCAATATTCTGATTATTCTGTCTTATCCGTCATTAAATGTTTCTGCTGTAATCACCACTCCGGTGTTTGATTGTTGAGAATTGGTTTCGATTTCCTTTTTAAGACTTGTATTTACCACATGACTACAATCGCAGCACGCGGTCACAAACGCACTTTCAGTCTGACCTCACACGCTATTACACACCACACCAACACACACTCACACATCATACACACACAGAGAGATTGCATACCACAGTCTCAATTATTTTTAATATTAAAGTTTTATTTATTATTACTTCGGAATCCCTCGAAAATATTTAATCTTCTGATTGTAGTGCCCTGGTGCCCACGTGACAGACCATGAGCCTAGTGCGGGGTCGTAGCCATTAATGTTAGACATACCCATTAATATTAAATCAGCTTTAAGTTTCCTTTTTGTATTATATTTAAGTGTGCCTAAGTGTAATGTGTTTTCATGCGTTTATTTAAAGATTTATTTAAATGTTTGCATTTTCATCCGTTAATAAATTATTGTATTGTATTGTAAAGTGTAAGCAACAGGAAGTGCGTGCGGTGTTGTTGTCGACGTAGATAAATCTGCATGAATTCTATATATATACTAGCGACCCGCCCCGGCTTCGCACGGGTGCAAATGCTGATACTAATATACTACAGAATCGCCCCCCCGGCATGCATACGTTATCAATACGTCCATTACATAGCTGTCATTTGCGTTTTGTAATTCCGTTTATAAGTCTGATTCTTTTTTGTTATACCACGTTTTATAGTGACTGACTGAGTTTTATGTCAAGTCACACGGGAACGCTGTTGAACGGGATAAACAGTATCCTATGTCCGTCTCCTGGCTCTAAGCTACCTACCCACCAATTTTCAGCCATATCGGTACAGCCGTTCTTGAGTTATTTATGGTGTAACTAACACGACTTTCTTTTATATATATAGATATGATTGGGTGAATGGATTTGAGCAACTGAAAATGCGCCGTCCCCAAAAAACTCTTGTAACTGAACCATTTTTGTCCCATTACTTTCGGAACAAAAAACCAAAATGCGTCGTGTTTCGGTAACATAATCAGCTAAGAGAAGATTTTGTAAATGATCAGAAACTGTTACCTCTTTAAAGTCAATGAAGCACGTATTTTTTCTACTTTTATATAAATCCAATTACACGCTGCTAAAGGATGGTTATATGACTTGATTTTCAATAGACTTCTTCTTTTCTTTATACGCAACCGGAATAGGGACATCTCTGTTGACTACCTCATGTCTTAGTTCGTTCCCCGTTCACCTCCCGAGACCACCTGGGTGAACAGTTGAAAGTTTTTTTTACTACCGTTCACCTTTTTTCATCAGTGACTACCAATATCAATCGCATTTTTTTATAATTAGCATTATAGGTGTGATTAGTGTGTTTAACGCATTCACTGCCCAGACTCGGCGGTGCGACCCACAGCGGCGGGCCGCCGTTACACGTGGCTTTGGGAGATCATCTGCGTCTTGTGCCATGAAAGTGTTAACTAATGTCATTCTAAGTAAAATAAAGTGCTTCATATATTTATATCCATTTTATTTTGAATATTTTAATTTTAAATCATTGATATACGGAGAAGAACAAGGAGCGAAGGTCGCCGCACTTGACGTTTGACATTAACTTACTTACTATCTCGATACGTAAACTGCATGCATACATCGTACTGAAAAGGTGCAATGTCAATGAAATTTGACCACGAGGAAACATAATTCCTCGTGGTCGAACCAGTTGGACTAAAGGTTTGACTACGTGGAAGAAGCGGATAAACGGTAAGCCTAGGATTCTCGGATTACGGGATAAACCTACTCTATTCTACTCACCTACTGAAGCCAAGGAGGTTGGTTTAATCCGCTATTTGCAACGAAGAGATAAACTAAGGGAAAGGGAATTATTTTGCCATTGTTCAAAACTTATATTTTATTTTCCTGGAACAATCACGGTAAAACTAAAAATGGCACGTTCCTCAAAATTTTTTGATGAAGCGAATGGTATTTCTTATAATTTCCAAATTTTTGGGACGGACCATAATGGGAAAGTTGCCATTGTTCTTTACGTCAACTATTGGCTTTTTTTACAGCATTTAACAAAATAAATGATGATCTCTCTTGGCACCCTTGCGTCGGGTAAAGCGCACGGTCTTCTAGTGAACCCCAGGAAGATGCACGACATCATAGTGGGCAGCTCAAGGATAATAGCTAAAATTCAAATGACGACCTCATCTCCAGTAGTAAATCCGTCAAAAACCTGGGTCTGAGTCGCCCTGGGGTCCGCAATTGGTTGAACTTAGCTGAAAAATGTTCGCATCGGCTGGCTCACTGTGGCGACTGCGCAATTTCCTCCCGACTAAAGTTTATTTTTTAAGATTTTTTTTTTTAAGATTAAAGCTTTCCAATATTTCGGCGCAGTTACATGCGCCGTGCGCGTGATCATGCGCATGTAACTGCGCCGAAATATTGGAAAGCTCAAAACTCAAATCGTGGTAAATATCCCGTTATAAATGACTTTAGTGTTAATAACCATGATGGATTTAAAAGTTTCCTCCCGACTGCCACTAAGGTGACTCATGCCCAGTCCCCTGCTTTCTATTCTCGACTACGCCGACGCTTGCTATCCGGACCTCACTGATGATCAATTTATAAAGCTCGAGCGCCTCCAAAATTCAGCATGAGGTTCATATTTGTCTTTCGCAAATATGACCACGTTTCCGAATATCGCGCCAAACTCAAGTGGTGGCACATCCGACTTTGCAGGAATACTCGCATACCATCTCTCTTGTACGGTAAATTGTATCCTACCAGCCCTTCCTATCTCAAAAAGCGCTTCGAATTCCTTTCTAACTCTCACTCTCCCTCCTTGCGTTTCTCTGAAACCCTCATCTTAAAAGTCCCTATCATCTTAAAGGCCCACACTACCACTTTCTACGACAAATCTTTCCCTGAACAAGCTACCCGTCTATGGAATGCTCTCCCCCTGGACATCAGATGTGCTAAATCACTCCCGTGTATAAAAAATGCTTCATCAGCATTATCAGTCCTTGTAAAAAGTTAGACAATCATATTTTTTTTTCTAAATTACTTGGGTATTATAGTATGTAGTGTATTTTAGTATGTAGTGTTTGAAGTATTATTGTTGTAATTTATTCTTTCGAATACCACCGTCTCTTACATATCCAGTCCATCCCGAGGTTGCCTGGATGAGATCGCTCATAGCGATAAGGCCACCTTTTTATTTCGTTTATTTTTCAATGGGTCTTGTGTGGTAACAATAAATTATTATCTATCTATAATAGTCCTTTTATCAAAGAAACTCCATATTTACATGCGCCCAATGTCGAAAAAAATATGTTGAATGACAATTTTTAAGTAAATAAAATTAAACAAGACGTTATCACATCTCTAGCAATTAAATGTGGGATACTCCCACAAATTTACAAAGAAGCCGTGTCTTCTATGAAAGATGAGGCTTTGGGTCTAATAAAAAAATACAACCCTTTAAAAATTTAAATTTCACAGAGTCCGAAATAAAGCAATGAAGTTGGAAAAAATATGTTTCAGTGATGTGGAAGAAGTAAGTTATACCTACTAAATGTGCGGCTTTTCTATTAGCAAATTACAGTCACGAAGGTTATAGAATAACAGTGTTTTGCGCTGAAGACATGAAAACCCTTTTGTGCCTATTAGAAGATTTCGACGAAGCGACGGAATATTTTAGAGCTGCCCAGAACCATTTCTATAAATCACATATACCTATACCCTTTCGGTACATGAGTCCTGTTTTTGCCTGATGCTGCCTACATGCCTGAAGGGCCCTATAGGTGCTGGAAGCTTGTCCAGTTGTATGGAATAGATAGGAGCTCAATTGAAAGAATTAAATTGAAAGATAATTTGTAATAAAGGTTCTACAAATAAACATGTGAATAACAAAATGCGCAGGTAAAAGAGAAATAAAAATTCTTCGTCGTTCAACTTATATAGTTTGGAGCCGCGCCTCTGGTGCAGCTCAGCTTCAGGAACTAGGCTGGTCCTTCGATCGATCCTTCAGCTTTGTAGGTACGTGGTGTATGTACTTCCGGCATTCTTCACTAGATGGCGTGAACAAGTCCTAATTACTTTTATTCACAATTCCCAAAATTCCCACTTACCAAAATACCTACTCATATGTTGCCCATTATCTACAATAACTACTGCCTATAATTATCATTTCCCAAAATTTCCACTTTTTAAACCAACTATTTTACTCGTTACATTAAAACGAGAATAAACGAAACCTCCCTATGAACATCGTCTGGATTTCGAAAGTACCAGGATAGCATAAGATCCAGAGTGGTTTCTTTCTAAGATGGGAGGATGGACAAGCAAATATTGCAATGAAATGCATTCGTCAAATCCAATGTTGGTCAAAACCTGTTATAATCATCGCAGAGTCCTACGTTCGTCAGGAGGTGCTTGGGCTTACTAACACAGTATTTCATAAGTATTTTAACGAAATATTTAGACTAGATGAAACTTCTGCCATAGTTATGGTATCCTGGTACTTCAGCCGAGCTAGAGGTAGAGTTAGCTCTAGCTAATTCTACCACTAGCTCGGCTTCTCGATCTCCGACTAGCAAGTTTTTAATCAAAGACAAATGTTAAAGTACGAATTTAATTTTAGTACTTCACAACAAAAAATCTATCTACCTATACCATAAATGTATCCTTACAAATAAAAAAAATATCTTGACTTAAGGTGCAAATGCATGCATGATGGCGGAAAATTCAAATTTTTATCACTTATTGCACCTTTAACTAATTAACTTCCTTATAATCAAGCGGTAGCTTAAAGACGCAACCGTAAATCACGTTTTAATTTAATTATCATTTTAAGAAAATCAAGTATCGAAACTTCTTGCCTTTCTAACTGGCCGAGGTACTCTGCATACTTCCCATCAAATAGGATGTCGATAGTTCGTCTAGTTTTTTTCAACTTGTTGAATAATGTAAATTGAATTCGGGAATCGGCATGTTTTGCTTCTTTGTGAAGCTTGAAAATGAAGTGGAATAAATTGGGTGTTGGTGGAATATTGCCATTCACTCGCCTGTGCCAACCTTCCAATGCATTAGTAGTCCTTTGCTTTTCATAAGCACAACTAAGACTTTGCGCAGGCAATCGGGGATACCACTGACGCTTAAAATAATTTAGAAACTCTTTCATTTTTGACGATTCAGGAGCGGAATTGACGATATCAATCCATGCTTTACTAAAAAATCGCCGCGGCAGAAATGGAAATAGAGAGCAAAGTCTAACAATTTTTCGTTCACTATCGTTTTTTTTATTTATAGATCTCTTTTTTTTCTTCCATATTGCCTTATTGAAGTGGTGAAAGCAATATGTTATTTTTACCGCCGGAAAAACTTTTACAACTGCATTGCTTTGGGCCATTTCAATATCGCATTTGTATTTGTTTATTTCCATTCCCAATTTCTCTTTTAAAAGCTGAAAAAAACGTGTGTATGTCTCTTCTCTTTTATTTGGTAATAATCCAAAAACGATGGGTATGACGTTTGTTGTGTTTTTATTAGATTCAATGTCTACGTGAATGCTAAACAACTGGTAAAAGCGAGATGGTGTGCACCTATTTAGGTGCACACCATCTCGCACATTTTTTCAGTATTTTGGAGATGGCACATTTGTGCCAACTCCAAAATACTGCCTACTGCCTTTGGCACAGCTCTTGATTAATTTTCTCGACGTTGGTGAAGCAAAAATCAAAATTTTATCTGCAGTACCGTCCTTGCAAACTGAAAATGAATTAAATACTTTTGGCACCTGGACATCCTCGATTTTACTGAACACCAGCCATCTAGAATTTTTTTTCGAGCATTGTAAAATCAATTTTTTATAGAAGGCCACAATGGAATATCATGTTTGTATCTTCCTTGTTTTAAGTTTTCAAATGTTTTTTCGTAATTTTTTTGGACTGGGCCTAAATCTTCACAAACCTGCATTTTGCATTCGTCCGTTTTGATTAATTTTTCGTTTTTGCCAAAACCTTGACGACATAAAAGTTTTTTTTCTCTTATCACTTTGGTTCTGTTTTCGTTTATTGTGACGCTCGAAGAACATTCGTGCTTTTCAGTGCACCGCCACAGTGTGCTTCCTTTATTTTGTTTTGCAAATTAAAAGCGATACCCATTCCGTAAAAGTAAATCCCCACCTTTTAGATTTTTTATCAATAAAAAATCACTCATGTTTAGGTAAATATAGGTAAGCAAAAAACGTAAATATGCCACTGCACAGCAAGGAACTAAGAAGGCACACAGAAAACAAAGTGACAATTAACAATTTAACACTCAAATGTTCTTTATCTATGATATTTCAAGTGACCAGTTATTATTGTAAAGAGTATTACCTACCTACATACTCGTGCATAAGAAATCTGAAAAAGTGGGAATTTTGGGGAAGTCGATATTATATGAAGTGTGAGTTTAAGTTTATGAATGTCTTAAAAAGTACGTAAAATCAAGAAAGTGGGAATTTTGGGAATTGTGAATAAAAGTAATTAGGACTCATGTACCGAAATGATATATAGAATACGATGCATGCAGACTGACAACATTGTGCAGTATACACGTTGATCAAAATTCAACATGATAAAAGCACAAATCCTGGAGTGGGAACCAAAGACCTATAAAATGGATTACGAAACTGCGGCAATGCAAACATCCAAAACAGTGTTTCCGGAAGTATCAATTAAAGGTTGCTTTTTTCACAACAATAAAGCCGTTTCTAATTAGACAAATAAATTTAAAAGAAAGGTGGCATTAATTATCCTTCCATTGGTTCCTATGTCCAGCAGTGGACTAATCTAGGCTGATGATGATGATGATGATGATGGTTCCTGAAGATGCAATTTTAAATGGGTTGATATACATGGAATCAGAAAGTCCAGATGGTGAGCAGAGCAAGAAATTCCTCTTATATATGATCAACCAATGGATTAAATTAAAAAAAATAAATAACGCTGGACAATCCACACAGCACCATCTAGCCCCAAAGTAAGCTACTCAAAGCTTGTGTTACTAACTAACTAGATTGTGCTAGATAACTGATATATTTAGTACATTATTGTATGCATAGATAGATAATTTATTTTTTTATTATACATAGAAAACACCTAGATCAACGGAACAAATTTCTGCAGATCGTACACAAATTTGTTCCGAGGCGGGAATCGAACCCGCAACCTCGTGCGTCGCAGGCGGACTCTCGCCCGCTGCGCCACTGAGGTCGACAAAAAAAACACATTATATTAGATAGATATTTATTTTTTATTATACATAGAAAACAGCCAGACCAACGGAATAAATTTCTGCAGATCCTACACAATTTTTTTCCGAGGCGGGAATCGAACCCGCAACCTCTTTCGTCGCAGGCGGACTCTCGCCCGCTGCGCCACCGAGGTAGTAAAAAAAACGATAATATTGAAAAAACATAGTGTGTTTTTGACTAACGTCATCGGATTACTAACCTTTTAGAAGGCTGGATTTTTCCCTACAGAATTATTTAACCCGTGATAAATAATTCGATCGGGAAAAACCCAACTTTGTAGTACACAAAAAGATGCAGCTTTTTATAATCTCACACACATCAGATACAAAACCAGTTAACTCCAGCGTTGAACATTCACACTAAGAATAATTTGTTAAAAGATGAATATAATATCGCTAACTGTCGAATGCAGTTTGTAACTGGTGAAATAACCACCATAGGTCATTTGCTGGAAATGTTGCGATATAAATTTTCTAGTTGTTAATTTTAATGGAAGCTGATATTTTTTGGATTTATAGTTTATAGAGGTTCATACTTTACACAAACAAAAGCTGAGACTTGAGACGGTATTATTTTAAGTTAATATTTAGTTAGTATAGGTAAATATCATAGTAATAAAATAATATTCTGAATTTACGTATTTCTTTATTAAATTAATGAAAATATAATATTCTGAGTGATGACTATATTTCCTAGTTATCATAGAGAATTACAGTAACAGAATTACAATTATTCCTGATATTATTTCTTTCTAGTAGTGAAGGTAACTGATGGCTTGCCGCTAAACACCTTTTAGGTAAATGTTTATTTAATTGGAGGACAGGCAAGAATAAACTGTTCTTTCTGCCCTCCTCACGAAAAGGAGGACAGATATAACCTTTTCAATTAATAAAAGTTTCATGTGTCCGACTCGTTACAAAAAGGGAGAAATATCGAACTTTTATTTAAATTGTTCAAAACCTGGTGTTGCTTACTGGTTTTGAACAGCAAAGTCACCGTTTTCGAGCGAGAGTAGTGAAATAGTTATTTGTTCAACAAGTGGGCAAAACCATTTTTTGTTGAACGTGCCGATTTTAAATCCCGAGCCAGGGAAGCAGTCTAGAATAGTCACGAGCGTAGCGAGTGGCTCTAAAGTAGACTCCTGAGCTAGCGAGAGATTTAAAAGGTACGAAACGAAAAATATTTGCCCTCGAGTTAAACATAAAACTTTTCACCAAGAACTAGCGAGAAAATATTATTTAATTTATAAAAGAGGTCGTATGTCAGAAACTCATTTTGGTCAACATCCTTGGTGGGTGAAAATGCTACAAACCATGAACGGACGAATTTTTGTTTCTATGAAGAAGGGTCCTTTGTTCTGAAATGAAATTACTTTTTTCAACAAGTTGAATAATATTCTTTATTCCACAAGTGAAGCAAAACCCGATTTTGCTCACTGTTTTTGAGCTGCAAAGTCACCGTTTTTGAGCGAGAGTGGTGAAAAGAATGATATTAAACTTGTAGAAAAATTAATTTGCAGAATGCTGCACTAAATTTGGATGTTGTAACAATTTATTGATACCCTATGGTCTGCGCCGAAAAAAACTATGCGATCTACACCAGGGGAGTTAACACTGATGGCAGCTTGTCAAGACCATTCTTCTAGGTGGACAGCGCCATCTATAAATAATCTCCCAAACAACAGGTTGGAATTTCTATGGGAGTTGCACCTTTCTGAGCCGTACTCATTGTAGCTTAACAAAGAAAAGGAAGGAGGTAAGAAAGTATTGTAGGTATACAAGGTGAAGACTCTTAGTTCGCTTTGTTTGTGATGAAGAACAGGGGCTTCCAAATCTTCCTTAGTTTGGAAAATAATGCTACGACGGCGGCGCATCAGGAAGGCGCTCTGTGATTGCATTGGCCCTATTAGGAATAGGTATGTATCTTCTGACAAAATTGTGAAACCCTACATCTAATTTTCGATGAAATAAATCAATTTTATCACTGAAAATGGTATACTTATTTCGAGCCTCAAATAAGGGAGTTTTTAACAAGATACAACTTTAAATGATTTGACAATAATCAGAGCGTATATTCAAATAAACGCACACTGAATTTCAGCTTTCTACACCCTATAATTACCACTTAATAAGTAAAAACAGCCTAAGGAGAACTTTTAGACAGTTATCCGAGCAAATACTAAAGGCCATAACAAAGAGTTGCCATGTAGAGCACTTATTGTAAGAATTTCCAATGCAATAAGCGAGTTTTAACCTTACTTGTAAATTAAAAAAATGACCCTTAACCATCTTAACTCAGGAATACACTTTGCATGGAAAGTTGGAAATACCATGTATTTATAATTTCGGAATCTCATTGAAGTGGGCAAGTTTTTTATTAGTTGGTCACTCAGGTGGCCATACAATTTTATTTCACCACACGAGGTCAAACTTTTGGAAAAAATTAGCAAAACACATTTTTGTTTGTTAGGCATGTTGTAAAAGAAAAAGTGTTATTTTGGCACACAAAATGGCAGTAGATAAACATTTGATAGTACAGTTATCCAAGAATGCTATGACAAAAACAAGTTGAGAAAATACTTTGTTTTGTAGGCTTGGCATTGAAAAGAATGGACAAGGGTAAGAAAAGTTAAAAATTTCGAAAATGTCCAATAACTCGAAAACCGTGAGACTTTTACTGGGCACATTTTTTTTATTTTCTGAACAGTTCTGATGCCCCCTACCCGAAGGTGAAGTATTGACCACTCTTTACGCCTCACCCTGTATATTCATCTTGATCCGAGTCAATTTGCCGCCCCAGTAACGCACACGTATGTTTCTGTTACACATTTATGTTCACGCATAAATATGATTTAAATAAATATAAAATTATTGTGTATTTAACTTCGGTAAGATTTGTTTAATTGAACAAAAACCTCTGTTATCGTTATGTAACTGAATTTTAATTGGAAGAAATAAATAATGTCAAGTATTCCTATGTTTACAACAATTTCTAGGAATTATAAAAAACATATAAAATTATTACATTTACTCGAACAAATCTTCCTCTAATTATTCTACCACTTCCATATCCATGTCCTGGATAGCCAAGACATGGATATGGAGTTGGTAGAAATTGATTGATAGCATAGTAGAAAATGATTAATTTAGCGGGCAGTTCTAGAGCTGGCCTCGAAATCAATCATCTAAGCCGTACTCAGATGCGGAGGCTCTGCTGCTTATCATCTCCGAGGTTTATGACTAACTAAATGCTCTGTTCCCTCATACTGAGATAGTTAATTCTCACAGAAATCATTTTCAATTTTTAATAGATGCCGACACGAATTCTTCCAATCGTTCTTGGTAATATCCAGGAATGCACGCACAGCTGCTTCCTATATAGATGAAACATTGCATTGTACCTAACACTATCAATATTTTCACCAAAATTTTTGGTACATTAATAATGCTGGACAATCCACACAACACCATCTAGCCCCAAAGTAAGCTACTCAAAGCTTGTGTTATGGGTACTAGATAAGTGATATATTTAATACATTATATACGATATAAATCTTTTTTATTAGGTATACATAGAAAACACCCAGACCAACGGAACAAATTTCTGCAGATCGTACCTACACAAATTTGTTCCGAGGCGGGAATCGAACCCGCAACCTCTTGCGTCGCAGGCGGACACTCGCCCGCTACGCCACTGAGGTCGTCAGAGTAATGCAAATGTTTTAACAGAAAATTTATTACCTTGTAATAAATTATTTATCGTTATATTATTTAATTTAATTTATAACTTGTGATCTTTGTGTATATTGTGCGTGTGTGTTATACGTAGAAATCAAATATAAATATACTTACTGCCAACTCGACCTTATATGTACTTGACCCATACTCGGCAGTAAAGTAAAACAAGTGGAAATTAAATCTACCAAAATAATACTTTGGTTGGCAATGCTAATTCGTTGGCCGAAATAGAAGCCAGCATTCCGATCACCTGTGGATAAGCCTGTGGACTACGAGAAGTTGTTTAAAATCTCTGTTATTAAAGATGTACTATAATTTAGAAATACAGTGTAGTCCGTCGCTTTCGCTTATTTGTTATACTATACCGGCAGAAGCCACTGACTTTTCTAAAGTCGTAATAAATTTGAATTAACAAGTTAACGCGCAATATTGCGAAGTAGTCATACTGTCCTTTTGCATGTATAATTTTTTCAAATTTTGTTCCATTAAATGATATTTTGTACGGCGGATCTCTTCTGATGTTAAAAATGCTAACGCGGAAATGTGTCTCAATTGATTGGCGAACACTATATTTTTTTCAAAGGCTATACCCGTGTAAGGGAACAAAATATGCCCCTGACGTTATCAGCCAATGAATACATTCTATGTATTGGTAATGATGCTAGTTATTAATCTGCCAAGTTTTATGTCATAATTATTGATAGTTTCCTTGCAATGTCACTTGAAAGTTTTTATATTTTTCTAAATATCTTGAAAAACTGAACTGTTTCTTTTGTGATTAACGTATGTTGTTAATGGCTTGAAGAGGAATAAATTTGCAAAAAACAAGACGTCTCTAGGTCAACATTAACTTGGTCATTTTTGATGTCAAATATTTCGAACTTTTTTTTTTGGCACTTGTGACTCAGCGACACCCACCATTTTTTTACACTGATGTGACATCTCTTTCCGTACAAATATGTATTGGTCTGAAATCCATCGGCTTGGAACAAAATGGTGATTTTTTAATTTTGAGTATACCGGCCTATGACATCACCAAGGTATACGCGAATTACTAGTATAATTGATATTTAATAAAAATCTTCAATATTCTACAGATTATTTAAGCGGACTATAGGTCCGTTATGGAGTACATTCTAGGGATTCACTATCTTGAATCTACATTAAAAATCGATTTAAAATGAAAATGTTGTATTTATTAATCAACTATACAAAACAAACGTAAAACCTCTAATAAGATAGACCTATCCACCCTCATCAGTCATAAGGTGAAAAAATGGATACACATTATGCTATTACATAAAATAAATCCTAATCTTCGTAACTATCTTCGTTTATTGTGACATTCGTGTCATTTAGAAAAAGTGAGCTCAACTTTTCATTGGGCCGAGGTATTTTCAACAAGTACCTACCATATGATAAATAGTATATTTAACAGCTGCTACGTGAGAACAGCAACCTACTGTTCTTAGACCATTTGCACATTCACAACAATACTGTTCTATACTATTTATTCCTAAAACCTGTGGGTTATATTTTATAAAACATTTATACACCTATTTAAATATATGTCGAGAATCAATCTGTACTTTTAAAATAGAGGTTTGTTCCTTAACGTAAGCCATATTTAAGGTACCGTCTTCATTGAGAACCTCCCCTAAATAGCAAATAGCCTGTCCCAATTGATATGTTCCTGTAAATAATACTTTCAATTCAGTTTCTGTCAACTCTGGGAAATCTTTGACGGAATAAGATAAAAAACATTGAAACGGAAGATTTTTTCGACACCAACCTTTGTCGTCTACCAGTTGTGCTAATTCATTTTCTTCGCCTTGTTTTGTGCTCATCCTTTCAAAAATCTCATTATTCATGTCAGTATCATACCAAGGGCTTGCCAAACCGATTCAAAAGATATGATGCTATACGATAATAGCTTTTTATATGAGGCAACATTTTATTGTCTAGTGTATGGCCTAAAAGTAAAAATCTATGTTTAAGTATGCCGTGCACCGCTTCCACAAACAAGCGAACTTTTGTTACGTATCGGGATTGGTTCGCTTCCGTGGTGATTGTTTGCGTTGTCCTTTGATCGATGGCATCATCACCCGATAGCCTTTCGCTTCCAAGAGTACGCTACATCTCTAAACCCCTGTCTAATACGAAAATATCACCTGGTTGTAAAATGTTACTCATTGTATCAATAACTTTTCGCAAGATTGATGCATCGTTTTCATTGGCATGAAACGGTCCCAACATATCAATTACAAATCCATCAGTCGCACAAACGGTAAATGGTTTGCATAGATGTTTTTTCTTTTGTCCGGAGAACGATTTTCTTTGGAACTCGTTGTTATCGCTTTTTTGGTGATATCACCGTAACATCACAAATAAGTATTAGACAATCATAAGCGTTAAATATTTTCTTAAGCGATGTCCGTGGTATGACAGTCAATCAGCCATTGCCTGTAATGATTCCAAACTGATAAGGGAGAATATCGCATTAAAATGCCTTAAGGACGCAGGAACCGTAGTCTGAAACCATTTGCTCTCGTTGTAATTGTAACATGGAAAAAATCAATGTGTTACTACAGCCTGTACGCAATTTTACCAAAAATATCACAAAGCTTGTAGTGTCGATCGCTTAGAGCTGTTTCGTAATGTTACCAATTCCTTTTCCAATTCCTCTATCTGTTCATAAGAATAACCAGTAAAAATTGTCAATTGATTTTATAGGCAAGCATTTTTTCTCGATTTTACCTATCTGAGTCATGGTAACATCAATGGACAAAGTCTTGAACATATTATCTGTTATTTCTGTTACTTTTAGCTTGGCCTTACTCGAATGAACTGTTATCTTATTTAAATCTTCTTCGTAAAATCTATCATTTATTAAATGGGAGGGGCAACATCTGTTGCCAGTGGGAATGTAAATATTTTTCGTTGTATAAACCTGCAATCTAGCTTTTTTGGTACGCTTTGTATATTGGATTCTTTAGAACAGATAAAACAATATCGATGAGTAGCTATTGTTCGTTGCAATGGTAATTCTACATCCTCTTCGTCACTGGAAGTTTGTAATGCCACAGAAAAGCTAGGGTCTCCATTTTCATCATCGGAGGTTTAATCACTGTCGGTATGATATTCAGCTATTGTGACACCTTTGCGGTTGGCTTTTGTTCGACAAGATGCACAAATAACATCACCAACGGCAAATGTCTGTGCTAAAGAAACTTCATAAAAATTCACATCGCGTAGACTTAGCACTTTCTTTTTTCCAGGGAGACTTTACTTAATTGTTTTTTGCAACATGCACATAACCTTTCTGATTCTGATTCTGAATGGGGGAACTGGGATCTGCACTGACATCTCGCATAGGAGTGTAGTGTGCATTGTCCCCCTGCCTAACCAGGCCCTAACCAGCCCAGCTCCTTAAAATATCGGAGCAGGACCTTTGGCGATTTACAGCTTCGTTTCAGCTTTTCTGTAGGCGTGGACGGATTTGATTCCTCTATGAGAGTCTTCAGTCCCGTTTTCCGTCTGGCGTCCTCTGTGGCTGTGCAGTGTACCACTACATGTTCCACAGTCTCTTCTTCCTGGAAGCAGCCACGACACAGGCTACTGTCTGTGGCTCCAGTTTTAAAAAGATGATGGTTCAGTTCACAGTGACCTGTGATGAGGTCCACCATTGTTCTTAGGTCCTCGCGGCTCATCTTGAGCAATGTGTTTGTGGTTTTCCTATCTTTAGAGGGGAGTATTAGTTTTGTATGTTTGCAGTCTGTTCGGCGCTCCCATAGTTTTTGGTGTTCTTTTTCTGAGTATAGTTTTAGTCTGTTTCTGACTTCTGCTGTGGGTGGGTTGGACAGACTGATGTCCTGTTTTTTTGGGGTCTGTCTCGATCCTTCCTTTGCAAGTCTGTCTGCATTTATGTTACCTGGATCGGATCGGCTCTCCGTCCATACTATGCTGACTTTCATTTGTTCAGAGAGAGTAGAGCGCTGTGACATTCTACAATTGATTTTGATCTTGTGCCTGTCCTTTTGAGTGCGTTTATTAATGCCGCGCTGTCTGTCTTGAAGACCAGCTGCATCTGGCGGGTCGGTTCTTTGATAGTTGTATCCAGAAGCATGTGTTTTGCCGCCAGTTGTAGTCCCAGTGTTTCCGCCTGAAAGGCTGTGGTGGCTGAGTTTAGTGGTTGAGCCCTTGAGAGTCCGGTTTCGGGACAGAAGTAGCCGCAGCCAGCTCCTGTATTGTTCTTGGCTCCATCAGTGTAGATGTTATATGTGGTAACATCATGTGAGGTGTTTGCAACTGCACACTCTTCGTGCGTTGTTGCGAAGGTCTTACCGGTTAAGTAGGTGGACGCTATTCTGTCAGTACCATTTGCCGCTTCTGGAATTGCAGCTATTGCTTTACTTAATATTCTGCAGTGGTTTGTTAGGCCTGAATCGCCTTTCCATTGGTCTGTTGATTTAATTCTTAAGGACGCTGCCATTGCTTCTTGCTGTATGTGAACGTGCAAGGGCGTTAGTCCTAAAATTATGTCCAGTGCAGCAGATGGGGTCGATTTCCTACATCCGCAAATGATCACATAACCTTTACTGTCTGTTTACCGACATTTTGTATAATTGATAAACATACTAAACACTAATCCGTGCTGTAAGAATATAATAACCCAACAAATGCTATCATCAATACTCTTCACTAATTGATGAACGTAAGAAATAGGTAAAGAACACTTCAGTTATCTATAATATCAATATTACTAGGTACTTAGAATTAATTATTATACTACCTTAACTATATTACCGTGTTACAATATGTATAAAAAATAGGTACATATTATATGCCCAACATGTCTTCACGATGCTGTGGGATCCGTCTGCGAAAGATGTAAAGCCTACAGTAAATAACTTGCACGCAACTCAGTAATTAATGATGAATCCAAAATATTTCTGTAAGTATAAAAATAATTGCCAATGTACAACCTGTATGGTGAGTGTATGTATGCTTAACATTCAGTTATTATTCTCGAAAAGTATTTCGCCGCAGTTTCTACAATATAGATCATTTAATGCCGCAGTTCCTCGACGGCAATAGTAGTATTCTGTTACAGGCATACACTTCAAACATCTATCTATTTGAACAATATCTTCCTCCGATAACTTTATCTCCGACTGAGGTAATGCGTCCGCAAATAATTGAATACATATGCTGCGAGGTTTCGGAAGCGAGTATTTTTTCTTTCAACATTGCCACCTGAAAAGCCACAAGTTGCAGTAGTTTTAATTCGTCCCGGATTCATGAAAACGAAATAGAGCAAAGATACCAAGACAGGCATATAAAACGTAATGAAAATGAATCACTCACGTGTATGTTTAAAATTGCTCTACATCTTTTGCTCGATACTATACCGTGGAGCTTCTTCATGAGCCGTTCGCATGGGTTGACCACACTCGTCGTCTTCGTTGGTCCGCCAAAGCGAACATCTCATGAAGAAGCTCTTAGGTCAATGAATGCCTAAGATAAATACCTACCTACCTCACAGAGGATAGGTACTGCATTAAAAACAGTTTTCTCCAATGTAATAACTAACTGAAGTTGTTGACTGGCAGGAAATGCCTTATGACTCAAGCCGGCTTTTTGTATTTAGATCGAATAGATAAAAATAGCAAAATCTACGTACAGTATAGAGTTGGTAAAATCAACGCGACATGATATGCGACGGTGTTACGGTGTTTCGGTAATACTGATAACCCGCGTAAAACAGAACTCTACCACGTCCTCGTCAATTTTAATTTATAGGAAAATGATATGACAGAGGTGATATGACAAGTATGTGTAAACTTGTCATCTGTTATCTATAAGTGGTCAGTAATGTATGTTCTTACCTATAGGTAATATGTATTATAATACATAGTTGGGAAAAAGGTCGTATTATTGTTTACTAAAATATCCATCTGTGATTTCCTTAATGATTTTTGGTAACATATAATGTAGTGCATTACTTAATGTACTCTGCATTGCTTGGCTCTGTCTGCATTGCAGGAAAAACCCCAGATATTAAATTGACAATGTTAATTTCTGTGTCAGATTCAGTTTGCGTAGGCTCGTTTTTTGTTAACGTATTCATTTGTGTTGCGACACATGTTAATATGTCGTTTGTAGAATCCTGGGATCTCAGTTGTGACAGATCTTCCAGCATAAAAAATTAGCAAAACATCGATATATTGAGTCTCACTTCCTAATACTTCCATTTTAATTAATTTGCCACAAAAATAATAAAATATTTAGGTATATATTATTAGATAATTTTCTAAACACGACAACTGTCAAAATAGACAATGAAGTTACAAATACCAAGAAAGAGATTCGGTATAACAAGTTCGTATACCTACATAAGCAGAAACCATCTTGCTGATACTATTTCTAACTACCTAATAAAAGTTGTTTTTTTCCACATCATTAACCGAACTACAGAGAAAGGCTCAATAGTTCGGTTAGACGTCACAGCCGAACTAATGAGACTTTTTTAGTATCAGTAATCCGGGACCGAATAAAACAACCGAACAACTAGAGGGACTTTAATAGGACAGTAGTACAGAAATGAGAGGCAATGTTTTGTGTGACGCTTCGCTTCGCTTTCCTATAGACAGTGCAAGGCAAGTCCTAAAAGTTCCATCAAGAATCCAGAAGTGCGATTTGTGTAATAATTTTAAGATTTTTTTGTGCTAAATACCAATAAATTTAGCACAAAAAATAACACTATCGAAAGATCAGACACTGACGTGAAAATACAAAAAGAAAAGATATTTCTTCTGCAAAAAGCAGGTACCGCCCAAAACACCCATATCCAGTCAGTACTTGCACCAATTGGAACGTAAGAGTACCATATTCACGGTTCACCCACTCTCCCAAGACAGGACGTAAGGCGTCAATAGTCCACCGGCTATAGCGAACGGACTCTAGTTCTTCCGGTAACTCCCATTTGTTGTGACGTCATAGAACTGTTACTGCTTTTTTATCCTTGTATTTCTTAGGTAAGTATTGAAACGAAACCTGGCCCATTTGTTCTATAAAACTAATAAAAGGTACTTGGTAACTTCTATCAATTCTATAGAACTGTTAGTCCATGGAACTGTTAAAACTTTTTTGTCCTAGTAGTAATATCATAAGAATACTGATAACTTCCATTAGTTTACACTTCAATGACAGCTTCAATAATATTAGTTATTCTGTGGTGTTGTGAAAATATTCAAGTCTGATCGACGACGTTTGCCGACTTTTGTTCTTTGCAGACTATTTCAGTTTTTCCACTTTTAGTGTTACCTATGGTTGCGCCGAATTTCTGATTTTTTTAAAACTATTACTTCGCATTTAACCGACCTTCCACAAATACAGGAATATGACAGTAAGAGCCTAGCCGACTTTTTATCAATATGATATCTAATTTTATATTCTTGTCGACTTTTTCATAATTAAGTGTAAGTTTTCAATTATTTGTTTTACAACAAATATCAAAAATGACAGAAAACGTCAAAATG
Organism: Eupithecia subumbrata; assembly: GCA_949316285.1. Taxonomy (NCBI): domain Eukaryota; kingdom Metazoa; phylum Arthropoda; class Insecta; order Lepidoptera; family Geometridae; genus Eupithecia; species Eupithecia subumbrata. The sequence goes on along the minus strand of OX438642.1, from coordinate 8,171,982 downwards.
ACTGAAAATGTCGGCAAATGATCTAATTGTCAAACGTTTCCTGTCATTTTTAAGGTATGTACCTCAAAAGGAAAAAAGGAACCCGTATAGGATCACTTTGTTGTCCTTCTGTCTGTCTGTCTGTCCGTTTGTCAACCCTCTTTTCTCAGGAACTCGTGGACGCATCGAGTTGAAATTAACGTCAAGTACTCAAGTCCGTAATCTCTTGGAGCCGCGATATAAATGAAACTTATAAAGTCACTCACTAAGTTTAACGCACTCAAAAGTTACAGTTCTGGAATCCTTACAGCGATGCCAAGTAGACTATCGTTATATCGAGGTGCTGAGATGTCTCTACGAGGCCGCCACCAACTGCGCAGAGGAGTGAGACAGGGGGATGTTATATCCCCGAAACTGTTCACGAGCGCGTTGGAAGATATGTTTAAGACGCTGGACTGGCAAGGTAAGGGCATCAACATAAACGGCGACCACATCTCACACCTGCGATTCGCTGATGACATAGTCTTAATGGCGGAGTCCCTAGAGGAGCTGAACCAGATGCTGGACGGCCTAGCCTCAGCCTCGCGACGCATCGGTCTTGGCATGAATTTGGATAAAACCAAAGTCATGATCAATGGCCTCATTGATCCGGGACCGGTCGTCGTACATGGCCACCTTCTCGAAATTGTTTCCGAGTATACTTACCTTGGGCAAATTCTGCAGTTGGGTAAAAATAATTTTGAGAAGGAGGCCAAGAGGAGGATCCAGCTAGGCTGGGCAGCGTTTGGGAAACTACGTCGAGTCTTCTCGTCATCCATACCGCAATGCTTGAAAACTAAAGTTTTCAATCAGTGCGTCCCACCCGTCATGACCTACGGAGCTGAGACGTGGACACTCACTGTAGGGCTGGTCCACCAGTTCAAAGTCGCTCAGCGAGCTATGGAAAGAGCTATGCTCGGAGTCTCTCTGAAGGACAGAATTCGTAACGAATACATCCGACAGAGAACCAAAGTTATCGACATAGCTCAAAGAATTAGCAAGTTGAAGTGGCAGTGGGCCGGCCATATCTCGCGAAGAACCGACAACCGCTGGGGCAAACGTGTTCTTGAGTGGAGACCACGACTCGGCAAACGTAGTGTAGGACGCCCTCCGGCCAGGTGGGATGACGATCTGCGAAAGACTGCAGGCAGATGCTGGATGCGGCAAGCTGAAGACAGGGCGCTGTGGCGCTCATTAGGGGAGGCCTATGCCCAGCAGTGGACTAATTTAGGTTGATGATGATGATGATGATGAAAAGTTACAGCCGTTTATGTCTAAATATTTTGAAATTTCCAAGGGAATCACATGCACATAAAACCTATATGGTACTTCCCGTTGACCTATACTCTATCCATCGAGCTTGTAGAATTTTCAATAACAAAGCCAGTTCAATCAGCTGATGCAGGGGTGAAAAACATTTTTAATAATGTGGTTGGCTCTTGCCTGCGGCTTCGTTGCGTATTTAGGATATACATAATTTAGGTCTTATTTGATTTCTAACTGACGCAAAGAAAGAAATAATTATAAAACCTATGACATACCTAACTAAAATTAAACAAATTAGTACATAACCTACCAAGCTATACTCATATAGCGGCTATTTTGAGCTTTGATAGATGTCTCTGGGTAGTGATATTTAATGTGAATAATAGTTGGCATAAGTAAATAAGGTAGTCTTGTGAAATCAGTACTACTTTTTATTGTTACCTATCCTTAAAAAGGAAATACAAGGTAAAGGAGATGAAATAAGACTATAAATGCAAATTATAGGAGTAATTTATTGTTGCATCATTAGTTAATTTAGTTATCATCATTTTATGTCTTTACTCTTTAGTATACATGTGTCTCTCTTCTGAGACATTATCATTAGTTAATTTAATTATCATCATTTTATATTTTCAATCTTTAGTATACATGTGTCTCTCTTCTGGGACATTATTGATAGACAACAATCAATTATCATCATCACTGTCAGAATCTGAGCTACTTGATGTATCTCCGGACACCTGGATGATAAATTGATCAATTACATTATCTGTAATACCATCCAGTTCCCTCATTTTTTTCTCTTCTTGTATAACATGGTCTATGCATTTTTGCCATGCTGCAGGTGTTATCAAATTCATAGATTCTTCTAATAAAATCTTCAATTCATGCATTTTAAATGTTTTATTTTTATCTGCAACATGGCCTTTGACTTGCCCCCATATCATTTCTATTGGGTTTAATTCACAGTGATAGGGGGGCAATCGCAAGACTTCAATATTTTTTTCTTTTGCGAATGTGTCAGTGGCATAGGCCATGTAATTATGTTTTATTGGTTTTATCAAATCGATAAGCTCCCTTTTTATCATAGTGTCCTGGAACGAGATACCCTTGCTATTTAACCAATCTTGGATGTCAGCTTTTTTCCATTGCATGTTTGGTACTCGTTCCAGGCGACGAGAGTGATAGGGAGCATTGTCCATTACTATAACTGATTCTGGCTCAATTAAATCTATAATTTTTTTGAACCACTTTTCAAATACTTCTGCGTTCATTTCTTTGTGATAATCTCCATCACCACTTTTGCTTTCGAATATTAATTTACCACCATTCAAAAATCCATCTTCGTTTCCTAGAAAAAAAAAACAAATATTAAACTTTAAACAGTTGATTTGATGTTATTGACACAAGTTTTGATACATTTAACTGAAAGCTACCTAATTGTCCGATTATCTATTGGTGAAAACCGACCTTATTGCATCACCACCCATAAAAATATCAATGATATTACAAGATGCAATAATAATACTCAATCTATACATATTCATACTTGACCATGGTGCTACTTCTTTGATATGTTGATGCTATTGTTTAAATAAATTATCCTGATTCATGAAAATACAACAGATAACATACCAATATGTACTATTATTAGGCGTTTTCCTTTTCCAGAAGGCCCTTTGAGTCCTGTAGAAAGGCCTTCCAGGTGTGCCTGCCTTGTTGACTGTATTGTCATGTCTTGCCACACCTTCGTTTTCGTATGACCTACAAAAACAAGAAACAATGTTAACATAACATACAAAAGTTCAGTTCAGTTCAGTTTAGCGACTACATGTTTGATATTTAATATAATTATTTACTAAAAAGGATAATAAACAAAGAGTAAATTACCTTCGTTTAACCATGTTTCATCTGTATAATATATCTTGCGCCCTTCTTCTCTCATTTTGGCAATTTTTAGCAAATAATTGCGCCTCCATCTTACTATTTCATGTTTTTCAATGAGACTGCTGTTACGTGATCTTTTCAGGTGTTTTATTTTTAGCTTTGCTAAAAGCTTTGCAAATGTACTCCTTTTGAAATTTGGTAGGTCATCATCTTCGTTAACCGAATTTAACACTTTGTTTAGTGTGGGGATTTCATTTCTGAAGAAGAATTCATGCACTTTTCTTCGTATGGCACTTAGTTCAAAGTCCAAGAGTTTGTCAATTTTGGCTACTCTTGGAGGTAGAGGTGCTGGTGACTGAACGCGATGCTCAGTAGAATAGCCTTTCAGGACTTTCCACACAGTACTAACGCCAACTCCAGCGGTATCGGCAGTCCTTTTCACCATCTCCTGCTTATAAGGAAATTGGTCTCGAGGCCAAGTTTCTTCCACCAGTTTATAAATATTAATAATCGAGAGCTTCTCTGCAGAACTGAGAGGCGTTTTCTTTTGACGCTTCTTCTTGGGCGAAGCAAAGAGCTTCAACGAACTCGGGCCAGGTTCATTGCTCATTGTATCAAAACAACAAACGTAACAAACAACAAAAACTCAACAGTAACACTCAACAATAACAAAAACTCAAGAAACAACGATAAACTCAACGAAAACAACGTAACGTAAGCAGAGAGCACAAAAGGAGAGAATTACTTGAACTAACCACAACAAAGCAAGAAAGTCAAGTGAGGAAATAAAATGGCGATCGTGGGTAGTGTTACCCACTCTGTCAGAAAAACGGGGAAAATAAAGTTATGTTATCATTCGTTCATTCATTAAAATTTTATTGTAATAATTCTGTAGATTTGTAAGTATTAGCACAGCCAACTTAGCATACAGTTGTTCGACGAAGGCATTTAGACAGGGCAATCGTGCGGGGGGCAAGGGGCGAGGCATTTGAAAAATCACCAAAAATAAAATCATAATGTTTTATTTATGATGATGATTCCTTATAATAAATAATTAAAAGTTTTCATTTAACACTAGCATTGTGCTAGCATGGTGACAACCCTGGCCTGATTACCTGGTCGCGTCACTTGTCGGCAGGTTCCGCGATATCAAAGGCCTACTGTATATTATTATTTATACTGTGGCATTAGTATCTAGGTAAAGTATATGACACAATGGTGCCCAAGCAGGGTGCAGTGACAGCAGTAGCTACATTATTATCCGCATACTTTTACACACATAATTTTACGTACGTAGATTTACATATTTTTGTAATTTTACACTGGTTTTGCTGAAAATTCTCAAGTCTCACCCTTCGGTCTTGAAGAAAGCATTGTTCAAATCATTGTTAAATAAAAAAAAACATAATCCAAGAAATAATCTTGTAAATGTAAAAATGAAACGATTTTTACTGGTAGAGTTCAATTCATAAATAAATAGTGTGGAAGATTTAGATTAGCTAGATTATTATTTGTCAATGAGGTTCCATTGGAAGGAAGGCGTTTCAGGCCCAGGCCCATTAGTAAATAGACGTTCTTAATTTTATGTATTTACATTGACCATATTTTCTAAGCATCATTGATTTCTTAGATTCTTCCTGGGTCTATGATAATATTTAGATTTTTTTGTTTAGCCATTTTAAGGATTTCAATTATATTTATATATCATATTATTTTATATTTAATAATAAAAAACTAAAAGTACTTCATATTTTTTCTCTCATTGCAACAGTTTACTGAAGAACAATTTACTCAGGATTCAGATTAAAAATAAAATTGAAAAAAAAATGCAGTAAACAAGGTTAAAAGACCATCACAGGTTGTAGACGATCTCGATTTTTTTTATATTTACCTTTTCTTTACAAATAGGTCACTTAGATTTTTTTAAATTTCTTGTGATAAATACCCTGACTTGGCCTGTCACTTGTTTCCGTCTTGACGTGGAGTTTTGGGACATCGTGTTTACAAGCCACGATGCCTTAAACTGCACGACTATCTATCGTCACTAAAAAAAAATGGGAACACACCCTAAAGCGCCCTAAAACTACACTCAATAGGGTAGCTAAGACCAGCTGGCAGCACTCGCTCAGTGTTGAGTTTACGTTCCATTCGTTCTTCAATAATCCGGCTAAAACTAAAATACTGCTCTGTATAGGAAATAAGTATGGTCATAGTGTTATCCTAAATTGGGAAGCATAGTTCAAAAGATACCAATTGTTTGCATCCCATGACGTCAAAACTAAGATTCGTTAGGGTTGGCACTTTAACAAAAGATAAAAATATCTGGTCATTTGAATCTTCGTTTTTGACCAAATAATGACGATTTGTAAATTGCTACAACTAGATATTGCATAGATATGAAGTAAAGATTGAAAAAAGTAACAAATCTAACGGAATCTATGGGTGAAATCATTGGAATTACGTTAGGCCTGTGTCATTTCATGGTGATAACCCTAAAAATCAGCTGATTACGTTTGTTTACGAAAAATCTACAAGCTCGATGGATAAAGTATAGGATCATAAAATTTAGTAAGAAGCAAGGTCTTAAAGCACAAATAAAGGGGAAAAAAGAAACCGAGTACTTCCCGTTGACCTACAATCATGATAAGTTGGCAAGACACAAGGTTTTACGGAACCCTTAGTCCGGGAGTCCGACTCGCACTTGACGTTTTATTTATATTTGTTGTTATATTCAATTTTGACATTTACTGTCATTATATGAAAATGACGTGCCTAAATGATTGCAAACTTACGTGCAAATTAAAGTCAAGAACATCGCAACGAACGTGACAAAATAAAGATGACGTGATGAAATTGACAAATTTGCCTCAGAAAAGCATAGTAGCGCTGGTTTTCAGATGAAACCTGTTTGAGGATGACCTCAGAAACGACCACTGTTAACGATTGTTTCAAAGATAAAGTAGGTATTTAATTTTTTTAGTATAACCTATGTGTCCCACTGCTGGTCAAAAGTCCCCCCAAACTCTTCCAGGACTCGCGTTCAAATACATAATATTTCATACTTTAAAGGACAGACAATGCAACTCTGCTGTTTTGAAGACCAGCTGTATATGGTTGGTTGACTTTATGTGGGTTGATTCCAGATTGAGAGACCCATTGTGTCCGCCTGAAAGGCCATGCTGGCTGAGTTTAGTGGTTGAGCTCTTGAAAGTCCTATTTCGGGACAAGATTAGCCACAGCCAGCTCCTATTTGTTCTTGGCCCTATCAGTGTAAATGTGATAAGCGGTGATGTCATGAAAGGTGATTGCTACTGGGTTATCTTAATGCGTTTTTTCGTAAGACATTGCAGCCCAGGGGTTTGCAAAATAGCTTGCATGTCTTTGAAGCCCCCATGTCTTCGCAAGTTTAGGAGACGGAAGCCTAAACAGGGGCACTATTCTGCTGCTCTAATCGCTTGACATTGGTATCGCCACAAAAACACATTTTGGCATTATAAATGGATAGAAAGATTGGTTAGCAGAATTGGGCCCCAGGCAGGCAGACAAAAACTTCATAAAATTCGTATATTCATAATAGAAATGTTTTTTTTTCTTCGTCTTCTCCGCCTCTTTGTTAAAAGAATCCATCGTACAAATGACGCTTTGGATTTTATATGTAAAACGATAGATGTGGCGCGGCGGGCAAAGGTCCGATTTCGACCTTTCCTGTGAAACAGGAAATTGTGGGCTCGATTCCCGCCTGGCATAATTTTTTGTACCATCTGTTACAAGTACTCTTACAAGAGTAGAAGGAATATCAGACAGCAATATCAGTCAGTACCCATAACACAAGCTCTGCTTAGCTTGGGGCTAGATGCTGCTGTGTGGATTTTCCAGCATTATTATTATAATTTTTTTATCTAGCCTGGTTCGTCCCACTGCTGGGCAAAGGCCTACTCCAAATCTTTTCACTCGATGCGGTCACACCGTCGGTAGTTATTTATTATTTATATATGAAAATTTTTATTTGTAAAATGTTAGTTCAAAAACATTAAACTGAACAGGCCCGTTCCTCACATCTACCTACTCCTACAGGAAAGTATTTGTAAAGTATAATTTAAATTAAAAGGGAAGATTAATAAAAGACGATGTTGTAGTTGACATTTATTTTAATAATAACTACGCGGTAGCACAATCACAGTCGAAAAGATTTTCTTAGCATTATCAATCGGATGCTAGTAAAAAAACATACTTGCCGCGAGCAATGTGGCGTCGACCAAAAAAATATCAGAAGAATAAAGATTGGAAAGAACTTTAATTACTGTGATTGTACGTCAGCTTTCGATTACAGTTTGGTTATACAGATTATATATGTATTGTTGAACAGTTTAAACATTTATTAGAAATACAGTATATAGTCGATAGGTAACTATTGAAAACATGTAGCGCACCTAAGTAATTATATATACTTTACGCAATTCTTCCTTCTAAACATAATTGTCTTGAATTCCAAACAGTTGTCTTTGGGCCTGAAGTCTAACTAGATATTCTTTCGTACAAGTGCCACAAACGCCACAATGACCAGCTTTTATTAAGATTATGTGCGCGATTTGGAAACTGATTAGATAGTAGATTTCAAAAGATAATAATAAATTATCTTAGGGCGCAGATATGACATTAATTTCCAGAACAGTATTTATTATACTAGTAAGTACATGCCTTCAATCGAAACCGATTATTAAAGTTATGATTATTGGTTACATGGCTTAAAATGACTATTGATTACATTGCTTATAATGACTATTGGTTACATGCCTTATAATAACAATATGTATTGGATTAAATCTAGTAGAAGTGGCAAAATGATAACCAAAAATGGCTGTATACTAATTTAAATGGTAATGTTATCAATCAATTTAATGATGATTTAAACCCGATTGGTTTTATTTTATTATCTATCTACAAGATATCACTGTATTGAGTTCGCTTTTTTCTTCTCTTAATAAATACATCAGGGTATTATAGTATAATAGGGTAGAGAAAAAAATATCTACAAAGGTATTTTATGTAACCTATATTAATATGTACGAAAGCAAAAACATTTTCATTATAAGATATTAGAGGAAACTCATTAGAGGGTTCCATTAGAATGTTCAACTGAACCGTAAAGTTTTGCATTTGTTGCCTCGTCTTAAAGTGACTTGTTAAAAAGCTAGAAGTAGGTATCTTCCTACAAAATACAAAATGCACAATAGCCGGTAGTTTCACATTATGGAAAAGGGGCCAGTAAATTTTGTTCATACATTTTTTATTGCGAGAGGGCAATAACTTAATCGTATTTCTGTGTTTATTTAGTGATCCCTTAACACATTTCTTTACTAACTAAATCACACAGTCAAAGCCTAACGTCCAGCCAGAATTAACTTACAAGTAAATCTACACAAGGATAAGAGTTATTTTAAATAATCTTAACAAACAATGATTTTAACAATTTTGTTAATTATTTCAATTTTCGAAACGAGCTTCACATCAAACTTTTTAAGCCAACAATTTTACGTTTAATTTATCAAACAACAACAACGTTTTTACGAATAAGGCCTATCCATTTATTTTTATACCCTGAGCTACTCTGACACCCGTTTCTCACTTGGACGAGTAGGCAGCTCACTTATACGTTAAATTTTTAACAAAACTATCACTAATGCGTGATTGAAAAATTTAACAAAAACGCTCGCGGATATGTATAAATTTTTTGCAAAATATCACACCAGTCAGTGCGAGATTGAAAAATTTAACAAAAACGCTCGTGGATATGTATAAATTACTAAATTATATGCAAATAGCCATCAGTTCTTTTAATACACGAATTAAAACAACAAATCTATTTTAATAATGATCCCTAAATATTAACGTAAAAAGTTAAAGGCTAAGAGAGATTAGAAATAATACGGCTCATAATGTATGTTGAAAGCTAAAATGACTTAATTATATTTTCGGATACTTATGTTTTGTAACTAGTCTATTAAAGAGTTAAATCATTAAGATGAAGTGAACAAATTAATTGTACAAAGTAATTGAGATCGATAGACCTCTATCGGTCTTAATTACTTCCCCTGTTATGGTACAAAGTTTTTCAAAGGACATAACTACAATTAGCATTGTTAATAAGAATTATGACTTTTAGATACAAGAATCCTAGTTTTACAGTAAAGTATTTAGATAAGTACGTTGATGATTATATTTAGATAAGTACAATGTTGATTATATTTAGATAAGTACAATGATGATTACATTTAGATAAGTACCTACTAAAAAATATCATAATATTTAAAATAGTTAACATTACTTAAAATATCACATTGGTAAGAATAATTCTAGAAGACTTCGAAAACTTATAGAGGGTTAAAGTGGTCGTTAAATGAATAACTTACTGCAAACACAATAACTTACTAAAAACTAAATACCTAACCTTCAGGCAGGTCCTTAAATGTTGATAACGTATTATAAAAACTTTTTATTAAAACTAAAATTTTCTGTTGTATACAATTCAAAATATATAAAAACTGCACTTATTTTGTGCGTCCTTAAATGCTCAGCGACTTAGTCCAACAATGCTCTCAAAATAAAGTAAGTTTTATAAAAAAAATCATCTGAGCTGCTTTAGTTTAAAAATAAATTCAATTAGTGTTAAAAATTTAAAGTAGAAAAAATAGCTTAATTTTCTTTACCCGTGGTCTCTAAAGTTAGCATGGGAATTAATAGGTATTTTATTAAATAAAATTATGTAGATTGTAAAGGTTGCCATAGAAAATCTGATATGTTTAACACGCAGTAAAATTTGGAATTTGTTATAACGGGGAAAAATATACGAGGTAATAAGAGGATTTCTAGAAGAATCACAGACTTTCTTGATAAACAATAGATGAAGAGATTACACTGTTTCACGACTACTTATATGGCTCAATATTTTGAAACCTTCCTAAAACACCGTTACTATGTTATTTTAATAAGATTAGAAGTACGAGTATATAGTGTATAATTATTTTTATTTCTATGAATACTGAATTGAAACACAACACCAAGTATCTATCAACGAGTATCATTAAGTTTATTATCAAGAAACATCCACATTGAATGGAGAAAAATCTGCTACAACCAGCAACCAGAGAAAGTATAATCATCATGTATCATGCGTATGCCATCCCTTGTATAATCTAAGCAGTCGTCGTTATCATGTAGAAAAGCTTTGGTCAGAGATTTAGTCTTCCCAGGTTTCGTAGGGAGCGTCGGGATAGGCCCATGGGGGGCGAATAGCCGCGTGCGATGTAGTGCTGTTGTTGCGCGCATTGAAGCTGGAAAAAAACGTACAAATGCCTAAATAAAGCATGAACTAAAGTTTTTGTTTTTATAGTGCGTAAGCCTCACACTCTGGCAAATATCTAAGAAATTAAATAACATCACGCCAACGGCGCTACAGTCCGTAGAAAGTCGCAAAGATTTTCGACTCCGGCGTCACTTGACCTCGTGGTGTAGTTGGTTAGCACATTCCGGTACTGACGGAAGGATGCGGGTTCAAGTCCCGCCGAAGTCGTAAATTTTTGCGATTTTCTTTAATTTCTTAAAGCATGAACTGCCAAAAAAAATGAGGAAAGAGGCAAACACCGGTACCTATTCTTTTTCAAAATAGGTTATCAGTTCAGATACAATTTAAATATGTAGGTCAATGCTATTCAAACGAACTGACTGATGACAATTAATTTAATCCTTTTTATTGGTGGTTTATTTGAATTTTGGTAGAGCCGCTTTTCGCAAAATATGAGTTTACAGTTCTACACGTTTACTGAATTTGACTATTTGGCCATAATTTGACTATGAATGAAAATGTTATTATTTTGGCCAAGAATTATTGTCCTTTTTCGTTGGACTGGAGTATTCATATCTGAATACTCGATTCCGACGAATATACGCATAGACAATGCTGGAATAAATCCTCTTGAGATATTTCTCTGAACAGATTTTTAATGAAAACGTTCCAGCTCGTTGTCGTTCAGTCGAGAATTGAAATTGAAATTCATAAAAGTTGAGCTCTATTTCCATGTTTGAATGGGTTACCCTGTGGAATACAGATATAAGCTTCCACTTCACTTGAAACGAATACTCCACAAATTTTTCAATATTGAAGTTCACAGTTCAGTAGGTTTATTGGTAAGAATAAATTTATTATAATATTTACCGTGATTCCACGTGCTTGTATGAGGGACCTGGAGGTTGAGTGCGAGGTCCCGACAGATCTGACTCGTGCCACGTCAACAGCGACCCTTGAGGGAACCTGCCAAAAGATTCAGTGAATCAAAGCTCCGTTGGACCATACAGGGTGCCACGGAAAGGTTCTAAGATGAAAGGGGTTGGCTATGGACGCCGAGGGGATCAACTTGTGAAAACGAGTTTTTGAGTTTCGAATATTTTATTTTGGAAAAAAATTAATTTAGCTCTTGCTTTTCGCAATAATTTTTACAAGCACTTTTGCAAGCATTATTTTACATTACAAAATATGACAAAATGTTCAGGGTGGTATTTTAACATTTTAATGATGTTCGGAGAACGATGCATGAATTATAATTTTTTACACCCGAAAATCTAGATTTTTTTTTCTTGTCTCCCGCTGTTGACGCGGGCTGTCACACCCCTTTTCAGAACACTATTATTCAAAGGAGGCAACCACTTGGTGTTTGCAACACTAATTATTTTCAAAATAAGGAAAAAATAAAAAATTCTAAAACTCGTAGAACAAACGCTGACCCCCTTGATATCCAGAATCACCTACTTTCAGGTTCGTACACCCTTTCCGTGACACCCTGTACAAATAATGTTTTACGAAACGAGGAAGTTCATTCATAGACAGGCAGCACCGGAAGCGCGAACAGCTTGGATAAGGCCTTGTCTAGAGTAAAATAAAAAAACAATTCATACAATGCGTAAATTATTCAAGATAAATCTACTAGTTAGAGAGTGAAGATGGAATAGGTTTTTACTAAGATCTTCAAACAAGTTAATAGAAAAAATTAAATATGCCATGACATATAGGAACATAATCCGACTTAAATAATTGACTATTCTCGGGAATAGGGCGAACAGCCGCGGGCAGAATCTATGTCTCAAATGTTGTACGCATTCGATTTAATTTTGTATATTTCTACCCTGGACAAATTGCTGCCTAGTTTGGATATGCCTGTGTAAAATGATGCCATTCACGCCCGAATAATAAAACGCAAATCAATTTTCTCTCCGACGTTTTTTTGATCATCATTACTAAATGACAGAAATCATAAATATTGTTTAAAAATTCTGTCAAATCCGTCAATCATGCAATCAATCAATTAAAATCTCTACTTTATTTGATAACAGTCAGCGTTTTTTTTTTTGTTTTTTGTTGTACTGTACAACACGACATATAGATGTGTTTAAGCTTATGAAACTATGTAGATACGTACTCGTTCAGGTATGTATCAACAGGGTTCCTGTAGAGGTTTCCATTTCCATTGCGGAAGAGTCCATCGTCGCCATCGCCCTCGAATATGTTACGATCGGTGGCAGGGCGCGCGGGGCGCGGGGACGGCGGGGGGATGGTGGTACGGTCCAGCGGGTTGGGCGGCGGGGGGCTCCCGGGCGCCTCACGGAAACCCTCCAGGGTCGAGTTCTTGATGCCGTATTTGAAGTACACCACCAACCCTGGAATATCCCTACATTTAGAACTGACACTACATAATTCAGTTTGAATTAAAAAATGTACGCCTACGTTTTATGCCCTTACAGCCTGCGTTTTATGGTTTATTCGTGAAGAAGGATTTTGAGAAAGAACAACGTATAAGTTTTACAATGGCTTAAGCGAGAAGTTTGTTGCCAACTTTGATTGATCAATACTAGAGAACATAGTATTTCCTAATACAATGTTGCACCCTACTTGTACATAAATGAATCATTAAACATCTTATTATGCATTTCAATTTGTTACGAAATGTCAATTTAGAGTATCTTACTTTCAGTGTTGAAACTAAAAATTGGGCCTCTTGCATCTTTGGTGTCCAACGGCTTCGTTACATGTAGGAGAAGAACTTTCTCAAATACAATTATTGAAAAAAAAAATATCTGAGGAAACATGCTATTATTTTTAAAATAAAAACATTTTCTTATAATATAAAAACATTATCTCTATCTATTAGTGTCTATAAATGTAGTGTTCTTTTATAATTTTGTCAGTGTGGTGAAAAGGCGGTGAACGCAGTCTAATTATGTTTTTAAAATAAAGACATGCTATGCCGTGGACACACTATAAGTACAGCTGAAAATGATAAAAATCTAAACATACCCAGCGACATCCATACAGTGAAACGAATCAGAGTCAAGATCGAGAGGTTTAGGATCAAGTAGATGTTGACTATAATTGCGGTTGTAGGCACGAAGGGGAGGAAGGGTGTCGCATACATTAGTCCGACGCTGAAACAATGGGTATATCTATCGTAAGGTGCACTACAGCATGTGGTTAAAAAATTAAGAAGGTTTTTGTTTTGATAGTGTGCCAGCTCTCACACTCAGGGTAATTTCTAAGAAAACAAATAATGTCCCAATAATTTTTCGACTGCGATATAACTTGAACCCGTCGAATGAAAAGAAGGAGGCGGATTCAAGTCCCGTCGAAGTCGAAAAATTATTGGGATATTATTTGATTTCTTAAAGATTTACTTACTAATGCTTTTCATAAAATCAGATGGTTCAATGCCACTAGTACCATTAAAAGAATGGAACTACTGATGTTTTTATTAATCACTAGTTCCATTTTAAAAGATTATGAAAATTATGGAACTAATGTTGAATTATGTTGTCACTAGTTCCAATAAGGGTGTAAAAATACTAAAGGTAAGACTAAGAACACTTAGTTTTATAATAATTTATATTCAATAAAATCAACAAATATTCATTATTTCATCTACGATTTGGATTCAGTGGAAAGGAAACGTTCCTTTATTTATAAAAAGAAACAAAACTGCATTAAAAGATTTTCTAAAATTCTATTGCTTCACCCGAGTTAAACCAGTTAAAAAAACAAAAACTAAACGCTCGCTATTATATTCTACTAATCGGTAGGATCAGTGTTCAGGATTAAATTTCTCTAGTAATTTTGTCTTAGAAATAAAAAAGATCAAATTATCTAACAATAAATTTAATTTATCATCTAAAGTAAGTTAAGGAAAGTAAGCTAAGTTCTAATACGAAGGACACGTAAACATGAAACAAAATTATTACTTAGCAAGACATTGATACTAGAACAAAGAAATTAAACAAATGAAATGACAACTTTGTGACACTTTAATAATTTAACTGATAAGTTTTTCGAAATGGATCCGGATACAAATTTGTCTTTTTTGAAATTCACTTCGTGTAGCCTTCTGCAAAGTGTTGTAGTTAATGCTCCGAATAAAATTTTTTACATGGCTCCATAAAAAATAGTTCAGACGCGTCAGGACTGGACTTGCCATCAAATCGTCCCGTTCAATCCAGACATTGAAATTTTCATCAAGGTAGGCCCTGGAAATTCTACTCTTCTGAGAAGCACCGTCTTATTGAAAAATGATATTATTTCGTTCCTCTTCTGGTTATTGGTTTAGTTCATGTTGTAAAAGATCTAAAATTTCAATGTATTTTGCCGTATTCAGATGTCCTTCGTAAACGTGCACCAAAACAACCATATTGCTTCTGATTCCGCACCAAACATTAAAGGAAAATCTGACCAGATCGTTTTTTTCGCGAACATGGAATGGATTAAGACGGGACCTATAATGATTGATACTCGATACATTCCATTATTACTGATATTAGTTTGATCAGACCATACAATGTAGTCTAATAAATTTGGGTTGCGGGTTTATTTCTGTTTGAATATTCTAGAATAACACTATTTCACTACCCGACAAGCGTTTTGTTACGGACCAGTAGCCACGGTAAAAAATGAATGTATATTCATTCATGTATAATCTCGCTTTTGAAGACATAAATATTATATTTTTATCGTCTTCTAGCAAATCTTCATATAGTTAATTTTGTTCATATAGTGAATAGTGTTTCAGGAATGGTTACGTCAGCAGTGTGAAGAAATTTTGCAGTCGTCAAATTATTCTCTTTAAGCCTCCATCTGTACAAGGTTGGCTTGATCTGCGTGAAATTTCTTCGATTATATTTAAGCCTCTTTGTGACACTTTAATAATTTAACTGATAGGTTGTTCGAAATGGATCAGGATACAATATAGTCTTTTTTGAAATTCAAAAAGTGGATATTTACAATCCTCATATATTTGCTATAAGGTATCGAAATTTGACTGTACACTTTTTTAACGTTTTGTAAACAACACAAAACTTCATTTTTAGCAATATTTGCGGCACTTTTATGGTCGGATCTGGAAATAATTATATTGAACTGCGCACAACATTTTTCGATTCGAACATCTCGAACTAGCCGGTCCATTATATTCATTTTTCCGATGAAGTGTGTACTTCTAGCCATCGTAAAGCAAAAGTTGACCACTTCTTACACTGTCTTTATAAATTTTAAATCATACATTAATAATATTTTCCCGTATATAATATTATTCCGTAAGCAGACCTGTAAGAGAAACGCAACAGAAAATAGAATAAAGAAAATAGACCATTGACAGTTCAAGCATTGCGACCAACTGAAAAACATTTTTGGAGTGACGGATTGTTGTCTAAAATCCTTTGAATTAGATAAGAAATATAAACATTTTTTTTATTCTTCAACAATGTACTTAGAGATAAACTAGCAATCTTGTACTTCATGGAATGTCTTTAGATGTTAGAGTTAAAGAACATTATAACGTGTCTTTTACTTGTTGAAAGTGAACTATTTTATGTAATGTTGATTATTACCTTAATGTACTAAATATTATATTTCATGGATATCTTGGACGACAGACGAATGTCAGACCTTATGTTTTTGGCGATATTTTATCTTTATCATTAAATGTATCGACAAGTGGAATAAAAAAATGAGTGTTTTTGAATTTTTAGCTGGTTCGATTCCCGGGTGAGGCAAGCGAATTTTCGAAAACCTATGTATGCAGTTTTTAATTTTTATGTTTAAAAGAAAGGAATGTTTCCTGTAAAATAATCTATCTTGAGGATTTAAAGTGGTTTCCCTTTAGGGCTCATTGATATTTTCCATCCTGTATATACAAATGAATCCCCTTTTTCCCTTGGTCACGGCATCACGCGTAAACGGCTGGACCATTTTCCCATTTTTCTGTGTTTGTTATTGTCAGAAGGTTCTTTTATTTATTTATATATTTTATTATGAGTCTAGTTCATCCCACTGCTGGGCAAAGGACGCAGCTATTCAGAAATAAAGCACTTGCCGTGTCATCTCTAAACCACACATTGAAAATCTGCCGTTTTCGGAGTTCATATCTAGACAACGATTGGGAATAGATAAAAAGTGAATCTAAAGTTGTAGAGAATTTTATCAGCTTACATTATGTAGTATAACAAAATTTCCTGCTACATTTACGCTAGAAAAGGGATACTCCAACCTAAAAGAGTAACGTTTTACAATGTAGTATTTTAAGAATAGAGTTCAAAATCAAATTAATTCTAGTTCTAGTTTTCTAAATTTAACTTACCGATTCTGTGGTTTCTTAGATATCATGATCAAGATAACGAAGATCGAAAGCATCAGCAGGATCATGATGACGAGCGTAGCGGTGCATGAACCAGGGTTTGCGTACGCCGCGAGAAGGTCGAATAATATGATGAACCCGTACATTACTCCAACTGCCTTGATCACGAACAATCCTAGACAAAACAAATCCTGCTTAGGGGCCGTCCATTAATCACGTGAGGCTCGAAAGGGGGGGAGGGGGTTTGGCATAAATCACGAAATATCACAAGGGGGAAGAGGGTGTAGTAAGATATCACGGCGTATTTATTTTTTCGTCAAACGCGCGATTTGTAAACCGAAAAGCGGCATGTAGTGAAACACAATATTCTAAAAGTTTTAAGATTCTTTGTAGTTACTGAAAAATACACGTGATTTTTTGGGTGGTAGTCTTAAACCTCACCACGTATCACCAATGGGGAGTGGGGGTTAAAAATGCAAAAAAAAAAACATCACGCGATTAATGGCAGCTCCATAGATGATTATTTTTATGAAAAGATGAATGTCCATTGTCGGTTGTCCGTGCATCCTCTCAAAGGTCAAAACATATATTAAGTATGTTGTATTTGAATGATTTCACCGTTATTTTTTTAAATAACTAAAACTGAAATCTTCTAAGTATCAATATTATCAGCCGGTTGTTCATTCTAATTTTATTACTTGATTTGTTAATTATTAGTGACCAAGCTGCGCCTTAAACCAAGATGTCGAAGTTGATCAGCGCACGAACACCGGCTGTAAGAAGTTATCACAAAAGCATTTTTAAGACATCGATAAATATCACCACAGAATCTAAAACAATGGTCTAACATTTAGAAATAAAGAAGACGCCGCTAAAAAGAAGCTCTCTATTCGCTCAAATATTTCTCTGAAGTAATCCCTAACGTGTGGTCCTATTTTAATTTAAGTTTTTAGATTAACATTCTTGCGTGTGATGAATGTTTTATGGATAATCTCAAATTATAATCTAAATCGGGTCCATTAATTTAGCGTAATAAGCCCGCAGGTCGGGGCATAATGACCTTGTGTTTTTTGGTTATGGCTGCCGTTTTTTATCTGCCTTGTTTTTCTCGGATTCTCAAAAACTACAATTCATTCCTTCCCCTTGCAAACCATCGTTACTGTCGGTCGAGACTTGAGGTAGGAGATAACCGCCAACTCGAAAATGCGCTAAATAATGTTTCGTAGAAATTCTCATTTTTCAAAAGAAATTCGTAGATTAAACATCTTCGAAGTTAATTAACAAGCTCTTAAAAGCTTCGAGCTAAGAGCGTCGAGACGAATAATAAATAGTTTTTTAATTTACTATCCGATTTCAAAGTAGCTCGTCTTAGTTATCCAAGTGGTTCACAGGAAAAAAAGTGTTCACTACTCTTCTGCGTGTTTACTTAATTCATGTTCTGAGAATTGGCATGATGAAAATCTAGTAGCTGTATGGGATTGAATTTTCATTTTTGTGCTTGGAAAACGTGGGCGCCTTGTAACGTTCTAGTCAATTTTCATCCCTTGAAGGATTGTTTCCCTTCTGCTTTTTTCAACCTCTCATACTTAATTAAATTGTCATGAGTTATGGTGTATCGAACTCGAAATCTTTTCCAAGCATAAGGTAGAAAGTACGCCATTGCAGGAGTACTAAAATGAGAGACGGAAAACTCTACAGAATTTCTTTTCAATTCAATTCAACTCTACAGATTATAAATCTGCATGGAAATCCATTTTCAACGTGTTTTTTTTTCTGAAATACCGGTCGGTAGCTATGGTTATTTTCATAATAGGTCAAACGATAAAAAGTTTTTACTCCGCAACCGCCATATGATATCGGCCTCTTCCGTATTCAGAACAAGATTCAAAAAAAGAACCATGTGAAAATAGCACCTGCGCGTATTTATTGCTACATTCGAGTTGACTATTTGCATTTACTCGATTGATTTTGAAGATTCTAAAACGATGTCCTCGAAGGTGTAATATAATATGAAGTACTATGTATCATTCGGGAGAAAGTGCGATTCCTACCTCGTGTGTTCTCTCAAATGACACACTCGATAGGAATTTGACACTATGCCGCCTAAATGTACAATATACTGTTACTATTACAAGTTAACTTTCCTTAAATGTTACTTATAAGAATTTAAAATGGCATGGCATGCTATTGTTAAACTTGAATTCATTAGAGTCTACTCATGCGGTAAGTCAACAGACCAACCTTCAATGAGTACGATGTTTTACCAATTTGCAGCAATAACGCAACCACGGCCCTAATAGGACTAGATTAAACTAGTTCGGTGTCAGACCAGTGAAGCTCCATGGTCGGAGAATTATCGCGCATTGTAACTGATTGGATAGTTGGCGAGAACGTGCTAGACTGTGATCGCCGGAGCTTTGAGAAACTACGCTTTAATAACGGTTTTACGCTGAAAGCTTATCCCAACATGTTTGTAACATCAACAATGTTGAAAGTCCAACTAGAACTAAAGTTTTAACCAATTTAGACAAACTTCTATTTGAAAATGTTGGTTTAGGTATAGGCAATCAACGGATTTATAAGGTACTATATTAAAAAAGAATCAATTGAATTGAAAACCTCCCCCATAACCTATTCACCATCCTTCGGGCCATTTGTATTTTTCTTACACCTACTGAATCGTGTTAAAAAATATCTGCTTTCAGAAGATGCACCAGATCTAACCTTTTGTCGCATCTGAAATACATAAGTGTAAACCTCGACTTTTTTCATAGATAAGTTTCATAGGAAAATCACAAGTACTTACCGCTCGCATCGGTTGGTGGGCCGCTGTCCACCCAGGGAAACAGCCCAGGACACAAATAGGACATCGCATGCAGACGTCGCAGAACAGAGTCGAAGAAACGGCCGAGAAGAGAACTGTTGCAGGATCCGCCTGGGACCGCACCTGTGAAATTCCTTCTTTTAGGGGTTTTCTACTCTTAGGGTCAAACGAGCTACCAGGGAGTCTGCCGGATCCCATTTCGTGGTACATAGATTATTTTTGCAAAAATCTGTTACTACGAGAACAAGTTTTTGAAAATCGTGCCTAAATCAAATCTTCGGAACGGACCTAAAAACTCTAAAAACTCGAAGAACGTACCTACATGTTATGTACATTCGATGCAGTTCAACGAATGTACATAATATGTACATTCGGCTTAATTGCGCGTAATCATCCATCATATTATGATGGATGATTACGCGCAATCAAACATGCCCGACTTCTATTCAACGTGACATTTATCGTGTACTATGTAGGTATGTCTAGCAATTACACCAATAATATGCTAATGTGTTCCAGTCCAATGCGAAGCTTTGATAATTAATTCGTATCAGTTGAAACCTGAATTTATAGGTGCATCAGTAAATTATTAGTTTAATTTAGTTTTACTTTCACAAAAGGTTCACTCACACGTAATGCAAATTATAAGTTAAACTATTTATTTCCGTGCTGGTTTAAAAATCTTTTACAGCGATGGATCTCAGCCATTTTCCCGATCTTTACGAGACCTGTCCATTGATTTCCAAAAGAAATAAATAAATAAATAATAAATAAATAAATAATGCTGGACAATTCACACAGCATTATCTAGCCCCAAGCTAAGCAGAGCTTGTGTTATGGGTACTAGATAACTGATATACTTAATACAATACACTACATAGATAGATATTTTTTTATTATACATAGAAAACACCCAGACCAATGGAACAAATTTCTGCAGATCGTACACAATTTTGTTCCGAGACGGGAATCGAACCCGCAACCTCCTGCGTCGCAGGCGGACCTCCGCCCGCTGCGCCACGGAGGTCGTCAAGATTGCTAAAGTGCCAGTTTCCAAAAGAAAATAGTGTCATTGAATTATTGGATATTTTATCATGTTGTAAATTGGATGTCTCTAGATTTTTTCCACTTTTCTTATCGCGGCAGAGGATTTGAAAGAACCCAATCATGCGCTGACTCAGTAATTCGAACTGTGACCTAAGGTTGAAAAAAAAGCAGTCGTGCGACTATCTTTCAAAAATTTACGAAGTTTAACGCTCGGGTTTTGGGTTCACGATGTCTGATTATTTTTGTAATCCAAGTGTACAACTGCATACTCGCGATAATTTCAAATTATGGGTTACGAATAGGGTTGCAACTTTTTATGGTTCGATTATAATAGGTTTAGGGATTGCTCGTCGATATAGTAGGATAGGAAAAATCTAAAAAAAAGTAGTTTCTGTTCAGCAGTTTTACATTTTATCAAAACTATTCAATGTAACAACAACAAGGTTTACTAAAAAATATCACACACTTTGGCAAAATCAATAAGTGAGCAAAATGAAAAAAGATTTTTTTTGCAATACCCTTATTATTTTTAAAATGAAAGTAATTTATATAAAATTAATTAGTTAATTATATTAATTAAGTAAGCTAAGTTATCAGCTATCTGCCGATGAAAGTCCGATCAAAATCAGTCAATTTGTTTCAAAGATTAGCCGGAACAAAAAGACAGAAAAAATATAAAAAAAATCTTATTGTTTTAAATAACGTGTATACTTGCATAATGCATTACAACAACGCATAACGCATAATGCATAACAGACACTTAAATTTTATTTATAAGTAGAAAATAATTATTATTATAAAAAATAATACTGACTTATTAAAAAGTTTAACTTGGTTAGTTTCATTAAGCTTTTTAAGTTACTTCTTTATTGTATATTTGAGCTTCGAGCTTTGGTTGGAAGTGGTTTATTTTATATAAAATAATCATAAAATTTTTTACACTGTTAATTTAAACTACTGTAAATTATCAGATCAGCTTTGATTAACCGAAGTCTCGCTCAATTCCTCGCTTCCCTCCATTTGCTGTTCATTAATGAGAATACTATCTTTGTGTGGGCTGAGGTAGTTGGGCGTTTCTGACCTTTGCTGTAATTTTTGACATTATTTGCCATAACAGTCATTTTAGATATTATCTAATTTCTGACGTTTCTGAACTTAGCTGTCATTTTTGAACTTCATTTCTGAACTAAGTTGTCATTTCTGAACTAAGATGTCATTTCTGTAGCTGTCATTTTAGATATTGTCTAATTTCTGACGTTTCTGAACTTAGCTATCATTTCTGAACTAAGCTGTCACTTCTGAACTTAGCTTAATTTCTGAACTTAGCTGTAATTTTTGACATTAGCTGTAATTTTTCATCGTTGCTGTGATTTCTGAAGTTTTTGACATTTGCTATCAATTCTGTCATTTTAGACATCTGCTGTAATTTCTGACAATTTTGAACTTGTGTAATTTTCGACATTAGCTGCCATTTTTGACATTAATTGTCATTTCTTAATTATATGATAATTATTTTAAATTAAGAAAATTAAAATAAATTTTAAATGTATTTCTATTAGTTGATTGTAATTTTTGTTGTTAGTAAAGACTTTCCTAGTCTTGACTATATTTCGTCTTAAATTATTGAATTGAGCAGTGGGGAACAAAATGAGTTGAACAAAATGGTAGCCGGGTTGCTCAACTATTCGCAGCTGAGCAATGGGGAGCAAAATGAGTTGCGCAAAAGGGAAGCCCCGTTGCTCAACTATTCGCAGCTGAGGAATCTCATTTGCGTAAAAGGGAACTTGCCGTGTTTTGCCGTAAGGGCGTTAATTTATAGAAGCTTATTTATAGAATTGCATGAATGTTCGTCGACTGACAAACTTTCTAAAACTTTTATGATTACGTCGACGACTCCGCGCCGTTCTTATTTCAAAGGATTTAAAGCGAAAATAGTTTTGTTCAAGCTTGAAAGCCAGCCAACTGTGCATCTGTAACTTCGTCAAGACGTGTGCACCGGGGAGCTTGGGATCAATATCTGCAATATCGTAACTTGTTCAATACCAACCCACTCTACACTGCTTTGAAGCCGTAAGGCTTCAAAGCTACGAGTATTTCATACAATAAAGTTTACAATGAACTTTGAATTGAAAAGAACTTTGCAATTGAACAGAGCTTGGCACTTGAAAAGAAAAAACTGGCAGTAAAATCGATTTCCCGACTTGCGATAAAAGTTTTATTTACTCAGAAACCAACAAGTCTTATACAACACAAGAGCAAGTACGCTTTATTTTTCCATGTATTTTGCAGAAAACTTATAAAAATTGGACAATGGTTTGTGTTTTTGCATAGAATTGATTTTCGTTATTACCAAATATCAAAGTTATAAGTTGTTATGCCCGCAAAAGCTAAAAAACCCAGATATTTTTTTGAAAAAGTACTCTTTATGAATTTAGAGGTTCTTGTTCTGCAAAACTTACCATAATATTTGTTTTCAGCGTCGGAGTTTACTAAGAAGGTATCATCACGACCGTCGTCGTCTTCTTCGCCGGGCAAGGTGTCGTCTGAGTCAGGAGAGCTGCAAACATTCCGAACATGTACGAGCCTGCACGCTCACTGGTCAAAGCCACCAGCAAATGCCTTGCTAGTAATGTTGTTAACCAGAATCTATAGTTGGAGGCATATCAAACGGCCACTCGAAACCCTATTAGGCTTTGAGGGTTAACTCAATAGGTACCTGGTACCAGTATCGGAATTTCGAAACTAGGTCTCTGTATAGACCTTATTGATTAAAAGCCTACATAGGCTAAGCCAAAACGAATAGTGAAGAGATAGTGGCAACAGTCTATGCTTTTTCCATGCGTTTATTTTCTTTTTGACACATGCTAAGCCTATAAACTTGCATGGTTTGAATGAATTTAGACCGAATAAATAATGCTGAACTAATACTTCGATTTTTATCGAGAAGACAGATTACGTAACAAAGACTAATCTGATTGATTTTTTCATTAAAAAATATTGAAAATAAACGTTACTAAGTAGTACAAAACAACTGAAATATACTCTTTACTATTTGACGCCTACTAGGTATGTCTGTAAATTAATACAAAATTATGCAATAATAACAAGATCGAATCGGTAAAACGTGAGGACGTGACTAATTGTATCAATCGAGCTGTCTGAAGGTAAATAAACGCATGGACGGAGTATACTAACACCAGCCTGGCTTGTTTGTCGGGATTACGCACACATGGCGATGATCCTGGATTTATCAGGTTGTTTACTCCAGCTGGAAAATCGTATCTGTGATTGGAGGTGGAACGGCACGTATTCGTTCTTTACTAGTTCTACCTATACACGATTTTCAATGTAATTATTTTATGGAATGGAGCTAGGAAAATGTACCTGCGAGTCACGCGGCGTATCATTACTCGGTTGGCTGGCGATGTCTGGAACAATTAACACTTATTCAGGGCGGAAGATTGAAACGGCGCGGCGGCAAGGGCGTTGACTGCTGTAGCTACCTACTGGGAAATATGTTATTGAGACGATCACGTCCCGTGTTGAGTTGATCCATAAATAGGGTTGCCATATTTTTTGGGAGCTGATTCGGGACTTATTAGTACTAAATAAATAAATACTGAAATTGAGGGTAGTAACCGTTTATTACAATATAAACAAGACCCGTCAAACGCGAGTGTAACTCGCGCGCCGAGGGTTTCGAACGTTGGTCAATAAGACAAAAGAATATGTACTAAACAGGTACTGGCTAGAGATTTCGCTATTTATTGAATACATAAAGATACCTAGCTAAATCTTTTTTTATGTCTATCTATCCCTAAGAGTTCTATCTGGTAATCATCATTTTATTTAGATTCAAACAAATGTAATGGAAATCCAGAAAACAACACATCTATCAAGGCGTAAAAAACAATGAAAGCTTTTGCGTTATTACAGTAAGCAGACTAAAGATATCTAGACGCTTTCTCAGAGAGAACGTCGTATCTTCTGTAGAAGACTTAGAAGTGATAGCACTGTTCTGACAAAGACAGTCGGAACACTGCGTCGAAATGCCTCGCCGCTTCTTTGCAAGTAGAAAGGCTCATTACTAAAAGTGGGTCAGGAGTCAGAGCTCATTCCAGCCTCCTTCGCGAGATGAATTCAAACCGATAATAATTCACATCCCCCACCGGTTGATGTCAATCGAACGTCGTCTGTTTGAACAGGCCTGGCCGTCGTGATGCGGATTAACCACATCACGCCGGCCAGCCGGGCAATACAATTAGGCCGGGCTAGGCTATCTACAGTATATATAACTTATGGTTTGTGTAATGTG
Source organism: Eupithecia subumbrata (assembly GCA_949316285.1). Lineage (NCBI taxonomy): Eukaryota > Metazoa > Arthropoda > Insecta > Lepidoptera > Geometridae > Eupithecia > Eupithecia subumbrata. Next base: position 8,146,961 of record OX438642.1, on the reverse strand, counting down.
ATTATGCGTTGTACCTATACGTAAATTAGTCAAATATCGTAGGAGCCTACGTTCCGTACTAGTCTAATTGCGAACTACCTACCTTGAATTGACAGTTAATTCTCTCAACTGACTGGTATAAAGGAATTTTCGAGGGACGTTTAAGTGTGTTAAATATTAAAACGCTTGTTGGAGGAGTAGAGGGGAACCAGAGTGAGTTAAAGATATGAAGGACAGTTCGAAAACAGTAAAAAAATATGGAATATTCTGAAAGAAATTCAAACTTTGACTATACATATACCTATACAGGATGCCACGGAAAGGGTGTACTAAGCCGAAAGAGGGTGATGCGGGTCCGGCCCCCCTCCACCATCCCCCCGGCGAACAAGTTTTGTTCTACGACTTTCCAAGTTTCGACAATTTTCATTCAAAAACGAGATACATTTTTACTTATTACTCGGTCAGCAAATTTTTAACGGGTTGGAAGTTATAAGACTACATGTTGATTTGACTTTAAAATAGCTTTCTGACTAAAATGACTAAGGTATCAACACGAAAATCTGCTGTTTCTTGGCTTTATATTATATTAAGTGTGGGCCAGTGGGCTTATCGTGGACAATGCTCACAAAGTGAAAAAATACTGCCTAGCGACCAATAATACCAACAGACATCAAAGTAGAAACCCTTATAGTCTCGCTTTGTCTGTCCTTTATTCCCAATTTAATAACTCAGCAACTACGGCAGCTATCAACCTATAATTTAGAATAATAATACATTTCGAACGGCCTGTACAGATTTATAGAAAAAGAAATGAAATTTTGCGTACACATTGTGATGTTGAAATTGTATAAAATTCTGTAGGTTTCATAATTTTTGAAATATTTAAAAAAGTCAAGGAAAGATTTTTTTCCTATGGTAAACTGAACATACCTATTCTTGTACATAAACCATCACTGCACACTCGGCTTTGGGGGCGGAATTCCGCCCTGCCGGCTTAGTACAACCTTTGAGAGGCATCCTGAATACAGGTGACTTCATTTATATTGTAGGCAGACATACACAAATATGTTCTACATCAACTCACCCCAAACGTAGTTTCTCTTGTAACTGTGGCTGTGCCTAGAGGGTCGGGTGTCCTGAGGCTTTCCGGCAACAGCTCGATCAGGTTTGTGGACTGTGGCTGGTAGCGCAAGATCAGCACGCATGTTGATACCAGGGTGTAAGCGAGGAGAGTACCTGTATAAACGTTAACTGTTACCCTCTTTTCCATAAGTTTTACTCGTAATACTGGGTGCCTTATCTTAGAGAGATTGGAAGTTTTCTATGTATAATCATTCTGTGAGACGGCGGAACAACTTTATGGTACAAGTTGGCGGACTCTGGCTTTATTTCTAAACTAGCTGCAGTTTTTCCGCTACTAATTTAAAATTCGTGAAGCCTGATCATCATTATCATTGGTTGTTAACATCCATGAGGATGGTTTAGTTAGCCTATTCTTCGTAAATCTGGCTATCATAACCCAAAATGTAATGCTTTTGTCTCAGTAAAGATAAGTTTACATATTGTTTCAAAATATCCTTAATTCCTTACCCACTAGTAAGTTAAAGTTCAGATTTTAAGATTTATTGATGTATACGTTTGTTACCTCTTGACGCCATAACTACTATACGGATCGGGCTATTATTTTGCATACAGGTAATTCTAATCTTTTAATCTAACACAGGCTTACTTTTCATCCCATAAATCAGTTCCAATGGAATAAAAAACGTTGCCATAGAAACAACGTGTGCGAAGCAGCGGGCAGAAAGTAGTAAAATATAAATAAACGATACGCACAAACATATCTTTAAATTGAATTGTTTAGTTTTAAGTGAACATTTATTGTATTTATGGAAATAAAGAGTTTTTGATTTGATTTGAATTCAATTCGTAGACAATAAGAGATTATTTTGTTGCCAGACGAAACCCTGAAGCTTAGTTTATCTGCAGACAACAGCTTAGGAAACGATATGTTGGCTTCTTTATTTGTCAAAGCTTATTGTATTTCAATTCAATGGAAAATCTTATTTTTATTTTATCCGAGGATTTCAATTTCAGCTTTAGATTTTACACGGGTGACTGGGTTCTACAGGGTATCTATCGAGTAAATGCTCTTAGAAATTGCCAATGCATGAAAATTATTTGAAAAGTAGTAAAGTGAATACAATTTCAGTTCAGAGTCAACGCATCCCGCATTCAGAAATTGACTTCTCACCGTTGTTACTATTATTTTGGTAAATAAGCAATGAATAACATTAATGTTAAAATTATGCCAAGTCCAAACGAGACTTGTGTTGAGATCACGAGAATAGCCAAGTCAGCCATTTTATTACCTTCGACTATGAAGTTGGTAAGTCGGTCGGTAGTCGGTTTACCATTAATATAATGTTGGATTATTTTCTAATTACCCTTTAACCTTTGGCTTTTCCTTAGAGCGCTGTTCTTCTTTCTGCTTAGCGGTGATCGTTGGGAGTAAACTTTAATTGAAATTTTTATAAAACTTTTCTTTAATTTATAACTACCGCTAAGTGTTAAGATAATCAAACGATCAGCAGCTCAACCCTTAGTGTCTAATCAATAGGTACTTAGTTTCCGTGTTTAGTAGACAAACGGAAACATTTCAGGTATTCCGTGTTAGAATATCGAAGGCTTGCTAAACTTAATTCAAAGTTAGTAATTCGTTAGTTTAAGTTAAAGTTAGTAATTCGTTGGTTTAAGTTAAAGTTAGTAATTCGTTAGTTTAAGTTAGTTTAAGCTAAAGTAAGAAGTTCGTTAAACTTAGTAATTGAAAGTTCTCTTAGCATATGTTCACAGCAGATGGTTAACAATGGTTGCAAAACTACTTATCTGCTAACTAAATAATAGAACTAAATGCTGCTGAGTTTTGGTTCCGCTCAATTTGCATAGTGTAATTATTAAAAGATGCCCTCTACGATTTTTTGTATCGACGCAGATCTTTCTGACAAAAAATTCCACGTCCAGTTACACGCCGCTGAAGACAGCAGTTAACCTGACGTAGAGGTATTAGCTATACTGAACTTTTCGTGTTGCATTCATAATCGAAACTGAATTTTATCCAGGCCCGTAAAGATAGCCCTGAAATATCAATGTAGACAGGTCATAACATGTAGAAAAGAGAAATCACAAAATCCGGAATATTTTTAAACTTACCGTAGTAGACACCTTTCTGTGATATAAACAAAATATTTCAACATTTTTTTAAAATGAGGTATCCTCCTAGGTTGTTGGAACTGAATTAAATCAATAAAATGCGCAGCAGCAGCAAGTACGTACGTAATTGTATTTTGCTCAGAGGTGTTTACGAGTAACTGGATTATAGGAAAGCTAACTAGCGCCTTGAATGGCATCTGTTTGATTAAGTTAACATTCTTGTCGGTGCTAGCCAGTCTCGGAAATAATGTTGGTTTTATCTAACACGTACCAGGGTGTGTATGTGTACTCGTAAAAACGAAAACGATGTTTCTGATTAGATTTCGTGCAAACGCTAATCTTATGCATGCGACATAAGAGTTGGTTTTGCACGAAAACGAAAAATTTACTTTGATTTTCCTTTTTCGAGTAGGCCCTAAACTTTTGTACTGGTGGGTGCACGATTTCATTCACGAGCATTATTTGCATAATTTTCCATGCTCTACGTTTGCTTTAGTTAACTTCTCCCTAAACTGTATGGGAGAAAATCAGCCTCGTTTTTCGAATACCTACGCTACCTTCTACAAGCACAATGCAATTTCTTTAAACAGTAGGTACCTTCTTCTGCCGTCCTAAAATGTTACAAAGTGCTAGCCAATTTATTCTCGTCTCATTAACATCATAAACAATTCATAAAGCATCCCTTTGAATAATACATTTTTAAAGTAGTCGTTCTACGTCCGAGATTTTTATGCATGTGATGACACGTTTTATTTCACGGGCTACATATTTACTAGTTGCCACTTAGCCCATTTAAAAGATTAGAATTAATTGTGATCCTTGGAATGTTCTGTCCAACTCCAAAAGCGCGGGGGCGATTTATGGTGGGTGCCTTCGGTACTGTTTTTTCGGCTTGTTTTAATGTGCAGACAGCGAGCGGAAAATAAAACAAAAGTTGTTGCATCCCCGCTGGCTCTCGCCAGTCAATAAAGTTTTATTGGCTGGCGAGAGCCTGCGGGGATCTGTCTGCTCTGCTTTGAGTCGCGTTTCTGTCGTTGAAACTTTGCTTTTAAGGATTACGCTCTGTCTGCCCGCTTTCCATCTTGAATATCTCCGCAAACACTGAAGTCATTAACTTGTAATTTTAAAATGATAATTAGTTTTTTATGTTGAGCATTTTTTTGTTGTTTTTATTACATTTACTGATGTTGTTTTGCCAGTACTGCCAGCAATTTAACCATAGGTGAGATTTTGAGCCACTGAGGGGAACTGAGGGAAGTCTGAAACCGTGAGAGTTATCGAAAAGTCGCGCTAGGAGTTACGGGCTTGATTAAAAAAAAACGTACTTTTTTTTTACTTTTTTATATTTATATTTATATATTTTTAAAACTTTTTTTTCTAAAATGTGAGTTTTTAAATTTCCTTTAAATTTTTAAGGTCTTTGTTCTTTATTCAATAAATAATTGTATGACGACTATTTGCCCTATGTTGTGGTGTTCCCACACCTTCAAAATAGATTTTTTTATGTTAAATATATGAATTAGTAAAGGTTACATTCAGACATGCTTTCCTAGCGTATAGTCTGAACGTACAAAACTCACCCTGTATACCAAACTCATTAACGAAATATTCTGAACGTACAAAACTCACCCGGTATACCAAACTCATTAAGTAATTCCTTTGCATTGAGTCAATATTAAATAAGCGGAACATTGCTTGAAACAGTTTTGCTACGGCTACCTTTGTCTAATACCTAGGACACCAATATGATTAAAATCTAGAGGGATAAATATCTTTATTCATGCATGAAAATGTATATATTAGCAGTGTTTTGACAGATGTACCTTTCATGAAAATATTTTGAAGAAAACATTTATGTGTGCAGGTTGGATTTTTTCGAGTTCATCTCTATTCTCACATTGAAAAAATGTACGTACAGTTTGCATTTTAGATTTATGTTTTTTAGGTTCACAAGGTTTTCGAAGCTGCTATACCTAGGGAAAAGTTTTTGCGATTTTTGTCTTTTTTAATATTCCAACCTCAGCTGATCCGCTGGAAGTTTGTAATCCGTATAAAAAAATCGATCTTTTGGCATCAAAAAAGTTTTCGTGTAAAATGCCAATTTTTCTGCAAACTTTTTTTTTTTTTATTTGGGAATCGATGAACATTTCTCTAATAAAAGTATGGATAGTCTCCTAAGATCATTTTCCTGTAGCTACTCCGGTTAAGGTAACTCCCCTTATCGCCCCGTCCAAAAATGCACCCTGTATATAAACTCTTTTAGACGATTTTACCATAAAAACTATCGTAGATTGATGAATTCATTACGGTGTTCTTCGTAACTTATATCCCAAGGGAACTGTTTTTTGGGGTAAAAGTAAGTAGCTCTTGTTCTATTTAAGTCTAGACCAACATCAAAATTTCAGGTCAATCCGTTCAAAACATTTGGCGTGAAGAAGTAACAAACATCGATCCATCTACCCAAACTTTCGTATTTATAATATTAGTGTGATGTGAAAAACTTAGTATTTTTATTTGATCATTTATTTATCTCTGACTATTTTTTTTAGACTATTATTTTTTCTAAAACTAGAAATAAACACATGTTTTGCCGGCCCCACTAAGCATGGGATATGACCGGAAGAAGCTGATGATGACTGGAAATAAATAGACAAATAGAAATCAGTTCACTTAGAATCTCATAACTTTACTCAGCGTCACACTATATCGAGTGCTGTTTTAAATGCAGTTCATTATCATTTAAAAAAAAAACATTTTACACGAGAAACATAGGCTAAGTTTTGATATATTTTTCGTCTTTCTAAATTTAGTCTAGTAGCGTTACATCCTTGGATTTATAGGTATGTTTTTGCAATTTGGTTTTAAACGCATCAAACGTTTCTGCACCCACTAGTGTCTTCGGTAGCCTGTTATAGAACGGAGCACTTGGAAAGTAATCGTCTTTTTACCATAATTTAGTTCTAATTGTAAGCAAAACAAAATGGTCAGTCTTCGTCTACTGCATTTACTCATTTTGATGAATATGAGGCTTGAATGTAAGTACCAATGGTTTTGTTTACGATTTTACGTATAAGAAAAAAGTAAAATAAGTAAAATAAGTTTACAGTTTTACAGACAGTAATGAGTCCATAGGCTCCTGAACTAGTTCAAAACTGTGTTTCAGGAGCAAAACACAATTTTCAATGTTTTGTCCTACGCATTATTTTCGTCCTGTTATCCTGTAAAAGTAGTGATCTGTGCAAAATCTGATATGATTCCTATTACTCATGAAAACACGTACCCAAAAATACTCAAACCAACGTAAAAATTTTACGTCCTTAAAAAGCCTAGAGCGAAAGGATTCCCAAGTTTCCTTAATACCAGTAGATAACAAAATAATGAAATGACTTACCGATACTCATCATCTCGACTAGCACCTCAAGCTGCACCAGCAGAGACACAAGGGCCGCGCATAACCCGCCGCTGATAGTTGCCAAGGTCGGAGTACCGGTCTTCTCCGAGACCCCAGCCAACCCCCTAGAAAAACACCCTAAATAAATATCATCGGTTTTTCCGTCCTACATAGAATAACACAACCGACAAACGTTCAAGTTTCACATCTCCCGTATCTTTAATTAATTTCGTACAACCACTTAAACACAAATAGATAGGCGACGCCAAAAGGTATTTCACAACTGGCAGTAAACATAGGTACCAATAATATCCATCAACATTCAGCGCTTTACTTTGCAGCTTGCCAGTTTACACTAAATCCCCACATACATTCCGTAATCCTTTTCGATGAAGTTCCATTAACGCTGCGTGGCATAAAATTGGAATCCTATATGGGCAATAAGGCTTCAAAATATTCGAAAATTTTGGTATTCGTCGTTTTTTTCGGGTAGGTACCTACTATTGCAATTCGAACTAATATAATATTCGAATTATTCAAATGCAAGCCCCGAGTAGATAGAAGAATAGCCATGTGCTGGAGGAAGTACTGGTCCCAAAAAGACATCTTTAAGAGCAAGCTACCAATACGCCTGAAGAAAAAACTAATGGATAATACAATTCTCCCTACCCTACTATATGGCAGTCAAAGCTGGCCCTTGACAAAAAAAATTATTAGAAAAATAGCCACCTTCCAGAGAGCAACAGAAAGGTCTATGCTCGGCCTGAAGCTTAAGGATAAAGTTAGGAGCGAGCATATTAGAAACACTACTAAAGTCACTGATGCAGTGGGTATGCTTTGCAAACTGAAGTGGAAGTGGGCGGGCCACGTCTCGAGAGCCCAGGACGAGAGGTGGAGTGAACGAATCCTGCACTGGTACCCGCGAGACGCCTCACGCTCACGAGGCAGACCAAGAAAAAGATGGCACGACGACCTGGTACAGGCTGCTACAACGACATGGACCCGTCTGGCGAAAGATCGCAACAAATGGAACAGCATGGAGGAGGCCTACACCCAATCTTGGGTGTCCAATTAAAAAGATATTATACTTGAAATACTTCTAAATAAAATGTTTAAAACTATAGTGAGTGATCATAAAAACTGTAAAATTATTGGAAATAAAGGCTTTATTTATTTATTTATTTATTTAAGCCCCGAGTTGGCAGGCAGATACGCCAAGTTAGCGAAGCTAACGTAATGCGATAGGAAATATCTCTTGAAATCGTCTCGCGCTCAATATCGGTGTTCGTGACTTCCACTTGATTGGAGCTCGAAAGTGCACTAGCTGTATGAAAGTTCACCTACCTGTAAGAAAGTTCTGCTTTTGAAGTAAGAACTTTGTTCGCCTAGCAAGTATTGGGATAAAATGCTTGGCATTTTATCACACTTTATTCACAGATTAAAAATATCTAAAATTGTAACACTCGTAGATTATCGTGTTATACAGGGTTATTGGTTCTTCACTGTTGGTAATTCACTGGCACTGCGTGAACTGCGGGTACTTCCCATCATCAAAGTTACAAATAAAGCCTGTCTACCTACTACCAGTACCAAATTTAAGAAAGAAGACCTGTGGGCTTCTCAAAAGTGTTCGTGATGATAGGCAAAACGTTCATGCAGTGTCAGTAAATTATCAATAACCCTGTATAAGCTTCAAGTATACAGGGAGTGGATGGCTAAATCCGAAACCATAAGAGTTAGAGAAAAGTAGTCAAAGGAATCATGTGCGCAATTTATGTGAAAATAAAAACGGCATAGATATGTTTTTGCGGATTTTTTCTATAGTTTTCAAATTCATTGCGAAATACATGTTTTATCGAGACAAAATACAGGCTAAGTATTGAACTTCTGGTGTTGGCTAGGGCAAGCTCGCGACAAGTGTTCGAAAAGATTCCTTAGGCTTAGTTGGGGGTAGTAAATAAACAAGCACTAAACTACCTCAAACCCGCTATTACATAACCCCTCGGTGACCAGCTACCCGAGGGGAGTAGATTTAAAATCAGCGCCGCATGTTTCTGGCATGCGACATTATGCTGAATCTACTCCCTTTGCCTTAGTTAGTTTTTTTATATATTTGTGTTTAATTCTAGTTTATGTTTATTAATTTCTAGGCAATAAATGAGTTTTTATTTTTATTATTTTTTAGTATTCAAACAAAAATTGTAAAAAAATAGCCATGTCCATTCATTTTCAGTAATGCATATCTTTGCATAAATTGATCCTTATCAGCAACCGAATCCGTTGATGCACAAATGCACGTTGTGACATTTTTTGAGAAATCAATCGGTTCGATTTCCTGTAGTAAAGGATTTAAAAAGAAACTAAAAATGATGCACTTTTTGTTTTCTCTTAAATCGAGGTAATCACCGTCTCTAACTCTCACGGTTTCGGATTTGGCCATCCACTCCCATCTCAAAAAACACCCTGTATACCCAAAGCAATTAATAGAACCGGATAGTTTCAAGTTGTATCTGAATGGCATTACTTTGAAAATTCCACCAAACATTTGTGGTAAAGTGCCGGTGGGCAACAATAGGTATTCAGCAAAAACTGCGCTTCCTATTGTCGCGTACGTCAATCAGCAGAGACCATCGTAAAATTGTTTTTTACTGAAAGAGCGTTTTGCTGTCAGGAACACGGATTTATATGCAACATCGAATATTTCTAAACTACGCGTTTCAAGTTTCGAGTTTCAAGACCCGTTTCAATTTAGTATAAATTTAATATTAAATTGGAACGGTTCTCGATCGAACCGTTTCAATTTAGAATAAATTTAATACTAAATTGAAACGGTTCTTGATCCCGTCTAGGTTGCTGGCGTGATTGCCGTCACTTTATATCTGTTCTATGACTACGTATGTATGTACGGTGTAAGACGTATATAGAGAATGATGACTCAGGTCAACAATCTCTTGGAGCTGGGAAAAATCAAAGTAACTCAACGAATTCTACAATGAAAAAGATTTCATGATGTAGCATTTATATCCACTTATTTCTTTAATTGTATTTTTCTTTTTTTATTTACTATTTTACGTTTTTATTGACACAATTAATTGAATTTTATTAAATTAGTTATGGTCTTGGTATGGATGTTAAGCTATAAATTGTATACTTCTAAATTGTTTGCCACAGTCTGCAGTTAGCTCATGTGTTTTAATTGTAAATACTAGTTTTTAGACCTCTTTTCCTGTTGCCCTAGGATTCGTTTTATAGCACAAGTAATGGGAAAAAACAGATAGCCGATAGCCGTAAATTGAATATTGAATGCGCGCAGTGGAATTTTATACCGTGTAACGAAGTTACTGGCAGTCATGTTTCTAAAAGTCAATTAGCTCGAGCACGGACTTTACTCCCCAGCTCTATTTTAAAACTGAACGCTTCAGGCTTTAAATTAAATTCCACCCTTTTAAAACATACCAAAACATGCGACCATTTTATTTTTCCAAAAGCAATATTTGTTTCATCAAAGGCTCGCAATAACATCGGATTAATATGAATCCAATAATATGTCCGCGGTATTTATTTTGGGGGATGAAATATTCATCTTCAAAGACTGGTCAATATTTAACTACCAGCGGCGACTCGGTTTCACAGAAAATCATAAATTTATTTTATTTTTTTGATTTTCCGTTGCATTTTTGTTTGTTTAAAGCGGACAGCGCATAGCCGAGTTAATTTTATCCACTCGAAATGCGAGCAGATTTTCCGTTTATTTTTTGCCAGAAAAAGCAAAACTAAAAAATAAACCATTCCAAAATTGCACGCCGAGTGTAGGTACCTATGACGTTTTGTGGGTGGGTGGAGGGGGAGTGCATCCATTAGGGATGTAAGCATGTTAACTACGAACCTTATTTGTGTTGGAAGAACACCAACGTTTTATCACCTACAGCCGGCCGTGGTGAATTCATGAAACTACGATAGTTTTTATAGTAAAAGGGGCATGCATTTTTGGAATGGTTTATCTCAACCAACGCAGATGACGTTCTAGTATTTAATGGTGCATCATCCTTTTTAATTTAATTTCGTCTCAATGTGATTTTAGTAGGAAAATGTGAACCGCGCACAATTTAATACTGGAGAAACACCTCAAATGTTCCCATATGTATCGTGACGATCAGAGCTCATCAGGTCTAATAAAACAATACTAACACTTGCAGAATTCTTGGGATACTATTAGCTCAACAAATAACTTAAGAGTTAATTTTGCGACAAGTACTGATTTTAAGTCGCCGACGTCCTTGAGTTTTGTATTGATTTTTCTATTAAAGCTCTACGGCCTACACCACATTACAATTGGTGCCAGTAACATGCCAGTTTATTAACACGTTTAAAATAGTTTATACGTCGCTGTAGTTGGAAAACTAAATATACCATCACATTTCGCGAAATCAACTTTATTGCATTTTCATAAAGTCTAATCCAAGCTGCATTGCAAGCACAAGCTTGCACACAGAAAACTGTGTTATTAAAGTAATCATTATTTATAAAAAACGATAATGAATCCAAAATCAAGTCGCCAAATATGGAACGACAGAAAGACAAATTAAGATAAAAGTAGCGAAAGAAACGTAGATAACTCGGCAAAAAAAAAATAAGTATAAGTGACATTATTTCCAAAATAACGTGGTTTATTCAGTTTTTTTGATCTTTTTTATGCTAGACCGGGACCAAATTGTAGTTGGGAAAATTTATAAAAGCGAAATATAGAATTTTTTGGATTTCGTACCTCAAAAGGAAAAAAGGAACTCTTATTGGATCACTTTGTTGTCCGTCTGTCTGTCAACCCCCTTTTCTCAGGAACCCGTGGAGGTATCGAGTTGGAATTAACATCAAATCATTATCATTTCATTATCATCATTAATGCTATCAAAAGTTACAGTCATATTTTGAAATTTCCAAGGGAATCACACAAAACCTATAAGGTACTTGCCGTTGACCTAGAATTATAAAATTTGGCAAGAAGCAAGGTCATAACATAACAAATGAACGGGAAAATCTGAAAATCGTATATTTATAGTTAATTAGCATAAAGATATTTTGACTCTCTGATGTACCAAATATACAGGACTCCTACTCCCCGTTGATCTAGAATCATAATATTAGACATGAAAAAAAAAGGTTTTATAAGTATACCGAACCCTTAGTTCGCGAATCCGACTCGCACTTGACGTTTTATACGTGTATCAAATCAAATTGAATCGGTACATTATTAAATTGTCTACTAACCTAAAAATTTCATGTTTACCTGTTAGAGACATGCATATCATGTCAAGACCTAATCTAAGTTTGTTATATTATAAATGTGTGATTGGTAGTTATACAGGGTGTTTAATATTGCGACCGACATATTTTTTAAGGAGTTGTGGAGGGAGTTAGGGGCTACGTTTTTCTGGTAAAATCAATGTCCTAAGTGTCACGGTTACTGATAAATAATTTAAAAGTTTTTCTGAAATTCATTCTATATCTCACCTTTAATTCGTCATATCTTTTTTGTTTGTGGTTGTAATGCAAAATATCACAAAATAACTTAACTGTATTTTTCAACGTATACTTATTTTATATGAATTACTACTTGCACAATTCAGTTTAAAAAATAAAGTTACGAGCATTCAAAGTAAAAAATCGTAGTTTGGCTCGGATCGGCTTCCACCATCTCTTTCAATTCATTGATATTCACTTGTGTGGGCGGTCTTCCATGTGGTTCGTTCTTCAAATCAAAGTTTCTATCACGAAAGCTTTTAAACCAAAATCGCACAGTGCGTTCATGAGCAGTCCCCTCTCCAAACGCAACATTGATATTGCGAGCTGTTTCTGCGGCGTTAGTTCCGCGTCGGAACTCGTATTCAAAATTCACTCGAATTTTCAATTTTAAAGTATCCATCTTTCTTAGCTGAATAAAAAAAAACAGCTGAAAGTCGATAATCGAAAGTTGCTCATTTTTAAAAGAAGAACCTCATAGGTACCATGTGAAAAAAGTTTCGCTCAAAAATCTCAAACCATGTATAACAATAAAACGGCAATTTCATACTTTAACCCCTATTATTTAAGTGGTGACGCCGAATTACTCGGAAGTCTTTAACTAACCGGTTAGCAGAGCGATTCTTTAGCTATGGAGCTTTGGAGTTGGAGAGCGTGCCAGTTTTCCTGTAAGCTTATTGTGGACTCTACAGACACTCTTTTTTGTGACGTTTTAAAATCTAGGGACTACTGTTTTGAACCTTATCGCATCTTTTATGTGATTTACCAATGTCGTGATAGTCAATGTTTCCATGATCTGCGCAGAGATTTTCCCGTTACGAATAGTATAAATAGCCTCTGGGTGTACGTTTTGCCCGTAACAGTTTGGTTTAGTGTTCTTTCCAGCTGAAAAATACTCTTATGTCACAAAGAATTTTACGCATTATATGCATAGATGTTCCATTTGTAGATTTACAGTAATGTCTGGGTTGTATTCCCTTTTCACCGCGGATTTTAATAATTCGAAGGAATCTTTTGCATATGCACAAGGTGGGATAGTTTGTTGTTTTGGAACATTTGGATTCGGATTCGACTACTTGAATAACGGTTGTCCTTAAATAACGGTGTAAATTGTTTGATTTATGTTGATATTAAAAAGTGTTATAAAATAATATAGGCTTTTTAGTTATTAACTCATGTTATTCACACACTCAACTAAGAATAATGATTACTTTGTTGGTTTTGTATGAAAAACATCCCAATTTTATTAAAATCCGTACCAATGTAATGGATAGTCTTTACCGAAATTAGTAACGAATGGATATGTTTATAATTTCACTGTTATAGGAAAACTAAATAGAGGGACTTATCGTTAGCTTTTTAGACACCAATGATGGCGAAGCAAAACTGTATAAATAAATAATAATAAACGCCCGAATACTCAAACGCAACTTACGTTACGAGCACGTCTCAAGTCGCGATTTTTTAACAGTTCGTAGTATTTTAATATTATTATTTTTATTCTCAAAAAAGATAACCGCAATTTATTAATATTTGCTTCTGAAATAGATTTCTTAACAACCTATGACTAAAAGATAAAAAAACCGATTGTGTATCGCAAAAAAACAGTAAGTCGCGTTTTTCTCGCGATTTTGCTTTTATCAATTATTAAATTTTCCAACTACTATAACCACATTTATACTTCATTTTTTCAAGTTTGGAATTTGCCTAGATACAAACGATACGTTGGATTTTACTGCGAAGAGTCTCTGACTCCTATCTAGGAAGCAATCTTACGAAAAACAACCCTTGGCAAAATATTTTACAAAGTATGTTGTCTATACAAAAAATAGAAGTCGGGCTTCTACAACTAGTTTTTGACGTGAATTCTATGACGAGAAGAAACTACAACATCAATCTCGGAGAATCGATTCAGTTCAATTTCCTCTTGGATCTGGTTGCTTTCGGCAACTACCAATTCCGAATCCACAGCGGGTTCAACAACCCCAAACTCATTATCTAGAAATGTCTTTAGAAAGTGTCTATCGATCGGCCACAGCATACGGACACAACCCGCTTATAACGAGCCAATCCACCAACGCTTCCATTGATGGCCCGAGTTTAGAGCGAACCGTGCGCCTCAGGTGTACCGACCTAGATATTTTCTGAATCTACATGATCATCCACATCCACTTAAATAGGCGCGGATTCTTCGCGGTCCTCAATTTGACGAACTTCCTTTCTTCTTACATAATAGGCACAATTTCGCTCTACCCTGGCATGGGTCCCTGGTCGAAAACAACTCAGCTTTGGGGTCCTTTTTGACTTATTTCTTGATTTTATGAGAGCCATTTTTTTTCTTGTAAATGTAAATTTTCATAGATAAATGATTTATAACCTAAACTGTATCTAACCACATCAGAATTATTTGAATCTGAAAACTGGGACACGAGTTATCCGGCCTGTTAGCTGACACAAAATATCAGTACTGAACCACAGACAAGTTTGAAATAATGTAATAAACACCAGAGAAAAGAGAGCCACTTACTTATAGACTAGTCCATCCAAGGCCATAGCGTAGATAATTCTCGGCATAGGGAACATAGATCCGAACATCGAAACTGTGAGGCCTGCGAGCGCGCCAAGCGCCACCACGTACTTGCACGTCGGCGCGCGCACGTGGGCAAACATCTGCACTAGCGCGGAGTCCGTGTTCACTTCGTCAAAGGGTACTGGGAACAAAAGATATCATTAAGATCAGGATAAGCATGTTTATATGACTATAAAGCCATTGTCTAAAACCTTGGGTCTCTTGATCACTACGCAGTACGCTGCGTACTGCCCCTTACCGCTGACGCAGTCTTTGACGGAACAAAAGACCACTCTAGACATTTTTCATACGATTAAGTGTCAGGCACCGCATAACGCAACGTACTGCGTAGTAATCAACAGATCAAAGCTTTAGGAAGAAGACAAAAAAGAGTGCGAAAACCAGTTAAATGAGGGACTTGACTTTTGAGATATTAGATTTCAAATGTTTGTGTAGGTTTGGTGTAGTTTTATTTATAATATATTTTCTATCTATCTTTTATGTCACATGGGTAAAAAACTAATTCATTTTTCTATCGAAGAAAAAATGTAGCAGGTTTTGCCTGTTACTATTTAAAATTATGAGATGTAATGAGTTTAAAAACTCATCATACTTATACTCTTAAACATTGTATGGAGACTATGCTAATTTTCTTTCCGTCAACTCTTTAACATTGGTTGCATTTTACTATCTTCAAAAGGGCCCGTCCTTTGAAGACAGAAATCCAAGTAGCCATTGAATAAACAGAAGCGTTTTTATTTGCAGATTCTATGCTACTATGCATAGAATCTGATTGCGTCTAATTGTGTGAGTCGTATTATGGTTTTGACCACTACAATTATCCAAAAATATGGTTATATCCGTGATAGCACTGGAAACGCAATTTCTAAGGTAGTGCAGTGGTATTGGTAGTGGTAGAACTTCCGTTCCTATTTCTGAGCTATCATTCTTTCCATGCATCTCCGACCATGTAAATCAATACGCTTTATTAGATAGAGGTGCTTTATAGATAGCCAGATTATACACACACAGCTTTCTGGAATAATAAAGCGCACCCACTTCACATGCAGAAATTTGGACGATTGCTTGGAAATCAAACGTTCATCAAGGAAAATGTTCATTTGTGTTGGGTCTGGCTTTATCTTATTCGCTGTTTCAAATAACCTTTTTTTTTCTTGGTGAGCTAAGTATAAGTAAGCTTCTATGAGTTATTTTTTATTTTCTGTGTCTGCTAACACATAATTACTACAAAAAACTCAGGTAGATGATATCAGATGCTGGTTCAGAACAACTTTTCAAACATTCATCTTTGTACAAAAAATGCTTCTTTCAAACATTAAGATCTTTATCCAAATATTTTTGCTCGGTGTCTCTAAGATAATGTACAAATCATCATTGCGTAAACTAAATAGAGTCGTTTAGTCGGTTTTGTGTGATCAATCAGTAATAACCCTCTTTCTTGTGCAGTCGAGTAAAAACAGAATAATATGTTCAAGATTATCATTGTTTTCACAGTACAATTTGTATGACGTGAAATAATTTGTCCAGTCTTTAATACATTGTTATTGAATAAAAGATTTTTCAACCCACTTGCTCATAAAGTGGCTCTATGGTCACCGCAATTAGGCACAGAATGACATCCAGAGTCAAACTGTGACTTTTTCATTGCTATATCCCACGTGAGTTATAGATTTTTATTAAAATTTCATTGGTTGAGTTGCTTTGTTCTTAAAAAAGTTTTTATACAAAAAAAAAGATCGTGTTCAATAGAACAAATAAATTAATGTTCCTAGTATTGCTTGCTCATTTCATGCAACTTCTTATTTAAATAGATAATTTTAACTAGTACGTGTTTATTAAATAAAACTTTCACTCATTTATATAACATTTGCTTTCTCTGTAATAAAAGAAAACTTTAAATTCCCCATTTTGTACGTGGCAGAATAGGCGCAAACCCTATGCGCGGGAAATAAAAAAAAACCTCATCCATTTAGTTTACTAACTGCACATTTACTAATTGTTTCTCTAAATTAACTTTTTATCTACTAAATAAAATGAGTTTTGATTGTTATTTTATTCACAAGTGTGTTGAAAAACATCGTATGGATTACACGTGTGTATTGATGATTAGATGACACCTGAAATTCTAATGCACACAAAATGATGTATTAATTAATTATGTACAAAAAGGCTTTTGCGTGTTTTTTTAAGTAGCTATAGAAACAACAGTAAAAGCAATCTCGTATACTTGTCTACAAAACGTTAATATTTTAAATACCTCGTACAAGCCTGTAAAATACAATAAATACTACTTCTGCTCGCGTCGTAGTCTACACGGTATCCTACAGCACTCAGTATAATTTCTAACGTAGACTCGCATTCGCCTTTGTGCCCAGGACAGCTAATACATTTACCTACGGATTTTGTTTTTTTTTGTTGTACGGGTTCATTCAAGACGCAGTAGAATGCTTTGATTTTTGACTTTGCAAATTCCATTGACATTCTATGCTACCTCAAATGACTTTTAAGGTGACGCATTGATAAACAATTATTTAAAATCGGGCGCCACGTTCCAATAGCTCCCCGCAAGCAGCCCATACCCCGGTAATTTTACGCGGTTTGTAACATCGATATATATGTACTACGCACTAGATTTCGCGATCAGAACACTCACTCTGTTCGACTGAACTGTACTGCAATCCGTACACCTGACATTAGTGTGGCTTCGACATGCATGCAGCTTGGACGCATATGGAGCCGCGCTAATAATACGAAAATCCAAATCTAAGTGTGACCCTGGACGTAAATAATGAAAAATAACAAACCAGTAGTCAAGTAAGTAAAATTATTTGTTGTATTATGTGAATAAATAGGTAATAATATCGTAATACCTCAACAGATAGAAATAATTTTTCATAAATATGCACGCCATTGTAATCATAGACTAAAACATGCAGATGTTCCATTTCAAAACCGGTTGTAGGTAAAAATAATGTGATTGATGGAAGACAGATAGGGTGACAGACTTGAGGCGGTGTTTTTTTTAAATGATTGATTTTTTTTTATTGATTTTTAACCAGTTTCATATTTTTAACCGACTTCGAAACAAGGAGGAGGTTCTATGTTCGGCTGTATGTAGTATGTTTATAGGTATGTTCGTCGATTTCTCCGTCATTTGATTGACTGATTCCGGACCAATTTGGTGATCTTTTCAGTTGTTTATAGGTGCTCCCAAGGTGGTCCCAATATTTTATTCCCCAGGGATTTCTATTTATCCAGCAAAACTTAAAAAAACCTTGACCTTTTCTAAGTGTACATTTATTGTATTTATGGAAATAAAGAGTTTTTGATTTTGATTTTGATTTTAAAACTAAGGGATTCGAAGTCGGTTTTAAGTTTTTTCAAAACTATTTAATTATTACATTTTCAAAGAAATCAAATTATTGAAAATTTTATATTTTTATTTTCCTTTCAGAACATATCAAGTTATGAACAAAGTTCAGAAAATATGACGACGTGCGCATTTCGATACTGCAAAAACACATCAATTAATAAAAAAAAATAGTAATAAATGCTAATGTGCACTTTTAATTCAATGAAAAGTATGTAGGTACTTGAACACAATAATTACTCATTAACTGCGCCCGCGCCCCGCGCGCGCCGTCGCTGCCACCATAGCTTGGAACATGGCGGTGGAGATTCGCAATGGGCAATGGAAGTGTTAAATTAGTGTATTAAAAAATATCTTAGGACAAAATGTACTAATTTATTTGTCTGCTTATTTTAGTTGATTTTAAACTATTGCTATTAACTATTTATATTAATGTTTGAATAAACTCATAACAATCCATTTTTTTTTAATTTTCTACTATTTTTGCAAACAAAAATTTTTGAAATAGAGAATAAATTCTTACTAAGTTATGTAGGTACAAAATCTGTGTCACCTCTGCGCGGTGTAAAATCTATAGGGGCGACATGTTGTCAGAATACGTTGAGAAAACAATACTCTCTAAGCGATCTAGCGCTGAATGTTTTAATTGTTTGGTTAGCCGACTTAGTTAATATTTTGGCGCTGCAGCGCTTGCCGCGCCCAGGCCACCGCTGTCATGAGAATGAGACGTTTTTTGTTTGAAATTTCTTCTCTAGGTACATTTAACTCAGTGGTTTGTAATCGGGCGCTCGAACCGCGCGGCGCGCCGACGTAACTCGCGCGCTTTTCGGTCGTGCGCTGCCGGCTGGGACATAGACGTAATGGAATCGCCTTACCTTTATTTTTTTTTTTAAATCCATTTGAATAATTACATTTTATAGGCAAGCGGGTATTTTTTGGCTGTACTGTAATATAGTACCGCTATTATCGATAAAAAACATAATTTGACGGCATGGATGTTCTAGCTAGTGGGTACTGTGGTCCCTTGGACTGCCACGCCTGTGTCGCAAGTTCGATTCCCGCATCAGGACAAACACACACAAACGTGTGATGAACATGATTGCCTACAAACGTTATTTTGGTTCCATCACGTCTGCCCAATACATGTCATCTTTTTTGCCATACTAAATTCCAAACATTGTTGATTTTTGCAGATATGCAAATGACCTTGCAATTGAAAATACCAATTAGATTATGGTTAATCACTACTTCGCCAATTGTTTAATTTTTTTTAAATGCATCTTGTTCTGCTGAATCACTACTTCTATGCCAACTTTAAATGGTGCTACAAGATATTTTATTTCAACAATCATGTCGCTTGTGATGCCATCAGCCGTTGCACCCTAAATGAGTATTTGTCATCAATAAATAATTCACAATTTTCAATCTCAACATTTTTCATGTTCTAGCGCCATTTTTTCATATTTTTGTCCATGGCTTATCGACGTAACATGGTCAATATTGGGTTTGTACAGTAGATTTTTTACTAAATTTTTGCACGTATTTGTCTGTTTTCTCTTTTATTTTTTCTAAAATTTGAGGCTTTTAACATGTTTCGCCTTAGCATGTTTAACCATTCACCAGATTCATTCTGTAATATGGTTCTCTTAATTTTTTTTAATGTTAAAAACTCACAGTGAGTGTACAGTGCGCGTCTCAAATAAGTACCCTCCTCTATCTCTATGTATGTGGGTTCGAATCCTGCCGCCAATCCTTGGAGATTGGGCGATCAATAATACATGGTATTTATAATTTTCCATTTTCTTTTGATATTTTTTGACGTTTCCTTCAAAATTGTATGTTTTGTATCTTAAAAATGCATTTTTTTATAAACGCTAATTTTATTTCATTTTAATTTGGTAACGTGACTCAAATTTCGGAAAGGTCTCTATGTAACATCTTGGCTCTGCACCAGTAAGCAGAAGGCCCCCCCGCGTTTTTATTTTAAACGAGAATCAATATGGGATGTGATGCATTATTTCGCTGATTTCTTGACTATTATGTAGGAATGTAACATCTATATGTATTTGGATTCTCCATATTGTTAACATAATACATGTAGCATGTAAATATTCTGAAGTTGTTTAACGTAACTACTGAGGTACATGTAAATGTAGGTGTGGTATGTGTAATTTTGGTGAAAGTTTTAGAAAGTTTCAAAAATTCAAAAACGAATTAAATTTTGATGTACAGTTTGAGCTTTATTTTAAAGATAACCAACATATTGTTACAATAGAAACAAAAAGAACACATTTCCAAACAAGTCTTGTAAACATTAAGCTCTTAAAAAGAAAAACAGGTAAAAATGGCGCACGTGTCAGATTACAATTTTGAATTCGTGATTTTTTTTTTCTTCTAAACTAGGTCTAACTAGTCTAACTAGTCTATAGTTTTGAAGTAAGCTTGAAACTGTCAGTCAACTTTTGAGCAATTGACTTGGCTCAAAAGTTGACTCTCCCTAATTTTGACAAAACTAAAGAAGCCGAAAATCGTCGCAAATTATGGTCGCCTGCTTGCGTGGCAGGCGACCATAATTTACAGAGAATTTCAATTGTCCATATTTTGGACGCCTGCCACGTGAGAAGTTAAGTGGAAATCTATGTTTTTATACAGCAATTATTTTTTTGCTGTAATAGTTAACCAATCGTGTAAACCAACTACCAATTTGAAGTAAAACACATGATAAATTCAAAACATAAAATTTCAATTTACAATGGTTTGTAATTGCTGAAAAAAGTTAAAGTTCCTGACGCCAATATCGTCAATGCGTCGTGCTTAAGAGCAATGAGCGTACCACTATGAAACCACTAGTCTAATGACAGGTCAAAATATAACGTTTTCTCGCTATCCACATTTTAATTATGTCTGCGTAAACACTTTATTAAATTCAAAATTTCATTTCCAAATTGTATTTCGTTTACCTTTAATACTCATCAATATTTCTGAAAAGTCCCTTTGAATATGAAATACCTTTCATATTCAAAAGTTGCGGTGAGTATGCAATTGTATCAACATTTACGCGAGCTCCCCTTTGTTCAAAATGTAAATCATTAATTGAACATTTTCAATAAACTCTGCGGGTATGTTATGAACACCATATTAATACCAAATGAATACATTTATACAATAATTAAAATTATGGTTGAATGATTCGAAAAATAAGACCTATATTTATTAATATTTCTATATTAATTAAAATATCGTTTTTGCGTTGAGCCAACTGACTGAAACTATACCTTCTGCTGTATATTTAAGCTAGAAACAGACTGGTCTGACGTATGCAACGTATGCGACAAATTATGAGATCTGGATCATGAATTTGAATGAAGACAGACGGATAAGTGTACACACTTTTCCCCCTGTCGTGTACGTGGCGTGGGCTCAGTTTCTAGCTTTATTAGACATAAACCACATTCAGCGCGTCTGAAAAACTCTCCTATTTGCCATCCCTTATTGGCCTCAACCAAGTTTGAGAATATTATATTCGCCACATAGTTTCGGATAAGGGCTTTGAGCTGCTTTGTTGATGTTGATTTCAGCTTTTTATGAAGTCGCTAAATTGACATAGGCACAAATAGAACTCGTTTGTTTAATTACAACGTTGCAATCACTACTCGGTCAGAAGCCAGAACTCTTGCAAGATACTTGTGCTATGTGTTTGGGTGGCGAATATTTCATATTTATTCTTGCACTGTTAAATGTGATTTGTATGCGTTTACTAGAATATAGTAGAAGAGTTACAGACAGGGAGAGTAACAGACTGTAAAATAATTTTATATCCGTACAGCATCCAACCTCAATCACTTTAGTTGAAGGAGAGTACCTACTTATTGTTATTACCTATTAAAATCGAAACCATAACAAGAATAAAAGAGCCACTTCATCGCTTTAAAATTAAAATAAATTACAATCACGAATTATTCAGAAATCAGCAGGGGTATTTTAATTCATTCGATTCGTTTCCGAATCGAATCCGACGGATTTATGAAACGCTATTTTGATTTCGCCTCGGGTTGATGATCGAAATAAGGAGCACCTCCTCATTGATATGGCCATTAGTCAACAGATTCACTTCGAATTTTGAGATGGTACAAATAATACCTTTCATTTTATACCCCAGTCAACCTTGTAAGTCTCTTAAAATATCGATACTACAATTTGCACTGAAATTTATGGTCATTTTATTTTTATATTTTAAATTTCAAGTTAATAGCTGCGGTAGTTTGAAGAGGAAAAAAGGACTAACAGAGCGAGATCATAAATAAGAGTACGATCTCGAAACCCTTATTAAAGGCGTCCTCTTACAAGAGACAATTAGGCGTGTTTTGGCTCAATTTTATAAATATTCGTACATAGTGTGAAATCTTGTGACGGAACCTTTCATGTGCGAATCCGACTTGCACTTAGCCGGCTTTATTTTTAAAGCCTATGGAGTCATCTGATATGAATAAGTATCTCTCTGAAATGTAGCCGAGTTTAAATCATATTCCTACACGTAACAGCCAGAATTAATACTACCATAAAAACTTAACGTTATAAAACTCACCGATAAGTGTCAGCATGAAGGAGCTAGTGACGTAGGCAATCAGTATAATGGCCAGACTGCACACAATTGCGAGGGGAATCGATCTCTTGGGGTTGTGTGCTTCTTCTCCCGTTGTCGCGATTATATCGAACCCGATGAACGCGTAGAAACACGTCGCCGCGCCAGTAAATACCTACACAAAATTGAGTCATAAACGGGAGCAACGATCTACAAATTAAATAATAAAAAGAGTCTGTGCTTATGGCCAAGATAGAAGTGAAAACGTATATGATTCAATGCCGAGTATTCGCGATTCAGCGTCACTGACCGACTGGAGCCCAGTACACCAGCTTCCATCATTCACAATATAAACATTTGGTATTTCTTGTACACCACAAAAAATAATGAAAGAGTAGAAACACTAAAAGACAGTACACTGAGCGTTCACTGCAATGTAATGTGACTATGAGAAACAGATGAAGGAAACTAGTCATAAAGAGCGCCTAAAAAGTTTTCACTTCAGAAATTTTAATATACCTGTCTCTCTTACTCACCCCACTCCAGCCGAAGGGCAAAAAGCCCTTGTGATCCGTCCAATTGTGAATATCAATGTAAAATAGTCCCGCAGCCATAATGAACACCCACACGCTCAAGTTGATGATGTTGAGGACGTTATTGAAGAAAAGAGACTTCTTGACGCCTGCGACTAAGACTAACGTCATAGCAATAGTGATCGCACACGCGATCAAGTCTGGTGGCTTGCCTGTGGAAGGAATTTATTTCAATAACATACAAGGTCTTAAATTAAAATGCATTGACAAAAAGTTAAAAAGCTGAAATTGATCGAGCGAGCGAAGATCACACGAGTTTGATCTCAATTTGAGTGTTTTTGCTTTGTATGTTTGGTTGAGCATGGCTTTCGAACCGTTGATCACACGAATTTGGATGAAATGAATTTGAAAAGTCTAAAGATTGGATTCGAAGTCGGTCTTGGACTTCGATTTCGCGAGATTATGGTTAGAGGCTAACCGTGAATCGCAAATTTATTTTGTGAAAACCAACCTAGTTTTCTGGTATTTATAATTTTTTATATAGTTTGTTATTATAAGGCTCTGGTTTTTCTTTTTAAATATTAAAAAATAATATAAAAAAAACATATATCGCAGTTTTTGAGATTTTGTTATTTAAACTGTTTCATGTCCCCCAATATGGCGTCGCGAGCAGCAAAGATTCAAGGTAACTTTGAAATTCGGAAAGAGCACATCGAAATCAATAAAACTACGCATATTCAAATCTACCCATCAATTTTTTTTGTACCAAATCACTGGACTTTCTTCTAACTTGGTTAGATTATGGTCTTGACGTTGGCTTGAATATTTCTTCTAAACTTGGTTAGTTTATGGTTTTGACGTCGGCTTGAATGTGCCATGGCACCATGCAACCATTAACTTGGCTCAAAAGTTGACTCTCCGTACCCTACTTTCGACGAAAGAAAAGTAACCGAAAATCGTCCAAATTTTGGACGCCTATCACACAACGTAGAGAATTTAAATCGTCCATATTTTGGACGCCTGCCACGGGAGAGGTTAATAACTATGCCGTTTTTAAAGTTGAATAAAATGAATGATGTGTTCCTAACAAATCAGCGTTCGTTTTGTAAGTGGCCTAGCTATTCTACAACCGGGCTGATTCTACTATTCGGTGGCGACATATCTAAATATGTAATCATAATTGAATTTCGCATTTTCTAATGCAATGTCGTTTGCCTGTGGTTTATTTCGCTTATATTTGCTTTAGCTTAACGCAAGCCAACACTCGTAGCTGATCTCTTGGCTCAGCGGGCAAAGGTCTGCCTGAGACACAGAAGATTGTGGGTTCGATTCCCGCTGCGTTACTATATATTATTGAGATTTTACTAGTAAGAAAAATTCAGATGAGAACGAAACGCGCTTTCCGAGGCGCGTGAGCCGTTGCTCCTGAGCCTAACTTTTCCCCAGTCGTGTCGGTCTGCCATCCCATCGAATTATGGGAGTGAGGGAATAGAGAGTGCACCTGTGTTTGCGCACCCACTTGTGAACTAATTTATGTCCTGTGCATATGTGTGCAGATTGCAGGAATATGCCAGTCTCAACAAAGACTAGCCATAGCTAGTCTCCGTTGAGACTGGCAGCCTTGGCCGAAATTCAACTAAGAAGACATCATCATAAACGTTTATACGATCTGCAACTAGTCTAGACGTGGTGTTCCTATGATTAGGTACCCAATGCTGGTAACTATTAAGGTAGAATTTCGTATATATTATAAAAAAAGCTCGGCTTATTATAGGGCTTGATGATGCTGTATGAAAATGCATAGCATTATATTTAAATGTTTCAAACAAATGATTGTTATTTACAAAAAATTAAATATTTTATATTCTGGATTATAAAGCAAATCCGCGCACAAGAGTGAATTAGTTATTAGTCTCCAGTCTGGTTCCTCGATACAGGCCCAGCCCAGTAAAGAATCCGACGAAAATTGCTTAACTACTAAAAAAAGTCTACCAGCAAACTGCAAAATGTACGAGTATTGTTTTTTAACATTAGAAGAAGATATTTAGGCTAGTTAGTATAAACTGTGTTAGTAAGTATGTGTCCTGTACATAAATAATGTTTAGTAAATAATAATTACTCTACTTTTACAAATTTCTATAATCCTATTAAAGAACAGTCCAGTCAATTTAATTCAGGTCCAGATAATCCGAAAACGTTGATGGATACTTAATTATGAAATTTATCCGAATACCAAATTATAAGCGATGGACATTCCACTAGGTACTGCTGTGGAAATACCTCCCCTCTTCAGACATGGTAATTCTGAGTGACGTCCGTCCATTTAATGTCAGTCCACTCCAATTTGCAACTCAGAGTGCAGTTCGATGTAGCGAATGAATTATTTAGGTACTCTTATATTATTTTAAGTCTGCTGGTACCGATAACACAAGCTCTGATTACTTTGGGCCCATTTTGTGTGAAAATATCCACTGGTCATGGTCGTTCATAGGGTTCAGTGTTATTTAAGCATGTGTCAGCTAGGCTGTCACTCAAACGACAGTGGGAAACCGGGGCATTTTACTAAGTCTTTCTTGGCATTATAGCTCCTCCAAACATTTTCTGATGAGCAGCGTGTCATAAAAAAATCCTGGACAATTTACACAACATCATCTAGCCATAAGCTAAGCGGAGCTTGTGTTATGGGTAGGTACTAGATAACTTATACATATACGTAATCCATTACATTAAATTTTATTATACATAGAAAAGAAAAGATCGTACAGACATTTGTCCCGAGGCGGGACTCGAACTCGGAACCTCCCGCTTCCCTTCCCGTATCTATTTATTATCTATTTGTTCACTTTGTTCCGCTAACGCGCCACTAAAAGGTTGCTCTTCCCTCTCAGGCTCTCACTAAACGACTGGATTCTGATAAACAGTGATACCTCATACTACTTGGAATTTGTATTGTTTTTCAACTAATACTTAATATTTACACAGGTACACTATAAATATTTGATAAATCAATATAGTACAGCATTAAGTATTAGTTGACTTGTCAATTCCTAAGTTGATATATAGTATACCAAATTATGAATAACAAATTACACGCGGCGGCATTCAAATTCCAAAATGTTCATAAAGTGTACCCAGTACATTCAAGATTAATTTCCCTGGAAATTTTTTAATTCCATAATCACTTATTGGATCAGTAGTTTCCAAGCAATTCCAATTTGCTTGGAAAATATTTATCAAATATTGAAACCTAAGTTCATTTGCTCGGTTCTCATGGAAATAAATGACTGGAAATACTGAATAAATACTTTTGTATGAATGTGTAATCACCAGTTCTAATGAAATCAGATTATTTTTTATTTTCTGTTTCGCCATTATTATCAGGGCAGTATTTTCTGTATTTTATAATATGAATTTCGTCTGTTAACATCATTTACGGGATGTTATTTTGAGAATGGGACTTGGAAAAAGTCGTCACTACTTTCTAAGCACGAGATTTTTCCTCTAAATTATATTGTGGCTCTAAGGAAATGACAACCTCCCAATTTTTAAAACCGGTAAACTCTTCCATTCGTCGGATTTGTTTTCTAACAAAAGAAGAATATTATGTTTACAAAGGGGTGCATGACCGGCACCCTCGGTTTCCCGCTAGGGGGATGCAAGGGTCGCGCGCGTTTCGTAATTAGTGTTTTCCCCCTAAAATAGTAGTAATATTGCGTTTACCAATGTGTAACCATTATAAAACTGGAAGTTTGCCCCGAACTTTGATCTTTCGACATTTAAATGTAGAATGCATGACCCGAGATTTACGAAATTTAAACATTACAATCAAATTTAAAAAGGAAACACTAACCCAATCATGTCTATTTTGAAAACCTGTGCAAACATGGCACTTAGATTAGATAGCTCTCAACTTGACACTCGCTTCGCTCTCTCGATCATATCGCACAGGCAACTAAGCGTATTGCATATAAATTGACTAAGAAGCAAATATATGGACTAAGTGTGGTATTCTCTGAAATACAATCGGACGATTAGCGTCTCCGCCGTTTATCTTTGGTGTACAATTATTGATGGAAAATTTGTCTAAGTCAATTCAAATGTACCTTCCGGTTATCTTTTAGAAGAACACCACCACATAAGCTAATTTTACTCACCGTAAATAGTCCCAAAAGTGTTTGTCAAGACGCGAGTAACTTCTCCGTTGAGGATGGAATCCAAGCTTGCGCTGAGTGCTCTTGCGCATGCGCTCGTCCCGATCTGGGGGCAAACACAGTCCCCTCAAAAATAACTTGTTCCCGTATACTATAACGCCCTTTACATTTGAGCAATATTGATTGTGGAGTCGACATTAAAATCAGTTATCAGCGAAAATGTCGTGACTTGTTTTGATTTACTTTTGTCGATTTCTCTGCTCCAATCTGAGTGACGTTACGTATACGGGAATAAGCTTTATTAAAACTAATCTAGGAATCTATGAAAATTAGGTTAAGCATTTAAAGTCGAGTCTATAGCAGAATAAATTTCAAAACGTCTTGGCTAATCAAAAGCCTCATGCATGATAGAACAATTAAACGCAGAACCAGCGTCGTTGATTTAACGGCAAAAAAAAAAAAAAATGTATATTTTGAAGAGAAACTTGTAACTAAGTTTGTGGAAATATTCTGATCTTTCTTTCTGCTGCAGACTTGCATTTAAAGACAAAAACATGTAAAATTAATGAAATTCTTTTGTCAGACATTTTATTCTAGCAAGATAAAAATGGACAATAGTCCACTTGAAAAGAAAGGTGCAAGATAAAATTGTTGATATGGACAAAAGGTCCATGCCAACAATTTTACCTTGTACTACACAGCTATCAGGTCCGTTTATTTGTTGGACTGGAAAATTTGACACATCCTCACGTAAATGATGAATAATATTTAAGGAAATATTTAACGGTAGGATTGGTTCAATGTTTCCTAATAGATAATTGCAATAACGTTTTCGTGTGCATTTATAATGATTAATTGTAACGGTAGGTATTAGTTATCATTAATAATTATAAATGTCACAAACCATTTGTTGGAAATAAACGTCATGACATGTCATGGCTTATTGGTAATATATTGAATACATTCAGAAATTAATCACTGTGCTTCCACAGCTTCAATATGAGATGCATTGTCTAGGTATCCATCAGCTTCCTTGTCTTGCGTGTCTTTGTGTCAATAAAGACTCCCGTAGAAATTCCTCCCTTGTAGACACACAAAGGGATAGAATTCTTACAGGAACTTTCATGTGTACACATTTCTTCTTCCTTTGTTCGTTGAATGTCTGATTGAATCTCCATAGCTCACGATTCGCAGACATAATTATAGCAAATGTCTACGAGTGGTGAGCTTAGGTAGTCCATACAGAATCTTGATGCTGCTATTTTTCTAGTCCTCTTCCTCAACAGCCTGTTGAACTGCCGAACTCAGATTTCCCCCTGATAAGAGCCTTGTTGGCTTTTATCTCATTTTTGTAGTCATCATTATTTAAAAACGCAGCTGTGTGTAAAGAATTGCTCTACAAAATCGCAACAAATCGCGCGACGCAAGACGCGCTTCAAAATCGCGGCTGAGTAGTAGAGGCTTATTACTGTCAAATATTATCTGAAACGTCACACTTATCGGAACTTAACTATTTGACTATTGAAAATCCAAGAATATCGCTATACATCGAATAAAGGCTATTTGGTTGTTTATCTGAGGATTGAAAAAGCATTAGACCTTAAACTAATACTTATACTTAGAATAAAACTTTTTTTTTATTATCTTTATTGCTATGAGTTTTCATTTAACGTCATAACTAATTACGTTTTATTTGAATTTGTTTTTTGCTTCGCCGCCAGTAGTCCCTTTGATCAGAGAGTATACATACAGGCTTAAATCGACCTAGATCCTTAGTAAATTCGATAAAGTCTATGACAAATTAAACTTAAATCTAAATAAAAATTATAATTAGGATTATCTCAAGTGTCACGAGGTACTTGTCGAAGTATGTTTTTAGTATCTTTTACCTTAAATTAACTTAAGTATCCCTTTGTTATTTGCGTATGAGCTTACTGTATTATTTATAATTGATTAGACACATAATTTTAAAATTTGACTTTACATTTTTTATTAATGAACAGTCTCTTCCCGAACAATTTAAAGATAAATTTGACAAAAACTTGCTTAATGAATTTCAAGCAAAGAACTCGTGCTACTATTGACATCGATTTGACTACGCTGGCATCAAAATGTCTGAGGAAGACTCCACCAAGTTTCTAGGACATTGGCAATAAACTAAATAAGAAACAACATAGGTATTGACTTGCGTAAAAGACTAATATAATTTTCTTAAGCTCTGTTTAATATGTCGAGTAAGTATCAAACCTATCCACCGTACTCGCTCCTTATTCCGAAAACGTGTCTTCAATTTAAATATCATCATGTTTTGGGGGAACTCCACGGACAACCTTAGAGTATTCAAAGCGCATAAACGCTACATAATGAGCAATTTGTGGTTCACAAAAACGAGACTCCTGCAGAAGTCACTTTCCCGAACTAACTTACATTTCCGGGACTATACGTTAACGAGGTATCTTCTAGGGTAGTTTTCGTAGGAAACAATCCTGAACTTGTAGAATTTGCCATTAAAAGCCAATCTGAGGGCAGATCACGCGACGTACCATGCAGAACAAAGTTTATGAGTAGGTACAAGTGTATTTTGTACGGTACCAAAGTTTAATTTTAACGAAATTCTAAAACTTAATCTTGAGGGGTCCAGCCACTAATTTAGTACTTAAAAGATTAAATGAGTTTTTATTGAAAAATTGTGCTTTTTCAATAAAAACTCATTAAATCTTTTACACAGAGAACATCTTGTTTAAATGACCTTATTGTTTGTCGTATTTTGTATTTAATGGACTTTGTATCTTAAATTTCTTTTTGGCATGATTATAACAATTACTTTATTTCACTGTTACTTTAATGGTTAATTTATTTCATTCCTTTATTCAAATATTTTATTATCATTCTCATCAAAATGATACTTAATGCATTGCAATGTTGGTTCGCCCAAGTGGCAGAATCCAGCGATCTAAAATAAGTCTTGAGAGTGACTGTGGTATTACCGGAATCACAAACAATAAATTAATTAAGTACTGAATTAATTTGCTGGGTGGGGTTGGTAAATTAAACAAAAACAGGTTATGAAATTTCGTTAAATTTCATGCAGTAAAATACTGCACCTTCGCAGCCCAAAGACAGACAAAAACAACAAGTATTAAAAGACAAGAAGTCTAAACGGTCTCTACGCGGACCCGCTAATTCGGTAACTTTCAAAACTGATCATCAACTCCATCTCATTTCTCATCATGATCTCTCAAGTCCAATCTAACCTCGACGGTCTCTCAAATGTTACTCTACCACACTACAGGTCTGCGCGTGGTTTCCTTTGTCCTGAATTTCCATATTATTTAGCCTATAACTAATATTTTTTTATCTAATAATTTTACTCACATTCCAACAATAAAAGAAACATTTCAAATTCCAGGCGTTTTATATGAAAATGGTCAAGCATAACATAACAAAACAAAATATTGTTATCTGGCAGCTAAAAGTAAACCTACTGGAATTCACTCACATATGTAATTACAACTGCAAAGCCACTCAGTTCCGAGGAATGCCAGGAATTTTGCGAATCACAATGCTACAATCAATTTCCGAGAGAAGGTCAATCAAATGCATATCTGAAATTTCTGTCTGTACCACAAGGTATCTAGTGGTACAGACATAAATTTGATTGATCTATTTTATGAACCGGATCAATAAACCCAGAAATCTGCACAAGAGTATTTATGGCCAGTTGTGTATGGATGATACAAGTTTTCCCTCTTGTATAGCAACAATTTTGTATACAAAGACAATTTTGTATAAATTTTTGATTGGAAAAAAATCTATTTGAGTTTACCTACACAAAAATATCATGCAAAGAATTCTTTACTTTTGTTTTCAAAATGAGATCAATAAAGTTTTTCATTACTCATCTCATTTTTAAAAATGTGCAACGTATTGATTTTAAGAAGGTGCTCGCGTTTGTTTTCATTGTTCAAGGACCGCAGCCACAGCACCGAATAAGAACATCACTAGTTTTGCGTCAATTATTATTGTGTTAGGCTACACTATGTCAATCAAGCACATCTTCAATACTATCATTCATCACGTTTCCACTCAACACAAGGGTTTTTTATCGATAACCTAACCCTCTCTGCGACTGTATCTCGTTACGCCTATACGTTTAATTGTCATTCTCAATAACTTCTTCAAGTGACGTTACTGGTCACTTGAAAAAAATCTACGATCACTATCCCTGTAAATGGTGCATGACAAAGACATATTTCTCAAAATACAGTACTGAAATTTGTGGTCAAAGATGATTTTTGTATAAAGTCCGTTTCTGAATATATTTTTTTCCAGATTGATCAGGTAGAACAAATAAGGACTTAATTGCGATCTTTGGTGCAAGCCGCAGCCACACTAGTATTTTTGGGTAACACCAGCTTCAGACCGGAATCTACTCTATATTGCATGTACAAGCAGCAGGCAGGTGTTCCCAAGCACACTCTTTTCTTTCAGCGCCCACCACAGAACCTCACGGGGTCCTCTGTCTGTACGCTTTTTTCCAGTTGTCCCTCAACCAGGCATAAAACCGAAATCGTTTTTGAAGTATCGAAGTCGAGGAGCACACTTTTAAAAAAAAATTACCAATCATGGGGAACGCTTTAAAAAGGGGGAACTAGTATGTGGAGTGAGATATCGTGTTGAACCACATTAGGGGTTGACGTGTTTATATTTTAATGAGATTAGAAAAGGAAAACCTTAGTTGTGAAAACGGTGTTGATAAACAAAGCGATAAAATTGCTGAATAATTTATTTCCATCCAATCCCGACCTCTTAACAATATCAATTGAAGGATATCGGATTTATATAAACAAATTAAAACATTTACGTAGGTTTTATAAAACCCTGTAAATGTTAAGTTTGCGAAACAAGAAATCTCGAATATGAAATATTAGTAGGCATTTAGCTTGTAACAGAAAAATATAGCGAAGTCTGAATGGTAATTGTTTTATTTTTTGTTTTAATTTTCTTTTCTTCTTTAATTTTCCGAAATCCTCGGCCCGCAATTCTCGTAGACGTAACTTGTTTCGTATTCATCTAGGTAATTTTACCTTATATCCTGGCGCATCAACGCCGATTCCAATTTCCTATTTTTTTTTAAAACATTCTTACTAAATATGTATGAGAAGCGTGGCGTATCGCTAGTTTTAAATAAAACTAATAAAGTAGGTAGCTGTTTGACAATTGGCTAAGACATTATCGGTTACATAATGAGTAGATACAACAATTAAAACAAAAATAGTTAAGTTAGACAAAAAAAATCACTTAGATTATCCATGTTTTTCTTCCTGCGTCGAAACGGTAAAGTAGATTGGCTCGGTCTCCCGAGCCTAAGTGCTAAGCGAGCTTAGTGGTTGGGTCCGGCACCGAACTAACCTACTGTACCACTTGTTTATCTTCTTGGCTTCAGATGTCCAGCAATTTCGGAACTGAAATCAGTCGACTTCAATAAATTGTAACACAAGTGTGCTTTTAATTTTTTTTATCAGGAAGGAATGAAATTAAATTTTTTGAGCTCGACTGATTCAGTTTGTGGTAGACTCCCCGACGAATTGTTGAGAGTAGCGGGCCTGCAGGAACCGGTGAATATCGTACACAGAAACATATTCATCGGATCTACAGGGTCCACTCCTTTCAAATCAACTGTGATGTGGTGTGCAAACTGCTTTCATATTGGAGACAATAACAAAACACTGTAATAAAAATAATATCGTACAAAATATGTTCATGACAAAGTGAATGACATTTATCCATAGGTAGCAGGCCTAATCCATAAAAGTTGTTAATGTGAACATATATTATATTATATAAAAAATACATATTTTTACCATAACTATATCAAAAAATCATCAACGTTTTGATCTAGTTCCACTGCGTTTGCAGAGTCTCAAATGAAGTCTTAATCTAAGCAATTAACTTTATTGTACCCTACTTTTCAGTTTTCAACTGTTACATTCATTATCTGGATCATGGTTGATGTGATGAGAGAAGATTTTATCAATGCCAGATTATCTATCTGGCATTGATAAAATCTTCTCATATCAAGATAACAGATAGACAATATAAAATCTCAGCGAAATGACTAGCGACTGGCTACGGTACCGCAACGATTTAGTAAGAATGCATTATGTACACCTGCATAGCATATTCGATTCTTTCAGCGCAGCGATTTTTTTTACCTAAATGAAATTGGAATCTGCATTGAAATCAGTTGCATAAACGTTGCCCGTTATTTAGAAAAACTAAGCGAATTAACAGATGAACGAATAAAAGCGATAAACAGAACGACCAATATTTCCAGATGAATTAAAAGGCACCGATTTGGCTACAAAAATAAAATAAAAAATTCTTCGCTCTCGTTTAACTCGTAGTTTCACTTTTTGGTATAAAGTATGTCTTACCCATTACCTACGTAGTTTCGTAGTTTAGGTACTTCTTTAAAAAGGCAGAGGTTGGGTATACTAAATTATTCAAACCCAGCTATATCGGGTAGGAAACAAACAACTAAATTTGTGGTTTTCACATCGATACCGCCTAGTTTGTTATTATACGACAAAATTTTGACCCGGCAAGGATGTGATACAAAAAGTTACGCCGTACTTTTTGTATCACAAATGCGGAACTGCAGGGCGCTTAAATCGCGCCTTGAGACGTGCTTACAACTGAGTTGCGTTTGAGTATTCAGGAGTTAAAATACGCAGACCCTACACTCAACACATGCAAAAACACTCACACACCCGCCCTTGTTTGCCCAGACCCCTAGGAAACTCTGATGCCTCAGGAGGTTCCGGTACATACATACAAGCACCACACACACAATAATCACAAACTCATTCGCATTCAGTCACATTCCAACATCCTCAATGTAATTAATTAATAATTATTTACTCCATGTATTTTTAAACTAGGCATATATAGTTAAAACGATGCGTTGCGATCTGGGAGAAAGTAATTAAGTAATGCAGGTCGCATCGCTGCCTATTTTTTGTTATTTGCCTCAATATGTTCCAGAATAATTTTTTTATGTTTAAAACAATACTGTTATTATGCATTATGTATTACTCATAACTTTTACTCGTATCTTCTTATCTGTAACTGCACATCTTCTTTATCTTTGCTCTGTGCGACTCAAAAATAACTGACAAAGACAGAAACACTTTGCCTACGCTCATGCTTGGCATAGTGTAAATAGATATCGAACATTTGTTCGAAATGCATTTACATATTGTATTCTGATATAGGTATAATTTGCTGTGTTTTACTTAACATACAACATTTTTTTTGTCTTGTCTGTATTATTTAACTCTGTTTTTACTTCAAATATTTTTGTATATTTAGGTACTTGTCTATCTACACACGTGAATCTAAAACTAAAGGCGAGCCATCTTTCAGGGAATCAGAGTCTTACTACCGTCGTCAGGTCTATTACCATCATCTTATCATCCATGTGCCCAAAGATATTCAAGAATAGGATAATACGAGGATAAACCGATTGAAAAATCAGTGAATAAATGTTTTATTTTAAATGGGTGCGTCATCAATTATTAAATTTGGTAAGTGATGTTTTTTCGTCAGAATTAGCTGATGTATGAATTGAAATGCCAATTGGCTGGCTCGTCTTCGCGTTTATCGAATAGGGCCGGCGGCGTTCCGCAGTCCCGGTTCGTCGTATAAGATCGTACACATTATCTTTTCGTCTGTACTATTTCCAATTTCATTATTTTCCAATGGAAATGCAATATTTTTTCGTCTTGACATTTATTGTTCTGACATTTTGGCAAAAAAACACGTGCCAGCATTGCCTTGCACAAAAAAGGAATGAGGCAACTCGATGTTTTAATTGAGTGAAATCTCCTAAAACTTGCAAATGTAGCCTGTAGTGTAGATTATAGAAACTACCTAGATAATTTACACTAATATTACAAAGAGGCATGATTGGTCTTTTTGTATGTTTGTAACGAATAAACTCAAAAACTACTGGACCGATTTCATTAATTCTTTCACCGTTAGAATGCTTTATTATCCCTTAGTAACATACGCTTTATTTATATTTTTTCAAATTTAATGTCCACCCGTGCGAAGCTGGGACGGGTAGTGACCCGTCCCAGCTTCGCACGGGTGGACAAAAAATATTGCATTTCCATTGG
Source organism: Eupithecia subumbrata (assembly GCA_949316285.1). Lineage (NCBI taxonomy): Eukaryota > Metazoa > Arthropoda > Insecta > Lepidoptera > Geometridae > Eupithecia > Eupithecia subumbrata. The sequence goes on along the minus strand of OX438642.1, from coordinate 8,111,455 downwards.
GTGCACGCGTTTCTTCAAAAGCTCTAGAATGTTCGTAGTATACTAGTGAGTATACTACGAACATTCTAGAGCTTTTGAAGAAACGCGTAGAAAACTTTGGAAAGTTCTGGTATATTCTAGAACAATTGGGAACTCTCTAGAAACTTCTTGAAGCCTGTGGAACGTTGTGGAAATCTGTAGAAAATTCTAGAAATCCATGGAAGTATTTAGAACCTTGTATTATATTGTAGAATCCAAACCTACGGCTAGGTATAGGTATGTCCAAAATTTCTAGAAAAAATCGAAAGAAAAGACAAGGATAGCAAAATGTTCTCTAGTTAAGAACAAGCTAGATATAGCTTCCAGAAAACCTGATTTACATAGATTGTTTATCACTTAATTACCTGTTTTGTCAATACCTAATTATATCCTTATATATAGTTTATCCATTTGTCCAGTTTTCAATTTGACCTTGTGAAGAAAAATACCTACTTAATCTAATTACATTATTTAAGTAATGCACGTTCCGACACCTTTATCTCCTGAAGTTGAGTTTCTATTCACGATGACAATGAATAATTTTATGTCTATTAGCATCAATTTTTTTACCAAAGACAAATGTGCCCAGCTGAAAAATATGTGTTGTTGGTAAGCTTTTTGCTATATTCGGAAGATATGGTATCGGAACAAGCACTATATTTAAAGTTAAGGCCTACCTACCAGGTATTCCAGCACCATGTTCCATCCGATGATGAAGGCGATGAATTCTCCCACTGTCACGTAGGAGTACGTGTAGGCCGAACCGGTGGTGTTTGGGACGCGTACCCCGAACTCAGCGTAACAGGCTCCTGTAGAAAAATGTTTCTTTCAGTATGATGATCGTAAAACGGTTTCTTTTTAGGGTTCCGGGTACCTCAAAAGGAAAAAGGCACCCTTATAGGATCACTATGTTGTCCGTCTGTTTGTCTGTCTGTCTGTCTGTCAACCCCTTTTTCTGAGGAAAACATTGAACTTTTGAAAGATAAATATTTATTGCTATACATAGAAAACAACCGGAACAAATATCTGCAGATCTTACAAACATTGTCCCGAGGTGATAATTGAACCTGCAATCCCCTGCATTGCAGGCGGACCTTCGCCCACTGCGCCACAGAGGTCGTAACGAAGGAAGTTAAATGTATGTGATTGTGCATCTACCTATTTTTTTTAATGCTGTAAGCTGTCAATCCATTTTGCCGTAAGAATGTACAGGAATATCCTACGTCCCATTATGTTGTAGGTACATCAGATTTAAGCCCAACAAGTTCCTAATTATAAAATGAACTGACCACAATTTGAATTAGAATTAATTATCCAATTCATATCACGACAGCAGCTAATGGCAAATTAACATGATTAAGCACTTCAATAGAATTGTTCTCAAATGCTTGGTTTTGCTAAATTTATATCATTCTAAATTTAATTATTATCTGTGTTGGTTAATTTTACAATCAAATAATAGAAACAAATTAGAACTTGTATTTACAATTAAAACAATAGAGCTAACTGCAGACAAATTTTTCATATATTTGAATTCTCATAGATAAGTGTGATCGATTTATTCAGGTCTATAATTGTACAGGGTAGAGGGAGAATTTATTTATCAAAATCATAGAAAATTACAGTAACAGAAAAAATCAATTACTACTAATATAACTATATCTATACACTTATATCTATTTCTTACAAATCTAAGCCGTCACCAGAAGGCAGAGTGCTCAGATAGCTGGCAGCATTGCCACGTTGAATGGCAAAGAAGCCAGCATTCCGATCACCTGTAGACTCTACAAGAAGTTTGGTAAGATCTTTATAAATTGCGTGTGCCCCAGGACCCTAAGGACCAAGGGTTTCAACCCCAAACGGCTCAAATAGGTAACCTCGGTCAAGGTTAGCGTATTTTCGCCGTTTAAGGGACTCCGCTGATGTTGCTGCAGAACCGGCCGTTACCGATGTCCCTGCAAGATGTGAAGGCGCTAGGGTATCTACACACGTGGCATCCCAAACTAAAGGCCGCCCCATCTTCCCGGGAATCAGAGTCATACAGTCAGGCCTTTTACCATCATCTCGCATAAGGCCACGTGGTTCGAGTGTAGCTGCGACACTGACGCTGCTGGTAAAAGCCCGACGGATGATGTCATTAAATTATTATTTTATCCACATTATACGTCTGTTATTCGACCTCGGTCAATTCTACAGCAGAGATTTCACAAACTTGATTTACTGAAATGTACGTAGTCTAATTCTTTATACCTACTTAATATTGTTTCTAACAAAAATGCGCGTTCTGCCATGCGCGATCGATCAATCTTCGAATCGAAATAGATAGAGATACATTTTTATTTATATAAAACTTTTCGACAACTTCTAACCCTCCATAATTAAAATAACATAAAATAACTAATTGTAGTAATCCTACTCTTCAGTCTCGTCTCTTCTTTCTTGGTAGGGCGTTAGATGCAAAACAGATTGTTTCCCGTTGGTGGGGACCAACGAAATCAACGGTGGACCCCAAAACGGAAATCACCCGGATTTGAACCGTTATCTTCGGAGCGTCTTCTTTTTTCATTGTTCACTTCATAACATTACAGAATGTTTCATCCAGGTAGATCCTAAGCAAAGCAGACTGGGGAATTATATCTTATATCTGCGCTATATGGTTTGGTAGCGAACCGTTTAAATTAAAGAGTACAACCATTCTTTTGGCAGATTATTCGAAAATATTTTGAAGGAAACATATCGATAGGTATTTATGTCAATCCCTCGGTAATTGAGGAATTTAGGTAAATGCCATAAATAATTTTATTTGTGTATGTGATTAAGTAAATTTAGGCATGTGTATGTAGTACCTACCCAGTACACCGGATTTTACGATACCGGTGTCCTCAGGAGCTGGTGCTCCTGAGGACACCGGTATCGTAAAATCCTCATAGACACCTATATTCACTCAATCACAAATATATTTCTACTTACATGAATAACTTTAGGTAGGTATGGTGCCTTTGACCACAGAATAACCATACACAGTTTTATTAAAAACTGCTGCGGGCATCATCGAATTCCAATAGTTATTACAACCATATACACGACGTACATGGTTATGATAACCATTCGAACTATCCAGAAATAAATTATTACGAAAATATTGCTTTTGTAATTATTCGCAGGGAGTTTTTTGGTTTGTACATAGGTATTTGGTTTCACATTTTCCACCACATATTTTACTATTTTGTGAAAAGTTGTTTTCGTTTTACGTTTTGATGGGTAATGAAAGAAGGTACTATACATAAACCCGTGTTTGAATTGAAGTAAAGTAGGTAAGTACTTCAAATAACTAGTACTTAACTATAATATTCATTAATGAGAAGAGTTTAGTTAATGTAAAAGCAAACTGATAATTAATTTTTTAAGGCCCCTTCTTGACAATACTCACAAGATTGCAAATATTTCCTTCTTTTTATATTTGTACTGCGGGGTTTCTTCCTTTATTTTTATGAGTTGTTTAATTTTCTTGATTTTTGACTTTTCTTGATGGCAGCGGCGGTGTAATGAAGAAGTATGAAATTTTTTGATGGCTTGGAGTGACTGGTACGTGCGAACTGGATTTGTGCCTTTTTTACATTCGGATATTTGTTTACCTAAACACCCCTTTTCACATGCTCATGGCACGGTCACCGTGCCGTGTTAAGAAACAAAAACGTCAAGTGCGAGTGCAACTCGCGCGCCGAGGGTTTCGTACGTTTGTCGATTATAAAAACACTAGCTGACCCGCCACGAATTCATTCGCGTGGACTTTATGCAATACTAATACCCCAATTAATGTTAGTTTCCATGTATTCATTTATATTATTATCAACGGCAAAGTTTTACAACGAATCCTTTATAATTTTAAAGTTATTATGAGAAAATCTATAAATCCCATTACATCCTTCTAAAAATGCTTGTTTAAAAAAATATTTATTCGAAAACGATCCCGTTTTAACTACCTTACAATCCGAACTTCCAAAATCCATTCTTAGCGAGTGCCTACTTTCTAAAAGTTATTATAAAAATGACCTTTGACCCCCTTAAAATACGAATTTCCAAAAATCCGTTTTTAACGGGTGCCTACGTGTTAATAGAAACCTCCATGCAAAATTTCAGCTTTGTAGCTCTTCAAGTTCCTGAGATTTCGTGATATGTCAGTGAGTCGCCTAACTTTGACTCCACATCATTGAATTTGAGGGCGTGAAATTCAAAAAATCCTGAAACACGTATCTGTTTATGTTAAGTCATCTTCCTACGCTACTAATTTTGATGGGCTAAAAGTTACGGTTCTGAAGGCTCTGCTTAGGTACTTTGGAGATTAAGTCAATTCATTCGAAACCGGTCTTCGATCTCGAAACCATAAAAACGTATGAGTTGAATACACAAATTTCACAATCTAGGTTGAAATAATCTTTAGTCATCTTTGCAGTGAATACAAATCGACGAGAATCCATACTAAAAATAAACGATGAGAAAATACGAGATATAGCGCCAATATACGGCCCCATTTTCCGCTCCAACGTCGTCGTTATCGACTACATGCTTTCCTGGACTGTGAACTTAATTAACAAATTTGTCTAGCTATAGGTGCTAGCGAATCTTAATATTTTCTATGGTTGTGCGAATAACTCTAAACTCTTTGTACCACAATATGCGTGGACTGGCTGTGTATACAGTGATTGGCATGGATCAACATAATTTTGAGGGTCATTTGATACATTTACCCGGTACACCCGATGTCCTAAGTTTCACGTCACGGTTGTTAAAATAAGATTTTAATTTAATTAAAAATCCCGAAATATTTAATTTAAATCGTCATATCTTTTGTTCGTTGTGATGCCACCACATTAATTATGCTGTATTCTGCAATGTTGATAGATAGATCGATAGAAAATTCTTTATTGCACACTTATCAAGATAATTCACAAACAGTAACAAAATTTACAGAATATGTGACAATTGGCAATGGAATATGTATAAAATATTCTAAATAAATTATAACTTGGTACCTTACTTAGAAAAAAAATGTTTTGAGCATTTAAAGTCAAAAACCTGTGTAAAAGTTATAACCATGACAATTTCACAATTCATAATAAAAAAATTAAAGCCATATTGAAATGAGCATTATTTTAAAAAAGTGTTTTAATAATTACCCTTTCTAACGATGTGCTACAAGACAAACCATTCATTGGGTGGTCAAACTAAGAGATACCTGTCTGCTATGCTGCGGTCGTGTATAACAACCACTTTTACATGTTTTGTTCTCATGAATAAATTTAAATTAAAAAAATTGCTCAACTTGGTCGCCTTCTCACCTTGCAAGCACCTGAGTTACCAACAAGACCGCGATAAAAAATTATGAAGTCTAAAATCCAGACTTACCAGAAAATATGCTAGCCAGCGCAGCGATCATGAAGCTGATGACGACTCCAGGGCCGGCGTACTTGCGGGCCACCATGCCGGCAACCAGGTACATTCCGGTGCCAACGCATGAGCCTACCCCCAGGGACGTCAAGTCCAAGGTAGAAAGGCATCTCTGTATGAGAGAAAAAATAACACAATTTACTTTAATGTAAGATACGTCTGCGACATACAATTGAAAAATAGTCGTAGAAGTTTAGTGAAACTTGGATCCATGGCTTCAAAGAGGAATTTATATGATCATTCTCTAACGTATTCTACTCAGACGGAGTGAATATTAAGCGAATTCGATAATTGCCAGAGAATGTATCTACCAAGCTAGACCCCGCCGCAACAAAATTAGTATTCGGCTGGGTGCGCGGCTAGGGAGAGGGAGAGGGAAAGAGACAGCTAACACAGACCCTCCCAAAATCAATTGCCATACCCTAGCTTGCCAAAAATCTGAACATGTTTTGAATTATAACTGCAACTAGCTACACCGTTGTTACTATTAGTATATTATATCGCAGTAGTTTCCACTAGGAACAAGCATAGAAAAATTGTACGTAGGAACTTTATTTATAGCAATTTATAGCCTACACATACAATACACTATACAAAATAAAACTTTTACAGGGGCATAAATAAGCTTATGATAGGTATCACAAACTGAAAAATATTTTTTTTGAAAATCTTTCGTTTTACATAATATGATAAAATAGGTAGTGGCGCTGATTTGGGTCGGTTGGTTTGGGTAAAAGGTTCCTACGTGAACACAAAAAAATATTTTAATTGGTTACTTATGACATCAAAAAACCTTTGAAGTACGGCTTCTATTTCATCTTCTTTCCATTTTATTCCTCGTATCTGCTAGAAACGACCTTTTTTCTTAAAATAACATTTTCTTTGAAAGAAATTCGGTCACAACATTTTTGGAAAAAAAAGCCCTTGATTTCGTACATACCTACCTCATCAGCACAAACACATCTTCTAAACGTGCCTTCCCCTAACGTACCTATTTTCCGCAATCACCACGCTTGTACATAGGTACCTAGTATAAAAAAATACGTTTAATAAGTTCTTCACTCGAATGTTTTGACTGCCAACAATTACAAATGTGCACACATTTATCAAAGTGCCGATATAAAATGTGGCCGACGCGGTCTGTTGAAATTGTTTCGTGAACGTGCTTTGATTGGATGGATAATGCAATAAAGCGGCAATCACTCTTGCGTATCAACGGAGCACACATTATAATGATGCAGTCTATCGAATATTATGACAGTGGCATTAAGTTTTAATTGATGGTCAACCATATCCATCAAGCGTCATAAAAGTCTTATTGGTCAGTGGATAGCTGTTGTGTTTTGAACGGTATATCAAAACATTCCCTTAATTATGTTTAAATTCTGTTAGTTTGTGATGATAGTTAATGATAGGAAATAAATATGCAAAACTGATTGAAAATGCAAATGTAGTTTTATTGTAAAACTTTTAAATCCATTATGGTTATTAACACTAAAGTCACTTATAACGGGATATATACCATGATTTGAGTTTTCTGTTTTCCAATATTTCGGCGCAGTTACATGCGCCATGATCACGGAATAACTGAGGGCACTGCGAGTGAGTTGTTATTGGCAGATATATCGATCTACCCTATTTTTTTGTCTTTTGCTACGAAAGTTACAACTACCACCGGTTTCATTATCGAACGCAACTCGATCACGACACACGACACTTACGGTATCAGAATGCAGCCCGGTTGGTACATCACTTCTTCGGTTTTTACACATTAGGAAACCTTCTTCTCGGTTGAAGTTCCTGTGTTTGGTAATCTCAATGGCCTCCTGTACCAATCTTGGTATGTAATGTCGCTTTGTAGAGATTACTTGTGGATTGCGTAACTCGATCAGTGGTTTGAACCAGACTCGAGAAGATGCTCCGCTATGGCAGACTTCTCTGTTGCCAGATTCTTTACCGCTCGTATGTGTTTCTTGACTCTGCAGGCAACAGTGCGCTTCGTTTGGCCTATATACGAGCTTCCAAAGCTACATTCAATCTTGTACACCCCTAGTTTTATTGTAATTGACACATGAATAGACAGCTCAGTGTAGCCAATATCATAACAAAAGGTAATTTACCCACAAAATAAATAGATTTGAGTTATAATGCGTCCACTTAGTTAAAAAGTGACTATTAAAAATTTAATAGGTATAGGCTTGCGTAGTCAAATAATCTCAGTAAGTTTATCGTGGTAAACTTAATTTAACTGAGCAGAAGACCAAAGAGCCTGCGCATTTTGAGGAACATAAGATTCCTGAAGTATAAACTTTTCCGTAAAGCTAAAAGCTCTCAAAACTTTTTAAACTGGAAGACTTTGCACGATACCTAACATGACTGAAGTCCACAGGCGGAGATCTTACGATCGGAGAGCGAAGTTTAGGATGCATTCAAATTCTTTTTGTTAGAATGGAAATCTTACAGCGTTCAGAAATATTCGCTTATTTTTGAAGAGGCAACATTTTGTACTATAAATATCTGTTTTTATGCAATTGTATTTTTTATTTTATTAATTAGCCAACAAAGAAAAAACACATCCTCACCAAAGTTCAGCTTTAGAACTTCCATAACCAATTGGCAAAAATCAATTAAATCCATGACAATTACAATTTACGGTATGTTTTTTCATAAAATCAAAAGTATCTCACCGAAAGTCGTTGTCTTCCACCGTGGGCTGGAACTTCTTGGGTCCCCTGGGTCTCACGAGGGTCTTTGGTGCGAATTAGCTTCGTGAAGACTGTGTGGCTGTCGTGGCGCGTGGCAGCCCAATCTCTGTCGCGTAGCCTGCCATAGGCCCTGCAAAAAGAAAACACTTAAGAGTTTCGAAATAAATTTTGGTAAAATAAATATTAGTTCTCACGTCGACAGTTTCCCATGTGAAGAACGCCGACAAAGGATAATAAAACATCCCTATTGTTTTCTTCAAATTCTTTTGATTTACCAGAACAAAGCCAACTTTGTCTAGCACAGGATGTCCGGTGGAAAAATTTAAATTAGTAAATGAAAAATATATTTGTCACGTTAAGAAAATGTTTTAACCAGACCAAACATGCAAACACGGATTTTATTTTATAAAAGTTATTCTGTTTAATTTTTTCCACCGCGGCGTGTCCACGTGGATGTCCTCGGAACTTTTGGAGATCATTCTAAGTGGCGCACAGAATTTTTTTTTTGAGGTAATGCGAGCACTTCTCGTTATAATTTTTTTGTTTCGCTTTAGTCCTTAGGTTATTATAATCGTTATTATCGTATAATTTTTCGTTATAGTACCACTAGAGAAAAATACCCACAGACACACAAAAAAAAAACACAAAAAGGATTTATCAGTTTGGTGCTTTTTGTGTTTCCTAAGGTGCAAAGGTGTTTTGCATTCTTGCTGGAACCATGTGTACAAAGTGTTCAATTAATTCATTCAAAACCGTGGCATAAAATATTCACTTGTAATGCATCGTAAAGAATCACTAGGTATCGATAGTTACGTTTACTCCACTATGAAGGAAGGAAGGAAGTTCATTCCACTCCCGGTAAAGAATGGAATGAACTTCCTGCGTCCGTTTTTCCGGATGAGTACAATCTGAGTCGGAGTCTTCAAATCCCGAGTGAATAAGTTCCTTCTGGGAAAGCATGCCCCATCTTAGGTCACATCGTCACTTTCTTAAGTGTGTTGGTGGTCAAATACTTTGCCATCCACAATAAAAAAAAACTAGAAGTACAAAAAAATAGTCAGATCAAATTATTCCACTCGTTTTAGAGCTGCCCTAATGGTGATTGTGGGGTTCTACATAGCTTGTTAGTGCATCAATCGCGGGTTTTGTTTGTGAAGTCTCCAAAACTGCAGCATTGTCTATGAACGATCCCATTTTTATGGGGATTGGTTTCGTCGAAAAGTGTACAGCTACAAAATCGTTAAAATTTAAAACAAATTTTTGGTGTGGCAAAAGCTTCTATGAACGAATCTTGCTCACTAGACGACTATGAAATCGTGGTCGTAAAATCCGCATTTAAGCCGCTTCAAATGATATCTCGCTCAAGCTCATACTTGCAATAGGTTTGAAATACACAAATTCTTAATCAAAATATTCCGACCGGACAGCCTGTACATCCCCCTAATCTTATACTGTTACGCAACAATGCAAACTTGCTAGGTAAAGGATAATTGCATAATAATCTAGGTATAAAGCGAACTCAATTACCCTCAGGTGGTCTCAGAGCCACGGTATTATTAAGAGGCGGTCTTAGCTTCTACTCACTCAAATAATTTCCCTCAAGGTATTTACAGGGCCGTTATTAAATTTTCTCAGATGATTGCTAAGATTATTCGCTGCAATGTTATGCTGAAATACGGTCAATGCAATATTTGAATAGCTATTATAACGCTGATTAACTGCAGGTTCTCAACTCCTATGATATCATTTTTAAATGAAAATTCCATTTTTAACCCCCCACAAAAAGTAAAGAAGTTTGACATTAGTATTTGAGTGGATATCTCTCAAAACGCTAATGATTTCTTTATTTAAATAATTATGGTTTAAATCTCTTGTCAACGTCAATTCAGCATCGTCAATTTGATCACGGATTAGTCAATCAGCGTAGTCTTGTTTTTTTATCTTTGAACTGGATCCAGCAAACTTATGCTACATATAAAGAGAATCGGTGCGGCCGTTTAAATGTTTTAGTGGTAGGTACATTTTATCGGCTGCATAGATTTTGTGTGGAAAAATATTCGTTGGGGGTTTTCGAGTAAAATACCGTGTTTTTATATATTTTGACTTCCGATATGGAATCAATTCAACTACGGAGTGTTTCAAACTTAGAGTAAACTTGAGTGAGTGAGACTATTATTAATCAAAAATATATTCTTTTACTGTTCCTTGTACCAAAAAGCAATATATTTCGCATAATCTAGCCCCAAACTAAGCTGAGGTCGTATTATGGGTACAAGATAACTGATATATTTAATACAAAGTGAATTTAAAGTCTTTTTCTATCTATAAGTGGGTACTTACAACTACATAGCTACATAAACAAAATGGCTGTTATAAATAACTAGCTGACCCGCTGGCGATGTGGACTTAAGGGTTAAAACGCTTCTCGAGATCAGCTGAAACCCTGTTCTAAGAGTCGGAAATATAATTAAATAATTTTTTTGGTAGTCCTTGTGAGTTTCAAGCAAATCACTACACGTTACAAACGTACTAAACAAAGCATCACCAAAGATCACAAACTGTATCTGCCAGCTAAAAACCATTTTGTGTTGTTTTACAATTCCTGTATATTAATTTAACGTATTTAACACAACATTTAAAGCAAATTGGAGGATCACGAAAAGTTAAACGTTAGCGTAGCTTTACGGAAGTTTGTATACAGATTCCTAAAACTCTCCTATTACTCACACCAAGTTGATATTTATCAATACAATTCAAAAGAAATATAGCCCTGAGCTGAGCTTTAATTATGAATCTCAAACAACTTTATCGTCCCAAATAGGGCGATGATTTATGAAACATGAAAAATCTTGAAATACGTGTAAATTCCTAATTCCTTTTGTATCTTTAGGGTCGAAGGCACACTGAAAGCGAAGGGAAGTTTTGAAGATTTTAGTATGATAAGAGAATGCCAGCGACTTTTTGACTTAGTAAAAAAATGTGCCTAGTTTCCACATTTAGGAAATCACACTACCCGTTTAAAAGTTAGGAAATCCAAATTAACCTCAACTCTCTTTCCCATTCTCCTTGGGATATAATTTTAAAAATGTATTTTAGGACGCTTTTTCAGTAAAAAGCTAGTTATTCGCGTAGTTTTTAAATTAGGAAGGTTTATCAAGATCTGCTGATAAAATACACGAACCGTAATCTTTGGCGCCCGTTTTGGGCTTGTTATGAAAAACTCTTTGTCAAATTACCGAGTTATTGCCTATATTTTTCTAGCCTTATTTTTCTTAGATCAAAAAATGTTATAAAATAATAAATTTATTTCGGAAATATCTGGAAGTGTATTAAGGGGGGGGGGGGGAAATTCCCATAATTGTATTTGTTGTATATATGAATGTGTATAGTACCTATCCACATTGACGTGTAAGCAAATCGTATCTTACGGTATAAATTTTCCGTACGAAGGCACACTAAAGCCTAGCAGCAGACAGGCCGGCATCGGACGCTCCATACTGACCGCATCAAACGGTTTTTATAATTATATGTTTGGTTTGCTATAGAAGTGCCTCTACCGATCCGCGCCGTACGGAGCAGACTCATAGGGCAGCCTAGCACGCCTGCTCCGTCCGCCTTTCCGCCCCTCTTGCGCTCCGCGAAGGCGGTTTTGCCATTCATACAAAATTCATTCGCTTTTACAAACATGATGGAACGGATGTTAGTGCTGAAAATTTGTTTACAAACTGTTACATTACAGTGAACCCGGCAAAAAACCGTTCACTTTGTATAACGTATAAGTTCAACTAACACGAAAGACCCTTCATCCAGTGCCTTTGAACACCTTCCTAATAAACTCAACATGATGAGAATTCAACTTTCTGATCCTGAAGGCTAATGAATACCTTTGCAACAGAAGCCATAGGCTTTTTTCTGTTCCTTTCAGTAGAAACGTTGGTTATGCCAATTCTCCACTGCCTCTTATTCAACGCCCGCAACAGACTTCTTGACCAGAATCCGGACTGGATATTTTGCTGATGAATGGAAGAGAATGCGAGTTTGAGTTTGAGAATGAAAGATGGATGCTTGAGTGTTTTATTTTTTAAGCTAATTTTATTGAAAATAAGAAACTTTAAATATTATTATTTGTTTCTTATAACTTTTGTGTGTAATTGTGTGTTCATATTTCAAGTAATGCCCATAATCCTCATGCTGGATATGCGGGTTGGGGATCGCAATTCGATGGTAGAATGGTTCTGCAGGAGGCGCTGGTGCCTGCCCCCAGTGCATACCCCTTAGTCGCCTCATACGACGCGGGAAGAGTTGGGGTAGTGCAAATTCTAAGCCGGTAACTTACAACCCTCTTTTCTTACTCCTATCTGTATTATCAATTCGCGCAATCAATTTGTATCATTCCTTATAACTTATCAGCAAAATTAATCTTCATCTTGTAGATATGCATGCCTCAAACATTGAACTGTGAGTTCAAACCATGATAATAATTTAAAGAAATAAAATTTTGTTGTTATACTTTAAACTTTTAATCCTACAACTATTGTTATGATATGGGAAATTCATTGCGACATCAAATAATTCATTTGAAAATGCATTTTGGCAACATTTAAGTAATGTGAGGTTGATGTTTAATTTAATTTCATTAATGTAAACATGTTCAATAAAGATAAATTGCAATACAATTGTAACATTTTAAATGAAATCCCCTGTCATCGTCGCTCCAAATGTCCTTTATATTTGAGCCAATAAAATCTGATTAATTCAGTATTGGTTGAATAATATCTCGTACATTGAACGGTGAAATAAAATTTGCAAATAACGAGTTCATTAAAATTTCACTATCACCATAAGTACAAAGAAGTTAATAACCAAATAATAAACTATTTCAGTTGATAAAATTTACTCCATAATGACATAAAATTACAATCAAATAATAGAAATAAATTGAACTAATAGTATTTACAATTTAAATAATTGGGCTAACTGCAGACTGTTGCAAACAATCTACAGGTAGCTCAACTAGCTCACTTCAGTGGTCTGCTTCCAAAACAACACATAACAACAGACATATAACAGAGAAAAGTGTAAAAATCGAACCTAATACTTAAGGCAGTGACGCGTGAAAAAATAATAGGGTTTTTACTATTTTCTAGGTTCTACAAGTAATAATGAGATAGCAGAAAAAGTTATGCGCACATTTTAAGCCATTTGCTACGAATTTTTACTAAACCAAACTTTACACCAAGATTTTTTGCGTTGGTATGCCAGCAAATGCCAGCAAAATGCAACAAATGGAAAACGAAGAGAAAATCTTTCTTGCAAACCTTGGCATGCCAGGCTTCCAACAGGTTGTTTTTCTTTGCTCTTTGCTTTTTTTCTGAAACTCTCATCTTTGATTAAGTCTCTGAGCTATTGTTTAAAATCTAGCGGAATTTTAATATAATGTATTCATACATACCGAAAGTGTCACTCTACCACCACCTTTACTTTTTTTCTTTTGTCTTTACGTCGACAGTTTACGTATTTATATCTAAGAAATGAGTATAAATTTTGTTTTTTTTTTATTTTATTTTGTTTTTTTTGGCACAAAAGTTTGGAGGCCTATACCCCAGTGGTGAGTGAAGTCGGGTTGAGGATGATGATGATGTTGCGATGTTTTGCATTTAAGTCAATTGAATCCAGCCCTATAGTAAGCAGAGCTTGTCATAAGGTGACAAGTGCATCACGGGGGGTAAACAGGAATGCTTGCTTTAAAGCAAGGCCACTGTGCCTCACAAACATTTTCTATGCACAAAAAATGCTTGTGTGGCATAGTGGCCGATGGTTCTCAGGGCCTGCGCCGTGCTTGCTTCATAATTCCATACATTAAAATTATCGAACTCGATATTTTTCCGTGGACTCTTACAAAATACCTCTATATACACATAGCCAATAAAGCAGGATTAGACATTGATTTGCGGTTGCAGTGGCCGTAGGCACTGCAACCGCAAATCAACGTCTATTCTCTCACGGACGTGTCGCTGCTCATGTCACGGATGATATTGACAAAGTACTTGTCAAAGCTAAAGCTGGCCAGGCGTCGATAAATGACCGATAAATGACTATGAGGAGGCCTATTTTTTTGTCTGCAAAATACGAAATCGTTTATTTCGTTTCTTTTTTTATGCAAATTGGTACTTCAATACGGCATATCAATTGTCCGTAACGAAACACGCAATTTCGTGTTGGTGAATTAAAATAGGTAACCACTCAATAACAATACTAACAGATTGGTTCGGAAAACGAAATATTTTTCGGGTTGGTTACAAAGTTTTTGCGGTTTTTTGAGAGCAATGACCTAGAGTGGATCAATATCTGAAATCAGACCTATTAATGGATTTTTAGTACGCGTAACACTTATTAGGGAATAAAGACTTTTACATAAAAACAAGCGAAATCTAAAATGGTCGAGCTAAAGGTAGCTGGATATTTGTCAACAAAATTAACAAAAAAAAAAAAAACTCATGCTTGGATTCGGAAATATGTTTTTTGTTAACAATATTTACTGAAGAAAGTATTTCAAATCGACAAGTGCTTTATATTGTTTTTTAAAAAGAACGTCAAAAATCATTGTACATTTAGGCGAGAAAGTACCCAATACCTACCTATCGAGTGCGTCATTTGAGCCTTAAACACATGAGGTAGGAGTCGCACTTGCTCCCGAGTGATACATAGTGCTTTATACTAAAACTTCGAGAAAAATCATCGTTTTAAAATCTTCAAATTCACCAAAGTTTATTCAAATTGTAGCTTCTTTTTAGTTTTTTTTTATTGTTGTTCTGAATACGGAAGAAGCCGATATCATAATTATGGCGGATTCGGAGTAAAAACTTTGATGAAAATAACCTTAGCTATTGGCAAATATTTCAGAAAATCAAAATATGTATGTATGTATGGAAAATGAATAATTAGTGTCAGTAACTTTTTGAGCAGGTGTAGTATAAAGTACTACTCGCGGGATTGTTTATAATTTTTGTAGATTGTAAAAAATCCAGTATAGATTCGTACACAGTCATCTCTACATCGCCTTTTGAAAAGCGCTACGACGCCACATTTCGTAGTAAATTATGCTACGAAGTGCTACGATCGTAGCACTTCGTAGCATAATTTACTACGAAATGCTACGGTGTACTGACATTTGGTGAATCTCGCTCTTGTCTTTATTTTTAGTATTAAAATGATGACGTGTATTCTATGTATGGGTATCAATCCAAATTTACCTATGACTGAAATTAGATGGAATTGGATGCCTGTACTAACATTTGACGAAGTTCCTAATTTCATTTAAACCTTACTGGACTCTTAGATGAATCTGCGACATTGACCATCTATTTTTTCTGGTGACCTTTGTACCTTAAGTGCCTATAAAAATATATTATTTGATAGTTACGGCTAAAATTTAACAAGGAGCCTAACACGTTCATAAACCTATTTTATTATTTTTCTTTTATATAATTATACCTTTCCAAAGCTGTATAAATACAGCTATGACAGCATTGGTTTTTTCTTTGTTCGATTATTTAGATATCCCGTCTGAAAGTTGTGTTGTTTTTTGTAACAAGAAATTCAATACAAAGCTTGTCACTTTTTCCGTGTTTAAAACTAGCACCTTTTGTAGGCGGTCCCAATCTTAGTCTTAGTAACGAAGACCATGAAAAAGGTGCTTTTAAAAGCCCAACGAATGATGTCATTAATGGAACTATTACAGGACACACGTCCTGCACTAGATACATATGCCAGTATATGGTAACCAAACTTATCAACGGTTTCACCACACTGGCAACGGTGCGCAACTAAGCAACCTGAGAACCTTAACGCAGAGGATCCGAAATGAGTAATTTAGCTTAGAGTACCTAGATTTTAAGGAGTTAGAACATGTAACCAAAGCCCTGATTCCCACTCTGAAACGGCGAGGAGACGAGCACGTTCCGATGATCTGGTAGACGTATTAATAAGATTTTTCCGTACCAGCATAAATAGTGGCTCATCCCGTAGTCTCTGAGGAGAACGGACTTTAGGCATATTCGTGTCAGGCTATTTTCCATGCCTCTTAAGGTTTATCAAAACCTGTAATTTCAAAATTTTGGGAATATCTACCCAAAATGTTCTGAATAAGATCTTTAGTACCATTTACTGATAATATAAAAACAGGGAGTGAAACACTTGAAATTTCGCGAACATTTTTCTGTTAATATTCTTACATATACAATCCATTCCAAGGTTGCCTGGAAGAGATCGCTCATAGCGATAGCCTTTGTACTTTGTGTACTCTTAGCATTTATTTATGTATTCTGTTCTATCTTTTTGTCGTAATAAAGTATTATCTATCGAAATGTATAAACAGAAATAAAGGCTTGAATTATTTTACTACTTTAAATATCCCAGACCTGGCGACTAGATACTTAGATAAAGATCGAGAGCTGTTTCACTGGACTACACTTTTTTTGACACTTTAAAGATAGAATCGGACAGCAGACTGGGACCGAATTCTGCAAACCAACCGCTTTACTATGTCAACTTTAGAGTCGCAGGATCGTCCATAGATAATTAAAACTCTAGATAGTGCGCGCTGTGCTCCTTACACGGAGAGATCTGTAGTTTCTTTCATCAATCTACTAAAATGTCAAAATTTTATACTGGAAAAATACCATTGTTATGGTGTTAGCGATTAATTTATTGGATTTCCGCCCCTAATGGTTGATTTAAAATCAAATATCCAAGCAGCAGCATGAAAAAAATACACTCACAAAACGAGTTTGTAACCCTCCACGCATAAAAGCTGTGTTTTAGGAATCATATAAATAATGCCTCAATAAAATTGTAGTCAACTAGTTATTTAGGTACTTCTTTTTGGGTTCTTACGATTAAAAAAACTGTTAACTTTTGTCACATGTCGTCTATGCAGAGCACTATTGTGAATTGGTTTACGTTGTACCTAACATCTGTTCTTGGTACGAGAATAAACGAAAGATCCCGGTAATTAATTTATCAACGAGATTTTATGAGATAAATTAAAGCGTTACAAGGAAATTATAGAAGTATACGTTTTCTATAACTTCCTTGCGGTTCTATCTCCTGTGTTCTTGCGCTTCGTAGTTTGTTCGCTAATTAATGTCCGCAAAATGATATCTGATGCTTATCCACCATTGAAGAGTTCCTTTCATTTTGTTTTTTTGCGTAGGGTTATTTTTTAAACAAAACAGTTATGGTTACTTATAAACTTTTTGCAGCTTTCCACGTAATAGGTATTTTTTTAAATAAATCTTAAGAATTCCTAACATTTCAAACTGATGGGTTGCGTTGGGTACCTAGTTATTTTTTATAGAAAATCTGCAGCTACTTTAATTACTTATTATTTCCAGATTTCCATTGTATAGTAGTGGCAAAATTACTAACAAAGTAAAAACATACCAGACTCTCTCCAACATTGTAGTTAAACAGGGTGCGTTTTGTTGACGGGGCATGTGCGTGCAATGTTTATTAGACAGATTTGATTCTTGTGACTGAGTATTGATACCATAAAATATACATTGTGTTATTTTTTGTATTTTAGTAGGTTCGATTACAATTACAAGCAAGTATTTTTTTCGAAATTCTGTGAATATAATATAATATACATAAAGGAATGTTCCGTTTCAGTAAAACTTCCTATCTTCAATCTTTGCTGTTTCTGTTACTTCCCCTTCATGCCCCATGGTCGTGGCACACCCTGTATAAGTGCTTATCATATGCTAACGTCTTAACAAGTAGACAAACTAGATCGTATTTCCACTATAATACACCTTTACATCCGTCTGAGAGAAGGACTCATGGGAATACCAAATCTTTGAAAATGTATTTTAATATTTTACTTTTAGTTGCAGATGCTGCCAATATCTTGTCATTGTTTGTCTTATACGTACATATCTCATACGTAGCTCTTATACTTGTCAAGAAGTCAAGGTCCCTTAACTTCCTAGAATTAAGTAAATTTGAAGAAAGTCCCCTAATCTTTTCAAAAAATAAATGAAGAGCCGCTTCATTATCAAAGTAGGGTACATATGTAAATAACCTAGTGATACCTACATCAAAACTAAATCAAACTAGACCACACTGAATGGGCGTTTCTTCATTGGCAGGCCCGGCCCGGCACTGATAGCGACACCGACATCGGTGGACGCATAATTCTATGAAATTGTATGGCATATTGTCTCATTGGCCCGGCCTGATACCGGCATGCACGCGCCGGCGTCGACGTGTCTACATATTGTGAGTGTGCGTGCGAGGTCTCTGTGGAATTACAAAGCGATCGTGTCGTGTCAGTCAAATGAAGAATGTAGCTGTCGGTGCAGTGTCGTTGAGTACTATCGGTGTCGATATCGGTGCCGGGCCGGGCCGGCCAATGAAGAAACACCCAAAGACGGTAAAGTATACAGTAAAATTCCAGACAAAATTAAAAGCAAAGAAAATAATAAAAACTTGATATATATACATAAATATATACACGGTTTGACTTTTATTAAATGTCGGTTAGTAATAGTCTTCCTGGAAATAAAAGCTTTCGGTTGGTTCTGCTGTTGACTCTAATATTATACAAAAAAAAAATCAGGTGGCTTTTGTATTATTATAGGTTTAATTTTATTAGTTTATAGCATGTTACTGCAATGAATCACATCACGAATTTGCACCGAACCGTAGAACTTGAAGCTTGATAGTCTCTAGTGATTAAACTAGGCTCTTATCTTTCAGCTAGCGGGCTTTGAACAGCGGGGTTAGCTAATTATAATTAATTTTCCCACTATAAATCCCTTGACGAGTAAATCTTGCTAGGAACGTGAGAAAGGATCTAATCTGTTCTGTAAGCCAAACTAACCGAAACAGGGTTACCGTAAAACCATCTCTTCGTCTTTCTCCTTTATAAAATAAAGTTTAATTGGTAGTAGACTTAAAAGTTTTATTTATATCTCGGCTCTAAGAGGTTATGGACTTGAGTATTAGACGTTAATTTCAACTCGATACGACCACGCGTTCCTGAAAAAAGGGGGTTGACAGACGCAGTGACAGAACGACAGACGGACAACAAAGCGACCTTATAGGGGTTCCTTTTTTCTTTTTTGAGGTACGGAACCCTAAAAATATTGTGTCCTCTATATAAATATTTAAAAAGAGTATCTTCTGATAATTTAACTGACGGAAAAAATAGAATTATATTTTTTTTACTCAGGACACTGCCCTATTAGCTTTACCTTTGTACATATTAGTTATAAGATTAAACGGTTTTTTTTTAAGTTTGACTCCTCCAGAATCTGTCGACAACAGCTTGCCTTCCTCCATCAACTTCCCGCAGCATCAACTTTCTGCAGTGTTGGGAGTTGATGCGCACGGTTTATGAAGTACTTATTTTTTATGTTTCAAACGCTTCAAACACAATTTTCTTACCTGTAGGATAGAACTTCCCTAGGATAAATAAATATAAATAAATAGAGATTTGACCGAAACACTTTTCACAATGTCGTCGATATGCCGACAACATCGTAGCGGTTGCGCTCGTGTATCCCAATTCCTAGATTATCCATTTCCATGTCGTCAACATTTACTTCTATTTTTTCCATTTTAGCAGGAAAATCATGAATGCAGGAAAATTATTTGCAAAACAAATAAATTACGATGATGAAGTCTCGTACATTGGTCTCCATGGCATGAAGAATACACAAAATTTAACTCTTTGACGTTTATAAATTAATAGCTTCTTCCTGCGGCTTCACACGTGCTATTCTTGTATAAGTTATCATACTAAGATAATGAATACCCTGACATGTAACATTTTCTGTAATTAATAAAGAACTATGAACAAAAACAAATGATATGATCATGAAACCATTCATTATAATACGGTTTAAATAGATCCATAAGTGATTCGAAAGTAACTAGGAAACAGAAATAATCGAGTAATGAAATACGCTGCCGCCATGATACTAAAATAAATAAAAAATGCTGATTCGGTCTCGCCGCCAGAATAAAAAAACCGCAGGTTGGCAGTTTTCCTTTTTATTTTGTTATTTTCAGCGGAGTGTCAGTATTGTAGCTGTCTAGACAGTGTTCGGCGGAAGCGGGAACGAAATTGCATGGAGCATTTCTTTTTAACTGTTTTGTTTTGGTCTCCCGTCGCATTTGATGGGATAAAAGACTTCAAAAATGTTGTTACCTTTTCATAGAAATTCAGCGAGTTTTTACTCTATGGCTATCTTCTTGGCTTAGATCTAGATTGCTAAGGCTGTCTGAAGGAGCCTCTTGACTATGCAAGCAAACGCCTTCTTAAACTGAACTTTCATTCGAGCGAGAGTATCTCAAGATGTTGATCGAGACTCTTTGCTTTCAGTCCATTAAAAAACATGAAATTCGAGTCGATAGTTGCGGAGGTGACAATCCATAAGCCAAGTGATGGACTTAGCTTTCTTAGCTAGTTGGCATAAAATGGGATTCAACATTTCCAAAATAACTTGTACAATTTCAGGCTCCGCTTCTTGTCATAGAGCCTGACATAACTATATCCAAGAACTGGCACACCGCGTTCAAACTAAGGTATTATGTGGAATGTCAGCACAACTGTGTGCAAACTTGAGTATGTATGGAACTTTAGCACAAACAAATCCATAGCTCATGTTCGTGGAATTGATCTTGGTTGATTGTGTAAACATTCAGAGATTGCAAGCTTCGAACAATTGCAAAGTAGGTGCTACCCTAGATACTCCACAGGATGATGGGACGCTCGACGAACATGTCGATAGTGACATATTTAATGACGTATGTAGATAAGTGCTTGTGGTTCGTCTTTGCCACATTATTTTCCTCTGAACGCCATCTATGTCTCAGTCTACCGATAAGTACATGTTTTAATAGTATTAGGTATTTGTCCTTTTGTTTTTCTTTCTTAACAATTACTTCTCGACGACCTCAGTGGCGCAGCGGGCGAAGGTCTGCCTGCGACGCAGGAGGTTGCGGGTTCGATTCCCGCCTCGGAACAAATTTGTGTACCATCTGCAGAAATTTGTTCCGTTGGTCTGGGTGTTTTCTATGTATAATAAAAACTATCTATCTATGTAGTGTATTGTATTAAGTATATCAGTTATTTAGTACCCATAACACAAGCTCTGCTTAGCTTGGGGCTAGATAATGCTATATGAATTGTCCAGCATTATTTATTTATTATTTATTTATATTTACTTCTTTAAGGTAGTTTAACCAAAAATTTCCTGAAAATGATTCAACTTTGGCAATGAAATGCCATTTCGTACACGTGGTTCGTTCCGCTCTCTCGTCTTGTCGTTGCTAACTTTAAGATATTTCAGGCGTCTCTGTTAGTGCACGTACCATCAAAAGCGTTCTCTCTTTGACTTTGTCGGCTAGCGGTGCGACAGTGGTGCCTCTCGAATACGAAAGCTGTTTTGACTTTTTTCTGTTTGGAATTCTAACCTTTTCATCACTATCTTACGTATGGCAAGTGCGGTCATAATAATTATAAAATAAATCTACCATACCATGGAGGACGAAATATTTTTAGAACTCTGCTCTAATTTTTAAGGGGTTTTAGGTATTACAATTTTACATCGCTCTCAAACTCTTAAAACGCAACAATATCACAAACGCAACAAAATTCAAACATTCAGTGTGGCAGGCCTTACTTACAAGACGTCAAAAGTTAATTTCGTCAATTTCAAATCAACTTCAGTCAACCCGATCAATACAAAAAATTCTTAATTTCGTTTGTAAATCTAGTAATGCAGTCTACTAAACTGAAAAGAGAATCTCCAACACCGTTTCAATCGTACATTATGTCAAAGAAATATTTAGTTTTTGTTAGCAGTGTACTTTGTAATCTAACTTGTTCTTTTCCTATGTCAGAGTGAAAAATAAAACTGGTTTTAAGTTAACGGATTATCTTATTATATCATATTATAAATGCAAAACTTTGGAAGGATGATTGTTTGTTGGGTACTTCTTCATGCCAAAACTACTGAAAGGATTGAGTGAATATTTTATTGAAAAAAATAGTCATATCCCTTGTCTAGAACAGGACGGAATTATATCGAAAAATCTCAAAATAGACTTGTTTGCATATTTGAATTTGATAAATTAAACCGCGTCAGCTACACATTCGTGGTAACTAATTAGAGACATTCAAGGTAGTGAAGAGAATTAATCTGGTTATTTTTACATATAAAATATGAAAACCTATTGACTTCTCAATTTCTATTATTTACAAAATTTTGTTCGATACCGTCTGACTCATGAGAAATGACTTGACTGAACTGTCGGTCGGATCGTTATCATGCTGAAACGTCCATATCTACTGGTTACTACTACTTTACGAGTACCAAAAAGTATCAAAGGCGGTATTAAAGATGCTCTGTTGGCGCCAGCATCTTAAATTTGAGGACCTCCGTGGCGCAGCGGGCGAAGGTCCACCTGCGACGCAGGAGGTTGCGGGTTCGATCCCCGCCTTGG
The DNA here is from genome assembly GCA_949316285.1 of Eupithecia subumbrata. Classification (NCBI taxonomy): domain Eukaryota; kingdom Metazoa; phylum Arthropoda; class Insecta; order Lepidoptera; family Geometridae; genus Eupithecia; species Eupithecia subumbrata. The sequence goes on along the minus strand of OX438642.1, from coordinate 8,088,767 downwards.
AACAAATTTGTATACGATCTGCAGAAATTCGTTCCGTTGGTCTGGGTATTTTCTATGTATAGTAAAAATATCTATCTATGTAATGTATTGTATTAAGTATATCAGTTATCTAGTACCCATAACACAAGCTCTGCTTAGCTTGGGGCTAGATAATGATGTGTGAATTGTCCAGCATTTTTTATTTATTTATTTATTGTTTATAAATATTGTGACTAAAATAGCATAAGGCTTATCAATTGATGGGTGAGCAATATTATAATTCAAGATATTCATAACTCGAGTTCAAAAATTGGAAACAAAAAATAATCACACTAATTTTATAAATACGAAAGTTTGGATGGATTTATAGATGGATGGATGTTTGTTAACTCTTCACGCCAAAACTACTGAACGGTTCGGGCTGAAATATTACATGCAAGTAACTGTAATCCTGGAATCAAACATAGGCTATTTTTATCCCATAAATCAGTTCCCATGGGATAGAAATCACCTTTAAACGTTTCCATGGAAACAACGCGTGCAAAGCCGCGGGCATAAACTAGTTTATAATAAAACCTATAATTTTCCCAGTAGCCCAGATGTACGATATTGAACGAATCATGTGAAATAATCGAAAAAGAAAACACGGGGCATAGACAACCAGTCTTGTAGCAAACAGAATATAATTTTTCGATTCCACACCAAGACAGGTTGAAAGTAATTTTCTTAGTCAAAAAAGTAAAGTAGGTAGTCAATCAAGTAAATCGTGCATTGAAAAATGGACAGCAATAACGGGTATGGTTTCCTCCCAACCTGCCTCTTGGTTGGCTGGTGGTGGTAGAAGGGTCCGCAGTGTATTTTTTTTCTATACAAAAGGTGTAGAAAAAAGCACACTTTCTCTTGTTTTATCACATCCGTCCCTCAAAAAGGTAAAAAATTGACCCAATATAACGAAAAACTCGTTTTATAACTATGTACCTATGTTCTGAAGACCGTCAACGTTTGAAACGTTTTGAGAGGAATTTATTGCAACAAATAGAACAACAAGAAACATTTGAAACGCTTGTTCTAGTTTCTGAGTCTGGTGGCTGCGGTGGCAGCTTTGCTTTCCGCTGCAACAAGACAATGAAACCGCAATCCTTTGATAACATTATGTATGAATGTGAGCGGTGTGCTGCAAGCACAACCTAACATAACTTAAACTATGCTGGGTTTTGACAGGCAACGGGCAACAGAATGTAGCCTGGCTATCGAATTTTGAGACCGTTTCCGGTCTCAAAATTCGATATTATAACATATTTTTCTTTTCGATTTTTCTTTTGGTTTATCTTTTCGATTTCATAACTTTTTAAAAAGCTCTATGTTTAGATGTTAACATGAAAAGACTCATAGACTAATTCAAATTGAAGACTGGTTTATTTTTGGTGTTTTCAATGTATTTCTTCTTTTCATTTGGTAGTTTTTAGGGTTCTGTACCAAAGGACTACCTCGAAGGAAAAAAAGGAAATTTTGAAAAATAGGATCATTTTGTTGTCCTTTTGTCTGTCTATCAGTCGACCCCCTTTTCTCAGGAACGCGTGGACGTATCGAGTTGAAATTAACGTAAAATACTCAAATCCGGAACCTCTCGGAGCCGCGATATAAATAAAACTTCTAAGTCAACCGATCAAAAGTTGCAGCCGTTTATGTCTAAATATTTTGAAATATCTAAGGGAATCACATGTACACAAAACCTAAAGAGTACTTCCCGTAGACCTAGAATCGTGAGATTTGGTGAGCAGCAAGGCCTTATAGGACAAGGAAAGAAAAAAATCCGAAAACATTAAGTTTGTACTTTATTCACAAAAAAAATACTTATGATTCTCGCCATGGACCAAAACCCAAAGGGTACTTGCCGTTGACGTAGAATCTTAAAATTTGGTAAGAAGCAAAGTCTTATAGTACAAATAAAGGGAAAATCCAGAAAACGTAATTTGTTCTTATTAACAAAAAAATTGATTCTCGCCATGGACCAAAACCTACTTCCCGTTAAACTAGAATCATCACAGTTGCAAGGAACAAGGTCTTACGAAACCCTTAGTGCGCGAGTCCGACTCGCACTTGGTTTTCGTTTTATTCTTCTTTTTCTACTTTTTTAACAGTGCTGTTTATGTTCTTAATTTTGTTTGAAAAATTTAAGCTACTAATTAGTCATTCAGAATAAGGTTTCTTATAGATTGTAATTTAGTGGTTGAAGCCATGAAACAAAAAAACACTTGAAGGTGCTAAAAAATCCTTTTATCCTATGTTAATACAGCACCTACGGGTCAAACCTACATACTATTATTTAATCAAAACTTTAAATGTTGAAGTAGTGTCAAACACTGAATGGATTTCAGTGTTACGGATCCAATTGTATTTGGCACAATTGGATCCGTATTCCGTAATATCAAAGTCGCACCGTTTACACGATATTAGATTTCAATTTGATTCATAACATCCCAGGAAAGTCTGGTTCAATCGTACGCTTGTGGAGAATACAATGGAACCATTGTATTGGCTAAAATCAAAGATTGAATCGTGTGTCGAGAAGAGCCAGACTTTAGAAATCATTACTGAACAATTACAAAAACGATTCGGAGTGTCCAAATGGTGACTGTTCTTGTATTTTTATGTAAAATATTATTAAAAAAATATTGGATTTCACAAGGTAATTTTTAAGTGGCGATTTCGTTTTGATTGGATTCAACTGACTGAAAGACGGCCATGACTTTTTTGTCGTTTTGATATACATACCTATAAGGTTTGCAAATAAAGGAGTATGTTCCTTTATTCATCAAAGAACCTATTGCTCTTTTACATAAAAAGGTAGCGCCATAACCAATGATCGCTAAAGAACGTAAGGTCCTATCTTTTGTTGCCGCCAGCGTCTTGGGGACGCGTCCGACGGGCACCTATTGATATGTATCACTTGAGCTACCTGTAGATTGTTTGCAACAGTCTGCAGTTAGCAAATTTTTTTAATTGTAAATACTGGCCCTAATATATTTCTTTTATTTGATTGTTATCTTCTTTGTGAATAAAGATATTAAAAATCTTATCTCCTGTGTAGAAAAGAAAGTGTATATTAAAGAGAAAAGACTCGCTGACTCATAGAGAAATCGCTAAAACAAAATTTCGGCTTCGTAGCTCTTGTAAGCTAGGAGGCCGAAATTTTGCATGGAACTTCCTTTTCGGATGTAAGCCCCAGCTAAGAATGGATTTTAGGTAATTCGTATTCTGAGGTAGTTAAAATGATTTTCACGAAAAATGTTCAGTACTAAAAATGACTAATAGTAAAATATCTAGTCGTAAAAATGTCCACAAATGAAAATGTGCAATGTAATCTCTATAAATACCAATTTTAATAAAGACGAGGTTTAGGCTAGGCTTTGGGGTACATATACTTAATTCAAATAAATATAAAACCTGTTTACAATTATTCAGTGTATTTCAAAAATATTAAAATATACTTTTTACTTCTGTCTAGAACTTATGAAATTATGAAAATAAAAATGTAGTTTATGTACAATGCGCGTCCGAATTAATAATCCCCCTTGTCTCCAAAATATTTTATATAACTACTATTCGCATGTAACCAATTTTCACATGCAAAAACTAATCACGCCGCTCAGGATCGAATCTCCCACCCTTATCTAGAGACTTGAATTCTGGACAATAAACCAACTGAGCTAATTGGCTGTTGAGCACTCCGTCAAATTTTGGCTATGGGCCTAATTAGTCCCTTGTTGTTATACCAAGTCTAACTATTATTTTATTTATTTTATGGATACGGGTAGGGTTTGATTTCATATCGTTTGTAGCGAACAAAGTAATTATCAAACGTCTTATTTCGTGTGGTTTGTTTCTCCTTAAAAATGTTAGTTTACTAACGAGAATCGAAATTATTACTAGTTAACGTGTCTTTTTTTCGATGTAAACAAATTATTTCTCAATAAGTTATCACTATCTATAATAGAAAGCCTTACACTGTTTACAATTATTATTTGGTATTAAAACTATTAATTCGTTACTTAAATTAATAAATTAAGACGCTAAAAATACACCTTGGCTACATCTGCGTAAAAACGCCGTCAAGAGGTAATTCCTAGTGAAGTAACGCGTTAACTGCACAACAATGGTTTTTGTAGGTACTTGTTTGGTACCTATATTTTTGTACCTATTTGTTTAGATGGATAGAGTAGTAGGTATCATAGGTATCGTAGGTAGGGAATCTTTTTTTCTTTTTCAGTTTATCGTCTTTCACAAGAAATATTAATATTAATAACCTGTAGTTTTAATCTCCCAATCACTAACGTTGGGCTGCAGCCTGCAGGATTAGAACCCACATACATAGAGAGAGGGGGGGTACTTAATTGTGAAGCCCTCTGTACATATTTTCTAAAAACAGAACTAACAACTACTATTGGGGTATTTAATTTTTAGTCAGTTTTTAGAGAGTCTTTTCTGTAAGTACCTGGTAATTTTTCTAGTGGGTTTTTTTTATACTTGGACGTTTTTCTGATTGGGCGTTTCGACTTGGACATTTTTCTTTTGACATTGGTCGTGTAAATCGTTAAAATGGGATCAAAGGTCATTTTGATAATAACTTCAAAGTCGGTAACTGTTGGTCCGTTAAAATTTGAAGCGTATATTCTTGAGTCATAATAAACTGATATGTTTCAGGGATTTTTTAAGTTTCAGGGATTTTTGAAATTCGCACCCTAAAGATCAATGGTGCGGAGTCAAAGTTAAGCATATGACTCATAACGAAATCTCTAGAATTACAAAAGTTACGAGGCTGAAATTATGCCAGGAGGTTTCTTTTATGACATACGCACCCCAAAATTTAGTAAAAAAAAAAGTTTTTTAGTGATTTGTATCCTTGAATTTAGTCCAATATTCCTCGATCGTTTCTATTCTTGCTTCAATTAAACCTTTTGGTTAGACGCCATTTTGGTATTTTTTTTGGTTCATTTGTACTATTCTTTAATAGTGACGCTTTATCTTCCAAAATATTGAGTAATTCCGCCGTAGTTTTGGTATACGAAGTAATTTTTCTTGATTTTTGATGAAAATAGATTAGTTTTTGCATAATTTCTTTGACTCACGACGTTAAACAAAGTGACCGCCGCACTTTGTTTCCAAGTTGATTTTCTTCGCATCAATTGATTTATTGGTTTTTTCGATAGGTTAGAACTTGATTTTTTACGAACGATTTAGTTTTGACCGACTGATATGCGGCGACGACTATTTTGTCCTTTTGACATAAGATTAACAAATAGACGAACAGTGACTAAATTAAAAGAATAACTTTGTCTGTTTTGAATGGCGTAAACTTTTTCGTATACTTTTGATAACGCTTCTGGGAGAGTTTTGCATAGTAAAAATTAAATTAGTAGGTACTGTGTTTTCTAAAAACATGTAGAAAAGTGGTTTGGGATATATTTTGACAGCCATTTATCGGTCAAGATTGAGATGTCAAAAGAAATTAGTAGGTAAACTTGATTTTTAGAATTTGGGAAGCTTTCATTATGAATATAAGTGGGAACGACAATGTTTCATCCCTAAACGAGTGGTTTGAGTTTAATTTAGGATACGAGTACACACGTAATTTTTAAACACGACGCAAATAGAGATGGTCCATTTTTTGAGCTGAAAGAATTTTTTTACGACTGTGTTCTGTGAGATATTATTATTCAGATTGTCGGTTGAGTGACTGTAGGGAAAAATATTTTAGAAAAAACCGCGTTTCACAGCCCGGTATAAAAAAGCCGTTCTATTTTAACTAACTAAATTTTTACCGGAAAACAAAAAACAGGAAACACCTTTTAACGAACGGTTTCAAACGTAAGCTTTTTTCGGTAAAAATATTTGGTACTGCAATTTATCTGTCAAGGCTATTTTATTCAAATCTCAAACTATCTTTGTAGTAGAAAGGATTGATACCAGTACCATGACAAGTCAATTAAACGTTATTCTTTTTTGGAAAACGCTTGTTTGAATAACCCCGTGCAAGAAATTTGCATGTACATTTTTTCTGATTAGAGTTACGATATAGGGTTTTGCTTTGCACGCCCTTAGATTTAAATGAAAAATTTGCAAATAAATAACTTGGAATCTGATAGAAAGTCTATTGGAAAATAATGTAAATAACCTATTTGAGAATCTTGCAAAAGGGCTATTTTGCAACTGGTTGATTTCGCAGACGGGACGTCCTGCAAGAGGGACAATCTGCGAGGGGCTGTTTTGCGAAAGGGATTGGATTTTTGGAGAAAGGGACGTTTTGCGCGAATGTGTCTTTTTACAGAAAGGACTTTTGCAAAGGGGACTTATTCCGAATGGGGCGTTATTTTGGTGAAGGAACGTTTTGCGAACGCAACCTTATGCATCCAAACCCGCGAAAGGGACAATACACTCCGATTCGTTCTTAATATATTCTGCAATAATATTAGCATGTAATGTCTTTTTTTGCTTTTATTTAATGTTTTTCATTGTGTCGTGAAGAACCATCACATTAAAATGTAAAGAGGCCAATATTAATTTAAAGAGGACGTGTTTTAATCTAAAATCAAGCACGGAGAATAGGCCATTTTTGAGCACGCGGGATATTTCGCGGAAGGGTTTGGGCGCATAAAGTCCCATTCGCAGAATGTCTTACATTCCCTTTCACAAAACGTACCTTTTATAAATGCCGTTTTCGGAAAACGTCTCTTTTTAAAATGTCCTGTTCTAAAAACTTCCCATTGCAAAAAATTGTCCCATTCGCAGAACGACTTCCCGTCCCCAAAACGTCCCGTTCCTTTACTCTTAGTTGGTGAAATTAAATATAGGAAAACGCTATTTTATTCAAATCTTTAACTATCTTTGTAGCTAAAAGGATTGATACCAGTACCATGACAAGTCAAATTAAACGTTATTCTTTTTGGATAACGCTTCTTTGAATAACTCCGTGGAAGAAGTTTGTATGTCCATTTTTTCTGATTAGAGTTACGATGTAGGGTTTTGCTTTGCATGCCCTTAGATTTAAATGAAAAGTTTGCAAATAAATAACTTGGTATCTGATAGAAACTCTATTGTAAAATAATGTTAATAACCTATTTGAGAATCTTGCAAAAAGGCTATTTTGCAACTGGTTCATTTCGCAGACGGGACGTCCTGCAAGAGGGACATTCTGCGACGGGCTGTTTTGCGAAAGGGATTGGATTTTTTGAGAAAGGGACGTTTTGCGCGAATGGGTCGTTTTACAGAAAGGACTTTTGCAAAGGGGACTTATTGCGAATGGGGCGTTATTTTGGTGAAGAAACGTTTTGCGAACGGGACCTTATGCACCCAAACCCGTGAAAGGGACAATACACTCCGATTCGTTCTTAATATATTCTTCATTAATATTAGAATGTAGTCTTTTTTTGTTTTTATTGAATGTTTTTCCTGTACTTTTAATTTTTTTTACAGCATATTATTAGAAACAGTTATAATTTTTTTTTATTACTTAATACCTAGAGATAGGTATTTTATTTTTGGTTCGAACGCATGATAGATTTGCAATCCTGTCACAATTTTGTTCAAAACAGTTTTAGAATTTAATTCTTAATCTTCTAGAATTTGATTGAATCTGAATAAGAACTAAGAACTTTGATATTGAACCGTTTTGCGGAGTAATAACCCTACACAGTTAAGCGTGAATGAATTGAATTCACTCGGTCTGCCGAGTTCAACGCCAAATTGCTGCATCCTTTGTTACACCCCGCTCGAGTCTAGACTGCGGGTCTCTCCCCTGCCCCCACAGACAGACATCGACTAATAGGTAACGTACCCATACGTTGGTGCGAATATAACCCTTAAACATCACCAGATAAGTATGAAAATTGGAAAATGTGTCCCGTAAGCGTTTTAATAAATACAGCGAAGGGCTCGCAAATTGCTATTTGGAATGGTAATGCTCTCATGAACAATAGCCTAACCCTCTATGTAAGTAAAAAAATCAATACGAGTAGGTAGCTGGTTTTCATAGAACCCGCTTCGATGATTAAGAAAAAAGTCGTTTCTTGTCTCCGGTTTTGCACCGCACGAATTGTTGTGCGACGTTAGAAAATATTTCGTCGTAGTATCAAGTTTCCGTAAAACACAAGAATTAATCGGGAATAAGGGATCCGCGTATGACCGTGACGTGCCGCAAAAAACACCGCGGACTCCAACTTTACTAGTTTTGCAGCGAAAAACAATATAAATAAACGCCCCTAGCAAGAAAAAAGCAAAACGCTTCCCTAATTTCACGCAAGGACACAATAAAAGCTCTGAGTTCCGGTATTGCGCCGCACAAATTGTTGTGCGACGTTAGAAAATATTTCGTCGTAGTATCAAGTTTCAGTAAAACACAAGAATTAATCGGGAATAAAGGATCCGCGTATGACCGTAACGTGCCGCAAAAAACACCGCGGATTCCAACTTTACTAGTTTTGGTAGCGAAAAACAATATAAATAAACGCCCCTAGCAAGAAAAAAGCAAAACGCTTTCCTAATTTCACGCAAGGACACAATAAAAGCTCTGAGTTCCGGTATTGCGCCGCACAAATTGTGGTGCGACGTTAGAAAATATTTCGTCGTAGTATCAAGTTTCCGTAAAACACAAGAATTTATCGCGAATAAAGGATTCGTGTATGAAGACGGAGGAATGCTGCAGAAAACCCCGCGAGCGCCAACTTCTTAGCTGTGGATTGAAAGTATTTGCAAAAGACGATGATCTCAGCGTCAGTTGACTCGGCTACCAGGCTGCTAGAATATTCTGAAAACAGCAGATACTTACGATGAGATGAAGGACGCCAGGTTGGAAGCGCGGCGCGGTAGGTTTCTGTCAGAAAAGCGGTTCTAAAAGATGAAATACTCAGGCGATAAACGCGTGAGTTAGTCGCGGACGCGAGACACTCCGGGGTGGCAAGCGGCGTCCGGTCGGGTTGACGTGCTCGGCTACACTGCGTATCGACCCCGCACACCCGAGCCTTCCGCCCGCCCCAGCGCCAGACGCTACCGCGCCCGCCCTCCGCGCACTCTGCCAAAATGTCAGTTAAACATTTTAACTATTCATCCCTCATTATATCCTGCGAGATGCGATCGATGAACACACGTGGTTATCAAACAATTAATTAGCAAGTTTTTTGAGTCTACAAATATTTTGTTTGAAAAGTATTAAAATGACACAAGTAACGTTACCACAAGTTACTGCAACTTTGAGAATATTCTTCGAAATGTGACCAGTATCTAATCACCAACAGTTTTTGAAGAAATGCACGATTTTAAATGAAAATAAAGTAAAAGATATAGGACAAAAGCAAAAAAAAAATACGTATAAAGTTTACATGATTTCGTCTTAAGAAACTCAACAAAACATATTTGATTATTTACAGCAGTTTACTGGGGTATGTTTGATTACCTTTTTTATAACCGACAAAGAGGCGTGTTATTAAGTGTGACGTGCGGTCTGGCTGTCTGTGACATCGTAGCTCCTATGCGGATGAACCGATTTAAATTTATTAACTATAACTGATTCTCAAGGTGACTTTATCGAGACTGTTCTGCGCTATGTTTGATTAAAATCTGTACAGCCGGTCAAATATTATGACAATCCTAAGTAAAATCGTCTAGGGATTTTCAAGATCGAACATCGGTTTCGTAACCCTTATGGTCTCGCTTTGTCTATCCTTTTTCCCGTCCTTAAAACTCAGCAACTACAGCAGCTATCAACTTGAAATTTAAAATAATAATATATTTCGTGCGCCTGTAAAGATTTAAAGGAAAAAATATTAAATAAATGAAAATTTAAAAGCAACTTTTTCATTAAAATTTTGATGTCGAAATTTTAAAAGATACCTACAGGGTCATGTGGGGTATCAAATGAAAGGTATTTTTTTGTACGTATCAAAATAGTTTTTTAAATTTCTGTAGGTTTCATACTTTTTGAAATATTTCGAAAAAGTCGAAAAAATACCCATCCCCGCTATCTCCAAAGATTGCAGAACCATCCATGTGAAATGTATGTAGAGTTGGTAGATATTTTACAGGAAAAATATAGAGAATTTTGTAAAGAAAACAATTTTTGAAAAATGGTCAAAAAGGGAGGCTACCTCACCGAGTGGGGTATCAAATGAAAGGTATCGGTTTGTACGTTTCAAAACAGTTTTCAAAATTTCTGTAGGTTTAATACTTTTTGAACTATTTTGAAAAAAGTCAAAATTTTACTAATTTTTACAAAAAATGGTTACAACCAATTAATGCAAATCAATGGCAATTTGGACATTGTAATAGTGTTCTTTACCAAGGTGTATGATGACAGCTCGAGCAAAAGTGCACGAGAGACAGCGAGATAAATTTCAAAATAATGTTTACCTCTGATTGTATATATACAGGGCGTCCTACGGGTATGCCACATGGAGGGAAAGTACCTTGAATATTGTAGATAGAACATTTTACTGAAAGAAGACATTATTTTAATTTAAAAAACAATTTAAACTGCATTCATAGATATTAGGTCCTTACATATGAAATTGGCGTTTTGTATGGGAGGAACAAAAAGTCGAATATTTTTTAATATAATATATTTAATTAATCAAAGTATGAACCATTATTTTCTATGCACTTTTGCCATCTTATAGGTAGTTCATTGATCCCTTTACTAAAAAAACCAGTCGGACGGGAATCAATAAAATCTTTGAAGGCGATTTGGACTGCCCCATCGGAGTTGAATTTTTTCCCTTGCAAGAAGTAATCCAAATTTCGAAAAAAATGGTAATCTGTTGGAGCAAGGTCCGGGAAGTACGGAGGATGTCTTAGACTTTCCAATTGAAGCTCTTCTAATTTAGTAGCCGTCTGTTGCGCAGTGTGTGGTCTAGCGTTGTCGTGAAGCAGCAGTGGCGTGGAGCGATTGACCAGCCTAGGTTGTTTAGCCGCTAGCTTTTCCATCATGGTTTGCAATTGCTGACAATAGACATCAGCCGTAATAGTCTGGCCAGATTTGAGAAAACTGTAATGAACAATACCGGCACTAGTCCACCAAACGCTTACAAGTAACTTTTTTGGGGTTAATTTTCGCTTGGGGCAGGATTTGGCTGGCTGGCCAGGATCCAACCATTGCGCTGAGCGCTTCCGATTATCGTAAAGAACCCATTTTTCATCACAGGTAATGATTCGGTTTAAAATACCTTCATTATTGTGCCGGTTTAGTAATGTAACGCAGCAGTCGACGCGCGTTTGCCGGTTTGCTTCAGTCAATTCGTGAGGTACCCACCTTTCAAGCTTTTTAATCTTCCCAATTTGCTTCAAGTGAATTAAAACAGTTTTATCACTAACACCGCAGCCTGCAGCTAACTCGGACGTGGTTTGCGATGGATCCGCTTCCACAATAGCCTTCAACTCTTCATTATCAACTTGAGTCTCAGGCCGTCCACGGGGCTTGTTCTGCAAGTCGAAATTTCCAGAACGAAAACGTTGGAACCAAAAACGAACTGTGTTTTCTTTTGCAACACGACCGCCATACACATCATTCACCCTTCGAGTTGTTTCCGCAGCACTAGTGCCACGGCGGAACTCGTACTCGTAAATAATGCGATATTTTAAGTTTTCCATTTTGTAAAATGAGTGCAAACAGAAAAAAACAGAAGAAAAAAAACAAATGAATGACGATCATCGAAGCACAAATACACGAGTCTATAGCTGTACAAATTTGAATTTGGAATTCCTTACCAAAGAGGAGAAATTTGTGATTAAAGTGGCCAGTACGAAAAACGCCAATTTCATATGTAAGGACCTTATTAAATAATTACATGGTTGAACCGGGAATCGAACCCGTTACACGAGAAAAACAATCAAAATATTATAAAGCTACAGGAGCTTTATAATACCGATCGAAAGGCTTCATCATAAGGATTATTTTTTGCTAAATAACATAGTGTCAGCAATAAAATGATCACCATGAATGAACACCATTAATATTAGATGTAAAACTTTGTTCGGTAAAATGAAAAAATGTCCTTACGACAATGCCAGCTTTTTTTTCTCGTGTAACGGGTTCGAACTAAACACTGTTTAGAACGTAACTATGTACCTAAGTACAAGGTCAATTAATAAATAACTCAACAGGCTCAGGACACCCTTAAAAGTTTTTTGATAAAATAACTATTTATAATAACTACTAACACATAGTCATTTGTATAATTACAGTCTTTGTGGATGTAAATGAGCAAAAGTCCCTAAATCGGTGGTCAATTTTATAGATTCAAGAGATCTCCCCCATGACCTAAAAGGTTTATTTAGAAAAGTTTACACGTGTTAATCAATGTTGCACGATTAACAAAATAGGTTTGTGTTGGGGCTTACATTCATCTTATGCGTAAATTTTAGGTTTAATTAAATAGTACATTGCATTTTCAGTTCCTTCTGGGAAATTGTGCTCCATCTTAAGTGAGTTGGGGGCCAAACGGTTGACTTGATCAATAAAAAAACTTCTTATAATCTACGAAATAATGGAGGCAGGTCCCTGGAGGCGGATTATCTCTACGAACGACCCAGTATTAACTCCACACATCAAAGAAGTTAGCGAGCGATCTTCTACAAAAGTAGGTTTAGTTACTTTTCCCTTAAAAATGATGTACCTTTATTTGTAATTTATTTATTTATGTAATTAAAACGGACTTAGTCCAATTTTACTAATTACATACAGTAGCTTTTAATACTTAATAGATGTAGTTAGATTAACTACAAAATGCTAGAAATAGTTACATACCTATGTCAAACAATAAACAATTGACAAAAAGCACTATGTATAGGTGCTTTTTTATTGTTTCTAATTTATTATTAAGGACTTTTGTTATATTCATTAACATGTGAGTCCTATTATATACACAATAAAGTACTTTCTAAGTATAAGTTTAACAAAATGAAAATATTACGTAACAAAAATATAATTACAATATAACAAAAACTCTTAATCCTACTTATCTCTAGGTGACCATTGAAGTAAACACATGTAGGTACCTAACATTTACACTATACCTAACTACTTGCAACCTACCTACTTATGATGGCTCACAGACTTAAACAGCTGTATAGCTGGCTCAGTTGTCGGATACGCTAAAACTTTGTGGAACATTCCTGTATCCAGTCTGTTCAACCCCAAAGCCACCACAAGCTTTCTAGCTGAAAACGGACACTCTTCTAATAAATTGTGAAAATCTTCCATAACACCACATGTTTCACAAATCGGTGTGTCGGCTTTACGCATTAAATACGCAAACTTCTTTAGGGGCGTATGGCCCGTACGTAACCTGTGTGCTATACTTGTAAGTTTACGAGGTACCTATCTTTATCATACTGAACCAAGGGATATGAGGGGGCTCACACTGTATGGATTTGTACCAAATACCTTTTTCAACAAACCTTTCATAAATTTTCTTTCCAAAAAAGGTGCTTTGATATTCACACGCCAGTAATGTGGCGAGATATGAGGATCAGCTTATACCTACCTACTACCTATGTAATTGATATCAACAAACTTTTTCATTTGATTAAAATGCCAATGCCACGATTCTAGAGGAGTAGGTAGCAATTTTTTTATTTAATAAGGCCAATAATCTGTTCTTTTTTTTTAATGGTGGAAACACCATTCTAACTCGATATTTGTAAACGCACTCTCTATCACTACACTACTTGCGGCAGATTCGAAATGAATCAGAAATGTCTTCGAAGAGCATTTAGGTATCTTCGATTTTAACATCTGAATTAGAATTGAATATGCCTTTTTTGTTCAGTAGCCCATGAGAGCATAAACTTATTTGTTAGTATTAAAACTAACTTATGTCCCATTGAATAATTGCATGATTAAAGGAAAACATTCTTCAGATAATATTATTTTTGCATTATTTAAAACGTTTTCATTCAATCTAAAACGATAATAAATAAATTACGTTTTGGGCGTAATGACGGGAAGAATATTGCTTCCGCCTTATGAAATTTTTCTTCCGGATATAATTGTGTAAAGGTTAAAAATCACGATAAAGTCACCTTGGTGCACCACATTTAAGGAGTAGCTCATGTGACGCTAACCACTTAGGATAACACCCGTATTCAAGAACAATTCATGAGTTCTCACTGTGCTCACCAATGCATAGCGCCGACCTTTACGTAAAGACAGCTATTTTAACTAATAAACAGTGTAGCTATGTCACTTTTGACTAGTATGTCACAAATGTTTGGTTATGTTCTGTCAGTTTTGCTCTGCTTTGAGATTTTGTTTTTATTCATATTTTTGTTCATATGTTTGTGCAAGCTTATGTAGGTTATATTTATGTCATCGGGTAAAGGCCTCTAACCTAACTAAACTATTGACGATATATAAATATTTCAATCAATAATTTACTATTCAAATACACGATCGATACTTTTCCATTAGTTTTTTAGTGTTTCCATTGCCATTTTACAATAATAACTTTGACAAAGTCCACTGCACCCAAGTCATAGACAGAAATCCTCGCACATTGATTCGTAAGCTACGAATTTGAAAGTTAGTTTATCCAGCCTTTACTTCATTTGCCCGTGCTCCTTTTGGTATTAAAAAAATAATGCTGTACAATCCACACAGCATTATCTACCCCAAGCTAAGCAGAGCTTGTGCTATGGGTAATAGATGACTGATACACATAGTACAATACATTACATTGATACCATATTTTATATTATCCATAGAAAATACACAGAACACCCGAAACGAATATTTGGCGTTTTTCCAAAAAGGCGCGAATCGAACCCGCAACCTTCTGCGTCAGACGGACCATCGCCCGCCGCGCCACTCCGGTCGTCAAAAATAGTAAATAGAACAAACTGTCTAAAGTTGGCATTTCTATGGCAAGAAACACAAATTATACACACCCACAGTAACTTTTATTAGTTTTTACCTTCGATCAGGTATCCGCCGCCTCCTCCGTAGATAGCTAGAACTTTACAAAAGTGACTCGAATTTGTCTGCGACTTATTTTGATGCAGACCGTTTCTGCAGAGCCTGGGATACGGAACAAGAAATAAGTAGAGTCGAATTTATTTTCTTTTAATAATAGGTTGAATATAAAAACGCTGTGTTTTTTATAGGACCAATCATAAAATCACACCGTTACCTAGTGTTTTTCACATTCAATTTCATTTGGCACCTATTAATTAATAATATAAATCTTTTATATCGGACAAAAATAGTTAGATGTATGTAGTTAGTAATAAACTCTTTCTGTGTAGTCAATTTTAAACAAAGACTTTAAAACTAAGAATGACACTTTCATAATTGCAATAGTTTTTAGGTAGGTACACACAACTTTTAAAGTATTGAGCATGCCTGGGATGAGCTAAAACAGGCAGTGCACTAAAACAGGCCCTGATAGAAGAATGGGAGAATATTCCCCAACATCGCATCGGCTCCGAAACCTCGTGTTCAGTTCAAACCGGCTCGAAGCTCTAATCAAAGCCCGAGAAGGCAATACCAGTTATTAAAAATTAAATAACATGTAAAACATACATAACAAATGTTAATTGAGTTTTTGGACACTAAGGTAAAAATGGCTATTTTATTGTTTTACCTTTTTTTAAGTTAAAAATTTTACTAATGTTTACTATAGTTTCAACGAAAGCTGATAAAATTTGTTATAAAACGTTTTTTATATGAAATCTCTAACTTCTATAGTTCAGAGAAAAATATATTAAAAAAAATCTATTTATATATATTAGAAAATAGCCTTACTTAGATAATAGGCTACTTATTTACCGAAAATACGCGTGCGAAGCCGCGGGCAGAAACTAGTTATTTAATAAATCTTTGAACCAGGAATTGCAAACTAGTCTTTTTATAATAGGAAAATAAACGGATGAACACATAAAAAATTATCAAACAATAGCCTGTCCATTTATTAATTTTGAACGAAGTCAAAATCGTAACTGAGGCAAAATTAGTCGAGCTTCCCACTTCTACAAAAATATCTGTATGATTTTAATTACTTTGGCGTGGTACCGGTAAATAATTTACTTCTTGAAGGCAAAATATTGTTTTTGGTTCGGCATACTTTTATTTTTATTTACATTAAATTGGCTTTAACAATGTTAGCATATTTGTATCCTTTCTCTTCCTTGGCAAGTTTGAGGAGCAAAACATTAAGGAAATGTTTTAGTTTTTTCAGATACGCAATATTTAATATTAAATGTGGAGTTATTTATACGTAAATAACTGCTCACATGGAAATAGGTTTATAAGACTTCTCCAGCCCTTTCCATATTTTTGCTTCTTACGACTCTAAGGGTAAAGTCGTAAGGGGCAAAACGATGGAAAAAGATAATGCAGAGCAGAGCAAAAAATAGTGGACACTTAAGGAAGTGTCAACTCTTTTTCGCTCCGCTCCGCGCTACCACCAGTGTGAGCGCGTCCTAAAGCTCAATTCACACCGGGGTGGTGGCGGCTGGCAGCGACGCGGCGGGCACTCTCAGTGGCAAACTGGTGTCTAAAAGCTGCTAGACAAGTAGGTCACATTGTTGCAATACCTATGTCAACAACGGTCCCAATTTGTTAATGTCTTGGCCTCTACATTTTGTCAGATAAGGTTAAAATTACTTTTTAGCCTGCTAGACTCATGCTAAAACTTTACTCAAATATCATACGTAATCTGTACATTATTTTGACAACCTTCTTTGGCTTACTCGAAAGGCGGCTTTTCATTACTGTCATGTTTTGCGGCCCGCAATGTATTTTGTATTCCGAATTGAATTTATTTTTGAAAATAGTCAGGCCCATAAAGGTTTTATGCATAGCAGTACAAGCTTCTCTGGCTGATTAGAAAAAAAAGAAAACGCGGGAAACTGGGGGAACAAGAACTGACGTCGGACGTAATGTATAAGTTGTAATTTTCTTTGCAAAAAATAAATGTACCAGAAGGGTTCACAAGACCCTGGCTGCATTGCCCCGCTGTGTTAGTACATAAAGATTTGAGTTCTGCCGGCATTCATTAGATCGGATCTGTTTCTTGTCTAACAATTTTTTCTTGAACCCCATCCTAAAGGCGAAACTATGCGAAACGAATTTGATATGAAGAAGTTACAATATTGCAAACCCCTGAACTTTTTAAATTTGCCTTTAAGTTTTGTTTTAAGTTGTAGTTTGTTATAAGCGCAATAAAAATTTCAACATACTCTGGCAAAATTTCAACTGCCAAGGTACTTACCTATTGCTGTCCGCTGGTCACTTTGACCTCAAAAACTCTTCTTCCGATAATATTTTCCCTTTTTGTATTAAATCTTTGTGAGATTTATTTTCGTAAATAATATTTTACTGTCGTACAGAATTGTAAGTGTAATCTTCTTATCTACCCACCTAGAATAATATTATAATGAAGCGCGTTTTAATCTTGATTTGATGTTTTTAGTTTTTTGATTGCAAATTAAGTAATTAACTTGAATACTTAAATATCCTTATCTCCTTACAAAACTTTTTCAAAATTTACGATAATAGACCTTGAAACGGACCTAGGGCGAATAGTATCAAATCAGTCAGACGCCATGCATGATGCAAATTCAAGTGAGTTACAGCCCGTGGTTACTAGAATCTTTGTAGTCCCAGGCGGAAAAGTGGCAAACCAGACACATGTTACTATTAACAAAAAAGTCAAATCTTTGCAGACCGCTGACAGACCGGACAGGATAGACAGCAGAGGCTTAGTAATAAAGACCCGGTTCCAAGCCCAAAGGGTGACCCCCTTTGGGCCTTGAACCCAACAAGGCTTGGTTCAAGTTTTAACACTAAAACTACAAAATTATTTAGTAGAAAAGACTATAAACCTCTCCTGTGATACATTTGTGCGCTGTATTGACTGCCCAGCCTGAAGGCACTTTGACTCAAGTTTCATTTATATCGGAAATTGGAAACAAATTAAAACTTGCTGCTCACGGAGCAGACCGTCTCGCAAAGGCTAATAACCTGAGCTAAATGAGACGCCGATCGAGTAATTAGCGTCGTCGATCAGCTAGCTACCGTCTATTTGGTAAAGGTTATATTTAAGAAGACCCAGGTTTGTCACAACAATAGTTTCTTCACTTTTTCTAGGCAATTTGTACAGCTTATAATCGGATGTAGAATCTAAGATACGTACGTAGAATTTTTCAAAGTACATCCATGTTTAAAAAATTCTACGGATGCTGCCAATTAATCAAATTAAAGTCAAAAGCACTGAGTGGCATCTGATTTCCGAGTAATTATTTAGTTTTAAAACGTTTGGTATTTCTAGGTGCCAATTGCAATTAATTTTCTGTTGATACTAAATATTAATATCACATTTAATGATATGGTTTATTAGATACATGAATGGCATCCCGACGAACGATTGTTTGAAGTGATTTGATTAATACCTACTTTGATTTTGGTACGTTATTCATTCGAACTATCTATATTTAGATCCGTTTTGGCGTTCTGAGACCACTTTTTAAAATGCCTTCTTCTAGATGTGACCAGTTCTGGATTTACCCATTTCTTGATGTAACCAGTTCTTAAAAAGTCTTTGCACTTGCCTAGTTTGTTCTGTACCCATCCTCTGTATTTTTAGGTTGACCTAATATTTATGCATTTAAGTGTCAGTTTGACAAATAAAGTGAAAAAAAAATTCGTTAAATCTGAATTACCTACTAAAAACAAAAACTCATGCTTCGTTAAAATCAATAAAATAATCATCTTCACGTCATTTCTCAAACATTCAAATGCGTAGCCTTTAACAAAAGCACCTTTTTTGAAAAAAAACAGTTTTTTTAATGGCTTCGTTAAACTCCTGAACCAGAAGTCCGTAAGCTGAAAATTTTCATGAAGGGCTATCAAATCAAGCCATTGAGACGTCAACTCATACTGAAATGGCTTCAGTGTGTTTCGATAGCTCGCTCCAGATTTTAGGATAAGGCGAAGTGTTTGTAAACTTACACTTATAAAGGTTGCAGAAGTAGAGGCTTGTGACCGACGGACAGACAGAACAGGAGTTCCCTGTTCGCTTAGTGCTTAGTCTTGTAGATTAGTTGTGAGGGAAAATAGTATTTAAGATATTTAATATTTATTTATCTAAACACATTGTGTGCGGAAATGCAAAAACTTAAATCTAAGAACAATTACGAAGGTACCTACGTATATTATTTTCATAATAATAATTATAATGCTGGACGATTCACACAGCATCAATGCATTGCTTCTTTTGTAAACGATGGACGAATACAAAGAATATGAGTTATTTTGGAATCCTGGCGTTTATTCTTTGGTTGTGTGGTGGCGTTGTGGTAAGTACAGCTTAAAACTTTTGGTTCTTATTTAATACACTGTTCTTCAAAATATGTTTGAAACAAATCCGTTTCCTCAGTTTGTATAACCCGGTTCAATATTAAATACCAAGCTTTATATTATACTAGCTGCGGCTTCGGACGCGCTTTTTCAGTATTTAAAGGTCCGCCCCTGAGGTACCATCTATCTCTCTGCCAAATTTCATAAAGATCCGTTTAGCCGTTTAGGCGTGAAAAGATAAGAGACAGACATACAGACATACTTTAAATTTTTTTATATTAGTAAGTAGGTATGGATTATGTGATTGTAAGGCAACAGGGGTAATGAATAGTAAAAACAAATTATCACTTGATACCTAAATTATATGTTATATGGCTTTTTCCTCATGGCCTAACTGTTTCGCCTTAGCGATTTGGCTACGAGTCGTTAAGTACAATCAAAAAATAAATAAATAAATAATGCTGGACAATTCACACAACATTATCTAGCCCCAAGCTAAGCAGAGCTTGTGTTATGGGTACTAGATAACTGATATACTTAATACAATAGTTAGATATTTTTTAATTATACATAGAAAACACCCAGACCAACGGAAAAAAACTCTATAGATCGTACACAAATTGTTCCGAGGCGGGAATCGAACCCGCAACCTCCAGCGTCGCAGGCGGACCTTCGCCCGCTGCGCCACAGAGGTCGTAAATGTAATAATATAATGCAAATTTATTCTTTCGTTTCTAACTGTTAAAACCATAGATTTAATATTTGACTACGTCAAATCAAATATATTAAATCTATGGTTAAAACATAGATTGATCACTCAAGAAAAAGGATTTGAATGAGAAATAGATGAAAATAATGTGTGTGAATGTGTTTTCTCAATTAACAGGACAGGATGAATATTGTGCAGAGTATTTCTCAACTTGGGTAAACGAAAATACCTCTGTAATACTTATGACGTCCTGGTACTTCAACATTATTTTTTATCCATTGGTCATGAAGGTTAAATTAATCAGATCTTCTAAGACCCAAGTTCACCAACAGATGGTTAAATTTTAAATAGTTGTTTTAACGCTGTTGACACAATTTGCCTAATTGTCCGATTAACTATTGGCGAACACAGACGTAAATAATTTTGCAAAACCATTTTCTCATGGTTAAGAGTTGAAAAAAAAACCGTTTAAGCTATTTTTAAACTTATGAACATTTAATTTTTACTATTAAAACCTAATAATGTCAATAAGGTCGAAAATAGCTTGAAAGGTTTTTTTAACATGTGTAACCGTAGGAAAATGGTTTTGCAACGTTATTTCGAAAACATAATTTGTCCATGACGACAACGGATAGAATGTTTTGAAGTGTGTACTAGGACATCAAAAGTATCGCAGAAGTATTTTCATTTATGCAAGTAAAATTCCTCTGCAACGTTTCTGCTGTCCTGGTCTTTTAAGTTAAATCCAAAAGACAGTTCACACATAGTGCATAATTACTATTTCCAAAAAGATATCATCATCATCATTAGCCCTTGTTGACCCACTGCTGGGCATAGATAAAAAAAAAGATATACTATGTAAGAAATATTTTTTTTAATAATAAAAAAAATCTGAGTTCTTCCAAGAAATGTCCAATCCTGATTTCACTGTTCAAAAGTTCGAGTGGCAATTTAAAACAAAATCGTCTATTTCAATATATTCCTTTACTCGTGGTGACGATACCGTTGTATGCTCTTCCATGTCACGTATAATATTCAATAACCAATACGGCCGCTTTTTTTCGTTTCTTTATTGAGCAACGCGTTGTAGCTCTCAACAACGTTCGTTATTATTCTGGTGCCGCTCCCCATACACACACCATTCCGCGATGAAATCATCGATTTTAAGCCAGGTTTTCTGAACATAGTTTAGATATTTAGTCATTCTGCGCTTTAGGACTTCCGGCTTTGATATATTCATATCCTTTTCTTATTAATTCTTTGGGAAGTAGAGGCAGAGAAGTGCATAGGCCTCCAATCCACGTTTCTCTTTTTTTCTTAATGTGTAATTTTTTGCTATTTTCCAGAGGCTATGTGTGAAATGATAATAACAATGAATTATCCTAATATCTGGGAAAATATCATTGACGGTGTTAGACGCTGCTGTCTCAAAATCAAATTGTATTTTTATTGGAACCCAATCATCAACTTTACATTTTATCATTGCAAATAATGCTTTGTATGACTCCTCTTTTTTATCGCTCATTAAAGCATAGAGAATGGGTACAACATTTGTCTCTGACGAAGAGTTGCCAAAGTCACCATGCTATGTTTAAAGCTGCTGAAATGTTTTGGGAGAGCTAAAAAAGGTTGCCATCAACAAAAATTTAATTTGGTTTTTGTAAGATGTTTTTTTCTGTCTTACACTTACAACTGTAGTACGAAATACTGAAATTTGGCAAAGCCCATTTACGTACTCACACAAAACAGGAGATTTATGCTGCTCAGGAACGGATACATCTTCAACAGATTTTAAAACTCTTTTTTTCCGGCTGGGCTACAAAGCCGTTTTATAATTTTTAAATCCGGAAAGCTGTCATTTTATCAAGGCCTAGGTCTTCTAAAGTCTTCTTGGGTACTTGAAATATTCGCGGAATCGGCACATTTGTTCGCATCCTCCCTCAACTTCTTCACAGCCTTGTCGATTTAGTTTTTTTCATAATTTGCTTTACACGAATGCTGCACCGATTATTATTGTTCGATTATCCTTAAATAGAGAAATGGTATAAATTGCAAATACAATCCTTAACTGTTGGAAGCGAGCTATGTATGTGCCAGTTTTCGTCAACAACTTAGTTGGTATTAGTAATATACTTTCACCGAGGTGTACTAAATTATGAATAATTAAAAATAACCAAATTTTCTAATTACTGCAAGAGTAATGGAACCATGACATTTTTTTGACGCGACTGCATTTCCATATTATATTACCATTTTTATATGTACGTAATTTGTGATATTGATGCCCATCGAAAAGCAGTACTAGACCATTTTTAAGCTTATAAATTCTAAATGAAATCAAGAAAACATCAAACTGTTTCAATTGACGATGTCATTATATTCCCAACCGTAAGTAAATTGATAATATAAAGTAATTCTAAGTGGCCATTGAAATGGCCACTCATGAAATCTCTTTGTTGAATTGTCACCAAAGAGATTTGTCATGAGGGGCAATTGTCAACAATAAAAATTTATTCATAAGTAATTTGTTTCCTCTCTGCGTTTGCGAGTGTACTTTCTCTATTTAGAATTTTAGACACGAGTTCGGGCATAAGGATATGTTAGTTCTCATACCCAAATTAGTTAGGCGAAATAGTTAGGCCAAGAGGAAAAAGCCAAACATATAGCTTGTTAAAAAGAGTAAAAAATAATAGGGGCGCCACGATTTATGCCGTTTGTCCCTAATTTTCGGCCCACGCCATTAAAAAGTCCTTATTCGTCCCGCATTATAATATTTGTCCATAATGAAACAAAAGCGGCTATAAATATTTATTAAATTATATTAGGTCCTTACATATGAAATTGGCGTTTTTCGTACTGGCCACTTTAATCACAAATTTCTCCTCTTTGGTAAGGAATTCCAAATTCAAATTTGTACAGCTATAGACTCGTGTATTTGTGCTTCGATGATCGTCATTCATTTGTTTTTTTTCTTCTGTTTTTTTCTGTTTGAGTCACTCATTTTACAAAATGGAAAACTTAAAATATCGCATTATTTACGAGTACGAGTTCCGCCGTGGCACTAGTGCTGCGGAAACAACTCGAAGGGTGAATGATGTGTATGGCGGTCGTGTTGCAAAAGAAAACACAGTTCGTTTTTGGTTCCAACGTTTTCGTTCTGGAAATTTCGACTTGCAGAACAAGCCCCGTGGACGGCCTGAGACTCAAGTTGATAATGAAGAGTTGAAGGCTATTGTGGAAGCGGATCCATCGCAAACCACGTCCGAGTTAGCTGCAGGCTGCGGTGTTAGTGATAAAACTGTTTTAATTCACTTGAAGCAAATTGGGAAGATTAAAAAGCTTGAAAGGTGGGTACCTCACGAATTGACTGAAGCAAACCGGCAAACGCGCGTCGACTGCTGCGTTACATTACTAAACCGGCACAATAATGAAGGTATTTTAAACCGAATCATTACCTGTGATGAAAAATGGGTTCTTTACGATAATCGGAAGCGCTCAGCGCAATGGTTGGATCCTGGCCAGCCAGCCAAATCCTGCCCCAAGCGAAAATTAACCCCAAAAAAGTTACTTGAAGCGTTTGGTGGACTAGTGCCGGTATTGTTCATTACAGTTTTCTCAAATCTGGCCAGACTATTACGGCTGATGTCTATTGTCAGCAATTGCAAACCATGATGGAAAAGCTAGCGGCTAAACAACCTAGGCTGGTCAATCGCTCCACGCCACTGCTGCTTCACGACAACGCTAGACCACACACTGCGCAACAGACGGCTACTAAATTAGAAGAGCTTCAATTGGAAAGTCTAAGACATCCTCCGTACTCCCCGGACCTTGCTCCAACAGATTACCATTTTTTTCGAAATTTGGATAACTTCTTGCAAGGGAAAAAATTCAACTCCGATGGGGCAGTCCAAATCGCCTTCAAAGATTTTATTGATTCCCGTACGACTGGTTTTTTTAGTAAAGGGATCAATGAACTACCTATAAGATGGCAAAAGTGCATAGAAAATAATGGTTCATACTTTGATTAATTAAATATATTATATTAAAAAATATTCGACTTTTTGTTCCTCCCATACAAAACGCCAATTTCATATGTAAGGACCTAATAATATATACAGGGCGTCCTACGGCCATTCCACATGGAGGGAAAGTATCTTAAATATTCTAGATTTCTATCTAATTTTACGAAAAGGAGATTTAATTTGAATTTTAAAAACAAATTTATATACCAGCTCTATCCATATCTTGGCTAGAGCTGGCCGCGAAATCATCTAAGTTGTACTCAGATTCAAAGGAACTGCCACTGTCATTTTTTATGTTTTATGGATAAATGCTCTATTTCCTCATACAGAGTTCACTCTCACAGTGCTCTTTTTCTATTTTTATTACGTGCCGACACGAATTCTTCCAATTGCCCTTGCTATCCAGGAATTGCACGCTCAATCGCTTCCTATAAATGTGAAACATTCCAATATGTCAAATCAAAAGTAAGTTAAACGCGCTCCTATAACAAGCCAATACTACCTTTATATACAGAGTTATTGGTAATTCACTGACACTATGTTAACTGCAGGTTCTGCCCACCATCATGTAAACGTCCGTGAAGACGCCAGGTCTCAATTATTTAAATTGGTAGATAGGGAATGATATTAGTATTTACTTTCCTCCATTCAAAAATGGTTCATTATAGGGGGGTTTTCTTTGATTTTAAATCAAAAAATGGCTCTGTCCTGAATTATCAGTGGGTGTTTGTGTTCGGCTGTCTCCCAGCTAGGCTAGTGCCACTTAAATCATCTTGCGTAGATGTAAAATAAACCAATGATGATGATGTGGATTTAAATAGGAGTGGGAGATCGGTATTTAGTAATTAATTTGGTTTCGTACATTATTTTATATGTGAAGCGATTTACAAAAGAAATAAGAATTGAGACCTGGCGTCTTCACGAACGCGTTCGTGATGATGGGCAAAGCAGTGTCAGGGACCTGCAGTTTACGCAGTGTCAGGGAATTACCAATAACCCTGTTTATAAAAGGCACCCGTAATTTCTGTTACATTTCTAATTCAGTAATTTATTAGGTACCTGTAATCACACTCTAGGTAAGGCTACGTTGAAATCGAATTTACATTTACTTACTGCCCTGATACTGGAACCATAATCGGCAGTGCATGTTCCGCTAGACATCATTTTATAATAACCGTCCTTGCATTTCGAATGTTTTGCCCATTATTTTTCAACTGATCCTTTCGTTTAATGCACAAAATAAAAAAATCTGAACTTTGTTTACATGAAACGACATGACTTTGAGACTTGCCAACAAAAACAAAAAATCGTTCGTTATTTTGCGGCGTCTGGAAAAGACGTAGGAGGCTAGTGCACGTGACGGCTCCCCCTGTCTACACCAGACTGCCAGACAATGTAAGAGGTGCCACCTCTACGCAATCTTTCATATAATTATAAGCTCAAAAAGTGGTTGAGCAATCACCCTACGACTATGACTGCTATAAATTAAGAAGAGGATAATTTAATTTAATAAAATTATTCAATTGATTACAATTGTGTAGTTAAGATACTAATATTAATAGTATTGAAGAATATTCATTGCGTGAATACAGATTGAACTAAATTTTTCAAATTTGTGACGTGTAATATTTTTACCAATAGATGTTGTAGGGGTCGATTGATAAACCATCATTTTAAATAATAAAATGCTTTGGAAATGTAATTAATCTAAGTATTTGACTTGACCAAGAGCACCTTATGAGCCCCCATGATATTAATAAATAAATTGAAATCTTATTTAATCCAGCATAAAGCAAATGCTTGGGTTTTTAAAGAGAATTCTAAAAATGTGTTCGAGTCATTCACGTTCTAATTTCTTTTGTTGCGCGGCTACAAGCCGGGATTACACAGGAACAACGAGGATCCAGCAGTTATTTATTTGCGGCTTTATTGTCTGGCTCAACGTTGTTGGCTTGATTGAACAGAATACGCGTGCCTGTCGGTCGATCGTTGTAAAAAATATTACTTGCCAAAAAAAATAATTACTAACCTTTTAAATCATTGCAAAAATCGAATAGCTGTTTCGCTATCCTACAACTTTGATATTATAGAAAAAAAATTGGCTTTAAAAGATGCTACTTTTGAGCAATGTAATAAATTTACAACCAGGACCTTGTAAGTTCTTCCAAGCCATTTAAATTAGATATAACGACAATAGAGGAAGTCTATAGCCTTAATTCAATACACACATGTGACCACAAGTACATTTAAACGGTTGAAATTGGATTGGAATTCTTGACCATCACTTCACTCACTTCTCACTCACTGACCAAAAAACCCATATGAGTGGTATTTCAGTTTTTTTTTAATTCACTTATGCGTTCAATACAATATTCACTCCCAAACCGATTATGGTCTCAGAAAAACTTAACATTAGTGAGTGGACAACAGTGGGAATAGGTACATAAAAGTAGACAAACGTTGTGTGAACTGTATAGTGAAAAACACTACAATATTAGCCAGGACTTAAAAAAAAAAGATCAAATTTACTCAAAGATGTTTAGAAATATTGTCAAATATCCAAACCAAATTACATTAGCTCAAAATTATAAATAGTGAAAATGTGTAAAATCAGCTTGGAAAATAATAAACAGTGAGACTGGAAAGGTACCTACTACCGTTACCTACATTAATGAATACAATTTAAAGATTAATTTACCGGCGTACCTACGTTAATGATTACAATTTCTAAAATGATGTTAAAACATTTGAACACTTTTTTACTGACATTCCAATCTCTACTACAAAGTGTCTAAGCTCTTCTCAGGTAATCGCTGAGGCATTTATTGATAAAAAATGTACCCAAACGCAAAAACAAATTTAATTTCAATAATGTTGATGAAAAAGATATTTAAAAAGCCTTACAACTTTTAAATATAAAGAAAACTACAGATCTCTGGGGCATTTCCGTTAGGATTATTAAACTACTAGCTGCATTCTTACTACCCATTGTCCTATTACCCGTTTTCCCGTAGGAATGAAGCATTCTCCCGCAGTAAAAGTCAGGAATAATGTGGGCTTCTAATGGTAAAATATTTTTTTTAAATTGGTCCAGTAGTTTCGGAGCCTATTCAATATAAACACACACAATAAAGAGACACGTGTTTCAGGGTTTTTTGAAATTCACAACCTAGAGGTCAATGGTGTGGGGTCAAAGTTAGGTGACTCACTATCATATCACGAAATCTAAGGAACTAGAAGAGCTACGAAGCTGAAATTTTGCATGGAGGTCTCTATTTAGACGTAGGCACCCGTTAAAAACGGATTTTCGGAAATTCGTATTTTAAAGGAGTCAAAGGTCATTTTTATAATAACTTTTGGAAAGAAGCCACTCGCTAAGAACGGATTTTGGAAATTCGTATTCTAAGGTATAGGTGAACCACACAATTGGCGGATCTCTGTAGAATCTTTTCACAATAAGAAAACATACTAAAAACACAGTAACAATTGGCGTTTGTTACTGTGACATGGTTCTACAGCGATCCGCCAATAGTGTGGTCTACCTATAGCTAAAATGGGGTCGTAATCGAAAAATATTTTTTTAAACAAGCATTCTTAGAAATATGAAATGGGATTTATAGGTTTTCTCTTAATAACTTTAAAATTGTAAGGATTGGTTGTAAAACTTTGGCGTTGATAGTTTACATGGAAACCAACATTACTTAGGGTATTAGTAATACTAAAGTCCACGCGAATGAAAGCGCGGCTAGTTTTTAAAATAAAACAACAGATCACAAGTTTCGACTATGTGAATAATACGTTTTACAAGTTGTCCATTATTTTAATGCCAATAATCTTTTGCTTTACGAAATCAAAACGAAATGTTATAAATTTATTCTTTCTAATGATAAACAAGTTAGGGATGATGTAAACGTTAAAGGAGAAACGTTAGAAATTGTAGAAAGTACCGTATTATTAGGAATCACCTTGGACTAACTTCAATGTGGCCCACACATAGAGCGCAAATCAACCTACAGTCTTGTTTATTTCAGCTACTTCCATAGTATTGTCTTATGGTATGCTGCTGTGAGGGAACGCTGCAAATATTAACAACGTATTTTTGCTGCAGAAAAGGGCGGTTCGTGCAACCTATAATATGGGACCCAGAGAAACCCAACGTGATAAATTCAAAGAAATAAACATAATGACAGTACATACCATTACCATGTCAATATATATATGAAAACTTGTTGTACACTCATAGAAATATCAATAGGATCCCTAAAAATACTAAGGGTGGGAGTTATTGGGTATTTTTACCTACGGTTATTAGTTGGGAATTTTGTCCCAATAACGTTAGCATCATTTGAGTAAGTAAAGTAAAAAATATTTATTGTAGCAAATAATACAAATAAGTCCAGGATCTAATCTAAAACACTTGATAAATTTTTTGGGTAATTTTGTATATAATATACTGAGCGACTTTCAAAAGTGATTTACCTCGACTTCTTCACTAGGCTGAGCCAGTATCGAAGAAGCCAGACTACATCATTTGTAATTTACAGAGGTTTTGAATAACTGTTAGGGATCCTAATACCTTTGGAAATCACCTAAACAATGCCTAAGTCCACTAGCCAGCAAGAAACATTACTTTTTAACGCTAACTAGTATGGATACGCAACGCAAAACTTTCGAGTTGTCAGTTGTTGGCTAGTTCAGTTATTGTTTGTTGGTTAGGTATAGTAGCAGTACTATAATATGGATCAGTTAAGCTAGTATTGGGTTCTATTTCGTGAGGTGGGACAATGTCATGCTTCAAATGTCATGTCTCACCTCGTAAAATAAATAATAAATAAATAAATAATGCTGGACAATCCACACAGCATTATCTAGCCCCAAGCTAAGCAGAGCTTGTGTTATGGGTACTAGATAACTGATATACTTAATACATTATACTACATAGATAGATATTTTTTATTATACATAGAAAACACCCAGACCAACGGAACAAATTTCTGCAGATCGTACACAAATTTGTTTCGAGGCGGGATCGAACCCGCAACCTCCTGCGTCGCAGGCGGACCTTCGCCCGTTGCGCCACGGAGGTCGTCAAAATGTCAAAATGTCTGTTGCGAGGTAGTAGGACATTTTTGTCACAAGAGATGAGGTGTCTTGATGAGGGGACAATGCTGAATGAGTAAGTGCATTGTTTTCACTATTCACGACGACCTCGGCGGGCGAGGGTCCGCCTGCGACGCAAGGGGTTGCGGGTTCGAATCCCACCTCAGGACAAATTTCTCTATAGATCTGAAGAAATTTGATTCGGGTGATCTGGCACAAATCGTATGAGAAATCAAGCTTTAAGTTAGGAGCGCGATCCACGGACGAGAGGTACGTACGTCAAATCACTACTCACCTCAAACGTCACAGTTACTGTAATGCCATCACCTCATTCAGTCCGCAGAACGAAACGTATGAGGCGACGTCACGTTCGAGCGTGACGACGCGAGGCGTCCTCTATAGTCAGTTGGTCAGACAGACTGTAACAAAAATAGTGAGGTGGAACAAGGATTGAAACTGAGGTTTGTGACATTTTTGAGCGAATGAGTGGTACAAATGAGATACCTCATGTATGTCCTACCCAACACTAAGTTTGAGCTACCTGTACATTGTTTGCAACAGTCTGCAGTAAGCTCAATTTTTCAATTGTAAATACCTACTAGGTAGTTCTATTTATTTCTACTATTTGATTGTAATTTTCTTTGTGCATAAAGGTTATCAATTTGTGTTTTTAAATACCTAAACAAAGAACTATTCAATTTTACTTAAGTATAACCTCAAATATACCTATTTGAAGACGTAATTCGATTTATTTTGATGGGTTGAGTTATTTTTCACCAAAAAATAAATGCGTAGGTATGCCCATGTTAAAAATTTGATAAAAAAGCGACATCTGTGTGGTCTGCCCTTGAACTAAATTATATGTAGGTTCTCTACAGCGCTATGCGTGTGTGTGTCCTTGGAGTTGGTTTCAGATGTCAAGCTCATAGTTCAGAACTTATTATCCCTTATTTGCGCAGTAATTTTATTGTTTGTTTTTATTTATTTTTCTCAATCAATTTTGAAGTACATGGCGAATATGGCAATTTTCCTTCGTTCATTTTCTAATAAAAAAAATGAAAAAATGTCCTTACGGCAATGCCAGCTTTTCATATGATGAAGCCTTTCGATCGGTATTATAAAGCTACAGGATGATTGTTTTTCTCGTGTAACGGGTTCGATTCCCGGTTCAACCATGTAATTATTTAAATATCTATGAATGCAGTTTAATTTGTTTTTTAAATTAAAATAATGTCTTCTTTCAGTAAAATGTTCTATCTACAATATTCAAGGTACTTTCCCTCCATGTGGCATGGCCGTAGGACGCCCTGTATATTGCGGGTCGCATAGCCTTAATGCTCTATTTATAAGGGTGCGAGGTACTGAAGCAAGGTGTAACGGATTATGGTGCGAGTCAGCCTTTAGGTACCTGTCTGTATGCGTTGGTTTGCGATAAACAGTATGTATTAATCGCCCTGAGTGTAATCTCTGAACCAACACATCCAGAAAAGGCAGAGCTCTGCCTTTCTCATACTCCACTGTGAATGCTATCTTTGGATGTATCCCATTGAGGTGTGCCAACAGTGTGTTTATATGATCTTTGTGTATGATAACACGTCGTCCACATAGCGCCACCAATGGCTTGGCCTCACGTGTGCATTTTCCAAAGCCATGCTTTCAAAGCTTCTATGTACATGTTAGCTATCGGACTGGTGCTATCGGTGACCCCATGGCTGCACCGTCCTTTTGTATGTAATAATTACCTCGCCATAAGAAGTACCCACTTATTTGTTAAAGTGTGTTCTATCACCTTCATGTATTCAATAGGTATTCCTGCCGTATTCAATATGTTTTGAATAATTTGTAATGTTTCTGCTATTGGTACATTCGTAAACAAGGAGGGCACGTCGAAACTCACCAATCGTTCATCCTCTTGCTGCAAGATATCTTCCAGAATCTGGGTGAAATGCGTTGAATCTTTCAAATAGCTGGAAGTCTTTCCTACGTACGGCTGTAATAGGTTCGCCATGTATCTTGCTGTTTTGTATGTCGGTGAGTCTATCTGTCTAACGATAGGGCGTAGGGTCCAATTGAATTGAAATCGTCAAACCACGAAAGT
The DNA here is from genome assembly GCA_949316285.1 of Eupithecia subumbrata. Lineage (NCBI taxonomy): Eukaryota > Metazoa > Arthropoda > Insecta > Lepidoptera > Geometridae > Eupithecia > Eupithecia subumbrata. Next base: position 8,057,514 of record OX438642.1, on the reverse strand, counting down.
TTTTACAGTACCTAAAACCGTGGCACATTTAAAAATTGCCATATTTACATTGATTTTATAGTACAGGGCTCGCTCAAGTGATTTTTATTTATCCTATCCTATATTATAGTCAACAACAAGTCTCACGTCTCGAGAGCCCAGGAAGAGAGGTGGAGTGAACGAATCCTGCACTGGTACCCGCGAGACGCCTCACGCTCACGAGGCAGACCAAGAAAAAGATGGTACGACGACCTGGTACAGGTTGCCACAACGACATGGACCCGTCTGGCGAAAGATCGCAACAAATGGAACAGCATGGAGGAGGCCTACAGTCTACACCCAATCTTGGGTGTCCAATTAAAAAGACGTTTAAATAAGTCAATATATTGCCAAAATAAAATGTTTAAACTATAGGTAGTGATCATACAAATTGTAAAGTAATTGGAAATAAAGGCTTTATTTATTTATTTATATTATAGTCAAATATATTATGTAGAGGATTTTGGTTGCACTAAGCTTGTAATTTTTTTGAGTAGATTTTAATACATATTTGGTAGGAACATAATTACGTAATTACCATATTTTGAAAGACCTGTAGTGAAAGACCCGGGTTATTTGTTAAATCTTTTAGGGTTCAGGTTCATATTTAGAAAGCCCAGCTGTTCAACCACCACGGTTTTGAGGTTACGTCTCCTTTCCGTAACCTTTCGGCAGGTTTTATAGAAGAGGCGCTCACATGGCTCTTATGTTGCAGCAATGTTGCGCTTGGTACGGTAAAGTTGTGATAAGTGTGGGTAAATAACCCTGTGCTCCCGCCACCACGCAGCATGTCACCGTCCATGTACATCTGCAATTCACGGATGGCCTTAGCCACTTCCCTGCTTTTTTCTTCTTAAAAGTTCGTCGAACCTTCCCCAGGCACTGTGGTCATTAATTGGTTCCCGTGGTGGCCCGCGACCTCCGTTGAGTTATTTTTGTACCTCAAAATCAATCATTAAATTATAGACATACCTCTTGATGTCAGTATGTGCATTGTCGTTTTCAAACTCGTAGTATTTAAATCTCGGATCGAGCAAAGTGCAAAGGGTATATGTTTTGCTATATGAGTATAGCAAAACATATACCCTTTGCACTTCAAGAGAGATTCCCTTGGATTGAGATCCAAGGGAATATCTCTTGAAGGCCATCTTTAATCTTTTTGACGACATCTTTTACATTCTCGAAGTGAAATTACTATATTTATTATACTCGCAAACAAGTCGTCACAGTGAATTTAGGCATTTCTTAATTATAATGACCAGACTTCCTGTCATGTAATCACCGCAGATCGATGAAGTTACATACTTCTTCTATAGGTCCTAGCACTTGGACTATTTGCTTCATCATTCGTTCATCATTCGTTGATCGAAATATATGGCCAATCTTTATATATGAGCACCATGCAATGCTTTATAGATTCTTGCAGCATGACATAACACCTCAAAATTAAGAACGTTGAATTCCAACGAGTTGGAACTTGTTGGATAAGGCGTTTTGGCTCACCGTTGTCTCCCATGTTTCTCAGTTGATATTTGAGCAGCATGTCTAACGCCGTCGTGCTCCATTTGAAATGGCTGACAATTTATTTTATATCTTCCAAAAACGCTTCTAATGATTGCAGCGCGTTCGATATGATTATATTTAACGAATGGGCATAACAGCCAAACCATTTCCAACCAAGATTTTTTATAGTAACATGCACCCAACTTATCTACTTAGTGTTTAGTACATATCTCTATTTCAGCCTTCGTGGGATCTAAAATGCTCTCCATACTAAGAAAGAGCTTGTCGAAGTTGATAGGTTCCCAAGGCGAGCTATACGAGGTCTGATCTCTGCATGACCGGGAAGTGGTCATTATTATGTTTTATGATCCAACAAGTTCCAAAACGTTGGAAATGTGTTGGAACTTTTGGATAAAGCGTTTTGGCTCACCGTTGTCTCCCATGTTTCTCATTTGATATTTAAGCAGCATGTCTAACGCCGTCGTGCTCCGTTTGAAATGGCTGACAATTATTTTTATGTGTTCCAAAAACGCTTCTAATGATTGCAGCGCGTTCGTTATGATTATATTTAACGAATGGGCATAACAGCCAAACCATTTCCAACCAAGATTTTTTATAGTAACATGCACCCAACTTACTTATTTGGTCTTTAGACATATCTCTATTTTATTTAAAGCCTTCGTGGGATCGAAAATGCTCTCCATAATAGGAAAGAGCTTGTCGAAGTTGATAGGTTCCCAAGGCGAACTAAACGAGGTCTGCTCTCTGCATGACTGGGAAGTGGTCATTATTATGTTTTATGATCCAACAACTTCCAACACGTTGGAAACGTGTTGGAACTTTTGGATAAGGCGTTTTGGCTCACCGTTGTCTCCCATGTTTTTCATTTGATATTTGAGCAGCATGTGTAACGCCGTCGTGATACGTTTGAAATGGCTGATAATTTTTTTTATATCTTCCAAAAACGCTTCTAATGCTTGCAGCGCGTTCGTTATGATTTTATTTAACGAATGGGCATAACAGCCAAACCATTTCCAACCAGGATTTTTATAGACATCTCGATATTTTTAGCGTTATCAGAAACATCAAAAATAACCTTGGGGCTAATTGCCATACCTCAGTCACTCTTTTTAATTCTTGTGATAAATTTCCACTAGTGTGACGATCTTTCATTCTGCGTTCCTGTAAGACCTGTTGATGTTTGAAGTGGTCATTTAGTATTCTGTTACAGCTATATAACTCTCGTGTCTGGGACGAAGGTCCAACAATCATTCTACATCCCGAGCAACAACTTCCTGCACTTCTTCTAATGTTTTTTTCGTAAAGGGCGGGAATTATGACAGATGATATTGTATATCCATTTGGTAGAGAATATGTTTTTCCAAATTTTTAAATCCCTTGTCCTCTACAATGCTTTAAGGGCTGGTAATCATTTATGAACAGTTCCAGTAAATCTCGATCTAATCCTCCGGAGTCATCTTTTTTGAGACAAATTTTTGCTTTGTTTGCAATCTTTGACGTTTTTGGTGAGGTTCTGGCACTGAAGTGGTTGACGTTGAGGCAACTGGGTCTAAATACATCTGTACTATTTATTTTATTTTATTTTATTTTTCGTTTATTAAGGCACAAACAGTATACAATTTTCTTAAAGTCAACAGTGTATATAGCTATATACGTGTAAACCAATCAAGATGCCACTAATAGAAACATTATTTACAATAAAACACAACAACGTTACAGACGCTAATTTGGAAAATAAACAAACAAAGACAAATCAAGTATGAATACACAAAATTAACCTAAGAGAGATACTTGGTTTTTAAAGTTATTCTTAGAGAGCGAAAATATGTCACATTGAGTAAATTGTTCATTGTGCAACCTACTTACTCTAGGAATAAAAGAATCGCCTACATAATTAGTTTTATGATTGTTTAACATGAAAAGGTTATTGGTTTTACGAGCATTCATTTCACGATATTTTCAGCCACAGCCGCTTTCGTCTCGTCGTTCAATTTTGGCGCGAATAACATTTCACAGTTGGAAGGTGTGAGATATTCTCTGAGTAGATTTTCTATTGTTTTTTCTCCAAACCTTTGGACAAAATCTCTCGCCACCTTTCTGAAAAATCTTTATGAACAGGTTTTCCTAGAATAGCGTCACTCTTGGGTGCATCTCCTAGCAAGGCTAGGACGTCGTCATCCAAACAGGATTCCTCTTCTTCATTCCTTGAGGAAGAGGTAGGCGGAACGTCCACATTCATCATCGGCATTTGGGAGCCGGACAAGTTTTCAAGGTCATTGGGACCTGAAAAGTTACATTACCCAGAATAGTAAAACGGCATAAATTGAAGGTACCTATTGGTGTTTGGTACATACATGTATCTCTGTTTGGTACATACATGTATCTCTATTTTAAAGCCTTCGTGGGATCGAAAATGCTCTTCATAATAAGAAAGAGCTTGTCGAAGTTGATAGGTTCCCAAGGCGAACTAAACGAGGGCAGCTCTCTGCATGACCGGGAAGTGGTCATTATTATGGTCCGTGTACGTATAACTATTTCCGTGAAAGACGCAGAACGCCTGTTTAAGTTATGGATTTCCACCATGTACGTCAAATTATTGTTTAGGATTCGTCTTTCGTTGACAAGCTCAACGTACTGTCGGGGGATTTTGAAATCGTTTTCCAAATTTGTTGATTGTTGCCGCAATTTTCAAATCATCCATCATTGCAACATTGACCTGTGACTAAAATGCTGCTTAAATGGTTCTAAATCTCTTTTCAATTGGGCATTTACCGACTCCACAACCCAACGCCACAAAGTAAGACAGCGGTTTGCATTGGCTTGCTGGATTGGCAACTGATGTTGGCCACGTTCTACTGATGCAGGTATATGTGCCTTCAGTCTCCAGCAAGCCAATGAATGTAGTCCTGGATTCCCCTATCCAATATATTACCTTCTTGTTAACAGATTCTGTGCTCTGAACCTTCCCTTAATAATTAGCTCATTATTTAGGCGTCAGTGCTTGAACCAGAACACCCGTAACAAATATTTGCATATCGTTCCTTGACTTGTCTGCGCATAAACGCCGTTTTGGACCAGTAAGTTGTGCAGCAATGTGTCTTCCCGACGGAGATGACTCAAACTCAGATTTCGCGGTACAAAATCCTGAATTATACTGTACCTAACTTTGGCCATTGAATATTCAACACTTCGAAGGGGTCTATTCAAAAGGCTAGCTATCCAGTCATCCGAGTCACTATTGCGCAGCTTTATAGGTAGCGCCACTAGACCGAACTCAGCCTTTTTTTTTGCGAAACATGACACTTCAGCAAGAATGACCGAATAGCTCTCCTTGGATAGACAGAACCATTGAATTTGAAAAGATGGTCGTTCAAAGACAAAACGCAGGTTGGGTTTTGATGAAGTGTTGCTCAACAATCATAAAATCATTATGATATCAAACACTGTAATAAGTACATGTTAAATAATCACTGAATTCACCGGTTTTTATCCACTGAAAGTTCACTTCTCTTAGGTTAAGTCACTGCTTAGGTACTAAATAATAAATCTAGGAACAAAGTTAAATGCTATTGTAGGATCTACAATACAATGTGTTTTACACGTACCTACGGGGCTATAAAAATATCAATAAAGATTGTCAATACATCATAAAACTAGTAATCATTGGCTTCAAAACTTGTAATACATAGCGTACAAATATAAATGAAAGATCTTAATTAGTTGTAAGGTTTTACGTAGATCGAAAACAGTGCGGAAGTACGGGTACGGGTGCACTGCAATCTCTGCGGGCGACGACTCGCGTTAGTTTCATTAATCTGTTTGAAGTCGACGCAATACCCCAGCGGGGATTCTTAGTTCTGCGGTTCTAATTTTGCCGCCTTTACCTGGAAAGGTGTTAACTTTATCTCCGTGAGGCCAACAACCCCTAGGTAAACCGGCGTCTACTATTATTACTATAGCGCCCGGTGAGAGGTTTGAAAGTTCTTTAGTACCTTCTTTCGTTTAATTTTGGTAATCTGGTGGGTATGTGTTCGTGCAGTCATCTTTTCCTAGAATAATCGTTCTGATAATGCCTTCGAGCAGTTCGCTAAGGGTTTTTACCGACAAGATCTTGGTCATTCAATGCTCCGTAGCTGTTTCCGTTTAATCTCCCTATAATAAAGTGGTTTGGCGTGAGGCTTTCCTCATCGTTTGGGTCAAGGCTAATGTCCGTTAGTGGTAAATGTACCTATCATTATCAGGACATATAATTGTTCCCGAGAGTGACGAGTCAGAAGATAATAATGGATCGGTTGATTTTACTGAAGAGAAAACAACTCAAAGCGAAGGCGGTGCTTTATATTGATAAAGTTAGCATTGGATGGCACCAATTTTAGACGGCGATGCGGCCTACTCCAGATTTATCAGACTCCGATATATTGATGCTAGTGGCCCTGGCGAGGGAAAAATCCGTAAATACTTTTAATAATTACCTACCTACTGGTAGGTAATTATTATTATATAATTCACAAATAGTCATGGACCCATGACCATGTGAATCATCTCTTGCATGCAGTTGCTTCGTCGTTCTTTATCCATCTTGCATAAATGTTTAGCTATTAACAAGAAAAATGCATAGGTAGCGCTGTTGAATAACTTCTATGTTTATCTTTTTGATGCACGAATTAGCATATAAGATAAAAAAATATCTAGAAACATATCCGCGCAAAATCCTAATATTTTACAATTAATTTCCGCAAGTTCACGCCTGAATCTATTTTTTATACGAATATAGCATAATATCGTGTACTAAACTACCGCTAATATTGGTCCGTAGCGGATTAAAAATAAACCTCTGCCAGTGAGCTAAATGAGCTATGATGTTTTTAGGCAGTGGCACTCTTGGCGCGAATCTTAATTTATTCAAACTTTCGTCAAATGTATTTTCTGAACCGCTTTGACATTTCCTCTGTTTGCGGCAGCATCCTTTCCATATCTGATATGTTATGAGTATCGTTTTCATCATAACTGGTGCTAGAAATATTGATTTCTAACGACAGAAGAGTCAAAAGATGCGATCATTTCAAGCTGCTGTAAAGTTTGGCATAGCCAAGATTTTGTCTTGACACACTTGGACACAGCATTATTTTAAATCGGTCATCTAGATATAAACTTTCGAATGCACTTCAATCTTTATTCATTGAATTTATTTCTCTTTTCTTAATACATAAGACAGAATCGCCTGCTAAAGTTGTGCGAATGGCTTCCACTTTGGTCTTGCAACTCAGCCACTCCATGTAAAAGTCCCTAAATTGTAAAGCCACAGTTGCCTCATTGAGAGGCTTAAGGTATGTAATGATGATCAACGATCTCTGCCAGAATTCTTGAGAATATATTGAAAGCTCGCGGTGTGCGCCTCATAATATACCTTTGAAATAGTGCAGTCTGACCAATATTTGGTACGTTAAAGTCTACCTTGTTGGACAATCAATTAAGGGCTTCTTCAAATTGTAAGACCTTAAGAGGTTCTGCTAATTTTGACGGCGTAGAACCATAAAGTCATATCTACTGTTACATTTCGACCTATAGCATCCTTGACAGCCAGTTTTAAAGTGTGTGCTACACAGAGGATTCGTCGCGGTTAGAATTACTCATTGCTTAACGCACTTGTAATATTTTCAACGGTCATTTCTTCTTCTGCGTCAAAGTGCTCTTTATCCTGACTCTGTTCGTTTTCAGACGGCTCTCTTCACCCAAATCTGCATCATTATATTTTTTTTGTGAGATTCCTTGCAGGTTTACGCTCTAGAGCAAGAATTGTAACGGTTAAAGATGAACAAAATTGTTTATTCAGAAAACAAAAAATACAATCCGATCGAACAGCTGTTATTTTATATGAACGCCAGAAAGATAACGAGAAAGGAAATAAATTAAATGGCTTACAGGCTCTGCAAACCACACCCACACCAGTCCAAATTACACCCAAAAGTTATAATCAAAATCATAAAAAATCATTGCACGAAAAGCTTCCCACGAGACGTCCTTTGTTGCAAACAAAAGAAGAGTGACAGTTAATCTTTAAAAATATTTAAAAAAGCTGGCCACTGATTTTCACCATGGAGATTTGTATTGAAATTAGCAATCAATTGAAAATAAATGTCCCGAAAAAACAGATTGTATTTATTCTGTGGCTAACAATTTTCGGATCAAATGTATTATAATGTTCATTTTATCATGGTTTGCAATGCTTTTGTAATACAATTAGAATTTTAATACAATTAAGAAAATGACAAAAACTCAACCTGCTGAGATTGGGGAGGGTTTTGTAATTTTCTAGCTGTTGTCGTTTCTCAAAATTAAACGCTTTGGCGTTGTGCTTCTTTCTTGAGGTAGTCCGTATAACGCTGGTGACTTGTCTTGTCTATTTGGTACTTTTTTGTCGAATCAGGAGGTCAACTTTGAAAAACGAACGATATTGACGAATGACACGTGAAACGAAAAACCATACCACAACGTTGCTTCGGGGTCACCAAATTGACACTCGTTTCGGATCTCTAAAATTAAAAGTCAGAATTATTTCCATGCAGATTCTGTGCTCTGAACCTTCCCTAAATAAGGAGTTCATTATTTAGGCGTCAGTGCTTGAACCAGAATACCCGTAACAAATATTTGCATATCGTTGCTTCACTTGTCTGCGTATAAACGCCGTTTCGGACCAGTAAGATGTGCGGCTATGTGTCTTCCCGACGGAGATGGCTCAAACTCAGATTTCGCGGTACAAAATCCTGAATTATAATGTACCTAACTTTGGCCATTGAATATTCAACACTTCGACGGGGGCTATTCAAAAGGCTAGCTATCCAGTCATCCGAGTCACTATTGCGCAGCTTTATAAGTAGCGCCACCAGACTGAACTCAGCCCTTTTTATTTGCGAATACGTAACACTTCAGCAAGAATGACCGAATACCTCTCCTGGGATAGACCAAACCATATTTGAAAAGATGGTCGTTCAAAGACAAAACATTATTAATAATTAATTTGTTTAGTTCGATTCCTTGCTAGCCAAGAAAAAAGTGTTCGATGTGGACGGCTTTGAATGGCAAACGCAGGTTGGGTTTTGATGAAGTGTTGCTCAACAATCATTAAATAATTAAAAACTCATTAAAAAATCTTGACGACAATATATTTAGGACGAAATTGAAACAATTACTAATTAACAAATGCTATTATAATAGTAACGATTTTATGACAGATACGTTTTGACATCACCTTATTTTACTTTGCGCCTGTTACTATTATTAATTGTGAATTTTTGACATTATATAAAACGACAATGTATCGAGTACTAATTTGAACTTCCTATAACATTTGCATGCTAATTTTAGTAGAACATAATTGAAACTAAAATAATTATTAACATCTGTGTAACCTACATTGTTTTCAAGCAAATAAACGATCTTTATCTTTATCTTTATCAACTTTTGCAGTTTAAATGTTCTGTGCAAATCTGGCCAATTGTGGAAACGTAAAAGCGGTGGTCAATTACAAGTATTGTACGTAAATAATCTTGAAATTCACTACAGGTTCCAATTGTTGCAACCAGAAAAAATGCATCGAAATGCAGAGTTTCCACTACACTTATTACCAGCCAACTCGATTTGACTCGAATTGGCTCTGGTTCTGGGAGGAGTGGTAGAATCTTTGAACGTTGAATTAGGTACCCAATCTGATGATCCTTGTGCGTTCCCTAACAAAACAACGTCGTCCAATGCTTCGTGTATGCTGTGAAAAAAAAATAATAATAATAATATTCAACGTCGGCGTCGCGTCGGACTCGTCGCTGTCAATTTGTTCACCTCCATTATCATTTGCATTTCTTGATCTGATTTTCAGCCAAAACCTCAAAATATATATAATATTAGCATATCATTTTAATAAGCTTTGGTACATTTTAATAATACCAGCCTAGTTCGTGAAAGGATTGTCGTTACTGATAATTCTATTTTCTAGATAGCTCAGTCGAATACGAGGACGTAGGTAACCTATACCAACCTACATATAAACCATACCTGCAATCATAGTATGTTACTTAATAGGTAGCTATCTCTTTAGTTAGTCAGGTAAATTAGTAAAAATTTGGCAGGTGTGTGTGTGGCTATATCTATCCAAACGTAATATTAGTGTGGTGTAAGATGTAAGGAACATAGACCTCATTGGGTACAATGTAATTTCTTATATATTCAATTATTGAACCTCGTTGTTGAGAAAGTAAATAACAATATCATAACGCGTAATAGTCGTTCGTGGCATTTGGAATTCTGAAAGTTAGCGTTTAGCTACTCGTACTCTTTCGTGATGCAAATTCTAATGTGTTTCTTCAAATTCTATCTTAAGAATAGACAAAAATACAGGCAATTTTTGACGATTTATTCTTAAGATAGAATTTTGCTCGTGGCGGTGATGTGGTAGCGATGGTCTTTACAGCTTTTGCGATTTGTTTTTGTTATAATCGACATGACGCCCTTTTTCTATTCACGCATAAAAACGACTGGTGGACAGTGCGATAAGCAGTGCATGCTATAGTTTAGTTACACAGAGCACAACGCACCGTGTACGTAATTTATATTTTTTATTAGAATTTTTAGGACACTAGGCTGTAAATAAATTCAATAAATAAATTCAAACAAATAGTCAAACATATCCTTTGTAAATAGGCTTACTACAAAATATCAGATTATCTGGAGGATAAAAAAGCTTGGGACGAGTTTTGCTCCAGCTCGAAAAATAACAACTAACAGGCTAAAGGTTTCTTCGTCGCTTCTTTACTTTAGTCTACATACCGAAGCGACAGAAATCAAAAATATCACTTTATTTCCGTGTCAGTGTTTAGTTTTATGATTTGACCTTTTCTAAGTGTACATTTAATGTATTTATGGAAATAAAGAGTTTTTGATTTGATTTGATTTGATTTGTAGGCTAGTATCCTAAAAATTCTAATTATTCCGTCACGTAGATTATCAGAAAATATTGGACACGTATTTTTCTTCTGTCGATTGAACAAGAATGATGAATATATAGCCAGTTAAAGTTCCGCGTGACTGAAGGTGAAGGATTAAATATAATAATATTTTTTAACCCAGGACATCTTATTTGCGCGTGAGATATCCTTAGAGTGGAGGGCTTTAAGTCTAATTATTATTATTGCCGTTTATTTTACTATATTTCGTGTTTTACTACTAGATCACTTTTAAATTTTAAGATACAAGCTTTATGATATCAAACACTGTAATAAGAACATGGAATCCTATTGGAATAAGTACATGTTAAATAATCACTGAATTCACCGGTTTTTATCCACTGAAAGTTCACTTCTCTTAGGTTAAGTCACTGTTTAGGTACGAAATAATAAATCTAGGAACAAAGTTAAATGCTATTGTAGGATCTACAATACAATGTGTTTTACACGTACGGGGCTATAAAAATATCAATAAAGATTGTCAATACATCATAAAACTAGTAATCATTGGCTTCAAAACTTGTAATACATAGCCTACACGTACAAATATAAATGAAAGATCTTAATTAGTTGTAAGGTTTTATGTAGAACAAGGATCGAAAACAGTGCGGAAGTACGGGTACGGGTGCACTGCAATCTCTGCGGGCGACGACTCGCGTTAGTTTCATTAATCTGTTTGAAGTAGACGCAATACCCCAGCGGGGATTCTTAGTTCTGCGGTTCTAATTTTGCCGCCTTTACCTGGAAAGGTGTTAACTTTATCTCCGTGAGGCCAACAACCCCTAGGTAAACTGGCGTCTACTATTATTACTATATCGCCCGGTGAGAGGTTTGAAAGTTCTTTAGTACCTTCTTTCGTTTAATTTTGGTAATCTGGTGGGTATGTGTTCGTGCAGTCATCTTTTCCTAGAATAATCGTTCTGATAATGCCTTCGAGCAGTTCGCTAAGGGTTTTTACCGACAAGATCTTGGTCATTCAATGCTCCGTAGCTGTTTCCGTTTAATCTCCCTATAATAAAGTGGTTTGGCGTGAGGCTTTCCTCATCGTTTGGGTCAAGGCTAATGTCCGTTAGTGGTAAATGTACCTATCATTATCAGGACATATAATTGTTCCCGAGAGTGACGAGTCAGAAGATAATAATGGATCGGTTGATTTTACTGAAGAGAAAACAACTCAAAGCGAAGGCGGTGCTTTATATTGATAAAGTTAGCATTGGATGGCACCAATTTTAGACGGCGATGCGGCCTACTCCAGATTTATCAGACTCCGATATATCGATGCTAGTGGCCCTGGCGAGGGAAAAATCCGTAAATACTTTTAATAATTACCTACCTACTGGTAGGTAATTATTATTATATAATTCACAAATAGTCATGGACCCATGACCATGTGAATCATCTCTTGCATGCAGTTGCTTCGTCGTTCTTTATCCATCTTGCATAAATGTTTAGCTATTAACAAGAAAAATGCATAGGTAGCGCTGTTGAATAACTTCTATGTTTATCTTTTTGATGCACGAATTAGCATATAAGATAAAAAAATATCTAGAAACATATCCGCGCAAAATCCTAATATTTTACAATTAATTTCCGCAAGTTCACGCCTGAATCTATTTTTTATACGAATATAGCATAATATCGTGTACTAAACTACCGCTAATATTGGTCCGTAGCGGATTAAAAATAAACCTCTGCCAGTGAGCTAAATGAGCTATGATGTTTTTAGGCAGTGGCACTCTTGGCGCGAATCTTAATTTATTCAAACTTTCGTCAAATGTATTTTCTGAACCGCTTTGACATTTCCTCTGTTTGCGGCAGCATCCTTTCCAGATCTGATATGTTATGAGTATCGTTTTCGTCATAACTGGTGCTAGAAATATTGATTTCTAACGACAGAAGAGTCAGAAGATGCGAATCATTTCAAGCTGCTGAAAAGTTTGGCATAGCCAAGATTTTGTCTTGACACACTTGGACACAGCATTATTTTAAATCGGTCATCTAGATATAAACTTTCGAATGCACTTCAATCTTTATTCATTGAATTTCTTTCTCTTTTCTTAATACATAAGACCGAATCGCCTGCTAAAGTTGTGCGAATGGCTTCCACTTTGGTCTTGCAACTCAGCCACTCTATGTTAAAGTCCCTAAATTGTAAGGCCACAGTTGCCTCATTGAGAGGCTTAAGGTAATGATGATCAACGATCTCTGCCCAGAATTCTTGAGAATATATTGAAAGCTCGCGGTGTGCGCCTCATAATATACCTTTGAAATAGTGCAGTCTGACCAATATTTGGTACGTTAAAGTCTACCTTGTTGGACAATCAATTAAGGGCTTCTTCAAATTGTAAGACCTTAAGAGGTTCTGCTAATTTTGACGGCGTAGAACCATAAAGTCATATCTACTGTTACATTTCGACCTATAGCATCCTTGACAGCCAGTTGTAAAGTGTGTGCTACACAGAGGATTGGTCGCGGTTAGAATTACTCATTGCTTAACGCACTTGTAATATTTTCAACGGTCATTTCTTCTTCTGCGTCAAAGTGCTCTTTATCCTGACTCTGTTCGTTTTCAGAGCTGCTCTCTTCACCAAAATCTGCACCATTATATTTTTTTTTTGAGATTCCTTGCAGGTTTACGCTCTAGAGCAAGAATTATAACGGTTAAAGATGAAGAAATTGTTTATTCAGAAAACAAAAAATTCGATCCGATCGAACAGCTGTTATTTTATATGAACGCCAGAAAGATAACGAGAAAGGAAATAAATTAAATGGCTTACAGGCTCTGCAAACCACACCCACACCAGTCCAAATTACACCCAAAAGTTATAATCAAAATCATAAAAAATCATTGCACGAAAAGCTTCCCACGAGACGTCCTTTGTTGCAAACAAAAGAAGAGTGACAGTTAATCTTTAAAAATATTTAAAAAAGCTGGCCACTGATTTTCACCATGGAGATTTGTATTGAAATTAGCAATCAATTGAAAATAAATGTCCCGAAAAAACAGATTGTATTTATTCTGTGGCTAACAATTTTCGGATCAAATGTATTATAATGTTCATTTTATCATGGTTTGCAATGCTTTTGTAATACAATTAAGAAAATGACAAAAACTCAACCTGCTGAGATTGGGGAGGGTTTTGTAATTTTCTAGCTGTTGTCGTTTCTCAAAATTAAACGCTTTGGCGTTGTGCTTCTTTCTTGAGGTAGTCCGTATAACGCTGGTGACTTGTCTTGTCTATTTGGTACTTTTTTGTCGAATCAGGAGGTCAACTTTGAAAAACGAACGATATTGACGAATGACACGTGAAACGAAAAACCATACCACAACGTTGCTTCGGGGTCACCAAATTGACACTCGTTTCGGATCTCTAAAATTAAAAGTCAGAATTATTTCCATGCAGATTCTGTGCTCTGAACCTTCCCTAAATAAGGAGTTCATTATTTAGGCGTCAGTGCTTGAACCAGAATACCCGTAACAAATATTTGCATATCGTTGCTTCACTTGTCTGCGTATAAACGCCGTTTCGGACCAGTAAGATGTGCGGCTATGTGTCTTCCCGACGGAGATGGCTCAAACTCAGATTTCGCGGTACAAAATCCTGAATTATAATGTACCTAACTTTGGCCATTGAATATTCAACACTTCGACGGGGGCTATTCAAAAGGCTAGCTATCCAGTTATCCGAGTCACTATTGCGCAGCTTTATAAGTACCGCCACCAGACTGAACTCAGCCTTTTTTTTTGCGAATACGTGACACTTCAGCAAGAATGACCGAACTCCTGGGATAGACCAAACCATATTTGAAAAGATGGTCGTTCAAAGACAAAACATTATTAATAATTAATTTGTTTAGTTCGATTCCTTGCTAGCCAAGAAAAAAAATGTTCGATGTGAACGGCTTTGAATGGCAAACGCAGGTTGGGTTTTGTTGAAGTGTTGCTCAACTTTTGCAGTTTAAATGTTCTGTGCCAATCTGGTCACTTGTGGACACGTAAAAGTGGTGGTCAATTACAAGTATTGTCCGTAGATCATCTTGAAATTCTCTGCAGGTTCCAATTGTTGCAACCAGAAAAAATGCATCGAAATGCAAAGTTTCCACTAGGTACACTTATTACCAGGCAACTCGATTTGACTCGAATTGGCTCTGGTTCTGGGAGGAGTGGTAGAATCTTTGAAAGTTAAATTAGGTACCCAATCTGATGATCCTTGAGCGTTCCCTAGCATAACAACGTCGTCCAATGCTTCGTATATGCTGTGATCTAATAAATAATATTCAACGTCAGCGTCGCGTCGGACTCCTATGCCATGCTTCGACACTGTTAGTCGTAGGTACGTTGTTTTTCCTTGGCACAGCTAATTATGTATGGGCTATGAATGGCAATGTCTGTGGCGGTGTGATTACATGCGTTTAGCATTTTTGCATTTCTTCTGTACAGTACTAGCAACTAGATTTTTTATAATCCGCCTACTAGAAAATCCGTTAGATAAAAGCCGTTAAATTTATAAATTATATATTTTCACAGTTGAATAGCAATTCAAAATAAAAATGCCAACAGTACTTGCGAGAATACAACAGTTTTGTGAACTATTCTTACGCTACTTCTATCTAATATAATGTAAACCTATTCATTAACCTTGAATCTTCGTTAAATTAAATATCTATGTCGTCGCCACTTTCAGAGTGATCATGCTCTGTTGGCATTGCAAAAGCTGCAGATGCAGAAGTCGATGACTGATTATAGCTTTGCAGTATTCCAATCATGCTAATTACCTACAGCATCTGAGAAAATATACGAGTAACAATTTTTATCATTATGTTTAAGCTCTGAGCGTATATTCACAACGGCATAAACCCTGTTTGTTTTTTAAAATTCATCAGCTTTACATTACATACAGCTCAGTTATTATAATTCAATGTTTACAATAGTGAGAACAGGCTGTGTAAGTGCTGTTTTTGTTATTTGTGTTACCATTTGAACAATGTATGATTTTCATTACTTCCGACATCCAACTGTAAAGTGAAAAATTGCATAAGGGTTTGGGTATCCTTTTGAATGTGGAAGCTCTGAAAAACTGTTGGTCCTTAACTTCATTCAATGTTTTTTGACTTCGTTTGGCGCAGAAGACCAATATTTTATCATTATTCTACCCATCACTCCATACCAAAACATCTCTGGCCAAAATCTCGGGTTTATTCCCGCTCGTCCCCACGCTACGTCTCCGATGGGGACCAACGGGAAGTTTACTTCCCATTGGTCTCCATAGGAACCAGCGGGAAGTTTTTGTAGCATTCGTCCCCACTAAAATAATTAAGGATAATTTGGGTTAAGTTAGAAAAAATCATACTATGTCATGTAATCAACTTTTATTTAATATTTTCATCAAAAATTGCATAAATCAACAATTAGTTTCTAACCAATACCAAGAAATGGTATACGTTGATGTCTCCATTTACCAATACATTTTGGCATTCCTATATGAACTGGTCCATCAAAATATAAGCGGTCGCTTTTTTAAAGAACCTTGTTTTCTTTGCATATCTTTAATGCTTTTGAAATCAGTCTTTTTTCAGTGTTTTCAGCAGTAGCATCAAGTTCGGTTTCTTCTTGATGATAATCTGTTTCAGTTTTTTGTGCCATGATTCCAGATTGTTGGTTGTTCGGTGTCTTTGACCAAATACACACCAATCAGATATAAAATACCTTTATAGCGATTGTTTTTCCACATATTTTCGATCACATTATTACTTAATTGATAGGAACGAGAGCACTAAAGACTAACCTGTTTGCACCTGTTTGCATATCTACCTGCTACCTTCCCCTTACCCCTTCCTAGAATATATATTTATATACAAATACCACACTATACTTCCGACTGGTATTGATATGGATCAGTTGAGCTACCTGTAGATTGTTTGCAACAGTCTGCAGTTAGCTCAATTGATTCAATTGTAAATACTAATTATATTATAATTTTGTTTGTGAATAAAGGTTTCATAAATTATAATACCACATAAACCAATACCCAAAGGGTTTCGGGACTTTACCAACACCAAGACTGAACCCTTTACATGGTTCGCCCAAAAATCTGTTTTAAAGGGGCGTAATTCTTACAGACTTCTTTGTTTCATAATTATATCAATTATCAAATCCAGTTCATTTCTAATTTGTTTTTTCACCTGGAATGTCCCAGGGTTGCGGGTTTCTCAACATTGTTTCGCTGTGGGCCCAACTTACTCCTGTAGCACACCTCCGCTGCGGAATACGAGTAGTGGAACCGCTGGATAAATTAATAAAGAACACACGACACTTTCGAAAATAAAATTCAAGATCAAACAAATGACGATTGTTATTATAAAAAGACTACATACCTTCCTCATTTAATTCCCTCTGAATTTCTCTCCATGCCAGCAATTTCTTCAGATTATTTTTGTAGTCTGGAAGACTTAATAAAGAAAGAATAGGTCTATTTCTCACCTCTTGAATTAATTTTTCTGTAAAATCGACGTCCATGTTGTGAAAAACGTAGTTCTGCTTTATTTTTTGTCGATTTTGACAAATACATGCGGCAACGCTATATAAAGGCGGCCGGAGCGCGGAGGTGTGGCTGACGTTGGAGCAGATCGGCGGAACCGGGCGGGGAAAGAGATGCAGTTTCGCTAGTGTTCCGCTTCTCATACATACGGACAAGACATGGCGAAATTACTGAGGGTCCGCTAATCGTGTTCCGCGGCGGAGTTATACTACGGGCGTTATAGACGCACTACATTCGGCATGGTTTGTAGTGCTGTCTTTATTTGTTTTATTTAAATTATATGTATAGCCCTCATGTAAAAGAGATAAACTGACCAACTGACGAAAGCTCGAATCTCTGGTTGTGCTGTGGGTGCTTTTGAGACACAACTGATTGATCCGTTGAGAAAAAAATGTTCCTATAGCCCAACCGCCGAAAACGAGACACTGCTAAATTTGAAACTAATAAACCCGTGAAAATAATAAAGGTATTAAACACTGTTAAAAACTCAAATATTTTAATATAATTTTATCTTAATTTATCTAAGGCATGACCGAGGCTAATTTCACCGTGTTGATAAGTTGCATCTGGACAGATCTTATAACTTCGTCATTGATGATCTGAACTTTTTTACGTTTTGCGGAAACTTTTACTATTTGCATATTAGAATTGGAGACAATTACTTTAAGAGCATTCAGTAGCCTTACAAAGACCGTGTTTTTGTTCGCGGCTTTATTTAATTTGCTGTGCCATCCCTCTAAGTAGTTATTTGTTCTGTGACGTTCCCCAAATACGGAAAGAACGGACAGCACATTACACTTTTTATAATAAAAGGTGAACTATGTACTTTGTAAATTTGAGCATTTTTAAATTATGGATTTTGACTTCCTCTTTCTTTTATTATTATATTGCCAGCTTTCTAATATTCTTTGTTTTGGCAACAACGGTAAAGCAGCGGTAAGGCCAACAATTCGTCTTTCGGCCTTTAGCTTGTGGCCGAAAAACTTGCCTTTGCGCCACATATTTTTGTCCCAATGGTAGTAACAACCACGAATCGCGGCTTTTGGAAAAAACTTAGCAAAAATGTTTATTTTAGCAACTTCGAAGTCGCAATGCGCTTTTGATATATCCATTTACAGTTGTCATCGGTAGTAATTTGTAAAATCTGTGACTGTATAAGATGGAATATCCTTTCGTAAGTTGCTTGCTTCTTATTTGGCATTAGTGCAAACACCAGTGGTTTTACGTTCATCGTATCTTGTGTACTGCCAAAGTCACCATGAATAGAGAGCAACTGAGTGAAGAGCTTCGGGCAGCTTTTAAATGTTGCATCAATAAAGTTCTCCTTAACGTTACATATGTAGTTGTAGTCTTAATTCAGGTAACAGAAAATTAAAATTCTATCTTCTCCATCGTTGTAGTCAGCCATGAGAAACCCTTTAAATTTTTGTGGTATTTCCACTTCTTTTAAATCCTCAAATCTGGTTTTATTAGCACCTACAGCTTTCTTTCTGGCATCATATAAATATGTTTTATATTTTTAAATTCCGGCATTACAGTTACAAAATTCAGGCCTTTTTCCATCAACCCGTCAATAATCTCAACATATAATTGCGGTAGGGGCCATCACTTTTTACCTTAAGTTTATTGCTGCTTTTTCTATTTTTATAAAATTTTTGTTTGGATCTACTTTACATTTATGTGGGTTTTCACTTAATAACACGCGTTCATCCTAAAAGAAATAGGATATATACCTACACAAAACATATGGATCTAGATACACGGGCAGCTTGAAGCACACAGGATCGACTGATTCAAGCCGGCGACTGCATAGTAGAGATGAGACGTACTTGCAAAATCGAGTACCAGGGCTTTCCAAGTACGTCCTAGTATAAAAACCAGCGCCAAAAACCAGGGTTAAAATACTTTCAAGTATTTTGATACCTTGTGGTATACCCGGATGGCGCTGGCGGACGGGTGCGGCTCGTGGCGGGTCTCGCTCCTTGAAAGTAAAATAATTGCAAAGGAAATTGATCCGAACATGCATGAGAATAAAGTTGGTAATTGAGTTTTCGGAAAAAATACTTGCAAGCAGGACACAAATACCTTCATAGAAAATTGCGCCGCGTCTCCTTTGTTATAAAGAACATAAATAGTGTCAACGAAAAAATACTTGTACCAAATTACTTTTTGAATATTTTAATTTATCAGCACGATTGACCTACCGTCAGACCTACGATTTCGAGTCTAGATGTAGGTAGGTAGGTACTAAAATTATATCTTTTTAGTAATAATATCGATTAGATGAGATAATCTTTTATTTTAATTATGGATTTACTTATTTTTATTTTTTACTTTATTTTGCCCAGCAGTGGGATGAACTTGGCTGATAATAATAATAATAATAATATTATGATCGATATCTGTCGAGCGTGTCATCTTCCTGGAGAGACCCTTCGTCATATACTTTCGGGTTGTTCGCACCTTGCTAACTCTCAGTACTTGCACAGACACAACCAAGTAGCCAAAATTATACACCAACAACTTGCTCTCCGATATGGCCTTACTGGACCTGAAGTTCCGTACTATAAGTACACACCGGCGCCAGTTCTCGAAAACGGCCGTGCCACGCTCTATTGGGACCGATCTATCATTACAGACAGGACTATTCTGGCGAATAAACCTGATATTGTACTGATAGATCGGTTTGAACGGAGGGCGGTGCTCGCTGATGTCACCATACCACATGATGTTAACCTCGTTAAAGCTGAAAAAGATAAAATTAGCAAATACCTTGATTTGGCTAACGAGGTTGTCAGCATGTGGGATGTTGATTCAGCGACTATCGTCCCGATAGTCGTTTCGGTTAACGGCGTAATAGCGAAGAGTCTCGATCAACATCTCAAGAAACTCTCGCTAGGAAGTTGGATCAAAGGCCAGATTCAAAAGGCGGTACTCCTGGACTCGGCGCGCATCGTCAGGAAGTTCCTCTCTTTGCATCCCTAGTCACCGGCCGCTTGAGCCTAGCTTCGCGGCCGGTGATTCACCGTTTTGATATATTTTTTACTGTAGAATAGTTTTGTAACATTTTATTTTCTATAGTAAAAAATGTATTTTATAAACGAGATTAAAGAATAAATGAGTGTATAATAATAATAATGGATTTACTTACATAAATAGGTAGGTTAGGTATATCTATCTACAACAAGTAAATATAGGTAAGTACTTTGTTTGTTATGAATGTCAATTACTTAGGTACATTGTGATCTCAGAAAAGGCCGTGTACGTGAATGTAGTAGGTACTTACCTGATAATTTTGATGAAAACTACCAAATTGATATTTTTAGGATCAAAAAAATCAATCTAGCTACGTATTAACTACCTATGTATTGCTAACGTGTATTTCAAGTTTTCCAGAGAGAACTAATCCAGGCACTATCTACACTCACCGGCACGGAAACTTGGCCACTCACAATTATCGCGACTAAACTAAAAAGTAAGGTTAAAGTAATGTGAGAACATTTACCGACGTACTATCGATCCCTTAGAAGACAAATCGACGAAATACTTTGTCAGATCGATGGGTGAAGGACTCAATATTGAAGATAAAAAGAATAAATAAATAATGCTAGACAATACACACATGGCGCTCATTAGGGGAGGCCTATGTCCAGCAGTGGACTAATTTAGGTTGATGATGATGATGATGATGAATACACACAGCATCAGCTTCTTAAACCCACTTTGTACATGAGGAAATATCGAGAGATGGTAACAATGGAAATGTCTGATTATTAGTTATTCATTTGCCATTGCATCCGTTCTTGAGACGGATATAGACTAGGGCTTGCATTCGAATATTCGAATATTCGAATGTTCGAATATTCGAATACTGAAATTGCAATATTCGAATATTCGATTAAAATAAAAAACACCAAACTTAGAAGTACGATGTGCATAAAATGCGACTTATAAGTTCGCGCGATATATCCATCCATACAAGTTTACGTCGTTCGGGTTAACAAAATGACAAAGTTATAGGGTTCGGAAACACTCGGGAGTGCCGCGTGCGTAGTGCATTTGGATATTCTTAATTCGGAAAAAGGAAATCGAAGTTTCATTTTCGTTGTCGTGCAAAACCAACTTTTATGTCGCTTGCATAAGTTAAGCTTTAGCACGAAAACGAATCTAAATATGATTTCGTTTTAAGAGTACGGGTCCTGTCTATCCGTCCCCTGTCTATCCCGTCTATCCGTGTGTGTATGTGTGTGTGTATCCGTATACCTTTTTTTTGAGAAAATCAGCATCGTTGTAATGCAAGTTTGGATCTACAGCGTGATGTATTAAAGATCGGAGTGAACAAGTGTAGCTGATCTTAAAAGGGGTAAAGGAAACTGAGGTTTCCTTTACCCCTTTACTTTTACTTTACTATAAAGTTCTCAACCAACATGTTTGACCGTCAAATTCAGCGAGGCAGATAATCTTGCTCTCCGATGCGCGAAAGCACTCAAATTCTAACGTTGTCTCAGCTAATGTTGTTACCTTCCGAGATTTCTCAGAGCCTGGCTTTAGTGAGAGGACCAGTTGAAATTACACAGAAATGTGGGAACAGAGACACTGAATGAAGTTTGCATAGATTTTGAGCTATTTGAGTTGCAACCATATTTCTCAGAATTGATTTCTCTGTCGCAATCGGGAGATGCTGGTTTCATGGAGAAGTCAGTTTACTTGTGGAATTCAGGAGACAGAGTTTAGTACAGTGGTTCAAAAGCTAATCTGATTAAGTTATTTGAATAGTCCTCTTGGTATTTCAGGTCCGTGATTTCAAGAAATTACTAATCAATAGATGAGTAATTTCTTGAATCGCCATAGCGTCGTCTTTAATGTAGGTATATATGTATTACACACTGTATATATTACAGTGCACTGAAGACAGGGCGCTCTGGCGCTCATAAGGGGAGGCCTGCTGTGTTAAGCAGTGGACAAATATAGGCTGATGTGACATTGCACTAACAATTAAGTAGATATTAATCCTGTGCAAGCCTAAGCGAGACGAGGCTGGCAGTACGTAAGAACAATTTTTATAATTTCGAATCTTGTGGTACGGTGTTCACGATAAATTGCAATCTTGCCGCCATTGTAATCTATACAGCTTTATAATACTATCGTTTTCATTCATTTTTATAAAATAAATTATAATTTGATCAACAAAACAGTAATTATAATTACTAGGACGTCAAAGCAGACACCAAAGTGACGTTAGTATACAGGGTGATTGGTAGCGGGGTGCAAAGCTTGAAGGTGAAGCTAGTGCAGACTATTTGGAACTATTTGAGCCATGGTTGTCTAAGACGATGTCTAACCATTAATTTTTTACCTAATTTTCGTCGACAAGAAACGTCGACAGCCAAAACCCTTCCGGACCCAATGCACAACTACTATGCTCAACTGGTTGTGCCGCTGGTACTTTTGATTCCCTTCTACACAACTAAGGTACCAAGGACTCAACTCGGACCCACGGCACAACTACTATACCATTTGAGCCATGGTTGTGTAAGACGATGTCTGACCATAAATTTTTTAACTAATTTTTAAGGATTTTTCAAAAAACCCAAAAGTCTACAGTTAATTGATAATAAATCGGCGAATTGGAATATTAAATGGGTTCTTTTTAAATTTCTTTCAATAAACTAATGTTTAAACCATCTAACAAAACATGTTTTGATGATCTGCGGCATCAGACTCTCTTTTCACAGACATTTAAAGTTTTCGAAAATTTATCAAAGATTTTAAAAAGCCATTTCTTGGTGTCATTTTAAAATAAACGGAGGATGTTTCTTTAGCAAACCTTTTTAAAAACATGCCTAGTCCTAGTCTAGTAGTAAATGGGTCCGGAAGGGTTTTGGCTGTCGACGTTGTTCCCCACTAGGTACTTGGTCCGAGATTAATATTTAAAATATATTTAATAGGTATATAACCATTTCACAATTTTCCAATAACAATTTAAACTATTCAGCACAATGGCAGGAACATCACGTAGTAGAATGAAGTTGTCATTAATCTAACACAGGGTATAATGTAAAGTGGCCAGTATGTTTCCGATGTAAAGGAGTTTAAATAATTGTTATCTCCACTTGCAGGCTAATCGGTCTGTAATTAAAATGGTCTCAATTTTTTTATTTTTGATAGAAACTTGAAGACCGCTTGCTAATTAAACCATTTGTGCTTTAAACCAGTTTGTACTTACACCAGCCGCTTTTTAGTCCACTTGCTAACTGGACCATCTGTGCTTAAGATCAGTTTGTACTTAGACCAGCTACTTTTGAGACCACTTGATAATTAGACCAGCTGCTTTTATAGACGAAATGATACTAACCCCAAAAAACTACGAAAGTTTTATAGTAATATATTACTCAGATATTTATAATACATAGTAAATACCCAGAACACCCTGATTCGCAGATCGTACAAACCGCACAAACAAATTTGTTCCGAAGCGGGAATCGAACCCGCAACTTCCTGCTCCTGCTTCTGCTTCGCAGGCGGACCTTCGCCTGCTACGCCGCAGAGGCTTAGCTGAGGGTTAAAGCCGTATACAGAAAGAAAGCTGGAAACTTATAAGCGCTTACCGGCGCTTGACAGCGCTGGTCCGTTCTACACAAAGGAAGCAGGTTGAAGCTAAATATGCCTGTCGTAATTGCACGTGTTGTCGCAGTTGTTTATTAATTTTAAATGGCAGCACCCAGCGCTGACCAGCGCGTGTTGAAGCTTGTCGGAACTTGTCGGCACCGTTCAGCGTTTATCGGTGCGCGTTCATATATTTTCCTGCGCGGGTTACCAGCCAGCGCTTATAAGTTTCCAGCTTTCTTTCTGTATACGGACTAAGGCTAAGCTAATCCTCTCCACAGCATCATCATTTCATTAGATTAAAAATATAGATGATAGATAAAATATTTATTTGGTACTACAGACACACATATAAGTAACTCAAAGATAATATGCAATTTTTAACAAAAGTACAATAGGTTCAGTTAATCAAACGAGCACTTTTAAAAGTGATCGTTCTTAAGATATAACATGTAAGGTAAGTACATAAGTGTGTGCTGCAGCACGACAAATAGGCCATCAGTGAAATTTTTTCGCTTAAAAGCAAAAACACGGATTTTCAGGCAAATTCTGATCGAGAGCGAGCAGAACGCGAACAAACGGACTATGTGTCCCTACTATTTAAAATAAATAAATCATGGTGGAAAATCCACACATCACAAAATATAACCAATATCATATCAAAATATGACCATTAAGGTTGAAATAGTTTCATAAAAAATTTACATTTGCTCCAATTATTCCCTAAGGCGCTTTACAAAAATGTGTTTCTTTTTTATTATAAAATTTACCCAGTACCGACTCGGATTTTTATATTTATTACGTAACGGAGAGATATGATATTGAATGTACTAGTTTTTTTTATCATTAATTGGTGTTTTCTGTTTCCTGTGAGCAACATACTGTAAAATGAAATATTTCATCGAGTAGATCAGATATTGACCGTATTTTGTGTTTTGTTTCATTACTTATATTAGACTAGCTATAGAAAACATCTTTAAAACGGTGTGGACAGAATTGAGCAAGTGGTGTTTTATATAATTTTTTTTTATCGTGCCCTTATTAAGATTAAATTTCGGCAAGTTGTACCAAACACAGGCTAAAGGTTTCTTCGTCGCTTCTTTACACTAAGTAAAGAAGCGAAGAAACCTTTAGCCTACATACCGAAGCGACAGAAATAAAAAATATCACTTTATTTTCGTGTCAGTGTTTAGTTTTATGATTTGACCTTTTCTAAGTGTACATTTATTGTACCTATTTATGGAAATAAAGAGTTTTTGATTTGATTTGATTTGAAACAACACGTTGCCCTCTTGTTGAACAAATAACTGTTTTGCACACTAATGACCGTAAAAAAACAAATACCTACAATATTATAATGATACACGATCTTATGTCTCAGTTAGCGAAAAGCGAAGATCTTGGTAAATCAAACATATATCATCCCTTACGTTTCTTGGTAATGTAAGACCTACCCACGCACTAACTTATATTTTTCTTTTTGATTATTACAAATACAAATACAATACAAATATTTATTCAAGTAAACTTAAATTAATTAACATAGCATGGGTTAGGAATCCTCTTTTAAGTATAGAGATACCTGTATTAGAGGGTTCCGCTCTTCCGTAATATACAGTTAAATAATATTGGAAGGTGCGTATTTGAATAATTAAAACTAGAAAGATAATAATGCTTTACAAAAGTTTGGTAGCATGTGATTGTATGGTGTGTGCCTGTGTGTGTGTGTCTGTGTGTGTGAGTGTATGTGTGTGTTAGTGTTTTGTGCACGTCTGTAAGTGTATTTGTGTTGTGTGCATGTGTGTATTGTGTGCAAGTGTGAGTGCCTAGCATGTTGAGTTTGTTTATATGTTACGAAACACTTTCCAAAAGTTTTTCATTTTTTTCGTAGTTTAGAGTTAATAGCCATTTATTTAGGGATTTTTTGCATTCATAATTATTCATAGGGTAGATTTTTAAGGTTTTGTTTATTGCGTTGTAGAGAAAGGCAGATTGCTTGACATATTGTCGCGACGCAAACCGGGACCGAGTAGAGATTTTAGGAGCTACTTGTTCACTTCTTCGCTTATTAAGTTTGTTGGGGTCATACTCAAGAGATCCATGTAGCCTCAAAACGGCGCTTATGATGTAGAGTTTCCTGACTGATAGTAGACCGGCGTCTTGGTAGAGTACATTCGTAGAGTATCGGAAAGGCTTGAAATACATGACTTTTAATAGAGACCTCTGTGCTCTTTCAAGTTCTGAGAACTTGGTTTTATTAGCTCCTCCCCAGATTGGTATACAGTAATTTTGAATTGATTGTGCCAACGATTTGGTTTATTAGTTTTTTTGTTGCGACGTGACGTAATATTTTAAAGATCCAGATTAGTTTACGAAGCCTTTTCATCAAAAGTTCGATGTGATCATGCCAGGAAAGTCGTTGATCAATCATTATTCCTAGGTATTTTGTAGTTGTTACTTTATCTATGTTAGGACAATGACAGGAACGTCTGTCCTTTTTCCCTCTTAAATATCTAGGCAACATCCAAAGCTTGAAATTTAAAATAACAAGTATCGTGCGCCTGAAAAAAAAATAGATGAAAATAGAATTTTAGGTACAAATTGTGAAGTAATTTTTTTTTAAAGAGACCTTCAATGTCAAAAAGGGTATCAGTGAAAGGTACATTTAAAAACATTTTTGATTTTTTTCTTGTTTTCATAGTTTTGAAATAAGTACATTGAAAAGATTCGATTTACCAGTACCTACCTACCCCAAATCCGAAATTTTTAGACCCATCAATCCATCCGAAATGTACCTACCTAGGTACCTACTATTTTTAGATGTCTCCAACTGATATTCCTACCTATTTGTATAGTTGTCAAAACTTCGAAACCCTCGACGCGAGTCATACTCGCACTTGACGGATCTTGTTTAAACCTACTCATTTACTTATAGTCTCCTTTTTGATTATGGCTTTCTTCGTGTTTTTTTCAATGTTGGTAGGTAGGTACTTAACTTACCGACATAGATATTCATTAGAAAAATCAAAAATTTTGTGATTTTTTATTCGTTATTTTATAAATACTCTCACATGACTCGTACCTACGTAGTACCTGTAAGTTCGATTCACGAATATGCTTGGAGGAAAACTAACATTCTTGAATTGTAGGTACTACCATGACTGCCATCTTTCGTTATCTCAAGTCTACCTTACACAGCGCCATCTGTTACGATTTTTGTAACTTAATACTGGTCAGCTCCTCCCTCCTGTAACCACGCTGTAGCTACGGTATGAAGTAACGAGTAAAGATTCGTAATTTGGTTCGTTACAGAACTGATAGATGGAGCTCTAAGCAAAAATCTGGATTGAGGCTAAGTTTACAGACTGTCCTACGTAATATCGGAACTACCGGACTTTCTTCTGTACCTTCT
Organism: Eupithecia subumbrata; assembly: GCA_949316285.1. NCBI lineage: Eukaryota > Metazoa > Arthropoda > Insecta > Lepidoptera > Geometridae > Eupithecia > Eupithecia subumbrata. Next base: position 8,030,419 of record OX438642.1, on the reverse strand, counting down.
GGATACCGGTATTTCCGGTAACGGTATCCATCCAGTATAGAAAACCGCATAGTAACGAAAAACAGAAAGCACACGAGCCCGCATAACGAAATAAATACAACAGACACACAACTTCGAAAAAGTTCACACCGATCGCTAACAACGACAGAACGCTATACGCAAGAAAAGAAACGTCACGTAGTCCAAATGCTATCGTCGAATAGAATCACGCAGAGCTGATTATTTTTGTACCGAAAACCATATGAGGAAATCATAGTAAAATTTGATTTACACACTGGGGTGTTCCGGTTTAGAAAAAATCTGTAAAACTTTAGGTAAAGAAGGTTCTGGCTTTGTTTCTCTTTGAATTACTAAGCGCTCTGAAAATGAAAACTCCCACCAGCTCTTCTTTTGAGTGCCTCCTCTAATACTTCATGGCCTAATATGGAAATGTATCCAGCTCCGTGTATAGCGGTGGCGCACCCCTGCTGGTGACACTGCCGAAGGCGGTGAATGCGATATAATATACTAAACTAACTAATATTTCCGCGAAAATTCATGGTCGGGAACACGTAAATAAAAAAAAAACATTTATTTCAGTAATAAAATGGTTCGCAGCGAACTTAGTTGTAATAATGATTGTAGTAGCGCAGTTACCACTCGCTTCTTCAGTTTAGTAGTAGTCATCTTACTGTTTAGTAGTATGTTGCACCTTAGTTTTTGTTGATTGCCTAGACTCTAGGCAATCAACAAAAACTAAGGTGCAACGCAAGCAGATTACGTGTGTACGATGGGTTTCTCTAGGCCCTAGAGAAACCATCGTACACACGTAATCTGCTCCAATTTTTTTCCACCACGCACAACAAATGTACTCGAATGAAGAAAATCCAGGAATATTCACGTTTAAAATTTAATAAAAATACTTTGTCATTGCTACATTTTCTCACCTTCTGCAAGTTTTGCAGCACAAAACCGTAGTGGGCCGTTCTGGTGTTATACCTGCTGCAGCTCCTAGGCATACCTCCGATCGTCTGGTGGTGTGGTTGGCACCATTCAGACGAATGGGGGCTCAAATATTGTGTTTCTTCAGGGCTGTGACTGTGTCACTGCGGAATCTACACTGACGGAAGGTTGCTAGTTTTTAATGAACTTGTCGGCTGAGAAAAGTTCATAAAAAAGAGCCATCCTATCCTGGTGATGCTGGCGCCTGAACACCAGAAAAAGACCCTGCTGATAGACCACTGGTCTTAGTTGAATCGGACTTTTCTTTTTAGAAATCACTAGATTCAAGGCAGTAGCCTTCATTTCTTCATCAGTAACAGGTTTGCGAGAACTCCTTTTCTGTTTGGCATGTAGATTGGTGTGAAACTTAACGAGTTCACAGATTTGCCTTGGGACAATTTTTTTTTTTTTTTTTTTTTTTTTTTTTTTTTATTTATTTAGACGCACAAAACATAAAATAATCACAGAATATACAAAACTTAAATAAAATTGGTTCAGAACTTGATTATTTCACAAATTATGTGCATACAGAGAATCTTACGAGCAAAAGATGTAGAGCAAAAAATTCACAATATAAAAATATGGTGTATATATATATAAAACAGAATAAAGGGATACCATAGGCTAATTATAAGTAAGCGTTTGAGCACACCTACCAGCAATTAGACCATTGTATGTTTAGTATTAGGAGTTTAATTTAATTTAATTGATTTTAAGGTTCGGGTAAACTGGCTCAATTTGGGAACAAAAACGTCAACAACAATGTTTGTATGATCAGCAAAGATTGGTTCTGGGTATTTTTATGAGTAATAAAACATATATATCTGATTAATGCATTGTATTTAGTATATTAGTCATCTAGTACCCAAAACACAAGCTCTGCTTAGCTCGGGACTAGTGCTGCGTAGATTGTCCAGCACTGTTTATTATTTGTTTATTTCCTCAGTCCAGAATAGTTGCAAGACCTTGAATAGGCAAGGGTTATGAGTAGTAAGGCCTAATATCATGTTCTGCGACGTAGGAGGTTGCAGGTTCGTTTCCCACCTCGGGACAAATGTTTATACGATCTCCATCTCCAGATATTGGTTTCGGGTGTTCTAGGTGTATTCTTTGTGTAATAAAAATTACTACTCTGCTTATCTTGGAGCTAGATGAATTCATGTTGGGTGGGTAGGTCAGAGTGTCGATGGATGGACGCAGCTCAAGACTGCTTTTCGTGGCGACGTTGGCTTATGTTCAGAAGTGGACGTATGCGGGCTGATGGTGATGATGATAGATAGGTTGCCCTCTCAGCTGTCAGGCTCTGCGCGCCGTAACATCCAGAGTGGCAGGGCTAGCTGCACGGCAAGCCGAGAGTCCGCGCGGAAATGGGATGTGATGGATTATTTCACTAATTTCTTGATTGTTATGTAGGAATGCCTAGGAACATCATCTATATATATTTGGATTCTCCATATAAACATAATGTTAGCACGTAAATATTCTGAAGTTGTGAAACGTTACTACTGTGAGGTACATGTAAATGTAAATGGTAGGCGTAATTTATGTGAAGTTTTAAAAAATTCATATTAAAAATAAACATTTTGATGTACCTACAGTTTAATTATTTTTAATTATTTTAATTATTGCAATAGAAACAAAAAAGAACACATTCCCAAACAATTATTTACACAATAAGCTCCTTAGTAGAAAAAACGATAAATAAGCCCACGTATCAAATTACACGTTTGAATTTGCGACTTTTTTTTTTATTTTTCTAAACTTGGTTAGTTTATGGTCTTGACGTACTTGAAACTGTCATGAAACCAATAAAACCATTGTCACTGTCAAAAGTTGACTCTCCGTACCCTAATTTCGACGAAATAATAAAGCCAAAAATCGTCCATATTATGGTCGCTTGCCACGTAAGAAGTCATTTACAGGGCGTCCTACGGACATGCCACATGGAGGGAAAGTACCTTGAATATTGTAGATAGAACATTTTACTGAAAGAAGACATTATTTGAATTTAAAAAACAATTTAAACTGCATTCATAGATATTTAAATAATTACATGGTTGAACCGGGAATCGAACCCGTTACACGAGAAAAACAATCATCCTGTAGCTTTATAATACCGATCGAAAGGCTTCATCATAAGGATTATTTTTTGCTAAATAACATAGTGTCAGAAATAAAAGGAACACCATGAATTTTAACACTAGATGTAAAATTTTGTTCAGAAAAATTCAAAAATGCCCTTACGGCAATGCCAGCTTTTCATTTTTCAGAACAAAATTTTCTGAAAATAGTTTTTCTCGTGTAACGGGTTCGATTCCCGGTTCAACCATGTAATTATTTAAATATCTATGAATGCAGTTTAAATTGTTTTTTAAATTCAAATAATGCCTTCTTTCAGTAAAATGTTCTATCTACAATATTCAAGGTACTTTCCCTCCATGTGGCATGTCCGTAGGACGCCCTGTATGCGATAAATTATAATATTTTTAACTTAGTTCTGTATCTGTGCGTTAGCGACATCTACCGGCTGGTTGGAGTAGTAACTAGAACCTACAACGTGTACCAGAGGGGTGAGTCTATAACGACGTTAGCAAAATGACGTGATCGTAACGTCCCCTTTTTGTATGCGGATTTGCATAGTTCCCTGTCTGCACAATAGAGGCGCTGTACTAAATCGTATGGATAAATACCTAAACATACAGCCAAATTGAGAACCTCCTCCTTTTATGAAATCGGTTAAAAATGACACATAACTATCACGTCTCGTTACTGACGTCAAATACATAGACTCGCCCCCCAGTGGGCTACTTGGAAACGGAAAGTCGAAGTTGCTGTCATCTGCCCCGTTCGAAACAATCACTAGCCAGAACACATCTCCGCTTTAGCCAGCACCCTATCTATAAATCGGGCCTGTTTCACAATGTCCGGATAAGTTCTGCATAAGTTTCAAATAAGCTATTCGGGACTTATCAGTTGAATAGGATAAACATCATTGTTACGTTTCACGACTGTCAAACAGCGCTTACTGTTGCATAAAGTCGTCCTTATATTATTGAGTCAGATGGAGCGGCAAATAGAAGTTTACCTGACGGATAAATGTTTGATAGATATAAATTAATAAAGTAAACAAACAATCTCTCTTCATTTTGTGTAAAGTAAAAACATTTTGTGTAAAATAATAACTTAATAACATTTTGTGCAACCTACAACCTACCTAATTAGCGCCAATTACGGAGGCCACAGACGACGGTTTTTAAAAAAACCAAAACTATTTATTAAGTTTAAACTTATACAAAGTCCGTACAGCAAAATTATTCCAAGTTAAAAGTAACGAAGCTACTCTCGGTCGATGCAAGTACCAAGAATAGAATGACGTGATCGCGGCAGGCCACGCTGAAGGAAAGACGTCATCGAGTCGGCACGGCAGAGTAAATACTAGGCGAATGACAATATCGGATGAACCACAATGAAAATGCAATGCCGCAGATGCTCTAAGGTTGCAGATTAGGTGCATATTTTATATGTAACACGCCAAGGTATATCGGAGAGAAACAAGCGTGGTGTTTTAAAAGATACGATGCGAGGTTTTTGTAAGAGTGAGCGTTATGCAGTTTTGCACAATATTGCCATTAATATGCGAGATGACCATTTGGAAAGATTCCATCGCGTAGATGAAGATTATCTTATCAATGCAAGCAGATGAAGATTATCTTAGCCATCAAGGACGACCAGAAAATGTGGGAAACACAACAGTGCGAAGTAATTTTATAAACGACTATTTTGCTTCATTACTATGACTATTTTAAGGTACTGACTGGGGATTGTAAAGCATATTGTGGGAAAATAAATAAATATAATTAAAATAATTAAGAACCGTTAATAATTTTTCGAAGATTGATACAGGGTGATCTGTAGCTGGGTGTAAAGTTTGAAGGTGAAGGTAGCGCAGACCATTTGGAACCATTTGAGCCATGGTTGATTAGGCCAATGACTTTCACCTAATTTTTAAAGATTTTTCAAACAAACCCAAAACTCTACAGTTCATTGATAATATCGGCGAATTGGAATAATAAATGATTTCTTTTACTTTATTTCAATAAATTAATATGTAAACCATCTAGAGAAATATTTTTTGATGCGTCTGTAAAAAAAGAGCGGCATCAGACTCTTTTTTTACAGACATTTAAAGTTTTCGAAAATTTTCAAAGATTTTAAAAAGCCATTTCTGTGCGTAGTACATACATATATATCGATGTTTCTAGGTGGTATAATAAAACAAACGGAGGATGCTTCTTTAGTGCAAACCTTATTAAAAACTTGCCTTGTTATTGTTCTTTCTTTTGAGGTATCTATCATTTATACGGATTTTAGTATAAATAGATAGTAGAGTTTTGGGTTTTTAAAAAGGTATTTTTAAAAATCAACCTCTCGCTTATTACAAGTTTACCACGACGAAGTAAATACAACAAAATGCAACGACAAGAAATGTCAGACTTTGACAAGAAGAAAGATTTGACACCACGCTTCTTTACACGCAATATTCAATTACTATCGAATCAATTGTTATGTTTATTACATAAAATCTTGAGTGATAATTAATGAACGAAGAAGAAAAATGAAAGTACAAAGGATTTCTTAGCTCTATAAATCTACATTCTCAACTAAAAACGTTACGGATCCTCATTGCTTGCATCGTTTCGTCAAATTGGTATTCTAATTCTCCAAAACTCGAAGCTACGGCACGAAGTTTAAAGAGACGACTTTTGCGGCGGGCACCTTTATTCTAATGGGCAAAATGTATGAATGAAACATTTATTGACAGTATTTTTTTCCGGTACCAATGTCAATTTGCACGGTGGCTATTATCCTGTTTTATTTATTGTTTTCTGTTAAAGGTTTTGGTTTCCCAATCACGTCCTCAGATCACTCTGAAAGGTTTATGAACTATGAAACTTACCCCCGAATACTTAAACGCAACTCAGATTTAAGCACGTCTCAAGTGACCAATTTTTGATCGATTTTCATTGAAAACTGTCAAAAAATCGCGAATTGAGACGTGCTCAAATGTAAGTTCCGTTTGAGTAGGTGTTCGAGCGTTAGCATTACGGGCGTTGGCAGAATTGTGTCGACCGTTAACCAAGAATTGAATTGAAAACTACATTTTCATTTTTGTAATTATATTTTTCACCATATTTTGTCCATTTAACACTGAAATTTCGGTGACTGAAATCAATGAAAATTATAATATTTTATACACGTAGCTTGCTAAATTATTGAAGTCTACTGATAATATTTGAAGTTAACTTACCGTACCTACCATATTTTTGCAGAATAACGGCTCTACCGCCATCTCTTAGCAGAGTCTACAAGCTACAAGTTCCCCCAGCTGACGGCGTAATTCTTCATTTAACTAAAACATAGCGCTCTTTTTAGGGTTCCGTTCCTCAAATGAAATAAAGAAATCCTTATAATATCACTAATCCTTATAGTATCACTTCGTGGTCCGTCAGTCAACTTAGTAGACCTTTTTCTCAGGAACGCGTGAAGGTATCGAGTTGAAATTTACATCAAATACTCAAGTCTGTAACACCTTGGAGCTGAGAATAATCAAACTTAGCCAACGCAATCAATAGTAACAGACGTTTATGTTTAAATTTAGCAAGAAGTTAAGTCTTAAAGCACAAATAAAGGGGACAATCCGAAAACCGTAAATTTATAGATACATATTCATAAAAAATAATATTTGATGCTCGCAAGGGAATCAAAACCTATACGTAAGCCTTTATAGTACTTCCCGTTGACCAAGAATCATGAAATTTTGCAAGAAGCAAGGTCTTATATCATTAAGGAAACAAACCGAAAACTGTTAAGTTTTAGTTAAATCATAAAAAATTTTGAACTTTCGGCTCACAAAAGTTTTTTTATTTTATGTATAAGTTTGTACAGAACCCTCGGTGCGCAAGTATACTCTTACTTAACCTTTAAATAAATAAATAAATAATACTGGACAATTCACACAGCATTATCTAGCCCCAAGCTAAGCAGAGCTTGTGTTATGGGTGCTAGATAACTGATATACTTAATACAATACACTACATAGATAGATATTTTTTTTATTATACATAGAAAACACCCAGACCAACGGAACAAATTTCTGCAGATCGTACACAAATTAGTTCCGAGACGGGAATCGAACCCGCAACCTCCTGCGTCGCAGGCAGACCTTCGCCCGCTGCGCCACAGAGGTTGTCAATTGCCTTTAAACCTTTAAAAAATAAACCTTTAATTTATTTAAATTGTTCAAGGTGTCTATGCTCTATGGTGGATTCATTCATATTAACGTTTATGAAGGTAGCCGGTGAGCCCGCATGAAAAATGCCCACCCGACAGCGTAAAAGTATAGACACCACTTGCATGCGTTGGTCGCATGTCGTTCGGATCACAATGTCGGATGTGGAGAAACAGAATAGATACCCAGACCCTTACTTTGTCTGCTACCAAACTCGTTATTTCTTCATAAATTTTTAAGGTACGTTGGAATCAAGCGCGGGTAATCTTAAAACTATGTGGAAACAACACTTTGTCCATAAACTTGATAACCAAAAGACTTTCACGGCATATACGAAATCACGTACCTTCTAGCTAAAGGGACAGATTTTGACTCTACATATGGAACGGCCTGTAGAAAGTAATTAGTTTTTGTCCGGCTTTGCACGCGTTTTTCCGGGATAAAAAGAAGCCTATAGAATATGATATATTTAGTATGGATTCCAATCAAAGTCAAGTTCCAATTATTGTTAAACAGAAAGGTTTTATGGTTATTTCTGACCCATAGGAACTGATTTATGGTATAAAATGTACCCAGCCTATGTTTTTTAGCTTGAATGTAGGTCTTGACCAACTTTTAAGGTAAAATTTCATCCTGATCCGCTCAGTTGTATCGGCGTTAAGAAGTAACCAACATTCATTCAACCTTCCATCCGTAGATAATAATTTTACTATTTACAAATAAAACCGTCAAGGGTGAGTCGGACTCGCGCACTAAGAGTTCCGTATCAATGTGAGACCTTGTTTCTTGTCATACATATAATATAGATTTGAATATTTAATGTTTATTTCAACTCGATAGTATTGATATACCTGTTGAGGTAGCCCCTAAAAAAGGTGTTTCAAGTATAATATTTCATCCGCCTCCTGCAAATCTCATGAAAGGTGTCTAATTAGTAGATACATGCGAATAAAAAATATATCTAAGCCAGTAGGCAGTAGGTACCTACATCTATGTACATGGCAGCACTTTCCCTCAGGCGTGGACGTCGATAAGAACAAGAGAATCTATGGAGAAGAATATTTCCTCTTTGGTAAATGCCAAATCTGGAAACCCACATGAAATAGCAGAGTTATTTTAATTTTCATGTAAAGTCGTTCTGTGCTAATGGCCCTTGGACAACAAAGAATCATAGCAAAATTCTTTGGTCTCAGGCCTTAATATTCAGTGGCAATTATTTCTGATGTCTCATTAGAACACTCTCATTAATAGCACGTAGTAATTCATGGAACTTCGTATTTTGGCAGATTTTGGTATTGCGTAATGCCGAAATGAATTTCAGTAACAAATTCAGGCCCATGTGAAACGTCAGATGAAGCAGGGAGCTCATTCGAGTCTTGTTTGAAAAAAGTGTTTCGGTCATTTTCTATCCAAATAGGTAAGAAAATAGTTTTTTAAGAAAATAGTTTTTGAAGAAAATAGATTTTGAGGATTATAATATCTGCCGGTGTGCATCAACTCCCAAAATTGCATCATTCCTCTAAAGGTGTACGGCGGGAAGTTGATGGAGGAAGGCAAGCTGTTGTCAACAGATTGTGGTGGAGTCGAACTTTAACAAAACAAATTTAAAAAAAATCTTTATTTCTTATAATTTACTACTAATATGCACGAAGGTAAAGCTGGTGGTGTCCAGGTGTAAATATGGTGGTGTTCTGGGTAAAAAAAATATTATTTAATTTAGTCCGTCAGTTAGATTATCAGAAGATATAAATTAAAGATGCACGACTTCGAATGATCTGGCTAGTCGAATGATCTGCGACTACTAATTTTCTCATTCGACTTGAATATTAGTAATATACTAATCTTCGAATGACAACTACTAATTAGTCATTACTAATGCCTCTACGAATTGATCGAGGCGTCTAATTACGAATGGAGTTTGACTGCCCGACTCAGGCAGTCACCATTACTAATCAAATTAGTTGCTAATTTGGTTAGTAATCGCCAGAGGTGTCGAATAACGAATTGAGTTCGACTGCCCGACTCGAGCAGTAGCCATTACTAACCAATTAGTTACTAATTTGCCCTAGTCATCGAATGGTTCGAATGATTTGTGAATTCGAAAAATTCGAATGAAATCATTCAAAGTCGCGCATCTTTAATATAAATATATATAGACAATATTTTTTTCTTTTACGGACAAATTATATTTTTTATCTATATAATAGTTTCTTCTGAATGCGCTCTAAGGCGCGCTGTATTGTATTGCTGCCGAGGTTGCTGCCATTGCCTCTAGCGATCGCCAGACTCTCTCTTCATTCACTAGGTGCCGCTCCTCAATCTGCATTGCCCACGGAGGTACATCCGCAGCATGTGGTGTCTCTGTAACTTGTTACAAACATTTATCATTACAAACAAGCTTTAAAGGAGGCTCTGTCCAGCCGTGGACACTAATTGGCTGTTGATGTGATGTGTGATATGAATGGATGTTGATGTGATGTGTGAGTGAATTAATGTTGTTGATGTGATGTGTGAGTGATATGTACGGGACCCTAAAATCAAAAGTAAATTAGACATTAATAAATTACGACATGATCGCCTGCGAGTTGTGGCCAATTGCGGTGGTAGCGTTGGGACATCTGCTGGAGCGCTGGCGCCCGACGTTGACTCTGAAAAGGAATATTTATATTGTTCAATACAAAAGATAAGATTTTATCATCCCAGTTTTATTCACTAAGAAAAGATCAATCAAATAATAGAAATAAATTACAACTAGTATTTACAATTGAAACATTTGAGCTAACTGCAGACTATTGTAAACAATCTACAGGTGGCTCAACTGATCAATATCAATACCAGTCGGAAGCGTCCCCAAGACGCTGCTGGCCGCATTGCCAGTAGATGAGATCTTATGAGAATGGAATGTATAAAATTTTAGGACGGTGGTAAACATAAACAATTGATTTTATGTAACAATAGGCATTCCGACGGAGGCAGTTGACGTTAGACTGGCAGCCAGTTATAAGACACCGAGTCAAATTTTGCCAAAGAGGAAATATATGCTGTGCCGTATTGTATAAGATCAATGACAGGATTACACACCAGTGAGGGAGCAGTCCAGCTCAATGGAGAGAGCAGTCCAGCTCAATGGAGAGAGCAGGCTCAGGAACAGGCTCGGGCTCAGAAACAGGCTCAGGAGCAGGCTCAGACACAGGCTGGGGCACACGGGCAGAGGCAGGCGTGATTGCAACGGCGGTGTCAGGCTGTGTGCGCTGTTAAGTACATTGTAACACTAAGTAAAAGTTTGAGTTAAATATTCTACTTTGATGTGCAATCTAGACACCTATGTCAGGAGGCCTACCTCCTTCAAAGAATACCATGACTTTTGCTACCGTTTAACATGTTGGTTCATTGAAGGACCTGGCCCTCCGACACAACATCATTTATGTTCATGACCATCCTTTGAGAGAACCTTTATTCCTCAGTAGTTCTCGGTTCTCCGACCCAAAGGGCCTGTCGGTCATCAATTGAACTTGGTAATCTATTGTTGTTATGTCAGGAACTAAATTATTTTCAGATAGAATAATGATGAACAAAAATATACATGTGTTTCCCATGACTGACTCCCTCTACAGGACTGGGAATATTAGCTCCTCCATGGGTGTCAGGCTCCAGTTTTTGCCAGGCCCTCCGCCATTTTTTCTCCCATGCTCCGTTATTTTCCTCGAAAGAAATTAAGAGATGCGCTCTTAATTTTTTTCATTCCAATACTGGCATAAAAATAGTGAGTGCAAAAGCTTTAAAATTAGATGGTTAGTTAGAATTAGTGACACATTCAAATTTACAGTTCAAAAGTGTTTACATCTCTCCACTTGGCTCTCGTTCGAGTGGTGCCAGCCCCAACAGCATTGAGATTTGTTGCCAGCTCCTTCAAAGCTGTTCAGCTTGTTGTTTCGCCAGTGGGCCGTTATTAGCCAGGTGGCCCACTGCTAAACTCCCGTTCTCTTTCATGAACAAAACAAGCATCTATAACTGCCTGTTAGAGAGACTATTTTTCTTGCAGACATTCTGAAATATCATCATATTATCCCACTGTTGTGTGTCAACAGTACTTGATAACTTTTGTAACGCATAAAATTGGTAGTACCTTGTATAGTATAGTGTAGTAACGTATATACTTTAAAACTAATCATTTTCAGCAAAAAACAAGCAGAAAAGTTATTTCGGCACCCATTTACATTTGTAACAGAAACGTTGCCTGGTTATTACCATTAGACGACAGTGTGGAAACACTTCAATGTAGAAGTAAGAGCTGTAGACTCGCTTGTTCTCAGTCCAATTTTGAGCACCTTGAGTGTGTGAATTCTTTCGCTTCAAGAAATAAATACCGCTTATTTCTTTATGGAATCTGCTCCTCGTGTCAATGGTCAGGTTAAGGCCAACGCTCGAATCAATGTTATCGCTAGCGATGCACCTCGAAGCTTAGTAAGCACTATCATCACCATCATCGTTGTAGGACAGACCGTCGAACGTTACAATCGAACACATTCATGCGTTGGCAACAAAACATAACTAGTTCTAAATCTTATTCGGAAATCACAGCGACAAATTGGTTGACTTGATCATAGTTTCTGTTATTAGGAGGGTTACGTTTTTCGGGAGTATTTTGTATGTTTCAGGTTTCTTTGCCACGCCGCCGCCCTACAGCCTAAACGTGTGAATGGATATCGACATAATGGACCCACCATTACATTTCGAAATCCATTTCCAGATCAAGCGAGCGAGAGCGAACGAATGCAAACGAGTGAGATTGGACGATCGGTACGTTTGTTTCATTTTGCTTTGATGTAGTGACAGCCGCCGGAGCACGGCCGAAGGTGAACGAAGGCCCTCGTTTGAGCTCGCTTGCTTTCGCAATGAAGTCCACACTGGTTCTTTCGCGTTCGTTTGCTCTCGCTCGTTTGGTCATGCAGTACCCGGCATGAGGTGTCTTAAGAAATGTCTTAATACTAGAAGTGACATAGCGTACAAGGATTCAAGACGGCGCTCATAGATAAAATAAAAAAACCTCGGTATTCCTGTTCTTGTCCAATCATTGAAGCTCAGCAACGTCAGGCGCAGTCAGTACTTCGATAGGTGACCGCCTGGGTACACCGCGTCGTATTGGCTTTTTGCTTATTTCAATCCGTCAACAAAATCTGTGCTCCTTTGCGAACAAACAACATATCTATAAGAACTGAAAATATAAACTGACTACGAGGGTGATCCCAAATGAAAAGCAAAAAACAAGCGAAATAGAAGTCATAGTCTAAAATAAATATTTGATAATAATTGTAACGGCTGTATGATACTCTCATAATGTTTTCAGGTATTTTGTGACTAAACGAGTTCATGCACTATTAAACTGTAGTATATGTAATGGAATAAAGGACACAGGGAATACAAAACATATATAACACAATACAGCAAGAATAATAAAATTCCCAGCGCCTATCTGTCGCTGCTGACACAAGCTGTCACTTTTCTAAAGAGCTGCTACTAACTAGCATTCTTCAATGGAGGTAAGTAAGCTCCAACAAGTTCCAACCAAATACCTACTTGGTGATTGTTACATAGGTACTCGCTTTCTGACCTAGACGTAGCGTCCCCGCGTCTAGGTCAGCTAACGCTTCGACTTACCGCGCTTCGCTTTACGGCAGCTGTTCATCGCCCAGGAATGGGGTTCGCTGGGTATTTAAAGGTAGTGTCCTAGAATTTATCTGCTGTCAGCACTTTCTTGAGCGTACCCACATACATAGGTTTCCTACCGGTTCCCTATCACAGCACAGACCTTTCCTACGTAGTTTAAACTTGCTGTGCTTCTATCGCCATGTGATGCCAATAATATTTTAGTAATATTATTTATTTACTTATTCGTAGCAGTAAAGTTATTGTTTTACTAATCTGAGCACATAGAGTGCCCATGACGTACTTATCCATTTTCTGGGTAGTGAATGCGAAACAGTATTAATTTTGTAATGTTAAGTTTTTCTTTGTACCAAAATAAAAAGTTTCTACTCTATGGATTTCTTATTCCAAATACTAAAATATAAATGATAGAAGATGCGCCAAACATCTATATTGAAAAATTCCTCCTTGTCCGATCATTGGGAAAGTTCAATATAAGCCCCCTCCCGCGCCACCCGTTAAAAACAGGACTTTGCTTTTCTTGTACAATTCCTCTTTTAGAATACTTAATGTAGACGAACTTACCCCTTTTCATCTTTTACCGAGAAGTTTTCGGGTTCTTTTAAGATTCGTCCAGTGGAAATCATGCCCTTTAGGGAGTTACCCGAATGAGAATCACTTACGCGTGATGCCAGTTACAGGTAAATTGAACGGGTACAATGAAAAGGTAAAAGACATTTACTTTCTTTCATAAAAGAAATTCGGTAAATTTTTACACAAATTAGGATTTGACACCGTTTCCTTATTGGAAAACTAGTTCTGAAGTTCTGACTAGTTGAAGAGCAAAAATAGTTTAGATAAACATGAGTAAGACTAAACTTCAACGTTGCAAAATTTAATCGCCTTTCGCAGGACAGTACTCTCAAATTAAGTTTAATCGCACCAAGTGAGGGGGTCAGTTAAAAAAGAGGCCCCCTAATCAGGTCCGCGCAAGCACGCGTTAGGTACGCACTTACATAATGAAAGGGGGAAGTGAGGTGGTTAAGGGGAGCCGGGGCCGTCATCTGCGTACACCCTGTCCGGCCGCCCCGATCGATACCTATACGTGTGGACTTTATGTAAAAAGCCTCCTGCACACCCGGAGGACGCCGACCATAAGTGTCGAGAAACGAGTAGCCCCCAGGGAGAGGCACGAAATATCTTCAATTTTCGAGAGAAAATTTTCCAATGCGGGGGCGAAAGCCCGCGGCGGAAGGGCTGGGCCCGGTCGACTGTGTCCGAAAAATGCTCGAACCTTAATTGAATTTACAGATTTGCCTTTCGAAACGCACGCTCCCCTAACACTCTTTATTGCTGGCCTCGTTACTACTCTTTATGACCAATGTTTATGGGCTTGAAAGTTGTACTTTTAATTTAGCGTGTTTTGCAAATTATCTGGTATTTGATCGTCTTGATCACGATCACTGGTTATTGACGCATAGATTTTCCATCTTAATTGTACATACTTTAGTACATTTTGTATGTCAGCTTTTATCTGTCCGTCTTACGGGTTTTTCAGCCGATCATACAGTCTTTCATAATACTTGGAAAGCAGATGTTAAGGTAAATAAATAAATAATAATTAATAAATAATGCTGGACAATCCACACAGCACCATCTAGTCCCAAAGTAAGCTACTCAAAGCTTGTGTTATGGGTACTAGATAACTGATTTTGTTCCGAGGCGGGAATCGAACCCGCAACCTCATGCGTCGCAGGCGGACTCTCGCCCGCTGCGCCACTGAGTTTGTCAAGGTCATCTTCTATCATCATCTAAAGAGCATCTGATTGTCCATCTTATTAATAGCTAAGTATATTTTAAATGTTTTTGTTATTATAGTGCGTAACTCCTTCCTAACCTTCGCACTCAGGGTCATTTTTAATAAATCCAATAATGTCACAAAAAAAACACATCGACGGGACTTGAACGCGCATCCTTCCCTCAGTACGGGAATGGTATAGTTGGTTAGCACATTCTCGTACTGATGGAAGGATGCCGGTTCCAGTCCAGTCGTATACGAATTTTTTGATATTATTTGATTTCTTAGTAGATTTTTGTCGGTCCGTCTTACGGGTTACGGCAGCGGTCTTACGGCAGCCGCTTTTTCATAAAACTTAGAAAGCAGACGTTAAGATATAAACAATAAGTATTTATTGTTTATACCTTAATTGATGATAACTACAAACAAACTCACTCACTTAAGCTTATTAGCTACAGTTACAGTGCTAAGCGCTATTCTTCAAGTGTTCACTTTCTCCCAAACACAGAAAGTCTGGGAATAACATTGTAATTCTATACTGTGCAGCTGAATTTTTAAAAATCTTTTCCAAATCCTGAAAAGCAGAAATATTTGACTGTGATATATTCCTAGATCAGTAATTATGTCGTCATAAATCTTTAAGATAACTCCGTCATTTATGGAGTTATTTTGTGTACCTCTGTGGCGCAGCGGGCGATGGACCGCCTGCGAGACAGGAAGTTGCGGGCTCCTTTCCCGCCTCGGAAATCGACAAATGTTAGTACGATATGCAGATATTTATTTCGGGTGTTCCGGGTATTTCATATAATGATATAAATATTTTGATGTAATAATAATGTATTGGTATATCAGTTATCTAGTAACCATAGCAAAAACTCTGCTAAGCTTAGGTCAAGATTATGATAAGTGAATTTTCCAGCAATATTTATTACTAGATGAACCCGTGAACTTCGTATCATCTACAATTTGTATTCAACTTTTTTTCTTTCAAACCACCCTGTATTAGAACAAACAAAACAAACAAAAAAACAAATTGATCTAACAGTTTTTAAGTTTTAGCGAAACTAACAAACAGCAATTGATTTTTATATATACAAATGAATGGCATACCTACCTAAGTGTGTAGAACCCCGTGGTACCGGCAGAAAGAATTGAATGAAGTGACGTCACCGACATCAAATGAAGGCTGACCCGTAAAGCCACCACTAATAAGTGGGGTAGCGTGTCTGTAACTATATGTAGGTATAGGTAATTTTTAAAAAGCTGCCGCGTTCCCCTTTTTGTTTTTCTTAAACTAGAAGCCTGGATTTGTGACGTCGACCTAAGTTTATGAAAAAACAAAAGACACGTGCGCCAGCTTTTCCAAAGTTATCTAAAAAACCTACAAGATGGCAAGATAACGAAACTCCCAGAAAATAAGATTTGACTCCGTTTCAATCTTGCAAAAGAAGTTCTAGGATGATGCATTTATGACTAGAAACAGTTTAAATAGAACACGAGTAAAACTAAGCTTTAACGTTGCAAAATTTAAATGCCTTTCGCAGAAAAACAGATTTTTTCTGTCTAAGTTAGGGTATTGTTTTAACTTTAATTACTTTAAACAAAGAGTTTTATTCTCAGAGGGTCAAATGAAGTCGTCTTAGAAGTAAAAGCTAATTTTGTACACTACTATTGACAATATTTAAAGATAGGTACACTTTTTTCTCGTAAAAACCACTTTTTTGGAAAAATACCCTGCGAGCTTTCCCTAAAATGATTGTTTATGCTTTCATAAAATTAATAAGTTTTAATGAAAAAGAAAACTTATAAATAATTATAATAAATAAATAATGCTGAGCACCTTTTTGTTTTACCCAGGTTGGTTGGTTCGTAGTTAACTCTCTTAAATTCATAATAAATTCGTAAATTTTATGTTTCTATTTAATTCTAAACAAATAAATATAGTAAAAATTGGAAAGAACGAATTTCAAAAATAATTATCCCTAAAAACTCAACTTTGTGTGTAGTTTTATATAATCTACTTTCCTTTGCAAATGAAATGCTGATATTTAACTTTTAAATCAAATATTATACTCAGAACGGGTACGTACCATACCAGTACATCACAACCACATCCAAACACCCTACTCTGTTTGATCCTACTAGAACGACATACTCTGTATGAAAATCTGTTCCATTGTAAATTATTTTTCATGAGAAGTGTACATAATATGTTCAATATTATGTACACTTCTTCTGAAAAATAATTTAACTTAAAAGTTGGATTTCACACAAATATTTTCTGTATTTTACAAAAATATGTTAAAGAAAAGATAAGTTAGAAAGTTTTGCTCGACATTCCGTTATCATGTAAGGACATTTTAGAGAAAAATAAAGTGCAAAAATAAGGGTGGAGCGCCATGGGGTTTCTAACCCGGTCCAAAAAGTTCATTCAGATGGCCTATTTCAGCTGTAAACAACTGAGCTAGGCCGCCTGTAAGTGACTTGCTGAATTTTGCCTTTCGTTCCATGAAAATTATGAAAAAAAACGTACGAAAACTGAAATTTTGAAACATGACTATGCCGAATGCAAAACGAATATTGATTTGTTGGGAACACCTAATTAATTTCACTCGACAAGACGGCTAAGTGACGTTTTTGAAGCTATCTACCAAATCTCTAAAGAAGTCTGTCGAAGTACTTTGATTTTCTTACAAAGCTGTGACCCATATCTTTACAGTCGTCTGGCTGAAAACACTGCATAAAGTTCTCTGTGCTCAAGGTATGTATGTACAAACTACATTTCTAAAGTAGTGAATTGCTTAGGTTGGTGGAAATCAATGTATGAACCTACCAGTTTCTGCCCACGGCTTCGCACGCGTTGTTTCTATAGCTAAACGTTTGAAGGTATATCTATCCCATGGGAATAGATTTATGGAATAAAAATATTTGATGCCAAGTTTAGAGCTACACAAATGCTAAATTCCAGCCCAATTTCGTCAGTTGAGTCGGCGTGCAGAAGTAACAAACATTTATCAATCCAAACTTTTACATTTATAATATTAATGTGATACCCAAGTTAAGGGAACAATAGATTTCACTGATTTCGGGAATACTCACCACTTATTGGAACCCTAAACTAGTAGTAACAGGGTAGCATTTTTTTTTCAATTGACTTCCATGTACCACCTAATCCTAAAACGCAAATTCTCTTTCGCTGACCTAAAATCGAACATGATTTAAACTTAAACGAAGAAATGGAGAACGTTCCCATTTCAAGGCAACACACGAGCCAGTGAAATGTATTCGGCTTCGTCGGAAACCTATTTCGCTGTAGCTGCCCTACCTACCGATACGTAGGGTGGGCAGCCTATAGTCCGCACCGCGCACATGTAAAATAGCTAAAGATGGTTAGGAATATGCTCTACTTCAATTTTAAATAATTAATCTTTTACTTTTCCGGCATTATTCTTTAACATATCGTTGTGTAATGCCCATTTTCTTGCTAATAGTAATATTTTTTTTTATTCACACCACACAAAAGGCTTTGTCGCTGAGCGACCACATCGCCTAATTTATACATATTTACAATCTTTTACAAATTAAAACTAAAACTAATCTGTACAAAAATAACATAACGCAAGGTTGTAAATTGTGCGGGCTTCTTCAGTCCAGTAATAAATTAAAAATTTTGTTACCTGGGATGATTTTTTCTCTAAAATATGTATAGTCTCATAAGACCTTTTTCCTGTAGCTACAACGGTTAAGGTGAGGTACCGTAACCCTTAGTGCCTTTTCTGATTACTCAGTAACGTTTCGGTACGACATCAGCACGCTCGGTATACGCGGTACCGAAACCTTACCGAGCGCCTATATTTCTATGGAGCGTTCCTGAATGTGATTAGGCGGAAAGCGCGGTAAAATGTTGGATGACGCGTGCTTTACAATCTGTACGGCACGCGTCATTCAACATTTTACCGAGCCGGACGCAATGAAAGTCTTTTCATCACTCGAACCTAAGGCCCTTTTCACATGCATACGTTTATCGTCAAAACAGCACGAACAATTGAAACAATTTCCTTAACTGCAGACTGTTGCAAACAATCTACAGGTAGCTCAAGTGATCCATACCAATACCAGTCGGAAACGTCCCGAAGATGCTAACTGTATAGCAATGCTGATGCGCTGTGCCAGATACTCACCAGCTCATGAGTCACGCGTCGCTTCGACCAGACGCTCAGATTATTTTTTAAAAACCCGAAGAGCTTCGGTACCCCTCGGACCTAGGGTCTCATATTTGCGCCTCTTGATATCCTCGGCCAAATCTGCTGCCGCACCCGCCCTCGCGGATGTCCTCAGAAGATGCGAAGGCGCAAGTGTGTCGATTCATGTAGCATTCCACACAATGGACCTCCCCAACTGCCATGCGACTAGTGTCATACCTCCTGTAACTTAGCCTTGTAGTCGGTGTACGTACATCTCCTCAACAATCTTGAACAATCATGCTTGAACACATCCATACTAGTAAATACCTCCATACTCAGACTACATACTCAGACCAGGCCTGTCTGTTAAATTTTCACACGTAAACGGCTGACTGGATTTTATAAGATTTGGTAAAGAGTTGACAGTATCCTGGGGCCGTCCCCATTGACCGACATTGGCTAGTTTTTATCCCGGAAAAGAGCGTACAAAGCCGCAGCCGCATTAGCTAGTTTTCTATAATGTACTTAGATTGAATATTGTCCATTGTCCATGTCACTTTATTAAAATTTTTTTTTTTGTAGATCATACACAAATTTGTTCCGAGGAGGGAATCGAACCCGCAACCTCCTGCGTCGCAGGCGGACCTTCGCCCGCTGCGCCACGGAGGTAGTCGCTATATATCTTCAGTTTTACTCTATCATCCTTATCATCATTTTAACTTTATCGGAATACATCCTTTTCCAGGCCACGGCCGCACTGCTGGATTAGGTGAGGTTAGGCGGTTAATAGATTAAAATCCGAAATCAAACCGTGCAGAACGATTGTTTTCTCAACTACCATCTACTATCCAAGCGACCATCCCCAGTGCGGCTAGTGAAAGAATTTTTTCAATCAGTGTAATAGTAGCGGAGATGGCCCTACCAAACATACAAACCTAACGCACCAATTTCACTAGTGTACATGTAGATTTCAGCTACTTTCACTATCAAGCCAGGATTCTGGGATAAATCGATAAAGCAAACGAGAGTGAAAGTTTAAAGTGGAGCAACAGTGCGTGTGACTCGAACCTTGGTACTGGGGCTACTTCTCTGTTATATCTGCTCGTCCAAGATACATGCCTCGCATAGGCACTCGTGTTACCGTCCGCGCTCTGGCCGGCGGGCGCCCCCTCGGCCCCCCGCCCGCCGGGCGCTGCCCCCACTAGCCACCCTGCGTCATCTACTACCGACTAGCCCGCTAGGGTTAATTCAAACTATTCAAGACTATTTGAATATTTTAAATTAGTTTTAATTTTCAGGAAAATGTATTTGGGCTGATTGATTTGATGATTACAACAAACAGCGGTGTATAACATAAGTATTTTTAGACTTCGGATTTTTTTTTATCATATAAATTGTGTTTTTTAAACTTTTTTTAATATCCATTTTCATCGATAAACGACGTTAGAGATGAGTCTGGCTACTGAGAGTTGATACTAAAAATGCGCTAAGTCTAGTGTTTTTTTCGTACTCATGCCACATTTTAGCGTTTCCTCCAATTTCAGACTCGTAAAATGGTAAAACATAAACACCACAAGACCAAATCCTCGACAATTTGTTTATTAGAATTAATGTAGTCATCTAAATATAAAGAAAGCCATTTAAAAAGTTTGCAAATATTTCCAGTCTCAACATTCGTTTGCCAGACTCTGTTCTACTAATGCACAGTTTTAAACTTATGGAATTAAGATAAATTTACTAAAGAAAGTTTTGTAAAATATTAACATTTTAATAACTGAGTCTACGTGTATTAGTGATCATGTAATTAATAGGTGCCTACGCTCACCCGGGTGTCTCCCAGTTTTTCGATTTTGATATTGTTACTCACAACATAACTTTTAAAGCGTTTAAAGAAATAAATACTATATTTTTTTACCGAAAATAAATAGATATAAAATTTTATATTAAATTCGTGTTTGTGTCAGCCCTGGCTGTCCGGCGCACAGCCCTGATTCCGTAGAACAGAGAACGTCGGCGTGCGTGCCTGGCTGGCTGTAAACAGGCTACCCTCGTGCGTATGTAGGGTGGACGGACGTACCCCCCCAGAGAAAGGGGTGCCCCCGCATCTTCCTTGTTCCTCCTTGTGCAAATTCCCTTGGCGATGGAAATGTGCTCGACCACGTTTTATACAATTTCTAGTCGGCGCTGTGCGATATTCCGTTGTCCAGGTTACGACATCGCCCAATGCGACATATAACTTACAAAACGTCGAACGACTGTTGCTGCCAACGGCCTCCAGTTTCCAAAAACTTTTCTGAAAGGAAGCCTCCGTACCTACAAAAGTTAATGTTCATATTAGCCGTAACTTACGGTATAAATTCACTAGCTTTGTGTGCCTTTGTAACCATTTAGTGGTAGTATTTTTTTTTCTTATGTCAAGACCAGGTTACACAACTTATGTTGTGTTCAGATGGTTTCAGATACGAACCACTAAGTGATCAAAACCGGGTTACGGTGCATGTCTAGAAATGATGTACCATGTCTTCATTCACTAATTAGTATTAGCGAATAGCATCTACTACTAGTTATGAATGTGTTTGTTGACTCATTAACGAGTGTGACTAATTTTGACTCGTATATTTGTATTTTATGTACCTAGGTACAGAGACGTGCATCGATAGGTAGCCTCCCTAGAAGGCTTATAGCCAATTCCTTTTAAATAAATATTTTAAAACTACAGTCTTACGGTAAATCATGTAAGCAAACTGTTCTATGTGTATAAAAATATAAATTGAATACTAAATAAATAAACCTGAAATAATTAGGCAGGTCCAACTCTCAGGGGG
Organism: Eupithecia subumbrata; assembly: GCA_949316285.1. Taxonomy (NCBI): domain Eukaryota; kingdom Metazoa; phylum Arthropoda; class Insecta; order Lepidoptera; family Geometridae; genus Eupithecia; species Eupithecia subumbrata. Next base: position 8,008,696 of record OX438642.1, on the reverse strand, counting down.
CCCAGTCCTCCAGTCAAGGGGTTAACTGTAGAGGTAATAGTGGTTTTACAATACAAGTACAACTGCTATCAATCTGGGTCTGAAATCTCGCTCAGTTGGCATATTATAAAAAGAATCTAAAATTTTAAAATTTAGAATTAAAATGTTATTTTTCCAGGCCAGAAAACGGCTTTCAGCAAACAAAGTTTGCAAACGTACAAAGACGTGCATCGCTATTAACGTCTTAATGTACTTTACGATTGCACCCATATTTCCAGATATTTTCTGTTCCAGTTTTGCGGAATATTTTTTCTTGCTTTATGCTCAGCAATGGATTTTAGATTATGAATATTTTGTTTGACGACGTTGTTCTGCTCGCTATCAATGTTTGTAGCAGTTTCTGATGATTCCGGCCTTCACTCTTCCGAATTATATATTTTACTTAATTTTTGGTTATTCTTAACATTTCCGGCTCTTCTGTTTTGCAATACGAAATGACTTTTATAGGTCTCTGAAAAAAACTTAATTGAACAATGACGCTGCAATAGTGAGCATTAAATAGAGTCATACTTATGAAGAAGCTAAGTGTATTTATCATACACGATATTTTAGTCCCTTTCGTAATACGTAATGTTATTCATCATCATCAGCCTATATTAATCCACTACTGGACATAGGCCTCCCCTAATGAGTTCCTCCGTTAATCCGATGTTATTAATTGTTTCAATTGAACATAAATACTACTTCTAAGTAGTTTATATTATTTAATTGTTATAATCTATGTTCGATTTTTGTTAAAATTTTATAAATTACTAGCTGTGCCCGCGGCTTCGAACGCGTTGAATTTGAATTTTCGCGCGGAACCCTAATTGATTTATGGTTATTCTGCTATCTCGGACAGAGACAAATACAACAAGTCATAGATCTTTGAAATCGGTTCAGCCGTTCTTGAGTTATAAATGGTGTAAGTGACACGACTTTGTTTTATAATTCAAAGAAAGAACACATTTCTTAACTTGCTATTTGGTTCTTCTAGAGGTGAAACACTAAAAAGAAACGTTTGAACTTTAGAGGCACTTTATTTAATCCACATATCAAATTAAGTCATCATTTTAGGGTTCCGTACCTCAAAAGGAAAAAAGGAACCCTTATAAGATCACTTTGTTGTCCGTCTGTCTGTTAACCCTCTTTTTTCAGGAACGCATGGGGTATCAAGTTGAAATAAACATCAAATACTAAATTCTGTAAGCTCTTGAAGCTTCAATATAAATACAACTTCAAGGTCAACGCAATCAAAAGTTACAGCCGTTTATGTCCGAATATTTTGACATTTTCAAGGGATTCACAGGCACACAAACCCCGTAGGGTACTTCCCGTAGACCTAGAATCATGAAATTTGGCAAGAAGCAAGGTCTTATGCACAAGTAAAGGAAAAATTCGAAAACTGTAAAAATGCAGATGTTTCTTAATAGAAATACTTTTGATTCTCGCCATGGACCAAAACCAATAGAGTACTTCCCGTTGACCTAGAATCATAAAATATTGGCAAGCAGCAAGGCACAAATAAAAGCAAAAATACGAAAACCGTAAATGTGTAGTTCACTGACAAAAAAAAATATTTCTCTCCCTGGACCAAAATTTACAAGGTACCTATTTCCCGTTGACATTTGGCTAGAAACAAGATATTACGGAACCCTTAGTGCGCGAGTCCGACTCGCACTTGACGTTTTATTATTACACAACAAAGAAAATAATACTGGCACAGCACCAAGAACAAATTATGATGAATGAATACTTATTTCTCTGCATTAAAAGGCAACAAACGGTTTCGCTTGACTTCGTATGGCCAGCTTTTGAAAAAGGTCTTACTCTGTATAGGTACGCTGCTGCAGGTACTGAAAGACAAATCCTAGCAAACTTTTGTAAGTTCGGGTATTGGATCACGATCGCAACCTATGCGTACTGACTGCAGATACAAATCAATCTCACTGGCAATCACGTTTTTTTTATCTTGAGGGTTTTTTATATTATCGTTAAATTTATAGTTTTGTTTTCACTCACTATCTCATTAAAGTAATCCCAGAAACTGTTATGATCTTCGCGAGGTTCCGCCGACTTTGGTTCTTCTTTTCTATTTTTTTCGACCGATGGTGAATATGAACATAACTGAATATCTTTAGTAACTTATGTACAATATGGTCGCAATAAAAAATTTAATATTAATTTGAATTTGAACTGCTACTAGAGGAATCTTTTCGAGACATTTTTATAAATTCCTTAAGACTCTTCTAGCGAGTTCTTTCCGCTTCAAGAACCCCAAAGTTGTATGTTTTAAATCATGGGCCTAGGTAGGTTGCAAGTATACAGTTGTACTCATAATTTAAGGAGCTGAAACGCCTTCTACTTCTACTTTTAACGAGGTCCTCATGTGTGATAAAGGAGATGTTTTTTGCTTACTTTCATATTTTTCTTAATACTTTTATAGGGCAGCAACGTGTGTTATTTCTTTCGTCATGCAGAACAAACCAGAACTGGTTATTTTGGTTCGGTTTCGAAGGGTTTTAATACCTCCATCAAACACTACTGTAAAGGTACCACGATCGTAATCAGCAACATTCAAGGCGTGACGCTATACCATGTAAAATGTGGAATTTCATTTTGTATCTATGTTCAGCTAGCTATCCGGCTACAAAGTTAGCCGGATATTCGGTATCCGGTAGCCGGCAGAACAGCTTCAAGTGAACAGTTAAATTGGTTTACAATCTTTGGGAAATTATGCAGAATTTCCCAAAGATAGAAACACAAGCACATGTGATAAGTCGTTCTTATAAAGTCAAATAAATAACAGCGCATCAGCATTGCCATACAGCGGGGCAATGCAGCCAGCGTGTTGGGGACGCTTTCGACTGGTAATGATATGAATTAGTAGAGCTACCTGTAGATTGTTTGCAACAGTCTGCAGTTAGCTCAATTGTTTCAATTGTTAATACTAGTTCTAATTTATTTCTGTTATCTTATTGTAATTTTCTGTGTGAATAAATATTGGTCGAGAATATTTTACGATACTGATATCATTGGAGCAAATCGCAGAAGTTCGAAACAATTTTTGGTTTTGCAAGCTTTTATTCAGTCGTCCGTTCATAAGCTCTAATTTGAACCCCTTTCCATGCGGGTGTGCAATTATAAATTGTTGAAGTTTGTGTTTCTTTTATATGATTACTTTGTTTTTCTGTGATTTTCATTAGTTTTTTTCAGTTCGAATTCAAATATGTCTGTGTTGACATAAAATATCTTGTATTCTAGAACCGAGTAAAGTAAAAATGCCATTTCTTTAGATTATAATATATACATAACATAATACCAACTTAACAAAAATATGAGATCTTACAAAACATTCTAATCTAACTTATACATTGAAGATTGCTGGATTCGAATTAAAAAGGAAATGGCTTCAACAGTAGAATGCCTTTTACAAGATAGGAAATATGATTCGCGTTCTTCTATCCAACAATAATGATGTTGGTGCTTTAAAAATGTAGGTACGTGTAGGATACTAATTAAAATAGGAACTAGCATCGGTTCCGCTCCACATCTACAGCTATGTCAGCATTCTTCGTTATTTTACGTGACTGAAAAATATACAAAGCATGACTTCAAGAACGAGCAAGCCTTTTTTGAGAAACTTTCAAAATAATATCACACTTAAAACATTTTATAAGCACCATCATAAAATCGAAATCCTGAAAGATTTAATAAAAGATTTGCCTGACGAAAGATCGCAACATTACGGTGATGAAAAAACTAATGATACCCACGTTACGTTGATTCCCTCTGATAGTGTCTTACGCGGGGATTATGGCGACTTGTGAATGGTTTGGCCGAGTTATTAAGGTTGTTTGTTGTGAACAATTTCGTAGGCCGTTGACTTTTCGTTTCATTCACTCCGCGCCCAACTTTGCCATCGCGGATCTTGGGTGTATCGCTAGGCAATTTATGAGACGTAATTGTTTACTTTGTTTTGACAACTTTTCGATGATAACTTGTTGTTTTTGGTCGGCGTTCTCCTAGTACGGGCGTTATCTATCGCCTTTGCTTTGGTTTTACTTCTCGATTCTGAATGAGTAGTAAATATTGTTTTTTAGCCATGCATTACCTGGACCTCAATTCTGCTAACCAATGGCTTTACAATTACTATGGTATCGTCATACAATCGTCCACGGTATAATAAATACATATAGTGTGCATATATATACATATTACAATAATATTTTGAATTGTTTCAACCTTGACAGTTTTGACACATGTCACTCCATCTGTAGTTTCTTTCATCAAAGGTAAAATGCCAAAATGTGTCATACTGAGACGATATCATTGTTAAGGTGAAGCAATTAATTTCGTGGCCTTAGTCTGTTCCCTGAAAAAGACTCAAAACGCGGTTACACAAAAACATGATCCTATTTATAAATACCAATCTAGTACAAAGCCCCCAGAACAAGGTAGATTTCACTTTAGAATTCTAAAGGGCTACAAAGTGCCTTGGCCAACCGTTGTTTCAGGAACTGAAAATCAATAACTATCCAATGAAGTTTGGGGAAGACATTTATTTGGGATTGGTTCTCCGTGCTATAAATTCTAATAAGCAATATCATAAGCTCATATGTTGAATGTTTGTTACGTAGGTAACCTTGCGATTACATTATACCACACGTACCTGTAGGTAAAAAATCTGTGAAAATACCAAGCTGATCATTCCCTATTTGATATTCAAAAATATACGTCCTGTACGTCATACAACTACGATAACCATTTGCAATGTTACGTTGAGTTCTAATCCAGGAAGATTTAAAACAAAATAAAAGCCTTCCAAGGTATATAAAAGTAGCAAAACAACATTCTTGCAGTAAACCAAATTAAATCCAACACCAGTAGTGTTAATACCCACGTAACAATAGAAAATTCACTTTACGCAGCACTATCTGGCAGAGGTCACACCAGGGTCCGTACTTGGAATACTTGTCATGAACAGAATGCTAGGCTTTTAATTAAGGCTCAAGTAATTTAGAGGGCTGGGTGTACGCGTGGCCATACGTATTAGGTAGAATCTTCTGCATACTCATTTCGAAATGTTTAAACAGCGAGGTACCGGGTGGTGGGCGGAGGGGCGATGGTTAGTTCTCCGCTACAGATAAATTAATAACGTACCTACTGCGTAGCCGTACTATCTATGGGTAGGTACGACACGCATGTCCGCTAGTACCCGCAGAAAGGGTGTTCTCGGTTCCAGTGGAATTATCGATTTGAAATTTGGAGTTGGTATTTCTTAACGTGAGGTCTTATATATGAAAAAGTACGAGATGTTACCAACTAGATTGAAGGAAAACATATGTATTGCCTACAAATTCGCTGAAAAACAGACATAGTACTTTGTTAATGCTAACCTTAATAAATAAATAAATAAATAAATAATGCTGGACAATTCACACAACATTATCTATGTATTTATTTATTTATAATAAATAAGAAGGCGGAAGTTCAAGACGCTCAGTATCAATAGTTCGTTGTTGTTTAACTAGATGTCACAAATAAGATTTGACGAGTTGTTCTAAACAAAATCTCACGGCTCTGCGACATCGAAAGATTTCTACAAACCAAACGGGGTTGATACCTAACCAATGCACTAAATTATTAATAACAGTTTAACTATTTTCCTTGGCAAATTATTTAATGTATAAATAACGATTCCTTATCTTACTAACGTCCAATTACGGGGCAGCAGTTACTAAACATTCTAGCTTACAAAATATTCAAGAGATCACCCTCTAAGCAAGAGATGTGAGATGTAAAATTTGAGTACAACACAGCGCACACCTACCTATTATGAAATTTGGACGCACACATGTAACCGGACACGCACACATGCGAACTCGGACTTAGGCGGCTATCGGGCCGGGGGAGGCTTGAATACTTGCGATGCTCGACCCGGCTTAAATTTTCGTATTAATATGTATCTCTTATACGCGTGGATTTGGCCTCCCCGATGCTACCCGTAATTATTTGGTCGACACATGGAAAGGACCAGCAAGATCCTAAACGAAACTTATGACCAGCAATAATATTGTAATAAAAAGGCTTAACCTAGAACCTTGACATAGATTATAACTTTTGTTTCAACTCCTAATTGGTATTTTAGCCAGCAAGAAGTCCCTCTTTGCTTGCTGTCTAAAAATGTTGCGTAGTTACCACCGAGGTTACCTTACCTACCCTTTTTATGTTATAAATCCCTTTTTATGTTATAAATCCAAATGCTTCTAAACACTTATGCTAGTTAAATCTTCGAAGTGCTTATAAAAGCAAGAGCAGCAGAAAAAAGCGCCCATTTCTGGTTATAAGCCTTCTTTCTAATTGATAATACCTACTTTTTGCAACACAACACCGCATTAATTGCTTTTCTCAGCGTTGCGACAACCCGCCTACAATTCATGGAGGTGCTGAAAATGAACATGACATGGTCACGATCAACACCTCCTGTATGGTGGAGATGCTGAATATGACCATTTCACGGTCATTTTCAGCACCTTCACCATACATTATATGCCACATGGGCACTATCTATGAAAAGTTTCTTTCAAAGTGCTTTCTTGCACAGTGACTAAGATAAATAACATTCTTTATACTCCGTCCACGCAAATATTTTCTTTTTGACAGCTCAAGTGACAATCATTTTGTCCTAATATAATATATACTTATAATACTATACAGATTCGATGTTTATGACAATTGATTTTGTTTATAAAGAAAGTTTTATATTGTTTAATATTGTTTGTACATTTTATCGGTCTACTTTTCTACAATTATTTCTGTAAAAAATCCTTGAAATCGAAGATATGAGTCTTTCCCTTCTTCTACATATCTTATTTCTTGTGATTTTGATGAGAAATTCGTCTCTTTGTTATTTTTTCTTTAAAATGATTCATTAAACGTCGCGATAGCGGTGAATGTTCTGATTATTTGTTACAAAGAACATATTAATTGAATTTGACTGTAAAGCAATATTATCATAGAAAAACAGCCAATTTTCTCTACCTGTCATTGAGTTTTCGGTCAAAAGTATATTTGTTATCGTTTTAAATGCGATAGGTTCTCTAAAAATCGCATAAAACAGAAGTATTTTAAAACAGTAGTTTTTATGCGATTTTTAGAGAACCTATCGCATTTAAAACGATAGCAAATATACTTTTGACAGAAAACTCAATGACAGGTAGAGAAAATTGGCTGTTTTTCTATCAACAGTGATTGACCCAAGGTTATATATGGAATATAACTAAAACCTTTGTATTCATCTCCGGCCGGTAATGATTTCGGATCACTGAAAATTAATTTCTGAGTTTGAAAGCAAATTGATATATAGAGCAGAATGGAGGAAATTTATCCATTCTACCTTTGGTCTTAGAACAGGCAGTAACTATACGTTCTACTTCTTCGATTGAAAAACCTTGAGTCTCCATCATGGAGCCCTGAACCCTTGAAGAGAAACTGCCCTGAGCTTGCCTGAGCCTCTTCTCCTACCTTGAGAACCCTTAAAGAAGAACTGCCCTGGGCTTTCCTGAGTCTTCTCCTTCCTTCCCTTGATTTGGAACCTATTTACACCCTATCTCCAAAATCTGCAGACGCAGCTGGCTCCCAGTCCTCGAGCTTCCTGGCAGCCCCGTTCCAGGAATCCATTTCCGGAGTTCACAATGGACGCAGCTGGCTTCCTGTGTGCGAGCTACCCGGCAGCCCAGTTCCAGCAGTTCCGGCTCCAGTTGCAGAGCTCACAGCGCTACAATCCTCGGTTTCGTAAAATTTGTGTACCTAAGGTTACCTTACTCACTTCATCAATAAATATTCGAAATTACCCTCTTTTCTTTCTCAACTATTAGGATCTGAATAACTTGTGCGTAGGATCCTTCTCTTAAGCAACTACAGGATTTAAATAACTTGTGCGCAGGGACCTTCCTTCTCTTACGTTACAAGAAGTGGTAATCGATTATGTTATTTTCGCTCACTATTTTGTATTATTTTACAGCCATGTAGGTAGACAAGACACTCCAGCTCACGAGTGAATCGATACATAATCTAGACATTATATAGTAGTTAGTGCTTTGGTTTAGACTGTAAGCTAACTAATGTTTTGTTAAATTAAATAAATAAATAAATAAATTATGCTTCGATTCACTCGTGAGATAAGGCTCATTTACATAGGGTCAGTACACAAGTCAGTAGTGGCGTCTGTGCCGGCGCCGACACTGACTTAAACTGTTAACATGAAGTCTGTAGTCGTAGCAAATTCTTGACGGTGAGCACACGTGTGTGAAGTCAGTTGGAAAGAAAAATGAATTCGCGAAAACAGCAGAAACAACGATTGAATGAATTGTTGATTTTTTTTCCATTAGCTGTTTAATGAATTAGCAGAAATGTAGGAAAATGAGTTAACTAAAACTAAATGAATTTAGATATTAAAATGGATTGACGACAGAAAAAACACTTAAAGCAATTGAGATTTGAAGACCCTGCTGAATACAGAATGTCAGTAGGGGTTTATTGGGCATTGAAATCCACTCCGTGAATTTTCATGCCCAAAAAACTCGTGTTTAATGCAAGAACTAGCAATCCTACAGCTCACATCACCGATGGCTAGGTGAGGAACGGGATTATCGCCAGCAACGCACGTGTTCAGGTAAACCAACGTGTTCCTACCACACTGCTTCTCTTGTTCGCATCGCAGAGGATAACGGATGAATGGGATTACAAACACTTCCATCGCTAGCAACGCACGTGTTCAGGTAAACCAGCGTGTTCCTACAACACTGCTTCCGTTGCTTGCATCGCAGAGGATAACGGATGAACGGGATTACAAACACTTACATCGCCAACAAAATCTATGGGTACTAAATGTTTTATTTATACCCAACTACCTATATAAAGACTTTATTTCTCATTTATTCACCATTTGGCTTTCAACACTCATGATATAATAAAGAGAAATGAAATTTGCTAAGCAACCATATTCATTAGAAGTTGATAAAATATGTGATGAAAAGAAAAGTTCTCATTTGCGTCATGGTAACCTTTTACCGAATACCATCAGATGTTTAGTTTGTGGTCCATCAAACTGTGGGAAAACGAATCTAGTGATTGGTCTTCTTTTGCATGAGGACGGGCTTAGGTTTCAGAACGTTTATGTTTATTCAAAGACGCTCCAACAACCTAAATATTTATTTTTAGAAAATGTTTTAAACAAAGTCTCTGGTGTTTTAATGAAGAAGTATGGTCAGCATGATGATGTCTTAAGCCCGCAAGAAGCAAGACCACAATCTGTCATAATCTTCGATGATGTTGCTTGTGAAAACCAAAATAATATTCGAGATTACTTTGCTATGGGAAGACATCGATTTATAGATTGTTTTTATTTAAATCAGACTTATAGTAAAATCCCAAAACAACTTATACGAGACAATGCAAATCTTCTAATTCTTTTCAAACAAGATGATATTAACTTAAGACATGTTTACCAAGAACATGTGAATACTGATATGTCTTGGAACGAGTTTCGTGATATGTGTAGCAAAATTTGGAGTGAAGCATACAGTTATTTAGTGATTAACAAGGACTGTGAAAAAAATAATGGGTGCTATAGGAAAAAATTTGACACATTTGTTGTTTTTAATTAAATATTTTATCTATTAATGTCAGACATAACTTGATCGTTGTTGAGAACACAGTGATTAGTTACTTTGAATAATTAAGTATTTTAGGATCTTATTTCTGAGTAAAGGTGGGTGACAAGGATAATTACTAAAATGGAAACAGATCTCAAAACCCAAATAGTAAATGCCGTTGAAGCTGTAAAACGTAAAGTGCGTAAAATGCGATATGTTGAAACCGATAACGATCAAATTTTAAAAAATGTTTTTAAACCTTTAACTGATCCTCTAAACCAATTAGCAAATTTAGATACAAAAATTGATATCGAATATCCCGACGTGAAAAACACCTTCTCTCATCATGTTCCTCATTCAGATATTGTTAAAAATATATCTAATAAAGAACGCGAGGATGAATACGATTTTAAAAATGAAGAAGTTGAAACGGGTGAAAGTGATGATGAAGAAGTTGAAGATGAAGAAAATAAAAACAGTATAAGTGATGACTCATTTAAAACGTTTGAGTCTGAACCAAGCCCTTTTAAAAATATTTCATCATGGTTACTTTCTTCTCATGTAATGAAAGAGATACCATTTGGAATTCGTAGTGAAAATGGAAAACTGAAAATGGGTTCATCTGATTTAAAATTAAATGAAAATCTTGTTATAGTTGGTAATCGAAAATATAAAAGAACTTTAGGTTTAGATGAATTGATTATGAAAAAAGCCCCTGATCTAGCCTGTGTTAAACAAGATGATGTGCTTAATTATAAACAAATACTTTTAGATACAAATGCACACCGTCGAGATTATGATCCTGCAAAACCAATTAAAAGCAATAAAGGTTTAAAATACTTACGTGTTATAAAACCATTATTTCAAGTAAAAGAACAAAGTAAAGTACAAGGAAAAGGAGTAGGTTTACCATTGCTAAAGACATGGAAACCAAATGTTGATTATGTATATTGGGATGATCCTAATGAATTGGTTGAAAGATTAAAATTATTAATTGCTTCTAGAGCAGCAGGAAATAGTGGGTTAAGTAATGAAATAATTTCTATTATTGAAGAGTTGCGAGAATGTGGAATTTTAAATTAGCTAAATAAATTCGATTTATCTACTTAATATTTTCATTTAACATCCTTCCTTTGAATGAAGAAGATCTCTTCACGGACATGAACATCGATAAATTTGGTCATCACATTCATAAAAGATTACGAGTTTCTGAAATATTAGATTTTCAAGATAGTGCATTATTGAAAAAAGACAGTGGTGAATATGATTTACAATCATCTTCATTAAGAGGTGTTAAGCGTCCACAGTTTGCTGATGAAGCAGTTAATAAAGATTATTTAGATGATGTTATTAAATCTTTAAAACAAGACATTAACGCTAAAATTATTCAAATTTTTAAGCATATAGATGAGCAGTTTGTTAATAAACAAAACAAGGAAAAGAAACTCACACAAACACAAGAAAAAAAAGGTTATAATACATAATCATAATGATCAAACAACAAATTGTTAATGAAATTCATAAGGCCGCTAGAAAACATTTTAATAGACGGAGTGTTGTTTTAAAAGGAATTGATGACTTATGGCAAGCAGATTTAATTGATCTACAAAGATTTAAAACAATGAATCGTGGTTATAAGTTTATACTTATAGTCATGGATTGTTTATCAAAATTTGCCTGGACATTACCTGTTAAAACTAAAACAATGTCAGAAATTGCGAACGCTTTTAACAGTATTATATCCTCATCCAAACGACATCCAATCAATCTGCAAACAGATCATGGTAATGAGTTTTACAATAAGCTGTTTCAAAATGTTGTTAACAAATACAGTATAAATCATTATTCATCTTACTCTATACTGAAAGCATCACTTGTTGAGAGGTTAATCAGAACTATAAAAAGTAAATTATTTAAACAATTCAGTCTAAATGGTAATTATAAATGGGTGGGGAAACCATTAAAATCTGTAACTGATTCATATAATAATACTAAACATCGGATAACGAAATTCAAACCCAGTGATATTAATATTTCCAATGAGAAGCAAATATTAAAAAATATTAACAAAGCTTATAATGTTAAAACATTTAAACATGAAAAAAACAACCTTTATGTAGGTGATGTCGTTAGAATAAGTAAATATAAAAGTATTTTTGAAAAAGGCTATACCCCAAACTGGTCTACAGAATTGTTTAAAATAAATAAAATCAAAAAAACTAAACCACTCACTTATGCAATTGAAGACATGAGAAAGCAACCCATATTAGGTTCGTTTTATGGATACGAACTTCAAAAAACCAAATATCCAGATACATTTTTGATAGAAAAAGTATTAAAAAGAAATGGGGCCAGACTTTTTGTAAAATGGTTAGGTCATAGTGAGAAAGATAATAGTTGGATTGATAAAAAGGCATTAGTTTTTTAATTTATTACATTCACTTACAAACTATGCAAGGAGGTGGACTTGTTAACAATATCATTAACCATTTACCATTTGAACTACATTTACCTGGGTACAATTACTGTGGACCTGGAACCAAACTACAAAAAAGGTTATTGCGAGGAGACAAAGGTATCAACAAATTAGACGAAGCTTGTAAGGTTCATGATAATAGCTTACACTAATACTGATATCGAAAGCCGTCGAAAAGCCGATTTAATTTTGATGAATATGGCTAAACAAAGGCTTAAATCGAAAGATGTAGGTAGAGGTGAAAAAATTGCATCTTGGATTGTTAACAAAGCAATGAAAGCTAAACTAAACACTGGATCAGGTTTAAAGACTTTTAAAAATATAATATCTAAAATACGAACTAAAATAAAAAAGAAAACTCCTAAAACTGTATCAACTATGATAAAAATGGCTTATTCAGCAGCAAGAAAGTTAGTACCTAAAGATAAAACTATAAAGGTACCTCGTGTTATTCCATTACCTAAAACCGGAGGAATACTTCCTTTGATACCCATATTTGCAGGACTTTCTGCATTGGGTACTTTAGCTGGTGGGGCAGCAGGTATTGCAAAAACTATAAATGATTACAAGTCATCCAAAGATAACCTGCGTGAATCTGAACGTCACAATAAGACTATGGAATCAATAGCAATCGGGAAAGGATTACACATTAAACCATATAGAAAAGGGCAGGGTCTATTTATTAAAAATTTAAAAAACTAAGTGTGAGGCTACCTAATCGTCCACTTACAAATTTCGATCTAGAAAAACATGCAAAGGGTTTGCCATATTTTCGTGGTGTTTTTATGAAAGATCAATTACCAATAAAATCGAATCGTGTTGAGTGTGGAATTGTTAATCTGGATGATTCAAATAATTCTGGAACACATTGGGTAGCCTATGTTAAAATAAATAATTATTGTGAATACTATGATAGTTTTGGAAACTTGAGACCTCCCTTACAGATGATAAAATATTTCAACAAATGCTTGATTTTTTACAACTATAAGAGAGATCAAAAGTTTAATTCTATAGTCTGCGGACATTTGTGTTTGAAATATTTACGAAATTTTTGGAATAAAATCAATAAAACATGATGAACAATTGTATTTATATCATTATCACCATGTCTTTCACACTATCTATATCAGGCAACACCTCAGTTTTATCCTCTAATTTTTCTCCTCCTCTTCAACTTGAAAGTGATTATGAATGTGCTTTATTATATTTATCCACGTTTAACTCAATCCCAAATATCGATAGCACAAACAATAAGTTTTATTATGGTGCTAATGAAAAAATTGAAATACCAGAAGGTACATACGAACTACAAGATATAGCTGATTATTTACAAAGCAAAATACAAAATGCTTCTTTAATCCTGAAATCAAATAACAACACTCTGAAAACTTCAATATTTAGCACTAAAGATATAAACTTCAAAAGAAGTGGAAATCTGGGAAAACTGTTGGGGTTTAGAGAACAAGTACTAAAAGCACATAAATTACATGAATCTGCTCTCCCTATCAACATTCTATCTACAACTATCGTGAGGATTGAATGTGATATAGTCAGCGGATCATATATCAATGGTAAATCTAGTCATATTATTCACGAATTCGCTCCGAATATACCTCCTGGGTACAGAATAATTGAAATTCCAAGAAACGTTATATATTTCCCAATCACTCAAAAAAATATATTATCAATAAATATTCGATTGATCGATAATAATAATAAATTGGTTAATTTTCGAGGAGAAGAAATTCAACTTTACTTACACATCAGGAAAAAATGATTGATTACAATAAATATATGCCTGCTAACGCTATTACCTTCACAACTAAAAGAGCAACTCACAAAGACACATCTTTTAAAAACAAACAAAAGTTATCAAAAGAAAATAAAAAATTTCTTAAAAATATCGGTCTGTTAAAATGAATATACTAGACATCTCACACACCCCAGCCTATGATACCAGTATTGATGGTATAGAAGTACATTCATATAAGCCTTATGTCACCAGTTTTAATAGGAATGATGAAATTAGAATACCAATCAACCAACAAGATCTCTACGTATTACCATCTGCAAGTACTCTTTACTTAGAGGGTGTAGTGAAAGTAACTAAAAGAGACTCGCTAGAGAAGGTGTCAAGTATTCAACTTACTAATAACCCTTGGCTATTTCTATTTCAAGACATTCGTTATGAGCTTAATGGTGTTGAAATCGATAAAGTAAAAAATGCAGGAATCACTACAACAATGAAATCATATCTTTCTATGAATGAAAGTGAATCTAAAATGTCTAAGGCTTGGTGTTGGGATATTGATGGAACTAAAAATACGCATGCAGGTAACTTTTCTGTGTCAATACCACTATGCAATATACTTGGTTTTGCAGAAGATTATAAGAAAGTTATAATAAACTGTAGACATGAATTGATACTTTTGCGTAGTAATACTAATCATAATGCTTTAAAATTAAATACAAACGAAGTACTGGAAGATATTGAAATACATAAAATAGTATGGCGTGTTCCACATGTTAAAGTGTCAGATAGAGAAAAAATTAATTTACTTAAGGTCTTAGAAAAAGATCGCTCTATACAGTTTGCATTTCGAAACTGGGATCTTTATGAATACCCAATGCTTCCTAAAACTACTAAGCATACTTGGTCAATTAAAACATCTTCACAAATTGAAAAACCAAGGTATGTTGTAATTGGTTTACAAACAAATAGAAAAAATAAGGGAGATAGTGATATGTCACGTTTCGACCATTGTGACCTTCGTGATGTTCGGGTGTATCTTAATTCAACATATTTTCCTTATGAGAGCCTTAACGTAAATTTTCCAAAAAATAAATATGCTTTATTATATGAACAATATGCTAGATTCCAACAGTCTTATTATGGACGTAGAACCGAACCATTGTTGAGTTCAAAATATTTCGAAGAAATTGCACCATTATTTGTTATTGATTGTTCAAGACAAAACGATAATCTGAAATCTGGGGCTGTAGTTAGTGTGGTGGTAGAAATAGAAGCCAACACTGAAATACCAGATCAAACCTCTGCTTATTGTCTTATTCTAAACGATTGTATTATAGAATACAAACCGCTTAGTAATATTGTTAGAAGGATATCATGAATTCTAATATTATAGTAGTTGATGTACAAGGATTCAAAAATACGAAAAATGAGTTTATCATAAAAGAATTTGCATACTGTACGTTTAATTATACCCAGGTATTTTTAATAAAACCACCTTACATGTTTTCTAAATTAAGTTATGAAGAAAAGAAACTTGTTAAATGGGTTGAATATAATCAAGGATTTTATTGGGATCAAGGTCATATTGACTATAGGGAATTTAAACGTGTAATAAAACCTATCTTATCACATAAGCTTGTTATTGTAAAGGGGTTAGAAAAAACTAAATGGGTAAAAGATCTATGTCATGAATGTAATGTAGTAAACGTTGAGATCAAAGGTTGCCCTAACCTTTTTATGTTAAAAACAAAATATTGTGAAAAAAGTCATACTTATAACTGTTTTGTTCATAAGAAACAATGTGCATTATCAAATGCATTGTGTGTTAAAAAGTGGTGTAATGATAATAATGTATTTATGAATTTAAGTATTTAATTATGAATAAACACATCCTGAGCTAATACTACTTGATTTGTTATTTGTTACCTACCCCTACTCCACCTTGCGTGTGGATATATGGGGTATAAAAATGTAGGTGTCTGCCTTAGCCCTAATTTCATAATTTCATAATCAGCTCCTACTATCACACTAATATTATAAATGCGAAAGTTTGTAACCTCTTCACATTAAAAAAGTGCTGGACCAATCGGAGTGAAATTTCCATACATGTAGTTCTACTTCAGGAATAAAACACAGGCTTATATTTTTTTCCCTTAAACCACTCCACATAGGATATAAATAACCTTTAAAAGTTTCTGTAGAAACAACGCATGCAAAGCCGCTGGTATAAACTAGTAATAAAAATAAAAGAAAATATTGTCATAGATAGATGTTTTATTAAAATAGTTTAATTAACAAAGATACTTAATTGAATTTAGGGCTAAAAACAAATAAAAACGATTCGGTTTACAATAGGAAGGTAGTAGGTATTTCATTGAATTTATTTATAAGATTTCATCACAAATTTTTTTTGAAATTTTCCTTACTACAGCTTCTGTATGGTCTAAAATATCATCCATTACTTCACTCACAACATATTGTGTATTTACAAGGATATTGTCACTTTCTTCTGGGTTAGATATGTCTATTATTTTAATTTGAATAAGTTTCTGACCTCTCTTAGACTTTTTACTTATGATATGGGATCTACTCATAATCTTTTTTTTTGCACATTCCCGTTTCTTTTTTGCTTGTCTTTCGACACAGTGTTGATTATTTGCTATCTCCGGGTAAAGCTCATCAAAGCCAGCTAGAGGGTCTTGAGCACATTGGAAAAAATCATCAGGAGAAGAATCCATTACCTAAAACGAATAAAAAAAAGGTTTATAGAAGTAAAAACCAAAAACCATTCACTAGTTTTATACAAATGTAATTAAAGTAGCTCGTGTGAATGACCTATGTTGAACTGTGACTACCTCTTTTACAGAATAAATTACAGTAGGTACTGTTTATTTATGAATTTGCATACGATGCTCTATTCCTACCTCAGTACCTAAGGTCGTAAACCTACTCATCTACCTACCTATTTGGTGCGGGAATCAAATAACATGTTTTGAAGCTTATGAAATAATTATACATTTTTAATACCTACCTATATTTTTAAGTCGGATCAGAGTAATGTTATAAATGCGAAAGTTTGGATAGGTGAAAGGATGGATAGATTTTTTATGCATTGATGATTGTTACTCTTTCATACCAATACTATTGAAAGGATTGAGGTGATATTTTGTTTAGATGTAAGTCTAAACATAGAATAACACATAGAGTGTATATCCTATAAAACAGTTCCTGTAGAAAACAACCTTGAAACGTTATCGAAATAATGTGTAAAGGCTTTGTCTTAGGTAGAATCTAGTATGAATAAAATAAAATACTCTTGAAAAAGATATGTCTTTATAACAATTACAATTATAAATTTATTAGTACATACATAAAAATTAAATTGGTAGGTACATTCTTCAACTACTTAAGGTAAACATACAAAGGTAACAATTTGCTAGGTAGGTATAAGCAGCACTCTGTGCGTGACATGTGTCTAGACAACCTCTGTGGCATGGTGGGTGAAGGTCCACCTATGATGCAGGAGGTTGTGGGTTCGATTCCCCTTCACGCAAATGTGTGTACAATCTACAGTTATTTTATTTATGATTTTCTAGATGTTTCCTATGTTAAATAAAAATTATCTATCTATACAATGTATTTATTATGTATATCAGTCAGTTATCTAGTACCCATAACACAAGCTCTGCATGGCTTAGGGCTAGATAATGCTGTGTGAATTATCTAACATTATTATTATTTGTACCAACCTTCCTAACAAAATTTAGGTTTATTTCTCTAACCATTAAAAATAGAAACATTGCCCCATGCTCTTGTTGCAACATTGCAAGTAGATATAGAACGCTTATCGTCATTATTTGATAAAGCAACTTTATTTGTGCTTTGAGTAAATATTTCATGTTTTATGGACTTAAATAAGATGTTTTTTTTACGGATGATTTTATTATTGAACAGGACATTCTGGTAATCAGATAAGTTTAGATTTTGTGTTACCCTTGATTGTATACCTTTAGCTTTTTTAATAGTAAATTCTTGGGTTTTAATACAATACAGTTTTGATCTCAAACCAACAAATTCTAAAATAATTTTACCACCCATTTCATCTTTGAAAAGTCCTGGAATTTTTTTATTTTGTGGTAAGATCTGAAAATCATTTTTGACATCATAACTACTGGTATCAAAATAATTCAAAAAAATATTTTTTAGGTCTAGATAAAAGTCATCAGTGGATAAAAGATAAATAAAAGAATCAGTATCCGTGTAACACAGTGTTACACGATTTTTATAAAACGGTTTTATAACATTATAATGAAAATTGTACATGTGAGCTTTTGAAAGTTCTAGAACGGTAAAACCTATATAAATTGGTTTATCTAATGTCAAACTGTTTGGTTTCATTTGGATTGCAACCAAGTTTTCACTAAAAACCGAAACACTGTGGAAATAAGGATCGGCAATCAGTCTCTCCGCATATTGTGATTTTTTAGTTTTGTTATTGTTATCATACCACTGATTAACTAATCGAACATTTACCCTTTTTTCAGTATTTTCCAACGTTTTCCCGAACACACTGTTATTCAAAAGCTTAAAAAAATCTTGTTCAAAGGTATTGTTAGCCTTCTTTCGTAAATCGGTATTAAGATCAATATATTTTTTTAAGTAGGGTTCTTGTCTAAACGTTATGACTCTATGAATTTTACGTAAAATTAAACCATGTTCTAAGCATTTCTTCAAATAAACAAAATACAAAAATACAAAATACAAAATATTTATTCACAAACTTAAAATACATTAAATAACAGTGTTTGAGAACCCCTTTTAAGTAAAGTATTTTACCTGTGTTAGGGGAATCTCGCTCTGCCGCAAACAATAGAATTTGGAACGTACATTAAGTTCAGCTAGTAGGTTATTATATATATAAGGCTACTTAAATTATAGAGCTTATTATTTACAAAAAATAAAGTTGATTTTTGTTTATTTTAGATATTTGGAAAGTGAGCGCGCATGTAATTCTATAGGTGTGCGTGTATGAGTGTGTAGGGGTGTGTGCGTGTGATTGAGATTGGTGCTCCTGAGGACACCGGTCTCTTAAGAGTCCGGGCAACGGAAGACAACCATTTGTGTGTGTATGCGTGTGTTTGGGGGGGGGGTGTTAATGTGTGTGTGTGGGGGTGTTGTGTGTGACGATGTATGGTATATGTGTGTTTGTTAGTATATGTGAACCTGTAAAATTTAAATATTAGATAGTAGAGTATGTAGAGATACATGAAAATAATAGGAGAGAAGACAGAGGAAAACCTAACATAACCTATCAAACAGTGCTTCCGTTTCGTCATAGCTTAAGTAGAGTAGCCATTTGGTTAGTTTCTTTTTCAATTCACAGTTACTTAAGCCATAAATATTCAGTTTTTTGTTAATTAAGTTATATATGTGGGCGGATTGGGATACATATTGTCGTGCAGCAAAATTAGATCTTACAGTTACTTTATTAATAATGTTTTTATTTCTTCGCTGTGTTGTTTGACTAGTTATGAATTTTAAATGTTTATGGATTTTTAGGACTATGTTTAAGGTATATAATTTTCTAATCGTAAGCAATTCTGATTCCGTATAAAGTAAATAAGTTGGATATCTGTATGGTCTAGAGTACATTACTTTAATAAGAGACCTTTGCGTTCTTTCTACTTCTATAAATTTACTCTTTATGGCTCCCCCCCAAACGGTTATACAGTAGCTTATGACTGATTCTGCTAAGGAAGTGTAAATTTGGCTTAGTAAAGGTTTGGAAGCGGAATTTCTTAGTCCCTTAAATATCCAAATAAGTTTCCTTACTCTACCCGCCAGCAGTTCTATTTGTGCATGCCATGACAATCGCTGATCAATCATTATGCCCAAGTACTTGGTTGTCTTAACTTTAATGATTTCAGGACAGGGGCACACCAGATCGTTACGATTGCAGGAGTGAATTTTTATATTGTAATCAGTGGGGGGCTGCGTGTTATTATACATTGAAAAAGTCATAAAGTTGGTTTTAGTAACATTAAGGGTGAGTGCATTGTTCTTGAGCCATTCAGATACAATTGAGAGTCCAGCTTCAGCCTTCTGTTTAACATCGTCCCATGATTTGCCGGTGAAAACTATGGCAGTATCATCTGCATAAGAGAAGATTTTGGCGTCACTAAGTTCAAGGCTGCAGAGGTCGTCAATGTAGACGAGAAACAGTGTCGGTCCGAGTACGCTACCTTGTGGAACCCCATAGCCAATGTCCTCGTCTTCACTGACAACCCCACCAATCTTAACCCTTTGTTTTCGCTCTTGGAGATAGTCAGACAGTAAATCTAGGGGCTTACCACGAATACCCTTATTTTCTAGTTTATTAATAAGAGCGGGAATAGATACGGTGTCGAACGCTTTCTTCAAATCTAGGAAAACTGCTAGGCATTTCTGTTTGCGATCTACTTCATCAACGATGTGATTGGTTAAAGCAGCGATAGCGTCTTCAGTTGAACGGCCATTCCTAAAACCGTATTGTGAGTTGGAGAATAAATTAAATTTTTCAAAGTACGAATGTAATCTAATGTTAATAAGTTTCTCCAGTATTTTAGAAATTGAGGAAAGAACTGAAATTGGCCTATAATTATTGAGTTCATCTCTATTCCCATTTTTAAAAACCGGTGTTATTATAGCCTTTTTAAGTTGTCTTGGGAATACACCTTTATCAAAACAGAGATTTACTAGATGGCATAACATTGGTGTAAGAATATCTTTAGCAAGCTTCAGAAAACTCGTAGGAATGTTATCAGGGCCAGGCGCACTTTCAGATTTCAAATTCATTATGACCTTATTTATCTCAATTGGATCTGTTTCTAGTAAGACAAACGATGAAACCTGTTTAAGTGTTACAAATGGAGATATAATACTTAACGACTGGTTAGCCCTGCAATTAGCAATAGCTTGAGCTAGATCATTACCAATATTAGCGAAAAACTTGTTTACAAAATTAACTGACTCATTAGGCGATGGTTTTATATCAAGGAGTTGGATATTAGGTGTTTTTGTAGGTTTGTAATGAGTAATAGCGTTTATGGTTTTCCAAAGATTTTTACTATTCTTAGCATTTTTATATAGTTGGTCTCTTTCATATTTTCGTTTTAGTTTTTTAATTAAATTGTTGCAGAAGTTTCTATATCTCCTATAAGTTATACTAAGTATTTTGTCGTTTGGATTATTTCGTAGTTTTTTTTGCATACTATTTCTATTTTTGATACAGCGTAAAATGCCCAGGGTAATCCAAGGTTTAATGAGTTGTTTGCTTCTAGGTACACGAACTATCTTTGTATGCATAGATAGACTTTGTTGAATAGTATTTATTAATTTATCACATAAATAATTTGGATCGCATTGTTGTTTAAGTAAGTCTGCAAAATTAAATTCTTTTAAATATTGTAATGATTTTTCATATTCTGTTTTTGTCTTGTATGTTATAGAATTATTAATTTGTATTTTAGATATATTAACTAGAATTGATAGGTGATCCGTAATCGACGTGTTAACTACAGCAATAGTTGCAGAGTTTTTATGTTTATTTAATTTTAAGATAACATGGTCTAGGCATGCCGTTTCTCTTGTTGGAAGATTATGACCAGACAATAGTCCGTGCATTGATAGTACATTCAAATAGTTTTGTCTGTTATTTTTCTCATAAGTTATTTCAGAGTCTCTAGGTAGAGTATTTATATTTATGTCCCCGACTATTATTATGGTTTCATGATTTTTAATAGTTTCTAAATGTTTATTTAAAGATTCGATAAAATTTTCAGCATTTTTGTTTGATGGTGAACGGTAAATACAGAGAATTATAATATTATGGATAAATACTTGGAGACAGGACGCATGAATTAAAATTATTTCTTTGACTCGGACGTTATGGCATTTTTTTATATATGTTGCAACTCCATCGTTTTGGTTAAGGTGCGAAGTGGTTACAAAAGAGTTATAATCTGTTAAGTTAGGAACATTTTTATGTTCTGATAATCTGCACTCCGTCATAACTATAACATCAAAATTAATTTTTAGTAAGGTAAGGTTAGACTCTAAATCGGGAAAATTCTTATAAATACTTCTTATGTTCTGTGTAAATATACTAATGTCAGTACGTTTTATAGGAAAACTGGTAGATAAGTCTTCAACCGAGCACTCAAAAGAACGGGCTATTTCGGAACAATCTAATTCATTTATATTTGTATTCATCATTAAAATTCTTCATAGTAATTACAGTGTTATCAAGAAGTATCAGGGTGTATTTCGCACTGTGTAGAAATATAAGTGAATGTATAGTTTTATAATAAGAAAAATATACATATAGCATTACAAAGTGATAGTTTGACATTTTACAGGGAAGGCGTGTAGTGTAAGTATAGCTTATAGGTTGGTTATTGTAGATAGTATGTTGTGTTAATTGTATGTATTTTGTGTGTGTGGTGTTAATAGCGTGTGTTATTGTTTGGTGATTGTAAGTATTCTGTTGTTTGAATGCGGTGGGTGTTGTGTTTGCGCTCTGTGTATAGAATATTATTATTATTTTAGTGTATAGTGATTTAGTTAAGCATTTTCTTATTACATAAACTAGTCATGCAGCCTGAAAGAGCATTTGCACTTGGCTTTCAGTTTTAATTTGGATTACCGGTGTATTATCTGCTTGTCTTAAATAAATTCTACCGAAGGACGTCCAGCAGTATTTGTACTTTTTAGACTTGGCTAGATCCCGAGCAAGGAAAAAGAGACGTGAAGCCTTTAACGTCAGTTGCTCCGATACGAAGATGGGCGTTTCTTCATCCTTCTTGAGTCCCAAATGTTTAGCCCGTAGTTTATCCTTATTCCCAGAATTGAAGGATTTTGTTTTTTTCAAAAAATCTGTTTTTATTATGGTGGAGGATAATTCAGCAATAATGGGAGTTCTTGTCTGTCCGTTTCGGTTATCACGTACTCTATATATGTCCCTGATGTCAGTCTTGCTAATATTACATTGTATCGCTTTACCAAGATGCAGTAACATGTTAGCGAGGTCTTCCTTGTCTTCCGTGGTATGTTTAGGAACATTTTTTATCTCGATCGAAGTTTTGCGGCTGCTCCTCTGCATGTCCTCAAGCCTGTCCTCCATTAGTGTAGTGCATTCTCGGTATTTTATTTGCTGCTGTTCAAGCTGCTCAACCTTTTTTGATAAAATGGAGCTTTTTTCCATACAAATTTCAAAATTTGCAGTGAGTGTGGACACCTGCTTCTCCATGTCCGAATGGCATTTTTTGAGGTCCTTAATTTCCTTTTTCAGGTCACTCATATCTGATGATATTGCAGATAATTTTTTGTCCTGATTTTCTTGGAAAGTTTTAAAAAGGTTTGTTATATGCTCTGTAAGTTCATGTTTAAATGTTGTCAATTTAAACGTTATTGTCGCATCTAAGTCTGATTTAGGGCTACGCATTTTTTTCAATCGCCGGCGGTTCACTTTGCACGAGTCCGATTCTTGGTCAGTTTCTGGCCGACTTGCGGCGTACTGCTGTTTTCCCTCTCTATCGGTGGAAGGCGGGGAGCGTTGCATGTTGATTTGATAATTTTAAGCAGATCAGCAGAAGAAATATTCTATTTGCAAAGCAAATTTTTGGGTTTGCTAATTAATTTAGTGTAGGCACTTGTAGCGTGGCGAAGCGTAGCAAAGCATTCCCAAATTTCGGCGTCCTTGGTAATTACTCGTTGGTGGAGCGGTCAGTACCTCGACTGCTGTTCTAGCGGTCCCTAGTTCGAGTCAGCGCGGCTATCACTTTTTGTATTTCTTGTAAGTTTCTGTGACTTACATTGAAGGGTTCAGCGCGACCAGCGGAGACTCCAGGGTCCACAGGGCGAAGTCCGGGGCACAGCACAACTTATTTAAATTTATATTTAAAAATTCAGTGACACAGACAACACGTCCACTTCGTACAAGAGCCGCGCGGCAAGAGGCTCTTGTACGAAGAGAGATGGGATATCGATGGGATCAAGAGATAAACATAATGAATAACATAGTTATACTTGTTATATAAGTTAGGTATAAGTTTGCTGTTTTTTCCTCCAGGAGGAACACATTTTTCAGGACAGAATGGGAGGTCATTGTGTTCTAAGTGAAGATTTTTAGGGTATAACAAATCCACTTCTAAAATATACCCCCATGTAGAGGTGTCTAATGTACTACATATGTCCAATTCAATAATTTCATCTGAACTTAAGAACCGGAATTCTGAGAAAGGTAAATATTGACACATACTAAACCCATAAAGATTATTACAATCTAGATAAACGATGTGTTTTTCAGGTTGAGAATCATCGTACGAATCCATGTACTTATGATTCGCTTTAGCATGGCGGTGTGAACACATACACAAACCCCCTCGAATACCTGACTGTATCATTTTTACTATTTCTAGATCACTCACGAGCTCGAGTTGAATATTAGTTATTAATAACATTGCATCAAATGATAAACTTGGTGCAGTTATATAGAATGCTGGGTCTAGCTTATAATGCTTTTTGCATGTAACTCTGAATTTTTCAAAGATATCTGCTAATAAAAGAACATCAGTTTTCAAATATAAATCAGTATACTCCCCTAAATTATCTATATCGAATTTTTCCCAAACTGATTGTGCATGGTGATAGTCATAATCAGATACACTTTCATCAGTTAAGATATTGTGAAAGCATTCTTTAGAAGGAAGCTTAGTTTCCTGATATCGTTCCCAATTCGTTATATAGTTATAGGGATAAACTCCTTTCCGCGTAAGTAAATTAAATTCATCTACTCTTGGGAAATGTTTCTTCATTAATTTAAAATCGTTTGTATTCATAGTTCGTGCGAGATGATCTAAACTTCCTGCCATGAAATTAAAAGAATCCAGAAATCGTAATTGGATAAAGTCGTTGTCATTTATGGGTACAAATTTTGTAATTGATATATATTTTTCCTTAGTTTTTGGGATCACTTCAATTTTTCCTACACGTTCTCCTAGTTCTTTAATAAATAAATGACAATCATAACCAGACAAATTGTGAAAAAATATAGGAATAAAATTTGGTACTTTGTATAATAAATTACAATATCGATGTGCTGCACCCCTATAACGTCCTGTCAAGTGACAATGATCCCTTACTTTATTTTTACATAACAAATTAGAGCATATATGACAATGACTAGCATTTCTAAAATCAAAGGCATTGCTCTCCGTAAAAATCATTGGTCTCTTTTGGTTTAGTAAATAGTATATTTCTTTGACATCCTTAAATAGCATATCAATAAAATGTGAAACACAATCTTTTCCACGATATAATCTAAATCGATCATAACTTATACCTTCTGATGATACGATTTTATAACAATAACCAGCAGGCACATGTCGAGTTAATAACTGGGTCGAGCTTGTGTTAGCACATTTTGCTTGATCATTCTGAATAGGCTCTAATAATGTTTCGAAATCTGCATAAATTACAAATGGCATATCCTGTTTACGTTTATAATTAACAAACTGAATTATTGATCCTTTTTCTGGTAAAATAGTAACAACCCCCTCACATAAATGACTATTCAATTTTTGTACATCAGGAAAAAATTGTAAGCATGTTTCGCAAAAATGTAATCTACTATGGTGTTTACTAATTTGGCTTCTTACTAAACGGGGTAAATCTTTTATTAAACAGTAATGTGTTGTTTTATCATTTTCTATGAACAACAAGTTAATACGCTTCACATTGCTATCCTTACACTCTGATTTATAAAGAGGCCCGATTATTGTTTTACCATTTGTTCCATACACGTTTATGCTCAAACACAGATTATTTTTTTCAAAAATTGATATATCTGAAAAGTTCATTGGAAACGTAACTTCAGATAAATCCAAAATGTGTTGGAAATGAGGATATGATGAAACTCGCTCAGGGTGTTGAGAAATTGGGTACAAAGCAGCTGTTATACACCAAACAAAACAATAATTATCTTTATTCTGAATGTTTAGACATGCCTTCTTTTTTATAATATGAGGAGGTAATTTTATATAACTAGAGCCACTAAGAGGTTGGTACTTGTTTATGTTTATTTCCAAGTATGAATTATCTAGAAAGGTCCAACCACTATCCCTCTCTTCGAACTCTTCAATTTTATTCGTTATAATACATGCAACTTGATCATAAACAGAAGGAAAATCATAATTAAAATGTATTATGAAGTTTTTGGTTGAAAAAGATTTCATTTCCTGCCCATCATTTTTAAACGTAAGAAATGTAGAAAATAATTCAAAATTAACTTTAACAGCCGTAAATTTAAAAAGAGATCGATTTATCAACGATTTAACAGCATTGCTCACATTATTTAAGAAATATAGTGCTGAACTATGAACCTCTTCATTTTTAGCAAGAATCCTATAGCTTGCCACACGACCTTTAAAAGCTGATTTTATTATTTCTATGTTATCGGACAACGGAGTAGTGCTTCTATTCTTATGTGAATTAGATCTAAGATGACCTACCCACGCTCTGCTTTCTACTTGTTTATTGCAAATAGAGCAAAAAGGCATTTTATTTAAAGTTGATAATACAACAACCAGCTAGCTGAACTTAATCACAAAATAATACAGGAAGGTTACACAGGACTCATAAATAAGTAACCTCGAAAATTAAAATACCTACCTCAATAATAAATTAAAATTAATAATAAACTGTCGACTCACTTTGAGTAGGAAGACCAACAGTTTTCTTCTTCTTCTGCAGCAGACAGTTTTCTTTAATTGTATTTAGCTGAAACAGAAAATATAATGTTTTTTATGATTGTTAAAATAATTCAACCTTGTGATGGACTTGGATGGGGCTATTATCTAGCAGTGGGAGCACATCATAGGTTATAAAAATATCAAGAAAGACAGAGTAGGTTAACCATACATAATTATATAGAAATTTTAATTTTTTAATTTATCCATACTCACTTTAATTCACCCCCCTCCAAAACCAGTACAATCAACAGTTTTGTAAATTCTTCAAATGTCATCAAACGGGTAGATGTGTGATAGAATGGCAGCCAAGTTAGGAAATGAATTTTCTAGATTCACACAGCAACTATAACAAAAATAAAAATTATTTAATGTAAGCCACTACAACATTTCTTAACAAAGTAGAAAATTAAAATTACTTCATTTCTAAATTGCTTCATTATTGACCTATTCAAAAATCGCTTTAACACTTACCAAAATCACTTTATTTTTGAAACTTGCAAATCGAATATAGACTGTGTAGGTAGGTAGGTACCTACATCGTCAGATTCCTTGTTCTATGAATCAGCTGTAAAAACAAAAATAGTTTTATATTACTTAATATGCATCAAACAGGATTTTTTTAAACTAAAATAGTGGTTTTGATGGTATCGGTACTTTATGAGTGATGTCTGTCTTATTACACTACATTACTTGGATACCTAAATGTTTTTTATTAAACATGTCATAGAATATACCCAGAACACTGAGAACAAATATTTGTATCTTACACACATTTGTCCCGAGGCAGGAATCGAACCTGCAACGTTCTGCATCGGACCTTCACCCCACCAGACCAAGTCAGTCATCAATGACTTGGAACCATAAAAATTTAACAATAGTGCTTATTTTATTTTGATTTAACTTACCACTTTTCGCTTGATTAAACGAGAGGATTTTACACAATCACTGATCCATAAGGATAACAACTACACCTCGAATAAATTTACTTTTAATTTAACTTGGTGCTTGCAATTGTATCAAGAGATGCGTGGATACTAAGGCTTCCATTTTTCGTGTGTCTCGTAAGTTAACTAGGTACAAATAATATGCATGATATAGAATAGTGAACCTTAAATCAATAAGTTAAGAACCTAAATAAGAAAGCATGACTCATAAAAAATGAAATCGAATGATTTTAACTCACGAGTAGGTTTTGGTTAAATTAGGCTAATGATGACACTGCTGGAACGTGTAACGCTGCTGATTCAAAAATTATATGCTAGTTACCTACGGTATAAGTTAATGATTGTGTTCCACCAACATCCAAGCATGCATTTTATGATTAGGAAGTATAGCTTTGATCAAGAATATTTAAAGCAACGCTAGAAGTGTGCTATCGACCTAAGTTGAATGAACCTTCTTTTTGATTACTTACTAAATTATACTTCAATATTTTAATACAGCGTAAGTATCTTTGTTTTCGATATAGGGTTTATGTTTTAATGTTCATTAGATTCAATTTATGAAATAAAAATTTTTTGCTGATGTGTTTCATGTTCGTGTATAAAACATGATATTTTCAACAATCAAATCACAGAAGCACAAGCCAAGTGAAGAGACAACATTGAGAAACCATCGAGGAGAAGATCGAGCAATCCAGCCAGGCAGCATCCAGTCCGAGCCCCAGTACCAGCACTGCCAGCTCCAGCCAGTACCAGCTCTGCCAGCTCCAGCCAGTACCAGCTCTGCCTCCAGCGTTGCTGCACCAGACCTGCTGTTCCTGCCGTGCTGCACCCATCCACTACCAGCTCAGCATCCTGCATCAACCTCGTTGCACCAGTCCTGCTGTTCCTGTCGTGCTGCACCAATCCAGTACGAGCTCTGTATCCTGCACCAGCCCTGCTGTTCCTGTCGTGCTGCACCAATCCAGTACGAGCTCTGTATCCTGCACCAGCCCTGCTGCATCAACCTTGCTGTACCTACCGTGCTGCACCAGCCCTGCTGCATCAATCCAGTACCAGCTCTGTATCCTGCCGTGCTGCTCCAACCCTGCACCAGCCCTGCTGAACCAGTCCTGCTGCACCAATCCAGTACCAGCTCTGTATCCAGTCCTGCCGCATCAACGTGGGTGCTCTACATCAAACCACGCTGACGCAGTTGGAGCAAACCACACTGGTGCTGTTCACCAACAATCTGCTCAGCTACCGGTTGGAGTCGATCATCACAGAGAGCCCACTGTTGGAAGTTCTCACACGCTGCATAGAAACTTCAAAATAAAGTTTAGCAACAAACAAATCATGTAAGTTAAACTTAATGTAAATCAATTTATTTTACATGAAAGTTAATGTTTTCTACATTCAACAAGGAAAAAGTTAATCTTTATTCTAAAACCACTATTTTTTATTTCAGGTCGGATAGCGAAATGGACTTCGACTACGTGCAACTCAAAAGAGGCAAGAAAAGCTCGAGACGTTCGCCTGATGGTGGAAAAATTGTACGCAGTACTTCACCATCACCAGCTAAAACATCGAAGTAAGTTTTATTACTAATATGTTTTATTTCAGATTCTAATCTGTCTCCATACACACCTTAAACACGTGTTTGAAACATGTGTTTAGTTATGTATACATTTTACTTAATAAGTCATTTTTGTTGCAGAAAAAGAAAATCTCAATCATCTACCCCTTCCACCTCAAAGTCGTCAGACAATATATTTGGGTTAAAACATGCGGGTGTCAGTCAGGTGAGGGAGGCAAGGGGAATAACTTCTGCCTTCGTGCTTCGAATCGCCAACGGTAATGAACGACGAGTGGCGGACTTGCAAGGTGAATATGTGATAGATCTTAAGGTCTATCGCACATCAGATGTCAAGGAGCTGGACTCACTCGAAGCTTGGAAAAAGGCACTCGTTCGCATAAAACTTCAAACATCCGAAAATACTGAGCAATGGAGGTCACTTCAAGGCTTAATCTCTCGTGCTGATGAAGCTTTTGAAGAAGAGCCTAGGTTTTATAAGGATAAGAAATAGAATAAGATATGTAGTGATATAATAAAAACAGATAAAGCCAAAAAAAATGTTTTCTCATCCTCTCTGGTATAATTCTCACATGCATAGATCGACTTTCTAGAGTATGTAGGTAGGTATCTAGGTAAGTAAATTTCACCTTCGTAGGTTGTTAGTTGGTTTTAGAATATCCATAGACAGGTTGAGAGAGTCAATTCTTACATCTTGCTATGACATTGTAGGTTAAGGTTAAGAGTACGTTAATATACTTAGGTCACATTGCCTAACGATATTTAGTGAGCAAAAGCTTATGTAAACGGTGGTGTGAGTTGTAGGAGTGTGTGGGTGTACCTAAACTTGTTCGTTGGAAAAAATGTAAGTGTTTGTATATCCCGTTCACTACCTAGCCTTTGCGATGCAAGCTGGTAGAAACACGTTGGTTTATCTTAACGCATGCGTTGTAAGTGTTTATAATCCCGTTCATCCGTTATCCTCTGCGATGCGAACAACAGAAGCAGTGTGTTAGGAACACGTTGGTTTACCTGAACACGTGCGTTCTTAGCGATGTAAGTGTTTGTAATCCCGTTCATCCGTTGTCCTCTGCGATGCGAGCAACAGAAGCAGTGTGGTAGGAACACGTTGGTTTACCTGAACACGTGCGTTGCTGGCGATGTAAGTGTTTGTAATACCGTTCCTCACCTAGCCATCGGATGTGAGCTGTAGGCTTGCATTAAACACGAGTTTTTTGGGTATGATAATCCACGGAGTGGATTAGAATGCCCAATAAACCCCTACTAATGTCACCACAGATTTTTGACGAATTGCTGTCATTGCTATCAATTTCTATTCAACTACAAGATAAGTACATGAGAGATGCTTTGCCAGCCAAGTTAAAACTATAAATAACGCTGACGTGTTTGGCGTCAGGGATGTCATATCGAAACCTCAGTTATGAAACCAGTTCTTGAAACCATTTTACTTTTGTGACATATATTTTTCCACCAGCACCCGGTCTTGAAGACTTTTGTGTCTTGTCAATCTCTAAATAATATGTGGCCCTTATGGTTTTAATTTTATTTTTAACTTCTTATGGGTGAGTCCGTCTATTTGCATTTGTTGAGCAATATTTAGCAACGCTGTTGCACGCATGTCTTTATTGCGGTAATTCTGGGATTTCATGTCCCATAGGCACTCATTTTCCCCATATAGTCGCTTAGTTGACGCGTCATTTTTATTCATCATCGAGACGTGATGTCACCCTACAACGCAGCGACAGTGACTGACCAAGTACTGACTTGGCTATTACACGGGGTTTTTACCGCTGCCGTGGTAGGGCGGGTTGCGCGGGGCGCCGACTGACCTCAAAATATTCGTGTGCGAATGCTCAAGTCAGCGCTGACTTCCCACCGCTGCACTGACTTCAAATCAATTTACATTGGGTTTTTTTCGGGTCAGCACTGACTTGTCTCGAATTCGGAGTCATACACTGACCCTGACCCTGTCTAAACGTGCCTGTATTCTAGAATCCTGAGTTGCTCAATGACGCCCGTGTAAAGTATTTACAGTGCATTGCATAATCTACTATTAATTTTAGAATCCGAATATTACATAAAATAAAATGAACATAAACTATGAAATCATGCATTCTTTCATTAAGTCATCATTCACTCGCCTGTTAACAATTAGGGAACTTCACACAAATTTTTGACACATGCCTTCCTAAAGCATGCGTCAAAAAGAAAATAAACGCGTGGACGGAGAAGGTATAGATACAAATTTTACAGCATTTTTATTTGTTATAAGTTGGTTCATGGACACTTTGCCATTTCAAAGGCTATCAAGACAAAATCTGTTTAATTGTATTTTTAGTACTTTGTTTGAGCTTTACTTGAGATGATACAAGAGTCTGCCCTGACCGACTAGCAGTTTCCCGAGATTAGGTGGTCCTGGCTGCTCTAGAGCTGCATACAGGAGGAGACTCTTATGTATCATCAAATACTTTTTATGTACAGGGTCCCATAATGAGTGAATAATATTGCAGTTGTAGACACAAAAACAAAAAAAAAGTAAACGATTGGGAGTTATGTATTTTTTGTGAATTTAGAAAATTTTGCACCCCTGTTCAAATTTTTGTTCACCATACCCACAATTAAAACAATAACTTCAGTTTTTTTATATAGACTGAATAAGGAAATAGTAGTGCTTATAAAAAACCTAATATTTCGAAGGATGAACTTAAATTTTGTTTATTTTTATTTCAAAGTTTGAGCATCACTGGTGTAAAATAAATGTATAAAACTTCAGTGGCCAAGTACGAAAAAAATAATATTTCAAGATAAATCTAAAATGCTATTACACTTTGATATTTTATACCACAAATTACTGAGATAATGGTCGTTAGTGTATCAAAGGTGCTATTTTTAATAAATACCAAATTATTGAACAAACACGTCACATAAAATACTTTTTCAGCACTCTAGCTCGAAAATCCTAGACAATGACAGACCATTTTATGTTAACGATCGGTAGAGTCAATCATAATAGTCATCATCATCATCAACAACCTATATTAGTCCACAGCTGGACATAGTTCTCCCCTGATGAGCGGCATAGCCAACTGTCTTCAGCTTGCCGCATCCGGCATCTGCCTGCAGTCTTTCGCAGATCGTCATCCCACCTGGCTGGAGGGCGTCTTACACTACGTTTGCCGAGTCGTGGTATCCACTCAAGAACACGTTTACCGCATCGGTGTCGGTTCTTCGCAAGACATGGCCGGCCCACTACCACTTCATTTTACTAATGCTTTGGGCTATGTTGATAACTTTGGTTCTCTGTCGGAAGTATTCGTTACGAATCCTATCCTTCAGAGAAACTCCGAGCATAGCTCTTTCCATTGCTCGCTGAGCAACTTTAAACTGGTGGACCAACCCTACCGTGAGTGTCTACGTCACAGCTCCGTAGGTGATGATGTGACGGGTAGGACGCACTGATTGAAAACTTTCGTTTTCAAGCATTGCGGTATGGATGACGAGAAGACTCGACGTATTGGTAGAGTAGTAATAAGAGTAGGTAAGCCCAATAGGGGATTTTGGGATTTACTCGAGTGCAGCAGCTTAACATAATGGGGATACCTTCACCTTGTTACCTCCACCATATTAAGCCTTTTTGTTGGTGGATGCGTCTGAGGCAACCAATCAGAATAGTACATTCTCGATTAAGCTCGCCTTTGTACATTATGTCCATCGTTTGTTACTTTTATGTGTATACCTATAAATATTTTTTTTATAATAATTCTCTAATTTCAGACTATTTAGTTGCCGCAACACGTTTTACTACAGTACTTTGCGCACTAATAATTGTAATTGACGATTTTCGTAACTTCGGCTTGTGCAAAACAGATTATAATTAATCCCGTGATCCTTGAATTATTATTCTTAATAAAACAAATTACGACCACACGCAAGAATGTGTCCTAGAATCGTTTTTGCAAGTTTGAAACCCATCCCCCTTAGGTTACGCTCAAATTGTCTAGTTATTGAAATACTCATTTTTCAGCAGATAAATATATCTTAATCTGACGCGATCGAGTATTTTTAATGATCGTTTTTTTACTTTTCTGTACGGTCGATTCAGATTTACCCAACAACAAAAAAGCCCAATATATGGTGGAGGTACTCAACAGGGTGCAAGGTATCCCCCCCATATTATGTTTATCTGCCGCGCTCGAGGTAATCCCAAAATCCCCTATTGGGCTCCCCTACTACAATAAACAAAATTCTGTTAATTTTTAAGCCTTTGGTTTTCCCTTAAATAAATATAAAATATAAATAGATATAGTCGAGCCAATGAGTGCTCAAAAGAGGGGGTTGGATGGAATAGTCGAAAGCAGAAGGGGACTTCGGGACTTTGTTTTGACTAGTTAGGAGACAAACATAAAAGTCTGGAAGTAAGGAAGATTGGGATAGGTAAAAAGAAAATTACAATCAAATAATAGAAATAAATTAGAACTAGTATTTACAATTGAAACAATTGAGCTAACTTCAGACGGTTGCAAACTATCTACAGGTAGCAGATAGGTAACTGATCCATATCAATCCATATCATCCATATCAATACCAGTCGGAAGCGTCCCCAAGACGCTGGCTGCATTGCCCCGCTGTATGGCAATGCTGATGCGCTGTGCCAGATACTGCACAACTCTCAGGTCACGCGTCGCTTCGAGCAGATGCTCATATAATTATTTTAGAACTCGAAGAGCCTCGGTCCTTTTTACTTTTTAGGTCCGTGGGGTACCACGGACCTAAAAAGTGTATAAAACCAAAGTTGTAGAGAATGTATATATGTATTTTAATTTTACTATCATTCATTATGTAGTATAACAAAATTTCCTATGATGCATCGTTTACGAAATATAAGCAATAAACCAAAAAACGGGACCTTCTTCCTTACTCCTAGGGCTCACTTGCCAGGAGTAGGGACTTTTAGTATGTTTGTCTCCTAACTAGTCCAAACAAAATTCCTAAGTCAAACTGTCTGCTTCGTACAAGGTAAAGAAGGTGTATTTTCAATATCACTGTCTTAGGCAGGAGTACTGGCTCAGCTCAATAACATTCAAATTAATAACGTCCCAGTGAGCAAAACTATCTATAGATGCATCTTAATGTCTGTTTGCGAAAGATAAACGTAGCTTTCTTAATGATGCTCTACTTGAATTCATTGAGGAACATAAATTGTGACGTAAACGTCTTTCCTTGGTGTAAAGAGTCAGTTTGTAGGTGATTTTGAAAAATCCTTAATAAGAAAAGTTCCATAATCCATTAACAACTAACAATTAAATACGCTTACTGTGAAATATTTGAACATATATTTTTTTTAATTGAACTTCTCATTAATTTGCCTGTATAAATTGGTCATTTTTCTTTTAAATCCATCATGGTTGTTAACTCTAACGTCATTTATAACGGGATAATGTACCATGATTTGAGTTTTGAACTTTCCAATATTTCGACACAGTAATTCAAACAATTTAACTAATAAAAATAGTAATTATTAATTATTTAGTAATTTAATCACAGTATTTCGATACGGATTGGTAAAACATTGCCTACAGCAAAAAATATGATAGGAAATAAAAAAGCGTGAGAAATTATAAGCTAGTGATAATGACGTCTGGAAATTAAACAATATGGGGGAAAAGGCGAATAGAATATAATGATTGGGGAAAAAAATATTGGGTGATTCATCTATACAGTCGTTTCATGCGCCATGATGATCATGCTGGAAGCCCAAAACTCAAATCATGGTAAATTTCCCGTTCTAAACGACTTAACAGATTTTTCTTATTGGCCAATATTGCCAATAAATGTTGACAAAAAGTTTCCATAAGTATCCATAATCAGTTTGGCACTTAAAATGTCCGCAGTTTGGCTCTCACGTCTAAATTAAGAAATTTACGTGAATAATTAAGCAACGCAAAAAGGATTGTCAACTGAGGTTGGATAGCGAAGTAACCCCATTTTCAATGATAATTGAAAAGGGTAGCGTAGCTTTAAAAATTCAATAGGTAGATCAACTTCATGGCGTCATGTGTCGACGTCCTTGCCGAGACAGTATTCGATACAGTGGTAACAAAAGCTTTTTTTCTATTTGTACGAGTACCTACGTAGTTTTGGAAGTTACATCGTTAAATCAGAAGAATTACATTTCACACTTAGGTATGCATGCATGCTATTAGACCATGAAAATTTTATTTTTATTGAGTTTCGTTAAGGAATTATGGATTAGGTGCATTCTCATTCATTCTGGAAGAAATCCCTGCAAGGGACAAGATTGCCTATGACAGGATACTGTAGTTAGTTTTAAAGAACTTATTTACTGTACCCATACCTGTATAACATTCCTTTAATAAAGATAAAGATATCATTTTCTTTTTCTATTTCTTCACTTTCAATGTTGTGCAATATGAGTTCCTATATCGTTCTTAATTTTTCCAACCGAGTTGGTTTTAGAACTCCTAAAGATTCTCCATTGTTTTTAATGCAGGTTTTTTTATAAATCTATAGTCCACAACTAGCGCTGGCGTTGCACTGATATTTCTTCTTTTTCTCAGACTTAGGAAACGTTTCCATTAGCATGAACTACTTACCTTTTTATACATTTTGTTCACGTTGTTATAAAACAACCAACCATCCTCCACCTTGTAGTCAGTATAAACTGACTACAAGACGGAGCTAACGAACAAAGGTCAAAAAAGGTACTTTAATACACTTCTCTTTGTATTTATAGAATTTTGGAAGGTACTCGGTTGAACATCGTTACTTTGTTCGACGGGCCTATTTTTATTTTCAGAGCAAAGCGACGCTATGTAAAATTTATTTAAATGATTTTTATTTTCTTATGATTTACCTACTAAATTCTAAAAAATTTGCTTCTTCTTTTTCGGAATTTGGAGGAATTCGGGAACTACCTATTATTCAAAGTCTTATTTTAATTTTCATTCTCGACGCTACTCTATTTTGCCTTTGTACACGAGTGACATCTCAACACCTACAGTTGCTTTCCAAAGTTCCTAAAAAGTAGAAAAATGGGCCTAATTTATAAAATAATTACTTTCGCGCCTGAGTCCAGACTGAGATAGATGGTTTATCCTCATAGCCCATAACATACTGGATATGATGGAGGATAGCTATCTTAAGTACAATTGGTAAACCCAACTAATTTCATAATTTAAATAAACTTAAGTCAATATTTCTGAAAATATTAGGACAATGAATCGTTTATTTTCCAGTCTTACCTGTAAAGCTGCTAACTATTGCTGTAGGTACAGCAGTAAATGTTTGATCACTATTTTAGAGCTTTTGAAGATAACGTTGAAGGAATATAAGAACGAAAACGCCTGCGATATACGTACTTATGCTGTATGGAGACTGTTCGAATCCATTTACTTCTCTAAATTATGCGTAAAACGTCCATTTGACGCTCTCCCCTCTTCCCTCTTATCGCTTGGACAGGAACGGGAGCCTCGGGCGGGGGTTGCCGGACTAGGGCAAATTGGGGGGTTTACAGTGCCCCCCCAAGTGAGGGTGGTCCGAAGTCCTCCTCACCCTTTAGCTACCCTGAAGTTCCATCTCTCACACCTATAAATTCGGCACACACATTTCACCCCATCGCGGGGTGGCTGGGAGACCATGGGGCACCAATCCTTTCGCAGCGTGTCACACTTACCAAGCAGTGGTGACCTCAACTACAAATTAATATTTGGAAGCGTTTCCGTTGGAATCATTAATCATACCCGTAGCCGTTCTGTTCCCGTTTTTGATCCTGAACGCTACACCATCTAATCGATAACTACGTGCTTTAATTTAAAATATTTCTTATAATCGTTCCTACAACTATAATTTTATAAGTCGTAACAACCCTATTCGTTACTAAAAAACGACAGCAAATATTTTAGAATAGTTTAATTAGATAAAAATCACAGACACGTTTATAATAAATACTCAATATGACAAGCAATACTTTAGTATAAATTAAACAATAAGTCGTTTCAGAATCACTCACACACACACTATAATTATAAGCTATGCTATTTAGCATACCAAAAAGCAATTTACCTTCCTCTGGCTAGGTACAGCTTCCCTTTCGTGGCTTATATCACTTTCGAAACTGTTTTGTTAGGTGGTTTTTTAATCTTTTACCGTTTTGTATGATTTCTGTATTAACCTCAGCTTTATTGTACTGTGGTACTTGAGATCTTTCCGACAATTTGAAAGTTTTGCATAGCAATGTTACTTTTTCACCGCCACAGTTTTCATCTAGGGCTTTTATCGCATTAGTCAGCAAATATTTGTTTGTAAAATGAGGCTTTGTCATATCGAAATGATTAAAATCAATATTTTCCAAAGGTTCTGTAGCATTGCAGTTTGACCTCTTATCTGCGAAGTCAGACATGACTGAGCCATGACTGTTATTCCGAACGACGTCAACTCGAATAACTTGCACTGTCTCTGGACTCTCCGTTCTCGAAATGGTGAGACTCTTTCTTCTACCATCATTATGAAAAAATATTTTCGTGTTTTCTGTATCAGTTTCGTTGCTTTTAAATACGCTTTTGATGTCTTTTTTACCGCATTTCTTTTGAAAACTTTTGGATATTGAACCGTTGATGCCGTGACACGTTTGTTTACTGCCATCACCCTGATGTTCGTCAACTTGTGTTGCTTTATTTTCTTTTTTATTGCTCAAACTTTGAAGAAATATACTGGATTTTCCTGAAGTGGGTCTTGATTTGTCATTGCTAAATAGGTATTTGACGTAATCGTCGAAATAATAGCTGGTAAGTTGCGAGGACCGGCTGTCATCACTACACTCATCTTCATCGGGAATGACTTGTTTCACAAACATCCTATGCGTATCGCGACCACTTGGAGATTTGTATTTAAACCCATTTCTGGAACGTTTTGGCAGCTCAACATTACCTTGAAATTGTAGATTTTGTACTGAAAGAAACATATCTGAGTCGGGGTTGTCTCGGTCACTATTTAAAGTTTCATCAGTGTCGTATTTTTCGTGACAATGAAACCTGGAATAACACAAATGAAGTGTTGAAATGTTGAACTATGTTAATATTTTTTTATTTCTTTTTAATCTGCGCGAAATTACCTTTCGTGGGCATCGGCCCAACGAGAGTCTTCATCGTGGTCAGGGTTTATCATACGTTTTTGGCAATATCTTATTGGTTTTTTATCTGTGCAGTATACATTTGCCTTTATTTTGCTTTTTGTTCTTTCTTGAAGATTAATTCTAGCACACTTCATATTGTTTCTGAAAAATAAAAAACAATTAGAAAGAAAATTTATTTAAAAAATCATAAAAAAGAGTCTGCATGAAGATTACGCGACGTCCCATGTCCGGGCCACTTCAGCGTAGGTACCATTTCTCGTCAGTTCAAAGTTAAAACGCAATAAGACTAACTAGACTTATCCATACAGCTTGTGGAAGTAAAATTCTTAAAAATACAGCAAAATTCCAAGGTAGCGAGTCTAAAAAATGTAGTAAGTTCACTTTGCTTATCAAAAGTCCACTGTAAATCAAAACCAAGTAAGTCGCATCGCCAAGATTACAGCGTAGTAAGGGTCTGTCCCTTACTGTGTTTGAAATTGTCAATGTTACTTACTAGGTACGTTTTAAAATTGTAAAAACAGTACAGTCAGTTACTCAGTACAAGTGGAGCGGTGGCCATGCATGCATGAAAAATATTATTATTTTTCGATTTAAAATGTAATGTGTATAAATAATAATAATAATAATAATAATAATAATATTTATTTACAGAAAGGTTTACAATATTCGTACTAGTCTAATTATTAATAGTAATATACATTTCAACTGTTCACTATCTAGCACAAACATGCTTAATATAAACCTATTAGGGTCAAAGAAAATGACTCCTCGCTCTAACTAAGTTAAAATAACTTGTATTGAGACACGAGGGCTCTTCCCTCCGGCTACAAAATAAGCACACAAGTACAAGATAAATGTGAATGTAATGTGTATAAATGTGTTTTTAACGTCTAAGATAATATTACGTATACTTGGGGACCAGGCCATCTGAAATTAAGTACTCTTTATTGCTTTTGTTTGGTTTTTACGGGAAAATAATGATTTTTATTCAGTCATTCATTAACGATAGAAACCCTAAAACTTACGTTTTCACGTTTTATTTTTGCTAATTCTAACAATTTTGATAATTTGATGTTTTTATGTTAGTTACTCTATTTTGAAGACTTAGTACGTTTTGAAATTATTTTAATCAATCAAAACTGTTTTCCAGTTTGGTTAAATGCATATGTGTACCATATACATGCCAAACGTCAATTTTTAAATATTTAAGAATATAAAATCCCCGACCCCCCTAAACGATTCTGCAAAAAAAACATACCTTCCCATCCACCATCAGGGAGAACAATCGTGTCAATGAGTCAATGAATCAGTCAGTCAGTCAGTCAGTCAGTGAGTGGTAATCTAGCTATACGTATTGAAATTATGATATGCCGCAACTTTAGAGCTAACTTTCTTAAAGCTCAGTCTCATAATTTTCTTAGGGCACGCAGATTTTTTTCTCTAGCTCTCCTGTAAAATTTGCCTCGTGACCTTATACCTACTACGTTTTAACTTTGGACAACCACACTGACCCCAACCTAATTCAGCACACTTACCTATTTCTTGACAAAAACGTCAAAGTTCATCAATCATCATAATCAATACTACGTACACCTGATCTATGTATTACAGATCTATTTATAGAATAGTCGAGGGAGGCGGTTATTGCTTTTACGCAAACAGTTCACATGCAAACTTACCCTTACCGCTTTAGAGATAAAATAAACAAGGCAAGGCTATGTCAAGGACCTAATAGTTATTTTAAATTATTCGGTTATAAAGCATAGGTTGTTTGTTACAGCCTTACTAACGGTTGGTGTATAAATTAGGAGTACCTAAGGATTGTTTCTAATGTCGTCCTCAACCTTCAGTCCCAAACCGTCACAGTTTCAAGGCCGACACTGAATAGTGGTTAGCACTCGCACCCTCTTGTATTTTTGGCCGACTTAAAAAAAGGAAGAGACTCTTCTCAATTCGGCTGTATATATTATGTTGTTTTTTGTGTTGCATGTTTGTTTCTCGATATCTTTGCCTATTGATAACCAGCTATTGATTCCTTTGATTTTTTTTGTTTATAGAATGATACCGAGATGATTCCGTAGAATGTTCATTACTGAGAGATTACTTTTTATTTCTCCCATAAATTAAATGTTATGAAAGTAACTTAGGTATTAGGGTCTTTTCTATTATAAGGTCTTTAGTTTTATTCTAGTTTCGTTTTTGTTAAGAGTAATAAATTATAATATTTTAGCTAGGTATCAGAAATCTGATTCTACAGCTCCTGTCTTTGGAAAGCACTATTTATGTTGGCTAAAAATAAAAAAACACTTAAAAAATAAGTACATGTAGGTACCTAACACCAACTATTATACACAAACAATAGAAGGATTATAAATTTGATAAAAATCGTCGTATGAGTAAAAAAGTAGGTACTTAATTTATGGCATTATACGGGAGAAAAGCAATCCAATCCTAGCGAAATTACTATAGAGTCAGCTTTGTATTCGAAAACGACTTCGCGCCGAGTTATACCATTATTCTTTTAAGCTTTTGTTTAACATCTATTCATTTTACAAGCAATTATGTCGGAGATGTTCTTCTGCACCTGTCCTTGTCCCGCGTACTCGGTTCACACGATGAGATAGAGAAGGATAGATTAAAAGCGTTTTTTTAGAAGTATTGATAAAGGAACTACTTACAATGCATTGGCTGGCAGGATGGTGTATTTGAACTAGCAACGTAGCGGTCCACATGTTCTTGGGAATGGCTTCGCTATTAATGCAAAAAATATTCGGCGTGTTTGGGGATGAAATAGTTTTGATCCTGTTTTGCTTTTGTAGATGTGACAAATCATCGTAAACCGATCTACAAGTAATGGTGTCCAAAGGAGAAAAAGAAATACAATTTAAAATTAAAATATTTATTTATTGGTAAAATATTTTTGTTTGAATAAATAGAACATCTACTTAAATGAATAATATAGTCCAGGTTGAACAGTTCTGACACAAAAGAAATGATGTGCCTTTGAACTCGTTTCCGGAAAAAAATAGCTTAATCGTGACACGGCGGATTTATTATTATCGCTTAGTATAATTAACTCAACAGAATTTAAACACATTTTCCCTTGATTTACATACCGACCTACGTACAGAAGTAAATTATATACCTACCTAACTTTCGGGCCCAATGTCAAACAGTCACGCAATTTTCCTCAACATCGATTCCCTGTTTAACTGATTTGTTAAATGTATCACGTCTACTGTGTCACACTACAAAATCGCACACAACGTCAAAATAATAGGCACAGCTGCTACAGACTAGAAACATACACACAGACAAACACCTTGGTGCATCGCACACAGACATCTTGGATAACAAAAAATGCATTATTATTATCTCGGCACAAGGACATTGCTTTTGTCAAATGAATTTAGACCCTATTGTATCCATCTCTTAAGCAGAAATCCGATGTGGGACAAAACTAAGCCATTACGTTATATTTTATTCTAAACTCGAAAAGGGTCATGGGATATTCCTCCTTCTTCCGTCGGCGTAAGGATATTTATGGAATGATGTGACTGTATCGAAGAATCCAAGTTTAATAAATTGTCCAAAAAAGTTACGTTACGTTTTCTCGCTAGCTAGGCGCCAAATGATGCAGTGAGTTGAAATCAATGCGTCAGTGATTTTATGATTTAGAAATAAAACTCCTCCAATCGGTGCATCACCTTCGGAAATCTACCCATCTGATAAAGATCACTTTTTAACGCGTTAGGTAATGTATGTAGGTATCCGGAGAAAAGCAAGATAAATTTGCACTTGGTAAGAATAGTGTTTTTTATATACCTACCTACTGCTATAAAGCTTTCAAATTTTCTATGCGGGTAGTTCTTCACATTGATAAAGTGAGACTACAGGATAATACAAACATGACAATATTGTCTTCAGCCTTCGAAGACAAAATTCAGTTCAAAGGTAGGAAAAATAACCTAAAAGTTAAGTTATTAAGATAAGCAAACTTGTACTTAATGTATATTTTTGTTCAGATACGAACCTAGGTAAGTTTGTTATAGGACATAATCGCATCTTGAAAATGACTTTCGGAAACGCTCTAAACTTTGCAAAAGGCTTAGAAACTTCGAACAATGCCTTGACTGATTGTATACCTATAAATGTTTTGTTTACGGTTTCTACTAACTTGTTTGTTTGCCGAAATGAAAAATACTAAAACAATGATGAATAAAGGGCTTTAACTCTAGAAAACAAAAGATAATTTAATTAACTTACCTAAATCACGTAAATGAATTAAATTATTTAGGTTTCCTAAAAGAGTGTGGAGTTGGAAATTAACCGGGCGAAATAGTAAAATGGCTAATGTCAAGCCAAGCAACTGTCTTTTGGCAATAAGCTGGCAAAGAATGAAGGCAGGCTTTTGCCCAGTAGTGGGTGACATAAAGCGCTACGATGATAATGATGCTCTAAAAATCGTTATTACATAGAATGCTAAGCTGCTTATCTATTTATTTTAGCCCTTTTCTTCAAAATATTATAATTGACACTGACACACAAAAATATAGACAGTATGATGGAACTTTAATAGAATTAGGAACTTTGACCCGAGTGTTGTGGTAAACCAATACACCACTCATCCACAATAACTTCGCCCAACCAAGCTGTGTTCGTCACAATGCAACCTGTCTTTGGGTCAAACCGAACAAAAGCAGGGTAGCTAAAGCTATTGATTACACTGCCGCATCCTAATCTGGAGCCCGTTCTAACATTTCCATGACAATGCCTGCCTTGACCCCCCGGGCTCTGAAATGAACGAAATGTATCTTTCAAC
This sequence comes from Eupithecia subumbrata, assembly GCA_949316285.1. Classification (NCBI taxonomy): domain Eukaryota; kingdom Metazoa; phylum Arthropoda; class Insecta; order Lepidoptera; family Geometridae; genus Eupithecia; species Eupithecia subumbrata. The sequence continues at coordinate 7,965,515 of OX438642.1, read as the reverse complement.
CACGCCCTAATCTACGTTCTATTAGCGATTTGACTGATTTATTTTAATTGTTTTCCTTGACTTAAAATTGCAGTTTCGTCTGAAAGCTTGCAGCGTTATACCTAAGCGTTACTAGTGTGTATATGACTATGAATTGAACGATTGGGCAAGCAAAGCAACAGTAGGTCTGGTAAAAGACTTAGACTACGTACAAAATTAAATTTGCTTTTTACAAATAAAAGATTCCCATACTTGATATTCAAGGACTTAATGATATCTGACATTGCTTAAATCGATGGTGGTGATTTCTAAAGAGTGTGCGACCCCTTTGAATACCTTTGGTCGTGCTCTAATAAAGCCCGGTGCGCGAATATGTAGCAGTGAGTACTAAATAAAGGGATGATATATTGTGAACAGTGACGTGATTAAAAAAACCATTTCCCTTGGTGCTGTCAAGGTGCATTTTGAATAGGGTTGTCTTTGACTCTCATCGACTCATCGATAAAAGTTATAGCAGCTTTAGACGAATTTATCGGTATTTCTAATTTTCATTTGTTTATCTGAAGAGATTAGAATTTATTTTTATCTAAATAAAATGACACCAATTCATAATTTCTGATAGCTTATTAGTAAGTTAATACATTAAAAACACGTAGGTACATTATGTATAACCTAATAGTAGTACGTTCAATCTTACCAATGCTTAATTACTTTGCAATGTTTGGATATAAAGAAGCCCATAAACAATTTTCACACACACTTTTCGATACAAATTAATATTCCAGTGGTTTTTATCGATATCGATAGAATCAATGTCCCCGTCCTCGAGTCTCAGGTGAAGGTAATCGTTGTGAGAACTATAATATCTGTCGCTTACAAAAAAAGTCTCCCTCTAATCATTCGCCGTAGACAGAAATCTTTAAAATGCGATGATAATTTTTGTTCTTTGAGGCTCAGGTGAAAAGTGCAGAATATAAATAAAAAATAAAATTGTGTTTTAGAAAGCGACATCCAATTACTTAACGTAAAATTTTTACTAAGCTTAGACATTCGTACCTTGCAAATGATAAAAGTCAAATTTTAATATTACACATCGTGAAACGCCTTATTCCTATTATTGTTAAAATATTAAAGAAGCAGTAAAAATTAACCAATAATGCAAGACAAGCATTGGCCTTAGACTTTGTGTCTTTGTCGGTATTTTTGTTTACTTCAAAGGGCCCGCTTTTTCGGCTCCGGCAACAAAATTTGGTTTTTGTGGAAAGTAAAAATTGTCTTTTGAGACGATTTCTACTCGATACTAAAATACTTACTAGATACTTCGATGGCTAAAATATTGAAGTGCTTTTAATTATGTACTAAAGCAAAAAAAAAAAAAACTTAATTGAAATATTCGAAAACGTAGACACATAAACTTTTGTAGTTTAAGTACCTAGTATCTTTTTTTATATTCCACGCATTCACAAAATAAATTACCTTGTTTACTTAAAGCAACACCAACGAGACGATTTAAAAATTATTTATCTCTGTAAAAATAAATTAAGACACAATAAAACAGAGAACAAAACAAACCCTTGAAATAGGCGTAGCACTGCAGAGGTGGATAGTTGAACCCGGTAGTCGTGGATGTATTACACCCAGCCCCAATGCCGGTGTCAGCTCGACTACGGTGAAAATATCGCATAATAACCTGCCTTTGAACCGGCAAAGGCATGTCCATAATAATCGAGGCAACGCAAAACGCTAACAAAGTTAACCGGAAATTAGGTGAAATTGTTTTACTTTGTCTACACAGTTTTTCGAAGTATTCGACGGAGCCTGTTGATAATATTTATTTCTATGAAACGTGAATTTTAAGAACCGTATCATTGTTGGTTCTGTATAGGTTTCCTAGGCTATTTATATTTTATATTTTTTAAATGCCATCGGTTTCATATCCAAAGTTAATTTACAAAGCATACCATTTTCATTCAAAACTAGCTGCTGCCCGCGGCTTCGCCTGCGTAGTTCCCGTTCCCGTGGTAATTCCGGGATAAAACATAGCCTATGTCCGTCTCCTGGTTCTAAGCTGCCTCCCCACCAATTTTCAGCCAAATCGGTTCAGCCGTTCTTGAGTTATAAATAGTGTAACTAACACGACTTTCTTTTATATATATAGATTTTCAACTGATTTAGAACGAAATATAATTCAGCATGTATTTTTATTATTTACTCATTTTCAAATTACCTACTTTGTAAATTCATGAAATAATTATAAACCAAGAATTATCGTAATTTAAATTCGTCATACATGAAACTGATGTCAGTTTCATTTTATTTAAATATCCTTACAAATAGGTATTCCTTTAGAAACTTTTAATGTTTGTTTTACAGAAAACAGCTGTCATTATCAGTTGGGTCGTTTTTTTTTATAACAGCAAAGCACTACAAATACAAACCAGAGCTATTGTTGCCTGTATTTCGTGAAGGTATACTGTGGAAACACTTCACGACAATTCAATTTGTGAAAGCATACTACTGCGCTGCTGTAAGATATTATCAAACATTTGCATTTTTATTGGATCATTTCTCAGTAATAGTTTCAAAGCTCCAAAATTGCCTTTGGAACGAGGACACGAACAATGTTTTAGAATAGAAATACTCGTACTTTAGCGTACAGAAGATCTAGTTTCTTAGATTGCAATGGGTGGGACCAACCTTACATAAGTAGGTAGTTAGTAACATATTTATTTTTCTAACGAATTTTAGTTTATTTCGGAGAAGCACGAAGATGAAGACCCATTGGTCTTCATTGTTGAACGGACGATCGATGTGGCGGGGCGGGCGAAGGTCCTCCTGCAACGCAGGAGGTTGCCGGTTTGATTCTTGCCTCGGGACAAATGTTTGTACGATCTGCAGAAATTTGTTGATGTTCTGGATATTTTCTGTGTAAAATTAAAAATATCTATCCAAGTGCTCAGTAACAAATTTGTTCCGTTGGTCTGGGTGTTTTCTATGTATAATAAAAAAAAGTCTATCTATGTATATAATGTATTAAATATATCAGTTATCTAGTGTACCCATAATTGATTAGCTTACTTTGGGGTTAGATGGTGATGTGTGGATTGTCCAGCATTATTTATTTATAATTATTTATTATTAAGCACTCTGTTGTGTATTGTATTAAGTAAGTTATCTAGTACCCATAACACAAGTTCCGCCTAGCTTGGGGCTTGTTAATGCTGTGTGAATTGTTGAATTTTTTAGTGTACTGTAGATGAGATTGTTTGCAGCTGCAGACTGCTAACTTCAATTGAATAATTAATTTTAAATTAATTTTCTTCCTTAATAAGGATAATATTAGGTGACAATCTTTGAAGTTATACCAACAATAATATCTCATACGCTCCGATGCATATATAGGTTTCCAACATACTATTGAAAACGTAAATGTCGTCAAAGCTTAGGTATTCTAATAAGCTACCCATTATTAATAAATAAATAAATAATAAATAAATTGTTATGATCAGCTTAAATTATTTCATTAAAAGTACTTTAATTAAATAAACAAACACAATTTTAGTTTATAGCTGGTTCATAATATACCTACTCATAATACGGCACAAAGAAAACAGATTTAATATGAAGCACAAGCATGGACGCCCCCTTGCAGCATGATCGTGATCACACACATAATAATTCTACAAAAGTGTCCCACTTTCGTATCAACCGCGTTTTTATTGTCTAGATCCATGCTAAAAGCCGAACTTGAGTTAGTAATATGTCTAAGTGATGGGCTACAGAACTAACAAGGAACTTTTTATTGCCAAAACAAACGGTAAACACATTTAGGAAGTCATGGCTTTCTATAAAATTTGCGAAGTGGGTATACCTTCCTGCTTACCCGGAAATAAACGTATAATAGAAAATTAAACGTACTATTTGTTATTTATTATGGGTCATTTATATTTTATTTAAAAATTAAAATAAAAACATTTTGTTTCGAAAGGGAATTACTTTTCTTAGGGCATGTGGTTACGTCCAAAGGGGTAATACCTGACCCAAATAAAATAAATGTATAATAAAACAAATTTAGTAAAAAAATTACCCAGTCCCTCCCTACAAATTCAGATAGGTTTAACGATTTGTAAACAAATGCATTATTTTATTAAATAAATAGACATGCTTTCATTATTTAGTCAAAATAAGCCTCAATTGGTTACTCAATTGCTCAACTAACAATGTTTTGCAGACATTTTGTGGTGAGTAGGTTTCCGCAGGCAATGCAATAACTTAAGTCAAAGCTAGTAAACAAAACGGATTGTTAACATTAAATTGCAAGAAAAAACTCGACCACCCAAACTGCTTGCTATGCTTATCGTCTTACTCGCTCTGGCAAAGGACATTCATCTCACTCAGACATTTTACAATCATTTATTTGTCTATTATTATTACCTTTGCTGTTTGGGGTGGTCCCGAAAGTTTGCCAATGAGAATATTTTTGAACAATGTCTAGGTAAAACAAAGCTATAGGTACGTGGTCAAAGTTTTAGAATAAATAAATAATGCTGGACAATTCACACAGCATTATTTAGCCCCAAGCTAAGCAGAGCTTGTGTTATGGGTACTAGATAACTGATATACTTAATACAATACACTACATAGATAATTTTTTTTTAATACTTGCGTAATAATAAACTCTTCCCTCAAATGTCAACAATGGATAGGAAAAATATAGCCCTAATTTAAGGATTTAACGTTAATGTTCATAATTTTACTATTTAACATAGCACGGTACGGATTTATGGTGACATGCTCATAGCTCAAATACATGGTGTAAACGTGCAAGCCAACCACTGCCAGCATCTACCAATATCCTTATCCCGTTTACTGCGGAGCCTCAGCGGTGCGTAACGTTCGGCCTGCTGCATCGCCGCCGCTACGCGAAGCTACTGCTAGCTAAAACAAACAAAAAAAAACGTAAAAAAAATCTCCTCAACTCTTCCCGCGAGTGTCGTAAGACTCGACAAAGGTATATCCATTGGGGGAAGGGCAGCAGCGCCTCCTGTAGAACAATTCTACCACCGAACTGCGATCCCAACCCGCGTGGGGAGAATGCGATTATCCCCTACGAAATAAAAGATAAAGCGCTTATCAGGGGAGTTCTGCGTCCAGCTGTGGACCAGTACTACTCACTACTACTACTCAGTAGAGGAATTCTGTGCTGACAAATTTGACTCTGATCTCATCTGAATCTGTGATAGTTAGTAATAATATTAGGTACTTTATAATTATTTTTGACATTTTACTTTTTGTTTCGATATTTTAAGATTTTATTTTTGACATTTTACATTTTTATTGATTATTTTTGACATTTTACAAATCCATATTTTTGACTTCATGTTATACATTCCAAATACCTGAATATGTATTCATTATTCATTATTATTTTTTTTTTTTGTATAAATTTTGTAATTTCTCTTTTTATATAGTATCCTACTATCTTAATGTTTTTAAGTCGTGTAAATGGACTCTAATCGTATAAAATATAATAACAATGTGTACCTAATATTAAGAAAAATTACGACACAATGTAATTATTGTTTGAGAATAAATAAATGAAATGAAATGAAAAGTATAGGCTGTTGAGGCGAAGAGGGGAGTGCACTAACGCGCTAATCGTGTAAAAACACTTAGGTACTCTTATACACTTCGCTGTCAGTAAACTACAACAAAGTTCTGAAGAAAGCCTTACGAACCGATAGTCCGATCGGAAGTTTTCAACCTTACGCCGGTACTTAGTATGAATAATTGGTGTGGTGGAGATAATAGCAAGGCAGGCACGATACCGACCGTGTCAGACACCACCATCGCATCGGTACCGAGTTACCGACTACCGACCTCATAATAACTAGCGTCTGGTAAATCGCGTGAATGAAGCCTTGATTATCGATTGGTCGTATTTTATAATGTTGTTTATTTTATTACGCATTCTACGTATTTTTCCAATAGTTCTGTTAAACGGTTCAGTAAATTCTTTATTTTGAACGATTTAGTAAACTTCAATTAAAAAACAAATTTACTTATTAGAACTAGTATTTACAATTGAAACAATTGAGCTAACTGCAGACTGTTGCAAACAATCTACAGGTAGCTCAACTGAAACATATCCGGAGAGCCTCGGTTCCCGACGGATCTTGTGTCTCGACTCCACTGAGAGCAAAAAGTGTAACAATTTAGTTGAGATTTCATGCTAATTCAATTTTTGCAGTTCTGAGTGTGAATCTGCTACCTTGTAAGCATTTGACATCCATCCATAAAATAGACTGCAGCATGGATTTAAGTTTTTTTCTAGTTTCTGCTTCGGCATCTCTCTCTCTCTGTGTTTAATTTTAAAGTTGTAGACAATTTACAAAAATGACACTCGAACTCTAGTAGACAGTTCGAGTGTAATTTTTGTAAGGTCTTCTACATTAACATCGCGTCATCGTATTTATGAACGAAAATTTTAGGTAACAAATTTAACCCTTTCTTTTAAACAGACTTTTGGAGGTTGTCAATTTATTGGAGTATTATAAATACCAAACTTGACTAAAATAAACTCGGAGACGACGCTTTTCATTTCCATTTATTTCTGGCATTATTTAAAACTACAGCACGCTTTTCAAGTAGGTAGCCTATGACCGTCCGCCCCCGGGAAGGGTTATTCCCGCTCGTACCCACGCTTCGTCCCCACAGGGACCAGCGGGAAGTTTTTCAGTGGCGTTCGTCCCCGAAGGGGCCAGTGTGAAGTTTTTGTAGCGTTCGTCCCCACTAAAATAATATAAGGATAATTTGGGTTAATTTTGATAAAATTATACCATGTCTTGTAATCAACTTTTATATAATATTTTCAATATATAATATTCATATAATATAATTGCTTTCGGGAGTAATGGTAACGCGGCGGTAAGAGATACTTCTCGTAGCTGCATTGCATCAGGTGACTTTTTCTTAAGTCCCAATTGTCGAGCCTTTTCCAAATACTATTTTTGAAGTGGAAATAGCACCCTTTTAGTACAACCTGACAGGAAAACCAATTTAACTGCCTTCATCGTTGCCGTTTCAAAATCTGTTTTGTATGATTTTGGACACCAGTCAGTTATCTGTGCCTTTATTAACCTAAAAAGGATGACATACGATTTGGTTTCCCGATTACTCATGAGGGCATACACTAGTGGGACTATATTTGTGCTGGCAGTTGTACTTTGAAAATCACCGTGTATCGTGTAAAGCTGATCAAATGGCTCTGTGCAGCAGTAAAAAGTTCTGAAATAGTCGCTGGTCATTTTTTGAATTTCAAAAGCCTTTGTGTAATTGATTCATTATAATATTTTAGTGGGGACCATCGGGAAGTTTACTTCCGTTAGTCCCCACATTTATTCACATGGGGACCAACGGGAAGTTTTATTTCCGTTCGTCCCCATGTAAATAAGTGTGAGGACCAACGGGGAAGTTTACCCATTGGGGACAAAACGTGGGGACGAGCGGGAATAACCTCCCGGAAAACTGTGTAACCTATCAAATTTCATAAAAATCCATTCAGCCGTAAAAAGGAAACAATCAAAATTACTTTCGCTTTTATAATATTACTATATGCTGCCCGCGGCTTGGCACGCTTTCCCGGGCTTCTTAAAAAACAAGCCTATGTCCGTCCCCGGGATACCATCTACCTCCTTGACAAATTTCATTGAGATCCGTTCAGCCGTTTAGGCGTGAAAAGATAACAGACAGACATACAGAGGTCCTTTCGAATTTATTTATAGGTACATATTTTTTTAATTTACATACATAGAAAACATCCAGAATACCCAGAACAAATATCTGCAGATCGTACAAACATTTGTCCTGAGGCGGGAATCGAACCATCAAACTCCTGCTTCGCAGGCGGACCTTCATCCGCTGCGCCTCAAAGGTCATCAAATTTATAATATTAGTAAGGGTTATGAAGACAAAAAGAGTTCCTTACTAAAAAAAACTAATTACAGTACTGGTGATTCTAAAAATACCTAGAATTTGGCTCGCTTAATTAATCAAAGTCGGGGTGACGTACGGCGTCTGTCTATGGTACCGCAGGCAGCAATTACTGCATCGCTGCATCGCGCCACGCAATATCGCGTTTCAGTACCGCTTCGGGTGACCAGCCTTCTCGGTATACTCGATCGTTACTATAGGTCCAAGCGATAGAACAACAAGTGATTCCAAAGCTTCCTTCTTATTCGGTAAGTATTTCTTTTCTCCCAAAAGTTAAAAAAAAATACCTCATTGGGGGAAAAGAAAGGATTGAGACGACACTTATTAAACCCTAGCAAAAGAAGGGTGTTTTAAATTAAACGTGTCTGTGGCGTCGTAGTTCTCAAATAGATGAGTCAATTTTGATAAGTTGTTTGAAAGGCGTCGAGTCTTCGAGAGTTTTTTTAGCAATGTCTGATGAAAAATGTATTCAAATATTCAAAGGCGTCGTCGCGGGTTTACGAATTTTTGTGTTTCCTTGTTGAATTTTTTTTTAATAGTCCTAACAAATTCATAAGGATATTCTCTCTAAACAGTTGATACGATACACTAATCTAAATGAACATAAAAAGTGTGCGAAACGTTTGGTTTCTTTACGATGCAGCGGCCAATATCAAAACGAAGGGGTTTGATGTTTCTTACATATTATGTTGCCATGTTTCGCGAATTATGATCTCATAGTGACCTTTAAAAATAATAACCAAAGCAGTTAATTGTATTATGAACAAAGGCAGTAAAAACAAAATTGAAGTCTTCATTAGTTTATGGGAAAAAGTTTTAGGTAGATGGAAAAATGTAGAATAGATTAGGTATCTGTAGAATATAGAATGGTATTTAAAGAATATATTGAGGAAAAAGTACGATTGAATGAGAACATTCCGAAACTTCTTTTTTTTTTTGTTTTACTTTCGTTAATAGACTGGAATAAACAATACCTGAAGACAGTGTAGATGTTCTTGACTGTACAAATTAACTCATAATGAGCTTTTCAGGTAAGGAACTATGACACTCTCGTTTTCAATCTGCAGCTTTGCGGAAGCATAGGAGATTACAAAATATCCTTTTGCATCTTTACATTTATAAATAACAAATAAATAATGCTGGACAATTCACACAGCATTATCTAGCCACAAGCTAAGCAGAGCTTGTGTTATGGGTACTAGATAACTGATATACATAATACAATACACTAAATAGATAGATATTTTTTATTATACATAGAAAACACCCAGACCAACGGAACAAATTTCTGCAGATCGTACCTACACAAATTTGTTCCGAGGCGAGAATCGAACCCGCAACCTCCTGCGTCGCAGGCGGACCTTCGCCCGCTGCGCCACGGAGGTCGTCATTTATGCTTTGGCAATGAGTTTTTCGTGATTACAAACAAACAGTATTTAGTGACAAACTTTTTTTTCCTTAATCAATAAAATAAAAAACCACAAAAGAAACACGAAACAAAACTTGCCACTTCTAGAAATGCTCGATCCATGTCTTCTGCTAACTAGTCCATTGTTCGGAAGTTCGAGTTGCTTACGTTTACATCACACCGTCAATGCAACTTATTTCAAACTACCGGCAATATAATTTTCATTGCTTCTTTCTTACTACTTTAGTACGATAAGTCCAAGAAGATTTTGAATACATAATGTTATGTTTCTCTGTAAGTGAATTAACCTAATTCTTAAGAGAATTAAATAATCTTAAACGAGAACTTTTTCGTGGTGAAAAAATTCGTCACTAAAACTTTTTGTTTGTAATCGGATTCTGTTCATTGACACCTGTCTCAACAGCATCACTGACCTCCAAAACAGGTTTTTTCCAAAATTCCAATCTTCCTCATGACCAAGACATTGCACATAGCTAACTAGCTTCTGCCCGCGGTTTCGCACGCACTTTTCAAGTAGCCTAGTGTCCGCATCCGGGAAAGGTACCGTTTACCTCCCTGCCAAATTTCATAAAGGTTCAGTCGTTTAGGCGAGAAAAAGTGACAGACAGGATTACTTTCGCTTTTTTTATTATTATAGTATAAAGATACAAGCTTCTGCCCGCGGCTGCGCAAACGTTTTACCACGATAAAATGTCTGTCTCCGTCTTCCAAATGTTATTAAGATCCGTTCAGCCGTGTAGCCGTGCAAGGGTAAGATACAAACAGAAAGAACTGCTTTTGTCGAACCTTGATCAAAAGAGATGTACGCGACATAAATAAACGTACAGATAAAAATCAGAAAAAAAATAAGTATGTGTTAACTTTTTCAAAAACCAAGCTGATTTTTTTTTTAATTATAACCATGTCATTAGTTAACACATCTATTTACCTACTTAAAAAGAAACGAAGAACATTCGTTTCTTTTTAAGTAGGTAAGCGGTGTATATTATTCAAAGTAGTCTCATTTGAAAACTTTGAAAGCCATATCAAACATAAGCCTACATAGTAAAAATATATGTTTTTTTTTTAGAAATTTGCAAAAAAATATCAATTTTATTTTATTTTTGATCTGTAACTTTAAAACTGGGTCATTGAGGTGTACTTTTTGTATGTTGTATGTACTTTGAATAAAATACACCGCTTACTTACAAAGAAACGAAGAAAAAAACCAGATGTTGTAGTTTTTAGTTGGAAATTTTTAATTAAATCGGCTTGGTTTTTGAGATTTCTAACATACATATTTTTTCTGTTTTTTATCGATAAATATATGTCGCGTATCCGCACATCTCGTTTGATCACGATTCGACAATAAGTACACATTGTAGATAGATTGATAAAAAATACTTTATTGTAGGTACATTCAAATCAAATAGAAACCATTCTAGCCTTCATAGATACCAATGTCGTGACGACGTAGCTCGGCATTGCGGTAGATCAGTCACATTTAAATACACGCAGAAACTTAATTAAAAATAAAGCAAAACCAAACAATGTTATATGAAGGTGATTATATCAAAAACGCCGCGTATCGATCTTGTCTTGTGTGGTCTTGAGTTAATCGGAGAACTTTAGATACTTAGGTACTTATATCCAACCTTATTATCCTACTACTATCATAAATGCGAAAGTTTGTGTTTATGTTTGTTACCACGTGTCTTCATAACTACTTAACCGATATAGATGAAATTTGATATGTAAATCGTTTAGATTCAAGAATAACATAAAGGCTAATCTAATTTTAAAAATTTAACCTCTGAGGGGGTTAAAAAGGCTGGTAGTTTTTTTTAGAAAATTATTGTTCCTTGGTTTGATTCACTCAAATTCGGTATAAATCCTAATTTCTACTAATATTATAAATGCGAAAGTTTGTGTGAATGTATGTTACCACTTTCCCCGTAACTACTAAACCAATTTAGATGAAATTTGGTATGTAGATAGAATAACAGCTTATCTAGTAAACTATTAGGTTTAACATACACAAGCTGGTCAGTATCTGGCACAGCGCATTAGCATTGCCATACAGCGGGGCAATGCAGCCAGCGTCTTGGGGACGCTTCCGACTGGTATTGATATGGATCAGTTGAGCTACCTGTAGATTGTTTGCAACGGTCTGCAGTTAGCTCAATTGTTTCAATTGTAAATACCAATTATATTATTATTTTCTTTATGAATAAAGGCTCCTGCTACATACACGTATTTTGAATTTTTACAAAACTACTTCTAGGGGATGTGCAGTAAATTTCTGAATTGTATGATTTCCACGCGGGTGAAGCCGCGGGGCGCAGCTGGTACATTGTATACGAGCATTATATTTATGTTAGATTAATAAACTCGTTTGATCGTGCCGGACTTGGACTGGTTATTTAGTTTACTAGATATAATTCCCATTAAATAATCATTATTTCGGTAAGGGGACCTGAACGATATTATTCTATAAAAATTATATTGCATTAAAAAAAATTAATTACGCCTGAAAAGGTAAACTTTTGAAAGACGGCGCGACCGTCTATCTCTGTTTTTTTCTTAATATTATCAACGCACAAATCCAGGCCTGTATACGAAAAACAAAAGGAGATCGCACCATCTTTTATAAAAATTTACCTTATAATTAAAACATGTAACAGAAGATCTATAGGATAATAAAATCATGATTTCAATCGTGAAAATCAGTAACAATTTAATAGCCAAGTAAATCGAAATGAGTATTTGATTGTCCACATTCTCAGAAACACAAAAATTAAAATTTATTTCCACTGTCAATACAAGTATTTAAATAAGTTATGTGTAAAAGACCAACAAAGAAGCCGGCCTCGCACCATTGACCTATGAGTAACTGCGATTTTTTGCGCGCCGTACTAGGGTCAATACCCGTCTCCTAACATTGAGACAAATATTTAAATATCTTCATCATCAAATAAACAAGTTGATGTAAAACTTTAATAACAAAGAATAGAGAAGTACACAGGGTACCACGGAAAGGGTCTACGCCGAAAGGGGGTTATTCTCATTGAAAGTGTCATTATTAGTTCTACTTTTTTAATGAGACCTTTGTAGGGTTCCGTGCCTCAAAAGGGAAAAAGGATCCCTTATAGGATCACTTTGTTGTCCGTCTGTGTGTCTATCTGTCTGTCCGTCTGTCAATGTCAACCCCCATTTCTCAAGAACGCATGGACGTATCGAGTTGAAATTAACGTCAAATACTCACGTCCGTAACTGAGTCATAGCGACTCAGTTACGGACTTGAGTATTTGATAAATAAAACTTCTAAGTGAACGCACTCAAAAGTTACAGCCTTTTATGTCCGAATATTTTGAAAATTCCAAGGAAATCACATGCACACAAAACTTATAGGGTACTTCCCGTTGACCTAGAATCATGAAATTTGGTGAGCAGCAAGGTCTTCTTACACTTACAGCATAACTAAAGAGAAATATCCGAAAATCATAAATTTCTAATTTATTCACTAAACAAATACTTTTAATGCTCCCTATGACCCAAAACTAATAGGGTACCTACTTCACTAGAAAATTTATGAAATATTTGGCAAGAAGCAAGGCCTCATAGGACAAGTAAAGTAAGAAATCCAAAAACAGATAATTTGAAGTTTATTCACATAACAAATACTTTTGATTCTCGCCGTGGACCAAAACCTATGGGGTACTTCCCGTTGACTTAGAATCATAAAATTTGGCAAGAAGCAAGGTCTTATATACAGCACAAGTAAATGAAAAAATTCTAAAACAGTAAATTTGTAGTTTATTCATCAAAGAAAACTTGATTCTTGCTATAGACCAAAACCTACAGGGCACCGTTGACCTAGACACATGATAATTTGGCAAGACACGAGGTCTTACGGAACCCTTAGTGCTTAGTAACCTGCGTAACTCGTCGTTTTATTTATTCATATTCTTTTACGTGTATTCTTACATTATTATTATTGATTTAAAATTTGAACGGATTATCGTTATTTTCTGTTATAATTTAATGACTGGTTTAGCTGAAAAAACAAGCAAAAAAAACGTTTGTGAAATATTTTGTAATATTAAATGCAAGAGTTCGTGTAAAAGAACACCAATAGGAAGAAAAATTAACTTTATTTTTAGTAATAAGAGAAACGAAATTAAAAAAATTGTTATTCACAAGTCGATCCACTCGGGGTCCAGAATCACCCCCTTTCGGCTTAGTCCTAGTACACCCTGTATAGGATTTGGTGGCTGTACTTGGCAGTCTGCAGTTGGCTCAATTGTTTCAATCATTTTAAAGACTAGGTCTAATTTGTTTCTAATTTTGGTTGTAATTTTCTTTGTTAATAATGTTAGGTTTACTTATCCATACTTATGAAAGCAGCATTTTAAGTCTATGTTAAATAGTCCTAGCTTATTTGCGACCCTGATAAGTTGCCGATATTTTCTTCACCTCACTTGGTGGTCTTTGAATACCCGCAAATCCGGATACGTGTGAATGCCTTACCACGCTTTTATCGATGCGGTCTATGAATCACGCTATTTATAAGGCTTTTTAATTACATTCTGATAGATACCGGCTGTATTTATTTTATATATTATAACAAACCCAATATGCGGTTAAGTTCCCAAGGTACTTAGGTAATTAAGTGTTTCTAACCTTAAAAGGCTAATTAATAATGAATTTATCCTATAACAAAAGTAAAATATTCATAACTAGTCCTGCCAAACATAAGATACAATATTTGTAAACATTTCACCGAAGCTTAACCTAAAAATCACTTAGTATTTCTTGTTGATTTTTTGACAGAATTTGGACCACCTGCTTGTCGATTCGATCTCTTTCCTGGAATGCATACCTAATGATGACAATTATTTTTCAAACTCTGGACCAAAAACAGAATTTTGGATTTATTTGTTGTGTTAGAATGGCTAGGAATGCTTGGACTAGAACAATTAACTACTACACTCAAGTAGTAAATTTTTCTAGTCCTAGTACAGCTAGACACTTATTTTCCAAAACGTGAACCAAAATAAAAATACTTACGTATTTGAAAGTGAAACTCGCTTGGTTACTAGACTTAGCCTCGTGCCCGTTCAGGCAATATGAGCACAGTTATATTCCTGTCGGTTTCTATCAGGCGTTCGGAAGCGAGTGAGTTTCGGCGAGGTGACGTCAGCCAGATACTGACCAGACCAGTTTTTGTGTGAGACTGGATTTAGTGTTTGATTCTTTATGCATAACTCGCGAGTCTAAGGTCGTCTGACAGTCAAGGACAAACGCTTTAATTGCCAGGACTGATATTTATACGATGGGATGGAATCGAGTTTAGTTAGTTTTGTATTTTAAATAAGGCATTCAATTCTTTCTGTCTGAAATTGTAGGTACCTACTTAAGGTTATAGGCAGTTCGTCAGCCGTATTTTTTCACGCGCAGCTGTTCCCTAACTAAATTTTATGCAATTTTCAACTTTTCAGCATAATTATCATCCTGGCCATTATTATAAATAGTCATCACGTATGTTCTTTGGTTATTCCGTGCTATGAAAATTATGATTCTCTGCTTTTACTGTTTACTGTAAATCCAGCCTCAATGTGAAAAGAATTCACTGGGGATTACATTACACCACCCAAACCAATAGGAATCTTTATAGGGCATGATACTAATCGTGTTTCTAGTGGCTAGCTAAGAATAATGCAGATGATCTGGGAAGTGGGCGGATCCCGGAGATGATATCTGTGGATGCTTCAATTCAAACCGAACAATGCTATGGGACAGATAAGAATTTTCCGAATCACTGATTGGTAATTTCAAATCAAAGGAATGCTAGTATTATGATGATTATTCTTGGAAGTGTTATTGATGCATCATCATGATCAGCCAACAGTGGACGTACCTAACGCCCACTGCTGAACATTGGCATGCTCCAATTTATGCATAGTGGTTCTCATCATCATAATCCGCAGTCTGATTTTACCCACTGCTGGGTATAGGCCTCCCAAAGGTTGTGCCATCCACCATGGTCCTGTGCTACCAGGACGCCAGAACCGTGATGGTTTAGTAGTTTACCCAAAAATATTGTTAAAGCTTGAAACCTTTTCATAAGGTAATATTAAATTAACCTTGCAAGCAGAAACAATGTCGTTGTTGTGATTATCCATAACACCTACTAATGTTGAATGGTTAAAAGTGAATTAATATCTGAGCTAAGTATATAAGTTATTGTAATATTTTATGATTGATGCACCGTAACAGATGATTTAAATTGTCGATGCAAATTACCTTTGTGAAATAAGGTCCTACTTACCAAGAGTTTATCAAGAAAAAAATCTGCAACAGCGGTCTCCAGTTATGGAATAACAAATGTTATATTATACAAACAAGGCCGGACAATCTATAACTCGTCTAGCTTTTCTAGTGGTGATAGCAAGATATATCTTCAGATAAACACTATTCTTATTCCTAATGTGGCATTTTAGTCATATTCTATTTTTGTGGTAGCTTTATTATCGATTCTTTCTCTGTTTGATTGGTTGGATGCATTTGATCGGGTACTGTTATCTCTGATGATTCATGAACTTCACAAGCAGGACCTTCGTCTTGAACGAAACAAAACATTAAATATATATCCAGCTAAATTCCTCATCGAAAGCGAGAAAAACACAAGCCTTCCTTATTCAAATTGGCAATATTTAAATGTGTCCTTGTTGATGACCAGATAACCCCGCTTCGTTGAACAAGAAATAAGTACCTACATAAATAAAAATAATTTGATTCTAAATAAAAAACAAGAAGTGCATGCACTGGTGAGTGGCCGTGTCTCTGAAGGAGGCTGCAAGGGGAAGCGGTCCTCGACCTATATTGAGTCGTGTCAGACCACGCACAAGCCGCACACGACTTGATGTGGTATTTAACACCGCTGATATGCAATACCTATGTATGTACTTCCTCTTTTCGGCTGCTTCAGGGCTTGCTTTGTGCTGACGGGGTTTCATGGCAAATAAAACGGACTTGGAATGTTGGATGCCGATTGTAATAACGATTCAATTTCTTTCGATGAATAAAACAAAGTATTAACACACGAACGAAGCTGTATAAAATCCTGTAAAATCAACTTCGATCGCACTGAGACTGCCGATGGAGCAGAAGGAATCAAACTGAAACAAATAAATTCTGACGGTTTGTCGGTCGGTGCGGACAGGTGTCAAACGACTTACAAATATTTTACTACTTTAGTATCTAATTAAAAAGTTAGATTTTTATTGTTTTATAGAAATGTGCTGTACGTAGGATTAAAAAAACAAAGAAAATTCAACCCTATTAGTTGAAAAAGAACGAAACAGTCATTTTGATTGCGTGCGGATCCCTCCGATCAGAGACTCATAAAAAAAAATCAGGATGTTCGAAATGCGCGACCCGATTCCTGAAGTTCAACGAAAGTGAACCATTCCATTCCACACATCACGAATTGTGATTCGTGTCGATACGCATTGTGATGCGTTTAGCTTCTGACAACTTACTTCGAAACAAAAAGCTAACATTGTTTTGGACTAAGTTATAATTGCAAAAGATAATGGCGTCAAAGCGACAATGACCCCTCGCTTTTCAAGTACGAACGGTCATTAGCATCATCGAGTGAGCACGATGCCATTCCATTATACATTTTAATAAAATATATCTGATTAAATTCGTAAAACCAAATGAAACCTATAAAATCTATATTAGTAGGTGAAGTTTGGATTGCCACTACTTATAGGTAAACTAACATAACTATATGCTATTTGTAAAACAGCGTAAACTGTTTCAGTTACGTCAAGTTGCAGTGCCTGGTCACTTTAGACGGAAAATCTATACCGACAATCGACATGCCAAGCAGTGTTGGATGACAAAATGTAGGCCACAGAACTACGCTGGAAGCTAATCAATCTGTGTTCTCAAAAAAATCATCGTTTTTAAAGATAATGAACTCTGGAATCGAACTATTGAACTGACAATGGATTTTGCATTTGTGTTTGTTTGTTTGCCCCATGCTAATCTCATCGAAAATAAGGATAAACTGGTCATAAAACGTGTAGTTTTAAATAACAATGCTTGTATAAAAAATATCAACTTTCCAATAAAACATGCCCAGGTCGTCAAGATATCTTCCAAAATGTTTAAGTTAAATCTACTTAGGCGTTTTAAAATATCTCAAACAATCCTCCTCTGAGGCTCCTTGGTCGCTCGCTACACGTCCGCCCACGGTAATGTAATTTATGTTATCAACGAACACGAGCTCTGCTACACCGGAAATTGATTGAATACCGCGTAAATTACTCCACTCCACTCTTCCATGTTTTACCAAAAAATGAGTATTAAAAAAAGATTAAGACTTAATTGAAGCCAATTCAGTTGATAAGGTACAGCGCAGACAACTGATTTTATTCGTCTATGCTCTTTGTGGTGCTCTGTTCCCATATCAAGAGTAGGTGCGTCAGCTCCCCTCTTCTCAGTTTGTCAGAGTTATGCACAAAAAAGTCCGTCCACAAAAAAGATGTGACATAATATTAAATCAGCACCATCTGACTAAGTCAAAATTTATTAGAAGTTTTCTTCTACTATAAACAGAGTAAAAATCGAAACGTTCGTTGTACGTTTCGAGGCTGCGACCTTCATATAGAAAGTCCGAATACCTTCCACTTGACCAACACGGTTCTTATTTAACTTACCATTTATCACAACTCTGCACAGCTTATTATCATTCGTCGACTGACAATTGCAGAGCGCGTTGATGTCTTTTGTTCCTTAAATGTACCTAGCACAAAATATGGTAAGACTCCAACGTATTATGAGATGATGTATTTAACATCATCTCAAGGCCGACATCACCTATTTCCCGTGAATTGGTATGAATTGGCGTACAGGACTTCTGGTTATAGGCCTCCTCTGGCCCATGGGCCCTCCTTTTAACACTGCGGATTATTAACGCATCCTCTGCGCTGGAGATGGGCATGTGCGTCGTGGGCCACGAAAGTGTTAGAGAACTTATTAACTTTAGTTTTTTTTTTCAGATACTACGTGGATCACCAGAAGAAATAATAAATAAGAAATTGTTCTACTTTAACGTCTTGTACCATTGGTATGTAAAATATCTCAATTATTATGTCAACTGAATTGATGAACAGAATTTAACAAGCATCAATAAAGTATTATTCCCATCATAAATTGTTTAATTGCTACCATTCATTTCAACACAGTTAGTGAATTTGCCCGAACGACTTTGACACTTGTAAACAAAAAACTTGTTTCCAATTGAATCTTTCGTCTCTTCTTTGGAATATTTTTTAGTTGAAATGGAAACTAATACTTGTACGTAAGGTGAATAACCGCGCTGACGTCCCTAATCTGTCGATACTGGAGGCCCACTCTAGTTACTTTATTTTCATTTGCAGTTGCAAAGTACGGCCGCAAAACTCAACACGAAGGTACTCTCGCTTAGTTACGTTTTCGGAAGAATTTTATAACTAGTCAGAGTCACGTCATTTTAACACATGTTTACTTATAATATAAACTGTTCTGAGGGCAGAAATTTAAGAGTCAAATAAAATGTAAAATATACTTTCATAATTCCAAAGTGAAATTGCAGCTCAACTTAAAAATATATAATAGTTCGTTTTATTACCTACCTACCTACTATTTCCTTCCTTCTATTTAGTACCTAATCGGATGAAACAAAGCTAAATTTCGTCATGAAGCATACGAAAAACCGAACACGTTCGCGCCGGCTTTCAGTAATGTACCTCAAACATTAGATAGATACTAGAGAAGTCATATGTAGACTAGATCTGATGATGATCATGACATAAGACAGGAATCCTGTTTCCTCTTCATATCTGAAGTCCAACACCAACTAAAATCAAAATCGATTTATTTCATGAAAGAAGCCGCTTCTTTGAATCCAATTTGTGGTTTCACTTCGATGCACAGCAAAAAAACATAGATGGCTCGAGATACATGAGGTTTATTACTGAGATTTAACTTTTGAACGTCTGTCTTGTGCCGACCAGAATTTTTTTCAGTTGAGTCAGATGTTGGTCCATGAGATTTATCTAACTGGAAATAGTACACTATCCTTTTTTCACACAAAAACCATGTTACTAATGCTGTGAATGCGAATAGTTAGGTAGGAATAGGAACATATGTAATTTAAGACAATAATAAGCTATTCTAGAGTTATTCCAACCCGTAACAATACTAAGAAATCCTATAATACTAAGATATCCTATAATAATATACCGAAAAATTTCGACTTCGACGAGACTTGAAACCACAATGTAAGAAACGGCCGACCGAAATTACCCCGAATACGAGTGTTTACGCACTTAACAACAAAGACCTTAGCAATAATACGATTAGATTTTTCCTAAATAACAAAATGTGGATTACTTAAAGGCTGGATAAAAGTGAGTACCTACATAAATAACCGTGAAATCTAATATGCCCTGACAAACATGGCTTGAGTTTGTCACAAACATGTGTTCAATTAAATAATGTTGTTATTACTGCTCGAACCCCGGCGTTATTGACTGCTAGTGCGGGGACTTGTCGACAGTCGATGTTTCGGATTCAGGTTTACGTCATAATTTTATCGTGAATAGATTCTACTATAGTTTTTTTTGTAAGAATGTTTAAGAATATTAAAACGTATGATAAAGGAAGAGCGTTGCCTGCTAATACGGGTATTTGATACTTAAAAAGAGGTTCTAAGCACGGATAAAAGTTAAATGTAATATTAATTAATGAAAAAACATTTTCTATTTGTATAGATACATTTGACAGAACAATGTTTAATACATTTCGAAAACAGATGTAAGACTAGGTACTTAATTATTTGAATTTAAAACCACTGCATGGGTCTTCTATGTACGCGTTTATTATTTTGATTGAAAATTATCATAAAGAAGTATATAACTGTATGGTCCATACAGTAATATATTTCTTTGATGATAATTTTAATCTCACTGAATACAGTAGTTTAGTATTCCAACGAAAAACGTTCGTCAGAAATGTGTATGGCCGTATCCATTACGTATCCATCCATCTCTACGGCGCTTACGAAGCATTGTTTCATGTGGTTGTATTGAATAATCGATATCGATAAGTTGTTACAGCTCTAGACCAGCTTTGATTCACTACTGACCTTCGAACGAAAGCGAAACCGGTGTGGGTCATCGTGCCTTCGCCAGCCAGCGTCGTGAGTACGTTTCCTTTCACGGCGCATTCACCAGATAGATGCCTAACCGACATATGGATTTACTGACCTGGTTCACTTATGCGAACTTTAGAATCATCGTCGTCTATAGGTATTTTAGGTTTTCAGCTTAGTAATATTGTTTCATATTTCCTACTTAATGTTAGGTAGTTAGGATTGGTAGTAGTATACAGTGTGATTTCATATAAAACAAAAAAAGTTCAAGGGCGAGCCTAGCGGGTTTATTGTCAAACTAGGCCTAGATAATTTTTTCTTCGATTCCTTAATTGGAAACGAAATTGTGAAAAAATATACGATAAAAAAATCATTGAAGTGCACTGTTTTGCACCTAATGTGTCGAGATCTCAGGAACCCTGCGGTCTAGAGAAGAGATTTTTGTTTTGGTTCGTGGGCTATAAATTACTAATTCTCTGGTTCCTTAATACAGTTTTTTTCATATTTGTGTAGATTTCTTGTTAATTTGCTTATTTACAAGAAAACTCCAACATCTACTAACAAATGATGTTAGTAGATGTTGTAGTTTTCTTGCGCTTACGCCGCCGTTCCAAAATCGTACGCTCCGTCCCGTTTCTATGAACGCAAAATTCTATGCCTATCCTTTTCACTAAATGGCTCGCAATGTGCCCTCTTAACACAGTATTCATGAACCTCTGTATGCTTAGATTTTATTAAATTTGCAAAACCGCCGCTGCTTTGATTTTTTACGTCCAATAGAATGAAATAATCTGGATGTATGTACATGTTCTCATTTTGAAACTGAATTGATCGGTATAATTTTTTATCAACATGACATTTTTAGGCGCTACTCACGCATTACCAAAAAGGTTTAATGCCAAATGGTTTCCCCAAAACAGAGCTAATATTTCAAAAGAATCTGTATCTACTCGTCTTCTGACGACTATCGAGTTTTTATAATATAAAAATAAAATTAACCCAGTTTTCTCACAGTCATTAACATCCAGACCTAGTGGGGTTTTAAACGATACATTTTTACTGTTTGCCAAACACGTCACGGCTTGCTAATTTGTCATAAATAAAATTAATTAAATGGTATATCAAAATACGTTGCTGTTTATTATAGTGTCAAACTAAACTAAAAATAATGTAAAATTCACCATGTTATTGTTAAGGCCATTGTCAAATAAATTTAATTTATTTGTAAAAATTAGATAAAAGCTAATAAGGCGCTTAACAGGGGGAGGCCTGCGTCCAGCAGTGGACCAATAGATGCTGTAGAGGTTAAGGTAGGGGAGGGTAAAAAATACAAAAAGATGTAAAAATAATAAGAAAAGTAATATTCCTGCTGCCTGCTGTAATGGGCCATTGTCTAATCAAAATAATTTTTTTATCAACAATTGGTATAACTTAATTAAGAACAACAATTCTTAATTAAATAATTTCATAAATTATAAAGTGCATGTATTAAGCACATAGAAAATTAAAATACAATAATACAGGATAAAACAACTGACGACCTCTCGCAGCGGGCGAAGGTCCGCCTGCGACGCAGGAGGTTGCGGGTTTGATTCCCGCCTCGGGGAAAATGTTTGTACGTTCTGCAGATATTTGTTCAGGGTGTTCTGGATGTTTACTATGTATAATAAAATACATCTATCTACGAGTATGTAGTGTATTATACCTATTAAGTATATCAGTTATCTTGTACCCTTAACACAAGCTCTGCTTAGCTTGGGGCTAGATGATGCTGTGTGGATTATCCAGCATTATTTATCAAAAAAAAACTAGTATTCACATTTAAAATTATAGACTAACTATAGACAGAGTGAATGTTAATTTAGAGCTCACATATAAAATATTTCGTATTACTAAAGTCACTTATAACGGGATATTTACCATGATTTGAGTTTGGACCTATTTAATATTTCTTTATAAGTGACTTTAGTGTTAATAACCATGATTGATTTAAAAGCTTTATTTCGTAATAATTCATTTAGCAGTTTTAGTGTTCAAAGGTAACCTCACATCTTCACATATCATCCCAATCTTCTTTAGCTAGTACCTTTTGGGTGGTTAACAAAAAGTACCTAAAAACCCGTTGAAATCTTTTGTATTGAGATTCCAAGTCTCGCCCGCAAGATGATTGTGACCGCAAAGAGTTTGCTGCTTGACTAATGGTTATTGGTTTCGTGGTACACTTTGTGTTAGGATTTTAAAAACTCCTCTAAAGCGTTGGCAGAAGGTTACTTTATAGTAACCTTTTAGGTGATTTTCAAGCTCAGCTATGTTACTTCAGAATTTAGAAAATGCATGATATGGACCTACATGTACATTACATAGTTATACGAAATCTTTTCTACGCAACTGCAAATAATCTAGGACGAAACGGACCTCTAGCGAAATATTTCTATGCAACTGGTTTTTCATTTTCGCACTTATGAATATACCTCTGCCCCGGGTACCAAGCCCCTTGGAGTGCTATCTTGGAACCCCTTTTGGGTCAATGACTACTCACACACACGACGGGGTTCTCTTCGCTCGCCGTTGATTAACGCTTATTATAATTGTTCTTAGCTCATTATCTTAGTTTCCTTGTCTTGCTAAGCATGTCTTACCTACCATACCAATTTCAAAAAAGGGTGCGGTGCACTCCACTCGCCTATATTTAATTTGTATTCGTTTCTTACCAATTTTCGAAATCACTGCAAACTCTCGAAAATTTTCGCTGTTATAAATTTCGTACTCTTCTTAATTAGTTTGTGACCACCCAAAAAAGTAACAAAAATTTCGGCAGCTCGCTCGTGTTGTATTCCTAACTTTTTGTTATTTGCCGAAAACTTGCAAAAATGCTAAATGCAAAAATGCTGACTATCTCCGCTCGCCGTCGTTTTAGCTTCTTTGTCTTTGATGCTAACTAACCCGATTCAAATTCAAAAATTACTGCGGCTCGCTCCGCACGCCGTTATTTATATTCATAGCCTTTTCTCTGTCACCGAAATGTTTAAAATTTACGGGTTCGCTTCTTTTCGCGCGTTTTTTCCGTACCTCAAAAGGAATGTCCGTCCGTCTGTCAACCCCCTTTTCTCAGGAACGCGTGGAGTTATCGAGTTGAAATTCGGTTTAAAGGATATTCATTTCTCAAAGAACTTAGTATATACATACAGTTCACTTTAATGAGAAAAACAAAAATTTTGTACTTATATTTAAGTATCTACTTCGGTTAACATTTAAGTTCGAGTGTGTTTATACCAATTAACATATTATTGTACAAACTAATTGACACAAAACAAAATAAAGAAAATAGCAATGATAGAAAATGATAGAAAATAAAAAAAATTACGTCAAATAACATTATTGCTATTTTCTTTGTTTTGTCCGTAATCTCTTGGAGCCGCGATATAAATAAAACTTCTAGGTCAACGCAATCAAAAGTTACAGCCGCGTATTAGTAGCTTTTTGTCCAAAAATTTTAAATTTACAAGGGAATCATATGCACACAAAACCTATATAGGGTATTTCCCGTAGACCTAGAATGATGAAATTTGGCAAGAAGCAGGATCTTATAGCACAAATAAAGGGAAAATTCGAAAACCGAAAATTTGTAGTTTATTCCTTAAAAAAATATTTTTGATTCTCGCCATGAACCAAAACCTACCCTACCAATACTTCCCGTTAACCTAGGATCATAAAATTTGGCAAGAAGCAAGGTCTTATAGCACGAATAAAGGGAAACATCCGAGAACTGTAATACTTAATTCATAAAAAAAATAATTTGATTTTTGCTATGTACCAAAACCTATAGGGAACTTCCCGTTGACCTAGAATCATGATATTTGGCAAGAAACAAGGTCTTACAATAATACGGAACCCTCAGTGCGCGAGTCCGACTCGCACTTGATGTTTTATTTTGACATAGGAACTCCGCCGTACTTCTCCACAAAAATACAAAAAAGTCTCAGAAAATTTGAGACTCCGCTGGCCGTTACTTTTACTTGCTATCTACAACACTTAGTCTTGTATATTTCTTACTTATACTCGGGTCTGGAATCTAACATATTTTTTTGTAATAAAACGAATAGCACCTGTTTCGCTGCATCTGTGCAAATATGCGTTGTTGAAGTTTTCGTTTTTAATGCCTATCTTGTTGTTTTTTGGTATGTTTACCTCCTAGGTTTTGTTCAGTTTCCATACTGTTCCATATTGTTTACACAAAATATCTTGGATTCTAGAACCGAATTTAGAAAGGTAATTATGAAATTATGGGCGTCGAAACATACTAGTGACAGGAAAAACTATGATTTAATTGAAAAGTTCTTCAATAATGAATGGGATATTTATAAATTTAATAATTAATAAGTAGGTAGGTAATGCAATTGCCAATTTCAAAAAAAAAGGAGCAGATTTTGTCAGTCAATTCTTATTATTATTAATTCTCTCAATAATAGTGTATAGATTGTATTTGTTTGTTCATGAGACCCTTATGGTACCTAAATCTCTCTCGACTTTCACCCTTTACCGTCCACTCTCTTCAACTTCTATAAAATTAAAATGGACTTGTTTTTTTGTTATTAGAACTTTTGTATTAGATAAGAAACATGAGTTCCAAGCCACAAGTAGAGAGAAAAGTAATACTGACCTACTGAAAATATAATAATATTTTACTTGCCTTTTTCTTTATATTACCGTTAATATCATAGGTAGGTACTTACTTTTTAATCGCGCCTTCTCCAGTACCAGTAGTAATCAGCCAGTTTACAGCATCAGCAATCAGCATAGCACCAATCACCACATCCCAGTGAAGATATTTCACCTTTATCGTTTTCCTACCAAGTGCTTGGGGTTATTTCAATCCAAATGTCAATTTACCTTTAATATAAAAAAATGAAAAATGTTGTTTGATAAATATAATGGCAAAGGTTTCCTTGACTCATTTTGTTGACATTTGAATCTCAAACAGCACTGCAACATGAGTTGATCAGGTTAAATTCTTACTAGAGTCGTATCAAACCTCTAGCTTGTTCAGGTAGATCTTATATAACTACTTAATTTTAACTTCGTACTATAATTTTGATTGAGGGTAGACTTGCGTTATTAGCAGGTTATGAATACCTATGTTCAATCTAAGTAGCTACCTGAGTATTTACTAAGATGACCTAGATAAAATAGGTATGTAACTAAGGGTCCTACCTCCTCTCAGAGAAAAGGCTCTGCTTACCTAGAAGCTTTTTGTGCCTACCAGCACACGAGATCACTATTTGATAACTTGACAATATTTTTCAAAGGGAGACATCCGTAATGAATAGTTACCATAACCCTAACTTAATGGTACCTACACCTACCTACTTCTGAATGATTATCTGAAGGTTAAGTGAGCTTTCGCTGAGGCTTTTGGGGTTAAGAAAATAAAACAACGATGTACATTAAATTTATATTAGATAACCCAGATCTGATTACTACTGCTACAGCAATGTGTTAAGTCTAGAAATTAAATAAGAAGCTACACTATAGTGTCTTATCATCAGGCTATGAATAAATGTCATTTCAAGGTAGGGAAGACACTTTAGTGTGGCCACGTATTTAATAAACCTCCTGCCCATGCCCAATAAACGGTAGAATAAGATACAACCACCATTATAAGAAAATAATTATATGTAAATCCATAATAATAACTAAACTGGAGATAGGCAAGAATAATACAAAACATCGCTTGGCTAAAAATAATAAGAATTTCGCAATAAGTATATTTCTGTGACTTGTTCTTTTTGTTTGAAATTATAGTATGACGACCAAACAGTTCAAGATATTTTACATAACTTACTTATGTATTAACTTTATTCTTATGAAAATAAATACGTTATTTTTATAAGAATCAAGTATAAACGAGAACAAGACACAATGCACAGCTATAATAGACAATTTCGCCGTAGCGGAGTTACAGATCTGTCGCTTATTCTATAATTATCTAAAATAACCCTATTCTAGTACAGGTAAAGACAACAGTCAGGTTGGAATACCTACGGTGACCTTACTTGCTTTTTATGAATCATGCCACAGTCTGAACGAAAGGTGCTCCGTAGGTACCGACAACCGATCATCGTCTGAGGCTCCTCAACTTTGTGCTATTCCTAATGTTATAAAACAATTTAAATATTTAAATGTGCTAACAAAGAATCGTTAGCTGATAGATACGGTCACGGGAACAATATGTAAAAAAAACAACATCTCATTAAATTTTAACCGTTCAGATTTTACTCAACTCAATGTAACAGAAATCACCTGGTAACTATTTTTAAATTAACACGTTATACACAAAAAATATCAACACAAGAATCTTACATTCACCGTCTTAGAACTATTGTTTATAAACGATTGTAATCACTACATACGTCAAACTTATTTAAAAATAAGTCTACCGATGAGTGCGATAATAGAATAATATGATAAATAACAAATTATCATAACTATATTATTTACACAAGTTAATATCTAAATGATACTACAAGTCTGTGCTTCAAAATTGAGGGAGACAAATATTCATTCTAACATATTATATATAATATAAATATAATAAGCAAGTTCTCGCCCCGCAGAAGTGTCCACAATTCTTCTAAATGTATCAAGATCTAATATTTATAAACAACTAATAATGGAAGGCAAGTTGAGGTTTGATTGTTTCAGTGGTCGAGCGAGAGGCGAGCAGAACTGCGGGGCAGGCCTTGCTACGTTAATCCTATTACTCGATACTTGAGGTAGTTTGTTTCATATATTATATATTCACTGTTCAATTATTGCTATGAAGCCAAAGCTTCGGTTTTACAATTACTTTGTCAACAATTATAACACTTTACGTACTTTGCACATACATTTCGTATAATTACATATAAATTTAATATATCTGCTATGTCTGTAATATTCGAACTTTTAGTTTGTTCTTTTTATTTTCAATACTTATAAAAATGGCAAGTATATTAAACAAAAGACTGTAATAACATTCCTATATTATTTGTATATATTTAATTTATAAGAGGTAGGCCATGCCGGTCCAAACTGTTCACATTGTTTCTATTTAACGCGTTTACTTTAAATGGTATGTAAATATACAGCTAATGTGAACAATATATACTTCAAACATTGTAATACATTCAAATATAGTCACTGATGAGGTAGTTCATTATTGTTACATTTGTAATTGTTATTCTATGTGTATAAAAATATTTTTGCAATATAATCAACATTAAATACAAACATTATCAAAAATTAAGTAGATTACAATGTTCATATATTGCACATTTTACGAAATTTCGTGGTATAATTCATACGGTAATTTATGCAAAGACCATTGAACTCGATATGTTAGCTATCGTTGGTGAGACGTGCCAAAATATTTGTGTTTATTGATATGAAATGCAGGGGTACGTACCGCACAATCTTAGGTCTATTGGGATTTGGCACACTGAGGAAAACATTTTGGCATGCCTTCACAAACGTAACTTGGTCTTGATATGATCTGTAACAGGCAGGTATTATTAATTTTCAAACAAATATTTACAAAAGTTACCTCCTTTTGACTGGTTCATAATTCTATTTGTCATGACATTTCATTACAACTATACAAAAACATTTACATTATTATTTAAATTATTGCTAGAGAATTACATTATCATTAGGCTAAGAGTAGTTAAAAATTAAATTGTTTCGCAATAAACAGTTGGCGGAATAAATTTGGCAACGTTTGAGAAGACTACTTTCCTACCACTAATGAAACAGGAATGTATTAACTAAATTCGATCAAATAACATTATTGGTAACTATTTGGAATAATTTATTCGTTTTATGAAAATAATTCCGAATTCAAAAAAAGTTTTCACACTACCTAATAATAAAACAAATGTTAACAGACAAAATAATAGGAAGCACCGGGAAATATTAATAAAAATAATTATAAACAATACACAGAACATCTTAAAACGAAATTTTTTGTATTAATTAAATTATTTAATTTTGATAATAGTAGTCGTACTTGAGATAGTTATCTTGTTTACTCGAGTAAACGACTCAAAACAAGAAAAATATAACCTTTTTAAATGCCTTACATACAATACAAATTTAAATAAAACATTTTGAAATGCTCACAGGCATAAACCAATTTTATAGCTACCTAGATACTACAAGTGACATTATTTGTATAATCAATCATCTACGTCTGTCCATTCTCTAAAGTTTCATAATCAGCTAACGTCTGCATTCTTAGTCTAAAAACAAATTTCTGTCCTGGCAAGTCCCGTTTTCTATGTTACGCTTTTGAATAAACAAAATAAACAACCATAGCGTTTGGTTTTTTTTTAATTATGCAAACAATACCCACACACATTTCAATCTAAAATTTTAACTAAACAGACCTAAATCAATTCTCACAAAAGTGAAGATATGTTAAGAAAGTATGCCCCCGTGTGGCTTAAATTTCAAAGTAATGACACTCTTTTTCTTATACCTAAAGTTCTACGATCTTTCGTATTTTAATATGTAAAAATGATATGGTTCGATCAAAATGATATCGCAAAATTACTCTAACGTCAAGCAATTGCTTAACGCCCAGACACCCAGGCATGTAAAGTCACCTTGCCACTGACAAGGTTAGCTTGAATGAACAACAAAAAACTGGTGGATGAATGCGCTTTGGATACCCACCGTGGCCCTATAAGGACTATTATGTAGCTAAATATCCTTATTCTCACGTTAATTGTTAAAAGATGTTTTATTCAAAGTGTAACCTAAGACCGGATAAGTTGAAACTTCAGGTAAGATTAACAGTTGACGAGGGGGAGCTAGACGATGTTGATGTCACTGATGATGTTGAATTAGAAGATGATCGCGAGTTCTTTTTGAAATGTGTATCAAAGTGTTTTACCATGTGATCTTTTCTGATAAAACCTTTGCCACAGTGGTCGCAAGCAAACGGTTTGCAGCCAGAATGCAAGCACATGTGGCGGCGCAGATCTGTCTTGTGGTTGAAGGATTTCGGACACTCGCTACATTTGAAAGGTTTATTATCTGTATGTTTGAAGTAATGCCCTTCATATGATACATCGTCAGAAAATCTTTTGCCGCATCGGTCACATTTAAAGGGTTTTGCGCCGGAGTGGAAAGTTTTATTGTGCTGCGTGAGATAGCAGGCTTTATTGAACAACTTATCGCATTCGTAGCATTTGTGAACTGTGTTAGGGACTGACTTTTTTAACTGGTTGCGTTCCGTGAGTGGCGAAGTGGGCACGGTAGACGTAACGGCTGAAGGCGACGTCACCGTCGATGATGATGACGTCGACGACACGGCGCTACGACTCTCGTACTCCGCCTTCGCACTCTCTGGGCTAGCTGGTGATTTCATCTGAGCTCCGTAGTTTTCTTTATTAGCATAGTCCATTATATCTTCTATCTCTAAAATTTGAAACATACTTGAATCTGTACGATTACCGTCTTCTCGTTTTATTGTTTTCCCTCCTACTGCATACCCATAAGGATACAACTTCACATGTGCTGGACTGTAAGTTGTTACGATATCTTTTATATTTTTAGGTGACACATTTAAATCGTAATCCACACTCTGTTCACCTATTTCAGTATTGCTATATTGAAGAGGTGAGTGTACTGGATCTACGATGATGTAGCCGGCGGTTGACTCGTCGGCAACTACTTGACCCCCCACGTTAGGCTGTGTAATGTAATTGGAAACATAGACGCTGAAGCTCTGTGTCTGGAGCTGTGCGAAACTTGGCAAGCGTCCGCCAGTCGACTGGCTTGATGTTTCCTGTTCCATAACATCGACTTCTTCTGGTGCATTTTCACCAAAAGTAGCCGGGCTGGCTATAGGCAGATTGTTGATAGCCATATCCATAACGTGGGGGGCCATCCCGTTTGGGTAACTCGGTGCTATAGTCTGCTGAAAATTCTGACCCAAATATAATGGGGTGTGCGTGGGGTCCGGCACCGAAGTTCCCAAAGGATCCGTAGACCTCGGACTGTATGGGTTGACACCCAAGTGGCTGAACGGCGGCAGGGTGTGCGGCGTAAGAGCCGGCGTACTCTGAGTTAGGGCTTGAGTTGAAATATTGCTGGTTGATACTGATAGCAGGCCCCTCATATGGTGATTTTGAGAAACAGAGGGACCTGCCTCCCCGTTTGGGGGATGCGAAGCTGATGAAAGAGCTTTTGATCCCTGATGACTACTGTCATTCGGTATCCCTATCCCAGGCGGTTGACTACCTATGTTAAGTGGATGCGAACCGACTTGATGCTGTAAAGGGTGATTAGCTAAAGGATTATTACTGTAATTATTATCTAAATTACCCTGTTGAAGATGCGTGTACGGTGACTTGGCTTGCATGGCGGCGACCCGGTGCGACGCGTATGGTGACTGAAGCGATGCGTCGTCCACACTGCGGGCGTCGTCGGAAGGCGCCGGGCTCTGCGTGTTGGAGTCGGCGCTCTGCTGCTGGCCTCGGCCCGACATCGGCTCGCGGGCTGGATGGTGGTGATTTGAAATCGGCATCGTGGCTGGGTCTGGCTGGCCGGACGATCTTACTGCGTTCTTATGCAGGGTTGTATTATAATGCCTTTTAAGATGTCCGGAACTAGTGAACCATTTATTACATGCGGTACAGTTGTAAGTCTTTGGCCGTCTCGCTTCATTGGATTTCCAGTTAGCTCCTTTTCCTCCAATTGATGGCATTGTCGATGTTGGATTTGCAGGCTGTGAATTGGATATTTGTGGAGGAGCTGGAGAGTCATAAGGACGATAAGGTGGTTTCATGTCAGCATTTGATGAAGCTACAGGGCTTGCGTAGTCTGACAGTGGTGGCATCTGGACTCCTGGATAAATCTTCTGCTCAACGTGCATAAAGGGTTTCTGATCATGATGTACACCTAGAAATTTTTCTTGAGAATAAGGAAATTTCTGATCGGGGTGAAACATTTTAGGCTCTGATGCATATGTTTTTTGTTCGGAAAACATTTTTTGTTCTTTAAATAGAGCTACTTCACCATTGAGCTGAGGGTTAGAGTACAGCTTTTGGGCTTCCCACGGCATCATCGGCACGGATCGGCTGTTCACTTCGCGTCCTTGGGACTGTGGTTCATCGTACGCATTGTTTGATGTTTCACCTTCATTGCCCTGGTAAACAACTTTTTGCGAGTCTAAATCTAAAATATCCGATGACTCCTCTTGTTCCTCTTTGACTTTTAATAGTTCATTTTGATAATTAGAATTATTATATTGTTTACCGGAAAATTGTTGAAAGGGCATCGATGATGAAGATTGCGACGGTGCGGAGCCGGCGTGGGCGGAGCTGCAGTGCTCGTTGAGCTGCACGGCGGAGTCGCACACGAAGCCGCATTTGTCGCACTGGTTTGGCGACGGCGACGGCGTCGGCTGGTTCAGCGGCTGGCCGTACAGGGGGCTTGAGGACGACACTCGCGAGGCGCGATCTTGCATGCTGTACGGGTGGAAACGGCTCGGTTTGTGATGGTGGTACTCTTGGGAATATTGCGATTGTTCCCAATTAATTTGCTCAGCATGCTGATTCTGCGGAAAGCCAGAGTGGGAATAGTTGTTACCGAACTGGGCGCCGGGCGAGAAGTTGGTCTGGTCGGGGTTCTGGTAAGGCGAGGGCGCGCTGTGGTAGCTCTGCGGCGTGGCCGGGTGCGGGAACTGGGAGGTGTCCGGCGTGCCACGCTGCGGGAACTCCGGGCTGGGCTTGGTGATCATGGTGTCGCTGGAGTCAGCCGGCGCCGACACCGTCGTCTCACTCTTCACTTTTGCACCGTTATTGTTTTCAGAATCATTATGTGCGTTTTGCGTGCCCCACTTAACGTACAAGTTCTCTTTGTGGTATTGCAGGTGCACCTCCAGCGAGTCAACCGAGTCCAAATAGAGATCGCAAATCTTACAATGATAGTCTCTCGACGGTAATGTCGACGATACGGCACTGGTGTTATCCATTTAAATCATCAATCCAACGGAGAGCACCGCCTCCTCCAACGAAAAAAAAATAAAAAAAGATAACTTTTCGTCTCGACGTACATGAAGTCCACGCTGAGTCAGGCGCTACAGGTTAGAATCATAATCGCGGCCTTCGCGTCTCCCCGCGCGACAAAACTTTATACAATGTTAACGTTCTCAGGGAAAGTTTTTCGCGGCATTTCCGCGCGCTACTGCGTCGCGACCACGTGCGCGCCGCCGGCCGCTGCACTCGCTCCGGATGCTCGCCTCACCTGCCACACCAGTACCACACACCACCCGCAAACACTGACCACTCCACTTAAATTTAGTTTATTGTCCGAGATTTAATATTTTTAAATGTCTTGTACTATTTAAATCACAGAATAGTTATTGGCGAAAAACTTGGCACTTGTTTAGAACCGCGGCGGATAGTTTGTGATATGCGATAAGTGCAGCGCGCGAGCGATGTTCTTCATCCGGGTACGGACGCTGCGGACGTTTACTAGAGAGCGACTGACAGCCTTCCCGAAGTCGCCTTCGGGGGCATGACTTCAATAACAATTCGCAACGTCGTCCCCCACCGAGACGTGCGCGCGAGCGAGCGAGAGCGTCGCACGGTGATGAAGTTATCGCTCCTGCGTCCTTTTGTGTGTCCTTGGTGCAAGAGAGACGGCAGAGACGGGGGTCAGCGCGGCGCGGGGGGGGGGGCGAAGCTGGTCCTACTCTTTCTCAAAATTGAAATGCCCGGTCGAAATGTCCGGTGATGCTGCGTCCGAGAAGGACAGCAATAGCACCCACCCTTACAATGCGGGCGGACAGACTCTGCGACGAAATTCTCTAAATTTTAAATCTGTTTTACTTTTTGTAAGAAACGTAGATAGCTGCAATAAATAATCATTATGTTTTTTTTATTAGAAATACGAAATAATTTAAGTAGGTACATTAAAACTAAATTAGTCAGACTACCTACCAAGTTTAGCAACAATTAAAGGCGATGCAAGTCACCTTCAAATTAAAATAAATATCTACCTAGATACCTACTTTTAGTCTTTTTATCGTTGAACAATCTGAAAACAAGTTAGGCGTAG
The DNA here is from genome assembly GCA_949316285.1 of Eupithecia subumbrata. NCBI lineage: Eukaryota > Metazoa > Arthropoda > Insecta > Lepidoptera > Geometridae > Eupithecia > Eupithecia subumbrata. The sequence continues at coordinate 7,931,820 of OX438642.1, read as the reverse complement.
CAAGTACATAGCTACATTAGCTACCTACATATCCTTTTACTTGCATTATTAAAGTTCTAACATTTACGTTTACGGAACTACCTATCTGTGCTTTTTTGTTTTAAAATGCATTTATTTATCAAATCCTTTGTCAACTGTCAATTAAATCAATATTTATATAGGTACTTAAAGTTATAATATTAGGGAATCTATTTACAAAAAGTAGGTAAGTACTTATTTTGTTTTAGTTCTATGTAAGTACCTAGAACCTAAGTCACCTTAGTTGTTTACTGACTTCGTACTCGTAAATGTATCTAATAATTTTAAACAGGTATCAACTAAAACTTAATCAAACTAACCTTTAGAACCCACCTTCTCTAAAATTTGTACCTCGGTTAAAATCTGAGTACAAATAATTTCAAAAGAAAAAGCAAATCCGTAAGGCATCGAATAGCCGAACGCGGCGCTGCGCAGCATCGAACATTTTGCATAGTGGACGCAGAGGCGCGGTCAGAAGGCGGAAGTGAGGCGACGAAATAGAAAGATTTCATAATCTCTTCCTAAGAAATTCAAACTTGGAAAACAATAAGGGATGACAATAATATAGAAATGGTATGCGCGTATCTGTAGTAGGTATAGTAAGGTAGGCAGGATTACGCACCGGTCACGCCGCCGGTCCATGCAAACTATGAGGGGGAGAGCATCGATTTTCTCGGACTGTGCCGATAACTTGGCACAGAACCTTCCCCGTTCCTGTTTCACACTTGTTTCTTTGAAATCGAGTTTTATTTTTTAGCTTCTAGTTTATATAGCAATAGATTTTTAAGTTGTTTGTTTGTTGTAATTTTGTAGGTGTGAAAGAAATTAAATTTAGGATAAAAAGTACATACCTAGTGCTTTATTAGTAACTAGCTGCTGCCCGCGGCTTCGCCTGCGTAGTTCCCGTTCCCGTGGTAATTCCGAGATAAAACATAGCCTATGTCCGTCTCCTGGTTCTAAGCTGCCTCCCCACCAATTTTCAGCCAAATCGGTTCAGCCGTTCTTGAGTTATAAATAGTGTAACTAACACGACTTTCTTTTATATATATAGATTATCAGTATTTCTAATACTTAAGTCAGTAACCTGGTTTTTTAAGTACCCATTTACATCAAAAAATACCGAACAGTAGGTAGATAGGTACTAGGTAAGGTACTCACTTACATTCGTAATTAGTAAAGTAATTTTCAAAGTCCATTCATAACATTCAAAAACTTCAGATTTATGACGCTCCCATTACATCAAAGCTCGCAAATAACATCGCAATGCAAAAACAACAAAACAAAAAGGTAGAACTAAATGTAGGTATAATGGGTACCGAGTGGACCTACTAAACGGTTAATCCCTGCTCGCGAACTGTATCATTCATAACATTTTATGAGGGACGAAGGCAATAAACACATGACGACTGACAAACAAAGTTGGGAATCGACGGCTTTCTCGCGAAAACGCGGGCTTGCACCGCTCGACTCGCAGCGGGGAGCGGACACGAAATTAACTGAAATTTTTGTCAAATAAAGGTGATCAGCAATACATTTAATACCTTATAATTTGACGAGAAATCGATCATAATTTTAGCATTCTATAAGTATATTGGTATAACTATGCTGCTAATTTAAATTAATAATGGTGTCAATTCAGATGTTGCCAAAAGTACCTAATGAACAAAATGACCTTTATTTGTAATATATACACGATAGTTTATTAATCAATTTCAATTTATTTTATAGAACCAGGAATCATGGTAAATTCAAGTTTGAACAATGTTTTATTAAATATTTTATTATATTAAGTATCTTTTCTAAATACTGGAACAATATTAAAAAAAATATATATAGAATGAACATTTTTGAATCCCCTTGTAGTAAGCACATCGAAACTTTCATTTTGTTAGACTGTAAATAAATAATAGAATAGGATAGGGCAAAGCGGGCGATCATGACCACTGAAATCAGGTTAGCAGTATGTATTGCCATATAAAAATACTTAAAATTCATTTTTTATTTTATTACGTACTAGCTGTACCCGCGACTTCGTTCGCGATTGACATACCTGGCGACTAATTAGGTTCACATTTAACCACAGTTTCTCTCATGTTATGAAACGCCGTGCAAAAAAACTTCGATGCTCAGAATTGGACCTGTTACACTTCTAACATAAGTATCTTTATTTAGGTACCTAGTTAAATTGTGTATAAATCGTGTAGAGTCTACGGGGGATAGTATGTTGTCATCTTCAATCCCATTCTTTATCCACACGACTTTTAGCTACGACTCGGCCAGCGTCAGTGTTAAGAAGTGTCATACTCGTTTTATTTCTTACTCATGGTTCCGTTCAGCTGGGGCCATAATCTGCTAAACTAATCGCTTCACTATGACAGATGTATCGTCAAAAAATGACACGTTTTGGTATTCTACCTTAGATGAAAGAAATTATGATGAATGCAGATGGAGAGACGCGCGTCAAAGTGTCAAGTTTGAAACTATTAATTTATCTCGCACGCACTATCTGGAGTTTTATTAATCTAAGGATTCTATGTGATGACTCTGCGACGATTCCATTGTCATAGTGAAGCCATTTTATTACAGAATTGGGCTTCTGATCCATTTGACTGGACCACCGTAATTTTTTTTTTTCGTTAGTAGGTAGGCTCAGTTGGTTGTTTACCACAGAAAAAAATATTTTTCTGTGGTCTAGTTAGTTTAATTGGACCACTTACTCCAACCAAACTTTGGTGGTACAGTTAACTGTACCAGCTAAACCACCAAATATCATGTCCATGAATGTCGCATGGACCATCTGCACATTTTACCCACTTTGCCTGAAATAGGCATTGACGCACTCATTAGTTAGGTTCCTACCTACTTAGGTAGGAACTTTACTAATGGGTGCGTCTTGGAAAAATATATAGATAGGAACCCTTTATCTACCGATATTTTTCTCCAATCTACAGATTATTTCTTCAATCTATTAATTTTCTACTTGACTGTCTACTGATTTAGTCAAATTCGATCTTGCAACAAACTTACTAACAAAAAGAATGCATGAAATCGGATGACGCGTTAATGAATTCTTAATAAGAACACGTTTTGACTTTTATCCCCTCCCTGATCTTTAACCGTGCCTACTGATATCCCAGATAAAATGCATTCTATGTTCATTCGTAGTATGAGTTCAAATCAGTAGCATATTTTTACTTTCATCCACCCTCCCAAGGGAACAGCACTGATTCCGGGAAAAATCGTATTGCTCATTTGAATACATTCTGTACTTTCGGCGTGATGCGCGACCCAGGAATTAACTTGTATCCCCCTCCACGGGGAACCTTCCTGAATTCCGGTATAAAATGTATCTTTCCCCGTAGTATGAACTCAAATCGTGCCGACTTCCATTCGAATTCATTCAGTAGTTCCGTCGTGATGCGCGGTTAAAGAATTTTACTTTTTCCTCTCTCCCAGGGGAACCTTACTGAATTCCAAGATAACATGTATTCCATGTCCTTCCTTGTAGTATGAACTCAAATCGTGCCAGGTTTCATTCCAACTCATTCCGCAGTTTCGGCGTGATGCGCGGTGAAGGAATCTTACTTTCTTCCCCCTTGCAAGGGAACCTTACTGAATTCCGGGATAAAATTTATCTTTCCTCATAGTATTAACTAAAATCATGCCGACTTGCATTCGAATTCATCAAGAAGTTCCGTCGTGATGCGCGGTTAAAGAATTTTACTTTCATCCTCTCTCCCAGGGGAACCTTACTGAATTCCAGGATAAAATGTATCCCATGTCCTTTCTTGTATTATGTACTCAAATCGTACTAATTCAGTCCTAACTCATTCAGCAGTTTCGGCGTGATGCACGGTGAAAGAATTTTACTTTCATCCCTTCTCCCAGGGGAACCTTATTTCGGGATAAAATGTATCTTTCCTCGTAGTATGAACTCAAATTAAGCCGAGTTCTATTCGAATTCATTCAGTAGTTCCGTCGTGATGCGCAGTTAAAGAATTTTACTTTCATCCCCTCTCCCAGGGGAACCTGACTGAATACCGGGATCAAATGTATCCCATGTCCTTCCTTGTAGTATGAAATCAAATCATGCAAGGTTTCATTACAATTCATTCAGCAGTTTCGGCGTCATGCGTGGTGAAAAAATTTTACTTTCATCCCCTCTCCCAGGGGAACCTGACTGAATTCCGGGATAAAAAGTATCCTATGTCCTTCCTCGTAATATGACCAAAAAACATTCCGAGTTTCATTTCGATACCTTCAGTAGTTTCGGCGTGATGCGCGTTTAACAAACAGACAGACAGACAGACAGACAGACAGACAGACAGACAGACAGACAGACAGACAGACAGACAGACAGACAGACAGACAGACAGACAGACAGACATGAATGAAAAAAATTACAGTTTTGGCTTCAGTATCGATAATAGAGTGCCCTCCAAAAAAAATTTTCAAAATATCTTCAATGTACAGAATTGGACCTGTTACAGTTATATTATAAGTATAGATACTAAATTAATAATGCTGAATAATCTACACATCATCATATAGCCCTAGAGTAAGCAGAGCTTGTCCTCCGTTGTTATAGTTACCCTTTAGCTCCAGGTCAAGGCCGGATTCTTAATTATACCAACGAACATTAACGTTAAGTCTGATCAATCATTGCTATGGTCTAGCTAGCTATATACCATACCTTTTTTGTTTTAATTCCACCTTCTTTAAATACAAATAATATCGTAGATTCGCTCGTTTTCGGACCACACCGCTCCGCTGTCCAAGCTGAGATTATCATAAGTTTATGAAGAGTATCCATCCATATCAATCTTAAGATATTAACGTAACTAGAATTAAGCGCAAGACTGCTTGCAGATGCTGCATGCGGAAAGCTGAAGACGTTCCTGCATTATTTACAGGGCATGCCTTAATCCGGTAGTGGACTGGACTAGTATAATGCTGATGATAATGATGGACCTACTTTCTAAATGACAATTTATACTATAAAAGTCCTTAAAATTCGACGAGCTCTGTGGCGCGGCGAAGGTATATTTTTCAACGACGACGCAGGGGGTAGCGGGATCGATTCCCGCCTCCGGACAAATGTTTGTACGAACTGCAGCTATTTGTTCCGGGTATTCTGGATGTTACTATGTATAATCAAAACTATATAATAATAAATAAATAATGCTGGAAAATTCACACAGCATTAACTAGCCCCAAGCTAAGCAGAGCTTATGTTATGGGTACTAGATAACTGATATACTTAATATAATACACTACATACATAGATCGATAGTTTTTTTTATACATAGAAAAACATCCAGAACACCCTGAACATATATCTGCAGATCGTACAAACATTTGTCCCGAGGCGGGAATCGAACCCGCAACCTCCTGCGTCACAGGTGGACCTTCGCCCGCTGCGCAACAGAGGTCGTCAATATATAATTATAATTTATCTATGTAGTGTATTGTAGTAAGTATACAGTTTTCTAGTATCCATAACACAAGCTCTGCTTAGCTTGGGGCTGGATAAAGCTGTGTGAATTGTCCATCATTATTTATTTATTTAATAATAATGCTGATGCGCGGTGCCAGATACTGACCAGCTCTCGGGTCACGCGTCGCTTCGACCAGACGCTCAGATAATTTTTTGAAAACCCGAAGAGCCTCGGTACCCCACGGACCTAGGGTCTCGACTCCAAGAGGAGCAAATGTGTAGGCTCTGTCGAGAGGTCGAGACCTGCATATTTGCGCCTCTTGAGATCTTCGGCCAAATCAATTCAGTTGAGCTACCTGTAGATTGTTTGCAACAGTCCGCAGTTAGCTCAATTGTTTCAATTGTAAATACTAATTATATTATAATTTTCTTTGTGAATAAAGGCTTCTGCCATGTTTATTTAATTTAAAAATTTTAATTTATGTCTGAAACTTTGAAAGATTAAATTAATGAGAAATGTTATAATACCTATGTATGTTGCTGAACTCAGTAAATAAGGTGTAAGTAATAATTTGCACTGTCCTTACGGAAGGATTTATTAAACCAAAAATAAAATTATTAAGTTGGTACCTTTTTTTCAGAATTCTTTCTACGTGGTGCAGCGGCTCGTATTGATTGATTGGTTATATCAGTAACATTTTACGTTACACTCAGCTAAATACAAATAGTAATTTTTGGAAGCATGAGCGCTGTAGTTTCCTAGAATTGACTATGGGTGATTAAGCTGCGTTTCCAATAATAACACCTGATTTGCAACAAAAGAGTACAGATAAGGTCCATTGTTTTATCTTAGCTGCAGCTTTTTACACTGATAACAATGTTACAAGGCCTTTTTATGAATGCACAGCTTATAGAAGTAGTGTAATAAAACGCTTTAGCCGAAAGGATAAATTTGTTAAAAATATTTGTGTTTTGTAGTTGGTAAAATGCGGTTACAAAAGTGTGATGTTTTAATAGTAAAGTAAAAATATTAATTGCAGCAAATAGTACAGAATATGAACAGATAAACACACATGTTAAGGGACATTTGTCATTATATTTTTTTTAATTTAATTATTATACACGACCATAGAAATCTAAATAACAAGATTTCTATGTACACGACGAACTCTGTGGCGCAGCTGGCGAAGGTCCGCCTGCGACGCAGGAGGTTGCGGGTTCGATTCCCGCCTCGAAACAAATTTGTGTACGATCTGCAGAAATTTGTTCCGTTGGTTTGGGTGTTTTCTATGTATAATAAAAATATATATCTATGTAAAAAGTGTATTGTATTAAGTATATCAGTTATCTAGTACCCATAACACAAACTCAGCACAAATTTGTTTCGAGGCGGGAATCGAACCCGCAACCTCTTGCGTCGCAGGCGGACCTTCGCCCGCTGCGCCACGGAAGTCGTCATCGGGTCAGAGTCGTCATTAATAGAACTTGATCAATAGAACTAGATCCACGTTGTTTCTTATGACATAAGAATGATATAACTGTTTTGAATTATCATATTATATATTATAAATCGGATCATTACTTACGAAGATATTAAGTAATAAACATAACACCGTTACTGCTGGTAAAACCAAATTACGCGGGTGCGTGTGACGTCACTGACTCGGCCGAGCAAACCGAGCGGAGCGCAGTCGGTTCGGTACTCTTACTTCACTATTCGACGGAGCGGCGACGACGCGGTTCAATTTATTTACATTAGCATTGTAAATTAGCATTGTAAGAGTATATTAGTACCTATGAGTTTCGTAAAGTTTTTTTTGTGAATTAATTATAGATTTACGGTTTTCAGATTTTTTTCTTTACATGTACTATAAAACTTATTTCTTGCCAAATTTTATGATCATACGTTAACGGGAATAATCCTATAGGTTTTGGTACATGGCGAGCATTAAAAGTACCTAATTTTTTTGTGAATAAAAAACAAGTTTATGGTTTTCGGATTTTTCTCTTTGTTTATGCTATAAGACCTTGCTGCTCACCAAATTTCATGATTCTAGGTCTACGGGACGTACCCTATAGGTTTTGTGTGCATGTGATTCCCTTGGAAATTTCAAAATATCCGGACATAAAACGGCTGTAACTTTTTCTTACTAACTTAGAAGTTTTATTTTTATCGCGGCTCAAAGAGGGGACTTAGGTATGACGTTTATTTCAACTCGATACGTCCACGCGTTCCTGAAAAAAGGGGGTTGAGAGACGGACAAACAGACAAAGATACAGACAGACGGACAACAAAGTGATCCTTTAAGGGTTCCTTTTTTCCTTTTGAGATACGGAACCCTAAAACATAGTTTGTCTAGCGTTTTAAAAGTAGTGGTTGTACATATGCGCACTATACAATATTTATACATTATTAAAAAGGTGAATTAAACACAAATAGTACTCCTAATTTGTTTCAATGTCACAAATTACCAAACAAAACTCTGCGCACATTATTACGCTGCCTACGGCTAACTGGCGGCGACCGATGCCGTGACGTCACAGCGACCGCGTCGGTTACTCAGTGAACTTCGCTAGTAATTTGATCATAACTTCGTAAATTTTTGTCGTAGAATAAAAATTTTTGCACCGTTTGTTAAGGATTTTTGCTCTAAAAATCTGCATTCTCAAATCAAACCGTTACGGATCCTCATTGTAATGAGCTAAAGAGTACCTCATATCATAAGGCTTCAAGCGTGTCACATATTTAAGTTAGTCCTATGTATACCATGTATCTACTACATTATCACATCATAATTTAACTCTGAATATTTCACCACACATAAAACAAAGTTCATCCTAAAGTTTTGATATGTGTTAGTACTAATTGAATTCGTTGCTGTAAATTGACCGCGTTTAAAGATTTTAGTGAAAGCCGACCTGAGTAGAAAACTTCTTGTACTTATAGTTTTAATTTTAGTTATAGTACCTACCTACCTAGTGTGTAAGTTTGTAGGTACAGACACCGTCAGAATTAAGTAACCCCTGCATAACACATGCAGGTTTCAATCCAAACCTGTTAATCGTAGGAGTTTTAAAAGCCAAAAATAAATGATATATTTATTTAGTTTACATAAAAACAGAACGAATAGATAAAACAAATAAAAAATCGGATTGTAAACTGCATTGTTACAATCCGATGACGACTTCCGTGGCGCAGCTGGCGAAGGTCCGCCTGCGACGCAGGAGGTTGCGGGTTTGATTCCCGTCTCGGAACAAATTTGTGTACGATCTGCAGAATATTGTTCCGTTGGTCTGGGTGTTTTCTATGTATAATAAAAAAAATCTATCTATGTAATGTATTGTATTAAGTATATCAGATATCTAGTACCCATTACACAAGCTCTGCTTAGTTTGGGGCTAGATAATGCTGTGAATTGCTGTGTGAATTGTTGTCCAGCATTATTTATTTTTATTTATTTATTGTGTTATGCAGAGGGGTTACTTAATTATGACGCTGTCTGTACCTATGTCTCTGTATAGGTAAAAATAGTTATTATTCTGTTTTTCTTTTTTCTTTTGTAGATTTCGTTTGGAGCTAGAGACCTTTTAGTTATCTAGTCATCCGAGCGATACCTAAGCTTGGGATTATAAATCATAATGATTTTAGTTTCAGATCCTAGTGATTAAACTAACAGCGTAATTCATAACTGCATATTAATTTTGAGTTTTATTTTATTTGTATACGGACGTGTGCACATGAGAGTTGCAAATAAAGAAGTGTACGGGCCACCAATTTATAAGTGCAGTTGGTGGCGGCGGCGCGAGGGGCGAGATTAGCCAAAGAAACGGAGTAAGTTCGAAGTGACTGTCTTTGTTCCTATTTTGTTTAGATGCACGAATAAGTTGGTGGTTCGGACTGTTTACTCAGATATCCGATTTGACTTTAGGCTGAGGTCACATTGCATGGCTTCGGCGTACGCTCCCGTTCTTAGATTGAACTGGCTGGACGCAGACCTGTTATTATATTGTGATTATTCACCGTCGTTTGTATGATGTTTGCGGAATTGATATTGTTATAGTGCATGGTTTATTTATAGATATTCAGATAAGGTCGGCCTTGTCTTGTCTGGTTTGTCGATTCAGATTGTTCTAGGTTAGTTATGAAAAATGTGTCTAGATTTTTTAAAGCTTTGCAATGGAATGAAACGCGCAAACACTTTTCGTATATACAGTAGTATATACGAAAAGTGTAGTTTTTTTTTATTAAATCAGCTCTATTGTTTGTTAACTGTTACCCAGACTCTCCTAGTGTCCTAGGGAGACACACCACACAAACTCACCAAAATCAAATTCTTTTCATAGATAACAATTCTATAAATAATAGATTTTTCATGGTCATCATTTTCAGGTCATGTTTTGCAGAAAGGTTTCTTTATATATTAATTAAGTAACTAAGTCTTTATTCTATTGATAAACAACGTTCTACGGGGTGATATTTTGGGGAAACTCAGTTGAAGTGCAATCAGTGTTTGTTATGCAAAAGAAATGCGTTAGAGCTATATACAACTTAGAAAGCACTCACTCATTGCGAAATATCTTCAAAGACAATAATATCTTAACACTTACTGGTATATTTATATTATAAATCTGCCTATTTGTACAAAATAATTCAACTTTCTTTGATACAAAATCAAATCGATCAGATAACTTGAAAAATAAATATAAATTTAATCTATCACTACCCCAAATAAATAATTCTGTGTTCCAAAAAAGCACTTACATACATACAGCTATAAAAGTATACAGTAAATTACCATAAGAAATAAAACAACTTAATGGAAATACGTTCAAATGTAAGTTGAGAAAATGCCTTGTTAATTGCGTGCAGTGCACTATAATCTAAAATAATTTTTTGATGAAAGTTAAACCAGTTATATTAAAGGTTATCGGTTTTAATTTTATCTTTTAAAAAGGCATATGCAGTAAGAAATGTAAATAATTTGATTTATATCTCTACAATTACCTACTTAAATTGTTTAAAAATTATTATTGTAGTACGTCCGAAACGGATAGGTAAAATTGTTGAAACATTTATTTGATTTTAAGACCTTGATGTAAAAAAAATCACAAAATTATTCTTTTCTATTTCATTCTACAAAATATGTGATTTTTCTCAGCCTAGGAAATAAATAAAATTTAAAACAATTATTCAAAATAACTTAGTACTAAAACAACAACAAAGAGGTTCATCTTAAATTCCAATAGCATTAAATAATGCGTGCGCCTGAACATGGTAAAACATTATTTTTCAGGCAAAAAGAGTGCTCAAAACAAATAAATAAATCAAATAGAACTTACAAATTAACAAGGTAGGTGGAAGGAACTTACTTCTGCCTGACACACAGGTAACCCTAGTGTAGGAGTCACGGCTTCATTTTATAGGTGTAAGTGTAGCTAAGCTCTTCTTTTTTATTTTTATTTTATTTATTTGGAAGACAGATAGTACCTAAAAAGATATATAAAGAGATACAATAAGAATTTTCTTAGACCAGTGAAGTCTCCACATATAGGTTATTTATTATTATTACACACATTATAGGTACTTACGACCTAGGTACATGCTGTACAGTGTACACTAGTTTCTACACGCGGCTTCGGACTATTTTTCCTGGGATAAAAATAATTATAGGTACGTGATTTAATGTCCCTACATCTAAGTCATTGCAGTAGATGAGTTGCTTGCAGTCATTTTGGCGTGGAAATTATCAAACACAATCAAAACGTTAATAAGCAAGAAGTTATTCAATTCACTTGACGGGATGCTGATAAATAGTGAGATACCAGCGGTAAATAAGGGCCGGTGACTAATATAATAAGGTCCAACATATTTATTGGACTAGTCAAGCACATATTATTTCTAAAAGACCAATAGCATGGTTATCATCCGCAATTGCGTCGCGCTCCGATCCGTCGTCGCGCCGTCTTGTCAGAAGCCAGCCACAAGCCCGTCCATGCAGTGGGTATGCAATATGCATGCATAAACCACAAATCTCAGCTCAATCGTAACATTGATATTTATTAATTTTACATCGAACCGTGTCGAATTAGTCTTATGGTCTTATAAGGGCCAATTACAAGGCGTATAATAAGGGCCATACTGACTGCCTCGTTGATCTAGCGGTTGCGTGTTCAACTGCTGGTAATGAGGTCCCGGGTTCAAATCATGGGTCGGGCCAAGATTTGTGTTATTGGGATTTTTCTAGCAAGAAAGATTCACAGTAGCAGCCCGGAGTCAGGAAGTTGGCGGTGTTACACCTTGTGCCTCGGAAAACACGTTAAGCTTTTGGTATTGACCTCTCCCCGGTCGTGTCGATCTGCCATCCCATCGGATTATGAGAGTGAGGGAATAAAGAGTGCACCTGTGTTTGCGCACACACTCGTGCACTATAATATGTCTTGCGCATCTGGCTAGTCTCCAATGAGACTAGCCGCCGCCGCGCCGGTCGAAATTCGGCTAGGAGGACATCAATAAGGGCCAAGTAAATTTGGCTTTAAACGTACTTTTGCTTATTATAATTACCTTAATGTTTTATTTTTTTTAAATTATTACGCTGTCTTTTATGTACGTTAATATTATAAATAAGCTCATTTAAGAAAATTTCATAAGTATAATAAAAAATACTATTTATTAATTTTTAATTTCACATATTTATGTAAGTACCTACCTACTGTTACGAATACTCGTTTAATAATTATGTGTTACTTCAAATTATACCTTTCTAAACAAGATTTTGTTTTGTTAGTTTAACAGGGTCCACTGTTGAATTTTTAAAATTTATCGAAACCGCAATTTACTAGAATGTAAATTAATGTCTGAGACAAACAGACAATTTTGTGGTTATAATGAATTAACGCAGAAATTTAGAATTATATTATGGCATTATTAAGCCACCTAGGTTAAATAAATAATAAATAAAAAAGCTTCATTGCAGGAAAGATAAATCTAAGGTAGGTAAAGGAAGTTCTTAAAGACGTAACGAACGTATCCTGCAATTGGCAGTCTTATCCCTTGCAGAGATTTCTTCCAGACGACCATAATTAAAGGGACCCTATTTCCTATATCTCAGGCCAAGGGAGGGATTTAAAAAAAATGAATCTGATGAAAACTTGAGACAGAAACCATAAATATTATTAAATTCAGAATATTATTAAAGTAAATATAACGTAACACCAACGTTATATTTACTTTAACTTAGGTACTACCAACACAAACTAGGTTCGACCAGCGACAGCAAACCAGCTTACATAATGTATTCGTACTACGAAAGTTTTATAAGTTGTTAAAGTGTTAATATACTTAATATGTCCTATTGTTAATTTATATATTATAAAAATATGTTATAAAAATATTTTGAAAAAAGCCACCTTCCAGAGAGCAACAGAAAGGTCTATGCTCGGCCTGAAGCATAAGGATAGATAGAGTTAGGAACGACGATCATAATATAAGGAACACTACTAAAGTCACTGATGCAGTGGGTATGCTTTGCAAACTGAAGTGGAAGTGGGCGGGCCACGTCTCGAGAGCACAGGACGAGAGGTGGAGTGAACGAATCCTGCACAGGTACCCGCGAGACGCCTCACGCTCACGAGGCAGACCAAGAAAATGGATATGGACCCGTCTGGCGAAAGATCGCAGCAAATGGAACAGCATGGAGGAGGCCTACACTCAATCTTGGGTGTCCAATTAAAAAAATATACTTGAAATTCAATATACTTCTAAAATAAAATGTTTTAACTATAGTGAGTGATTATACAAATTGTAAAGAAATTGGAAATATAAGCTTTATTTATTTTATTTTTTAAGGTAATAAAAATATTTATGTCTGAATTTAGGTAGCTCTTAATACCAGCAAGTACATATCTTAGTACAATGCAAACTTTTTTGACAAATGGATAATAATTATTATTCACAACGCCTTTATACATCGTTTATATGTACACGCCAGGCGTGTATAAACTTCACCTAAATTACGACTAAGTAGGTCCATAGTTGTATCGATAGACTTCATTGCAAGATATGTTAGAGAAGATAACTTAAAAATAGCAGGATCTTCTATTTCAAATACAAACTGCATTCCGTTACCAGCGCACCAGAGCTAACGTCAGAAAAAATAAATCCGCCATCTTAGAAACTGATGATGCATCCAAATTGCGCGGCGTTGCCAAATCTACAACGCACTAAAAAAATGCATCTAGCAACGTCGCACTCACCCCCGCTTACGCACACAAGTGCGTGCACAACAGGTGTATTATACAAGCACACACACAGAGATAAATACTAATAGTTCTTTGTGAACAAACTGTAACATAAGCTGGGGCTCAAATGCAGAGGATTTCCAAGAAAGAACACACACACAGACGTAAAACGATGGTATGGAAAACTAAAAAAATCTCTTCACGTTTCTACAGCATGGCGCCGAGGAGACAGACAATGATGCGCTGGCGCAGCTCGTAAGGCGTTCAAGGTTGCGTTGCAATTTCGTTTGGTGGAGCTAAAATTATATGTTATAGGACTACATGGTTGTAATTTGTAGACTTTTGTTTATTTATTAAACATTTATTTATTAAGTACTTACCACTTTTATAACAAATTTCTGAAATAGGCACACTTCCACCGCACTTATAAGTTCGGAAGCAATCGTTGGCAAATCCGCCATAAAAAGTGTTTGATTTTATACAAATTCAATTATAATATCTATATAAAATATAGATTCCGGGTTAATGAACATAATAAAACCTAATATTATAAAGTACAAAATTTAATAAAATTACTAGTTACTAGGTATCTACTGAAAAATACCATGACACCAAAAGTATAGTGTTCTAAGTTCACTAAAAATCTAAAGGAATTCGTGTGGCGAAGACACGAAAACTTTAATAAGGGAATCACGCAAGAGATGCAGCAAGCAATCCAAGGGGATGATAGGGGTGAAAAGAATGCGGGCGCTATAAAAACGATAGGATACAGTTAGCCGCCGCGGCGAACCGGTTTCACCTCCACACAGATTACAAACTCGTGTTCTTTTCAAACTTTGGTAAAGTTTTGGAACGGTATTAGTTAAAATTTACTAACTAATGTACGTATCCACGACCATAAAGTAGTATTGTATAAACGCAATAACTAAGATAGGTAGTAGTTAGTACCTGAGTACAAACAAGTAAACATTTTTAGTAATTTGCACATAACCATAATTAACACAAAAAAGCATTAGATAAATAACTTGCAAAAAATAAACTCCTTTCCGGGAGAGATATTCTAACAATTTGCAAGGGAATATTAATGAGAGAGGATAAGGTTCCGAAGCGCTTTACTTTTAAATACGATATGTGTTAAATTTGAACAGATCTCCCTCAGGGTGGCCGGTCATCAATTTGGCGAGCCGAGGGGTGCGGGCGCGCGGGGACTGCCTCGTCTAACCCCTTATTTTACATTTCACACTCAGGGAAAATCGTTAGAGAAATCTGCGTAGCGTGCATGTCCGAGACGTACGCACACAGCGGCGCCGGACCTCCCCCCCGCAACCCCGCGCACGCCGTATTATATCGACGAAACTTCAAGAATACTCTTATACGCACATGTGTACCTACCTACTCGCATATGGAAATCTAAATTATACATTCAATTTCTTTTCATGAAATGTGTCCGACAGCCCGAAGTGAATCATTGTGACCATCTTCGCAACACCCACAATCAGGTGTGGTTTAGCGATCCCGTCAGTTGCTAATTTTAGTTTTTTAGTATTTTATAAGAAAATGGGTATTTTAACCTTCGAATTTGTATGGTACTTACAAGTACCATGAAGAAGTTCACTTTTTTCATCGAGAGTCAGAAAAGTGTAGGTTGCTGTATTAGATGGTTAGTTAGAACCTATAGTACTGTAGCGAACCGAGGTGCTTAGGTAGTTACGCGTCCTTTGGTTTAGTTAGATCTCGTTCGTTAAACGTAGTACCTACTTCTAAGGAAGGTAATCTATTGGAAGGCTGGAGGTAGGGCGGTAGGTAAACGAGTGGTCACATACATTATTACCGTACAATGTCACTATGCAAATGTGTATGTGGGAAGGCTTTGTGTGAACGCACTTACGCATACAAGGCGGGAGCGGGAGCCTCCACAGTATAATCCGCTCCCTGCCTGGCGCCCGCCAAAGATGGCTCTACGCATGTGAGCGTACACACGCGGCACTTTCTCTTGAAGCTCGCCACTGGCTTTTAAAGAGGGTGGCGGGTGCGTGCGGGGTGTTCCGAGCGGGTGACCACGGGGGTGCCGTGCCGGACGACGTGCCGCCCGCTCGCCGGCCGCGCCGCAGCGCGCGTAGCACTCGCGTAGCACGCGTAGACCACGTAGCAGCCGCGTAGAAGCTGCGTAGAAGTCGCGTAGAAGCTGCGTAGCACCGCGTAGCACGCTCGTTCAAAAATTCTACACTTATATCTCGCCATTTTATAAGGACGACATAAGTTTTGCGTTCTACTCGAAGCCTTCTAGCGCCGAGAGCCTCATCAGCAGAGCGGCTCGCGGGGGCGGAGGGCAGCTCGTTTAATTGAGTGTACTCAGCGCCCTCGCCGAATGATACTCCTCTCTTACCGAAATACCTGTAATAGATGTTAATTACAGCTCGGCCCTACCGCCCGCTCACAGCAAAGAAAAAATAATAATTTGAACAGGTCGTAATTAGAGATGTTTACATAACTGTAAAACAAATATTTTCTTAATTTTTAATATTTTTTCCTCTTTTTTTCCTGCGTAGGGTCGGGTTTAAGCATATTTATTTTCCTCCGAGCTTCTCGAGGAAAATCTGAAATTACATCTGTAAGGCGATGCCTACTGCGAGAAGGAAGAAGTTCGCGCTGGGTTGGATGGTAGCCGGCTTGGCTGCGGCGCCGGTGCGGGCCGGTGCGGGCCGGTGCGGGCCGGTGCCGGCCGGCGGCCGGCGCGGGCGGCGACCGGCGCGGCCCGGGGGCGGCTACGGCTCGTTTGAATCGAACGCACGTCCGGGCCCGCAGCGCCACCCTCGGGGTGTGTAGTGGACTTTTCGCTCGGCTTGATATATATTTTCCATTCCTCCCGATGTAGGCTACTGCTGTAGGTTCCGGCCCGTGTCGCTCGCATTTACATGTGACGACCACCCTCGCCGGTCCAGCGCCGATTCCGATCAAACTTAATTAAAATTCTCCATCTCCTCCCCTTATTAGGAATAATCTCATGGGGTACGAGCTTAATCTTTGCGCGCACCCATTGTTCCGAAATCCTACGCAACTTGGAAATAAATTACTTGAACCTACGTGAATAGAGCACATATTAAATGTAGCCACTTGAGCAAAATGTTTACTGTTCTTCACTCTATTGTCAGTTTTTATAGCAAACCATGTGAGTTAAAGAAGGTAAGATGTGTTACTTTACCATTTTGTGATAACAAACCATGTGAGATAAATGAGGTAAGATGTGATACTTTACCAGAAAAACTGACAATAGAGTGAAGAATAGGGATCAAAACACTCTCGTCGCCCGTCCGACGGAACCGGAGACACAGCTTAGCGACTCCTCGAGCATTTAGGTAATAACACCCACAAATAGTGTAAGTACTCGCACGAGGTAAGTTCTCGGGTGTTTGGTTGGTAGCTTTTGGTATATCTATATTCAAGCTTATAGGTGTGTGCACTCATTCAATCACCCATTCATAAATTATGTTTTTCTGATATTCAAATGCACAATAGAAATTCCAGACTATAGAGGTAGGAAGGTAGGCACATATACTCTCAAAATCTTAGGCTTAGTCCAATGATGATGATGTCCAGCAACGACAGCAACTCTATACCTACACAAATAGATACTACGTCACCTGGCACGCAGCATTCCAAGGGGCGCAGTCCAATGAAATTTTACGAGCAAGCAATTTTAACCCTTACTTTGCTCTAGAGTTATGTATTTTTAACCCTTACTTCGCTCATGTGTTATTTCTAAAGGCATGCTTCTGAAACCTTGAAAAACAAATACTTTAAGAAGTTTTAAATTGATATTGAGTGATATAACTACCGTCTATCTATCACTTTAAGACCAGAGTTCACTAACAGCTGGTTATATTTTAAAGTAAGTAAGTAAGATATCTTAAGTTTTACCTTAAGAGCCTTATAATTTAAGTTATTGAGAACTTCTCCAGCTATGGGCTAGTATAGGGTGTTGATAGGTCGACCTTCAGTCGATAACAGTACGTGTTTTAGGAAAAATATGGGCAAGTTAATGAATACATAATGCTTGGGTAGTCAATTGAGAGCCTATTACATCCATCACCTCTACGTTTAGTGGAGGTTGACATCTACTGAAGTTGATTGCCAAGCATAACTACTCGGCATAATTAATTAATTACAAATTAAATGTTTTTACCTAGATAGTATGTATGTACGCATAGGTGAACTAGTGTTTCTTTCTATTGTATTTACAGATTTTTTTTATTTTTGATATTTGATGTTCTGACAACATTGAAATCAGAAATCAAAAAGTTTTTATTATTGAGGCTTAGAAAAATAAGACCTTAGTCCTTAGACAAGTCAAATATATTGACTACTAGCTTTTGCTCGCGGCTTCGCACGCGTTGTTTCTATGGAAACGTTTTAAAGTTATTTCTATCCCACGGGAACTGATTTATGGGATAAAAAGTCGCCTATGTTTGATTCCAGGATTAGACTTACCTGTGTGCAAAATTTCAGCCCGATCTGTTCAGTAGTTTTGGCGTGAAGAAGTAACAAACATCCATCCATCTATCCATCCATCCATCCAAACTTTCGCATTTATAATATTAGTGTGATTAGAAGTAACCGCATTATATTACCGAGAAGAAAGTAATAAGAAGGCATAGGAAAGGTGTTGAATATTCGAATCGATAGGTACTTACCTACTACAATTTAGGAGGAAGCACGTCCAATACACGCAAATTTCCAACCATCCTCCCAACCTGCTCCGTTTCCTATGTCTGCATAATAGATAAACGTACCTATATACCTACCTACATAATACGTATGTAAATAAGTACTCCACAGGCCATAGTAGGCATAGAGGGTCGATATATAGTTTAAAGCTATACATATACATTGGCTTGACAATACTAGCCTCCCTCATACCAGGATATTTTACTTTCTCTGGACGTGGCCCCTTAGGCGTCCCCCCTAGGGGGCGGCCCCTCGGCCCACGGCCACCTCATAGTATACACCATACAGAGCGAACTAACTCGCTTCCAACATCTATAACCTCATATGTATTCCTGTATAGATACGTACTTATTTAAATACCTACCTACGCAATTTAGAGACCCACCTATACTCGCTGCCAGGTACTAGATATGTGTGTAAGGGCGTAAATCAATTTGCCGTGTAATTTTATTTCGTTTAACTGGTTTAATTTGAATGGGTCCTGGTAATTAAGTTGACTATTGTTTTACTTGGAAATCATACTAATTAGGTAGCTTCGGCCCAACGTGTTAAGTTTTCAGTTTAGGTACGTACTTACATACATATTATTTTTGGATTTACCAGGCGGAATTTGACAAATAATTTCAGGATTCGATTCCGCTGCTGGTGAAAAGGTAACGTGTTCCAATGATTTTATCGGGTAGTGCAATTTATTTTTTTAAACATCTTTGAACAGACTTAGATTGTTATACCTAATTATAACAAGGTACACGAGCAGTTTGGAATATCAAGCGCTAGGTAACTCAGCAAAAGTCCTCAAATTCACGATGTTTACCTTCCTTTTTTATTTTTATTAATTACCTACCTACCAACGTAAAATAATCAAAATCAAAACTCTTTATTTCCAAAAATACAATAAATTTACACTTAGAAAGGTAAACACTAATAAACACGGAAATAAAGTGATATTTTTGATTTCTGTCGCTTCGGTACTGATGTAGAATGTAGACTAAAGTAAAGAAGCGACGAAGAAACCTTTAGCCTGTTAGTTGTTATTTTTCGAGTTGGAGCAAAACTCGTCGCAAGCTTTTTTATGTTCTAAATAATCTGATATTTTATAGTCAGCATTTTTGCACTTGCACAGGAAGGTTTTGACAATTTGTTTGAATTTATTTAGTGAAAATTTTTGCAACTCACTAGGAGTTTTGTTGTAGAAGCGTATACATTGCCCATTAAAAGATACACTAATTTTGTGTAGCCTAGTTGTGGGCACAGCGAGTTTATGTTTATTTCTGGTATTAAAATTATGTTCATCACTATTTTTAGGGAACCGATTTATATTTCTATGAGCATACAACAAGTTTTCATAAATATATTGACATGATACTGTCATAATATTACAAAGGATACTTCTAAAAACACTAAGTAAACCACAGAGGTTTGCAAACGAGTGTTATAAGCGCGTCAGCCGAGTAACTATAAAAAAGGTTTGACAATAATATGAATAAATATTTATTAAATCCTAATAGGTTTATGTCTACGTGTTAGTCTAATTCGGTACTTAGAGTAATAGAAGTAGGCACAACTACATTGTGAGTTCGGTACCTACCTACCTACCTTCAGCTATAACAATACAATAAATACATAGGTATATCATAAAAATCAAGTTCCTAAATTGGAATTAAATGAGTAACTGAATCAAACTGTTCTCAATACGCGTACCTACTAAATATAAATGTCTAAATATCTGCCTGTCAGTAAATTTTTCACGACTTGGCTGAACGGATATTATTGAAATTTGGCAAAGGGATAGATTGTGCCCCGCGGAAGAGATTAGGCTTATTTTTATTCCGTAAAAACTAGTGGGAAGCGGCAGCGGTAGTTATTAAATAAAATTCATGCCATTTAATCCATCTTCCTCTTTATCGTATTCCTCGTTACAGAAGGTCGTGCCCTTTTTGGAAAGTCTTCGTCGAGGAGTTCACCAGCTGCTTCCACGCCACCCTATCTTCGATTGTCTGAAGCGGTAGTCACTGGGTGCCCCGTGATCTCCTTCACTATGTCAGACCAGCGGCTATGTAGCGGGTCGTCCGCGTAGTCTTTTTCCATCCAATTTGCCCACCACAACAAGTTTCTCCAGGTTTCGTCTATCTATGTGACCAAAGTAGCTGGTAACAAACTGGCAGCGGATGGTAAAGAGCCTCGTTTAAAATTTTAGCTGGTTGAGAATAAATACGTCGGTTTTTTTTAATATCCGCAGCATTCTCCTTCAGCACCACATTTCGAAGTCATCTATGTTTGCCTATCTGCTGCCTGGATTTTTCAGGAATCAGAGGAATACAAAAAGATAGGGAATGCTAGCGTTCGCACTAGTCTCGTTGTAGTAACGTTGGAGACTTTTCTATCCTGCCAGATTCTTGTCAGCTAGCTCATTACAGCTTTGGCCGTTTGAGTGCGTCTTCTTATTTCTCTGTCGCATCCTCCCTGGTCACTGATTTTCGACTCCAGGTATATGAACTCCTTAACGCACTCTATACCTGACAGCTCGTCGATGTCTCGAGTTGTCCAGCTCTATCTATAGGTATGCATGACTTTGGTCTTTGTTTTGTTTATTAAAATCCCAAACAGTTCGCTTTCCCTCTCCACTCTCCTGACCAGTTCTGCTAATTTGTGCTATGATGATGCGACCAAGGTGGTATCTGGGTCTGAGGTTGCTGATTTTGTTGCCACCATTCGTGATTCCTCCAACCCAGTTGTCCAAAACCCTTCTCATGACGTATTCGCCATATAAATTGAAAAGAATAGGCGACAGGATGCATCCCTGCCGGCTTGAACGGTCCCAAAAACACATCATTGACAATGATGTGTTTTTGGGTGATAAAGATGGTGATTGCATAAGGATGCAATCACCATCTTTATACAGGTTCACGGTCAGTGTCGTTAGATGTAAGGATACGACTCCCAAACACAATCAAACTCTCTCGAGTCTTCAATGAAGCACATTGAACCGGCGACTCAATCATCTTCAATCATTTGCCACTATATGCTCTCTCATACTATGCCATATTACACAATGAGCTTGTTCGTTGGGCATTTGCCATTTTAGGTAAGATAACAACTATCCGTTGATTATGTAAAGCATCACGTTGCTTGCATGGGAAATGAGCGCCACTGTTCGATAGTTCCCGCATACTTTTGTTGATTCCTTCTTATGAATAGTTATTAGTAGAGACTCCTTCCAGTGATCGGTTCATCTGCCAGTGCCAAACCTGGTTACACAAACTAAGACGGATCCCCAGGCCTGCGTCGCCAAGATGACGGCTTATATTGAGAAGAAGCTGGACGGCTTATATTGAGTCTCATACAGCTGATTTGTTTGCTTTGAGTTTAGGTACGTATCGCCCCTCTGACCTCGGATTTCAGAATGATAGGTTCCGTAAAGTGGTCTTCAGCTGGTCTATTCACCACTCTACCATTCCTTTTGTCGGCGTACAATTTATTGCAGTAAGAACTGCACCTTTCCGTAACCTGGTCAATGTCCGTTAGCAGTTTCCGGTTTGAGTCTTCGATTGCCCAGGTTTTCAGTTTAAACTCCCTGGCAATAGATCTCACTTTTAGGAACAGGTCTTTTGTGTGCAGGTGTTGCGCGTGGTCCTCGATGTCTTGGTAGGTATAAGGTGTTCCTTTATAGTCGGCACAATCGTTAAACTTGGGCTGAAAGTTTCTTGTACTCTGTACGTGTGACTGACTATCAGCTTTGCCAGTTACCTAGTTTGCCTTTCGTTCTCTAATGATTTTCCATATTTCTTCTGACATCCATAAATTCGGCGCTTTATCCTTGCGTTTCCTTTCTTGTTGAGAGAATGAAGTCCTTAACTGTTGCCTAGTTAGTGTCAACTTCAGCATTTGAGTCCAGTGTGAGAATAGTCATCTTTTCTCTTATAGCTTCTTGGAAATCAGACACAGGGGCGCTTCTGTAGTATCAGATTCATGCGGCATGGCTTTGAGTTTATACTCACACTTAGAATTC
The DNA here is from genome assembly GCA_949316285.1 of Eupithecia subumbrata. Classification (NCBI taxonomy): domain Eukaryota; kingdom Metazoa; phylum Arthropoda; class Insecta; order Lepidoptera; family Geometridae; genus Eupithecia; species Eupithecia subumbrata. The sequence goes on along the minus strand of OX438642.1, from coordinate 7,909,393 downwards.
ACTCACTCACTCACTGGGTTGTATCCCAGGACAGACTAATTGACGGCAGGAGACGAAGACAAGGCTACTCCGTTTCTACTTTCCTTTTCTGGCCCCGAGAAGTAGAGTGTGTGACCAGATAGTAGATACCTATACCTACAGTAGAAACCGGATCCTCTCATATGAGTTTCTGTGATTCGAAGGATCTCTGTAGTGCAAATTCGAAAAAAAATATTTCTCTGTCATGACGAAACGGCTCAACGAGGATTTACCTAAACCGGCTTAGGTTTAGGTAAATCTTACACTTTAACTAAACCTACTTAGGTTTAGCTAAATCCTAAACCAACTTACGTTAAGGTAAATCTTCATTGAGCCTACGAGGATGTTTGTCTCTACAACTACTTGCACAGATCAAGTTAAATTTGGCGTAGGTAGCCTCAGTTGGATCATAATTCGACTAAATTAGTATGCTATTTTATAATAGCCAAAGCTATTTAGACTTTTCGAAAATGAAAGTGTGTCTAGCCGTGGGAAGCTAGTTGTTCCGTAAGGTTAAGGTTTTAATACTTACTGGCCTGGCGCAGTGACCCGAATTGGATCTTGGCCTCTGAAACCAGAGATCGCCAGTTGTTCCGGTCCTTTGCCGTTTAAGTCCAGTCGACGGCAGTTCGAGTTCTTGTACGTCTTTCGAGTAAAACTTGATTGAAAGACATACCTAGTTGTTAAAAAAAAAGAATCAAATGGTCGACTTAGATGCTAATTTCTTCAAAAAGTCAATTCCCGTTCTGGCCACGGCCTGGCACTCGCCGGCCGGCCGATGTGGCGCGCGGCTCGCTTCGCTCGGCTCGTGCGTGGCGTGGCTATTCATATTAAACTCTAACCTCCTTCGTCGCTTCGCTCCGCGCTATCTATGTAAGTAAACGTTCCAGAGTGGAAATTGGATTAATAATGTCTGCTAATTTCTTAATTTTTATGAAATCTTTTCAATTTTATTATAGGACCCGTGACAACTTGGAATACTCAATATCAATGGTATTTAACCTAGAACTGGTGCACTCCATCCAAGAGTCATGATAGGTATTCTGCCTGTGTACCGGATTTTTTACCTGCTGAGCATTCTGTTTGATGAGAAATATTATTGATAATGATTATGAGAGAAACTCTTAACCTGTTTTTTTGTACATATCATTCGTCAATATTGTTGCTATGGAATAGATCTCTTTCTATAGATGCCTATCGAAAGAGATCTATTCTACAGTTGAGTTACGATCTCTGTATTCGCGTATAAAATACAAATTACTACTTGATTAAGTTTTCATTCAACATGTTCTAGATAAGGATCTGTTGCCACAGCTATTCGTTTATGTATTCTGCAATACATGAACGAATAAGTACCTACAAAACTGTGTATTTTTTGTTAAGCACTAATTAAAAGTATACTTACTGATTGATTATCGATACATTTTTGATGAGGTAAAGGTTTGTAATATTAGTACAAAAAATAAAACAACAATTGAGAGAAGAAAAATTTAATAAATAGATATAACTTTAAATCTTAAAACAGAGAGTAAGAACTAGAAGGTCAAACTTTCAGAGAAAAAACAATGTCAGGATTAATGAATGGACTTATAAGTAGGAAGAACAGTTAAGTTACCTAGTTATATAGGTAGTATGTATTATCTAAGTATTCTGGAAGCATTAGTCTACCATAGGTCTAACATTAGTACTCTCGAGACTTACGGATAATCGTAGATGCCTACATACACCAAAGAGCAGGGTGCTATTATAAGTGACCAGTATGATCAACATTCAAATGAATACAGAACGGATAATCATCAGGTCACCTACAGTACAGTGATATGTTTACAAAATGCTGACACTCAGATTTCTTTGTGGTCTCCCAGGCCGCCTTTGGCCTAACTTTACAAAATGAATCAAAAATCTGAATGTCAGCTTACCTACGCGTGGCGCTGGGGATAGGTACTTTGTATAATGTTCCGTACAATTTGGTCCTTAGACTTCAGTAGCCTTTCCATCCACGTTTGACGAGTGCGCGCCGAGCTTCTGTTGGGTAACTTTTCACATACATTCATTACTTTGTATGGGTGGGAATGAATTCTAGACTAATACAATGGAGACGTATGGAAAACTTTGGAAGTGGTCGCTCGACACGCCAAGTCAATAGCACCCTGAGATTTACAGATAACACAAACAATAATACATGCTTAAGGTATTTTTTATAAGTTCCTACATTACTTATATAAAGTAAAATTAATTCCGTAGCAATGGGTACACTTATAGATCATTATAATGTATATGGTATGGTGTAACCGCTTTTGGTTCAGTCTAATCATAAGGATAATATTTCATTGTATTGTTAAATAATCATTAGGATAATATTTCATTGTATTGTTAAATAATCATATGGATAATATTTCATTGTATTGTTAAATTCATGTTGTCTGTTACCTAATTAAAAATATAGACATTTATTGGTGTTAGTTACACAAAACACATAAGAATCGGTATATAAACACAAGTTATCAAGAGAAGCTATTAGACAGCAATACATAATGTATTCCACAAACATAAATCTCAAAATGAAACTGCCTGCACCATAGACAATGATCAAGATATTAACTAGATATTTGAATTGGAGCGGGGAATTAGGGGAAGAAATATGAAAGTATTCAATCAAATCACTGTTATATGGCTGTGTATAATTAGTAGAATAGAATGCATTATAACCATAAAAGCATGTTAGTTATTATTATTCATTAATTAGCACCCATAATAATACTAGCAAAAAACTAGAAAAGTGCTAAAAAATCTAGGTATAAAATTTTAAATCCAACTACTTACTAAAAGATTTTTTAAAATTGATAAAGGTTGACTTAGCTACGACACCATAGTTCGCGTCTATTTCATAACATACTGGAAGACAGTAAAACAATCCGCATAATTTGAAACTTGTCTAATTTGCTTTCACTAGGCTATCCCGATATTTATTACCTACGAAAATAGGAACCTCCCTCGGAAACATAGAACCCGGTCAAGTGATTTGCTAATTCCTTCGAACGCGGTCTTTAAGCTGCCTGTGTTATTGCTTGTCGGCGGGCCCCATTCCAAGAAGCTTTTTTTTTCATTGTGATTAAGGGTAGGAGGCGTTGCCGCTTCGTGCACAACGCTCCTCGCCTCACGTAACGCAATCTGCTTTTTTTCTCAACTTTGGTACTAAAGTAAACTTCAAGCTACAGTTTGGGGAAGATGCTGGTCCATTTATTATTATAAGGTGCTTCAATTCGTTTGAGCAATAATATTCAAATCATTATTCAAATAAAACTTTGAGTGTAAACTGGAAGCAACTACACATTAAAAGTTTAGAAGACTAGTTGACCGTTTGTATTGCCTGCGTAAATCTATCATTTTGTATAGTAACTTTCTGCGTAACATGGTACCCATTACACTAGTATAACATTAATATTTCGCAAGTTTTAGAATCGCAATTAACAAATTAATGCACTTTAATAATAGATATTCGACAAAAAGCTGACTATCGATATGTTAACTACGTTCAAAGTTTATGAAATCAATTTATCTGCTACAGTTTTCAACATAATACGTGCCGCTTGCAAAGAGGTGTGATGTTCAAGTCGATGTGAGCTATACAAATCAATTCAATTACTATCTCTGCATATTAAAAATTCGGTTTTAAAAACAAACTGTTTTAGATATCATACGCATGGAATTAGATCTATTATGTCATCATAGAAACGATATTTAAATGTTTACCAATATTACAGTGCAGCTAAATCAATTTTAATAATGACCTGACATCGATTTTATCAGTACTAACGAGATCGTTAGCTACCGTCCTCGGGTAGAAGGCTTCACTGAGCTGAACGCATAATTTTGAAAATTATACCTAGGTTTAATAAGTAATAGTAAAGTAATGAATTATTATTGTGGATACATGTAATCATTGTGCGACTTTTTTACATAAGCAATAAAATTGTGCATCTTATTCAATAGTTTCTCCTTTTCTAGAAACATACCCCGAAATTTTTTGGCCAGTTTTATGCCATTTTAATTTAGTAATCTGTTATGTGGACTGCTAAAATATATCATAGCAATAAATAAATATCTAAGGACAATATTTGTCATATAAAAAAAACAGTATAATATCTGTCTAGCAATCTGGACATCTGTTTAGCAATATGTGCTGAAAATGACAATGAACAAATAAATACTGAAGAAAAATTTTGATGCGCTACGATATTTACCACAAAAAATTAGCAAAAAAGTTAATAACTATAGTTTGAAATTATATGATAATCACGATACACCATAGGAAACAATAAGAATGACGTCAAAAATACTAAGATAAAAGGTGCTTAATTAATCAGTTTCTAAAATATTATTTCATGTCAAATTAGAATAAAAAAGCCTTTGAGTAAGGGATCACACTAAACGATAGTGGATTGTAAATGTTACTTGTTATACATAAATGAATATTGCAAAGGAGCACGCCAAATGAACGCATTTGATTCACTGCTCCGACAATATCTAGAAATTACTTTTTAGTCGAATCTATATGAAAGAAAAAGGAAATTTCTAATAGGCATTAAAGCCAGAAATTACGAAGTCATTGCAAGAACAGTTACGTACTGCGTACAAATCCACAAAGTCACCTACTACACTAAAAGTAGATTATATTTATCATAAGTATCTACGATCGAAGTTTAATGAAGTTTACCGATTAGACCTAAAAGTGAATCAGCGTAAGAGATTTCTATAATTTTTAGATATTCAGTAACATCAAAAGCCGCGATAGACCACAAAGCCAGTGCATGCGTGGAATAAATTTACGTGTTATTTTATTAGAACTTTTTCAATGTATACGTTCAACATTTCAATATAACAAAAATATATTCTTTATTTATATTATGTGTACTTAATATATTGCTTCTCAATATACTTTGAAGGTTGAGTTTGATTTACCCACTCTTCAAGTTTTGTACATACATTTCGATCAGATCTCATCTAGTGGTGTTATGTTTCTTAAAAACTATTTAGAATCATTCATTATTTCTACCAATAATCGTTAATTTAGAATGTTCTTCACGTGGAAGCTGAAAACACTTCGATATAATATTTATTTATTATTTCTGATTTCATACATCTTTGGCTAGAACAATTTTTTGGAATATGCGCGTATTATATTCGGGTATTCGGGAAAACAAAGGGCGTCTGTTCTACATATTTTTGATACATTGATGATGTACGAATCATTTTTTTCACCGTGTTCGGCTGCGAACTTTGTTAAAGATATTCGTAGCCGTGCTTCATACTGGAACAACTTTGCACGGGATTACGTGAATTTACCGCAGTTCTGACAAAGGGTCATGCGGCTTCCTTGAAACTGGATACAAGCCCAGATTCCATCTTTGTTTTTGAACTACCCAGATCTTCATTTCCGGCTACTGTCCAATTTCATACTTTAAACTTATATAAAAAAAACCTTACATATCAATTTACATCAAAATAATAGAATAATAATACTTAGGCTGACTCAGGATTATAATTTAATTATGTTTTTTCTCATCAATACAACTAAATCTTAATAATATCAGCTACGCGTAAAGATCAGCATAAATTTTTTAATAAGTACAAATTATCCTTACTTAATTGTAGTATTACATTTGTCGTTCTCATTTGTGGCGTTGTCTTAATTGTGCAATATCCGCTGTCTTGTCAATGCTAGCTGGACATGACAGCTACAACGAGTTTAGAATATTCACTTAAGGCAAAAATTTGAGGTATTACGAAATTAAGGCTAGCACTGAGAAGACCACGGAAGAACCGGCGCGGCCAGTGCCGCCGTTGGCGTTACCGACCAGTCACCCAAATATCTGCGTATACACTAATATTACATATAAATAACGCCACGTTTTTAAGATATCGCGCTGTATGTAACGAACACGCTTACTTTTTTAAATAGAGGTAATTTCCACATCTTAAAATGTAATTTTTAGAAAGGATAGGGCTCTCTTTTATTTCTTTTAAGTTTTACTTTATTTAGGTACACTGTTTTCGATTTAACTTGCTCACAACTTTTGGGTTCGTTGTATAAGGTTCCAAGTAGTGTCCTAAAATGCTATGACCTACATACGTGGTCCTGCATCGTTTTCTAAAACACAGTGACGCCACGCCACACTTTACGGATTCAGCTTTACATTATAAGGTATAAAAATACAATCCCATCTTATTACATATTTCGTGGAAGTTGTCTTACTATCTACTTTTGTATATGGTAATATTTGTAAATCTATTATACAATTGTAACAAATGTCTAGCACGGATTTTAGGATATTTTCTTTTGTACTTATGCATTCAATTAAAATTGGATTGCACGTGAGCAAAGGCACCATTTCTATAAAATAATATTTTGTACTATATTCTCATTATGGGATATACAGGGTGACTCTTTGAGATGGGAGTATATGGTCCAAACCAAAACCACGAGAGTTAGAGAAAAGTCGTGAAAGGAGTCATGAGCTCATTTTTGGAAAATAAAAACTGCATACCTATTCACTTTTTTTTATTTACGGAATTTTTTATCAATGTTTACAAAATTCATCACGAATAGATTTTTTATGGCGGATAAATCCCATTTAATTACAGGCTAAGTATCCTGGCTAGCGGCAAGCACACCGAAAAGATTATTTTAAATTTGTTCAAAAAGTATATTTCTTATTTTCACATAGGGTAGTAAAGGTAGCAAGTATTGAAACTAAAATTATAAAAAAATAGTTATTTCCTTTCGTTTTCAATAATGCATTTCTTTGTAAAGATCCTTCATTCGAAAAAATCAATCGATTCGAAACAAAAGTAAAAAATCGAAATATGCCGTTTTTGTTTTCTCATAAATCGAGGTCATGACTCATTTCACGACTTTTCTCCGACTCATGGTTTCGGATTTGGCCATCCACTCCCACCTCAAAAAGCCATCCTGTATATTTTATCGTATATTCCTATATAGGGACTGTCTTTTTACACCCAATATAAGGATGTACTAAGTATAATTAACCATCGCGTAAACTCGATATGATAACAACGTTAAGAGCATATTAACTACGGCTTTAGCTATCGGATAAAACTATCTAGTATATAATATATTATTTAGATAGGTTACCTATATGAAAGACACGTGTAATTCCCAAATACTTATACGATTGAGTGGTAGCGCCGCGAGAATGATCAGGATTTGCGTCTTCTGAGCCTAAAGTACGCCAATTCCGGGTATTCTGACAGCGCAACCACATTAATATTATATTACCTAAATATTATTGAACGATTTAATATGTAGTTCTTTTTTAATAGAGATTACACGAGGAGATTAAGTTGGAGAAATTAGCTGTAATAAAAGCGGGACATGTGAAAGATTGCGTTCGGCCATTTCTATTAACAATTATATTTTATTTACTACTTTTATAACATTTATATGATTCATTGAATTGACGTTTATTTAATGCCAAAATACACATTTGTGTTTGTTTGTATATTAAGCGTAAATTGATTTCAGCTTTTATCGGGATTATTCATTTACATATTTAATCATTGTTTTATGCGGTACACAGCCATCTATATTACCCGTCGAATTACATCAACAATAAACTTTCTAAAATGACGCTAGTCGAACGCCATCTTTCTAACAAGACTGGTCCCGCTCGTAAAGAGGCAAAACGATTCAGGCCGAAAAGTGTGTATTTAAACCTAACTACTAACATTGGGAAAAGTTTAACACTATACACATTATGGTAGCACGTTTGTCGCGTCATCGGGTCGCGCGACCGCCGGGCGACTGGGAGATGCGAGACTTGACTTGCGGCCCGAGGAGCGGCGAACGTGTAACATGCGCTCTAGCTCTTACAAGCATGGTAGTAAGGGTGACATTATTGGGTGGAGCGATCACTGCGACTGCGGGTCGCACTGCAGCAGACGCACGATGGAAGGGTCGCTCTTGGCGCCCTCTATGAACTCCTCCAGCGAGAGCTTACCGTCCTTGTTGCGGTCCATCTGGCGGAAGATCTTGTCGGTCCGCTTCTCGGGCGTCGACTCGTCTTCGGGCATCTTCATGACGCTTCCCACCATTTTGTAGATGGCCTGGAAATTAAAGTTGCAGTGGTTAGTCGAGAGATAGCGTTATGGTACTTCAAGGTTTGAGTCCTAGCTGTAGAATCTAGATTCTAAGCTTTTAGTTTTTCTTGTCTTTGATGAGATCCCAAACTTGTTATCTACGAAATCCAATCTCTGATTCGATTCGGATCTATTCCGTCGTCCAGTTAACATTGTAGCATTTTAGAAGTCACATTAATAATAACGATACGAAATTGTGGATGTTTGTTACTCGTTGACTCTCCTCCACTAGTAAAAGGCCTGAAATTTGGCCTAATTATGTTCCAAAGGACTAAAATTATCATCATTTTTTTGAATGTGGCGGTTTGCAGATCGAAGAACGAAACCATTTGACTTAATTTGTATGTGTGCCAGACCAAGAAAACAGATGAAAAACTAAAGATGGAAGGCTGGACGAAAGACAGGATTGTCGAGTCTCATTAATCCAGCAACCCCTCTCTGCACTACTGAAATGCTAAACTGCAGCTGTCAAGCACCTAAAGACCTACTCCACTACTTTAGGGAGTTAGGTGGATTGGTAAGGCCTTACCATGCAAAACATATTCTTAATGCAAAACATACTCAGATAGTTATTTATTGGTAAAATAATATTTATTATACGAGATGACAGTTCATCGTTGTCTGCCCACTTATGATCTATTTGTTAGCTCAAAATTATATCAATAAATCCCAATAGCAAAAACTAAAATTCACACGGCTAAAGGGAAGCTGTGAGATAGATAATAATCCGAGGAAGAACTTAAAAAAAAATCTCAAAATATAATCTTAAGGGGACTAAAATTCGGACTGGAATTGTATGGGTGGCGACATCTATGATATCTATGTTAGAAGAATCATCTTTTAACAATATCAGCTAGATGGCGCTCTGTGCAAAATGTGTAAAAAATAGCAGGGTTGTTCCCAGAAAAGTGCGTGCGCCAGAAAAGCCGCGGGTTGAAGCTAATGTAGCAATAATAGCACACAAACGCCCAATGCTTGGCATACTTCTGCCAAAAACAGGGGCTTTCACCATCGTCACTACGCTTGGCAGGCGGATTGGCGATGGTCGTGGCCTGGGAGGTGTTAATAATCCACATAAGGAAACTGTTGCCCTGCCTCTGGTAGGTTCCTATAATTGGCTCTTACAACATCCACGAGTTGAGATGGAGGGGACTATCAGCCCGTGAGCTGAACACTTTCATTGCCCATGACGCGTCTCCACGTTTCAGCTAGAAGAGCTACGGGGCGCCTCATCGTGTCGCACCGCAGAGGCGGGACAGTGAAACTCAAAATCACGAAGTGTTTTGTTTTCTCTAGAAGTCTACTAAAGTAAAAGGTACTTACGGTGACGATTTCCAGCATCTCCTGGCGCGAGATGTACCCGTTCCCGTCAAGGTCGTACATGGAGAAGGCCCATTTCAGCTTCTGCTCGAGCTTGCCGCGTGAAGTCACGCTCAGCGCGCACAGAAACTCCCGGAAGTCAATCGTGCCGTCACCGTTCGCGTCGAATGTCCGGAACACGTGCTCTGCGAACTGGAACAACAAGATATTTATTATTAGCTCCTGCCCGCGGCTTTGCGCGCGTTTTTCCGGTAGAAAAAATAGCCTATGTCCGTAATTTTTTACAAGTGAATTCTTATAGAAAAACATAGAAACCCTCCTTTTTTTGAAGGCGGCGAAGGGTAAAAAGCGAAGAGTGTACCTTAGCAGCCCTGATAGACCTCTTTCGAAAATGAAACCGGTGCGGTTGTGATAATTTTCAATAAACATCAATTTAAAAATAAAGTGTTCGCGAACAAATTAGTAACTTTTGTCTGTTGCATTTAAATTTAAATTTTACACTTACAATTCAACTTTCAAATAAAATACCTAAAAAAATATATTGGTCTAATGCTGGATTTACACTTAGTTGAGTAACAAGTGCGAGTGACAAGTGTTAGTAACTGTCGTCCTTTGATCGGCGACACCACAGATCTGGCCTATCCGCTCAAAGCCTCAATGAGGTTAGTGAAGGACAGCAAATTGAGGTGTGATTAAAGGGCCTACACTCTTCTGCAAAACATTTTTTTTTGAATTCTAAAGTAGTTTGTTTTGTTGGTAGACTTTTTAGAAGTTTTTTTGTTGTTTTTTCATTCGATTGGCTTTATTTTGATTGATAAATTCAATGCTGTCATGATAAAACACTCCTTTTAAAATTTAGTTGTTTTCTAATATAAGTAGCAAAATTTGAAAATTTGAATGGTCCGTTTTATTTAATTCATAGAAAAAAAACTAGTTTAAAAAGCTATGTGATGCTTTGTTTTTTAGTAGGTTATGTCATCAGGTTCAAAGAAAACTAATAAAACATAGGGCTTCGCATACAAAATTGTAGATAAATAATGACTCATACACGTCATACATGAATCATACATTTCTCCGACCTCTGTCGATGTGGGTTCATATTAAGATGGCGGACGTTTCACACAGTACAGTGAAGAGTAAAATCAGCGAGTTAAAGGAAATGATTCGTAAAGTCACCTTGTTTTCGGAAAATTTTACTTAACACTAATTACTTTTGTCACTTTGATACTAAACAAAATGAAACGGACTCGCATTTATAACACTAGCTTCTGCCCGCGGCTTCGCACGCGTATTTTCGGTATAATACATACGCCATATTTCATCTTGATCTGTTCAGTAGTTTTGGAGATCCTAGGTAACACATATTCAGATTTCTCTAACTTTCGTCTTATTAGTAGGAAGGATATATTTACCTTGCTGGCATCTCCATACGGGAAGAAGTTCCCGTATATTTTCTTAAACTCCTCCACGGAGAGGTGACCACTGGGACAGTCTTTCAGGAAGCCTTTGTACCACTCCTGAATCTCTGCATCTGAAACATTATCGTCACTTTATGAGAAATAGCACTTTGCAACGGTAAAAGGTAAAATAAAAGTGGAAATACAGAAACGGAGGCTAGACTCAAGCCATTCCCAAGATACGATGTTTGTTAACAACTCACAACACAAAAATTAAAGTTATCTCTTTGGCGTCGAGTTAGATAAAAATTGACAGCATTACGCTTTGCAGGAAAGAGCTCAAATTGACAAGTAGAGCTAATTCTGTCCGAAAATATAAAACAAGAAAGTACACATTCTATCCACACTCTTTTCATAAATTCTCTTTATATCCATAGGTTTGCTGTTAGAAAACTCTTTTAGGGTTAAGCTCGCCTTTGTACATGTCCATTATGTGTAAACTTTTATGTATGAATTATCTTGTGTGTGCAATAAAGAATTTAAGAAAGTGATTTTTAGGTATGTACCTATATAAGTATGAGGGCAATGATTTCAAACATTTTATATTGAGTTTGGCCGGAGTATAACTTGGAAATCAAATTTACCTGAAAATTCTGTGTTCTGCTTCAGGTCTTCCAATACTTCTGGCTTCAATTTGCTGTTTTGCTTCCCCATTTTTGTATTTTACTTGGGTTTCGGTTAAGGATTTAAAAAATATGCAGCACAACCTTATATCGTTCAGTTATTCAACTCTTGTGCCCTAAAACATAGTTAATAGCTGAAAATAAACAATAAACATGTATTAAAGAACATAAACTCACCTTTTTCCTAACCTTTTAAGGATTACCATGTGTTATTTGTGATCCATACGGCATTTAAAAGATGGGTAAAAAATATTTAAAGACTTGGGAAAAATAAAAGTGAATGTAACGAAACTGGGGCGAGCGAGTCGCACAACTGCATATTCAGTTCAAATGATGATTTCTTTACTTCTATCAATTTGATTTTTAAGTGATGTTTTTGAAAATAATAAAGATATTTTATTTCTATTTCATTAAGAGAAACTTCTCTATGTCTATCATGTCTTATTGTTTTAAATACAATTTGATCATCGAAATAAGTACTATGTTATGGGATATGATATGGCAGAAAAAAATATACCTATCAACCCAACTGCGCTTGCTGCGCCAAGTGCTTGCACGCCAAATGGTAGGGCTAAATACATCCTGTTTTGAATTAATTTATCGAAAATATTCAGTATATGAATCGAATTTTGAAACAAGTTTACTGTAACAAAATCTTTGAACTGAACATGTAGATGTGCTGACTAGAACAGTAGACAAATAGAAGATTTTTGTAATTTGTATATTATACATGAATAGGCAAAATGTGAATCATTAAAAATTAGACATTCTTAGATATACAACAGAGACATAGTGGGGAGGTGGTTACTCGTTTACCGTGCCTAGCTATATTTTGAAAAGAGCGCTCTGTGCGCGCGTAATAAAGTTAAATTAAAATGTAAATGAGTAAAGTACGAAATGTAAATATTTAAAAAATAGACTTCAGACTTGGATATTCTGTAAAAGTGAGGCGGGCAGGCGCGGGCTCCCGCGGGGTTAACACAACAGTTTTGTCAAGACGTTATTTGCGACAGAGACCCACGAAACTAAATCTTAGACATGTCTTTGAAGATAAAGTGTGCTTGGAATCAATTTTAAATGCAATCGAAGTTACTACCGGATACATTATTTTGACTATGGAATCAAATCTAACATATCTGAGTGCCTATCGCAGCTATTACAATTTTATCTTAAACTATATCCTATAACTAGTACATGAATTATAAATAAATACACCGCGTTACAAATGAATTGTGCTTCAAGCTTATATATACCATAATATAAGAATGACTACTCATACATCTATAAATTATACATAAATAGTAGAAAAGTTTCAAATCTACACGACGATTAAATCTATATCTTAAGTTGAAAATGTTCTCATGATTGTGCGAAACAATTGTAAACTATTTGTGTTACTAACAGCATAATCAACATAAATTGAGTTAGTATCGTTTTCGACTGCGAGGAGAGGCCGTCGCCAGTTGTTCTATTCTTTTACCATTTTAATCAACCGATTTGGTTGACACCTGGTAGGACGACTCACAGTGAAAAACGAACTTTACAAACACCCTGAGGGCTGTTTTGGTAGCAAAATAATAATCAACGGTATATGTAATCAAACCAGTTAAATTAACATACTTTTTGGAAAAAGCAGTCTAATTACAAAATAGCATTTAATACAAATTTAAAACTAAAGACAAACATACAAAAGAATAATAAAAACATCATCATCATGGCACACGAATGGTAACAAGCCCTTTTACACCTAGATTGAAAGTTTAAAACTACTGAATTATTAGAGATCAAAACAGCTATGACATTGACGTGCAGTAAGTACTCGGGGAGAGTGGGGGAAGGCGGGGCGGGGGGGAGGAGGGCGGGACAGCCGAGGGCATACACTAACGACCACCAGGTAGCCTCTTATAAGTAATAGCAACTCATACGTAGGCCTGGGTCGCGCCAATCATCCAACATAAACCAAACGAATTGACTAAAATTCAGAAATTTCATTTCTCAATTTGAGATATGTAATGAGTTTCCATTGATGTACCCGATTCGGTAGAAATTCAGCAAACTCTAATGATTCTTGAAGTAATACCAGCGGCGATGTGTTGACTAAATTCAAAAACTCGCAGTCAATGGTCATTGTGATATGTTTGAACAACACCCTGTCGCGAAGCTAACCCCAGGGTTCAAAAACAACGCATTTTTGATCCCTTTCCCTACTTAATATTGTAAAAAATCAGTCAATTATTCATTTTAGTTTTTCTACTTGAGTTTGTTCCACTTTTTTCAGATGAACAGGTTATAATTTAGAATGAGAGCGAAGAAAATAAATAATTTAAGTAGTGTAAGTTAATCTTGAAAACGAAATGACGAAATCCATGGAGACACACTATTAAATCAAATATTTACAAAAACTGCAATACATAAATTATTACCTACGTAATGCAATAACATGTGGAATGTTTCGAAATCAATAACGGTACAGTTGCATTTTCAGTGCTGATTTTTCTGACGAATCAGTGAGTGGTTAGATATTATTATGTGCTACTGTTTTCTACAATAACAACAACTTCTGAGTATTGTGCGGATAATAGAAGCAAAACCAACTTGTTTTATAATCGGAAGGAGTGATGCACTGAAAATGAACAACAACAGGTATTACCCCAGCTCCAAAAGAAAAATCGCGACCCTCAAACCTCTGTGGCCATTCAAATACAAAGTTACACGCCGACCCTGTCACGACTAATTACAAATAACACAATACATCGTAAACAATTGACTAGGGCATACAAACAATTGAAATTTCGTTATGCTTTGGCCGCTTTGGCATAAAAACTAAACAATAAAAAGGTACTACCTAACAGGATTACAGAAAGCAATCACGAAGAACTATGTACAGAGAGAGAACTAGAAGGCACAGTTAGTGGGAAAAACACGTGAATTCCTAAACATCGATAAGATGAACTTCTAAGTTCTTTCTAACATCTATGCCACAAAGTAGGACAGATAAGAACGAAGCATCGAACGCAAGGGGGTATAACAAGCTTGATACAGAATAGTCAGCAGAAATTGAAGATTCCTGACGAAGTTAGGAATAACATCGACTTTCTAATACCGATATACCAAAAAGACAAACATGTTTAAAATGTTACGGTAACTTACATATCGGACAGAACAGATCAGATTGCAGCGTGGCAAGTTACGGGCGACTTATCCGTGTGCGTTTCGTGAACTCTGTATCTATCTATTGTGAAGTTATCTTGTACCAATCTGACCGATTCCGTTCTTTCACATTCTACGCTAAATGCCTTAATATAAAACGTTAAGATTGACAATAGATTATATACCGTGCAGTTATAGTAAAGTTATCCTCCGTCGGACAGAGATACATCGAATAGACCGAGCATGGTAGGGAAACATAGATCTAACGGAGAAATGGTTCGGACACAATACTTATATTCAATTACAGAAGTGGACAATCCAACAGCGACACCGTTTTTTTTTATCAAATACTTTTATAAAAAGGAATGGACTTTTATAAGTTAATTTTTAAAAAAAGTTTATTTATTGACTTTATTCTGTTACACAAATATTTATTCTTAAATTTAAAATACTTTTCTCCTAATCGACAATTTTACGGCGAATCGTGATTTTACAAGAAGCACGGCTTGGCCCAACGCCGAGAGCAGATCAAATATGCAGAGCCGCTTTATTGATGATCCGGCGTATATGCACGGATATTGGATTTTTTTGCAGACGCCCGACATGAGTGTCACTGAAACTTGTGCTACGTTATGCGAATGCTGACTTGCAAGTGTTGCAAATACGAGCGAGCGGACCGCGACTCGAGCGGTAGCAGCGCGTGCTGTGTCGATAGTGATGGTACGCGATCGCCTAAAACATCATCCAAAAGTCTTAACTTTTATCACGTTTCCTAATTACCACAATCATTTTATAAACCCCAGAAACATCTTTGAATTGCGAAGAATTTCGACGCGAGACGCGGGCGTTCGTATACTGTTGCGTGAAAAATTAAATTGTACGTATTTAGACGAGACGCCGTCGGTTTATCGTAAAATATATAGATAGGGGTACTAGGTGATAGGCGGGGAGGGGAGAGTGGGGGTGTGGGTTAGGGTTCCCGGCGCCCTGTGCTTTAGGGCGCCAGCATCTTGGAGAGCTCCTCGTCCTGGAGGCAGCCTTTGAGGAACTCGTCCTGCGTCAGTTGGCCGTCGTTGTTCTCGTCCATCTTGGCGAAGATGTTCTTGGCGCGCTCCTCCGCGGAGTCGGCGGGCCGGTTACTGGAGCAGGCGCCCAGCATGTCGTAGATGGCCTGGAAGTCCGGGGGACACAATTAACAACGTGATCAGATAATCTTCTGCTATTCTGTTTTAAATCCTCGCTGGGATGTAGCGGGATAAACTCCGCGTGAGAGCTTGTCACCTCATGTGCGTTAAATATACCACAGGTGATTAACTCTCGGGCGGGTACTTCTAAAACTAATTTTGCAATGTAATACCATGATAGGTTGCCAGTTCAATTAAAAGCAAGGCTGTATTATGTCTACTAATGTAGCTATAATACAGTACAACCTACGCCGCTTTTAACGCTTTTTCTAACGATGTGTCATCCATCAGCTTTTATGGTCGTCAAACAGGTAAAGTGAAATGCATTGTATTAGCTTTCGATCAGTTAGTCAAATGGATAAGCGATTAGGACTTATTTTGCGTAACTTTACGTTTATCGGTAGTGTTTTTTTTATAAAGTCGTAACCAAAATTAACCAAAAATGTTTTATCGACGTCTATGTCTATAATTTTGTAAGCAAAAAAATATTTTTTCCACATAGAAAACACTAAAGAAACAAACAGAGACAAATAGAGAAGATATCTTTTCACAATGCTTATTATACTAGGTGAAAGCGCGAGGCTTTGCCTACGTGGTCGATTTGAAAGTAATTTTGTACGAAGAATTGAGCTTGAATCTAATATTAATATCAAGTTACTGATTAGGTAGGTACCTGACGTGTCACGAGATAATTGAAGGTAAAGTTAGATTTCAGATTTATTTATTCACCATCTTATAACAATTTGTGCTATATTAGGTAAGTCTAAGAAATACATACAAAAATAATGATTTTGGTAAATTACAAAGATTTTTAATAATTTTATTTTTAATGAGAAATATGATTTTCACATTGTTCCTATAAAAACAGCTTTTATGATTTTTAAGTAATTATTACGAAAGTAAATTAAATTCGACTCCACTAATCTCTTGTTCCGTACTCACAGAACTTGACACGGCTCTGCAAAACCGTCTGCATTAAACAAGTCGTAGTAGGTATCTACGGAGACGGCGCTAGGCATACCTAGGGATACCTGAAAGAAGTTACGCCTACACGTCAATCTAGTACATTTTGAATGTCATCACGTCTCCACAGAGACTAGATTTTGTTCTCGAAGGTATTAGTACATTGGTCTCCTGACACAGGCGCGCACATTTACTTTACGCCCCAGTGGGCGGTATTCGATATACCTACGCTCTCTTATTGGCCTATTACTCGCTGGCACGAGAGAAATCTATAACATGTTAGACGCTAGCTACACCAACTAATTACTTTAACGATAATATTACCCAGCGCTGCGGTAGCTGCACTTCGCTGCCTGCTACCGCAAATAATTTTAATAATTTTGCCCAGGTAATATTGTTAAGTACTAATTCCAGAACGCTCGAGTCCTGAACAAATTAATAAATTAATTAGTGTACGGCTACGTAAGAGGCAAGGACTATAGTCTCGAGTGCATGCTCTAATTTGTGAAACACTGTGATACCACGATGTAGCACGCCGACATCTAATTTGCGGCAAGATCAAAGTTCATCAAAAGTTTCCCTCCGAGTACGGAACGAGATACCTAAATTATGCATGCTTTATATTAAAAGTCGCAGCAAACTATTAAATTGAGATAGACACGGGCTCGTAAGCTGACCAGAGCTAATTTTGAATATAGTCAAATTGCACATTTGATATGATTTACGAAGTAGCGGAGTCAGAGAATCCATAAAATGAAGAGTGAGCGAGTATGTGATGTGCTCTATTGTGTTACAAACCACTTACTATATTGAAAGCCAGTTTAATAATGTCAATAACATTTCGGAGATTTCCTGTCTAATAGAACGTGTACCATCGAGCCCCGTACTCGGGAACAAGCTTTCAAAAGCAGCTCTAAAATGTACCTTCGATTATATTACGACTGAATGGAATTGAAGGAAAGACAACTTAATTATATCCTGAGACGGCTCACTGAACCTTCTTGCATCTGGCATTGATATTCTCAGATATGCAAACATTTTAACGAGAGATTAATTTTCCTGTAATCGTGGTAATAGAGTTTGAGATTTTACTGAAGTTAGAGTAATATTGAAACTGTAAAAGAACGATAAAATTATAATTTTCTTATGTCATCGTATCAACGAATAAGCAAGGTGTTTCGCGTAACTTTAAATGAGCAAATGGTAAATAAATATGGGTTTTTGTATTTACTAGGATCTACAAGCAATTTAGCTTGAAATAAAGTACTTTTGTGACAATTGTCAGTCATTTGCTATGGATGCTAAACGAAACTTCGAATATACATACATATGTATATGGTCGTCTTGGAGTCTGTCCATTCATTTATTCCATGTATTCATATTTCGCATGTTCGAAAATGCGTGGTTACCTTTAAAGTTTTCCGGGAGTTTTGAAAACAAGTAATTTTATAGATTTCGATGTACTTTCCAAATTTCAACTTTGCAACCTCACAAAAACGGCTATTAGGCGCCCTTTTCCAATTTCGCGGTGCGAGCGGCAAAGACAAAATTCGAAAGAGCACATAGAAATCTATAACCTATTTAAACAAAACATTCAAAACTCCCGGAAAACTTTCCAGGTAAAACTTCCAAATAAGTGGACCTATAAGTCCAGCGAACCCGAAAAGTAGTCATAAAAAAACACTGCTTTAAATTGCTCTTACTGAAATCAACAAGTGTATAATAAAAGCTTCTTATTCTGCTCGGTGCCCACGTGCGAAGACACGCCCGCGGTGGATTGTAGCACCGCACGGGCTTTTAACTTTAACTCATTTAGTAATACCTCGCTGGCACTTTGTGGTAAAACGATATTGCTTTATTAAGCGAAATATTGTTGCAATTCTTCGACGACACTGTGCCACTGAGGACCATGGGCGAATATTATTTCGCATCTGTGTAATTTTCCCGCGAGGCTTAAGTATATGTTTTTCGCGCGTAGGTATGATGTGGTGGGACGTGGGACTCTTAATTACTTACCTCATCAAAGCAACGAAACGGCCAACTGAAGCCACTTTGTTGAATGACGTACCATCGATGCACTCGTCTGAATTTTGGGAGTGCCCGTTGGCTTTTGCCCTCATTTTGCGAAAAAAGAAGATCAAAGTCACACGAAAGTAAAAAGCGGGGAACGTACCGGGTTTTTAATTCAATTAGATAATTGCTTGTTGAAGTGTCTGTTTCAAATATCAGCCTTTTACTAAATGGATATGAAAGTATAAAAAGCCTGCAACCTGCAAACGCCGGAGGCAGAATGCTTACATTTTTTTCATTCAAGCTTATTAAAAGTTTTTCACCTGAATAACATTCATCAACGCTGAAGCGGATGAAACTTCGTATTTTGCTCGGCTATATGTGAATCATATTTAAACTTCTGTTCGCTACTCGGTCGCTTGCAATTTGCTTTATTATAATATTTAATATCGGTTACAGCAGACGATTTCTGAACAGGAAGCCGTTGAGTCTATCGGCATGCCGGTGGCTTGGCTCCGAGCACAAGAATCAATATCCGGTGGTCTATCTCGAACGGAAGAAAATCCGTTTGCACAACTAAGTACATTAGTTCAGTTATTACTTTATTTTTTATCGTTCGTATTCAAATATTGATATTTCCTGTGGGAAAATATTGCTAATTTTATTAAGTCGTAAGTAGTTTAAGACTTGTTTGTTGATTTCAAATAAGTAATAATCATTTTGTGTTAATTTTATGATTTTTTTATATCTCTGAGTAGGAAAAAAGTAAGTTTTAAATTTTTACGTTTTTTAGTAGACCACGCTAGTATTTGCTACACGACGTGTAGCAAATACAAACGTGTAGTACACGTTTTTATTCCTTTTTAAATCTTATTTTAGTACTACTCCTTTTCCGAATGATAGCAAATACATAGACAGGTAGCTGAGTTTCTAAATATAGCTAATGTAAGTAAATACACCCTGTTGGGTATATCAATTTATTATTTTGACACAGAGTACGATTTACCATTATTATTGATTAATTGCAATTGTGCATAAATACTGGTTCTAATTTGTTTCGATTGACTGTAATTTTCTTTATATAATTGTTTACATAGTAAGTAAGTGATAATAAGTTCAACAACGTCAGTTTATAAATTCACTTATATTGTAAATAGGTTCGCACCGCGGCTTCGCCCGCGTGGAAATTTCTGAAATTTATTGCGGACCCCTAGGGGCAGTTAATAAAAAATATGTGGTTCATTATTTACTTTATGCTTTATTTATACCAAGTTTTGAGTGAATCGAACCAAGGAATAATATTGTTTCATTGAAAGTTTACCACCATAAAAC
The DNA here is from genome assembly GCA_949316285.1 of Eupithecia subumbrata. Taxonomy (NCBI): domain Eukaryota; kingdom Metazoa; phylum Arthropoda; class Insecta; order Lepidoptera; family Geometridae; genus Eupithecia; species Eupithecia subumbrata. The sequence goes on along the minus strand of OX438642.1, from coordinate 7,889,176 downwards.
CTTAAAATCCCCTTAAACTTAGATAAGCCTATGTGTTATTCTAGAACCTATCTACACACCAAATTTCATTAAAATCGATTAAGTAGTTACGAGATACGTGGTAACAAACATTCACACTAACTTTCCCATGTATAATGTAAATATGTAGCCAGAGTCGTAGTTCTTTGGTAAATTTTATCAGCGGAAGACTTTTCATAGTTTTAGGTAATTCGTTATATATTTTTCTACACACGGCAAAACTGTTTATATGCCCACTTAAAACTATCCACTTTGATACATCTGTTCGATAAACTTGTATAATGCTTCAGGATTACTTAAGCTCTTCGGAAATCGATTACCCGCTGCTTCCGACTGCAAGACGCGCATAATCCAATAACTTAGGTTCTACTCCTATGATAATCATTGTTTGGTCTCGAACGGTCGGACAGATACATCTAGTACATCTAGTATATAGCACGTGTTGATGGAATGTAATCGGAACGGAAATGAAGGAATTAAATTGTTTGGTTTGGTTGGCCGTCCGCTCCTAACCGAATTTCGGCCACGGCGGCCAGTGGCAACGAAGGCTAGCCGAATGCGCAGGATATTATTGTAGTGTACAAGTGTGTGCGCAAACACAGGTGCACTCTCTATTCCCTCACTCTCATAGACTCACATGACCGGGCAGAGACTTTTGCAATGCACGACCTAGAATAGAATATATTTTTTTAAATTGTGACATTTCATTTGTATTATTTTATATAATTTAACGTACCTACGCTAGATTTTATAATAATGTTTGACGTTTTGGAATGTATTCTGTAAGTCAAGTTTGAGTAAACAATAAATAAATAGGAATAATAAAAGTCGGAAGCGAAAAGGAATACAATATGCATAGAATGTAACCAAAACGTCATTTCATCTAGTTGCAAGTATCGCGCCGAGCGGAGGCTAGCATAACATTTGTCGATTATCTCAATATCCATCCAAACTAGCCCTAGTATTGAGATAGCGAGAGAAACAATTCGAACTGGCGCAAACTAGCAAACAGAACTATTGGCACACAGTAACCGCCAAAGCAATCACAAACTCCTGCTGTTCTTGTTAACGAGAACTACCTCGTATTTGTAAATCATTAACGTTTGTGGCGTGAAGTAACTAAACTAGGTATGTTCTGGCACTTAATTTGCAGTCGTCAACTTCATGACATGCGCCTTCTAAGAATTATAGATTTGTAGAGACCACCGTTCCTCGCAGACGGACAAGTGATCGAAGGAAAGCATTTACTAGGACTCTAGAAAAGATCCAATACCTGAAGTTATGAGTAGGAGCTCGTTAAGCTTTCCAATCTCGTTTAACTCCCTTTATATTGGCTTCAAAGTCGTTTCGACATGTTCGACAAAAGTAGTTTAAGTTCTGGTTCCAACAATTTTTATCTGTAACTCGCAGCACTGTCGTGCGGTCGCACAATACACGGTCGCGTTTCAAGCGGAGAACAGAATAAAATACTTCAGTTACTTTTATTTACACGGCAACACGGCTTACTTTTTTTTTTGCACAAAAACTACACAGATATAATTGGATTCGAAAGATATTTTTATGTAAAAATTCTGTTTAAAGATTTCTAGCAGTTTTAATATAAATGTGTGTGTCTGAAAGAACTATATTATCAATGCAAAATAGGCCTGAGAAAGGTTTCTTAGGCTTCTCTTTCCGGGGCTTCTCAAGTTGATGAGTGTTTATTGTGACGTTGGTTAACTCCTTTACGGATTCAAGTATACCGCCTACCGCGGCGCTCGTAAATTACTTGGCTGTAGCTGGTTTTCAGTTAAGCTTTAATAGGTTCAGCTGCTAGATAGTAGGTACCAGCACTCTAACTTCAAACTCGTAAAATTACATTTGTTACTATCTAATAAATAATAAGCATCAAGTCTAATTTTATTTTTAATGCATCTATAAAATACTGTTCAGAGGATCAACGGATATTTGCGTGCATTAACGGTACCATAAAAAAATGCTGAACAATCCACCCACAGAAGCATCATCTAAGCCTAAAGTAAGCAGAACTTGTTTTATGGGTACTAGATACCTGATGTACCTACTTAAAAGTAGAGGATCAGAATATTACGAAAATCTAATACTATACCTGAGTAAACTCTCAAGTCTTAACCGATAGCAATATTCTGAGAACCGACCGGCTCTTCGCTAATAGCTTAAAGTGAACTTGATAGTTAAGTGGCGGAGAACCGAACCAATTATTTTAGGTGCACTGGCTTCTAAATTGGGGTAACCAAACCTGATCGAAAACTTTGCCTTGTAGGAAGACGATAGAACTTTGCTTGTCGACTCTTGAACACGTTGTTTTAGAGAGTTAATAGTAGTGTTCAATAGGCACGGGAATTTGTTGACTATTTTTGGGAAAGTTCCCCACACTTGTCAAGAGACCGCTGTGTAGTCACAAATTGAGCATTTACGGGTTCTCATTGGTGTCAAACAGACATCACCATTTTTTTAGAGTCCAGTTTTCCCCCTCATTTCAGGATTTCAGGGGGGAAACTGGAATAACCCATTAAAACAGACAGCGCAGCGTTATAATATGATTTTTGACAACTTGTGATGTCATGCACTCTGCCTAGTTTTTCATCGTAATTGAGAGTGACTTTTGGTTTTATTATTCAAATAAAACTCCATAAAAATATGAAAAAAAAACATTGTGTGTTGTAAAATTTCTATTATTTATAGAAAGTACGAATTTCCGGTTTAATAAGTAGCCTATTATTTAAGTAAGGCTTTGCTCTAAACGTACGCCAAATGTCATCTTGATCTGCTAAGTAGTTTTGGAGATCTTAGGTAACAAAAAATAAGATTTCACAAACTTTCGGCTTTATTAGTAGGATTAGTATGATCTTCATTTGAAGTCAACCACCCTATTCTATTGATTTTACTCCGCTTTCTATAGAGATATTGCAAATCTGCCTCATCTTCAACTTACTGCTCGTAGTTTCCGTAAATAGTATGTTACCCCGGTATCGATTCCCTCTGCGTATCGATTTCCCTCGGGCATCACAGATAGGAACAATTATGTTACTGACGTATAGGTACACAAATTCAACGCGTTTCCTAGATGTAAACCGGTTGAGTCATCATCGCACACTCACTCAACCGAAGCTTTGCCATCCAGCCCAGCCGTTACATTATAATACGGAGTGCAAACAAAAGCTTTTGAAATTGAGTTCCATTTTGGATAAAGTAGATAATGATTTTGTTTTGTGATTATTGGGACCTTTCTAGATATTCTCTGGATAAACTTTCAATGATTATCCGAGGTGACTTGTGTCTGTATTTATAACTAAATTCTATCCACTTAGTTTCAAAGCCACCTGGTTTAAAAATAGCCCTTGAATCCAGAACAACAAGTGTGCAAACTTTCAGTCGAACCGTTCGTAGCTTTTTTTAATAAAAAGTACATAGTAAGAATTGGGCGAATTGCTCATGGATTCCTGACTGACGAACTGCTTATTGGACGAAACGCGTTTTTATTGTAATTGGACAAATCGCTTTTTAGACGAACCGCTAACAAATCTTTATAACAAGGGGAGGAAGATTGTGTTGTTATTCTAAGGAAGGTAAGTACACTAAGTATAACAAACAAATAATGGCGTTATAATTATTCGCGTAGCTTCCCTCCGTTTTACATTATCCAACACAATCAACGGTGCTGTTGTTCGAGACTCGTTTCGTTAGAGAGTAACTTTTTAACTATCTGTCCAACAAACAGCCAACGGCTTCTGTATCCAGTGTTGCAAATACAGCAAAAAATAAATAATGCGAATATACAGTGAACTAACACAGCTCGAGGGCCATACACACAAGTACCGGTTGGTATCTCTTCACATAGATAGTGGGTGCTCTGTGAAAGGCTCATATCCTGGCATATTCCCGCAACTGAAGAGTCGTTAGAGTGTCTTTTAGGGTTTCAGTACAATAGGAAAACCTAAGGGTCTCACTCTATATGTCCGTTTGTTCCCCAATTTGAAATATGATACAGATTGCAAAATAAAATAACAAAGAATATGTTTTCAGTAAGTACAGATTAATTATGGGCGGGAAAATTTCAAAGGCAAAGATCAAATGAGGGATAAAATGAAAAAGGCAAATAGGTAATTATTATTACACGTTGCATAGTTTTTTAGATAAAAACAATTTGCACCATGCTGCAGATACTCGATAGCCAAAACTAATCAGGAGCTTCTTCGCAATTTTCTTAGCCTTTTTTTTTTTCATTGTTATACCAACCGATGTGGCACTATTTTGGTTACAAATGATGAATCAAATTTCAAGAGTTATAGTAGAAGTAATATGATAATTTGTGTATCAATAGAACTCAGACTGCAAATATGAATATACCCACTAGCGTAAAGCAAAATACTTAACCTAAGGTGCCCTCTGATGTGCGACACGATGAACAGCGCACAATATCTTTTTAGCTATATTACATTCATAATTATTCACCATATTAATCGAAAAATGTGATAAAAGTAATTTGAAATGCATGAAATAAGTTTCACTAGTTTCGACTGTATCAACCTTAAACTCCGTTTTCTCATTAAAATTCCTTATAAAGTACTAACTTTTTTAGTCAGGGTTATGTTTTTTTTTTCAAGTTAATTCAAGTAAATAATTCTCTCATACAGAAATTTTAATCTCGCAATTAAAATCTGAGCTACTTGTAGTTAGAATTTTGGTGTTTAGTGTTTCTTAGAGGAACACACATGCTAGCAATGATACTAACAAAGAAAATCTCAAAGTGTGATACTTTGAGATCACAAAAAAATATATCAGTAAGTAGTACACTACCAGGATATTCAGATAAGTTTTAATTCGGGCTGTAATTTCAATAAATGTTGATGCCTCAAGCTGAAATCAATGTATTTTATTACTGAAATGGTTTGCATATTACTGGGGCAGCCAGATATTTCTTAGTGGGTAAATTGGTGAAAGATTAAATTAATATCATTACATGTCTGAGTGATTAAGTGATTAAAATTCTTGAATCCATCATATTAATATTATTGCAAACATTATTTTTGTATATTTAATGAGGTCTAGGGTGTGTTTTCGGTCAGCAACGGTAACGGATGTTTCATTAACAATTTAAGAGTAAACGTGTTTATTTTTTATTTTTTAGCAAAAAAATTATCTTTACTCTAAAAATGCGCCATAACTGAGGTATCGTTAGGGAGGTACGCTAGGTATTACGAATTGAATAACATTAAATTATGTTATACAGAAGAAATACTAAACCCCATAATTGGGTCATCCATCACAATCAAACTAGCTGACCTAAACAGAAAAAAATAGAACCAACTTAACTAGACCCAATCAACTTGTCTAGGGCCAATTGCAAATAAATGTCTACTTACTGACCAATATGAAAAATTCATTTCATAACAGACATGCCAGACATAAGTAGCACACGTGAGCTGCTTAAAAGTTAGATTGAAGATAAAATCAAAACTTAAAGCTGGTGAAGAGAGAGAGAGAAGAGAAGAGAGGTACAAATTTGCCGTGTAGGCTGCGTAAGCCCTTGTAATGCTACAAGAGGCCTCAAGTAACGGCCGCCAGCCAGCCTTGGCTGTTTTCTTACTGGTTTCAGGCTTGGAAATAGCTGGTAGAGAGCTGTCTTAGGGTTTTACCAGGTCAATTGTGCAGCTTATTGTTTACGAGTCTGCAATTGTAACGCATATGTCCATTCTTAGGTTTAGTTGGGTCAGGATATTAGGTGAAACAATAAAAAACTGTTTTGAAATGTCAAAATACTATTATACTTTTATAATTTGGTTACCATTTGATAAATGGCGTAGTGTTAATATAAGTCAGCGCAGAGAAACATTGATTAAGTAATGAGTGTACTTGTATTTATAATTTATTTTGAGTGCGGTGGTAACTTTACTGTGAATGTGCATATTTACCTACATTTTAATAATTTCTCATTTTTAACGCGCCTTTCAATTAACACCGAAATAAGAAATAAACGGAACAAAATTATGCATGGATAAATGTTCAGTAAATCATTTGTTTAAAGAATGGTGTTTGAAACTCAATTATTTATCATTTTGTTAAGTTGCGTTGCTAAACTAATGACCAAATTAGCTCCTTTGGAAAATAGAGATTTAGACTTAATATTGTAGAAAACATAGTACAGTGAAGAATTAAAGGTTATTATGGATATTTTGAATATTACGAGCTAGACCAACATTGCGCATCCCATTGTGATCTGGGCGTCGCACGATTACCTACCCCGTTACCCACGCTGAATGGATTTAGATGAAGGAACTTGATACTATCCGTGAAGCGAATGTTAAAATCCGTCTTTAAGTTATAAGATATTTAAGTTATACGATGGAGAATATTCAATTATAAAAAAACTATATTCATTATTTAATTTGGTTTTCAATAGAGTACTCAATAGGTGACTGAGGAAACATAGTATCCTATTTTAATCTGATAATAAACATATGTTCTTAGCTTACCTGAACTATCTTGGTCATTTCTTGGATATCGATGACCCCATTGCCGTCAACATCGTACATGCGGAAAGCCCACTTCAGTTTCTCCTCGGGGGTTCCGCTGGACGTCACATGGATCGCTTGGAGAAACTCCTATAACAAACGATTTATCTCGATATACATCGAGACTTAAACAGAACACATTAAAAAGAGCCAGCCCCATAAAACCAAGCGATACCATCGCCAAAGCTCAAATATGTGACTTCGCTGAGGCGTGTTCATAAACGGTTCGTCGCGTCGCTTCGTATTTTATAATTGCACATGTTTCACTATCAGCCTCGCATAATGCGCCGGTTAATAGCCTAGCGTGCGACAAATAAATCCATATTCATGTGCTATATTTTAATTACCGCGTCAAACATCAATTAGTGGCAATAATTAAGGAAAGCCGGACGCGGTACGAATCAGCTTATTTGTCTAGCGCCGCATGGGAGTTTGGTGAATACCTACATAAAACAGTGCCATTAAGTCTCTACAGTTTATCAATCAACTTTTCCTTTAAACGCGGTCATTTTCACTTACGTGATCCGGGAATAAGTTCTTCCACAAACTAATTATGCTACCCCTTGTTCCATGAGTCGGCGTTGTACTTTACTTTTAGTTGTAGTGCCTCGGGGGTGATTCCGTGCCTTTGAGCTGAATTACCTTGAAGTCGATGTAGCCGTTCTTGTCCATGTCGAATGTACGGAATACGTGGTCGCAGAACTCCACGGCGTTCCCGGATGGGAAGAACATCTTGTACATGTCCACGAATTTGGCAGGGGTCAGTCGTCCGTTAGGGCAATCTTGCTACAATTGGGAAAAGTAAACATAAAAAATTAACAGAATAAACGATGACTACGTGTTTTATTTTTAATTTATCCATCTGGGCACATTGATGACAAAGTGTTTGTATGACTACACACAGAAATTCGGGTAAGTATTACTGTTACGAAATACATAAACCACCAAATTCGGGGATTAAACTGACGGTTCGACATAACATTTCTGTCTGAAGGCCTCAAAATACACTGTTCTGATTATGACGTTAGCTGAATCAAAAATATTCCAACATGATGTTTCTATGTAACATGATATCGGTTTTTAATTGTGCAGTTCGAATAAAATGAATATTCAACGAGCGAAGGACGTGTCGAAACATGCACAGTGAACCTGAAATTTCATTAGTGCCGTATTTTTCTTTTTTGTTCAGTGAAATATGTTTTCGTGAGTTCGCTTTAATTTTCTTTGTAAGGGGATATCTGAAAGGGATATTTCAAATTCATTGTGCTATAAGGGTCTGTTTTAGCATTAAAATTGAACAAATAGAGGTGTACGATCATCTTTATATTTATAATGTACCTACATCTAGTGTAGTAGCAGTGTAGTAGTAGGTAGTGTATAGTAGCCCGCTTCTAAACGAAAATTCTAACATTTTAGGAAAATAATCTTGCTACATTGTGTCTCCGGGCACGAGAGGCAACTCGGAAAATGTGTTTCTAAATCCTAGAGATCACTTTACTCTATTTGTGTTGGATATTTGTACTGCACTGCTTTCTAGCGCAGATAAATGTGTTCTTTAATAATGGGGTTACTTTGTCAGTTGTATTGTGCTGTTTTTATACTAATTTTTGATTGAAAAGTTTGCGGCGTCAATTTAATCATACACTGCTTATTTTATTCATAATATAAACAAAATTCTATTATGTTACCCGTAGATTGTTTGCAACAGTCTGCAGTTAGCTCAATTGTTTCAATTATAAATACTGGTTCTGATCTATTCTTATTATTTGATTGTAATTTTCATTATGTTAATTGGTTGTCACCGAATGTTGTCATAAAGCAATATTGAAGGTAGGTACTGTCGTATTTTTGTTATTAATTTTTAAAGAAAATTTAGTAATTAGTAATTTGTTAAATAAAGTTGTAATTTTGTAAAAATTTAGGATTTTTACTAAATAAGAAAATTGACAGTGTCACCAGTCACTTGTGTCACCAACTTATTTTCTTACAAGTGTTTGGTGAAAACAATTAGTAAAATCTAAAGTTTTTACGACATGAAAATAACATGAGGCTTCTGCTGGGTGGTTCCATGGATTGCTTTCATTGAGCGAAAGCGCGCTCACAATTCCTCGCTACTGTTTGCAGCTTTTACAAATTTGACTTCGACAGATTGGAGTCAGATGGTAGACCATCCAAAAACTATAGAGTTGACTCTAGAATCTAAAAACGTTGAAAGCCGGTTAAACAAACCTGATCAACCGACCCCAAAGAGAGCGCTAGCAGGTTTTCACCTGATGAAAAGGCGTACGTTATTGACATCGTTTGGGTGGGTGTCGGTCATCATGCGTTGCAAAAGATAATTATTTTCTTATAAATATATTCATTAACTCTGCCCTTTTGCGTCGATATCGCGAAGATATTCAAGAGAAACGCCCAGAACTACTGAGAAAGAAAGTGGAAAACATTCTGTGTTGGTATTTAATGAGGCCGTAAAATTTTCAATCCATCCGCTTATTTTTCCGCAGTGATTTTGAGATCAGCCTATCAAAGTAAGGCAAAATATTCTAGATTCTGCTTGCTTAGAGCTGACATATTCTGTATTTTTCCAACTACAATAACAATAACGTAGTCAAAAGAATATGAAAAATACGCCTCATTTGCATTCCCAATAATTAAACAGCGTATTGAAACAAACAGAGCCTCGATAAAATATGCACAACTACGAACGAGTACAATAAGCGAACAAGCTTGAAATTGTTCGCACACAATGGATCTAAAGTTCACCTCTTCCATCGCAAACTAGCTATTTGCGTAGCACTATATATTCACCAACATATGTTAGTTGTCGATATGTTTATTTTATTTTAACAGCAAGCACGCGTTATTGGTTTGATATTTAAAGCATATGATTTTTGCTAATTATAATTTGTAGGTAGTTTGGTTTTGAAATTCCATGTATTACCAATAAATGGGTTGTATTAAATTCGAATATAGCAGCAGGCTTGTCGGCTTTCCGATCAGCTTGTCGTTGGGTAAATGCATAAACCCTGTAATTTGAATACATTCAAATGCTGATCGGGAGGTTCTATGTGAATGAGTGACGTGACAAATTGATAGCCTTCTGGGGAAAGCCTAGTTAGTTGTGTAATTTGGTTGATTCAATTCTTGATATTATGCATAAACAAAGGGGTTAAAGGCTGATCGGGAGGTTCTATACGATTACGTGGGTGATTTCCGTGATTGAGTGACGTGACATATGCATAGCCTTCTGGGAAAGCCCTTGTAGTGTTATTTGATTTATACTCAGTTTTATAATTCTCGATATATTTTATAAACAAAGGGGTTATGGGCCGATCGGGAGGTTCTATACGATTCCATGTGTGATTTCTGTGATTGAGTGACGTGACAAATGAATAGCCTTCTGGAAAAGCTCTAGTTGTGTTATTTGATTTAAACTCTATATTGTGTTCGTAAGTTCTACAACCCTTGATATTTTGATAAACAAAAAGGTTACAAAATCAAAGAAATATTGTTGGAAAAATGTTAAACGACTATTTTATCATTAGAGCGAAGCGACGCGTGTCCCGGGAGCTGGTGAGTATCTGGCGTAGCGCATAAGCATTGCCATACAGCGGGGCAATGCAGCCAGCGTCTTGGGGACGCTTCCGACTGGTATTGACATGGATCAGTTGAGCTACCTGTAGATTGTTTGCAACAGTCTGCAGTTAGCTCAATTTTTTCAATTGTAAATACGAGGACTTACTAATTTTTTTCTCGTATTTTAATGTGTTTTCTTTGTTAATAAAGGCTTCATTAGAGCAAATCACAGAAAAACAGAATTATTTTTATTCATACAGCTTTTATTCATCATTTCATTTGTTACTCCTCCGTTTTCAAACACACGGGCGGACACATAGAAAAGAAAGAATAAGTAATAACAATACATTGTTGAAGATTTTGATTCTAGTTGCTGTTTTTGTCTTTTTATGATTTGTTTGATGTTAAGTTTTCATACATTGTCTTTGTTTATCAAAAGTATTTTGGATTCTAGAACAGAGTCTGTTAAGTTTCTCCAGTGAATATTGTCATTTGGAATGCATTTGAGTCCTTTCATTCAAAGGAAATAAATGTATCTAAAATATCGATCAAGTTAATCCCTCCTCATAGACAGCCCGAAACCGCCACTTTCAAAAGAGAACGCATTCGAAGTTTTGGGTTTTTATTCTTCAACTTGTGATTCAACCATAATGGATTTAAAAGTTTCACTGTTACCTATGAAAGATACTGATACCTCAAGAAATCAGCGTATAAAAATATTTTTATTGCTTTGCCAATTCTACCAAATTGATTTTGTTCTAAATTCATGAAGCTATTTATTGTTACAAAATATTTACTTTTTCAGATTTATTTATGTACAAAATATTTACTCTTTCAGATAGAATGAATCATTTAGGTTAAGACCTACCTATACTAATAAATCACAGTAAAATAGAATCGAATTCGAGTATTTACAGAGGTTGATTTGATAATCCTATAAAATACAGCACCTTTTATATTCTTTTCAGGTAGATAGGTACTTATAAAATACAATAAAATAAATTGGACTCCACTTATCTCTTGATCCGTTTTCACAGAACATGTCAAGGATCTCCCCAAAATGTCTGCGTCAAAATAAAGACGTAGACAATTGCGAGGGTCACTTTTGTAAGGTCGAGGTATTTACGGAGGAAGCGGTGGATACCTGACCGAAGATCTAAAACCTAAATAAAAATGCCTATTTATATCTAAGTACTTTATAAGTTAACCTAAGTAGGTAAGTTAGATCCCTAAAAACATAATACAAATGATAAAATATAGTAAAATCACCGAAAACTGTATGTAAAATATTTAAGAAGGAAAGGCATACCTTGAAGCCCTTGTACCACTCCTTGATGGTGGTCTCATCGTACGAGGTGTTGGTCTTGAGGAAATCCATGTCCTCCTTCGTGAGCTTGTCCTTGCTGACGAAACAACCCATTTCGACCGCTGCAACAAATAAAACTTAGTTCAGATGACGTAGAAAGAAAATACTTCAGACAACCTTGTAAAGATAAGTTAAGAAAAGTTTTACTATTCCACAAGAAACGGGACCAGAACAATGACGCTAAATCTTTTCAGAAGTCGGAATAAAAGCTTTCATTTCACTTGTTGAAAGCAAAGCAAGAATATAAAATGAAATTTATTATTCAAAGTCACGACAAAATGGAAAAATAATTTTCCGCTCAATTTAAACGACACTCTGAAAAGTAGTGACAATCGTGAAATGAAAAATAAGCTTTACCGAGTGAATACTGCAGGTGAATTCCTGCAGGCTTTTAGTAATATCTACACTGGTAAAAGGTTTTGTTGAGTACCTATCATAAAAGGAAGGTTGTGCTCCTTCTCTCGTGGGTATGAATGTGGGTACACAATCGTATTGTGTGTGTCGTTTTCATTTGTGTTAAGTAAAAGAGCTCAAGTCATACTTATTTCTATTTCTTTTTTTAAATCGAATAAGATTTATAAAAAACGAAATTTAACTGTTTTTTTTCTTGTAAAACCTTACTTTTCTGGATTTTGTTGGTGTGCATATTTTGCAAGCTGAAGACAGGGCGCTATGGCGCTGATTAGGGGAGGCCTATGTCCAACAGTGGACTAATATGGGCTGATGATGATGATGATAATGATATTTTTTTACGGACGTGGGTTGTATTTGAAACCTTTTTATAATAATAAATATTCCCGGGTATTTATCGCGTTTATTTACCTATTTTCCCCGACGTTTCACACTCTGTCGTCACTCTCTAGGCCTCCCCCTGATAAGCACCTTGTAGGCTTTTAACTCATGGGGGTTAATGCCCATTATCTATCCATCTATTTCTATACCTATAATAAAACTGTAACAAGTCCAGTTCAAGATATTTTGAGTTTTTTTTTGAGGGCACTCAATTATCGGTACTGAAACCAAAACTGTAACTTTTTCATTTTCGTCTGTCCGTCTGTCTGTCTTTCTGTCTGTCCATCTTTGCCTTAATTTCTTAACCCCAAATCATCACGCCCAAAACTACTGAATCGAATGAAATTTAGCACGATTTGAGTTCATACTACGAGAAAGGACACAGGATAAATTTCATCCCATAATTCAGGAAGGTTCCCCTGGGAGAGGGTATGAAAATAAAGTTCCTTAGCCGCGCATCACGCCGAAACTTTTGAATACATTCGAATGAAACTTAGCACGACTCTAGTTCATACTACGAGGAAGGACACAGGATACATTTTATCCCAGAATTCAGTAAGGTTCCCTTGGGAGAGGGTATGAAATCAAAATGTGTACTTAGTTGCAATTCATTAAAGCACCGTCCGATTTCATTCATTCTTTTTTGTTAGAAATAGTGTTGCAAGATCGAATTTGACTAAATCAGTAGAAATTCGAGTAGAAAATCAGTAGATTAGGTAAGTTCCTATCTATTTTTTTTCTTCCAAGACGCGCCCATTAGTTACTTACCTACCAACTACCTCACCTACTCAATATTTCTCAATTCACCGATGGAAACCGGCCAATACTGTCTACGTTAAGAGATGAGATAAGAACTCAAGTTCCTTAACTCAACTCCAGTCAAGTACACTATCGGTTTGAGTAGACCCTCTTCAGAAATCTCTCTAGAAGAGAGTAAGAAAGTTTAACATGTAGGTTAGTATATCTGTGAAATTAACTTTTGTTGATTTCAGGCGTCTTCCCAAAGTTCGAGAGTTTCGTGTTAAAGTTTTTGTAAACGCGCGCTGTTCATGTATTATTGTGTCATGTCAGTAAAGGATGGTATTTGATGCGAGAAGGTTCAGCCAGGGTGAGCAAATGTCATGGACGGAACGACAATAAAGATAAAACGTGACGTTGACGAAGAGTCGAACGGGGCGCTCCGTCTACTGCCTTCCGCTTACGTACAACAGACTATCAACCATGTATTGTTATTATAGTTAACATATTCACTGCACTCTGTTTGTCATATGGAAGTTGTGATCGTTTTGTTATCCACCCATACCTAGTTGTAAATTAAGTTGTTCGGGCATTTTAATTTACGTTTTTGGCAAAAGCTTTCTTACATCATACGATAGTACTATGTATGTAGTTATTCTCTGATTTATAAGTCAAAGTTAACCAACAAAGCTGCTTACGGATCGATGATCCCACCCTGACTATAAAAATGCACAAGAAAACTACAGGCAGAAACAAAACGATGATGGTATGAAATTAAATAGATTGGAAACGAGCTAAGTAAACAAATAGGTACAGAAGTAAACTGAGAACCAATATGACTGGGTTTACGCTTTCGTCATTCGAAGGCATGCGCTAATGGTCTCGAATGACCACAGTCTATTTAAGTAGAGCATGACTATATTGATCTTCTCATAATCATCATCATCAGCCTAAATTAGTCCACTGCTGGACTGCACTCACTGCCTCCCCTAATGAGCGCCATAGATCTTCTCATAGAGTTTTAAAAATCAATACTGCTCTGATTTATACAGACTTTTACGAGCAATACCGAAATTATTGAATGGGAGCAGGTACCTATGTGCGAATATGCGTGGATTTGTTTCATCCTCTGTTTTCGTCGTAGTTATCATTCTGCGTCCGTCCGGAATTAATTTTGATAACAATAGTAAATTATTAATTCCTTTCTCATGATAAAATAACTAATCGAGGATTGTACGTGGTTAATTCAAAGAAATAAACATAATGACATAGAAATATCAATCGATTCCCTAAAAATAGCGATATACATAATTTTAATACTAGAAATAAACATAAACTCGCTGTGCCCACAACTAGGCTATACAAAATTAATGTATCTTTCAAAGGCAATGTATACGGTTCTACAACAAAACTCAAGTGAGTTGCAAAAATTATCAGTAAATAAATTCAAACAAATTGTCAAAACCTTGCTGTGTAAAAAGGCTTAAAAAAGAAATATCAGATTATCTAGCGAAAAGACGGGCTGCTCCAACTGAAAAAATAACAACTAACAGACTAAAGGTTTCTTCGTCGCCTTTTTACTTTAGTCTACGTACCGAAGAGACAGACATCAAAAATTACACTTTATTTCCGTGACACTGTCCAATTTTATCATTTGACCTTTTCTAAGTGTACATTTATTGTATAGAAATAAAGAGTTTTAGATTTGATTTGATTTGATTTGATTTCTCTAATAGCGTCCAGCTAATCCTTTTTCAGAAGTAAAATGGTCAAAGCAAGTGTCGAACATGAGGAGCCATTAAAACGCTATCCCGAAGCAAGTAATCCATGCGTATTAAACGGCCACCACGTAATAAACGGCAGGTGCTTGGGGATGGCAATAACTTTGTTAGCTCACCGCCTACCTTACTGATAGGGTTAGGTTAGACTGGAAACCCAATAATCGTTTTACAGCGTGTGGAAGATGTACCAACTAGATTTATCGGACGCCGGCGGCGGCGTCGTAAACTACTTCATCGGCAGATTACTTTTTAAATTGATGAAAGTAGAGACAATGTGTTTCCATGTGAGCGAAAGTCTCTCAATATTTCCCAATGTTGAAGTTAAGTCCATAAAGACTTTTTATAAGAAACTGCTCGATTGTTGATTATTTATAGAAAAATTGATGAAAACTGTAATAAGTATTTTAATTATTTTAGCAGTGTATGTAAAATTTTACCTTTAGGAACAGAATGTTGAATTCTTATAATATTGAAACCACAAAATGTATTATTTCCCAGAACATTGTTTTTTTCGTTTCGCAAAATGAATGTTGCAATATTTAAAGCTTTTATTCCCATTATGTTGACTTTTTTGGGATTACATCATTTCCATGATCTCGGGTCATACAGTGACCCGGTCCTTTGGGAGGCATTTGCACGCTCTGTGGTGCAAACGTCAAATCGACACTTTTCTGTCTGACTGTACATCAACGTTTTACGCCTATCAAAACAGATATAACCAGGTATTATTCTTCGGGCCGAGTCTAAGCGGGCCGAGTGGGCGCGGACCCGAAAGAGGGCGATTTGTTGGTGTCACAAATTAATATAACATAAACAAACGGGAAAAATTTCTAAATTAATATTCCCATAATGTTTATAACTACTTTTTTTTAAACTCATAATGCATAAGACCATTCTTTTAAATGGGTATGTCTCAACTCAACCTACCTAGGTATAGTAGGTGCATGTCGCAATGTGTGTGTGTAGATATGTAGTGTAGCTCCTGCAAAATTCGGAGCTCACGCAAGTCACTCACTGACAATAGGTACCTCCGTAGTCTACTCGTCACGAAAGACGGAATAAAAGAAAAAGAATTAATTGAAAAACAAAATAAGAAAATAAAAGAATAAATCAAAAAAATACGAATAAAAAAATAAAACAATTAATTAATAAATTATTTCGGAATATCAGAAGTCGGAATAAAAGAGGAAGAATTCGCATTTTAACACCAACGTTGTTATGTAGGTAGAGAATCTTATCTTATCCAACGTCTTTATTCACAATTATATAAAATTAAATTAAATAATATAAATAAATAAGAACTAGTATTTACAATTGAAACAATTGATCTAACTGCAGTCTGTTGCAAACAATCTACAGGTAGCTCTGATCTCATGAAATGAAATCTTGGACCTGTGTTATTTTTATAATATTCTGTGGGACCAGCACAACGTAGGGGACGTTCTGC
This sequence comes from Eupithecia subumbrata, assembly GCA_949316285.1. NCBI lineage: Eukaryota > Metazoa > Arthropoda > Insecta > Lepidoptera > Geometridae > Eupithecia > Eupithecia subumbrata. The sequence continues at coordinate 7,872,925 of OX438642.1, read as the reverse complement.
TGGTGCCACAGTATAAATTCTTACAATAGTATAAACTCAGTATTTTGCACTTGTTTATAAAATAACTAGCTTCTTCTTGCGGCTTCGCACACGTATTTTCGGTATAATAAGTAGCCTATTATACGTTATTTTATACGTTTAGAACAAAGCCTGACTTAGAAGTGAGGCTTTGTTCTAAACGTACGCCAAAATTCATTTTGATCTGTTCAGTAGTTTTGGAGATCCTTGGTAACAAAAATTCAGATTTCAGAATCTTTCGGCTTTTAATACTAGGATAGGATATTTTCGGCCGCTCCGCGGTAATTGCCCAATACCTACCTCACCGTCTTAAATATTTCTCTCAAACGAATCTATTAAAAGTAATGAAACGAATCACGTAATATAACCAATATCATATCAATATACATGAGCAATAAGGTTGAAATTCTTTTGGAAAAATATTCAATTTGCTCCAATTTTTCCGCAAGACGCTTTATAAAAATGAGTTTTTGTGGGGTTTTATTATTATTGTATTGAATCTAATTACAATTACGAAAATACTTTATGGCTTAAAGGAATATAATATTGAAGCGGTAAATGAATGTTTTTTTTTTCATTTGGTGTTTCCTGTTTCCTGTTAGCGTTAAAATCTCGCAAAAAAAATTTGTACTTTCTTCAGTAATTTATTACATTATACAACAATACAAAATATTGTAAAACGAAATATTTCATCGTTTTGATCGGATATTGGTAATTTTTTGTGATTTGTTTCAGTACGTTTGCTAGATAAGTTTAAGAGAAATCTTTAAAACGGCCTCCCCGTTTTAAAGATTTCTCTTAAACTTATTAAACTACAGAATTTGGCAATTTACCGCGGAGGTTCAAATATAAAAATAAATCGTGTTTCAAATGGCCTCTATATCTCTCTACACACCAAAACCATTGACACACACCACAGTCCGGCGGGATGGTGCCAATATTACTTTGAGGCCACCGATACTGTTCAGTCAACTCGTCGGCAGGCCGGCGACTTTGTTGTGTAGGTACTCTTTAAACGTTTACTTTTTCTATTTAATAAGATGTTTTATTCTTTATAAAATGTTATGAATGGTATAGAGATGGTGTAGAGATGTAAAATACTTTATTATATCACACAAAGAAAAACACAACAAAAACAGACATGTTTAGAATAAATAGATTTGGCTTAAAGACTTGGATGGAATGAACTTTAATAAACCTGCTCTATTTTAGGAGTATCCGATCTATACATTTATTTTTAGGCTGAATCTCATAATTGTATTGATAGAGATAAAAGCAAATTAATGTAGCTGCGTAAACCATTTCAATGCATTTTAATGCACATCCGTAGTTAAAAGCAATCCAACCAACCAGTAATTTTTAGGTACTCGCTTGTTTCGTATTTTTATACAAAAGATAGAGATATAAAGTACGGTACGTCCATGATAAAGACAAATTAATGAACGGATGTAGGGTGGTTTCGGATGGCGTTGAGGGAAATTAACTAATGTTGCCGGAAAGTAGTTACTCGCATCACGGAGCATTATCGAACATCATCGTTTAGTTTAGCCATCGATGCGTGATAGATTAGAGGTTAAATGTTAAATATTTTGTCACGATTCTAGCTCTAAATGTGTGTCATTCATTAAAGCGTGGCGTTGTGGGAAAATAGGAGTTTAAACACCAGCGTCAAAAAGTATTTTTCTTTTTAATTTTTGTCTGTTATCATCCAGCCAGTACAAAAAAAATCCGCTTACATAAGGACTCGACTTTTTGATGTACCATAAACAAAGAAACTACATCTTCATTCAATTTATTTTTAAAATAGGACAGAAAGCGCCTTTTTGTCCCCAAAAAGGCGCTTGATGCTAATGGTACACAAGGGCAAAGAAATAGTGATTTGATTATGAATATATGAAAAGTAGAGTGTTTAACTGGGGCCAAAACCACCCAATTATAACTCTTGTCTTACTGCATCGCTGCGCATTAGAACTAATGGGATGGTTTAGTCCCTTGTAAAACAATCTACTATTTTGAGCTTCGAATAAAAACGTACATAAATGTATAATAACAAAACCCGTCAAATACTACTAGTAAGACGCGCGCGGAGGGTTCGGATTGTACAAAAGTATGATGGTGATTACATTAGTTAAGGCAGAGTTTAGAGTTAGCTGTAAATTATGTCGACAAATCCGAACAAAATAAAATTCTCATGCTTGGAGTCGAGATAGAGATATAATTGTTAATATTATTAATTTAACAAAGGATCTCAAATCTTTAAGTACCTACTTTAACACCCGTATTCAAGAACAATACTTATGTAAGGTAAGCAACACTGTGCTATATAAGGAACTTCTCACTGCGTTCGTTAGGCCATTTCATTCACAAACAACACTTAAGCGACACTTTACTAGGGGAACGCACTGCGTCGATTACAGATCTGTGATTGGTCCGTTTCTGTTGCTAAGTTGTCTTTAATGTTTGGCAGATTAGTGGATGACTTAAATATAACCTATAAAAACCTGCACAAGCATAATAAAACTATTTTGTTTCCATAGAAACTGAATATGAATGAAAACAAAATGAAAAAGCAAAGCAAAACTGACAGAAAATAACTAAACATTTGTGATAAGTCACAGGTGACATAGCTACACTTTGCGTTGGTTAAAATAGCTGTCTGCTGTACTTTACGTCCTGGAATGCAAGGGAGTAACAGCGCAACGACACGAAATCCTGACCACCCGAGATCACTCCGCGAAGCCTGTGAAGATCCCAGGAAGATTCTGCGCTTCTGGACGGAGTTAGGCTGGTTGTACTAGCAAACTAAACACGCACAATGGACCAACCCGAGTCTAAGTGCGGACACAGGAGTACACACACCATAACCATAACATACTTGAATGAACAAACTTGAATGAATCGGATTTACCGGCCCTATGCGTTCGTGTGCACTGTGAGACGTCATGGTATTGTTCTTGAATACGGGTCTAAATTATGTCATTGTGTCATTCAACAAAACTAAAGTTGATTTTAGGCTAAGTTCTGGCACAGAATAACTAAATAGGGTATACTGTCCCCCGAATAACTGCAATGCCCATAATAGGTGAATCTAGGTCAAAAATGATCGACAAATGTGTATGTTTGAAAAAGTGGCCAAAACATCTTCCTCATGGCAACCATTTGAAATTTTGCGTTACACGAGTGGTTATGCTCATACTTAACTCGTACACAATAATGGTACAAAAGTTTCCTTATTTCACTCTTGGAAATATTATCTATCGATTATAAACAAACAACTATGGAATGTATTTGTAAAACTATTGAAAAATACACAGAAACTTGAAAATTTGTGCGGGGGAGTATTTACAGAATTATTTCGATGAACTTTTCAACAAAGAGACGGATTTTTTGCCATGTTACATATTCTCTTTGTTACCCAGTCGGGATATCCTGACCTTCAGCTCTCGCGTTTTCAATGTGGAGTTTTTGCAGCATTCCAACTTGAAACATTTGGATTAACTAGAGAAGACTTTTTTCAATTAGGTACTTCTGTAGCAGACTCGTTTTTCGTTTTGTTAGACGATAACAAGAAGTTTTGCTTAATACTTTGTATCACAAAAACGTAAATGTGCTAAAATCTATTATACCTACTACACCTGCTCAAAAAGTTGCTTATTCCTTTTCCAATAAGGTAGAAAGTAAATCATAGCAGGCGTATTAAAATGCGGGACGGAAACCTGTATTGAATTTCATTTCTCACGCGTTTAGCGGGACAGAAAAGGAACGGTTATTTTTTATAATTTTCTGAAATATCTCCCGGTAGCTATGGTTATTTACATAAATATGACAAAAAGTTTTTACTCCGAATCCGCCACATGATATCGGCCTCTTCCGTATTCGGAACAATAATTCAAAAAAAGAACCATGTGAAAAAGTGTATTTATTGCTACATTTGAGTATACAATTTGAATTCACTAGAGTGATTTGGAAGACTCAGAACGATAATTTTTCTAAAAGGTGAAGTATAAAACACTATGTAGCACTCGAGAGAAAGTGCGATTCCTACTTCTTATGTTTTATTATTATTATAAGGCTGCGCCTCGGGCCTCAAATGACACACTCGATAGGAATTGGGCACTTTCTCGCCTTGATGTAAAATGTACCTACTATTAATTTCAGATATTATACTTCTTGTTATTCTAACAACCGGAAAATCTAAAAGGGACTTGGATTTTCAAGATCCAGATTCATTGTATTAAAGTGGCGGTTTCGTCACAAAACATACGCAATGGTTATTTTAAGATAGCAATGAAAAAGCTAAGTGATTTACGCGTATAGATTTCCCACAAATAGTTTAACGGTAAAATCGAAATAAAACTACATTTATTTTACGACTGTAATCATATAAACACGTCGATGCGATCAATAGTAGATCGAAAGAGCTGTGGAGATATTTTTCAAAATTATTCAGTAATATACCTACAGGGTGCAACGTGGCATGTGTACTCAGCCGAAGAGAATAGAGATTCTGGACCCCGAGAGTTTTAACAAAAGTTTTAAAAAGGGATTAACTTTAAAATACTTTATGGTTTTTTGAATTACGAACATTTCTTAATATTTGGTAAAAAGTAAAGTTCTTTTTCTTCCTATTCGTGTTCTTTTACTAGCACTTTGCATTATTTAACATTATAAAATATTTCACAAATGGTTTTGCATGTTTTATCGTCAAAACCAGTGATTTTTCATGAAATTATTATTAGAACACGAAAGTGAAGGTAAAAGTAAGTTTTTTCCAAGACATATTGTGATAAAAAAATGAAATTCAAACATTCGTACAACAAAAGTTGATCCCCTTTCGACTTAGCACACATGTTTCGTGGCACCATGTATAGGTAAAACGTAACCTACTGTACAGGGAATGGTAACAGGATTATGTATTTCAGCAGAACTTTACAGGGATTATTTGTCACGTCGTCAGAACAAGGCGAGCATGTTATTCATAGAACATCCATTGTATAGTGTTCCATTCAAACTGCAACGGGTGTTCGAAACGTGATAATCCGCTTACGTTCTACTCATATATATTGAATAGGTCCGCGATTGGTTTAAAATGATTTACAGTAAACAGCCTTAAATACAATTTATTGAAAATAAATTTTTACCTAAGGTAAGGTTTTTACCGATGCAATTTGCATCGGAAAACGTTCTATTTAAATTGCAATTATTGCAGCTTAGTAATCAGTAATAGTTGATTGATAGAATTGTAGTAATTGAATATCAAACCGGAAATGTTGGTTTGTAGGTAAACTAAGAATAAGGTAACTCTTACAGTTACAAAATGAGGTAGAGTTAATTATGGGAATAATTTGAATATTACAAAAAAAAAAAAACAATGATGAGTAATAAAATATTAATAAAATAATAAAATAATTAGGACAAATACTAATCGCTCGAGAATATAATTTTTATAGGACCACTCTCAATACAAAATCGGTAATCGGGATCATTCTCAATACAAAATCGGTCCATAAATTAGGTTAGAGACTTCGCTATTTAATGAATAACTAAAAATAGTAGGTACCTAAAATTAAACATTAAACATAAAATTAAATTAAACATAAAATTAAACATTTCAGATGGATTGGTCTGCAAACCTTGGGGTAGTGATGTTTTTTTCGACTTTTTTCATAAAGTTTCGAAAAGTATGAAACCTTCATCAAAAACTACTTTGAAATGTACAAACTTGATAATACCCCACATGACCATGTAGGTTTCTTTTAAAATTTCGACATCACAATTTGTATTTATTGAAAATTTTCTTTAAAGATTTAAATATCAAAACCGTAGTAATCGAGTACAGATGTACAGAAAACAAAACGAAAAATACCTACAAAAAAATTACAAAATGTGTGATTATTTTAAATTTCAAGTTGATATAGTTGCGGTAGTTGCTGAGATATTAAAGAGGGAAAAAAGGACAGACAGACAGTACATCAAATTAACGAAAAGGGGAGAAGTGAATCAGATTCATTTCGTTAGAATGGGGCTTTGACTTAAGGACAATGCATAATGAGATGTTGCAACAGTCCTCTGCAGTCAGCAGGCGTATTTCAGAGGCTAGCAATGCTACTCACGTCCGAGAACGTGACTCCTTAACAATTTCATAAGCGTCTAGTACCCTACCGAGCTACCGACGTTATTACCACCATTTACTGGTCATTAAGGTCACAAAGCTTACATTGCTAACTTGGTGATGTTTGGATACCAGCATATGCAATTTTAGCGTATCGACAGCCCGTATAGAAACAAATATTGAACTGCACGCAATATTTATAGCTCACAAGCTTCTCATAGTCCACAGGTGATCGGTATGCTGGCTTTTTTTCAGTCAACGTATTAGCAGTGTCATTCAACGTGGTAAAACTGCCATGAGTCGTTCGTCAACTCACACCATCAATCTTGTCCCAACTTGTGTGAGTTGAATCATAAAAATGATATACTTTTCGTTCAGCAAATGGCATGAGTTTTTCTTTAGGAGAATTTTAGTAGAGTCAACCAAAAAAAATATTAGGGAAATAAAAGGCAAGAAGCCTATTATTTCTTTTTATTATTATTATTTATTAAGAACCTTTTATTTGTCAGTTAAAAGTTACACTGGTACGCAATATAGTACTTACTGGTGATTTAGAGTAGATATTGCAAAACGAATGATTAGTGACGGTTGACATGTTTAGTGTATTTTTTTTTTCGTAATGTGGATTTTTGGTTTAGCTATGTTTTTTTCCTAGTTACTGTATAATTATATATTTGACAGTCATTCATTATAACTCACAACGTCTTATGTTATCATATCAACATGTTCTTCACATGATTTATCATACTGATACACTTATTGTATTATAAATGCGAAAATTTGGATAGTTGGATTGACGGACATTGATATAAAAAATCAATGCTGACGGATGTTTGTTGGATCAAAAAGAATGGTTACATGGATAAAAAAATTAAAACGATGTGATCTGCAGTAGTTTAAAAATTGTGTCGTAGATGACAACGCCCTCCTAAGAAATTAATGGGGATAGAGTAACAAAAATTACAAAAAATAAAGCTGCTTTGTATGTACTTACATATGTGTAAGATTGCAATTTACTATTAAGAAAAGTTAAAATAAAACGTCAAGTGCGAGTTAGAATCGCACACCAAGGGTTTCGTTTAATTGTAGGACTTGTAAAAATTCTAGGTCATGTAAATGTTTTGGTCCATGACGAGAATAAAAAAAAATTCTTGAATAAACTAAAAATGTACGGTTTTCGGATTTTTCCCTTCATATGTGCTATACGACCTCGCTTCTTGCCAATGTTTCAATCATTCTAGGTCAATGGGAAGTATCCTATAGGGTTTGGTCCATAGCGAAAATCAGAAGTATTTTTTGTGAATAAACTATATATTTGCAGTTTTCTAATTTTTTTTCCTTTACTTGTGCTATAAGTCCTTGCTTCTTGCCAAATTTTATGATTCTAGGTCTACGAGAAGTACCCTATAGGTTTTGTGTGTACGTGATTACTAGTGATCGGAAATTCGGGCGCTTATTTACCTAACGTTGGCACGAAGAACATGGAGCGGTTAAAACCACCTTTTCCGGGAATTCGGAGGAATTCCGGAATTTCTCGAATGTTGATGTATTTTCGCTGGAATCTTATATGAAGATGAAATATAAGACTTTTATTCTGACGCGTTGTCACTAAAGTTGATATTACCGGAGTAAAACTTTTTTATTTACATGTTTCTACATTTTAATATCGACTTTAGTGAAAAACGCGTCCGGATAAGAGTGTCTTATATTTCGTTTATAAATATTCGAGAAAGAGGTGGTTTCAACCGCTCCATGTTATGTCTTCTCGCCAACTTTAGGTAAATAAGCGCCCGAATTTCCGATCACTGGTGAATACCCTTGGAAATTTCAAAACATTCGGACATAAACGGTTGTAACTTTTGATTGCGTTGATTTAGAAGTTTTATTTATATCACGGCTCCGAGAGGTTACGGACGGAGTATTTGATGTTAATTTCAACTCGATACCTCTAGGCGTTGCTGAGAAAAGGGGGTTGACAGACGGACATCAGAGTGATCCTATAAGAGTTCCTTTTTTCCTTTTGAGGTACGGAACCCTAAAACCAACCAAAAATTACAAACAAATTAAATATTTTAAGATTTTTCAATTCTAAGTCAGCCAGTTTCTATTGGGGAAAGTGTGTGTGTTGGAGTCAGTGAATGCGTGTGTGTGTGTATATGCTTAATTCCTTATTTAGGCGATTATAAAGGTTGTAGGCTTTGTTATAAAAAATTTGTACAACTTTCAGTTTTGAAGACTTTGTCATTTCTGCGTTTATTAATAACTAGCTGCTGCCCGCGGCTTCGCCTGCGTAGTTCCCGTTCCCGTGGTAATTCCGGGATAAAACATAGCCTATGTCCGTCTCCTGGTTCTAAGCTGCCTCCCCACCAATTTTCAGCCAAATCGGTTCAGCCGTTCTTGAGTTATAAATAGTGTAACTAACACGACTTTCTTTTATATATATAGACTAGCTGTACCCGCGACTTCGTTCGCGATTGCCTTACCTGCCGACTAATTAAGTTCACATTTAACCATTGTCTTTCATATTATGAAACGCCGCCGTGCAAAGAATCGTGTGGGGTCTACGGAGGATAACATGTTGTCATCTTCAATCCCATTCTTTATCTACACGACTTTTAGCTACGACTCGGCCAGCGTCAGTGTTAAGAAGTGTCATACTCGTTTCCTTCTTACTCATGGTTCCGATCAGCTGGGGCCCTATTCTGCTATACTAATCGCTTCACTATGACAGGGGTATCGACACAGAATGTCACGTTTTGGTATTCCACCTCAGATGAAGGAAATTATGATGAATGCAGATGGAGAGACGCGCGTCAAGTTTGAAACTATTAATTTATCTCGAACACTATCTGGAGTTTTATTAATCTAAAGACTCAACGTGATGATTCTGCGACGATCCCACTGTCATACTGAAGCAATTGTATTGCAGAATTGGGCTCCTGATCCATTTGACTGGACCACCGTAATTTTTTTTCGTTAGTAGGTAGGTACAGTTGGCTGTGTACAAAAGTAAAAAATATTTTTCTGTGGTCCAGTTAGTTTAATTGGACCACTGCAACCAAACTTCGGAAGTACAGTTAACTGGACCAGCTAAACCACCATATATCATGTAAGGTAGGAACCTAACTTATTTTTCCAAGACACCACCTTAGTAGGTAGGAACCTTACTACTGGGTGCGTCTTGGAAAAATAAATAGATAGGAACTTACCTAACCTTTATCTACAATTTTTTTTCTCCAATCTACAGATTATTTCATCAATCTACTGATTTTCTACTCGATTTTCTACTGATTTAGTCAAATTCGATCTAGCAACACTGTTTCTAACAAAAAGAAAGCATGAAATCGGAGGACGCGTAGATCCGTCGTGATGCGCGGTTTCAGAATTTTACTTTCATCCTGATCCCAGGGGAACCTTACTGGATTCCAGGATAAAATGTATCCCATGAACTTCCTTGAACTCAAATCGTACCAATTCAGTCCAACTCATTCAGTAGTTTCGGCGTGATGCGCGGTCAAGGAATTTTACTTTCATCCCTTCTCCCAGGGGAACCTTACTAAATTCTGGGATAAAATGTATCTTTCCTCGTAGTATGAACTCAAATTATGCCGAGTTCCATTCGAATTCATTCAATTGTTCCGTCGTGATGCGCGGTTAAAGCATTTTACTTTCATCCTCTCTCCCAGGGGAACATTACAGAATTTCGGGATGAAATGTATCCCATGTCCTTTCTTGTAGTATGAAATCAAATCGTGCTAGGTTTCATTCCAACTCATTCAGCACTTTCGGCGTCATGCGCGGTGAAGAAAGTTTACTTTCATCCCCTCTCCCAGGGGAACCTGACTGAATTCCGGGATAAAAAGTATCCTATGTCCTTCCTCGTAGTATGACCTAAAATCTTGCCGAGTTTCATTTCGATACCTTCAGTAGTTTCGACGTGATGCGCGTTTAAGAAACAGACAGACAGACAGACAGACAGACAGACAGACATGAATGAAAAAAAATACAGTTTTGGCTTCAGTATCGATAATAGAGTGCCCTCCAAAAAAAATTTTCAAAATATCTTCAATGTACAGAATTGGAGCTGTTACAGTTTTATTATAAGTATAGATGATAATAAGGATGAAAGGGTAATTGTGAATGCTTATTAAGAATCGTCTGCCTGTAGTATAAAAAGTTGACGGACTGTTGGAACTTGGTACATTGAATAGAGTTCAGCGGTGTGAAATCGAATATGTTTTCTTAAGAACTGGTCTCTGGGCTCTTTCAATCTTCAAAGCATATGGGTTCTAGTAGCTGGACCCCAGGGAGTGACGCAATAAAACAGAACGGATTGAGCCAATGACATATAGACAACCTTTAGTAAAATGGTCCATGCTTGATCTTAAATTTCTAAAACCCTATATTATCAATATGAGGTTTCCAGGCTAGCTTTGTCAATAATTATTCCTAAATATTTTGCGCATGACATTTTCACTAAAAGGTGATAAATTGTGTTTTTGATAAATTATGAGTGAGTAAATTTGAATTTAGCCACAGCATAACAGATTTAAAGTTATTTTCGGCGTGAGAACGGGCTTCTCTTTCAAGCAAAAGGTAAAAGCTAGGCTTATACTCGTACCTTTTGCTTGTACAAGAAGAGTAGTATCGTCGGCATAATACAATCACAAGAAAGCTTAGAAGTGAAGTGCTATCGAGGCACTGTCTGCATTTTCCTTCCGAACGCTCACGGCGGCGTACACCAAAGGTAAACTTATTATTATTTAGCCTAGCTTACACTGAAGCGGTAATTTTATGAATTTTCATCAGAGGCGCCCCGGACACCGGCGTAAAATAAGGTTTATTTCTAGATTATTTAAATTAAATATACTTCACGTCCATACAAACATACGTAACATGATACGTGTTTATTAATTTCAGATTATGCATCTAGCTAGATGACGCACAAGCGTATTGTTCCATTTCTAAGTTTTCTTTTCATAACGTTACTACTCACAACAGAACAAACTACTAATTTAATTATCCAACAATTTTTCCAGACTACAAAGTTTGAACAACTTTAAGTCGAGATAGGAATAACGCTGCTGTAGGGAGGCGAAATACCGTAGTCCAGACTAGACATGTGCGCCGACGTTAAAATCATCGGCGGCGGGCGCCGGCCTGAAATCGGCGGCGGCGGCGTGATTTCGGCGTGAACTCGGCGCGTAGGTATGAGTAATAAATAAATAATGCTGGACAATTCACACAGCATTATTTAGCCTCAAGCTAAGCAGAGCTTGTGTTATGGGTACTAGATAACTGTTATACATAATAATATACGAAATTACGAATACATTAGGGGGTGAATTTCGAAACTTCGAAGTTTCGTAAATTCGAAGTTCATAGCCTTTATTGGCCATTTTTCAAGTTCGAATGCGGTGGCCACGAATTCGAATTTTTTAGTTTCTATTATTTACCTACGCAAATAAGGCACCTTACGCAGTCGCGTAACGCACACGTACTATGAAAGAGTAAGTGCGAGCTTTTTATTTCGGACTCTTGTGTAGACAAAAACAATATCATTGGAAAATTCAATAATTTTGCCTAGGTATACGCAAAATATCAAATGTAGCCCTACAAGCGATCTTGTCTTCTGTCTACAGCACTAGTTCTTTAGTAAAAAAAGTTCTAAGGACATCTCGTTTGGTCCCACCAGGAATGTCATTCTAATTCTAATTCTAATTCTGAATGGGGGTACCGGGATCTGCACTGACATCTCGCATAGGAGTGTATTGTGCATTGTCCCCCTGCCTAACCAGGCCCTAACCAGCCCAGCTCCTTAAAATATCGGAGCAGGACCCTTGGCGATTGACAGCTTCGTTTCAGCTTTTCTGTAGGCGTGGACGGGTCTGATTCCTCTATAAGAGTCTTCAGTCCCGTTTCCCGTCTGACGTCCTCTGTGGCTGTGCAGTGTACCACTACATGTTCCACAGTCTCTTCTTCCTGGAAGCAGCCACGACACAGACTACTGTCTGTGGCTCCAGTTTTAAGAGGATGATGGTTCAGTTCACAGTGACCTGTGATGATGTCCACCATTGTTCTGAGGTCCTCGCGGCTCATCTTGAGCAATGTGTTTGTGGTTTTCCTATCTTTGGAGGGGAGTATTAGTTTTGTATGTTTGCAGTCTGTTCGGCGCTCCCATAGTTTTTGGTGTTCTTTTTCTGAGTATAGTTTTAGTCTGTTTCTTACTTCTGCTGTGGGTGGGTTTGACCGACTGATGTCCTGTTTTGATGGGGTCTGTCTCGCTCCTTCCTTTGCAAGTCTGTCTGCATTTATGTTGCCTGGATCGGATCGGCTCTCCGTCCATACTATGCTGACTTTCGTTTGGTCAGAGAGACTTTGTAGAGCGCTGTGACATTCTACAATTGATTTTGATCTTATGTCTGTCCTTTTGAGCGCGTTTAATAGTGCCGCGCTGTCTGTCTTGAAGACCAGCTGCATCTGGCAGGTCGATTCTTTGATAGTTGTTTCCAGCAGCATGTGTTTTGCAGCCAGTTGTAGTCCCAGTGTTTCCGCCTGAAAGGCCGTGGTGGCTGAGTTTAGTGGTTGAGCTCTCGAGAGTCCAGTTTCGGGACAGAAGTAGCCGCAGCCAGCTCCTGTTTTGTTCTTGGCTCCATCAGTGTAGATGTTATATGTGGTAACATCATGTGAGGTGTTCGCAACTGCGTTCTCTTCGTGCGTTGTTGCGTAGGTCTTACCGGTTAAGTAGGTAGACGCTATTCTGTCAGTACCATTCGCCGCTTCTGGAATTGCAGCTAAAGCTTTACTTAATATTCTGCAGTGGTTTGTTAGGCCTAAATCGCCTTTCCATTGGTCTGTTGATTTAATTCTTAGAGACGCTGCCATTGCTTCTTGCTGTATGTGGACGTGCAAGGGCGTTAGTCCTAAAATTATGTCCAGTGCAGCAGATGGGGTCGATTTCCTACATCCGCAAATGAGTGCGCAGGCCAGTCTTTGAACTTGCTGCAGTTTGTTAATAGTGGTGACTAAGTTTGTTCTAGGCCACCAAACTATTGCACCATACGTTAGCACCGGGCGTACCATGACTGTATACAGCCACAGGCATAGCTTGGGCTTTAGGCCCCAGTCCTTGCCTACCGCTCGGGTCAGGAATGTCATTAAAATTTCATTTTTAAACGAAGCTGGAACGGCTTGGAACAGTGCTTGCCCCGATGCTGCTCCCCCAAAATCACTTTTGTCTCAACGGCAATGGGACGAGCCCTGTGTCAGTTGACACGGAATTGTTTGTTACAAAAGTGCTCCAGCACTGCGGATCGTTCCCGCCTCGTGGCCGTTTCTAAATAGGAGTCAGGACATTGGTTGCAAGCATTTCCTTCATAATTATAACACTGGTACTTTATTGGATCCCGTAACTTTCCGTATCGCAACATGTCATCGGTTGGGTGCAAGGTGTTGCGATACTGCTGTCGAACAGCTTGATCATCACGGATTATCGTGTACTAGGGCCGCCAGTCGGATATCTCGCCATGCCAACCGGCGACATCATCCGGCGGGCCTTTTTCATTGCTAACGTACCAGCTATTCTCAAACCGAATGGTCTGTTGCGTGACGATAGTAAGAGGCCCGACAGTATGACACTAATCCCATAGGAGTTGGGGAGGCCTATTGTGTGGGACGCTACATGCGTCGACACACTTGCCCCTTCCCATGTTCCGAGGACATACGTGAAGTCAGGTGCGGGGGAAGATTTCAGGTGCAAAATGTGCAGGTCTTGACAGAGCCTACACATTTGCTCCCCTTGGAGTCGAGACCACTGGTTCTTCGGGTTTCTTAAAAGTAAAGTAAAGTAAAAGTAAAAATGTTATTTATTGACATAATAACTAGTGTAACAGACATTATGAGTCCATAGGCTCCTGAACTAGTTTAAAACTGTGTTTCAGGAGCCAGGACTAAAAATTATCTGAGCGTTGAGTCGAAGCGACGCGTGACCCGAGAGCTGGTGAGTTTAAGGCGCAGCGCATCAGCATAGCCATACAGCGGCGCAATGCAGCCAGCGTCTAGGGGACGCTTCCGACTGGTATTGATATGGATCAGTTGAGCTACCTGTAGGCGAAGCACGGATATTATTCTCTAGGGTAGATAGACATTATCGACATCGCATCGTCATACATTGCGTACATTATAGAAGAAAAAGGAACGACTTTCAAACCATTTACGCAATCGATGACAAAGTGACGTAATTTTTATCTATTCTACCCTAGAAAACAATCCCCGTGCTCGCCCTGCTGTAGATTGTTTGCAACAGTCTGTAGTTAGCTCAATTGCTTCTATTGTAATTATCACAGATCATAATCAACGAAAATTATAGAAGTAGGTTAACCAGTTCTCTGCCAGGCTTCAGCGATTCGACCCAGAAAGGCGCTTCGTCGCTGCTATTCGTGCAGTGCAAGCGCGTCGGTGACACTTTAGTGGAACGTAATCAAAGTATTTTCGTATGTTTTGAATAAGTAAATCCTTTTCCGATTCTAACTCTATCTGTAAAGGGACTCGCAGATCTCGAGAATAAAAGTTATAATTTTCTATCTAAACTTCGAACTTTCGAAATTGAGTTTCCGAATTTCGAAAGCCAGTTTCGAAATTGAAAAATATATATAAAGCCTGACGTTTCGTACCCTTAGGGGTACGAAACGTCAGTCACTGTTAGCAGTGTTTGTGCTTTTGTGGTAACTTTGTAAGTTTTTGAAATAAATTAAATGCAATTAATACTATAAATTTAGTCTGAATCTTTCTAGTGGAATTGTCTTGGTATTTGTTAAAGTTTATATTCGTACGGTGTCATAGTGTCATCATCATTTATAATCGGCACCTATATCAGTCTGAATCAGCGGCGACTTCTGATACCGTTCGGTTTGGGGTGGTTTTTGACATCGCGGCACCCTTTGACATCGTGGCGCGGCGCGGTTCTTCTTTGACTACAACTTGGTTATAGGTAGCAGATGTCGCACAATGTAATAATTAATAAAATTACGGAGTTTTCAAAGCGTCTAAAAGAATACGTTCCACGCCGAATTCACGCCGATTGGCTGATCGGCGGCGGCGGCGTGGAAAAATCGCCGGCGGCGGCGGCGGGTCGGCGCGGCGCACATGTCTAGTCCAGACGAGACTACTTTGATTAAAAAATGCAAACTTTTCTACCGATCAATTTAAATCTAATTAAAAATATTCCTGAATAATGAATAACCTGGTTATACGAAAGAAATTGACATTTAATATTGCGGATAATTTTTCAAAGTGATCGATTTCACTTAATAGTAATTAGCTAATAACCGTTTCCATTAAATTAAATAAATGCCCTATTATTAAAAAGCGCAGAAGGGTGTGCGGCAATTTATATATAATTTTAACTAGTTCGTAGTACTGTAGGACTGCTTCACTTGGAAATAATTTTAAAAAACCGCCTTGAAAATAACGGTGTACGTACAATTGAGGGTGCTATAGTTAGCCGATAAACACCAATCAATTTATAAACTGCGATTGCAAAGCATCTTCATAATTTTCGTAGTCATTATAGTTATTTAAATGTTTTTCTATCCAGTATGTTGTATCTTTACAGCAGGCTTTTGATTTTACGCCCTGCGTCTTCGTGTAGTGTTTGTATACAAGTAGAATTTGAAGACGCACATTGCTGTTTTGTTTTTTCTTTCCACATCATGCCTTCAGTCAGCGTAATAAATTGTCTCGTAAACATTTTAAATGGTATAATAACATCTCAAGTAAACGTCATTTGGTTCAATTTTGTCATCCAAAAGAACCCAAATTTTGATTTCTGCGTCATGTTATGCACAAAGAACTTGTAGAACGGCCGTACAACAGAATGCGCACTTGTGCCAAAAAACGGTCCGAGCGAGGTTTTCGTGCAGCTAAATGCAACATGTGTGACAGGGACACCATGCCTGTATGCAAACCTCTCTGTCTGGACCATAATGGTTTGCTTTTCAAATTTGAAGCATGAAGGTTAAGATCGGTTTTTAAGTCAATTTTTTCATCGAGTACCCAGTCCAGTTGTACGTAAGTACTTACCACGTCCCTAGTTATGCGTCATAATAGTCATAAGACAACGTGGCTCTGTCAAAACTTATGACAGAGCCACCTAATTGAGGTCATGAACCTATACCTAACCTGGACTGTGCAGTGTTTCATAAAAACGAGCCGAGTGAGAGGCCCCAAAGTAGTTCATCTCTTTCTTGTAGGATGTCCATTTATTTTTTTTAATTCTAATGAAACTGTGAAGATGTATGAAGGTAATAGAAACTTGTTATTTTGAAAAACGATACTTTAAAATAACATAATAACTTAATAATTAAGTTTCTACTTAGCTGTAGTCACCGTCTGCTAGCCATTATTACGTACTACTTTCATAGTGCGCAAAAGATTTGAAAACATGTGTTTAACATTCATACGGTAATGTTACTGCGTAATACGGACAGCTAAAAAGTAAATATTCCAGAAGTAAGTTTAACAGAATCTTTGTTCAAAAGCCCTGTGACAGCGTATTGTTTCATGGACACCCTACACCATGTTGCAACGTGCTAGATAGATATGGACCAACTACTACTTTCAAGCCCTCTTAATCGGCTCGTTTTTCTACTCTGCGATGTCGCAAAGAAAAATGAGCCTTAGAAACATGAGATTACAGGGTACTTTTGAATGAATAAAATGTGTTAGTGCGCGATCCAGTTTACTCTAAAGATTCATGATTGAGGTAGATAGAAGCAACAACCATCATTTCGTGACGCATTGAAAGTATCAGCACTTTCTACGCCCACTGAAATAAGTCTATGGGCGACCCCAATGTCGCCCATGAGCGCGACTGAAAACATTTGCGGGCTTTAGAGATACTTTGTGCCTGCATTATTTGTGACCTCGTAAAATGAAATTTAACGCCGTAGTCCGTATAGTTTATAGATCAGATAACATTTCTTACATGAGAAAACCTTCCGTGAGTGCATTTTGCATTCGAGCATTCAATATGAGCAACAGAAATTAATCACAGGGTAAATGTACAAACATAAAAACATGCGGGGTAAAGTCGACTCCGAGTATAAAAACGTCGCGTTAAAAGCGCTTGATACGTTAATAGCTTTTTCAGATTCGCAAAATTCCTGAACATCCATTGGCTTTTTATTATCCCGAGTTTTATTAAACGGAACGAGGAACTCGCTCTTTCAACGCTGAATGTTGAAGCCCAGGTCAATTTCGTTTCACATTCGCATTTTGCGTGTGTTCCGGTAAGTTTTTGAACTTATTAGTTATAATATAACGAGAGGCTTTGCAAAGATTGAATCGATATTTTTTATAGCTAATTATGTTTTAAAACTTAAACCGACTTTAAATTCCGGTAACTTGTATTCATCTATGTTATTAGGTTATTACCCCTCCCTTACTTTCCCTGATCGAAGATCTATGTTCACGTACAAAAAAATATTGTTGACACTGGCGACATACATTTATAATTCAAGTCTAATTTAGTTTGATGACACATGGACGAAACTGTTGACGCCCGTTGGCATGGAAACCATTTAGTGTTCTAGTGAAATTATCTGATGAAGTTTTACAAACCTACGATTAACGGCGCACGAAGCAATTCCTCGAGAATCAAAGTTATAATGGGACCACTACAAAATGAATCGTTATACAACAACGAAAGAATCATCAATAATTATTATTAAATTGTTTAAATTATTAGTTTTTTTATTGATAAAAAAACTAAAAATTCGCAATTAATTAGAAATAGAAAGTAATAACAGTTTTGGTGATAGGTACCTATCTGCGCCAATTGAAATTAGATTTTTTATGATTCATTCATCATCATCATCATCATCATCGACCTATATTAGTATGTCTAGCCTATGTCGAGCAGTGGGCTCGACATAGGCCTCCCCTAATAGCGCCATAGCGCCCTGTCTTCAGCTTGCCGCATCCAGCATCTGCCTGCAGTCTTTCGCAGGTTGTCATCCCACCTGGCTGGAGGGCGTCCTACACTACGTCTGCCTAGTCGCGGTCTTCACTCAAGAACACGTTTATCCCACCGGTTATCGGTTCTTCGCAATACATGGCCCACTGCCACTTCAGACTGCTTATTGTTTGAGCTGTGTCGATAACTTTGGTTCTCTGTCGGATGTATTCGTTACGAATCCTAACCTTCAGAGAAACTCCGAGCATAGCTCTTTCCGTTGCTCGCTGAGCGACTTTGAACTGGTGGACCAACCCTACTGTGAGTGTCCACGTCTCAGCTCCGTCGGTCATGTGACAGGTAGGACGCACTGATTGAAAACTTTTGTTTTCAAGCATTGGTGTATGGATGACGAGAAGACTCGACGTAATTTTCCAAAGCTGCCCAGCCTAGCTGGATCCTCTTCTTGAAATTGTTTTAAGCTAACTGCAGAATCTTCGCAAGGTAAGTGTACTCGGAAACAGTTTCCAGTAGGTGGCCATGTGAACATGTCTTGGATCAATGTGGCCAATGATCATGACTTTGGTTTTATTCAAATTCATGCCAAGACCGAAACATCGGGAGGCTTTTATTTATATGTATATAATACGAGTATGTATATATAGGGTGCCATGGAAATATGTACTAAGCCGAAAGGGAGTCAATCTGGACCCCGAGGGCGTCAACGTGTGTTCTCCCTTTCCGTGGCACTATGTATAAATTGAAAGTGTTCGTGAAAGTGGACCTAGGTAGGTAACGATAATCTGCAAGTTTTATCAAAAACCGCTGATAATGCACATAATGTTATCTGCTGCCTGAGCCATACCGTTGAAGGGGTGTCGTAACACAGTTTAACTATACTCGAATCTCTATGAAATAAAACCGGCATGGAGCAAAAGAGCAAGGTGTTATTTGTGTATTTGCGACGCATCTACGTCTTGGGCCATGAAGTGTTATGTTAAGCTTAATCTTTCCCAGCCCTGTGTAGCGGCGCCGGCGCGCCTCTGCAGGTAGCACCACCGAGGCTGAGCAGTGGATGCGATATCCAAACGATCAAACACGGTTTACTGCGATCAAAAACACGCCACAATATACTACGAAAGTATGTTAGTCTCTTCTTAGTGTATGGAAAATACTGCCCGCAGCTTCACACTCGTTGTTTCCATGGAAATGTTTGAAGTTTCATGGGAACAGATTTATGGGATAAAGAACTACTTACTAGGTAGGTCTAAATTTTATTTACCAAGTATCTATCTCCTTTCATACGACCTCATACGACCGATTTCGTATGGAATAGATAAATATGTATTTATATAAACAAAAACTATTGAGTGTGGAGCTGCACTTCACAGTACTTCAGTTATATGTATGATGTCGGTTCGAAACAAATTAATTGATTCAAGAGGAATACGAGAGGTTCTAGGTGGCTCTTTTCTGAATCACTTTGGCGACCCATTTGAAAATTGGATTTTATTTCCCGCATATGAGATACTTAGACGATTTCAACTTGCAGTAATTTAATTAAGTTTTTTAATTAAGTCTGCATAACAGTCGAGAAGAATATAATAATATTGTGCTGAATTGTGCACAATATATTAAGGTACAAGTTTTATTAGAACGTCCTGTGTTTGTAACTTCGAAGAAAGAACGGCAAAATCACGTTACAGACTCACCTGGTAATGGTAATGCAATGGCTTTATAACTCGTAAACAGTTTTAAAAGACTAAGTTATTTTTATTATTTTTACAATTTAGCTATTAGGTGTTTATTCGTATCTGTAGATCTAGTGCGGGGATTGTTGTCTAGGGTAGAATAGAGAAAAATGACATCGCCTCGTCATACATTGCTTAATTATTGAAGTTGAAGTAAGGAGTTTCAAATTATTTACGCATTCGATGACGAAGTGACATAATTTTTCTTTATTCTACCCTCGACAACTATCCCCGTGCTAGGCTTACAGCACAATTATTGTTTTGTACGAGTAAATAATACAAGTTGAAGGTAAGAGCGGTTAACGTTGTTTTTACCACAGCGATGATGGGATAGCTCACTGCTACAATCGCAACAAACTTAGTGTGTTCTGAAATGAGACTACTAACTATTTTTGAGAAATTGGTGAAAAATACCAGACTTTATTGCATAAGTTCTGGGATGAAAAAAATATACTAGACTAGCTACATCAACTAATGGCTTAATGTGGAAAATCATGGAAGAATTCATAATTATTTGTGACGAAAACCTTGCCTAGAACCAACCTCGTTTTCTTCCAGTCAAAACTTTAGCCTCTTTAGCACGAACACAAAGGGTGATTAATGAGGCGGGCTTAAATGGAACGCGTACTTAGAGAGATAATGATTTAGTCCGACGGTAGGTAGGTATGCAACTAATAGGTGTCTGGCTACGTTTTTATTAAGGTTTTCTCTCTGCGTTCTAAGGACTTTAGACCGTGAAAACACTCATAACTATCTAAGCGAGATTTGAGAGTTTTTTTGTATTAAGGCTACACAAGTAGTCGGCGCGAACTCTTAGGTGGGCGCGGCCTAAGCCTATGCTATCTCACCTGACATAGTAGATATACCCGCGCGCTAGGATGAAATGCACAATGATTCGTAAAACGGCAGCGTAAAAAATAGTAACAGACTTTTAGCACACGGATTATTTTATTATAGAAAAAATATTAATCGTATCTTTAAAAAAAAACAACTTTTGAAAATCTAAACTATGTTGGCTTTATTTAAGAGATTTCTTTCTCCATATATTATTTATTTTCGTCCAAAGCTGGCCTACATACAAACATAGATTATGACGAGATAAATTGATATCCTTAGTTTTGGATGGCCAACATCAAACAGCGTAGTATGTAGATAGCCTTCCACGTTTCTATGGAACGATGAGCGACTCGTTTAACCTAACCATAATCGTTTCACAAGTTCTTTACTTAGTTTTCATAATTTATTTGATTGTTATCATGATGATTCGAAAAGATGTATTTGTAGACAGCGAGCCTGGATTGGAAATTCGATTGGCAAGTACGTCGCAGTTAAAGCATAACTTACATTTCTTAAACTCAGTCAAATACTTTTCGCAAACAAAAACAAGTACACGGTCAAGTTGGTGGTCAGTCCATTCGATTTATTCTCTATCTGAAACTTCCTTTAGCGCCGCTCGTGCACATATCGCATTTCTGAATAAAGTATGTCTGTGTAGTTCTTCTATTGTCAATGTGCTTTCATAACGGGATAAACTGAGATAAACATTTTACAGAGTTTGTAACTACAAACGCCGCCGTCCGACTTAAAACAACTGTTTGAAGTCGGACGGCTTTATATTTTGCTAGATTTAACCTGTCGCTGTCGGTCGCGCGGGGTCTTTTAGCGCCCAGCGGCATTTGTGAAATTTTTCTAGATGTTTTAATTGTTCAAGATAGGATTTTGTATCTTTCAGTGGGTTTCTAAATAATATAAATGCTTCTGTAAGAATTCGGCAAGTGTCCTGGAAATAGTACTGGGATGCAATCAGCTTGACAACGTAATTACTAAGAAACAGTTCCTGACAATATGTGTGATGTGATGACTATCTGAAATACAAAAGCACAATACACTCTTCATCGAACGGTCAGCCTGGACGAGCAGTCTCTACTTAGATAGCGATCTCACGGCGACCGACATCTATACAATAGATGTCTATACAATAGATGTCGGTACAGACAATACAATAGATGAACACTAAGAAGAGATCAAATTCCTAAAATAAAATCCACCTTCGGAATTATGGATTTTTGACCCAATCGTAACGAAAACAGCAGTCAACTTTATGATTTCTGCGATTGTGATGGCGAGCTTTGACAGCCCGATAAGTATGTAGTAGGGATTCCAAAATCGGGTCGTTTTCGAGGAACCGGGAATCCCGGGAAATTTCAAAGTCGGAACCGGGAATTCCCGGGAAATTTCGAAAAAATATTTTTACTGTTATACCACTACCGAAATAAGATGATTTAATATACTTTACGTCCTTTTTAGGCATTTCGCTGATATCAGGTACCTATGCGGTATTAGGTATGTTACTTAAAGCTGTATTTCTTTTGAGATGTTAATAAAATGAATAAAAAAATCTTAGGTCCATGTCTTTTGTCCCCTCGTTCGACAATAAGCCTGAAGACTTTTCGTTCTATAGAGTCGTGACTGAACCCAGCATAACACATTAATTTGCTGTCATGTTGCGCAGCAAAGTGCTTTGCTGATACTCCATGAGGCCGGACTTGAGCTATCCTTGTGTGATATATCGCCTGATCTCGTATAGTATGAGACGCTTAGCTTCGTGGCCACCGTTTTAGCTTTGATTCGTTTCTTCATTTTAATCCAATAAAACATACTTACACAGACTGTACAGAAGTTCAGAGTTGTTGTAAGAGTGACACCGAGGAGCTCCCGTTGTTTTTCGAGTCCTCTAAGCGAAAACATCAATCTAAAAATACCTTATTACGTACCCAGATAATAAACAATATAATGTTCTTCTATCCAAATACTACGCCACGGTGGCCAGGCTCAACGGAGACAAATATAAAATTGGACTAAGTGTTCTTTGTTAGCCCACGGTATTAAAAAAATAAATTAAATTGGATTGTGACTTCCATTCGTGTCGGTCGTCAATATTGATGACTGTTCGTCTAATCAATTGGCGATCAACGTCGTCGGGGTACTTCAGAGGTCTCTTTCTACTATGCATTTATTTCTGCCAGCCGTAAACGGTCGATTCGTTGTGTTCGAAGAAGTGTACGAATACATTTGCATTCTCTACCTGATACCAGATGCTGGTATCTGGTATTTTTACCTAATAATACCCACGCAGGCGAGATCATCGCACTTAACAGGTTCAGAAGTCAGAGCCGATCAGAATAACATGCACAAAAAGGATAATAAATTGCAGCAATGCACTTGACTCTGGTACATTCTCTTTGCCAAGCTCAAGTCCAGCTTCATGGACTATTGCTGTCATGTTGCTCAGCAAGGTACTTTGCTAATATGAAAGTTTGTACCGTTCCTTCTTCACGCCAAAACGACTCAACAGATAGGGCTGAAATTTTCCACGTTTCCAAACAAAAACAGATATGACTTGCCGCAAATACGTTGGCTAAGCATTTTTTTTTCGACGACTCGCATTATTTGAACTTTATGGAATTATTAATTTCGGAGAATTTCCTGAATCATCAACCAATAAAGCAGGTACAATGTGCATGTGTACACGGAAGCTCAATTTTGGGCACTCTCATACATTTTTGACTGCTCTCTGTTTTCATTGCAGGGAAAATAACAATTAATTTATATCAAGTGATACAAATCATGTCAACCCTGCCTAATACCGCGTAGGTTAGGTACCTGATAATGTGAAATGCTATAAGAGGAAGTGAAATATGTTGAGTTGCGTTATTTCGGTAATGCTATAAAAGTTAAAATATTTTTCCCGAAATTCCCGAAATTTCCCGGGAAATGATTTTGGATTTCCCGGTTCTTAAATCAGCCAAAAATTTCGGGAATTCCCGGGAATTTCGGGAACGGGAATTCCCGGGACCAATCCCTAGTATGTAGCGACCGGTCGCTAGTCTATCTATTTTTGTTTGTAACCTTTATGCATATCAAAAAAGAAAATTCGTTTAAAAAAATATCATTTAGGAGGTAACAAGTCTAAGACATTTTCATTGAAATCATTTTACGCTGCTACATTTCAAATAAGTTTGTTGAATAAGCAATGAAATAATTTATAGATAATATCAATGAGCTACTCTGTATTCATGTTGATGAATAAGTAAATAGGTACAATCCCCAAAAACAGCGACGTTTTTCAAATAAATGACTCATATTCAATGAACACTTTATTTCTTTTTGATATTATTTAGTTACAAATTGACATATTCTAAGCCTATGGAAATAAAAGTTATTATATCTGAATTGAAATGACGAATACTTACTTGAAAATTGCCTAAAAATGCTATATTATAATTTAGAGAGCCCCGTTATAAGATGATGTTTTATTTAACACAGCGGGGCACCCCGTCAGTTGATGTCGCCCCCATATGTGAAAATAGGTCAGGTCGCGACTAGTTACAATTAGCAGCGGGGACGAGAGTCTGAGCTTTACTTTCTGAAGAGAAAGCAAAAGTTCGTGATATAAGTGTAAGTGATTTAAGTTGTCGTGCCAAGAGCTAATAAACAAGTGCACTTTAAACGTACCTCCATATTATGTACTATACTAGTATGTTATGTACCGTAGCTTGCAAGCTACAAGAACGACAAAGTACGAACTTCATTACAACGTTAATCTGTAGATCGAAAGAGTTTCGTAATAATACTTTCCTAACGGACTTGGAGTAGGTATATAACTTGAAAGGAAAAGGGATTGAATTGTTTTCAGACAAAACAGAACTCTCATATCTGCATAGAAGCAAGAAACAAATCCCGAACAACGCGACAAAATCGATGTTGAGTACTGGCGCAATGTAGAGGTTTTACCCGGAGCTTGAGCTTTGACTCAGACCTTAGATATATACTTCGATATACAGGGTGCCACGTAACATGTAATATTTTTATAACGATTCGTTAACTCACCGCTTGGGACAAGAATTATGGTGCGATTTAGTGAATCAGCCCTGTACTATGCCGAAAGCGGGCGGTTCTGGACCCCGAGGGGATCAACTTTTGTTCTACGATTTTGAATTTCAAATTTGGATTTCAAACATTTTTTACTTTAAAAAAAAAACCCCTTTCGGCTTAGTACACATGTTTCGTGGTACCCTGTATAGGGTAAGACAGAGCCCTTCAGATATTGAAGTAGTCTACAAATCAGTTTTGGAGTGGAGTCTTGCCTTTGGTCTATTGCGAAGTGGAATTATTATACGATACTAGTTTCTAGCCGCGGCTTCACACGCACTTTACCGGGATAAAATAAGCATTTGTTCGTCTCTGGGTTACCGTCCACCTCCCTGCTAAATTTCATTAAGATCCGTTCAGATACCTAGTAGATTAATTGCAAATTCTAAGCCGGCACCACACAGCTATAAGTATGAATATGTTTCAGTAAAAAAAAAAAACAAAAAAAAAACGTATCAGTAGTCCGGTTACAATTAACTCAACCGGACTACTGAGTCGCTCGATGTATCAGTAGTCCGGTTGAATTAAGTAACCGGACTACTGATACGTTTTTTTTTGTTTTTTTTTTTTAACTGAAACATATTCATACTTATAGCTGTGTGGTGCCGGCTTAGAATTTGCAACACCACAATTCTTCCCGCGGGTGTCGTAAGGCGACTAAGGGATATCCACCGGGGGCGGGCCCAGCGTGGGGATTATGGGCATGAGGTAAAAGCCAACAAGGCGCTTATCAGGGGGAGGCCTGCGTCCAGCAGTGGACCAATACAGGTTGTTGAGGTTGAGGTTGAAGAGGCTAAGATGCAGTGAATCATCCATCACCCATAACACAAGCTCTGCTTAGCTCGGCACTAGATAACGCTGTGTGAACTGTCCAGCATTATTTATTTATTTATTTTATTTATTATACCTACTTATCGCCGACGCCAGGTTCAAACATCATACCATTTAACTACTCATATTGGATAACAAGTGCCTATAACTCCTTAATACCTCTACATTGGTAGCCGAAGGAACGTATAGCAAGAACTTGGCAAAACTCTGGATCTCGTTAAAAAACTACTTCGCTAAAACTTTATAATATGGGTGTTTTTAGAATTTCTGTGTTGATATTTCTGAATAGCTCGAAGTTTTAACTAGTTCGAGTTATTGAGAAAAATTTTAATATATGCGCTTTGTCTTTTACGAAACTACTTGAACTGTTTCGATAACTCCGAGACTCTCGTGATGTTGTTGTGAACTGCTTCAAAAGTTTCTAAGTTGTTCTTACTTTATTTCAGACATAGCACAGTTTACACACACAGTCCGTATAACGTACAATGTAGCGAGTACACGTTGTTAAAGCTGTGCGTCCACCGAATTGGAATCGGAGGGTACGCAGCGTAAGGATTTGTTGCTTTGTATTGAGTTCTATGGTACAGCGTGCACCGGCCCATGGCTAACGTACCCAATCAAACACAAAATCTATGCTAAAATCTATGCCTGAAATTCTGAAGAGCAATAACAATATCGGCCCCGGGCTATTGAAGGAAAGTTGCGGTCATAATTGGAGGCATACCTTAAAGATTATACTAGCTTGAAGGTTACTACGATTTTAAAACAGTAAATTTCATCTAAGTTCAAATTTCAGCCTAACTTTATAACTGTATATGTTACACGGTACTATGCATAAGCGAAATATTATCGATGAGAATGGTGTTAAAATAAGTTTTTATTTATTTTTGCTGGTTTATTTCCTATTGAAATAGATAATATATTAAGCCTCAAAATTAGGGTCATTATTAAGTGTAAAATTACTTTGTGGATTTGAACCTAGAAACAAAATCATAAAAAAAAGGTCGTAAGCACTACGAATTTCTGAAAGAAAATAATTGTATTATATCTAGGTTACCACTTCTGACCGCCCTTGTACGTAAGGGTAATGATTATGAGGCAAGAGTGATTATGAGGCAAGAGTGATTCCATTTCGATTTAGAATTATCTAGTGTCATGTAGTCATGTGCATGAAATAAAGACTTTTTACTGTTTTTACTTTAACTTTTTACGGTTCCGTACCTGAAGGGTTAAAACGAGACCCTATTACTGCATAATGCGCTTGGGGTGGAGCGGCAAAGACACAATACGATTTAGTGAGCGTGCACAGCGTGCTCTCTAAAGTATCTATGTCACTTCCTTTTCGGCACCCCACCATTGATCTGTTTAATCGGCGCTGTGTATTGTCTGTCAGAAAAACTATAAATACATAAGTGCCTCCGACTCCGAAGATACCACAAGGAAACGGTTCCAAAACCCAGTTCCCGGTACCAAGAGCTCCCTTGCACGGAGGCACTACCACTTCACAGCGCCTATATTATACAAACATTGAAAAAAATTGGTGATACGAGACAAGTTACTTTTCACAAAATTAAGCCAACTATGTGGCAGCTATGCCAGATCTAATGATTTAGCAGTAAATCTACCTGCGTTTCGAACCGTCTACTGATCTACTGATTTATTTATACTATTTCGTTATATCTACGTGATTTTCCCGAGCGCCAATGGCTCCGTGTCTATTAAGTAAGCTGTCACTTGTCAGTGTCACTTCACAAGCCAATTAAATTTTCAACAACGCAACGGTTCGTCACAATACTGACAAATATGAATGAAATTGAAGAGTTTGTTTTGTAAGTTCGTTCCTTCCACTTTTGTAAACATCTGTCTCCATCGTTTTCAATTGATTGGTCGGTCCGTTTGTTCCTTCGATAAACTTTTGCTGTAACTTTTACAAAGTTTAAACTTTTGTTTTGTTTGTTTGTTTTGCCGGCGGGCGACCGGTGGATTTGTAATCTAAGTGCAATCAAGTGACATGTTGGTGCTTGTGCTTGTGTCTCTCATCATCTTGGTAAGTAGGTAAGGTACTCACTCACGCACTATTCGTTAGGAGCTTGGGTAAACCCAAGCTCCTGCCGCCGCCGACAAAAAGGACGCCAGACGCCGCCGCCGGTCAAATGAGCATCGGCGCACATGTCTAGTAGGTACTCACTCACGCACTATTCGTTAGGAGCTTGGGTAAACCCAAGCTCCTAACGAATAGTGCGTGAGTGCCCGTTGCAACTATTTTGTGTTTAGTTCTAATATTTAAAGTGAAAACGCTTCCTAAACTTCAGCAAAACCGGTTGATAGTTTTGTTATGTTTTCTTGCATAAAATACTCGCAAAACTCTATACATAAGTATTAAAATTTATAGCTTATAAAAATCTACAATTTAAAGAAATTTTTTACTCAACTTTCTAATATTTTTTATTTCAGATTCCATCTGGCAACACTCTGGAATAATAATAATAATAATGCTGGACAAATCACACATCATTATCTAGCCCTAAGCAAGAATGGAGAAAAAAGCTCGATCATAACCAAGCAGAGAAACTTTTTGTAAATTAAATTAAACTTTTGAAAGAGTAAGTTAATTTTGAAATAGAAAAGGTATTTGTGTTTTGTATTACTGAGCCGCTGTCTGTCTGTCCGTCTGCCAGCGGACCGTACAAAGTAGACAGACAGTTGTAATTTTTAGTGTATATTTCTATTGCCACTATAAAAACAAATAATAGAAATAAAGTAAATTATTAATACTGATCGCCGAAGTTAAGCAACATCAGGCGCGGTCAGGACTTGGATGGTGACCGCGTTGGTTGCCTCTTGCTTCTTTTGCGAAAGTATGTATAATAATAAAAAAATTGGTATTATAATACCTAATTTTTATGCACTAAATTGGAATAAGTTTTTTGGCATTCAAGTGAAATGGAGAAAGTTTTGATGATTTTATGAAATTGGAATGAGTTTCAACGCACTCAGCGTTCAGTTTTTCTCAAACCAGCCACTGTGAGGGATATATATATTTTAACAAAACATTGTTAGGCAGGTACTAGCGATGTTAAATAAAAATATGCATAGAAAGAACTGTATGATTATCATAATAATTGCCTTCTTTCTACAAAATTCCTACAAAAGCTAGAAGAGCGCAGCTTTTAATTTATCACAAGTCGTATGTTGAAAAAGCTACAGATGTCAGCATAATAATGATGTCAGCTTTCTGTTCCTCTATCATATAATGCAACTCTTGATGTCACTAAAGTAAGAAGGCATAAGGTGCGTTCGTGTGAACTGCTAAAAGTGCAAAATATCTATTTTCCACTCATGTTCTCGAACCAAAAGAGCTGTGTCATTTGAGAACTTCGGTTTTAATTTCAAAACTGATCTTTAAACTAAGTAAAATCTCAACGTACAAATTGTATTTCCGGTTTAGGACCTAGTGAGAGATGGATGATATTTCATGCGGTTATGACGTCGGATGTATTGAGATCAGTTCCGATCTCAGAAATTGTTCATTTCCTACATCCCTGTTCTAGATATCCGTTACCAGCTGCCGCAACATCCGGCGTCGCAGAGCCTAGGCTTCTAAACCGTTTTACCTATCAACATAACAGGTGTCTACCTCACGTACCTAGAGGTTAAACTGTTCAAATGTAGACAATTTTACGTTTATAAGTATTTATTTTTGTGTGCCCCATTTCACCTCACCGCCAAATCCACTCACCACGCTGAATTAAGTTTAAATACATAAAAAAGTAATTCAAGAGAAAAGGGAAAAAAAGGTTTTCATTCTAGTACGGCAATAGCAAAACACAATGAGATCTTTATTTTTTTTGGTAAGTATTTCAGAACGGAACAATCCGTTTGTATTCTCTCATGCTCAAAATGTAATACGTATTAATTAAATGTTAGTTTAAGCACGATGCTGTTATTTGAAAGCTCTCAATTCAAAAGCCGTCCGGCCATAGGTAGGGGAGTTTGCAGTGGGGATGTTAGACCCAGCGGCGTGCACAAAACAAGTTTACTTTACTCTCGTATTGAGAGTTGTTCTAAACATCATGTTTGTCGCCTTCATCAGCATCACAAGTTTAAACGGGATCACGCCGCAATGGTGCAATGCCGATGTTTACTTAGCGAATTGCATAATGTAATTACAAAGCTAAATTTTAGATATGAAGATTACGGCATGGATGGAAATGTGTCGCCCATTTCTCTAGTTCTCCAGTACTACTCTAACTCCAGTATAAATAGTAGATTGTTTTACAAGGGACTAAACCATCCTCCCATTATAGTATATATATATTTTGCCTTGTATCCAGTGGACAATTTCTTCAGTAAAGCCGTGATATTCACATATTTTTTAATATCGACGTCGTTTCTCGTTTGTAAGGTCATTATTAACATTGAATATGTGCTCCAAAGAGTCGAAGATTAGAATTTTTTCGATAAAACATCAAAATAAGTGAGAAAAACCCCTTCAGTAAAAGAATCCACAAGTTTCTCATCTCTCCATTTCATAAAATTTTCGTAACTCTTAAATATATTCCACGTGATTATGTCGGCAACAGGTTCATAATTATTTCTTTGCCCTTTTCTTCCATTTGCATATTAGCATCTTCACTATCTCAAAAAGTATATCATAATTCATAATAGTGTAGCTTAGCGGGCCTAAAACTCGAGTTTATTACCTAGGGCTAAAAAGTATTTTTTCTTTTTAAATTTTTGTCTAAAATCATCAGCCCGTACAAAGCATTCGTTCTCTTACATAAAAACTCGACTTCTTGGTGCTCCGTGAATCTTTTTTTTTTTAATAGAACCATCTTGGTGATGTTTTATGAAGGTTGATTCTTCCCTTCACGGTAGAATGCGAACTGTTTCGTTGCGAGTTAGATAGAAATTTAAAAAAATGGTATTGGCGCTAAATCTCTAGGATTTTCGTCATTCCAAATCACAAACTTTTACGTAAAATTTCCTGACTTTCACTTCCAAATTGTGAACGAAAAATGTCATCAAGTGATAGTGAAGATGCTAATATGCAATTTTTAATAAAATTTCTGTTGTTTTATTTTCTCGCAATCGAAGTGAAAAGTAGAGTGTTTTACTTGGGCCAAAACCACCCATTATAACTCGGTCTTGTCATCCTCCCTCGCTACGCTTGGGAGTATAACAACCTCGTATATAATGGGATGGTTTCCTTGTAAAACAATCTACTATTGTATTGACTATATACAAAAAAACCTTCGATAAAATAATCGAGAAAAATTGATGTCTTAAACAAAAAAGGCTTATAATGAGTAATAGACACAAACAAGTTGTAGCCAAAAAATGTGACAAATACGTCTATAAAAATTCTGACTGAACGTTTTCCCTCTATGATTGACGTGCTTGGGTTTGACTTGGTACGCTCATAGATCGCAAGTGAAAAACTTAGATTCGGTGCAAGTGCCGAGTGAAATGTTTTCCTGTGTGTTCTTATTTTTTCTAAAGGACCTATTGAAGGTATTTCTATGACCAAGCTATGTTGGTAGTGCTCTATCTACTTACTTTTATAACATCAATACCGCGAACTTGACTGCCGCGGTCATGTCAAAGTGCAACAAATCACTCAAAATCACTTAAACTATCATGGAGTTTGTAAGAAACGATTGGATCGTTGTCAAACAACGAAAATTCCTCTCGATCCGGTAGGGGTGCTGCAAGGCGCGTAATGTATAGGAAGGACTCGAAAACGACGGAAGTTTTCGGAAAATAATGCGTTCAACCCATGCTTAACACTCTGATATTCAAAAATGATCTCTTGACATAACACCTCTATGTAAATAATGTACGTACATGTTGTCATTTTAATGATAACAACAAGTAGTTCAGTAAAAAAAATTATTGAAGTTTTATTTAAACGCCAAATAAAATAAACATACATGCAACCTCCAGAGAACAAAAAAATCGTAATCGCTTCTGCAGCTGTTGATTAATCAAGGTAACAAAGTTTTTCGTTACATCACATACTAGAGCTGTGAGGTGCCGGCTTAGAATTTGCACCACCCCAACTCTTCCCGCGGGTGTCCTAAGAGGCGACTAAGGAAGCGGCGGGGGGCGGGCAGCAGCGCCTCCTGCAGAACAATTCTATTACCGAACTGCGATCCCCAACCCGCATGCCCAGCGTGGGGATTATGGGCATTACTCCCATGAGGTAAAAGCCAACAAGGCGCTTATCAGGGGGAGGCCTGCGTCCAGCAGTGGACCAATACAGGTTGTTGAGGTTGAGTTACTAAAGCCCTGAGTGCGAGAGAGATTTTAAGCCCGCCCAAGACGAAGACACGAATCTCTACTTTTCACTCAAACTACGAGATCATAGCAGGCTTTCACGTCTGTCGACAAAACATTTTAAATTACTGAAATAACCAGATGCTGCAGGCAGGATTGTATTTTCATGCGTGTAGGTAGGATTCGGGAAGGTCTAGGTAGTCAACTTTTAGAGATAAAATCCTATACGACCTCTTATAAAAATATCCAGAAACTGCGGCTTGCGGTCAAATTGTGTTGTGATTGGTGTGAAGATTTTTGAAAGTGAAACCTAGTAGATAAACATTATTGAGTCAGATAGAATAAAAATTATGATTTAAAATATAATTATGAGTAACCTATGTATAATATCTTATTAAAAAAAATTAAAAATCTGGTTAAAAATTACTCATAATTGGTGTTTATGTAAACTAATTATGTGTATTTTTTAGAACCCAGAAAGAACCACGTGTCCACCGGTTCTGGGAAAAATTGGTATGGCCAGTCGTCCTTCATTTAACAAAAATTGTAAGTACCATTTCATTGAAAAAACTTTAAATGTACCATCCCTGCTGGATCCAATTGGATTTTCTTTAAGCCAGAATAAATCCAGATGTATTGAAAATGCCGCTGGTTTGCAATCCCTAGACAAGACACTACGTTTGCACTTTTCGAACAAATATCTATGTCCATTTTCACTGTAGGAACATTTTTAGAAAGGATTGCTAAAAAAGAAACAATATGTACTCGGTTCAAGTGAAGCCACCTGAAAAAACCTGTTTTCGTATTGCCCTGTTTATTACAGAAATGGCTAAACAATCTAGAGGTAGAACTACTGATCCATATCAATACTGTTGGATATGCCTCAAATCAGAAAAATTTAAACGTTGTTAGATATTTATTGTATATTGTTTTAGATTATAACAATGTCAATAGCATAGCTAACCGTTCTTTATGTTTAGTAACTGACTAATGACATTAAAAAAGCAATGATAATATTGCTTATCTAAATGCCGCTTAGTTCTACAAAGGCACAGGCATATAATAATTATTTAAATAAAAGTATAGAATAACAAGTCTTTTATGCAGATTATATTAAATATTATTTCGAAGTCCAGTCATAAGGTGAGAATTTTAATGTCAATAGTACCAATCGGAAGCGTCCTTATTTTATTGAATATTATTTCTCAAAATTAAGTCATTTTCACGCCTCTCGTAAAAGTTACAAAATCGATAACAACTTAACAACTTAACTCGATAAACAAAACCAATAGTCATAAAAAAGTATATACCTAATTGATTGTCACTCGAGCTATCAAAATGAAAATATATGCGTAATATGTAGCTTCCCATACAATGGAATCAGTTTTATGCCATTTACTCCTGAACTATTACTCTAGTAGTTATATAGTTACACTATAACCCTAAAGTGCAATAGAATATGTATTGCTTAGATTGAAAAAAAGCTATCGAAAGGCATAATCACATTTACAAAATAACGACTTAAATTCCTATGTCAGGCCTGCTCCAATTTAAAAACCTATATCCGGCCTGATCTATTTCGATTCAGAAACCTTGAAAAGTAACGAAGAGATTCGGACGCGATGTCCCCTTCACTTTTGGTTGAGGGTACAACTCATCCGAATCTAAAACCAAGAGAATTTAGATTCAGACGAGATGTACCCCTACTCAAAAGTGAAGTGGACATCTCGTCCGCGGATGAGTTTGAGATTCGGACCAGATGTACCCTCACCCGATCTTATACGTTCGATCCACTGTGCGGCGGTTTAAAAAAAAACAAATGTTGGCCCACCCACCAAACAAAAATTTCAAACCCCTTCAGGGCCGTGATATTTTAGGTTCTGTGGTTCAAAGGTTTGGTTAAAGAGTATCATTAGTATTTTGTGAAATTGGCTATAAAGACATTTTGCTCTGGAAAAGAGTAAGTTTGCTTTCATGAGCTTTTGCATTGAGAACCACCATTCCGTATTCGTATACTTCTTTAGTGTTTTAATATACTAAAGTACTTACATATTTTATACTCCAGACAAATTAGATGTGAAATGTTTGTAAAAAAAAAAACAGCACAACATGTTTGGTGTTGAGTTTCAGACATAATTGATAGCATTATTTATTGAAGTAAAGATATCTAATCGACATTGAATGTGCATTGCGTATAGTATATTATACGACACAAAGTGAACTTTACGTTACTTATTGGCGGTTTACTTACAAATATTTCATATCGATTTTGGCTAGACTATAGATATTTGTGCAAATGATTTACAATTTTATGAACTTACAGCTTGTAATAAAATTGTGAACGCGTGTTTTTTCATTGTATATTAATAAATAAATTGTGCATTTTCATAAATTTATACTGCACTTAACTTAGTTCAGGCGGTAGGTATTTTTAGAAGCAACGACTTTTTGTTGTTCCATAAGTTAAACAGGCATCGCCGTTCAAGGGCTTTCGACAGGAAAGACAGACAACAGATACGCTTATCTATGTAATATCGTGCGGTAAGCCAACCTAACCCTATGTACCTACTCTATAAAACTTCGGCGTCTACTTTCCACATACGGCCCCTAAACTACGAAAGGGCCTCGCTGAATGTTTCACACAAAGATGTCTGTTTCCGAACTGAAATTAGGATACGCGACGTAAAATACCAACTTCAGCAGACAACCCGACATAGTTATGTGAGCTGAGAAGAGAATATTAGATGTAGTATAAAAACGGCAGCGAGCCAGTTGATATGTGGATAGGTATAACTAGTTGTTATTCCTAATGGTCAAACAATGTGTTGGATATTGTTCGATCATTAACCAATGGGTATCCATCACGGTGACATGCACCTATTTTGTTATTCTTTAAAAATGCCCAAGGCAGAAAATGTTACGACTACATGCTTACATTTGGTTGAGGAAGTACTAGTATGATGTGCTAATTGGAATTGCATTGGGAATGTGCTAATTGGAATTGCATTGGGAATGTATACTGTTTTGACCTACTGACTAACAGTTCCCTTTATCTGAGCATTTGGCGTTGTTAACCCAAGATGATCCAGCAGGCAGCCAAATCCACAATGGAGCCATTCCTAGCAGCATTGTAGAATTTCTCTCCGGCTTCAAGTACTCGGCCCTGCCTACATTCTCTTTCGTTGTAGGAAATTAAACGTTGAAATCCATTTTACTACAGAATTAACCGATTCTTGAGAGTTCTTTATATTATGGAAGTTGGACATAACTGTCTAAGGCGTAAACAATATGCATATTGTTTACGCCCAGTATACCCAGTTTGTTTTTATTTTTTCATTTTTAACCGACTTCGAAAAAAGGAGGCTCTCCGCTGTATGTAAGTACGTTTTTAATGTTCGTCCTAGTGGATTTCTCCGGGAATTATTGACCAATTTTGAGAATTCTTTCATATAAATATGATCCTGTGGTATCATAAAAAATGTATTCCCAATGCTTCGGTTTTTTCCCGCAAAACAGTAAAATTAAGGGATTCGAAGTCTGTTTTCAGTTTTTCAACACAATCGGTTTATCTTATGTACCTAAGGTATATGACAATTAACACCATTGTATATTCAATTTCCTTCTAACAGATTCTTCATTTTCCGATCAGATGTTGTGAATGAAGTATTTACTATTGGAGTACTGTGTAGATATGTTCACAAAGATATGACGTAAACGATGTTATCCTGTTTTGAGAGCAATGTTCCTGCATTGCTAGCAAATCTTTAATCTAGTTTCTTATCGTTTATATCAAATTATAACGATAAGAATTGTTAGCAGAGAAGGAAATAAAACAATTACTTAATTAAGATAAGTAACCCACGAAGTCAAGTAATTTTTTAATATAAATTTCCTTTTCGTTCTATTATTGTTTACTATGAGTATTTGCCTGGTCCGGCAGACCAGTGCAAAATTCCTGAACTGCTTAGTGACGCGTTATTATATGCACGCGATGGCAACCACATCCAATCAGTTAAAGCCATTCGCTCGTACGTTAAATTAGTTCAGGGTGTGAGTTTGCTGCATGATTTTCAACCTTAAACAGGCCGAAATTGCATTTCCCATTCACTGCACAGTCCGACGGTCAGCTGCAGGTTACCGATAATATACACGATTATGGATATTATCAGCTCGTCACTGCCAAGGTATTCTATGAGTTTCACCTCGCACAACAGAAGGTATCCGTTGAACTGTCAATCTAGATTCCGGCTCTCTCGGCTATGTCCGTTTGACAGCTTGACAGCTTCATTAGCAACACCACGAAATATGAGATGATGTGTGTAGACCATGGGTTATATTATATTACCTGGACATACTCTACACAAAGATGAAAATTAGCCTGCGACGCAGGATGTTGCGGGTCGAGATTGCCGCCTCGGGACAAATGTTTGTACGATCTGCAGATATTATTTCCGCGTGTTCTGGTTATTTTCGATGTTTAATATAAATATTCATGTTATATATTATATGAAGTATTTTAGTGATCTAATGCCCATAACACAAGCTTTGTTCACTTTGCGGCTATATGATGATGTATGGATGATGGTATCCAGCATTATTTATTTATATGTATAA
Organism: Eupithecia subumbrata; assembly: GCA_949316285.1. Lineage (NCBI taxonomy): Eukaryota > Metazoa > Arthropoda > Insecta > Lepidoptera > Geometridae > Eupithecia > Eupithecia subumbrata. The sequence continues at coordinate 7,836,435 of OX438642.1, read as the reverse complement.
AATAAAAAAATAATTCGTGCACCAGTAAGTACTTACACATAATTTTTATGAAATATACATGTTTATATTATTGAAAGGGCTAAACCGAAAGAGGTGATTCTGGACCCCGAGGGGATCAACATGTGAATAACAACTTTTGAATTAAATTTATTTGCAAAAAATAGTTTTTTTCTCTCTTTTCGTGTTCTTTTACACGCACTCTAGCATCTATTTAACATTACAAAATATTGTTTGTTTTTTGCTCGTTTTTCAGCAAAACCTGTGTTTAGACATGAAATTATTACAATAATAATAATGTCAAAAAACCGCAAGGAACAGGTAAATTAAGAAAAACGTCTCTAATTTTTTCCAAAAAGAGAAAGTGAGTAATGGTCAAAATTCAAAAAATCGTAGAAACAAACGTTGACCTTTATCACCAGAATTATACTAAGTATATGATTATAGACCTCCTTTCTCAGCGTAAAAAATTGTGAGTTTCTAGCCTATGAAAGCAAAGTGCGAATTAAATAATGGGTACTCATCTATTTCTTTACAAAAACAGAATAAATTCTGACATTTCAGATTCTATTGTTTTGACGATATGAGAAAAAGCCCTTTAGAAGTTTCCTTCGATTCTAACAACGTGCATAGTTTCAAAGTCATGGTCACCAGACGCCACTATCTGTTTGAACAACAATAATTAACAGTTCTACACGTATTCGCTTCTTTCTAGTTTAATTGAGACGAACGAAAAACGACACTGTTGGTTTTAGATACACACGGTTGACGACGAAATAGTCGAGTAACGATTAAATCATGTTTTATAGCTGGGGTAAACGCTTGTGTTAGCTCACCAAACTTGACCGATCGATCGTTCATACCCAAGAATTTGGTGGAGAACATTTTTGTCGACGAGCAAAACCAGTTCAAAGGAAATTGGTGGAATCGGAGAGTTACTGGGAATTTCGTAAAGAGGTCCATCAAAACGATTTGGACCTGAGCATTTCATATTGGTGATGGAACTAGTTATATTTCGAATATTGAAATGTTTACCAAAAGCTCGCTCTGGGCCCAATTCTATTTACGTAATAGCCATTACTGACACTAACTTCTCATTTTCAAGAAATATTGTAGTTATTTTAATAATAAAGATTCCACGATAATACCTCATATTTTAATAGTTTTGGTTCTGGAATTGTGTTCTGTCTCGTTTTCGGCAATAAAAGCAAAGTAAAGACATGCGCAGTAAGACGCACATGAAAATACTCTCACGTGAAAAGGTTTTTAAATAGCATTTTAAGATTATTATTAAAGTTATTCCTTTTCTTTTCAGTGTAATGTATTAGATATTAGCTGGCAAACAAAGTCAAAGAAAATACTCTACAAATACCGATGATTCCAGTGGTTTACGATTTAACAATCTAACTTTAGAATATAAGCCAGATGGCTGGCTACGGCATCAATAGAAATATTGGAGCACACTTTATACCCACCCATAATAAACAGGAAACACAGCTTTGATCAAACAATTACCAAATTAGCAAATTAAAATTAAAAAAAAAGGAAAAATAAAACCCTACAAAAAACGCTAGTAATTAATTAAATCTTTTATTTTGTGAAAAATAAAAATTGTCTAATCAATTTACAAATTGATAATAGGTTATAAAAATACCAAAAATATTAATGAGTGAATTCTATATTGAGTAAATTCTACACTCATCTAAGGAAGTAGTAGCAAACTGAGTGTAAATTAACATTGTTTCTTAATTTTACTTTAGAGTAGTGAATTCAATTTGTATATAGTGCTAGCTCTCATTGTGGAATAACTAACGTTACGGGTGGCTAAATAAAACAAAATTTTAATTAAAAAAAAAAAAAAAAAAAAAAAAAAACTTACCGAAAATCGGCGTTAAAGAAGACCGGCTTCGGCGAGGATAAGGGATTGCAAGTACGACGGTACCAACTAGTCGCGAAACAATAAGTGTCCGACGAGCACGATGTCGCGAGTGGAACTAAAATACGCGGCGCGCGTAAACCGTAAGCGAGTAGACCGGCACCGACGTCGGCTTCCAGTGAGCAAGTATCCCGAGAGAGCGAGTGCTCCTAACACGTACGGGCTTTAGGAAAGATCGATACCTCCGCTACCGCGCGCTCCCTAACCAGCACCCTCCGACTGCGACGGGACCACCGACAGCGACTTCGAAATCCACAGAAGCGCTACTCAACCAATACTTCGACTGTGACGGGGGACGGACATACCGACAGAATCTACGTTATTTTGCACCGCATACAATTTTGAATCGGGACGTACCAGGGACGCATGGGAAGCGAGCTGGGCATGCGCGAGAGATAGGCGCGGCGATGCGAACCAAATGAATAAGCACAAGCGAGTCAAAGGCGCCTTTCGTAGAACAAAGAGAATCTATGGGCGCTGCTGGATGAGGGCCGCGAAGGCACCGCAAGCCGGCGGCGCGCCACGCACGCAACACCATCGATCACAGCCACCGGCACGCAAACCCATGCTCAGCCTACACTACACTACTACCCAACCAATCTAATTACATTCATTTTATTAACACCATTCATTTATTTTATAAATTGATCAGGATTGTTTTTAAATTTTTGAAAGTAATACTTATTCCGTTTTTATGATTTTGTGTATATACCAAAAATATTAAATATTAATTCCTTTCGAGGTAAAGTACAGGTGATTAATATTACAAAAAATTGTACCTACTGTTGATAACAATCAAATAATATAAGTAAATTAGAACTAGTATTCACAATTGAAACAATTGAGCTAACTTCAGACTGTTGCAAACAATCTACAGGTAGCTCAACTGATCCATATCAATACCAATCGGAAGCGTCTTGTTGACTTCTTTTTATATTCGATAACTGGCATTGCAAATCCAAATTAAGTATGAGGTAGGCAAAAGGGAGTCGACAAGGACAAAGTACAATATAACATTTTCATTGAAAACTCTGACGCGGTATTACCCGCAGGCGCATTTGTGAAAAACGACGCAGAGCCCGCATCAACGAGCGGCGAACTTGATAAACGCCCCTAAAAACAACATATTTTTACAGCATTATTACAAACACGTTTACGTCATAGAGTAGCTCACATACAGAAGGTTGGTACCTATTTTAGTAAGATTTCAGTAGTAAAACATTGTTCATAAGTCAATATCACGTTTAAGTACGTTTTTTCACAATGTAAACGACGAAAAAAGTAAAAATAATGGATCGTATGATACTGAAAGCGCTAGCTAATGTACCGATAGATTGAGGTCGTTACGGTGCCTCTCATGTTGTCATTGATATATGCGACAAAGGCCTATCAACGAGATTATCCTTCGTTCTACGGCCAATGAACCGCTCTTGTGTGATGCAGCATGCCTATCGTACTTAGTAGAAATTATTTATGTATAGAAAAAAAAAATTAAAAGATTTATCCCTTTAGTCCACGTTCGTAACTGATCTTTGATAACCAGATACGAACATGGAATTTTTTTCTTGCTTGATAACATTTACTAAGAATTTATAAGATTATCCAAATACCCTACATCGCTAAGCCAAGACACACGCTCTGTCTACCTCCCACTGATGAGCTGCTTAGTATCCCTGTTTACCGGCGTCTTTTTTATTTTAGCTAGTAGATGGGACTTAAGTATTCCCTCAGTGTAATCTGCCAACTTACTAAAAATAAAAGTAAAATGTTATTTATTGAGATAATAGCTAGTGTAACAGACAATAGGAGTACAAAGGCTCCTAACTGTGTATTATGTCAAAGCAACATTACTAACAAGTTAATGACTAATCTTAATTAGGTAAAGAAGAAACAAGTTTAAAAGAAAAACAATGTAGAGATAGTGATTTCGAGCTATTGCTTTTAAAACTACTTTGAAATGTATTTTACATTGTAACTTTGTGTTAAAGTTATGTCATTTGTTACGAATATCAATGCTTATACTTTAAGTGTTTTATGATCCATGCTTCCATGAAAAGTATAAAAAGTGAAACATTTATAAATTATTTAATTTGTTAATAAACTTTAATTCTGATTAAATTTTCTATGGCGTCGAAGGACAGACCCGTAAATAAACATTCTTCAAATACTCAGGACACCGGAAATCCGTTAAATTGTAAATTTTGTAATAGTTATTGTACGTACCTAACTTTAAATGTGTGTACCTTGTATCGTCTAATAAACTACTTCATTTCATTTCTTATATGAGGATGTTAGCGAAAACAATGACAGGTAACTGACAGGCTGTTTTCAATATTTTTAAATCTGGAAATTGGGCCTTATATCGAAAATATGTAAATATTTACACATAATACTAAGGCGCGTCGCTCATTGCACTGGTAAGTCGAGGCGAGGTCGAGGCACCTCGACGTCTCTCGAAAAGTTTGAAAAGTTTTGAAATTATTGAATTGATATGACAGCTAACGTACAACCCTGAAGAAAATTACGACATATCATTCTTCTTGAACGTCCGGTCTACAGTTTTCCGGTGTTGTGTGCTTTCGGTATTCCGTTATGCGGTACTTTCGATATATCGTTCTCCGGTATTTCGACTTGCGGTATTCCGTAGTACGGTCGTTCTTAGTATGGATATAGACATATTTGTAGGCCGTGTCGTGTCGTGATGCGTTCTGTCAAATGTATGAAATCCATTTGCTTCTGATGCGTCACGACACGTTAGTATGTTTTCGCTTTTAATGCAGAGTGGCGGCTGAGTCGCCTTCTTACTTTGCAGCTAAAATGACGTAATGTTAAATAAAAAATTCGTTCTCTTTTATTCATATCCAGAAAAACGCAAAAGCGTCTGCAAAGTTAAGCGTTGGCGTTTACCAGTTCCAATAAAAGAGTAATTCTCGTTAAGTGGGATAACATTACACTCTTAAAAGCTTTAGAGGCTTACCTGAGAAAGCTACAATTATTTATTCATTTTCCTTTGACGGTTAATCGTGAACATAAAAACAAACTCACAAAAGCATGGTATATATTCGTTATTCGATGGAAAGTCCCGACAAACACATGTATTTCTGCATTTGCATCGATTTATAGAGGTAGGTTAGGTATAATACCTATGTACATACATCTTAATTTTTTTAACTAAAGACTGCCTTGTTGGTCCTGCGGTCCTGTATTCAATCGCTGGTCCCAGGTTCCAATCTCGGGTCTGGTCAGTAATTTTAATTGGGATTCTCTAGCAAGAAAAGTTCAAAGTAAGCACGGATTTCGGAAGTTGGCAGTGTTACACCCCCGTGCCTCTGAAAGCAAGTTACACCATTGGTTCTGCGCCAGGCCTATTCCCGGTCGTGTTGGTCTGCGTCGTCTCATCGGATTAAGAGAGTGAGAGAAAAGAGAGTATAACTATAAATTTGCGCACACTTGTGCACTATAATATGTCGTAAGCACATGAGTTTTAGTATGAGTTTATTTATATACAAAATATATTTTTAAAAAATATTATGAGTTTAATTATATACAAAGTTGAGACTGGCCCAAATTCAGCTAGGAGGACATCATCATCTTGTACTGTTTTGTACATTTAAACAACAATTTGAGTATATTTTTTACTACCTATCTAAACAAATAACGGAAAAACTAACAAACAAAATATTTTATTTTCTCGTGCCCCGCCCGATAGCGCTGAACCTCGATTGAAATATTTTTACGGCGAAATCGGTTGGATAGAATACGTTTAACTAAATGTACCATACCAACGCTTCTCGAGCTTGGTTTGTTTCGAGCTGCTTACTATTAAATCTTTTCTAAAACCGACACTACATATTGCAAATATTAGAAAGAGTTGCAAACATGGTCCTTGCTATTTTTCATTATACAAAGGGAGTTTTTTTCAGAAGCTTTTAGTCACTAAGAAAATTACAATAAAATAAATTAGAACTAGCTCAACTGATCCATATAAATACCAGTCGGAAGCATCCCCAAGACGCTGAATGCAGTGCCCCGCTGTATGGCAATGTTGATGCGCTGCGCCAAATAGTCACCAGCTCTCGGGGTTCACGTCGCTTCGACCAGATGATCAGATAATTTTTTTAAACCCTGCAGAACCTCGGTACCCCACGGACCAAGGGTTTCGACTCCTAGAGGAGCAAATGTGAAGGCTCTGTCGAGACCAGCATATTTGCGCCTCTTGAGATTTTCGGACAAATCTGCCGCCGCACCCGCCCTCACGGATTTCCTCAGAAGATGGGAAGGCGCAATTAAAACACACGAGGTAGGAATCGCACTTTCTCCCGAGTGATACATAGTGCTTTATACAACACATTCGAGGAAAATCATAGTTTTAAAATCTTCAAAAACACTCTACCTTATATTTCGAAAAGAAATAAGAAACTTTCCGAGCAGGTGTACCCTATAAAAGCTTTAATGAATAATGATGTAGGACGGCTTCCCACGACCCTTCAAACTAATTAATAATGCAACAATGCATGTTTGTTTCCATACAATTGACGTACCGACATAAAAGTTCAACTACGTTCGAGATTACAGGGTCGGATCGAGTTTCAAGGGTAACCTGACTACCGAACCAGACAGGGGAGTTCCTGACATTCCAATTTAATGGAATTACCAAGGCCGCTAACTACCAGCGCCGACACTGCATCGCCTATTGCAAACGTTATTCAAAATAAAACCTTCGGAACTTCGGCAAAATCGACGACATAACCGGGAACAACTAGTTAAAAGTTAGGCTGTTGTTGTCATTTATCAATGATATATTTTATTTGAACCTGAAATATACCTTAGTGTTCAAGTGGGATTTTTGAGATAAGAGGATTGTAAGGCCATTCTACTCAAAAACTATGAGAAAAATAGAAAAGTTTCTTGAGGGAACGAGACCTTTTTATGAAATAATAAAAACTACATACCTGTTAATTTTTTCATCTGATACCACAGCGGAATATCTGAGGTTTTTTTTCTTCCGAGAGGGCATAAATAAATAAGAGTTATGTTTCTTAAATTCTTTTCGCATGCAGGTGAGTTATTATAAAGTTCCTGACAATTTTCAGAAATAGTTCCGGAGATAATAAAAAAAGAAGTGAAATTATGCTCTGCTAACAGATATCTAATTTCGATTCGTCGAATGTAAGCCTTCACGTGACATTAACAGTCCCTGATGGATTTCATAACCAGTATTTAGTGTTCCATCCAGATTAGTGTTTTACGCACAGAACTTGATTTAAAGATATAACCGGTCCAGGTGTATTCGTAAATTCATTTGAGAGTTCATACAAGTAGTGTTAATACAAGACGGAACCCTAAAAATAATGAAATTAGAATTTTCCATTTACATACTGTATTGACATAGAAAATTACAATCAAATAAAAGAAATAAATTAGAACTAGTATTTACAATAGATGCAGACTGTTGTAAACAACCTATATGTAGCACCTTGTTGCGTGTCAAACATCATCATTCTGGGTCAACGGGTACCCTATAGATTTTGATCCATGGCGACAATGATTTTTTTTTTATTTTGTGAATTGACTTTAAATTTACGGTTTCGGATTTTTCCCTTTATTTGTGCTACGAGACCCTGCTTCATACCAAATTTTATGACTCGAGGTCTACGGGAAGTACCCTATAGGTTTATAGGTATGACAAAGTACAATATAACATTACAATACAATACAATACAAATATACTTTATTGCACACCAAGAAATCACAGAAAACAAAAAAAAAAACATTTTCATTGAAAACTCTGACGCGGTATTACCCGCAGGCGCATTTGTGAAAAACGACGCAGAGCCCGCATCAACGAGCGGCGAACTTGATAAACGCCCCTAAAAACAACATATTTTTACAGCATTATTACAAACACGTTTACGTCATAGAGTAGCTCACATACAGAAGGTTGGTACCTATTTTAGTAAGATTTCAGTAGTAAAACATTGTTCATAAGTCAATATCACGTTTAAGTACGTTTTTTCACAATGTAAACGACGAAAAAAGTAAAAATAATGGATCGTATGATACTGAAAGCGCTAGCTAATGTACCGATAGATTGAGGTCGTTACGGTGCCTCTCATGTTGTCATTGATATATGCGACAAAGGCCTATCAACGAGATTATCCTTCGTTCTACGGCCAATGAACCGCTCTTGTGTGATGCAGCATGCCTATCGTACTTAGTAGAAATTATTTATGTATAGAAAAAAAAAATTAAAAGATTTATCCCTTTAGTCCACGTTCGTAACTGATCTTTGATAACCAGATACGAACATGGAATTTTTTTCTTGCTTGATAACATTTACTAAGAATTTATAAGATTATCCAAATACCCTACATCGCTAAGCCAAGACACACGCTCTGTCTACCTCCCACTGATGAGCTGCTTAGTATCCCTGTTTACCGGCGTCTTTTTTATTTTAGCTAGTAGATGGGACTTAAGTATTCCCTCAGTGTAATCTGCCAACTTACTAAAAATAAAAGTAAAATGTTATTTATTGAGATAATAGCTAGTGTAACAGACAATAGGAGTACAAAGGCTCCTAACTGTGTATTATGTCAAAGCAACATTACTAACAAGTTAATGACTAATCTTAATTAGGTAAAGAAGAAACAAGTTTAAAAGAAAAACAATGTAGAGATAGTGATTTCGAGCTATTGCTTTTAAAACTACTTTGAAATGTATTTTACATTGTAACTTTGTGTTAAAGTTATGTCATTTGTTACGAATATCAATGCTTATACTTTAAGTGTTTTATGATCCATGCTTCCATGAAAAGTATAAAAAGTGAAACATTTATAATTATTTAATTTGTTAATAAACTTTAATTCTGATTAAATTTTCTATGGCGTCGAAGGACAGACCCGTAAATAAACATTCTTCAAATACTCAGGACACCGGAAATCCGTTAAATTGTAAATTTTGTAATAGTTATTGTACGTACCTAACTTTAAATGTGTGTACCTTGTATCGTCTAATAAACTACTTCATTTCATTTCTTATATGAGGATGTTAGCGAAAACAATGACAGGTAACTGACAGGCTGTTTTCAATATTTTTAAATCTGGAAATTGGGCCTTATATCGAAAATATGTAAATATTTACACATAATAATACTAAGGCGCGTCGCTCATTGCTCTGGTAAGTCGAGGCGAGGTCGAGGCACCTCGATGCCTCTCGAAAAGTTTGAAAAGTTTTGAAAATATTGAATTGATATGACAGCTAACGTACAACCCTGAAGAAAATTTCGACATCTCTTTCTTCTTGAACGTCCGGTCTACAGTTTTTCGGTGTTGTGTGCTTTCGGTATTCCGTTATGCGGTACTTTCTATATACCGTTCTCCGGTATTTCGACTTTCGATATTCCGTAGTACGGTCGTTCTTAGTATGGATATAGACCTATTTATAGGCCGTGTCGTGTCGTGATGCGTTCTGTCAAATGTATGAAATCCATTTGCTTCTGATGCGTCACGACACGTTAGTATGTTTTCGCTTTTAATGCAGAGTGGCGGCTGAGTCGCCTTCTTACTTTGCAGCTAAAATGACGTAATGTTAAATAAAAAATTCGTTCTCTTTTATTCATATCCAGAAAAACGCAAAAGCGTCTGCAGAGTTAAGCGTTGGCGTTTACCAGTTCCAATAAAAGAGTAATTCTCGTTAAGTGGGATAACATTACACTCTTAAAAGCTTTACAGGCTTAGGTACCTGAGAAAGCTGTAATTACTTATTCATTTTCCTTTGACGGTTAATCGTGAACATAAAAACAAACTCACAAAAGCATGGTAAGATATTCGTTATTCGATGGAAAGTCCCGACAAACACATGTATTTCTGCATTTGCATCGATTTATAGAGGTAGGTTAGGTATAATACCTATTGTACATCTTAATTTTTTTAACTAAAGACTGCCTTGTTAGCCCTGCGGTCCTGTATTCAATCGCTGGTCCCAGGTTCCAATCACGGGTCTGGTCAGTAATTTTAATTGGGATTCTCTAGCAAGAAAAGTTCAAAGTAAGCACGGATTTCGGAAGTTGGCAGTGTTACACCCCCGTGCCTCTGAAAGCAAGTTACACCATTGGTTCTGCGTCGTGTTGGTCTGCGTCGTCTCATCGGATTAAGAGAGTGAGAGAAAAGAGAGTATAACTATAAATAGAGTTTAATTATATACAAAGTTGAGACTGGCCCAAATTCTGCTAGGAGGACATCATCATCTTGTACTGTTTTGTACATTTAAACAACAATTTGAGTATATTTTTTACTACCTATCTAAACAAATAACGGAAAAACTAACAAACAAAATATTTTATTTTCTCGTGCCCCGCCCGATAGCGCTGAACCTCGATTGAAATATTTTTACGGCGAAATCGGTTGGATAGAATACGTTTACCTAAATGTACCATACCAACGCTTCTCGAGCTTGGTTTATTTCGAGCTGCTTACTATTAAATCTTTTCTAAAATCGACACTACATATTGCAAATATTAGAAAGAGTTGCAAACATGGTCCTTGCTATTTGTCATTATACAAAGGGAGTTTTTTCAGTAGCCGGGCCCGAACTTAATATTAACTTTTATGGTTTTTAATAGTACATTTTTTAATGGCAGAAGCTTTTAGTCACTAAGAAAATTACAATAAAATAAATTAGAACTAGCTCAACTGATCCATATAAATACCAGTCGGAAGCATCCCCAAGACGCTGAATGGCAATGTTGATGCGCTGCGCCAAATAGTCACCAGCTCTCGGGGTTCACGTCGCTTCGACCAGACGATCAGATAATTTTTTTAAACCCCGCAGAACCTCGGTACCCCACGGACCAAGGGTTTCGACTCCTAGAGGAACAAATGTGAAGGCTCTGTCGAGACCAGCATATTTGCGCCTCTTGAGATTTTCGGACGAATCTGCCGCCGCACCCGCCCTCACGGATTTTCTCAGAAGATGGAAAGGCGCAATTAAAACACACGAGGTAGGAATCGCACTTTCTCCCGAGTGATACGTAGTGCTTTATACAAAACATTCGAGGAATATCATCGTTTTAAAATCTTCAAAATCACTCTACCTTATATTTCGAAAAGAAATAAGAAACTTTCCGAGCAGGTGTACCCTATAAAAGCTTTAATGAATAATGATGTAGGACGGCTTCCCACGACCCTTCAAACTAATTAATAATGCAACAATGCATGTTTGTTTCCATACAATTGACGTACCGACATAAAAGTTCAACTACGTTCGAGATTACAGGGTCGGATCGAGTTTCAAGGGTAACCTGACTACCGAACCAGACAGGGGAGTTCCTGACATTCCAATTTAATGGAATTACCAAGGCCGCTAACTACCAGCGCCGACACTGCATCGCCTATTGCAAACGCTATTCAAAATAAAACCTTCGGAACTTCGGCAAAATCGACGACATAACCGGGAACAACTAGTTAAAAGTTAGGCTGTTGTTGTCATTTATTAATGATATATTTTATTTGAACCTGATTTAAGGATACCTTAGTGTTCAAGTGGGATTTTTGAGATTAGGGGATTGTAAGGCCATTCTACTCAAAAACTATGAGAAAAATAGAAAAGTTTCTTTAGGGAACGAGACCTTTTATGAAATAATAAAAACTGCAAACCTGTTAATTTTTTCATCTGATACCAGAGCGGAATATCTGAGGTTTTTTTTCTTCCGAGAGGGCATTAATAAATAAGAGTTATGTTTCTTAAATTCTTTTCGCATGCAGGTGAGTTATTATAAAGTTCCTGACAATTTTCAGAAATAGTTCTGTGAAATTATGCTCTGCTAACAGATATCTAATTTCGATTCGTCGAATGTAAGCCTTCACGTGACATTAACAGTCCCTGATGGATTTCATAACCGGTATTTAGTGTTCCAGATTAGTGTTTTACGCACAGAACTTGATTTAAAGATATAACCGCTCCAGGTGTATCCGTAAATTCATTTGAGAGTTCATAAAAGTAGTGTTAATACAAGACAGAACCCTAAAAATCATGAAATTAGAATTTTCCATTTACATACTATATTGACATAGAATTACAATCAAATAATAGAAATAAATTAGAACTAGTATTTACAATAGACGCAGACTGTTGTAAACAACCTATATGTAGCACCTTGTTGCGGGTCAAACATCATCATTCTAGGTCAACGGGTACCCTATAGATTTTGATCCATGGCGACAATGAATTTTTTTTTATTTTGTGAATTGACTTTAAATTTACGGTTTCGGATTTTTCCCTTTATTTGTGCTACGAGACCCTGCTTCATACCAAATTTTATGACTCGAGGTCTACGGGAAGTACCCTATAGGTTTTGGTCTATGGCGTGAATCGAAAGTATTATTTTTGTGAATTAACTACAAATTAAATCTTTTTAAACTTTCGCGATTTGATAGCATAATTGTTATTAATAAAAGGTACACGATAAATGCCCGATAAAGTTATTGACTACAAATTTACGGTTTTCGGATTTTTCTTTTAATCTTAGCATACTTTGGATATTTTTGATATTTTTCTGTTTGTAGAAAAATCGTACCTTTTACTCGATGCAATAAATGTGAATTCTTTGAAAGCGCTGTTCTTGTTTGCATTCACGTTGGTTGGTTTAAATTTTTAACTTGCGCCATTTTCAAAGAGAACGAATAAGACAGTCATCCTTATAAAACTTTTACCAAGTAACAAAAATTGATGAAATAATAGAAATGCTTAGAAAAAGGAGAACGTGCGCAAACCTTTATACTAATTCAATACTATATAATATTGTTTATATAATGTTGTTAAAGTTTGTGCAATCTGAACTTTTGTTACCTAGGATCTCCAAAACTACTGATACATAATTATCAAGATGAAATTTAGCGGACGTTTAGAGCAAAGCCTAACTTAGATAATAGGCTACTTTTTATACCGAAAATACGCGTGCGAAGCCGCGGGCAGAAGCTAGTCTTTTATAAAATCAAGAGCTATTTCACAGTCTAGCGCTGCTACCACCAGACTCGAAACAAAAGGTATATGTCGATCAATAGCAACCAATAAATGCCTCCCTTAATTTAAACGAGCACACAAACAACACACAAATGAAAACCTACATCTCCTAAAACGGTTGGTTCCGCGGGAGAATAAGGCCAAAACCAAGAGAATACATCAAACAAAACCGACAAAACTTTACGTGCCTATGAATTTCAATGTGAGAGGATGTCGGAGAGGGAAGATTGGATGAATTAGAATATTAGGAAGTAAAAAAGATTGGTACAAAAATTTTAGATTCTTAAAACTTTAATCATGATGTACAAAACTTGCAAAATAAGTAGAATAATGGTGTCGGTTTCTCAATCGAAACAAATTGAAACAACACTTCATCTCAACCTCAAAAGGAGTGTGTCTTATAAGGTCGTATAGGCATTTCGAAACGAAAACAAGATATTAATTAAAAATTTTAAAAACCCCCGACAGGTTTCCGTGAAACATGGCTAAGAAAACTTGGGATAAAATTATCTCTAAAACAAAAAAAACTAAACGAACATCTGTTCATCCCTTTGGGAGCTACGATACCACAGAAAGATACACAGACACGTTAAACTTATACCACCCTCTCTTTTTGCGTCGGGGGTTAATCTCTGTGGAGATGCATGGAGGAGGCCTTAGTCCGAAGATGGCTGCACAAATTATAGACAATGACAATGCATGTAAGTACAGGTAAAAGTTTATATAAAAAAACTAGATACGAATACATATTTATAAATTTAATTCAACCTATTTATTTCTAGTAAGTAAATTTTTATATCAGAAATGTTTGATAAGGTTTGGAAATAAAAGGCTTATTATTATGGAACGAGACACAGAGCTGTACTATGGTTGTACACTTTGTTTCTTTAGTGCCAATGTAATCCAAAGGTTACGCTTGAATAAGTGATGTTGTGCGTTCAAGTTGAACCCCAATAAGGTATTACTGGTAGGTATTACTTAGCAGGAGTCTGGGTGGTGGGTAAACTTTTTGTAGGTACGTTACTTACTTCGAATGTATTGCAAAAACATAATTATAATATTTATATCACGAACTTCGTATCCTAGAAACTTATGTCTATATCGGGAATTTGAAGAATTATCAATAATACTGAATGCTTATACTGATTTAATTCATTAAGTACTTTACTTTTTAATCGACTCACTTCGTTCGATCCACCAAAAAAAGTCACCAAGTTCTTACTTATTACAAAACCAAGGCCAAGCTGAGTCGATAAATTTACCGGCATCCAAATACAGTCAACGACCGTCTTGCGACATGAACGAATCCATTATAGGATTTTGGAATCTCTTGTCCTTTGTATAATTATGAAACAACTCAATAAAATGTTCACGTGACATAGGTAACACGAATGTTCGGTAAAAGGAGCTTCGTTCAGAATCCAACAAACCATTTAATTATAATTATCATTATTATAATATATAACCCTTGAAAAATCTGGATTACATGATTAAAATACTGAATTACATGATACCATTATGAAGGTAAATTAAATATGAACAAAACTCTTTGCTGGTTTCTTTATGACACGAACACAAACACACACCTAATACTCATTTGAGGTTTAGACGATATAGGACACGTTCTTTCTAAGTCATTGCTTTATCTGTCCATCTCTTACTATACCTCACACACTTCTGGTTATAACTATAATCTGTTTCTGACTGTATTCGTCGACTTCTGGATAGGACGACCTTCGGTACAGCCAGCATGAGCATGAGAGTTGGAAGATGATACCTACCCATTATATTATAAAACATATATTATAAAACTTACGAGGAAACAAGGGCCCTACGGGAGTTTACGTATGTATGTAGGTTTATATACACAAACTTCCGTATGTTGCTTATTTTCACTTCTCACACAAACTAGTCTTGTCCAAAAGTAGCAGAAAGTTTCATGTCAACCAGAGTTGCGGCATGCGGCATTTGACCGAAGTACGACCGCAAACGCATCGCGATAGCTCGCGATGTTCGTTCTCGCTTATTTCCGGACGGACGGGCCATTTTCGTGCGGTATAATAAAAAAGCAGCTCGGAACTACTTGTGATTTGATTACATATTTTCGTGCCAAAATTTTAGATTTCGTTCGAGTGGAGCAAGGGTTTCTCAAAGTGGGTAGGCGACACCTGAGGGGGTCGCCATTTGATGCTTGGCGGTTCACAACAAGATTATGTAATAGCGAGTGGTGACGACATCTATCATGTTTTTTCCAAATCACCTGGTCCTCGACATTTGTACGCTCTTATATGTCACTACACCAGTAACTTCAACCCGCTGTCAAAGTCAATATGACTGTGAGAACGCTTGTCAAGAAAGAAGATAGTGTAGACACACACTTGGCGTTTTTTCGCAAGAGACATCGCCGTTTCGTTCGCCATAACAGAAAAAAAAAGTCGCTAATTACCGCAATATTTTACGAAAACTGAAGACCGCATTATAACCCGCTGTAAAACCTACGCTGGAGTGTTTTCGCATAATACCTAGCGCGTATGGAGTACATTATTTCTTCATGATTTATGGTGAGCGCCACCACGCTGTTTCAAATGAGCCATTATGGGAGTAGTGGAGTCCTGCCCTGCCTTCGGCGTTCCTGGAAGACCAGCTGAAGAGATATCCAGGTCAGCAAAATTCAAATGTACGCACATTTGCATCTTCGTTTACCATAAATTTGGTCAAAACTAGCTTGACTTTTCAATCCATCTTTCAATCAATACCTAAGTTACAGGCTATTTACAGTATTCCCTGGGCTGGATGGATAGCAAGCGCGTGCGACACGCATGTTGGTTGTCTTTTTGCTAAGAACAGAAAATCAAAACAGTTTTTTGTTTTTAAATCTCTGACACTGCGGAGGACCCCATCGGTTAGGGGTTCGCAGTCGTTTGGGAACTTTAACAGAGGTACGTGGGGCTATAAGTTTCAGAAACCCTGGAGTATTAATCGAGCACTCGAAACACGAAATTTTGAACATTATTACATTATAGTTGGCATCCATATATGTAGGCCAAACTGTATCGTAAATACATCGAAAACACCCAGGACCTGGAACAGATATTTGCAGATCATAAAAACATTTGTAGGGCAACGGGATCCGAACAAGAAACCTGCGCTTCAGGCCGACCAGGGCGACCTCTAGGCCACAGAGGGCGACACGGCATCCTTTACGTCATAGAAGTTGCTATGCTAGTAACATTGATGTTATATTATGGCATATTTAAGTCGAATAATTTGACTTGATAATCCCTTCGTTCTGTCCGGAATGATTCTGTCCGTATCTCCAGCTATTTCCGTTTGCCTATAGAAATTACAACCTTTATTAATTACTATTTTGCAAACTTTTAATTGACACCTACAACAGCCGCCGTTTCATTATACGAACTACATTCGTAAGCTGAAACGGCGGCTATTGTATTTTTATTCAAAATAAAATAATGGGTCTGGTAAATCATTGTCTATCCAGCCAGACGCGACGATGCTTTTCAAAAGGTTTTTCACCATAATGGGGTTATCTGTCATTCGTACAGACTTCTTTTGTTCAGAGAGCTTTTATTACTAACTAAAAGGGCATCCTAGGGGTCTTGGTGTGAGGTGAAGGGCTATAGGTTCATTTCATTATGTCATCTGTAAATTTTGTTTCTAACTTCAAATTACAGACTCTACTTACGTTACTTTTTCATAACTTTTAAGTTATTAACATAGGTATACAAATTAACATAGCCTAGTCAGTACATACAACATAAAAATATATGTATACCTCAAGCTGAATACAGATCTCCTTTTTTTTCGAGGTCTAACCGACCAAGTCAAGAAAGGGTAAAGTGAAGGGTGGATATTAAAATATTTTGGAAGGAAACATCTGAATATATAAAAACTTCGTGTTCTGACAGTCAACTAGGTATCTAGTTCTCCATAAACGGCAAAAATGTATTTGTGGTGAGAACCTGTGGTGCGAAACAGCGCTACACCTAGTATTGAAGTATTGGCATCGCTTTCTTGTGTTACGTGACATGGACAGGACAGAGTACATTTTTAAGATTTTTATTGAAAACTGTTAATAAATCGTCACTTATCTACGACGTGCTTAAATCTGATTAGCAAATGATTAGTCGGGGGTTAACAAGGCGCTTATCAGGAGGAGGCCTGCGTCTGGTTGAGGAGTCGGGGGTTAGCCCCATATCATATTTCAATCTTAGATGTTCTAGATGTCAGTCTGAAGCCCATTATACAGGGTTGCTTTTTGAGATGAATAGGAGTGGATGGCCGAATCCGAAACCAAGATCGTTAGAGAAAAGTCGTGAAAGGAGTCATGACCTCGATTTATAAGAAAACAAAAACTGAATTAAAAAATCTTTTTACTTTTGCAGGAAATCAAATAGATAGATTTTTAAAAAAATATGACAACCTTTATTTTTCCACCAACGAATTCAGTGGCTTATAAAAATTAATATTTGCAAACTTCTGTTTGCAAATATTAATCCTTATCAGCATTATTTTCAATGCAAGGAAATGGTTATTTTTTACAATTTTGATTTGAATAACAAGCAGCAATGTAATTTTTTTTTATAACCTTTTCTAACAACTGGTGTACTTGCCGCTAGAAAGAATACTTACCTCGTATTTTAATAAGGTTTATACTCGATAATTTTTTTATTTGTTATCCTCGATAAAACATCTATTTGTACTGAATTTTGTAAACTTTCATGAAAAATTTTAAATATACCTATGCTATTTTTGTTTTCTCATAAATTGTTACCATGACTCCTTTCACAACTTTTCTCAACTCTCATGGTTTCTGATTTGGCCATCCACTCTTATCTCAAAAAGCCACCCTATATATTATTTACTCTTTGGTCTGAAGATACAGCGAGAAAATAAAATCTTAATGTTGATATAAGAACTGAGACCTGGAGAAGCTTTATTCTTATAAAGGACACAGGAATTTACACCACTCGCTCGAAATCGGGGACTTTGCTGCTGAAATCGATGATAACTTAAAAAAGAGGTTCTAATTTGGAACGTTAATAAGGAATAAATGGTATGCTCACCGATTCCTATCAATATTTCTGGGTAATTTTTATTTTTGAGATTGAAAATTTATAATAACATGAAAACGTCTTTGTAATATAAATTATGGTAGATTATTTTTATTTAGACCTGGTATGCTAGATTATTTAGAGTTAATAAAAAAAATTGTTAACGAGTTTGCAGCCCCGATTGATAGGGTTTCTAAGTATACATTTATTTTATTTATGGAAATAAAGAGATTTGATTTGATTAGAAAACTCATCAAAAGGACGATGGATTGCTGACTGAGTTTACTTAACTTGCAATTTCAAACACATCGTTCAAACATTGGCTCTCTTCCTGTCCGGTAATAACCCTGTATGTACTAGTGTCGTGGATTGGATTGGAATCGAGCAGTAATTACGTGTCGTACATAAGTTACCGAGTTAGTTGGTTTGAGATTTTCCTTTATTTAATAGATGCCAAACCAGTTGAATATTGTAACATTTCCTGTGTTTTATTTCACACATTATGTTCAAAACATGGAAATGCAAGGAAAAAAACATCGGATGAAAAATGCGTTTGGACTACTTAGTAGTACCATTAATTAGGTGAGATGCTTTATTATATCAACCGTTAGGAAACTGATTCAAAATTTATGTAACCAAACTTCGATAGCATTCCTTCATTTATGCGAGGGTGCAATGCCCTGAAAAGATCTCGATGAGAATCAGAACACACGACCCCATTGATTCCATTCCATGCAAAACGAATGTGGTCATCAACATAAGTGGCGCGTCCTAGAAAGAACTCTACGGAGGTATAAACTTTCCGAAGCGATTTGTGACTGATTTTATAAAGTGAATCCCTTCATCGAAAAGTAACATAAATATGGCAAGCATTTTTGCCAGACATCTAGGCTTATTCCAGTTCACCCCTTGACGATTCCCCTTTAAGGGAGAAAACTGAAAAATTTATAATATTTAATACAGCGAATACCTTACATAATTAGTTTTTTTTTTATTATACCTACAAAATACCCAGAACGCCCGGAGCAAATATTTGCAGATAGTACAAACATTTGTTCCAAGGCGAAATTCGAACCCATAACGTCCTGCGTTGCAGGTCGACCTATGCCCGCCGCGAAATACTGTCTTAATATTTGGGGCATATAGTCGAACGTAGAGCACTGGCAGTCAGAGGAAATATGATTGCACGCAGGTTCGCTAATGAGGTCCGTATCGTTTTTAGTTGAGAATGCAGATTTATAGAGCTAATAAATCCATAACACACAGTGCAAAGATTTTTGATCTACGACAAAAATTGACGAAGTTATGAACAAATTACTAGCGAAGTTCACTGAGTGACCGTCGCGGGTGCGTGTGACGTCACTCGCTCGGTCGCCGCCCGTTCACCATAGGCAATATCAGTTTTTAGTGATTTACTCCGAAACTATAAGTTTAGGAAAAAATAACAGAACCAGATAGGCTCAATTTTGAGAAACCCATCGAATGAATGTTTTTTTTTTCATATTTTTTTCATTTAGTGGGTGGTTCTATTGAAATTGCTATAACTTTACTGATCCTCAGGCGAAATTAGCTCTGTTTAGAGCATAGCATCAGTAATTTAACACCAGCAGCCTGTGTTAATTTCACCTAAACCTCACTCAGTGCTCTACGCGTCCAATTCAATAATATTCTCAAAATTATTATTGGGGCTACATACCACGCTATTGTAGCGCATCGGGAATGTTTGCGGATGCAAGGACGGTTTTACCGCAATAAAACGCGTTGTCTCACTACTGGCCGTATTCGTGGTAGTCCTAATCGCATTCTACACCTGACTGACTAGCGACCCACCCCGGCTTCGCACGGGTACAATGCTGATATTAAATATACTACAGAATCGCCCCCCCGGCCGATACTGCCGCAACCGCTATGTCCCTGCATTTTAAATCTGTAATATCTTCGAAAATATTCATCTAAATTACATGCTGTAAAGAGCCATTGATCTATATTAAATGCACAATGTATTTAAGGTACTTAATTGGATAAGGATTAATGCTGTATTGCTTAAAATCGCTTCGTAAATAAACCATTATTTCTCGTAAAAAGTAAAGTATAAAAATGGTTATTGTGGGTTATCTCTACGAGATAGACATATACCATCGTGGACTTTTTTGTAGACTTTTAATGGTGTACAATACTGTAGTACAATATTTTGATCTATCTTGTAGGGTTCAGCCAGCGTTTGCAATGTAAGCCCAAAAAAATGTATATTTTAAGACATCACATTAGAAACCTCTATAATTATCAGTGTTTCTCTACTATATTATGCATGTGTTATACATACAAACCTTCCTCTTGAATCACTCTACCTATTAAAAAAACCGCATCAAAATCCGTTGCGTAGTTTTAAAGATCTAAGCATACATAGGGACAGACAGACAGACAGCGGGAAGCGATTTTGTTTTATACTATGTAAAGATACCTGATAAGTATAAAATTTGTTTTTTTTTTTTTATTATTAAAACCATTTGTTCGATGTGTGCAATTAATGCAGTGTCTTATTTGTAAGTAAAGTATATTCCTACACATTTTATGTTCCTATAGATGTACCTACAGATTTTTATAGCGATTTGTTATTCTTCTGTATTTCATTTTAGTAATTCTTTGTGCAATGCTTGTGAACTTTAAAAGAATATTATTTCGATCATTCCGTGGACTAACAGGTATGCAGTTTCAGGCGGATACGGGAGAAATTTACAATTTTTCTGTTTTTATTTTATTTTATTTTCCTGCGTTTTACAAGTAATGTAAGCTGAAAAGTAGTTTTGCGGTGATTGTACAACATTTCATATGAACTCATACGTACTAAAACTAAGTTCATTTCAACAGTAGTTACAGAGAGTGTATTGACATTAACTTGATTTTGGTTACAAATCTTTTAAAACATCAAAGGCAGGCGCGAGAAACCATAGTCATACTATCCTCCTAGCCGAATTTCGACCACGGCGGCCAGTCTCATCAGATACTAGCCAGATGCACAGGACATATTATAGTGCACAAGTGTGCGCACAAACATAGGTGCACTCTCTGTTCCCACAATCTCGTAATCCGATGGGACAGCAGACCGACACGACCGGGGAGAGGTCATGCGCAGGACCAACGGCTTAACGTGCTTTCCGAGGCACAGGGGTGTAACACCACCAACTTCCTGACTCCTAGGCTGCTACTACGATGTTTTCTTGCTAGAAAAACCGCAATAACAACTATTGGCCCGACCCGGGATTTGAACCCAGGACCTCATAATCAGCGGTTGAACAAGCCGACTGCTAGACCAACGAGACGAGAAACCATAGTAGGAGCTGGTACAACTACACATAAACAAGTCCACTTCATAGATACACTACCTCAGCATCCATACAATGTTCAATCAGCACGCTTCGAGCGCTAGCAAAACAATCACTGCAGCAATCACGTCCAATAATTGCGTTTTCTGAATTTAATCACACTAATATTACAAATGCGAAAGCTTGGATGTTTGGATGCATTAATTTTTGGTACCTCTTCACGCGAAACCTACTAAATGGATCGGGCTGAGATTTTGCATATACTCGTAAGTCGTTTTAAGCCTCTAACAAAACGTAGGCTACTTTTTATTCCATAAATCAGTTCTCATGGGATAGAAATAACCTTCCATAGAAATATCGTGTGCGAGGCCGCGGGCAGATACTAGTTATGTAATAATAATAAATAACTCTTTATTCACAAAGAAAATTACAATCAAAATCAACTTATAGAAATAAATTACAGCTGGTAAGTATTTGCAATTGAAACAATTGAGCTAAATGCAGACTGTACAGGTAGCTCAACTGATCCATATCAATACCAGTCGGAAGCACCCCCAATACGCTGGCTGCATTGCCCCGCTGTATGGCAATGTTGATGCACTGCGACAAATACTCACCAGCTTCGCGCCCACCAGGGTTCGCGTCGCTTCGACCAGATGATCAGATATTTTTTTTTAAACCCGAAGAGCCTCGGTACCCCACGGACCTAGGGTCTCAACTCCAAGGGGAGCAAATGTGTAGGCTTTGCCGAAACCTGCATATTTGCGCCTCTTGAGATCTTCGGCCAAATCTGCCGCCGCCCCCGCCCTCGCGAATGTCCTCGGAAGATGGGAGGCGCAAGTGTGTCGACGCAGGTAGCGTCCCACACAATGGGCCTCCCCAACTCTCATGGGACTAGTGTCATACCGTCGGGCCTCTTACCATCGTCACGTAACAGACGATTCGGTTCGAGAATAGCTGGTACGTTAGCGGCGACAAAGGCCCGCCGGATGATCTCGTTAAGGCTGGCGTGGCGAGATATCCGACCGGCGGCCCTAGTACACGATAATCCGTGATGACCAAGCTTTTGACAGCAGCACCGCACTGGCATTGATGAGGCGCGTAACACCATGCACCCAACCGAAGACATGTTGCGAAACGGAAAGTTACGTTATCCAATAAAGTACCAGTGTTATATGAAGGAAATGCTTGCAACCAATGACCTGACTCCCATTTAGAAACGGCCAGGAGGCGGGCACGATCCGCAGAGCTGGAGCACGTTTGTAACAAACAATTCCGTATCAATAATAAATAAATAATAATAATAAAAAGAAAATATTAAATCAATTAGCACTAGCATGAATATCATAATGTACCTAGATCCGCACCATTCGGTAATGCTATATGAATTGTCCAGCATTATTATTATTATATCGGTATGATTGATTCATTTGACATTATCACCTCAAAATCTGAATGAAGAGAAACTGTCGCCTGTCAACTATTGGAACTAGGCCTCCATAAGTATTTGTCACTGAAATTTCGGTCCTTAGAATTGTTTATATGTAAAAATGTATGAAAAACTGAAGAGTTATAAAAGTCCTCCGAAAACGGCCCTTTCGTAAGCGAGATCAGTCTCGCTTACGAAAGGGCCGTTTTCGGAGGTTCTGACCACACGTTTGCGGCCGTAATTTGCAACTGCGGATGAAAATAACTAGGTACCTAGGCTTCCAGTGTCGACAGTTGTGACGTCAGCGTGGTTAATTGCTAGAAACACCTTAATTAATGTTGCATATTCGGACACTTTTCATTCATATTTCAAGCTTATTGTATGTAACACTAGCTTCTGCCCGGGGCTTCGCACGCGTTTTTCGGTATAGTTAGTAGCCTATTGTTTAAGTTAGGCTACTTTCTAAATGTATGCCAAATTTCAACTTGATCTGTTCAGTAGTTTTGGAGATCCTAGGTAACAAAAATTTCACATTTCACAAACTTTCGCATTTATATTATTAGAATTAGATATTAGAAGGAAGAAGGATGCATATAATCCGGTCTCTCTCTACTATAAGTGTGCATGTGTCAAAAGTGAAATAAAACACGAAGAATATACCTACACGATAATGTAGGTAGTTTATTTTATGTAACCATATTATTTTTTAAATTGTGGTTTTTCATTGCAATTACAAAGTCAGTCAACTAGCACTTATTTTTCAGACTCCGGCATCAATTCAATTAGCAAGCGGGACTGACTGTTCTCTGTGGTTGCTGTAATTAAACGTTGTATCTACTCCGCCCGCGCAAATGTGTCTGACTCGAAACTTACAGCTTTACTACACAAAAGTTAGACATCTGTTGAGCGCGTGTTTACCAAAAGCGTTACCACAAAACTGCGTTTTACGGTTTACAGATAGACACGGCTTAAGCATAGTTTAAACGAGTTAAACTCTTGTTTAACCCATGTCTAACTGTTTAGACACTGTTTAGCTAAACGCTTGTTAGACTAGTGTTTACGTTGGTTTTTGTAGTACCGCTGTTAGTTTCTTGCGAGGATTACTCGTACTAATGAAATAAAATAAATAAATAATGCTGGACAATTCACACAGCATTATCTAGCCCCAAGCTAAGCAGAGCTTGTGTTATGGGTACTAGATAACTGATATACTTAATACAATACACTACATAGATAGATAATATTTATTATACATAGAAAACACCCAGACAACGAAACAAATTTCTGCAGATCGTACACAAATTTGTTCCGAGGCGGGAATCGAACCCGCAACCTCCTGCGTCGCAGGCGGACCTTCGCCCGCTGCGCCATGGACGTCAGTCAGTACAAAAATACAGCACACGTTGGCCGAGTCACGGCAAGCCTTGACGCTAAGGCCGCGGCCACACTCCAAGCGTCCAGCTTAGCTTGGCATGTAGTGAGGCGATGTCTGTTTACTGTTTTTTTTTTCTGTAGACGCCTGGTGCGTGTGGGGATAAAATATAAACAAAGCCGCCAGTCAAAGTAACAAAGCTACGCAACAAGCAAGACGGTCCTATGCGGCCAACCTACGCGCTTCTAGTACAGCCGTTCTCTAAAAAGCTATGGTCGCACCATCGCTGAGGCTGGGCAGTGAATGCGTTAATCGAATACCGCCACCACCCAGCACAAACATGTGCACTCAATGGCCTTAAGCTCACAACTACATTTTGCAGTGACAAAATAGCTATTTTGTGCTTGTGGCTTCCCACAATTTTCAAACGAGTGGCCCGCGAGTCATCTGATACCGTCAATATAAAATGTATCTAAAAGTTAAGCGTTAAAGCCTATATTTGAATGCAAATGTTCGTGTTGTGCAGCAGCTGTGCTTTTGAGGTGTGCGACAAACTCTAGGCTTGTACAGGTTGTCAAATCGGTTAGCATTTTTCAGGTACACGGCAAGTAGGCGAGGGAACCTAGGGTGCGAAAACAGAGATTACCGGATATATATCTATGGAGATCACAAATTATTATTTAATGGTTAATATTCTGGGTGTATTCTGTGTGTTTATGTATATAGGTAATCAATATTTTAATTGGTATGATAAAACTAACGTACTCGTACAACCCTGAAGAAAATTTCGACATTGCGTACTTTCGATTTCGTGATCTTTCGGTATAGCGTACATTCGAGATTGTGTTTGTCCGGTCTACAGTTTTTCGGTGTTGTGTGCTTTCGGTATTCCGTGATGCGGCCTCACGTGCTTCCGGTATCCCGATCTGCGGTTTCGTGTACTTTCGATATACCGTTATCCGGTATTTTGACTTCCGGTATTCCGTAGGACAGTCTATAAATTATATATATTTGTAATTTATGGTGTTAAGTACATCCAGGACCCATAACACAAACTCTGCTTAGTTTGGGGCTAGTTAATAAAGGATCTATTCCCAGTAGTTTTTTTATTAATTTTTTGTTCAGTAGGTATAAGATTTCAGTCATGAATCTAAACTTAATTAGCAAGACACAAGTTTACTTATTTGGATAGAGTGGCTATTTAACACGATGAAGTGGTACACTCAATTATCGTCGTAAACTATATTTCTTATACTATTAACATTAATATTATATTGAAAAATCAACTAGAATAATCTTCAATTCGTTATCGCTGGCCTAAATAAATAAAAACTTTCCCGATAACTATATTTCTAGACGACCATCTTTTAGAAAAGTAGAAACCACTTTTCTAGAAGATCGTTAATGAACTTAAATAATTAAGTGACGGCGGTCGACGGACCATCGAGAGATTTAATACTAATCTAATAAATAGAACTAATCTAATAAATTAAATTATTTTTTTTTTCTTTTTCTTTCGAGATAAATGTGACAGTTTTGATTTAAGAGGGCGCATTGCGCGCCATTTTGTAAACAGGATAGGCATAGGATTTCGCGTTCATAGGAGCGAGACGGAACATACGTTTTTGGATTAACAAGCGTTTTTCGACTAACAAGAAAACTAGTTATTTACAGAAAAATACACAACTTTTGAAGAAACTGTATTAAGGAACCAAAGAATTAGTAATAACCTACGAATCAAAACAAAAATCTTTTCTATAGACCCCACGCACGGTTCCTGAGATCTCGACCAAATTAGGTGTAAAACAGTACACATTCATGTTTTTTTTTCGCGATCGTATTGTGTAAAGAAAAAAGTTTCAATTTTATCTATGTAAATCTAGTTTTTTACCACGGGGATCCCGTGAGTACCTACTGAGATCTAGGCCTAGATTGACAAGCAAACCTGCTAGGTTCAGACCTTAAGTTTATATTAAGAGTTAGCTGTCAATCAAAAGTAGGTACCTAGCTCATTGCTTAAAAAAAATTATAACTACTCAGCCCATACTTATTTACCCTTTGTTAGTAATCGGCCTGCGCTTTATCGCTGTATACTATATATTATATACTATAAACTATAATATATATTTATATAGAGTCCAAAGATTACGTAAAGATTATTCCAGTTGTTTTTTTCATAAAATATTATTGTAAATAGTATAATAAATATATTTTACCACAATAACTCAATGTGTTCCTTTTTATTCCGGAACAACGCGTGTAATGCCGCGGGCAAGCATTAAAACAAATCAATAAAATAAATCATTTTTTTGTATTGATTTTCTGATTCTAAAAGTAAAGTCGCCCGAGGTAATCTCTGTAAGATAATACAAAAAATTGTAAGTAATAATAACAAAATCAATTACAACTTCAAACTTTTTCATAAACTAAATCAATTGACATTAAAAATTGAATTGGTAACGCATTAGCACATGACTGTTGACTTTCAGACGAACTGACAGAAAATAAATGCGTGGACGTAGTACCTGTAAGTATCTACCTACCGCTACTTCGTCTTCGTCGCACGAACAAAAAAGAATCCTAGAATGCTAACTTAGAGTCATTCGTAGCACCTAAGGCACAGTAGATAAATAGTACAGTACAATGACTCAGCCGTGTCCTTGAACTTTATACCTACAGTTGAGCGTAGCGTTAGGGTTAGTACCTACAAAAAGTAAGACAGAGGTGTGTAGGTAGGTATAGGTATTTTTATTGAATGTGTGTGGTTTGAGTTTAGGAATTAAACATATCATGTAAATTTAATGATTAATTTGATAGTAAATTCTTAATTACAAGTTAGTTACAAAAAAATACTTGCGTCTATTGCGATCAGTTCTAAAGGCCCTTTCCCATAAATTTTTAATGATAGTACCTGGTACCTATCATTTTGTCCATCTCCCACCTCCGAAGAGATGAACAATAAAGCGAAGGCCAAGTGTGCGTGTCGACTTCGCACATTTAGGGTTCCGTGCCAAAATTAGGTCTTCTAAACATTTAATATAGAATACATTTTGATCGCAAAACAAGTTAGTTGGAAAAAATAAGGGAATTTCAGATAAAAAAATATATAGTGATAAGTCAATATTTAATATTTGTTAGTAACATTACTTATACTTCGGGTACGGAACCCTGAAACTTGGTAAAGACTAATAAAAAAGCAATATTTATTTTACCTTTCAGCATAAGCAGGAAGTCGAAAAAATGACAGTGTTGGTTTAACCAACGTTGAATTTAGGCACCCGTAAACACTGCAGTATACTCGTTGTCGTGATGCCGCCATTATTTAATTTATTATTCGTCGCGCACTTTGCAACGTTGAAGTATCGAAACGGAGGCGGACAGCGCGGGCGTCGCGGCAAAACAAACTCATCCAGCGCAGCTACCAGTCCCGGCGCGCGCGGCGTGACACTGGATAGATTTGTCTTGCGAAGATTGGTTAGCGGCCTTGTAAATGACGCTTATGTGTGCGTGAGTCAATTCGGCCGCTCTTGTATGGAGTGCGAGTACTGTACTATTTATCTACTGTGCCTAAGGGCACTTAACTCAATCACTTGATTGTCGGAACAATTGCTTTAAACGTTGCTTGTTCTGTTGTGTGCACATAATCACAACACAAAGATAAAATAGAAGACGAAACACCACCGAATACTATAGTGTACTACACAGTACAGTACGTATACGAACGTCTGCGTAATAGTCTCTAGCTTTGATTATTTTGTGTCTCTTGTCTTCAGCGGGCGGGCGGCGCGGCGGCGGGCGCGGCCACAGAACTATATCAAGATAGAAGTAAAAAGTGTTCTGTAAGTACCTCGCGTGCCGAAAAAAGGGGCTGGAGAGCCTCGCTCGTTGCTCGCGGCGAACTTCAGTTGGCTCCCGACCGCTTTCCACGTGCGACGTCATGTTTTAAAAACAGAATACCTTGTTGTTCAATCATTAACCACTTTCTATGCTGGTGTTTGAACACACCAGCACAAAAAGTGGAACTTGTTGATCGACGTACTTCCTTTCATCGGTAAGTACTCTTTGTCGTAAAATATCTGTTATTGTTAATAACTTATTTTGTTGCTTTGTATTATTTTCGTCAAAACAATAGCGGGCGATGTGTGTTCAATGCTTCTTTTCCATGGCAGCTTTAATGTGACACACCAGACTTGGACTGCGTTCAAATCCAGCGATGCAAAAAATAAGTAACTCAAACTGTCGCGACACGTTCAAAAGTAAGTAAACAGTGCTGTACACTGTGATTTTTGAAGACGATTTCCGAAAGCAGAGGAAACAAATTATTTCATTTTTACATTATTTTATTTATTATGTAGCTACATAATGTAGGTAGTGAAAACAGTACAGGTTATCCGACTATTGATGTAGTGATTATGTCAAATGATAAAAGGTATTAATATTAATAAATAAATAATTAATGCTGGACAATTCACACAACGTCATCTAGCCTCAAGCTAAGCAGATCTTCTGTTATGGGAACTAGATAACTGATACACAAGCTCTGCTTAGCTTCGGGCTTGAAGCTGTGTAGTGTCCAGCAGTATTTTATATAGCAGTGTGTGTGTGTGTGTGTGTGTGTGTGTGTGTGTGTGTGTGTGTGTGTGTGTGTGTGTGTGTGTGTGTGTGTGTGTGTGAGTGATTGTGAGTGTGGTATTAAGTGTTTTAAATATAATTAATTTTGTGCTACAGATGTAAAAATGGCACAAGTTGACAGAAGGCAACTGCACCGGCTATACCTACAAAGACTGGCTATTGTCGCAAGACAATTTATTTGTTAGGTAGTTTTTTTATAATTAAGGAATCGGTTTGCCGCGTACTAATCGTTGTTTTTGTATCGATTTCACGCGGCTTATGTTTTACAACACTAAATTATATTCGTGACGTCAAGTAGGTACCAACGCAAAAGACACGCTCGGGTTCCATAAAAATCGACGAACGATTTGCTTCTATCTCGATATAGTTCTGTGGGCGCGGCGGTGCGCCGATAGTATCGTCTAGGTAGGTAGGTAGGTATAGGTTTCAATTATGTTTCAAATTTGTTTTCTATAGCGCCTCGACTGTGCGGTCAAGGAACTATTAGGTATCGTGCAACGAAGGTTATAAATTATTGATACTCTATTCTAGAGTTGGAACCGTGTACGGACACAATTGAAGACTAAAAATGGTTATTTTTTTTTTTTGAATCAATAATAGAGGATTACGATAAGTTTTTTTTTACCTTAATTAATAGCTATTTAAGAAAATATTTATTTTATTGTAGACAAAGACTTATTATTTATGTATGAAAATTTACCAAAAACTGATTGATAACAATTACAGACAACCATCAAAGCTACCAGTACCTACCAGTATCATTTTCAGGCCGTAGGTTTCGTTTCAAACAAAGATATAAAAAAAATGAAAAGTGCTTGGAAATGGTGGGAGAAAAGGTTTCGCGTTGGCGGCCGTCTACTTGACTTGGCAGAACCACTGCCGTGGCCCTTATGAATTAAGGATTGCTTGCCGTGATGCGACGTACGTTTGTGACAGTCAGCTAGGGTTGCCATTACCAAAATTTGCCAACCAGGACTAACCCGTATTTTCAAGCCCAGAACCCGGACATGTTAACGGTTTTTTTTTTGTCAAGTGCGAGTTGAACTCGTGCACCGAGGGTTCCGTGTAATTATAAGATCTTGCTTCTTACCAAATTTTATGATTCTAGGTCAACGGGAAGTATAAACTCTATTAGCCTACATAAATATAGGTTTTGGTCAAAGGCAAAAATCAAAAAGGTTTTTTCTGTAAACAAACTACAAAACGGTATTCGGATTTTTCTCTTTACTTGTGCTATATGACCTTGCTTCTTGCCAAATTTTATGGTTCCTTACTGACTCTTACGGAACTCTAAAAACAGTTGAAAATGTCATTTATCAACTTTTTATTTAAATCAGACTCTAAAATTAAATTTAGCCATCTTTTATCATCATTTTACAGGAAAAAACAGAATCTTATTACAGTTTGTTACAAATCGTTATGCTTATCCTATTATTATATTTTCTTTATTCTTAAAATAAAACACAAATTATTATACTCTGTTACTACTACAAATGAACCCCGGCCGGACGCTCTCCGGACGCCCTCTAAACTAGGACAAATCCGAGAAAACCGGACGTATGGCAACCTTAGCTATAAATATAATGTATACGTGAATGTATGCAATAGTTACTTTAGTGTAGAACGTCTCTGTTCAATGGTGAACTAAAGGAAAACTTTATGCAAAGCTGGCGCTGGTAGCCTACTAGTCGAAATTTATAATTAACTTTGTAATAAATGACGCTGCTCAGTGCCCAAAACTTTATCCATGTACGAGTATGTAGCCAACTTCAGTTTATGCTAACTAGCGAACTGAAAACCTATTTCTGCTGTGCTTCAGTGTAATTTCTGTTAAGAGCAGACATGGAGGGTAGTTTCCAATTTGCGTAGAATTTATTTGAGCTGGAAAAAGCTCCGAGCTTGACGTAGCCGACGTCACCGGCGGCAAAGGCTTTCATGTTAGCGGGGCTGCTCGCTGGTGATTGAGCTTTGTCTACAACATGTGCTTACCTGTGCAAGGCCAAACCTGGAATTGATTGGAAAAACTAACAATAGCCAACGACACAATCGCATACAAACTTGTTTTTTTTTTCTCTGTGTTATATCATTTAAATGGGAGAGTGGGCTAGCACTAGCTATGTACACCGTATTAACTAGGTACTTGTCTATTGTTAACTGATTTGTGTAGGAACTGAGGAAATTTACTGATTGTTCGTAGGTACGCTGCTTAACTAAACGATGTCTGCCAATCAATGATCAAAATAACTTGTCTATGGAAATAGAGGGTTACTATTCTAATTTCCAGCAACACGAATTGACGTTGACAAGAATAACTAATAAGCGTGCCGTACGAACAACCGGCAGTTAGATTGTCATTTATAATAGCAGCTCATAGAATGCTTCATAGAACTACATCATTAAAGGTATAGCTGGTGTAAAGGTCAAACTTTCGACCAGAAGATTACATTGCAAGCTGCTACAAACTTGTTCATTCCTCTTGTCAGGCAGCTAGGCCAACGCAGCAGAAATCCGTCTCTGTGCATTATTAACTAATTTACCTAAGAGCAAATGTAGAAATAATTTATAAGTCTCATTGGATAAATGAATCGCGTAGGTATTATTTACAAATAATACGAAAACATGATGGGATTTTTATTGATCCGCCTGGCTATACCAATTACTGGATTAATCAAAGCAATACCAATGCATATTATAACATTAATTGATCGCATGGTCTCTGAGTACCTACGCATAGGTAAGCTAATCCAAGTGTAGGGATTTAGCAACAGATTATAATTATAACAGCAATTTAGCAATCACATTAACGGTGAGAGTAAGTTTACCGTTATGTGAACAATAGTTAATTAAAGTGTTAAAACTTCAAAAAATTAAAATGCCCGCCTACTAAAATCCATCATCTTTTTGGACCTTTATTTCCACTTTATTCCTTTATCCAGGCTTTTATGCAGAGTAAATTTTTAAGAACTAACAAAAGTGTCTGAAAATCCATGGGACCCATGCAATCTTCTTTTATCAACACTTCAAACCTTTCTAGATGAATCACAAATCCTTGGCCCAGAACAGTTATTTCAATTAATTTAGTCTAGAAAACAAAACATCTTCTTATAAACATTCACTTTGTGGTACAAAATAAATAAATGAAAATATAATAAACTAAATCAGATGTATTAGTGCATGATCTATCAATTACGTAATCAATTACTCGCAATTTATTTAATAAATATAATAATTCGGCTTTCTGCGACCAACATTTTTATTAAGACTGGAATGCCAAGATTCTACGCAGTTATTCGGACGATGGCATTCTCCGAAAATAGTCCAAATATTCATGATATAGTATATGTTTTTAAATCAATACCGTTCAATGTTTGCCTTAATTTCATAAAAATTACGTCGTGTCGCATTATTTCACTCACATAATGGACTTATGTGAGTGAAATAATGCGAGACGTCCTTCATCAATCATTGTGGATGGTAAATGCGGTAATTAATTTTATCGCAATTATCTTTATTTTCCTAATTATTTTATTGCAATTTACTGCAGGTGCCAAATAGCAAAAAAACTAAAAAAAATGTACGGGAAATCGAATATGGATTAGTTGTGCTGCCTCTAGATTGTTTGCTGTTAGCTTAATTGTTTCAATTGGAAATACTAGTTCTGATTTGTTTCTAATCTTTGATTGTAATTTTCTTTGTTAAATAGTAATTTGAGTTTACAATTTGAATCTACTCAGAATATCGTCGAGTGACTGAAAATAATTTTCGGGGTGGTTTGTGTCAACTATAATTCTAAGCCTTCTTCTAAGCCTTACTCTTTTTCCGAATACTGTTTTGGAAATGGTATCATCATCATCATCATCATCATCAGCCCTTCTTGACCCACTGCTGGGCAAAGGCCTCTCTATGTTTAAATAACTAAAATAAATAATAGTGCTAGTCTGGGCCAGGTGTAGCCTACGGCAAAAATTTAACAAAAAAAACGGAAATGGTATAAGCAACCAATAATATTCACATCCGAAAAAATCGCAGTAACGGCTTAAATAGCCGTGTGGGGTAAAAATCTGGTAATTTTGGATTTGTAATTTCAAAAAGGGCATTATATGACTCGTATTTCCGGTTCGTCATGAGAGCATAAGTGACTGGTACGACTCTAATAGTGGTAAGCATACTCCTCGAATCCCCGTGAATGTTATAATACATCTGGAGAAACGGTCCGGGCGTACTTTTAAATGTTTAGCATTAGCAAATACATATTCTATTAAGAATTACCGCCGTAGTTTCATTTAAGCAAAAAATTATAATTCGCGATACCCCGTAACTATAGTCAGCTAATAAGATCTCAGAAAATTAGTTGAGTATCAACCTCTTTTATAAACGCCTAATTTTGAATTGCGTTGTTTATACAAACCACTTTTCACAGGTTCATTTGGCGGCAGTCTTGTTATTAAACCTTTCCTTTGTACGGTCCGTGCTTAGTTTTTGTAAATATTTGGAATAGGCTGATTTTCAGAAGATATAACATCATTTCTGCATTCATCCATTGCCAACAATATCTCATTACCTATATGCATGGTTGGGTATGCAAACTTCTTTATGTGGGTGACGCTTTATTATATTATCCTGAAATAATGGTAGGAAACATAATGATAATGGGTATAGTAAGTGAACTTTTGAGAGATTTCATATAAAATAGTAACAATAGAAAAAAAACTCGTTTATTGTCAAAGTTCTTCGCTTTCCAATAAAGACACCGCCATAAAATTGTACCTTGCTTGTATGTTGTCTTCATAAGATACTTATTATTTTATATTTTATTACATTATTATTATATTTTAATATCGGTCATGTAATAATAACAGATGCGCACAGATTTTACCCCATGTACATATCTTGACGATCCTATCCATACCAGGTTCTCTGGCAGATATCGCTCTTGAGCGATAAGACCGCCAATTGTCACTTAGGTTATAATTATTTCATTTTAAATTGTTGCTTAGTTTTAAGTGTGCAATAAAAGTATTTTCTATCTATCTTTCTAACTACCTACCTATATTACCACTAATGTTATGTTATTGTTATTACTGTACTTAATTTATGGAATGATCAGGGGGACCTCTGCCCAACATCGTGAGGATGCATCGCCTAGCTTTACAACGACACGTACCTACATAGAACTACATACTTACGTCCCCATAACAAAACAAAACACTGCTAACGTCACTTACTCTAGAAAGTTACAGTGTAAATTAACCGCAATAGCCTGGAAACTCAGGCTCCTGGCACTAATACCACATAATACCCCGATGAGCTCTTAATCACATCACCTCACCCCCGCAACAAGGTTATCTACTGCTAAGAGCAGAATGCACTTAACTGTGCGACCTGACCTTGTTCAACCTACCGTTAGTCACTATACATGCAAACCGTTCAGGTGGCACTAGAAGGACGAACGAAAATAAACCTGGTAAATAGGTATGACGTTGTAAAAAAATAATATAGTAGGTTTAGTTCAAAGCTAATTTCCCTCCGTGCATAAAACGCTTTTAAGACCTTGGCAATCACCACGCGGGGTAGCGATAGAAGCCGCGGTTGTGCGCCCAAAGTTAGAATCTAACAAAACGGAGAAGTAAGGATTAAATTCTAGTCTCGTCGTCTTGGCTGAAACAGAATTGAACGGTCTGTTTCCATTAGGTTGCTCATTGAATTATAATGTAACGAAAGCACGATCGATTCACCACAAACTGAGATTCGTAAACTTGCTAACTACCAAAACAGGATGAAAATTTGATATACAATACAGTTTATCTTATGAGTGACTACATAATATGCTTCCTTTGGGAGGCAAGTGTGGGGCCGAAGCCAACAGCGCAGAGGCTCTATTGTTATAATATTATAATTATTTTGGTTTTGAATTTAATCGTCTCGGTTTCGGGAACCGATGCTGTCCAAAACGCACGGCCAAAAGCCAAGTGCGCTTCAGTGGACAGTTTACGCTTGGCAGTTCGCTTGGCTAAAACTACCTCACGATTCTGCAAGAATTTAAAATTACTGCTTTTTGGAGAAGAATATATTATGTGTGCTTCGATTTGTCTAAAAATGCTAGAGATTGAAAGAGTTGTTTTGGGATAACACCCGTTGTCGATATGACTATTGACTTCGAAATATCGATTGGGACTATCGTTAGGTACTTTTTGCAGGCGCCACATGCGAGTTATTTAGTTTTAAGGTATATTTGTTTATATTTGAATAATCATCCGCAATGGTACTCTGTAGGCTGTGAGTGTTGGGAATGACGATGAGGAGTGCTGTTATGTTGGTTTTGGCAACGAGTGATAGGACGGGTTTATTAAAATGTGTGATTTTATCAGTTAAAATAGGTCTGTCAAAACAGAGTTTATGTGGGGTACTATCTTGTACAATATCGGGGACGTATTTGTAGCAAGGTCTTGCTTGACGGTGTTCTAATTAGATGGTACTTTGTCACCAAACGTTGGTGAATGATATTGGCGACCTTATCATGCCTGTACTTGCAATCAGTTTGCGCAATAGCTTGTCGGACTGAAAAATCTGTCTACATACCGAGCGACAGAAATCAAAACTGTCACGTTATTTCCATGTCTATGTTTAAATTTAAGAATTCGACCTCTTCAAAGTTAACATTTCATAGTTGTGTCTTATGTCGTGCGATTTGTTGCGATATTTGTTTCCAGTACATTTTACACACTACTGCGATTTTATCGACGCGACAGAAGTTCGACGACGCTTTTCCGCGTCCTGCGATAATTGTTCACTAAACATTTTGTATTAGGACGCATGCCATCTTACATACAGTTGCGTCTTGCTTTTTTTTTATTTTTGCAGGGGGGGGTGGTCTAGAAATCGCGCTTACAAAAACGCAGCTGTGATGTTGGTTAGCTTGAACCACTGATTATTCGATATTATACTGACTATTCTCTAGTTAACAGACGATTGAAAAGTTGAAAATATTTATTTGTTTACATATATTTTATCAACAGACAGATCATTTTTACACGCTAGATAGCTATTCCACGACTTAACTGAGGATTGAAAAATTGGCCCTTGAGGAAATAACGCGTTTTTTATTTTAAATAGATTTATCTACACTAATGTTATAACATTCTACTTATGATTCCAATACT
Source organism: Eupithecia subumbrata (assembly GCA_949316285.1). Lineage (NCBI taxonomy): Eukaryota > Metazoa > Arthropoda > Insecta > Lepidoptera > Geometridae > Eupithecia > Eupithecia subumbrata. Next base: position 7,800,495 of record OX438642.1, on the reverse strand, counting down.
TGACTTATAATTACTACTGTTATAGCGCAGATAACAAAACACTCAATTTAAGCAATTTCACATGATGGTATAATATCCACATCGATATCGTAAAATCTCATTATAACATCAATAAAACGCGACCAATTAACCTGGCGAGCCTTATGTCAAAATCCTCATACAAGTTGTATAAAAAGGCTGGCTTTTGAAAACAGTTGGGTTATACGTGAAAACTTCGTCGAAACTACTAAACTTACATACACAAAACTCTTTGGTAAGATCTTATTCAAGTCTCAAATACGATCTTGAACAGTATAGAAAACAAGACGAATGAAGTAATTATAAATATTCCGACTCCGTCTACGAGCTCTACTGCTTGCCCCGCGGCCGCTACAGCTGCTGGATCAATAATTAACATTAACTTTCAAAATTGTACCATCCAAAATTTGAACAATTATTATAAATAAACTATTGTCAGCTTTTACTCTTGTTGTTTGATTAATTGCATTAGTGAAGATAAAGTAGTGTATGCAACTGCATATAACACGGGTATTAAAACACTCGTTACTATTATGAAACTCGCTGCGCTCGTTTCATAAACTCACACTCGTGTTTTAATCCCCTTCATTATATGACAGTTGCATAAACTACTATTACATGCACATGAGTTGTCGTTTGAATGAATGAGGTGCCTGGGATCATCTTCAGTGGATCCGTATTTTTTTTATATCATCTGCAGAAAGCAAATGGATTTAACATACTATCTGGATAGTCGGTCTTTTTGACAGGTGTGTTTTCAAAGCACTATCATATTGTTAACGAGTTAAGAGGGTTAGACAAGGGGTTTAGGGCGAGACAGAACCATAGTGGACTAAGCGGAACTCCATGAATTATTCCGCCTTTTGTTTCTTTATTGCAATAGGTTACCGATTCGTTATCCAAAGTTCTCATCTGTAGCTAAGTAGCCCACTGGGGCATAGATACAAGACAAGAGTTGAGTCAATTTTGTAAATCTCTAGGATTCTAATGCGCCAAAAGTATGTTATCGAATCTATTTTGTAGTCGCTAGTGTGTAGTAGTATGTAAGTGCTAAAGACATCTGATTTTGACTTTCGTGTACGTTTTGGATAACAGTCGATGGTGAGTTGCTCCTAACGTCCCTGGCTTAACTTTCTGCAGACTTTTTGTTGTTCAGCTAGAATGTTATTAACGTTAATGTGTCGTTAAATAATTTGGGATATACACCCGGTAATAATTTTATAAATATGTAGTTTGAGGACACGTAATGGGTCTTTATTTTGCTGGGTTTTCTATATTTTTGGGGTCTTTTAAAATCAAGTAGGTGATTCCTGTTGTGACATAGGCATTGTTTCGGGGTTTCTCTACGAAATCATTGGTATGGTTACACTGGTATGGGCATCCATCCTTTCCTTTCGTACATTCATATGTATGTGAGCTTTTTGTAGCAGTAGAAATGAATATGATTAAAGCCAGGAGTTTTCCAATTATGTGCTGAATGTAAGACTTGTTAAAATACGTCTATGGGTATCCTCCTTGGAATTTGAACAGCTGTTCAAATTTCATCTAAATCTCCATCCAAAGCAACTCGGAGCTCACTCCTATGCTTACATTCATCTTGGTCCTTTCAGCTGCTGAATGGATACAAGATGAATGTGCAATGTGCCTGCTTCCACTGCTGAATTTAGTGAAATTCAGCAGGCCGTACCCAAATTCGTGACCAGAACTGACGCGGCTCAGCTGAGTTTATGTTTGCCTGGTTTGGATTGGTGCCAGTTGGTGTTGTATTAGTAATGGCACTTATTTTTCACTCTTATTAACCAACTAGCTGTACCCGCGACTTCGTTCGCGATTGCCTTACCGGCCGACTAATTAAGTTCACATTTAACCATAGTCTCTCATATTATGAAACGCCGCCGTGCAAAAAATCGTGTAGGTTCTACGGGGGATAGCATGTTGTCATCTTCAATCCCATAGATGAAAGAAATTATGATGAATGCAGATGGAGAGACGCGCGTCAAGTTTGAAACTATTAATTTATCTCGCACGCACTATCTGGAGTTTTATTAATCTAAGGATTCTACGTGATGATTCTGCGACGATTGCACTGTCATACTGAAGCAATTGTATTGCAGAATTGGGCTCCTGATCCATTTGACTGGACCACCGTAATTTTTTTTTCGTTAGTAGGTAGGTACAGTTGGCTGTGTACCACAGTAAAAAATATTTTTCTGTGGTCCAGTTAGTTTAATTGGACCACTTACTCCAACCAAACATCGGTAGTACAGATAACCGGACCAGCTAAACCACCATATGTCATGTAAGGTAGGAACCTAACTTATTTTTCCAAGACGCACCACCTTAGTAGGTAGGAACCTAACGGGGTGCGTCTTGGAAAAATTAGATAGGAACTTACCTACCCTTTATCTACAATTTTTTTTCTTAAATCTACAGATTATTTCATCAGTCTACTGGTTTTCTACTCGACTTTCTACTGATTTAGTCAAATTCAATTTTCAAACACTGTTTCTAACAAAAAGAATGCATGATATCGGACGACGCGTAGACCCGTCGGGTTGTGCGGTTTAAGAATTCTAATTTTTCCTCTCTCCCAGGGGAACCTTACTGAATTCCAGGATAAAATGTATTTCCATATCCTTCCTTGTAGTATGAACTCAAAACATGCCAAGTTCCATACCAACTCATTACCTATGTAGTTTCGGCGTGATGCGCGGTGAAGGAATTTGACTATCATCCCCTCTGCCAGAGAAACCTTACTGAATTCCGGGATAAAATGTATCTTTCCTCATAGTACGAACTAAAATCATGCCGAGTTGCATTCGAATTCATAAAGTAGTTCCGTCGTGATGCGTGGTTAAAGAATTTTACTTTCATCCTCTTTCCCAGGGGAACCTTACTGAATTCCAGGATAAAATGTATCCCATGTCCTTCCTTGTAGTATGAAATCAAATCGTGCTGGGTTTCACTCCCACTCATTCAGCACTTTCGGCGTCATGCGCGGTGAAGAAATTTTACTTTCATCCCCTCTCCCAGGGGAACCTGACTGAAATCCGGGATAAAAAGTATCCTATGTCCTTCCTCGTAGTATGACCTAAAATCATGCCGAGTTTCATTTCGATACCTTCAGTAGTTTCGACGTGATGCGCGTTTAAGAAACAGACAGACAGACAGACAGACAGACAGACAGACAGACAGACAGACATGAATGAAAAAAAATACAGTTTTGGCTTCAGTATCGATAGTAGAGTGTCCTCCAAAAAAAAATTTCTAAATATCTTCAATGTACAGAATTGGACCTGTTACAGTTTTATTATAAGTATAGATGGATTAGTTTGACATCTTGTTCCACACTAATTCATCAATGCATTAGATTGTTCATCTTGTTCCGAACCAGTGGCATAGCTAGCCCTAGCGGGGCCCTGTGGGCCCTATTCTTTTAATTAGCCATTTATGTGCTCGTTGCAAGGGTGTGTAAATGCGCCCTTTAAAGTGGAATTTAATCCAGTCGAAATTGATCGAGGGGCGGTGATAAGTACCTTGAGAATCAAACGCTTTTAAAATTGCATTATCGATGGAAAATGATTGAGGATTCTGTTGGACAAACAGAATAAATATATTTTATTGAAATTGTACATGCATAACATGCTATACTTCAGCAAGCCAGGGGCCGAATTCTGCTAACCAAGCTTCTATCAATTCAACCACCGCAATAAATAGAGCAAAAATGTAATAAATAATGACAGCTAAATTTTCGCGATTCGATCGGCTCGCCAATAACATTCACGGCCCGATGACAAACAGAACCGTGCCGCTGGCAGCATAAGGGCGGGAGGGCCTTCCGCCCGGAGTAGGTACTAAGCTCCGAAGGGTGCCATATTTACTCGCACCCTTGGAGTCACAATGACAACCCACTCGCACAGCCAGATCATAAAAAAATTCGTGGCTTTCTTCTTTGTTGCTAATCGCCAAAATAACTTAAACAAAATAACAAAGATGAATTCCAAAATTAACCTTCATCCTAAATTTGCTATTCAAGGGCGCTCAGTTCACATTTGCTACGGGCCCCGCGCTGGCTTTATCCGGCCCTGGTCAAGGTGCCTAATTTTTTAATATAAAAACTATCGTAGTTTGACGAATTTATTAGGGACGTCAGCCGGTTAACAACGAGCCATTGCTTATAGGTACTTCCTATTGTTAAGAGTAGATGGTCGGGATTGTCAACCCCAAGGTATCAGTAGGTTTTCTGTGGGGTCTTGTAACGCCTGCTTTCGACTACCTCGTCGGACTAGCGGTCAGCTGGTTCAATCGCTAATTATGACGTCCTGGGTTCAAATCCCGGGTCGGGTCAGTAGTTATTATTGGGGTTTACTAGCAAGAAAAATTCACAGTACCAGCCTGGAGTTAGGAAGTTGGCGGTGTTACGCCCGCGTACCTCGGAAAGCACGTTAAGGCGTTGGTTCTGTGCTTGACCCATCCGCGGCCGTCGGCTTGCCGTCCCTTCGGATTATGAGAGTAACGGAATAGAGAGTGCACTTGTGTTTTTACACACACTTGTGCACAATGTCTCTGATGAGAGTAGCCGCCGTGGTCTTTATTCGGCTAGGAGGACCTAATTAGTAGTAGGATGTGAAAGAGACTGGTAAAATTTTCTCTCGTTGTTCAAAAATCCGTGTGTTCCAAAACGAAAACGCTTTGTATCGCGTGAGGCGATGCTTACTACACTCAACCATTCTTTTGAGGTGATAGTTATAGTGGCTTATGTCTGTATTTGGTAAAGTGTGTTGTGTGCGTTTTAGACTGCTCTAATATACTGTCTATTTGCTGTGTGATGGCCCTACTTCTGTAACCTTTTTTGTATTGTGTTAGCCGTCCTATTTCTTTTCTTGGGTCGTCTAATTTCCTTTCGAGGCGTTTCTGGTAGTTAAGTAGGCGGTTTCCATTTTGAAGATTTGATTCGATTCTTCAGGGGGAATTTTGAGATTTGTGGATTTATGCCATATTCGTCCCGCGGAAGTTCGGCCCACATAAAAAAATCTGCTTTCGTCCCACATTGTATGCCGTACTCGGCCCATTAAATATTTTATTTAATGGCGCCATTTAATTTGGCTGCCGTCAATTTGACACAGTAATATGCAGTTTGTAATGTCTCGAAATCAGTGTCAATAAGGACATTTTCCGGCAAAATAATATCATTTAGGTAACTTGACCAACAAAGCGAATTTTTTAGGTTTTTTCGGAGAAATAAATGGCCTATTATTTTTATTATTCATAGATTTAGATAGTCAAAACATGTATAAGACAGATAAGTGATATACGGGGTTTCCCATAATGAGTGGATAAACTTGGTGCTTGTGCGAGGGGCAAGGTCAAACAGAAACATAAAAAAAAGATTAACTTGACCCGTTTGGGACTCATTGGATCACATTTTTGCGCATCATGCCCTCAATTTAAAAATAAATCATAGGTTTTTTTCGTGTTAATTTATTAAGGATGAGTAGTTTTTATGATCACTTTTTTAAATATTTTGGTAACCAGTCGTTTTCAAGACACATTAAAAAAGTTTTTTTTAACATTTTAAAAAAGTTAATTAGCAGTCGGATTGACACATGTGCAGCCCTATGCACAAGTGATGTTTTAAAAAATGCACAAACATTTTCAAGGTGATCCACGCATTATGGGACACTCTGTACGTATAAACATGTCAGTGGTTTCTGTTTCACATCGTCCGCTAGTAAATACTAGTTCTAATTTGCTTCTTTTATTTGATTGTAATTTCCTTTGTTTATAATGGCATTAATTATCACTTTATTTTTTATTTGGTAACTAGCTGCTGCCCGCGGCTTCGCCTGCGTAGTTCCCGTTCCCGTGGTAATTCCGGGATAAAACATAGCCTATGTCCGTCTCCTGGTTCTAAGCTGCCTCCCCACCAATTTTCAGCCAAATCGGTTCAGCCGTTCTTGAGTTATAAATGGTGTAACTAACACGACTTTCTTTTATATATATCGCACCCCTAGATTTAAACTCCGTTAACTCAAAAAACCTCATTTTTCAGAAATGACAAAAAAATGATATCTGCGTTACTAGATAAAATAAAAAAAATCTGATTATTGTTCCAGAAGGGTAATTTTTTTTAAAGCTTTTTTAATTAATTCATTTGTATATGGTCTGTATCCAAGCTGCAAAAATCTGGTTTTTTTAGTTACCCTAGTTTTGTTGGGAGAATAAACCAATTTTTTTCGCACTATTTTGAGTTACTTTGGTTTACCTGAAAAAAAATACTTTTTACCTCAAAAATTACACAACTTTTTACGATTTCTTAGCATAACTCTAAACCTGGGGATGGTAGTTATGGTGTAAAAAAACAATTATTGTATATTTAAATACAGAGTCAAAGTTTATTTACTTTTGAAAATCTCAATTAACTATAAAAAGAATAATTTTTATGGCTCGGCAAAAAAAAACTAAAAATCCTTAAAGTTTAGGGCAGTCTCCACATTCATTTTCAATGTTAATTCTACTTAATGTACTTGGTTTAATAATAACAGTCAAAGTTGCAAATCACGGTATAACATTTTGGCAGCCTCTATTAAAATTATTTTAATATAGGCACTGAATTCTTAATCAGTCTAGATTAAGCATTCAAAATCTATGCATTATAAAAGAATCTAAACCTACTTTGATTACATTTTTATAGAAACAGTCATAGTGCTGTCTTGGAATCACATTTTTACTTCATTTAGCATTTCCATACCAAGGCTAAGAACGGTTCTTGGAGCATCCAATGCTGCTGGCTGGTCAGGTCAGGATTGAAATTGAAATTAATTAATTTAGTTAAACTTAGAAACCAAGTTCTTGGACACCAAATTATCTTCATTCTAATCACATCAATATTTTGTCCGTGCTAGTGGAAGAAGTGAGAATAAAATAAGATGAGACTAACTTGCCTTCAAGTGGTAACTCAGGCTCCTTTTCTTTACTAAGCATTTCTATAGCAGGCTAGTCAGCGCTTTCTGGTTCGCTTTTCCTTTTTTAATAATCTCTTTAAATGTCTCATTCTGTATTTTCATACTAGGGCTAAGAACGGTTCTTGAAGCATCCAATGCCAGCGCTTCTGCTTTGCTTTTCTTTTTTCGTATCATCTCTAACATGAGCTTTCCTCGGCTTTTCATCGTCTTAAAAATAAATAAAGATTTATATTCAATAACAAATCAAGTAAAGTCCACCAACTCAAAAAATCCAAAAATACCATCTACTGCTTTTTAAAACTTAAAACTGTTTAAAATATCTAATATAACATGCCTTACAGAAAGTTTTTTTTTTGCTAAAAGTATCTATTTCACTTAACAAACAATAATAAACAAGATTAAATTTTCATTCAACAAAACTACCGTATATCGAAATTATCTTTTACTTTCATGTAAATCTGACTAATTCGAAATGACAAAAAAAATATTACAATCGTTAATCATCAAAACTCCTGCAAGTCAAAATGAATAACTATTGTTATCAGGGAAAATGCAGTAAAACTCAATCAACTCGAAATAAAAAATGCAACTTCCTAAAAAAATTCACTTTAACTCCAGCAACTCAAAATCACCCACTTTGCAAATATCCTCCACCTACGACCACCGCGAGACAACTCTAAATAGCGGCTTAGTATTTGCGCTGTCCGTATAAAGTTCATTCAAGTAAAGGAACGTTTGGTGCCATCTTTTGACAACCGTTCAAGGTATCGTTACGCGAGTTATTTTCCCGTGTAGGTATTCTAATGGAGAAATTGAAAACGCCACTAAGTCAAAATGCCTACTTTTTGAGTTAACTGAGTTTTATTCTAGGGGTGCGATATATAGATAATTTATTAGAGTTTAAAATTTTACTTCTCTTTTTAGCTTTTGATAAACAATCAACATTAACACCATTTCATAAGTTACTGTACAGTGTACATTACACCAGTGACAAATACAGTAACTGAGTAAAACGTTAGTTACTTTTATTATATGTTCAGTTTTTTTTCAGCCTTTACTGTTCCACTGCTGGGCAAAAGCCTCTCTTTTCTCCTTACACTCTTCGCGATTTAACGCTGTCAAATGTTCAGTAACTTTTGAAAAAAAATTGTCCCCTGATTTTTGTAACCGTAGATGGACAAGATTGTTTCGTTGTTTCCTCTAGTCAGTCACTTTTGGAACGGATTAGTGATGCGATGATGTCTCGTAATTTTGCATGTTTTCATGGACATTTATTGCTGACTGTACAGTTTATACATATAAATATACAAATTATGTTGTATAGGAATCTAAACACCGTGTCAAAAAAGCATATAATTAAAAATTTTAAAAACTCCCCGATAGATTTACACTTGGGATAAAATTAACTATGCCACAAAAAAAATTAACTAAAAATCGGTTCATCCGTTTGGGAGCTACAATACCACAGACAGATACACAGATACACAGACAGACACGTTAAACTTATAACGCCCCTCTCTATACGCGTCAGGGGTTAAAAATATGCAAGTTGTACGAACGCGATAGGCGGCGACATCTCTGTGTTTTTTTCAGAAACGCTAGGCGTGAATGTACAGTTGAAATCTGCTAGATGGCGTCACTATCGAGTTGACCAGCGCCATCTATGATTTCGTTAAAGAACCGCTGTGGTAAGAAATTTACATCGCGCGCAGATAGATAGGTAGCGCTTCAGTCGCGTTTAGCTTCCTCTTTAAAGGCAGCATCTCTCTGTTGACACAGTGCAGTAGAAAAACTTCTGAGTCGACTTTTCAGAAATAAAGAAATCTTTTATTTAATGCTAAAATTGATGAAATTATGAAAGATCTTTAGATAGTAGGCTACTATGTACTTACCAAGTACTAGCTTTCTTTAACATACTGAATTAATTTTTATATGTATACGTTTACTTTGATTGAGAGCTAAATATCATACTAAACGAATTTTATAAATCCGGAAGTAATTAGGGTAGCTGTCTACCCGTTACCTTATCACGCCTGACTGAACGAATGTTAATGATAAGAGTACTTATAAGACAGGGATCTAAACTCTAAACGGCATCCCAGGGAAAGACTAAGGTTGTCACAGAGACGCACTGCTACCGCAAAGCACAAAAATGTGCATTCAAAAACTGGGTAACGTTTAGATGCATTTATTAAAGACGGCTTTTCAAAACGAGCACGACCTTCAGTCATGAAGAACACGATGAAGAAGATATTGACGGCATCAAAATGTATCTAAAGATAACGTGTTTAGGCCCATATTTGAATGCACATTTTGTACTGCGCGGTAGCGGCATGGATTAATGTTAAGCTACTTTTAATCCCGGAAAAGCGGATGAGAAGCAACGAGCAGAAACGAGAAAAAGCAATATAAGTTTAGATTTTATTTCTTTTTGCACCATGATTTCACTCCAGCCGCTAGAGCATCTTAGTATACACACAATATTGCAGCCCACGTTTTGAATGCGATAACAGAACAGCAGTCCGTCACATTTATGCGTCCTTGATTGTGGCACTATGTCTTTTTCAGATTAACGATTCGTGCATCCAGAGAAAAAGCTTTGTCAGACGGATAGTCAGACCTAAAAATGCTAAGGTGCGGTATTATGTCATCGCCATCTCATCTACACCCTATGGTAGTCCACTATTGGACATAGGGCTCCCGTGATAAGCGCCTTAAGAGCTTTTACCAATGGATGTAATACCATAATCCCCACGCTGGGCATGCGGGTTGGGAATCGTTGTTCGGTGGTGGATAATTTCTGTAGGGGGCACTGCTGCAGGTCCCAAGGTGGATATGGTCGCCTTTTACGACACGCGCGGGAAGAATTGGGGTATGCAAATTCGCAAATTCTAAGTCGGCACTACACCTTTCTTCATTTTAGTACAAAACCCTAATAAGCAAAGCCCTCGTGTAAACATCGACACATTTGTGTGCAATGCACTCAGTCGATAGAGCGATATTGAATATGATAAGATAAAGTTTAAAGCTCGCGATCGTTTTGTTGCTTTGAACGAAATATACCTACACTAGCCACCGATTGTAAAAAACTTTAAATTTTACTACATTTATGCATGCCTTGATAAAACTACTTCACAGAAGTCCATGAGTCTACCTAACCTACACTATTTGTTTCCCATGATCGAACAAGTTACACGTACAAACGGCATTACATTAGGTCAATTTCCACTCCCAAAATCCACTTTACCCGACCTTGGGTTACTAACAAAAAAAAGTATATCGTATTGATTAGTTGGCGCGTAGCCCGTTCAGTTAACACTTTCCCGCGTGTTTGTATTAAATCAACGCGGAGCTTTAATCCGACTGCTAATTAACATTGTATTTTATATTTTAAAAAGCAGCTTGGTTTTATCTTGCTTGAACCCTCTGATCAAGGATAATCTTTGATATTTCTGAAATATAGAAGACTAGCTGCTGCCCGCGGCTTCGCACGCGCTCCCCGGGATACGATTTACCTCCCTGCCAAACTTCAATAAGATTCGATCAGTCGTTTTGGCGTGAAAATTTAACAGACAGACATACTTTCGAATGTATAATATAAGTATGGATAAATAGGTATCAATCCTTGGAAGTGTAAATTCAAATTGTATAATGATTCAAATTTCCATGATAGAAGCGTGTTCGACACGTGTTTGCGAAAATTTTCTATTACCACAGCGTATCCATATATATTTAAAAGTCCGAATACAAAAGGCTAAAAAAATAAAAAATAAACTATTGCTAGAGCTTAGGTCTCCCACAAACGTTTCTAAGAATAACACTCGCTTGCCAAGTTCCAATAATCGACGAAATACGATCTTGCTAGCATAAACTCCACCACCGATCTGGGTGCATACAAATTACTTGCCCCGTCGTATCGTATTTGAGCCTGGCAGTGGCTGTGGCTTCTGTAGGCGTATTAGTTTCCAACTTGGCCTAGTTTAATATGACCACGCTAAAGTTTTGCAAGTAATTTCCTGCCAGCGAAACGAGAGATGGTAAAGAATTTATTCGAAACCATATAATATAGAGATTTCAAGGATTTCTTCAAAATTAAATGTTTCATATTAAATTATCACTATATAATGTACGTATGTAAATCTTCGTCGTGATAGTTGAAAAAAAGGTTTTATTTAGTTCCGCTGTCGGCAACCTTTTGGCCAGCAAGGGGCGAGACAAAACGAGAAAGAAGCGGATCGCACTAATTAAACATTTCGAAACTTGGTGGTTGCTGATTTTGTTCAAATAAAATCAGTAATCGGCAGGTAATCAATAAACCAGCACGGACGTGGCGGCTATTGATATCGCTTGAATTCTCACTCGCTTAAAATTTGCTCCGACTTATCATTATTTATGTAGCCCAAGTCAGCTCAAATCGCAATTTTTTGGCATTTTTCAATGAAAATCTGTCAATTCAGACAGCAACCACGGAGTTGCGTTTGAATATTTGGCGGTAAGACTGACATTTACAATACTCGCCGCAATGATAAGGGCCACGCGTTGCCGACCGCTGTTCTATACAGGGTTATGGGTTATTCACTGACACTATATTAACTGCAGGTTCTGCCCACCATCACGAACACGTAAATTAAGACGCCAGGTCTCAATTCTTAAAATTGATGGAAAGGCAATGATATTAGTATGTACCCCCACCATTCAAATTCATTATAGGGGTTTTCTTTTAAATTAAACCTATTAATGGTTCTGCCTTTAATTATCAGTGAGTGTGTGTGTTTTCAGCTGTCACCCAGCCAGAGGCTAATGCCACTTAAATCATCTTGCGTGGATGTAAAATAAGCCAATAATGATTATGTGGATTTAAATAGTAGTGGGAGATCGTTATTTAGTAATTAATTAGGTTTCGGACATTATTTTATATGCAAGGCAATTTCCAAAAAATTAAGAATTAAGACATTCAGGTCTTCACAAAAGTGTTCGTGATGATGGGCAGAACCTGCAGTTTACGCAGTGTCAGTGAATTACCAATAACCCTGTATAGTCATAACACTCTCTTATTTGCTGTTTAGTAGTTCGACTGACAATCAAATAGTCATGTCCTTATGCTTTACACATTCGATTTTTTATCCGAGGGCGAGGGCATTATACTAATGACAAAACCTAATACATATATGCAATAAAAAACCTTAAGTAGTAATCGATTTTATTAATTTTGCTCAACATTTCTTATTATTTACCATACTCAGGCTGTAACAAGCCAGTTGTTGATGAATTTATATCCTACATTATTTTTAGATTCCCAGGGATTAAGTCTAAGATTTTACGCCTTACTCCCCCAAACTCTAGTCATAGCTGGCTCCACAAGGGACGGAAAGCCGCACAGCTCTAAAGGAGCGCAATGCGTCTGTAAGCTCTTGCACACTGTCGTATCTCTTTTAGTATACTTGGTTTTCTAAATAGCCCTACAAAAAGAAATGCAGTGTTTTTCTCGGGTAATAATAATCTAGAAGTATTTATTCGTAGGAGTCACACAAAACCACACAGTCAGAGTTTGAAATAAGAGTCAGAGAATCCATAAAATGAAGAGTGAGCGAGTATGTGATGTTTTCTATTGTGTTACAAACCACTTACTATATTAAAAGCCAGTTTAATAATGTCAATAACATTTCAAAGATTTACTGTCTAATAGAACGTGTACCATCGAGCCCTGTACTCGGCAGTAAGCTTTCAAAAGCAGCTCTTAAATGTACCTTCGATAATATTACGACGGAATGGAATTGAAGGAAAGACAACTTAATTATATCCTGAGACGGCTCACTGAACCTTCTTGCATCTGGCATTGATATTCTCAGATATGCAAACATTTTAACGAGAGACTTATAAAAAATTAATAAATATTACTGTTGTTAGTAGCCCTGTAGTATTATGATTAAATAATAATTATAGAGTTTGAGATTTTACTGAAGTCAGATAAATATTGAATCTGTAAAATAACGATAAAATTATAATTTTCTTACGTCATCATATCACCGAATAAAAAAGGTGGTCGTTCGTTGAAAATGTTAAAAAAAGAAAAAATTAGTTCGAAACTGCATCATAATATTTTCTATTCAACCAAGTATTTTTGGCTTCCAACTTACGGTTACAAAAAGTTTTATTAGGTAAAAAAAATATTTGAACTCCGTACATTGTATGGGCAAAAGTTTTTGTTTTCTGAATTTTTTAGTACTCAAACTTCAGTTGGGCTCAAAGAACTTTTTGATCTGTGTATGGAACAGGATCGATTGAAATCAAAAAAATATTTTGTGAAAAACTTTTTTTGAAAATCTGGGAATTAGGATTATATTGATGATGATAAAAAGGGTGATTAGTTTCCTAAGATCATTTTCATTTAGTATCAACGGCTAAGGTACCTGCCCTTATTGCCCCGTCCAAAAATTCCACCCTGTATGATTACAATAAAAATCAAGAAGAAATGGATTCCGCTTTATTTTATGTTTCATCTATGATTCATTATACATTTAGAGAAAATGTCATTGAGCAATATTCCTTTACCTATCAAAAGCTTGTTTTCATTTTAAGCCTAATGGGCTTTAATTAAAATGAAAACAAGCTTTTTGTCTAATTTAATTCATGTTTTTAAACTTTATTAAGAGATAATTACAATCCAATAATACGAACAAATTAGAACTAGTATTTACAAATGAAACAATTGAGCTAACTCGAGACCGTTGTAAACAATGTACAGGTAGCTCAACTGATCCATGTCAATACCAGTCGGAAGAGTCCCCAAGAGATTTTAAATTGTGGTTAATGTTGTGAGTTTATTTTTTCTGAAATGATTCTGCTTTTTTCTGAAAAATTAACTTACAATTTCATACTGGAAGCACTTAACATACTTTAGCAATGGTAATTTCCAGCGATTTTCTCCGAATTCAGTCACATCACAATCGACCTTCAGCAAAAAAAGCAACTGGAAGAAAACAACTTAGCTTTAACTTCGGTGTTTTTCCTACAGGATGCAGAAGTTGTAGTATAGTAGCCTTGCATACGAAGGAGACCATTAACTTACAGAGAAAATAAAATGTTTTTCTAATTTGTTATTCAGATTTTATGAAACGGGGAAAATAAGTAATGTAATTGACACTTTTGTTTACCACTAAATCCCTTTGAACATAAAGAAACTAAGTCCACAGACCGGGCGGGAGTCTATTTGACGTTAGTAACGAGACGTCATCGCCACGTCTCCTTTTTCCATACATTTTGCGCCTCTTAACCTGCGGACAGGGAACTACGCAAACCCCATACAAAAAGGAGACGTCAGGACTACATTTGCCGTTATTTGACGACTGAGCCCTCATTTTAGTTTTCTTTGTCTGTACCACAGATATTATAATACTATACTTATGTGTAAATCTAAGGTTCTTATTGTTCCTGGTGCCTGCAGCGGCTTTTGAATTTTTTATCACATAGCCTATCAGAGATAATATGGCAGCTTAGTATCAACGAAAATATTTTGGAACCCGACCGATAGTTTTGGAGATTACCTCTGACATCCACTCCGAGCTTAAAAAGTTTAATACAGTACCTGTAACTTTTTATTTTACGATACGTCTTACGCCGGGAGACCAAAAAAATAATGAAAGCTCCTCACTCTTCTATATTGAAAAATCCTTTAAAGGTCTTCGCTATAAATTACTTTGTCCTTGTCTCGCACAACCGATCCCACCTCACCATAAGGTCAAGGGAAATGCAATATCCAGGTATATATAGCATTTTTGCCTTGGCCTTCATGCAGCAAGCTGCATTATTAGCGTAAGAAATACCGACGCGCCTTTTAAATATTTCGACGAAAAGAGCAGGCACAATATCACGGGAGCTTAGACTAAAATGAAAATGTTCATGATTACCAGACTATTTTCTTTGATTTTTATGCACGGTTGGTTTTAATGATATTAGGTCGAAATCTAGATTGGTTATAATGATATATGTTGATGATAATTACAAGTAAAGACAATGACAACATACGACGAATTATCAACTCGTACCCCCTATTTAGAGCGACGCCGACGCCTGGGCAAGCATGACTCGCACGCGATGCGCCATGTACTTTTTCCTTTGATCAAAAACGCCATTAAAGTTTTGATTACCTACTAGTTTACTAAAGCTTACTGAAATAAGTAGCGTGCGTACATAGACAGTTTACATTGTTAAGTGTTAGTGCGCTGGATGTTTGTTTACCCTGAATGCTAGCCCCGGTTTTCAAAGAATAGAGGCAATTTTACAACTCTTTTTTGTTTAGAAATATTGCAGCATTTTCACGGACATGGTTTTGTTGCTTACAGGGTTTGTACAAAATATTTTCATAGTAAACATTGCTATTTAATATTTGTGTTCATTATATCGTCGTAAGTCCCACCGGTTAAATAGAAAGTGACATTATAATAAACTAGCTGACCCGCCCGCAATTTCATTCGCGATCAAAAAATACCCCATATAATGTTTGATTCCATGCAAACTATTAATCGCCAAATAATAACACACACAACACAATTTTAGTAAACACAACATAACAACAAAGCGCACACATTGACGTAAATCATTAAATAACATAATTTTGACGAGCCAACATTTACGGTTTTAAAGTAAGTATACGAAATCCTATGAATGCCATTTAAGGTAGGTAAACAACCTTAAAATGTGAATTTCCAAAATGTGGCTCTTAATAGGTGCCAAAGTTCTATACAAAATTTCAGATTCGTAACTTTTGAGTGCCGAAGAAATCGCAATTTTCAAAAAATCTGTGACACCGATTTTGACCACCGAAGAATTCGAGTTCCAAAAAATCCGTTCACCTTGTCCACGCATTTATGACTTTCCTGTCACATGCGCCTATGAAGTTCCCTTATTGCTGACAAGTGAGTGAATAAAAACTGAATGACAGAATGGTACATTACATAAACACAGCTAGTTTTGACAAATAGAGATACGAATCTGTCATTTCGAGACAACAGATTCGCAGATATATGTAGTCGCAATATGACTTACGAAAGTTTCGATTTTGATCAAAAGCCAACAAGGTATGTAACAAAAAATTATTCTTAATGATTTTTCCATGAAAAAGTATATTGAAAATAGTATAAAAATTATGGTCTACCACAGTCTTTCTTTTTATCACGAAAAACGCGTGTTATGCCGCGGGTAGAAGCAAGTGGCATATAAAACAACAAAAATAATACTATTTTAACCGACTTTGAAAAAAGAAGGAGATTCTCTGTTCGGCTGTATGTATGCAGCAGCTAATATATTTTATAAATCCATTGCCATATACTTTCAATGCCAACACCGTTGTTCCTGTTTAACGCATTCAGAGCCCAGTCTCGGGGTCGCACCGCCGAGCTGGCGCCCCGCTGCACGAGGCTGGAGGCGAGCACGTGGAGGTCATGAAAGTGTTACGGAGATTTCAAGGAAATGAACACTAGTTAACATCAATAATACTATTACTTATATCAGTATTTCTTCATTAATTTATTTTAAATTGATTCCGACAATGTATTCAATTGTATCGTTCATAAATGACTGTGGTGATAGATCACATGATCGTGTCAGAATCAGAAGTATTGCTTGAATAACAATGTAATTTGAGTACCTACATAGCACTTGTATAATGTCTATGACATGATAACGCATCAAATTAGATCAATTATGAATATCAGATCGAAATAAAGACAAACAACTAATTCTACCTACGACTACCCAATTTACCGAGTCCTTACTCACGATTAGCTAATATTTTTAATAAAATACCATAAAATATGTTAAAAAGATTCGGGTTTTCGTAGTAAACTCAAAGATTACCTTACTTCTAAATGTTATTACTGCATTGACGAATTTTTAAATTATAAAGCTATTTGGCTACCTCAGTAAAAAATTGACATACTTTTTGAGTTATTATTACAAAATTGTTTTGATTATTGTAGCTGACATTGCCGATATTGTCCGACTTCTATGTCTTTACCTATAAATAGATTATGTACCTACCTATTACAATAATCTTTAGATCAATTGCTGCGCCCTTACAGGGGACATGTACTCACCTAAGCTACCCAGCTAATTACCACCTAAGCTATAACTATGTCATTATGTATATGTATGCAATAAATAAATCTGAAAGAAAGATAAATTTTTGTTATGGACACAACGTTGTCGTTCGCGTTAGATAAGGTGTAGCACATTGTTAGAATCAAGTCGGTCCTTCGAGCACCCTGTTTTTTGACTTACTCCACATAAACCACATCTAGGTCTACTTTGCAGTTAACCTTGCCTTACCTCCTGATAGACGGGACGGGCACAGCAGCGTCGTCCGCGACCAAAATTTAGTCACCTCGTGTGAATATGGGCTTAAGTCGTGTGGGCCACATGTGTTCGCTGTTCGTGCACTATGAATAATATTAGAAATATGCTGATCGCTAGCAGGTTTATTTTAGATGCGAACTCGGGACGGTTTTATTGTTATTCTCTTGATTTCTCACAATGACAACTCATAAATGTCGGCAGTTTACAGGCGGCAACATGAGACCTATTGCGGGGTACGAATTGATTAAATAAACGCCATCGTTCAGTTCAAATAACAGGAAAAGAGGGATTGGAAAATAGAGCCAATTGTTATTAGGGTTCTAGTGGAAAATGCCAAAACGGAATACTTAATTTCTTCATGCATTTAATTTTTTTCCATGCTTTATACACCGTCACACTTTTTTCGGGGCAGTGTCCCCCAATAACAATTTTTACTTACGGTACTTACGTTAACAAATACTTTTATTTGTAAAAAAAAAACAAGATTTTTTTACAAGATCTAAAATCTGTCAATATTAATTGCAACAGAACCCTTAACTGTGCGTGGTGCGGCATGCACTTGGCGGGCTATGTTATTTGATATTGTTGCAACTCGTACCTACGCTACGCTATGCGCTTGTTATTCTGTTAAGAATGCTGTTGTGTGAATAAAACTTATGGCTGAGTTAGTTCACTGGTCTCTACTCGTGCGAAGGTATGCAATGCACGAGATTATTTAATACGTTAAAAGATACAAACTTGTCGAAAGCGTGAGAAATTAGATACAGATCAATATGAAATTCTTCCTTTATTTCGCCATCTTGCTTTTCAGTAGAACCCCAGACATCCTGCTCTGTATGCATAATATGCATATTAAACTTAATAATGGAAAATTACGGTTTGATGCGCGCAGCATAAATTCTGAAACACCTGTGTTAGGTCCATGCATTCAATGTAAGGCTCTAATAACAGTTGCTATTTGTTTGTGCCATTACAATGTGGATCGTATGTATGGTGCCTCCGTCATCGCTCTTCAGACAATAGCAATGCCAAGCCATCGGATATAGGCAGAGCGAACACAACCATCAGCCGAATAATTAATTATTATCAAGAAGGTATAATTATCTGACAAGGCATTACCAAAGATACATAACGTTGCCTGATATAAATCAATAATGTAGAAATTATAATTGTATTCCTAATTTCTACGTTCGTTGCCTGGATATTATAAACAAGGAGAGGGTTTCTTCCGTATAGACTACATTTTCCATGGAATAATGAGAGACAAAGAACTCGCCCTATTCCAAAGAAATATTTAATTAGCATTGTGTACCTGGGCAGAGGAGCCCATCTAGCTATACGAATACAAGGGAGTTATCGGGGCACCGGCCTTACCTACAGTATGCCGTGCCGAGCATTCCACCAGAGTTAATTGAATATGGGGCCATGCAAAGATGCTGCACGTAAGTTATGAGGTCACATATATTTACGAAGGGAAATGGTACCTATTCCATTGGTGAGGCCTAAAATGCCGTTTACAGGATATGATATGACGATAACAATCTACGCTGACGTATATTCGATAGTTAGTTTCCTTGAAAGACGGAGGCAGGCGTCCTGTCTCTTACATTTGTAGTAGGTAGGACTCCGAATATAGTGCAAGTATAGATTTCTCGCGTTGAGACGTAATGACGTATATTGTTACAGCTTTTATTGAAAAGGGTTCACAGGTCAGAGTTTCAATTGTAGTTTGTTTCGTAAGCGTGGTTTTTATTATTCGCTTCGATATCTACTTCACGTAAATAGCATCTCTTGCCAAATCTATGTTAGTGAACTTTACATTTGGCACTCGCGAGTGTGTCTGCGCTGTTTGTTACGTTAAAAATATGCGGCGTCATGAACGAGTCACAGTGGTTTTGGGCGTCTGAGTGGGCTGGCTTAGGTCCAGATAGCGACTGTTCCGAACCGCGAACCACTAGCATACTTTCCAGCGCCTAGCTTCAGGAACTGGAAATAGTTCCACCATGGTGGTGTGGTGACCTTTCCAATAGATTGGTTAACCTTAAAATGCCACTCACGAAACCCGCATGTAGTTGTGTTTAGTGTAATCATCCACCGAGCTACTACATCAGAGTGCAATTTGCGGTCGAAATCGTTCTTAATACTTTGGGTGCCCACGACATCACGTCGTCGCTCGGCGCGCCCCTTTCGGGTGGCAACGATGAGCCGGGGCAGTGAACCGCTTAAAACGTCAATTAAACTGTTTGCCCATTATCTTTCTAAGGAACACATGCCTTACAACCACATTCAGGTTCACTATGCGTAGCTTACTACGCCGTTGTACCTACGCAGCATTTAATACTTAGCATATCGGATAAATTCATTGGAGTTGCTTGGAAAGCTGCCCTTGAAATGTTATCTGTTTGAGTTCAACTCCGTAAGTACTAGCAGATAATAGCGGCACGGACAACATATATCCACATTCCAGATATTGCAAACCGCTAACAAGCAAAAACACAGTGAATCACAGTAACAGCAGCTTAAGGGTCCGGCGACGGATGAATTTCCCATACAAACGTAGTACCAAAATGATTTGTAATATGAGAATGTTTTCATCATAGTTTGCTATTATTTGTGTTAGAATAGTATTTATACAGGTTCCTGCCATATTTTTTTTTCAAAATACTTATCTACACAATTACTAAGACAACATTCATTCTTTGATATAAAAATGCGATTAGGTTTAATTTCATTTCAGAAAGGTATTTTGAAAAAAGATTGTGGCAGGAACCTAGATAAATACTATTTTAATACAAATATTATCAGACCATAGTGAAAATATGCTCAAATTAAAAATCATTTTGGTATTACGTTTGTATGGGAAATTCATCCGTCGCCGGACCCTTAATGAGAACATCTAACTGATCGAAGTGAGCGAAGCGAACGAATATCTTAGTGCAGCTTGGGTGATTTGGGTGTATGGTGAAATAGTCACTTTGAGCATAATTGTCTAACCGTTGAACCGATTTGCGTGAAATTTGATAGGTGTACAGATAAGACACGTGGAATATGCTAGCAACTTATTGTTAGCGAGGCCTAATTTGTCGAGGGGTTTTTGAGATAAGGGGTCCAAACTTTCTTTTTTTAAGCCCAAAGGGGGGTAAAATCAATCAATTAAATCATATTGGTTTTCATAAGGCAATTCTAAATAAATTATTTTTTTTACAACGGTTGTAGTTTTTTTTACATAATTACGAAGTTGCTTCCAAGAGCTCTTATTTGGTAGACATTCTATGACTTCGTAGGTAATAAAGTAACCTAGAGTTCTCATTTGTTACGTTTTGAAATTCGCTATCGTACAATTGTACAATTACATTCTACAACTTTACTATTACTTCCACCGTTCCAGAAGGAGAAAGCAGAAAACCAAAAAGGTTTTAGATTTTTTATTGATTTTTGCGCCATAACGTGTCATAATTTTTTTTCGGTTCTCGCTGCATATAAATTATTCATTCTCCAGCCAATTTTTATATAGATGTCATTGATATTCTTATGGCTCCACTTCAGAATCGGTGAGAGGGATATGCATATAACTTCTCATTTTATTAATCGATTGTTTAGTTAATTAAATTACTGAAAAAAAGGAGTTCTTTAGTGTGTTGTGAAAATACTTCCCCTCTTTTTCCGGCTTTAGGGCACCATACCCTCCCCCTCGAAATGAAATTATGATAAGCCGGAAAATAAACTTTCAAGCTGTATAATATCGACTAAATTTTTTGCGCATCTGATATCCATTTTAGGTGGGTGTATTGATATTTGTATCGTATTGATAATAATAGCACGTACGCTAAATAATAAATTAATGTTTTCGTTTTCTTCTCAAAATGACTTTTTTTACTACTGTCTATAGTTTTATAGATAATACGAAAAAAGAAATCCCGAAACGAGATGATAGAGTATGTTAGAGTTTCCTTGACTTTGTAGCTCCTTTTATTTTGGATAACGTGAACCACTCGAAGATGTTACTAATCTGTGGCTAAGTTCCCATTTGTTTTGAAGACTTGACTGCTCTGGACCAGTGAAGACTAGACTCTAGACTTTAAACTAAAACACTCATCATGATATTGTTAGGGGTTAACTACTGGTCAAACAATCTTTTCGTTCGGTAACGCAGCTAATGCGACTTCGAAAGATGCATGTACTTTTTAGGGTAACAGAGCTAGTTCATTGCCACGGATTTCCGCGGAGGGGCTGGAACAAAGTCGAGGAAAGTTAGTTGTATTCATTATTCAACAGTATCAGATGATTGCGAGCGACTGATGTCATAGTCAGATGCGTGGCCGCGGATTGGTACGTAACACTTGATGACATTGTAATGGTCCAGATTATGCTGGCTTATTCAATTTGCAAATATAGAAACATTTAACACTTTCTGATATAACTTGTAACACCGAAAGAATAAAACCTTTTTTATAGAGAATCTTGCATGAAAAAAATATAATATTCGAGTAAATCATAATAGTGCGGGTGTGAGCTTGAAGTTGATGGGATCAATTATCGATGATTTCATAAAGAGATAGATTTTCGATTGTTGTTGTTCTTTAAGGTTTACATTTAAAATTTTCTAGTTTAATGCCACTATGGGTTGTAGTGTCTTGCAAGAACATCAATTTCAATAAGATTTAAATAAATTTCCGAACTTTACCGGAATGGGAAATGCAGACCAAGTATTGTTAACTGAACAGACTAGATAGAGTTTACGATTACTTTTTATTTAATAGAAGGTTCTAGAACGAAAACGATGGAAAGTTATCGATGGAATATTGACTTCCTTAGGACAGAGGGGAATGATAGAATGCTAGAAAAATAAAACAGAAATATTTGATAATCGAAGGATTTTGAATTTTAGGAACTCCGGAGAAGAAAATCTGATCGGGAAGTGTCAGTTGTCGTGGGGTTTTTGGCTAGGAAGGTCGAAGCGCTGATCGACTTTGGTATAAATTTTGATTGACTTTTTGCGCTCGGAAGCGAAGTAATGTAAATTCTATTTGATTTACTAGCTGCTGGGTCAACCTTACATGGCAAGCTCCAAGTAGGATGGAATTTTAGTGTTGTGTTCCTTCTGATCAACGAAGATTTCAGTCCAGTGGAGCCAGCTATGTCTAGAGTTTGGGTGGGTGTAGGGCGTAGAGTCTTTGTTTAAATTCATGGGAATCTTAAATTCATTAGGAAGTAAATTCATCAACGAGCTAGAACCTCCCCTGTGCATAGGAAATCCAGAGTGGGAAACTCTGGTCGTGTGTTACAGCTTAGTAAGTAGCTGTAATGCATGCCCTCTTGTTAGGTAGACTGTCTAGGGCCTGGGTTACCTTTGGAGTGGGTCCAGCTCTGATTTTACCCTTGCATTGGGATCAGAGAACTCCCCGATGGTCAGACCCCGAGGTTCCGTGGAGGAACTTCAACTGACGCATCGGTCTTGTCTATATATTTATCTATACGCTACCATACCTCTGTTAGGTCGCTCAGATGCACCCGGCTCGCGAGCCAGTATCTGAGGGCACGCACACTGTTATAGAGTAGGACAAAATCGGGCCTTACAACCCCGTATTCCCTAGCAGTGATAGTTAGTGGGCTAGGCATTGCACTCCGCCAGTCCAACATTACACACCACGTGATTAAATGTAAATGTGAAGCGACGGGCTTCTAGTTGGGGTATACAGGGCTTAATAGCATAGGTAGAATAGGTAGGTACACTGTTTAGGGATGCTAGGCACAAAACCTGCGATTAGAAGTTAGGATCCGGTAAAATAAATGTTAAATCTTTATATCTTTCCTGCGGAAAAAGCCTAAACATCTATCAAACAAGAGACCTTCACGTTTTTGAATGTTTATTGCTAGCTAGGTTACGCAAGCCACACTACTTAATCCTATCGTTTCTCTACGTTGTAGACGGATGGTGTTACATCCCAGAGCTGGCTAATCTAAATTCTTATTATGTTTATCAAGCACATCCAGTAGACCCTGGATTGTGTATTAAATTTAGCAAGCAGACTTGGGAGACCATTTACGTTCCAAGTCTGTGGAATTGTCTTCCTGCTAAACGGTTCTTTGCAAGCGTCATCCCGATTGTGGAAGAACTGAGGGTTTATTATGTCTATTGATTAGATCTACGGTTAGCCTGGAGTGTGGTTCCACCCCGTTTACAGAAGCAGCAGCTTCTAGGTAGGTAGGTTGAGGTAGGATAGGTATAGGAGAGGTAGGTAGGTGTATTTGGGTCGCTTCAGACCATTCCCCGTAAAACTCTACTGAGTTAGCGTTTTTCAATCGCTTTGCACTTAAATGTCTGGTTACAACTGAGTACGGGCCAGGCGATAGTCTTCTTCTTTCGACTGACCCCGAGGCGCTGAATATAATATTCTGAAAGGGGCACTTAATAGCAGATAGCTTTGATCTGGACATGTGTGGACCAAAGCAAAGTTCTCTGGTAACCGCACAGTGGAGGCATTGTAACTAAAATCATAAAATGATCCAACTATTATCGTAATCTATACTTAATTCTACTTCTTCACCTAATTGTCTTTACCTTGAATGTCCGAGGATTGGATTATACTCTTACTACGTAATTTAAGTTGTTTCAGAGAGAGAAATTTAGGTTTAACCGACTGTGAAAAAGGAGAGTTATGTTGTATCAGAATTTAAGAATTGATAATTTTTAGGTAAATCAAAGGTTAGCCATTTGTCTGAAGTTCCTAAAAGAATCTGAGTTACTACTATACGACGTACGGGTCCTTCCGCTAGCTAGACGATCATTGTCCACTTTAAATCATAATTTTATTACAAAAGTTACGATAAAATATACAAATCTAACGATATTAATCAATATTGAACAGGTAGGGTATGTTACGATGGTTTGGAGTGTTACAATTTGGTGCCGTAGTAAACCAGGATATTAATGAAAAACAATAATATTAATAATTAGTACTTTTTAAAATAAAACCAAAAAAATAATAAAAACCAGAATCTAAATAAATAACTTATGAAAATAATAAAAATAATAATATCTAATAATATATTAATTCATTGGTTCAATCAAGTTATATCTGTTTATATACAGAATATACAGAATGAGAGCCTAGGGCCATTTCTGTTGTTTCAAAAGTTGTCTGAGAATAGTCATTTTTATGTAAATTCTTATCACGGGCTTGATAGAGACTTGCATTCTGTTGAGAGAATGGGGTCGCACAAAATTTGGAAAATTTGCAGAGTATTGAATTGAACTAATAAAATTTTCGGTTTAGTTAGGTAAGGGTGTATTTAGATGTGAAGTGCGAGTTCGATTCTCGCACAATTTGTTGCAGTGTAATGGAAAGGAACTCCAGACAAATGGAATAGTAGGGCGCATTTGGATGATACCCAGATACAACTCGGAAGCAGAGAGGTCGATGTGTTCACAACAAGTACAAGTTTAGATAGGACAGGAAAGTATTTGTAGGTACGTTTTTTTTTTAGCATCCTGTATAGGGCGCTGCTAAGGAATTGGAAATATTTGGTTAAATATTTGCAGTTTTTTTTAGCGACTAGTATGGTATGTTACTAAGGAACTGGAAATATTTGTTTAGGTAAGCAACACCAACTAGATTCATTAAAACGTATTAAAATAAATTAAAAAAAAAAGAAGGAATATGCAATGAGTAAGCAGAAATAAAAAGGCACTCGCCAAATTAAGGGAAAAACGAGGGAAGAGGTAGAGATGGAGGAACCAGTAGCGGAAAAGGAGAATACCCCGATTCCTAGCCCAAATCAGAGGAAGAGATTGGTGAAACAAAGAGTAATAGGAGTCGGAATGCTATCAGCGAGATGAATGTTTATGCGAAGAGGTGAAGGAAGCTAAGTCTTCAATGAGTACTGGAGCAGGAATAAACACGAATCGGAGTCATAACCAAGAAGAAACAAGAGAACCAACGAGAGGAGATAGGAGTGTAGATATCGAACCAGAAGGAGCAAAATGAATTGAGGAGAACAATTGTACAAGGCAAATGGGATCGATTTGAAAGTCCGACAATGTTGGGGCACTTCTTGCGGTTGACGGGGAAAGCACAATTGCTGAATTTCAAATTTCCCGAAAAGCGACTATTATCTGATATAATCAGGCACTATCCGAGAAATATACAGCAAGGATGATACACCTCTAAATACGAGAATTTGATCGAAATGGCAGAATACCTAAGGAACATGGATGATATAATTCAGCAGAAAAAGAATACGACAAATGAAGAGGATAATAAATATATTTAATATTAAGTTAAATTTAAGGGTTTTTTTTTGTGTTAAGTAGGGAGAGACAGACAAAAGGTTCTATTATCATGATAGAGTGCAGATTTAAATCTAGTTAGTCTAATTTAGCTTAATGACTAAAGTCCGGCTTGAAGGTTTAGACTGATTCTTGAATGCTAGTAGGAATGTCCACGGAAAAATGTAGTTAGGGAATGGATGGTTGGTTGTTGTGGCAGACGAAGGACAAAGTGCGTCAAATAAAATCTGAAATTAACAAGAAATTAATTAGAGTTTGATTCAAAATCATAGTAATATTATAAATGAGAAGGTTTGGATGGTTGTATGGATGGATGGATGTATATTGCTTCTTCACATCTAGGCTACTGAGTGAATCGGTTGAAACTTTGCATGCTTAATTCTAAGTCTCGCTTTAGATCAATCAAGGCTATCTTTTATCCCATAAATCAGCTCCCAAGCGATGGGAATCACCTTTAAATGCTTCCATTGAAACAGCCCGAGCGAAGTCGCGGGAATAAACTAGTACGTAATCAAAGAAACATGATTTGGTAATAACTACATAGTATTCAGTGGAAAAAAATAAGCCTGTCATTGTATTCAACTTGTGTAAAGCGGTAATAATAGTTGTCTGGAAGAAATCGCTTCAAAGTGATAATTAGACCGCCGTTAGAAAGTTAATTTTTAAAATCTTATTTGATAGTATATACCTTTATTCCGTAGTAAAAATTCTCAAATAGGAAGGATAAGGATAGCATAAGCTTAAACAATCAGAACGAAATATGATTGCCACAGGTTTGAAAGAAGATTGACTGTTGTATCTGCATCTTAATTTTAGTAGGTTTATCTGGAAAAGAGAGGAAAAGTATGTAGTGAGTGCGATAGGGATGTTTGGAAGGAATCAGGATTGAATGCAGGGCGGACGTCCGATTTAGGCATGGAATTTGAAACATTATGTTAGTTTAGCTGGTTAGGAATTTCTAAGATTTATATTCGATTAAAGGGACTTACTTGGTTCTTCCTTGAAAAAAACGGGATACTGTTTCGAGCGGCTAACTAGGTCATTATCATATTCACTGACAATTTAAGCAAAGTAATTCGGAAGGGAGTGTTCTTCGACGAGGCATAGCAGTTAGACTGGGAGTGTCTTGGATCATGAAAGGGTAAGATTGCGTAGGGGTCGTAAATTTCTGAAATAAATAAGAAAAATGTGTAAACAAACATACGAGTTTGGCACTTCTTGTCATTTGGTAATGAAAAAGAACAGACAGGGATTTGGTTAGTCTACGTTGAAATGTCAGAGGTTACCAATAAGTTTTATTTTGCAATCGGATTGGCTATGGTTTGATATTATAAACATTGAAAATTTGTGTAGATTTGATAGAAAATGGTGTAGATACTTACGATTAAGATATGGTTATCTAATTGTCCATTCGTTCCTGCCGGAAGATACCTATCTAATGTTCTTGTCGGTAATAGGTAGGTACAGCAACGGTTTCTTGCACGAGGAGGAAAATCGAAATACTTTCAGACATAGGGTTCCGTATGGAATGGGTGTTTTTATTACGAGGATTGGATCCAAACATTAGTAACTGATCAGATAAACTTATATAACTTGTCGAACCTGAATCTTTTGTATTTTTGTGTCGATAAATAAATAACATTAGCTTACATTCAAAAAGTCAAATGTCATGTCAAAGGCGCCAACGTCAAATCACTTCAACTTGATTCTTATTGGCTTTGCTTGCTTTTCGATACCTACGACTCTGCAGTGTCAGTAAGGTTACAATAGAGGTAGAACGTTATGGGCATAAGGGCGATTTACACGAGGTAGAGTAACGGACGCGTTTTGACGCTCGGGGTCGATAAAAAAACTAAATATAAAACTAAAAATTAAAGCATAGCATTGATCATTTACAAATAAAAAATAAAATAAAACGGTATAAATAAACTAAATTTAAAACTAAAACCTAAGCATAGCATTGATAGTTTACAAATAAAAAAATATTTTTGTATATAAACTAAAATTAAAGCATAGCGTTGATCGGGTTTAAAAAAATTAAAACTTATTAAAATTAAGTTTTAAACCTTAATAACATAGATAATTAACTGAAGTAACGCGCGGGAAAAGTATCGGTGTAAATTGGCGAGTCAATGTCGGAGCGGGACCTTATTTTATTTAGGTTTTTCTTTTGTTCTTTTTGAATAGCAACATGATTTGACATAACTCTGCTTTAGAATTTTACGTAAACGCAGGTATTTCTGAAGCATCAGCAGTGACAGTAGGACTTTGAATCAGATAGGTTACGGTTTTTTAGGGTGAATTAGACCCTATAGGTTCATAGACTTAGGGTAGGCCTACATTTTTATCAATCAACAAGATGGTCTAATTTCGCTCGACCACCTTACTACGTATTCATAGACTTGAGGTATTAGGTCTATATTTCTTATCGACCAACAAGTTGGTCTTATTTCTTCCGTTCAAAATAGTTTGAAAATTACTTATCTGTCAATCTTTGACAATCCATGAAAATGGTTTATCACCGGGAAAATTGAGATAGAAACTGGATGTTCTAAAAATATGAAATCGAAAATTAGCTTACAAATTATTTAACTGAAATGTATTATTAGTCTCTGTGTCACAGATTCAAGTGCGGGATGACTACTGGGCAAGTGTGACTGATGTGTCTGAGGGGGTTTGTAAGAAGATAGAGGGATTGTTGAACATAGTTTAGAACGAGAGAAGTACGAAGTTTGTATGAAGTTTAGTAAAATCGGAGTGCAGATGTCCATGTAAGTTACCTTAGCTCTAAATCTGGGACGGTTCATTGAGGTTTAAATCACATGCGCATCACAAGTAGGTTCTATAAAGAAATAATTCTGGAGTTAGGATACTAAGATCATATCAAATTTTTATTGAAGAATCTGAGATCTGAATTGCAGCTTGGACTGACTTTATAGAACCTCAAACTCAACCCAATAGGCCAGATCTGAGCACACTTGACAAACTCCAGGTTTAGAATGGGATTAAAGCCTTTGTCTGGGGTTCTGGGGTAAATTAAAATTGCGTTATCGGTCGGTTTATTATACAGTTAACGACTAATTGATCTGGCTTCAGTTGAGTTATGTGTGAGGTCTGGAATCCTATCATAAGTTTACTGTTGTTCTACTAGAGATGACATGATTCACGACCATGTTCCAGGAGCAATTGTTTTTATTCTGTGAAGCGTTGATAATGCAATAAGAGTTAACTTGACAATTAGATTATGAATGTGGCGCTGGACCATATTGATTGTTTTAAACCTGGTTTAAATACACAAAACATTAAAATGTATGTGATTATAAGTTTCAATAAATTAAGAGATTAATAATTGCAATATTTAATAATATTAAATTGAAAAATGATTATAGCTTGCAAATTATTAGAAATATTAGGAAATCCTTACTTCTTTGGAAATGCTTAAGGATTTGGGGTCGATGTAATGGTCCAGATTATGCTGGCTTATTCAATTTGCAAATATAGAAACATTTAACACTTTCTGATATAACTTGTAACACCGAAAGAATAAAACCTTTTTTATAGAGAATCTTGCATGAAAAAAATATAATATTCGAGTAAATCATAATAGTGCGGGTGTGAGCTTGAAGTTGATGGGATCAATTATCGATGATTTCATAAAGAGATAGATTTTCGATTGTTGTTGTTCTTTAAGGTTTACATTTAAAATTTTCTAGTTTAATGCCACTATGGGTTGTAGTGTCTTGCAAGAACATCAATTTCAATAAGATTTAAATAAATTTCCGAACTTTACCGGAATGGGAAATGCAGACCAAGTATTGTTAACTGAACAGACTAGATAGAGTTTACGATTACTTTTTATTTAATAGAAGGTTCTAGAACGAAAACGATGGAAAGTTATCGATGGAATATTGACTTCCTTAGGACAGAGGGGAATGATAGAATGCTAGAAAAATAAAACAGAAATATTTGATAATCGAAGGATTTTGAATTTTAGGAACTCCGGAGAAGAAAATCTGATCGGGAAGTGTCAGTTGTCGTGGGGTTTTTGGCTAGGAAGGTCGAAGCGCTGATCGACTTTGGTATAAATTTTGATTGACTTTTTGCGCTCGGAAGCGAAGTAATGTAAATTCTATTTGATTTACTAGCTGCTGGGTCAACCTTACATGGCAAGCTCCAAGTAGGATGGAATTTTAGTGTTGTGTTCCTTCTGATCAACGAAGATTTCAGTCCAGTGGAGCCAGCTATGTCTAGAGTTTGGGTGGGTGTAGGGCGTAGAGTCTTTGTTTAAATTCATGGGAATCTTAAATTCATTAGGAAGTAAATTCATCAACGAGCTAGAACCTCCCCTGTGCATAGGAAATCCAGAGTGGGAAACTCTGGTCGTGTGTTACAGCTTAGTAAGTAGCTGTAATGCATGCCCTCTTGTTAGGTAGACTGTCTAGGGCCTGGGTTACCTTTGGAGTGGGTCCAGCTCTGATTTTACCCTTGCATTGGGATCAGAGAACTCCCCGATGGTCAGACCCCGAGGTTCCGTGGAGGAACTTCAACTGACGCATCGGTCTTGTCTATATATTTATCTATACGCTACCATACCTCTGTTAGGTCGCTCAGATGCACCCGGCTCGCGAGCCAGTATCTGAGGGCACGCACACTGTTATAGAGTAGGACAAAATCGGGCCTTACAACCCCGTATTCCCTAGCAGTGATAGTTAGTGGGCTAGGCATTGCACTCCGCCAGTCCAACATTACACACCACGTGATTAAATGTAAATGTGAAGCGACGGGCTTCTAGTTGGGGTATACAGGGCTTAATAGCATAGGTAGAATAGGTAGGTACACTGTTTAGGGATGCTAGGCACAAAACCTGCGATTAGAAGTTAGGATCCGGTAAAATAAATGTTAAATCTTTATATCTTTCCTGCGGAAAAAGCCTAAACATCTATCAAACAAGAGACCTTCACGTTTTTGAATGTTTATTGCTAGCTAGGTTACGCAAGCCACACTACTTAATCCTATCGTTTCTCTACGTTGTAGACGGATGGTGTTACATCCCAGAGCTGGCTAATCTAAATTCTTATTATGTTTATCAAGCACATCCAGTAGACCCTGGATTGTGTATTAAATTTAGCAAGCAGACTTGGGAGACCATTTACGTTCCAAGTCTGTGGAATTGTCTTCCTGCTAAACGGTTCTTTGCAAGCGTCATCCCGATTGTGGAAGAACTGAGGGTTTATTATGTCTATTGATTAGATCTACGGTTAGCCTGGAGTGTGGTTCCACCCCGTTTACAGAAGCAGCAGCTTCTAGGTAGGTAGGTTGAGGTAGGATAGGTATAGGAGAGGTAGGTAGGTGTATTTGGGTCGCTTCAGACCATTCCCCGTAAAACTCTACTGAGTTAGCGTTTTTCAATCGCTTTGCACTTAAATGTCTGGTTACAACTGAGTACGGGCCAGGCGATAGTCTTCTTCTTTCGACTGACCCCGAGGCGCTGAATATAATATTCTGAAAGGGGCACTTAATAGCAGATAGCTTTGATCTGGACCTGTGTGGACCAAAGCAAAGTTCTCTGGTAACCGCACAGTGGAGGCATTGTAACTAAAATCATAAAATGATCCAACTATTATCGTAATCTATACTTAATTCTACTTCTTCACCTAATTGTCTTTACCTTGAATGTCCGAGGATTGGATTATACTCTTACTACGTAATTTAAGTTGTTTCAGAGAGAGAAATTTAGGTTTAACCGACTGTGAAAAAGGAGAGTTATGTTGTATCAGAATTTAAGAATTGATAATTTTTAGGTAAATCAAAGGTTAGCCATTTGTCTGAAGTTCCTAAAAGAATCTGAGTTACTACTATACGACGTACGGGTCCTTCCGCTAGCTAGACGATCATTGTCCACTTTAAATCATAATTTTATTACAAAAGTTACGATAAAATATACAAATCTAACGATATTAATCAATATTGAACAGGTAGGGTATGTTACGATGGTTTGGAGTGTTACAACATCACACAAGCGTTTATTTTAGTGTTCGCTCGAGCCTTAAAATAATTATTCGGAATCGTCACAAGACGGTTCACTGGTTCTCTTGCTGGCTTCAAACTCAAACTCACACGTGTTCGACACACCACACAACCATTTCTTTTGTGCGTAAATATAGGAATAGATTTGACTCTTGCGACTATCCTAATTAATTTTATGTTTATGTACAGAATGGCTTTTTGAGTCGGGTGTGGATGGCGAAATCCGAAGATCCATGAGAGTTTTTGTTTTGTTTTCTCTTAAAATGAGCCCATGACTTCTTTCACGACTTTTATCAACAACAGTTTTTGATTTGGCCATTCACTATCATCTTAAAAAGTCACCATAGTATTTGTACAAATCCACAGAAGCGGGTTAGATTTTGTGTTATTATGGTACATTAGTCGCAGATAGTAAGCATTCCCTCAATGCAATTATGAACCGAAATTGTAAGTCTCGTGATCGTATCTCGTAAAGTACACGCCAAACACCGAAATATTTGATACAAATGAAACCTAGGGCCTGAAAATTAGGAATTCTTCCGTAGTTAAATGTAGCTAAACGTAGTTAACCCACTTATTAACCCACTTCTAAAACTATTTCGTAGTTTCTATTGTCTTATTGAAATTTTCTTTGGAAACAAACGCCTGTTATCAATTTAGTTTAGCAAATATATGTCCTCAAAGTAT
Source organism: Eupithecia subumbrata (assembly GCA_949316285.1). NCBI lineage: Eukaryota > Metazoa > Arthropoda > Insecta > Lepidoptera > Geometridae > Eupithecia > Eupithecia subumbrata. The sequence goes on along the minus strand of OX438642.1, from coordinate 7,768,155 downwards.
CTCTATTTCGTCCTCTTATCACTCAGCTACTCACTGACTGACCGATCATTCAGGTACTTCTAGCAGGCACACCGTGAAACTTGGATTAAATGAATAACAAAGGCGACTAGACCCTTGAGCTTGGGATCAAAGGTTAAAATAACTATTAATTACCTGAAGAGTTATAAATGCACTCCCCAACCGACAAATCTTAATGGGGTTTATACGTTTACCGCGGAAATTACAAGTAAGGTTGAATGCTGCTCCGACACGCAACCACCACCGCCGACGGACGCTCGAGAAAATTATTAAGAGCTAAAACACGTTATTGCGGTGCTTCTACAGTTTAATATTAAATAAAATTAATTCACTTATCAGTCATGATGATGATACATAGATAACTATTGACGTTGTTTTGTAAAAGATGAGCAACATTGAGATCAAGGTTGAGATGGTTAAAATCAAATGATTTTTTTAATTACGTGATTTTAATCAATTTTTTTACCCTGCAATGAAGACAGAAAGCAGTCAAAAATGTAAAAGGTATGCCTAAATTGAGCTTCGGTGCACATACCTCATTTTTGCGCCAACAGTGCACCTGTACTTGCTCTCCTGGTTAAGGATTCAGGGAATCCTCTGAAATTTATACGAATTTTCGTAGAATTTTCTCCATAAAGTTTTAATACTCCAAGATGTCCGATAAAAAGATGTTAAGCCTATGTGTTTACGGCAAGTCATAGCTGTTTTTTATTTAAATAAAGAATAAACAAATTAGTAATCGAAATTAAAAAAAAATGCACAGAAAATGCAAGACAAATGAAAATGTTTCAATCTTGGTGTCATCTCTTTCTGCTAGTACTTTGTGTGACTAAACCTTTAAACCTACCTTTCGTACCTAACCTACCCATAAAACCTTCTAACTGGATAGACCAAAGCGTTTAAAGGATCATAAAAATCAAAGACTTTTAATAATATATTAAACTGTGTTTTTTTTTTAAATATTATTTTTGTCAACTTTGATTGAGATGGTTTGTAGTCAGTCAGGTTAAGAGGCCCGAATATATATTAAAAATATTCTACTTTAAGCAGGATGCAGTAGAAAAGAACACTGCTAAGTTTTAAAGGCCGAGCTCAAGCTTTTAAAGCTATTTAATCATCGAAAGGCTGGAACCACCGCACTCCCCCTTTTTTCCCCTAAATTTTTTACGAGAAATGATAGTATAGATACTTCGCCTTATATTTTAAATACAAGGTCTTTCGGAAATTATTTCAAAGAAAACAAAGTATAAAAACATTCTGAACTTCGTCGCTAATATAATTTAAGAAAGCTCTGATTTTAAACTGTTTATTACTGTGAGACACTTAATTTTTAAGTTGGATCACTCCAACATGATAATTAATTGTCTCACAATTTATTTACGATTATTGATAACAAAAGCGCAATTATCATCCTACTAATATTATAAAGGCGAAAGTTTGTCCTTCCCGTTGTGAAGATGAATAGATTGCGCAGAAATTATGCAAACCCAAAGATCTGGAATAGTTCAGTCATTTGGTCGTTTTGCCTGGAAAGTTTTCCGAGAGTTGTGTAAAGGGGTAATTTTATAGTTTTCTATGTTCTCTTTCCGAATTTCAAGTTTGCGACCATTACCGTAAAATGGGGCGACTTTCAAAACACGGGGCGTCATTGATGATTACTGTAATTTTACCTATTTCTACTTATGTTTCCCTAATTTCCGAACGCAACTTTATAAATTTTTTAAGTTGACAGTACTGATATTTCTGCCATCTTTTTCGAACGGAATTGACTATTTTGGCGCTGCGGTTGAGCGATAAAAAACTTTTTTGTGTCCCTCTCGGAAATATTTAAAATAAGTGGCTGTGAAAACTTCAATGGTGCAAGAGTGAGTATGATTATTTGAATGTTATAACATTGATAATGTTTTTGTTTGGTTTTCGATGATTAAACCAAAATGTTTATTATTCGTCGTAAGGCATCAGTTTGTCTTCTTTATCGAGTTTTATTCGATGGGGCTACTTTGATTATTCAAACGAGGCGAGATCGATAGGTTATCAAAGTCACCCAATTGAAATGTAATTTTAAGTAACACAGAAAATGGCATGATTATCAAAGTGACCCCATTTTCTATATTTTGCAGGTAAAATATGGTGCGTGCTATAAGCGGAAACTGTGTTAGCTTTATTTGTTCTATTTTTATGTATTGTTATACTAGTAGTACAAGCTTTTTGTTTCCCAAATAAATAAAAATAAAAATAAAATAAAATAAAATACAACAGCACTTTTCGAGCAGTGGAAAATGATATTTCGATCGTCGAACGACTGGACATTGTAACTTATCTTCCACAACCACGAATGCAGGAAGGGTGTTACATATTCCCCAGTGAAATAAATGTCAAAGAGTTGTAAATTTAGTTAATAGTAAGATATTAGACAGAAGTATTAGTTATGATTGATATAGTTAAAAAAAGTGATTAATAATGACGATCTCAATTACTTTGTGTGCCTTTCAAAACGTTGCTCCTACCTATTATTTAAGTAAGTTGTTTTTTGCTATGACATTTAATTTGTATTTGCGTGGAATTGAAGTTTAGTTATTTAAAAATAAAAAAATAAGTATGTAAAAAAACAATACCTAATTTTAATTAATTGGTCTGATTTCATTGTGTCTAGGTGTTAAAACACGAGTCATCAAACTCGCCCCACTAATCAATCTCACCCCATTTGACTTTGAAGTTATATATCTCTAGAATTAATTAGTGAACAAAAAAAAATTTTACACTGTTATACTCCTGTTTGGGGTTACTTTCAGAAACAGTTGAAATAACGGGGGCAATCAAACTGACCCCATTTGTTGTATAAAATTGATAAGTTACATTTTATTTTTTTTCCACAAAAGTAGAAGACCTAGATTTTTTTTTATTAAATTAAATGAATCATTAATCACCTTAAGTCGCCATCATGGTATTTTTTTATTCTTTTTTTACTTTGAAAATGAAGGAGTTACACGCGATTTAATTTAAAAAATAATCAATTTCGCCCCATTTTACGGTATCTTTGCCGTTCGCGCTGCCTTATTGAAACAAGATCCGTCAAGTGCGAGTGTAACTCGCGCGCCGAGGGTTTTGAACGTTTGTCAACAAGTATGTACCAAAAGTACCGGTCAGAGACTTCGCAATTTAACGAATACCTTAGAATAGTAGGTACCAACCTACATTTCAGATGGATCTCTCTGCATGCTTCGGTTAAATGGGTGGTTCGGTGGGTAATGGTAAATATGTCGACTTTTTTCGAAATATTTCAAAAAGTATGAAAGCTACAGAAATTTAAAAAACTAGTTTGAAATGTCCAAACCGATACCTTTTATTTGATACCCCACTCGGTGGGGTAGTCCCCCTTTTGAAAATTATTCCTTTTTGACCATTTTTCAAAAAGTGTTATTTTTACAGACTTCTCTATATTTTTCCTGTAAAATATAGATCCATATCTACAAACGCTTCATACATTTTAAATGGATCGCTCTGCAAACTTCGGAGATAGGGGGGGGGGAATGGGTATTTTTTCGACTTTTTTCAAAATATTTCAAAAAGTATGAAACCTACAGAAATTTGAAAAACTGTTTTGAAACGTGCAAACCGATACCTTTCATTTGATACCCCACTCGGTGAGGTAGCCTCCCCTTTTGAAAATTATTCCCCCCCTTTTTGACCATTTTTCAAAAAGTGTTCTTTTTTCAAACTTCTCTATATTTTTCCTGTAAAATATAGATCCATATCTATAAACGCTCCATACATTTAAGACTTAGACTACCTACATAACTTTTGCTCTTAGATCAAATCTGCTCCCGCCCTCTTCTTTTGCGATCCGTGCCCACTCCTGTCTCACTGACACTCCCAATTGTTCCTGTCCCTACATCATAAGAACTGAGCAAACTAAATATTTGGGTATAATTCTGGATCAAACTCTAACTTTTAGAAGGCATATTGATATGTTAGTGGGAAGGACGCGTAAGCTTATGTACGTCTTTAAAGGGCTACGGAATGTAGCAGCACGCGATACTGTCCGGGAGGTTTACACGGCTTTGTGTGACTCTATTTTGCGCTACTGCATCACCTCTTGGGGTGGTGCCGCAAAGACTCACTTATTAGAAGTTGAGAGAGCTCAAAGAGCCGTATTAAAGGTGAGTGCGCGTCTTCCTTACCGTTACCCAACCGTCCAACTCTACAAGGAATGGAACCTCCTCACTGTACGACAAACTTTTCTCCTACAAATCGTTCTCATGAAGCACTCTCAACTCGAGTACAATCAGGAGTTGGTAACACACAAGCGTAGGAAGGGTAAGGTGTGTGCTGCTCCCAGCCTACATACCAGCCGCTCTCATAATTTCAGCTGCTTCTTGGGACCCTACATCTACAACAAGGTTAATGCCCTTATCAACATCTTTCCACTAACCCGCCAAAAGTGTAAAACAGTAGTGGCTAATTGGTTAAAAACACTTAACTACCAAGAAACGGAAAATCTCCTGACCACCCTTTCATAACGCTCATACTCTGCTCTCTAATTATCTTAAACTATGAACCTAGAACAAGTTCCAAAGCTTAATTACTGTACGCTGAAAAGAAACCTCTTGACTGTTCTTGAGTTCAGTACCTACCTGTCGCTTACCTGTATTCTCGACCTAAACATTTAGGCATTCTCCTAATCCTAAGGTTCTCTATTTCTATCAGCTTGCGATGGCGGCGGGTTCTGCGTGATGAACTTACCTACACTCAAATCATATACACTCTGCACTCAACACACAATCACTCACACATACACACCATCACACCTCATGGGCTACTCCTGTTGCCCGGACTCTTAAGAGACCGGTGTCCTCAGGAGTACTCCACCTAATAAACACACTCAACACACACATTAAAAATTACACAACAACTCACATAGTTTGGTCTGTCTGTTATACATAATTATATCTTATTAATTTTCTTGTTTTTATAATATCTTTTTCTGTTTATTTTTCTTATTTTTTTTTTTTTTTTTTGTAAACTGAGGTTCTAAGAAAGTATCTTAGTAACTAAATCACCGGAGTAGAATAAGATTGTTTTAATTGTTTTTTTCTCTTTCATCCTAGCCTAGCAAAATAGGTTCCTACAACAAGCCATTGATAATGTTATACATGATAAGTTCCATCTACATGTTAACTAATAGCTAACCCGCCTATTGTATGTAATCCGTGGAGTGGGGGCACTGGAGACTTGCAGGCACAGGTTTTTCTAAAACCTATAGCAAGCTCCAGCCTCTCACAATACAGGTTTAGTATACTTACCTAACTAGATAATAAGCACAGTGCATAAAATTAACTAGACTGTAAACCTATTGTGAAGAGGAAAATAAACAAACAATTTATTATTATTATTTATTTATTTACATTTTACATGGATCGCTCTGCAATCTTCGGAGATAGGGGGGGGGGGAATGGGTATTTTTTCGACTTTTTTCGAAATATTTTAAAAAGTATGAAACCTACAAAAATTTCAATAAATATTTTGAAATGTACAAAATGATACCTTTCATTTGATACCCCATATGACTCTGTAGGTATCTTTTAAAATTTCGGCATCACAATTTGTATGGAAAATGTTCATTTTCATTTTTCATTTATTTTCATTTATTTTTCTCTAAATCTGTACAGGCGCACGAAATGTATTATTATTTTAAATTTCAAGTTGATAGCTGCAGTAGTTTTTGAGTTATTAAGGAGGGAAAAAAGGACAGACAAAGCGAGACCATAAGGGTTTTGAAACCGATCTTCGATCATCAAAACCCTAAAAATGCCGCCTAGTAGCAAGTTTTTGATAATATCTCAGTTCCGACTTATTTTACGATAAAAACATTAATACAAAGTAAAACAAGACCACATTTTCTACAATTTGTGCATAACAATTTTATTTGTAAGATCAATCGTTTTGGACTACGAGCGCCACAAACTATTATTCACCTACCAACGTGCGTTTTCGTATATTTATAAAGAAAACTATTTCAGTTTCTCATGTAATTTTTTCAATTGTAAATACTAGTAGGTACTAATTTGTTTGTATTATCTGCTTGTTATTTTCTTTGTTGTATCAGTTTATCTTTAAGCTTGTATCTGCCGCGCTACTTATCGACAAAATTACTGGAATGTCAGGAGAGACATCTGTCACATTTATAAGTGTCAAACTAGGCCTAGGGAATCAACAAATTGAAGCGGATGAACGTGTATTAATTTTATTGCTAAGAAAACATTTAGGTACCTAGTAAGTAAATAAATCTTTTGTTTCACAGATCATCAGATGTTTCTAATTATCACGTCTGGTATGACACATAAATGTGACAGATGTCGCTCCTGATATTCCAGCAGTCTTGTCCATAGGTAGCGCGGCAAATGCAAACGTAATTATAAACTACTAGCTGACCCGGCGAACTTCGTATCGCCTAACAGTCGATTCTTTAATTTTTTATTTTGATTTTTTTGACGTGACAACGTCTTATAAGTTGGTTTGCCGGGTGACACTTCAAGAAACTGCGTTACGCTCCGCTCACGTTATGCGCTCACAATGAGAGCGAGTGAGAGGCACGCGTCCCTTCCACTCGGGCATGGTTAGCCCGCCTAAGAGCGAGAGAGACAGACATAATTATTTTACCACTCAAAGTCGTTGTCACGTAAAACTTTCGCCCGTATACCGACTTTACAGGCAACCAATTTTTTTTTTTGAATTGTTCTCTCCGTAAGAACCATCCTCGTACTTCAAGGAATATTTTAAAAAAAGAATTAGCGAAATTGGTCCAACCGTTCTCGAGTTTTGCGCTTAGCAACACATTCAGCGACTCATTTTTATATTATAGAAGATAATCAAATGTACAAAAAACTAGTGTTGGTAGGTGAAATAAGTTTGCGGCAAACTATTGATTTTTCTAATAAAATTATTAGTACCTACATTAATTGTAGGAAATTATGTATTAGTATTTTTATCGTAAAATGAGTCGGAAAGAAGATATCGTCAAAAAACTGCTATTAGGCAGCATTTTTTTAGTGCGGGCGGCGACGCGAGCGGCATAGGTAGCAAAGTTGAAATTGGGTAAGAGCTAATCAAAATCCAGATAAGTAACCTATGTTTTTCGAACCAAATGACTGGACCATAACATAATAGGCTACTTTTTATTCCAAAACACGCGTGCGAAGACGCGGGAGGAAGCTAGTAAGAAAATATTATTTAGATGCTTGAATGTACAACTTTGATCATAAAAACTAATTTTACTGTCCTATAAAAGAATTTACGGCGTAAGCTATAAAAAATAACTAACCACTTCTTAACTTGTAAGCTTCCTACTATTTAGTGGCGGAGTTTAAATTTTATAGGTTTTTAAGTTTCACACTTGATATTAATTATTTTCGTACGTAGTTTTATTTCTAAGGATCTTCCCTATTTGTTCAACATCTTATTGATCACGCCACAATACGCCTGCTGAACATAGGCTGAATTTTTTGAATACCTGGCTATTTAATTATCAAGTAAAGTTGGATAAAAACAACCGTAACGGCATCTTTCCATTTTTGTCGTTGCTTGCCAAGAGCCATTATTTGGGGCTCACGTGATAGTGCACTGTGCAAGATCTGATCTATGTGTATGGCAATTTGCCGACCGCCTGGATGGCACGTCGTGGTCGCCATACTACTGGTCTAGTCCAGATAGCGTGACGTGGCCGGCATAATTTGCAGGTGCCGGGTTGCGCTTCGTATACAAATGGCCTTTTTCAATATCCAATGTATCTTTGGTTTGCCTTTTCTTTCATTGAATATGTTGAAAACTCGACGATGACGATAGATAAGACGGTCAAAACGACATATTGGAAGTGCCCGATAATTATTTACTTTGCAAATATCTGGTCTGTACGGATTAGTAAGAGGGCCGTTATAAAATACTAGTGAAGCCCGCGGTTTTGCACGCATTTATTGGAATAAAAATAGCGTATATGTTTTTCCAGGTTCAGATCTGTTTGTATGCAAAATATCAGCCCGGTCCATTCCGTAGTTTTGGCGTTGTCTTCGGCCAAACATATTCACAGTGGCACAACGGCAACAAAAAGCTTTCCCCTTTATAATATTAGTAGGAAGTAGGATTATGCTATATTATATTGCGCTATAGTTAATAATAATTTTTGGTTAAATTTCGAGTTGTCTACCTACCTGTTATACGATTACTGCCAACGAATGGAAAAAAGATTTTGAAACGGATGCCATCTGATCTAATAATAACTAGTGCAATTCAAGCGAGCTATGGATCGAAGTTTGCCATTGTTCTTTCAGACACACCGCGTCCTCGGCTCATGCATGGCACTGTGTGAGTGAATATAGTAGAAACTAGGTTATGTTTCAAATAACTTCCAAGTCCCGACAGATCCGTAATGTTTCTATCCATGAAAGCGAGCTGCCAAGTTTTCAGCTAATAAGCAACATTTCTAATACAACATTGTTAATTTAAACTACAACTTTACTCGTACCCAAACATGTTTTATAAATAAGTGTAACTTTTTATCTGGAGAAGAGATTCTTTTAGAGCCATTATTAACCAATGGATATACTCGATATTCCCAAAAAACCCAACCCTAATGAGTCGTGACAAAGCCTTAAATATACCTAAGATGTTCCCTCTTAATAAAATGCCTTCTTCGAACAGAACAAACAATCTGTTTCATTTTATAGGGTTCAGTAGCCAAATCGGAGAAACGCAGCCTCAACTCATATTCAATACAAGACCTTAAAATAATATTTGAGTGATCTCAGAATAGGAGTGCAGCTAAGGTCTAGCTGCTGATTTATATTTAATGTAGTCTGGAGATGTTCGGATGTCTTGGTCTAGTTTTAGATTCAGACACAATGCTTTTAACTTAATTGACTTTGTGCTAGCTAGTTGCAAGAATAAAGAGCGAGTAACTTCTTTCGGCAATGCGCTTATTGCCGCATTGCCGAAGAACTCTTTTCGGTTGTGTTCTTTCCTTGTTATAATCTAATTAATCCTTTACTCTGCGCCCAGTACGAAACATTGTTATAAAGACGCCCCAAGCGGTATTTCAGGGGTATTTTAATGGTGGTATTATTCGGGTTAACTGCCCCGGTATTTATCTACGTTCGTTCACGTTATAATGAATGAGTAGATTGTGTGTTCACGTTCATTGTAGCAAAACGCGCGTTAAACGCAAGAAAACAAACAAACGATTGCATTTGCCAATCAAGTGATTAAATGCACTGTAGAATTGTGCACTGATTTGCGTCATTTTCGCTAGGGGTAGAGGAATCCATTCGTAATTCTTCCATCTAGGTTTCCGTCAGGGTTCGATCAGGTTGCGGGCCGGCCCGCCATACCCGATCGAAAGTTCGTAATTTACGGTTATTCCTCTATTCTTTACGTTTTGGATTGGACGTAACCAATCAAACTGTCAACCGGGCTGTCATTGCTGGTATTACGGTATTACTACGAATCCCATTTTTCAAGATATTTGTTTAGCTTTAGCCTTGGAGGTAAGGTTGGTTGTGGCATATTTATATTTAGTTATTATATTTATAAAAGTTAAGAACAAAAAACACATGTTTAGAAAAATGTATGCTATGGATGCGAAACATGGACCACGAAACATCGGGGTAGAGAGGATTGAGGCATTTGAAATGTGGTCCTGGAGGAGGATGGAATGGATTAGCTGGACGGAGAAGGTTACTAATGAGGAGGATTTGATTTGTTGAGGACAAAAGGTTAACGATTAACACCATTCAAAACAGAAGAGGGAGAATGATTTGACATCATAAACGACGACATGACAACTTCATAAGTAACATCATAGAATGAATAGTAGAATGGAGACAAGGAAGAGGGCGACCGAGAATTAGCTATTTGAGTTAAATCAAGGAAAAAGTCGCTGTCCATGTAGGTACATAAGTTGTATAATGAAGTATAAGTCATTGCATCGGAGAGAGAAAAGTGGAGAAAATTGCATCATTACAACAACAAGAGCTAGGCTCTTTAATTTATTTATTAGCTATTTATAATTAATTGTATGAAATACACATTGCACCGATCGCGATCCAAGGGTTGTTTCATACCCCAGGTTCTCGCCAGAAATTCATTTTTGCCGTTATATACCAAAAAATGTCAGCGTTTCAACCCAAATAAAACAAAATATTTTGTCGGCGTTTCTACCCAAAATTCGTTTCCGTTTCTCACCACAAATAGATCAAGAGATTTTGTACAGTCAGATAACAACATTATTAAACTACAGATTATTTTAGAGCGCAAGTTTATTAGAAAGAAAACAAATTAAGTAAATTCACCAAGCTACAAAGAAATAATAGCGTAAAGAAGTTACATCGCACTCACATCTACACAAAGGGGTTGGGACAGCTTCAGTACGTATTACGAATTTGACATTGTAAGTATAACTACTGCTTTCAAATCTAAGTTAGTTAAATATTTATCGTAATACACGTAGATAGATCATACATTTTCATTATATGACCTACCACCACCTAACCTTTTTAACGTATATAAACCACATTTCTTCCTGTTTCTTGAACTCTAAAACCTATCTTTTTGCCGATGACCCAAAAATTACAAAGACTATCGAAAGTGCCCTAGATCGTCAACTCCTTCAAGAAGACCTTAACAAACTGTCAGCTTGGTGCCCTTTCAAACAAAATTACACTTAACAGTCTGATCACCTCATTCAGGGTTAAGAATCACCGCCTTTCGTCTTAGTACACATGTTACGTGGCACCCTGTATAGGTAGTTCTTAACACACGCTAAGGCTAAGTATCCGTATTTTTTTAAGTTCGTTACATGTCTCAGATCTCAAATATTTAAGGTAACCTTTACTGTTAGTTTAGTGGAGTGGAATAACCAATTCTGTGCCCGCTGCGGCATCCCATAAGTGTGAAAACACAGATCATAAGATGTACTATTTAGCCTTAATGTGATGTTGGGTGCCCATTTTTCAATAAATGACGTTGCAGGCTTTAATAGTTATTTGTGTTAGAACTTATGACAATGACATAGTTATTTTTCATACCTAGTATACGTCGTAGATAATCTCTTCCTACGCGATTATTTAATGAGTGAGTGGTCTGATCACGTAAACACTTTATAGTGTAGGTATCGTCTATCCGAATAGAAGGTGCCAGCTTTAAGTGGGTTATCTCGACCGCCTCCATGGACGTAAGTTCAGAACAGAAACTAGTTTGCAAACTTCTAGATTATAAGGAACGTTCTAATGGAGTTAAAATAGTTGTAGACAGGCATCCGTCCCTTGTAAAAGTTATTCTGTGCAACCGGCACTGCTGTTGAGTTTTTAAGGCTGCTAGTATATACATTATTATAACCTGTTTTAAATAGATGCTGTGGAAAAACACAAGTAGAAAAACACCTATGGCGAATAATATTAAAATGGTATTGTATAGACAACATTTAGGTAGGTATCACAAATTATAACACATAACACTACTCAGAACCAGCTCTGCTGATTACTGATTGATAAAACAAGAAGCACTTACTCTATTTCTATTATATTGGATAAGTTGTACTTCGTATTAATATTGCAGATAACTCTTTTCTTAATCAGTTAATTTAAGACCTAGACGTTGTCTAACAATTACAATGACTGAAAACCTTTACAGAAGTAATTTTCTTTACCGCAAAAATAACAGTACATTACAGTGAAAACACTAAGGAGTGCAACGATTGTTTAGCCAGAGTACAGCTAACGTTGCAATTGCAAAGATTATGACGTCATAATGCAACTCTAATCTATGCCAATCTTTCTGTACACAACAGAATACAAAATGATGCATTCACTAATAAAATTTCAACTATTTATTTAGGTAGTACCTACTCGATCGAAGTAGGTAAAATTTATCAATGTGATCGAATAACGGATTTCTGGCAGACTCCATCAGCACTACATGAAATGGACTAGGCCGGTCACGTCTGCCGAATGCCAAGTGACGTAGGCTTAAACAGACAGAGACTGAGCTCCGAAAGCTGGAAGATAATAATCAATAATATAAAATAATAATGGTAGAAATTTCACACAGCATTATCTAGCCTTGGTTTTGAGATTTATTTGTCGCATTTTTTTGGCTACACCTCGTTTGTGTATACTATCATTCTAAGCCTTTTTTGTGTAAGACATCAATGGTTGGTTTTCGATTACTTATATCGAATGTTTTTTTGTATAAACTCGGACTGAGGGTACTCAAAATCAACATCAAAATCAAAAACTCTTTATTTCCATAAATACAATAAATGTACACTTAGAAAAGGTCAAATTATAAAACTATACACTGACACGGAAATAAAGTGATTGTTACTAATATACTGTGTTGCCATGTAGAGAACGCTAACAATCGCGAAACGAGAATCAGTCAACTGTGCATACCTAGCAGCCGCTCTCAAAGGCTCTGTGTTGTTCAGATGCAATTAAGCTGACATTTAAGTCACAAGTTTAAATTGCCCTCAGGGGTCTTTTAGTTTGTTGCTTTGTACATTTTACGGGTCCATGCTTATCAGAATATTGGGGCAAACATTGTAAAATCAAAACGTTCCTTCGTACCATTACCATAAATTTTATGATGAAATGATTTCTTGCAGTTGCTGGGTACATTACTGGTACAGGTACTATTCTTTGACCCTACGTTATCAGAACACTTACGTCCACTCCTGACCTAGCCTACCCTAAACAAGGGGCGGTTTTTCCATAATCACCGCGCTTGGCAGGCGGATTGATTGAATAGAGATAATTAAAATACGCAGAAGGAAGCTAGCTACCCTTTCTTTGGCATTCTAACTTTTTTTAGGTTAGTGCTAGCTAACCCGTAACTAGAATAAACAATTAACCGTGTAACCAACTACTTTATTAACTATGTTCCCTTCCAACTTAGACTAAGTTGGCAAGTAGGTTGCACAGAAATTACATGGCTTCTGTAACATGTAGACAGGCATGACAGGCATGACAGGCATGATTGCGAGAACAACATTTGAGGACTATAATTATAGGACAATGCCAATCATTATGCATGATACATATAAATTGTGTGAGAATAGAGTAACTACCATGACAATGACTACCTATTTTTAATCTAGGTATTTCTGACATTGGAGTTTAACAATAAGAGTGGACTGATGTCATGGAATGTTTACTGTTGAAGACTTGTTCTTGGTGAAGGTACCTGGCAATTCACAGAAATAGGTAATAGAGCAGTAATATTTTATGTTTGAAGATAATAGTTAAGTATGTCAGATATTATTGGGTCACCTGGCGCTCAAAAACATTGACACTCAATAGTAAATCTTACCAGGGTTTGTTCGATTATGTTATGAGTCTTGCAGGAATATGCAATGAATGGCAATGTGAAGTCTGAGGAATGAAGATGAGAATTCCTACATTTTGACTGGCAGAAAACTTCATAATTCACTTGTGAAACAACATTTACCTAAATTAGACATAGGATGGACGGAAAATACCTAGAGGAAACTAAACGAGTAACTTCTTTGACAAAATAAAATGCACTACCTGAAAGTTTGATAAATAGTTGGTGTATTAGTAAATAGTGTCAACTTATCATTTTTACTTAATAAGAAGGTACTAAATTAGGTAGGTACTTATCTAATTCCTTTGAATTTAATATATGTATTATAATAATGTCGACAAGTCTATAATCAAGTGTTATTTTCAGGTTATTGTGGATGACACCAATAAGTCATGGAAAGCTTGTAGAAATCATGATAATATTGCAGTTCATGCTTCAAGATATTCTCAGACAAATAATATAAGTAGTATAAATTAGTACCTATACCTAGTAGTAATAGCAAGCGTGTTTCAAATGAATACCTGGAAAAAAATCTTATTACTTGGATAAATAAGTTGTGGGGTTTAATAGTTGAATTGGAATTCAAATGACATTAGGTAGATTTAAATATAATTTACAAAATTTTAATAACATACTGTACTTATACTTTACTAGAGTTTTCCAGTTTTTATATTAGTTTTAGGATAGGAAACTTATAATTATTTATTATTTCAAGCATGGTTTTTCTAGAAAAGTTATAATTTAATTTGATCCTGCCGTTATGAAAGCATGCTGTAGCCTGTATAATATGTATAATAAGCTTTTAATCCGACAAGACAGTTTCTCAGATTTCTTTGTTGTTCATAATAATAATATATTGAATTGACTATTATTACTATGTTCTATTATGGTATTGACTATTAATTTACAGACTTATTAAAATCATAGTTGTTTGAAATAGTATTAGATTATTGTTCGACGACCTCCGTGGAGCAGCGGGCGAAGGTCCGCCTGCGACGCTGGAGGTTGCGGGTTCGATTCCCGCCTCGGAACAAATTTGTGTACGATCTGCAGAAATTTGTCCCATTGGTCTGGGTGTTTTCTATCTATAATAAAAAATATCTATCTATGTAGTGTATTTTATTAAGTATATCAGTTATCTAGTACCCATAACACATGTTAGCTTGGGGCTAGATAATGCTGTGTGAATTGTTGTGTATTTATTTATTTATTTATTTATTTTTTAGTTGTTGTATATTTATAGTTAACCAAATTGATTTTTATGACATTTTTAACTAACCTAACTTATACCTACTAATTAATATTTAAAAACAAAATAAAGATTATAGTTGCTAACAGACATAGAAGCGAAAAAATAATATTAATTCCTGGATTTGAACTCTAATCTCACGGATGAACGTCCATAGCATAAACCATTGGTCTAGCACTCATCTAAGTGATCACTGCGAAATTGTGATACCTACTTATTATTACAGCCTGCAGTTAGCTCAACTGTTTCAATTGTTCATTTTTTCTTTTAGCTGTAGTCCTTGGTGATACTTATAATTTTGAATCCTCTATAGATGACACAAGTTAGTGACAAAAGAACTAATATTTTGAAGAAAAAAGCAAAAAATGGCTATTCGCTGGATTCGGACCTAGTATGCTCACCAGGGGGGTAAGCAAATTATGGGTCTGTAGGTACCTATCAATATTCAATGAAAGTGAGTAAAGTGAGATTTAAATTCAGGCATTATTTGTAATTTTTAAGTACTTAATGATAAGTCAAGTGCCATTTCAATAAATATATGTGTTCATAGACTTTCTGTAAAGGTTTTCGATAAAAGATAATTAAAGCACTTACCTCTAAAGCGGCTCTGTAGGTCTCTGGCCAAATATCTTCTGTTTTCATTCTTCTTGTTCACTTAGAGTCCTTATTTCACTAATATTCTAATAATAAGGTGGACACAGAACTACACTGTACCTACCTACCTACCTACCTAGAACAACACTGAATAAAAAGCAAAACCTAACCCATAAAATATTAACACCTGAGAAGTTTAGAAGGAACCTAAAATTTAAACTTGGTCTGTAACACAAAAACTTTCGTCTTGACAAAACCGCATTCTAAATTCTAATTCATACGTGTAATTTGATAAGAACAAAAGAAGATCATCGGTACGTAAACAATTGGTCGTTATAATAACAAACGAACAATTGGCAAAACACTAGAATGAAGTGATATGTATTTCAAACTGATAAATTATTTATGAAAAGATGTACCTACATTGCGTAAATTTCACATTTCACTTTAAATGCTCATCTTTATCAATATGTCAATTCAATAAGTCTTACTCTACGTTCATGTCTTTTTGTTAAAAATTCTGAACTGACACTTGACAGGTTTATCAAATATCTCCCACTGCATGCATTTTATAGTTTATTTCTATCTACGCCATATTTGCGAACCTAGGTATGACTGTTTGTATTACCAGTTAAAAAAAAACCTTTCATCTTACTGGTCTGTAGATTATGTACATAAGTTCTGCAGAATATTCTTACTTTTTCTTTAAATACCATACATTATTTATTAAGCAAAAGATCTTTTAGGAAGCTAAATTTAAAGTAAATTTTATTGGCCATAGTGAGTAAAGATTCATTTAGATGAAGGCAGCATTTTATTTTTCTATTCTAGCAACAACTTTTGACAGAGATTTGACAGCTGAGTGATGCGGTAATTAGTAAACCAAATCAAATGATTGCTGAATCGTAATCAGTTGACGATTAATTCACATGAAATTATTGTCAACTGTTGACAATTCGGCTGAATCGGGGTAATTCTGATATATCCACTAATGAAAATAAGAAATTTGGTGGTTCCGTATATTTTTTGCTGTGTTTTTCATAATAACCGCAAACACGACATCCCACCCGACCCTAACAAATAGGTACCTAGTAGGTAAGTATAAGAAATGGCGAGCGAATCGAGCACCGACAATTTTTGAGATTTTGCGATGCTGAGCGGATGAGCCGCAGCCTTTTTTGAAAGTGTTGAGGCATGCGTAGCAAGACAAAGAAGCTAAATAATGAGCTAAGAACAATTTATAATAAAAACCATCGTAGTTTGACGTAAATTTTTCATTCATTACGTCCCTCGATATGGGATGAAACATTAGTGTTCTTCCAACACAAATATGGTTCGTAGTTCACTTACATCCGTAATGAACAATTACCTATGAGGACAACAGACTATAAACTATAGAATCAACCTCGACCGAAGCAACCCTCGAAAATTTAAATAATAAAATAATTATATAATGCTGGACAATTCACACAGCATTATTTATTTAAAAAATTATTTGGCTACGCGTGTGAGTTGTTTAGCATTAGATTTTTTGCAGTTGCAAACTCACCTGAGGTCAAGTCCCGGCCTAGAAGAAGCCAGAAGCATAATGAAACAGCAGAATGTTATCGTCGGCGAGCAGAGCGTGCTGCAAAAATTTGTTTGATGAAATGAAAATGAAAAATATATTTATTTTAGTAAAAACAATCTTACAGAAATTTTCCTGCGGTCTCCACACTAGGCAAAGCCTGTATCGTGGAGACAAGTAATTTGACTTAACTTAACGAAATTTCGGAATAGGTACTTGCTAACAATGAGATGATAAATAATAATAATGTAATAGGGAACATAAGAAGAAGAATAAATTAATATCTTCCAAACTAAATCATTTAAAATTAACAAAATGTATAAATCTAGTATCTCATGTAGATGTGGTTTAAAATAACATAAACTAAAACACAATAATTGTGTTTTAATTATAGACTGCATTCAACGACTGATGAATATGATGATAATGATGTCCTCCTACATGAATTTCGACCACGTCGACCAGTCTCTTCGGAGACTAGCCAGATGCGTAGGACATATTATAGTGCACATGTGTGTGTGCAAATACAGGTGCACGCTCTACTCCCTCACTCTCCTAATCCGATGAGAGGATAGACAAACACGACTTGGGAGACGTCAGGTGCAAGACAAGCTGACCGCTATACCAACGAGGAAGGATATTTACATAGTATAAAACAAAGTAGCTTCCCGCTATCTGTCTGTCCCTATGTATGCTTTAGATCTATAAGACTACGCAACGGATTTTGATGCGGTTTTTTTAATAGATAGAGTGATTCAAGAGGAATGTTTATATTTATAATACATGCATAATATAGTAGAGAACCGCTGATCATTTTAGAGGTTTCTAATGTGATGTCGTAAATATACACATTTTTTTGCGCTTACATTGCAAACGCTGGCTGAACCCTACAAGATAGATCAAAATAATGTACTACAGTATTGTACACCTTAAAAAGGTCAAATAATAAGTCTGGGATGGTATACGTCTATCTTTTATGAACAGAGATAGGAATAGGTAGTGCAATTTAGGGTTGATGACCTCAAACATTATAAATAGTATGGATACGCCCCCGAGATTCCGGGATTAGAATAAAATAATTTATTTAATGCAGTAACTATTCATTTTCAATAACTGCATTTTACAAGTTTTACTTGACTTTTCATCATCATCATCATCATCATCATCAGCATATATTAGTCTACGGCTGGACATAGGCCTCCCCTAATGAGCGCCGTAGCGGCCTGTCTTCAGCTTGCCGCATCCAACATCTGCCTGCAGTCTTTCGCAGATGGTCATCTAACCTGGCCGGAGGGCGTCCTACACTACGTTTGCCGAGTCGCGGTCGCCACTCAAGAACACGTTTACCCCACTCAAAAACACGTATTTTTGTATGTTTCTAACGAATAAACTCTAAAAAAACTGAACCGATTTAAAAAATTCTTTCACCATTAAAATGCTACATTATTCCCCCCTTTTGGAGCATTTTAAAAAAGTGTTCGTTTTACAAACTTCTCTATATTTTTCCCGTAAAATATAGATCCATATCTACAAATGCTACATACCTACATTTCACATGGATCGCTCTGCAATCTTCGGCGATAGGGGCGGGAATGAGTATTATATTTTCGACGTTTTTTTTCAAAATCTTTGGAAAAGTATGAAGCCTACAGAAATTTCTAAAAGTATTTTGAAATGTACAAATTGATACCTTTCATTTCACATGATCCTGTAGGTCTCTTTTAAAATTTCGACATCACAATTTGTATCTCCGAAGATTGCAGAGCGTTTCATCTGAAATGTATGAAGTGTTTGTGGATTTGGATCTATATTTTACAGGAAAAATACAGAGAAGTTTGTCAGTAGAAACCTTTTTGAAGAATGGTCAAAAAGGTGGGAAATCATTTTCAAAAGGGGGGGCTACCCCAACGGGGGTAAAAAATGAAAGGTATCGGTTCGGACATTTAAAACAGGTATCTTTCATATTTTTTAAAATAGGTACTTAAAAAAGTCAAAATTACCCATTCCCCCCTATCACCGAACGAAGTATGCAGAGAGATCCACTTAAAATTTAGGCTGGTATCTACTATTTTAGGTACCTATTCATTAAATAGCGAAGTGCTTTTAATAGACATTTGTATAATTGACAACCGTTCAAAACCCTCTCGGCGCGTGAGTTACACTCGCACTTGACGGATCTTGTTTAATTTATTTTCGGCTGTGGGGCGCGAGGTTCTTTGCACCGCGAGGCAGTGGGTGGTGGCCCACACCGCCCACGCCTTACGCTGCCTCTGCTGCAGAACTTACCCGAGGTAATAAATACTATGAAACCATTTCGAGACGATGGCTGACGATGTACGACGAAGATTTGACTTTAAACTTAATAATAAAATTAATTGCATTTATGATCCCTTCTTATCTTATCGCTGCCTTTATGATGCCGAAACAATGCAGTCCATAATATGTTGGTATAACTTGAAGTATATACCAATGTGGAGGAAAGTTTAGCTTCATTCATAATAATTATGTTGAATTGATAATATCGTAAGAATGTCTATTTAAAATAATAGTTTACATAGTATTAAATAATAGTTTTGTATTCAATTCCCGGGACTTGTATGGCGTATCCATTTCTCATTAAATTCCCGGGACTTGTAAGGCATGTCCACATTATGATTTCCTCATGAAGTCCCGTTGAATTGCACTACCTATTCCTATCTCTGTTTATGAATGACCCACAAAAACCCTTTTTTTTCTTTTACTTTTTACGAGAAATAATGGTTTATTTACGAGGCAATTTACGCAATACAGTATTAATCCTTATCCAATTAAGTACCTTAAATACATTGTGCATTTAATATAGATCAGTATGGATTTAAAATGCAGGGACATAGCGGTTGCAGCTGTACCGGCAGGGGGCCGATTCTGTGGTAAATTTAGTATCAGCATTGCACCCGAACGAAGCCGGGGTGGGTCGTTAGTTTTTGAATAATCGCCAAGCCGCAACAACCGGGAATCGAACCCGCCAAATTATAAAAAAATGCACCCGTAATTTAAAGTTCCGGTCAAAAGGCTCAATCGTAAGGACTATTTTATTCCAGAAAACATAGCATCTTAAATAAAAGGAATTAATAAAAGGACTATGAATTTAATATTTATTTAAATAGTTTCGGTTTACTTATAACTAATTATATAATATTGTGTTTAATATTAGTGTGTCATTAAATAATGTGTCCTATTCTGTACCTAATTATCATAAATTATACAAATTCCCCTTAACAATTTCGCTCCCGGTTGATTTATTTATTTACATGGTGAATTTATTCATCACATTACAATTTTATCACGCACTTTTAATAGGAAAATGATTTTTGTCTCTAGTGGGTAGGTACTGATTGGTTAATAGTTACCTTCATACTTTAAAATTTTAATATCGTTTATTAGGAGCACGGAAAAGTTAAAAAAAGGCATTGTATTAATATTCCTGAAATTATGAATGTAAAATTTCATGTTCTTCCTTTTACATAAGATGAGTATTAAGTTATTTGAAAAAATAATATCCTTACGATTGGGTCTTTTGATCGGTAGGTATCGATAGGAATCGAAATTTTAATACCTTAAAATTTCGAGGTTTTTTTCCAATTTGGCGGGTTCGATTGCCGGTGATGTGATTATTCAAAAATCTTAGAATGCAGTTTATATTGTTTTTAAAATCAAAATGAAGTCTTCTCTCAGTAAAATTGTCTATTTAATATTTTAGGATACTTTCCGTCCATGTGGCATGCATATTACATGGTGGTGGGACGTCCTATAAAGGTACATTATGGTTTCAATAGAACATTTTGATTTGTTTTTTGACTTCGGAATTAGAACAGTCGCATCACTATCGATCACTATAACTTGAAGTTAGCAGCTGGTTTGAAGTGTTGAGTTGAGTTGGGTTGAGTGACTGGTGTGAAGTTTCTACGATATTGTTTGTGTGTGTGTGTGTGTTGGTTTGGTTGTGTTGTGTTGTTTATTTGTAGCGAAGAGAAGGAAGCAAAGCAAATGTTTCTAATATTTGGTTTTTACGGTATTTATTCACAGAATCACTGATATTTCGTGTTTCCTATACATTTCTTATGATATTATGGGTAAGTCTTTCACAAAATTGGCTTGTTTTGTAACATTTTAAAGTTATTAACACCTACTAATGTTTGCCTAACTCTACAGAAAATTTGTGCGATGACCGTGAAAATCTAAATGATTTCCTCGAAGAAGCTGAGCTCCAGCAGTATTATGAATTCTTTCGGTAAGTAAAGATTTTATCATCGTGTGGCACTCGCCTAATTTTTTTTTCAATTTGCTCAAGCAAGACGCACTTTCACCAAAACAATATCAAAACCCATTGAAACCTGCTTTTCAAACCATGTACTCAGTCAGTGTTGTTTGTACTTGTGGCTACTATTTGTTATGAATCTAATATGTTTTGTAATTTTAACTTTTGGTTAATAATAATAATAATAATGTTTACTGAGTTTTAAAATATAGGTACCTACATAGTCTTATTCATAGATAAAAACACCTATAAAAGTACCTATTATGGAAATACTTGTGATAGGTGATTTCACTTCTTCCACATTTTAAGTTCTGTATAAGTTTTCAAGGTTTCAATTTTTCAAAAACATAATGTAATAAAAATGATTCAAAGTATATTAAAGTAAGATAACGTACAAATCTGTTGAGGGTAAGACGGCTCTAACAATACATTTTAACTTTTAGCGTATGGTCCAAGGTTAGGTAAATTTGGGGTTGTGAATTAAAATTTTGTGAAACTGTAGTAATTGTATAAATTATTAAATTAAGTTTATTATCATGAAAATGTTGCAAATAAAATTATTTAATGCTAAAATAGAAATCGGTATAAAACAAAGTTTGAATTAAATTAAGATTATAATCAAGTACAATAATAATTATGTACGAGCCTAGATGTGTGTAGTGGTATGCGTGTGTGTTTGTGATGTGTGTGTAGTTTCCTCTCCTGAGGCACTAGTCTCATAAGAGTCTGGGCATCGGAAGAACAGTGTGTGTGTGAAATGAGATTTGCCATAGATTGTTATGTCAATCTTTCCAGAAGGGTTTTCAGTCTCATTAAACTTCATTGTTGTAGCCACGTGGATAGGGATGCTTTAATTTGTGGTTTATGGGGGTACATGCATAAGATTATGATAAACAAGTGTACAGATTGGTTTATGTACTCTGAGTTAAATTGAGCTTTAGTCATTACAATTTTGTATCTACTTGTTAGTTTTATGTAGTTTTAGTATAGTGTATAGCACATTTAGTTTTCTAACTGTCAGAACTTCTGAACTGGAGTAAAACATCTCAGTAGAATACCTATAAGGTTTATAGAACATTAATCTAAGTAAATACCTTTGAGTACATTCTAGATCTAGAAATTTCTGTAGGTGTCAAGCCCTGAGGTCCAAAAACAGTGTTAGACATTTTTTCTACTATCAACTTCTACTACATATTTTATTGCAAATAGCTGTTACTGCATCTTCATTTGATAAACCATTCCTGAAGCCAAACTGTGACCGGAAAATAATATTAAATCTATTTAAAATAAGTAACAAGTCTGTTGTTTAGTATTTTTTCCAATATTTTTGAGACTGATGGCCGAACTGAGATAGGTCTTAACTACATACATTATATCGACCCTGTCTCGGTGTAATTAAAGATTGTTTTAGATTACCTATTGTAAAATATCCATAGGAGAAGCAAATATTTACCAAGTGACAAATGATGATGATAATTATTGAAATAAATAAATAAATTGTTTTTCTAGATGATTCATGCTTGCAAAATTATTATTCATTTAAGATTTATTTTTCATATTCTGTGGATGTTGCGCATAATACCACCATTACTGTTTTGTCACAACCGTTACAAAAAACCACACTATGTTAGTTATGTCGTCCGTCATTCTCTAATGCATCATAATATCATAAAGCCTACCACAGTGATTAGAAAATGTAGTGTTATTTTGCAAAGCTTAATTTTTAAAATAAATGATAGTACAACAATTTTTAAATTTAAGTCCAAAATTTTATTCATTTACCAATTTTACCATAAAAATCACGTCAGGAACTTTTAATTAAGTTATTAAAAGATGTTTCAATATCTTTCCATTCTAATTGCAGAGAGATTCTTAAGGTGACTAAGGTATCACAGCTAAAATTTGTTGTTACTGAAGACCTTGTACAGATTGGATTGTCAAAACCCGAGCAAAGGCGATATAAAAAGATTTATTCAAAATACTTCCCCAACCCATACATATCTAAAATAAAGAAACTCCTCAGTTCAAACAAGAAGAATGAGTTGGTAAGTATGTTTGAACATTCTAGTAGACTCAACCAGCTTTCTATAGTCAAAGCTCTGTTTATTTGGGGCTAATCACTTGAATGATGCTATGTAAAACATGTCCAGCAAGTAATATTTAATTAAACTATCATATGACATTAATTTATTAATTACATGATGTGCAGATCACACTTAACGTAGGATAAAGAAAAAAAAAATGATGATTCCATTAATATATTAATTAATCGTGTAAAATAAGTAAAACAAATTTCCAACCTAATGTTATATTACTTGCAGTACCCACACGGCCCCAGCGCCCTTCCTCTGGAAACGCAGCCATTTTCTGACAACAATGTGAAAGTTCCTACGAAGCACATAATATCCATCGAGGATATCACTATCAACAAAGAACTTGGTATGGGCCAGTTCGGTGTGGTGCAACAAGGCACATGGACTACTGGAGATCAAAGAGTGAGTACTTAACCAACTAGCCTTGTCCGGCTGATTGGATTCCTCCAACCAATATTGGTATGATCTGCAAGTATTTATTTCTACTGCTGGGTAAATGTATTTTCTATATAATAATTTGACTAAGCTAATAATAATAACACAAGGTCAGCTGGATGATGCTGTTTGAAAATATCGAGCAAATATTTTAATTGTGTTTTTCATTCCCAAAAATTCAAAAGACCTGGTAATGAACACTTATGGCCTGACATTTTGGCCATAGAGTGCAGGGAGTGACTAAGTCCTGAACATTTTATATTTATTGTTTTTATTTGCTTAAAAAGGTTTTTCGTTTTCAGCTGCAAGTGGCAATTAAATGTCTTGGGCATGAGCGGATGACATCAAACTCTACAGAGTTCCTGAAAGAAGCTGCTGTCATGCACAGCATCGAGCATCCCAATATTGTGCGTCTCTATGGAGTTGTGCTGCATATGGACTCACTTATGCTGGTATAAATGCCTTTCGAAGGCTATTATTTCTGTCTAGAATATTATTATTATTATTGATTTTTTAGTGCATGAAATACAAATATAAATATTAAACTAAAAAGATAATGGCAAAGGCAAGCTTAATTCTAAAAAGAGTTATCTTCCAGCAAACCTTGTTGGGAGAGATAGGCAAAGTGGGTACATGGGCAGAAAAAGAGAATATAACATCTAATTTTAACCTACATAGTTAACTTAATACAATACAAATAGTTACATAAAATACTATATCCTACGTTATAGTAACAAATTCTGTTGTCAAAACAACTGTGTGGAGTGAAGATGTTAATATCTACAAAATAATATTTGTTCATGAAAAAAAATACAATTGAGTTAGTTATTTTATACAACCCCACAAATCAAATTGGATTCGCACACTGGTATGCGTCTTGTGTCCACTAATGTTGGAAGTTCTCGATTGTCTTTCGTGTGATCGCAGCCGTTGGTTGCTGCTAACTTACTTATGCAAGCTAAAGACACGGAGCTTTGGCTTAGAGGAGGCCTATGTCCAGCAGTTGACTAATATAGATTGATGATGATGAACTTACTTATTGAAAGGGAGGGTGATAAATAAACAAACAGTTTTGCAAACAACGAATAAATAATGTATCAAGTGCATGCTCTTTTAATATATGTGTGAGTGGTCTGATCAAATTGCAAAGTCTCTGTTACAAGCGGGTGTTGCAATTTATAATCAGGGTCATTTCCTTGTCTTGCATCTAATAATTATTAATACAAGCTGTGTTATATTTCAGGTGACAGAGTTGGCGCCTCTCCGCTCTCTTCTAGAATGCCTCCGCGAGGTATCACTGCGGCCGAACTTCCCCGTGCCCAATTTGTGCGAGTTCGCTGAACAGATCTGTGATGGGATGACTTATTTAGAGAACAAAAGACTGATTCATAGGTAGGTAACTATCAAACCAACACCTACACTCAATAATCACTCATTCTTAAGAAATAATTACTATTATAATAATACACTACACAAAAATCCCCAAAATTCTCATTTTAGCGTTAGGAGTATAATATAGGTCAGAACTAAGCAATATTAGAAAGGGCTCAAATCGACCGGCAGTGCAAATTTTGTCATAAAAACAACACAAGAAAGTGATTTTAGGTTAAGTATGGGGGCAATGTTTACAAATATTGTGTCTTCAGTTGGGCCAGAGTTATACCTAGCCATGGTTCACCAGTTGGCAAAGTCATCAAAAACTCGTTTTCTTTGGATGACACATCCTGTATAGGACTAAGCGAGATAAGGCTCGCCAACATGTGGATATACTATAATATTGATTACTCTGCTACCAAACCGCTAGCTAGCAAGAACGTCAACCCGTGGTTTAGCGTTGTACCTATACTGGATAAAATGAAGCTTAACCCAGTTAAGCTCAAATGTGGCATAAAAGTCTAGGTAGATTTTCAATAACCCTAACATGACTGTATTAATGCCATGGAGCCCTGCTTATATCTAAGGTCTAAAATTACAGTATAATAAAATTACAGAAGGTATATAACTTTCTATCCATATCTTTTCCCTTATAATTATAACTTTAAAGCCATATCCTATATAGTATGGGTCGTGTAGTTAAAGGTTGGGATTGAAAATGTCCCGCTTAGATCACATAAAAGACTAGTTACTGCCCGCGGCTTCGCACGCGTTGTTTCGACGGAAACGGAAAAGGTTATTTCTTTCCCATGGGAATTCCAGGCGTAGAACTAGTATCCAATTTCAGCCTATTCCGTTCAGTAGCTTTGGAATAAAGATGTAACAAACATTAAACAAAATTCTGAGCGTCTGGTCGTAGCGACCAGAGAGCTGGTCAGTATCTATCTGGCACATCGCATCAGCATTGCCATACAGCGGGGCAACTGCAGTTAGATCATTTTTTTCAATTGTAAATACTAGTTCTATTTATTTCTATTATTTTAATGAAATTTTCTTTGTGAATAAAGGCCCATGTTAAAACAACATCAACAAAGATGTAACAACAGGCTGTCTTTTTCAATCCCTACATATAATATAGTATGCGAATTATACAGGCAGAAGGTCAAGCATCCAAACTTTCGTTTATAATAGCGTGCCGAGATTTTAACGCGTTTCGCTAGCGTGGTAGTGGTATCTCACCATCGAATGTTTTAATAACATTCTAGCGGGGGGACATCACCGCCCACTGTTACGAGTATTTCAGTTTTAGTATACATAGACATTTGTTTTATTCGTTAGATCGCCGTATCACGTTCGCAGTAGGTAGGTAATTCTATGGTTGCTGACATTAAATTTATTCTTAGCTGACACATTCATTATTATATGTAGCTAGGCTAAACTTGATGATTGCTTGTGCAATAAATATACGTCAATGCTGAGCAGTAGCTATTAACTTGACCGAGATCAGACTAATATTATAAATGCGAAAGATTGGGTGGATGTTTGTCACTTCTTGACGTCAAAACTACTAAACGGATCGGGCTGAAATTGTGCATAGATATAGATCTAGAATAATACTTAGTTTACTTTTAATCCCATAAATCAGTTTCCATGGAAAAAATACCTAGAAACGTTACTTACACACTTACATACACAAATGATTATATCATTGTAGATGCGGGCAGAAACGAAATTAATTATTATGATCAGCTGTTTAGTACCCACTCATTGACATTCCCCTCGTTTCTGTGACAATCTGGGACGCAATTCTGCTAACCTTCTAAGCTGTTTCTAAGCTTCATTATGACATATCGTCATAGAATCGCTAAGTAGACTCCTAAGATGAAATGAACTTCAGATAGTGCGTGCGTGATTTGCACGGGGAGCATGATATAATGCTGGTAGAATGGTTTTAACCTGGACACTATATTGACGTGCGTCATGTCCATCTGTGTGAGTGCCTATTTTAGTGTCCCTCACCTCCCTCCAGTTTAGTGTCATATGTACTAATTCTGTGTCTAAGGAGAATACTAAAATGTGTCGGTAGCAGAAAAGGCCCCTGGAATACGTTCTATAAGTTACAAATGTCGCCGACCCATTTTGCGCGAGAAGAAGACCTCTTTAACGAAGTAAATTTAAATTAAAATTAAAATAAATAATATTGTTTTTTCCAGGGACTTAGCGGCAAGAAATATTTTAGTTTTTAGCAAGGATAGAGTAAAGATATCCGATTTTGGTCTTTCTCGAGCCCTGGGAGTTGGAAAAGATTATTATCAGACGAATTACAACGTGAATCTCAAACTGCCAGTTGCTTGGTAAGTATTACTCTGCTCATCATATCAGCCCACACCACCCATGTCCACTGCTGGACATAGGCCTCCCCTGTACGATGCCACAAATAGCGGCCCTGAGCCATATATATCCATCGACTCATAAAAAATTCAACTCATGATAATTTATTATCCTCTGATATATTATACAAGACCTTGTCTTTATCTTCAAATGATTTGCATAAATCTACGGATTGTAACTTGTCAGTCAATATTCTCGTAAAGGTGGAGAGAAGGGTTTTATAACTTATATATATATATATATATTATTTTATAACTTATATATATATATATATATATATATATATTATTTTATAACTTATATATATTATGTTACCGCACGCCGCACTGACCATTTACTACCCAAGCTTATGTTGCGTGGCGTAGGAAGTGTAGGACACACTGTGCCCAAGTCTGTTCCTACACTTCCTACCTTTTTAACCCCCGACGCAAAAAGAGAGGGGTGTTATAAGTTTAACGTGTCTGTCTGTGTACCTGTCTGTTGTATCGTAGCTCCCAAACGGATGAACCGATTTTCGCTTAGGTTTTTTTGTGTCATAGATAATTTTATCCCGAGTGTTCTTAGCCATATTTCATGAAAATCTGTCGGGGGTATTTTTTTATTTTGTTCTTGTTTCCATTTAGAACATAAAGTACACTTGGAAAAGTCAGTAGACAACATAGGAATACAATTATAAAGTGAGTAAGAACATTCACAATGTGGGCATTTAAATCACCAGCAAGAGCTTCGTCAACATTTCAACATGATTTTTCCAATTATCTTTGAGAATTTTGCAAATATTCGAAAATCTCCACCAAAATTATAAAAATCTCATAAAGTTGAAAAAGCTGCACCGATTTTCTTCAAAACTAGCTAAGAGCACCTTAATCAAATCCCTTTTTAAACAACACCGAATTCTAGTCGTGCATCCGTTTGAGATCTACTTTTTCTCAAGATGGAAAACTGGACTTTAAAAATATTATTTTCGAATTTCCCCTTTAAGGGGGAAAACAGTAATAATAATAACCCTACAGTTCCACAGGCAGACAAACAGACACAAATCAAACTAACATCACCCGTCTATTTCCACGAGGCCAAAGATTCAAAATCTGTTCATCCGTTTGATAGCTGTAACTTTAGGTTATTTAGGAATAATCAAATGAAACATTAATTACGTGCGTGGTATTGCCCGTACCATAAAGAAAGATCACACCAAAAATAGAAGATGACCATAGACTATGACCATAGACTATAGTCGCGTTTCGTGTTACGCATACTTAAATAATTCCATGCCTGACAATAGTTTACTGTTTACTGTTTTTTCTGAATAATAGATAGATAAAGACCTATTACATAGCCTTATAGAAACACCATGTGCTTAATTATAATGACTTGTTTGTAATATTCAAGGTGCGCTCCCGAATGCATTCTCTACCTGCGGTTCACCTCGTCGAGCGACGTGTGGGCGTTCGGCGTCTGTCTGTGGGAAATGTTCACGTACGGGTTCCAGCCGTGGGCAGCCTTCTCGGGGCAGCAGATACTGGAGGCCATAGACGCGCCTAACTACCAGGTTGGCAAAGTCTTCCTTGTCCATGGATAACTGACACATAAATAATGAACGTTATTACCCAAAAACGAAGCCCTAGTAGGGTTTCGTTTTTCGCCCGTATTGGGTTCGATATTGGGAACTCTTTTATTCAAATTGAATTCAAATTAAATCAAAAACTCTTTATTTCCATAAATACAGTAAATGTACACTTAGAAAAGGTTAAATTATAAAACTAAACACTGAAACGAAAATAAAGTCATATTTTTGATTTCTGTCGCTTCGGTGTGTAGACTAAAGTACATAAAGAAGCGACGAAGAAACCTTTAGCCTGTTAGTTGTTATTTTTCGAGCTGGAGCAAAACTCGTCCCAAGCTTTTTTATCCCCTAGATAATCTGATATTTTGTAGTAAGCCTTTTTTTTACAAAGGATAGGTATGTTTGACAATTTGTTTGAATTTATTTATTGATAACTTTTGTAACTCACTTGGAGTTTTGTTGTAGAAGCGTATACATTTATCTCGTGTAGCCTAGGGCACAGCTAGTTTATTCTATTTTTGGCATTAATATTATGTATGTCACTATTTTTAGTGAATGGATTGATATTTCTATGAGTGTACCACAAGTTTTCATATTTATTTATTTATTTATTTATTTATAAACGTACATCTATCATCTATGGAAATCATCAACATTTACAGAATACAATAACATTCAAACACACACAACACAACAAAGATCATTCATTATAAACAATATCAATACTTCAAAAATAAAATAAAATAAAAAAAAATAAAATAAAAATTACATTTAATACGAATTGTGATAACATAAAATAAAAAACAAAGCCTTTTGGAATTCGCTCCGGGAACAGTAAAAAAGATCGATTTTCTCGGCAATCAAATTAAGCGTGCGGATATATTGACATGGTACTGTCATTATGTTTGTTGTTATTATCTTACTAACTTCTGCACGTGGCTTCGCACACATTTTTCCGGGAATAAAAGTAGCAATATATACTCGTAGAACCAAGTTTAGAACTACATACATTAATGCAAATTTCAGAACAATCCTTTTAGTATTTTAACCTACAAATCCAGCACAAAAGCTAGATTATAAATAGGAGTGTGATGTTCCAGAGACTAGAGCGGCCGGAATGCTGCCCCGAGGCGTATTACACGGCGATGCTGGAGTGCTGGGCGCACGATCAGAACGCGCGGCCCAAGTTCAAGGACCTCAGCTCTAAGCTCAGGGAGATTAGACCGGAACAGGTAAAATTTTTCATGCTAATGTGTTATGGTGAAGTATGCGTCACTATTCTAATGTTCAAGACTTTGTATGATTATATTTACTGCAATCAATGAAATATAAATATTTAAGTAATATAAATAATGTTGGACAATTCACACAGCATTATCCAGCCCCAAGCTAAGCAGAGCTTGTGTTATGGGTCTAGATAACTGATATACTTAATTCAATACACTACATGCATAGATATTTTGTATTATACATAGAAAACATCCAGAACACCCTGAACAATATCTGTAGATCGTACAAACATTTGTCCCGAGGCGGGAATCGAACCTGCAACCTCCTGCGTCCCAGGAGTTTTTTTTTTCATTTCTTCATCCGTTGCACCACTGAGGTCGTGTAATAAAATGAAATATTTTACTTGACAGGTGCAAGCAACGACCAATTTTCCTAAACCGGAGGACGGCAGGAGGACCAATCTCCTGGAATATAAGACTGGACAAGTCATCACTGTGCTTGGAAAGGAGTAAGTGTTCATAAGTATTTATGACCTGGGGCCGAACTCTGCTAACCAACCACTTTAAGGCGCATACCCTACCCACATCAGTGCCACAACCTAATTTATCTTATTATTATGTTAACGAAGGAATTTTTAAAAATCGATTGGCCAGTTTGTGGTACCTATCATAAACTTTTTTTAATGCCTCTATCAAACTTTTATTTTGTATACTTTAAGCAGAGATGCGAAGTTGCTCTTTTTCGCAGCCATGGTGGCAAAAAGAGCAACTTCGCATCTCAGCCTACACTATACAAATTAAAACATCTATAGGCATTTAAAAAAAGGTCATGATAGGAACCACAAAGTGGCCAATCCATTTTTCAAAATTTTCTCAGTTTAACATAATAAAATAGGTGGTAGGATTTGAGTCGGGGTAGCGCCTTAATATGACAATGCAATGGGGTATCGTCACAGAATCGTTCATAGATGAAAGATAGAACGTACGGGTGCTATTTGAACGGAGAGATGGATAGATTAGATTCAACCTTGACATTTTCTGTAGTTTCAAGGTAAAATGCCAAAATGGGTAAACGAATTCTGAGACGAAACCATTGTTATGGTGAAGCGATTAACTTAGTGGAATTCAACCCATGCTTGTAGTTGGCAGCGACGCGTGACAAGAGAGCTGGTGAGTATCTGGCGCAGCGCCTCTGGCGCAGTTGCCATACAGCGGGGCAATGCAGCCAGCGTCTTGGGGACGTTTCCGTTGGTATTGATTTTAAATTAAAGATGGATGTATAGTTATGTTGTTATACTTAATCGTATATGTGATGAACGCCAAATAAAACAAAAAATTTGGTGTCTATCAGTTGAGCTCAGTAGCTCAACTTTTAATTGTAAATACTAGTTCTAATTTGTATTTATTATATTTTAATTGTAATAAATCTTTATTCACAAAGAAAATTACAATCAAGTAATAGAAATAAATTACAACTAGTATTTACAATTGAAACAATTGAGCTAACTGTTGCAAACAATCTACAGGTAGCTCAACTGATCCATATCAATACCAGTCGGAAGCGTCCCCAAGACGCTGGCTGCATTGCCCCGCTGTATGGCAATGCTGATGAACTGTGCCAGATACTGACCAGCTCTCGGGTCACGCGTCGCTGAGATAATTTTTTTAAACCCGTAGAGCCTCGGACAAATTTAATTGTTAATTTCTTTGTTAGTTAATTCAAGTAGAAGTAAATGTTTGTCTAACGCCAATGTCTAGAATTTCGAGTTCTTGTCGATACTATCGAGTAACCGAACCAGGTCGTGTGGTGCCGGCTTAGAATTTGCACCACCCTAACTCTTCCCGCGGGTGTCGTAAGAGGCGACTAAGGGATATCCACCGGGGGCGGGCAGCAGCGCCTCCTGCAGAACAATTTTACCACCAAACAACGATCCCCAACCAGCATGCCCAACATGGGGATTATGGGCACTACCCCATTTTACAAAGGCCAATAAAGTGTTCAACAGGGGGAGGCCTGCGTCCAGCAGTGGACCGGTATAGGCTGTAGATGATAGATGAATCCAACTCGGTGCTCTGGTCACACAAAAGGCATTTTACATAATGTTGCCAACGGTTTTTTAAATTAAATTTCTTCATATATTGACGACCTCCGTGACGCAGCGGGCGAAGGTCCGCCTGCGACGCAGGAGGTTGCGGGTTCGATTCCGGTCTCCGAACAAATTTGTGTACGATCTGCAGAAATTTGTTCCGTTGATCTGGGTGTTTTCTATGTATAATAAAAAATATCTATCTATGTATTGTATTAAGTATATCAGTTATCTAGAACCCATAACACAAGCTCTGTTTAGCTTGGGGCTAGATAATGCTGTGTGAATTGTCCAGCATTATTTATTTATTTATTTAATATTGCAGGAATATGACGAAGACTTGTATGTGGTACGGCGTCGTGGCGGGCGGCGTCTGCGGCATGTTCGACCCGTCTCACACTAAGCCTTGCCCCCGGCCAGAGGTATGCCTAGACTTTACAAGTTTAGTTTTAACTGGATTATTTTACTATGACCAATATTAATACAGAGTAAGTACTTTTTTGTATCTAGTGTGGCTTTTTTTGTATGGACATCGAAGTGTGATAATTATTTGTGTGTAACCTACTCTTTTCCTGCTCATACGGGTTCTGTAACTTTTTTTTTCTCTGTGTTTTATCATGGGTTCGGTTTACATTTCACTTAAAGCTTTACGTTGTGAACGTCAACCCTAAAATTAAAAAAAACCGGTTTACTTGTTAGCGCCTGCGTAGGCATCAAAGCCCGCAGGGTCGCCACTTTGATTCAGTAAAGTGAAAGAACAAATTTATCAGAGTAAAGGAGATTTTAATAACCACAACATAAAGCTCATTCATTCGCCGCAGAGAACGACCAGTCACGTGTCGTTATCGCCGCACCCGAGCCGCCAATCAGCGCGCAGTATTCGCAGCTCGCTGCTGCGTTCAGACGTCAAGCGACACACGTACACTGGCAAACGGACCATCCAGCGCTGCATGATATCCAGCCCTCAGGGGGACGTCAAACATACGGGCCATGTGGGGCTAGATGGGGCCTACTTTGGAGATTTATCGTTTCTTGATACTGCTGGATGTGTGAGTATTACTGCCAATCGCTGTGCGGCATTTCTATCCCCATAAAAGTATGTAGGCAGATTCCAAAACTCAGGCCGCAGGGAGACGCAATACACGCGGGCCATGTGGGGCTCGACGGGGCCTATTTTGCACTCTATTTTTATAGTCAATAAACCTTCGTTGACCACAATCTCTCCTGATGGAAAGTATATATCTTTTCTTGATACAGCTGAATATGAGCTAATCACCGTGCCGCATTTCTATCCACAAATGTGCATATTCAAAACCCCAGCATGATTACTGCGAGGAGACGTGAAAGTAAATGAAACACATGGGACACGTGGGCCTTGAAGGGGCAATATCCTTTGATACAGGTGATTGGTAGGTATTCCTATGAGCCAATCACTTTGAATCCGAGTGAATAAAAATCGCGCAGTGTAAATTAGCAGTGCGGCCTACAGTTAGCCCCATATCCACCCCATTCAGGTAGGTTCAAAAATGTCGCGTCCAGTAAAATTATCTTTCTGTGTGAGTGCATGTGTATTTCTTTATATCCTTCCGCCCTCATAAAATAACATCCCACAGGTTTTAAGTTGATGTAAATCAATCCTTAAAGTTCAAATCACATTGATTTGAACTTTAAAATATATACTAACACTTTCATGGCCCAAGAGGCAAATGATCTCTCCCAGCCCTGTAGCGGAGGCTGGGCAGTGAATGCGATATACTAAACTAAGGATTGATTTACTTTTTTAGTTTATAATTTGTTTAGGCTAAAAGTTTTGACGCTTTGTTTTCGTGTTTTTTGTTTGGGACTAACAACTCTTAACATTGCGGGGCTCAACTACATTTTATTAGTCGTTTTATTCTCGTTTGAAATGACATTTATACCAGTCGTAATATTACTTCCATAGAAATTGTTGAACTTTTGCAGCAGCCGCCTCGACAAATCGTGACTCCATACAAACCGTCAGAGGATTTGGAGCATATACCGCTCATCAACCCTAACTCACCGTCGCATCTAACAGGTAAATAAATATATAATGAATAATTCTGGACAATCCACCCAGCATCATCTAGCCCCAAGATAAGCAAAACTTGTGTTATGGGCACTAGATAACTGATATAAATAATACTGCATTGCATAGATAGATATTTTTACTATACACAGAAAATACCCACTACTCTCGGAACGAATATTTGCAGATCGTACAAACATTACACAAACATACATTTGACGACCTCCGTGGTGCAGCGGGCGAAAGTCCGCCTGCGACGCAGGAGGTTGCGGGTCGATTCCTGCCTCGGAACAAATTTGTGTACGATCTGCAGAAATTTGTTCCGTTGGTCTGGGTGTTTTCTATGTATAATAAAAATATCTATCTATGTAGTGTATTGTATTAAGTATAACAGTTATTTAGTACCCATAACACCAGCTCTGCTTAGCTTGGGGTTAGATAATGCTGTGTGAATTGTCCAGCATTATTATTATATTATTTATTATTATTATTATAATTAATCCCAAGGTGGGAATCGAAATAGTAATAACGATGCCACAATCTATCTGTGCATAGCAGTTCTACAGGCTGCCACGGAAAAGGTGAACTAATGCTAAAGGGGAGATTCTAAGGGTTCAACGTTTGTTCTGCGATTTTTAGAATACCGATTTTTTCTTACTTTTTTTTAAAGTACTAAAAGGTTTTTCTCATTTCAGTTTCTATTACGTGTATAATTATTATACATACATACAACAATAAATAAATAAAATAAATAAATAAAATAAATAAATAAATAATGCTGGACAATTCACACAGCATTATCTAGCCCCAAGCTAACAACAACAATTAACAATCATTATTTTACATTATAATTATTGTTTTAAATGTTCAAAGGATTTACATATTTTTTTTTTGCAACGTTTTCTTGAGAAAACACTGGCATTGCTGAAAAAAACAAGCAAAACACATTTGTGAAATATTTTGTTATGTTAAATAATGCAAACGGTTTGAAGTTAAATAAATAAAAACTTATATAAAAAAAATAATAATAATCGAAATTCAAAAAAATGTTATCCACTAGTGGATCCCCTCGGGGTCCAGAATCACCCCCTTTTGGCTTAGTAAACCCTCTCCATCGCACCCTGTATAAGAAGAAGGTTTGTAGCTATACGTATTATTCATGATGATCGTACATCAGACCGAAGATAGCCTACATCCAAGCAAACTTAAACTCGCCTCTTAAATATACAAGGTGTAACAAAACTAAGGACCAAGTTTTCAGGGATGGGTCAGATTCAACCATAAAACACGACTGATCATAAATCGAGTCTGAACGACCCCTGAAACTCTAGTCCTTATTGTTACACCGTTTATACTGTCGCATTTATAATACTAGAGTGAAGTATACATAGATTTATAAAGGTGTAAAGTTTATATTTAAATTTGAATGTAGGATGTTTCACTAATAGCTACATAATCACTTAGTGCTAGCCTGCTAGGCTAGGAAATATCTAGAAAAACAAGTTCGAAGCCGGGATCTGAAGCTAGTATTTTATTCTAGGAGCTGGTGGCACATCGCCTTACCCTCTGTTAACGGCGAGCCGGGAACGCAGGCACGATTGCGACGAAGTGGACCTCCCACGTGAGTATAGTCTACTATATAGTAGCCCTTCACAATCCGCATCGAACACAATCATGTGCAATCGACACAACCTATGTGAAAGCGCGACATTGGCGCGATGCTTTGGCTGAAAGCACATTAGCTACTACCAATCACGTTAACGATTGGTTAGGCTACGTTTCGTGAAAGCACATTAGCTACTACTACTACCAATCACGTTAACGATTGGTTAAGCTACGTTTCGTTGTAAAAGCTACCTATTAAGCCCTGAGTTCGTTTGGACGATAGTATCAAGACGTTATAGTGACTTCTAATTTTTGTAACAAAAACAAATTAGAACTCCTAAAAATATATAATTGAAAAAATTATGCTGACTGAACTGCAGATTGTCATAGAAGTGAAAGACTTGACGTTTTTTGGTATAGATTTGGATCAATCATTTTTAATTTCCACAGCTTTTTTTGCTTCTGAAAAGTAGCCAATAGTCGGATGTCCCTACAGAGCACACGGGGTATCATTCTGTAGGGACTGCGGGCAGCTGGTGAGATGACACTATTACATCCGTTATATCGCGGACAAACTTATTGGGCTCTTAGTTACATAAGCGATAGTAGCCAATGTGCATTTAGTCTCAGTTTCATTAGCTAAACCAACCGTTACCAATGCAAATAACAACATAATGTGTATTGTAATTTTTTCATACGCTACACAGTTTTGCAAAATTGTATATTTTAAATACCTATACAATTTTGGTTTGATTTGTTTGCTTAAATACATAAGTGTGTGAATAAGTTTCTTTACTAATAATAAGATTGTTTTATTTCAGATGCAGAAAATAAAACGAAGAATCTCAGGAAAATATCTCACAAATCGATCTCTGAGCCAACCACCAGCAGAAGTCTTTTGAACAAGGTATGTCACTTAAACTTATCACCTGTGATTTAGAAATATTTAAAAAAATCATACTGAGATAATTTTATTACAATAGTTTTTTTCATTCACATTGTAGGGTTCGGTGTTAGGAGGCTTGAGTGATACGACTGTGTGTTGCTAGGGTAGGTTTATTACTGGCGGAATTCCTAGGTACAGATTATAAGTACGTATCCTACTTGGGCATACAGAACACGCCCATCGAAAAATAAAAATAAAAAAAATTATACACTATAATTATTTTTATACTTATACTAAATACACAAATCAGTTAACATTTTAAATGGTTACTACAATCTTATATAAATACACTTAACTACTTTTGATATATGGCTTTGTTCTATTTTTATGAATAAACATTTCTTTTCCTTTATAATCAATTTTTATATTTGGCTCACAATCTTCTATTACACGAAAAGGTCCTACATAGAGAAAATCTAATTTGTTTACCCTTTGTTCGTTTTTAAGAAGTATCATGTCTCCTACCTTATAAGTAATTGGATTAGTATAAAAATCATACCTGACTTTTCTTACATGTTTGCTTTGCATTAAATTTTGTCTTGCATCATGTTGCGATTTTTGTAAACGATATTTAAGTTGTTTCGGATAATCATATTCATTATATAATGGATCTACAATAGAAGTTTTATTACTGGGTATATTACAAAGTTTACCAAAATGAGTTCAAAAGGCGTGTATTTTGTAACTGAATGTACTGTGGTATTATAACTAAAACACCAATAAGGCAACCACACACTCCAATTTAGCGGTTCATTTTCCGTTTGAATACGAAGATATTGCATTAAATTTTTTTGACTATTCTCCAGACTACCAATAGATGATGATAAGCTGCAGATGTTGTCTGCTTAATTCGTAGAATTTCACACACTTCTTTCATTACTTTCGAAACAAACTCCGTACCTCTGTCTGTAATTATTTGTTTAGGAATACCATAACGTAATATAAAGTTATTTACTAAAGCACTAGTTACTGAAATAGTATCCTTATTCCTAAGAGGATAAGCCTCAACATACTTACTAAGGTCACACTGTACTGTAATGTATATATACGAATAATTATCACTATCCTTAACTAAGGGCCCAACTATATCTAAGTCCTATCGAAAGATGAAAATCCTGTGTCAGTTATTATCATCGGCTCTTTGATTGGTGTAAAGTGTTTTTGATGTAAAGACTTGGCACAACGACCTACAAATTCATTTACGTCGATTTCTAAACTTCGCCAGTAAAAACGTCGTTTAATATTATTTACCATACGTCTAATTCCACATGATTTTCATATTTTACCAACGACCATTTTACCAACGTTGGTAAAATATGAAAATCATTCAAAAAAAATTACACGTTTTGTGTCATTATTCTTAAAACATCATAAACGGGGACCGGTCCAGTCTAATGATTCATTTATTATTTTAGCTAACTCTTTTATTATATTTTTGTTGTTATTATTTTTAATAATATACAAACAATCTATCTTTAATTTTCTACACATACATTCCAACTTTCTCACAAAGGCAACTCGTGCACAATATGATTGAAATGAAGGATTTACGTAGATTACTCACTTTTTTTCACACTAAGCAAATAAACTTGATTTTTCCTGTAAATTATTTTTTAATGTTCTTATGGAATACATTATATTCCATTCTTTATCATTCAAAAATTTAAATTTTTAAAATTGCTTTTTTTAGTGTTTTTTTAAGTGCTCCCACAACTTTAGGGTGATCAGGCCTATCGTTAGTGGTAACTCTGTCGCCATTTTTATTACTCTCTGACGCTTCGTTCATTCGTTTGCTCGGCGCTCTTGTCAACACGTTCATACCATGTTCATACATCTCTTTCAACTCGTCACTTGATATCTTTATACGTGATAACGCGTCGGCCGCATTATCCGCTCCTTGCACATACTCTATAACGTAATCGTACTCTTCTAATAAAAGCCTAAATTTAGTTAAACGGCTAGAAGGATTTGTCATATTAAATAGATAAACTAACGTCTTATGGTCTGTTCTAATAACGAATTTTCGTCCATAAAGATAAGGTCTAAAGTATTTCACGGACCATACTATAGCTAACAGCTCTTTTTCTATTGTTGGGTATCTAGTTTCAGCTTTATTAAGCGTCCGACTGGCATACGCTACTGGCATGTTGTTACTATTTGATAATACAGAACCTATCGTATAACCCGACGCATCAGTTAGTAAAATATATGTATTAGACTGTTCAAAATTTGGATATTCCAATATTGGTGGTGAAATTAATGCATTTTTTAATGAAGAAAAAGTTGCATTCTTGATTCCATTCAAACTTGATATTTTTCCGACCTAATGTATTTAAAGGTACAGATATTTCTGCAAATTTTGATTTTTCCTAATTTTTGTTTGGTGATTGGTGTTCACTGAATTTTGGTTCGAGGCAGGCGAACAAACGTGCTCCGTGTTATTATTTTGATAGTTATGCATGTAATGCATATTGTTACCTGTCGACCAGTTACCTCTGTAATAACCTCGATAACTATTTGGTCTATAACCACGGTAAACCAGTGGTTGTTGGTACCCGAACCTCGACTCTGACTTCCACGGTTTCCTTGCGACTGCATTCTTCCGTATCCTCCTCGCTGTGAAAAATTACCTCGGTAGTTACTATTTTATCTACCCCTATTTCCTGAATATCTGTGATTATTAGCTCGTCCACGCTGTCCAAAGTACAAGGATGAATCAGTACTCTGGCGGCTACACGAAGGCTCCTAATCTTTCGCGGCTCGAATTGTGTCCTTGAGGGTGGAATAATTCCTAGCTAATAAAATCGTGCTCAGCTGTTTATCCCGTAAACCATTCGCGAAAATTTTTATCGCTATCTTTTCATGATTCATTTTGATGGGACGTAATATTTTGTACGCTTCCTGGTCACTTGATTGCGAAATTGTCAAATCTACAAACGACTTCTCTAATTTAGCTCCATAGTCATGTTTTTCTGTCGAATTTGCATCATTTCGTTATGAATCGCGGTACTTGACTTTTGAACGCATATCATCCACTAATTCCTCGCATGTTTTATAAGATTTAGACAACCTCAACTTAGCACTTTCATTCAACCTTGTTCTCAACACAAAATTTATGAGCATAGACTTACCTTCTGGTTTCAACGCAGAATTGTACAACTCAATAGCGTCGATGAGTTTTTTGGTGACATTCTCGTTACCAGTCATCATCGGCAGCAGCGAAGTCGCTGTTCTAAAGTCAAACGATTCCATACTGGTGTTTTGGTTACTATCTCCACTACCTTGTAAATAATTTTTGGCACAAAATTCCTCGAAATCCGTATATATAATTTTTTCAACGAATCGCAATATGACTGAATATCTTCCAACACACTTCCTTCGATCTGTTTTTTATCTATCTGTTCTGTTAAAATAACAATACATGCATCAAACTGTTTCCTTAACTCTACTGCTTCATTTAATTTCTTATTCAAAACATTTTCTGTTCTGTTACTGTAATTTAATTTTAATAAATTTTCTTATAAATTTTTAAGCTTATCATAAATGGTCTTTATTTCGCTTGCTATTTATATTTATCAATGCATTACTTTAACAATAAAAATATAAGGTACATTACCATATCTCATAGCGTAACGTGTCCTTTAACATCAGTAAACTAAACACTTAACTTTTCACTATAATGTTCACCGAACGAAACCATAATTAGCCTTTCCAGCCAACCATAATTGGTCTTCCTAGTAACTCTTCTCTTTTCTACAATGTTCCTTCAAAGTATCTCCTTACAGTTCATTGTTTCACTCTGACTTCAATATGAATAGACAACGAAAGTAAAAAAAAATATACACGTATTCCGATTAAGTTGTCTTTTGCACTAACACTTTATTTACACTGATCGATCGTCGGCGATCAGCTACTTGTCTCGACAGCTGCAGGTTACGCAGGGCTCCTCTAAGGCTCTTGGCGCCGAGTGACGAAAAGACCGCCTCAAATTCTGTGTAATGAATTCGCTACGTATCCAACCGTTGTGACACTTCTTGTACAGTTGGTACAAACCATACAGAGCAGCAATCGCCAACATCGTGCAAATTATGTACATCACAATGCTTATGTTGGATAGATGGTAATCGGTGCTGTTTGATCCACCAGCGGCATTTTGGCATTTTAATAAAAACATTTTAGCATTTTCATAAAAACCTCATCCTTTTCGATTTTAGAGCGACACATTTTATAACTTCTAAATAATTAATCACATAGTTATAACATTTCCCGTAACGCGATCTCTCCTCCGCTCGATAACTTATATGGCAGGGTCGCCATGTAGGGTTCGGTGTTATGACGTATGTACCTTCTCACTCCCTCGTGTTTAGAAAAGGAATAATCCACTTTCCGAGCAGGTGTAATATAAAATGTTTATTTCCTTTGTATTATGTTTGTTTTTTCCAGGTAAAATGCGCAACATTGGGGAGGACACACAGGTCGGAGGAAGGAGGTTCAGCAAAAACTGACGAGGTTCACGAGTACCACGAAATTTCTGACACAGACACTGTAAGCAAATTCATTCGTTTTTGGTTTTTATAATATTAGTAGGATTATGTCAGGCGTATTCGCTTGGCCAAAGTTTACCATATTACCCACGTAGATTCATGAGTATCCGATACGTCAACTAAATTGTTAGTCGCTTGGTGTAAATATTTATTGGAATCGTGAAAAAGAACCTACCATTCAAATTCGCCAATCTAAATAATATAACAGCCATGTCCTCGTTTATCATACAAAGAAAGGCTACAGTGTTCAAGGTTTTCATCACTCTTTTGTCTTTTTTATCATAACATTGAATTGCTAAAATAGTACAATTTGAATAAATGTATATTGAGATATATCTGAACAAGGGCTCATTGTAATTTAAAAACTGTCCCATACCTAGTTGTACTGCAATGCACGAAAAAGTAAATTTTGGAATTCATTCTAAACTAGCTGCTGCCCGCGGCTTCGCCTGCGTAGTTCCCGTTCCCGTGGTAATTCCGGGATAAAACATAGCCTATGTCCGTCTCCTGGTTCTAAGCTGCCTCCCCACCAATTTTCAGCCAAATCGGTTCAGCCGTTCTTGAGTTATAAATAGTGTAACTAACACGACTTTCTTTTATATATATAGATGATGCCACTCACTCAAACTCGATTGCCAAATGCCTTGAATGAGTGTTTTCAACGTCAAATTAGAAACTTTCCTGGTGCACGAGTGGTAACTCGTAGGTGCTTAGTGAAACTACGGTGATTATTGATTGGTTGTTTGGTTTTAGGAGAGCAATGCCGATAACGTGAGGTCCGAAAACTTCGCGCTGCCTGAAAGTCCTGGTATCCCAGTAAGTAGAAAATATCCCTATATTATACCAATAGCAGGTATTCCCATTTTTGAGAACATTTTCTCACGAAGGAGGGGTGTAATAAGTTTAACGGGTTGTAGATGCATCTTAGCTACTAAACGGATGAACCAATTTCAATTTAGTTTTTATTTTATTGAAAGTTTTCTTAGTCGAGGGTAGGCTTGTGTTGAATGTTTGATGAAAATTGGTGCAGCCGTGTTAATTTTACTGTGGTGTAAAGCGGTGTTCAAGATTTTTTTGTAAAATTTACTTCTATAAATAAAATTTGGTATACTGATGCTTACTACGATGGGACACAGATCTGAGACTGTGCAGTTGACATAAAAAAAATAATAATAATAATGATGGACAATCAACACAGCACCATCTAGCCCCAAAGTAAGCTACTCAAAGCTTGTGTTATGGGTACTAGATAACTGATATATTTAATACATTTTATATAGAGATAGATATTGTTTTTTTTTATAAAAATTAAATTTGTTCCGTTGGTCTGGGTGTTTTCCATGGAAAACACCCAGACCAACGGAACAAATTTCTGCAGATCGTACACAATTTTGTGCCGAGGTGGGAATCGAACCCGTAACCTCATGCGTCGCAGGCAAACTCTCGCCCGCTGTGCCATTGAGGCCGTCAAATAAATTCGCTTCGAAATGAGACGCTTCGTTTAATGAACCGTTCCTTTTTTCCCCTATTATGTTCAGGCTTAATATGAAAAAGGTTAATTCTTATTAACTGTATAGTCACTGTTTTAAAAATATGGTATTCATTGGCGACAGGGTTAATAACCGTAACATATTTTGTTTTAGAAATATGGCGACTTTAGTCAGAGTTTACTGGACGAGATGGAGTCTATGTTCCGAAGTCTGGACGACAGAAGACGCGATGAGGCTGTAAGTATCTCATAATTCGGCTCATCGCTGCTTTGTAAGCTTTGGGTGATAAATTCGATGTGTCATTAACTCATTACATTACACTAGTCATTAGAACCATCCATGGATGCCACTTACACGGAGCGTAGTAAGCAACCAATCACATTGGTTAGAATAAACATCCCTGGTACCAGATTGGTCGAATAAGGTCCGTTCAGTGTCACTAGGAACGTACCCTGTAGACTAATTGATGACGTAATAAAAATCGTTTGATTTGTTTTTTTCAGACGGATAGACAGGTAGACGTATTTTTGATTACCTACATAGTAACATTATTTTTATTCAACTAGGAACCGTTATTTTTAATGTACGTAAAGATTTTTGATTAAGTTACCTATCTGCTTCAGAAATCTCGATTTATTTGCCAAAA
This sequence comes from Eupithecia subumbrata, assembly GCA_949316285.1. Lineage (NCBI taxonomy): Eukaryota > Metazoa > Arthropoda > Insecta > Lepidoptera > Geometridae > Eupithecia > Eupithecia subumbrata. The sequence continues at coordinate 7,724,608 of OX438642.1, read as the reverse complement.
AATCTAGGTCTGAATGCCAATCAGTAGACAGACTAAGGCCAAACGCAAGATAAAAACCGTCTGTTTTTTCGGTCCACTTATACCAACGTAACGCATGAACTACACACAATATTTTTCTATTAAATTTAGGTATTGGACGCGCAAATCTTTATGAGCTCTGTGAATATAGAATCGAATGCGAAACCGCACGCTACAGTTGAGTGCCTAATCATTACTGTCAGAGATTAAATTATTTCTTATAGGACCTACCTAAAGCCAGGTAGTGGGGAGGGAAGTGGGTAGATACCTAGTGATTTAAATAGCTACCTGAAGTATAATGAAATCACACTAACATGATAAAGGTAAAAGTTTGTGAACATGTTTTGATGTTTGTCACCTCCTGACGCCAATACTACTAAACTGATCGAGATTTAATTTTGCATTGATGTAGTTGTAGACCTGGAATAAATAATCGGCTACTTTTTATCTCCGTAAAACGTCCGGGCTTCTGATCCCATGGTCCTAGCTTCGAATCCCGGCCGGGTAAAACATTTATGTGATAAACATTATTAAAAAAAATGTTATGGTGTACAATACTGTAGTACATTATTTTGATCTATCTTGTAGGGTTCAGTCAGCGTTTACAATGTAAGCGCAAAAAATGTGTTAATTTACGTCAGCACATTAGAAACCTCTAAAATTTTATCAGTGTTTTTCTACTATTGCATGTATTTTACATATAAACCTTTCTCTTGAGTCATTCTATCTATTAAAAAAACCGCATCAAAATCCGTCGCGTAGTTTTAAAGATCTAAGCATACATAGGGACAGAGAGACAGCGGGAAGATACTTTGTTTTATACTATGTAGAGATTATCTGATCTGCAATTTTTGTCTGCGCTAATTTTATAATACAACTTACCGTTTTGCTGAAAAACGGGAAAAACCCGTTTTTGTGACCTTTGAATCCGAGTAAATTTTTCCCAGATCGAGATGAGGACTTTTCACAATTCATTTATAAATGGTGTTTTGAACAATCCTACCAATTTTCAGCTGGCTGCGAATTTTTGTAACCTCGGATGTCTAAATTGACCGGACTATAACATTATGATTTATACTAGGATATAAAAAAAATCATTAATTTCAGACCGTGTAAAGCAGTTATAAAAGTTTATAATTACACATATAAAAACTTTGTTTACGATATAAATAACAACATAATAATATGAAATGACACTCGACTCGACTGTACTTCGGCTGCACGATGGCAACACGCATTCTGTAAGCCAAGTTTGAGTAAATATATAAATAAAAATAAAATAAAAAATGTGTAGGAACGTAGCACTCACACTATCTGTTAGCACGCCGCATCCACCTGCGCTTACTACCGAGAGTTCATAAAGATTTGCGCATACTATGTACGAGTAAATTCTTGTAAATATAAAAGGCGTTGGCGTTTCTTAGCATAATTAAAACTTCTGTACAAAATTGTCTTTGTTAGATCTGTTTATGTTTATCGCACTGTTATGAAGGGACGATTGACACTTCATACCTCCATTAACTTTATACATTATTTTAAAATAATTTTATAATGAAATAATCTATTTCGCTTACTCAGGAAAACAGCGCGGAAAATTGGTAAGGAGTTTATGTTGAAAGTAGTTAGTTCGTCATTAATTTCTCTCATGGAAAGTGTGCTAAGGAACGGTCATGTAAAAAGTACTTTCAGTAAAGAAATTAAAATCGCATAGCAGTAGTCGATTAACAACTTTATGTAAGTGACACATTGTTCATCATTTATAAGTTTTACAATAACTAAGTAAAGAGTATCAGTTATAGTTGCATGTAAATGTTACCTGTTGAAATATCCCTGAGCTTTGAACTCACAATTCAACACATAGATAGATCATTGCTAGACTATCGTAATATTCCATTTAGAGGCTCTTCCGTGCCATATTCAAATCTTCATCTTGTACACTTTAGAGAAGTAGTGTTTTGTTATATTAATGCAGTAGTGTGCACTGCATTGAAATGACATAACATTTGTTTCATTGTACGCTAGTTTTATCACTTACCGTTCAAATAAACGTACGTTAGGCAAACAGATTTGATATATTTCGTACAATGCGACACTAGTAATTTATTTAGTTTATTAAGTATGAAATGAAATGAAATAGTATTTATTTGCTTAAATATAGGTTAACAATGATGGTTTTAGAATAGGGTAGGTATCACTATATTTGACTTATTAGTCGTGCAAATGTTAAATTTGGTCATTTATGTTAGAGTAGAAAATTAACTTAACTTATTTGATCAATAAATTTGCTCTCACAATTTTAAAAAAATATATACATGTAGATCATATGCATAAAACCGTCAAAAAAATAACTTTATTATAGAATGATTTATCAATATTAGGTACATGTCAAAAATAATTTATTTCAATTTCAAATATTCATCTATACCTACCATAAAAACAGTTTTGACAGAGCCAATTATATAATTTCCGATTAAATTCATTACTTGATAATTTTCTTATGTCATTTGGAAGTTTATTGTATGGCAGTATTGCGATTGCGTAGCAGTTCCTTTTACAAAGTTCTAATCTAAATTTAGGCACATTAAGTGGTTTTTGTACAATCTTTCTATATCAGGCATCTAGTACCCTTAACACAAGCTCTGCTCAGTTTGAGGCTAGATGTTGCTGTGTGAATTGTCCAGCATAATTGATTTGTTATTGTTATTTTGGGTCAAACCTGTGACTAATTCCATAGCTAAGTTATAAAAAGATAAACATATTCCGAACTGTTGACTCCTTCAAATCTCTATTTAGAAAGCCAACTGCATCAAAATAAAACAGTAATTTTGAACTGTACTCAAAATCAACATCGTCATATATCATGGCTGCCTTAAATCTGCAATCATCACAACACACATTTAAAATTAACACCCATTTAGATAAAAATAATGATATCTTAACCTCTCAACCGTGATAATAAAATGCCTAGATTTTAAACGTAAACAATGTAAGTAAGCGTAATTATCAAAAATCCATTAACATGTTGATCGAATTCGGGTAAGTATAGTTTTAGTTAGTGGAGTGCATTTCGTGAGCGATGTTTCAATTCGTACAAGAGGCTAGTGTGCAGTTCGTGGATAGGATGCGTCGGCTTAGTGACAGATGTAAGCAGAAGTACTTTCTGATAGAGGAGGATCAGTACCATAACTCGTAAGTGATCATGTTTCTCATTGTCTTTCGCTTTCAGGGTGCGCCGGGAAGATTTGACATCGATTCGGCTATCAGGTTCGTGCTTGCGTTTTCTATGGTAACGTCATTGCATGATCATTTAATATCAGGGGAAAGTTTCTGCTTTACAGTGGGACCTAATCGGCTAATTCTAATTGTAAGTTTATTGTCTAATATGGTTTTATTATAAAACATGGCTAGCCTAAATTATAAAATTACTTTTTTTAATATCAGGAGGGCTTAAGTCTTTATTGAACTAAACTAATAATAATAGTCAATATCACTACTGTCCCAACGCCAATGAGACGGGCCTCTGTGTGAGTTGACACGGAATTGTTTGTTACAAACGTGCTCCAGCTCTGCGGATCGTGCCCGCCTCCTGGCCGTTTCTAAATGGGAGTCAGGACATTGGTTGCAAGCATTTCCTTCATATAATACTGGTACTTTATTGTATCCCGTAACTTTCCGTATCGCAAATGTCTTCGGTTGGGTGCAAGGTGTTGCGCGCCCCATCAATGCCAGTGCGAACTGCTGTCGAACAGCTTGGTCATCACGGATTATCGTGTACTAGGGCTGCCGGTCGGATATCTCGCCACGCCAGCCCAACTCTCACGACATCATCCGGCGGGCCTTTTTCACCGCTAACGTACTAGCTATTCTGGAACCGAATGGCCTGTTGCGTGAGAACGCATACATTCGGTACAGGCCTCTCGGCTTGACGGTATGACACTGGTCCCATAGGAGTTGGGGAGGCCCATTATGTGGGACGCTACATGCGTCGACACACTTGTGCCTTCCCATCTTCCGAGGACATCCGTGAGGGCGGGTGCGGCGGTAGATTTGGCCGAAGATCTCAAGAGGCGTAAATATGCAGGTCTCGACAGAGGCTTCACATTTGATCCCCTTGGAGGCAAGACCCTAGGCCCGTGGGGTACCTAGGCTATTCTAGTTTTTAAATAAAGGGGTAATAAGCGACGCATGACCCGAGAGGTGGTGAGTATTTGGCGCAGCGCATCAGCATTGCTACACAGCGGGGCAATGCAGCCAGCAGCGTCTTGGAGACGCTTCCGACGTGTATTGATATGGATCAGCTAAGCTACCTGCAGATTGTTTGCAACAGTCTGCAGTTAGCTTAATTGTTTAAATTTTAAATACTAGTTCTAATTTATTTTTATTGATTGTAATTTGTCTAATACCTACTAATAATACTTGTAACGGTAAGTAATCTTCTAGCTGACTGCATTTTAATTAACAGGTCGCATACATTGAGTAAAATGGAGAAGAAGAAAGGGTTCCATACTAACACCATGAAGCCGATGTCAGCCCACGATGAACGGACCCTCGACACAGCCGTCGCGATGGCCAATGAAATCACCACCAAGTAAGCATCCATAATAAACTTACCTACTGCTTTTAATTATCCATATAGCAGTAGGGAATCATTGAGCGACTTAGATTCAAGGTCCCTTCCGCCGCATACGCAAAAAAAGCTTCGTAGCTAGGTAGGTACTAAGTAATACTTCACACATCAACAATTTATCGATCATTTATTGTTTACTGAGAGAAAATGGGAATCATAAAATTAACGAGAGATGCGAAGTTGCTCTTTTTGGCCATGATGATGGTGAGCAAAAAGAGCAACTTCGCATCTCTGCCTACACTATACATAATAAAACTTTTACAGAGGCATTAAAAATAAGCTTATGATAGGTATCACAAACTGTAAGTTCGATTTTGAAAATTTCTTCGGTTAACATAATAATATAATAAAATAGGTGGTGGCGCTGGTTTGGGTCGGGTATGCGCCTTAACTCGTTTCGTCGGAAGGGGCTGCTTATTTTCTGCTTATTTTCACCGTTGACGTTTGAACTTTGTTATGTCGTAACTGGCTACCATTAGCACTTTCTGTTCACTTGAAATAATAATAATCCAGCTCCTTAATAGCACCAAAGTAGTTATTGAGATAAAATAAATAATAAATAAATAATGCTGGACAATTCACACAGCATTATCTAGCCCCAAGCTAAGCAGAGCTTGTGTTATGGGTACTAGATAACTGATATACTTACTAGAATACACTACATAGATAAATATTTTTAATATACATAGAAAACACCCAGACCAACGGAACAAATTTCTGCAGACTGTACACAAATTTGTTCCGAGGCGGGAATCGAACCCGCAACCTCCTGCGTCGCAGGCAGACCTTCGCCCGCTGCGCCACGGAGGTCGTCAAGATAGTCTGGTTATTTGGATGTGTACACTATGTATATTTGCTTGCCTGTTGTTGTTGCGATGGAAACAAAAGAAAGTAAAAACAAATAGGTATGCAAGAAACATCCGACAATACCAATACAGAGTGCCACGTAACATGTGTACCTACTAAGCCGAAAAGGGGTGATTCTGGATGGATCAATTTGTGAATAACGATTTTTGATATTACGAATATTTTTTTATAACTTATTATTTCATCCTATTCGTGTTCTTTTACACGCAATCTTGGATTATGTAACTTAAAAAATATTTCCCAAATGTTTTTTGCTTGTTCTCAGCAAAAACAGTTTTTTTTCATGAAATAATTTCAAAAAAAATATTTATTCCTTTGAAATTTCAAAACGTACACACATAATAATGTAAGAATACACATAAAAGAATACAAATTTGAAGAAAAAAGGCCTCAGTTTTTTTTAATAACGTCACAAAAATGTTCGAAATTCAAAAAAAGTTGATCTCCTTTGGGTTCAGAATCACCACCTTGTGTTAAAATTATTTGTATTCGCACACATTCGTGTATGACATGTTTCGTGGCACCCTTTATATTTTAGTAGGATTGCAGAATACACGCCCTATGATGATGTTTGAAACGTCCGTAATGAATACATTCAGCGTTATTTATTAATTTCAGATCTATGAATGACCTAGACGGTGACAGCCGCCAACCCAACTCGCCTAGCGACCGCTCCAAGTTCCACTTTAAGTTCCCGCAGCTGCACTTACACCACAACCAGCACGAACTGGATAGGGACCCATTATTAGGTGAAAAACATAATTTTACTGGAAAGGAATGTTGTTATTCCCATTTAAAACTCTACCCTACAGCCGCGATTTTGAAGCGCGTCTTGTGGCTCGCTATTGTTCCGATTTCGGAGCGCGTTTCCTTACACACAGCTGCGTTTCTGTAAGTGCGATTTCTTTTTAGACGTCGTGCGACGTCCCCCACCCCAGCATAAATCGCAAGACGCCGGTGTGTGTAAGATGGCATGCGTCCTAATATGAAATGTTCCGTAAATAATTATCGCAGCACGCGGAATACGTCGTGGTCCAACTTTTATCTCGTCGATAAAATCGCAGCAGTGTGTAAGATCGTATGCGTCTTAGTACAAAATGTACTGTAAACAAATATCGCAACAAATCGCGCGACACGGTCCGCGATTTTGATGAACGTCGTGTGTCGCGCAGCTTTATCCCCTGTGACAACTAAAAGTGACATACGAAAATGTTATCTCCCGTGACACAGGTGTCAATTCAGATATCGCCAAAGCTAAACCAAAACTTATTTGGCAGCGTTAAAAATATGCAGTCACTATCATGACGACCGAAACAAAAAAGATGGAATCATTTTCAGCCCTGTCAAATTACAAATTAGTTCAGTTAAGTATTGGAGACATCTGAATTAACACCACTACCACTCTGTATAACTTCTTATTTCCATACTTTATCCGGCTTGCCATCTCAAAAGCTATTATTTTGCATCATAAGTCAAATGAATATAATTATATTGTATATACATATATACTCCCTTGTTTTCTGCCCCTTTGAACCAATATTGTGTTCAATTAATTTTCGCCCTTTTCTATTTCCAGCTGGAAAACATGCAGAACGCCGCAACTTTAGTGATGAAGCCAACAGCGTTCCTGATATTCAGGTAGGACCTATTTAGGACTTTATAAACTCGAAATAATTAAGTACTTTTTATGAAATTAACACAGCTTTTGACGTAATGGTGTCAATTCAGATGTCGCCAAAACTAAACTAAACCAATGCGACAGCACACAAGGGGGGAACGTAACTGGTTTGGTTGTCAAACTAAATAACGTGATTTATGCGCTTCCATCGTTCCAAAACGCATGCTTCGTCCCGCCTCCTATGAACGCGAAATCCTATCCTTTTCACAAAATGGCGCGCATTGCGCCCGTTCCTTTCATGACGACCGAAATAAAAAGGATAACATCATGTTTCATCATCAACCTATATTAGTCCAGCCTGCAGGCTATATATGCCTCCCCTAATGAGCGCCATAGCGCCCTGTCTTCAGCTTGCCGCATCCAGCATCTGCCTGCAGTCTTTCGCAGATCGTCATCCCACCTGGCCGGAGGGCGTCCTACACTACGTTTGTCTAGTCGCGGTCTCCACTCAAGAACACGTTTACCCCATCGGTTGTCGGTTCTTCGCAATACATGGCCGGCCCACTGCCACTTCAGTTTGCTAATTCTTTGGGCTATGTCGATAACTTTGGTTCTCTGTCGGATGTATACGTTACGAATCCTATCCTTCAGAGAAACTCCGAGCATAGCTCTTTCCATTGCTCGCTGAGCAACTTTGAACTGGTGGACCAACCCTACCGTGAGTGTCCACGTCTCAGCTCAGTAGGTCATGACGGGTAGGACGCACTGATTGAAAACTTTAGTTTTCAGGCATTGCGGCATGGATGACGAGATGACTCGCCGTAATTTTCCAAACGCTGCCTAGCCTAGCTGGATCCTCCGCTTTGCTTCCTTCTCGAAATTGTTTTACCCAACAGCATCAACATCATGTTTAGTGCTGTCATATTACTTTTGTTTTGGTGGCATCTGAATTGACACCATTATACACAAACTATCGATACCATAGCAATTTTAACTTTTCCTTGGTTACAACTGGATTGGTTTCCTTCTTACATGTTTAGATTTCAAGCTTTATTTCACGGCTGCAACTTTGGTCAAGTAAATCAATGTATGGAGTGTACAAAAATGTGACGAATTTACTTTGTGGCAAATGTACAACAACCTATTTTACTTTACATTAAAAGTTAGTTACTAAGAGTGGGCACCGTCAGCGCATTTACTAGTTGCGCAGGGGTAGTGGTGTCAATTCGGATGTCGCCAAAACTTAACTATACCAATTTGACGGCATTAAAAATGATGCCATCCTTTATATTTCGATCGTTTGGAAAGTGACGGCTTTATTTTTAGTCCTGTCAAATTAGTTAAGTTTAGTTTGAGCGACATCTGAATTCACACCAATGTCACACTGATGCGCATCATGAAAAGTCTGACCAGCTCAAGCTCAAGCGGTCAAGCTCATAGAAGCGGTCATTGATTTGATTTTGCTACTGTGTATAAATACAGAGTGATCTTTTTTGCGATCGTCTATTAAATATCGTTGTAATAACACATGAAATTCTTCGAGCGGTCAAAGTTTTAGTATGGTATAATCGGAATTTTTTATACTATTTTAAGTGGGTCAGTTTAAAGTGACAACATAAAATTTGGTATTCTGATTAAACGAAATAAAACAATCATACCTATCACAAGTAATACATGATTTTTATTTATTCTCAACCTACGGAACCTTACAAAAACTACGTAGAATACCACTACTTACTTAAATATTAATAAGTAATTAATACATTTAAAAAAAAAATCATTCTTTTTCATCGTGCCGTATAGTGAAATTGCATAAGTGTGAGTACTGTGAACGTGCCAGCTCTTAGTAATTCACATACACCAAAATTTTCTCTGAAATAAATCATTTTTGGCGTACATTTTTTATCTTGACTTCATAGCATTATCCTTTCTTTGTTTAGACGACGAAACAAGTCTTAGATCAAATACTTTATTTCCAGTCGAGCATAACCGAAGAGAGTAAGCTCGCGTACACCAGCCTGATTGAGAATCCTACGCCGGCGACATCTTTGATAACGCACATGGTGGAAGCTACGGGCGTGCTGAAACCGGCGACCATTCCGAAACCGACGCCAAGGGACGCTGCCCCACGATCGCAGTTCCTCTCGCTCCAGAAACCTGACAGGACTTGGTGCGTACAAAGTAAATTACGAATAAACTCTGCTCTGGAATCCAAGATATTTTAAAAAAAAAAATCATTTGACAATGAATGAATAAAAGAAAACTGAAAACCACAGGATAACAATTGGAAAAAACATCAACAAAGCATAAATACGCACGCGCAGCTAAAAAAGAGCAACTAGGAATTTGAAAATGGACTAGAGAAATAAATAAATATAAATGATGAAAGAAAGCTGTCAAAACTAAAAACTAATTCGCTTTTCTGTGGTTTGCTACCATGGTAGCGGTTTAGCGGTGTCGTAAAATAATATCCAAAGTTTTTACGAAAATTCTCAAGGATTCTAGAGCCGCATATAGGTACAAGTATTTACAAAATAACTGGTATTTTCACAAGTGTTGCCAAGAATCAAGATGCTCAACAGAACCAAATCAATAACAACCGGAAGCGCCGACCCCTTAGCGCTAAAGGACGCCTAAAAAAATAGATGCCTACAGTCAACTATAGAATAAGAAGTGTGAATTATAAAATATCTATCCTATATTTTAGTAAGTATAGGATAGATTTCGTAAAGTTAACAAGCAATGATTATTTATTTTAATGTATATTTATGTCTATGGTTATTTGGCTTTGTTCCACAGATTAAATTACGTAAATGCAGATACTAAACAGTTATTTTCATTTTCAGGTCATCAAACGAACACACAGAGGAAACAGCAACAAACGTAAGCATCGTACCGATAAAATATTGTACCAACATGTTCGTTACCTACTCTCCTCGACTAAACGAAATTTATCATTCAAAAGTTTAACGTGAAGAGTAGGGAACGAATATGATTTTGTTTGAACTTGGTATATGATCTAAAATTTTCCATCAACATGTTGGCCGAGTCATTGCAACGGTGAAATTGGACCTTAGTATGGTTATGTTTAATGCACACTTAGAGCTCAACACGACATGGTTTCTTAAAGGTATGGCTAAGAAAACGTGTCGCGAACAGGAGGCCCAAGCCAGCACGCCGTACGGTTATGATATCGTGCAATATGTCACGGCAAAACCAACTCTAATTCTGCTAACGAATTCTGCTAACCAATTTTTTTTTATTTAGTAGGTAATCCAATACACATTACTTATAAAAGCATTAGAAACATATACTAAAAAAGCCAAATCAAGGATTACATAGAAAAAGTAAAAATATTTAAACTGAAAGATGAGTAAAGATAATGCTTAGTGTGTGTGTGAGTCATTTTACTAAGTGCACCTGAGACACCAGTTTCGTAAGAGTCTGGGCAACAGAAGACACCCGGTGTGGAGAGGTAGGAATCGTGGGACGGCTATGGGGACCGGTGGGGAAGAAGAATGAAATATTTTGGGTTAATCACATAGATCAGATGAATTTTCCATCGAGACAACTAGTTACCAAGCAGTTGTGTAGATGGAAATAAAATTCCGCCCTGGTAACTGGTTGTCCCGGCGGAAAATCTATACAAATAGACAACCAGTTGTCTAGTTTTGTTGTCAGGGCAGGCCAACCAAATGGCAATCCACACGGTTTGCATTCCGGGCAAACCGAATGTATTGCCTGGATTTTACAGACGACAGACAGATAAAAAAATCCTTGGCATATGTGGTGGGAACCTGAGAGAGATTTAATAGTAGTGTATACCTGAACAATTAACTAGATTCCATATTTCAATAAAGAGATCAGCTGACGAATCCACCTAGGATGAGCAGCGTTCGGGAAACTTCGCAATATCTTCTCGTCACAGATACCTCATAATCCAGACGAAAGTCTTTAACATAGCTCTCAGAATTGGCAGGCTGATGGGCAGGCCATATAGTTTGCAGAACCGATGACCGCTGGGGAGTAAAGGTTTTCGAGGGGCCACCGCGATGCAATGCGAAACGGAGTGTGGAAAGGCCTCTCACTCGATACACCGACGACTTTAGCGATCGCAGGGAGTCGATGGATGGAGGCGGCTCAGGACAGCTATTCGTGGCGTCGTTTGGGGGAGGCCTATCTTCCAGCAGTGGACGTATACGGGCTGATGATGATGGTCAGAGCAGTTACACAGCGACAACACAAACGTTTGGTTCTATCTTGACTCGGCCCACATGTGGACGGATCATTTAGGTGTTTAACGAAAGTTTTTCAATGTCTATAAATTATTCATCCCAATAAAGTATATAAGTAAAAAAAGGAATAATTCTATTTGTATCAATTAATATATCTGTTCTGTTTAAATTTACAGAACAAAAACGAACTGCCTCTCCCGCCGCGCAGCACAAAACCCAAACTGGTGGACAAGCCGCGTCACATCCGCAAACATCCCCTCAAACTCCCCTCCCTCTCCCCTCCACAACTGAATCAGCCAATCATATACCAGAACGCACTGTCCCCCATCGCATTAGCCAATCCGATGCAGAATGGCGTTGACGTATGCGACGGTTTAGAGAAAGTCCAAGATACGAATCCGTTTACAAGCAGCGCCAATCCGTTCAATAGCTACTTGGTTGAAGACTTGGATTATCCGCAGGATTTTAAGGATGGACCTTATAAACGACGATACGAAAATGATGGAGGTGGATTGATTAAAGGTAAGCCTACGAAATTTTTCTACGTGGGTATTAATTAGGATTTATTTAGGTTGATTATCAATATTTAGGTTTTATTTCGTAATAATAAACTGTGCAAAAAAAACTATTTAAGTGACTAATTTAGATATTTGATTTCACCCTGTCTTAATATGTGTAACAAAGCCGGTTTGTACTAATTGGATAAAATCAGTCTGAAATTGTGTGTATCATTGAAGCTATCAAGTCTTCGCCCATAACTAATAAAAGCAGTTTTATTCAGTGGCTTCTCATCCGTTTAGTTAACAAAAAACAAGCTCTCTTGCTATGGAACTTCCAAACTTGTGAGCATTTGCTTGTTCGGATCTAGATGGCGCTGTAAAATCAATCTCCGCATTATCCACATCATAATAATATAACCAGTCATAATCAATCTGGAAATATGATATAATACGCCTGGAAATATTCTTTGGCAGGAGTTCAGGACTAAAGGTAGACCTAAGAAAATATTGATGGATTGTGTGTGAAAGATGAGTAAGAAATAAATTCAGCGAGCCCTAAAATAAATAAGTAAATAATTCTGGATAATCCACACAGCATCATCTAGCTCCATGCTAAGCAGAGCTTGTCTTATGAGTACTAGACGACTGATATACCGAAGACATACAGTACGTTGGTCCTGCGCCTAACCTCTCCCCGGTCGCGTCGATCTGTCGTCCCATCGGATTATGAGAGTGAGAGAATAGAGAGTGCACCTGTGTTTGCGCACACACTTATGCACTACAATATGTCCTGCGCATCTAGTTAGTCTTCGATGAGACTGGCCGCCGTGGTCGAAATTCGGCAAAGATTACATTATCTAGTATCCATAATACAAGCCACATTCTTAATACAATACATTAAAATGTTGGCAAGTAGAAGTTATGGAGGTAAATACTTGTTGTGCCGACTCCGCACATGTGGAAAAGAACTGGAAATGATGATGACCCAGGATCAATATGATATTTATTTTTCAGACTGTTTAGACCACGTGTCGGTCGAAGATCTGCTCGAGTTCGCAGATCAGAAGCCTTGCGGCAGGCAGCGCGGCGTCGAGTCCGATGAAGTCAGGATCATGAGCAAAGTGCTCAAGGAGCAGGTTAGACAATGTCCTTCGTTATCATATTTATATATTGCAAAGCGTGCTCCGTCTTAGGACACATCTTCACTTACTTTAGTCAGATGGTGATCAAACGCTCGGCCATCACACTAATATTATAAAAGCGAATGTTTGGATGGATCGATGGATGGATGGATGGATGTTTGTTACCTCTTCACGCCAAAACTACTGAACGGATCGAGCTGAAATTTTGTATCCTAGAATCAAACATAGGCTACTTTTTATCCCATAAATCAGTTCCCATGGGATATAAATCACCTTTAAACGTCTCCATAGAAACAACGCGTGCGAAGCCGCGGGCACAAACTAGTTTCCAATAAAAAAAATCGATGTTTCAAAGAATTTTTACGCAGTGCCAGTTGGCTGGCCATACCTCCCGAAGAGCCGTGGTCTGGTTGGACGTGGTTTCGCGGAAGACCGAGTGCATAGGGCCAGTTGATGCTGTTTTAATATGTCCAGATACAATTATAATTAGCTGCGTCTCACTACTGGGCAAAACCCTCCTGGTCCACGCATCTTGATCCTGAGGCAGCTGGACCAACGCTGTGTCGTTATGTGTAGAATGTACATTATTATTTACGTTTCTTGTTGCAGGCCTCACCAGAGCAATGCCTCCAAGCCCTAGAGGTGTGTGACTGGAACGTACACCTAGCGATAAAAGTGGTGCGTGTGAGCGAGGCCGGTGGCGGCGCGTCGCTCGCGCAGTGCGCCGCGAGCCTCGGCGAGGCCAACGGAGACGTGGATAACGCGGCCGCGCAACTTAATAAACAACTTACTTAAAATAACACTCTTTTATTAACCGTTTTACCGTTTTACCCGTAGGCGAGACGGCTCACGCACGACAGAGACTGGACAATAGTATATTATGAAATTAGTGAGTAAAGAACGGATTTCAAGCGAGGACCATAGATGAATCACGAGCAAGTGAGGCACTAGATGAATCACTCGTGTCGCTCAGGATTCTCACGACTGAATCACGGCCGTAGTGAGTGATTCAAGTAGCATCCTCAGCGACGCGAGTGATTCATGGCAATAGATATAAATCCGTTTTATTCAAGAGTAGCATACTATTCTTTATAAACAAACAATATTTATTAACAAATATTACTCGACAGAAAAGTCTGAGTATTATTTGCACAAGGAGTTTGTTTTGAGAATTGTTTGCGCAAGGAGGTTGTATAACATTGAGATGGAGGTTGAATATATTGGTGTGTAGAATCCTGAGCGACGCAAGTGAATCATAGCCCTAGATATACCTAAATCCATTTTATTCCAGATTTGCATGAGCACACTTATATTATATCATCATAACACTAATATTATAAATGCGAAAGTTTGGATGGATGTTTGTTAGCTCTTCACGCCAAAACGTGGGACGGAAATTTTCCATATAGGTAATTCTAATCCTGAAATCAAACAGAGGCTTACTTTTTATCCCATAATTCATTTCCCATGGGATAATCACCTTTAAACTTTTCTATAGAAACAACGCGTGCGAAGCCGCGGGCATAACCTAGTACTTTATAATCATGACAAAAAAAAAGATACCAGATAGACATTAGGTACTGAACCTAATGTCGTCAGAATGAAGATACCTACAAGCAAACCTTTTTGTACTCAACCACCCTTTGTTTAGCAGAGGTTAGACTCGCTTGCTCTAATAATCTGCAGCATATTGCACCTTATGTCATGCCGCAAGATGTGGAGTAGCTACTTACATCGCATGCAAATAGGTTCGTGCCTGTGGTGATTTTCCCAGATAACACGCCACCGCGCCACCGTATTTAGGACACGGTCGTATCAATGAAGCTACAATGGGCAGCTAGATAGAATAAATGCCAGCGTTTTATCAGGAAATGCGCTGTTAGCAGATTAGCTTCTGTGCCGGTTTCGTTTCATATGCAGTTTGTCGCTCCTGGCCTTCGTGTTATGACTGAATGCGCCCGTTTATTCAATTTAGAGTTAGACCCGCGCCGACAGAAGATAAACGGGGTGTGGCGTCGAATGGATAATCCTTTACCTACGGATAGGGGGCATCTTATCTGTTCAGAAAATAATAAAATACACCCTGCAAAAGTTTCACGGTTTTCGAGGTACTGATCATTTTCTAATTTATTGCATTCTTTTAAATTCGGTCAGAAATCAAGGAATTTTCAACCTGTGTTTTTTTTAAAGCATATTTGGATAACAGGTTAGGTACTATCAAATTTCCGATATTGTGCCAAAGGAACAGCAATAAAAAATATGATACTTAGGTACCTAATGCAATTTTTTCCAAAAGTTTTACCTCCTGCGGTGTCAAAAAAATGAAGGGTCACCTGAGTGACCAACGAATAAATAACTTGCCAAATTGCCTGCTTGAACAATTTGAAGTCGGTTTTAAGTTTTTTAAACACGCCCAAATTTTGTGGTTCAGAAATTAACATTTGCGTTTTTCATTTTTAATCAAAGAATGCATAATTTGATGGACTGTTTAGTACAAGTTCTATCAACAATTTCATTGATGTCACCTATCTCCGTACTGATGTGACATGTGTAAGTGGTATAATTACTTAATAACAAAAAAAAATATTTTACAAACAATAATGTACTAAGTGGCACATCCAACATTAACGAAATTTCAAAGTCCATGCAATACTGTGGGTTGTTCCACATTTGACCAAATTCCGAAATTTTCGTTCCGATGTTTTATCTACCCATTGATATAAAAATCAATGTATCTACCATACATATCCAACAAAATAGTTGCATGATTTAGTGGATAAATAAGGTGTATGTGCAGTTTCTCATATTTCCTATGCATGCCATACCTACCAAATGGTTAAGGTACCTAACATTGACTATTGTTCACTTTATTCTTATTTAAAACTTTGAACGGCTGTATGTAGGTAGGGTACCTACCCTAAAGTATCGATTTTTTACATACCTACGGCTATGTTAATTGCTACGGTCGTTATGTCCTGCATAAAAGAGATACATTTACACTACATTTATCCCAATGTTTCAAAAATAAATGACCACCCGAGCGAAGCCGGGACGGACCGCTAGTCTTTTTTTAAAAAAGCCCTCGTATTTTGGCCAATACCATCCAAATCCAATGGTTTTTATTAACACATTTTATTAAACAGTTCTAAAAGGAACTGTTTTCAAAAAACGTTTTTCTAAAAAATGATTTAGAAGAATGAATGTGAAAATATCATTCTTCTATATCACTCTTATCTTTTCAGATTATAGTCTTTGGTGTCATTCACTGCCGTGAGTTCTCGTCAGCGCGATCTAGCTCTCGTCCCGTAGAAAGAGTTATATTTAATCTGTGTCTCGTCCACTTTAACTAGCGACATCTAGTTACAATTTTATTCAACTTTACAAGAGTACCTACCTAGCTATCGCGACGTTAGCAATGTCGGGCGCGAGTATTTGGAAGGGTGTCCGCGTCTTGTTGGCTTTCTAAAAATTTACAAAAGGAGGAGGTTCTATATTCGGCTACCTGTTTATTATTTTTATATCATTTTTATATGTATGTTCGTCGATTTCTCCGTCCATTATGGACATATTTTAAAATTAGCGATACCTACCGAAAAAAATTGGTCCCATAATAATGTTATTCCCGAGGGTTATGTATTAAGTTGCTAAAGTGCGTTGCATTGTGCATCTACCGAAACTTCGTATTTCGTGTTTCATACTGTAGGCCTTCTTTCTTTAATTATTCGTCGTCGTCGTTTCATCCCTAAGGTATAATTATATCTTAGAAGAAGCTTAAACAACTAGCGCAAATGCCATTGCATTCATACTAAAGAGAGAACGACTTAGGTATTATGCTTGAAGCGTAAGAAGAAATGAGATAGAACGAATGGCTTTCTATCTCATCCAGTGTGCCGGTGATTTCATTGTTTAGCTAGCACATATTGTAGGTACTAAGCCGAAAGGCGGTGGTTTTGGACCCTCAGGATATCGCGGAAAGTAGGTAGTTATAGCCAGTGAGTTGTAAGTAGTACGCTAGTAATAGTAGTTCAATGGTTATAGCAAATAAAACATTTTATTCTATTCAATATTCGAAATCCAAAAATAAAGCCTGTTTGTTGAGAAAATATAACAAAATCGATTACAACTTCCTCATAAACATACCTAATCGATTGTTGAAAAAATCCCTGGTTCGCATATTCACTTAAAACATGGTAAAAATAAACCTTCAGGTAAATAATGAAACACGTAGGTATGTATTATAAGTTGATTAAAGAAATAAATAACCACGTAGGTACAGATAGATCTTGAAGCGCGCGACCGCTCCCCGCCGGCTCTAAAATGCAAAAACCTGAATATACAGTAGCAATCCACAACGACCACAACGTGCCCTCCCCACCCTGCGCACCGGATCCGACCGAGGTTACTGTAGCGATACCTCCTACATCATAATCTGTACACTTACTCATATTACACCCTCACCATACATTATTTCATAGTTATTATTGTAAAGCTCAATCAACTATACTTAATGTAAACAATACGAGGGGACGCTCGCAGCGAGCGTCCCTTTTTGAAATCCAGCGGAAGACTGCCGAGCGAGCGGCTCGCTCGGCAGTCTTCCGCTGGATTTCAAATTTCAATAAAACAACACTTATTAAGATTATCCTTTAAAACGTATTTTATTTCACAAATTATCTTCGCAATTAATTAAAGGCCCAACTCAACTACACGAAATGCCAAAGTCTACACCCCCCTAAAAATTTAGTTTTTTGTTAACAAACTTAATTACCTTAGCGGGGAGCGCGCCATCACATTTTGAACACTACCTGATTGTAAGCGTCTACATGACTACTAACATAGATATAAATCGTTAGATAGGCCCTTACCGCAGTGAGACCGCGCCGTGTTGTTCCACAGTCGAAGTGAGTGAGGCTCACTAACCTGGAGTTAGTGCACATCCTAACACAGTGTGAGTCGGACGTGTTGTAAAGGACGTTTGCGAACTTTGCGAGCAGTTTACTGTCACAAAATGCCATCGTGTGCCTTTTTAAAGTGCAACAACAATTCTAGAAACACAAATAAAGCCAGAGGTTTAACATTTCACTCGTAAGTATTGCGATTTCATTGAAAAACTTTTATTTTTCTTCCGCACTGTCCGAAAATAACAAATTTAAATGGCGAGTGCACGAAAGAGAAAGTCGTGTTGGCAACTAATCTGGGAGAAAAAGAGATGACACTATTTTCTCGGTACCTACGCTTCAGCGTAGACTGCACCGTTTTACAAATTGCACAGGTTTGTTTAGATAGTCACATTTTAGATTTCAGGGCTTATTAGGCCGTTTTTTTTTTCATAGAAGTATGTGCAATACGATTGCACACGAAATAATAATAATAATGATTAGGTTTATTGGCAAAAACACTATTTCTAACTATTACTTGTTCTACACAAATTGCACAGGTTTATGACACTATGTTGACGCACACATTAAAACATTTTCGATTTCAGGGCATCTAAGGGTATACTTTTTTCAGGAAAGTGTGTGCAATACGATTGCACACGAAATGGTAATAATAACAGATAATTACAATGGCAGAAACACGATTCTTTTAACTACTTTTTTGAATGTGTGCGTTAACCGTTAGTGTGCGTGCGTCGGCATTTTGTTAACCCACACATTCAAAAACAATGCCACAGTTTTTGGTGTCGGGGCCTATCTAACGATATAAATCTATGACTACTAACCGTTAAATACATAATTGTTTAATTATTGACAATATCTTACTAATTGTATTATGTTTTTGAATTAAAATCTTCTATCTTTACTATTTATGTTGCATATTTTGACACATTTCACTAGTTTTCATGCATACTTATTGCATGCATATTTCGGGCTTTTTATGTTGTCTCTATTGATTATCAATAGAAAATTTTAAAATGTACGATGTTTGAAAGCTCGCTTCTTTCTAATACCACGTAGGTAAGTACATACTAGGGATTCCAAAATCGGGTCGTTTTCGAGGAACCGGGAATCCCGGGAAGTTTCAAAGTTGGAACCGGGAATTCCCGGGAATTCCCGGGAAATTTCGAAAAAATATTTTTACTGTTATACCACTACCGAAATAAGGTAAATTAATATAGTTCACGTCCTTTTTAGGCATTTCGCTGATATCAGGTATCTATGCGGTATTATAGCTAATTCACTTAAAGCTGTATTTCGTTTGAAATGTTAATAAAATGAATAACAAATTCTTAGGTCCATGTCTTTTGTCTCCTCGTTCGACAAAAAGCCTGAAGGCTTTTTGTTATATAGAGTCGTGACTGAACCCAGCACAACACATTAATTTGCTGTCATGTTGCGCAGCAAAGTGCTTTGCTGATACTCCATGAGGCCGGACTTGAGCTATCCTTGTGTGAAATATCGCCTGATCTCGTAGAGTATAAGACGCTTAGCTTCGTGGCCACTGTTTTAGCTTTGACTCGTTTCTTCATTTTAATCCAGTGAAAGTACAGAAGTTCAGAGTTGTTGTAAGAGTGACACCGAGGAGCTCCCGTTGTTTTTCGAGTCCTCTAAGCGAAAACATCAATCTAAAAATACCTTATTACGTACCCACATAATAAACAATATAATGTTCTTCTATTCAAATACTAGGCCACGGTGGCCAGGCTCAACGGAGACAAATATAAAAGTGGCCCACGGTATTAAAAAAATAAATTAAATTGGATTGTCCTTCCATTCGTGTCGGTCGTCATTGATGACTGTTCGTCTAATCAATTGGCGATTCCTACTATGCATTTATTTCTGCCTGCCGTAAACGGTCGATTCGTTGTGTTCAAAGAAGTGTTCGAATACATTTGAATTCTCTGAAAAGGTCCTTGTTTGGTTGTGGGGTGCTGAGTTCTATTATTTATAAAATAAAAGAAACTTTTGCGTGCGCAGTGTTTCACGAGTTTTATTGAAAGAGAAAGAATGATGAATGAATGGAACGAACACAAGAATGAATGCATGAATGAACGGTTTACAGATAAAAAATAACATTAATGTTTTAACATTCTCTACCTGATACCAGATGCTGGTATTTTTACCTAACAATACCCACGCAGGCGATATCGTCGCGCTTTATAGGTTCAGAAGTCAGAGCCGATCAGAATAAATGCACTAATAAATTGCAGCAATGCACTTGACTCTGGTACTTTCTCTTTGCCAAGCTCAAGTCCAGCTTCATGGAGTATTGCTGTCATGTTGCTCAGCAAGGTACTTTGCTGAGCAAGATGGCAACAATCGACTATGTAGAGCTGGCTTCAGTCACGGCTCTATAGCAAGAAAAGCCTTAAGGCTTAGTGTCGAACGAGGGGATAATAGACATGGACCTAAAAATTTATATTCATTACAGATCAAAAGTAATATAGCTATAACTAACTTGATTTAAATCCGATGTATTTAATTTTATATTTTTTTCTATCATAATCGCTTTGGTCTATCCAGTTTAAAGGTTTTTATAGGTTGGTTCAAAAGTTTAATCACGATTACTAGCAGACGACGTACTAGCAGAAAGGAAAGACATTGAAGAAAGATTGAAACATTTTCATTTCTGTCTTACATGTTTGGTTAAAGTTTTTTTTTTCGGTGTCTAAGTCCGTTTATCACACTTCCTACTAATATTATAAATGCATGAGTTTGTGTGTATGTTTGTTACCACGTATCCCATTTAACTAGTTAACCGACTTGGTTGAAATTTGGTGTGTAGATAGTTTAAGTTCTGAAAAAATAACACATAGGTTAATCTAATTTGCAAAAAATAATCTCAGGTGGTTAAAAAGGGTGGTTAAGTTTATATGGATAATATTATTCCTTGGTTAGATTCACTCAAAACTCGGTATAAATAAACGATAAAGTAAATAATGAGTTACGTATTTCTTATTTTTACAAAACGACCCCTAAAGTTATTTATTGCACACCCCCTGTTGTGCAATACATAGGTTATAATATTAAAATATATTATAAATATGAAAGTTTGTACCGTTCCTTCTTCACGCCAAAACTACTCAACGGATCGGGCTGAAATTTTGCACGTTTCCAAAAATATATTTTAAACGTTCGTTTCCAATAGCGCGTGCGAAGGTGCGGGCAGAACGTTACCGGAGTACTAGTTCTTTATACAAATTGTAAAACAGATATGACTTGCCGCAAATACGTTGGCTAAGCATCTTTTTTTCGACAACTCGCATTATTAGAATTTTATGGAATTATTAATTTCGGAGAATTTCCTGAATCCTCAACCAATAAAGCAGGTACATTGTGCATGTGTACACGGAAGTTCAATTTTGGGCACTCTCATACATTTTTGACTGCTCTCTGTTTTCATTGCAGGGAAAATAACAATTGATTTATATCAAGTGATACAAATCATGTCAACCCTGCCTAATACCGCGTAGGTTAGGTACCTGATAATGTGAAATGCTATAAGAGGAAGTGAAATATGTTGAGTTACGTTATTTCGATAATGCTATAAAAGTTAAAATATTTTTCCCGAAATTCCCGAAATTTCCCGGGAAATGATTTTGGATTTCCCGGTTCTTAAATCAGCAAAAAATTTCGGGAATTCCCGGGAATTTCGGGAACGGGAATTCCCGGGACTAATCCCTAGTACATACATTTTTACATTTTCGTCCTTTGTTGCTAACATCAGATACTCAAGTCCGCAACCTCTTGGAGGATCGATATAAATAAAATTTCTGAGTCAAAAGGTACAGGCGATTATATCCCGATATTTTGAAATTTCCAGGGGAATCACATGCACACAAAACCTGACTACTTCCCGTAGACTTAGAATCATGAAATTTGACAAGAAGCAAGGTCTTATAGCATACATAAGTAGGTAAAGGAAAACATCCGAAAACCGCAAATTTGTAGCTGATTCACAAAAAAAATCTTTTGATTCCTGCTATGGACCAAAACCTGACCTAAAATCATAAAATTTAGACCACGGTCTTATTTATAGCACAAATAAAAGAAAAAATCTGAAAACCCTAAATTTGTAGTTTATTAAATAATTTTTTTTTTGAGTCGCGCCGTGGACCTACGCGCGAGGTTACCCACCTACCTACTACGTGATATACCTACCTACTGACGACCTAAAAGAAACAAGGTTTTACACATAGATATAAATCGTTAGATAGGCCCTTACCGCAGTGAGACCGCGCCGTGTTGTTCCACAGTCGAAGTGAGTGAGGCTCACTAACCTGGAGTTAGTGCACATCCTAACATATAATATATATGTTATATATCTATCCGATATAAATCTATGGTTTTACAATTATACGGAGCCCTTAGTGCGCGAGTCCGACTCGCACTTTACGTTTTATTAAATAATACTTGTCTATAGTGGCCCGTCCCGGTTTCGCACGGGTGGACATTTATTTTTTATTTAAACGTAAAGTAAATGTATCTTTATGCAGGACATTTATGGCTAATTTTTTATACCTTGCGTTCCATTTTTTAAGTTTTAGTAGGGAACCCTAATATTTTCTAGACATGTAAGCCTTTGTTACACAGGGGTAATGTAGCATGCTAGCATTCTAAATAATTTTTGAAATCGGACCTGTAGTTTTTGAAATTATTCAAACATAAAAAACACAAATCTTTCCTCTTTTTAATATAAGTGTAGATATAGATTTAAAACACCCCGAAAAAATATCTGCAGATATGTTGTATAAACATTTGTGCCGAGGCGAGAATCGAACCCGCAACCTCCTGCCTCACAGGCGGACCTCCGCCCGGTGCACCACACACAGAGGTCGACTTCGTGTTTAGAAAAGTATAAGTAGATGTCGCCACTAGTCAAATTAGAAGGCGCTATCGAAGCGTTCTCGCCGCGAGATGATCTCAAAACCCTAACATGAATTCAGCGTATACAAAAGAATGGCATCTGTTCGTAGAAGCCTCTGTTCAAGGGCCCTTGTGCCCAATCCTATATAGATTTTATAGAGCAATCTCATCCTGTCAAAGATGTATGCTCAGAAATTATTATAATAAGCCTTTTAATTCCAAATCTTAATTAATATACATTTTGTATTTTGTGAATTAAATTAATTTTTTTGAAATAAATTAGTGTATAATGCATTGGATTTGTGAATGTTCCAATAAATATTATTGAGTAGTATGTCTTTTGTTCATGCAATTTGTAATTTAGGTAGAAAATGTATAATATAACATCTCTTACTGTGATTTAAGAAGTTTATCATTGTAAATACTAGCCGAGTCTAAGCACAAACAAGAAGAGAAGAAGACGGAATTGCAAAAAAGTATCAATAAAATGTTCTGCCAGCTTGCGAAAATAAATGCACGATCGAAAACGCACATTTTTTTTTGTGAAAGTCGTTAACTTATGTCTTAGAATATCTTTCTAAGACTTTTCAATTTAGGTCCAATTTCACTGTATGGTTGAAATTGAACGTGTTCATTAAAAGATAAGCTCTGATTAGCCAGTTGCGGGCGCAGGCCTAGACTTTGGAGGGTTTTACGCTTGGACAGCACGCAGGGTCGTAGCAAGAAATTCGAAAGGGGGGGGATCAAGATCCCCCAGAAAACCTAAAGGTACCTTGGGGAAACTCCCGACTCCTAACAATAGCAAGTATAAGCAATGGCGAGCCGAAAATTTTTAAGAGATTTTTCCGTATTTTCGGGGAAAGTTAAGCACCTTGACAAAAGAAATAACAGCGAATAAAGCGAGCCCCGAAATGTTTGAAGCTTTTGATTCTTACGTAGAAAAGAAACCATATAAATATTTATGAAGAAATAACGAGTTATGCAAACAAAGTTTCAAAACGTATTTTTTTTTTACGAAAAAAATGGAGCTCACCTTGTCTCAAGAAATTCAAAAGTAAATAAGAAACCTTTAAAATATGTAACCAAAATATACAAACTTTTTAAACAAGAAATTTTTCTATAAAGTATTTCGTTCTTTTAAAATGTTGATAAAAGATTTTACGCAATGTTTACGTAGGAGGTCACGTTGTCTTAACAATGTAGTAAAATGGGAAAAATTTATCCATCCATCGAATTTGCAATTTTAAAAACGTTTGATTTTCAAATCCTCACCGCCGCTCAATCAATTTCGACGGTTTCGATTCTGATCCAATCTGATACTCTGAGCTAATCAATTATTGGAGTAGATTCCACTTTTTTCACTTTGATTCACCAGTGGATTTGGTTCGATATCTTGTTCCACAGTGTCTATATCATATTTATATCAATGCATTAGATTCTTCATCTTGTTCTAAAACAGTGGCGTAGCTAGCCAGTCGTAGCGTAGTCAAAGTGCAGCCATCATTGGCTGCATTGTGGTGAAAATAGTATGATTAACTCACGCATACACCTGAACTGACCTTGGGGCCTATTCACGAAACGAAAATCGAAGTTTCTAATTCAAGTTGTTTACCATTATCAAAGTGACAGAAGTAAACAGGGAAGGATAATCATCAAGCTGTTGGTTGCAATTTTTTAAGTACCTTCCTAAACTATGATTTTTGGGGGGGGGCGTCACGACCCCCGTGCCCATACCCTGGGACCGCGCATGAGTTTAGCGCTTTTATACGAATTTAGCGCATTTTCAACAGACGATACAAGGATAAAAGGAGAAGGTTCTATGTTCGGCGATTTCTCCGTCAAATATAGATCGAATTTAAAAATTCTTTCTCTACTGTATAAAGAATGATACCGCGGTCGGTGGTCCCATGAAATCTTGTTCCCGAGGGATTATAATTTGTCTCTTGTTTTTGAATTCGAGTTTTACACTGCTTTTAAATTATAAGCAGTGTAAAACTCGAATTCAAAATCAGTTTAAAGTCTTTTCGAAACAATCAAAATATAACGACAAAGTCGTCCGGTGTAAGCGCTAAACCGAGTACCTACAAGAGCTGTCATGTTACACAAAAGGTATTACGAATTTGAACTCAATCAAGCTGAACTTATGTTTGTTGATCTAAGTTTTGGCAGCAAACGATGAAATTGGACCTCAGATATTTCGATATTCACAGAAAATTTAAATCCGAAAACAAGATACGGCACGGCAGAATTAGGTAGGGCAGGTTTCTTAGATCTGTAAATAATTAAGTACAAAGTCAATTTTTTTTTAAATTATTTGCTTTTCTAGGTAATTCTTGGTTTTGAGGTGTAAGTAAACTAACCAAGAAGTTCTTCCGGGCCATATCTTCTCTACAGATTTAAATTTTGTGAATGAATCTACATACCAGTACAAACCTGGGCCTCATAATAGAACCATATTTTTACTTGCATTAAGAACAGCATAACGACAATGACAACATAACAGGCTTAGGTTCAAAGCTGACTTGAAAAGAAAAACCTGTGCCTATGTTAAGGATATTTCGCTGAAACGGTGCTAGAAAGCACTCAATTAGAAACAGTCCGGGCCGTGTTTCGTCGTCTCCACGAGAGGGTTTGAAAGTGGGTCAGAAGGGGCTTGCCACCCTCGTGCTCGAACTCTACTTAAAACGGGGTTCCGAAACAGCGAACGCGTTACGGTAAGGCACCGTGTTCACATGGTACGGCCATGTGAACACGAGCCTTGCCGTAACGCGGAAAAGGCTGCTTGCTAACGTTACCTCGGCATTCGTCGTCGTAAAACATGCTGTGCATTTGACCGCTTCCATTTCTTTCTGTTCATTGGGTCGTGTATTCTACTCAACATTTTTCGGGGAATTTAAGAAGAAAAGCCTTTTTTCTGTATTTAGCGCTGCGTTGTAGGTAGGTACGTACGGCTCTTCAGAACACTGGCTTAAGTTTTCTGGGTCAACCCTGAAAATCCCCAAACCAATCCATTTAAGAGGGTTTGCTCATAACTTTAGATATTTACAGTACCTTCGTGCAACTCTAATTGGTTACATATGTGCCTAAATCAGTTACGCATTAACGCATTCACTGCCCAGTCGTATAGTAGTGCGACCCGCAGGGGCGCCATCTCTCCACCGGGCGAAGAGAATGAAAGAGTTAACATAACATGAACATAAGTCTTTATTTAGGAACATATCGAGTGGCTAATAACTAAATACCATAAACCAAATACATTGTAAATATCAGTGGCACTATTATGAACTCTTAATTCCAGATAATATACGCCATTTTTGTAATATGAACTTGTAATACCAGCCAGTCAGCGGTAACGTCCGTGAGACTTGGCCGACTTCTGAACGAAAATTGGCTGGAAATACCGTATTAGGTACTAGTGCCCATTTGACATTTATAACTACGTTTTATCTGTCAAATAAAACCATTCTGTTTACGCTGCAACAATTGAGCTTTTTGTGAAGTGTTTTGGATTTTTGGTTGTACAAAATATTATTTTCGGCAATTTATAACTCCATAAAAATGTGTGAAAGTTAATAAATGTTTGAGTTCTTGGAGAGTGATTTTCGCAGGAGAATAAAAATATGAAATTACAGAGAAAACGGCTTCGAGATGAGTGCAATCCGTTTTCTATGAGCGATGCCTAATTCAGCAATCGGTACCGGTTGTCGAAAGAATTGTCCAGTCTGGACTTCGAGGCTAGTATGAAGCAAAAAAAAAATCCACCTGTATAATAATAAAATCTGTGAATGGGGATGAACTTTTCACTAAAAACTATGTAGGTATGTCTCCTAAGACCATTTTTGTGTAGCTACATGAATTAAGCCGGTAAAAGAAAAAGAGGACGACCTCTCGAAAGGTGGGTGGACGAAATTTTAGAAATAGCTGGAAAAGAGTGGCAAACATTAGCGACGAACAGAAAAAAATGGCACAATCTGGAGGAGGCTTTTACTCGGACAGAGATCATAGATTAATGAAAATATCTACTTCTAATAATGCTCAATATCTAATTTTATAATAATGTTTAATAATTTATATTTAATTTTGTAATGTATCTAGCTATAATTTATTCTATGATAATAAATGGCCTAATTATTATTATTATTACATGAATTAAGCCCGTTGAAAAAATGTACCATTTATTTTCTGCTTCGGGTTGTTTTTATAGAAACTTCTCTTCTGCAATTTTTTGTTAACCGTTTTATCTAACTAAATTCTGCACGGGTTCTGAAACGAGAGATGCCCTGTCGGACAAAGGCCTCCAATAATGAGCGCCATTGTGCCCTGTCCGCAGATCGTCATCCCACCTGGCGTGGGCGTCCTACACTACGTTTGACGAGTCACGGTCTCCACTCAAGAACTTTTACTCCGGTTGTCAGTTCTTCGCGAGATAAGACCTGCCTACTGCCACTTCAGCATGCTAATTCTTTGAGCTATGTATCGACATAGCTCAAAGATTTAATCTGAATATACATTCGACAGTTGTATAGTGTGACCATAGTTATCGAACTATGGTTACACTGTTCAACTGTCGGATGTATTCGTTACGAAAGCATCCTGTCAGTGCAGGTCGGCCCTCTCTGACGGTCGAGACAATTGGACGCATTTTGAGCATTTGCAAAATTAAATAAGTTCCAAGCAAACCGTAATTATTTTCACAATTGTGAAATTTCATGGTTTTCCTTTTATTTAAGATGCTATGTTGTTGGGAAAAAAATGACCCTTACGATTGAGCATTTTAATCGGTATGGCTAAATTACGGGTGATTCATTTCAATTTGGGTTGGACTCCCGGCTCAGACAGGCGATTATTCAAAATAGTTTGAATGCAGTTTCAATTGTTTTTAAAATCATAATGAAGTCTTCTTTCAGTAAAATTTTCGATTTAAAATATTTAAGATACTTACGGTCTCGCCTTCTGACTCGTGCGAAGTTCTCGTAATTTTTCTTTGTGCGGGAATTTTAAAAAATTGTGGAATCGGTAGTAATATTGATTTAGATTTGTAGTTAATTATTTATGTAAGTTCGTAGTATTTGTAAATGTTCTGTTTTTATTAGTTGATTGTGTATAGGTATTGTTTATTTTGTGAGTAAACATTTTCATTGCACGATGAGTTCTTTTGTTTTTTCTGTTTTGTCTTGATGAACCAAGATGGAGGATCCTTTGGACTCGGGGCAATTGGAGTTTGAGTCGGATCTCCTTCCTGGGCTTATTTTGGCCTCGCCGACGTCTACTTCAGAATATTTTGAGGCATCTTCCGATATCCTTGAGGATGTTGTAGACACACAGAGATAATTTCCAAAATCCGCTGGGGATAGTAATAGTAGGTGGGCAATAGTTCCTTAAAAGAAAAATTAAAGACAATTGTGAAAGGTATCGTAAGTTTCGATGAAAACTTCGGTGAAATCTTCGGCTTCTTCATTGAAGCGAGCATCAAGTCAGATCAAGTCAACGAGTTAGCAAGGGGTGAGCTGAGTCCAAGGACCAGTGACTTCAATCCCTATCCAGTCTGATTCCCAGTATTCCTCTGTGCCCATGGCTCAGGATCTTGCTGCGAAAACGCCAGCTCCAATAACTAGAACTTTTATGAGACTAGTGACTGCGGTCCTTTCATAATTTACGTGGAGCTATAGAAATAGAACCACTCATCTGGGGAGAGTTCTTCAGCAGGGGTATTTTGATTCGTCGGAAAGGCCGTCGGATTCGATATCGGAAGAAAAAGCTTCCCCTGCTGGTCAGTTAAACCCTTTACGCGGTGTATACCTATTACGCATATATTACTGCTTAGCTTAAGGACAACTTCGCTATAAGCCTAGGTCTTACATATGCCGCTATAAGCCTAGGTCTTACATGTTTACGTAGGTATACAAACTTTTTCGTACTATCTAGCCAATTATGATGCGAGTGGTTTACTTCCAATGTCAATAATACTTCAAAATGTCAACAAAAATTCATTTTCATAATACTTTTGTTGTGATGTGGTTGTGATTAATTATTATCTCAATATGAATCTACTGAAATATGCATAGCTCGACACGCGATCCAACACTGGTGTACTGCCTGAAGTCACTGTTGTGTACTGAGTTTATTTGTTTCTTTGTTTTATTGAAGGCTTCTAATATTTCTGACATTTTAAAGAGGTAGATATAAAAAGTAGTAGTTATGTATAAAGTATAATTTTTTTATTTATTATTTTTAGATTAATGCCACCTTCCTAAAATTTATCTTCAGAAATCTTGGACTGATCACTGGACTGCCTCAAAACTTGTTAAAGGCAAACATTATGCCGATGTCCAGCCGGACATCCCTCGATCTCCGTGGTTTTTTAAATTTCGAAAATTCAATAAAACTACGTCCTCGACCATTTGTAGACTAAAGATGGGTCACTCTTGCACTCTTGCTACTGTCTTCCTTGCGAGACTTCGGATTAGGGACCATTCCATATGCGAGTGTGGCATAGATGAAAGTCACGTGGATCACATTTTTTTCAGTTGCCCTATTGTTTCTCTCTTTATATGACTCCCTTCCCCCTGATGTTCCTCTTCCAACTTCTATGAAATGTATTTTATCTCTCTGTTTTTCTCCTAAAGTTAACTATGCCTTATGTAAATTCATATATAATAATGATATAAAGTTGTAATTAGTAGAAGTAGTAGTAGGTTTTTACCCATATGTATTTATTTATTGTAAATTTGATTATCCCGCAGTAATGTTGTTTTTCGTTTTGTTTGTAGTTTATTGGAGTTTTTTTTGTAAATACTGTACAATACATAGAGATTGTTGCTCACTCCATAAAGCTTGCGATGCTATCATGAGACATTGACAAAATTGTGTCAAACCAGATGCAGAAGCCATTTGACAAGAAGTTGAAGTAGAATTAAATATGTAAAAAATTAAAAAGGCGGACTAAACTTATTAAGAGATGGTTATGCGTACACTAAAAACAAATGCAATAACGACGGTTCGACCTTATATCGTTGCTCCAATAGGAAGAAATGCAGTGCATCTTTTAAGCTTAGTAAGGACAATTTACTTGATACCATTAAAGAGCATTCCTGTTCTCCTAATAAACCTACAAATAAAATTGCTGTAAGTACCGATTAAGCTAAAAAAGAAGTATGTCAGAACTTTGGACAGATACCGAAAATATTGGAAAAAGTCGTGCTTAGCGAGAGAAATTCCAGGTCGAACGAGGAAACCAAGTCAAATTCCTCGACAGATGAAGAAGAAAATGAGTCATCTTTATATAAAAAAAAGGATTCGCTATACCGAGCAAGAAAGGCGTTTTTAGAAATCAAGACGGTCTCTGTAAACGCAGTTCCAAATAAAATAGCTGAAAATTTTCTCGTGTGTGATGACGGTGTCGACAACTAAAACAGCTCAGAGAACCTTAAAATCATTCGAAGGTAAAAATACTGATGCCGAATTCGATGGCGACACGGTACTTTTAAATGTGTGCCATCAGGATTGTACCAGTTGTATTTAATCCATTTGAATATAAAACAGGCAACAACGACACTGTGAATATAGTGCCAATAATATTCTGCTTGCTGCCGGATAAGTCGCAGCAAACTTATATTCGTCTTTTCCAACTGATCAAGACACGTTTGTAGACAAACTTTAGACGGTTTAAATGCGATTACGAAATTGCAGAAATTCAGGCAAAGCAAGCTGTTTTCTCAGAAACTTTAATAAGCGGATGCTATTAGGTACCATTACTCTAAAGCCGTATGGAAGAAGGCCGAAAAACTTGGTGTTTTAGCTACGCGTGCTGGCTCTAAAAAGACAGAAATTTGTGCAAAACTTCCGTTGCTTCCAACGCTGCATATTTCAGAGGTTTGGCAAGAAATAAGGCTACTGGGGTATGAGAATCACACAGAAACCGCTGAAAAATTCAATGACTATATGGCTAGGCAATGGCTTGGAAAATTGCACGACATGATTAGTTGTGCCAGCGAAATCCATCGCACTAACAACAGTTTGGAAGGCTGGCATAGACGATTGAATGCGGAGATGAAAGGGAAACGGACATTTGTTCACAGTGGCATTGCCTGAAGCTGAAATAAAACCTATTTGAAGGTAATGCAAGAAGAAGGGTAGATGTAATTTTCAACGCTAAATACAAAAAAGAGTTGGAAAAATTACAAAACAGCGAAATTACCGGACTGTATTTTATTAAAAACCTTTCTAAAATAAAAAAGGTTTGACTAACAATTTACAGGGACTGAAAGTCATGAGTGTGTGTGTGAAAATCTAGATTATAAATGGAACATTTTAAGTTACGTTTATTATAAGTTTCAATTCAAGTTCATTTAAGGATACTTTTGAGTTTACTTTAATAAGATAGTAATATAAGTATGTTTATGCCTAATATAATTATAAATCTATGTATTACTGCAATGTTTCATTTACCACCATATTTATTCCAATTAACAACATAACAGCCAAATAGCTTTATGCCTTCCTTGCTTCAGACCTATGTGGTATGTCACACTGGCTATGCTTAAGCCTCATTATACCTAACTCTCGTTATGCCTAAATTATTGTGATATGACTTAGGCATAACGCGAGTTAGTTGTACTGCGTAATAGGTATACACCGCGTAAAGGAGTTAAACGTGGGTAATACCCTTCACCCTCTTAAGTTTGGAGCGTTCCTATACAAAAACAAATTGTAAGTCGATCCTAAGTAACGAATTAAAGATGATATGGCGTGTTTTAAAAAACGATAAGCCGACTTAAATTTTTTCTAGTGGCGAAATCTAGTTAAAATTCGAGTCTAATAAATTACCCTATCTAATAAAAAAAGAATTATCGAAATCGGACTACTCTGTAAAAAGTTATGCATGGTCAAACATTCCACCACTTTTCTACAAACAAGTCGTGCCCAGAGTATCTAAGGCAAGTAAACATTAAACATCATTTATGTCAAACCATAAAGTTTCTTACGTTGAGGCGGTAAAGACAAAAGAAAAGAAAAAATATTTGCAGACGTCCTCGCAATTCCTGTTGCAACTGAACTAATAAATAAATAAATAAATAATGCTAGACAATCCACACAGCACCATCTAGCCCCAAAGTAAGCTATTCAAAGCTTGTGTTATGGGTACTAGATAACTGATATACTTAATACAATACACTACATAGATAGATATTTTTTATTATACATAGAAAACACCCAGACCAACGGAACAAATTTCTGCAGTTCGTACACAAATTTGTTCCGAGGCGGGAATCGAACCCGCAACCTCCTGCGTCGCAGGCGGACCTTCGCCCGCTGCGCCACGGAGGTCGTCCTCACATCGAACTCTTCACAGATTCTGACTAACTCACAACAGGCCTCTCAAATCAATTCATATCGGAGTACAATTACATGTCCAACTCGCCCTCGTCCACCAATAGTGCAGGGCTATGATCAGAAATCTCATAGAGATTTAGTAAACTCATTTGCGATTCCTGCTCCTGCTAATGGTCGTGCTATACAATTCAGTAATCTCTTAGATTCATCCACTTGTGCGAACAACAAAAATGATATTAATATTTCCCCTGAGTCAATCTCTAAACATCTTTCATCTCTGACTAACATAATCCTTCAAGCAGACTTACCGAACCACGTTGCCATTAAAATGATACACAATTTCTATCACACTTGTAAATATTGTCAAGCATGGAGGATGTAGTCCTTCAATGGAACAGTAGAAGTGTGGTTCAGCATCAGGCTGTATAACACAATCTTTTTAATCCTTTTATGCCATTCATCTCTGCTGTCTCGGAGACGTGGTTGAAACCGGGTTCCTCTTTTGGTATCCCTGGTTATACTATCCTACGAGATGACAGAGATGATGGCAGGGGCGGTAGCGACATTTTTATTAAAAATAATCTTTCTTTTTCACGAATTCTTATTCAAAATTCTAGTAACTTACTGAATATACACTGGACCGCAAAGAAAGCTTTATTAAATAAAGACTAAATTTAAGAATATTTAATGCGACATAAAATAATATACAAAACCTTTTTGTTTATTTTTGATAATTGTTGAATAAACTGAAAATGTAAAATAATGGCCGTTTTTGAATTTAGTACCATAAAATTCAAATCATTTGTTCCGCGTTTGTTTTAGTTTTGCAATTTAAAAGTTATAAATATTGTGTCTCTGCCTTATAAATTTTATTATTCTGATGTTATCACGTCGTTAACCTCTGAAGAATGTACCAGGATCCTGACAATGATTTAAGATGGGCACAGTCAGCGAAATACAGCGAGATCTGTTGGTTTGACTCTTTCTACAGTTCAGCGAGTACTCCAGCGTTTCCTTGAAACTGGATCCAATCTTAGAAGACTAAGAACTGGCCGAACAAGGTGCACGACGGCGCGGGAGGATCGCTGTATGGTGTGAACAATATAGAGAAATCGCTTTCTTACGGCTGTTGAAGTAAAGAATCATCATTTACGAGCTGGAGGAAACAATCCTAGTACGGATACAGTAAGGCGGCGTCTGCTGAATCAAATTTAAAGCCATTATGACCTGCAAATGGCCCAAAACTAGAAAGACACCACAGAAACTCAAGGTTAAGTTATGGTAGGGAACACGAGAATTGGATTCTGAATGACTGGTCAAAAGTTATGTTTTCAGACTAGTCTAGGTTCTGTTTATACAAGCACGACAGGGGAAAAGAGTGTACAGAAGACCGGGAGAGTGCTATAACCAAGCCTGTATGGAAGAAAAAGTACCATACGGCGGAGGCTCTGTTCACGTGTGGGCTGGGATTTCTTCCTTAAAACGCACTGAGCTAGTGGTGGTAGAAAATGGAACTCTAACTGCAGAAAGATATGTCACTGAAATTCTAAATGACTACGTTGGTCTATTTTTAGTGTATATGGGCGAGTATACCGTTTTTATGCAAGACAATGCCCGCCCGCATACAGCTCTAATAGTGTTTCTCTATTTTCAAGAAGTCGGTATCACACACATGGAGTGGCCAGCACGCAGCCCCGACTTATACCCCATTGAGCATGCGTGGGACGAACTGGGACGACGTGTACGTCCGCGGAATCCGAGGCCAAATACCGCCGCAATGAAAGCAGCTCTAATAGAGAAATGGCAGAATATTCCGCAGCATCGCCTCAAAAACCTAGTAGAAAGTATGCCATATCGCATAACAGCAGTATTGGGAGCTCGCGAAGGCAACACAAAGTACTAAAATGCGTGAAAACGGCAAATCTGTAACCAATCTACATTTACGAAAAAACTGGAAAAACTACGCATTTTTATTTATTTTACATTTATTAAAAATTAAAAGCTTGATTAATTTTTTTAATTATTTTCATTTAAGTACAATAACATCTTCTTTAATTTAGTCTTTATTTCATAAAGCTCGGTCAGGTACTTTTGAAGATATTGCAGATTTTCTAACAGACGCTTTTTCTTTGCGGTCCAGTGTAGTTGCCAGCGGATTTGGTGCACATGTGTGCGTTTGGCAGTAGGACACTCGACTTAATTCGAATCATCCGATCAACGAATATAGTGTGCTGATAAAATAGGAACAAAACGCTTTTATTGGAGGAGACTTAGAACCATGTCAGCTGGTTTACAAGTTCCGAAAGCAAATAAAGAAAGAAATACCCTTAGATCTCCTCTATCTACCATGGGTATTAATATAGGCACAGGATGGAACATTGAAATGTACTATACTTAATACTTTCCACTTTATTCAATCATATTCATACGTGGATAAGAAAGTTAGCTTTTACAGTCAATTTTTGAAAGCTCTCCTATTTTTTCAGTTTTGAAAATTCAAATTGAGTTTTCGTATTTACCTCTTTCTCCCGACAAGGAGTTACGACTACTATAACGTTCCTTGATCTGTATACTAACAGGATTTAAACTAAATTTTTGCCCCAATTTGACTTAGAGTTAAAAAAGTGTACCGTGGGAAAATAGAAAAAATCATGAAAGTGGATTTTTTTGGAAAACTTGGTTTAAATTGTAGCTATCCTGGGTTTTTATCCACTCGATGACCTTAGATTTAGTATTGAATGATATATTTTAATAAAATTTAATTATTTTTGACGTGGGAAACATGGTTACCTGAATTTATGAAGATACCTATTTTATAATTATTTTAGCCATAAATAGAAGAATAACCGCATTATTTGATAAATTTTATCACCTTATCAAAGAAAGAAACGAAATATTATGGTTGCCGAACCGGACACTGAAAAAAATAAATAAGTTATCAATTTCCAGTGGAAAATATTTCGAGGAACGTGTGCAAGAAACCGCAATGGAAATCTGTACAGTCGTGTGCAAATATGTTATCAATTACTGTCACTATAAAAAGGAATTCAGGTTCCAACTGCAAAAATTTAAACTGTTTTGCTATTTTTGCGCAAACTAGTGTATTATATAATATGTGTGAATTCATTGTATCAAAACCCAAATTATGTTCTTTTTTATTCGAGAACGATGCCACTTCAGAAAATCTTCTTAAGTATTTGAAAGAAAACTATTACTAAACACCAACTAAACGCCAAACAGTTCTCGAAAACATACAACAAAATATCTTATGAAAATTCCGTGATCGTTGGTCGAAAGCTAAAAGAACCAAATCTCGATTTTTTGAACAAAACGCTTCGTGGTTAGATAGCGAGTTCAAAGTTTTGTTCGATGATGAAGAATCGTTTCCTACACCAGGAACATCTACGGGTCGTGGTCGACCATGAAAAACATATGAAGATCTGTCAGACAGAAGCAAGAAACGAAAGAACATGGAATTAGTGCATGGTTTAAATCATTCGCAGGATTTATTAGTTTCTTTAATTTATCTTTTTAGGGTTTTGAAGATCGAAGATCGGTTTCAAAACTCTTATGGTCTCGCTTTGTCTGTCCTTTTTTCCCTCCATATTAACTCAAAAACTACTGCAGCTATCAACTTGAAATTTAAAATAATAATACATTTCGTGCGCCTGTACAGATATAGAGAAAAATAAATGAAAAATGAAAATGAATATTTTCGGTATAGTATGGTAGTATGGTAATAGGGATAATAGTGAAATTGGTTCCCTATAACTAATACTAATAAATAAATGATTAAAAATAATGTACTTTAAAAATATACAAAACGTTTCTATTAACGTGTTTCGGGAACAGTTAAGTCCGCCCCGAGACTAGGTTTCCAAAAGAAACTTCCCAGAAAAACGGCATACCCCTGATAAAATACAATTAACGAAAGAAAACATTCCAGCCTGTAAGAACCTACCATAAGGAGTCTCAGTCACACAAAATTCAACGACGTAGCCCAGCAAGTTGGTGCGACTTTTTAGTGTAAGTACGTATTTTTTACATCACAGATATAAGTAAAATCTGTAGATACGTTCTCCCAGCGCTTACTCCACAGCAAAATACAGAATAATTTGTTTACCTTAACGATTACAGATGACTGTTACAGTTTATGAGATAAGTACCTAAGAATTACCTGTGTTGCAACTACACGCAAACACTCGCTCACAGTTACATTTCCAATCTTGTGCAATAATTATAATGAACAAATAATGAGGGCATTGCTGTTTTAGGCATTGTCATTTAGTCAAAAAATCATACTAAAGTACGTCGTAGCAAGCACGAGTAACACGAACGTCGTAACCAGTGGTCGAGTCTGTTTTAAAAGCTGTTCAACTGGTGGAACCGGCTTCCTGAAAAAGTTGTAACAGCCCCCTCTGGAGCTGTTACAACTTCTTCAGGAAGCCGGTTCCAATAGTGCACCACTCGGTTACTCAGGAAGTGATGAGCAATGTTTAAGGGTGAACGGGTAACACTGATACCATGGCCTCTAGCTGTTTTGAATAGCACCTTGGGGGTATACATTTTGTAAACCTGTTGAAACGTCGGGAAAAAAAGATAAATAAGCGCTATCAATACCCGTGAATATTTATAACTAGCTGTACCTACGACTTCGTTCGCGATTGCCATACCTACCGACTAATTAAGTTCACAGTTTCTCTCATATTATGCAACGCCGTGCAAAAAAACTTCGAAACGCAGAATTGGACCTGTTACACTTTTGATATAAGTATCTTTATTTAGGTAGGTACCTAGTTAAATTGTATAAATCGTGTAGGGTCTACGGGGGATAGCATGTTGTCATCTTCAATCCCATTCTTCATCCACACGACTTTTAGCTACGACTCGGCCAGCGTCAGTGTTAAGAAGTGTCATACTCATTTCACTTCTTACTCATGGTTCCGTTCAGCTGGGGCCCTATTCTGCTAAAGTAATCGCTTCACTATGATAGTGGTATCGTTACAGAATGTCAAGTTTTGGTATTCTACCTTAGATGAACAAAATTATTATGAATGCAGATGGAGACACGCGCGTCAAAGTGTCAAGTTGTGGAGTGGCACAAAAGTTTGGAAACCTATATCCAGCAGTGGGTGAAGTCGCGGATGGTGATGAGTGAAGCCATTGTATTTCAGAATTGGGCCCTGATCCATTTGACTGGAAAGTCGGTACAATTGATTGTGTACCACAGTAAAAAATATTTTTCTGTGGTCCAGTTACTTTAATTGGACCACTTACTCCAACCAAACTTCGGTGGCACAGTTAATTGGACCAGCTGAACCACCAAATATCATGTTCATGAATATCGCATGGACCATTTGTACATAAATTTACTTTGCCTAAAATAGGCATTGAGGCACTCATTAGTTAGTTTCCTACCTACTAAGGTAGGAACCTAACAAAAGCAAGCATCTTTGATTAGTAAACGTCAATATAATTTATATTTTACTAGCTTCAGCTCTGGGCTTTCTCTTAACGACAAGAGGATATGGCGCGGCGGGCGAAGGTCCACCTGTGACGCAGGAGGTTTCGGGTTTGATTCCGGCCTTTGGACAAATATTTGTCCCGGGTGTTCTTTTCTTAGTATTTTCTATGTACATAATAAAAAAATATCTATCGGTATAGAATTAAATGATATTAAGTATATCTATCAGTCATCTAGTACCCACAACACAAGCTCTGCTTAGCTTGGGAGCTAGATTACCTATGCTGTGTGGATTGCCTAGCTTTATTTATTTACTGAATACGTGTATTTTTTAGCCGAGTGCACAAGAAGGAGGGTTACATTTTTCCGTCCCTATGTATGTTCCAAAGAAACCCCATTCATAATAATGTATGAGGTTTCTTTGGCACGGTCTTCAGTCTACGCGAGTGGATGGTCTACGGCGCGTCCGAAGAGTTCAATACCGTATGTATTGTGCTGTGAATGGACCGACGCGAAGTACAGGCTCCTTACTATGAGTTCAGGCAAGATCGCAGAAATCCGCCACAGTGCAAAGCTGGCCCGACCCATTTTCTCACTGAGCTTCTTGATGTGCCGCTCTCACGTCAGGGCATTTTCCAGTTTGAAGCCAAGGAAGGTTGTACAATATACTTGTTCAACAACTTTACCGAGGGCACAGTTAGTACAAAACACAATTAACTATGCTAAGAACGTAGATATGAACTTACAGACAGTTATGTATTATTCTTTATTAGCATTTTCTATTTTTATATTAGCATGATAGTTTTTAGTTGTCCTCGTTTTATGATTTCTGTTAATTTATCTGTATAATATCTAAGCTAACTGGTTTTCTTATTGTATGCTGATTAACGTACTTCATTTCATTTTTTATTTATTCTATATACTTACACAATACTGCTCGCTATTTAAAACAAATATGCAATTTATATTGGTTTTTGAGCTTTTGAAAAAAGTACGTAAAATTATAACTAGATGTCGCTACTAAACGTGAACGAGCGCTAGATCGCGCTTACGAAGCGTTTCACAAAATGAGTGGTCCGAGAACCATAATCAAGCTACAGTGTGTAAATGAAAACTAAATTTGCTATTTTTGGATAGTAAGGATACTACGCAAGTAGCAGCTTACTTAATAAATTTATAAAAAGCATTTGGTTTGGCTTGTTTTACATTTAGCTACCAAGTTGTTATGAATCTTAGTTATCATAATAATGAATGAGCTTGATGTAAAATCTTCAATCAAAGCCGGGTCAGTCGGTATTGTATAGGTACTGTACTGACCTAGGTACCTGCTTTTTCAAAAAAGTATGTTTTATTATATTGTATAATAATAAAACATACTTTTTTGAAAAAGTTGTGTAGATGAGAGCCATTGAAATAGTTGTAGGAGTCTGCATTTATTAAGTTTTTTTTTTAATTTTATCATTGCCATTTCATTCACACACAAAAAATACCTGATCCTTAGACAAAATTTTCTCAAATCTATTTTGTAGTGCAACTCGGTGTAGCGTTGTTTCGCACCACAGGTTCTCACCAAAAATTCACTCTTCTCATTTTAAAACGATAAAAAAATGTAGAGTGGACCGGAGCTTGATTGAAATAGGTACCCTGTACATTGGATAGTAGGCACCTATTTGGTGCCCTTTAGAAGTAATAGATTAATATTCATTTAAAATCTTTAATCATAATAAATAAGTTATAGTGAGTGCCAACAATATGTGCTACTTATTAAGTTTACTAAACAGAGATCATGTTCATATCTAATGAAAAACAACACACATCAATTAAATCACTTGATGTAAAAGTTCCAAGTACCAAACAATTAATAAAAAATAACTTTATTGAATATGTAGGTCATCATAATCTTAGGGCTTTTAGACAACCGACTATTTTTACAACCATAACTTAACAAATTTAATTTCATAACTTGACAATCAAATAACCGTAGAACAAACGTTGAACTCCTCCATGTCTAGAATCACCCCCTTTCGGCTCAGTATACCCTTTCCGTGACACCCTGTATAAGTAATGAAACTAAGCACAAAATATGACCAATATCTGATTTGGACGATAAAATATTTCATTTCATAATATTTTGTGAAGGTTTTTAATAAATCACTGTAAACAAATACAAAAATGAGCGCGGGTTTTACCCTCAGAGGAAACAGAATACACCAAATGAATAAAAAAACATTAAAGCTATATAAGATACTTAAATACCATATTTCTCATTTGAGTTATAAAAATTTTAGTAATTATTATTACATGCAAAGCAATATTAATAAAACCCTAAAAATAATGTTTAAAGCGCCTTGCGAAATAATTGGAGCAACATTAATATTTTTCGATGACAATTTCAACCTTATTGGTCATATTTTGTGATTTGTTTCATAACTTATATTACATTCGTTTTAGACAAATCTTTTAAACGGTGAGGACAGAATTGGGCAAATACGCGAAGCGGCCTCAAAACACGCGACGACCGACGCGACATAGGAATTGCCCTCCCTAGTGGTAAAAAAAAACTACTTACTTGATGCAGAGTAAATTCAAAGGAAGGAGTACCATTAATATGAGCTGGTCAGTATCTGGCACAGCGCATCAGCATTGCCATACAGCGGGGCAATGCAGCCAGCAGCGTCTTGGGGACGCTTCCGACTGGTATTGATATGGATCAGTTGAGCTACCTGTAGATTGTTTGCAACGGTCTGCAGTTAGCTCAATTGTTTCAATTGTAAATACCAATTATATTTTAATTTTCTTTGTGAATAAAGGCTTCTGCATTAATATGTGGAAGTACCTGTTCAATATAACAAGCGGATTTTTCACTTGTATTGGTAATTTTTTAAATTATAACTCTAAATACGTGAGAGGCCTATATCATTTGGCAGACATGGACGTTTGACCTTTTATAGTTATTAAAGCTAGAAAAAGCTAAAATCAATGGGACTTAGCTAGAGTGCTTTTCACGAAAGAAGTCTAGACGCAGCGCTGTAGGTAGTGCAGCGAAAGAATTTACCGTAGAAAAAAAATAAGTTCCACTAATTGTCGCGGGACTTCTTACATGGACTTGTATAATATTACACCGGGATGATGTCAGACCAAAAACCATTTCCACAACAGTGTCAGTCAACTGAATTATTATGAAATAAAATTAAAGATTCAATACAACAAGTCAGATGGAGAACAAATTGAAATAAAAATGAAAATGGGAAAAAAAAATTAGAAAATGACTCTGACCTGATAATAATGTTGATTGGAAATGTTTGGCGCGTTTTTTCAGTATTTACTGTAAGAAACCGGTTACTTACAGTATATATACTTACTG
The DNA here is from genome assembly GCA_949316285.1 of Eupithecia subumbrata. Classification (NCBI taxonomy): domain Eukaryota; kingdom Metazoa; phylum Arthropoda; class Insecta; order Lepidoptera; family Geometridae; genus Eupithecia; species Eupithecia subumbrata. The sequence continues at coordinate 7,683,634 of OX438642.1, read as the reverse complement.
TAAAAACTAAACCAGGCGCGTAAAAGCCCTTAATCATTACATTACACTAAGCGGAGTGTGTTTTGAAACCTCTGCTCAATAACAATTTTTCGTAACACAAGCAAAATCTAGCCTAGCTCGACACCAAGACTACCTTGTTCTTAGAATAACAACATCATAAATAACATAATTTATTTCTATAATTTGATTGTAATTTTCTTTGTAAATAAAGGCTTTACGTAATAAATTATGCATTTTACTGTGAATATGTGCTGTGTGAATTGTCCAGCATTATGATTATTATTATTTGGGTAGTATTTAAACGCAAATGAAAAAATTACTGATTACACGACATAATATTACTGATTACACAAAAATACACAACTCAAAATCAGGCTTTGAGTGCAATTTTAGGTACTAAAAGACATTCTTTAGTGAGTTTAACTATGAATGGTGAAACAGCACCTGTAGATCGTATTTTTTAACCCCCGACGCAAAAAGAGGGGTGTTATAAGTTTAACGTGCCTGTCTGTGTATCTGTCTGTTGTATCGTAGCTCCCAAACCGATGAACCGATTATCGTTAGTTTTTTTATGTCATAGATAATTTCATCCCGAGTGTTCTTAGCCATGTTTCATGAAAATCTGTCAGGGGTTTTTAGATTTTTTAATTTTGTTCATGTTTTTTCTTTGTTTTTTGTACCTACCATTAGTTCCATTTACTTAGTGAGTTACATTTTATTTGAATTTTGTATGTGTACCTATTTGATTTGTATTTTATTGATTTTTTTTAGTGTGTATTATGTCATTGTGAATAATTTATCCGTAACGCCAACAAGTGGTTCTGACGGGAGACCAGCGTTGGATGCTGGCTAGTCATTCAACTCATGCTGAGTCAGGACCAATTTTGTAAACTGACCTAAGTACACATTTTTCTGTAAATTAAGTTTTATGTTAATGCATTATTAATTAAGTCCTGTTTATAAAGAAATATATTTTATTCATATTTTTTTTTATTCTTATACTGAAAAGTCCTGCCACTGAGGTAGTTTGCAATCCTTGCAGTGTTTGCCACGGATCCTAAACTGGTTTACTTTTAAAAGTAGCCGTTGGAGTGGGAATTCGTAAGCTTTCGCTTTGGGGAGCTTCGTAATTTACTTTCAGGCAGATGTAATCTAATAGGGTAAGTATCAGTACCTTCCATAATATGGTTTATTTATCTACGTTGTGTGACCTATTCAACTCTACGATTAGCCTTGGAACTTTCGGGTATGATATAAGCAAAAGGTTCTTAGATAGATAACGATTATTTACTGTTTATTTGGTTTTATACTGAAACTAGCGTCTGCCCGCGGCTTCGCGCTAGCTTTTCCTCGAAGAAAAGCCTTTGTTTTTGTGTATGTAGGTACCTACTGACATACACAAATACAAAGGCTTTTCTTCGAGGAAATTCGAAAGTCGAAAATTTTTGCGATATTATTTGATTTCTTAGAAATTACCAGGGCTGCCCTTGTATCCAATTTATCCTAATGCCATATTTTATAAAGATCCTAAGGTTTTTTGTTATTATAGTGCGTAACCCCACACTCAGCGTAATTTCTAAGAAATCAAATAATATCGCAAAAATTTTCGACTTCGATGGTAGGTACCTACTTGAATCCGCATCCTTCCATCAGTACCGGAATATGCTAACCAACTACACCACGAGGTCAAGTGACGTGGGAGTCGAAAATCTATGCGACTTCCTACGGATTCTAGCTCCGTTAGCTCCACCTTCAGGAACAGGATTGGATAAACTTCAATGTTTCCCCTGTTATATTATGTGATATTATTTGATTTCTTATAAAGATCCGTTCAGCTGCTTCGTTGTGAGATAATCAACCGATTTTAAATTAAGAAACTGTCAATAAACTTGAAGCATCACGATGCCCGACTTATCTCAGCAGTTCGAAACTAAGAGTAAGAACTAACGTAGGCGACTTTTAAAATATGTTCATACGCTATATTAAATTTTCGGCGAGCCTTTGTCGCCGGTAACATAACTATTCTCGTGCCGGATGGTCTGTTTCGTGACGATGGTAAGAGGCCCGACGGTATGACACGTCCCATGGGAGTTGGGGAGGCCCATTGTGTGGGACGCTACATGCGTCGACACGACACACTTGCATCTTCCCATCTTCCGAGGATATCCGTGAGGGCTGGTGCGGCGGCAGATTTGGCCGAGGAGCTCAAGAGGCTCAAATATGCAGGTCTCAACAGAGCCTAGACATTTGTTCCCCTTGGAATCGGGAACAGGAATAGGAGCGATTGTTTTCATGAACTCCACAGTTCATGAAAACAATAGATCCTATTCCTATCCTCATTGTGAAAACGAACCCGTCTACGTACATGGTACGGTACCTACATAATAAATCTATAGTAATGTAAGACTGTTTGTCCTGACTCATAGATAGGATTTCCACCTCTCCCGGAATTCCGAGAATTTCCCTGAATTTGGGAAGGAAAGAACTTAAAACAAACGAAATTCTCGGAATTCTAATGCTCGCTGGCCGTGTAAATTTCGCGGGTAATGCACTCGTGCTGCTGCGGGCTTCCGCGAGGCGGCCGTCCGTCTCGCTCTTATTTTCTATCCCATTGCTATGATAAAGATACCGATGCTGCGAGTGAACTTTCGGCTCAGAAGTACCACAAAAAGACTAAACATTAGCATTGATTGGACTTACATTGATTGAACTTGCAATTAAAAACTTTCACAGGTTTAATAGTCAGGACTTCGGAAACAAATTGTAGGAAGAACAAAATGTGAAAGTATTTGCGAGTGTAGGTCAAGAAATACTTTTAAATGAGATTAAGTTGGTGGAGATTATTTCAGCCGCAATAGAAGCGTTCATTAAAGGCAACGTTAAAAGGTTTCCTATAATTGTGCAGTATCATACGAAAAGTGGAATTGAACACGGTTAGTGAGAATCTATGTTAAAGTTGTGGAAGAAAAGAGTGGTGATATTAAATAACAGATTTGTTAGTTCCAGACCAGTTATTTTGTAGTCCGTATGTTCTAATGATAAATAGATATAAATAAATAATGTTGGACCACACAGCATCATCTACCCCAAGCTAAGCAGAGCTTGTGTTATATACCTACCTAAGTTTTAAATCAAATTAAAAGGCATGAAAAATCGCTGTTTTTCTCCCGATTTAGAGTAACAAGAGGTGGCAACCCTGTAAACAACCACACGGCCCAAACCACTTTTTGTAGAGACTTGAAACTTACAGGTGTCTTGGTACGAAAACGGCACAAAGAAAGGAATTTCGAAAATTAATTCGCTTAGGTTCAAAATAGGAGTTGAAAGTTTAAACGGAAATGCTCTGTATTTCAGCAACCGTTAGCATGTAACTACAAAAAATTACCTACGTATAGATTCCCCTTACGAAATGAACATTTGATTCTTCGTTTTCTGAAATTCTCTGAATTTCAGGGTATTTCCTAATCTGTGGACACGACGGCCATTGGTGATCCGTGGAACCGTATATCGGTCCCTCCACGGAAGGTAGTTTTTCGACAAAGCATTAAAATAGGCTTAAGAGTTATTCAAAATGAGTTATTCTTATACCTTATGAAGTTGCCTACTATATTCGATATAATTATATTGTATTGAAATCTGCTAGGAGGACATTATTCTTTTATTATTCTTATTGAAGAGTAGGTACTATAAAAAACCTTCTGGTGATCAATCAAAATGGAGGATACATGAGGTGACAGAATCGTTATCAGTTTTGATGAGCCTTAAGAGCAAAAAGCGTCAGAACAATACGTTTGTCTATATTTGTGAAATATATCAAAAGTATGAAGATATGTATGACATCGCGGGTAACAGCTAGTTGTGAATATAATATTGAAATAAAATTTTCCATAAATGAATAACTACCCACCACCTACTTAAACGTAACTAGCTTCATACATGTAAATTCTTTAGAAATAAATGTCTTTTGTTATTGACTTGTATAGGCTACGGCTCCGCCCGACCTGACCTATTGTGCCAGTAGTTCTGAAAGGACACGTGTGCTATTAATATATTTTCTGAAAAAGTATTTATGCTTTATCTCTCCTCAATAGCAAATAAGGTAACTACCTCTCTATGGTTTGAATACGTCTATCATTCACCCTGGGCGGTCTTTTGTTAACGTTTATTAGGTACTAGCAGCCATAATTCCACGTGTATACCGGGTGGTTTTTTGAGAAGGGCGGTGATGGCCAAGGCCGAAACCACGAGAGTTAGAGAAAAGTCGTGAAAGGAGTCATGCCCTCGATTTATAAGAAAACAATAACTGCATATTTAGTTTATTTTAAACCTTTTACTTTTGACGGAAATGGACACGAAATATTAAAAAAAGACACCCTGTATTATTGAACCAATGGATTTTGTTGCTGATAAGGATCAATCTTTGAAAAGAAATGTATTACTAAAAATGTAAGGAAAAAGCAAATTCATCAAATTACTTCTAATACTTATCACAAATTTACCTTTTTAGTAATACATTTCTTTTCAAAGATTGATCCTTACAGCAACAAAATCCATTGGTTCAATAATACAGGCTGTCTTTTTTAAATCTTTCGTGTCCATTTCCGTCAAAAGTAAAAGGTTTTAAAAAACTAAATATGCAGTTATTGTTTTCTTATAAATCGAGGGCATGACTCCTTTCACGACTTTTCTCTAACTCTCGTGGTTTCGGACTAGTCCATCACCGCCCTTCACAAAAAATCACCCTCTATGTAAGTAGGTCGAACAGTACAATAATATTGATTAGTAGGTTGTTAGAGCAACAGGGATCACTCGGATTACAATATAATCATCTTTTTAGGAGTCCTTAAATCTTCATAAAGATGATCGAGCAAATATGCATCGGTAGGTTCAAACGTTTAAGATAATGTAGAAAAGATAAGAGAAGGAAGTTAAGTTACCTCTGGATTCCGGAAATTCGGTTCACTGCACCTACAGTTATCTTATCGAATTGGCAACAAAAAATTTGCACCTATCACACTTCCAACTAGGTACCTAAGTAAGTTAGTGATGTAACGAATATTGGCATGAAGTTCGATATTCACATTCACAAGAATTCATGCGCAATAAATCATTCTCATCTGAATTAAGTAGGCCTGCCTACTTAATTCAGTGCAGAAAACCAGATTTTTTTTGGTAGTTACGATTGCATTAAGTTTGCGGTTTTTTATGTATTTTCAGCGTGCAGGCCATATTCTGATTAGAGCATAGATGATTACTATGAGCAAGGCCATTGTAATATTCATTGTGGACGGGGGTAAAGGTACTCCTCCTTAACTAGCCATCTGCATAACATCCCAGCAACCAGGAAATCTTGGTGTGTATGTTGTGATTGCTGAAATGAGAAGCTGTTATTGCTTTAAATGTTATAACTTTTGACATCAAAAGATTGTAAATAGAGGGAACTATGCCTTTGTTAGTATACAAATATAACAGCTCTAGCTTGGACAGATTTAATTTTAGGAAATGTTTTTAAAATAACAGAACGGGGAAAAAAAAAAAAAAGGGGAACGTAAAATAGTATCTTTTCGACGCGCAACCAACTTTGACAGTTTTTGAAGTTTTCAACAAAACTTTTGACCCAACATAAGCCGCTTGATTTTTAATAAGGAATATCTTGTGAAATCTATTGTCAGGTTGCTACATTCTTGCATATTCCACAACCCGCTGGTCGTCTCCTGTCTACAGGCTGTCCCCCATCCAGCGTCGTTCTAGTAGTTCGTCTAGCTGATCGGATCTGTAGGTTAGTCAAGTGTAAATCATAACATATTTATTTATATGTGTACCTACTTGGTAATTTTTTTTATATTATTTTCCGTTCAGACTGAAAACCAGCGATGTTTCCGTCCTCGGGCGGTAGCGGCATCAAGCTGAGGCTGGACCTGTTTAGCCACGCACTAGGGAAAGACCAACTTTTTTCATCAGACTACACGTAGAGGTATTTTTTAATTTATTTTAATAACACTTTTTTATGATGTTTGTCTGTTTTATGCAGTCTCTATTGTGGTGTTTACTGTAACTTTTTGGTTTGGTTTAACGTCTCCTCAGTGTTTTGTGTGCTAAATAAATTTCTATTCTATTCTATTCTATTCTACTTATCTAGGTACCTACTGGAACAGCCTATTCCTGAAATATTGTATTTTGTCATCCTACTACTAATAAAAAGCCGAATGTTTGTGAAATGTGAATTTTTGTTACCTCCAAAACTACTGTGCAGTAGTTTTGGAAGTTTTGTGGTCATGATGAAATTTGGCGTACATTTAGAACATAACCTAGATAATAGGCTACTTGTCATACCAAAAATACGCGTGCGAAGCAGCGGGCAGAAGCTAGTTTACAATATAATTGGCCGCGCATGGCCTAAATAATGGCACTCACTCCATAAGATCGCGTGTTTACATTTTAAATTCCGGGACACTTGTGCTGAGGTTGCGTATTTACCTTACAACTTGACCTTACCTTTGCCTTATACAATGGCATTACTTAATGGTCGATGTTTATATTTTAAATTATGCTGGGTTTGCGTCTCTCTCTTTGGAGTTGTGACTACCCAAAAACAGTTTTGCGAATAGTAGTATAGGTACCTTAGGCTATTTCCTAACTCTGAAGTCATGCACAACAACGGTCGGTATATTTATCATGATTTGAGTTTTGAGCTTTCCAATATTTTGACTTAAGTGTTGATAACCATGATAGTTTTAAAAGTTTTATTTCCTAACTGATTGCAGTTAGGAAATTAAACTTTTAAAACTATCATATCTTATTTTTTTTTTTCTTTGTCTGCTTATCAATATAAGCAGACAAATCGTTTTAAAAGATACCTAACTGCATCTACAAAGGTTGTTTCTTACCTACTAATTAACTAATTACTATTATTGTTACATTCCTAAATTACATTTATTAATTGCTATTATTGTTATCATTATTTTAAAATAATTTGTATTGTTTTATGTTATTATTAGAATTTTAATTAATTATTTTAAAAATGACCACTTAATATGTTAGTACCAACTTATTATGTTATATTAAATTGAATACTAATTATGCTAACTTGTAAAAATTTCTATCATAGGTAAGGTACCTTACCTATGATAGAGAGTACATTATGTCTAAAGATCTAAAAAACTACAACCAACCAACCTAACGGCCAATTCACTTAATAAACTAACTAGCGTGTGACTGGAGTTAACTTCCACTTCACCCCATCATTTCGCCTGTGTTTATCCTGAATTCCTGATCGAGCTCATTCAGAACTTTTAAATCTCGCGTTTGAATTGATGACTGGTTTACCAGAATTAAAAATGTTGGTTTCATAAAGGCGCATATTCGACCCCAATCAGCATCACCGCCTATTTTATCTTATTATTATGTTAAACTATGGAATTTTCAAAAATCTATTTTGCTCACCCCCACCATCGCATCCTGGCCAAAAAGAAAAAATCGCATCTCTGCCATATCTATACAAATAAATAAATAAATAATGCTGGACAATTCACACAGCATTATCTAGCCCCAAGCTAAGCAGAGCTTGTGTTATGGGTACTAGATAACCGATATACTTAATACAATACATTACATAGATAGATATTTTAATTATACATAGAAAACACCCAGACCAACGGAACAAATTTCTGCAGATCGTACACAAATTTGTTCCGAGGCGGGGATCGAACCCGCAACCTCCTGCGTCGCAGGCGGACCTTCGCTCGCTGCGCCACGGAGGTCGTCAAAAATAAAACTTTTATAGAGGCATTAAAAATAAGCTTATGAAAGGTATCAAACTGTAAAATCGATTATGAAGATAAAATAGGTGGTGGCGCTGATTTGGGTCGGATATGCGCCCTAAATAATTTACTATAAGTTCTCTGCAATCGATTAATAAATGAATGATGCGCACAGTTCGAAACAGACTAAAAGTTTAGTTTTAGACTGTCTTGTGCACTTTCTGGGTACGATTATGCTTAAAATTTTCAGGAGCTACTGATAACAATCCTTTGCACGACTAATGTCCAATTATGAAAAATGATAAATAGTCTAAAAATGTCCATTCATAAAAATGTCCATACCATCTACGTAAACCATATAGCAGAGACATGTCCGCCATTAGACGTCGATTTTCGAGACTCTTGAGAGAAAACTGTGATTTAACATCAAATTGAACAGGAAACTGTAATTTACACGATTCCCAATAGTCAACAGTACGAAGCCGATCGAGCTTCGTTTAAAAATGAAATTTTTAATGACATTCCAATGGTGAGACCAGAAGAGATGGCTTTAACATTTTTTCAACTAAAGAACTAGTGATAAAGACAGAAGACAAGAACGATGGTAACACTTGAAATTTTGGGTATACCTAAGCCTTCTAATTTGACAGGCCTGCGCCTTGTCATGTAAAACTCTAAATCGATATTCAAAACCGATGATAAAGTATTCTTTATTATGTTGTCTAAGCCTTCCAAGAGCTCACTGTGTTTCCACAGTTGACTACATCGCAAAGAATACATAAAATTAGGTACAGATACCGAAAAATTGTAGTAGCCTGGCTTTGGCTATTAATTTAGAGCAGTATGTCCGAAGTATTGATGAAATTTTGTATTTTCTCGTCAACAAATGACAGAAAAGACTCATCAAGATTTGGTGAACCATGAAGCCGTAGTGGCCATTTATCCAAAGATTTACATCGTAATCTGTGCATTTTCTACAGCTGTAATGTTGGGGGCCAAACTATTGTATTTTCCAATGATATTGTTTTTTTTTAATTTAGTCACAAGAGTCCGAAATAAAAAGCTCACAAATTGAAAAAAAAAAATTCCAAACCTATTTCTCGAAATTCATCTGTAACTAACACAAAATTAAATTAAAACAATAAAAGAAAGATTTTTTTTTTAATTACAAAGACCCTATAATCTAATTATTTGTAGGTGTAGCATTTTTGAAGTCTTTATTTTGACGCTCGATGCACTGCTTATGAAAAATATATTGAGTATTTGTTTTGCTGTTATTGTCCAAATTCTTAACTGAGAAGATACTAGCAACAGGCGTGGTTTTCTTTGGTTTTCTATGTGCACCACACAAGTGTGATGCTTCAAAAATTATGCCTGGCCTGTGGAGTCAGCCGCAGCTGATCCTTACAAACTTCCCGATGGAATTAACATAACGAATGACCTTCTGTAGCAGAAACGCTTAGATAGCGCGTTCTAACTAGACGTGACATCTAGTTGTGAACTGAGAAACTAAAATTTGCAATGAGCTTTACTGTGAAATGAATTTAATGGTGCTATTTTATTCCACTTGAAAGCGAAATTTAGGTACAAATAGACAAAACTGAATATTTGTAAACGCCATATGACTAAAGTTTTTGTTTTTGTAGTAGACTATCAAAATTGATAGTCCATATGACTATCAATCTTGAGCAGTCTGTCCGAAGGTTTGGTGAAATTATTAATTTTCTCATCTAAAAATTACTGAAAAGACACATCAAGAATTGGTGAACCAAGGAGTCGAAGTGAACATTTATTTACAACTGTAATGTTGGCGGCCAAACTATTGAATTTTCCAATGATATTGTTTTTATCTACACAAGTATTCAAAATAAAAGCTCGCACTTTGATTTAATGTCCAACCTATTTGTCGAAATTCGTCTGTTATGATTTTTAGATCATCAAAAACTGTGTTCACCTGTCCACCCAATGTTCCGTTATCTAAATACCAAAATTTGAGCTTGGATTGGAGACGTTAATTATTAGTTGGATAGCAATATGGCCGGACCAAGAGGTCGCGCTGCTGACAGCCAACAGCGGATGAAATGAACACTTTATTGTACCACACTAGTACACATTACAATACAATACAAAATACTTTATTTTACACTAACAAAAACACAATACAAGAGACATCACATAGGACACAAGTACAATGGGCGGCCTTATCGCTTAGAAGCGTTCTCCTCCAGGCAACCTGTGGATGGAAAGAATTATGTGAATTTAAGAAAGACAAGGGTGTACCAGTTAAAAGCAATCTTAAATAAGTATAAACAATATTATAAATACCCAACTATATACATACATAATATACGAACGAATACATACAAGGTATATAAGTAACAAAAATATACTACACAGCAATAAATAGATAGTATCAACATTATTCACTTCAATCAACAATAATATAATAATGATGATGACCACTTGCATTGCAAATAGGAAATTAATTGTATAATTTTATAGTGTACCTATCTATATAGACTTAGATTTGGGCAACATGGAGCTCGGGATACCACAAGGATCGATTCTTGGCACTTTCTTATTTATATTAACGTCCTTCTCAGTTGTTAACCGATAGGGCTTTTATTAATTTGTTCACCGATGACACCCATGTATACTTAAAGAACGAATGAAAGAGATTCTAGGTGACAAAATATTTTGCGCACTTTAATTGCTTGTTTGAAATGGAATTAATGTGAACGCTGATAAAAGTATCAGAATGAAATTTGAGACTAAAAAACTCAATCGAAATTTAGGGCTAGCAGGACCTGTTTTTTTGGGATACCCAATTGATAGTACATAATAAATGATGTGCCTCACATCACTAAACTATGTAAAAGGCTAGCAAGTGCAAATTATGTTCCATCCAAATTGAAGCCCCTCATAGATCAAAGGTTGCCTTTAATGTTTACTTACGCATAATGTACTACTTACGCATAATGTAAACTCAATCATTTGTTACCCTGTTACAGCACGGCGAATTAGATTTGACGAAAAAAGGTCATGATATGAAAAAAGCTTGAGAATAAGAATCTCGGAGAAAGCTTTTCCGTGACAGATAAATTATATTATTAGGCTGCTTCGTCGGTTAACGTTGACGTTAAATGTATGAAAACTTGTGTCAAAAACGTTAAAACAACTGTTTCAAATTTAACCATCTGTTGGTGAACTCGGGTTTCGTTTTTGATACAAGTTATCATACTTTAAACGTAAACTTTAACCGACGAAGTAGCCTAATTGTTCGATTATCTATTGGTGAACACAGACGTAAGTAATTTATTTATGTTTGTTCTTCGAACTTTTTTTTGCAAATTTCTATGAAGTTTTTATAAACTGATATGAACGTAACATTTATTTTTATTTGTATGTAAGAAAAAACAAATGTATTTTATAAGTCTCTATGAATTTCTGAATGGCATACAAGAATACTTATTTTAAGGCGCTACCCCGACCCAAATCAACGCCACCCACCTGTTTTCTTATTATTTTGTTAAACGAAGGTTTTTCAAAAATCGATGGGCCAGTTTGTGGTTCCTATCATAAGCTTATTTTAAATGCCTCCATTAATGTATTAGTTTGTATAGTATAAGTCAGTCAGAGATGCGGAATTGCTCATTTTTGCTACCATTGCGCGTTATTTTACGGAAATAATTGGCATGGGATTTCGCGTTCATAGGAACGGGACAGAGCATACGATTTTGGAACGGTGTAAGTGCAAAAATGGTGTTCTTGCTTATTTACAAGAAAACTACACAACTTGTGAAGAAACTGTATCTAGGAACCAAAGAATTAGTAATTCCGCAGAAAGACCGCAGGGTTCCTGAGATCTTGACCAAATTAGGTGCAAAACAGTGCACTTGCATGTTTTTTTATATTAATTTTTTTTCGCAATCGTGTTTTCACGATTAAGGAAACGAAGAAAAATATTTTAATTAATGTAAGTCCAGGTTTTTACCACGGGGATCCCGTGTGTAATGAGATCTAGGTCTAGTTTAATAACCAAACCCGCTAGGTTTGCCCCTTAAGCGAGGCAGTTATTAGAAATCACGCCCAAGACGAAAACAGCTTTATCCACGAGGAGAATACCCTACTTTTCACACATTCTGCGAGATTTTTTTTGATTTGTAGTAAAAGTTGAATAATAATACCAGGAAACACGATACCGTATTTCGTGGCATTATTATTAAACTTTTTATAATCACCTTCTAAACATCCTCACCCTCAACCTCAACAGCCTGTATTTGTCCACTGCTGGACGCAGGCCTCCGCTTGATCCCTCCGGTTCATTACAGCTTAATCTCAAAATGTCTAGCTAATCAATACGACTAAATCTCATAATGGCTGAAATTCAAATGGCGTTATTTTCATAACAACTGAAGGCCCATGCGGCTTTTTCCTAAAATGTTCTAGTGTCGAAATGTCTTGGCTTCGCCTTGTTGGCTTTTATCTCTAAACATAGCCTTCTTCGAAATTCGAACTAACATCAGTAGGGAATAATGAACTTTGTGTTGTCTGAATTTTTGTTTCATGTTGTCATTAAGATCCATGTTTGAGATCCGAATGATATGCATGGTAGCAAGCTAGAATCCATGATATTTTTTTTATGAAAGTGTTTTACAGTACCTTAGATTTATGTATTATGGCTCCACAATTTTTCCACGTTATGTTTGCTGTTCTTTCTACTTTTTCTTTGTGTCTCGTTTTATTAAATGATATTTATTTGCCAAGATAAATATAGCTCTCCACATATTCAATTGGTTCTTGGTTTACTAGTATAGGATTCTGGATGCTGTTTGTTGCGTTTTTTGTTTTGTGTGTTAAGTTATAGTCCTATGACTTCGCTGATGGTACATAGTTCGTTTATCATTCTTTCTAGCTGGTTAGTGGTTCTGGAGAATAGAACTATGTCGTCTGCTAATCAGAGGTTGCTTAGAAATTTCCCATTTAAGTAAATACCTTTTTTCTTCCAGTCTAATTTTGACATTTGGTGCTGGATTACAGATACAAAAATATTTGGCGACAATGGGTCTCCTTGTTTATTTGTATATAGCGACCAAGTCTGTCAAGTTTCACTCTGCTTTTGCTGTGTATATAGATGTGCTTGATAATATTATGTACCTAATAGGTATAAATAAAGTAGGTAGGTACCCTAATGTTCATAGTTCCCAAGGAAATAAAGAGTGTGAATTTGGAACCTCAAAATATGTCCGAAAGTTTTGACCGAGAAGACGCGCACTAAGAGATTTCATTTGTTTTGTTTGAGGATAGAAAATCTTTCACCTTTTTGACCCATTAGGGCTATTATCACTTGCTTTCGGTTAGACGCTATGCAGACACCTTTAGTTGAGGGAGACTGTAATCTATGCCCGAAGATACAGATCTTCGGGCATAGATTTAGGTAGATTTAGGATTTAGGTAGCCGTTTACATCGGGTACAGACCCGATGTAAACGGCTACCTAATTTATTCGTTAATACTGTAAGCGATATCCTTTTTCTATAACTTTCAAATTATTTTAAATTGATACAGTTAACTAGAAAATATTGATGAAAATTCTGTCAGCTTTAACAAGAGCTAACAGTGCGATCCAAGGCGATCTCTTCCAGATAACCTCTGGATGGAAATATTTATGTGAATAAAGAGAGGCACGGGATGTACCAAATGTAAGCGATCTTAAACTATCATCTATTACTAGACTCGGAACAACTAGAGATAATGAACCGCTTTCAGTAGTTATTGATGTCGCTATCGAACAGGCTGTATGCTGTATGAGGGATTTGTATGTATGCTGGAGGTAGGTACTACACGTCTGGCCTTGCGTCACGAAATATACCAAAAAATTTAATGCCAAGTGCGAGTCAGACTCACGCGCTGAGGGTTCCATGTAATTGTTAGACCTTGTGTTTTGTCAAATATCTTGATTCAAGATCAACGGGAAGTGCCCTACAGGTTTTATTCCCAAGCGAGAGTCAAAAGTATTTTTTTTCAAGAATAAACAACAGTTTTACGGTATTCGGATTTTTTCATTTACTTGTGCTATAAGACCTTGCTTCTTGCCAAATTTCATGATTTTAGGTCTACGGGAAGTAACCGTATAGGTTTTGTATGCATGTGATTCCCTTGGAAATTTTAAAATATGCGGATATAAACAGCTGTAACTTTTGATTGCGTTGACCTAGAAGTTTAATTTATATCTATAGGCTTCAAGAGGTTTCGGATTTGAGTATTTGATGTTAATTTCAACTCGAAATATCCACGCGTTCCTGAGAAAAGGAGGTTGACAGACGGACAGACGAACAGACAGACGGACAACAAAGTGATCCTATAAGGGTTCCTTTTTTCGTTTTCAGGTACGGAATTCTAAAAATAGGTGTGGCGCATTTTAAGGAAAGATGGGATGCATCTTTACGGTCCAAGGTGCGTGATATCTTCTAGAATTAAGAAAAACCAGAGAAAACCCCAAGTTTCCGACATCCATACTATGGACGGACGAAGCGACAATTACAAGAGATGGCATTAATATTTGCCGAAATTTACACAGGTGGTGCCCTAAAAGTGAAAACCCAAAATTGAAACGATCATCATCATTTCAAGTAAAATTTTAATTAACGTTTGGTCTGGTCTTATTGATGACAAACTGATTGGACCAGTCGTATTGCCGAGAACGTTGAACGGTGAAAGTTTTTTAAGACTGCTAACAAACGACCTTCCTGAACTATTAGAGGACGTTGCACTGGTTCGCTCTGCGTCGAACGATGTATCTGCAAATGGATGGATGTCCTGCCGATTACGCCAGAATAAAATAGGGCGTAGTTTCCTTCACTTAGGTTTGTGTGTTGTTTGTTTGACCTATTAAGCATTGTCGTTTATTTGCCTGACTGACTGTACTTCACCATAATAGTGATAAAAAGTAGTCACTTTCGGTCTACGTTTACTGGAATTTGGAATGCGGGTACGGATTACCGCGAAAATTTCAGTCCCGGAATTCGCACGCACAGATTACAGTTTATCTTTAGTTAGTTGAAGAAACTGTCAACTATTTAATATTTTTCGTATAAACTTCTTAAACTGTTAAAAACAGTATAAGAAATTGGGCTAGGTTGGTTGATTAGGCTTACATTTGCAGTCACGAATGTGAGCGTCAACTATTTCGCGTTTGCGTCTCTACCATCTACTTATTGGTCGGTACTTCTAGGTTTAGTAAGGCTGATAAAACAGCCAGGATATTATTACAACGTAGAGAGGATTGTTTCCTGCTGCGTATTTGCTGTTATAGTTGTCGACTGTACCTAATCGTTAATTAAAGTGTAAAGTAAAAATGTTTAGGTAAATTAGATAACCTTTAAACTAACCTATTATTATATTCCAGCTTGCTATCCGGACTTACAATAGTAGAATATGCATCGAGGGCGTAAAGCAGTGTCTTACGTCCCGCACTTCATCGAATCCCGAGCGCACCTCAGGGAGCCTACTCGGAAAAGCAAAAGCGAAGTTTCGTTTTCGTTGCCGTACAGAACTAACTCTTATGTCGCTTGAATAAAATAAGCGTGTGCACGAAAACGAATCAGAAACTTCGATCTCAAGTTTCGTTTTCGTTGCTGTGCAAAACCAACTCTTATGTCGCTTGAATAAGATAAGCGTGTGCACGAAAACGAATCTGGAACTTCGTTTTCGTTTCGTTTTTCTTTCGTTTTCAAGAGTACGGGCCCAGGATTAAAGTATAACTCACGAGCAAAGCGTTATTAGAATCCGAGACTGAACGAACAGAGTGCGAGACGAAGACAGCTTTATATGCACGAGGAGAATACCTGCTCTACTTTTAACACTTTCTGCGAGAGAATAGTAAAAGTTTAGGAACGTGTTTCGCGGCATTCATATTTTTCGACTTCTGAATACAGTTTTGTTCGAATCTCGAATATCTCATTGGAATGGATTGGATCTGCTTAGTTCAGTCAATCAAATCGTAATCAAAAGCGTGGAAGAGAAAAGAAGCCAATAAGGCATAGAGATGCGTTTTACGTTCACGGAGGATTCGTGAAATGAAATATGCACCTACCCAAGCAAAAATTTACGAATCGGCCGGGTCATGAATTCGGCAAGCATGCAGCGCGGATGACCTCGAACATGTAGGGCACCTAGTTCCACGACCCCGACCCGCACCCCGAAATCCCGACCCTCGCGACCTATTTATTTCCTGCTTTACGTAATGTCCCCTTCCTCTGACAACATCCTCCCTGCCCAGCACGTCGTTAGACCCGATCTATTTCACCAGTGATTAAATATGAACATCTGATAACATGATATTTTCGAGATAATACTCTACTTACAACACTCAAAAAACGTAGGCTCATCTACCTAGGTGAGCCTCCCGAGGTGATCGCTGTAGAGAATGCCAGTTAGTAGAAAGTACGGCACAATTTTATCCGCGTCATTTTGTACAATTTCGGGTGTACTATGTTGGCTAGCCGCAGACCGTTGTCGTCGAGGGGAAAGTGAATTCGGATAATGTTAAAATTCCGCGCGTAGCAACATAAGAACTTTCTCTTTCACGCGCATACCTTGCAAAGTATTACTGTAATCGTTTAAGCAGTAAAAGAGGACACCTTTGAGGCCTCAGAACTCAACAACTACCTATTTCACTGTTGATGTCATCCATGCCATCCATCGAGAGCTTAACGGACATGGCTTAAACAGGAGAGAATGGCTTTGTTCGCGCGCTCAGTACAGTGAACGCGCATCTGAATAATAATTTACTAACAAATGTTTTTTTTTTCCTATTTAGGTACCATTTCTTGATGTTTCAAATTCTACTGATATGTAGTATTCTTCCTTGAATGTTAATTTATGGACAGGGGGTCTATTACATTCGTCGTTTTTTTCTCAAAATGCAAGTAAGTTAGAGGTGAAATTTCCAAGCCCGATTATCTTACACTACGTCATAAATATAAAACCTAGCTTTTCCTACAACAAGAGCACTTAATCTAGTAATCTTCTGATTCCTTTCAGAAGTTGTTCAGAAGTTATTAATATAGATTAACACATTCATGGGAAGCACCCTTGGAGTCGAGACTCTAGGTCAGTGGGATAGCGAGGCTCTCCGGGTCTCAAAAAAAATATCTGAGCATCTGGTCGAAGCGACGCACTATGGAAAATGGAGGTCAATTTCGGATCAAAAATCTGTAACTTCATGAATTTTAGTCATACCGTGATGAAATTTGGTATAGATATGCAGTAATGTATAGATAATGGTTTATAAATTGAAGTGATTTCTCATTATATGTAATACAGCATAAAAAGAAAAAAAAAACGGAAAAACACGGAAAAAGTAAGTAAATAATTTATTCAAAGTGAAATACTAGGTTTTAACTACCAAAAAAGTTAAAATTAAGGTTAATTACAATAAAATATGCAAAAAAAATGATTCTAGGTCAACGGGAAGTACCCCATAGGTTTATGGTGAGAATCGAAAGTATTTTCTTAAGAATTAACTACAATTTTTCAGTTTTCGGATCTTTTTCCTTTACTTGTGCTATAAGACCTTGCTTCTTGCCAAATTTCATGATTCTAGGTCTACGGGAAGTACCCTAGGTGACCATAAGTTGTACCTATAGGTTTTGTGTACATGTGATTCCCTGGAAATTACAAAATATTCGTACATAAACGGCTGTAACTTTTGATTGCGTTGACCTAGAAGTTTTATTTATATTCAAGCTCTTCAAGAGGTTAAGGATTTCAGTATTTAATATTAATTTCAACTCGATACCTCCACGCGTTCCTGAAAAAAGGGGTTTGACAGACGGACAGACAGACGGACAACAAAGTGATCCTATAAGGGTTCCTTTTTTCCTTTTGAGGTACGAAACCCTAAAAAAATACGAATAAAATGTCCATACTATTCGTATAAACAGTCTGTGTGGTAAACCATAAAAGATAACAAATTTCCTGCTCCGACTTTTGTTACATTATTTCTCACAACTTCTAAACCCGCAAATTTCCGCAGCTGATTTTTGCATAATGTGTATGAATAGTTAGACTATTAATTAACACAAAAAGTAGCACGTGGGGAGACGTGGGCGACAGTGAAAACCTTCAAAAAAATTGTGAAAAATTAGGTATGTGACGTCTTAAGCACTTGCTCAACAATATGAAATTTAAATAGTTGTTTAAACTTTCTAAAAATGTAATATACTGCATTTCTTTGCTGAATATTTATTTCACAATATTGCATTGAAACATGTGCATGCAAAGGCAGTTTGGCACCATCGATCTTCAACGTACTTCTTACTATGAAAAATAATATTATTTTAGGTATTTAGTGACAAAACCCTATCGAATAACATAATTTGACTATTCGAGAATCTAATTAAATCAAAATATTAGATAAACTAATATTCGTTACAACCATTTTTGATATGCGCTTGTTCTACCATTTTCCATAGTGCGACGTGTGACCCGAGAGCTAGTAGTCTGGCGCAGGCAGCGCATCAGCATTGCCATCCGGCGGCGCAGCGGGGCAATGCAGCCAGCGCAGCGTCTTGGGGATGCTTCCGAGTGGTATTGATATAGATCAGTTGAGCTACCTGTAGATATTTTGCAACATTCTGGAGTTAGCTCAATTGTAAACATAAATTCTAATTAGTTTCCATTATTTTATTGTTATTTTATTAATCAGGATGTCCCATAATGAGCGATATCCTTGAAGAGAATCGCAAGCACGATCCAACTGGTTCGATAGTACATATCATACAAGTGTAAAATTACATTCGATATAAAGGTCCAATCAAACTATTCTCCGTCAATCTTCATCCAGTGAATTCCCCTGCAGTTTCGACCTAGTTGCAAATAACAATAGCGGCGACGTCTTTGAACACAAATTGGAGCTGTGCTGAGCTGAGGATGTGGTACGGCAACTGCCCTGGCATATTTTAAACTAAAATTATCTATAATTCTACAGAACAAGACATAAAGTAAAGAAGAAATACTTTATGCCTTACTCTGCAGAATTATGTCATCGTTCAATCAATCAATTCACATATAAGCATAATGATAAAATGAATGACAGGCAGAGTCAGCACGTGCAAGATAACTAGATTTTGCGTCTATGTGAATTGTGACTTTTGTCCCGCATAGCATGGATGCATTTACATGTGTACCCTACACATGTCAATGCGTTTCAGAAATACGCTTCGTCAGACGGAAAATATATATGAAACAATGCAATACAAGGATGAGTGTGAATCATCTTAAGCAAAATTTAGCTAGTATCTACCTATGACATCCCTAGCTAGGTCCTAGGACCTCATTAGAACTTCTAAGTTGTGTGTCTACCACATCCTAAGCCAGGACATTTATCCATGCAATATTGCGGAATCGCGCCGGCAACCCCTCTCTCCCACTACTCAACAGAAGTCGCTTCATAGAACATTCAAAAGCATAGACTTTAGAATGTGTGATGTTTTTGAGGGATCTCTTTGGTTTCCCCGCGATGTGATGATTAGGTAAGACTGTGCGCGGGGAGCAGGCGGTGGTATGGATGAAATGGCCACTGCGCGCTACGTATACTGTATAGAGTACACTGCGACACGGCTTTGCGTCGACGTGAGGCCGACCGAGCTCAGTGTTCCACCGGCATAAATACACAAGCCCTAGGCCGCGGCGCTACCACAGCTTCTCCGACCGCCGTCCAGAGCATCCCTGTTAACCCAGGTGAGTTTTGAGGGCATGTCACAGGTTTTAGCTGTTCTTCTTCGTCACTTTTAAATCAAATCCTGGATTTCCGAAAGTCCTTAATCCATATTTTGTTTTTTTTTTCTTCTGAAACCTGTGACAAACCCTTTGCTAAGCGTGCTTAGCATCCTGCAATTTGGCTTGCGAATCACGTAGTTTCCTTATCAGATCCGTGTGGAAATTCTCGTGGTCAATTTCAAATTGAACCGACTTTCTTGTTGGTTCTTTGCTTTAGATTCGGTCCAGATTTGCAATGACTTTCGTTTTGATGTATAGTATTTGTTATTTTTTATAAAACAACAAACTTACGAAGTATCTACTTCGTAAGTTTGAAGTTTGTCGTGAATTGTGTGTATTTTATAGTTAGTTGGAAATTTATGGGCTCGAACTCAAAATGTTGCAAAGCCTTTTCCAGGGTTTAAAATATTTAGGGAAAACCTACGCTTTCGCTAAATATTTTAAAACTTTGCAATGGACATGCACGCAATAAATTAACTATAAACTAAAAAAGAATCAATCTTATTTATCATATATATTTTCATCTGCTCTGTAATGAAATTTATATCACCATTTGCAATATAATTGAATTACGTTATTTGTTCATGTATTCCCAGTGTGTCTATTACAATCGTTATCATGGCATGTAACGTTACATTCTTATCAGCATTAGTCGGGCCACGCTGTGGCGCGTGTTTTAGCATTTTTAACCGACTTCGAAAAAAGTAGGAGATTCTATGTTCGGCTGTATGTATATCTATCGCAGTTGTATAGACGATGATCCTGAGGTGGTAAAATTTTATTCCCGAGGTATTAGTGTTTATCCCGCAAAAACCACAAAAAAACAGTTTAAAATAAAAGGGATTCGAAGTCGATTTTAGTTTCTTCAAAAAATAAAATTGTAAAGTACAATTTCCTGTACCAAATTACTTTAGGCCCGGCGCCCATTATCGGCATCGGCACGGCTGAGGATTTTAGGTGGCAAATAGCAATATACATTAACGTAATGGCAATAAAGTAGAAATTGCCGTGTATATGGTCGTAATAACAAAAAATACCGCTTCGGTATGCTTGAGGCTGCTGTAACGGCAGCCTTGAGAATGCTTCGGGATGCTTCGGCATCCTTCGGTACGCCGCCGGCGCCGAGGCAACACTCGGGGGGGATAGCTTGCCCTGCGGGGCGAGGGGAGGCATCCGCCATTCGAATATTTGCAAGCCCTAATTGAGACGCTTCGGCAAGCTACAGGACGGTGCGGCATGCTTAAGGACGCCTCGTCATCCCTAAGAACGTTGCAGTATGCCAAAGCATAGTTCCCGACAGTGTGCGCTTGCATGTAGGATGCCGAAGGATCCTTTTCCTTGCCGTTGCCGATAATGGGCGCCGGGCCTTATCACACGCAGTTGCTGTTTCTTTGTTACGTCAGAAAATTTGTCACCATTGTTACCGTTGCTAGATATACAACCGGCTTATTTTATTCCAAATTCTCCGTTACAATAAATACGTTTATAATAATAGTACTTTATTCAGTTAAGCTACCTGCTTGCAATAATCTGTAGTTAGCTCAATTGTTTCAATTGTAAATAGGTACTAGTTCTAATTTATTTCTAATAGTTGATTGTAATTTTCTTTATGAATAAAGTGAATTTAATTCTTTATTGACTAAGAAAAGTACAATCAAATAAAAGAAATAAATTGGAACTAGATTTACAATTGAAACAGATCCAGACTGTTCCAATCCAACAATCTACAGGTAGCTCAACTGATCCATAACAATACCAGTCGGAAGCGTCCCCGGGACATTGCTCCGCTACTCTCGGGTCACGCGTCGCTTCGACCAGACTCAGATATTTTTTATGCGTTTATTATTTACCAACAGACGATGAACTGAAGAGTTTTATTTAATTTTTTCTACATTGCATTTACCTTTAGGGTTTAGAAATATAGTCCTTCTACCGATTAGTGCCGTCTTTATGACGAAATCCAACCAGTTGGATTTCGTTTTAACATCATCGTTATCATTGCCCTCATCGCAAACTAGAGTCTTAGGTCGGTATACCATGGCTTTCACTTTTATTCTGAATTATCACTGATTGGATTGTGTTAAATTGATCTTTATTCATGTTCATATTATGTATAGTAAGAAGATGATTGTGGCTAAGTATATAATGCCTAGCCCACATCATATTAAATTCGTACAATCAAACTAAGTACCTACCTTGAGTGTGTCTAGCTGAACAAGAAATATCTTCATCACGCAAACAATGTTCTTTGTAATGAACGTTGTTTTCATATCAATCACTTTATTCGCGAACTGCAGCATTCTGAGAGCCGTTGCCAATAAGCCTACAAGGCAATAAAAATTTGCTAGGCACCTACTTAGCTATTAACTATAGCCTACTGGTTCTTCTCATTGGCTTTTGGTTTAATTGAACACGCGATCAAATTCAAGAATTACTTTTATTCAGAAGACTTTTATAGATATTAGTTTGACTTTCGACTTATCATCATGTTTCATAAAAAACTTTAAGTTTCGTGATTATTAATGATATTTTTTCAGTGTGTAGTTTCTGCTAGTAGGTTGTTTCTAATGGTTGAAAAATGGCTCACGTACTTACATTAATTTTGTTACCATACAGTTAGAAATGACTTTTGTGGTTTCACAAAGCACCTATGATAGTGCCAGCCGCCATCATGTAATTGTACTTGTGCAAGAATTTATCAAACGAATTGTTGTGAGTGCAAGAAAGATTTGGAACTCGATTTCAGCATTTCAAATGGCCAGCATAGCTGGACCGCCCTCGCCCCGCGTCCCACGACGAAGCGGAGTCGGGGAGCGGATGGCATAGCATTTGTCGCGGGTCTCTTCACGCTGGTGCTAACGTAAGCTATGTGTTGCGTTAGCGACTGCGCAGTAACGGTGCCCTAGTTATTTTCGGGTGCTGTCCTAGATTGGAACGAGGTCGAAACGCTGTTTTCATCATCTGCAGCGAGTTTTATTCGATGGGGCCGCGCTGGGCTGTCCGACCTCGTTCATAGATACTGGGTTAGATAGTAGCCTCGTGCCCGCGCCGTTCACTCCTCGTCGTGATTTGATTCAAACGTTTCCGTTTCGCTATGAGATCCACTGCGACCACAAATTTGAATACAACGATGTATTATAGGTAGTTTGGTTTTGATAAAGTAAAGGACATATTATAAAAGACAAGCAAAAATGACATAAAATACACATTGGTATGTGACATCATTGTGGGTATTTTGTCATTTTTGCTTCCCCTAGCTAGATCATCCTAGACCCAAGACCCACTGTCATTCCTTTGTAAGAGATATCGAGAAATAATTTTCTAATTTCTAATGCGGGTAAGTTGTGGTGCTGTAGAATATGCACTATCCCTAGCCCTAGGCAATGTTACGTCATTTATTTTCAGAATACCCTTTGCAATATTGCCTATTATCCTCGTAAATAAGCAATTTCGTTAAAAATAATAGCAGAAACAATAAAAAGAACACATTTTCTTGCCTCGTAAGTAGTCAAAAAGTTTGAATACTCTGTATTCTACAACAAACTGGAAAAGTTATGGACCCCTCGAAAATACACGCACCGCATCCGTGACGTTTAACAGCAGTTTGTCAGTAATACGTTAGTATTACCTTTAAAAAAAATTTAATAGTGTTGCCACAGTAATGAAGGAATTCGCCCCACTATTGTTATCAGAAAATTGATGATATATAAAAATATATTTGGAGTTTCATCAATTAAGCATTTTACGGTACTCCACGTACATGGTAGGACTGTTTAAATTTTATGAAGCTAGTCTTGTATAACAGTACATTCGTGGCCTAGTTTCCAGATTAGATAAAACAACTAAACAAAAAACAGATACCAGGCTCGATAAACTTTTTGTACTAGGTACCATTTTTTATTTTTCGTCTATAGTAATTCGTAATACCTACCTATGTTAAAGTGATACGGATTGCGCGAAAACCCTGGAGCGTAAATCACCGGGAGCGGAGACCCTGCGAAGAAGGGGAAGTGGTTAGCCGTTGGGTAAAGTAAGCCAAGGCCGGTGTGGAGGGGATACGCTTACACGTGTGACCCAGATAAGAGTCGAGCGCACGCGGAAACTCACGAGCTCAGCCCGAGCGAAGCAGCGCGGCAGCGCACCGTTCGATAGCACCCAATGATAGCACAGACAGCCTGCTCATCGTCGACGCGAAATGCGCTCACGCCGCCGCGGAATGCCTGGATTGAATGCTAGCCTAGCTATCTATCACTCATTGTTACTCCACGTGGAGTGGAGCACAGCACGTGTCTACGAACACGGTCACTGACCTGTAGAATCTCGTTTTGTTCTGCTATTATTCCGGTTTGCGTCTAGAACGTCATTTAGTGTGCCTATGTTTGAGCACTAGAACGGTTATTGGACGTGCAGCATCATTGGCAGGTCTACAACTGTCGTGGCATAGTGGTGGCTAGGAACGGCCCGGAGTGCATCGATCGGGGTTACATCACCACTTGCGTCCTTTCTCTGCGCGCGCAGCAAGTTTCCCCCCTTTGCGTCCCTCGTCCGTCCGGCCCTTGCCGTGCCCCCCCTTGCGACGCTCGGCACTCTACGCCATGGATCTCCGCTACGCGCTACCATTCGCACTTTGGTCTCCGGCAGCATAGGTCGTTCTCTAAATTGTTACGGGTCCGGATCCGCTGGAAGTTAACTTTACATTTCAAAACTTCATCTCTCACGGGCGGTCGCCTTCGCGTCACATTTAACAATAAAAAAAAATGTTAGTGATACCTAGTTAAATTTGAAAGTGTTCTAAAATCATTTAGAAATAATCTAGTTATTTTTGTGTTCTGTTTCAATTTATGACTTATGAAATACATGTGAAAAAAACATTAAGATTTTACGGTTCGAAGTTAGATTTTTTGACATGGAAACCTACTTTCAGTTAACGTCGCGTGGATGTTATTAGTCACAATTTTATTAGTATCGTCATGTGACTCACGTCTCACGCGCATGGTAGCGCGCCAAGCGACGGGACTCAGTAATAAGTTTTAATTGCAGCCTGGATCCGAAGAATTTGTGAAAAGTGAAGAACTGAAGAAAATCTCCTGAATGTCTTCCGTGTCGGGGGGAGATTCAGACTTGACTTTACCTATCAGTCAGTCTTTTTCTCTCTCCTATACGGTTGGCATACAATCATCGATGTCCGGGGTCTCCATTCCTGTCGAAGTCAGCACTACATTTGTTCTACAGCCGCCGTATACGCAGTGACGTCGGAGATTACGCAAGCTGTGCCTTTAATTCGGCTGCGAAATCTTCGTACTTTCTGCTAATAATACGGCTACGTTGGTGAACACCTAATATTAAATTAGCTTATCTATTTTTATTGTAATTGTGAGCGTAGGTAGTAGTCTCAAATCATCTGCGTGTCGCAATCGTTTGGTTTGAGTCATTGTACAATCGTGACGAAATTGTAATAATCGTCGTTGGCACGGCGCTGCTGACAGCGGGAATTGGGCAATTCGCGAGCGGCGTGGCGGTAGCGCAGCGTGACGGCAGCGCGGCGCGGCGGCCAGAGCACCGTTCACCCGTTCACACTATATATTTTTTCAGTTTCCTTCAGCGTCACAGTGGTCGTATGCAGAGTGGCGTATCTTCGAAGCTGCGTATACATTTTTGTCTTTTGCGATTTTTGCAATAATGCCTTGCGAATTTCTCAATAAAATAAAATTGTTAGGTTCTTGTTTGACTTACTTACCTACTTGTATAAGAGCAAAGAAGTAGTTAGAAACTATGTGGGTTGTCCCGACCCGCCCCCGCTGTGGTGACAAATGGTCCTTTGGACATAAATTTGGCACTCTCCAACTGAATTGCTAAGCGTGCTAGCTACGGTAAACCAATAAACTAATACAGCTAGGAATTAGCCTTTCTAACAAAACTAACAAGTCAGACAGCGAATTATCATCTACATATAAATACTTATAATAAAACTGTAACAGGTCCAATTCTGTACAATGAAGACATTGAATGAATATGAATTGTTTTAAAAAAAAATACTTTTGATTCTTGATAAGGACCAAAACCTATAGGGTAGTTCCCGTTGACTTACGAACATAAAATTTGGTAAGAAGCATGGTCCTATAGCACATATATAGGGAAAAATCTGAATCCGATCAAAAATTTTCAGAAAAAAAATAGTTTTTGATGCTCGTCATGGACCAAAACCTGCAGGATCTACAAATAAATACTTAATAAAAAATAAATACCTAATAATAAAACTGAAACAGGTCAAATACTGTACAATGAAGATATTTTGTTTTTTTTTGTGGTTTATTCACAAAAAACTGTGGTACCTACTTTTGATTCTTGCTATTCACCAAAACCTATATAGGGTAGAACCCGTTGACCTAGAATCATAAAATTTGGTAAGAAACAAGGTATAGCACAAATATAGGGAAAAATCCAAAAACCGTTAATTTGTATATTGTTAATTTGTTTTCACAAAAAAAATTGGTTTTGACTCTCGCCATGGACCAAAACCTCTGTAGGTTTTGGTCTATGTCATCTACTTCCCGTTGACCTAGAATCATAATATAGTCCGACTCGCACTTGGTTTATTTCTCTCTTTGTCCATTTTTTCTAAATTGTTCATGTTGCCACTAAAGTATTCCCTTAACATATCATCAATCATCATCCATAGTCCACTGCTGAACAAGGACTCCCTTAAGCGCCATAGAGCCCATAACATATGATTAAATATCTACTAAACTATAAATACGGTAAAAATTTATGCTACGTTAAAATTTTCAATAAGAACTAAAATAACAAATGGCGGAATAAGAAACATAGCTGTGGGCACAACCTACCGCCGCCTTGCAGCTAAAGCCTGCTGTCGGAAAGAAGCCGACTATTTCCGACCAATTCAGCTAGGCTTTGGTTCGCGAGGCGGATGTGAGGCCGCAGTACATTCACTTCGTACATTTTTAGACTAAAATTATGGGGAGGTAATTCTGAAAGTTGACATCAAAAACGCCTTCAATTCCGCAGACAGGCGCCTGCTAAAAGAAATTAAATACAAAATTCCAGAAATTTACCCTTTTCTTTGGCAATGTTATGGTTCACCGTCAAAATTAATTTACAGGAACAAAGTAATTTCGTCCGCAGTTGGCTGTCAGCAGGGCGACCCACTTGGTCCGGCCATATTTAGCCTTGCCATCCAACCAATCATTCAATGTCTCCAATCCAAGCTCAATGTTTGGTATTTGGATGATGGAAGATTAGGTGGAGAGGTGAACACAGTTTTTGATGATCTAAAAATCATCACAGACGAATTTCAAATAATAGGTTTGGAATTAAATTTTTCAAAATGCGAGCTTTTTATTTCGGACTCTTGTGTAGACAAAAACAATATCATTGGAAAATTCAAAAGTTTAGCCCCCAACTTTACAGATGTAGATTAATCAGACATCCGTGAGGGCAGGCGCGGCGGCAGATTTGGCCGAAGATCTCAAGAGGCTCAAATATGCAGGTCTCGACAGAGCCTACACATTTGCTCCTCTTGGAGTCGAGACCCTAGGTCCGTGGGGTACCGAGGCTCTACGGGTTTTTAAAAAATTATCAGAGCGTCTGGTCGAAGCAACGCGTGACCCGAGAGCTGGTCAGTATCTGGCACAGCGCATCAGCATTGCCATACAGCGGGGCAATGCAGCCAGCGTCTTGGGGACGCTTCCGACTGGTATTGATATGGATCATTTGAGCTACCTGTAGATTGTTTGCAACAGTTTTCAATTAGCTCAATTGTTTCAATTGTAAATACTACTAATTATATTATAATTTTCTTTGTGAATAAAGGCTTCTGCCCTTCCAAAGAACAAATTAATTAACAATCAATTAATTAATTAACTCACAATTAATTAATCAAAAATGTACAGTATTAAGGAATGAAAAGTTTTATTAAATGTAGAAATAAATATCTATCATATGATAATGTTTCTTGATTTACTAAATTTCTCAAAGTTCGGAGATTCGAAGGGACCTACTATTAAAAAACTACGCAGCCTAGAACACGTTTCAAATGGTCCTAAATTGGAATGTCAGTGGCGGTTAGAAGTGGTGACCTAAATTCTAAAGACAATGTCTTGCAGCCATTCATGGTCATTACGACCTTTTTCAAATTTATTATTATTTGGGTCCTAGGTTCAAATCTACAAAGTCATTTACACTTAATTTTTACCCTTATTTTGAGGCTTTATATATTTTATCTATTTAATTAGAAAATAAAACAGCAAAAATAAATAACATAATTTATTTTAACACTAGTATAAATTATAATATTAAAACAATTTTTCATATATATTCTATAATATTTCGCTTATACATAGCGTGTAGCTAGTTCAGTTATAATGCTGAGCTGAAAAATTAAATAAAATTTACTATTTCAATCGTAGTATACTTGAAGCGAGTATGATCTTTAAGGTATGTCTCCAATTATGACCGCAACTGTACCTGCATATTTTCAATGTAACAATGTAAATCGTAGTTCATAATATTTTAAGTTGATATCCACGTTCATAGGCTTTCGTCCACCAGTGGACCATTAAAGGCAGTTGAGGTGAGGTCTGCTGACATAATGGAACAACGGAGGTTTCGTTTTGATGTAACCCACCTCTTCCTTTACCGAGCGAGAGACTTGGTCGTATTAACTTCCTTAAAGTTACAACTACACTCACAGAACTCGAAAGCACAAATCTTAATACTCGTAAATCAGCAACTAACTCAATATGGAATCGATTCTTTAACACCTCCACTGCGATCAATGATCCGCTTGCTAAACTTGGCAATTATGGCAAAACCTTTAGTCCTCAAACAAGTAGTTATGTCATATTTCCCAAGTCAGGCAATTTGAGCAGAGGACATATTTGTGCTTTAAGGAAAAAATAATAATAAATAATAAAACTTTTTTTGGCAATAAAAATTCTTCCATTTCTTTACTAACAAAGAAAATTACAATCAAATAATAGAAACAAATTAGAATTGAAACAATTGAGCTAACTGCAGACTGTTGCAAACAATCTACATGTAGCTCCACTGATCTATCTCAATACCAGTCGGAAGCGTCCCTGAGACGCTGGCTGCTTGCTCCGCTGTATGGCAATGCTGATGCGCTGCGTCAGATACTCACCAGCTCTCGAGTCGCGCGTCGCGTCGACCAGACACTCAGATATTTTTTTGAAAACCGGGAGACCCTCGTTACCCCACAGACCTAGAGTCTCGAATCCAAGGAGAGCAAATTTGTGGGCTCTGTAGACCTGCCTATATTTGCTCATATGCTGTGCGCATATGCGCAAATAGACACCTTGCACCCAACTGAAGACATGTTACGGCACGGAAAGTTACGAGATCCATTAAAGTGCCAGTGTTATATGAAGGAAATGCTTGCAGCCAATGTCCTGATTCCCATTTAGAAACGGCCAGGAGACGGGAACGATCCGCAGAGCTGGAGCACGTTTGAAACAAACAATTCCGCGATAATTAAACTACTAATATTCAAAATTACCTTAACAAGTAAATCTGATGAAATAGTATAAGGTAAATGGTAAAATCAGAAAATAGTCTAAACTAGAAATGTAATCTTCTGGTATTGAGTGCGTCGGAGTTCTTACCAGAACTTGCACGACTTGGTCCTCCCAAGTCGTGCAAGTTCTGGTAAGAACGCTGTACGAGTCATAGGGGACCAACGAAGTGAGGTGGTTCGGGAGTTGCAATTTACATGAAATTGAACCCTCACCTGATTTAGTTATCTTGAGGTGGACCACGGAAAGAAAAAAATGGCCCTGGTATAGCCAGGTGTACCATGTAGGTGGACCACGAGTAGGGACCAGATTTTTTCAGGTACCGATTACCTAGTCGATTCTAACCTCGATTTTTCACCATTTTTAAAGGAAGGTAATCTCGTAGAAAACATCTTTAAAAAAAATTAAATTTGGTCTGATGACAGTTTATGTATGTATGTCCTTCATACGACCCAAACTTTTATAAAACCAATAGCTGCATGCTGAAAATTAGGAAAAATTTAATAATTATTTCAAGTAATCTTACAAAACGTGAGTTAGGACGGAGGAAGGCAAAATACGATTGGGAAATCACGAAATCTTAAAAACTGCTACAAATTGGTTTTATGTTAAACTTCATTATCAAAATGATTCATACATATACATAGATACTTCCCGACGTCCAACTTCCACACCAACCAACAGACACCCTGTAGGGTGTGTCGTAAAGATTGGAAATATGATCATAAAATTAAAAATTGTACCCGTTGAAAGTCTCACGGTTTTCGAGTAATTGGACATTTTTAAAATTTTAACTTTTTACCCTCGTCTGTTCTTTTCGATGCCAAGGTTACCAATCAAGATATATTTTCAATATGTTTCTGCAATAGCTTTCTTGGATAACTGTGCTATCAAATGCTAACTGCCATTTGTGTGCCAAAAGAACACTTTCTTTAACCGCATGATTAACTACCCGTAGCCGGCTTGACCACTCTTTACGACACACCCCGTCTATCTACAGGGTTATTGGTAATTTACTGACACTGCTTGAACTGCAGGTTCAGCCCATCACCACGAACTCGTTCGTGAAGACACCATCTTAATTCCTAAAATTGGTGGATAAGTAATAATATTAGTAGGTACCTATTAAAAGGTAACTAGTAAATAAAATCAGTCATTAGAGGGCTTTTATTTCAAACTAAACTTAAAAACGGCTCTGCCCTGAATTAGTGTATGTGTGTGTGCGCTCGGCTACTCCCAGCCAGACTGATGCCGTTTAAATAAATCATCGTTCATAGATGAAAAAAAGCCAACGATGATAGATAATGTAGATTTTAATGGGAGTGGTATATCGGTCTTTGGTAATTTATTGGGTTTCGGACAATATTTTATGGAAGGTATACATACAATTTTAAGTATTAACACCTCTTCACGATTGTGTTCGTGATGATGGACAAAACCTGCAGTTCACGCAGTGTCAGTTAATTTATCAATAACCCTGTATATCTATGAAATAAGTAGGACTTTGTATCTTTCCTTTTCGTCGCCAACGCCAAATCGACTCGGCCGGCCCTTGGTCCGTCGGATATTACAGTTATATTGGCTCTTAACTCATAGACGTCTGTAATATCCGGGCTAGACGATTTCAGCAATCAACTGTACATCGGAAATTGAGCATTTTCTACAACTTACAAATACGTTAGGCGTCTGTTCACCGATCTCAAAACGTCACACGGAGCCCTAAATTTTATGTAGGCAGTGTACCTTACCTAATGGTAATAAGGTAGGTATTAGTAACATAAGGCCAAAACAATACTCTGGTCAGAAGGTAGAATAATTACATTAGGTAACAAGCAACAATGCTTATCGGCTTTCATTCAGCATGACCACTGGTCATTGCATTTAACGCAGCTCTTTGGCGTTAATCACATGAACAAGTTTATGGCGATACAAATCTCGCGTGGAATTGCATGTGACTTTTAACGACACCAATACAAGAACACCGAATATGGGCAAAAATTTCAACATCACTCAAACTAACATAGACATAATTTTTTTGACTTAGTCGTCAAAAAATTTATGTCGAGGTAATTGCCGCTAAGCTGCATTTTGTTTATAGCGGTCTACTATGGTATCTCGTCTACATAGTTCAAGGCTTTTTCTTTCGACTATGGGTTTTTAGACTCGAGAGTATAGAACCTTATTCCGTATTGGTATTTTTTTATGTGGTTAAATGAAATGTCACTCATTTAATTTCTTTATATTTTGTGACAGTTAAAGAACTTAAAAAATCGAAATATTTATAATAAAGTAAAGGCTTTAATATAAACAACTGTTTCAAAATGTTAAATATGGAAGAGTAATGAAGATGAAAAGGAAAGAAAGATTTTAAAGTGGCATAATATATCGCATATAAAATGGTATTACCGAATTCAAAAATAACTGCCTGCTATTTTTCCTTGACAAAGTCTGTATAGAAAAAAGATGAAAAACTAGGTCTTACAACCACAACGTAAGAAAAAGAAATAGTGCGTAAGCCGCTAATCTGCCGCTATTGCCGACCTAATACATAAATGAAGCGTTCATAAACAATTTTCTGAATTCTATTGAAACACCTGAATTCAGGCAATTTCAAATATTATATGACTCGGCAATATCTTTGTGGTCCTATTGCAATAAGCTGCTCAGACGAAAGACACTGGAACTACAAATTGTGCTCAATGCTTATGTGCCCCCAAAATTCAATTCAATTCGTTTATTTCGGCTTAATATACATAGATACATATTTCAGCCATTGAATAAATAATTAATTAAAAACATCTTAAATTAATGGGACATACGATCTTCACAAGCGCATGGCACTAAGTGCGTCCAGTGATTCATGAAAGCGCAGTCCGTGTTCGTTCAGCCTTCCTGCTATACTAAATTTCAGATAGCTACTGGTACCGCCGCTAACCCGGCGCATCAGGATGCTTTCTGTTGCGGATGATTGCGTAAAAGCCATCAAATTTGGACTCTGCAAACATCCCGGAAGCGCTACAGAAGCGGGGCAGTCTAGCACTCTGAATACGGTATTATACTGGACGCGTAAAGCCTACACTGATTTATTTTCTGCAGAAAATACCTTTACCTTTACAAAAGTA
This sequence comes from Eupithecia subumbrata, assembly GCA_949316285.1. NCBI lineage: Eukaryota > Metazoa > Arthropoda > Insecta > Lepidoptera > Geometridae > Eupithecia > Eupithecia subumbrata. Next base: position 7,651,418 of record OX438642.1, on the reverse strand, counting down.
ACTAAGAAAAAAAAAGTACCTTCAATTTCAACAGCAGGAAAAGAAACTATAATTTTTTTTACCGTAAAATACGAAGAAAAGCTAAAGAACTGAGCGAGAAAATAATTACACCACAGGAATTTTTGGTACGTATAATACAGGGTTATTGGTAATTCATTGACACTGCGTGAAATGCGGATTCTGCAAATCATCATGAACACATTCGTGAAGACGCCAACGGTTTCAATTCTTAATGTTTCTTGTAAATCACCTCTGATGCAAAATGACAAAACACTTTAATCTTGAACCCAATGAATTGCTAAAGAGCGATCTTCTACTCCCACACACACTGTCAATTCAAAGTAGATCCGTTTTTCAGTAAAATTTCAAATAAAGCTTCTCAAATGAAAGATTATTGAATGGAACCTACTCCAAAACCAAATTTAAGACGTGGCATCATCACAAAGGTTTTCGCGATGATGGGCAAAACTTCCAGTTCACGCAGTGTCAGTGAATTACCAATAAACCTGTATTATATTCATTTAACAGACGAGGGGCAAACACAATTTTTTGTTCATGCATATGGATGCATGAACATCTAAACCTTAGTAAAAGTTACTTATTGAAATAAACCAATGGAATTTGACAATGCTACACTGTCAAACTGTTTTATCGACAATTTCATATTTGGACTAAGTGTAATTACAGACGAATTGCTACATAGACGAACTTTTGTTTGGATAACTTGCAAATATGTCAAGATCTCATAACATCCTGTAGACAAAATGATTTTAAGACGAGTTACTTCATAGACTGAGAGACGTACTGTTTTGACTGCCTGAAAAGGACCACGGATGAGCACTTTTGTATGAAGACTGGGCCCCGTTTTCAAAGTTGGTCCAATGAAATATATGTAACTTTATTTCATTCTATCACAGCTAAGTACAAATCTAACACAAAAGTGGTAATTTGGTGCTTGTTAGGTAAAAGTTCAGGCTTGCTAAATAACATAAATAAATATCATGTCATTCAGTACCTAGCCATTGTAGGTAAATAGTTATTTTAGGCATGCCGCAAACCACAGTGGTAGGTTAGGTAGTTACGTTATCCCTGAGTGCTATAAGCTATGTGTAAACATCGACAACGTAAGCTCGGCTATGTTGCTTTTAACCAGTCACCATCACCCTCGCCTTAGGGACTAGATAGACGCATTAGTTTTGGTTATGTGCCGCGCGGTTAGCTCACTTTCGAAACGAAAATAAATACGTTGATTTAGAAAGCAATCTCAAGAGCTCTTCGTTTTTGCGTTGTCTGTTTTATATGGCCAAGCATGGTTGGTTAATTAGTAGGATAAGACTTACTGCACAACACGCCCCCATTGCTGCATCTCGGCACTTCTACGTATATAAATTACGATATTTCAATACAATAAATAAACTAGCTCTCAAAAGATTTAAAAAAGGTTACGGACGCTGTAAAAATACAAGGAGTGTCCTACGCCAGGATGGGAAAAGGCCGACACAGTTTTCAGACAGTTTCTTGAAGAAGCAAATGATGTGTCTGGCAACTAGATGCCGAAATTAGATGCCCCAGAATGGTCTTAAAATGAAAAAAATAATTAATATCTATATATATAAAAGAAAGTCGTGTTAGTTACACTATTTATAACTCAAGAACGGCTGTACCGATATGGCTGAAAATTGGTGGGTAGGTAGCTTGGAGCCAGGAGACGGACATAGGATACTGTTTAGCCCGTTCGACAGCGTTCCCGTGTGACTTGAGTCAGTCACTATAAAACGTGGTATAACAAAAAAAAATCGGACTTGGGATAACCAAACGCAAATGACAGTTATGTAATGGACGTATGGATGACGTATGGATGCCGGGGGGCCGATTCTGTAGTATATTTAGTATCAGCATTTGCACCCGTGCGAAGCCGGGGCGGGTCGCTTGTATATATATATATAAACAGAATAGACCAAAACAGAGACTAACCTGATTAATCTGCTAAAAGTATAATATCCGCATTTACAATTGAAACAATTGACTGTTGCAAACAATCTACAGGTAGCTCATATTATCCATATCAATACTAGTCGGAAGCGTCTCCAAGACGCTGGAGCATTGTTCCGCTGTAAGGCAATGCTGATGCGCTGCGCCAGATACTGACCAGCTCTCGGGTCATAATGTCATAAGTATAATAAAATCAATGTCATAAGCGTAAGTACTATTTGTACATTTCTTAAAACCATTTACGAATTTAAGTACCCACTTTGTCTAGTACACAATAGACTAATTTGAATCCTGTGTCTGTGAAGCAGCCTATCGATCAAACTAACGACAATTCTTCTCAAAAATGGCTATTTTTAGAAACCAGTCCAACAAGTCGGTCCCTGTCTGGAGCCGAATAGCTTTTGGAGGTGAAACGTGCCTGAACGAGATGGATAGAACCTTCTAATGAGTAGAAATAGGATGGACGATTCGCGAAATTCTTTCGTGCCAATACCCGTGGAGACTCCCAGAGGCCCTTTTGTCCGAATATGCGTGAACAGTTATAATTAGGGCGGGCTCACTGCGCCCGCGCATATTCGTATTCAAATTCAATTCACATTAAAAAGCTATCATATTCAAATTGTACATAATATGAAATATTTAAGTACATAATTTTTGTCAAGAAAGAAGTACATTAATTACTGACCTCGCCTAGTAAGAGTTGGATAAAGGCAAAAAAATTATGACGCATGACTTATCAAGTTATCACACCGTTAGATGCTTCTTAATCGAAAGTAATACGACCCTACATGAGTCCTAACTCAAGGGATTACTGCAGTTTGAAAAGGAGTAGCCTCTAAACCTTTACAGGTGTTAGCAGTGCCTAAAAGCGCCGTATAAACTTTCACAAAAAGAAACTAGCTAGAAATTTATTAAATAAAACCAGCCAAATTCTGCCGTTAGCACACCGTCACCGGCAAGCGGCCTCACCTTCTAACAATTTGGCAATGTCAAATACGACCGCTCACTAACTTTCACTTCATACCATTAGGCGGACGGCCGTGGAAAAATGTAGCGATAACCATCTTCAAACTAAGTTAAAAATTAAAATTGACTAGGTACTTAAAAGTTATAAATATATTCAATAAGTAATTAGAAAAAAATTGCTTCTGCGAATAAAACATAGCCTTTTGGCACTTAGGGAGAATATCGCTTTTTCGTCATTCCTCATTCGCTGAGCGTTCATAAAAAGTTTAGGTAAAAAATGTTAGGTGTTTAAAGCAGGCCTACAAACATGTTTGGAATCTAAGTACAATTCAGGGCCAAAAACAAGGGGACAATTCTAAAATTATGATTTTGAGGGTTCCATCGTCAAAAAAGAATCCATATTCTTCCTTGTACCTATTTACTTCTAGCAAAATAGATGCATGTCATTTCTCTATTTTTCATAACAGGTAATTTGCCAACTTCACATCATAGTCGAAGTTAATAAAAAGGAAGAAATTTAAAAGATCATAACCTAAGTATGTATGTAACTATATAACAAAACAACGACACGACCAGACGCGAAGTTGCACTGATCGCTTATGTAGTAAATTTAAATTTTGTAATTTTGTAAATTGTAAATTAAACAGCTGGTTTAAGCAAAATGTTAGCCTAAAAATGTCTCCGATCCATATCAGAGGGAAAAAAGGCGGAACAAACAATTAAAAAAATAAGTTAATAAAATGGCTGATTTGGCGTTCTCATGATATCAACTCTTTTTACGGCGGAAGTATTACAAGACGAGACCATCCTACTAATATTTTAAAGCCGAAAGTTTGTGAAATCTGAATTTTTGTTACCTAAGACCTCCAAAACTACTGAACAGATCAAGATGAAATTTAGCGTACGCTTAGAGCAAAGCCTAACTTAGATAATACACTACTTATTATACCGAAAATACGCGTGAGAAGCCGCGGGCAGAAGCTAGTATATTATATACCTATATCATAACTTTGAATTTATATTAATGTTTATATTTGGACGCTTGTAGCATTCAATTAGTAAAATAATTTTCAAATTTCCCTTACAACAAACAAATATTACCTCATAACCTAAATAACGATATTAATGTATTTAAACAAGCTGAACCGATACCTTACAAGTGCGTGTGTGACCCGCCAAACGTGAGTGTGTGTGTTGCGCGCTGAAGGGTTTCGGACGTTTATCAATTTAACATAAACTGCATATACTAATACTTCATACTATCATAACATACTAATATTATAAAGCCGAAAGTTTGTGAAATGAGAATTTTTTTTTACCGACTGATCGTCGGTCGTCGCCAAAACTACTGAACAGATCAAGATGAAATTTTCGCACATTTAGAACATAGTCTAACTTAGATAATAGACTACATTATATCGAAAATATGCGTGCAAAGCCGCGAGCAGAAGCGAGTTATTATATTATAAGCCGAAAGTTTGTGAAATCTTAATTTTTGTTATCGACGATCTCCAAACTACTGAACAGATCAAAATGAAATTTGGCGTACGTTTAGAGCAAAGCCTAATTTAGTTATTAGGCTACTTATTATACCAAAAATAAGCGTGCGAAGCCGCGGGCGGGCAGAAACTAGTTTAACATAAACTAACTCTACAACAGATATGTACAATAACTAAAATACGTAAATCTACTTCTGTTGTACGAGTTTACCTACCTAGTCATATAAAAAATATTAACAGAGAATGGCATGGCACTGGCGGCCCCGACGGATTTTATAGTCGTTGTAATAATAGGTAAGTGAAAAAAAATTGTAATCTAGATTTTAATAATTAATTGTGATTACTGTTTTATCAATTCCTCTTAGTCAGAGCTATTACTAAAATTATTTCTTTCTTTTTCGATTGTAAAGCATCCGTCGCCGTCGCGGGCTTATATTTTTTTTTATTATGATTTTTATTATGCTTATGATGTCACTTTTTATGAAAATGGTATATTATGTGGATATCCTAATCAAGGTATTTGAGGATGGCGATCATTTTTTTTTTTTCTTGCACTCGTTATTAATCTCTAATTTATTAACTCGTTAATTTATTAAGTAGGTAAGTAACTTACTTAATAAATTTCAAGTATTGAAAAAAACTTTTTAAAACAAGTTCATCTACTAGGTCCAAAGCGCCTGGGAAGACAAATCCAACGAACCCAAATTCGACGTGGTAACGTCGTTTGGTTTAGAACTTCCTATGGCCACCTTCTGTCTCCATCATCAGACCAGCTCGGTGGTACAATAACATTGCGTTGTCACCGAACTTAAATTGGTATTTATGTATATAATGTTTGCCAAATTTCAGCTCAATCGGTTAAGGTTAAGGTCTAAATAAAATACATAACACTTTATTGCACACCAAGAAAACAAAAAGATCAAGAACAAAATTAATAATTTGTCATACCCCGGACAGAATTTCAGTGTTCTTCCATATGGTTAAGAACACTCGGGATAAAATTATCTATGACACAAAAAAACTAAACGAAAATCGGTTCATCCGTCTGGGAGCTACGTTAAAACAGACAGATACAAAGACAGACACGTTAAACTTATAACACCCCTCTCGTTTTGCGTCGTGGGTTAAAAATACTGGAAAAGAGAGATCCAGACACTAAAATTTTCAAGATTTGTCCCACGCATACTCACAGGCCAGGTTAAATAAACGCTTGTAAAAAGACCGACAGCGCGAGACCATAATAACCATAATACAATTTTTTTTGGAATGTTCTTTAATTTTCTTTCTCGTTCACCCGACTCACCACCCTCACCACACTCAAGCGACTCTATTTTCCATTGGGAACACTTTTCCCATTGATAGTACCTGACCACATGTCGGCCGCGTATGACTTAATTGGCAACGAAAAAGTGCCCGCGCGGGCGTTATGCGAAAAGCGAGGTATAAATCGTCTCGTCTAGGTAAATTGGACAGCTTCAATCATGCAAATCATCATTAACACCAAGGTGAGTGAGTCGTAGATATTTACAGTAACTTAGGTAACTAACTAAACTAACTACGTTAGTGAAAAGTTCTACGATTTACGACCAACCAAAATAATTAACGATAATTTAATATGGGAAATAGTTTCTCATAATGTTTGTCCTGTTGTTTGGTCTTTGTTAATAGTGTACCAACTAGTGATGCCACGAGTCTACTCAGTTTGCACATGATTAGGTAGTTGTATGTATGTCTCAGCAGCTTACTTATATTTTATTTCCATTTTAGTTATTTCCCCCATAATTACCCGATATCTCCATACTGTGTATCATTTTCATCTTCAAAGGAGATCATTAAAATGGAACAACATAAACATGGCTACGAAGTAAATACACATTTGCGTCGCGGGTCGTTGAATAAAAGAAATAAATACGTCTTATTTTAATATATACCTAGTAAAATCCAAAGACATATTATAAAATTCATACTTATATAATTTGAGCGTGCGAAGCCGCAGACAGCAGTTAGTTTACTATATAGGGTGGCTTTTTAAGATGGGAGAGAATGAAAGGCCTCATGACCTCGATTTATGAGGAAACAAAAACTGCATAATATTCAGATTTTTTGATAATCTTTTACCTACTATTACAGGAAATCGGAACGATTGATAGAAAATAAAAAAAAAATTCACCCTGTATATTTGCATCATCGGATTCAATCTTTGCAAAGAAATACGTTGTTGAAAATGAAAGGAAATGGCTATTTATAACAATTTTAGTATGAATAATTCCCATACTAAGTATCAATGTGAAATTTTTAAATAATCTCTCGAACCCACTTGAGGGCTTGCCGCTAGCCAGGATACTTATCCTGTATTTTAATAGGGCTAATTCTCGAAAATACATCTTTTCCTAATTACTTTTTTAAATTTTTAATGAAAAAATCCGTAATATTTTTTTATAAATAATGTACCTAATCACTTTATTTTTTCGTCATAAATCGAGGTAATGACTTCTTTCACGACTTTCTCTCATGGTTTCGGATTTGGCCTTCCACTCACATCGAAAAAAAGCCAATTATTACTGAACGCATAAGACAGCTCACGATTCCGACGTCGTCAGCACATTCGACGCTGACTTTTCGGATGACGTAATCATTACACATTTATTAAAATCTGTGTCCGAAGAACCTGGCTTTTCAGCCGAAACCGGAACCAAACCTTTGTAAACTTCATTTAAATCATCGTAAAAACTGGTGAATTTTACTCCAACGCAAAACTCTTTTTGAATATTATAGGTTTAATGTGTCCAAGTCCATCTGTGTACATCATAGCTTGCATGTGCATGAACCGATTTTAGGGTTCCGTAGTCAATAAGGAACTCTTATAGTTTTGCCATGTCCGTCCGTCTGTCTGTCGGTATGCCCGCGGCTAAGCTTAGCAAACAGCTTTAATAGTAGGTACTACTAGTCTCTGCTAAGACTAGTAGGATTAGTTAACTGTTTTTAACATGGTTAATAATCGTGTAAAATATAAGGGGTAAACTTCAGGGGTGATGTTATATTCGTCTAGCCCATGGTGCTAGAAGACGAATGAAACATTGTTAGATGGCAAAGAGACTGATTGACTTCAAAAAATATCACCCTTAATATTTAGCAAACGGATCCCTGAATCGTATCATACAATCCCTGAAAAGTAGCCCGTTCGATTCAGAGATTCCGTTCGATTAGGGTGATATTTTTTTGAAATCAAGTCTCTTTGCCAGCTGAACGCTTGTTTTTGTAAATGTGGAAAAAATCCCAGTTGTACTAAATGTAACTAAATAATAAGTGAAACTATCACAGCAAAATATTGGCGGTGATAGTTTTCCTTCTTTTTCCGCTTTACTAGTTATCGAGTAATAGTCGATCGATTCATACAATGTACTTTTAGGTAAAGACTTGGTAAAGGAGATTATTTTATTTGTACAAAATATTTTTTTTACATGGCAGAAGCCTTTATTCGCAAAGAAAATTACAATAAAATTATAGAAATAAATTAGAACTAGTATTTACTATTGAAACCATTGAGCTAACTGCAGACTGTTACAAACAATCTACAGGTAGCTCAACAGATCCATATCAATACCAGTCGGAAGCGTCCCCAAGACGCTGGCTGCATAGCCATAGCCCCGCTGTATGGCAATGCTGATGCGCTGTGCCAGATACTGACCAGCTCTCGGGTCAAGCGTCGCTAAGACCAGACGCTCAGATAGCTTGAAAAATAAATTGATTTTACTTGTGTAAAACCGGTAAATAGATAGAAAAAAATGAACCGCGCAACTACATAACCTTCTGGCTTTATTTGGCTTCACACGCACTAGGCCGGTTTCAATATATTTTATTTTGAAAGCCCAGCTTTCTAACGGATGAGAAGGTTTTTTTAAAGGTGACTTCGTGTGATGAGAACGGGTGCAGCCGAATTCATGATGGTTTGAAGTTAGACTCTCAGGGGTCAAGGCCATGGACCATCAATTAGGAATGTGATTAGCAAAAAACAGTCACATATCGATTGAAATTTGTGTCCAGAAATCAATTTTTGGTTTTTCTCAGATTTATACGCATGCAAATAATGCAACTTTGCATAGGTAAACATCAAAATTATGATTCCTTCTATTAGTTTCAGTGTTAACAAATTGCTAGAGACTCAGATGTACCGGTCAGTTTATTTCACTATTATTTAGATGTTTAGAATAAAGAAGAATCGAACAATTTCTGGCTTTATGTTTGGTACCGTGCTTGCCTGCAATCTTGCACTATATTTTGTGTGAATGAGTTAGAAATCATAAAACATTTATCTTGATTTTTACGGAGAAAGAGCAGATTAAAGGTTCAAAATGCTCTCAATATGTGGATATTCAATAAGGTTCGGCACCGCGGAAGGTTCCGGACCGCGAGAGCCGCTGGGTTCAACTTAACCTGGTGGAGAACTCATCTTAGTAGCAAAGCAACATGTTGTAAACCTCAATACTACTACGAAACACATAAAATAGGTACAGCCTCAAGCTAAAATACCTACAAAGCTATAAATATAGATAGATCCTACACTGTAATTGTTAAGTAGATAACGCAGTATAATGACCACAGAAAAACCTACAAAGTACAGTGACGAATATACAGTTCGGTATGGCAAACCGTAATAGGTATGATGAAAATGATCGGTGCATCCATTGTGTTGCAAACCTTCTAATGATGTGAGACGTGAATGGTCTATTGCAGTAATAGGTACATATCCCACCAAACACAATGGTATGGAATCTGGGCCTAGTTCGGCTCATGGCTTCACTGTTTAAAGAGTTTCAGATTGAGATTTTAGTTGCCAAGTTCAAAAGCAGTTAACTTATCTTAATTTATTATATTATTACTAGTTTTGGCTCGTCAAAAAGTATGTTTTCTTATGCCACGGTAACCACGTTTTAAGTCATGGGTACTGCTACCTAAAAACTTGGTCTCTATTTGTACTTATTGGCGCTACTGTGAGACAGAATCAATAGACGCATTGTATTGTATTAGGTGTTATCACAAAATATAAAATAGCATTGTTTTCTACGTATTCACGCTCTTTGGCCTAAATGCCATCGATCGCTTCTCGAAAGTGGAATGCTAAAAATAGGTCCAATTAGGTCCACCCACCTCAGTCATAGTCGTTCGTGTTTCGCGTGTTTATTGTTGTCTCGGTCGCACTTCGGTATAGGTACGTCTTTCATGTTTGTTGTTCATTACATCGGCATATTGCAAAAGATTGGAAATTCTTCTTGGTCTTTGCGTTCAGTTGAAAAACAAAACAGGCCATTTGTTGAGAATAGCGCTGGGTGAACGGAATTTAATTTATATCTATGCTAAATGCGTGTGTAATTTATAGTCTGCGAAACCCGTCAAAAATAAAAAAAACTCTTCGGGCAACACTGTCTTTTGCTACACCACGCACCCGTAATTTATTCCTCGATTATCACTAAACATTCGTCCTATCGTGTCGGATTAGTCGAAAAATAATCTATACTAATATTAATATTAATATTATGAGGTGGATTTTTTTTTATTTTTGTACGTTTGTAACGAATAAACTCAAAAACTACTAGACCGATTTCCCTGAGTAGCATAGGCTTATAATATAAGAAATAAATTAGGGATCCCTACTAAAACGTCAATAATGTAACCCAAGGAGTAAAAAAATAATCCATAAAATGTCTTTCATCGCATGCGCTGCGGAAACTACTGATGACAGAAAAAAAATGTTTTACAATATTAAATAACATATCTACAAAACAACTTCGCAATACCATATGTCGGAGGGGGAGCGGATATCTTCGCAGACATCCTCCTGCAAGTTATGATTCTCAATAGAAATGAAAATTATTCTCTCATACCACAAGAAACCTAACTAGGTTGGTTGATATCTGGAAATAGTAAAAACTTCAATAACCAACACAGAATTGTACTCACCACATGCCATGCAAAAATAGAAATAGACACAGAAATCATAAGATTTTGGGAACTTGAACAACATATGAAAAGGTGGTAATGACAAACATAGAAAGGCAATGTGTACGGTGCAGCGCAACCGTGCATTTAGGTATAAGCTAGCATAATAATGTAAAATCATCAATATTATTAAGGTCAATTGTTACACGCGCCTTCCACTTACATTATTGCATCAGTTCACGTTTTCACCCCATCATGGTAGGCGCGTGCTCAAATATCAATTTATATATTATATCAATATAAGAGGTTTTATCATATTATACTCTTATCATTTATATCACGAAAGGTGTCCCGTACACAATGTGAAAATCATTTTAAAACCACTCATAAAAAAGTAGATCGGATATATAAAGTGAACTTACTTTCCATCGTGTATCTTTTAAACCTAGGTGAATCAGAAAACAACCGCCTAACCGCCATATAAAGAAATTTTGCCAAAGATCTTAAACTTCATTGTCTGCTACTTACCTCATCACATCACGCAGTGATCAATGAGCATATCACCACCAAGCTTCGTGTCATCTTCGACACCTCCGCTAAGACTAGCAATGAGAAATCACATAACGACAACCTGATGATTGGTCCCACTCTATAGGGTAATCTGAGGGAAATAACATTGATATGGAGAAGACATCCGTCATAGATATATCAGTGATATTCGTCAAATGTACAGACAGATAACCATCAACAACAGGGACAGAGACTTCCAACGAATAGTTTTGAAATGGGAAAAAGATGAAACGAAACAATGATATAGAATTAAAAATGTACTCAATGTGCCAATGAAAGACATCTATGCTTGGACCGATGCAACAATTGTCCTAGTATGGTTACAAAAACCAGCAAGTTACACCTTCGCGGCAAACAGGGTAACAGAGGTAACTAATTTTATTAATTCCATCATTCCATCATTCAGGTGGCATCACTTCGCGTCATCCGACAAGCCTGCTGATGTCCATCCACTCGAGCTCCAGTCACACGAGTTGTGGTGGCCCGCCATGGTACCAAGAAGATGTGAGTGACTTGATTTATTAATAGATGATGAAAAGAGATCCCAGGTGAAAGTGCAGTGTAGTGTAGATACAAAAATAGATCCCAATTCTGAAACTCAAGTAGACATTACTCAAAGACATTCAAATTTAAATAGGTAGATTAGTGAGACTATTAAGCTATTGTCTAAGATTTTATAACCGTTGTAAAGCCAAAGCCGTGAAGCAAAGATTACTTGTTTATGCTCCTTACCTGAGCTCTGTAGAAATGCAAGTTTCACTTAACTGCTTTATCCAGTTGTCCCAGGCATCTGATATCATAAATGTAAAAAATATTAAAAACCTTGTCCATTTGTTGATGATAAAGACAAAATAATGAAGGTTGGAGGCCGCATTCAAAATGCACAGTGTAAATTAGAAACTAAGCATCCCATTATTTTGCAAAAAACTAGTAGATTAGCTTACCTTAGATGATGTTACTTGTTCTTGATTTTATGCTAATATGTATATAAAATTTATACAGTCCATTCCCAATTAGCTATTAACTTATTTTATTATTTTATTACATTTCATTAGATCAGGAAACACGCCACAATCAATAGATTCATTAAATATAAAATAATGGTATCAATCACAGGTTTAATAATTGTAACGGAAATGCCCCAGAGATCTGCAGTTTTCTGTATATTTAAAAGTTTAAAGGCTTTTTTAATAAATGTTTCATCAACATGGCTGAAGTTAAATTTATTTTTACATTTAGATACATTTTCAATTAAATGACTCAGCAATTACTCGAGAAGAGTTTACACTTTGTAGTAGAGATTGGAATTTCAGTAAAAAGTTTTCAAATGCTTGGGCCACTTCAACATCATTTTTGATTGAGTAATCATTGATCTTTAAATTGTAATCATTAACGTACTTAATGACCTTTCCAGTCTCACTTTTTATTATATTCCAAGTTCAAAAATTCCTCTGAGTTAGCAACTAGGTCGAAACCTCTAAATGAATGTTTTGCTTTTATCCTAATACCTTTTAATCCTCTTATCTTGTCGAAGTTATTATCTAATATTGGAAAATAAATTTTGTTTTTGTAAAAAGAAAAAGCCGAACAACAAATAAAATTCTATAAATCATCTATGTCTACAGAACCGAAGCCGAGACAAAGCGGAGCCCATGGCAAATATTTTTCAAAAACAATGTCTTATTTTTGTTTTATATTTTCAGTTCCGTGTTTTGTGATTTTTTCCTAGTTCTTTGTAAATTCCGTCACCAGCACGTGGCTTTAGTGGCCAGGGTTTGGTCTCCGTAAATTTCCTCCCGGTGCCAACCGATGATTGCTGCTCTTTGTTCTCGAGTCTACGTGTGATCGGGATGCTGGCTTTTATTTCGGTCAACATGGCAATGCTGCCAGCATTCTGGCCACTCTGCATTTTGGAGACGGTTGATATTTTTAGTAGGTAGTTTTATTCTTTCCGTATAGTGTATACTTTGTTTAATTATGTTTTTTCTTATTAAGGTTACATTACCTACACCTATTGACGTAATCCGGTTTAAAGCTGAAGAACAAAGGACGTATGTACATCCAACACCGGTACCGCACAGCACAAAAATAGGTATTCAAATATTTGCTCAAACTCGTAATCTTTAGATACTTTATTTACATTTTTACTGTGACAAAAAAGCCTTACCGCAAGTTTCAAGCGAATGGCTCTCGAGGTGTCTGTTACTCTATGCCGTCAGTAAATATTAAATACATCTAAATAAAGTTACAGCTCACATTTTTGTGGTGTGCGGTAGTGGAGCGGGTCCAGACCTACAACAACCATTCTACCACAACTATGGTCTAGGTAAGATGGTCTATTTACAAAAACCAGCATAAGATTTAAAGAAATGTCAGATGTTTTTTTTAAAAATAACGTTCTTATAGGCTAACTACAAGAAAATACTGAAGAAAATCTTAGAGGCGGCGAAATGTTACCTAGTCACACTGATATACATTATGTCCAACCAGACACACACAGCAGCCATTCACCTAGAAGTTGAAGTTCCATCTAAATGCTCTTGAAACGAACGAAAATTTTCAAGTTGAAACTGAACGAACGACTCATACAAGTTTAATAGTTCTTCGAAACTCATTAGCCCATTCTATATCTACTGCAAAAATATTACGATGGCGGAAGCAATAATTAAACGAATGTTTCCTCAACCTCAACCGCCTATTTTGGTCCACTGCTGGACCCAGGCCTCCCCCTGATAAGCGCCCTATTGGCTTTTATCTCATGGGAGGCAATGCCCATAATCCCTACGATGTACATGCGGGTTGGGGATCGCAGTTCTGTGGTAGAATTGTTCTGCAGGGGGCGCTGCTACCCGCTCCCGGTTGACCTATCGTCTCTTACGACACCCGCGGGAAGAGTTGGGGTGTTGTAAATTCTAGGCCGGCACCACACAGCTAGAAAAGAATTTTTCAATCAAGTTTTATTGTTCTTCTAAACTCACTAGCTCATTCTTTGAGTTCCATTCCTGAATGTTTCCACTTGTGGTAACAGAATTTCAGTTTATTATTATATTAGAGCTCAAAGAACATCTTGAAAAATTTATGGTGATACCTTGAGTACTCCAGTAAGTAATAAATAAGTAAACAATGATTATTTTATTAAGTTCTAAAAATTATCCCTAAATTGGGATAATTTTTATATCATCTTGATAAAATGGCAGACAGTCTGGAATTAAATTTTCTCTGTCTTAATTGCAAAATCAAAAAAGTCACAGATAAAACCATTTTCACAAAATCTTATTTTGCTCTTCCGAAGAAGGGTCGACAAACGTTTCGTGTGGAAATTATCTTACCTAAGAAAGGAAAGTGTTTTAGCAATAATTAATTGAAATATCGAAATTAACAGGATAAAACATTATTTCCACCAAAACGGACAAGAGAAATGGCAAAAATAATATCTTAGCTTTGGTTTTCTTGTAATTCTTGGTTTATTGCGTTACCTATGTTTTGTCTGCCCCCGTGTTGTTGTTTATTATTACTATACCTTACTGTTTAATCGTGTTAGGAACTCGTTTTACTAAAAACCCTGAGAACAATTATGTACCCGTACTATCGTTACACACCTAAATTATTATATTACAAACAAAATAGGGTACTGTTTAACTGACAATTCAATTGGTGTACTACGCTCTGGCTAAATCTGTTGCTTCCTACTGCATAACTGCTTGAAAAACGATCATTCTCAAAGCAGAAAGATCCCAAAGAGCAGTTATTAAAGTTATGTTAAAAAAAACCCATCCTATTCCCTACTTCCGAACTCTACTACAAAGCATCCATCCATCCACCAACTATTCATCTTGCACACTATAAACCGCAAACATTCCATGTTTTCTTTTGATGCTGAAATATTCAACACCAAACGCAGACATGACAAGGTTTGCAAAATCGAACAATGTCGTACACAATGTACTGAGCGCCACTTTCACTGTAGGAGTTCAAGATATAACCGCCTAAATAAAGAAGTTGACATTTACCCCCTTTTCAAGTGTAAAAACAAATGTCTCGAATGGCTGCAGTCACTGACATATGAAAAGACGTAGGCTCTACTAAAAGGTGTAAAATGAAAGCAAATCCACAAAACAGAAAAACACTTACGCTTTCTCACACCCGGCTGCTCCTGTTGCCCGGACTCTTCAGAGACCGGTGTCCTCTGGAGCACCACTCTACACTTTGTCTCATGCATTCAATTTCATACACACACACACTAAAACAAACTCCTACACTTAGTCATACTTACGTACTCACCATGAATGACACTGGCTTTAGATTAATTAGCATAGGCTAAAGTTAGATTTTAAACAATAACAATAGTAGTTCTGTCTTGGTAAGTTTTGGTTCTGGTACTCTACACAATGTACTGGTTTGTGAGGAGGGCGTTGTCATTCTGCGACACAGTGTTAAACTTCTGCAGATGACATCGTTTCTCAAAACTATTTCTGTTCCATGTTTCTCCACCAATAAACGTTTTTTTACTTTTACTTTTTAATTAAAGAGTAAAGTAAAAATAAAAATCAACAACTTCAGCTAAATTTTGTTTTTACGATCTGCAGATATTTGTTACGGGTGCTCTGGGTATTTTCTGTGTATAAAAATATCTATCTATCTATGTAATAAAATATTTATATATGAATACAAAGTAATATAGTATTAATTAAGTATAGGTGATAATGGCCACAACACAAGCTCGCTTGCCTTGGGGCTAGATGATGATTGCTGTGCGAATTGTCCAGCATTATTATTATTTACTAGCTGTACCCGCGACTTCGTTCGCGATTGCCTTACCTGCCGACTAATTAAGTTCACATTTAACCACAGTCTCTCATAATATGAAACGCCGCCGTGCAAAAAATCGTGTAGGGTCTACGGGGGATAGCATGTTGTCATCTTCAATCCCATTCTTTATCCACACGACTTTTAGCTACGACTCGGCCAGCGTCAGTGTTACGAAGTGTCATACTCATGGTTCCGTTCAGCTGGGGCCCTATTCTGCTATACTAATCGCTTCACTATGACAGGGGACACAGAATGACACGTTTTGGTATTCCACTTTAGATGAAAGAAATTATGATGAATGCAGATGGAGAGACGCGCGTAAATAAATAAATAAATAAATAAATAATGCTGGACAAACTATTAGGTAATTTATCTCGCACGCACTATGTGGAGTTTTATTTATCTAAGGATTCTACGTGATGATTCTGCGACGATTCCATTGTCATACTGAAGCAATTGTTTTGCAGAATTGGGCTCCTGATCCATTAGACTGGACCACCGGAATTTTTTTTTCGTTAATAGTTAGGTACGGTACAGTTAGCTGTGTACCACAGTAAAAAATATTTTTCTGTGGTCCAGTTAGTTTAATTGGACCACTTACTCTAACCAAACTACGGTAGTACAGTTAACTGGACCAGCTAAACCACCATAATATCATGTAAGGTAGGAACCTAACTTATTTTTCCAAGACACATCCCTTAGTACCCCCTACTAAGGTAGGAACCTAACTAATGGGTGCGTCTTGGAAAAATAAATAGATAGGAACTTACCTACCCTTTATCTACTATTTTTTTCTACAGATTATTTCATCAATCTACTGATTTTCTACACAACTTTCTACTGATTTAGTCAAATTCGATCTTGCAACACTGTTTTTAGGGTTTTGATGATCGAAGATCGGTTTCAAAACCCTTATGGTCTCGCTTTGTCTGTCCTTTTTTCCCTCCTTAATAACTCAAAAACTACTGCAGCTATCAACTTGAAATTTAAAATAATAATACATTTCGTGCGCCTGTACAGATTTAGAGAAAAATAAATGAAAATAAATGAAAAATGAAAATGAATATTTTCCATACAAATTGTGATGCCGATATTTTAAAAGATACCTACAGAGTCATATGGGGTATCAAATGAAAGGTATGATTTTCAAATATTATATACATTTCAAAATATTTTTTGAAATTTTTGTAGGTTTCATACTTTTGAAAATATTTCGAAAAAAGTCGAAAAAATACCCATTCCCCCCCCCTATCTCCGAAGA
The DNA here is from genome assembly GCA_949316285.1 of Eupithecia subumbrata. NCBI lineage: Eukaryota > Metazoa > Arthropoda > Insecta > Lepidoptera > Geometridae > Eupithecia > Eupithecia subumbrata. Next base: position 7,634,384 of record OX438642.1, on the reverse strand, counting down.
TTGCAGAGCGATCCATGTAAAATGTATGGAGCGTTTATAGACATTGATCTATATTTTACAGGAAAAATATAGAGAAGTTTGAAAAAAGAACACATTTTGAAAAATGGTCAAAAAGGGGGGGAATAATTTTCAAATGGGGAAAGTTACCTCACCGAGTGGGGTATCAAATAAAAGGTATCGGTTTGTACGTTTCAAAACAGTTTTTGAAATTTCTGTAGGTTTCATACTTTTTGAAATATTTTGAAAAAAGTCGAAAAAATACCCATTCCCCCCCCCCCCCTATCTCCGAAGTTTGTAGAGCGATCCATTTAAAATGTATGAAGCGTTTGTAGATATGGATCTATATTTTACAGGAAAAATATAGAGAAGTCTGTAAAAAGAACACTTTTTGAAAAATGGTCAAAAAGGAATAATTTTCAAAAGGGGGGCTACCCCACCGAGTTGGGTATCAAATGAAAGGTATTGGTTTGGACATTTCAAAACAGTTTTTAAAATTTCTGTAACTTTCATACTTTTAGAAATATTTCGAAAAAAGTCGAAAAATTTACCATTACCCACCATAACCGAAGCATGCATGAAATGTAGGTTGGTACCTACTATTCTTAGGTATTCGTTAAACTGCGAAGTCTCTAACCGGTACTTTTGGTACATATTTGTTGACAAACGTTCAAAACCCTCGGCGCGCGAGTTACACTCGCACTTGACGGATCTTGTTTACAAAAAGAATGCATGAAATCGGACGACGCGTTAATGAGTTACCACTTTTACAAATACAAATACAAATCTAATTCATCCACTCTCCCAAGGGAACCTTACTTAATTCCAGAATAAAATGTATCCCATGTCCTTCCTTGTAGTATGAACTCAAATCGTACCAATTCAGTCCAACTCATTCAGTAGTTTCGGCGTGATGCGCGGTGAAGGAATTTTACTTTCATCCCTTCTCCCAGGGGAACCTTACTAAATTCTGGGATAAAATGTATCTTTCCTCGTAGTATGAACTCAAATTATGCCGAGTTCCATTTGAATTCATTCAGTTGTTCCGTCGTGATGCGCGGTTAAAGAATTTTACTTTCATCCTCTCTCCCAGGGGAACCTTACGGAATTTCGGGATGAAATGTATCCCATGTCTTTCTTCGTAGTACGAAATCAAATCGTGCTAGGTTTCATTCCAACTCATTCAGCAGTTTCGGCGTCATGCGCGGTGAAGAAATTTTACTTTCATCCCCTCTCCCAGGGAAACCTGGCTGAATTCCGGGATAAAAAGTATCCTATGTCCTTCCTCGTAGTATGACCTAAAATTGTGCCGAGTTTCATTTCAATACCTTCAGTAGTTTCGGCGTGATGCGCGTTTAAGAAACAGACAGACAGACAGACAGACAGACAGACAGACAGATAGACAGACAGACAGACAGACATGAATGAAAAAAATACATTTTTGGCTTTAGTATCGATAATAGAGTGCCCTCCAAAAAAAATTTTCAAAATATCTTCAATGTACAGAATTGGACCTGTTACAGTTTTATTATAAGTATAGATTATTACTCTTGAATACTATATTAGGCTAATTATGTTGTATCCAGGTACTATGAGAACGAAGAAGCAAGCAGAAGTTTATTTTTCTTATAAATAGGAATGCGCATAATATGATTTCCTAATAATAATTTTCACGGGAACAGTTGGATGTCGCGCGCGCATGCCTGGCAAGCTTCCAGCGTTATTTATACGACAAACTGACATTTTATGTAACACTTCGTTTCAATATGGGTTCTGTACCTACTGCAAATAAAGGGTCAATGGAAAATGCCCAAAAGATCATCTAACAATCATCAATCATCGCCCTTGTTTAAAATAATTCTAAACAAGGGCGTGAGAAAACTCTCTTCTGGGGAAGGATAATAAAGATATCGTTGTTGCAAATATTATTAATACGACTTTAATTTGCTACGTTTTTGATCTATCATTTTAAATAGCGTTCTGATGAGTGAATGTAATTGCGATCTGCTAAAATTTTGACGTAGAAGTCTCAAGAGCTTTTAAATGTAAATAAGAAGAAAACATCAGAATTTAATTTCTATTTCTAAGCGTTCCTGCTTTTATTGCGGTTACAGAGCATCTAAATCATCTATTTATCAGAGCAACTAAATAGTTCCTAGTTATTTGGTTCTACAACTGATGCCTGTTCTCTGTTGCTGTATGATCAGCTTTTTTTTGAAATTTGAAGAAAACTTACAGCTATGATTTAACAATAAGGTTAAAATTAGGCTTTGGATGACATGCATTATACAGGCATGTTTTCCAAAGCAGGACTAATTTAAGTTTCCACTTAAAAGATATTTTTAAAAAACTTAGGTAAAATCAATAGACGTAGATATAACGAAAGTATATGAAATATGGTATGCTACTTACAAACAAAAAGATCAAATACACAAGTAGTTTAATTAAATTTTAAAAATAAAGATAAAGTGACGTCAAAAAATTATTTTGCGTCTAGGAGGAAAAAAGGTAGGAACTTGCTCATGCACACTCTAAACGAAACTTCGGACATCGTTCTAAGGGAAACAATACAGCTGTACGCCAGATCCAACAGATGCTGTTGATGTGGTATTGAATGAGTGTAAGTATTTGACGTGATCACAAAACAGCGACGGCCGCACATTTTCGAATTCAAAAAATGAATGGGCCGCGCTTATTACATAAAATGTCAGCGGAATTCAGACCTGTAAAACAGATCTACGACGAAACAACAAGCCAACTAATGGACGATGATAGCCAAGTACAATGATATACTGAAATTCAACGCTGTAAAAAATATTATGTACCACTCGCATTAGGTGCCCTAAAACAGTTTGTAAAACCCCAGATGAAATCACAATACCTGGAGTTTTAAGAAACGATTTATGACCATCGAAGACGGCAGAATTTTTTTGATTTATGATGAAAGATGCTCAAGAACGCGATAAATTTTTGGACCATGGAACTATTAAGTGTGTCCCTCAGCCTTTCACGCAGCTGTAAACCTTCGAAGCAGATATAGGGAGCAAAGATGAAGAGAAAAACGTGGTGGGCACCACGTTCGTCTCTTCATCTTCTAATTTATTATTTGTTATAGTAAACATCAAGGCACTTACGTAAGATTATTAATGCTGTACAGGTTAAAAATTTACCTCTACGACCCAACTGACGACCTCAGTGGCGCAGCGGGCGAAGGTCCGCCTGCGATGCAGGAGGGTTCGATTCCCACCTCGGGAAAAATGTTTGTACGATCTGCAGATATTTGTTCAGGGTGTTCTGGATGTTTTCTATGTATAGTAAAAATATCTATCTATGTAGTGTATTGTATTAAGTATACCAGTTATCTAGTACCCACCCATAACACAAGCTCTACTTAGCTTAAATAAATAAATAAATAAATAAATAAATAAATAATGCTGGACAATTCACACAGCATTATCTAGCCCCAAGCTAAGCAGAGCTTGTGTTATGGGTACTAGATAACTGTTATACTTAATACAATACATAGCTTGGGGCTAAATAATGCTGTGTGAATTATCCAGCATTATTTATTTATTTATTATTATTATTATTATAACTAAGTTTCACGTGTTTCATTCACTTTCACCAATGTTTGTGGCTCAGAGATATACAATTATTTGACTTTGCGCCCACGCTTAAGACTGGGTTGACCGAATAAAACGGCAAAGAATAATGTAAAAAAAATTCGACGCGTATTCATACAACAACGTCGCGTCCATATACTACTAATGTATGGTGGACTTGAGATGCTTTCAAAAATATATAACTGAATAACCAGGCAACATTGCGAAAATGTAAAAAGGTCATATTGTAGACTAAGCAGAAATTAATATGAATAGAAATTTATCACAAAATTCAACGTTTAAATATTTTTTTTTTTTTTTCTGAACGACTACATCCTATTTTTAGGTTACTGTCCAACCTAACGTAATTTTGTGTAATAATCGTAGAAACATTGAAAGTGGTACTTATTACATAGTTTTTTATGGCTTTATTGGATACTATAAGCATGAAACAATATTTAGTAACAATTCCGCGCAGAACCTCTTCCGACAAGATCCAACAAAATGTGATCTGTGTGTACCGCCCGCCCTCCCACAAATTGTTCCTACTTACAATAAGAGAAAGTAAACAATAGACTTAAAATTAATTAAATTAATTAAATCAAGTAAATTATTCCTACTTACAATAAGAGAAAGTAAACAATAGACTTAAATTTAATTAAAATAATTAAATGAAGTAAATTACCCTCCTACCTAACTTAATTTGTGAAAGAAAAGACCACACCAACCACACAATGAAAAAACTCATCAGAAGTAAGTTTCTCTTATTGTAAGTAGGAACAATTTGTGGGAGGGCGGGCGGTACATACAGATCACATTTTGTTGGATCTTGTCGGAAGAGGTTCTGCGCGGAATTGTTACAAAATATTGTTTCATGCTTATAGTATACAATGGATTTCCGCAAAGTAACGCCTGAATCTATTATTTGGCAATTATTGGAATAATATTCTTTGTATCTAAAAAAGTACTACAACTATTATAATGTTTATTTAACTCGACACAGCCTTAATATCAATTGAAATTAAGAGACGCAAACGAGGGACGTACGCACATTTTGCAAAAGGCACAGTTCTTGCGCACCGTCCAAAAATCATATCCCAGTAGTCTGGATATAGACCATTCTGAAGAAGAAAAGGTTCAACTTTTCAACGAATATTTTTCAAACACCTGGATATAATGCTCGTTTTTATACACGAACAGCGCCACCGCACAATAAACAGTAGAGGGGTGGCACAACAGAGATCAACAAGAGATTCAATAGTGTCGATTCTGTTGTTTTAGAATTAGATAAAAGTAGCTAATATTAGGATTTAGGAATGTCAAATAGACGAAAGCTATTCTATGTTTAAAAAATAGACTGTCAGGTTTACCGCACTCTTTCCTCGAGGTGCAGATAGAGGTAAACAGTCGAAAGCTGTTTGCGTCTGCTGGTTCTCTGAGGAGATTCAAAAACTTTATGACTTTCTGCCCACGGCAACAAAACTGCTCTTGTCCTTTATTTTCTTCAAGATCAGCTTCAGGAACCGCTCAATATAAAGAAAGAGCTCTGAAATTCAGCTCAATAATTTATGTCACCGTCAACTTTTATTCATAATCGTGTTAGTTGCATGAGCGAAATCCGATTAAGCGATAAGGCTGCTAATTCCATTGCTGTTCTCTATAATTAAGTTAAATTAAGTAGGTACAACCTGTTTTATAAAGCGATGAAATTAAAGTTATAACTTTCTACTTTCTTTTCAACAATAAAAGTACGGCCAACCTAATTGACTTAAAACAAAAAATAAATTAGGTAACCTATTGTACCGGGCAAAAAAAGACGAAACGTGCTACCTTATCAGGTAAAAGGCCGATGTCCGTCGTAAAGGACCGTGTATAGTAAAGCAATTGACATGACAGAATGCAAAATAACAACTACTACAAACGGAAATAAAGTAAGCAAAAGTAGGTATTTTTTTAACCGAATACTTTTGTGACGGTCTGTGCCGGAAGTTGAAGATCAAATTGGAGCGACGACACCGGAAACCACTAATCCTCTTTGTAGCCCGTTCGATACTAATGGTCCCCCTTTGTATCTCCGTCGTTTTAGAGTAGCTTTTCGCACATATTTGAACATGTAATTTGTAAAAGTAAATATGAATTTACTTTTACAAATTACATGTTACATGCAAAATCATGAGATTTTGCATGTAAAGCACTCTTGCTACTCTGGCGGGAATAATCTTATACATATAAATGAATCCCTATTTCCCTTGGTCACGGCAAAACGCGTGAACGGCTGGACCAATTTCGCTAATTCTTTTTTTGTTGTGTTCCTTATAGAAGGTTCTTGTGAAAGAAAAAATTAAGAAATTTGGAAACACAAATTTCCACGAAGGCGAAGCCGCGGGGCGCAACTAGTTAAGAATAAAATACAAAAATTTGGAATATGTATGGAGCCTATTCGTACGAAAGTTTGTTGTCATCAATACTACTTGAGGACTTCAAATTTCCAATAAGTTTCTACTAAGTAACACCAGCAAATACGACGCAGCAAACGCCTAGAAGTAAGAAGAATAAACCTAGTATGCAGTCCATCGTTGTTTTATTGAAGCAAGGAACGCAGAGGAGAACCTTACCAGTAAAGTCAAGAAGATAGGAGCTTTTATTCACCTTGCCATAACGTAACAATAAAGTTTGTTTGAATACTTGACAATACAACCCCGTGCCGTGGGGCCGCTGCCGTAGCAGTCGCGGCGTAAAAATTGACCACTCCAACTCAGCCTGTGGATGTGGTAAGAGCCAATTAACGGAACCTACCAAAGGATGGACTGCAACTGCTTTCTCCGTATTTTTAACACGTTCACGTCGATTACTTATCCGCCTGCCAAGCATGGCGGTTATGGTAACCACCGCAGGCATGTCTTGTAGTGGACGCATGCTAATGAGGAACAATTTAAAATATGTCGCACATGCACGACAAGGTGACCTACCTACCTACAAGGCTGCAAACTCTAAGGAACGTTTTATGAAAGCTTGTTCAGTCATTCTATGCTTGAGTAACTTTAATGCTATAGAAAAGCACTACTCAAGCATAATCTATGCTTGATGACTAAGCAAGCTTTTTCATAACACACGGGCCTCAGAGAGGGGCCTATAGCCAGTTCCCTGTCGAGTTGGAGGCCTTTAGAAGTTGTCCTGTTAACTAATCTGAAAGCGTTTTCACGTGATCAAACAAAAATTATTTAGATCATTCAAATGCAGCTAATGATCGGCGAACATAGTAAACCGCCTGGCCCACTGCGGCGTACGCTGTGCACGGCAGTGGGCCAGCGGCTAAAGCCGCAGCGTCCTTCGTGTGTGAATGATGCACCCACGAATACATTGGATTTAACCTGCAGGCCCAAAATGAACATACATATACAGGGTACCACGAACTATGTGTACTGTACTAAGCCGAAAGATGGCGAAAGAGGGTGACCATGGGGTTTAGAATGACCCCCTTTTTAGCTTGGTACACATGTTACGTGGCACCCTGTATAATAACTCGGTTTCCCAGTTTAATAATGCAGCTGGGCGGTCAAGAGCTAGAAAACGACTATCCATAGGTACAAAGCATAACACAACATGGCCAATTCGACGTGAATAATGCTCAAGAGAACCTAAGAAAGACCTCTCTCTTTATCGGTAAGACTGTTCTCTAGATGCACAAGCTGATTTATTTAAATTTTACTTTTAGTGTCAGAGCAATTTAGTGACAATCAATGCAAAAAAAACCTCTTTTAAAATATTCGCAGCAAAAAAAAAATTTCACACTTACCGCCACTTATTATGATGGGTAATTTCATAGTGCACCGCTAACCTGGCAAGGCGATCTCATATTGAAAATGTAATAACTAAATTAGTCTCGCTAACGGGTTGTCCTGCTGCACTGCGGAGATCAGTGGGATGCGTTCCACGTAAATTTCTGATGACTATCTACAATTGCCTAGCAAAATCTCATTTACAATACCCAAGAGGTGACTGCAGCAGTGTCGATTCTTAAAACAGTACAAATATCACAAAACAAATTAATTAAAGTTCTTTACAAATATGACTACCTTACACCACATGAATTATTTACAAAGAAACCAACATACCAAACAAAAAAAAAACAATATTAAAGACCAAGAAACACAACAACAAAATATTAACTAACAAATACAATTTAAATACACACGCAAGTTACACTTACAAAAAATACTAAAACTACAAATTTAAGAAATAAAAATAAGTTAACGCTAATGAGTCCACGAACCAACTATGAAAAAAGAAATATATTCTTTATGAAGGTGCGCGGTTATACAACAGCTTACCCGATAACATTCAGAACTATTTATCAATGCACATATTTAAAAAAAAACTGAAAAAATTATGACAAGATCTTTTAAGTTATTAACGGTACCTACCAACCATTATTGTAAAACTTGCTACTACAATTATTAGCAAACTATTTGACTAATTAATTAAGATAGTAAGATTATTGTATGTACCTACTCATTTAAGTGAAAATCATTCTTGGAAATAAATTCGTTAAACTGATGTGACGTAATTTTTACTACCTAATCTATACTATCTCTTGGATAGTCTCTGCATGACCTACAGCATTGCAGACCGCAAATTTTCAACGCATTGCGTTATTGCAGAAATCCTGGGAATTAACTATAATTAATGATGTACCTAGTTCGCTGGTTGATATTGGGTATATAATATACAGGCATGGGTATTTAAGATACGCAGATGCCAATACTGCGGCCGCATCTGTCGTACCCCTAAAGACCTTAGAAGTCGTCTAAGTATGTAAGTGCCGAAAAACGTACACTACATAGACCATACCTCGTGGATATTTATGCCCTTGATGATGACATGTTAGGTATAAGTTACAGAACCACCTATAAGTTTGAATGCGGAAGATTGAATTGACAAGCATAGGTACACACTCCTAGCTCCCTGTTGAATTGCTATTTAAGAATAACTTTATATTAAAATAATTTAATATCATGTTTCGGTTTCCACGAGCGAATATTTGATCTGAATCTTAGAAAAGTAACCGTTTTTTTATGACGTGCGTTCTTGAAACCGGATATTGAATTAATGCCATAACTGGTAGACTAGAAGGAGTATCACTACCTAAATTATTCTAAACGTGTTCTCTATTATGTGGAATCCTTTGAGTAGCGTTCCGATTTCGTCATCACATGTGGTTTCAAGGCTAGTGGTGCTTATAAGTCGTAAAAATATTGTATCTTCTCTAAATAAAAACAGGGCTTAATATAGAGATGTAAAAAATGTATAGGTATAATGGAATTTAAATCTTTCCTATTGCAACGGTTCTGCCGTTACTCCAACCGTTGTCTTTACGTGTAGCGACATTATTCTAAAGCATATAACACAAGCTCTGCTTAGCTTGGGGCTAGATAATGCTGTGTGAATTGTCCAGCATTATTTATTTATTTTATTTATTTATTTATATATACCGATAAATCACTAATTATAATATTGACGTAGAATTGGTAGAGAAGCGTTATGTTTGTGTTGTCTAAATAAATTTGTTCGTTTTTCTCTCATTCATGCCATATTATTCACTGACCAAAACGTTCCACCTCAAACGTGGGGCGAGGGCGACTCAGCTTCAAACGTGCTCTGTATCTATCGATAGATGACCTTAATATTCAGAGGTAAGTAGGTGCCGACAAAAGAATAATACATAGTACTGAAACCAATGCTTTGGTAGCACAGAATCCTTGGCCAAGTTTTTACTAAGTCGATAGCCTTGGATTGGACGTTACAAGTTCTACCTACTACTTCCTAGCAATGGACTCTACCATAACGCCCTTGTTGTTTCCATCATAGAATCTAAAATAGAATGGGTATCGTAGCGAGGTCACTTTTGTTCTTGATGGGTACGGTTAAAAAGCGCAACGTTTTTAGTTTTTCTTTCATATGGTTCAGTCTTGGTTGTAGTTATAATCGGAGACTTAACATAAACATATTAACACACATTTCTAGCCAATATTAGCTTTAGTACAAAAGTTGGTTAAGTGGTATAGAACGTTTAATTAACTCAAGCTGAGCTAATAAACGATTGTTTCTAAAACTGTGAGCAAGAAATTACACCTTTTTCATCACAACAGTAGGTATGTGAGAAAAAGAAACAAGCCAGATCATGAAATAAATTATGCTGGGTAGATGATGATTGTGAACTGTGTGGTGCTGGCTCAGAATTTGCACCACCCCAACTCTTCCCGCGGGTGCCGTGAAAGGCGACTAAGGGATATCCACTGGGGGCGGGCAGCAGCGCCTCCAGCAGAACAATTCTACCACCAAACTGCGATCCCCAACCCGCATGCCCGGCGTGGGGATTATGGTCATTACCCCCATGTGACCCAAATTGATTTAACAAAGTTGTAATCTTCGATTAACAATACCAACGTTATTATGTAGGGACTCTTTTCATTACTTTGTTTGTATTATGTAAGTCTGATACTCTGGTTACACTCACATCGAAAGATTAGGTATATTAAGATTCTAAAAATTTAGGCAATTACTCGGCGCTATTCTGGTGGTCCTTGGCTTATTTACAAAGCGATTTTAAGCAATACAGCATTAATCCTTATCCAATTAAGTACCTAGGTACCTTAAATACATTGTGCATTTAATATAAATCAAAATGCCCCTTTTACAGCATGTAATGTTAATGAATATTTGCGAAGATATTACAGATTTAAAATGCAGAGACATAGCAGTTGCGGCGGCGGCACGGCGCTACCGGCCCAGGAGGCCAATTCTGTAGTATATTTAGTATCAGCATTGCACCCATGCGAAGCCGTGGTGGGCCGCTAGTTTAAAACAACTCGTTGTCCTGGCTCATAGACAAGCTATGTAATACAGTTAAAACCACTTATCGTAGAGACTTGGGTGTGTACGGTCTTGGTACGAAAGTGTGCTCTCTTTCGTACCGTTTAAGCATAGAGAGAGGAAAACACCGTCAGAATTTCAGGAACGATGAAATGGAATCGAACACAATCATACTTTTTATCCCATAAATCAGTTCCTATGGGATAGAAATCACCTTTAAACGTTTCCATAGAGACAACGCGTGCGAAGCCGCGGGCATAAACTAGTTTATAATATTATAAAGAGGAAAGATTTGACTGTTTGTTTAATAATAATAATAATAATAGTCTCCGGCCGCGAAGCTAGGCTCAAGCGGCCGGTGACTATTATTATTATTTTCACTTCATTCACCGTTTTGATATATTTTTTACTGTAGAATAGTTTTATAACATTTTATTTTCTATAGTAAAAAATGTATTTTATAAACGAGATTAAAGAATAAATGAGTATATAATAATAATAATAATAAAAGCTTTATTGCAGGAAAGATTACAATAAGGTAGGTACAGGAAGTTCTTAAATACTAACTATCGTAGCCTGCAATTGGCGGTCTTATCCCTTGCAGAGATTTCTTCCAGACGACCATAATTAAAGGAAACCTATTTCCTATTTATAAGGCTACCTATGAGCTATCTAATTATAGCTAGCTGTGTGTAGTAGTTGGACCAAGCCACCGTCAGTGAGTCGGACAGCGGAGGTTGCTCACTATCCCCCGAACTAGTTGGTACTGTATCTCAGGGGGCAGTAAACGCTCATCTGCGCCAGCCTCTCTGCCGTGCCGGTTAGCCAAACTCAACTTTACATGATTGATTCGGCTGTTATACAAAACTAAGATTGAGCAGCGAAACCATGGCTTAAATAGGAGAAAAGAGAGAAGAAACGTAAATACAAAAAATACTCAAAGTGGTAGCATAACCACATTGGTTTAAGGAACATAAACAAAAATTTGTCGCAAAGAATGTACACGCATAAAGTAAATACATAAGTTTTAAAAATATTTGCATTAATATTAATCATTGTAAATACAAGTATGTTAGGTATAAGTTGTTATGTAAAGCATCATAGTAACTTATGATGGGTAGTAATAATTCATTGGCAATAGGTACCTACAAGTCTATTAATTGGGTTACCTAAAGAGAGATATGGATCGGTTGAGCTATTTGCAGACCGATTGCAACAATCTGTAGTCAGGTCAAATGTTTAAATTGTAAATACTAGTTCTAATATTATTTGTATTATTTAATTGTAATTTTATTTGTGAACAAAGAGACTTCGTTATAGAGAGTAGTTTAGTAGTTGTTCAGTGTCGCTATAGTTAAGTTGCAGTAACCAGTCCGTTATTATATTTTTGGCCTTAAATCTCGTCATTTGATGTATAGAAAGGTCCATAATGATCCTATTATATAGGCGCGATGACATTATTTTATAAAAACGGCTGTAAAATGTGGTTCTGTGTTTTTCTATCTCACATATTTTGTGTGTCCTTCTTTTTGATACTGCAACTGAAGGGGTGAAAGGGGTTTGTTTGTATTGAATAGGCTCCGAAACTACTAGACCGATTTGATAAATTCTTTTACCATTAGAAGCCCACATTATTCCTGATGAATATAGTACGATTAGTAAGAATGCAGCTAGTTATTTATGTTCCTAGCTTGCAACTTGCAAGCCACGCATATAGACCTACTAATTATACTATAAACATACTAAAACCTATTTACGTAAAAATGTCTTTAGCAGGAGATTATCATGGGAGCTAACCAAGTAGCAGTAGATACCAGGGTATCCAGTTCCAGCCAGGGCTAAAAAGCCTGGATTTCAACTGGATGTATACAAATATATAATATATAATAATATATATTTACGTTTTGCAGCAGATTATAATAATCAGAAGACAATCTCCTGTCCTGTAGTGTACTGGAAACGTGTCATCCATCAGCCATTAGCGTGCAGTCGCCAGTGACCTGGCATTGAGCCAACAAAACCGCTACTCTACCGAGATTTTTATCATTGATTTCTACAATATCTGGGTTGAACTGGGCGCTTCTAACTGAAGAAAAGAGATAGGTTCAATTATAAAGATATTTAACATGTCTAGATTAAAACATCTGAAACTAACATGCTAATTTACTTAAATTGTTTATTATTATATTAAAACGGCGGCGAAACTACGCGCAAGTAAGTGTAAGAACACTAAGAACTACCTACGTATTCGTAAAATCGAGTGCCCTTATTCTTTTTGTGTAGTGGGTCTAAGTAGGTACGTTGAATTGAGGCCAAGGCCCTTCACTGTTCCGAATGTTCTGATAAGCGTGCTAGTTTATCACATAGTTAACGGTGACCTTAGTACAGCCACGAGTAGATAGACTTACTAACTACAGTAGTTAGAAAATGCCTATCCCTTTTGGATTTTTAGAATAGAATAGAATCGTTTATTCACAGAAAACATGTCAAATATTACAATGCTGTTGTTGTATCAGTGGTATTAATACTACCAGTAGTCTTGGACTGGTGTGTGAATTTTAATATACCTACCTACTTAAATAATATTAGTGAATAAGAATTAAATCAAAAATGTCTGATCTGCCCAAAATTAAGATATTCCTCCACGCTATAAAAAAAATGAGTCAGTAACCATTTATTGAGTCTATTTTTAAACAATGGCAAGTCCCTTAATTCCATTGGTAACATATTAACTCGAATTGGCTCGGACAAAGGAATTCCCCGATCGAAGGGAAATTACATACATTGACATGTTAGTCATGTTACACTGATTATCTAGTAGCAAAATAAATTTAACAAACACTATAATTGGTATTTTTTTGTCAAACTACGTTTAAGTATAAAAAAGTCTTAAAATATACCTACTCAGCAAAATCTAATCTAATAACTCTGGCAAATATTTAACACAATGCAAATTATTTTTTAGGTTTACAAAAAGTTAAAAGATGTGACGTTGGGGATTTTGCGCAGACAATGCACGACCTTATCCCATCTTCTCCCTTATAGGACCAGTAGACGCACAGAAAAATACCACGCGTACCTGGTCGACATACCACAGTGTTTCAAAATTGTGCTCTTCTTTTGTATTAAGCATGGCTAAAGAGTGGAACGAGCTTTCTGCGTCAGTTTTCCCGTAAGAATACAATCTTGGAGTTTTCAAGTCCAGGGTAAATAAGTTCCTTCTGGGAAAGTGTGCTCCATTTTAGACCACATCTACACTTACTTTAAGTGAGTTGGTGGCCAAACGCTTAACCATCATCAATAAAAAAAGTGAGGGATGCTATAATTTTAATGATGTAAATAGTGCTGACGATATATTTTGTTTGAAGAGGAAACTTGTCTGAAACCTTTGACCACGTACCCATTGTGCCATCCCATATGAATGTTTATCTACGAAGATCGACTGCAACAGATACATTTGTTTGCACTGTTTGCGTATTATATATATTAATGTATTCATCTTAGAAAAAAGAAGTCTTAGAATTATGGTTGACACAAACGAGGTACCTCAGACTTAAAAATGGGTCCATCCCGAATTATTATGTATTTCAAATTGTTAGTACAATACTTTAAACTTTGGCGCGAAAAGCCGCTCTCACATAAAATATTATAATGGTGTATTGTGCGATGAAAAGATATTGAAACAAGAAAAACAACACTGCAGAAGTTTCTTTTCACGGAAAGCGTTTAATAAACCGTGAGGATTCCGGACCCCGAGGTGTTTTTTTTTTACTTTCTAGTTTTTTTTTTTATGCATAAATAAAGTTTTGTTTTTCTTCTTTTTCGCGTATTTTACACGCACTCTTGCATTATTTAACATTACAAATATTTAACACTACAAAATATTTCACAAATATTTTTTACTGGATTTTTCAGCAGCAACTTTGGTCATGGAATTATTACAAAAAAATTATGTTTTCCTTTGAAAATTAAATTATAAAATGTAATACACGTAACAGAAAACGAATAGGAAGAAAAAAGGCTCTATTTTTTTTAGATGTATAAATGTTCGAAATAAAAAAAATCGTAGAACCAACCATGTCCAGAATCACCCTTTCCGTGGACCGTAATTTTGCGTAAAACAGTCAAAACTCATCAATAAATTGAAAATGTTTGATAACCATTTTCGCGAAAGTGTTGCTATGCGCGGGGAAAAAAATACCCCGGTTGTGTCACTTAGTATATGAAAATAATAGAGGAAAGGCTGGTACAAGTACAAACTACGAGGAAATCACAGTTTACAAAATCACTCACCGATATTCTGAGTAGATTCACTTACAATTTAGTTTAGATTACTTTTTACAAAGAAAATTACAAATGACATTGTTGTCATTTGTAATTTTCTTCAACACGAACGCTTCATCAACCGAAAAAAGACAAATATGTATATACAAAAAGTTCTTAGTACAAATTGCCCACACATACCTTAATGTTTAATTTGAAAAAAGAATTAACTTCAATAGTCTTTTGTCGGAGTTTCCTTTGTTATTTTTTGTTATCTTTGTATACTAATTTTAAGAGACTATGTCGCGTTATGACGACCCCCGTGGCGCAGCGGGCGAAGGTCCGCCTTGCGACGCAGGAGGTTGCGGGTTCGATTCCCGCCTCCGAACAAATTTGTGTACGATCTGCAGAAATTTGTTCCGTTGGTCTGGGTGTTTTCTATGTATAATAAAAAAAATATATCTATGTATTGTATTGTATTAAGTATGTCAGTTATCTAGTACCCATAACTCAAGCTCTGCTTAGCTTGGGGCTAGATAATGCTGTGTGTATTGTCCAGCATTATTTATTTATTTATGTCTAACTTCATTATAATTAAGTATAGTGAGACTAATTGGCCGTTAGTCAAATAAGCGTTGAGATTAATTAACCGTTGGTCTAGTTAACTTTAAACCGCGTTCTTAATCAGTCTAAATCGCGTTTTACCTAAAATTGATAATTCCTAACACACACACGGTGAAACGCAACTGCAACAAAACATATTCGAAACTAAATTGTTTCCAACCAAGTAAGTTAGAGTTGCCGTTTCGTAATTTTTGCGTTTTATCGTGTGTTTTATCGGCCTTATGAAACTAAATGAAAATTCCTTTATCATGTTCTTCCTCTTTACTGACTAATTCACTAGCCACTTGAAACTGAAGTTATTGATAATGACAACGTCAGTTTCAATATCTTTGGCAATGTTTTTACAATATGTCTGTACATTATATGGAGAAGCAGTGGATGAGTCAGATGCATGAGATCATTAGTCGTGCGAATGAAATTCATCGTACGAATAACAGCCTGAAGGGTTGATGATACAGGCGTTTAAACGCCTGTGTCATCCATCATACGAGCCTCGAATGAGGGGCAATCTAACATTAACGCATTTCCTGTTCAATAGAAGAGAGTACAGATGGCAAAGCCTTAAAAGCTAAAGCATGATCTATTTGAAGGCAATTCGAGAAAAAAAACAGAAATTGTTTTTCATGTAAGATATAAAAAGGAACTTAAAAAGTTGGAGAAATTTCAGAGATATTTCGGCTCATTTTTTTTTTATATTTGAAATTTAAAAGAGAAGTTTTGTTTTAAGTTTTTATTTTTTTATTAGAATAATTAATTTTATTGTTTCTAATTTTATTTATCCAAGTTAAAAGGTTTGAGTTCTTAAGAGGCCTGCGGAGAATGACTTGCCTATACAAATGTATTTATTTTTTTATTTTTTTTATATTTTATTTATTCGTGTGTACTGTGTACCTACCCAACAGGTACTGGTGTCAGTAAGGTTTCAAAAACTGCGTTACGGCCTCAAACCTACTTGGTACGAAAAACTTTTTAGTCTACCTCTCAAAATGTCTACCTCGCAAAAGGCCTTTCTCTAAAAGGACGCGATATAGTCTCACTACGAATAAGGTGTACAAAGAAGCGGGTATTTTCACTATCGGAATAATTTTGGTGACGTGTGCTAATTCATTTCATAAAATTCTGTGTTTTTCAATTATTTTTTTCACAAATAGGTGCGTAAGAATCGCAATTGTGGTGGTTAGGTTACACATCAATGAATACCTGAAGGGAAAATGCCTATCTTACCATGATCTTACCACATTTCATTTCATTTATTTTTTCTCAAACAATTTACATTGTGTCGGAAATTTCATGTTGCACCTAGCACATTTTATTATGGATTACTAAATGTAAGATTAGAGCGTACAAAACTAAAAAAAATAGGTATTTAACGGATCACAGCCATTTTGATTGGTCGGAAAGGCCGTCGGATTCGATATCGGAAACGTTTTTCTTCGTAAAAAGCTTCTGATATAGAATCCGACGGCCTTTCCGACGAATCAAAATACCCCGGCAGGTTTGGTATATGGTCACCGTTAAAAAAGTGGCTTAGACATTGCGAGTTTCCAAATCCGTCCTCCGATTTATTAGACGTTATCAGCAGACATCGGAGAGTACACGAGACGAGCAGGGCAAGGTCGCAAGAGAGTCACTTCAGCGAGATACAATCTATTTATGGTGAGCAGTGTTCTGAGAAATCGCACTTTTACTTCTTCTGAGGTCAGATTTAAAATAGTAAAATTAACAAGTGCTTCATAAAATTTCTATACTTACATACCAAAAAAAATATGTTTCAGTTCCGATCTGTCTCTTTTTTGTTCCTTTCCTCTAATTATGTCCATGAGTGTAGTATTTAATATTGAAATAGTTGAGCTAACTGCAGACTGTTGAAAACAATCATTGTAAAAAGTCGTAGAATAAAATCCTGTTTTTTTTTTCAGTGTATGCATCATATAACTTAGGTAAACCTACTTGTTTAAGTAAGGCGTGATTTTTTTTCCACTAACCTCTTATGGGGTTTCAACGAGCTTGGTTAAAAATATGTTGGGTGTAGAACCATTTTACGATTTGGGGTTCCGATTGCGAAATATTAAGCTTAAAGTGGTAATTACAGTACTGGTGAACTCAAGGGAACCCCTACTTACATAGGTCATGAACCGTGTAACTACGCTGCACGTGGCTCCACATCATATTTGACCTTTTATTCAAATTCTTGTTTCGAAAAAGAATGGAGCCGATATTACTTGGCGAACTTGGAGTAAAAAAAAAATTGTCGTTTGTCCTAGATATAATGATAGTAACCATAGCTGCGAGCTGATAAAATTGAAAAAAAAAACAAGGCGTTAGATATGGATTTCCATACAATTTTAACACCTGCAGTAAATTGGAAGAAGATAAATAAAAAATAAAACGATAGGTAAAATTCATGACGTGTTTTCTAAATTTTCAAATTTCTTGGGAAAATGCTATTCACTTGCAACATTCAATCATACGATGTGTGAGTGAATTCACTGTAATTAGTATTTACGTGCTGTCAAAACACATGGATCGGGATTGGACAATTTGTCAAATTTTTGAATGACACTATCTCTCTGCTGCAAATAAATAAATAAAATAAATAAATAATGCTGGACAATTCACACAGCATTATCTAGCCCCAAGCTAAGCAGAGCTTGTGTTATGGGTACTAGATAACTGATATACTTAAACAATACACTACATAGATACATATTTTTATTATACATAGAAAACACCCAGACCAACGGAACAAATTTCTGCAGATCGTACACAAATTTGTTCCGAGACGGGAATCGAACCCGCAACCTCCTGCGTCGCAGGCGGACCTTCGCCCGCTGTGCCACGGAGGTCGTCAAAATTATCCTATGACTACGTTCCCTCTGCTGTGATAACAGCGAGTTTTTACCTTATGGTATTCATTCTGTAGAAAACGTTTCAATCCATGTCGGCAATAATCGGTATAAACTGATACATGGCATTTACGAACAAGACTGTATCGACGCAAAACTACCTGAAGAGAAGCATTTCTCAAAAAATTGTATTGGGTCCCCGAAAGTACAATAATAAATCACGCAGTCATTTCAGAAACGAAACAAGAACCTACTCTATACAAAACATGGACACCCTACCCCGAACCTAGTTTACCTCCTGAGTCAACAGTTACAAATTTGATTTTCAATTTCATGTGATTACTGATTACATTATTATTCGATTTTTGTATTTAATGTTTAATGTAAGCACAAACACAAGCAACTTGAATAGGTACCTACCTACCTAGACAAGTTGTCATCAACGAATCCAAATAAAACAAGATCCGTCAAGTGCGAGTGTAACTCGCGCGCCGAGGGTTTTGAACGTTTGTCAACAAATATGTACGAAAAGTACCGGTTAGAGACTTCGCAATTTAACGAATACCTAAGAATAGTAGGTTACATTTCAGATGGATCTCTCTGCATGCTTCGGTTAAATGGGTGGTTCGGTTAAGGTGGGTATTGGTAAATTTTCGACTTTTTTCGAAATATTTCAAAAAGTATGAAAGTTACAGAAATTTGAAAAACTGGTTTGAAATGTCCAAACCGATACCTTTCATTTGATACCCCACTCGGTGGGGTAGCCCCCCTTTTGAAAATTATTCCTTTTTGACCATTTTTCAAAAAGTGTTCTTTTTACAGACTTCTCTATATTTTTCCTGTAAAATATAGATCCATATCTACAAACGCTCCATACATTTTAAACGGATCGCTCTGCAAACTTCGGAGATAGGGGGGGGGGGGAATGGGTATTTTTTCGACTTTTTTCAAAATATTTCAAAAAGTATGAAACCTACAGAAATTTGAAAAACTGTTTTGAAACGTACAAACAAATGCCTTTCATTTGATACCCCACTCGGTGAGGTAGCCCCCCCTTTTGAAAATTATTCCCCCCCATTTTGACCATTTTTTCAAAAAGTGTTCTTTTTTCAAACTTCTCTATATTTTTCCTGTAAAATATAGATCCATGTCTATAAACGCTCCATACATTTTACATGGATCGCTCTGCAATCTTCGGAGATAGGGGGGGGGGAATGGGTATTATTTCGACTTTTTTCGAAATATTTTAAAAAGTATGAAACCTACAAAAATTTCAAAAAATATTTTGAAATGTACAAAATGGTGCCTTTCATTTGATACCCCATATGACTCTGTAGGTATCTTTTAAAATTTCGGCATCACAATTTGTATGGAAAATATTCATTTTCATTTTTCATTTATTTTCATTTATTTTTCTCAAAATCTGTACAGGCGCACGAAATGTATTATTGTTTTAAATTTCAAGTTGATAGCTGCAGTAGTTTTTGAGTTATTAAGGAGGGAAAAAAGGACAGACAAAGCGAGACCATAAGGGTTTTGAAACCGATCTTCGATCATCAAAACCCTAAAAAGACAGTCACGAATTTAATAGAATATTCCGTTGAGTTAGATACTGGCCCCTGTTGGTCTCAATACGTACATCTGCATACAAAAAATTGCATGGATTGCAAAAACGGATGACCTGTAAGCCGAAATAAATAAAGTTCAGAATGCGTATGCACACAACTGTACAGAGTAGTTCTGTAGTTGTCCACCTAAATTGGTTAATGATTGGAACGCTCCAGATTTGTATTGTAGTCAGCATTGACTTCTGTTGTTGATATGAACGCTAACTACGAACCTCCCAGCCTGCCTATTGTTAAGTGGTCTAAGATGGATTTTTTCGACGGGGCAGTAACCTAACTAACCCCTACTAACCCCGCCCGTTCGGATATTACCTAATTTGTAGGCAGAGGAAAAAGGTTGAGGAGACTATCTTTCGAATCATTTTCATCTGCACTCATGCATGTGACACTGTGCACTGTAAAATTAATTTACAGTTAGCATGATAAATGGGCATTTTACACACATACTTTTTTGATACCAATCAATCCTTATACACTTAGAGGAAGCATAGGTACCCATAGAACTAGTGTTCATCCTTTTAATAAATAGCCATGACTGTGAATGCCAAACACTTTACAGAAAGAATGACAATTATTCATGTGAGAACCAACTGATCCTGGTCGAGATTCTATTATTCATGCAAGTAACATGGTGAAATGTACCATACAAAGTTGTAGAAATGATAAGGATAAAAACTTGCTAAATTTCCGCATCACATATACGACCGGTTAGACATTGTTTACCCTAAAGTAGGTAATTGAAATAAAAATTCGTTTCACGGGGGTGAAACAAGACACGCCGCACTTCCAAGGTTTATAATTAAATTACCTAATTTGGATTTTGTGATAATTGGCCAAAAAATTTGATACACGTGCGAAATCGAGGCCCGTTGCTTGCATTTTATCTAATGTTATCTTTAAACATACTTCTAGCCATAGGCCGCGCCTTTGCTCACCTGGTATTTGGATATATGGTACGTAACTTATATAACTCAAAGACAATGTACTAGATATCGGTATCGGTTTAAGATTTCTTATAGACCGTAATCTTAGGAAAAGTGAATCGACGCCTTCAGGCGCTACCCCGACACAAATCAGCACCATCAGGTGGTGGATTTTATCTTAAAAATCTGTTAAACGAAAGAATTTTCAAAAATCGATTGGCCAGTTTGTGATACCTATAATCAGCTTGCCTCTATATGTTCGTTTACTCCCACCTGTTCTGTTGAGTAGTTCTGTTGACAAAACTACTGGGATTTTTTCTCCCATTAGTTCTGTGACTTAAAAGACTATGCTTTACACCTGACTTTTATCTCTACTATTCTTGTATAGTGTAGGCAGGCAGAGATGCGAAGTTGCTCTTTTTTGCCACCATGGTGGCCAAAAAGAGCAACTTCGCATCTCTGCTCATTTAGGTCGGGGTAGCGCCTTATAAAAAACAGAGCCAGATCAAAATGTTTGGGAACTCAACATTTGAACACGAATTTGTTCTAATCACTTTGCTGATTTCAAATAATATACAACCCAAAAAGGACTGTACATTTGTGAGCAATGTTGTACCTTCGCTTTTTTACATGAAACTACATCTCCTAGTCGCCTGTCCGACGTGGCCTTTAATTTAAAACATAATGAATTAATGAGCGACGACGTGGTAGCTTTACAGCTTATCATCATCATCATCAGCCTATATTAGTCCACAGCTGGACATAGGCCTCCCCTAATGAGTGCCATAGCGCCCTGTCTTCAGCTTGCCGCATCCAGCATCTGCCTGCAGTCTTTCGCAGATCGTCATCCCACCTGACCGGAGGGCGGACTAAGTTTGCCGAGTCGTGGTCTCCACTCAAGAACACATTTGCCCCAGCGGTTGTCGGTTCTTCGCGAGATATGGCCGGCCCACTGCCACTTCAGCTTGCTAACTAATTCTTTGAGCTATGTCGATAACTTTGGTTTTCTGCACAGCTTATATATTTAGCTAATAAATTAACAAAACGACACATGGCCTTTAGCAGACAATAATGAGAATGAACCTGGCTGCCCAGTTGTTAAGCGCTAGTGTAGCAAAACCAATTGAATTTTGCGACAAAAAGTTACATTGTACTAAATTTTACAAACTCCGACGCGACACTGAAGTTAATTATGAATATGTAATCTATTCTCGTACCTATTAATATATTATTGTGATGTCGAAAAAAGACAGTAAGGGCAAGTAGAGGTATCAAAAGAAAGGTTTGTACATTTCAAAATACTTTTTCTAGGTTTCACACTGATTAAAAGATTTTGAATAAAGTTAGGAAAAATAAAGAGAAGTCAGTAAGAAGAACAGTTTTGAAAAATGGCCAAAAAGGGGAGGGGGAATATTTTTCAAATATTATAAATATTTTTAAATATTTTTCATATTTTTCAAAATTCTATTTGAAAAATATTCCCCCTAGTAGGGTATCAAAATATGAAAAGTAATGGTTTGCACATCTCAAAACTGTTTTTGAATTTACTGTGGATTTCATACTTTTTTAAAAATGTCGAAAAATTGAAGTACCTACTAGTCGAGTCTCTAGCCTGTACATAACTTCAGCATGCCGCATCCAGCATCTGCCGTCACTTGATCAAAAGAAAATATATCGATAAGTACATTGAGCCGGCAATGTATCATCAACACTGAAATAAAAGTTGCAAAAAGCGTATCAGTAGTCCGGTTACATAATTGAACCGGACTACTGATACCTCGAGCGACTCAGTAGTCCGGTGGACTTGATAGTAACCGGACTACTGAGGCTACACCATAATTTGGTGATAGGGCATGCTATTAGTACCGATTGATAAACTGAATAAAAACAAGAGGTAAACAGAAAAAATAAACAAAATATTAGCAGTGAACAATGTAAACTTATGGTATCTAATGTAGGTGTAAACTAACTGTATGTACATTATGTAATACGTAAAGCAGGGACATAATAGCGAGTACCTACAAGTAGCCGCTCAGTATCTTCATAGTTAAGGGGCTACAAGAATGCCATTCATACATTAACATACATTGCCCGTCCTTAAGATTTCTCTAAAGCGCATGGTATTTATCTGATTATGTGTGTATTTTAAGGGTTTAAGAAATGCATGCAGTAGATTGTCACAGACAAATCTTGTTTTTCCAGTTACTAATGTGACGACCTCTGTGGCGTAGCGGGCGAAGGTTCGCCTGCGACGTAGGAGATTGCGGGTTCAATTCCCGCCTCGGGACTGATTGTAAGATCCGCAGATATTTGTTCAGAGTGTTCTGGATGTTTTGCTATGTATAATAAAAATATCTATTCATTTAGTGTATTGCATTATGTATATCAGTTATCTAGTAGTACCTATAACACAAGCTCTGCTTAGCTTGGGGCTAGATAATGCTATATGAATTGTCCAGCATAAACAAAAATAGCTGGACAATTCACACAGCATTATCTATCTATTTTATCTAATCAAATTTTCTTTGATAACCTTGGATAAACGATTATAAAGAAAAGGTCCAAGAATATTAGTAGATCGTCGGGCAAACTGAGTTTTACACATACCTATGTGTAAAACTCATTGAAGGCCTCATGAAGTGTCTAACATACTCTAAACACCTCTAGAGACCTTCTGGAACAGCTATGGTCCATTCGATGCGGTGCAGTCTTGTATTAATAGAAGGCTTTTAATGTACAGTTCAGTTGCCTGATAGTTAGCGCCCCAGTATCTCTGTAAAGTTCTCCTGTTGGGTATCTGTATCTCTTTAAATGGTTAATTTTAAGTTACCTAGCGCACGGAATGATTTCTGGAGAATTCTCGAGATGTTGAGGTTTTTTCGTCTAGACTAAAGACGAATTTTCGGGTTATTATTATTGAGCAAAGTATTAACAGTGCGCTAACCGGCTTCAGCAGGGAGTTTTACTTCCTCCCATGTACTGCCTGTAAAAGTTACAACTGTGTCATCGGCAAAGGTGGTGATAGTATTTTCTAGCATTTTCTGATCAGAGAGAGTTAATATAAATCAGAAAGAGCTGCTAACACTTACATTGCCATCGACGCACTCGCTCATCTGGAGCTCCGTATAGCGGCGGCGCGCCCCTGCGGGTCGCACCGCCGAGGCTGGGCAGTGAAAGCGTTCCTTGTGGTACACCAAAGTGGACAAAACTTACTGCTGGACCAATCTTTGATTTTCACAGCCTGAGGAGGATTAGGTACTTAGATAGTCTGTCAAAAGTTTTATTGAGATTCCTCTAACGCCAGTAGACTCCAGCTTGCACAATGGGAGGGGTACTAACATGGTATCGAAAGGCTCGGCCAAGTCTAGAAAAACAGTTACACTCGCACTTGATTGTAAATAGATCTGTCTTACTTTTTATACCGGAAAAACGCGGGTAACGCAGCGGATAGAAGCAAGTTGCAAATAACAATAAAAAATAATAGTATTTTACTGTATTATACAATTCAGATTCTAAAAATAAAGTCATTTAGTTACCTGAGTGTGTCTGTAAAAAAATACAAATGGTTGAGTAAAACTACCAAAATCGATTAAAACTTCATGAACAAAATAGTTTGTCATTAAAAATCGAATT
Source organism: Eupithecia subumbrata (assembly GCA_949316285.1). Classification (NCBI taxonomy): domain Eukaryota; kingdom Metazoa; phylum Arthropoda; class Insecta; order Lepidoptera; family Geometridae; genus Eupithecia; species Eupithecia subumbrata. Next base: position 7,609,998 of record OX438642.1, on the reverse strand, counting down.
GGTTACGCATTATGAGTTGACTAATTGATTGCCAGTCGAACAACCAGACAGAAAATAAGAGAGTGGAATACATGGTATAGAGCTAGGAATGATTAACCTCTTTTATTTACAACCAAATTAGTATAGTACTGAGGTTTAACAATGAATGTTACCTAAACCTACAAGTTACTACAACATATTGCTTATCCAATGTAAAGTACAATAGCAGGTCCAATTTTTGTTTATCAGTTTAGTTTAGGTAATTAACTACAGGGTTATGCGATTAAATTATGAAGCATGGTTATGGAATGCGATAAACCACTTCCTGAATTCTGCGTGTTCTGGTGGTAAACTAGAGGTACTTACTTCTAAATCACCGTATAGGTACCTACTAACTCTCTCTGGTGACCTGTGCTACAGGTTTTTCATAAACATTCAACAGCCACAAGTCTCTCACAACACAGGTAGATAAATATATCTCTATGTACATATGTATTTAGGTACTCTCCCACCAGATTTTACACTAACCTAGTTTACCCAGTTTAAGTACATGTAAGCTTGATTACCTTTTTGAGAGAAAGTAAACATTTTATTTATTATTATCTGTGTTTTTTATCACTAATATTATAAATGCAAAAGTTTGCGTGGATGTTTGTTACCTCTTCACGCCAAAACTACTAAACGAATAGGGATGAAAAAATTTGCATACAAGTAATTCTAACCCTGGAATCAAACATTGGCTACTTTTTATCCAATAAATCAGTTCCCGTGGGATAGAAATCACCTTTTAACGTTTCCATAGTAACAACGCGTGCGAAGCCGCGGGCATAAACTAGTATTGAATAATTTTATCCTATTTCATTTAACAGAAACAACTTACGTAAGTATACAAATTTAATTTAATAAAAGTTAGGAACATGGGAAAGCAAAGTCCTCTTTGAACACCATTGACCTGTGGAGGCGGTGATTGGTACCAACAAAAACCCGAGCACAAAGAGATGAAACCGCGCCACAGATAAGGAAATACACGGTGGATCGATGACCTATTTCGAAAGGGGCCATGGGGCGTGAATTTGGTCGATTTTGCGCGTACACGTGCCACTGTAGAATCGAGCTCTCAGAATGAAGATGAAGGAGTTTCTTTGTCTATTGCTTGTTTTCAAACGAAAGACGGTAGGCAATTACTGTAACCAAGCAAAGTCGCCCAAGCGTAGTGTGCTTCAGGGCAAAAAACCAGCTATAGTATATAGTTATGTAAGTCCCCCAAACACCCCCTTGTTTGAGGGACTTATCATAACAAGCCTATTTTTTGCGCTTTCTGTCATGATCACCACGCTTGGTGGCAAATGGTACCTAATTGAAGTGTGAAGTTTTAAAAATACACAGGGAAGCTGGTCCGCTAGTTCCCTTAGGTAGCCACCTTTGACAACATTTACAAGCTGAGTTGGAATCGGTTCTTATGCCGAGACCGCCACGGCCACGTCATGTCTTTGTTAAATATTAAAGATTACAAAATACGAATCTAAAAATATATTTATTTGAAATCAAAATTCCAGTCAAACCTTGATCCGTAAAATTATCTTTCTGTTTACAGGGCATCATATCTGTTTGGAAAATAAATAAATTGTACACTGGAAAGGTCTCACGGTTTTCAAGTTATTGGGCATTTTTGTAAATTTTTTTTATTCTTGTCCATCTCGATGCTATTTGACACATAAATGGCAGTTAGCATTTAATAGCACAGTTATTCAAGAAAGCTGTAACAAATAAAATTGAGATTCCTTTTTTGAAAATTCCTTGATTTGTGAGCTTGGCATCGAAAGGAATTGAAAAGGGTAAAAAATTTCAAATTTGAATTTTCAATCACAAATCAAGGAATTTTCAAGGAAGGAATCTCAATCTTTTTTTGGTATAGCATTCTTGAATAACTGTGCTATCAAAATGCTAACTGCCATTTGTGTGCCAAAAAGGCAACAAAATGGATGTGCGATAACTCGAAAACCATGAAACTATTCCTTGGTAAAACTTTTTTATTTTCTGAACATTTATGATGCCCCATAATCGTAGGAAAAGGATTATCCATTCTTCACCACGCCCTTGTATATATTTGAAAATCAATATAGTCTCGCTAATACTTAGAAAACGGATTAACCGATTTGAATATTTTTTTGGTTTTTCTATTAACGGGTTTATTTATAAGAAAACAATATTTTATTTAGGTGATACGAAGTCCACGGGGTCGTCTAGTTATATTTAAAATGTTCAGTACATTTTGAACGGGAGTTTCAAAGGTAATCCCAACCCAACTAGTTAGTAATCCTTAGATTTAGTTTAAATACTAGCTGTACCCGCGACTTCGTTCGCGATTGCCTTACCTGCCGACTAATTAAGTTCACATTTAACCATAGTCTCTCATATTATGAAACGCCGCCGTGCAAAAAATCGTGTAAGGTCTACGGGGGATAGCATGTTGTCATCTTCAATCCCATTCTTTATCCACACGACTTTTAGCTACGACTCGGCCAGCGTCAGTGTTAAGAAGTGTCATACTCGTTTCACTTACTCACAGCAGCTGGGGCCCTATTCTGCTATACTAATCGCTTCACTATGACAGGGCTATCGTCACAGAATGACACGTTTTGGTATTCCACCTTGGATGAAAGAAATTATGATGAATGCAGATGGAGAGACGCGCGTCAAGTTTGAAACTATTAATTTATCTCGTGCGCAATATCTGGAGTTTTATTAATCTAAGGATTCTACGTGATGATTCTGCGACGATTCCATTGCAATACTGAAGCAATTGTTTTGCAGAGTTGGGCTCCTGATCCATTTGACTGGACCACCGTGATTTTTTTTCGTTAGTAGGTAGGTAGGTACAGTTGGCTGTGTACCACAATAAAAAATATTTTTCTGTGGTCCAGTTAGTTTTATTGGACCACTTACTCCAACCAAACTTCGGTAGTACAGTTAACTGAACCAGCTAAACCACCATTTAACATGTAAGGTAGGAACCTAACTTATTTTTCCAAGACGCACCACCTTAGTAGGTAGGAACCTAACTAATGGGTGCGTCTTGGAAAAATAAATAGATAGGAACTTACCTACCCTTTATCTACTAATTTTTTTCTTGAATCTACAGATTATTTCATCAATCTACTGATTTTCTACTCGACTTTCTACTGATTTAGTCAAATTCGATCTTGCAACACTGTTTCTAACAAAAAGAATGCATGAAATCGGACGACGCGTAGACCCGTCGTGATGCGCGGTTAAAGAATTCTACTTTTTCCTCTCTCCCAGGGGAACCTTACTGAATTCCAGGATAAAATGTATTCCATGTCCTTTGAACTCAAATCGTACCAATTCAATCCAACTCATTCAGTAGTTTCGGCGTGATGCGCGGTGAAGGAATTTTACTTTCATCCCTTCTCCTAGGGGAACCTTACTAAATTCTGGGATAAAATGCATCTTTCCTCGTAGTATGAACTCAAATTATGCCGAGTTCCATTCGAATTCATTCAGTAGTTCCGTCGTGATGCGCGGTTAAAGAATTTTACTCTCATCCTCTCTCCCAGGGAAATATTACTGAATTCCGGGATGAAATGTATCCCATATCCTTCCTTGTAGTATGAAATCAAATCGTGCTAGGTTTCATTCCAACTCATTCAGCACTTTCGGCGTCATGCGCGGTGAATAAATTTTACTTTTATCCCCTCTCCCAGGGGAACCTGACTGAATTCCGGGATAAAAAGTATCCTATGTCCTTCCTCGTAGTATGACCTAAAATCGTGCCGAGTTTCATTTCAATACCTTCAGTAGTTTCGACGTGATGCGCGTTTAAGAAACAGACAGACAGACAGACAGACAGACATGAATGAAAAAAATTGCAGTTTTGGCTTCAGTATCGATAATAGAGTGCCCTCCAAAAAAAATTTTCAAAATATCTTCAATGTACAGAATTGGACCTGTTACAGTTTTATTATAAGTATAGATGGCAGAAATAAGCCTGGACGACGACGGGATGGCGGGCGATAATATTGTTATATAATTAAATTGTAGCATTGAGGATGTTGAAGTAGCTTGAAGTAGCTTACCGCCTCCGCTGCCCATCCTTCAACGGGTGGCGCATGCGTAGTGCGTTAATCACACTAATAATATAAACGCGAAAGTTTGTATGTTTAGATTTTTGTTACCTCTTTACGCCATAACGACTGAACCGATCGGGCTGAAATTATGCATAGATGTAGCTCTAAGCATACTTTTTATCCCACAAAACAATACCCATGGGATATAAATAGCCTTTAAACAATTACATAGATCGATCGCAATCGCGCTCGATTGGAAGGGGCTGGGTTCAAATTCTAGGGCTCTCTTCATGAGCCCATGGATGAAAGCCAGTTTTGGCTTTCATTTTGATAGCCATTTTTGGCAGTCTTTCATCCATGGGCTACAATATAATTATATAGGTAACAATATTATCGCCCGCTATCCCGTCGTCCAGGCTTAAATAACTAAAACGTCGTAAATTTTGAATTGGCGTCTGAATATGTGCTGACCACAATGAAAAATATGATTCAGGTATAGTAATAAAAAAAAACTAAAAAAAAAAAAACTAAAACTAAACTAAACTAAAACTAGAGCGTCGAGTTCCAGATATAGATATAATTGTAAGAAATATTTATTGAAAAAAGCATCACGAATCGACAAGTAATGTAAATCTATTATATAAAAGAGAAGAGAAAACTTGACTCATCAAGAGATCTCTGAAAATCAAGAGCTACGACACTGAAATTTTGCCTGGAGGTTCCTTTCAGGACGTAGGCACTCGCTAAGAACGGATTTTTGGAAATTCGTAATCTAAGGGACTCAAAAGTCATTTAATATCTTCAGAACCGTAACTTTCAAACTTTGTAGCATAGAAAGATGAGTTAAAATAAACAGAAACGTGTTTCAGGGTTTTTTGAATTCACACCATAAAGGTCAATGGTGTGGAGTCAAAATTAGGCGACTCACTGACATATCACGAAATCTCAGGAACTAGAAGAGCTACGGGGCTGAAATTTTGCATGCAGGTTTCTTTCAAGACGTAGGCACTCGCTAAGAACGGATTTTTGGAAATTCGTTTTCTAAAGTTCATTTTTATAATAACTTTTAGAAAGTAGGTAGGTACTCGCTAAGAACGGATTTTGGAAATTCGTATTCTAAGGTAGTTAAAATGGGGTCGAAATCGATTTTTTTCTTGTTTTAAACAAGCATTCTTAGACGATTGGAATGGGATTTATAGGTTTTCTCATAATAACTTTAAAATTGTAAAGGATTGGTTGTAAAACTTTGGCGTTGATACGAGTAGTTTACATGGAAACCAACATTACTTGGGGTAGGTATTAGTATTACTAAAGTCCACGCGTATGAAATCGCGGCGGGTCAGCTAGTTACTTATAAAAAGACGCGGCAACAAAGTTAATTTTAGGTTAAGTTTGAGTGTTTGTTTTACAACATTGTACATCGTTTTAAGCTAGTGTATAGGTAGGTACATCGAATTGCAGCGAGCATTAGAAATGAAAAGAGTTTTGTGTAATTAAATTACTAACACATCCGGAGCTTAACAGGTACCTGCTCCGGATGTCTGACTCTGAATATCTCAATTTCAAAAATACCATGCTGGAAGAACATCAAGAAAATGGCACTTTTTTCAGATTTACAATCCAAGGTGAGGTAGCCCCCCCTTTTGAAAATTATTCCCCCCCTTTTTGACCATTTTTCAAACTTGTCTAGGGGGGGGGGGAATGGGTATTTTTTCGACTTTTTTCGAAAGTATGAAACCTACAAAAATTTCAAAAAATATTTTGAAATGTACAAAATGATACCTTTCATTTGATACCTCATATAGGTATCGTAGGTATCTTTTAAAATTTCGGTATCACAATTTGTATGGAAAATATTCATTTTAATTTTTCATTTATTTTCATTTATTTTTCTCTAAATCTGTACTGCTGCACGAAATGTATTATTATTTTAAATTTCAAGTTGATAGCTGCAGTAGTTTTTGAGTTATTAAGGAGGGAAAAAAGGACAGACAAAGCGAGACCTTAAGGGTTTTGAAACCGATCTTCGATCTTCAAAACCCTAAATACTTATTAAAAGGCATAAGTGAATGAATAGGATGTTTATGCTGGAATTATATAAACAAATGCATGGCAGTGCAGTGGCGTTGTAAGCGGTATTTAAACTCAATGGGCGTTTTCGGTGTTTCATTCATAAAATTATTGTTTTTATAATTTTTTTTCATAAAATTAGTATGCAAAACATGCAGATCGTGAAAATTTGCTGTTTTTTTGATTTTACCTTCGATTTGACATTACTTAACTCGCAGTTTCAAAATGATCACCACAAAATGCTTCGATAACGTATTCTTAACACGCACAATGGACCAACCCGAGTCTAAGTGCGGACACAAGAGTACACACACCATACCGTATTCGTAAGCAGAAGTTGGTGCTTCTTTTTGTCCAATTAGAAACGAGGTCGGGCCGGTAACGAGAGATCAAGCTGTGATGCGAGGCGTGACCTTTAATGCAGTGCAGTGTCAGCAGATAATCTGAACGCTGGCCGACATAGATCTTCGACCGTTATCTTCAATCTTCGTCATCATCATTTACTGCTGGACCAATACCCGCTGAACATCCCAATTATCAGCTTACTAATAATTCAATATAATACTCAATTCATAATATGAAACCTTTTATACAACAATTCCATGATAAACTGAAAAAACTCTCACGTTTAATCGAGATGCGACGCACTCTGAAGAGATTTCTAATTTGATCCAATAGCGGAGATGCCTGTTTAAGTAGGTAGGTACCTAAATTAAAATGGGGTTAAAGGTCCACATAACGATTAAACCATTCAGCATTCGTCATCATCATTCGATATTTGGCAGGATGTAAAAAGAGTGATGAACATGACATTTACCTACCTCTGGTTACTTAGTTGACTTTGTGTTAATTTCTACTGGTGCAATAAGGCGATGGTGAGCTGAAAATTCAAAACATTAATACAGAGTTTGTACTTAAGCCTTGAGTTATTCATTTAACTCAAAGTTTTGGTACAAGTGGGCCATGAGTGTTAGTTTGGTTGCCAAGTTCCCATCCCCTTGTCTAACATAAATTTTAACTAGGTATGCAGGTAGGCATAAGTGTCTCCATCTATGTTGATCCAGGCAGACCTCTCACTAAACGTTTTGCATTCAATCCGGTGCGTAATAAAACTCCTAAAGCTTCCGTAGTTATTTTGTAGGTGGCGCTGACTAGCCTTCTGAAGAAACAGCAGGAAATGTAGTGGTACGATACGACCCCAATGTAATGTGCGAGTATGACAAACACCAGAATGTCTCCAGGTGTACAGTCAGCGTCAGATAGATCTTGTCCTCTAGGGTAGCCACAATTATCTACTAATATGCAGAACCTAAGTAGTTTACTTTCATCTAACAAACAAACAGTAGGTAGGTACTAGAAATACAGATTAGATAGAATGTCAGCACAAGGCATGCACAGATTTTTCAGACTGTAGGTCCTACTTAGGTTGGGGAAAAGTCTTTTCGCATGTATGTATGAACTTGTAATACAAGCTATACTATTTGTATCTGGCTGGTGTAAAAATCCAAACAACTTCATACCATCACAATAATACCTATTATAAATGCACACTAATATAGATCAGGGTAAAAGCCTTTAAAAATAATAAAAAGTGAGTGTACTGGCTAACGGTTTTTACAGCTGCTACGAAATAGCAGGTAGGTAGTAAGGCCCAGACCCGCCTAGCCCCTTCCCCACTTCACTAAGAAATACCTTTTGATGGGCTACAATTTTTCGTAGGTCACTCAGGTATATAAGTTATCTTAAAATAGTAATAAATAGGCATCTACGCATATAATTTAAAGAATATTCTACAACTTTCTCAAAATATTGCCGATGTCTTATTTATTAAATACTTATTAACTTTTTTTTTATATGGCATAAGCCTTTATTCACAAATAAAATACAATAAAATTATAAAAATAAATAAGAACTAGTATTTACAATTGAAACAATTGAGCTAACAGCAGACTGTTGCAAACAATCTACAGGTAGCTCAACTGATCCATATCAATACCAGTCGGAAGCGTCCCCAAGACGCTGGCTGCATTGCAAATATTGCAATGCTGATGCGTTGTGCCAGATACTGACCAGCTCTCGGGTCACGCGTCGTCGCTTCGATCAAAAGCACAGATATTTTTTTTTATACCCGAAGAGCCTCGGTACCCCACGGACCTAGGGTCTCGACTCCAGGAGGAGCAAATGTGTAGGCTCTGTCGAGACCTGCACATTTGCGCCTCTTGAGATCTGAACTTTAACTATATTAGTTAACTTATTTGTTTGTTAAATATAGTAGTACCCATAGATATAAATCTATGGTAGTACCTATATTTCGATTTGCAATTTTTTGTTTATTATAATCTTAAGTTTTTCGAATTATTAAATTATAATCAATAGCTCAATATTGTATATAAATTTTTCGAATTAGAGTTTTTTCGATTTTTGCATTTTCTGAGAAGAATTACTATTTTAATTTATATATTTTTTAAACCATCGGAAAGTAGAGATTTCAACGAACAGAAAGCATACCTTTTTGAAAAAAGCTGATATTTTGACGGGTGAATTTTCGATTGAAAATTAGGGTACTTTTTCGTTAAGTCAAAATAAGGTGAAAAAATAAATATTTCAAATAAAATAAATTAGTGTATTGGGGACATAAAAAGGTAATATTACACCAAATTTCGTGAAAAAAACCATTTTTGTAAAAAAATACAAATAAAAAACCAAAAACTTGGTTTTTTTTATTTTTTTACATAAATTTTGAGGTTTTGTGAAAAATAAGTGTAAACAAAAGTTGTAGATCTTTTACCTACAACTTTGCCACTTCATTTTTTTCCATAGGACTTGTAGTTTTGCCGGAAATCGAGATAAACCGTTTTTTACCCTCAAAACTCCCTTCACCCCCTTCCCCTCGCCGACCTCAGATCGCCCGTAAATTATTTTTCCTTTCATTTTTAAAATATTCTCCTCCTTTTCCAATGGGTTTTATCTTACTATCATTTTTTTTTGTTTCCAAAATTACCGCCCTTGGTCTAATATTGTAACTTGCGGATTATGGGGCTGGAATCCCGGATCGGGTTAATAGTTGTTATTTGTTGGGATTTTTCTAGCAAAGGAAAATTCACAGTATCAGCCCGCAGGAAGTTGGCGGTGTTACACCCCCGTGCCTCGGAAAGCACGTTAAGCCGTTGGTCCTGCGCCTGACCTCTTCCCGGTCGTGTCGATCTGTCGTCCCATCGGATTATGAGAGTGAAGGAACAGAAAGTGCACCTGTGTTTGCGCACACACCTGTGCACTATAATATGTCCTGCGCATCTGGCTAGTCTAGTCTCTCATGAGACTGGCCGCCGTGGTCGAAATTCGGCTAGGAGGACATTATTATTACAATTCTACGAAATCGACAATTGCGTGCGTCGGTTGTATGTCATTGTGGTCTAAGATCCGGCTGCAGAATCAGTACACCCATCGAGTAAGAGCTAAGAACCACATTTTTACGCATATTTGTGTTAAGGAGAATATATAATCTACTAGGTTGCCTAACAAAATGTGGCCGCTAGTATTTTTAATAAAATTATTGATTTTTGGAAAAAAAATGTTTTTTTTATTTATTTTAGAATAGCGGCCACATTTTGATAGGCAACCTATTAGATATAATATTCTCCATAACACAAATATGCGTAAAAATGTGGTTCTTAGCTCTTACTCGATGGGTGCACTGTTTCTGCAGCCGGATCTCGTACTATTGCTGTTGACAGTGTCGGATGAAAATTGTAATAGATGCCCAGGTCATAGGTACTTTTAGTACCTATTTAGTTTAGTATAATCTGTTAAGTAATACCTATTTAAGTATGATTGTTTGTTATCTCCAAGAGGTAAACATAAAAAAATAAAAATTACGAAAGTTTGGATGTTTTGATGTATGAATGGATGGGATGTTTGTTACCTCTTCATCCGAAAACTCCTGAACGGATTGGGCTGAAATCTTCATCCTGTATGAAGATTTCAGCCCAATCCGTTCAGGAGTTCTAGGTTTTACTTAACAGATTATAGTTCTAGGCCTGTAATAAAACATAGGCTACTTTTTATTCCATAAATCAGTTCCCGTGGGATAGAAAAATCTTTGAAATTTTCCATAGAAAACAACGCGTGCGAAGCCGTGGGCAGAAACTAGTTATTTAATATTCCAACCTGAGTAGATAAACATTAATAGCTCCATCTATGTTAACACAGCCAAACTTCATAGTGACTGCGTTGTCAACGCACAGTACTGCGGATTATAATATAAACACGCCATGATTATTTTGTAGATGGCGCTGACAACCCTTTCCATCCATATTTTAGGACTTTAGGGCATTGTTGGTAGTAAGTATAGGAATAGAAGGGGTTTTGGGGGTCACAGGCCACATTTCACGAGAGAAGACTAGGCATCTTCGGTAATAAGTATAGGTAAACGCAGATCACTTATTAGGCGAAAGTTTAACAACGTATCGACGGGACCACCCTCTGATTTGTCAGCGGTTCGTCCAAAATGCGATTCGTCCAACAAGCGGTTCGTCAGGAATCCATGCACAATTCGTCCAATTCTTAATATGTATTATGTATACGTGTTTTACTTTAGAACGAAATAGTTTACGTTTCATATTTATTGTATCATTCATACATTTTTGAAAAATGACAGTGACTGCCAATTATGGCACATAATCTCAAAAATGACAGCTGATTTCAAAAATGGCAGCTGATATAAAAAACGACAACATCTTATGTCAATCAAAAACGACAGCTGTCATCGAAAATGTAGTTCTTGTGAACACCTTTCATCTTAGCCACTAACTGAAAGTCTAACACGAGTATTTTAGGAGATAAATACAGTTTAATTTTGATAGCTGTCATTGAAAATGTAGATTTTGTGCCTACCTTTCATCTCAGTCACTAGCTGTCTAGCACTGGTCTAGAATAATATCCATTTCATTTTCGACATTACCTTTCATTCTTGATCAAGTCTATCATTATTGACATGTGCTGTCATTTTGTCATAAGCTGTAATTTTTGTCAATTTCTGTCATTAATGACAACGGCTGTCCTTTTTAACATAGGATGTAATTTTGTAATTTTTTTCGACAGCTATCTTTATTACTTAACAGCTGTCTTTTTTAACATCAGAGGTCATTTTTAACATCAGCGTCATATTTGGCATTCGATTACAATTTTCAGATAATGTCAAATGAATAAATATGAATTGTAAACTATTTTGGATAATTCAAGAATTGGACGATCTGCGCATGGATTCCTGACGATCCTCTTTTGGACGAAACGCTTATTGGACGAATCGCTTATTGGACGACACGCGATTTAAACGAATCGCTTTTTGGACGAACTGCGTATGGATTCTTGACGAACCACTTATTGGACGAAACGCGATTTGGACGTATCGCTTTTTGGACGAACCGCTAACAAATCCACCATCTGTCTGGTCTCATCATGCCGGTTTTCGTTCAGCAAAACAAGAATAAGCTCCATCATTTTGTTTTTTTGTTGTGTTCACACATAACCTCAAAGTAACAAACAAAAATATTCAAATCAACATTTTTGGTGGACTAAAAGTCCTAAAATAAGCTTGAATCACTAACCAGTATTTCGGAATTCACATGGAAGTAAGAGATTTTCTCCAAATCATTTGTGAAAAATTGTAACTCGGTAGTTATTTTAGCGGCGATTCCGGTCATTATTTTAGCGGCTATTACGGATCTGGTACATTTGCGCGAAAGACACTGGCGCTATAGACACTTGCGCTAAAGACACTTGCGCGAAGGACATTTTCGCGAGAAGACATTTTCGCGAGTGGTCATTTGCGCGAATGACACTTGAGCGAAGGACATTTGCGCGAGTGGTAATTTTCGCGAATGGACACTTGCGCGAAAAAATTACAAAACTCCTAATATCTCTCGAAATAGACGTCGCAGAGAGTTGCAGATTTCACCACTGTGTAGGTAATTTAGCTTTCTTTCTTGTGATATATGTCACTTTCACCTACTCCTCCCACTTCCTTCTGAATAGCGAGAATTGTACTATACCGTAGACGTTCGTAGCACGTGCTACGATGCTAGGAGGGAAAAATCACAAAACGAATAATATCTCCCGAAATAGAAGTCGCAGAGAGTTGCAGATTTCACCACTGTGTAGGGAATTTTGCTTTCTTTCTTGTGATACACCTAGCTTCCCTACCACTTCCTTCAACATAACGAGAAACACACTTTAACGTAGACCTTCGTAGCATGTTCTTCGGTGCTATCGCCGTAGCATACAAAAGATTTCAACGCGCACGAACCTCCTTACTACACAAAAATGTTATTTCATAGACCATCGTGGCATCGTAGCTACGGGTGAATTGGTGGTATAGCTGACTAACTAGGCTTCACGAGTCTGTGTAGAGTCTGTGAGCCATTCAGAGCTCTCAGTAGTATACGGTATAAAGGTGACACGGTTTTTTTCTTTTTCTTTGTCTTATCTTTAAAATTTTAGGTGATTTCTTTGCTACCACAATCAGTTTCGACTCAGTCTAAAACTGGATTTATGTAATGTACTCAGTCGCTTTCGACTAGCTCTGGGGAGTAGATTACGAATTCGCTTATTCTTTAAAGCTACAGAACTACTGGGACAAAAGTTGTCACAGTAGTTCTTGTAGCTATTTTGTGCACAGAACAGAACATGCTCTGCTAACTTCGCGCAGCATAGCATTTTTTCGGAAATCTCTGCGATGTCTATTTCAAGAGATATTAGGAGTTTTGTGATTTTTTCGCGAAAATGTCTTTCGCGCAAGTGTCAATTCGCGAAAATGTCCAGTGGTGCAAATGTCCTTCGCGCGTCTTTCGCGCAAGTTTCCTGATACCGGCGATTACCACTCGAAATGATTCCGAGAAAAGTTTGGTATTTTTCGAATCTAAATGTCAAATTTTTCCGTGTTCGGATGGTGTGAATCGCGTATTCACACCATCGAACTCGGAAACCAGCCGCTACCGAGTGAAAATGTTTCCGAGTAGGAGTATGCCTATGCCCTGGATAGAATATTGGATAAATAAATAAATAAATTAGTAAATAAATAAATAGGATAGAAGTCCTGCCTGGCACAGAATAACTACGCAGGGTGGATTTTTTGGACGGGGCAGTAATTTTAAGGGATTTTTTCCTCCATCACAGATTTTCATAAAATGTACCTACAGTTAGCAAGAAAATGGGCATACTTTACGGGCATAAGTTGTAGTGATTAAAAAACTAGAGAATAAAAAACTTTGTCATAAATTCCTGACAAAGGCACGAATAGTTGTAATTATGCGTCCTTGTGGGTAATTGCAACTAATTACTTATTGGTTGTTTTACTATTCCTTCTACTGTAATACTTCAAAAACATTTCTTGTATAATCGTTCACAGGATTTTAATAGCTATGCCTTTGAAATAACGTCCTATTTGCCACATTCATATATTTTAGCCACGGGACAGTTAATCGCAATTAATAGTGGGACAGTCCTTGACGCGCGACGTGTCTTCCGTTGCAATTATCCGTAATTCCAACTAATAACCAAAGTGATGGGAACCTTATCGTGATTTATTTATTATTAATTACTGAGCCTCCGCTGTCTATCCGTCTGTCTGTCCGTACGTAGACAGTTAATATTTTGACAGTGTGTATTTCGTTTACCGCTATAACAATAAAAAATTAAAGCAAGCTCCTTTATAAAAAACCTGACTTTTTTGCTATTTTTGTTCTCAGTTTGTCAGGCTGTACCTATCGTAAAAGGTAGACAGTTGATATTTACATTACTTTTGCCACCATAACAATAAATCATAAAAACAAAATAGGTAAATTTAAAAATGTATGGGGGAAACTTCCCTATGAACTGTATGCCTCCGAAATAGCCCAAGCAAATAAATCGATCTAGTATTTAATTCACCTTGGTGGTGGGTGTAAGTATAAAGACTTAGCGTTTTTGCCTTATTTAGTATAGAAACCCTGACTACCACAACTATTTACTTGAAGTTAAAAATAATAATTCATTTCATTTTTAAGCTCTGCTTAACTTGGGGCTAGATAATGCTGTGTGAATTTGTCCAGCATTATTTATTTATTTTATTTATTTATTTCGTGCGCCTGTAGGTAGATTAAAAAAAATGAGATGTGGAAATTTTAAAAGAGACCTATAAGGTCAACCGGGGTATCAAAGGAAAGATATCGCTTGTATATTTCTAAATATTCTTTGAAATTTTTGTAGGTTTTATACTTTTGGAAACATATTGAGACTAGGGCATCGGAACCGGTTTTTCCAATTAAGTTCAATTATTAGGTTTTTTTAATAATTGTATCCTGTAACAATAAATGACATCATAATTTAACAAACGATGTTTTAAGTTTTTAAGTTGACTACCCGTAGCTAAAAATATTACTATAGATATAAAAACTGATTGTTTAAGAGATTAAAATTATAGCGTAATAAATTTCCGGAAAGAAAAGAAAATAAAATAATAGGTATTATTTTATTTGATTATGTACGTAAAAATCTCCTGTTTTTGTAGTACTAGCGTTTGATTTACTTTATTTATTTTCTGTTAGCAATAATTCACTAGCTGTAGCTTAAAAGATTACTATAAGTAAAATACGTATATAAAAAATAAAACGTTAAGTGCGAGTCGACTCGCGCACTAAGGGTTCCATTTAATTGTAGTACCTTGTTTCTTACCAAATATCATAATTTTAGGTCAACATCAAGTAGGTACCCTGTATATTTTGGTAGTGGGAGAGAATCAATTTATTTTTGTAAATTAACTACAAATTTACGGTTTTCGGTTTTCTCGTTATTTGTGCTATATGACGTTGCTTCTTACCAAATTTTATGATTCTGGGTATACTAAAAGTACCCTATAGGTTTTGGTCTATAGCAAGAATCAATAGTTTTTTTTGTGAATAAATTACAAATTTACAGTTCTAGGATTTTTTCCTTTAATTGTGCTATAAGACCTTGCTTCTTGCCAAATTTTATGATCCTACGTCAACCTGAAGTACCCTATAGGTTTTTGTCCATGGCGAGAATCCAAAGTAGTTTTTTTTGTGAATAAACTACAAATTTATTGTTTTAAAATTGTTCCCTTTATTTGTGCCATAAGGCCTTGCTTCTTGCCAAATTTCATAATTCTAGGTCAACAGGAAGTACCCTATAGGTTTTGGTCCACGGCGAACATTAAAAGTAATTTTTTTAGTGAATATAAATAAATAAATAAATAACGCTGGACAATTCACACAGCATTATCTAGCCCCAAGCTAAGCAGAGCTTGTGTTATGGGTACTAGATAACTGATATACTTAATACAATACAAGATATAAGATAGATATCTTTTATTATACATTGAAAACACCCAGACCAACGGAACAAATTTCTGCAGATCGTACACAAAATTGTTCCGAGGCGGGAATCGAACCCGCAACCTCCTGCGTCGCAGGCGGACCTTCGCCCGCTGCGCCACGGAGGTCGTCAAAATAAATTACAAATTTATGGTTTTCAGATTTTTTCCTTTGCTTGTGCTATAAAACCTTGCTCACCAAATTTCATCATTCTAGGTCTACGGGAAGTACCCTATAGGTTTTGTGTGCATGTGATTCCCTTGGAAATATCAAAATATTCGGACATAAATGGCTGTAACTTTTGAGAGCGTTGACTTAGAGTTTTATTCATATCGCGGCTCCAAGAGGTTACGGGCTTGAGTAGGTATTCGACGTTAATTTCATTTCAACTCGATACGTCCACGCGTTTCTGAGAAAAGAGGGTTGACAGACGGACAACAAAGTGATCCTATAAGGGTTCCTTTTTTCCTTTTGAGGTACCTCCCCCTAAATAGTGATTGTTACAAGACTGATTGTTTAAGAAATAAAAATTATTGCCTTGATTACAAATTCCCTGTTAGATTTTTGACGCTATTGTAGAATTTTGTGAGATTTTACTAACAAAATTGTAATAAATAACTAAAAGCTCCGAAAGAACCGTAAGAACCGAAAGAACCGGGTACCCGGTTCTGTGTTGGAACTGGAATCGAAAGAACCGGTTCTTAAAATATGTCCGATTCTCGATGCCCTAATTGAGACGCTAAATTTATTATAATGATCAATGATAAGATAATTCATAAGATGGAGGAAGAATGCTACTGTTGTATCTACTCCTGAGTCCTGACGTAAGCTAGGGCACGCCACAGGGCCGCCGGGCGACGGGCGGCGGCCCGCTGCCGCCTATGACATAAACCATACATAGGACTTGAACTTGAAGTTCTAAGCGATACCTACATGTAGAGCTAGGTCACATTTAAATATTTCCTACCTGAAGCCGGCCTGACGACGTGCCTTGAGCGACTGGACGGTCGATGCATTTACTTATAGTTAATAATTCAAAAATATCGACCGAAGAACCTTGGCCATAAACCCTTTGTTTCAGTGTCGCCCGAGCTGTCGACAGTCATCATTGACTTACTACTCTCTTGTAAAAATAAATAAAATGAGTGATGCTTCAGAGTCCTGGTCGAGCAGCTCCAGCTCTTACAGCGGCGGGGTCGGCGTATACCAACCCTTACGACCGCGACCGGCCAACCGTGCAAGGAGGTTCTTGCGAAACCTCTTCGCTCAGTTCAAACGCATGACATCTTCGAAATCTTCAGCACCAGCAAATCAAGGATGGTACTATTTAGCATCGCGGGACTCCGCTTCAGACGTACCATTACGTCCATTGTCGGGTATCCTTAGAGCAGATACACAGCGCCGCCGGTTTGTTGACGAGACCGGCTCCGATGAGATTGTTCAAATTATGAACATGGTAATTCAGATTCCTCCTGGGGCAATAAATGAAACTGTAATGTACGAAACGGAAGACCCAACTTCTTCAAGCAACGACGCGCAGGGCGCTTTAAACATGAAGTTTGAGCATGGGAGTTTGGCAGCAATCTTACTTAGCAAGGAGCCTGCGTTAATTAATTTGAATTTTCCAAATCTGAAGGAGGTGATCGAGTCTTTTTCGAACAGCACTTGCACCGAAGACGAGGATGAGGAAAGTTCTCTGCTGGAGGAAGCTGCTGGTGGGTCACAAGATTTTGCTGGGAATAGCTGCTTCACGACCCAAGTGAGAGGAGAAATGAGAGTGAATAAATCCGGCCGCGCCACTTTGAGCATTGGCAGCAAAGTTTTTGTTTTAGCTATGGCAGCTAAACCGAAGATTCGCCAGAGAGTGGTACACGTGGATTTGGATAATTATCAGACTACGTTGGGTCTGATAAAATACTACATCGATGTCCTACCGCAGGAAGAGGTCGAAACGGACGAAATAGAGTTGCAATAAGCTTAGCAACACGACTAGCAATCCCTGATAAGCTTCTGGGATCAAACGAAACAGGTTTTTATTTTTAGTAGTTGCATAATTTTTAGTACCTACCTAGGTATAGGTAATAGTGTGCCACAAAGAAATTTAGAGTACAAACTTTTAAACTTTTTATTTGATAAGATGCTTATAGCAAGTAAATGGGATCGTCCCATCGCATTATAAGAGTGCACCTGTGTTTGCAAACACGTCGTAGTCACCTTTGAGATTGACCGCCACCTCCGTGGCCGAAATTCGGCTAGGAGGAAATCATCACAGCAAGATGTATCTACCTACCTAGTTAAAAGCGCTCACGCTGATATTTTTGCAAAGGTGTATAGTAGATACCTAGATACTTACTTACCTACTTAGGTACTACATAAAATACTTTATGTAAGAAAATCTGATGTATTTTATAAAAAGCAAACTACATAATTCGAAGGAAATAATAAATGGAAGGGTCACCTTCACCATGGACAGAGAATATATTTGTTCAAAGTACATTTTCCAGCTAGGTAATTACCTACTACCCCACGGACGTTAGATATGGAAATTTCAAACAGAATTTATGATGCGTACCTTGTACCAACTAAGTATACCTATTGTGTGCCATTGTGTGCCCCAATTTTAGAAGTAGGTATTAGATCTGTGATGTTATTTTATTTTTGTTCCTGTATTGTTAATTAGGTACAGCAAATTTTGAGATGAGCCCCAATTCATTGATTTAATAAAACGCTATTATTCATTTTAGCACCTACGTAAGTAAGTACTTTTTACATTTCGTAATCATTCATTTATTGCTGACTTTTGTTTGACTATGTGCGTTAATATGTCTATTCGTATAAGTAAACTGCTTTAATTAATGTGAGGTCGTATTAGCGGTGTTAGTCAAATCATATTAGGTACTTATAAAAATTAAATTATATATAAAATTACATTAAATTATAATATTGTTATCTACCTATGTACCTAAGCACACCACGCGTTAATATGTCTATTCGTATAAGTAAACTGCTTTAATTAATGTGAGGTCGTATTAGCGGTGTTAGTCAAATCATATTAGGTACTTATAAAAATTAAATTAGGTATATATAAAATTACATTAAATTATAATATTGTTATCTACCTATGTACCTAAGCACACCACGCGTTAATATGTCTATTCGTATAAGTTGTGAGGTCGTATTAGCGGTGCTAGTCAAATCATATTAGGTACTTATAAAAATTAAATTATATATAAAATTACATTAAATTATAATATTGTTATCTACCTATGTACCTAAGCACACCACGCGTTAATATGTCTATTCGTATAAGTAAACTGCTTTAATTAATGTGAGGTCGTATTAGCGGTGTTAGTCAAATCATATTAGGTACTTATAAAAATTAAATTATATATAAAATTACATTAAATTATAATATTGTTATCTACCTATGTACCTAAGCACACCACGCGTTAATATGTCTATTCGTATAAGTAAACTGCTTTAATTAATGTGAGGTCGTATTAGCGGTGTTAGTCAAATCATATTAGGTACTTATAAAAATTAAATTATATATAAAATTACATTAAATTATAATATTGTTATCTACCTATGTACCTAAGCACACCACGCGTTAATATGTCTATTCGTATTGTTGTCAGTTAAATCTATTTTGTAACATTTTAATTAAGTATTATTTTAGTAAAATTATTGTTGTAAAATTATTCAAAACACTGTTTCGCAATTTTTGTACGGAAGCAGTGTTTTGACTCGCTCGCCACTCGTTTTGCCACAACCGATCAGGGACCGGCACGTCTACTGCCGACAGTCACCGACGGTTGCCGATCTTGGCCGGGGAATGGGAGTGGCTGAGCGAGGCGAGGAGCTCAGTCGAGTCTCGACACTCTAAGTGTGAAGACAACTTAACCAAGTGTTGTGAAACTGTATATACACCGTGCTGATTATAGAACTGTGAGTATTACCTTGTTATTATTTTAGCTCTAAAAACCTTTTGCCACTAAAAACTGACGTAATTTTGAGGTGAAAACCGTTAGCAAATATAAATAGCTAACATTTCAGAAGTGGTGATTCGAACAAAATATTACGAATGTCATATTTTTTTTTAAATTCTATTTTTCACCTAACCGTCATTTCTATCATTCGATCATTAGTTAACGAATACAAGGTGTATTCATTACGAGTACAAGAATAATCGATTACCGAACAGAGGAACGATTTAAAACTTAATAAATACGCCAAAATTTATAATGGCAAATAAAGGGTCGATGATATTATTTTATAAACCAGTTGCTTGCTTTAAAATAAATTGCAATTATGTTTACATAATGATGAAATTGGCAGAATCAAAGCTTTTGCTAGTAGAAAAATAGACAGTTCAAAAATTATTGTATTATATTCTACATTGTTGGAAAATTTAAAAACTTGTACTGTTAAATGAGGTTAACGGATTATTTTAGCCTGCGGTGTTCACTAACGAGTTAAAATAAAGTGTACAATGAAAGTTATACATGCCAATAGCTATTGGTAGCATTTTTAAGGGGCTTATTGGATAATTGAACCATGATGATGATGATGATGATGATGATGATGATGATGATGATGATGATGATGATGATGATGATGATGATGATGATGATGATGATGATGATGATGGTGATGATGATGATGATGATGATGATGATGATGATGATGATGATGATGATGATGATGATGATGATGATGATGATGATGATGATGATGATGATGATGATGCCCTTTATCCCTACGGTATCCACTAATGAATACATATTTTGTGTACGTATAATAAAAGTTACGTATACATGCCTGTAGCAATTACTGTTACTACCATTAGATATTACAAACTATTGCTAGCCTACCAACTACCTACACCAGTATTCCCCAAGACTGGATAGTAGCATAATTTAAGAAAAGCGGATTAACATTATTCTCCTCAATCTGAAATACAGAGGTCAAACAATAAGAACAAAGATACTCGTTGACGTTTTTGTTCCAGTGCTTCTTCATGGAAAGAACGGGATGCGTAGTTCGTACGCCACCAGCTAGCCCAACCCTGCCTGGTGGTCGACCATCACGTAGCACAACGAGGCGAGCCAGGCAACGCGCGAACTCTCGTGCTCGCAGCCGTGCCAATCTGGCCGCCAGCCAGCAAGCCAGTCCAGGTGCCAGTCAGCGCACCAGTGCGGGCGCCAGTCAGCGCGCCAGTGCAGGCGCCAGTCAGCGCGCCAGTCAGCGCGCCAGTCCAGGTGCCAGTCAGCACACCAGTGCGGGCGCCAGTCAGCGCGCCAGTGCAGGTGCCAGTCAGCGCGCCAGTGCAGGCGCCAGTCAGCGCGCCAGTGCAGGCGCCAGTCAGCGCGCCAGTGCAGGCGCCAGTCAGCGCGCCAGTCAGCGCACCAGTGCGGGCGCCAGTCAGCGCGCCAGTGCAGGCGCCAGTCAGCGCGCCAGTCAGCGCGCCAGTGCAGGCGCCAGTCAGCGCGCCAGTGCAGGCGCCAGTGCAGGCGCCAGTCAGCGCGCCAGTGCAGGCGCCAGTCAGCGCGCCAGTGCAGGCGCCAGCCAGCGCGCCAGTGCAGGCGCCAGTCAGCGCGCCAGTGCAGGCGCCAGTCAGCGCGCCAGTCAGCGCGCCAGTCAGCGCACCAGTCAGCGCGCCAGTGCAGGCGCCAGTCAGCGCGCCAGTGCAGGCGCCAGTCAGCGCGCCAGTGCAGGCGCCAGTCAGCGCGCCAGTGCAGGCGCCAGTCAGCGCGCCAGTGCAGGCGCCAGTCAGCGCGCCAGTGCAGGCGCCAGCCACCGCGCCAGCCAACGCGCCAGTCCGGGCAGCAGACCAGGCAGCAGACCAGACGCCAGCCACCGCGCCAGTCCAGGCAACAGACCAGGCAGCAGTCCAGGCAGCAGACCAGGCAGCAGTCCAGGCAGCAGACCAGGCAGCAGACCAGACGCCAGCCACCGCGCCAGCCAACGCGCCAGTCCAGGCAGCAGACCAGGCAGCAGACCAGGCAGCAGTCCAGGCAGCAGACCAGGCAGCAGACCAGGCAGCAGTCCAGGCAGCAGACCAGACACCAGTCAGCGCACTAGCCGGCATGTCGGTCCGGGTGCACGTCAGCTCACCAGCCGGCACGACGACAATCCGGGAGCACGTTGCACACAAGCCGGCATGATAGTCCGGGAGCACGTTGCACACTAGCCGGCATCTCAGACCGGGTGCACGTTAGCTCACTAGCCGGCATCTCAGTCCGGGTGCACGTCAGCTCACCAGCCGGTACGTCAGTCCGGGAGCACGTTGCACTCTAGCCGGCATGTCCGGGCGCACGTCAGCGCGCCATGGTGCTGCCCAGTCCCGCTGCCACGCACTCGCAGTCCGCGGTTTCGTGCTGCAGCTCCCAGGGGGAGAGTTCTCTGTACCGGCATCTATTGCCAGCACCACTGGCGAGTCCACGACGAACGTCTCGTCGTCACCAGGTGCCACTGAACGCCTCATCGGAGCATTGAGCGCGTTGAGCAAGGTGAGATCCAACCATTATTATTTCGAATTTCGATTCAAGTTTCCATGATATCGATTCTTAGTGCGAGAGCGCGTAATTTAAATTGTTGGGAAGACAGTGAGTGATTATCCTCGATAGCGAGCTGCTTGAAGGGAGATGCTCGCAGTTGGCCCAAGGATTACCAATGACCGCAAGTGGTCTTATTTGAAAGCCCAATTTAATTCCTTGTGCTCGCGAAGAATCGATGTCGCAAATATTTTGTTTGAGGTTTTGTGTTCAATTAAGTTATTCCACGTATGCCGGGCAAGTATGCCTAGTGTTCTCTTTTGCGCCCTATTGTTGTGAAAGAGTTAAGCGATGACCTTACCGTTGTTTTTGTGATACGCCGAATAACTGACGCACAGGTACATGCTGCTGTCACGAATACCCGATTGTTGCCCAAATCTCTTGTCTTACTTATCTCCTTACGATTTATACCTACGTACCAAGCCTAAGGTAACATCCGAATCATCTGCTTCCACGAAGCCAGTCCAGGGTAAGCCCGATAGGAAACCACCCCTAAACAAGAGATCGGACCCAAAATGCTACTCTTGTGGTGGCATTGGTCATTCGATGTGTTTGTGTCCTAGGAAACCAACTCGGCAGGTATTGGCAGTAGTTTAACTAGTAAAGATGCGGGTAGCGAGAAAAAGTGATCATTCTCTTTGTTGTTGACGCGAGTGACTGTTTGCGTAACAAACATTATAAACAGTTGTGTCTTGTGTGTTAGTTACAGTGGTTTTAAACTATTTAGTGCGTTAGTGTACTAACTGGGTCTAAGTCTAGCTCCGTTTTGAATAGTGTAGAAAAAGATGTCCCTCTATCTTCACGCAGAAGGATAGCTGTTAGCCTGTTAGCTCTCTGACAGAGGTAAATTAGCTATTTGCCTTGCAGGCAGAATCTAAAACTGTATTTTTTCAGGCCATGAATGTAAATTTTTGTGCGTTGTAATGCGCTTCTACAGATAGTGACGTTACGACCGTGGTAATCTTCGCGGTGATCGAAGGCGGTAATACAAGGTGTACCTATACTGACGGACGTATTACTTTACAGCTGGTCACGCATCTCGCTTATTTCAGAACCTATCCTCAAAGTTTGGGCCTCAAACACTTCACGTGTTCTCAGCAGCCAGCTCACTACGGTGTGTGTGTTTTGTGTGCGTATGTGTATAAGGATACATTGTAAGTCCCTATGTCAATTTGGTGACCGAGTTTAGTAACATTTCCATCGAGATTTTACTGTGGAAACTATCGTGGTTTGACCTCGTTAAAGGATGAGACGTTGGTGTTCTTCCAACACAAATAAGGCTCGTTGTTGACCCACTTACATCCGTAATGAATCCCTCAATGTTGTTTTGTTTTACTTACCTTAAAATATATAACAGTGTCTGACAAAGGTCCGCGAGTCGGAGTCCCGATAAACCTTCGTGGCCACAGAAGTAAGGTATTTAGGTCGTGATTGGTCGCACTTTGTCATATGGTCAGGTCAGACCGAGTGAAAGTAAAATAAGTTCTGATCAATTCTCCTGAGCCCACGAATGTCAAACAGGTCTGGCAATTGTTTTGTTTTGCGGAATATTTTCGTAGGCACATTACATACCTGATTTCAAGTCGAAGATTGCCCTCGTATTCTTATTTCCGGACTCGTTTCCGCAACTAGGCCACAGGTGGGCCCTTTTTGCGTGTCGGATGGGGGGCTGCTAAACTAACCACCCGATGTCCTCCAGGAAGGCCAGCAGCTCGCTGACGCCGGTGCATGCCTCCCTAGGCGTCCTTGGTGTTCCAAGGTATTGTAGTCGTTGGGAAGCAACGCTATCGCACGCTACAAGCACATGCGCGGCCGTCTCCTCTGTGTTCATGCACCCTCTGCATAGGGGGGCTGTCCGTGATACCCAGGTTAAATAGGTGTTTGTTAAGCATGCAGTGTCCAGTGACAATGCCGACGATTTGCCGGAGTTTGTCACGCTTCAGATTGAGGAGTTTTCGGGAGAATCTCGGGTTAAGAGCCGGGAAGGCCTCCTTCGACTGTCTACAATCTGGAATACTTGCCCAGTAGTCTTGGTGTTGTTTAGTTGTATGTTGACGGATCCATGAGCGGACTTGACTGAAAGGTAGGGGGATTATTGGTTCGGGCCCTGCCTGAAGACTGCCCTTATATCCAGCCTAACGCACAGCAATGTGGAGTTACATTGGGCGCCTCCCAAATACATTTTATCCTAGGCTGAACTCGCACGAAGAGTGCGCGTAAGTATTTTATCATGTGCCTCACGAGTGAGCTAGTGCTCGTTATCTTTCGATCTTTAGCTGCCTACAGCTGCACACGGACGCCAGCTCCATCGGGTACGGTGCAGGTTCTGATCCAGGTGCACGAGTGTAATAAAGCTAGTAGTAGCGTATTATTGTAAGACCATGCAGGACGTCGATATACGACGACGTATAACTCTTACGAGTTAAAAACTTTTGCCGTCTGTAGGTACGTAGGTATCGTACTTGTTCTGTATACCCTTCACGATCGCAACTGATTGCAACGGTTTGTGCTTGACTAAGCGCAAAAAGGATCTTCTGTTACGTATCGTGCGTTGGTAGTTGCTTTACTACAAGCATTTCGGTAAAGGTACTAGAGGTGTGGAACCTCTGAAACTTCTATGTTACATCCCTGATCCCGTCTAAGCTTACCGAGGATTTTTCATGATCAATAAGAGCATAAATATCTGTGCTGTAAAATCAATTCTTGTTTCTTGTTTCTGTGGTCTAGGGTACCTTTCTAAAAACCTTTCTAAAAAGAATCCATAATATGGAAGTGATATTGGAGATGTAGTTGTTGTTATGTACCACAAGTTGTATAGTACCACATTGTGTACCTTTCAGTAAATCCACTGATGGTTGAAGTTATTTTCTGCCAGTTAATTCACGTAGTTTTGCAAATGCAAAGTTTATGTGGCAAGTCTTCCTTTGATAGTAATTTCCGCTTACTAGGTTCATTGCCTCTTGTTAGCGAACATATTTTGGTATGTTCTGCTCATTGTAGATGCCTACTTAGCAGCAGGAACTGTCCGTTTAGTGTAATGAGAGAATAAGACCCTAAAAAACTTAAACGTTATTGTGTTACACTGTGTCCTTATTTGGGATCCTGTCCGCTTGTGGTGTGACCGTGGTCGCATATTTTAGAGCGCGAGTTTCAAAGTTGTGTTGGTGGTCTGTGTAGCCAAATTCACTTTATTTCATCGTAGATACACAATGAATATTGGCAGGTCGAGTTCTACTGCAGGACTTTAGTGGACATGCTGTGAATTTAGGCAATAAAAGCAGGTAATACTTGGTCCAGAGTCTTTGTGGAGAATGCAGCCAGTCATAGACTGCATTATCGCCGACTCGAGGCAGCGACATCGGTAATGAGGTCACTTATTCGTGATGCACTATTTTTTGTGTCGATTTGACAGTAGATCTATATGTTTAGATCCTAAAATGTTTAGTACTGACAATAATATTTTAACTCGATGCCAAAACGAGAATTTTATATTTTTGTGTTGTGAGTTAGCCAGTATAGCTATAGATGTGTCGTTATCGAGGTTAACGCATTAGTCGACTGATTGAACAACATAGACAAAAGTCAGATGAGTTTGTTTGAACAGAAATAGAAAGACAGTCAAAATGTTCACACATAACAAAATGGTTTTTGTAACAAATTTCTAAAGTTACAGGCAAGCAACGATGCGATGCTGCTTGGTGATAAGCTGGATGCGAGGGTGCATCAAATAAAAACAACTATTCTGCCTCATGGCAGATGCGAACTGCAGTTGGTTAGTGGTTTGTATGGTAAGACGACCAGCGTCGCCGCCATGCACGCCATGGTGGCTTGGCGAAGAGAATGGACCTCCAAACCACTGCACCACGAGGCATACCCGAGCTCTACCAGAGTCTACTTGCCGAGTCTCGAGAGCTTCACCTTCGTCAAGAAGCATGAAGTATGCCAGAATTATGATGTGGTTGAAGGCAACCACTGTCAGTAGAAGCCGAATCAGCGGGAAACATTATAATCAGATGGGAACATTATTTTTAAATTTATAACGGTCGCAATTCTATAAAAGCAGCGCACTCGCTGTCTCTCGTCCACTTTTGCTCGAGCTGTCGTAAGGTCAACACCTTGGTAAAATACACTATTACTATGTCCAAATTTCCATTGATTTGTATTAATTGATTATAACCATTTTTTGTGAAATAATTTTGAGGTTATTAAATTATTTTGTCGTTAGATTTGTTTTTTTTAGGTTACATTTATAGAAACCGCTTAATGTATTTATTTGAAAAGTTATTCAATCAAATTATGTGCGAATTTATTCATAAATATACGAATTTAACTAGGATTAATAAGAGTACTTTCTGGATTACCATGTCCAGTACTTTATTTATTATTGTTTTCAGTATGTAGCATCAGGTTAATTGAAAAATAATAATATTAGTAACGTTTGTAAAGTTGACAGCACGAGGCCGTGCCTACATAAAGGATGGCCGAATGTTGTCAGTTAAATCTATTTTGTAACATTTTAATTAAGTATTATTTTAGTAAAATTATTGTTGTAAAATTATTCAAAACACTGTTTCGCAATTTTTGTACGGAAGCAGTGTTTTGACTCGCTCGCCACTCGTTTTGCCACAACCGATCAGGGACCGGCACGTCTACTGCCGACAGTCACCGACGGTTGCCGATCTTGGCCGGGGAATGGGAGTGGCTGAGCGAGGCGAGGAGCTCAGTCGAGTCTCGACACTCTAAGTGTGAAGACAACTTAACCAAGTGTTGTGAAACTGTATATACACCGTGCTGATTATAGAACTGTGAGTATTACCTTGTTATTATTTTAGCTCTAAAAACCTTTTGCCACTAAAAACTGACGTAATTTTGAGGTGAAAACCGTTAGCAAATATAAATTGCTAACAGTATAAGTAAACTGCTTTAATTAATGTGAGGTCGTATTAGCGGTGCTAGTCAAATCATATTAGGTACTTATAAAAATTTAATTATATATAAAATTACATTAAATTATAATATTGTTATCTACCTATGTACCTAAGCACACCACGCGTTAATATGTCTATTCGTATAAGTAAACTGCTTTAATTAATGTGAGGTCGTATTAGCGGTGCTAGTCAAATTATATTAGGTACTTATAAAAATTAAATTATATATAAAAATTACATTAAATTATAATATTATTATCTACCTATGTACCTAAGCACACCAGTGAAATAAAGTCTTAGTGATGACACCAAACCATTGTTTCTTTTTAAATTTCCCCACTGTTAAAAAATCGACGCAAAAAAGTGGAAACGTAGTAACCAACACCCATGTAATTTTTTTTATTGCAGATTCGTACCTAATCAGAAAAAAATCGGCGTCGATTTTTTGCATTTAAATCGCGATAGTTACAGCGCTGTTGAAACTTTGAGCAATGCGGGTTACAGCGTTTCTGCTTAAAAGATAATAGAAATTCACCACGCTTATTACAATTATAATTGACGACCTCCGTGGCGCAGCGGGCGAAGGTCCGCCTGCGACGCAGGAGGTTGCGGGTTCGATTCCCGCCTCGGAACAAATTTGTGTACGATCTGCAGAAATTTGTTCCGTTGGTCTGGGTGTTTTCTATGTACCTATAATAAAAATACCTATCTATGTAGTGTATTGTATTAAGTATATCAGTTATCTAGTACCCATAACACAAGCTCTGCTTAGCTTGGGGCTAGATAATGCTGTGTCAATTGTCCAGCATTATTTATTATTATTTATTAATACAATAAATTGTTATTCGTTGTGGCTTACTACAGTTCTCACAAACACCGACATTGGACAGTTATCATCAGTTACGCTAATTTAAAAAGTCTAAATTGACGAGACATGGTAACGACCAAAAGACTTTACTGCCTATTAAGAATGAGGCAAGCCTAGCTCCCAGTCAGCCAATCTGGTAAAGCGAGCCTTCCTTAGCGTCTTGTTAGGGGACTTAGCGGCTTTGTTATAGGCTGTCTTCTTTTGTGATGTTTCTGAGGCTTTACCGTTTCGGGCGTCGACCCACTTAAGATAAGCTGTGTTTCAGCGCAGCAGCACTGGCACACGAGGTGTTAAACCACAAGGGAGTCCTGTAGAAGGGTGAAGTATCAGTGTATGGAAAAGTATTCCATCGCACTTTTAATCACCCTCGTTACAGCATCGGCACAGACAGTTGGATCACAGGAAATGAAGCAAGTTTGCCGCCAAGGATAAGAAGCGAAGAAATGACGCATCTCATCCCAGTCCGCTGACTTATATCACCATAATTATCCGTCTGCTACCCTTAGGGATAGGGTCCGGATTCCATACTTACATCGTTTTAATTTTACTATCTTCCCTAACTTCTAGCAATAAAGCCGTTTCTGTGCACCTAGTTACAAAGAATTTATATTGCATTAAAGTCAAAATAAAGGTAGGAATTAAAATTATTCTCATAACTTCATAAGTAGTAACAGCAATTCTGCTTTATAAGAAAACACTTGATTTGGAGTATATTTATGCATTGCATTTTCAGCGTTTTATCGTTACAAAAAAAAAGTACGATTGATGTAACCCACATAGGTACCTAAACCTAATTAAAAAGTAATTTCTAGTAGAATTTGGGTGTTGCCTTGATAAAAGATGCCTTGCGAAAATACATTTTTCATAAAAAATGCACTTGTGCGATTAATAATAGGTACCTACCTACCTAAAGGAGAAATTATGATTTTTTTTCTGAATTCTCTAAAGTTTTTTGACTCTGGTGAACACTTTCCATTTTGTTGGTTACCTACGTTTCCGCTTTTTTGCGTCGACGTATCCATGCTGTGCTACTAGTGCACGGTAAGTAATTCTAATATTCCTTTGTCAACCTAAAGAAAATCAATACACGTGGCACAACGACAGCTAGGTAACACTTAGTTAGGTACAACATGACACGCACCCCACTTGCATGGTGCGAGCCTAATGAATAAATAATTAAATTGCTGAAAAATTCAAACCACCTAATCGATCGAAGCCCCAACAAGCTAAGCATACCTACTAGATAACTGATATTCTTATCGTTTTGGTATGTTTCTTCGTATTGGTCCACTGTTGGACACAGGCCTCCCCCTGATAAGCGCCTTGTTGGCTTTTAGGTATCTCATGAAGGTAATACCCATAATCCCCACGCTGGGCATGCGGGTTGGGGATCGCAGTTCGGTGGTAGAATTGTTCTACAGAGGACGCTGCTGCCCGCCCCCGGTGGATATCCCTTAGTCGCCTCTTACAACACCCGTGCGGGAAGAGTTGGGTGGGGTGGTGCAAATTCTAAGCCAACACAGTCTAAGCACCACACAGCTACATTACTTACTCGATAAATATTTTTACTATACCTAGGTAGGTACAGACGGCTTCACAGTTATGTACCCCCCTATCTCTATGTATGTGGGTTCTAATCCTGCCGCCGAACGTTGGAGATTGAGATATTAAAACTACATGTTATTAATAATTTTCCCTTTTCTTTTGATATTTTAGACGATTCCAACAAAATTGTATTGTTTGTATGTTTAAAATGCAAAGTTTTTATAATTGCTAATTTTATTTCATTTGTGTTTTGGTAACAGCACTCATAATTTCGAGAAAGTCCATAGGTGACGTCTTGGCTCAGTGGCAGTACCTAACAGGCATACTTATTAATACACGAATTGTGTGACAGGCTTCAATTCTCGTCAGAGGTGTTTCTTTTTTTTTTATCAAATATTCTCGTTGGATTATGCAAGATTTTTAATTAATATTACTCCTTTAGTCTTTAAGACAATTTAATGAAAAACACAACTTAAACAAAAATTATAATCGATTACAACATTTTACAATAAATCGAATTAATAGTTTTAATTTTAATAACAGATAATATTTGTAAACAGTGAAAGGCTTTCTATTATAGATAGTGATAACTTATTCAAGAAGAATATTTCTAATAATTCAAGAAGAAATAATTTGTATACATAGAAAAACAGACATGTTAACGATAACAATTTCGATCTCTCGTTAGTAAACTAACATTTTTAAGGAGAAACAAACCACACGAAATAAGACGATTTACAATTACTTTGTTCGCTACAAACGATATGAAATCAAACCCTACCCGCATCCATACAATAAATAAAATAATGGTAAGACTTGGAATGAAACTGTTGTAAAAATAATCTATTCAAACGCATTTTATATTTTTTTGTCTGTGACTGTGATGAAATGACAGATGTCTATTTTCTTTACTTGTCACTTCAATTCACTTCTTCTAGCATACAATTAAGTCAATGATCAGTTCAGTTGTTTACCTTACGATTAAGCAAAGCAAGTTGTATTCAACTTGCTTTGCCTTTTTATAATTAATCGTAAGGTAAACAATTACTGATCATTGACGTACCTAATTGTATGCTAGGTATTTATTAGTGATCAATAAATTAGATGTAATCTATTCTACGAGTTGGTTATTTCTCGTCCCTGCCAGTCTGCTTCTACGAGACACCACATAACCTCAACCAACTGCTACGCATCACCTTACACTCTGCAACAAAAACAAGGGACTAATTAGACCCACAGACAAAATTCGACAAAGTGCTTAACAGCTAACTAGCTCAGTTCAATTGAGCTCGCTCAGGATCCAACCTCCCACCCTCATCTAGAGACTTGAAATCTCGACAATAAACCAACTGGAGACTTGAATTCTCGACAATAAACCAACTGAGTCAGTTGGTTTATTGTCGAGATTTCAAGTCTCTAGATGAGGGTGGGAGGTTGGATCCTGAGCGGCGTGATTAGTTTTTGCATGTGAAAATTGGTTACAAGCGAATAGGTAGTAGTTAGAAAATATTTTGGGGACAAGGGGGATACTTGATTCTGACGCGCACTGTACCTACATAGAAACACCCACAAAAAATATCTGCATATCGTACAAACATTTGTACCGATGCGGGAATCGAATCCGCAACCTCTTGCATGGAAGGCGGACCTTCGCACGATTCCTGTCAAATCTGTAGGTATTGTTGCAGAAAAGTTTGACCAACATAGGTTAAATTTAAAATACATAAATTGTAGGTAAAATTCGTGTATTTAGAGGGATTGATGATGATTGACAGCAGTCCCTCATCATCATCACATCATGCTTATTAAAAATGTTTATGATACTTGAGACATATTTGCAACACATTATTAAACAGTGTTCCAGGCATCGAAGTTCGGAAGAAGGTCTCTGTATCAACCTGCAGTGATTTGACCCCCATGTTCGATGAATAAGTTAAATTTTGTTCCATGTTTTTTTTAATTTTATAGGAAACTTAAAATCAAAATTTTTGGAACTATTAGATTTAGGGCTAGAAACATAGGTACAATGGGGTCACATCAATGCAGGTTAATGACTTAATTTAGTTGGACGTCGACACCTGGAACTTCTTGTACCTATATTACTGACAGTAAGAACCAAGAACCTTGCCAACCTTCGCTGAAACTTTTCAATCAGGTTTTAAATAAATGACGGAATTTTTTAAGTAAATAACGTTTATTTCCATATGCTTATTACCAACATTTAGAAATGTATTCAAAACAAAATAATACTAAAACATGCACAGTGTTCCATTTGACTTCTCACTTCAAATTGAGGACGGAACAAAGCCAAATCATTCTAGGTACTTACCTAACTAAATCTGTGAACTTTACAGAGTTACATTGTTGTTGTTATAACTTATTAATTATAATAAATTGGACTGACTAGAATTGTAATAGATTAGAGAGAGACATGACTCCAATCACAGGTTTGCAGTAAGAATATTATGCCTTTTTAACTACAAACAAGTTACCATAGCCTTGTCTCTACGCATTACTACTAACTAATGTACCTACAAGGTTGCCTTACAATTCAACTCAACATATTTCAAACATTTTAATACTTGATTTAGAAACAAACAACCCATCTGGTAAGAAATACAAATTAATTAGTCAGTAAAATCATCAGTAAAAGCATCAATCAACATTTTTTCAAACCAATGGAGGCCCTCTGTGCTATTATCTTGATCAATAGTTTCAATGAATTGTTGAGCGGTATCGTGAAACCGCTTCCACAACATATCAAGTATCCACCTCAAAGTTGGATGCATTTGCTCCACTTCAGCTTCTTTGAAAGTAACTCGATTTATAACATCTAATACTGTAGTATACAGAATAGATTGTCTGGTTGCTGGTTTGCAAATCGAAAGATGATCAAGTGGTAGCTCATAAAACACTCCTCGGCCAATATCAGCAGAATGGGAGTGAACCAACTGAATGGGAACTTTGAACGCTGTAACTAGAGTAGGCAATGATTCTGCAAAACTTACTAACTCCCAATTATATTTTTCTGCAAGCTTTATGAATTTACTATGCAGGTTGAGCAATGTTGGCGAGTTTTCTTGCAACTGTCGAACATCATTTGAGGGCCAGAAAAGAGCAGCAGCAGCACGGGGCATGACAGCTAATGCACTGCCTTTGTGAGGGGTACTGTAAAACAGTATGGCTTTAGTATTCTCAGACAATAATCTAAGCTTGTTATCCGTGCTTACAGATGCTTCATTTAGGACTTGTTTAACAATGAGACCTCCCATTGAATGTGCTAACCAAACCACAGGCACAGACTTCTTACCCACACCTGCATCAGCTAGGGCAGGACCTAAATCTTCTGCCCTGGTTTCAATGTCAGCTGTTTGCAAAGGACATCTCTCCAGCCACTCAGACAAGGAACTCCAATAGTTCACACCTAGTATTCTTAGATCAGAGCAGTCCTTGGGCAACCAATCTTTTGGCCAACAATGGGTGTGGGTGCAGTGGTCTTCATCCTCTTCTGACAATGCTATTCTCTTTTTAGAGCATGTGTACGCTGATGTTTTACGAGACTCTCGTTTGGCTTGTACTGGTAGGTCATGCAAGACAACCTCGTAGTCAGCTAAGAAACTTTCTTCCTTTATTTGGATAAAATCCTCCATAACTTCTTGGATTTCTGGATCTAAATATTTTCTTTCAACAATTTGATCAGCACAATTAGGATCACAAGTTATGTCATCAACAACAGAAGTCGTTCCATCAATTATACCAACAGGTTCAACACACTTTTTGTCTCGTTGCCTCCAAGTAACAAATACTCCACCTCTTAGGCCGTGGACCAAGAGAGTGTCACATTTAGGGGCTTGAGTGGTTCTGTAAATAGGGTGTAAGAGATACAGCCCGGGTCTGTAGCAACATTCTCCTGAGAGGTTTGACAAACAAACTGCAGCAGAGCTGGATAGCCGCACATCTTTAGATCTTAACATTCGGGACAATTCACCAATCAAACCATTCTGAAAAAAATCTTGGAGTAAGTTAGTATGGACGCTTAGAACGGTTAATGTTCTTAATACAGCCAAGTCTACATCAATATCATATCTGTACCTCAACAAAAGTTCAGCTAATCTTGGTAAAAGACCCTGTTGAATACTTAAAGTAGTTGATACATCATCTTCATATTTTTTTTGATGGAACAGGGTGAGGTGATGATGTATTGCATCCAGGGACTGAATGCAGAGATCTCTCTCAGTAATAATGCCAGGTTTTGTGGGAATAGAATCTGATTCCATTGCTTGTTCTTGGATATTCACAAAGTATTTGGAGAGAAAATGTTGGATGCAGCTGTGGCTATTGACTCCGTGTACAGACACTATAATGTCCTTAAACTTGAAGGAGAGGAGTTCAGGGGCGAGGGCTGCGCGCCGCACATGTATGGGCGGGGGGAGGAAGTAGCGGAGGTCAGCACCGCGTGTTCGCGCCAATAGAACCGCCGTGCGCTTGTCCATCGCCTGCGCAAGCTTCAAGCAGTCCCAACTCTTGTTGTTTTTGAAAGCAGCGAGCTGTTCCAGCGCCACGTTCAGATGCTCTCGGGTTCCATGCCGGCACAGCCACAGCAGCCGCCACGTTAGAGAGTGCCTTAAACTTTTCCATATCCGCGCGAAACCAACTACCTGCTTTGACTGTCGGTCTTGCTCCATTAACAACGTTTTGTTATACGCTGGATCGTCGATATAAACATACTCTGGGGTGTATTTCTTTTCACGTTCTAGAACACTGGGATTGACAATCCTGCCACATCTTTTGTGTGTCTCGTTGATATGGTATGCAACAATTATACCGCCAGTTCCCCATATCGCAGCAATTTTTAAATACTTTAAAATTGGTTTTAACTTATCCCGAATGCTCATATTTAGCAGTAATCTTGAAAAATAAAATTATCAAAACAAAAACATAACCTAAAATAAAAAGTCGACTCGAGTTTGACTGCTACATCTGATTTGACACTGACACTAGGGATGAAGGAAGAGAAAAAAAATATCTATATATCGATATTTATAGAAATCGATATATCGGTATGATTTGAACGAGAATATTGGCGGCGCCCTAAAAATAGTAATGTTTTTTTCACTTCTCTTGCTCAAAAAGTGTATCTTAATAGTGTAGCTTAGCGGGCCTAAAACTCGAGTTTAATACCTAGGGCTAAAAAGTACTTTTCCTTTTTAATTCTTGTCTAAAATCATCAGCCCGTACAAAGCATTCGTTCTCTTACATAAAAACTTTCTTGGTGCTCCGTCGATCTTTTTTTTTTTTAAATGGAACCTTTTTGGTGATGTTTTATGAAGGTTGATTCTTCCCTTCACGGTAGAATGCGAACTGTTTCATTGCGGGTTAGATAGATATTTAAAAACAAAAATGGTATTGGCGCTTAATCTCTAGAATTTTCTTCATTCCAAATCACAAACTTTTAATTTCGGTAAATTGTTTAATTTTCTCGCTATCGAAGTGAAAAATAGAGTGTTTTACTCGGGCCAAAACCACCCATTATAACTTGGTCTTGTCATGTTCCCTCGCTACGTTCGGGAGTATAACAACCACGCATGTAATGAGATGGTTTAGTCCCTTGTAAAACAATCTACTATTTAATAGTAGCCTGCTAAAGTGACTTAACTCTGCCTCATGGAAGGAAGTGCTATTTGGACTAATCTACTTCAATCATCTTACATTACTAGCTAAATACTAATCAATACCCATCATTTTTAATAAATCAAGAACAACGAATAAAAATATTAATTTATTATTTATTAATGACTTGAATACTAATCAATGCCCATCATTTTTAATAAATCAAGAACAAGGAATAAAAATATTAATCTATTATTTATTAATGACTTGAGTACCTATACCTACCTAGTTGAACTAGGTAGGTACTCAAGTGCAGAAAATGCAGACATACGCGTGCGGTGAGGTTATAAGTCAGTTAAGCGGAGACGAACAGTTGAAATTGATATTGACAGACAAGACAGAAGAAAGAGTTACCAACTTATGTACCAAATTAAAAAGCAGTGAATCGAGTCGACAAAAAACAAAAAAAGGCATAAAATGTATTTATAAAGAAAATGTTAGTATAATATCGATTTTTATACATTTTCGGTACTTGGAATTTTAAATCGATCTTTCGAAACATTAAATATCGCTTAAAAATATCGATGCTTCGAAAAAATAATATCGATATATCGATATTTTTTCAACAAGCCTAACTGACACTGACACATTGCTCAACACAGCGTCCGTTTTGTGAAAGCATCGCGTTCGCGATCCTACCTATTTCATCCTATCAGTGCTGGTTTCTTCTCAGGAGCACAATTTTCAACATGATGATGCCTTATTTTATTAAAATATTAACCAATAAATGCCTTGTTCATGAAAGCTAGTAGTTTTTAAAGTAGGTAACTAGTAGAAAAAACTAGTAGAGTAAGCATCCACCCGCAGGGGCCAATATTCGACTCCCCGATCCACCGGAAGAGAGTGATGTCGCTGTGGGCACGACCAGCCAGGACGTGCTTAAAGCTGTCATATGTGGCCTGAATTGGCATAAAGGCATAAAGTGGCCTGGATGCTGTGACTCCACAGCATCTAAAAGATCTTCTGTCTGGCGGGTCTGGCCATGCAGGTGAAGTCCTTCTGGAAGATCTGACATCTCGAATCAACCTGATGTTGTCAGGCCGAGTCAACAGCGAGATCACTGAACTCCTTTACGGTGCGAATCTTTGTGCCCTTAAAAAGAAGGATGGCGGAATTAGACCCATAGCTGTGGGCACAACCTACCGCCGCCTTGCGGCTAAAGTCTGCTGTCGGAAAGAAGCCGACTAATCTAGGCGACTATTTCCGACCAATTCAGCTAGGCTTTGGTTCGCGAGGCGGTTGTGAGGCCGCAGTACATTCCCTTCGTACATTTTTAGACCAAAATTATGGGGAGGTAATACTGAAGGTTGACGTCAAAAACGCCTTCAATTCCGTAGACAGGGGCGCCTTGCTAAAAGAAATTAAAGACAAAATTCCAGAAATTTACCCTTTCCTTTGGCAATGTTATGGTTCACCGTCAAAATTAATTTACAGGAACAAAGTAATTTCGTCCGCAGTTGGCTGTCAGCAGGGCGACCCTCTGGGTCCGGCCATATTTAGCCTTGCCATCCAACCAATCATTCAACGTCTCCAATCCAAGCTCAATGTTTGGTATTTGGATGATGGAACATTAGGTGGAGAGGTGAACACAGTTTTTGATGATCTAAAAATCATCACAGACGAATTTCAAAAAATAGGTTTGGAATTAAATTTTTCAAAATGCGAGCTTTTATTTCGGACTCTTGTGTAGACAAAAACAATATCATTGGAAAATTCAATAGTTTAGCCCCCAACATTACAGTTGTAGATAAATGTTCACTTCGACTCCTTGGTTCACCAATTCTTGATGAGTCTTTTCATTCATTTGTACCTAGATGAGAAAATTCAAAATTTCAATAAAACTTCGGACAGATTGCTCAAAATTAATAGTCATATGGCTTTTACAATTATTCGGTTCTGTCTATTTGTACCTAAATTTACGTATTCTTTGAGATGTAGTCAACTGTGGAAACACAGCGAGCTCTTGGAAGGCTTAGACAACATAATAAAGAATACTTTATCATCGGTTTTGAATATTTATTTAGATGACAAGGCATGGTCGCAGGCCTCCCTGCCTGTCAAATTGGGAGGCTTAGGTATACGCAAAATTTCAAGTGTAGCCCTGCCAGCGTTCTTGTCTTCTGTCTACAGCACTAGTTCTTTAGTTGACAAAATTTTAAAGCCTTCTCGTTTGGTCCCGCCTGGAATGTCATTAAAAATTTCATTTTTAGACGAAGCTCGAACGGCTTGGCATAATGCTTGCCCCGATGCTGCTCCCCCAAAATCACTTTTGTCCCAACGGCAATGGGACGGGCCTCTGTGTGAGTTGACACGGAATTGTTTGTTACAAACGTGCTCCAGCTCTGCGGATCGTGCCCGCCTCCTGGCCGTTTCTAAATGGGAGTCAGGACATTCAATGTCCTGACTCCCATTTAGAAACGGCCAAATTTTGGTTGCAAGCATTTCCTTCATATAACACTGGTACTTTATTGGATCCCGTAACTTTCCGTATCGCAACATGTCTTCGGTTGGGTGCAAGGTGTTGCGCGCCTCATCAATGCCAGTGCGGTACTGCTGTCGAACAGCTTGGTCTTCACGGATTATCGTGTACTAGGGCAGCCGGTCGGATATCTCGCCAAGCCAGCTCAATTGTTTCAATTGTAAATACTAATTATATTATATATAATTTTCTTTGTGAATAAAGGCCTTTTATTGGTATATGGTTATTTTTTTCTACTAATTCTGCCAATTAGTAGAAAAAAATAATATGAAATATTTATTTAGAACCGTACCTACCAAGCTAGTGAAATTATTTTTGATTTTTACAAAAATCTAAGAAGGACACAGGGAAATCTGATTTTTATAAAAAAAAATTACCAAATTAAGGAACCTTGAACCATCGCAGAACATATATGAGGTCGGTACCCCCTCCAGCCACCGAGATGATCCAACCCTCTTGTTACACCGTGTAGGTATCCACCAAGCAGCTCGATAGATGGCGATTAGCAATATGAACACCATTTTCAAGTTAATGATGTTCGCGTGGACCATTTAGGAACAAAATTACATACATAATCCATTTACCAAAGGTGAGTTTTCAAAAGTTGATGATAGATTCCAACCTCGAATCTTCATAATGCCAGTGCCCATGCCAACCATATTACCTACTGCCAGCTTTACTGCCAGTGTCTCTCTGGCGCGGTCGTAGGACACGACTTTGGTTTGGAGCTTAAACGAGGCATATCGAAAAGTTGCTTGCTTACTTTTCCCTAATTCTCGCTGTCAAATATTTTTCCATAGATACCTTTATAGGGGAAAATAAATGAAAACGAGCGGAGCAAGCCCCGAATTTTAAAGACCTGCGGCGGCAGCTTCATTTCTGACTGCACATCCAAGTTGCATATTAGTAAGCCCATTTTCTTGTTACATTCTTACTTTACTTGTAACTTCTAACATCACAACCGGCACTGCTTTTACCTACGTTGGTATGGAATCGAATATGCGGCCTGCATGCAACTAAGTGCCATGGCACAGATATTACTACATATTATATATTATAATATAATACTATACTAGTAGCCATGGTGTGTTTAGCCAACTTAGTTACCTCCTTCGAAATGCTCTATACAAACAGCTAAAAAACTCGCTGCTGTAGCAGTGAATAGGGCCAGTAGGGGTTAAATTTTACTGTCGTTAGGTTCTCAATTTGTCTAAAACGATTAGTAGTTCCAAATAGCTCAATAGATGGTAGGTACCTAATCTTCGCGTTTACCGCATGAAGATGAATTTGCAATACTTATTTATTTTGACTAGGCTGCTGGGTAGACTCAAAGCAAATATATACCTACTAGTTTATGCCCGCGGCTATGCACGCGTTGTTTCTATGGAAACGTTTAAGGTAATTTATATCCCATGAGAACTGATTTATAGGATAAAAGTAAAAGCCTATGTTTGATTCCAGGAATAGAATTACCTACCTGTGTGAAAAATTTCAGCCCGATCCGTTCAGTAGTTTTGGCGTGAAGAGGTAACAAACATCCATCCATCCATCCATCCAAACTTTCGCATTTATAATATTAGTGTGATATAGCAAAATAAAAATATATATAGGTACCTACATAGGTATAGAAAATATTGAATAGCTAAATTAAAGAAATGCCAATTGGTCTACGAAAGAAACAAGTGTGTGGAATCCTGGTATAGAAGACGAAGATAACCTAGAAGGCGGCTGTACCTATCGAGCATAGGTAGGTACCTAGTTCATATCATACGACAGCGACGTCGCAGATACATAGAACGGCAGTCAATGTCGCTACACTCAATGCCAACCAAGCTCCAGAACAATAAACTTCTCCACCCCAGGTCCTCCGAGAATCTCCCCGTAGAACGAAACTCTAGTGCGTTCGTTGTAAAAACGACCTCTGCTGTGTCGATGTATTCCAGACCACCTTTAAAAGAAAAAAACAAACCTCACATGCAAATTGCATGCTCTTTAACAGAATGCATGCAACCCACGCCACTAGTCCCTTCCCCGCATTGTGTTGCGTTGCGGTATCTATAGATGTCGCTATGGAAGATTAAACAAATATAGTCGCACTGGTGAGGATTCTTTTAAAAATAATTGAGCGTATAATAATAGCATTAAGATTTACTTCAAGTAGTGATAAACCATTCTAAAAATGCACGCCCCCTCAACTAAACGTCATACAATAAGCGTTCATTTCTATAGTGGTTTATCTCTACCTAGGTAGGTACCTACTTAGATTAATTTGATCAAACTGTTTAATGTGTCGTGACGTCGTGCGTGTCGTGGTGCTTACTGTCGTGACGTCGTCGCCGCGGGTGACAGTGCACACTGAGTCGTGTCGTGGTGTGCTCGGCGTTATTTCTGAACAGTACCTAAGTAGGTACCTATTACCTTTGCAGCGTCTTACTAAACATTCATAATGCTTTCTTCGGATTCGGATAGTGATTTTGATGAACCATCAATTTCTCTTAGTACATAATTAAACTTTTTGAGATAAAAAATATATAGAAAATTTTACTTAAAACAATTTAAACTGTTTTCAAAGATTTTTGAATAATCGTCTGTCTGAACCGGGAATCGAGTCCGCCAAATCTTAAAAAAAACACCCGCTATTTTAAAAGGCTCAATCGTAAGGATTATGTTTTCCAAATAAAATGGCATCTTAACTTGAATTAAAGGAAGACCATGAAATTTGACATTGATTTAAAACAATTACGTTTTGCTAACAATGAATTTGATTTAACAAATTCTCAAAATGTGTCCCATTATGTAGTAGATAAGTATACAAATTCTCACTATTTTAACAATGTCGCTCCCTGTTGATTCATTTATCTTTTCATGGTGAATTTATTAATCACAGTTATAATTTGTTATGCACTTTTTAAATGAAATAATCTGTATTTCTCAAGAAGTAACACTTCAAAATGATGAAATCAGTTGTTAGGAGCACGGCTAAGTAATAGGAAAGGCGAAGTATTATTTTTCCTGGAATTATGAACGCAACATTTCATGGTCTTCCATTTATTTAAAACTTACTGCAACCCGTTTTCACGTAGGAATGACGCATTTACCCGCGGTAAAAAGTAGCCTATGTTCATCAGGAATAATGTGGGCTTCTAATGGTAAAAGAATTGTTCAAATCGGTCCAGTAGTTTCGGAGCCTATTCAATTGTAGGTATTGAAACAAACAAACAATCAAATCTTTCCTCTTTATAATTTTAGTATAGATGCTACATATCAGGAAAAAATTATCCGCCTTCTGATCTGTATCGTAAAATGTGGTGTTTTTTTTTTTAATTTTGGGGGTTCGATTCCCGGATCAGAAAGCCGATTAAGTATTAAAAAATCTTTGAATGCAGTTTAAATAGTTTTTAAAATTATAATTAAGATGTCATTCCTGACAGATCGTACGAATTTCAGAACACGATGAATGAAATTTTGTTGGTTTTGTGAGGGGAATCCACATGCCAAATTTTGTAGTTCTGTTGTTAACCGTTGCTGAAATACAGAGCATTTTTGTTCTTTCAACCCAAATTTTGAACCTGTAATTTTCAAAATTCCTTTCTTAGAGCTCACTTTCGAACCAAGAACACACCCTGCAAGTTTTAAGTCTCTAGGATAACTGGTTAAGGCTGTAGCTTGTTTATAATGTCAGGACCATGTCAGGACAAAGAGTTTTATTAGTATAGATAAAAACGGTTTCGACGGAGCAACCGTCTTTACAGTTGTGTATTGACTTGTATTAGACATGAAATCGTTCACGTGAACACGAGCGCAACACGGCATGGCCAGCGCGGGGAATGCGATTCCTAATGGAAAAAGTCTATGTACTTTTTTATTATACCTAAGTACTTATCATTATTATTTCTACCAATAGGAGTGTGGCTTTATAAATTTTTCGTTCCACAAACGACCGACGTCTTCAGTCTGGTAGGTATAGGTACCGTATATACATAACATTGCGATCGCCGTCGCCGTCGTCGTCGGAGGACCATGCGTAAACAGTGTACCTACATGTGAAAACGCTTGCACGACGCGTCCAGTACCAGAATTTGTACTGCACGCGTCATCCAAAATTTTACCGCGCCCGGTAAGGTTTCGGTACTGCGTATACAAAGCGTGCTAATATCTTACCGAAATGTTATCGAGCAATCAGAAAATGCACTAAAGCTAGCTTTTGAAGCATGTCCAGAATCAAAACCGATAAAAAGCACATTTCTTATTTTTTCAGAAATACAAAATAAGATTTACGAAGAAATGATTATGTTGTTTACTAAACAAATATTATTTAAGTATTGTTACAAAGGTAAAAAAAGTTCCGACAGTTATTGAAATTATATTTTATCACGTTTTGGCATTAATATAGGTAATAAACAAATTAATCAAGGTAGCATTTGCGAGCTACAAGAACTTATGAGTAAGTCACAGATGACAGAATTATTATCTGTCATCAGTGGGGTAAGTACATAAGTTAAGTAGGTAAATTACCTACACATACGACAGTAACAAATTACAATGACGATAGGTCCCTGGTTTGGTTACCTACATAACAGTGACATTCGCATCCTATCCGAAGAACAAATACGAACGCTAACCATTTAGTTTCTATTTAATATTAACTAATAAAATAAGCCTCGTATGCCGTTACCACCAAAAATTATCAAATCAATAATAATATAAAAATTCTTTAAAAATAGTTACTTAAACTTAAAAATGATTTATTTTATAAAAATATCTTACCTTAAAATTCAGATAGATAAATCTAACCTAGAACCTTCATAATTACGTATATAAACGTACACTATCTTAAAATACTTCGATAGGTTAGTACGAGTATGTTATCTTTGGGAAGTGTTAGACATTGACTGATTGGTTACTATAATATTTGAAATGCATCATACCTAACTCGTGACTACGTTGTACTCAGTGTTTGATGAAACCGTTAAGTATTTTCAGTAGCATGCAATTATTATTTATCATAAAACGACTGCAGTCCGATATGACAGATCTAAGGAAGATTAAAATTGAGAGGTTCATTCCGTTTTACTTCCGACTTTTTAGATCGACAATAATTTGTTCAAACTATAAGCTGCATACTTAAAGAGTGGGATTAAGAATGACGTCATATCTCATGCTGTTCAGGTTAGATCGGATCGGATCGGAACCGAACAGGGGGCCTACTAGGAAAAGGAAAATCGAAGTTTCGTTTTCGTTGTCGTGCAAAACAACTCTTATGTCGCTTGCAAAAGATTAGCGTTTGCACGAAAACGAATCAGAAGCTCCGATTTCGTTTTTAAGAGTCTTGGCCCAGGACAGAATGAGAGATAACGTCAACACAACATTACTGATTTTATTGTCAGTCTGCTGTGTGTTATACACAAAACTGTGCGAAACGGCGGTAACATAATCCAGACATTAAATTTACGGTCTGCAAGTGAGGCAATAAGATCATCCTAACAACCAAAAATACTGCTTTAATTAGGCAGTTTTCAATAATTTAGTAACGTAGTTTGTACATTAATGATAGTAGCTATGAATAGAGGTGATCGGCGAAGCGTTGGCTGCGATGGATGCCGGAGACGGCAATGCTGGCAGTGGTGTTGGCGGTGGCGTCGAATACACCTGAAATAAACACCAATAATAGATCGGTATAGTTACAAATGCAAAGTTTGGATGCTTGAATGGATAATTGACACTTCTCCACGTCATAACTACTGAATACTTGTGAGACTTGGGTTCATGACGACC
This sequence comes from Eupithecia subumbrata, assembly GCA_949316285.1. Taxonomy (NCBI): domain Eukaryota; kingdom Metazoa; phylum Arthropoda; class Insecta; order Lepidoptera; family Geometridae; genus Eupithecia; species Eupithecia subumbrata. The sequence goes on along the minus strand of OX438642.1, from coordinate 7,566,671 downwards.
AAAAGAAACCACCAACTAAAGATGCGCGACTGCGAATGATCTGGCTAGTCGAATGATCTACGACTACTAATTTAGTCATTCGACTTGAATATTAGTAATATAATATATATAATATATAGTAATCTTCAAAGTCGAATAACTATTACTAATGCCTCTACGAATTGATCAAGGCGTCGAATAACGAATTGAGTTCGACTGCCCGACTCGGGCAGTCGCCATTACTAACCATTATTAGTTACACTTACTAATTTGGTTTGTAATGGCGAGTCGGGCAGTCGACGCGAAATCAATTCTTTATTCGACGCCACTCGCCATTACTAACCAAATTAGTTACTAATTTGCCCTAGTCATTCGAATGGTTCGAATGATTTGTGAAGTCGAATAATTCGAATGAAATCATTCACAGTCGCGCATCTTTACCACCAACCACATCAAGTTTATTTTAAAGCTCTACTGTTTGAGCGACAAATCACAATGGTTGTTAAGTGCAATAAGTGCAAATACGACCGTTTTTACGCGGTACAGCTACCTACTACTCCATCCATTATCTATTTAAATCGGTAAATCATAGGACTCTTTCTTAGCTATTATAAGCATCCACCACTATCTTCTCTCTATTATCATAAAACTATGCTACTACCTACTGCCAAGTATTTCTCGGGTTTATTCAGGTTACAATCAAAGGTGTTTTGATCGCGTCAGTTTAAGAACATTTTCTTCCTGTCCTCATTCTACTCTAAATAGGTGTATTTTTCTTCCAGTCTCCCCTATCAGCCGACTGAAGCCTCGTTACGTTGATAATGGTGGTATATTTACCTTGCGATCGGGGGGTAGAGTTGGCAATGGGGAGGATAGACCGAAGCCCCCAAGTCCACTGATCGCCGAGCTTCCAGAGAGCATCTGCCCGTGGACCCCTCGCATTCCAGCGAACATTGGCGCCGACCCTGCAAATAAGCATTACGAAATAAACTTTAAAAACTACTGTATTTTTCAGTTGTGTGTTCATAGGAGTAAGTTAAATTATCCTGTAACAGGTTATAAAATTCATCAGGTAGCTGAGGCTAAGAAAAGACAGTTTTTTCGCGGAAACCTCCGTTTTATTTTGGTTAGTGACGCATCGAAATGACTTTAAATCTTGTAAATCTTTCATCAATAAAGTCATATATAACGGGATTTACCTACCATGATTTGTGTTTTGAGCTTTCCAATTAATCAGTTCAGTTACTCCGTGATCACGCGGCGTGAAGCTGTGCAGAAATATTGGAAAGCTCGAAACTCAAATCACGGTAAATATCCCGTTGTAAATGACGATATAACTTTATTCAAGCCATTCTCAATGTACAAAGTTTTTAAACATCATACGACACAAACATCCAATAGGTATCGAATATTCCCCTTTTCGCGTCGAGTTGGGAAAAACAATGGTGGCAAGAGCTCGACAAAAACTCGACGACTCGACAAGTACTTAGTGCAAATTCTGACAAAAAATCATGAACAAAAAGTGATTTGTAGGTTACGTATGGGGGCCATGTTAGGTACAAAAGTTGTGGGTACCACTTGATTTGGTTATTGGCTGGAAGAAAAACCTGTTTCATCTAAATCGGAGCAGTAGAGTTGATGCACTACGGTGGAAAAGTAGGGATAAAACAATGTTTTGGTTGTCTATAAATGACCAAGTTAAAAAAAGCTTGCAATGCGGAGCCTTGGTATTCTGTAATTGCGGTTCCGATCGGCTGGCGTTCGTCTGTCATCGGGAATCTGCAAGCTGGCTGCCATTTAAAAACAATCTAGTTGGATTTATAAGATGGTAGAACGATTAACGAAACCGTTTTTTTTGTGGTTTTTAATGTTTTCTGCGTTTTACAAGGAATAAAAACTAAACTAGTGAATCTAATAATTTATGACAATCATATCATATAGTAAAACCGGAGAAGTACAAGTTAACTCGCACACGGAGGGTTCCGCACCATAGTACTATTTCGCAAAAGAAACTCTAAAATAGTAGTTTATGCAACTGTCATATAATGAAGGGTATTAAAACACGAGTGTGAGTTTATGAAACGAGCGCAGCGAGTTTCATAATAGTAACGAGTGTTTTAAAGACTCATCAATGTAGCTTTCAGCCACAGTAGAAGACTTCCACCCCCCGTGTCGTTTCAGTGCGGTCAAATCACCACCGCTATCTATGAGAAGGGTCGCCGAGGTGCGCCGGAAGCAATGCCCCGTGTACAACGCTGGGTTAGGCAGATTCAAAAGTAGTTTCGACGAAGTTTTCACGTATAACCCAACTGTTTTCAAAAGCCAGCCTAATATCAAAATTTTATACAACTTGTATGAGGATTTTGACATAAGGCTCGCCTTGTTAATTGGTCGCGTTTTATTGATGTTATAATGAGATTTTACGATATCGATGTGGATATTATACCATCATGGGAAATTGCTTAAATTGAGTGTTTTGTTATCTGCGCTATAACAGTAGTAATTATAAGTCAAGTATTGGAATCATAAGTAGAATGTTATAACATTAGTGTAGATAAACAGATTTACCGCACCCGTCGATAAATATTGCACATCGACCTTTGGAAAGAGACAATCGGCTAATTTCAGTTTCGTAGAGCGTTATCTCTGTCGCCTGCATGAGTAATTTAATGAAACTCAAGAACTAATTTTTGCAGAATGTCTACTGCATGCTTTCCAGTTGACCTATATTTGTGATTGATGAACCAGTGACAAAATGAACAAATAACGAGTATGCTTCAAGAATGCATCTATAAGTCTCGAAAGCTCCGTAAGTGGGTACATGCAGTAGCTCCTTGGCTTCTTGAATCTTCTTACGTCGACAGCGGCTTTCATCGCATCCTCATAAATAACGCAGGGCCCGCTTACGATGGGATAAATGGCTCTTGAGTTGCTCGGTGCCGAGAGAGGCCCGCCAGAATTCATGCACATCACCAAATTACTTTAGTGGCTTGAACCATAGATTTATTAGTTTAAGTGGGGGTATTAAGTTGGTTAGTGACGTTCGAGAAAAAAACGGGTTTTTAATATTTTCTAGGTTTTACGAGCAATTTAGATAGCAGATAAGAAGTTTTGTGCACAAAGTAAGGCTTTTGCTATGATCCCACGCTAAAACCATGTACGAATCAATTGTCGTTTTGAGCCTATTGACATACCTACTTAGGTGAGATTTTTACTAAAATCAATAATATGTCTACAGTCTCCAAAACTACAATTGATTCAAAGTTTATTTTAGAAAAGATTCATAGTTAGCTTACAATGTGTGCAACACTTCTTATCTGCTTTATAGTTTACTTGTTAAACCTAGAAATTACTAAAAGCCCGATTATTTTTTGCGTATGTATCTAGTTAAGGTCGAGGCCCTAACTCCGATAAAGCGTTTATTTAAAAGCTTAGGTCCATAAAGGTTTCTTTGTTATTCTTGGTACTTTGTGATGATTTTATCTCGAATTTATTATATTTTTCTGCTATGTATGTACTGAGTTGATTGTAATCTTGCAGGTTATCTGTTTACTTCGCTTGTTCACACTTTTTATGTATCTACTATTCTTCTTAGTCGTGAAAACCTCCTAGACTTCTGTTTCTATTTTCTTAATTTTTATTTTTTATATGTGGTTCTAGTTTTCCTTAAATAAATAAATAAGGAGGTGGGATCTAAGACCAAACAGTAACATACTTAGTGAGGTACTTACTTAGTATTGAAGGATACATAATCCTTAATGTATGTAAGTTATTAGTTATTACACGATCCAGAATTGTTCAACATATTATTTTTGGCACATAAAAGAATTCGCATAAGTCGCACTGCAGATTGATAAATAAAACATGTTTCTGAATAAAAAGTATAAAGCATTTTCGCCAGCGAGTTATGTGAATCCTGAATGCCGGAAAATGACGATAAACAATTTTTTTATGTCATTGCAAGCAATAAAACGTTTAAATCATTTTATGTTACAGTTACACCATGCATGCTACCTAATAATTATACGTTTACGACAATCTGGAATTTGTGGAAATCCTTTACAGTTTAAATATTTAGCATTTAGGATTCACGAGGACGCAATAACCCAGAAAAGAATATCATTCACATTTTATCACTGACCAAGAGAATTCAATTCGCTTTAGTGATGCTGATAAATGCAGCTATTGGCTCAGAGAGGGCCAACAAAATACCGAGTATAAAAAAACATAAAATACCTGGATTCACCTTAGTTTTAGTTAAGGTATTCATACTAGGTACTCAGGTCACAAACGATGTGTGCCGTGGCACGTAGTCTGGTATTGCGCCTTCGATCCTGCCTACGTAAAGGAAATTCCATCATTAGACATAGACATGGGTTTAAAATAAAACGGACAGGTGCGAGTCGCCTCGCACACGGAGGGTTCCGTGCCATCGTACAAAACTTTCGCAAAAGAAACCCTAATAAAAGGATTTTTTGATGGATCGAAAAAAAGCAAAAAGCCAACATGACGCGGTCACCCATCCAAATACTGGCCGCGCCCGATGTTTCTTAACTTCGGTGACCGGTACTCAACGTGGTATGAATGTTGGCAATTATATTATTCGGTACGGAACCTTAAAAAATTACAACGACTACTTTGAACTCTCTAACTATGGCTAGGTATACTCGTATTAGGTTACAAAAACGGATTTTAAACAAACAAACATTGTTTGAATCCGTTCCAAGGAGCCGCAACTTTTGAATCTGAATACATTAACCTGGAGCCATGTTATTGTCGATAACCTAAAAGTACTGTTAAATATTAATAAATAATAGAGATCAGAAGCAAAATACTGCTTTTGTTTTAGTCAAAAAAACAAATTTGACTGAGGGAAAACATAATAAAAGAAAAAAGTCCTGCCATCCGTCGTCATCCTGTGAATTCAGGGTATCCGTCATGTTAGCAGCCCTTCCAGTTAGTTAGCCCTGCCATGGAATTGTTTGGTTTCAGCTATGCCAATAAATGTGCAATAAATAGTGCATCCCGATGCCCTAATTAAAATAAATACTGCCCCTGTACTTTCGGAGATAAAGGTCTTTCACTGTGGCTGCTTTCTTGACGGCAAGCTGGCAGCCCCGCTGATTACGACGAAATTATAGCGAGATTTGAATCATGAACTATGCCAATTAACTGTGCATTACAGTATCTCGTTCTCCTGCAAAGTTCAGAAATAGATCTCCTGCGGTTTAAGAGATATTTGGTTCGTTTATCGAACGGATAAAAGAACGAGTCGTCCCGAGCCTACTTCTTCAATTTGATATTTTTCTTCAGCGGTTTTGGCAGCATCTTACATGCACAGTATAGATGTAAAGCAGCGGGTAAACACCGGTGTACACCAAAAGTCCCCACTGAATACCATTTGGCTACCAATAAAAAGCGTTAATAACCCGAATGGGAAACGGAGAAAGGTGGGTCATGATAATCGTTCTGGAATGGGTTTTTACGCATAGTGTCGCCTCGCCATTTATCGGGCGATATAATTTAGTGCAATGGCTAAAACAGCAGAGCAATGCAACTAGGAAGGTAAAATATTATTATTTGTGGTCAAAGCGCTTTAGCTGCAATAATCGCCATCTAGCGAAAAGTGGAAATTGTAATGTAAACACTTTTGTACTCGTCTGTACTTTAAAATGTATGTACATGTTCAGAGCCAAATATCTCTTATACCGCAGGAGGTCTATTTCGGAGCTTTGCAGGAGTACCAGATACGGTAATGGACAGTTACCTAATTGGCATAGTTCATGATTTATTTCTCGCTAATGTTTCATCGATATCAGCGGGGCTGCCAGCTTGACGTCAAGATAGCAGCGACAGTGAAAGATCTAAATATCTCCTAAAGTACTGGGGCACTTTTTATTACGGCATCGGGATGTACTATTTCATGAACATTTATTGGCATAGTTATATAATAATAATAATAACCGGCCGCTTGAGCCTAGCTTCGTGGCCGGTGATTCACCGTTTTGATATATTTTTTACTGTAGAATAGTTTTATAACATTTTATTTTCTATAGTAAAAAATGTATTTTATAAACGAGATTAAAGAATAAATGAGCGTATAATAATAATAATAATAATGCTGAACAATCCACACAGCACCATCTAGCCCCAAAGTAAGCTACTCAAAGCTTGTGTTATGGGTACTAGATAACTGATATATTTAATACATTATATGCGTAGATAGATATTTTTTTTATTATACATAGAAAACACCCAGACCAAAGTAACAAGTTGAAACCACCAAATTCCATGTCGGGGCTGCTGACTTGACGGATACAATACAGGGCCAACAAGGTACTCCAAAATCTGATTCCCAAAACAAAAAGGTGTTATTTTTTATTTACATCAGGTATTTTATTTTACATAAAATACATAATTAGAAGAGTAGCATCTCTACCATAATATGCCTACTTTCCGTAATTTTACAGAGCATTCTATTTTTGGAGCTGATTATTTACACAGATCGATGCATTGTAATGAGTAGTTTGGTTCGTGATATCTATGTGTGCGGTCTACCATCGCTTGATTTGTGTCCCGACCTGAGGTGTCGACATGACGTAGAGACATGCGTGCCTAGAATAGAATGTCCAACCGAATGTGAACCATGAACAAGGCTTATGTTAAATTCATTAACATAAGCCTTGTTCATGGTTTCAGCACTGAACTTTTTCATAGAGAGTTTGGTTACTAGATATCGAGACGTTCTATTTTCAGTACCTACTTCAAAATTCGAGAATGATATAATGTAATGTAGGAAATACATGTATATTCTACATAACAATGTAGTATTAGACGTCTAGGTATTTAAATGATACTAAGTATTATCATTAGGGGAGGCCTATGTCCAGCAGTAGACTAATATAGGATGATAATGATGTTTTATATAAGGTCATGTCCACCATCTTTGTGTAGCCAGTAAGTCTAAATCGACACCGCGACTAAAACTACACGTTTTTTGCAGGATGGGGTGCGGGAGCCTGTAGGTTTATTTTTCTTAGAAGATCTAATAGCCGCTCCTGGCTCTACCACAAAAAACAGGATGCAAACTAAACTACCGTGTGTGAACACACCAATGATTTTTGCGGGATCCTGTAAAAAACGTCAAGCGTGAGTTGACTCGCGCACCGAGGGTTCCGTATAATTATAAGACCTTGCTTCTTGCCAAATTTTATGATTCTAAGGTTATGGAAATTCCCTACAGGTTTTGGTTCAAGGCGAGAATCAAGAATGTTTTTTTTTGGTAAATAAACAACAAATTTACGGTTTTCAGATTTTTTCCTTTACTTGTGCTATAAGACCTTGCTTCTTGCCAAATTTTATGATTCTAGGCCAACGGGAAGTACCCTATAGGTTTGTGTGCATGTCATTCCCTTGGACATTTCAAAATATTCGAATATTATCGGCTGTAATTTAGATTACGTTCACTTAGAAGTTTTCTATAAATCGAGACTCCAAAAGGTTGCGGAGGATTTTTGATGTTAATTTCAACTCGATACGTCCACGTGTTCCTGATAAAAGGGAGTTGACAGACAGACGGACAACAAAGTGATCCTATAAGGGTTCCTTTTATCGTTTTTAGGTAAGGAACCCTAAAAAACCGATCCTGTAGAATTCGGCCGTGGGAAAGGGGTGTTATCCTAAAGTGAAAATCTCAGAATGACTAGGAAGACTAAATCGCAATGTGATAGGTACTAATTTACATCGTAACGACAAACAACAACAAAGCTTGGGTACATGTGGATATTCTTTGGGTAAATACGGTATATAAACTGCAAACTTTTTTGAGACGACAATGGCCAATGCATTAGGGTTCCTTTTTCACTAATGTCATGATTTGTATCGTAATTCTTCAGGCAGCGCGTACTCATTTTATTCGCTTTGCAGGCGGCCACCGGGAAAAATAATGGAAATTAAAGAAACATAACAATATACGTAGTTTTGATGGTTGAAAACGGCAGGAGTGCTGTGTTTCTGTCTCAATCTCTCAAATAAGGGTTTAATTTCAAAGTTCGCCAATCACTGGGCATCATTACCTATCACTTAGACCACTGGAACATGTTTTAGCTTTACTAAGCAAGCAAAACAAAAAACTTCCAGCGACAGCTTACAGCGCGTTACAGTCAAAAATTTTTGACTTTAACGCGTAATAAATGACTGATTTCGACTAGTCCAATCGAGATTCAGTCTTATTTTGATATAAGCTTATTGGCTAACTTGAAATTATAGATATATATGGCCAAAAAGATTCTATTAAATTAACGTGTCATAATTTGTGCTGGTTTGATTTCAAAAAGGCGTCAGTCAGTAAAGCTCGTAGCACCTATCCATAAACAACATCAAGGTTGTCGTTCTTTAAAATCATTCTATTTTTATGAGACCGTTAGAGTTGTTAGAGTTCCGCCGAGCGACGGCGATATTTTCGAAATATATAGGTATAGGTGCCTATTGCATTTATAAAGATCAAACGGTTGAACAAACGGGCATACTGTAAACAAATCATACTCGAGGGAAGGTACATACTCGCGTACTCGGCACGTGTACGCAGCGCCATTATCTTTACGTAAACTAAAATACACGCGAACGACTCACACATATTTTTGTGATGGGTATTGGAATTAATTTAACATAAGATTATATTTATTTATTATTATTACAAGCTTATAGGGTCCCACTGCAGGCCTCCTTCTCTATTAAAAGCAAGACTTATCACATTATTCACACCTTACAAAAAGAAAGAACTGGTACCTAAGTACTTGTAAAAAATAATACGATAGTATTTTCGCTGCGGACTCGAGTTTCCCAAGATTTCTATTAGAAGCTTACGTACCTATTTATTTTTTAGCTTAGGTACACTTGCCTCTCGACTTCAAAAACCAGTATTACACTGTTTTTTTTAAGGTGAGAGGAAAGTGTACCGTCTATCTACATCCAGCTCATAAACGGGAGTCCGGTACAGGGTAATCGTCGATTTATTGCCTTCCATGTGCATCTCAGGCCGTTTCTCAGAAGCTCACTCCCTTACGACGTCATAAAATCTGTGGTAACATGTGCAATGCCAGTACCCGTCGGTCAATCGCTTGCTGTTCCAACATCACGGTTTTAACCAATGCGTGAAAAGATGAAATGGAATGAGCGAAATATTTTCGTAGCACTGGCAAGATCGAAAAATATTGCAAGAAAAGCACAACCGATTCTTTGCTCTTAAATTTTGTAGAAAAATATCAACTCTTAACGAATTAGGTACTTACATCTAAAGATTATGAGGGTCGGATGTATCAGCATAGCGCTATAGAAAAACAATAAAAGCACTGGCTAGTGTGTTAACATTAAAACCTAGTCTAAGATGAAATGCTTCATGATTTTCTAGAAAATTAGATTAAGTAGTTTTGGGCATAAATTCTAAGAAAGTGGTCATACACACATGGAGGTTTGATCTATGCATAGCGCTACAGGAAAACAGCAAAGACAGATGTGTGCGCGCGCGTTCCAAAAGACACCGGAATTCTGGGCCCCTACTCGTAAAAATATGGTAAAAACGAAAATCGTAGTTTCTGATTCGTTTTCAAACGCTATCTTAAACAAGTCACATCATAAGAGTTGATTTTGCGCGAAAACGAATCTAACTCTTCGATTTGTTTTCCGAGTGAGCCCTCATCCTTTCTTATAAGTAAATCTATTCATCACAAATACATGCACACATAATACAACAATCACACTCAACTTAGAATTATTCTTATTTTTCTATATGTATATTAAGACTAATCTTTATCTCACTTTGATCTCTACACTAGGTGTGTGTGTGTTTGATTTGATCTCTACACTTGTGCTGTAGAGTCAAAAAGTAGTGTGGTTCTAGTTTAAAGTGACATGGATGATACTATAGTAAAGTTCGGAACATGCGTGATAGCCTGATAGGTGACTTTGAGATCTTGCTTGTTTCTTCAGTTCCGTTACGTAGTAGGTACTTCATAATTATTCTGTGGCTCTGTTCAGCTCTTATGATGACTAATAGGCAAAGAACTAACACAAGATGAAGGCTCTGAATGAAAACCTCATCCGTAACATGCACAAAGCAAGGGTTTAGATTTAGACGCAAAGAAGATTATGTGGTTAAAAATCAAATACGTCAAGGTTCGAAAAGCGATGTCCGGGAAAAGTTATGGTTCCGCTAGGTACATTCACGATGGATCTACTACGAAGTTTACATAGGTACCTAAGTATTACTAAAACAAAAAAGTGGTTCTTGGAGCTAAAAAAATAAGAAGACGGTTTTACAACAGTAAGACCATGAAAAAGGGGAAGTTATTGTGAAAAGAGGAGAAGCGACTAGTTTAATTATAAGACTTAGCTGTAATCTTGACTTCTTCCCATTTTATTTGTCATTGTTGCACAGTTATAAGCTATTACTATACAAGAATAAAATTTGTTTTATATTTAGGTAATATCATCATTCCAACTCAAAATGGACGAAGATTATCTGTTACTGTTTTAGTGGGTTAAAATGTTCGTTTCACTTATGTTTTACAATGCTTCTCGTTTTAAGGACGGCATATAACATTTTTCCAGTTACCACATCAATATGCTGAAGGGCACACTTTTCTCACAAAACAAGGAAGTAAGTAGAACGTAAAATAATGTGCGAGTTAGAAACAACATATTTAAAACGACAGTTCACGTAAACAAAGGCACCTACTTGAGTCGATGTTGAGGAGAGCCAGACCGAGGTATAGTTACTGCCGCGTCGACAGCTTAGCTCAAGTGGAAGCGCTTGAGATTTGGACATGATTACAACCTGATGAATGGCGATATATCGTCGCAGATAATATACCTAGCTAATTTAATCTTCATAACAAAATTTGTTAAGTAAAGTAAAATTTATTGCATCAAATACATGTAAATAAGGTACATAGGCAGTATACGTTTAGATATGACACGTATTTCTACCGTTGCGGCCTGCAAAATCTGGATACAATAATACCTATTTCATTACTATAGATTAATTATGTATATATGAATTGAAAATATGAATAAAAAAAAATTGTATCATTAATTTTGTAGATTCAATTTCGTAAATTTTATTATGATTATATTCAGTGTCAAGGTGAGTTTGTGCAGCAATTTCGCGTTGTTTGGATAGAATACATATCTAAATAATATTATTATTAAAAATATTTTTTTAATGGGCTGTTATTCCAAAGTTCAGTCCAAACTCGATGAGGCTACGTCGTTTTGTTTAGGAGTTCTTACGGCCACCTTCTGTCTCCATCATCAGACCAGCTCGATGGTACCATAACATTGCATTGTCAACGAAACTACATAAGTACCTATGCCAATTAGAATCAGAGTATTCAAAGTTAAAAGTTGGTTTTCTTTTGCCGTGGTTCTTTTTTGTGAGAGTTTGTTTATTAAAGAAACAAGTGTTTTTTCATTTAATTCAGAAAAATAGACGCAGAGCCCACTCGAGCGTCAAATGAGCACCCTAGCTCGCAGAAATCGATCTACTGCTAAATCAGTAGATCTGACAAGTATTTTTATAGTCTATAGACCTTCGTACATAATATCAACAATTACCACGAAAAATTTATATTTATTTATTTATTCTGGTAGAAATAAGGTGCAAAATGTGCAGGTAACCTCAAATGTGCAACGATACAATGCAGTTCTACTAGGACATCATAACTTAGGAAGAGGAATTTCGGCTTCCCCACATTTTCGCAGGGATAAAGAGAATTTTTTACAGCTTATCTATGAATTCCAAAGACAATAATTTGCAATAAAGTAAATAAACATTAAATTAAAATAATATTTCTGGCTCCTGAAACACAACTTGATTGTGGCCATATGAGATGAGAAGGGGTTTCTCTATAGTTATTACAAAACTATGTATATTGCACCACTTGGCATCCGAAAATCTAATAATTTTTGTGTACACTCGATAACGTTTAGTGCATGTCTAAAAATAACTAGTAAGCGCACTATTTTGGATGCAGTTGTACCAGGAAATCATATTCAAGAAGAGGTTTACTTTAAACAGAACGTACATGCGCACATTGAAAGTGAAAGTGTCCATTTTCAGCGGCGCAGTACGAGAACGGGAGATCAATAGACATGTCTAGCCAAAAAGTCCAATGGAATTAGGATTTCAATCATGAAAGCATGAAAGCTAGGACGATAGGATATAAAAAATTTTGGTTTCATACAGCCAAAGCTTTATACTTCCTAGCTTCACAGCTAGCTAGCCTTAGCACGCAACTCTCATAAAACTTAACGGCTTCAAACCTATAGTTCTCAAAGAACAAAATTATCTATTTAGATTTTTAAAGAACTTACAAGAAAAACTCTCGAAGATAATAATTATGAAAGACTTGTGATAAAATTCTAAGCGTCACTAAATTGGTAGAAGATTAGTTACAACTGAAGGAACACGTTTTACTAATGCACAAATATTTTCACGGTAATAAATGTCTTAAATGTTGGTAAGTACCGAAAAGGTTTTAATAACGTGAACAAAATCCTATTCGAATCCAATGGTGCAAATAATTCCAAGCAAAGAATACTAAGAACGAATATTTGATATAAATATTGCTACCTACTATTCATGGACGTCGAGACAATGTTTTCCACGCTACAAGCAAGAGGTACCTGGGTAAATACGGTATGTACCGGTATTCGCAAAACCAATTATTACGAATATGTGTAAAAGATGCCTTTCAGAGAAAAACTAACCTAAACGTGGGATAATCGTTAAGTACCTACCGTTAATTTCAGAAGATTTCATCAGAATATAGAAATAAAGAACAGCTTTCTTTGACATTTACTTACAACACAAGCTCTGTTCAGCTTGGGGCTAGATGATGCTGTGTGAATTATCTAGCATTATTTATTTATTATTATTATTAATTAAAAACGCACATTGAGTTTTCGTAATCGTCATGCTATATCTAGTATTTGCCATTATGTAACCTTAAAAGAAGAAGTACTGCCAAAGCCCAGTTAGTATTTATAATTATCATGTATTTACATTTTATAAATGTTTATGCTGGGTTCATTACGGATGTAAGCGGGTTAACTACGAACCTTATTTGTGTTGGAAGAACACCAACGTTTCATCCCTTAACGAGGGACATCTTCCGGATGAGTTCTTCCAACACAAATAAGGTTCGTAGTTAACCCGCTTACATCCGTAATGAATTCGTCAAACTGTTTATGCTGGGGTTTGCCGGTTTGCAAAGTGGTCCCGATATCCCGAAAAAAATGCAAAAAAATCCACACATAAACCAATTTCGGTAACATTTTCAGAGTCTACTTTTGATTGAACAACTTCTCACTGTGCAGTCGTGTACTTATCATTCTATTGATGGCAAAACCCAGAAACCGTTCACTCAAAAATAAAAAGTAATAATCCGTGAAAAGTTTTGGTGCGTGCGCGCACGAAAATGAAGATTTGATGCATTTCTTTACAGTTATTTTTTACACTATTGTATAAAAAATCATAGAATGGAATAAAAAAACTTTAAAGATTTTACTTTGAATACCATGTGGACTTAGCAGATTTATTGTTAGACATTGCAATCTTTCCTTATTTAGAAAACTGGACCACAGTGTTTAGTAATGAATCCACCCCTTGCCCTAAAAATATCAAGAATAAAAGAAGATTATTAGCAGAGATATTGAACAAAACCGAATTCAATATAAAAATATGTGACATCATTATGAATCGACAAGCTCTAGAAAGATGGAAAGTCATAGGGCTACATTCAAAATAAAGAGAAATAAAGATAGCTGCAAGGCTGTTTTCTATACTTTTCCGAGATGAGGATGAGATGACTTCTGTGTTACAGAGTCTAATTTGAAAAACATATTCAAATATACTAACTAACATAGTCATAGTATGTCCTGACAAAAAATGACTATGAGTGAAACAGAACTAGTACACACACTTGTACAAGGTGACACATTACAAAGAAGAGGGGATCAGGATACCTGTCGTGATATCTTTAGATTTCACAAAATGGAACAATGTACAGAGAAAGTAGTCTAACCAATCTATATTTGAGATGTTAGACCATGTTTGTCACTCCTGGACTGTATACCTACATCCATGATTTGTTCCAAGAGTCATCATTATATTTATCATATCTAAGACTTAATCCCATTTCCTGTAAATAAACGAAGGGTCGTTTATTTACAGGGAGTGGGATTAGGGACCGTATCAAACTAAAAGTGAAAAAAACGTTACGTCAGAATTAGAATGAGATGGGTTGTTTTACTTATTAAAAATATATCAAGAACATACCAGAGTAAAAGTGACTTCTGTCTTGAGTTTACCAAATTTGATGGTATCAATCAGCACAGCTGCCCATACCACCTGTGTGTGGCATAAGTTTCAGTTCCCTAAACTAACTCCCATCTGACTGACGGATGGTCTCCCAAGTGACGGAGATTTCACTTATGTAATTTTCGGAATCAAAATTGAGTGTTACAATACTATGAGATCCGAGTAGCAATCTGTGCTTGTGACATCGAATTAATATGAGCACAGAATTTATCGGATTTATTATTAATTTTCCATCGTTTTGTAGTGGATATCCGATCATGAGGAAGTAGAGGAGAGACACAAGCTTAGCTAACACACCATGTAAGATCGCCCTATCCGTCCGAGCAATTCAGATTCTATAAGATCGACGATTGACTCTTACCTAAATGATAATAAGTACATCCGGAAGAGACGGAGAAAATAGAGGAAGGATTGTCTTTATTCATATCACAATCCAACAACCAATACAGCATTGAGACGATCCCTTGTTCCTAATACGAGGAGACCTTATAGAGAGAGAGACAGAGAGAAAAAAAAATACATAAAAGACACTGATACCTTATACTTATTTGTAGGTATTGCATTTTCGAGCGAAAGTGAGTGAGGTGATAGCTCGTTGTACCGTAGGAGCATTCGGAAGTGTTTATTACCATTCCGTAGGTAGGTACTCCTTGACTATTATATGAAATTTACTATGTCCCTACACTGCAACGGCCGGCAACAAGGGCTGGTTGGCGCACCAGTGCACCTACCCTACTCCATGAAATTAAGGCGCTCAGGGAAAGTGCATTGTACATAGGCTCAAATAAAAAGTTAAGTGACGAACTAAAGGAAAATGACCTTTGGGCAAAAATGTGGAATGAAGCATTAGGATAAGGTATCGCCTGCCGCTAAATAAATCATCTAGGTCATCTTGGTCAACACCGCCCTTCTCAAAAAACCACCCTGTATAATACAGGGTGGTTTTTTGAGAAGGGCGGTGTTGACCAAGTCCGAAACCACGCGAGTTAGAGAAAAGTCGTGGAAGGAGTCATGCCGTCGATTTATAAGAAAACAATAACTGCAGAAAAAAATAATGCCCATCAAAGAGTCGGGATCTATCTCTATGAGTACATCGTTGATCTTATCTTAGCAATATTCCAGAGTACACCTCCTCCTTCTTCATCCAACTCTTCCTATTGGTCTCTATCTCCTAGTGTTAAAGAAGTTTGTCTGGAATCAATTCGTGTTCAAATGGATAAATTGCTACCTGCAGGTTCTAGTGTAGTCTCGGTCTCGGATGTTATAGATCCTGGATCCCTCAGTCAAATCTCAGACAATATGACGAGTCAGCCCAAAGTTGATAACAAGCCATCCGTAGGGGAAGGAAGTCAGGCTAAAGACCAAGCTCTAGAAAAAACAGTTCAGGTTCTGCTTGGAGAATTCATCAACTATCTCTACCAACTGTCAAGCCCTATTGATGCCAAAATTTTAAACAATCTAGCCCTGTTAGCAAAACATTTGAAGGAACCAAATTCCGATCTAGCTGGACTTTATGGGCTATTAATCAAACGAACCAAGGATGACTTCATCCAATTCAAAGAGCATCTAGCGAATGCAGCCAGGGAGGGACTAATTCCTCTCTATATTGCCATCAAGTGCCTTCTGTTTGGTTTTCAAGCCGAACAATATAAAAGAACACTTGAGGATGTTGCTAAGAGCTGGAATACAGCCAGTGCCAGCTTTAACAACATGATTTCCCTTATGGATGAAAAGACTCTATCTAGGAGCTCCCCAGGACAGTCCAGATTTGTGAGAACCAGGAGTCCAGTCTCTACTGATTCCAGGAGCACAACCAATCGATTCCAAGAGAAAACCAACAATCTGAAATCAGAAGCTGCATACTCGAGTGTACTGGGGACACTTTCAATAGACGCCCATGACAATTACTCCTATATGGCTCATGGAAACGGAGGGGCATCAATCCAACTCATTGCTCAGTGTGGCATGCCTTGGGTAGCCTTTAGAAAACTGATGAAGCTTGATCAGGCTTCCCTAGCCAGTCATCTTAATAAGGAGCCCGTAACACCTGACTTCTATCGTAGCTTGGATCAGATTGGTCGCAGGAATGTAGTGAGAAATCTGATTGAGAACATTCCCAAGGGTACAGCTCAATGGGTGTCCCAATCAACTAATTAAAATGACACACAGATATCTCCAATACACCTACTGACTTCAACAACTACTGTAGATGGGCTAATAGTATAAGATTTACTTATATTAGTTATATTCCTTTTCTATTTAGTTTTTTAAAAACCTTTTACTTTTGACGGAAATAGACACTAATGATTTTGCAAAAAAAGGACAGCTGTATATTTAACCAATGAATTTTGTTGCTGTTAAGGATTAATCTTTGCAAAGAAATGTATTATTAGTTATTACAAAAAATAAAAGGAAAAAGCAAATTATTACAGATTACTTTTAAAAATAAAATGTGGCAGAAGCCTTTATTCACAAAGAAAATTATAATATAATTTACAATTGAAACATTTGAGCTAACTGCAGACTGTTGCAAACAATCTACAGGTAGCTCAACTGATCCATATCAATACCAGTCGGAAGCGTCCCCAAGACGCTGGCTGCATTGCCCCGCTGTATGGCAATGCTGATGCGCTGTGCCAGATACTGACCAGCTCTCGGGTCACGCGTCGCTTCGACCAGACGCTCAGATAAAAATTTAAAATTTTTTCTTTTAAAAATTATCTCGATTTCTTTCAAAATTAAAGTTTTTTAATCTTTAATTTTGAAGGAAATCGAGATAATTTAAATTTTTTTTAAATTATTAAACTAAATAATGCAGTTACTGTTTTGGCCATCACCGCCCTTCTCAAAAAACCACCCTATTATCAACTCAAAAAAGTTCCTAGAAAACCATACATACACACTCTGAACGCTTACATTTATTTGCTTCATATGAATACATAGGTGGACCATAGAAATATTTTTTTCCCCTGGAACACGCAGTTATCTTGAGGTGCACCACGGAAAGAAAAAAATGCCCGTGGTACAGCCAGGTGTACTATGTAGGTGGACCACAGGCAGGGACCGATGAGAACGTAATATATTTATAGTTTATTTATATTTCTTTACTTAAGCATGCTTTTCAGTTTTTCAATTAAATTTGTAACATTCAAGTTTTTAAATAATAGTCATCATTACTGCTTTTACATTTCCTAATTTACTCTAATTTTTCTTTGTACTTTTGGTAACCTAACTAAACTCCCGTTTGTTAAACTTTGTTGTTCATTGATTTTTGTAAGCTAGAGACTCGTAATGTGATGTCACCCAGACGTTCAGACTGAACACCAGCGTTGTTTCCGTCCTCGGGCGGTAGCGGCATTAAGCTGAGGCTGGACCTGTTTAGCCACGCACTAGGGAAAGACCATTTTTTTTTCATCAGATTCTACACGTAAGAGTTATTTTTTAATTATTTTTTTAAACCACTGGTTTTATGATGTTTGTTTGTTTGTTTGTTTGTTTGTTTTATGCAGTCTCTATTGTGGTGTTTAGTGTAACTTTTTTGTTTTGTTTAATATTCCCTCAGTATTTTCTGTGCTAAACAAAAATCTATTCTATTCTATATATAATACACCGAAATTAGAAGCGAATAATTTGATTGTTTTAAAAAACTAAAAACCGAATCCCTTAGTCTTACAACGTTTTGTAAGTTTTGCGGGACAAATAACAATCCCTCGGGAATATTTTTTATACGGGACAACGTGTGGTCATCATTATCTATACAATTGCAAAAATATCATCCAAATCGGTCCACAATTGACAGAGAACTCGACGACCATACCTAACCGCACATAGAACCTCCCTTTTTCGAAGTCGGTTAATAAAAACCTTACTCCGTCTTACAACTAACGACAGCTTTTTAAAAATGCGTCAAAATAAAGCCTTGTTTCGTGTTCCTTGTTTATGTTTTACTGTGTGTTATGTTGGCATTGCCTTGGAATAGATAAATAACGTTGGTATGCTGAAGACTACTGAAAATAATAGACTAATTGAAAATATTGGGCCTGGGACACACAGTCACCCAAGGTAGCTTTCTGCTAGCAAAGATCCTAATAATATTATAAAGCCGAAAGTTTGTGAAGTGTGAATTTTTGTTACTTAAGATCTCCAAAACTACTGAACAGGTCATGATGAAATATGGCATACATTTAGAAAATAGCTTAACTTAGTTATTAGGCTAATTGTAAAACTAAAAATACGCGTGCGAAGCCGCGGGCAGAAGCTAGTATGCAAATAAGTATTTCCAAGCCAGATTGATTATTTTTACTTAACATGTCCACTAAAATAATATCATAACCATCGGTTTCATTTAGCACTTATTGATTTAAGTGGTTTAGGGTGCTATACAGGCAAAGCAACTTTAGTTGAAGAAACTGTCGGCTCTTTAATATTTTACAAGCTTTTATCTTGCTATGTTTGTACGGGTGAAATCTTGAAGCTGATAGCTTCAACCGAAGCTGAAATTTTGTATACATGTTAAGTTTGCATGACAATGCATTAAAAGCAACTTTTTAGAAAAAGGTTTTTTAAACATTAAAACTTATTTCGTATAAACTTAATCATGAACTATGTCTTAAAGGCACAGTTAAAAAAAATTACATGTAAACAGCGAGTTGCCTGTTGCCTGCAATAGTTGCTCAGTCTGCATAGCGCCTTAGAAAGTTTTATTAAAACATTTAAACTTATTTCATATAAACTTATTCATAAACTATGTCTTGAAGGCGCAGTTTAAGAACAAATTTACATATAAACAACGAGTTGCCTGTTGCCCGCAATAGTTGCTCATTTTTTAGCTAAAATTTAGTGATTATTACATTATTTAGCTACCTATTCGATTTTTAAATAAAAACACAACGAAGAAAAAAGCAGGTAGAAGTTAGTTAGCATAAATTTAAAAAGGCAGAATCGGGTGAAAAAAAAAATTACTTAAAATTTTTAAACCTTCCTAACCTTCTCAACCTAAATTACCGATATCAGAATTACCCTACTCAAATAAATTGTTTAGAGATCCCAGCTCAATTGCAAATAGGCAGAACGAAATATTGCTCTCATAAATATTATAGACCAAACTTTAATTTTATTTATTACCTACTACTGGTCTTCCGTCGATCTCGTTATTGTTTTAATTGAAAAAAAAATATTTGAAGATCTAATTTTTGAAGTCCATAACGTCAATAAAATTAATCGAATAAGGTAGCGCTTCTGTAAGCTATGCTCAAAATTGGCTCTAGGTTAAGTAACTTATTGAGTAAGATAAAAACTCACCATGGTCGTTGGCGTACTGGTAGTTGGGGATGAGGTCCGGAATGTCGTGGTGCGGCGGTGTGACCGGCGGCGGACGATAGCCTGTCTCCACAGTGGCGTATGGCAGAGGCCACTCGCGTTCGCTCATGCCGCCGTACGAGCAATAATCTCCGCCGTAGCTGAGCTGCTGCCCGCTACTCGCGTGCGAGTACGCACAAGCTCCATAGTCGATGGAGGGACCACCGCTGCCGCCAGCCCCGCTGCTTCCCCCCAACTCGTACTGAGGCTGCGACGACGGCAACCCCGGAACACCACACAAGTAGTCTGTACCGGGTTGAGGCTTCAGCGCCTTGCATTTGTTGCGGAATCCCCGCGGTCGTCTTCTAAACGAACCTTCTTCAAACATGAACTCGGAAGACGGATGTATCGTCCAATAGTGACCTTTTCCTGGACGACCGAGTGTTTTGGGCAGTTTCACGAAACACTCGTTGAGGCTGAGATTGTGCCTAACAGAGTTCTTCCATCCTTGATAAGAAGTACGAAAAAACGGGAACTGTTGTTGAAGGAAGGCGTATATCTCGCTGAGCGTTAGTCGTTTGTTAGGAGAGTGTCGTATGGCCATGACGATGAGGGCAATGTAAGAGTATGGTGGTTTTTCTTGTCGTCGAGTGGCGGGCGGCCGGCGCGCCGCCTCCTCGGTTGTTTGATCCTCGATCTTCATGAGTGGGTGCGCGTGCGTGTCGGAACGCGTGCTGGCGGACAGTGAGCGCGCGGCACCTCCTAACTATGCGCGCGCGCCGCCCAAGCCGCGCCCCGCATCCGCCCCGTGAACTACACCCACGCCCGCCTCTACGTTCCAAATCCATTACAATGTTGATACTCGACCGACAGAGCTTTTCCAGAAAAAGGGCAACGATTTGATACTATCAAACTGTTCATTTGGTCATTGAAGAAGATGTTACGAGTACATAATGGGAGATAAATCTTATCGCGGAATTGAAAAACGTTATTTATGAAATAGGAAAATTAGAGTAGGTAGGTATTTAGGTAATTTTGGCCAAAGTTATTGTTTGGAATGTAACGACGAGGTAGGCTCTTAGGTTTCCTAGACTAGTAGCAGGTATTTACGTAGACGGTCGTTGCCCTGGCGGATACTCCCGTCTGTATCATCCACGACATTATAAACACCCAAACATCGGAAAACCCGTTTAGACAATAATATTTACCCGTCGCAAGGACGGCTGTCGAACGGCTGCTCTTGACCTAGCACAATTAAACTAAACATTTTACTACAACTATAAAACCGTACACCAAATATTTACCATAAAGCGTAAACCAAAACTTTTGCATTAAACTAGTTTTATTTACTCGCGATGTAAACGAGTGAACATCTTTACGAAATTGAACTTTATGGAGCTTCAATTATAGTCTCTTGTAAAAATGTGATGAAAGTAATGTTACTTAATGGCTTTGTATTGAAAAAAAAGTATCATGATCCTTGATCTGACAGTATTTTAAGTTTTAATCATTAAACTACTGAACGCTTGGCTGAATTTGCTAACTATACTCTGTCCATCGAGCATGTAGAATTTTCAATAACAAAGCCACTGGCAGTTCATTCAGCTGATGCAGGGGTGAAAAGCATTTTTAATATTGTGGTTGGCTCTTGCCTGCGGCTTCGTTTTCGATATACATAATTTAGGTCTTATTTGATTTTTAACTGACGCAAAGAAAGAAATAATTATAAAACCTATGACATAACTAGAATGGAACAAATTAGTACATAACCTATCAAGCTATACCCATATGGCGGCTATCTTGAGCTTTGATAGATGTGTCTCTGGGTAGTGATATTTAATGTGAATGATAGTATTAGTGGCATAAGTAAATAAGGTAGTCTTGTGAAATCAGTACTACTATTTATTGTTACCTATCCTTAAAAAGGAAATACAAGCTAAAGGAGATACAAGCTAAGGGATATGAAAATTCATCTTCAGGTTTATCAATCAAATTATTATTAGACAATGACGTTCCATTGGAAGTAAGGCGTTTCAGGCCCATGCCCATTAGCAAATTGACGTTCTTAATTTTATGTCTTTACATGGACCATATTCTCTAAGCATCATTGATTTCTTAGATTCTTCCTGGGTCTTAGCCCTTTTCGAGGCAAAGGGAATATATTTCCCACCATGTTCTCGATGCTAGAACTTCTAAATTATTTCCTACTTTTTTTTTTGCGCTGGCAACTTCCTTATTTATCATTCATTCTTTTGACATAAAGAAGTTGTCAGCTGTCAGAACATTTTTCTTTTCGGTAGTTGCAAAAACGAAAAAAAAATTATGTGATCTTCGATAGAAAATACAAGCGCGAAGTTAAGAAATTGAACCGGCAAGAGATTACACCGTACCAATTTTTGAAAACCTTATCATATCACATTTAAAGCGTACTATTTTCGGAGACAGTTTTTAGCAAAACATGTTTTTCGTTGTGACGATTTTTTTTATTTCTGTGGAGATTTTTTTAAGTTGATTTTATTTTATAATAAAGCTTGAAAAACAATATTTATTGTAATTCTAGACTGACTGAACTTGTCGTTTGAGACACGCAGACTATTTTCATTTCCAGACGTTTTGCTACAAGGTCATTTTCGCATGTTAGTCAATTGTACTGAACGGTCGTTTTCCTACTTAGGGGTTCTGATAGGTACCTACCTACCCGTAAAATCGACATCTAAAAGAACGTGAAAAATAATAATCAACAGTGCATCTATCCTGAAGACCTGCCCAGGGACCTTCGACCAGCAGGCCTCGGAGAGTCTGCAACTACCAGAATATTTTTTTGTTTTACTTTAAGACCGTGCTATCAAATCGCACCTAAGCGTACAAGTAAAATAATCGGAAGACACGAGGAATCATTGGAATACAGCCGTGGGTTGCTGATCTTCGTTATAAACAATTCCTGTAGTAAACACAACTCGATCGACCGAACCAAGTCAGTACCTACTAACTACAGTATTATCTGTCGCAGATACGAGTACATCACTAATCATAATCACTGTTATGTAATCAATGGTCTCCGGCGTTAAACGCATAATAATGGTGTTATAGTTGCCTAGCTAAGGCGTCCACCCCACAGCCGCGATTTTGAAGCGCGTCTTGTGTCGCGCGATGTGTTGCGATAGTTGTTGCGATATTTGAACTGGGACGCTTATGCTGCGAATACGCATTTTGCGCGCGGCTTCTAAAATAGCACTTACTAAAACGCAGCGGAATCGCGCAACAAAATCGCAACAGATCGCGCGACACAAGACGCGTTTCAAAATTGCGGCTGTGGGGTGAAGGCTTAAATGATGTCTCTATACTAAAAAAGAACAAAATTATTGATTTGACAGAAAGGCTTCTTGAAATTATTTAGATAAGAAACCAAAAGAGAAGAACAAATATTGTTGCCTACTCTCTTGTATAACATTAAACATTACTCTGAACGGTCAAAAATTTTGAAGTAGGCGTCATAGTAAGTTTTGTTTAGCTCAGAAATACCTATCCAAGTTTGTACACACAAAGTAATAGGAAGCTGGTGGGTACCCGAGTTCATACATTTCCTGGCAAGGTCTGCAATAGTTTGCACTAATAATCTCATTGTCTGGCGCATGGCGGATGTCTAGCACATAAAAATATTAATTGTTTCACTCCTAGGTATGATGTGTCAGGCTTGACACTGATATTGTTGTGACTCCGAAGCGACCTGCGGATATTCTTTTTAAGATAATAATATATCTTCGTAAGCTGAAGTAGGTTCCACCTACGCAGGGACTTAACGAATTGTGGGTACTGATAAGAATCTTTACATAGTAGTATAAAACAAAGTCGCTTCCCGCTGTCTGTCTGTCTGTCTGTCCCTATGTATGCTTAGATCTTTAAAACTACGCAACCGATTTGATGCGGTTTTTTACTAGATAGAGTGATGCAAGAGAGAAGTTTATATGTATAATACATGCATAATATAGTAGAGAAACACTGATAATTTTAGAGGTTTCTTCAGGTACTTAATTGGCTAGGGATTAATACAGCATTAATCCTTATCCAATTAAGTACCTTAAATACAATGTGCATTTATTTAATATAGATCAATATGGCCCTTTACAGCATGTAATTTAAATGATTATTTTCGTTCAGGCATCTTTTTCAAAGAACATCATATTTTCACTTGTTCGGACACCCCTTTAAATTTTCAACTTTATTATATTTTTATAGAGCCCTTTGACTGACGGACGGACGGACAGCGGAGGCTTAGTAATCCGTTCCGTTTCCACTCTTCGGGTACGGAACCCTAAAAATGAGCAAAGTAGTTTGCACGTTCTCGTAACTATGTTGCGGTATTTTTGTTGGCGGTGCACACCACCCACTTCACATTTGCTAAACTAGATGTGGTATGTTTGTAAACAAACCACGATACAAAAAAAACTATAACTCACTTGCTTGGGGTCTAGTTTCGGATATAATTGGAAGCAATATGCAAGAAAGGAAGAATCTCGAATCGACAAATTATTGTAAATTGCGTATAAAAAGAAGCGGCAACAGAGTACGGACATATCTGTCCACGACTAGGTTACTTAGGTCCTTATCTATTAATTAGGTTATTACTTATTACCTAACTTGTTTAAATTCTAGTTTCTCATTCACAAGTGTGCCTACTTTTGTGTTATTTAATTTTTAATAGTTTTTTTTATTGCTTTCATTGCATTCTTACCGATATCTACCTACTTTACTGTCTATTTTTATTTTGTGCTGTCTATGTTTGTGAACCAAATAAATCATCTACATATCAGGAATTTTCAAAAAATCCAGTTCTGCGATTGAAACTGAACCCTCCCCGAAAGTTTGGTCCTCACTTTTTCTAACACTCTGTATATTTCTAGACGTTATTACGTAAATTGTGGGTATAATGCCCAAAAAGACTTTGGACAGGGGTACCAATTTTTCCAAATTCTCCCAAACGGTTAGATAGTTTAGTAAATATAAAATGGTTGAATGCACACTTAAATCAAATACGAGTAGAAACAATTTACAACAAATAAATTAAAAACTAAGTTACAATTGGCGGTCTTATCGCTCAAGAGTGATCTCTACCAAAAAATTTGGACTGATAACAAGGGAGTTTTATTTGTGTCTGATCGGCCTCGCCCCCGCGCACACAAACCAGCAGAATTATCCACTCAGTGGCATGGCAATCGGTCTATCAGAATATTCGTAAAAAAATCGCTTCAGTGTAAAAAATAAACGAGTTGATTTTTATTTTATGTGATTGTGACGGTAACGAGTCACTCGAGAGCTGGTGAGTATCCAGCGCCGCTGTGCTGATGCTGCTGCTGTTGATCCGCTCATCAGCATTGCCATACAGTGGGGCAATCATTGCCCCACTGTATGGCAATCATTGCCCCACTGTTTGGCAATCATTGCCCCACTGTATGGCATTGCCCGGCAATGCAGCCAGCGTCTTAGGACGCTTCCGACTGGTATTAATAATATATTGGATCAGTTGAGTTACCTATAGATTGTTTGCAACTGTCTGCATTAAGCTCAATTGTTACAATTGTAAATACTATATGTAATGTTTATATTATTTGATTGTATTAAGTTGAATTTTGTTGACATGTTACTTTTTGTAGTGTTTTTAAAAACTTTTCATATACAATAGTAGATTGTATCAACCACTTCCGTGGCACGAGGCAATAATGTGGCCTGTCAAAAAATACCGTTGAGTGGCAAGCGACCATAATTATTGTGGCCTATTTTCGGCTTGTCTTTTGTTTCGTTGAAGTTTGGGTACGGAGAGTCAACGCGAGCCATTTCAATGTCTAAAAAGTTGAATGACTTCAAGCTGACATCAAGACCATAAACAAACCAAGTTTAGAAGAAATAAAATAGAAAAACGTAAACTCAAAATTGAAATCTGATTGTGCGCCATTTTTTTTTCGTTTTTTCTGAATTAAAACTAAATGGTTTGGAAATGTATTCTTTTTTGTTTTTAGTGTAACAATATGATGGTAAATCTCTAAAATAACATGGAAAGGCGAGGGTGCTTTTTTGAATCCAGAGCGAAGTGAGGGATTCTAGAATAGCATCCCAAGCGTAGCAAGGAATTCTTTAGTAGAATCCTGAACATAGCGAGAGATTCAAAGTACGTCGCCCGAGCCAAAAATATATTTTTAGTGTTAGTTTTATTCGGAATAGAGATTATTGTAGATTTTTTATTCTGCGTGTTTGAAATAGAGTCCGAATCTGGCTCTAAATAATGTTCACCGAACATTCCATACTTTCACTATCACTTGAAGAACTCATTTTGCAAAACAAAACTATGATTTTGTAACAATCCGTGAAAATTGTCGAAAATGCGGGCTGTAGTTCGCACGTTTATAATATGATTTTTTTTTATTCAGCCGGCGGCGGCGCTACCATGGACCGTCGTACCAGCCGGTATTTATTCAAACAATATTTGGGTTCGATTTTTTTGGCGCTGAAAACTAAGATGTTCCAAACTACAAAAGTGCGCGGCAAAGATAATTGCGGCGCACTTATAAAGAGGATTAAAAACTCATTACTGCCGCTAAAAGTTTCTTATACAAAACACCACCTTTGGATGCACTTAAAGGCGAACCAAGTCGTCATTTTCGAATAGATGGGATGAAAAAAAAATTACAAACATTGTAACAATATGAATATAAATAAATTTACATTAATAATTATATTTCATCACATTTTATTGATAAAATATATGAAAAAGCAGATTTCAATTACCTACCTAGTAGATTACTACTAGGTAGGTAGTATCCAATCCAATATCACATTGAATAGGTTCAATATTAATTGAACCTATTCAATGTGATATTGGATTGGATCTACTTTATTGGTATGACTGGTACTGGCTACAATATAGAGCTGTGCCAAATTTGTGTTTTGTATAGCAACCGTTCAATGGTTTCTTTATTGAAAAAGATTAAGAAGTCATTCATTACGGATGTAAGCGGGTTAACTACGAACCTTGTGTTGGAAGAACACCAAGGTTTCATCCCTTAACGAGGAACGTTCGTAGTTAACCCGCTTACATCCGTAATGAATTCGTCAAACTACGATAGTTTTTATAGTAAGTAGTAAGTCGATCAATAGCAGTGTAGATGTAAACAACTTTTAACAATTTTTTTAGCAAGCTTTCCTCGCAAGCATTTATCTGTGCTAAATATCATACGCTGCACTAATTCCTTTAATTTCAGGATTAACTATAGACGATCCCGCTATACCGGGATTAGAAAAAAGGACCGGGATCGTATCCTTTATCTATGACTCATAGTGGCCGCGGGACACTAACCCCCAAATACTTGGTCTAGGGCTTGTTCTTCTTGTTTGGTGGTTCTTTTCCGCGGCACTACAAGTCAATAGATTAAAAGCGTTCCATATAAGAGTTTCAAGGAATTGTTACAGAAATAATTGGCACTTTTAGACATATCGTGCGCGACACACTCGCCCCTGAAGATGGTCCCCAAAACATTGACACTAAATTAATAAATATTGTAGGTGTAGTTATTTATATATCCCCTGAATACTCAAATGCAACTCAGATTTAAGCATGCAATTTTTTGACAGGTTTAAATGAAAACCTTTCAAATCGAGTCGTGCTTAAATCTGAGATCCGTTTAAGTATTCGGGCGTAAAAGTAGTTTATTGAGAATAGTTTGTAAAATTGGCACAAGTACGGGAAAACATAAAAAAAACTTTAAATAGCCTAGTGACTTTTGAGGGTTAAAAAAGCTAAGCTTTTACACTTAGTTTCACCTACCCCTTGTTACCCTGCGGCAAATGTTCTGCCGAACAACTTGTATTTAACAATATAAATGCGTATCGACAGTTCGATGAGAATGAAATGAAACAAACCGAGGATAGTAGTGTGGAAGCAATTTGTCAGCGTCTCCGTAAAGGCGAATCAAGGAAGACGTACCTAGGTACACAACCTTTAGCAATGAAAGATACGATGAAGAAGAAATCTGAAACTGAAGTAAGCTCCTCCCACATGATGGCGCGGGAACTCATGCGCATAGTGTATGATCCTCCCACAAGATGGCGCGGGACTCCTGTTGCCATACCCTATCCGACAGGGTTTACAAAATTGTGTAAAATTTACGCTTAGTAATAAAAAAATTAATAATGGAATGGATGGTCTTAAGATTTCTCCGGAACTCATGGCTCCCGTGAATACCCTTCTGTATGAACTGATTACCCTATGAACAGCAAAATAGAAACACATTTATAAGACAAGTAATATGATGAGTTCACCTAAGTTTAGATGTTACCGAAAACGTACTAGCAACGAATGAGTGTCCCTAAAGGAACGTTCGATGACATTTGTTGATAAAAAGATGAAGCAGAAGCTTAATGGTACATACTATCTGATCTTTCTACAGAGCAAGCAGATGTTCAAATACTGTTTTTTTAGTTTTTTCATGTTTCCAGGTATTTTATTGAAAGTCTAAGCTAGCGGGTTTAATTGTCAAACTAGGTCTAGATCTCAGTACTCACGGGATCCCTGTGGTAAAAAACTAGTGGTACATCAAATTAAATTTTTTTTCTTCGGTTTCACGATTGCTATAAAAGTTACGATAAAAAAAATCATGAAAGTGCACTGTTTCGCACCTAATTTTGTCGAGATCTCAGGAACCCTGCGGAATATAAATTATATTTTGGTCTTGATTCGTAGGTTATTATTCTAATTCTTTGGTCCCTTAATACAGTTTCTTCATTTGTTGTGTAGTTTTCTTGTATTTCATTGCATTTCAAAAACGTATGCTCGGTCCCGCTCCCATAAACGCGAAATATGCCTATCCTTTTCACAAAAAGGCGTGCAATGCGCCCTCTTAAGTAAATGTAGTTTGTATTATCTTAATTACTTTACACCTAGTCCAATCTGGGTCGTCCAAAGAGTACCTATGCCACGTCCGCCTCTGTACTTACACTGTAGTTAAGCGATTTTCGTCTATAGTCACTACTTCGTTTAAATTTTTATTATTTTAAAACGTACACTAGTCTTGTACAATAACTAGTTGTAATTATTGTAATCACACGCTCAAACACAAGTTTTTATCACAATAGCTTACATTGGTAACTAGCTTCTGCCGGCGGCTTCGCACACACTTTACTGTAATAAATAGTAGCCCTAAGTCCGTCCCTGGGATTCGGTCTACCTCCAAATTTCATTAAGATGCGTCCAGCCGTAAAAAAGTAACAGAAAAGGTAACAGACAGACATACCTATATTTTTACAGATTTACCTTCGAATGTATAATATTAGTATGGGTGAGAGCTCAGAATACTTAAGTAGTAAGTACCTACCTGATTTTTATGCAATAAAAAATATTATTTTAATAAGCAACATTTATTTAATTATAAAAAGTACGTTCCTCAAAAAATGTAGCGATAACCTTGTAACGGCGGCGGCCACATGAAATTGTATTTTCTATCAATGATTTATATTTTAAGATGTCAAAACGAGGAATAGCTTGACAGTTTATCTTGCGATACGTTGCCATAGTACGTGTTAATTTTTTTAACAATTTTTGTTTAGTGGATAAGTTTCTACAATATTTTCAACACCTTTACAGGTAGTAGACGATTGATAGTTGAAATATATTTTTTTATTGCATATACATTCCTATAGAATCTATTGCAGTTATGTTGCAGATGCACTTAAAAATATCTAGGGAAACTGAGAACACGTCTTGATCCCTTACGGAAGACCGCGGCGGACTCGTGGTCACCAGTGTGACTACGAGTAATTTATTTTACTCGTGGTTACACTACTCTGAAAGGGATCGCACTTGACTGAATAGTACCTAGGTATGTAGTGAAGTGCCTGATAGACAAAATATTCGTAAAATATCCTTTACTTTGAAACTCCTTGATAAATACTTCATAAACTATCTATCAGTGACACGTAAATTGTCATTATGATTTGCCAAATTATTTAATTTTTGGCTTAACATAAAATGGCTACAAGAATTAAAAGAAAACGTGGTGAAGTACTTTTAAGCGATGGGTACCAATACCATAAACATAAAATATATTCAGACAATAATATTATATGGTTTTGTAGCCAACGGCGAAAAATAAAATATACCTACTGGGTCCGTCACTACTGCCAAGGTAAATCCTTCAATACCTCCTATTCTCCGTAGCTGCTTAGGCATCCCTTGTTCTATTATGATAAAATATCCTCTTTGTTCACGTATGTTACTAAAGTTTCAGAACTGCTTATGTCTGGTTTTTTTTCCACTGTTTCATAATCAGTTGTGAATAAGACTTTTTTCTTTTTCTTATCTGGAATCTCTGATCGTGTATGGTCTCCTGGTTTGTGAAATTCATTTTTTAAGTCTTGCGATATGTAATACTAATACTATACTTAGTGCACTTGTGAATTTTCTACATCTACAAAACCAGTAGTGGTAATTGTCAAAATTATAACTAATTCGTCTTTACAATTTTTTTCAATCATCAAGTTATTAAACAGAAAAACCATACCGAGGAGTGTAAAAAGAATCACGCCAAAAATTACTTAGCGATGTCGATAGTTAATATGAAGGAAGAGGCTGGTACTTCGGCGAATTCAATGCCTGCTATTTACAAAAATAAAGTAAAAGCTTTTTAAGACAAAGGTAAAGCGCAGCTTATATTCGGCAAGAAATCGCATGCTGTAAATGGACAAAACTGTTTTTACGAAGCTGAGCGAGGTTGAGATTCCTGCACCATTTGAAAAATCTTTAGTGGCCGATTATCAGTACAAGGACTCCAGATCATTGATATTTTGTTTTAATGAAGCAAAATCGTTATTGGGTGAAGTTAAAGAATATTTTTGTGACGGAACCTTCAAAAGTGCACCCAAACCATTTCATCAGAGAACTAATGTGGTTCCACTTGTATTTGCCCTGATTAGTGATAAAAAGAATTCGGCCTTGTTTGACATACTTATTGCAAGTCAAATTTCCCGAATGAAAACCGGACAAGATTCATCTAGACTTTGAAGTTGCAACATAAAATGAACTCAGAATTATTTTCCCAAATGTCGAATAGTCTTGCGCATAGTAGTTCGCGACGGAGATCGCTCAGTTTAGTTCGCCGCTCCTAAACGAACTAGTTCGCTCTTCTAGTTCGTCAGCTCCCAGCTCGATTCAGAGGAAGGCAGATCGTTCGCTCGTTTTATTTATTTATTTATTTATTTATTCAATAACAAAAATAATAAAAAATCGTTTTGATACTGCTCCTGCACGGACACGCGACAAGATTATGGATTGCTGTACTTTTACCTACAATTTTTACACAAAAACAAAACACACCTATACGTAATAAGGTATTTTACAAACATTACTTATACTTAAATGGTCATTTTACATTACAAACATGACTTACCTGATGACCACAGTTCAAATAAACACTTACTTTTGCCGCGTCAAAACTTTTCGTTTGAAAAAAGTTGCTTGCCGCTAAAATACCATAGAGTACGTAGTTCCACCCACTGACTGACAGATCCAGACAGACCCTAATATTAAAAAAATGTTAGTTCGGTTGACGCCACCCTTGCTCATTCGGTCACGAACTAACGAACTATGGAGCGGGGAATGACGAACTAGTTCGCGTAGTTCATCTGTGGGAGCGCTCTTCCGAACTAGTTCGTTCGCGAACTACACAAGACTAATGTCGAAATAAAAAAGTGCTACTACCATTTCACGAAGAGTTTGTGGCGAAAAGCTAAATCTATAGGCATAAAGATGAAGCTTTATCGCCGTTTAGTAGGTTTGTGCACCGCTCTTCCACTGTTACCCGAGAACCAAATTAAAGAGGGTTGGGCTTATGTACAACTGCAATGTGCTCACTTAAATAACATTAAAATTAACGCTTTTATGGCGTACATGAAGAGTACGTGGCTTAAAAATGATGCATGCATAAAAGAGTGGTGTGTCAGCAACGAACGCCATCGCACTAATAATGTCGCAGAAAGTTTTAATTCGGTGATAAATAAAAATGTTAACAAGAACTATGTCACAATAAATAAATTATTACAAGTTCTACATAATGACATTCGAGTAACTAATATTATAACAGCAAATTTCAGCCCAAACGAACGGAGACAAACAGAAAAGGAAAAAGACGATTTTATTTTAAATTATCAGATGCAGCTAATTCCTAACCAAATAACCGTTGGGCATTTTTTGGTCTTATTTTTTTATTTATGTAAGGCCTAGGTACTTAATTTTTTGTGTATTAGTTACAATATTATTTTGTTTTTGTTACAGTATTTTGTTTTTGAGTAGTTTATTGATCGATCGTACATTTTAATTTAAAATAAGTCAATTTTTCTAATTTTCAAATTTACTGCCAATTTAAGTTAACTGAAATAGACAGGTTTTCTTGATTATCTTACATATTGTGTGACCGTTTCTGTCACATCTGACAATAAGTGTCAATTTAACAGCTGTAAATTTTTTTTTTCATTTATTTCATTTATAGGGTAGAATAGATCCCCCCGGATCAAGTATCCCTGATTAATGGACACTTGATTCGGATGACTTAGTGTGACTAGAAGCTGATTTCGATTGAAGTCGATTTTAATATTTCAGAATTGACAATGCCGAGAGTTTATAAAACTCGAATAGGAGCTCGAAAAAGAAGACCTATCGACAAACAAACATTAAAAGCAGCCGTGAAAGAAGTTTTAGAAGAAGGTAAGAGCATCCGTGGGACAGCTAAAGCACACAGTATATCAACGATGACTCTAAAAAGGTACGTTAGAAATACTAGAAAGCTGCAGAAGGCGAACAAGTGGTATTTACCCCTGACTATAGACAGTCACAGTTATTCACTGCCATGGAGGAAAAGCAGTCAGCGGAATATTTTATTATGGCTAGCAAACTTTATCAAGGACTGACATGACACCAAATATGCTTGTGAAAACTATAAGACGTATCCACCAAAGTGGACAGAAAATGAAGAAATATGATTGGTTCTACGGGTTCATGCATCGCCACCAGGAGTTATCATATCACTAAGAGTTCTTGAAGTCACGAGTTTGTCTCGCGCCGCCACTGCCTTCAACAGACACAACGTTGGACAGTTTTTTGAAAACTTAATAAGCTTATACTAGTGGTACAATTTAGTCCAGATAAAATTATTGAAATATCGACTAAACAGACATAACAAAAGTTCACAAACCGAAAAAAATTGTATTGACTTCTGGAGATTGGACCGCTTGTTACCGAGTGTGCATCTATAAATGCTTTGAGGAATCACCTGCCTCCATTTTTGATATTCCCTCGTAAAAACTGGCAGCAAAGAATGATAGATGGTGGAGCACCTGGAACAGAAGGAGCTCCTAACCCTAGCGGATGGATGACAGGTCAGAAAAAACTTCAAGAAGAGCAAAAAGTTTACTCTTCTTGAAGTTTTTTCTGAAGCATGTGAGATGTACCAGCGATAAATTTATCATATTTGACAATCACGAATTTCATTTGACTGTGGAGTCTATAAATTTCTGCAAAGAAAAGGGGATTCACCTATTGACCATTCCACCGCATACATCACAAAAACTGCAACCCCTGGACCGGAGAACATTTGGACCGATGAAGTCGTACTACAATGATGCATGCTTGTGATAATTGAATGGTCGCAGACATCCCGGAAGGCTATTAACAATATACGACAGAGCCTACACATTTGCTCCCCGTGGAGTCGAGACCCTAGGTCCGTGGGGTACCTAGGCTCTTCGGGGTTTAAAAAATTATCTGCCCGTCTGGTCGAAGCGACGCGTGACCCGAGAGCTGGTCAGTATCTGGCACAGCGCATCAGCATTGCCATACAGCGGGGCAATGCAGCCAGCGTCTTGGGGACGCTTCCGACTGGTATTGATATGGATCAGTTGAGCTACCTGTAGATTGTTTGCAACAGTCTGCAGTTAGCTCAATTGTTTCAATTGTAAATACTAGTTCTAATATATTTCTATTATATTATCGTTATTTTCATTGTGAACAATATACGCCACATGATGGAAACTACAACCCTATCAATGATCTAGGTCGACTTAACTTATTTTAAATAGAGTATCATTTTTCCTAAAATCACATTGAGACAATGTTGTATTTACTGACGAAACATGGTTAAATGCGAACCATACGGTTTCCCAGACTTGGACCAATGATGCAGCAGCCTCCACCTCAAATGTTCCTAAAGTAATCCGTATATGCCACGCGAGCTCATCTTCTGTAGGATTTGTTCTAGATTGTCTTCTCGCGTGCATCAAAAACGACGTGTTATTATCACGAAGAGATGAATATAGGTTTATAAAAGTGGTTCAAAAAGTTGCTTCTCAGCCTAAAAATCCCATCGAAAATAGACAATGCTTCATACTGTTTTCAATCATCTTGATAACTAGCAGAAACATATTAGTAGATAAAGCTAGAGGAATAGATGTTGTGGTAGACAACAACAGCCGCACTCACAGATGTTAATGACTACTTAAACTATCAGTAAGTAGAGATTTCAAAACAAAAAACTTTAGTATACTGATAATTTAAGTACCTAAACATTAACGTTTCGGAGTACGGCGGTAAGTACCGCATCTATTATTCTGACGTCCGAAACTTTTGCTTTTTTGAATTTTTCACTCAGATACGTTCAATAGCCATTAAATCTGAGTGAAAATAACTTACTGTCTTGTTTTCGTCTCTATATTTAAATAGTATCATCAGCAAAACTCCTTGCATGCGGTTCCCATTAGAAAAAGAAAAATGGGTTGATAGGTGGCGTCTGTCACCTTCTTGACTTTCTTTTTCGGGTAACTTGGACTGATGAAGGTGTGGTTTGCGGAGACTCCAAAGACTGTAAGCTATCTAATATTATTTCCTTTGTCGTGATCTTTCTTTGTGTTCTTATAAAATAAAGGCTGTTCTTGTGATCGGATTGTATTTTTATTGTTTTCTAAATAAATAATTCTGTTATTCTTTAACCGCTACATTATCTCCGAAGAATAGGAAAAGTTTTCATCCATCTCATTCAACCCAAGACTGTGCAATTTCCAGCAAAAAATAGTCACGGCACTGCAGAACGAAGAATGCTGCCAATTGTATTAGGTTGGGCTTGCACATAAGGTTGCCAGATGGCCGGGAATTCCGGGAAAGTCCCGGAATTTCACGTGTGGTCCCGTGTCCAGTAATTACACTTTACTGTCCCGGAATTCATGAACTTTCCCACAAAGCGAAAGTTTGGATGGATGTTTGGATGTTTGTATTTTTGTTACCTCTTCACGCCACAACTACTGAGCGCATCGGACTGAAATTTTGCATAGATATAACTCTAAATCTGGAATCAAAAATAGGCTGCTTTTTATTCCATAAATCAGTTTATCAGTTTTTATGTTTAGAATACCTGAAGTTGATTTTCATTTAAAAGAGGTGCTTAATTTTTTTTGGAACTAAAAAGACTAATATGTGACTGTGTAGGTATGTATCTACCTACCTACATATACAGTGTGTTAGTTAACCTTTTAACCTCGACCCCCTTGTTTTCAAAAAACCGTTAAAACCTTCGTTTTAAGTCTAGCGATAGAATGCTTTTGATTAGGTTGATTCGGGTTACTTTTTCTGAAAGCTATTGAAACAAGCTATAAAACTAGGTATAAATGGTTTTGTATTTATTTTATTTTTAATATCTATAAATTTTACAAATAATAGACCATGTCCTTAAAATAATTTGCATTTTTCCTTTTAAAATGCCTGACTAGTAATTTTGAAATATGTTTTCTATTGCCCGTTTAACAGCAAACATTTGTAGATGGATTTGGACTCTTAAACTCCAACTCCATTTGTAACCCCAGAAATGTCCAGGAAATGATAAGCCCGTATCTGGCAACCCTACTTGCACAGTAGGTACCTACCCAAAATGCAGGGTAGACCATGCCGTTGGGCTCAAAGCTCTTCGCTGCTGGTCAAGCAAACGTGGCCTTAAGTAGGGTCAATTCATTTGAAGGTCTCTATAATGAAGAGCTGGTAGCATAAATGCGCTAAAAAAATTATAATAGTATATTTCATTACAAATGCGGAAAGGCTGTCATTGCAAAGAGTTCTGACAAATATCTACCCGAGCCGAGGCGCAGCCGAAGGCGAGGGTTGACAGTCAGAACAAGTTGCAATGACGGTTCCGCACGTGTACTAAACGACTTTTTTTAATACAGCTACGAAAAAATGAAGCAATTTAATAAAATAATAAAAACTAGGGTCGAAATTACACATTTTGTGCAACAAGCAACTAAACTCGCAAAGAAAATTTCTGAAAAATGGCGCCAACCGTAGAATATATGCAGAGTTTTTTTTCTTCACCCATTCTGGTAGGCAAAGGGAACTATGCCCATACAGCCAAGTCTTCAGTAGAATTTTTTGATGAGATGAAATGAAATGAAACCTAACCTAACTCATTAAATCAAATCATTAAATCTGATAATGAAACAAATTAGTAGCTTCTTTTTAGAAATATACGTATTTGCATGAATCATAAAAACTTCTATGATTTTTTTTTAGTACAAACTTCATGGTTGGTTTTTCTTTTTAATAGACATTATTTTGACAGTTGGGAAAGAGAACGCACGAGTTCGGGAAAGGTAAAAAAAGCACGAGTATGTAATAGCCCACATCCCGAACGCTATACGTCCCTGCAATACGCCACTTTTTGAGCAACTGTATTAAAAAAGCTTTTCCTATTAAACTTTTACTATCAACATATAACGTCATTACAAAATGTCTATGATAAAAGCTTGTCGCGAGATTTAGGTACCTGTGTAGATAAACAAGGCACTTATCAGGGGGAGGCTTGCGTCCAGCAGTGGACCAATAAAGGCTGGTGAGGTGAGATAAACAAGTAAATTAAATAACCTGAACTCATAGGTTTTAATTTCTTAAATTTTCAAACGAAGTAAAAACTACATTATTCTCAAAAAAAATTACAATCAAATAATATAAAAAAATAGTACTAGTTTTTACAATTGAAACAATTGAGCTAACTGCAGACTGCTGCAAACAATCTACAGTTAGCTCAACTGGTCCATATCATTACCAGTCCGAAGCGTCCCCAAGACGCTTGCCCCGCTGTATGGCCTGGCCATGCTGATGTGCTGCGCCAGATACTCACCAGGTCTCGGGTCACGCGTCATGGGATTTTATGTTAGTTTGTAAAATAATTGTTCTGTTAAATATAAATTATGATTAATTAGTGTAATTGGCAATCGCCGTTCTAATTAATAAGTAAATAAATAAATAAATAAAAATAAATAAATAAATGGGAAGGCGCAAGTTATAACGAGTACTTAAATCTCGCGACAAGCTTTTATATCATATAAATGGTGCAATGACTGTGACGTTACAATTTGATAGTAAAAGTCTTAAAGGAAACGTTCATATAATTCTTATTAGCGCATTTAAATAAAAGCTTGTTTTACAAAAAGTTTTTTACTTTTAATTTATTTAACAAATAAAACAAAAGTATCTACATACGGTCATAGTACATTTTTATTTTTTATTTTGTTGGAACTACGAGTTTTGTAGGTAAGTTTCTATATTTATATGAAAGTAATGAAAACTATAAATAGGTTAGTCTTGTAAACCATTATTTACAAAACTATAAGGTATATTTCACACTGAAGAAAAATTAGCTCAGGTCAATAAAAGAAAATGACTCTCAACACAAAAAAAAACTTAAAATGATCTCTCACCTGTAATATCGCAAAAAATGCAATTATGCCCTTATTATACGAGGGTGCGAATTGATAAAATGGTAGGTAGTATCTCCGAGTCCAGACAGCAGCAGTGATGACGATGACCGCACTATTTATAATTCTGGTAGTTCAACTGAATAATAGAATATTATACATCGAAGCGTAACCGATTCTTAATGATCTTTTCACTTCTTCAACTAAAAAAAAAGATGTAAATAGAAACAAACAAGAAATAAAAGTTTTAATAACTTTTATTTCTTGTTTGTTAATAATTTGACTTGTCTTGACAAGTCAAAGAGAAGTAAAAGTTATTTTTTATTTCGAGGGTATCATGAGCCCAACCGCTGGGGTAAACGAGTTCTTGATTGGATACCGCGACTCGGCAAACGTAGTGTAGGACGACCAGGTGGCATGGCGACCTGCGAGGCTGTGAAAAACTGGAGTGGGTATACCGATATCTCGTAGGTATACACAATAGCACATGGTGCTTTATTTATCTCGTAAAACCTTTTTTTATCAGCCATTCCTGTCCCACAACTGGGCAAAAGCATCTATTTTCTCCTTCCACTCCTGGAAAACCTAATATTTTCAAACTTACGCGATCTGAACACATTATTATTAGTATTATTAAACGGGTATTTTAAGAACAGGTTTACACACTGTTGGAACGTCGGAAAAAATAGGTAAATAAGTACGCGATAATAATAGGTTTTGAGACATGCATAATTATTTTTAACACAAATTATTTTTATTATTTTTACTCGGAATTTTATCATACTTACATTAAAAAAACAACAATCAATCAACGCGATGGGAATCACAGCAGAGGCCTACAAATCCTACAAACCATGCCTAGAACGCGTACAATGGCACAGTAAAGGAGGAGGCCTATGTCAAAGAACAACCTAACTTAATAACACAATAAATAAAAGAGAATACTCAGATATACTTATCAAGAATATCAAGATTTGTAAAGGTCAGCGAATGAAAGTCACTATTATTTTGTTTTTAAGAAAAAATTGCTTGCATGACATTCATCTTAGTGTTGTATTTATGATACACTAATTAATAAATATTAACATGCAATAATTAGTGTTGTATTTATTGCTCAAAATCAATATTTTTTAATTCGTAGGGTTTTCTACTCTGCTCATGTATATCTCCCCTCTTTTGAAATAATGAGAATTCGAGAAACATACGGACGCAGGGAAAAAAAAGGAAGCCAAATTAAAACAGGGTCATAACGACCCCGCCTGCAGGCGCCGCCGGCTTACAAGAGAGAGAAATAATTTGAGAGAAAAAAATTGTTTTACCCAAAACAAAACACATTAGCAGACATACACGAGTCTACGTAAGTACAAGTACATATTTTAGGCAGAAGACAACACAGATAATAGTTTATTTAGTAGGTAGTACTTATATTTAGAGAGATGGTCAAGGGTAAAATGGGTCCCTGCCTCAGCATGATGCAGTATTTAAGCATTTGACCAATACTGCGCTGGTTTTCAGGCAGAGCAAGAGCTATGTACTTACCTGTACCAAACTCTATTACTATCAACAAAGTATTATACCTGGTCAACTATACAGGTAGGCTTAAGAACGTAACTCATTAAGATTATGAACTGCTATGAACTTGGCACATCTACATATAATGATCTCAGCTCTTTTATCGGTGAAGCCACTATCTGAACGAACTTGGCTAGTTCTCACATTTATGTTTTTGATTACATACCATACGCCGGTGAACTAATGCAGCTAGGATTATAAAACAGATCCAAAACAGAATAAAGCAACATCTATGCGGATTTACGTAAATTTCAGTACCTACTAATGGAATGGGAAATGTTAAGGATAATTTCCAGGGTTCGTTTCGCACAAACCCTGGGAAATGTTAGAACTAAATAGCATGGACGTTACGTAGCTTAAAACCTCGAAAATCAAGCCAGCTTGAAAAATGGCGGAAATTGTACCAGGAGTTCAAAAGTAGATAGGAGGTCTCGCTCTATGGATTGCAAGCATAACACATAGGAAGAACTGTGTGAATGTGTGTAACTAGTAGGTTTAGACTGGGTTAGACGGCGGCGGGGAGGTAGGTTGTGGGATGAGAATAGGGAGAGATGCACGTTGAATGACGTGACTACGCAAGTGACTACAGTAAACCAACATAGGAATATTGATAAAAATTATGAACAATATCGATGACAACTTTGCGTGCACTGAAAAAATATAGTCCAACTAAGACGCATTTTATCTTAGTTGACTTCCTGGTAGAGGTGCTTGGTAGGAATGAATGCAATTCGTGTTGCACATTTTGGCACGAAAGTATGAAGAGCTTGTAGGTATAAAAACCATTGCATTCAGTATTCAACATACAGAACAAACAAAGTATTCTTCATACTTTTTTATTGTACCAGGAAAACAGGAAGAGAACGGATATGTGTTAACTGAAGTGACTTATTATTCACCTCTCGACGACGGTCATACCTAACCGTCCTGATGATGATGTCCTCCTAACCGAATTTCGACCACGGCGGCCAGTCACATCGGAGACTAGCCAGATGCACATATTATAGTGCTACTATCTATTCCCTCACTCTCATAATCAGATGGGACGGCGGACTGACACGAACGGGCAGAGGTCAAGCGCAGGACCAACGGCTTAACGTGCTTTCCGGGGCACGCGGGTGTAACATAGCCAACTTCCTAACCGTCGTACCAATAATAATGCACCTTTTTTTACTTTTTGGGTGGGCACAGAACACTTTCTCTAACTAGTTTGTCACCCGTTTTTAGTGATGAAATGGCATCTCTGTTATTATCAACTCGCTGGTTAACTGAACACATAGATACTTACTCACTCATAGAGATAGTACTCCACGAACACCTGCGAAAACTAAAATAAAACAAAATATACTATCTACTACTTAAAATCATACTTCGACGATTGGTGCACGAGCACTACTAAAATAAACACTCTTTGCAGTCTGAGTCTGACCTCTTGTTTTCAGGAATTAAGCCAACTAACTGTAAATAAATTAATTTTATAATAACTTACTTTCCGGTTTTGAAAAAAAATAATTACGCCCGCGTAATATTTTAATTGATTACAAGGTTGGAAAAAGAACACTACATAAATCATTCTTCGTAGATGTAATGCTATTGATGACGATGACGACAGGGTTGAAGCCTGATGTAATTATTGATATTGGTTTCTTACCTTTCGTGCAACCAACAACGCTTTAAAACGGAATTGAATAAATTTAAACAAAAAGTTTGAATCCGAAAAGTTCAGAAACAGATACTAGGAGCCCATGGTGATGTAGGAGGTTGACTGAAAATTCAAGCCCAACTAATAAGGGGGAAGTAGGGGTTGCATTCTTCATTGAGAGTGGGGGAAAGCTTTGGGTTGAGGGAAACCTACATCCACGTACTACTAAATCCGTGTTAAGGCGGATCGTTTCCCAAACAAACAGGTATATTGGACATACACTAGCAGCTCGTTGATCTAGCGGTCTTAAGTTCAACCGCTGATAATGAGGTGCCGGGTTCAAATCCCGAGTCGGGTCAAGATTTTTTTTGCAAGAAAAATCACAGAGCAGCCCAGAGTCAGGAAGTTGACGGTGTTACACCCCTGTGCCTTGGAAAGCACCTTATGCTGTTGGTCCTGCGCCTAACCTCTCCCCGGTCATATCGGTCTGCCATCCCATCG
This sequence comes from Eupithecia subumbrata, assembly GCA_949316285.1. Taxonomy (NCBI): domain Eukaryota; kingdom Metazoa; phylum Arthropoda; class Insecta; order Lepidoptera; family Geometridae; genus Eupithecia; species Eupithecia subumbrata. Next base: position 7,525,527 of record OX438642.1, on the reverse strand, counting down.
GAATATGTTAGTATAAAGAGTGCACCTGTGTTTGCGCGCACACTTTTGCACTATATAAAACCCATAGAACCCCACCCCACCCTCTCGCATCCCAGGTATCTGTGCACCATGGCGTCATTTACTATCCCTGCTCGTGAAGGCGTGTTAGGCCTAGGAAAATCTGAGGCTCTGCAATTCGTGATGTATGGAGGGCATGCCACATGGCAGGTCGTGAAGTTTCTACAACTTCAGGGTGCTACCAAGTACAATAATGACTTCCGACCGTAGCTTCATATCTCCATTTTCCTCCTCCAGTTTCATAGGGCAGAGGATGGCGAACATGCCTGGCGGAAGCCCCGGACGCACAGAAGCAGAGGTTGAGCAAGGTCTGCTTACTTCGACTCTGACATGTCTCATGACAGTGGCCGGTGACTCAGCAGAATACGGCAGCATATTCTAAGAGATGGCAGGCAGTACATCATTTCACAATCCAGCCATGACCTGGTACCCGCTATAGCCTGGAGCACCATCGTGCAGTTAGGGGTCAAGTTTCTGAGTGTGCTAGTGGGGAGGGACTCACTCAGAAAGTAAATTGTAGACAGGAATCTCCAGATTAACAGACAGGGGGCGGAGGGAGCCGTTCTAGCGCTGGTTAGGATGGTCTTTGAAAGCGGCTCAATACATGAACACATTCTCCGGGTCACAATGCAGGGCCTTGAAGATCCCCAAGGTGCTCGACCAGGCCGTGGCGCTCAAGCTGGCCTGGACGCCTGCATCAGAGACATGCATAAACCTAGCATACAGCAGGGTCCGCGATCCTAACGTTCATCCTGCTCTAAACCACGTTCACTTTCCTGATCTTTACTACGCTGCCATCGCTTACGCCCGATTTAACAAGTTGATTTATTTATTTAATTAAAACGGTTATCAAAACCAATTACGTTAATTAAAAATAATTACATTATAAATTAGGCATATACATACAATAGTCATATTATAAAATTTCGGTACAATTAATAACAAAGAAGAAAAAAAATATAGACTAATTATGACGTTCACAAAATAATTGATAGGAGAAAGAACGAGTAGGAGGCCAAGAAGAAACTCCTTTCGTTGGAGTACCCTGTAGGAAGACGTAGAAGGGAGGACTCGGACTCCGCGGAGGATCAAGGAAGGCAGAGACCCTTAAAAACACGGAAACTGTAAATCTCAGAAATCACGATTCACTAATATAAGAGAAAAATCAGTAGCTTTAATAGGTCCTGTGCACCTGGCTAGTCTTCGTTTAGACTGGCCGCTGGCGTGGCCGAATTTCGGCTAGGAGGGCATTACAAGCAGCTAGTGTATGTCCAATATACTTAACTGTTATAGATAATTAGCTTTGCTCAAACAAATCGAATGAGATCTCTTAGTGGGAGTCTCCTTGTTAAATATTTATTATATTTTGAGGTTCAGTAGGTGGATTTTTGATTAATAAACTTTACTCCCAAGAGAATAATGATTTTAAATTTAAAACATCAATATAAATGTGAAAATGGTTTACCAAGGGGATCCGTACAATGATATTTTCTTCGAAATTCAAACTCACATCTGTTCAGAAGGCGAAAGAAAACTAACATCGCGAAACCTTTTCTATTTTCTCGCAGAAAGTGTGAAAAATAGAGTATTTTAAGTTTAAAATTTGGTGAACTGGTGTCTAAGTCATTTCAATAGAAACCCTGCGGTTTGAGATCTTGGCCAAATTATGTGCGAAACACTGCTCTCTTACTATTTGTTTAATTTTTTTCATAATCGTGTTTTCACTTTGGAGGAACTAAATAAATAATGTAAACAAACCTGTTAGGTTCGCCTCTTAAGTGGAGGTGGGTGGTGGTTTCCTCTACTCTAGTAAGCACACTACCGCGCCCCCACTAGGTGCCCTACTATGAAATGCAGTTTATAGGTATTGTAGTTGTTACGTGTGTGACGCCACACATAAATCGTCTGTGTGCTGTTTTACAGCTCCTTATATGATATGGTCTCCTAGTACAGGCCAAAGCTGTCATGCACATTTTAGGTTGCATTGCAGCTTGAATCGATCGATACTCATGCATCCGTGTCTCATTCAAACTGGCCAAAGAAAAAAAACGTATATTAGCAAATAAGAAGCACGGTTATTTGCAACCACTATCATTAAATAATTTAAGTTTTTTTTGGTTATTGTAGATAGTAATCATGTACCCTAGTTTATTTACTGTCTGACGATACCAGCAGGGATTTATTAAATTGCAGTTTATATGTACCAAGGCACCTACTATGAAATGCAGTTTAAAGGTATTATAATGGTTACGTGTATGACGCTACAGGAAAATCGTCTGTGTGCTGTTTTACACCTCCTTATAGGATATGGTCTCCTAGTACAGGTGAAAGCTATCATGCACATTTTAGGTTGCATTGCAGCTTGAATCGATCGATACCCACTGCATCCTGTCTCATTAAAACTGTAGATTTACAAAAAAAAATAGATTAGCAAATAAAAAGCATGGTTTTTTGTAACCACTACATTAAATATAATTTTTTTTGGATATTGCAGATAGTAATCATAATCATGTACCCTAGTCAAATATTTATCAACTGTCTGACGATACCAGTAGGGACCTACTAATGCAGTTCATAGGTACCTTACCTAGGCACCTTCTATGAAATGCAGTTTAAAGGTATTATAGTGGTTACGTGTGTGACGCTACAGGAAAATCGTCTGTGTGCTGTATTACACCTCCTTATATGATATGGTCTCCTAGTACAGGTGAAAGCTGTCATGCACATTTTAGGTTGCATTGCAGCTTGAATCGATCGATACCCACTGCATCCTGTCTCATTAAAACTGTAGATTAACAACAAAAAATTAGATTAGCAAATAAAAAGCACGGTTATTTGTAACCACTACATTCAATAATTTAATTTTTTTGGTTTTTGCAATAGTAATCGTAATCATGTACCCTAGTTAAATATTTATCAACTGTCTGACGATACCAGTAGGGACCTACTAATACAGTTCATAGCTACCTAGGCACCTTCTATGAAATGCAGTTTGAAGGTTTTATAGTTGTTACGATGGTGACGCTACAGGAAAATCGTCTGTGTGCTGTTTTACACCTCCTTACATGATATGGTCTCCTAGTACAGATGAAAGCTGCCATGCACATTTTAGGTTGCATTACAGCTTGAATCTCGATACCCCCTGCATCCGTATCTCATTAAAACTGGAGATTAACAAAAAAACGTAGAATAGCAAATAAAAGCATGTTTGCTTGTACCATACCATTAAATAATTTAAGTTTTTATAGATGTTATTTAGGTATTTATCTACTGTCTGACGATACCAGCAGAGAGGTAGGTAAAGCACGTAAGGCCCCCCGAACAGACAAGATTTTGTACCAAAAAGATAAACAAGCACTACAAAAAATGTGTATATTTTAATTATTGTAGTCTGAAATTTTCCTTGAAGAAATCAGGCACCTACTATCTAAATACTTACAGGTATGTTCCTCAGTTTCCTGCCTGAGGCACATACCTTCCCAACCCGCATGCCCAGCGTGGGGATTATGGGCATTACCCCCAAGAGATAAAAGCCAACAAGGCGCTTATCAGGGGGAGGCCTGCGTCCAGCAGTGGACCAACACAGGCTGTTGAGGTTGAGGTTTGAGGATGTGCCTCAGTTTCCAACATTTTCTTTGTCTAGGAGCTAGTCTTCATTCTAGGAACATTATACTACCAGGCTTGCATAGTTTAATTTAAACGAGGTTGCTTCGAGGACTTGCAATGCAATCTGCACAGTTTGAAAGATAAAAACTTGTCGTTGTCTGCGCGCAGTAAACACATGCACAATACGTATATATTGTGCACGTGTTTACTGCGTAAACGTATACGTAAAAAAACTATGCTTTTCAGTCAGCGTTACGATGATTGACTTATCATTAAAAGATTAAACAAAAATTGCACAAATCAAAAAAAATATATTGTTTTTTTCTTCAGAGTTAATGTCAAGTCGTGGAAGATTCAATGGAATCAAATTAAATACGGAAAATTTCAAGCACTAAGCGCATTTTGTCATGTTGAGTCAGCAGCACCAGTTGACCAACGAAATCATGTAAACATTCTCATTACCAAAGCCCGCAAGAGCGGTGATACAAAAGTCGTACGCTGAAACGCGGTTATAAATTAGAATACATGTTTTATGACGATGTGGCCATGTGCGTAGTGTCCGTCGACAAGTGTTCACACTTTACCGTATTCTGTGCAAGTCTTACCGGGGAAACGTACGACGTAGGCGGCCCAGGAGATCTACTACCATTATAAATTTTGTAGATATTTTGGTATTTCTTGAACAATCTAGGTTATGGAATAGTAGGTAGTTTTTCTACTTATTAATATTTCAACTTCTATGGACGGTGTATTAATGTGGCCATTGGTTAGACAATTAATACACGATCCATAAAACTTGCGATTATTATATTCACTAGTTCAAAAGTTTTGGGGTGAAGAAGTAAAGTGAGATTAAATCCCTACGATGTAATCTCATTTTACTTCTTGATAGGTACGAAACAAAAAATCTCAAACTATCCCGACGATTAAATAGACACCAAAAAACACAAAGTATATGTACAATAACAGGGTACCAGTTATAAATAAGAATGCCACGTATTAGACATCTATCAGTACCAGTACATTTGCATGACGTGGCACAGGATCCATTAACAGACGGCGAACGTAAACAAGACCATCGTCGGACGGCGACTTAAAAGGCGTTAGAGGAATTTGAATCTTTATAATCCACCTTGTACCAGCCGCGAGGCGATAAGAACAATGTAATGTACGTTCAGGTTACAGTGAGAACGTATCATTGAAGACTGGGAAGAGATTTTAATTGTTCTATCTTTCTTGCAATCGGAGTCGGCGGATACCTAGCAGAGGTTCCATTTCTGCTAGCATTTATGTTATTAACACACACACACTGACATCTAGGCAGTGGGTGCTTGTATGTACAGAACATAGGCACCCACCGCCTATAGCTAGTTACTATGCCTCGACCAGAATAAGCTTGTTACTTGCTGCATCACAGGTCCTCGAAGAAACCCCCTTAATACATTAGTGTACAGTACAATATCCTATGTACCTTATCAAACCCAAAAAAAATAAAAAAATTATAGACTTTTTGAAAACAAAAATGGTAAAAAACTAAAAGTTTTGACGATTGTCTAATGTTAAGAGTTGACGTGGATATTATTAACTTGCTTTAGAAATCAAGCTCCGAATAGAACGCCGCGCCGCCGCCGTCAAATAGAAATTTTATTATATGGACTTACACTGAGAATTTGAGGAGGGAATGGAAAGCGGGTTTGAGGTCTTTGAAGAGCCTCCAGCTGGTAAATTCCCGCTATTTTTTGACATTCGAGACATGACCTGAGTTAAATATAAAAGACTAGGTAAATGAAAAGATGGTACCAAAGTAGTCCGACGGTCGTAAATAAAAGATTAGGTACCTACTACCATCGGATATTTATCGCGCGCCTTTATATTATATCATTAGATTACATTTAATACCTACCTTTGTTATCAAATCGCAAAGTTTTATATATCTACTCAAAGATACCTACGATGAAAGTCAGTCGGCCAAGCACAGGGATTGTTAATTTTATGGGAGAATATACAAAAATGACATCGCATTTTCATACATTGCGTAAGTTATACAAGTTGAAGGAATTCATTTCAAATTTTTACGCACTATCGACGATGTGACGTAATTTTTCTCTATTCCACGCTAGATAACAATCTCTGTGCATAATAATGACTGAGATTTCAAATATGGTTGACACAAAATCTTATCTTTCAGGTGAGAAGCATCACACACAACACAAAGACGTCTTGTTAACGAAGCATTATATTCTAAACCGCGGAAACAGATGCGAAAAAAATTCAACCCACATGACCGCAAAAAAATGCTAATAATTCCATGACTTTAAAAACGATTCAAAATGTTAAATGCTTGTTATTTTGAACCCTTTTTAGACGTTTTTGTAGAACGTGCCATTTTGGGATACGAACCCTTGTAACTTCATAGGTAACATACCCTGGGTCGGCGGATGTAAACAAATGTAAATTACGGCCACATGTGCGTTCGAGGTTAAAAAACTTACAAAACGCTGTCCGATTCCGTCAAAAAAAATTACGTTTAACAACATGTCTGGCAAAGATATGATGGTGGTGTGAACTAACACATACATATTGCAAGCACAGCGCATGAAAAAATAACCTGTTAAAAAATGTGAAGCCATGATAAGTAAAACACATTTCTTGAGTTGGTTTCGCCTTCACCTTCGTCAAATTTTGGCTTTCTACAAGGAAAACTAACGGAAAAGTACTCCGCTACTTACCTAGTTTTATTACTTGTTGGGTACCTACGGTTGATGGCTGCATCCTTTTGTACGACTTGAGCTGAGTGACATGTTCCAGCTTATCAAAAATACAACTAGAGAATAAGTATTGGTTATAATAACAATCTTTATTCACTAAGAAAATAATAATCAACTAATAGAAATAAATTACAACTAGTAAAGTAGTATTTACTACAGTGGTAAATACTTGTACGTTGCAGTGGCAACAATTGATGTAACTGCAGACACTTGCAAACAATCTACAGGTAGCTCAAATGATAACACTACTGTTTCAATAAAGAACAAGATCCGTCAAGTGAGAGTGTAACTCGCGCGCCGAGGGTTTCGAACGTTTGTCAACAAATATGTACCTAAAGTAGAATAGTAGGTACCAACCTACTTTTCAGATAGATCTCTCTGCATGCTTCGGTTAAAGTGGGTAATGGAAAAAATTTCGACTTTCTTCAAAATATTTCAAAAAGTATGAAACCTACAGAAATTTGAAAAACTGTTTGAAATGTCCAAACCGATACCTTTTATTTGATACCCTACCCGGGGGGTAGCCCCCCGTTTGAAAATTATTCCTTTTTGACCATTTTTCAAAAAGTGTTCTTTTTACAGACTTCTCTATATTTTTCGTGCAAAATATAAACGGATCGCTCTGCAAACTTCGGAGATGGGGTGGGGGGATGGGTATTTTTTCGACTTTTTTCAAAATATTTCAAAAACTATGAAACCTACAGAAATTTCAAAAACTGTTTTGAAATGTTCAAACCGATACCTTTCATTTGATACCCCAGCAGAAGTTGCTGTGTTATTAAGGAGGAAAAAAGGGACAGACAAAGCGAGACCTTAAGGGTTTTGAAACCGATCTTCGAAACCCTAAAAACGTTTAGGATAATAAGAAAGACTTATGGATACAATCTAGAATCTAGATGATAATATTGTCTTTCTATTTTTTTTACTGTTTGATTCTGTTCCGTTTTGTGTCCCCAGATTAATAAAGAAATGTAAAAAAATATATGTACATAGAGTGCCAAAATCATAACACGGAGGAGGGTTCCTCTGTCGGTAGTCGGTAGTCGGGTAAAAATTATAGAATCTGTGACTTGTTCCTTAGCTATAAAAACATTAGTAACCGATTCATAAATCGACCACAGCTGGTAGATACCAATACTTATTCTCTAGTCGTATTTTTGATAAGCTGGAACGTGTCACTCAGGTCAGGCCGTACAAAAGGATGCAGCCATCAACCGTACCCTTTGTTTTCACGAGCGGCGTGCGTAGCACTATCAAAATATACAACCGACCTAAATGTAACCGACTCGCCCACACGCTACGAAATGTAATGTTTTGACGAGCCTTCATACTAGTACCAAATAGTAAATCTGTATAGATTTAATTCGCGTGTTGGTAGGCACAAAAATAATATCGAGGTGCCTAGCTAGCACCTACTACATGTCTCAGCAAAATTAATTTGGAATTAAAAATTTCATGAAAACTTTTGTGAACTGGAACGACATTCCTGTGCAAATCTAGGTATCTGACTGAAACTACCTTGAACACTGAAAAGAAAAGGAAAACTGCATCGCTCACTTACTGCGCAAACTCCCTATTGCATACAGTGCGAGCAGGAAGTTATAAGTTTCCGATGTAGGTGGACAAGGGACAAATGCAGACATATGGACCTATGTTCCCCCTTCCCTTTCAATTCAACACCTCCTTACCGCTTTTGAGTTCCTGGTATCGTGAAATCCAAAACATGCATAGGCCTATTTCAAGTGATCACGATAATATCTACCTACATAGTATTTTTAGAATGAAGTCTGCGTCTGGTTTGCTAGTTCAGTTCCGTTTCAAGAAATCTGGTAACATAAATGAAAAATGAAGAATAAACTGAATAAAACATATCATTTATTTGCATCACAACACATTTTAAGTACCGATTAAATATAAAATAGAATGTTTAATCATAAATTACACAATTATTCGAACATACAGTAGGTAGGTACATTGAACTAGACCAATGTATGCTGCAATAGCAAATGGGTCCTAGGCAAACTTATGGGTATAAAACTTAGATCAACGATTTATTTAAGCTTAGTAAGATATTATTTTACGTCATGTATGACGCGAGGATACTTTTTACTGGGATTAGAAACTGGCATGCCTTTGATGCGGCGGCCCTATTTCAGCCGCGTAATACAAAGTATCGCCATCTTGGACCGGCTGCACATTGGCCAAGTTAAGGAATTTAAGATGATCCTCCTGCATTACTTGCGCGTAGCTTTCCATCGGAAGTGTTCCGACGGTGACGTGAGATCGCACGTGAAAGTTCAAATGGCTTCTCTGTTTGAACCGTCTACCGCATACAGTGCATTCGAAGGGCTGTATGTTGGTATGTGTTCTCATGTGTTGACGGAGATGGACGGACTGGGAGAAAGTTTTGCTGCAAATTACGCATCGAAACGGTTTCACTTTAGTGTGCGTTCTAAGGTGCTGATCTAAACCAGCTTTTTGCGTAAATGCTTTTGGGCAGAAAGTGCAGGTAAACGGTCGTGTGCCGGTGTGCATCCGCATGTGTTGCTGCATGCCGCCTTGTTGCGTGAAACGCTTCGGACATAGCGGACATTTGTGGGGCTTCATTTTCGCATGAGCAACGCGATTGTGATCATCGAAGTCTCTGCTTTCTCGGAAGGTCAGCCCGCAAAGGCGGCAGGAGAACATTATTTGATCTTTGTCGAGGCGCTTTTCGCAGACTTGGCAGCGCAGGGCCGCTTTCCGCCGTTTGGTATGTTCTTCGTGATAATGTAGTGAGTAGGCGCAGCAATTGAAGAAAATCTGTCGGCATTGACGACGGTCCGGTCGCATAAACGTGCATATGAACGGCCCCCTAAACATGTTTGTTTGTTACAACCCAAAAAACTGATAGATGACCAGAAAATAGGTACAGGTATCCTAGATGGTAAATTCAGGACAAAACACACAGCGGAATTGAGAACCTCCCCGTTTTTTCGAAGTCAGTTAAAAACCGAAAATGTTCTCTCACTCGCACGCACTGGGTTGCGGTCTTGGGTCTAAAAAAGTATCTTATACGTAGTGGTTACGAGGTATTAGGGTATCAATTTTACACCTATACCTATAAAATTTTATAAGGTCTAGTTTTGTGTCACGCAGCTTATTCGTAAACAAGAAGGAATTGAACATAAGTAGGTAAGTACTTGTACGTTACAGTTAAATTCAACCGTACACTTGTTTACTAGCTGGCGGAAGCTGCAATGGCTATTTTGCTCTGATACAAAAAAAACTAAATACCCAAGCACATTCATTGGAATAATATTTATTTAGATTCCTTAGTAGAAACCTTTGTATACCTATCTTACTACCTACATACTATAATTTGAGAAAGATGCATCAACATCTTTTAACTGTTAGCTTTATAAATATGACCCAAGCTTTATAAAAAGACCCCCTGCTACGCAGGAGGTTGCGAGTTCGATTCCCGCCTTGGGACGAATCTGAATTCGACCGACGATCTGATACACTGCAGCACTGGTACAGTTCAAGATGTACTGGGTGTTTTTAAATGTAAAATAGAAAATGTACATATTTAATTATAACTGATTTTGTAAAATTTATTGTGTATTATTATAGTATAAACAGGATTGAATTTTGTAATGCCACCTGGAGGGAAAGTACTCTTAATACTGTATATGTATAGAAAATTTTACTCAAAGAAAACATTCCTTTATTTTTGAAAGAAGGAAAACTGTATTCAAAGATTTTCGAAAATTCGTTGCCTCACCCGGGAATCGAACTGACTAAAATCTATAAATATTACACCCTGTATTTTTATTGCATCGGTCGTTAGGGTAAATTGTAAGGATGAAATCTCTCTAACAAACATCATAAATTAAATGAAAGGAAAACCATGAAATTTGAAATTATTTAAATTTTATGCAAATAATGGTAAAATACTAATTAGTTTTAAAAATTAGAAGGCTCCATTTTCTTGGATACACGAATCTATTTTTCTAACGAATTCATTTCTTTAATAACGTTTTGTGGTGAATATTATTATTATTATTATTTTTTTCTAGGGCAGAAGCCTTTATTCACAAAGAAAATTATAATATAATTGGTATTTACAATTGAAACAATTGAGCTAACTGCAGACCGTTGCAAACAATCTACAGGTAGCTCAACTGATCCATATCAATACCAGTCGGAAGCGTCCTCAAGACGCTGGCTGCATAGCCCCGCTGTATGGCAATGCTGATGCGCTGTGCCAGATACTGACCAGCTCTCGGGTCACGCGTCGCTTCGACCAGACGCTCAGATAATTTTTTGAAAACCCGGAGAGCCTCGGTACCCCACGGACCTAGGGTCTCGACTCCAAGAGGAGCAAATGTGTAGGCTCTGTCGAGACCTGCATATTTGCGCCTCTTGAGATCTTCGGCCAAATCTGCCGCCACGCCTCGGATGTCCTCGGAAGATGGGAAGGCGCAAGTGTGTCGACGCATGTAGCGTCCCACACAATGGGCCTCCCCAACTCCCATGGGACTAGTGTCATACCGTCGGGCCTTTTACCATCGTCACGTAACAGACCATTCGGTTCGAGAATAGCTGGTACGTTAGCGGTGACAAAGGCCCGCCGGATGATGTCGTTAAGGCTGGCGTGGCGAGATATCCGACCGGCGGCCCTAGTACACGATAATCCGTGATGACCAAGCTGTTCGACAGCAGTACCGCACTGGCATTGATGAGGCGCGCAACACCTTGCACCCAACCGAAGACATGTTGCGATACGGAAAGTTACGGGATCCAATAAAGTACCAGTGTTATATGAAGGAAATGCTTGCAACCAATGTCCTGACTCCCATTTAGAAACGGCCAGGAGGCGGGCACGATCCGCAGAGCTGGAGCACGTTTGTAACAAACGATTCCGTGTCAACTCACACAAAGGCCCGTCCCATTGCCGTTGGGACAAAAGTGATTTTGGGGGAGCAGCATTGGGGCAAGCATTATGCCAAGCCGTTCGAGTTTCGTCTAAAAATGAAATTTTTAATGACATTCCAGGCGGGACCAAACGAGAAGGCTTTAAAATTTTGTCAACTAAAGAACTAGTGCTGTAGACAGAAGACAAGAACGCTGGCAGGGCTACACTTGAAATTTTGCGTATACCTAAGCCTCCCAATTTGACAGGCAGGGAGGCCTGCGACCATGCCTTGTCATCTAAATCAATATTCAAAACCGATGATAAAGTATTCTTTATTATGTTGACTAAGCCTTCCAAGAGCTCGCTGTGTTTCCACAGTTGACTACATCTCAAAGAATACGTAAATTTAGGTACAAATAGACAGAACCGAATAATGGTAAAAGCCATATGACTATTAATTTTGAGCAATCTGTCCGAAGTTTTGTTGAAATTTTGAATTTTCTCATCTACAAATGACTGAAAAGACTCCTCAAGAATTGGTGAACCAAGGAGTCGAAGTGAACATTTATCTACAACTGTAATGTTGGGGGCTAAACTATTGAATTTTCCAATGATATTGTTTTTGTCTACACAAGAGTCCGAAATAAAAAGCTCGCATTTTGAAAAATTTAATTCCAAACCTATTTTTTGAAATTCGTCTGTGATGATTTTTAGATCATCAAAAACCGTGTTCACCTCTCCACCTAATGTTCCATCATCCAAATACCAAACATTGAGCTTGGATTGGAGACGTTGAATGATTGGTTGGATGGCAAGGCTAAATATGGCCGGACCAAGAGGGTCGCCCTGCTGACAGCCAACTGCGGACGAAATTACTTTGTTTCTGTAAATTAATTTTGACGGTGAACCATAACATTGCCAAAGGAAAGGGTAAATTTCTGGAATTTTGTTTTTAATTTCTTTTAGCAAGGCGCCCCTGTCTACGGAATTGAAGGCGTTTTTGACGTCAATCTTCATTATTACCTCCCCATAATTTTGGTCTAAAAATGTACGAAGGGAATGTACTGCGGCCTCACAACCGCCTCGCGAACCAAAGCCTAGCTGAATTGGTCGGAAATAGTCGCCTAGATAGTCGGCTTCTTTCCGACAGCAGACTTTAACACACAACCTACCGCCGCAAGGCGGCGGTAGGTTGTGCCCACAGCTATGGGTCTATTCCGCCATCCTTCTTTTTAAGGGCACAAAGATTCGCACCGTAATGGAGTTCAGTGATCTCGCTGTTGACTCGGCCTGACAACATCAGGTTGATTAGAGATGTCAGATCTTCCAGAAGGAAGGTGAATATTATAAATCGTCAATATTCTGAACGTCAACTCTCAACTCGTTTACATTCGCATAAGATTTACTATTTTGATTTTTTACATAATATCCCCACAAAAAAGTTATGTCGCATCTAAGAAAGGAGTCTGCATTACAAACACGTGCAAATTGCAATCGTCTTATCTGAATAGTAATTTGTAATTTTAATGGAAATTATTATTTAAATGACTTTTAATTAAATTATTTAAATGACGTCAATGATAATTATTAATTACTAACATACGTAAACAGGTGGATCTTTGAGTTAAAATGCTATAACATACCTATTGAATTTATTAGTCCAGATTTCATGGTTTTCCTTTCATTTAATTTATCAAGTTTGTTTCAAGTTTGGTTTAAGTTATAACGACCAATGCAAAAAAAATACGGGGTGTAATTTTTACAGATTTTAGTCGGTTCGATTCCCGAGTGTGACAAGGAATTTTCGAAAATATTTGAATACAGTTTTCTTTCTTTTCAAAAATAAAAGAATGTTTACTTCGAGTAAAATTTTCTATCTACAGAAATAAGAGTACTTTCCCTCCAGGTGGCATTACAAAATTCCACTCTGTATATATATATATATATATATTATATATAATTCACTCATAATACTTATGATTGTAGGTACTGTTCTAATCTTTTTCATTTTTTACCTACTAGCTGACCCGCTCGCGATTTCATTCGCGTGGACTTTAGGGTTGCTGCACAGCTGAAACATAGGGTTTCTGAATACCTTATTTCATTATTGAGTATTATTTTGGTTTATTGAACATGGAACAAAGTTTCAAACCAATCAGAGTCACATGAAACAACGGAAATTTTTACAGTTTTATCCCAATATAGAGAATTTATAAAAAATCCTGACACCTGTGAAAATTATTGTTTATTCAGTTCAAACAAAAAATTTCAGGACAATAGCACAATTAATTTTATGCTCATTGAGTTGCTTAATAAAGTAATTTAGAGTTTTGGGTATACTTGGTAATTAATGAGGTTTTATATTATCGTTTCATTGTACTGCCAATGATTTGTACACAAGTGTTACCACTTAATGTGGAGGCTGTAATCCAAGATTTAGAGCTAAGCCAAAATATCTAAAATGAATCAATAATTTGTTAGACATAAGTTTTTTTGTGCTAGATTTGAAACAAAGATATTATTATTACTTAAGTTTTTCAGTTATCTGGTACCATAAAACGAGCTCTGTTGGCTTGGGGCTGGATTGCTGTGTGAATTGTCCACCATTTTTGATTTAATTCACCTACCTCAGGTCCACCAGAGATTTGGGTTTCGTTTGTATGTCATTCGCAGGATCCAGGTCACCTTCGATCTTCACGATCAAGTAAGAAGTATCCTCAGTGAAAGTGCGGGTGGTGAGACCGTCGTGATACACATCGGTGCCAGGTTCGATGACTGCTCCTGATGATATGAACTTGACACCACTGATGGACTGTGTAAATAGTTCATGCTATATTATTATAAAGTAACAAGAACAAAACTAAAAATTTAAAAACCCCCCACGACAGATTTTTATGAAACATTGCTAAGAAAACCCTGGATAAAATTATCAATGACACAAAAAAAAACTAAACGAAAATCGGTTCATCCGTTTAGGAGCTACAATACCACAGACAGATAGGTACACAAACAGACACGTTAAACTTATAACACTACTCTCTTTTTGCGTCGGGGGTTAAAAATACATTGCAGTGCTTTATTGAATTACTAGCTTCTGCTCGAGGCTTCGCATGCGTATTTTCGGTAGATATAATAAATAAGTAACCTATAATCTAACTTACGCTTTGCTCTAAACGTACGCCAAATTTCATAATGATCTGTTCAGTAGTTTTGGAGATCCTAGGTAAAAAAATTCAGATTTCACAAACTTTCGGCTTTATAATTGTCCATATATTGGATTTACTACTAGCTTATGCCCGCGGCTGCACACGCATTTATTGGAATAAAAAGTAGCCTATTATGATATTCCAGGTCCAGATAGAAAGGAAAAATTTCAGCCCTATCCATTCAGCGGGTAATTTGGGCGTTGTCTAGTAGAGAAGTATAGCGCGCAGAAGTGTAGGTACCCGTGCGAAACAAGGCAGGTACCTTGTATTTTGATAAAATAGCAGAAGTGTTGATTCATTAGCAGTGAGTATAATAGTATTATTATATCTGTGGCAGTGAGTACCCACTGTGTTGAGGTACCTAGTCAAGTGGAAATAAATATGTTATCAGCTCAGCTTGGAATGCCTACTAATCGTCAAACAATGTAACAGCTGGCCAAGTTTATTGTTCTTGCGTTGTGGGAATCAAAACTTTGAATTTATGTATTAATCAACACTTATTATAATGATGATGGGTTACACTTGCAATGAGGCGCTTTTCAGAGGAGGCGCCTATACATTAGATGACTAGACAAACTCGATAAATAAATAAATAATGCTGAACCATCCACACAACATCATCGATGTAGAATTTTTGTAAGCAAACCATACCTTTCTTGCCGTGTCTTTTTATACTTACGCAATTTACATTACTAGTCGATTAGAGATCCTTCTTCAATAATTAATTATCGCTAACAAGCCCTTAATTACGCCAAGCAAGCGAGTTTTGTTATTTGTGTCGTGGTTTGTTCACAAACATTCTACATCGAGTTGGCTAGTGTATAGGTATGTACTGCAGTGGACTAGTAATAAATAGTCTGGTGTGGATAATGATGGGTAGAATTATATTGTTTATGATTTCTGACTGCGTTTAATTGACAAACTTTATTATTCTAAGACGAAGAGATATTAAAGATGATAAAAATCAGGATTAAAAAAACCGACTAATTTGATTTACCTACATCGGAGTTATTTAATTTTGTGATAATCGCTTTGGTCTATGAAGTTTTAAGGTTTAAGGTAGGTACTAGGTACAAAAGATAGGTAGGTAGTTCAAAGGTACAATTACACTACTAGAAAAATGAGAGACACCATAATTTTTCGATTACTATGTCCATTTATTGTTATTTCAATTTATAAAACAGACTTGCGGCAATCACATAGGTGAGCATATCTTTGCAGTATTTATACTAGGAGCCTGCGACCGCCAGATCTTCGTAATTTTATAAAAGCTGAGCTTTTATCTGCGTATGTTCCCCACACACAGGTAGGAACGATCACCGATTATGAAAGTTGGGGTGGCTTTGGCAGATATCGGCTTGCAAAGTTGCAAGAGGATCCTTAAGTTTTTTAATTGGGAATACAGATTTATAGAGCTAAGAAATCCATAACACACATTGCAAAAATTTTTGTTCTACGACAAAAATTGACGAAGTTAAGACCAAATTCCTAGCGAAGTTCACTGAGTGACCGCCGCGGGTGCGTGTGACGTAACTGATGTTTGTTTGTTGGTGCTTATTAGGTGCGTTAAGCTTATCCCTAATGATGTTCGATGGGGTTTAAGTCTGGCGAGCGTGTTAGCCACACGGCAAAACGTCAATTTCACGGTAGAAAAGTGGTGTCCTTGCAAAATTTTAAAAATATTTCTCTGATAATTGCTATATTTCCATGAACAATTTATTTATGCTGGATACAGCGCGGCTCCAGCAGGATTGAAAATGCTGCTGGGTTGCAATCCCTAAACATACCTAGATAGATATTTTTTATTATGAATAAAAAACCCTCAGAACACCCGGACCAATTATCTGCAGATTGTACCTACAAATATTTAGTTGTTTCCTAGGCGGGAATCGAACCAGGAAGCTCCTGCGTCGCAGGCGGACCTTCGCCCGCTGCGCCACAGAGGTCGTTTTATATGAGGCAGAGATACGAAGTTGCTCAATTCCGTCGTTTAACATATTAATAAGATAAAATAGGTGGTGGCGCTGATTTGGGTCGGGTATGCGCCCTAATGAACATGCGGAGCGCCACCGCGCCGCTTTTGTGCCCGCCGCGTCTCGTCTCAGTGTGCGGTCTTGCGCTGAAGTAGTTTTCGCGCCCTTCGCTAGATGGCGGGCTCAAACTGCATTACTAATGGCCTGGTTTTCTTCTGTCTGCTTCTTCATCAAAGCCTGATCCTTATATCCTAGCTGATCCGACTAATCCTACATAATATTATACATGCGAAAGTTTGTGTGATGTTTGTTACCACGTACCTATCTCCGAAACTACTAAACCGATTTATGGTATGTTATCTACATTATAGTTAAGATTCGTTACCTAGGTACATGATCGCGAATCTTATTTTCTTAACCAAATAATTAACCTCTGAGGGGATTAAAAAGGGTAGTAAAGTTTCTGTAGAAAATTATTATTCCTAAGTTCAATTCACTGAAACCTCTGAATAAATAAACAATAAAGTAAATAATGAATGAGGTATTTTTACGTTTTATAAACTACCCTTAGAGGGGGTGTGCAATAAATTTCTGAAATTTGTATGATTTCCACGCCTGAGAAGCAGTGGGGCACAGCTAGTATGTTAAAAATAGATTATTTGATAACATAGGTATGACTTATTTATGCAACAAACCTACAAAACATCTACCACATCAACTGGACCAGGATCAACCTAAACTATTCCACATTATTTAATTTTCGGCATTGCCTTAACAGTGGGACAATGCAGTCAGCATTTTGGATACACTTCTGATATTAATTTGGACCAGTTGGGCTACTTACCTCTAGATTGTTTGCAAATGCAGTTAGAAGAACTGTTTCAATTTTAAATAGGTTTTTGATGCTAGGTATAAGTTGTAACTTTGTAACATCCAACTAATATTATATGGGTGAAAGTGTGTACCATTGTGCAGACATTTGGCTTAAGACAACAGCATGAGACAACAGCTCGAGCATGGCACGAGCTGAAATTTTGCACACATAAAAATCTGGACCTGGAATATTATATAGGCAACTCGATTCCACACATTTGAAACCACGGACAGAAGCTGATGACATAGTAAAGTAAGTAGGTAGGTAGCTACTTGTTTCTTCAGGTAAACATTTTCCAATAAAGGTATTATCATTGTTATTGCTATTGGAAAGTAGTCACTGCAACTTTGTGTGAATTGCTCTGTCTAAAGTATGTAATAAGTTAGCTTACCTTATCATAATAAGATGGTGTTTGATTTTCTCCTTCGCTGCAGGACATTTCAGCATCATCATGTTGGGTATTTTTATGGTTTTGTAAAGCAGTCGCATTGTAGAATGTTTTCTTGCATGTACGGCAAACAAATATTGCAGGCAGATTGTCCTCACTGCAGGTAAATTGAAACTGGAATTATAATAAATTGTATAAGACTTATTTTTGGCCACTTAAAAAAGCACTGTCGTTTCGATTATTTCGGTACCAATAATTTCTGCCTATGGCTTTGCACAACTTTTACTGGGGTAAAAGCATCTATGCTTTAACTAAGATTCCAGGGCCTGAACTTCATCTGAGCAAAATTGTAAGTACCTAGGTATTAAAACTTTTTGTGATGTGATTTAATAATAATAATAAATAAATAATAAAGACACAAGACAAAATAATCGCATTTTATCTTTGTTGGACCTTCGTACAAACCTGGGCTAGCTGGTTAGGATTTTTGGTTTCAATTGCCAAAAAATGTGAGTCAGGTAGATAACAAACTTCAGGTGGTTTTATTGGTTTAATATCCTCTTCTTTCTTTGGCACTATGTTGGCTTTCGAGCCCAATGGAATGCAATCCATTATTTTACTTTGAGATCTAGAAAACAAAAAAGTTTCCTTCATAAAAACCGTTTTCTTTGAAATAAAAACCAAAGTACCTAAACTTTATGAGAAAATTTAGATACGCACAAACCAAAAAAAAATACGTATTGAATGTGGTTGTTTGATTGAGTCACGTATATAAAAAAATTATAAGATATCGATCAATCCTTTTTCACCAGATAAAGTAAAGTACTATCAATTTAGGTGAAACTTATTTTCTTTGATTTGATTTTCATATTAGACCGCCATTTAAACATTTTTTCCATAGACAAACACGTGAAACACGTGACAAACACAAACATCCAAGCGACAAGCAAAGAACCACAGATTAAATATAACCAGATGGTTGGCAAGCGTGCCGATGAGCAAGACCAAAGATTGCAAGGTGGTGGGGGGAAAGTGTTGCCATGCAACTTTATTACCCCGATTTTAGGTTTCTTATTTCATGTCTCTGTTGGTGGATTGGATTTGCGATTTTCCAGTTCATAAATTTGGGTGTTCAAATTCAGAACAGGAAATTCCACCAAACCTTGGTTGACCTTTTGTAGTGAATGTTTTAAGTACTGGTGTGTTTAGGTCCTTACTTTTTGTTACAGCCTGCAGGTATTCCTCGGTCCGGTAGGTCTTATTTTATTACTTGCGCACTTACAACCTATTGATCCTGTTCTGTTAGGATTTAAAGCAAACTTTTAACTTTATTGTGTATTTGGTTAAGTTTAATCGTTCCAGTTCCAGTAAATTAGTTTTCTAGTAAATAAATATATAAGTAGGTACTTAAATTAGGTACGAATGTGGGAATAGGTAAACATTTAATTTAACTAAGCCTAGAAAGGAAACAACGTTTAGTTAGGTGCCTATCAATTTTCTTTTGTTATGTACGTATAGGCACTTATTACGATACGAGTAGAAATAATTTTAAACACTAGAATATAGAAAAATAATATCAATAGTTTTATGTTAATAGTAATTAAACAAATTTTTATAAGGGAATTAAATTCTTACACGTTAACCAGGCTTAGCCAACAGACTTCGAAATCACATTTCTCCTAATAAAATTAAATCTTACGGTTTAGATATTGCGAAGGTAACCTTTAATACGAAATTTAATGGCACTTTTAAAATTATTATGCAGCTAAAAAGAAAGAAGTGCAAAAACAACAAAATTAAATGACACTTTTACACCACAATATTACCAACATTCTTGCCTACTAATCCAAATATTTATATTCTGTTATAATTAATAAGTATGTATGATCAGTCTTTAAGACGATTATTTCAATATAATGAAATCACATAGTCTTTAGTTAAATAAAATTTAGTATTTTTTTATACTGGATTGCATTTCTTTTACATTCTCAGATTTAATTTTCTCAAATTAAATCTATATTATGGTATGTAAGAATATTGAATCATAATTATTAATTATGAATAATATACAGGTTGTAACAAAAAGTAAGCAATGGGTGGGTTCCGACTTGATTATAGAACCGAAGAAAAATTCCCGAATAGTTTCGAAAAAAAAGTAAACTAAATGTTGTGCTTGTTTTCAGGTAAAATAAACTAAAAAGGCCTACGTACCTCTTTACAACTCCTTTAAAACACAAAACACCTTCGTCGTGGGTCGTTGACCGTGGAGTTCAACGACCCGCGACGTCATCGCAGCGGACAACGCCTCTTAGATGTGATAGGTAGGTCTTACAAATGCATTTTTCCTCGGTTCTATGATAATAAGCAAATGACAACAGTCATTCATTAATTACCCAGTCTAGTGATAATTTCGTTTTTATTTATTTGATTTTAAATTTTCATATTTTCCTGTGTTCTTTGATCGAAGCTAAAGTTTGGTCCTTACTCTTTGTTACACCCTATATAAAAGTAATACTACCCAATATTTAAATATTTTGATTGGTTATTTCTATATTTGTTTGGAAGGTAGATTATAATACAAAGTAGGTATGACAAACTTTCTCAGAGTCTTAAACAGACTTTCATTCTTTTTATATATATTACGTACCAGCCTTGAAACAGCATGAGGGAAAAGATAAGTTCGCTGTTTCATTTTTATTAATAAATTTTCATAGAAATGTTTACTACAAATTTTGGACTATATTTTGGGTCCCCAATCTTTGCAACCCGTTGCTTCTTTCCAACGCAAACGTAGATTTTTATCTGCAGGAAATCTGTAACAAATAAAAACATGACACTTAAATAATAAATGCGAAAGTTTGGATGGATGGATGAATGGATGTTTACCTCTTCACGCTACTTACTACTGAAAGGATCGGCTGAAATTTTGCATACAGGTATCTAATTCTAAAATACTTTTTATTCCATAAATCAGTTCCTATGGGATAGAAATCACACCCTTAAACGTTTCCATAGAAACAATGCGTGCGAAGCCGCGGGCATAAACTAGTTTTAAGATAATGTTTCTCGTTATGTACGTATTCAAAAATATTTCAACGCGCCATTTGGGGAATTTTATTGTCGAGTGCAGGCAACCCTAAATTTTCGCAATGTTAGGTTATATTAATTAAAATTTTCATAAAACATAACTTTTGAGCCTTGTACCTCTTAATTGTTCATGTAAATCTATGGATCTGTAAATTTTGAACCTTTTTGTAGTCAAAAGAACTTGTACTTACGAGTGGAATGATAAATTCGGCACTTTTGCTTCACTGTCACTTGTACATTAGAAAACACAGCGCCGCACCATTGTTGCCTTTAGTTTTTATTGTTTTTAGGTGCGGGAATGTCCACAGGAACACTTTATTCACATTTATACTTAGAAATCAAAATTTTACAACAAATTCTATGATTCTCGTGTCGAGCTCCGTCGATGTGTAGGAAATTTGTTTAGCAACTAGAGTTGCTTTTCAATGAAAAAACCGGCACGCGGGAAAGTGATAGCAAGCCATTCGCTCTATCTCATTTCTTCTTAGGTTTTAGGCATAAGTCGTTCTCTCTTTATGTGTGAATGCGATAGCATTTGCGCGTGTTCTATAGCATACTCTTTCTACGCAAAGAACAGAGCACTTTCATAGACCAAACCAAAGACTAGAGACAAGTATTAAACTTCCCACTCCATAAAGGGCCCCACACAGCACACGACTAACTTAACGAATTTGCGCATGCGTAGAAAGCTTAGCTTAGGGAAGGGGTCGCAATCGCGAAGCTTTTAGCACACGCGTACTGAGTGCCACAAACGGATGGATCGATATTTCTTTTTGAATCCGTACCTAAATCACAGAGGAACAAAAACTCCATTGTTGATTTAATTTCTATTGTCACTGATAAGATACTGTAAAAATGTCGAAAGTTATGCACGTAAATTCGAGTTTGGCCTACGAAATTGTGCTTTACCTAAATAGTTTCTATTTAGGCATGTTCATTGTTTGTGAAGTAGCTATCGGAATCTTAAAGGCTTTTAATGCGACGTATCCTGAAAATGCTTTGATGACCGAAGCAGGAATTTTTACCGCGCTTTGCCTGATGGAAGTGATTCGCATATTCTTGGGAAGGAAGGGAGATCTCGAGAATAGAAGTAAGTTGACCAAATTGGTTAGCCACAATAGGCTACTAAATTTTTAGGGTTTCGAGATTCGCGATCGAAACCCCTATGGTCTCGCTTTGTCTGTCTTATTTTCCCTCTTTCATATCTCAACAACCCACCGATTAACTTGAAATGAAATTTAAAATAATAATACATTTCGTGCGCCTGTTCAAACTAAAAAACATACCTTTTTTTAATGCATATAAAAATCAGTAAACACATACAAACAAATTGTGTTGTTGAAATTTTAGAACAGACCTTTTAGGTCAAATGGGATATCGGTTTGTACATTTTAGAACAGTTTTTGAAAGCGATCCATCTAAAATGTAGGTTATTTTATTACTTACAATTTTTAGGTATTCATTAAATAGCGTAGTCTTCCGGTACCTTTGGTAGGTAAATATTTGTATAATTGACGAACGTTCGAAACCCTCGACGAGCGAGTTACAGTCGCTGTTGACGGATCTTGTTTTGCACTACCTACCTAAGACTGACCCAATTCTTTTTTTCAGAGATTCCAGTATTCTTATCCGTCCTCCTCACGGTGCCGTCAGCTATTGGTGTCTCCTACTTCTTTGTTTACCAGACCTATATCTTACGACTAGAGTACATTTGGTGCGTCGTCATGCTGACCTTTCAAACTCTAGAACTAGCTTTTGTAATCATCTACATGGTGAATGCGTGCAAGATCCGCAGCCAGACCCAACAAACTGCTTAGAAGTCCTTTAAATATCGTAGTCGTCAGTGCCAAGTAAAAGTTAGTAAGTAGGTAGGTAGGTACATAGGTACTGATAAAATCTTATTGTTTGTATTAGTAACATATTACCTAGTTAGTTAATAATTATCAAGGTATGTATGTATATTATACCCACCTCTTTATAGATTAGGTATCATACTATAATTTATGTCGAAATGAACTTATCTCAATAATGAAAACTCAGTTTGTACCGTGTAGGTATATATGTGTGTAAGAATATTATTGAATATTACTTAAATAAGAATGGTAAACACTTTAGCTTTGTAAGTACCTAACTATTTACATAACTTTTTACCGAGTTGAAATATTTATTTACACAGGTAGGCATTACTAAATAGGAACATACGATTTATATCTATGGGAACCTATCGTTAGTAATCTTTTACCAATCATTGTCTACAGTTAAGTACAACCTTAGAGCTGTAATTTATGGTACCTGCCTATCTCTTCTATTATAATAATGTGTATTTATTGTAGTTAGGTATGTAGATCAATCTTACCAATATTTTACCCCTGAATACTAAATAATAATTGTTATACGTACCTACTCAAATGCAACTCAAATTTTAGAACATTTCAAATGACGTTTTTGGCAGATTTTCATGGAAAACTG
Source organism: Eupithecia subumbrata (assembly GCA_949316285.1). Lineage (NCBI taxonomy): Eukaryota > Metazoa > Arthropoda > Insecta > Lepidoptera > Geometridae > Eupithecia > Eupithecia subumbrata. The sequence continues at coordinate 7,502,199 of OX438642.1, read as the reverse complement.
ACAAAAATCGCATACTAGGTGGTGAATCTAAGTTACGATTGAAGTATTCGGGGGTTCGTTTACTTGTTCAGTGCCACAGCGATATTATGTTTTGTTTGTACTTATAGTACGGAACTTCAGGTCCAGGAAGGCCATAATATATGAGAGCAAGTTGCTGGTGTATAATTTTGGCTACTTGGTTATTTCTGTGCAAGTGCGGAGAGTTATATACCAAGGTGCGAGCAACCCGAAAGAATGTACCTAATGACGGAGGTTCTCCTCAGGAAGATGACACGCACGACAGATATCGATCGTGCCATCTTTCATGATATAATATACGGTCGGTCGGTATATTGTTAATTTTGTATTACTTTTTTCCAACTTATGTTAGAGGTACTCACTAGTATATAATGTAACTATGTAACTACCTATTTTTTAAATTCTATCATAAAACACTTGCGATGTAAGCTTACGTTTAGTCGACCCATCATTTGCACACGCTGTGGCACCCTTTTACAGCTTTGATGTGTAATATTTTATGTTATGTGATTTTTCTGTTGGAAGTCCTTTAAATAAATAAATAAAGTAATTGTACCTCATCCATAATTGTGCAGATAACACCTTCCGTTTCCCCGAAGAAGTCACCGAAGCGTAGCCAGTTTACTGAGCTTAGGAGATCCACATCAGGTCCTGCGAGGACCTTGTAGAATCTCCCATGAAGCTTTTTGCTCCCCTATAATATAGCCTTCCGGTCCTAAATGCTCGTCGCCGTAGGATTGCGCCAGTTCTCGTTAGTTATGAAGAGAGGGTACCTCTAGGGCATGCAATTATCGAAACTTTTCGATAATCGATAATTCGATATTTATCGCTCTATTTATCGATAAATATCGAGAATTATCGGTTTTGGTGAAGGAAAAATATCTTTACGTTTCGGTATCTAATTTAACTGCTCTATTTATCCAATCTGCTGCACTTAGCAAGATTTATGTATTAGGTACCTACTATTAATATATCTATATCGTTATATCTATTTAGTTATTAAATGTTTTTCCTTATAGCTTTCGGTCATTAAAGTTTCAAAGATTAAATGTACCATTAATAATATGGAAAACAACTTAAATTGTTTAAATTTTACATTATTATTTTATTGATGGATAAAAGACAATGATAACTCATCATTATTTACTCAAGAAAATGGTTTTATTACATACGTATAGCACTTAAGGCCAAGTTCGGTCTAGCGAGCCATTTAAGGGCTCATGATTATATTAAGTAGGTATAGATATTTGTGAATAGAACAAAATTAAATGAAATATTTTCTTACTTACAAAAAACAAAATCCTCCATTTTGGTATAAATATAATATTATTTCGATTAGTGTTACTTATCGAATAACTTTTAATTAGTTGACACTTTCAGTCTTAATAGAACGAACTAATTAAACAATTGAGTGAATAGAATGCTAGGACTATAAATAATATTCTATAAATATATTCTCATTGAACGAAGCCATCGATAACCTGTAGACAACAACTGTCCTCGGTCACCTCCATTTTCAAACAATAACATTTCAACCTTTAGCAGCGTCAAAATGTCTTCCCCAGCCGTAGAAACATTTCCAATTCTGCTTGCGCGGGTAATTTTAAACACTCGCGATTGAGGCGCCGTGATGGGAATGGTTTTGATAATGATTATTTAAGAATTTATCTTTTATCGATATTTTATCGATTTTTTTCGATAATTATCGCCGACATAAATGAGCCGATTACCGATAATTTATCGATTATCGATTATCGGTTTGCATGCTCTGGTACCTACCTAAGGTTCTTATCACCTGTTACACATACATCGCGATGCATCTGGTATTCGGCTTGATTGAAGATAAGTATATCTGAAATTTTATACCTCACGGTTGTGTAGGGTCTTTGCGTTTTAAAAGCCTCGACCACCACATTTCCTCGGGATATACAATCTCATTACCGAAGCTGGTCGGGGGTGTCGCATGCGATGTGTGGTTAAAAGTTGACGAACCTTACAGTCCAAGGCGTCTTGTTTAGTCTGAGTCCATCTCAATAGGTATGCCAAAAGTATAAGTGAGCAGTGGCATAACCCAGCCGTTGAAGGCACGCAGCACCTTGTTGCCACCTGACAAAAGGCTATCTAGAACTTTTGTAAGGCGACATAAGAAGCGCTCCTTCACCGACTGTTTTATGTCCCCAT